>OY728135.1:192464300-197264300 GCA_963277665.1 Viscum album | reverse complement strand
AAAGGGATTATAAATAATCCATTGAATATCCTTAGGGAGTATCAAACTAGGTGTTTAATTAGGTCATGTTTTCGTTTATTGAGTGAATATTGAGTTAATACCAAACCAACCATTTTAATTTTTATTACATATATTTTCATGAGAGAAATTGTTTGCATCCAATTATAGTGATCAAATAGGGATATCATTTCTATAAAATCACAAGCTCTTGACGTCACTGAAATGTTAGTATGTTTTCAAAATAATTAAATCAATAACTTTCTTACTATATCCCAAACCCTAAATTAATATAAAGTTATTCTCAAGGGATTCAATCCTTACCTTTATCCCCATACAATATTAATCACATACCAATCAATATATACATTAATCATGTATAATCACAAAATTATATTAATATTCTCCAAAAATAAAATATATTTCATTGAAATAAAATTAAATACCATTCCTAGGGGATACATATTCCTAAATCTTGTATTCTTCCAAAAAAACTAATTAAAATATCTAAAATATCGTTAATCACCTCAAAATATAATAACATAAGACCTCAAAAGGGGTATCTATGATTTTAAACTTATGATAAACCATAAGAATATTAACCCATGATGGTATTGATAAGTAATAAATTATCCTCAATAGATAATATCATAAAATCTATAGTTATCTAAACTATTCCTTGATAGTAATTGTGACACCTCAGACACGTACTCCATTATCCAGTAGTAAAAAATTATCCTTCACATACAATTTTTGAATTCAACTAAATATAACTGAACATAACCTTATATATTAAAAATATAAAAAATAAATATTGAGTCACTTAAAATTCCATTACCTTTATGTTTTAGAGTTTTAGAGTGTTTTAAAACAACTTTTACTAACAAAACCCATATCTTTCTTATTAGATGGGAATTTTTCCACTAAACTCAGGACTCCTTATTTAATAATAAGTCTTCAAAATATCCCAAATATTTATCCATACATTAAACCCATATAAAAATTTCATACATAATACTCTTATTCATATCCTATGGAAATTAAAACTTAAGAATAGTGAGCTAAAATTCCTAATAAGGGATACCATATAAAAAATCTATCATGTAATAATAATGTCATTAAAAATATGGAATGTATAACTAAAAATAAAAGTATACTATATAATAAATAAAATAAGAATGTAATATATCCATGGATAAAACAACTATGTAAATAATATTTTGTAAAATAGTGAATAATTTCATAATGAAGGAATTCATAATATTGGACAACAAAAACATACATTCAAGGCCTCGTTCTAAGACATCAAACATTAACAGGGAATTTTTAAACCAAATTTCCAACATAGTTTATCTCATGAGACCAAATGATTCATAGATTCTCTATATTAACTCAATTACATGGTCTACATTAATTAATTCTAAAACATTCATCATATGAATGAATTAACAAACCATAAATTAAGTAATAATTATTCCTTAGTAATCAATAAAAGTCTTTATTGAAATAACATGTACTTGGATGGTCAATACATCCCTAGTCAATAAATGGAATAAATTTCTTAGTAATCACCCTAAAACTCACACAATATAGAGTAATGGATATATGGTTAATTAATGATTATAAAAAACAGTAGATAAATAGTAGATATTATATAAAATATATCCATTAAATTATTTAATATGGATATTAATTGTAGAACTTAATTCAAGGCAGATATAAAAAGTTAAGGAGAACATAACCTTTATGACCAAGGTAAATTATAAACTATAAATTAATAAGTTCATTTATAGGTTAATTTTTGAAACATAACTCTATAAGAGATAAATATTTTATATTTTGAGAGTAAAATGTATGTGAAATTATTAAATGATTTTTCAAAAAGATTTTGTAATATGGTTAAAAAACAAACTCCTCAATCACTTTAAAAAATCCATTTCAATGGGTGGAAAATGGACATTAAAAACATGGATTTAAAAATAATTATAAATATTTAAACATTTAAAATAAATGAATTTAATAATATAAAAAATGTGTAGTTGAAGAAGAAAAATATATATAATTAGAATTAAATACCTTTATTTATTCCTTTAAAATAATATATTTTATTTTTGAAATGAAAAATTCATAAAATAACAGGAGTATGATTTTCCTTAAAACCCCAGGGAAACTTGGATAAAATGATTTTATGAGAAAAATGGTTATAAAATATGGAAAACATATACAAGTTATAAATATTAAAAATGAGAATATTTTTACACTTTTGTAATGAAATTAAACAATGGCCCATATGTAAAACATTAAAAATATTATTTTAAAACCATTGGGGTGAAAGTTAAAGGGGACATTAATTGACCTTCATCTATATTTGAATTAGGGAAATGATTATTCTAGTAGAAATATAAATAATAGTGATATGGAGGAAGAAGATTACTGACTGTAAAGGAAAGATGTGGTTGAATCTATATAAAAGCAATTGTTCGGATAAATTGTGATCTAAAGGGAGATAAAATGTCAAGAAGAATTGTGAATCATATAAAATAAATAGTTAATTCAATATAATACAGTCACAATGTGTAATAAAGGTATAGATTATGTTAAAAAAATTTATAACCTGATAAAAGTAAATTAAATTAGCCATAACCCTTACAACTTAGGTAATATATGAATAAAATGAAAAGAAAAAGGGAGAGATTAAATTAAAGTGAATATACCAAGTGTAACAAAATTTTTTAATATATATGATATCTATATAGTAGTATTTATACCATATAAAAGTACATTTAGGCATAATAAGAAGTACGTCTCAAGGAATTAAAATTTTGACCAATAACCCTAACCTCATGCCTTAACTCTTATTGTGTATGTGTGTCAAACCTCTTGAAAATTAATATTAAATTTATTAAATAATTGATTCATAAAACTTTTAGGTTTATTTAATTTGATTAATTTCTATTTATTATCATATGTCATTCATTTAATGTAAAAAAATTCCCTCATTGACCATTCGAGGTTGATTGGTCAATTTCACTAAAAATAACACGAAATGTTAACTATTTTCAAAGTAGTTATAAAAAATCTTCATAGAACAAAATATATACAAAAAAATTAGTTTTCAAAAATAGTTTAAAATTAAGAAAAGTGTCTTGATATTCATTTTTTAGGTTGATAAATTTAAAATGATAATTAATCATTAATATTAGAATTATAATTAATAATTTTTATTTCAATAATATTAATCATTTCATAATTATAAATTTTTTTAAATCCAATTTTAGAACCATAGATATAAGATTATGACAAAAAATGAAATAAATTATTCATGGAGGTGGTAATTTGACCATAACATGGGTGACATATTCATTTTCTAATGGATTGGAGGGAGGTAGATAATGATTATTATATCAAAATAATAACATTTCTGTTTAATAATGATAATTATTTCATTATGAAAAAATGATTATAATATATTAATATGATTTTAATGATGTAATAACTATGAAAGTACTCTCTCCAAACAATTACATTATCTTTAATATCATCCCCCAGACCACTCATCAAGCCTTCATAAATTCTTATTTTGGAGACGTAAAGACCTAAAATACATATGAAAGAGGTTTGGTGAGGTTTTCAGTAGATTCTTGTTGACATATGAAGTTTTAGTTGTTAGGATAAGTGGGGTGTTAAAGGGGTACTTTTTTAAGTTAGGGGGTTGGCTTTTTTTAAATATTAATTTACCAATATAAAAAGAGGACTCATATTCAAGGAATTTGAATCCAAAATTTAAAATTAGTGAGGAATTTTCTTTATGTTTTATAACTATCTAATATTTCCATTTAGAGATATGTTTTTCAGACATTTGAATATTTTACCCCTTAATTTAACATTTTCTTCATTTTATCATTTACCATGGTGACTAATTTTTACCTAGTTAACTTATATTTATGAACAAAAATGAAATTTACCTTATTATGTACATTCTAAATTATGTTCAATAATATTAATTCTATTTTAATTGATTAAATTTCTAAAAGTGATACAAATTAATTTTAATATAATAACTCATAACATGAAAATTTTGAAAATTACTTTTTTATGTATAAAGTTAATTTATTTTTTTCATTACTAAGTGAAAATCATTAAATGAGAGTAATTTTTTTTTATATTTTCAATAAATTTCATTAAATTATTTATTCAAACGTTTCTACTTTTTATTAAGATAAAAATATATAATATATAGAAAAATAGATCTTTAAAACATCAAATTATTTTAATCCAAAAATATTTAAATTTGATACTTTTTTTAGTAATCAATAAAAAAATTATTAAAAACAACCTAAAAAGGTTTTAAATGAAATTTTATAAAATTAAAAATAATGAGAAAATATATTAAATTAATAATTATATGATTATCATCATAACCTCTAATAACAAAACTTCTCAATACCTCTACATAACATATAAGGGAATGAAAATAAATTATGGTAATCATGGCTGGTGATTCGTCTAGCATGAATCTTATAGTTATTTATACAAACTTAAACTTCTCTTGTAGATTTTTTTCTTAAGTCATACTTTTTTATGATTGGTTTGGGATTGGTTTGTGTAAAATATTAGTGATGTTGCCACCATTCCAAGATCTAAAAATTGAGCCTTGTAAGGAAGACCTCACCCTATTTAATGTCATTTCTTATCCAATTCAACGATTGTATTATATCGGTCTTATTTAACACTTATAATATTTTAATATCTCATTGTTCATTTTAGTTCACTGTTTCATGTGATCCAAGATATTGAATAAAGTATTTATTTAAATGAAAAAAAAACATACTAAAATCTCATTTTTTTTTATACATCGAGTACCTATTATGGGATCAAGTATAACCTATTAGTCCCCATGTCCTATTAGGAGACTCCCCTCTTCCTATCTTCTCTTGAAAAATTTGTATACCTCTATTGTCAATTAAAAAACAATTAAAATATAAATTAATAACCAGAATTGTGGAAGAAAACCCACCCAACAGTGGATGTGTATTTACATGTATAATTCAGAAATAATGATTCTTTTATATATCCATCTATGAAAACTACTTGGAATCTAAATGGTTCTCAAATCAGTAGCAATTGAATGAAATTTTTCAAAACATTTTTTAACGTTACAACTACTTGTATCCTTTTCATATGAATTTTCAAATTTTGAAATTTTTTGGGTAATTTAAATTCCATAACTCATCAAAAAATTAAGATAAAAAAAGAGACATGATAGTTTATATTAGGAGAAAGGAACATTATTACATAACATAAATTATTTTTATACAGTAAACCATCATGTAATGTCCCTCACTACATCAATATCTAGACCAGTATAAACCATTGCTAGTTTGTACCATAATGCTATTGTTTGGGACTTTAGATTATATTTCTAACAATTTCCCACTTGAAATAAATCCTTATAGAATTCATAAAATTTCACATTATATCACATAATATATAACAACTTGTGAAATTATATCCAAGACTCCTTTTAGATGTCATCCAAATATTATTTTATATTCCATTTAAAGTCTCTTTTAGAAAATCTATCATTAATTTTTTCTAAATGTTACATCATATATAATAACATGTAAATATCCTTCCCAAATATCTTTTATATATACTCTAATAATTGTTTATAGTAACTCTCAAAGTTTTATTTAAACACTTTAAAACAAAATTATTTCATCATTTAAACAAAAAAAAGTGTTTCCCCAGGGGTATTTTTCATGCTAATAGTAATAATTAATTCTCTAATCAGTAATTTAAATTAAAGAGAATCCTCTAGAAATTTGGGAATACTTATAAATAAATAAACATATCTAGTATAATCTCTATCGAACATGTGTTTCTCTATACCTGTGTCTTAAAATTTTATAATATTAAAGTATATATAATCATATAACTAATTTATATAAGACATAGAGTGAACATGAGACAAAAATTATTTCAAACTAATATATATTTCTCATACATACTTAATTCTCTGAGTAAAAACTAGCCATATGGATGAACACATAACATGAAATTCACCGAAATAGATAAGAACATCACATTTCCCCCACCCAAATAAATAATAAAATAATATGCCACATGTATAAGTATGTAAATATACGTCCTTAGACTATCTCAATTAAGGGATTAGAAATCATTCTCAATACATGAATGGAAAACCCCTTATCTTGGGTAAACCCTAATATATATAATGATTTGTGACATCCCTAACCACTCCAAAAAAATTTATAGCCCTAAGTTAGCATAAAAAAGTATAAAAGTATAAATTTTATCATTTTTGATATATAATAAACCTAATGTAAAAGTATTAGATATAAAAATTCACCCTTATTTATAACATCCGAACCCTGATCCATTATCTTGTACAGGAACAAATTTCCACTAACCTTAGGTGCATCCCCTGAACACCAAATAATAGAAATAAATTAAAATGGTTTATAACATTATTAAGGGTCTATTTTCCATCATATATATTTTAACCTACTTTAAAAAGTGAAAAGGACATATAGAAAATGATTCATGAAGGAACATAAAAACATCTATGAAGAACAACATAAATTGACCAGAATAGTAGCATGAATCAATACTTCATAAAGAATCTATAAGACAAGAAAATACTCAAGGGAAATCTAATGCCAAATATAAAATAGCCCTTGCACTATGAAATGACTAACTCCAAGATCTATACTCTTATATCTATAAATACTATATCAAGGAGATCCATTAACAAAGTAAGAGATTGTTACCTAACCTATATTAGGGTAAACAAATTCTACATGCACACAAATGTTAATGTGTTTGGGGAGATATAAAACCTAGAAGGTAATCCTCAGAGACTTCCAACACATTAAAATATTACAAAAACATTTATATTATAATAAACATATATGATGAAAAAATCATGATTTCTAATTTATAAGAAATATTTAATGTAATCCAAACAGTGAAAATCAAACATAAAATATACCAAATTTCCCAACATAGATTCCATGTCATGAACCGGATGTAACCCCTACAACCCAAGACTCGCTAAATGGACTAAATCATGAGTATAAAAATTATAACCAAGCTCAAATCATCACTTAGAGGTGAAAATCAATATGCCCATATATTTATCACTAACATTCGTGTTCAAACCAACAATACCCTGCACATGCATGTCGTAAATGAACACTAAAATCCATTTTCTTAAAACCAAGTATGAAAAACCATTGAATATAAAATAATTTTTCTAAATTTAAACATTAATTAAAAAATTAATTAATTTAAATATTTAATATTTAATGTTCTAATATAAGTAGAGTGGGCAAGAAACCACCTACCTCCAACACAATCCTCTAGTAGAATCAAGGATAAAGTGCTTCTGATGGAAGAGACACACCTAACTCACTTATAGGAACCTATATTTTAATTTCCCTATATATTTTAAAAACAATTAGGGTTTTTATTTATACATATTTTAAAAAATAAATTAAATATCACCTCAAATCGGCCGCATTCATTCACCACTATGGTATGTATCTTCCACCAAACATGATAGGAGTTTTGGTCATTTGGAAAAAAGATACGACTGGAACCAAGAATTGGATCATATCCTACTGTCACTTCATGATCAGTTTTCTATCCCAACAGGACTTGTACCATGACATAATGGATCTACCTAATCAATTTTCGAAAAAAAATCACAAAGACATCCCCTCCTCAACTTAGTGACCACACCCACTAAAATGGTTGTGTTAGCCTTTAGGTTTTCAATATATATAACCTCCCACTCATCACACCCACAAAATAGTTTACCACATGGAATGGTGGAATCATCTTTGAAGTCCATATTACCACACCCACAACACCAAAATAAAAAATAACATGTCCTACACCACGGTTGGTGATGACTTGGTGATTCCTTGAGAGAATAAATTCTATTTCTCCATTGATCCTCTCTATTAAACTTCCCAAACCCAAACCATCACTACCCATCACTTAAAAAATAAAATAATAATGAAATACCTCAAACTGGGGTATCACATTATCCTCACCATTAGGCTATTCTTCTTTTTATATCTAGAGGTTGGGATGTTTGAGAAGACCTATGGTCATTTATCTTGTATAAACTTCCCACACTCCCAAGATTCAACATGTGCTTGTAAATGTTGTCAAAATACATTAACTAATGAGATGAATCTACCTCAAAAGATATTATCTTACCTATCCGGAGTGCTTATATAAAGGTGAACAAATTTATAATCCCACTCTAATTAATCATGACCACATTTAATCACATGTTCTTATACAAATTTTACTTATTTAGTTGAGATTTTTGGAAGACAATATAGACTAAGATAAATGTTTTTTGTAAATCCATTTCATAATAAACCTCACTGATACACTCAAAAATCTCAAAAGGTCTATAATATTGATGATTTATTTTTCCATGATTACATGGAAATGGTTTGTCCAGCCTGGGGATACTCACAAGAAAATGTAGCCTTCCACTTCATTAGGTAGAGGATGATGATGATAATCCAGATAATATTTTTGAAATCTTTGGGATATTTCCTTCCATTTTCTAATCATCTAGATATTCTCCATTGCTTCATAGATTAGACTATGTCTAATCAGTTAAGTTTCTCTTATTTCTAGAAAAAAAATAGATATTGACATTGTTATATATACAATTCTTTGAATGAAGACATATGTATTGATGCCTAATGACTATTTTTATATGAAAAATACGTTAATGGGAAATAATCCTCCCATTACCCCTAAAATTCATCAAACATGCTCTGTGAATATCCTATAGAGTCTAAATAATAAACTAAGTCTACCCATCAATCTGAGGGTGATAAGTTATGATCATGGACAATAAGGTTACAAGGGCTTATTTCATCGAATGCCAAAACCATGAGGTAAATCATCTTTCCTTATCACAGATAATCAATAAATTAACTCATTCAACTTCACTAAATTCTATATATATATATCCTTTATAACTCATCAACCAAATTCATTTTTCTAATTGGAATAATTTTTGTTGACTTGGTAAGTTATTCTATAATCATCTAAATAAAATCACGGTTCTAAACCTTCCTTGGTAACTTAGTGAAAATAATCATAGCAATCTATTCTCATTTCCACATATGTATAGAAAACAATTACAATTATCCATATGTTTATTGATGTTTATCCATCACCTTATATATGTTTAGGAATCTTCTCATATACTATGTTGTCATTCACTTCATACATTTCCACCAAAAATGGTTCTTTATTATGTGATACATCAACTATATACCATGGTCAATAAACCACCTTGAGTGATGATAAATACAAAGTAATTACTCTCAGAAAGAAGTACAAACTATTATTTAATCTTAAAAGTGAAGCATAGAATTATCACCCATCATCATCCATCAACGATCATTCAATTATTTAGGATTGACCTAATGGTAAGGAATTCAGGTCCTGACCATTGAGATTCCATAGCATGATCTACTAAGTCAAGGGTAAGTATGGAGAAAAAAACATGGACATACTTCTGTTTGAAACACTCTAACTACATGTTCGTGATTACCCCAACTATTTCACACTAATTAAAAGCATCACAAAGCAATTAGTTATATGATTTATGAAAAAATTACTCCACTATTGAATTACATTTTTTAGGCATATAACCCAAGTAAAATTTAAATTTTTGGAGCTACGAAATCTATCATTTTATTATTATGTTCAAATATATTTTTGAAAAACATAATTCAAGAATTTATTATTGGTATACATAGTTATTTTTCACCAAATAGATAGTGACTCAATGTTTTTAATTCATAGACCATTACAACAAATTCTGTTTCATGTTTCATATAGTTATTTTCATGTGTCCATTGTTTTTGTGTACCACATGTTATAACATTTTCTCCCTATATAATAATAAAAAAATCATGATCTAGATGCATTTTAATATACTACGTAGCCCTCACGTAGATCAGTATAAACTAGAATATCAGTCAAAGTAAGATGAGGCGAAATGTTTTTGATAATATTCATTATAGTCATTTATTTAATGTAATGGAATTCCTTTTTTGGTTATTGAAGTCAAGGGTGGAGATAAATGTTATAAATCAAGGTAAAATTGGTGATAATAACTTACATAGTCAATAAGTCTCAGTATCATAAAGAAATTATTAGGTAGCTACCAAGAAATGATAGCCTCTATTTTCACTAGGTCCACCAATATTCCTCTTACAGATATAAATTATCTAATGAATTAAAATTATTTTGTTAATAAGTAAGTATTATAATTTTTTTCATATAGTTAGTATTCTCATGATGTCCTTCAGACAATATCTAAGATTCCTTCATGGTAGGTTCTAGTTTGACTGTACACTAAAATATCATCATGAAAAAATAATACCAATGATTCATGATACCTATAAATGATACGTTTCATAAAATACATGAAAAATTAAGGTGCATTAATAATCCCAAAAATATGAATAAGTACTCATAATGACATAAAAATCCAAAAAAAATGTTTTTTGAAATATTCTCCTTCCAAACCGATAGTTATTTGTACCTTAAGTGGAGATAAATATTGGAGAACCATTTTGGCTCCTCTCATTCAATAAAACAAATGATCATGTGAAGAAAAGGGATATTGATTCATTATCTTAAATTGATTCTATTAATGATAATTATCACATATCCACAAAATACCAACAACCTTCTATAAAAATAATAATGGGGATTCCCATGGTGATATTCTTGATCTAATAAATCATTTACTTTATAATTCTTCCAACTAGTCCTTCAATTCAGATAGTTCTATCAGTGACATCCTATATAGAGGAATATAAATATTACTAACCCATGGAAGTTAGTTGACGGTGAATTAATCTTCCATTTAGTGTGTCAATTGACACCAAAACCAAAAAATAGGACTACGCTTGAGTCAAATTAATTCAAAATACCCTATTAAGAACAAGTTAAGTGGTCAATAGTGGTCAACAATAGGGAATTAATTATAAAGTTTATGTGAAAAAAATAGAAAATAGAGAAAAATAGTGAAATAAAAAATAGGGATGATAGATGTAAGGATTAATAGTGATGAGAATATAATATAGTGATGAGGAAGTTACTATAACAAATTTTATAGAGGAACAAAACCAAGAATATATCATAATCAAGAGACAACTAAATAATGATAGAGGGTAATTTTATTAAACAGTTTAAAATATTTTTCCCTCACTCATGGACTCAAATGAAAACACTACAACTAATTTGAAGAGGCCAACCATCTTATAATATATTCAACCTATGATGAGGTGAGTTATATATTTTTATAACCATATAACTTGCTTAATAAAAAAATGATGAATTTAGAAAAACACTAAGATCAACATATTGGTTAGTCATAATATGATATTATCATGACTTTGAATTACATGTCAATTAAATTCATAATTCATTAAACATTTTTATATTTAATTTGGATGAAGAATAATTTTTATTGATAGAGTTTACGTAGGAAAATTTATTAGATAAGAATAAATGATGGTAGTATCCAACCAGATCGATGTATAAATGAAGAAATAAAAATCCCGATCATAGTCTTATTCCCTAAATAAAAATTATCCAAATACCATAATTGGAATAGTAATATTCCTAAATTTCAATACAAGAGAATCAATAAAAACCATGAATAATAAAACAGTAGAAAAGTGATACTAATCTTATCAATATAGTATCTCCAACTCCCACTCCAATTATCCCCATAAATCTCAGCCTCAATCCCAAATAAATTCCTCTCGTAAATTATTTACTATATCTTTTTTCATATCAATTCCCAAAAAATATACATAAATAAGAATAAATGTTTTTGTAAACCTGAGTAGGATCTCATAGTCACTTCTCTGGGATGATTTTATTAGCCTCTATATGGAACAATAAATGCACATCTTTCTCACCATTGGTGACCAAATAAAACTCCCCTAATGGAAAATGATTCTCTATGAATATTTCAATATTAAGAATATTCTCTCACAAGTAAATTTATCTTCACATGAAAGGCATAGAATAATACCCTTCATACATCAATCTCCTCTAGCATAGTCATTGTTGTCTATAATATTTTCGACCAATCTTCCATTTCCATTAAATTATTATTTTAAAATTTTATTCCTAGAGTTTTAATGGATATATGATTATCACATGAATTCATATTTAAATGTTTTTTGCCTTTATCTTCTTTGAATTCAAATATAAATACCTCGTACAAGACGATTCATCAAATTTCCACACATATACCTCAAGAATTTAATTTTCATGAAATACATCCCTATTGATCATTACACAAGTATTTATTTGAGCATATTCTATCACCAGATACACAAACCCTTTTATCACTAGCTCACACATGCCCAACCTACATCAACTAACTGATTGATACCAAGTATCTTATTTGATTCATCTAATCACCCAAAAAATAAATTCATTATATGAAACAATCTCCATCTTTAGTAATGATGACCTAAAATAATTGATTAAACTATTCTTCATTGATTAGGATTCATCTCCTTGGTGAAACCGATCCAATAGTTTATGAAAATATATTAAAAATTCATATTCTTATTCATTCTTACTCTAAGATCATATAATTCTATACATTGTCTCATTAATCTTAATTGGACTTTGATTATCCCTAATTTCATTGATCAAATTCAATTGACTAGTTTTAGTATCAAATGGATCCCAATGCACTAGTATGGTCTTTATTTAGTGAATTCTATTCCAACATTCTTGTTCAATAATTCATATAACCTCATCTCTTCTCACTAATATGAACACAATATATGTTTGATGAGAAACTTCGCCCATGAATTAGGTGTTGAATTTCACAGAATATCTTGTATGCATTGGTTCTAGATATAAAAACTGGTGAGCTAGGGTGTTTTTAGGTCCCCTCTAAATGTATAGAGTATAAAAATGTAAAAATATAAACTAGACATTATAATAATATAAGATCATGAAAGAAAATTCATGGTCTCTAATGTCAAAAAGTGTGGTTGGTTTTGGTTTTTTTTTCATCTCTTGGAACCAGGCTCGTTGATCCATATGTGGAAATGGTTTTGTGTGCATCATCATCTTCAATCAAATGATATTGATGACATAATTTTATTGGAATAAATAAACAAATTCATTACATAAATCATGGTTTCCATGATTTTATACCCTCAACCGGCCTTATGTAGAGGAATGAAACATCAGTCGTCAGGCTTTATTCAACCTCATTGTCTTCATGGATTGATGATTTAAACCTCAATCATGCAATTACCTAGTTCGAAATCTTGTATACACTTATTACAATCTTGGATTTCTTCTTCGAGAATTCATTATTATCTTTTTACATGGTCAGTGAGCAATGGATTTCATCGTTATATTTTCTTGTATGATTGATCCCCATTTGCAAGAACGGTAGTAGTAGACTTCATAGTTGAATAAAATAATGAAATATCTCCCTTCATGTGGTCGAAATGATTCAAGTCTTCTGGTATCATCTTGGTTCCTCATGGAAGAACAATATTAAATGGTAATGGGTGTATTTTTCTCACGGTAGCACAAATGTGGTAGATATTGTTGCAGATAGGGTAAGGTTCATGTTAGAAAACCATTTTATGGTCGAATGTTTCATGTAGTAGTAGAAATGACATGGAAACAAAAAATGTATCTCATGGTAGTAGAATTGGAAAATTATTTGCATGGTCATAGAGTATATATTCTCATCATAGAGAACACTATACATTTATTGGTATTGTTCATGATACCAGTATTTTTTAATATCACAGTCATAGTGAGCCTAAAATAGAAAATTTTAGACAATGAAATTATTTAAAAAAACTTCCCTAAAAATCAATAAATTTACCATATTAAAAAATGAATTCTAGAATTTGATTATATAAATAATTCCACAGAAATAATTATTTTAAATAAAAACATGGCATTTATGAAGGAATTAATTTGGAAAATTCATCAAAAACTCATAAAAAACTTTAAAACATGGAGAATCATCATGGAGAAAAATTTATAAATTAAAACACAAAATTACACATTTTAAATAATATTTTAAAACAATAAAAAATACATTGAATAATGACAAAATATTTAAATATTCTTTAACAAGGGATCATATTCACATAAAAAATCAATTATTCCACCAAAACAGGTGAGAAATGTTTTTAAAAAATTGACCGCATGAAACTCTCATGCACTTAAATATTTTTTCACTTAATCAATCCATGATTTTTCTCTTTTAAACTGAAAAAATGATTTCATGAAAGCTCAAAATGAAGTATGATGAAGTAATTATTTTTAACGAACAATATCTGGATAAGGGTTGAGCTTTTCGAAGAATTTGCATACAAATTCCTACCTAAATTCAACTATACACAATAGAAACCAAGAAATCGAAGACACATCCACCATTAAAAATTTCATTCTTTCATTATAAAATAACACATTTTCCTACTTCAATCCCAATTCATTTTCAAATACTAGTAATTTAAAAAAAATTATATTTAGTTTGAATTAAAACCTTAAAACGAGTGACCTTCATTATCACATTCTCCTTTGTTATTAAAAACAAGTTCCATTTTTCAATTCATATATAAAACATAAAATATTTTCGTATAAGTAAATTTTACTCTATTTAATTTAGGTTTAATATTATTCTCACCTTAATTATCTCATTTTTTAAAATTTGGATCAATTTTTTATTTTCTTTTTTAAACTTATGAATTTGTGTATGGCACTGGGAAAAGTAATTATTTAATATAGAAGTGAACTTTTTTTTACTTAATGTATCAGATATTCACTATGGTATCCCTATTACCCATATTTCTATAACTTTAAAAGACTTATAATACTATATATTGAGTTTTATCCCAAAGGTGATTTATTTTAAAAAGGGTGAGTCTCCTTGGAATAATTTCCAAAAACAAGTTTCATCATGTTATAATCCTAATTCTATAAAGGTTTACCTTATCTCACCCCATTTCCAATTTATTAAATATAATATCCATAAAACTAGTGATCTATAACACGCATCAATCATACCCAACCAACCATTTCAGAATCAATGCAAACCTCAGAAATATCATAAAATTATACACAAGGTATAATATTATTAAAGTGAAAATTGAAGCTCAAAGGCCGTTAGTTTTTTTAAAAAAAATTAAACATTTTTGAAAAAAAATGGATAATTTTGATGTGTATAATTATAGAATGTATTATCACATAGAAAGACCCCTCGCCCCATAAATAAAACCAGATATTGTCCCCAATATAGAATCATGTGATGGGGAAAAAATTCAGAACAACTTGATAATTTAGTTGTTCAAAGTATGTTTAATAGGTCATATAAAAATTTAAAAATCACATTTAACAAATAAAATAGATTAAAGATAACATATTTACAATATTTCATGTTTTTAGTTTTAATAACATATATAAGAATTTACAGTCTGGCTAAAAATATAGCATGGAGATGATTATGTATAGTAGATGGTGTTAAATCCAAATGGATTTGAAAGGGTTCTATCCAGGTTTGAAATACAACTCAATTTTATTATCAACTCCTTAGTAATTAGTAAGATAAATATCCAAATGAGAAACAATATTTACTATTTTTGGTTCTTAACAACAAGTGATATTCCCCCATACTTAATTCTTATCCCAAAGAAATTAATGTTGATTATAAATTAAATGAAAAATTAATATAAAACACCCCTGAATGAGATAGATTTATAATTTATGTTTATTTATAAAGTATCTCCTTTCAATATGTGATTAAATTCCTCTGGTTAGTCCTTTTAATTGCCTAAAAATATAAAAATATAGTAAAAATGACTAAAACATTTTAAATTAACTAAGGTTTGATTTTATTAGTTTTTATGATGTGCCATACCAATATAATCACCTAGAATAATATTTCAAGGGATTTGAGACTAAAGAATCAATCACAAGAGCTATCCATATTGAATAATAATCATTAAAATAAAATAATACAAGAACCATCAGTTAGTTACAATGAATAACTAATCTTATAGTTCATAGTTTGACATAAGATATATTCAACTCTTATACATGGAGATGGTGGAAAATCCATTTGGATTTCCTTAAAATAAGTGTTTTATTCTCTACCCATTGACCAGAGATGGGTTTTTTATCCTCTCCAACTAGCTCTATAGATTCATTAGGAATCACTCATAGAATGTTCAATGTTCCCAACCACATGGTTTTTTATTTTATTATGAAAATATCTATTCTATAATTGAATAGAAATACCCTTTGACCAACCTCCAAATTCGTTTTCTGAATGATTGATTCATGAAATAGTTTTGTTCAATATATAAATTTTATAATTTTCATATGATTCCCTCCTAATTTTCTCCAACTCACTAAACTCTAAAAACATTCTCCCATAAAAATATTGGTTCATTAATTTTTTTTATTAAGGGGTGGGGTTTTTGTAAATAAATCTATAAGGAGTTAGGTATTGAATTGGTGGTTTATAAATTGTCCAATTAATCCCCATAATATATCCAAATATTATTTGAATAGATCTCCCTCATCTTTTAAATATCAAGTGATAATGTAATTAATTTCATATGTAGAAAATTTAAACATAATTCCCTTACCATATAGTTTTCATTTTAATTTTAATTTTTTTATGATATATGGATTTTCATAAATAAAAGTAATGAGGTAGTTGATTCCATGTGGAAACCAATGAGGGAAAACAAGAACTAAATCTTGGATCTTCTATATTGAAATATATAACTCAAAATTTGGTTTTTTCACTTTAAGAATAAAATTATGTATTCTAATTTACATATATTTTAAAATTTATAGGCACTTGAGAGAAAAAATTTTGGATCTTTCACAAAGAAAAAAAGGGGGGTTGAATTCAACTGAACAACAAGGCTTAATAGATTCTACACTGGGTGTGTTTTACTTTTAATTATTCTCATTCATATATCATACTACTAATAATTAATTTAGGGTGAAATCCACTCTATTTTTTGAACTTAAATTTTTCAGCATGTTTCATGGATGGTTGTTTAGATTTTTGATATAAAAATTACGAAAAATCTAATTGAGTTGCATCTCTAAACTAGTTTGTACCCTTGAAATGTATTTGTGTTATTTCAAATCATTTTTCAACATGATTATGTTTAAGTTGAATTGTCAATTGGTTCATTTAATAATGAACTAAGAAAAAAATTGGGAAGGTAATAGTCTTGAAAATTGTTGTGGATATGTGGTTATATGTATTTTTAATTCCTTGTAACCATTGTAATAATATATAAACTACTAAATTAAAAATTATATATGAATTAAAATTTTATCACACTATAAGATTCAATATAAGGGATATTTTTTGGTTTTATATATGGGAAATAGAGATCTTAAAAATCACATTAACTATGATTCAATGCTATATACATCAAAATATATAAACATTTAAAAATTTGAATCCCTTTTTTGAATCATTTTAAAATAAAATCTTTGTTTGTAAATAAAATTAGTTCTTTTTATAAATCACTTCAAACACCCCAAAATTATAGAAGAATAATATTTTATTCAATAATGTATGTGACATGCTACCCTGAGCTTAAATAACCCACAAAATATATTTCCATAAACTTAATCTATTTAAAAACTTACAAAACATGCAACCCAAAGTCTAAATGAACCATAATATAGTATAACATCATAAAATATCCTATAAATTGGAAGGTAGAAATATTAGTAACTAAAATATAAAAAATATTTTTATCTATTGATTAGAAATAAAATATGATTCATTTAAAAAGAATTGAAATGTTTTCTGAAAACTGTATTTTTCTATAAGATAGATTAGTCACACATTGAACATATAATTTAAAATTATTTTTTTACTAATTTTAGAAAAAAAATAAATAAAATTAATTTCTCTTTGAAATAATAATATAAAAATTATATTAAGGTGGATTTTTTCATTTTTCTGAAATATTTTGTTTTTCGATGAATAGTGAAAAAACTGAATTTTAATTAAAAAATTTCTTATTCATTTAAATTATTTATACAGATAAAATATATTTTAAATTGGTTTTGAAGTAAATTTAGTTTAATTATAAATAAATTAATTTAATTTATTTCAATATAATCATTATTATATTGATTTTTCATATAAATTTTTTGAAGACCTTTAAACATTTTCTAATTGAAAACATGTTTCTGGTCACATCTAAGGGATTAATTTTATATTAAATTTTCCAACTTTAATGAATCTATTTTGGAAAAATGGATTCCATATTTTTATTTGGAATAATTTATAATTTATAATGAGTTAAACTTATTTTTTAACAAAGTAAAAATTAATTACCACAATTGATGACACCATAAAACGTGTCCCCAAAATTTTTCCGATGTATCCATACATGATCCAAGATCGTAGACCATTTCGAAAGCTTCAATTTGGTAGGTCGTAGGGCCCGAACGGACTTACAGATTAGGTG
Organism: Viscum album; assembly: GCA_963277665.1. NCBI lineage: Eukaryota > Viridiplantae > Streptophyta > Magnoliopsida > Santalales > Viscaceae > Viscum > Viscum album. The sequence goes on along the minus strand of OY728135.1, from coordinate 197,245,704 downwards.
TTATGACATATGAAGTTGGGATGGAAAACGGTTTCGCAAAGCCCATTTGCGAGGCTCCCTCCGTGATTACGGAGCACCACCGCAGAGCAAGGAGGTGGGATGCTCCGTGAACCCCTTTGACATTCGCAACCCTCCATGAAGCAAGGATGCAGGATGCTTTGCAAACCCATTTGATGTCCGCAACTCACAGAGCAAGGTGACGGGATGCTCTGCGAACCCCTTTGACATTCGTGACCCGCCGTGAAGCAAGGAGGTGGGATACTCTGTTAACCTCTTTGATGTTCAAGACATGCCACCAAGGAAATAGGTGGGATGGCTCCGCCAACCCCTTTGACATTCTCAAACCACTTTGACATTCGTGGAGTTTCTTATTCCTAATAGTCCAATCTACATGACTTTAAACGGTAGTAATCCTTATGTTCCAAACATTGGATGCCTCTTACTCCAAATAAGAGATGCCTTATGTGCCAAGCATAGAATACCAATAGTCCAATCTACATGATTTTAAATAGTAGTAATACTTATGTTCCAAACATAGGATCCAGCTTTCTCCAAATAAGAGATTCCTTATGTGCCATGCATAAGATGCCAACTATCCTATCTATATGACAATAAACTATAGTATGCCCTATGTTCAAAATATAGGATGCCTCTTGCTCCAAACAAGAGATGCCTTATGATCCAAGCATGAGATGCCTAATTCCATGATTACAATGGCATAATTTCAAGAGAATTGGAATCCGTTAAAATATTCCATCACTCCACCTCACGCTTTTTGTGTCCTTCGTTCAGATCAGCATCCACTTCCATGTCCGAAGGGACCCTCTAACGGTCTGGTCCCATGCTGCATGGTCTCACCTACCGTCTTGGGCCAATGCCACATAAGACATTGGACGACACTTTGAGTCAGGTATTATGTTTCGACCACAGTCAATAGTCGACCCTCATTTTTTTTGTCCCCATTTCAGGCTAATGCGATATGGATGATGTGTTACGAACATGGTCAACAGTTATCCTTCATCGCCACGCCACCCTCACCGCATTCCGAATGTCAGGCTTGTGATTCACACTTTTCATCTCCCTTTATTCAGATTGATTCCAATGCCCATTGTTGTTATCCTTATAGTGTTCTAGTGCATAGGTGAAGGCCTCAACCCACCAATAGTTGGGGATGCCCTCATGGCCATACATGAGAAAGACATTGTAGGAAGCTTCCTTGCGTAAGCCCCATCCACCATTTCCACTCCATAGCGGCACCTGGGAAGCTTCGTTGCATAATCTCCATTCACCATTGTTGCACCATAGTGGCACCCATCCATCTTCCTTGCGTAATCCCCATTCACCATTGCCGCTCCACAGATGCACCCGGGCAACGTCCTTGCGTAATCTCAATTCACCATTGGCACTCCACAGCAGAACTTGGGAAGCTTCCTTGCATAAGCCCCATCCACCATTGCCTCTCCATAGTGGCACCTGAGCACCTTCCTTGCATAATCCCCATCCACTATTGATGCTCTATAGCAGCACACATGTAGCTTCTTTACTTAATCCCCATCCACTATTGTCGCTCCATATCAGCACCCGGGCAGCTTCCTTGCGTAATCCACATCCACCATTGTCGCTCCATAGCAGCACCCGAGCAACTTCCTTGGGTAATCCCCATCAACCATTTCCACACTGTAGAATCCCCTGGGCAACATCCTTGCATAATCCCCATCCACCATTACCTCTCCATAGCGGAACATGGGCTGCTTTCTTGCGTAAACCCCATCCATCATTGCCGCTATACAGCAACACCCGGGCAGCATCCTTAAGTAAGCCCCATCCACCATTGCCACTCCTTAGTAGCACACGGGCATCTTCCTCATGTAAGCTCCATCCACCATTGTCGCTCCATAACAGCACACAGACAGCTTCATTGCGTAAGCCCAATTCACCATTTCCACTCCATAGTGGCACTCGGGAAGCATCCTCGCTTATGCCCCATCCACTATTTTCTCTCTGTAGCGGCAACTGGGTAGCATCCTTGCGTAAGCCCCATCCATCATTGCCGCTCCATGGGGGCAGCCGGGCAGCTTCCTTGCATAAGCCCCATCCACCATTGCTGCTCCCTAGCAGCACCCGGGTAGCTTTTTACATAATCCCCATCCAAATTACCGCTCCATAGTAGCACCCAGGAAACTTCCTTACGTAATCCCCATCCACCATTGTCGCTCCATAGAGGCACTAGGGAAACTTCCTTGCATAAGCCTCATCCACCATTCCCCCTCCAAAGTGGAACACGGTCATCTTCTTTGTGTAAGCCCCATCTACCATTGTTGCTCCGTAGTTTCACCTGGGCATCTTCGTTACTTAAGCCCCATCCACCATTGTCACTCCTTAGCAGCACCCGGAGAGCTTCTTTGGTTAATCCCCATCCACCATTTCCACTCCATAGCAGCACACGGGTTGCCTAGAGTGTAAGACCCATCCACCATTGTCGCACCATAGCAGCACCCGAGATGTTTTATCGCATAAGCCTAATCCACCATTGTCGCTTCATAGAGGCACTGGGGCAGCATCTTTGTGTAAATCCCATTCACCATTATCGCTCCATAGCGGCACCCAGGCAGGTTCCTTGTGTAAGCCCCATCCACCATTTCCACCCCATACCGACACCCAGGCAGCTTCCTTGCGTAAGCCCCATCAAGTATTTCTACTCCATAGCAGCACACATGCAGCTTCCTTCCGTAAGCGTCATCCACTATTGAAGCTCCATAGCAGCACACGGGCAACTTCCTTGCGTAAGCTCCATCCACTTTTGCGACTCTATTGCGGCACCAGGGTAGCTTCCTTGCGTAATCCCCATCCACCATTGCCTCTCCATAGCAGCACTTGGGAAGCTTCATTGCATAAGCCTCATCCACTATTGGTGATCCATTACGGCACAAAGGTAGCTTCTTTTTGTAAACTCCATCCACCATTGATGCTTCGTAGCGGCACCCGGGAAGCTTCCTTGCGTAAGCCCCATCCACCATTCCCACTCCTTAGCGAAACCAGAGCAGTATCCTTGAGTCAGCTCCATCCACCATTGTCATTACAGAGTGGCACACGGGAAGCTTTCTTGCGTAAGCTCCATCCACTCTTTCCACTCCATTTCGGCACCCAGGAAACTTCTTTGTGTAATCCCCATCCACCATTATTGCTCCATAGCGGCACTCGGGCCACGCCCTTGCGTAACCCCCATCCACAATTTCCACTCCATAACGGCACCTGGGAAGCGTCCTTGTGTAAGCCCCATCTACAATTGATGCCCCATAATGACACTCGGGAAGCTTCCTTGCGTAAGCCCCATCCACCATTGTTTGTCCATAGCTGCACCTGGGTAGATTCCTTGCGTAAGCCCCATCCACCATTGACGATCCATAGCGACACCTGGGCAGCTTCCTTGAATAAGCCCCATCCACCATTTCCACTCTATATCAGCACCCGGGAAGCTTCCTTGCGTAAGCCCCATCCACCATTGCTGCTCCATAGCGGCACGCAAGCAGCTTCCTTGTGTAAACCCCATTCACCATTACTACTCCATAGTGGCACCCAAGCAACATCATCATGTAAGCCCCATCCACAATTGTCGTTCTGTAGCAGCACCCTAGAAGCTTCCTTGTGTAAGCCCCATTCACCATTGCTACTCTATAGGGGCAACCGGGAAGCTTCCTTGCATAAGCCCCATCCACCATTGCTTCTCTATAGCGGCACTCAGGAAGCATCCTTGCGTAAGCCCCATCCACCATTTTCGGTCCATAGAAGCACCCGGGTAGCATCCTCACGTAAGCCCCATCCACCATTGCTACTCTATTGCAGCACCCGAGTAGTTTCCTTACGTACGACCCATTCACTATTGCCACACCATTGCGACACTCGGACAACTTCCTTGTGTAATCCCCATACCCCATTTCCGCTGCATAGCGGCACACGGGCAACTTCCTTGCATAAGCCCCATGCACCATTGTCGCTCTGTAGCCGCACCCGGGGAGTTTCTTTGCTTGAGCCCCACTCACCACCCTTCATGGATGCACCTTTGTGCTATGATCATCATGTATTTTTTGTCTCTTGTTTCTCACATAGATCATGACTCACATGGTCTTAGAGCAATCATCAACCATGCCAAATTCTATGGGCATCCTATAGTGTAAGCCCCAACCCCCCATGAACTACGTGGTCTTTGATCCTTTCCAAGGCAAGGTATGTAGGAAGCCTCCCTGTGGTTCAATCCCAACAACCATTGGTTTCGACCCTCTTCATGCTGGTTCCCACACCATCCATGAACTACGTGGTCTTTGATCCTTACCAAGGAAAGGTACATAAGAATCCTCAATGATGTTCAAGCCCACCAACCTTGTCATTCTGACCTCCTTCACATTGGTTCACCAATTCCTTGGGAAACCTAGATTGTAATCCCTAATCCTATCTGAACTATGTGGTCTTTGATCCTTTCCATGGTTTGGTATGTAGGAAGCCTCCCTAGGGTTCAAGCCCAACACCCCATTGGTTCCGACCACCTTCACGTTGGTTCCCACGATATCATTAGATGAACTACGTGAACTTCGATTCCCTGCCACAGGGATACGTATGAAGCCTACATGAGGTTCAAGACCAGCACCCATGTCTCATCCTGATCTATCCCTCAATCCCATGTGTTCCAGGAAGATCATGCCCCAACCCGATGGTTCTCCTTCTTTTGGGTCCCATCCATGTGTCCATTATCATGGGTCGCCTCCTCAGGTGTCCCATCACCACCGAACTACATGGACATTGATTCCCTACAATGGGGATACCTAGGAAGTCTCTTCGAGGCTCAAGACCGACACTAATGTCACCTTCACGGCAGTCCCATCTCATTCCCCCTCCACTCCATTAAAATCTTCATCATCCATCTTGATTATTACCTGGGCCTTCACATATCGGTGAGATTATGTCATCCACCTCCTTGCTGATCCTAGTAGTACTTGGGTAGCAATTCATGCGTAAGCCCGAGCATGTCCTCGGGTCGTTGTCCTTTGTATACACCTCGATTCATCACCCCTTCGAACTATGTGAATTTTGATCCATGTCATCTAAACAGGGTATGTTGGAAACCTCCATGAGGTTCAATCCCAGTTAGTGGTAAAACTTGGTGTTTCCCCATTCTCGGGTGCACACTCCTTGATCCTCCCTCAGTGGTGTCCAGACCAGCCTTCATGGTGTGACATCTTCCCTCTATGTGACACACCATCTTGGGTCTGCTCTTATCGAGTTTTTTGATCCATCCACTCGGTAAAACTTCTAGGTGTTCCCTCCTAGGGATGTACTAATCTGATCTGTCCATATGGGACATTCGGATCACCCTCATTCCATATCCACAAGTCATTAAACTCGCGGCCTACCTCGTGATAAACATGAGACACCTAAGGAAAACCTCAAAAGACACACCTTTGGAATAATCGTCTATGAAAGACATTAAACGTGCAGAATACCCTGTGTTGAACATGGGATGATGAGGAAAACCTTAGATACATGCCTATGGCATATTATTCACTGCATCTGACATGGGATGCCTCATGTTCTTCACCCTTGATATGACCTCTTATGAGGAAGAATACAGGTTCCCAAATGTCCACGCATCCATAGATTCCCCGACAATCCTGATGTTGTCATCTACTCCGATTGAAGGTTACTACCATGTCAAGACCCCATGGAATGTCCTGACAGAAGTAGTGTAATTAACCGGTGTCCACAAATATATGGCACCAGGAATGAGAATCACGAACTGTGTCTTAAATCTATATGGGAGACCCGTACTAGGTGACGAGTTTCGAGGAGGAATCCATGGAAGGAAGAACCAACATCCCATCATCATGTTTCGATCAAAGAGAAACCTTCCCTGAATATGGAATAGATACTTCCCACCTTTGGAAAGTGAGAATGTGGGGAAACATCTGGTCATCCTAACCAACAGACACGCACGCCCTTGTGAAATCTTCAAAAACAACAGTTTGGTTAGAAATTTATTTACCAGGGGTTAAACTAAAAATATAAAGATTTAAATAACATAAAAACATGTATAAAATATATTTTATGGAATTATTTAGACACTATAATGTCTACCTCTCAATAATAATCTATTTAAGACATTTTTTTCATGTGAAAAACATGGTTAAACCTTTTTGTTTTAAAATCTTACAGGTGTACCACTCACCTCACTTGTAAATGGCCACACACTCTCTTCTCTTCTTTATACCATCAAAACCATTTGCGTAAAAAAAAAAATAACAAAATAACTTCAAAAATTACATCCCATCATCATATAAACCTTATTTTTGGAGTAAATCCACCCTAGGAATGATTTTGGTGAAAACTTATGGTGGTTACCCGAATAAGAGGTAACATTCTTCAACGAGAATCTTTACTTTATTTATCTATTTGCCACATTAAATTTTTATTAATAAATTATTTTATAATAAAATAAGTATATTAAATATAATTAGATTTTGTATTTTAAGATCATGACCAATAACCATCCCCACTTACATTAAATTTGTTATCAAATCATCATTTGTGTGTATGGCGGACTACCTCCTCGCGAACCGATGCCATTCATTTTTCCATTAACACCTATAATAGTTGGGTATGATGATATATATAAAGTATATATATTATATTTATATCATAATTAGACCTCTAGAGTTATTATATCAGATATAACTTTTTACATACCATTTCGTTGTGGATATGATAATATCACTCATGTGTACATCGAACAATCGCCTCGTGAAGCGTTGTGATTCATCTTTCACTAACGCTTTACATGGAATGTAATAAGAAAAAATTTAACAACTAGATGAAATATAAATGATAGAATTATTATATTCGTGAAAAATTTATCATTCTAAAAATATAATAAACCATTTTATTTCTTACATTTTCACTCACTTAAAGATGATAACATCATTCGTGTACATGTGGATTACAGCCTTGAAAAATCAATGTGACTCTCTTTTCATCACCACACCACATGTATGATTTATATAAGTGTGTTTATATATATAATAAGGTATTTATGATATTATGACCATTTTGTAACGCTAAAATATCACATACATCTTTTCCATAATGATCATTGAAAAATGGAAATGTTACTCATGAGTATGTATGACCAACCATATCCATGATCATAACATTCTTCATTTTACATTACCATATTTCATTATTGTTTTTAAAATTAAAATTGATATAATAATTATTTCATTATTATTATTCTATATATGATATAACTATATTATATTCACAAAAATGTGAACTTTTATAATGAATCACAATTAAGAGAACAATGTAATTAACACCTAAAACAATGAAAATAATGAAATATTATTAACGAATAGGTAATAAGATGTTGTAAAAATATTATATATAATATTAAAAATATAAATATTGTTTTTTATTGGGTTAATAACATGTTTCAAACCACTATATTGGAGGTTAAAACATTTTCAACCAAAAGGAATCGTGAGGTAAGGGACTTCATCTCTATTCACCTTCATTAAGGCATATTGTAATGTTATGAACAGGATTTATTTTATATTGTGTATATAACACCTCTTTGAAATGTAATATCATGATTCATTCATACATCAAGGTATTTTATTATTTGACTTTAATTATTTCATTTAGGTGTATTTTACATGAAAATTACCATGTTGTAAAAGTAATTTTATAATCTCACTTTCTTTTGTAATTTTTAACTTTATCTTGAATCAATAACTTTATTTTGATAATTTTTCATTATAAATTACATTTATATTAACTATATATATTTTTTCATGATGGATATTATTTTTTCATAGACCATATACCAATTTTTTATATGGTGTTTTACTTTAAATGTTATGTAGGATCCTGGCGTAGTAGAAGCATGTGATAGGTCATTATCAACTTTTATTTTTTTCATGATTGATGATAAATACTAGATTTACATAATGATAAAATCTATGATAATGAACTAATAGTATTAAGTTTATTGATGATAAAATCTATGATGATAAAGTACTACCATGTGAGAATTCTTTCTTTATTGATGGATCTTAAAACAGATGTATGTTTTACATTCATTGAATTTTAGGAATAAAGATCATATTCCACCTAGTAGTGATCAATTCGTGTTCCAAAAATCATTGAATGTTGCCTAGGAATATTTGGGTCCTATCATGATAGATACTATCACTTGTGTCGTTCTCCTTTGATCTCCATGAGAATCATATCCAAATCATTCCCCTTTATCTTTCTATACTCAAGAGTGGAAGATGGATGAAGATATATCTTCATTCATGGGGTTATTGTTGGAAAATGGGGTTCTATATGGATTCGAGAGGATTATTCGAATTCATTGTGTATAACCAAATAAATGTATAGGTTCTACTAAAAATTAATATAATTGGGTTTATTTACTACTAGGGTTTAGAAATTAATATTTTCTATAGTGACTTTTAATATTTACTTAATCCCTATGAAAAACCATGTCTATAATAATAATATTATTATTATTTATCTACATTCACCTAACATGTATATAAAAATAGAATATTATTTATTCAAATAATATTAAATATAATGTATTTGTTACTGGACCATTAAACTATGTTCCCCATTACTCTACAATATTTATCAGGCCTTGAATATTGTATATTTATTTATTAAATTAATATCACTTCATTACTCTCTAGTAAATAAATAACTACTAAATTCACTAAATAGTGAATAAATATTTTTTTTAAATTCTTCTCAAATAATATTCTCTTGAATAACTGGTGACGGAATATATGCGATCAAAAAACTTGAATAATTATTAAACCATGATCAGGAATAATGTTTATTCAACTTATTTAATAATAAATAATAATATATTATTTAATTGAGATTTTGGATACACATAGCGTGTGACCCTTCTTGGCCTCTTTCTCAATGGCATTAGGCGAAGAAGCCTATAGTCCAAGGTTATCATCTAGAAACACACCAAGTCACCCATAAAGAAATAATTTGATGTCGCAATGACATAATACCTCATTCATATTCTTACAATGAAATATGATCCCATTATCATGGTATCTCTAATCAAGAAGGTTGCAAGCCAGTAACATCAACTGATGTTCTCAATGTCTCTTTCATTGTATTTCTATAATTCATTTGTGCCTATATAACACCATAGACATGGATTTATTTAGGCTGTATCATTTCCATAAATGGTCATGAGATATAAACTTCTGTTTGAGAACAGAAGGTATACATTGTTTCTCACATTATTCATTAATGCAATATTACTCGTGATGCCCCCAACATACCCTACCTCACCAAGAACATATATCATCACAGTTTTCAAAAATACATCAATGTAAGTAACATATTACACTCATTAATAATTATCTTCAATTCTAAGGATCGATACACAGATCTTTGAATAGGAATATACAATGACATATATAACTGTGGATTTCCTACAAGAGGGTCTCATTCTTAGAATATCTTAAACTGGATATTACTAATGATTTATACCATGAGAAGGTTCCTCAAAGTAATATGAGTCTCAACCCCTAGAAGCCTATATAATTTGAGTCCCTCAAATAATATAATCTGTCTATAAAACAAATATTTAAGAATACTATCGTGGAACTTATGGGTTCTCATCATAGTGGGGAACTTCTATGACTTTTCAGTATGATAGATACTTTTAATACATTACCACATGATATGTTATGTATAACAAAAATAATACTGTTATAAAAAGTTTATTAATATTCAAAATAATGAATATAATTTATCATAAACTACATAGAATTTGGTCTTAGGAAACCAACCCCAAAAAGTAATTTGATTGACTGAGGAAATATAAATAATCTCTGTTATTTATTCAATATAGATATCTAAGTGTAATTAACATTTTTCATGAATTAAATAAATTATTATATATATGAATAATTCATTGGATGTGTAGACATAGGTGGGTACCTATTCTAAATATCCCCTTAATACATCGAAATATGTCATGATACAAACTAGTTGTCCCAATCAAATGTTTTTTTACCCAGTTGTTTCAAACTATCTTGAGGATAGATATTTATGGTAGAGGTTCCGTGTTCCTAAGACATAACATCCAATAAAAAAAATTTCTCATTAATAATTTAGTTTTTATTAATATACATGATATTTTTGTTTTGATATTATCTCTTGATATATTTCACTATCAGTTATTGATTAAATGATATTTGTTTTAGTTATTTACCTTTCCATTTTGATTATGTCTTGTCTTATCATGATTTTGAAGTTATATATATGGAATGCGTGTTCAGTTATTTACCATTCCATATTCATTATTCTTATTGATTTATGATTTTGTATACTATACTTAACCCTTACAGATCATTTAATCCCACCCTTAATTTTTTTTCATTCCCAATAATCCAAGAAATGTATTGTGAATGATATAAAATGATATAATAGTGGGAATAATCATATTCTAGAAAGAAATTACTTTAAATTTTGTGTTTTCATATTTAATTCAAGACTCAAGTATGTATCTAGTTTACCTAAATTAATATACTATTTTTTCATTACGGATGTGATTACTTGTTTCTTATTCCAATGTAATAAAGCCTACACTACCTCCATGGTGGGACTCTCTACATCTTTTGGTTTCGAAAATAAATATTAAATGTGTTAGGATTAGGAGAAAACATTCATGCTAATTTTTGGGGATTCCACTAGCTCTGAATTTGTTAGACTTTAATAATTAATGAGGGATGTCGTCCACTATTTTTATAGAAGTAATATTTGAAAACTAGTAATGGGAATGTGATAGGGTAGAATTTTATGGAATTGTAATTATAACTTGATGAAATGTTTTGTATAATAAAAAATTCAATAACATAGCCTTTGTTAAATAGAACACCTTAACGATTGAACCCAATTGATATTCACATGAGTCCTTTGAATTGGAGTATAATTGGTTATTGGGATCCAATAGTGAATCACATAGACATTAGACACTAGGTGTATTGTGTAAATAAGTAAACTAAAAATTTAATAAGTGCTTTTCATAGTGATGAACGAAAATTCATGGTTGGTAAAATTGAAATAAATTGAATTGGTAAAAAATGACTTCAATGATGAAAGGGTAATATTGATCCCAGATTAAGAAGGAGAATTTAATATTTACAAAATCCCATTTAAGTTGTATCGGGGAAGTGTAATGTGGAACATAGGTTTGAGAAAACAAGGAGAGATTATAAACTAGTAGTGTAACTTATTATAGATTTAATTCTACTTGAATATCATGGGTCTACAATCATAGAACTAAATTTTGAACATGGGAAAGAGTAGGGTACTGAGTGACATTACATATGAGGCATGAAAATTGTTTTCAAAACATTTTATATTGATTTTCTTTAATTATAATATGTGAATTTCATACAAGGAAAGATAATAATTTTTAGTATTCTATGTAAATAAATAAATTAAATTAAATTGATTGGGATTTAAATTAATTGGGTGTGGGAGAACGTGATGTGGAATTAATTTTTTTTTTTTTTTAAATCTAGTTTTTATGAATTAATTTTATTTTTTAAGTTGAAAATGTTTTTTATGGAAGAACTGTTTGATATTTAAAAATATATGATATTTTATGTTATTCATTGAATGCTATAGAATAATATATGTGATTTTCGGCATAACTAATTTAAAAGTTTTTGTATTTATTTTCTTATAATTTAATAACATATTTTTTAAGTTAAAATATTTTTTAAAATATCTTTAATTGTGGTGTTTTGTGTGTTGAAAATGATTTTTAAAAATTCCATAGATTGATCATACATATATTTTGGAATTAATTTTTTTTATGATAAGAAATATTCAGTGATGTTTTTTGTTAAATAAAATTCATTCCATATATTTTGTTGGATTTATTTTAATTAAATATTTTATTTTTATAATAAATGTTTGTTTAAGGTACTACTTCTACATAAAGCCCATGCTTCATTGACATTTTCTGTTGCGAATTCATACTTCAGTGGGGTGTGCTGGAAAAATAAAAAATATTCTTGTGACTATGCACGTCCCTTGATACTGTCATGTTTGATACCATGAATCAATCCACCTTCTAATATGAAAATAAATTTCTTCTACCATAGAATGTACATGGTGTCACTATCCACAAATACACCTATGATCACCCCTAAAGAAAAAATGCTTGAAGAGTCAATCAGTTTTTCACCCCCATTTCCACCCGACCATTCCTTCGCCTTTTGATTGTACCCCTCCTATGATTTTGAATTTTTATACCATGAGAATAAAATATTTATGACCATCTTGATATAATTGTGAGTTAATCTTATAGTGTTCCCTTATACCGTGAGAGGAAAATTTCAACCACCAGACTTGTAACCATGAAAAACATATTTCTTCAACCATAGACACTTCTATACTATCTAGCAGTGACCGTAAATCCTCTATAATACCACACCCCACCACTCATACTGTATATCCACCCTCTAAAACAACTATGGGTCCTTGAAATCGGTGTCATTCCATCAACCAGACAGCCATTTTTAATGTCTCATTGATGCATCATTTTGATAATAGGAAGTGATTTTACTCAAAAAGAATCTATGAAATCGAGATTTTAGATTTCAATTCTTGGGAGATGAACTAATTATGAGCTTAATCGGGGGAAGACAGTCAAGATTGATCAATTTATCTAACTATGACTATATCTTGATTCTGAATTCATCAAACTAGATTCTAGTGCTGATAAATCTTGAAATGAAATCTTGATTATTAGTCGAGCACTAAAAATAAATAAATTGACTTTTACTAAAAAAGGATAAAGATCCATATATATTTTTGTTCCCACCAATGATGTATTCATTAATTGTTATAGAATTCCCAGCTTACATGGGGAATAATTATTGCATAGGGAATAAAAAATTAGGAAGCAACTTCAATGGAACATATGTAGTTTGACTACAATGAAATTAAAATATGGTTCTAGATGAAATTGGGGGTCATGGGATCTTGAGATTCGATATCCTTTGAATATGATAAGCTTATGTTTCATAAGTGGGTTTTTTTATGCATGATTCTCTAAGTAGTGGGATAAATTTTCTTTGGATTATTTTTGTTTGATAACTACTTATTCTATTTAATGTTTCTTGAAAAATACTAAAGTAAAACCCTATTCACCCAATTTATTAGTTATTAAGATGTCATAATTTTTACACTATTTTATCTATATAAACCTGATAATATGTACTAAGGATAAGAATCAACTTGTATCTAGTTCTGAAGCATATGGAGTACATGGATTTCAAACCTCTGACTGAAGAAAATCAAACAATACAACCAATATCTCTAGTGATTAAAAGAGTTTGAATGATGATGAGGCTATAGAATTTATGTTGATCATTGTTTGTTTAATTTTTTGAGTCATGTTCATCTTGTCTAAGTGGACCTCACCCCTAATGTCTATCATGACCCGTCCACCAGGTTCCGTGTCGGGACTACCCCATTGCCGCCTTCCATAAGCCAGTGGCTGGCGACTAGCACAGAAAGGCGTATCCCCTAAAATCAGGAAGGCATTGCCTTTATATCCTGTAAACACACTCAACCAAGCACACAGTGAGATACAAACACAAGTAAAGTGTATAGAAAAAATATTTCTGAAATTAAGATGGGTCGTAATAAAATCCCAACAGTAAAAGTACAAGTACAACTAAAATTCAATACAACTGAAGAAAGTGAAAGATTTCTACTGGGACGTCCTCTGAGGTTCCTAACAGAAGGGTACGTACAGATCGCCACTTCTACACTCCATGTCCGCTCATCTCCTCTACATACTGACACACCGTATGGTCCACCTCTGGCACCATCCAGTCCTGGTACCCCCAGCCTCGATCAGCGTTGTTTTTCGTCTGCATCAAACACAACAAGGTGTGGGCATAGCCTGTGTAGGGGTGAGTATAATGATACTTAGTAGGGACCCCAAGACCCTCATGTTTTCACAAAATCCACACAAGGAAAATCCATGAAGCATGAAATCAACTGAAAACCTACTAAGGTATATGCCCATACATATACCTTAGTTATCAAGTATACCCATCTCAATCATGAGGAAACACAGGGTCTAACCCAAAATCCAAAAGATCAACTGTTCCACAAAAGGAAGGAAGACCACAAAGGTAAGTACCACACTGGTACGCCACACAGAAGAATACCACCAAGATATTACCATGAAGGAAAGTACCACACAGGTATGAACTCAGCTCACACCAGGTTTTATTCTAAGTACAATAGTCGGGATGATTAGATGTAACTACTGAATCATATTACTCTGTTAAGAGGCAGACCCACGAAGGATTCCAAATTACAGACCCACATAGGTTCCTTGTACATTGTCAGACCCACACAAGATCCTAGTACACTATCAGACCCATAGAAGATCCTAGTACATTTTCAGACCCACACAGGATCCTAGTACTCCATTAGACCCACATAGGATCCATGTACATCGTCAGACCCACACATGATCCTAGTACTCCATTAGACCCACACAGGATCCTAGAACATAATCAGTCCCACACAAGATCCTAGTACTCCTTCATACCCACACAGGATCCTAGTATATCATCAGACCTACACAGGATCCTAGTACTCCGTCAGACCTACACATGATCTTGGTACATGGTCAGACCCACCAGGATCCTGGTACATGGTCAGATCCGCATAGGATTCTAGTCCATCGTCAGACCCACACATGATCCTAGTACATCGTCACAGCCAGCTACCGGGTACCTGCACTAATATTTCTCATCTCCAGGAGAGTCCTCTTCTTAAGAAACTAGTCGATACTCCAATATCCATGAAGTCCCACGAAGAAGTACCGCAAAGAAACACCAAGTCATAGGGGTCTCAATGCAACAGATGGTGCGTTAGTCAAACACCTGGTCTGTAAGTTATTATCCTCTTAGTCTCGAGGGCCCGATTGGATTCGTTCTTGATCCAACCCAACCATACCCTAACTTCATCCAAACCTCACGTGGGGTATACCAAAAGGACTTTCTCGCTCCAAGGTTTTTGGTACCATAGACAATTCTTCAAACGGATGCCTGAAGCTCCAGATCTGGTTGGAAGAATGTATAGGGTCGAAACTGGTCCGGGACAGATCTAACCTGGTCGGACCAGTCTGACCCAGTGTGGGCCAACCCAGTTCGGTTTGAACTAGCCCACGGTGCGACCCAACCCACTGGGTCCAGTCCGGCCCGTGTTGGGCGGCCCACGGTGAGGCGGGGTGGCCGCGGTGCGGCGGTCCGCCGCGGCTGGCCAGATGGCCAGCCATCCCCTCCACACAGTGCGGTCACGCGCCAAGCCTTCATCGGTGGCCAGCTTGGCCAGCCGTCCTCCCTTTTTCGTTGTTGTAGAAGCTGCATCCCTTCCTCACCAGGCGGCTCGGACTCGAACCGCTGTCCCCGTCGTTCGGTCGGCCACTGCTCTTGTGTCCCAGTGGTGCCAATCGCAGGAACTGGTCACCATCCTCCTCTATTGCGAAGAGTGCAACAAAAATTACACAATGATTTGTGGAGTGTTTGGTCCATGTTCGTTTGCCCCCCCCCCCCCCCCCCCGTGTTAGAATGGTAGCAAGAGGCACTGATATTTCTTGAATCATGAAGAATTGTCATGAACGGGTAAGGGGGAAATTTAAAACATCAAACCCTACCCTGGAGGATTGTTGACGTCGATGAGGAGGGAAGGATGGATGTCAGTTCTCCGATGTGTCTCGGGGTGAAAATTGGTGAAGGTAAAGATGGTTCCAACGATCGTCGCCTTCGCAACACGCTTCTGTAGTCGGGCTCGTGTGTCACCCTCTTTCTTGGTTCTGAAGAACATTCTTTGATAGAGATGGAATTCTTCATTTGGAGGAGAAGTTCTTCATTGAATAGGAATGGTGCATTCTTCATTGGAGAAGATCTTCCACAAATTCTCCCCTTCTTCTTTTCCAACCAATACTCCCTAATAAAATGAGGTGCCAATATAATTTGAATTAAAGTCTATCAATTGAATTGTTGGCACAATTAATTATTCTCAAAATTAATTGTACCATGTTGGCATAATTAATTTGCTCAATTAATCAGATCAATATAATATGAGGAATGAATTAATGGGGAGTTAATAGGTTTCTCCCCTATAAAAGGATTCGGGTAGTCCCCACAAACAAATTCAAAATTGGGGGTTTTAGGCTTGGTGGTCCCCACCTCCATAACATTCACAAGGGAGGTTGCAACAAAAATAAAATAGAAGTTTATTTTATTTTTATTTTTTCCCACGAGGAAATGAAAAAATATCTTTCACCCTAGACCTACTACAGTAGAGGTAATGGTCTCTTTAAGTGAATATTGGCGCTGCGAGTTCAATGGTGTCCTCAGATTTCAATTCTGAGAATTGGTTTAAAAGTTACCAAAACTCGCTTGTAAGTTTACTAAACGTACCAGAACAATGTTCAGAAATTTATTTTGGGCACTAGGGGCCTTGCAATCACACACTGTTAATTATTATGGACTCATAAAATTCTCATATAATTAATAAAAATCACATGGAAATTTTCAGGTCTTTACATTCTCTACACCTTAGGGATTTACGTCCTAGTAAGCCACAACTCAATCTAAGGAAACAAGTGGGGGTACTGAGCATGTATCTGAGCATCCCACTCCCATGTGCTCTCTCGGAGGTTCCCGTGCTTCTAGAAAATGCACACTAGATGTATTGACCACCCACGAATGACTCACTCTTGTCGATCCTCAATCTCAACTGGAACCTTCGTCATTGTCACCCCGTCGTCGATGTCCATCTCTCCGTGGTTGATGACGTGTGATGGGTCATGCACGTATCTCCTCAGCTGGGATACGTGGAAAACACCATGCACCCGGTGCCACTTTGGTGGATGAGCTAGGCGGTAAGCCACCTCGCCAACTCTATTGAGGACCGGGAAGGGTCCGATGAACCTCAGAGATAACTCGCCACCCAGAAAAATCTATGCAAACCTCATCGAGGTGAGACCCATAGAAAGCCATGGTCACCATCCTTGAACTCTCGAGGTATTAATCTCCTATTGGAACAAGACATCTGCCTACTCTGTGCAGTCTTCATCCACTCTTGGATGATATGCACCTTTTCTATGGTAGCCCATACCATCTCTGGTCCCATGAGTGCTCACTCCTCTGGGTCAGTCCAGCACAAAGGTGATCTCTAAGGTCAGCCATACAAAGGCTCAATAGGTGCCATCACAAAGGTGGAGTGATATTTATTGTTGTATGCAAACTCCACCAATGGAATGTGATCCTCCTAGCTGTGACCAAAGTCAAGGATGTAAGCATGTAGCATGTCCTCGAGGGTCTGAATGGTCCGCTCAGTCAGGCCATCTATCTCAGGATGGAAGACGGTGTTCAAATGAAGCTGCATCTTGAAAGCCTCTTACAACCCCTTCCATAGTCTGGAAGTGAATAGTGTATCATGATTGAAGACAATCGTCGATGGTACACCATGGAGCTGCACAATCTCCTACAAATATATGTGTCTCAAGCTCTCTACTGATCCATGATCTTTGATCGGTAGGAAGTGGGATGATATGGTGGTTCGGTCGACAATAACCCAGATAGAATAAGGACCTTTGGATGTACATGGAAGTCCCATCATGAAGACTATAGATATACCATCCCACTTCCACTCTGGGACCTCTAAATGCTGAACTAAGCTTGCTGGTACCTGATGCTCTGCCTCCACTTGTTAACAAATGAGGCACTGACAGACAAACTATGCTACTACTCTCTTTATTCTCGGCCACCAGTGCTGTCGTCGGAGATCTTGGTACATCTTCGCCCCTCCTGGATGTACCTCTAGAGGGGATGTATGGAACACCCTAAACACTTCCTCCTAAAGCGACACTGGTACCATGGTATGTACTCTGAAAAGAATGATGTTCTCCACACCTTCAAGAAATCCATAAGGTGACTGTCTTTTGGATATCTGAGCATGTCGAGCATTGCAGTCAGTGTCCCCACATTGCACCTCCCTGACTCGCTGAAGAAGTGGGGGAGTGATTGTAAGAGACTGAAGAAAAACTGCTCCATCTCGATCCACAATGGAAATCTGCAAAGCAGCGAGAGACTTGGTCACCTCACCTAGTATTTGTATACCAGATCTCATGATGAGTGCATCTACTATAACATTCCCCTTCCCAGGAGTATAGACTATATCAATGTCATAGTCCTGGAAGAACTCAAGCCAATGTCGTTGTCTCAAGTTCAGGTCCTTCTAAGAGAAGATATACCTAAGACTCTTTTGATCTGAGTAAACTGTAAAATGATTGCCCATCAAGTAATGCTTCCACATCTTCAAATAGAAAACCATTGCTTCTAACTCCAGGTCATGGGTAGCGTAGTTCTTATCATGTTGTCTCAGCTTCTGAGAAACATATGTGATCATTGGTTACTCATGCATCAAGACACATCTAAGCCCGATCCTGAATGCATCACAGTAGATTATGTACCCTATTCCCTCCTCTGGTATCCTCAAGATGGGGGGCACTAGTCAACCTGTGCCTCACCTCCTGAAAACACCGCTGGCATCTCTCCGACCAAACCAAGGGTTACCCCTTTTTCGTCAATGCTGATAAAGGTGATACAACTCTGGAGAAATATATCACAAACCTCCAGTAGTATCTAGCCAAACCTAGGAAACATTATACCTTTGTCATATCCTGGGTGGCTCCCAAGGAAGTACCACCTCAATCTTTGATGGATCCACTGAAGCCCCAGCCTCTGAGATGACATGTCCAAGAAAGTTAACCTCTCGAATCCATTACTGGCACTTTGAGAGATTACTATAAAGTTGGTTCTCTCAGATTGTGTCCAAAACTACCTGAAAGTGATAGGAATTATCCTCCTCAGTAGTCGAGTAGATTAGAATGTCATCAATGAAGACCAACACAATGCGATCAAGGTATGGTGGAAAGATCTTGTTCATGAGTCCCATGAACACTGTTGGTGTGTTGGTTACACTGAACAGCATATCCAAGAGCTCATAATGGCCATACCAACATCTAAAAGTGGACTTTTGTACATCTGCATATCACACTCTGAGCTTTTGATAGCCTTACCTCAGGTCTGTCTTCAAGAACCACCATGCTCCCTTCAGTTGATCAAAGAGGTCTTCAATCCTCGAGAGTGGGTATGTGTTCTTCACGGTCACCTGGTTCAGGCACCGATAGTCAACAAAAAGCCTCAATCTCCCATCCGCCTTCTTGGAGAAAAAAATTGGGGCTGCCCAAGGAGAAACACTGGGCTGAATGATTCCCTTCCCTTATAGTCATAAAGTTGTACCCGCAAGTTATGAAGCTCTATCGGAGCCATCTGATACGCTGGTGTAGATATCGGTTCTATCATGGGGTACAAGTCAATGTACAACTCCGCCTCTCTACAATGAGGTATACCCATAATTTCATCATGGAAGACATCCACGTACTGGTCCACCACTACAAGATAGCTCGGACACTCCACATCAACCGCTTCGAGGGTAAGGCTAGCCAACTGATGCGTGATCAGCTGCACTCTCCTCTGGGTAAGTCCATCATGTGCTGCAAAGGATCTCTTCTCCATGGGGAAGGTAAACCTTGTCCCATCCATGCAGCCACACCACACTTTGCGCCTAATATAGTAAATGTGAGCATGGACCGTAGATAACTAGTCCATACCCTAGATGACGTCGCAATGCCTTGACGCCACTACTAGGAGATACTACCTGAAGCTCTTGCCTCCTATAGTAAGCTCACACTACCAAAACTATTGTTTAATTGTTGAATATTCTCCCATAAGATTATCTATCCATAAGGATCAAGCCAGCTGCTCTGTCGAAATCTCTAAGCTCCGAATATATAAGGGAAGTGGAAATAAAATAATGACTGGCACCTATGTCTATATGTACTGTAGCTAAGGTGGAGTAGACACAGATCATACCTATTATCGTCTACCGAGTTCCATGATCATAGGCCTCAACTTCCTAGAGCTGAGCTTGACCCTATCCTCCTACTCCCTAGGGTCAGGGTGGACCTCCTGGTGGTGGTGGCGGTAACATATTGAATCATCTCCCACCGCCAGTAGCACGACCTTCTCCTCTACCACGTCCACCTGCACCCTACGGACCTCCTCAGTCAAACCTTTGTCTCTACCTGGGTGGCCCCTCAACCATATCTTAATCATCCGTATGGTGGGTCGGACAGTCACGATCCATTTGACCTTGCCCACCACATGTGAAACACTGCATATTCCTTAAATGAATGGATCTGTCTCTGGTACCCTGCACAATCGACCCTGAATCCTACGGTCATCCACCTATAGGACTGGTCCTCTTGGACCTTTGTGACACCTATCTGATGCCATCTGCAGAATAATTCGTTATTTGAGTCCCAGTGGTGGGTCTAGAAGCTGGTGAGTGCTCAGCAAGAAAACTATCCACTAAGAGGGCTCACTCTAACACCCCTGCCTATGTCAGGATGATGTGCGAGATCATCGAAGCCCTGATCTCCCACCTCAGTCCCTACTCGATGGTCTGACCCCTAAAGAATGTGTCCCATACCATATCAGTGGCATAGCGTGAGAGGTCAGTGAACCTCATTAAGTACTGAGCCACAGTTATGCTTCCCTACTAAAGATGAAGAAGATCATTTATTTGTACTATGCGTAGAGTCACTGGGAAAAACTCTACCCAAATAGGCTCTCAAAGTCTATCTAGAGAAGTGTCACCTCATCGTGAACCTAGAGAATCATGCTCAACCATCTGCCTACTACTTCCTGTAGAAGACTAGTGGCAAGGATCACCATGATATAAGCTGGTGTCCCTAACAGTCAAAATACTCTCACTATGGCCTCCAACCAATCCTCAGCCGCATGTGGGTCCGTCTCTCCCCTGAACCTGGGTGGCCTCTAGCGCTGTAACTCATGCAATGTGCTCAAGAGGCGTGCACCCTCTGGTGCAAGGTCTGGTGGCATCGGTGGTCCAACGGGTAATGGTACCGCTGGTGCCTCTGCTAGAAGGGGGCCCTGCACCGAGGCCTCATCGCTCGGTGGGCTATCAGTGTATACTATACTGGGAACCCTAGCTGGCAGTCTGTGTGGAGACATCCTACAAAGAAATAGGTGCCCCACGGTCAATAATTTATACCTGGTGAGCTGACTCAAAGAGATCACAATGAAAACTATTCAAAACACACACGCAATCAGTGTTTTTTTGCACTGAGTTAGAAATCAGAATTCATGGTCCTGTTGTATGGATATGTCGGCCACCGCACCCACACTAGATTCCCTAAACTAATAACCACACTCACTGCACATAACACTATTATTGTTTAAAATAATATCATACTCAAATGTTATACGGTAGAACCGACTCCTCTGATACCAATTTCTCACGACCCATCCCCCAAGGCCCATACCGTGATTACCCCAAGCTCACCTTTCATAGGCCAGGGGCTGGAGACTAGCACTGAAAGGAGTATCCCCTAAAACTAGGGAACACATTTCCTTTGTATCCTATAAACACACTCAACAAAGCACACATTGAGATACGAACACAAGTAAACTATACAGAAAAAAGAGTGTTGAAAGTAAGAGGGTCTGGAATAAAATTCCAACAGTAACGGTATAAGTACAACTAAAATACAATACAACTGAAGAAAGAGAAACATAGATACTGGGACGTCGTCTGAGGTTCCTACCTGAAGGGTAGGTACAAATCGCCTCCTCAGCACTCCACATCTTCCCATCTCCTCTGTGTATCGACATGCCGTATGGTCCACCTATGGCACCGTCATGTCCTGGTACCCTTAGCCTTTATAAGCATTGTTCTTCATCTGCATCAAACACAAAAAGTTTCTGGAATAGCCCGTGTAGGGGTGAGTATAACGATACTCAGTAGGGACCCCGAGACCCTCAAGGTATCACAAAATCCATAAAGGATAAACCACGAAGCAAGAAATCAACTGACAACCCTACATGGGTATATGCCCATACATTTACCTAATTTATCATGTATACCCATCTAGATCATGAGGAAACACAGGATCTAACCCAAAATCCCAAATCTCAACTGTTCCACAAAGGAATGAATACCTCAAAGGTAAGTACCACATAGGTATGCCACTAAGAAGAATACCACCAAGGTATTACCATGTAGGAAAGTACCACACAGGTACAGACTCAACACACACCAGGTTTTATTCTAAGTACAGTAGTAGAGATGATTAGATGTAACTACTAAATCATCATACTCTGTTAAGAGGAAGACCCACGAAGGATCCCAAATTATAGACCCATGTAGGATCCTAGTACATCGTCAGACCCACACTGGATCCTAGTACACCATCTGACCCACATATTATCCTAGTTCTCTGTTAGACCCACAAAGGATCCTACTACATCATCATATCCACATAGGATCCTAGTACTCTGTCAGATCCACACAAGAACCTCGTACATCATCATACCCACATAGGATCTTAGTACTCTGTCAGACCCACACAGGATCCTAGTAGATCGTCAGACCCACACAGGATCCTAGTACTCCGTCAGACCCACACTAGATCTGAGTACATAGTCAGACCCACATAGGATCCTATTACTCGGTCATACCCACACCGGATCCAAGTACATTGTCATCCCCACACAGGATCCTAGTACATCGTCAAAGCTAGCTACAAGGTACCTGCACTAAGCTTGCTCGTCTCCGGGAGATTTTTCTCCTCAAGATACAGGTCTATACTCCAACCTCCATGATTTCCCATGAATAATTAACCCAAAGAACTACCATGTCATAGGGTTCTCAACGCAACAAACAATCCATCAATCAGACACCTTGTCTGTAATTTATTAGCCTTTTAGTCCTGAGGGCCCAATTGGATTCTTTCTTGATCTAACCCAACAATACCCCAAATTCATCCAAACCACAATTGGGGTATATGAAAAGGACCGCCTCACTCCAAGGTTTCTGACAGCAAATATGGTTCATCAAACAAATCATGACACTCAAGATATTTCCATAAGAACGTATAGGGTTGAAACTGGTCTGGGCCTGGTCCGAATGAGCCCACGGAATGACCTGGCCTATTGGGCGGCCTACGGTGTGGCGGTTCACGGTGGCTGGCTGGATGGACAGATGTCCTCTCCGCGCGGTTCGGTCGCATGTTGCGCCTTCACCGGCAGCCGGCTCGGTCGGCGGTCCTCCCTTCATCGCCATGGCCCAAGCTGCGACCCTACCTCGTTGGGCAGTGTAGACGCGCACCATCATCCTCGTCGTATGGCCGGCCACCTCTCTTGTGTCACACCAGTGCCAATTACTGACACCATTCACCACAATCCTCCATCACGAAGAGTGCACCAAAAATTACACAAATATTTTTGGAGTGGTCGGGCCATGTTCATTTGGCCCGCACCCCCCCCCCCTCCCATTAGAATAGTAGCTAGCAGCTCAAATATTTCTTGAATAATGAAGAATTTTCATGAATGGGTAAGGGGGAAATTTAAAACATCAAACCCTACCTTGGAGGTTTTTTGACGTCGATGAGGAGGGAAGGACGGACGTTGGTTCGTCGATGTGTCGCATGATGAAAAACAGTGAAGGCGAAGAGGGTGTCAATGATCGCCACATCTGGAACATGCTTCTGAAGTTGGTCTTGTGTTTATTCCTCTTTCTTGGCTCCGAATAACGTTCACTGATGGAGATGGTGTTCTTCGTTTGTAGGAGAAGTTCTTCATTGAAGAGGAAGGGTGTGTTCTTCATTGGAGAAGATCATCCACAAATTCTCCTCTACTCCTTTTCCAACCAAACCTCCCCAAAGAAATGAGGTGCCAATATAATTTGAATTAATTCTATCAATTTAATTGTTGTATCAATTTCTGGTTGACATAATTAATTGTACCACATTGGCTTAATTAATTGGCTCATTTAATTGGATCAATTTAATATGAGGAATGAATTATTTGGGAGTTGATAGGTTTATCCCCCATTAATAGGGTTTGAGTGGTCCCTAACTTTAAATTAAAAATAGGGGTTTTTAGGCTTGGTAGTCCCTATCTCCATAAAATTCACATGGGCAGTTTCAACAAAAATAAAATAATTTTTTATTTTTGTTTATTTTTATTTTCACGAAAAAAGTGAAAAACTATCCTTCACCCTTGACTAACTGCGGTCTGGGTAAAGGTCTCTTTAATAGAATATTGGCATTGTGAGTTCAACGATGTCCTCATATTTCAATTCTATCTATCGGTTTAAAAGTTACAAAAACCTGCTCTTGCGTTTACTGAACGTACCTGAAAAAAATTTCAAAAAAAATTTGCGTGCACTCCGGGCCTCAGAATCACGCACTGTCAATTTTCGTGGACTTTTAAAAGTCCCATATAATTAAAACAATACATGGAAATTTCTGAGTCTTTACAATGTCTCTATATGAAATAATCCTAATTTGTGAACGTTTTATGTTTGTTAGAATATCTCATCAATGTATCAATCATATGAAGATAGAAATTTATTCTGGGGTTATGAGTTAATAAATTTTACACTTCCAGGACTCGATGAATATCAATTAAAATCTAGGAATATGAAAATTTGATTAAAGGGATACAAAACACACTTTATTATTTTTGAGGATTGGTCAATAGAGTCCATGTTTTAAGTCCTTGAATTATTTTGAACTTTGTGGACAAGTTCATGGGATGTGACACAGTCGAGAATTTGAATGGTATTTAATTGTGGGGGCCCAAAGAAACATTAGGGTCCAATAATTTATTATAAAATACACTAGTGTCCCTAAAATTCTTATATAATGAAATTAGAGTTTGGATATTCATATGATAATTCTGGGATCTGTTGGAAGACCCACAAAGATACTGGTAGAAACCACTAGTAGATAACTTTGAATTGTTAACAAAGGAAGAGACTCCTCTCGATCTGTCATAATCATGTGGGAATATTGAATTTATTTAGATGAATATTTCTACCTATATGGGGGATTCACTATGAGATGATTATGAGAACCTTGAGGCATTACAAGTCGATTTTTTTATTCCTGTTATTTAATTATATAATATTTTTTTGTTTCTTTTTCAAATAAGTAGGGTAATTATCCTTTGTATTCCACATCCCCAAACATGTTAATCAACTCTTGATTCCTGGATATATGAGCTAATTCCAATTTCATATTCCCTATTTCTCACTCAATTGTTATGTCTCTTTTTTAAAATGCAATTGTGATGTTTCTTTTTCTTCTTACCTAGTGTTGTGATATCTTGGATCCATAAATGGAGAACTGATTTGAAAACTAATTCTAGGAGGCGATGATCAAGATTCAAGGATATCTTGTCTTAAATTTATAATTGATTCCACATTTGATTTGGTTGACAGTGAAAGTGAAGTAGGAATTATAAAAGGAGACCATATCATGGAATCAGATGGTTACATTTGGGTATTCATTAACATTTGTGGGAACTATAAGTTATAGGAAGAAATCCCATAGATATATGTTCACTATTTAAGATGTAAGATGTGCATAATTGGATTCATCACTCGTGCACTGAAATTAGTTATTGTTAATGGGTAAATTATTTGTAGATAGGTGATGGGTATTATATAGTTAATCTATCTAAAAAATGTTTATTCTCACTTATTTCTATCACAATATCTTGTTTTATTTCACTAGTTCTCTTATTATTCCATGGTTTAATCTATTTTTTCATGTTATATCTATGTTTTCATGATGATTCCATTTAATTCTTTCAAAATAATTAAAAAAATTGGTTTAGGGAATCACTAGGGAATTCGACACTAGTTACTTGGGATAATCCATTAGGTAATCCAATGTTCAATATCTATGGAAAATATAAATGTATTTGAAACTACCATCATGATAAGGAAAGGCATCGCATAATATTTTTCTTTTTGTTCAATCCTAGGTTCTTGGAATGATATTAGAATACATCATAGTCAATGTAAGTTATTTAATATAGTTTAATAAACAAATATTGAGAGAGAGGAAATAAACACTCCCTTTGATTTAAAATTCCAATTTTATTTGAAAAAAATCTATAAAATACTATACAATTTAAAATAATAAATTAAATTAAAATTAATCATACAATAATATTAATTCCATGATTCTATACTTAATAGAAAGTATTATATGCATTGAGATATATCTTTTTTATTAATATATTGTTACATTGGTCTCATGACAAGCATTGATATATAATATAATAAAATTTAATTGGAATATGTTTCTATCCTAGAATAATATGTTTTTAAATTTTAGAATGTTCTACTAGCATGTGTAACCTCTTGCTACATCTCTAAAAAGTGTCTGAGAGATAATGTAATTTTTCATTCAAGATTATTATGGTATAATATTCCAATATAATTTCAATAATATATTAATATATCATTGATGTCACATTATAATATCATATAAATTCATTATAAATAATTTATATCCATAAATGATTGTTTAGTTGATGCTAATATAGATGAAAAAACTAATTTATCCCTAATAAATAACACTTAAAAATGTTCATTCGAATGTATTCTTAAGAGACTATGACAAAAATGTTCTCATGATAGTATATTCTTAGAGTATGATGTATATTCCATTTTCAATAAAATGTTATATTACCCAAAATTATTTAGAAATAAAAAACTTCTAAAGTCTTTAATCAAATTCAACACTTACTCAAACATCAATTATTGAAACATCAATGTTGATCTTCTCAAACATTTCATCATACAATGTATTATAAAAGATATCATAAAACCTTTTTTTAGTGGTAATTAATTCTTAATTTATGTCTCCATTCTATAAATGATCTCTAATAAAATGACTCTTGGATTTTATAGATTTAGTCCATAAATGATTAACTGGATTCTTTAAAATATATGTGGTTGAATAATTATCAAAAATAATTATAATCATTTAATAATTACAAGTAAAATATCATAAATTATTTTTAATCTAATGATTAACTGCTAAAAACATGTTTTAGAAACATATCTGACTTCAGTTTTTGAAAAATCTATTGAATATTTCTTCTGAGAACTCCATGATACCATAATCTTACCAATAAAGTGACATATGTTATAAGTTCACCTTATTTCAATCATATAACATCCATTTTATGAATCTAAATAGCTCCATAATTCAAATAAAGTATTCCTTATATAAAATAAACATTTTTTAATATTACCTTTTATATACTTTATAATTCACTTTACTAGAGTAAAATGTCTCTCCTTTAGATCATCATAAAACTCTATGAAAATTCATACATTGTACATTACATTAGATCTAATATTTATCAACTAAAAAAGAATTCCAATTATTTCTCGAATATTTTTATGGTCAACCACTTTCCCAGTAGGGTCTTCAGGCATCTTACATGAAGTACTCATACCTTTATTAATTCTTTTACAAGAGTCTAGTCTAAATATTCTAATAACTCATTGGAATACTTTTATTCAAAAAAATCTTCTTCTCTTTGATATATCTAAAATACTATAAAGAACATAATCTATCCCATTATACACATTTAAAATTCCATTGTCGAAAAATATGAAAATTCCATGAAAAAATATTTACTTGACTAACCAAACACAATGAAATCTATAAAAATATGAATCATCAGTATACACATAGAAAAAATTTTGATAAGAAAATTGGGGTCTAAATTCCCTTTACTAAATTGATTATTGAATAAAAACTATAAAATAATCTCATACCCTAACCGTGGTGACTATTTCAATCCATACTGTTCATTAGTAAGATAAATATTTTTATTTTGTACATTCTCATGATTAAAACTTTGAGGTTTTTTCGTATAGATATTTTTTGAAAGAAATTTATTCATAATTATCTTTTCATATCCATTTTGTATAACATGAAACAATTATGTTATGTATAAATAAATAATATAAAAATATATTCTAACCCAAAAAATTTTATAAAAGTCTCACCATAGTCTATACTATCCCCTTATGTATAACATTGTGTGACTAGTCTATCTTTGTTTCTCATAATTTGACGAAATTCATTAATTTTATTCTTGAAAATACATTTAGTTCCAATAACTTATTTGTTTATTGGTGAATCAAATATAATTTATATTGTGTTTTGTGTAAACTGATTAAGCTATCCTTGCATGTTCAAAAACTAATTTAGGTCTTTTAAAGCTTCTATAACATCATATGAAATAAACTATTTGATAAAAAAAAATTTCTACAAAATTTCATAGAGAATTATTATTATTTACTCTAGATTCAACATCGAAAATTACTATATATATCAATTGATCTCAAAGAGACTTCTATATCCTATATTGACCAGGTTTGTACCCCCTAACAAAATTACCTTCTTGAATCTAATTTTCAATGTCTAATGAATTTTCATGATTAACATCTAAAAATACTTCATAAATTCAATCTATCATGACATATTTCCCTATTTAATCCATCTCATCAAACCTAGAATGAACCAATTATTATACAATTATAATCATATTATTATATACTCTATAATATTTTCATTGTTTAGAATAATATAACAATATTACTCCATTATAATTAGTGTAAAACTTTTCTAGATTATCCTTGATGTTGATTATTAACACTATTTTCGACGCTTTCGTTGGGGTGCACGCATCTGTCTATGAGGAAGCGCAGCTGTTACCCTGTATTCCTGCTTTCCAAATGTGGTCGGCATTCTCTCCTTATTCATGGAAGTCTGCTCCTTGATCGAGACAGGATGATGGGACGTCGGTTCTTTCTTCTGTGGATTCCTCCTCAGAACTCGTCACCTAGTCCAGGTCTCCCTCATAGATTTAATACGTGGTTCGTGAATCTCATTCCTGGTGCCATATCTTCATGGACGTCGGTTAATTACACTACTTCTGTCAAGACATTCCATGGTATCTTGACATGGTAGTGACCTTCGGTCGGAGTAGATGACAACATCAGGCATGTCGAGGCATCTCTGGGTACATAGACATTGGGGAACCTGTATTCTTCCTCATAAGAGGGCATCTCAAGGATGTATAACCCGAGGCATCCCATGTCGAATGTTGGGAATCATATTCCATAGGCATGTCTTTGAGGTTTTCCTAAGCTTCTCATGTTTAACACAGGGTATGTCGTGAGTTTAACATCTTGCAGATAGGTTTATGCTAAAGGCGTGTCATCTGAGGTTTTCCTCATGCATCTCATGTTTATCACGAGGTAGGATGCGAGTTTAACATCTTGTGGAGACAATTTTAGGGTGATCAAAATGTCCCATAGAGACGGATCAGATTGGTTCATACCAAGGAGGGAACCCCTCAAAGATGGATGGATGAGAATGCCCAATGAGGACTGATCCAAGGCAGTGCACCCCCTGAAGGGGATATGTCACACCGTAATGGTTTATCTAAACACCACTAAGGGTGGATCAGGGAGAGGGCACCCCAAGATGGGTGACACCAAAGTTTACTATTTGCTGGGATTGAACCTCATGGAGGTTTCCTACGTACCCCGTGTAGACAATAGGGATCAAAACCCACATAGTTCAAAATGGTTGATGAATCGTGGTGTACACAGAGGATAATGACCCGGAGACATGTTGGGGCTTACACGTGGATAGAGGCCCAAGTACTACTAGGAGCAGTGAGGACGGTGGTTGGAATGATCCCACCAGGATGTGTCGGCCCGGGTAAGAATCAGGATGAATGATGGATGGATGAATGAAGTGGTGGGGGGATGAAATGGGACCATCACAAGGGCGACATTGAAGATGGGATTGAGTCTTGAAGAGACCTCCTACGTATCCATGTGGCAGGGAATCAAAGTCTGCATAGTTCGATGATGGTGCCAGTGAACCGATGTGAAGGTGGACCTTGGTCCAATGGGTATCGTCAGTGAACCGATGTGAAGGTGGACCTTGGTCCGATGGGCATCGTCATCGAACTGACTTGAAGGTGGACCTTGGTCCGATGGTGGTGGGTTTGAACCTTGTGGAGGCTTCCTACGTACCATGCATTAGCATGGATCAAAGACCAAATAGTTCAGGTTGGACTCCGGAAGACCGACGTTAAGGAGGACCAGGGGTCCAAGTGGAGGTGGGCTTGAACCTTGTGGAGGCATCCTACATACCATTCCTTAGCATGGATCAAGGACCACATAGTTCAGGTTGGACTCCAGAAGGCCGGCGTGAAGGAGGACCAGGGGTCCAGGTGGTGGTGGTATTGAACCTCGTGGAGGCCTCCTAAGTACCATGCCTTAGCACGGATCAAAGACCACGTAGTTCAGGTTGGACGCTGGAAGTCCAATGTGGAGGAGGACCAGGGGTCCAGGTGGTGGTGGGCTTGAACCTCATGGAGGCTTCCAACGTACCATGCCTTAGCACGGATCAAAGACCACGTAGTTCAGGTTGGATGCCGGAAGGCTGACGTGAAGGAGGACCAGGGGTCCAGGTTGTGGTGGGATTGAACCTCGTGGAGGCTTCCTACGTACCATTCCTTAGCACGGATCAATGACCTTGTACTTCTGGAAGGACGCTAGAAGGCCTACATGAAGGAGGACCAGGGGTCCAGGGGGTGGTGGGCTTGAACCTCGTAGAGGATTCTTACGTACCATGCCTTAGCACAGATCAAAGACCACGTAGTTCAGGTTGGACGCTAGAAGGCCGACGTGGAGGAGGACCAGGGGTCTAGGTGGTGGTGGGCTTGAACCACGTGGAGGCTTCCTACGTACCATGCCTTAGCACATATCAAAGACTATGAAGTTCAGGTAGGACGCTAGAAGGCCGACGTGAAGGAAGACCAGGGGTCCAGATGGTGGTGGGATTGAACCTTGTGGAGACTTTCTACGTACCATACCTTGACACAGATCAAAGTCTTTGTAGTTCAGGATGGTCACAACGGCTTACCGCTGGACCAAAATGCAGTTTAGTATCATGTGGAATGAGGGTGAACCCTGATGTGAAGAAATGATGGGTGGTGGGATTGAACCCCGTGTAGGCTTCCTACGTACCATGCCTTGACATGGATCAAATACCTCATAGTTCAAATGGATGTCCAGTTTAACATCATGTGGGACATGGATGTACAGTTTAGCGTCATGATGGATGAGGGAATACAGTTTAATGCCATGCTGGACGAAGGTGTTACCATGGTCGATGCTTACTCTAAGCCCACGTGAGTCATGCTAGGTGTGAGAAACAAGAGGCAGTAGAGACCTAACGATCACGTCGCGAAGGGTGCATACGTGGGGAGCGGAGAGGGGCTTACATGTTAGGTGGACCATGGTGCTGGGACTTACTCCCGGATGGAGGCTCAAAGTGTGGAAAAGCATAGTAGGAGAGGTATTTGGGACCAGAGATGGAAGGTGCCTCATTCCCTATCGTGCCCTCCACTGACCTTGGAAGTAGGGAAGTACAGAGGTGCATGGGTGCTACCTTCCGCAAGAGAGGCTAGGGGGATTACACCAAGGTGGTTCCCTTATCCTGTGGACATAGGACACTCTGATAAAGAGGATATCATCCCATGTGAGGGTGATTCCATTCCCGTGGAGACGTGCGGTGTAAAGAATGTCTGTGCTGGGAGGACCCTATGTGCGAGGCACGGTGTCGGGTCACATTTTAATGTCATGTGTTGAGGATGAGGTGCTTGGCAGTTTAACGTCCTGCATCTTGGACGAGGTGGGTTTACTCCACACCCCTAGGACTTACATAACTAGTACCCTCTACCCCTTGTGGGAGGGAAGGTTCCGACAAGGACATGGTGAAGGGGTGGAACCATCATGAGGATGACGATAGTTTCGGGCTTGAGCCTTGAAGAGGATTCCTACGTATCCCCATAGAAGTGAATCAAAGTTCACATAGTTCTCATGATGACGGCTTACCTCCGATTGGGGGGTTCAATGGCTTACCGCAGGATTGGGTCACAATGGCTTACCGCTGTATAAGGTCACAACTGCTTACCACTGTATTGGGTCACAACGGCTTACTGCTGGATAAGGATGTCAATGGCTTACCGCTGAATAGGATCACATCGGCTTACCACTGAATTGAGTGACAATAGTGCATGGGGCTTATGCAAGGATGATGCCCTGGTGCCGCTAAGGAGCGACAATGGTGAATGGGGCTTATGCAAGGAAGCTTCCTAGGTGCCGCTATAGATAGGAAATTGTAGATGGGGCTTATGCAAAGATGCTACCCTGGTTCCGCTAAGGATCGGAAATGGTGAATGGGGTTTACGCAGGAAAGCTTCCCGGGTGCCGCTATGGATCGGAAATGGTGAATGGGGATTATGTAGGGAAGCTGCCCGGGTGCCGCTATGGAGCAGCACTAGTGAATGGGGCTTACGCATGGAAGCTGCTCGGGTGCCGCTATGGAGTGGCAATATTGAATGGGGCTTACGCAGGGAAGCTGTCCGGGTGCCACTATGGAGCGGCAATGGTGAATGGGGCTTACGCAGGGAAGCTGCTCGGTTGCCGCTAAGGAGCGGCAATGGTGAATGTGGCTTACACAAGGATGATGCCCATAATGTCTTCCTCATGTCTGGCCATGAGGGCATCCCAACTCACTGGTGAATTTAGGCCTTCACCTATGCACTAGCACACAAGCAGAATAATACCAAGGGGCATTGGAATCATTCCACTGTAGTCATGGCATTAGGCATCTTATGCTTGGAGCATAAGGCATCTCTTATTTGGAGAAAGAGGCATCCCATATTTGTTATACAGGGATCACTGCAGTTTATAGTCGTGTAGAGAGGACTACTAGATTCTAATACTAGGGGCATAAGGAATATCTTGTTTTGAACAAGAGGCAACCTGTGTTTGGAACATAGGGTGAACTATAGTTTAGATTCATGTAGAAAGGACTGTTGGAATCTCATTATTGGAGCATAAGGCATCTCTTGTATTGAGCATGAGGCATCCTATGTTAGGCACATAAGGATTACTACAGTTTATAGTCATGTAGATAGGACTATTGGAATCTTATACAAGGAGCATAAGGCATCTCTTGTTTGGAACAAGAGGCATCCTATGTTAGGAACATAGGGAGTACTACAGTTTAGAGTCTTGTAGATAGGACTGTTGGCATATCATACTTGGAGAATAAGGCATCTCTTGTATTGGGAAAAAGGCATACTATGATTGGAACATAGGGTGTACTACAGTTTATAGTCATGTAGATAGGACTATTAGGTGTAAGGTGCCTGGTAGTGGATAGTGTGGGGTCTTATGCAAGGGCGGCCCTTTTCGGATCAACCTGGCATAAGAGAAAAGTGATTGGGATTGGAGGAGTTGCCTGAGGGATGTTTCGACTCAAAGTACTCGAGGAATTAATGATGGGAATCTCAACTCACGACATGGGAATGAAACCAAGACGAATATGTCGACTCAAGGTGTTTCATGGTGTATGGAGGAGTATCTCAAATCATGGAATTCCGAAGGTGGAAGGTGGGTGCGCTTAAGAGCCAATGGAAAATCCCAAAGTCCCGGCCTGAAAATATCATGGTGCGACTCTCCATGTTTCATGGGGGTATGTGATGGTATTGAAGGGACCAGCCCGGAGGGGCGGGACCGCAGCCTGACACTGACCCCGAGTGGGGGTGCGGGGGCGCAGGCCCTGTGGTATGGACTGATGGGCGCGAAGGTAGGATCCTCGCAAAGAATTGGACTTCATGAAGTAGCTTCACGGAGAAAAGGGGCTCGGGGATCATGCGCTCTTGCAAAGAATGGGCCTCTTGCGTAGAAAGGGTGGCTCGATGAGAAAAGCCTTGCGGAGCAGCATCGTGGAGCATGGGCCCTTTTGGAGCAAGGGCAGCTCGCGGAGAAAAGTCTCGCCGAGCAGCATCGCGGAGCATTAGCTCACGGAGCATGGACTCAAGGAGTATGGTGTCCTGGAGCAGCATCGTGGAGCATTGGCTCATGGAGCATGGGCTCATGGAGCCTCAGCTCGCGGAGCAGCAACGCTAAGGAAGCTGCTCGCGAAGCATGGCCTCGTGGAGCCGCAATGCGGAGCTCCGCGGACCGGGAGATCGGCCGCCCAAGGGGAAAAGTGGCAGTGGCCATCCATCGAAGGGGGAAAGCTAGGTATTTATAAGTGGGGTCCCCATGAAGCAGAGCTCACACAGCACAAAGGGGACTTCGGTGCTTCGCGGCGGGTCGCGAACGTCAACCGGGTTTGCAGAGAGTTATCGCCCCCTCTACTTCGTGGTGGGTTCGCGAACGTCAGGGCGTTCATGGAGCATTTCCACCTCCGGTGCTTCGCGGTGGGTCTTCGCGGTGGATCGCGAATGTCAAATGGGTTAGCAGAGCTTCCCGCCTCCTCGCTTCATGGCGGTTCTTTGCAATCGCAGAGGGGGCTTCGCGAACGGGCTTCGCAAACCATTTTTCCAGCCTGAGTTCAAATGTCCATATCTCCTAATCTGTAACTCCATTCGGGATCTACGACCTACCAAATCGAAGCTTGCGAAAAGGTCTACGAACTTGAATCATGTATGGAAGTATCTGAAATTTTTTGAGGACGTATCTTTCAGGGTCTACAAACACCTTGCATATAAACACATGAAATTATCCTAAATATGGTTTTATACATTTAAATAACTCATATGGAGTCTTTTTAATAATTTTACTAGCTATAATATGAATTGAAAAATAAAAATATGTGAGAATAAACATTACTGAAAAATTCCTTTCTATTAAAAATTCACATATAATGGACCATCCCATTTCTTAATGATTATTTTTCTTCCTCTCCACTTCACCAATTTATTATGGGGTCTTGGGTGCTGAGAAATTAGGATAATATCTATTCTTTCATGAAATATTTTGGGGTCATGATTCTATAATTTTCCTCCAAGATAAATTTTCATTGATTGATCATGTATCCTTTCTTATTTGAAACAAGATTTTAGTAGGAAAAAACATAGAAAAATCATTTATTTTTTGAGTTCCAAAATATATCAATGTGAATCTACTATAGTAATTTATAATAAAAATACATATACTTCAACCAAAAGTTCCTAATGGATTGTGATGATTTTTATATTTTTTAAAAAAGTACCACAATCAATATATACTGGGTAAAATTTAAAAAAATTGATTAATGAATATATTGAAAATGTGGCAACATGATAAGAAGCGTATGAAGAAACTGATGATTTTATTTTCAAATATTTTTAATTAATGGTTTAAAATATACAACTTATATCTGATTATTTGTTTTTCGGAATTAATTAGGATGATCTAATGGTATTTCTAATATTAATAGTCAATGAATGTGCTACCAAAATTTGAATTTTTTATAAGTTTCAGAAGTTTTTTATTAAAATACATTAAGAGATAATAAAATTATTTTTTGTTAATTACTATGCTAATATAAATAGAGTTTTAAAATGAAATTTATTTAAGATATTAAATATTTAATAACATACTCAAGATGAGTTATCATATACTAAAATGGAATTAAAAATTATTTTAAAGACTTTTAAAAATATTCTTAAAATATTTTAAAGTTAATTGAAGTATTTTGAGATGCTTTTAAGTGTATGATATTGATTTGAGATGATTTGAGAACCTTGGGGATGAGTTTTTGAAATTATAGTCTACATGATTTTGATAAAATTAAAAAATTACTCTATTTGTATGATTGAAATTGTATTTTTTTAGTAAATACTATTAATGTAGACTTTTTAAAGAATGTTTAATAAATTTTTATTGATGCATAAGAATGTATGAATTATATATAAAATTTTCAAATTCTCCAAGGGATATGGAATAATAACCTACACTAGTGGAAGATTAATTTAGTTTTTTTCAAATATATGGAACATCTAGAAAATATATTGTTGTGTGGGATAATGTTTGAAAGATTTAAATATATTATAGATTAATACAAAAGGACAGAATCATCTATGTAAGATTAAATTTTTATATAAGTACCCAAGATCATAATATTCTAGAGTCCACTAAAGATAAACACTAGAAGATTTAGAATTACATAACATTAATCTTCAGGACCTAAAGATATAAAATATACTCATGTCTGTAACTTAATACTATAATGAGCTTCTAAATGAATCTTATGATTATTAAAGTTTTATAATTATGTTTTTTTATTAGATGAATTAATATAAATGTTAGTATTGATTATTTTCATGACTCAAGATTATATATTTTAAACTTAATTAAACCTTGATAAGAATCTCCACACTACAATTATATAATTGTATGTTATAATTCATATTTAGATAAAAAGTGCATATTTTTTAGAATATTAACAATAATAATAATCCAATATTTTTGTATATTTAATTTAGAGGTTAATCATGAGATAATTGTTCTTATGTCAAATGCAAATATTTTATGGTCAAATTTGAAGATCAAAGCTATGATATTTTCTATAAAATATTTGACAAATTTTAAATGGGAATATCATGTGGCCAAATATCATTGAATTTCCATATTCAAAATTTAGAAAAAAAATTATATATGTTATATTATTTTGTACTTATAAAATAGAATAAGAAAATGTGAGGAAAAAATGAAGATACAGGACAATTTTATAGTAAATATCCTTTATATCGAAGAAGAAATGAAAGAGTAAATTGAGATACAGTTTTGTGTTAATTATTAATATTATATCATCATTGTGGGATAAGAATAAGAAATAAAATAATAAAGAGTTATAATGGTGGATATCATAATATTGTTTCTAAATATTATATAGCTCATGATTGTTGAAGAATGATAATTTGCTAATGTTGAAGATTTTTTCAAGCCTTAATGATATATAAAGAGGAAGACGAAAAATATTACTTGTATTATGTACACACAATGATCATTTTGAAGTTGTGAGGAAGGGGAAAACATTCATATTATTATATTATAACATCAATTAGTTTATAAACACCTAAATTTGAGGAAGATAATTAATTATTTAGATGCATTGACATTCCAAAGTAGAAAGATGATCTTTTTATTTGAGTGTGGATGGGAGTAGCATGTAAATATAAAGGAACCTATATAAAGAACCGTTCCTCATACAATAAATATTTTGGGTTCTAGCATCAAGGTTCATGGATGAAAACATTTACATATGTATTTAATTAAAAATATTATTATAGAACATGTGTCTTAAACATAACCTGAACACAAAACACAGTCACCCACATAAAGAGGACACCTTTTAAAATTAATATATTTTGTGTTATCTTGAGTATTCATATTTAATATAGTGTGTTGGTATTTCACGATTCATACAATATCCATTCATCTGAATAAGTGAATAGGTTCTAATTAATAATGTGAAAGGAATTTGTTAAAACTTCGATCACATCGATTCAACCCCACTCATTTTGTGACTTCATGGTCTTATTAGGCTATTCTTGTTGTACCATAGAAAATATTATACCTATTAATGGATCTATTTTATTTACTGGTTGTTTTATCTTTTAGATATGAAGTTCATATTTAATGAATTTTTTGATTTCCCTATCAAAAACATATAAAGGATATATCTTCCAAGTCATGATGAGTTGGAAGAAAAGGGGAGACATAATGATGATAAATATCACTCCTAATAGAAAAAAATGAGAAATATGATTGACTACTATTTGAAATTAATCAATATGGTAAGTTATCTAACATATTGGTTGATAATTATCCTCTCGAATAATCTAGTTTTGGATGTTAATAGCATGTTATAATTGAATCATTTAGTGATTTTCATTATGAAAATGAAGTATTATTTGAAAAAACTCCTCTTTGATATGTTCATATATATATTCCAATCCATCATGTATCTAGAGGAAGAAATGGAACAGATAGATATGGTAATATATATTGTATAAAAATAATTAATTGAGTCATTTGAAAGGTTAAACACTTTCATCAATGATTTTAAAGACAAGGAGAAACTTGTATAGTTATTTATGGAAACAAATTATGGCTAAAGAAGAGTTTCATAATAATTTTTATGGAAATTTTGACAGAATTAATGTCTATGAAGAAATAATTATGAATTGGAAGAAACTAAAAGAGCTACCATGAATTTCAAGAATGCCCCACTGGCGATCAAATCTAAAATAATAAAGAAACATGGAAATTCCATTCAAGAAAATATAAATATACATGAAGATTTTATTGATAATATTTAAAAGGAATGTGTGGATAAAGTAAAATCGCATAGAGATCAAAGTAACACTTTAATTATAAAATATCTCGAGCTAAAAATTTTGTGAAATATAAATGTATCTTATGTTTAAATTTTACATGAAGTTGAGAGAATAAGTGTTTAAATTAAATATTTTAAAGACAAACTTAATCATAAAATAACTCTTCTAATTAGAAAAATATCTTCGGATCATCTAGGGAAATATTTATAGAAATATTAAATAAATAGGTAACCCAACTTCTAAATGATATTATTAATCCTAATGTTATTTCAATGAAAATTAAATGTATTAATTAAAAATATATACAAAATTGGTGGATAAAAAATTATGAGGAACCCACTAATGTATCAATGGTGGAAGATACTATGAATCAAAGCATTAGTTCCCTTAAAAATACTCAATATAATGTTATGGAATTATCATAAAAAATAGAAAGGTATTCATTTAGTCCAGACTGGTACTCAAAGGATAAAGAAATGGTCCTTATTCATGATGTGAACAGATTTGGAATAGGTATGTTAACTATTTTGATGAAACTAAA
Source organism: Viscum album (assembly GCA_963277665.1). Lineage (NCBI taxonomy): Eukaryota > Viridiplantae > Streptophyta > Magnoliopsida > Santalales > Viscaceae > Viscum > Viscum album. Next base: position 197,206,863 of record OY728135.1, on the reverse strand, counting down.
ATCATTTTAAGATAAATAAATATTATATTAAGGAGTATAAAATCTAATATAAATATTCTTTTGTCATTCAATTTAGTGTTGATGTTGAAATGATTCCATATTTTTTATTAATAAGTATTAGTGTTTCTTATAGGATTTATTGTCCAAATAAGTTAGTTTTTTGTGTTGTAGGTTTTATAACGAAATTAGAGAGTTCATGAAGTTTTCTAGTGGTTAAATTATTATAGGAGGTTATTCATGAAATATTTATTCTACAGATCCATGTGACCACATCTGTGGTGATTCCAACAAACTAATAAGTATTTCACCAAAGCATGATGTATGGTGCTTTGAGTAGGAAGAATCCCAATGTAAAATTAGGAATCCAAATTTATTTATAATGGAATCTAGGGTAAACTAATTGTTATATAAAAAAATATCATAGAATAAAAAAGATAAAGTAAAAAATTATTTCCAAACACCATGTTACTGTAAACAAGCATGAAAATTATGTTAACCTGGGAGGCAGTGGAGGAGCAGAGCTATAAAGGGTTTTCAGTTAGGAGAAAATTCAAGCCATGATATAGGGTGACACCATTGGAGAGTTTCTATAGTGTGGGGGTACACTATGGGAGGAAAATAGTTATTTCCCAACAAGCCCTAGTAGATAAACAGTAGGCTAGTGTAATGGGAAAACTAATGTGGGATATGAGAGTATGTGGATTTGTTTAAAATGAGAAACTTTAACTAAAATATAAATCATGGTAGCCATAACATAGAGAAATTATTTAGAACACACTATGGAGGTCTTCATTTTAAAATTCCATGTTACCTGTCTGAAATAAGGAATGAAAAATGAACATGTTGGTCACTATGAATTACACTTGTATATTATTTTCAACGGGTTTCTAGAGAAGCACCAAAACATAAAGTAGAGTACTAGTACCGTGGAGGTTGAAAAATGACAAGTATATTCTAACCATGCCATGTGTTTTTGATTGGGAGTTTACCAATGAAAAATAGGGAGGCTCAAAATGACTATTTTGGTGGTCATATTGGACTTAGGTGTGAATATATTAAATGACATACTAGAGAAACCTACCTCATAATTTAATGATTAGTGTGTCTCATGGTTCTTATGTGGAAGAGGAAAAGGTAATGTGAGTGTTATGATATCTATTTTTCAAGTTGTTTATCCTGAAAAAATTTTATTCCATGGTAACTAAGGAAACACATCCTGGATAGTCTTGATTCAATCGAATGTATGTTTTACAATGGCTATGATACTCCAGATATAAGATGAACTTGTTAGGAATGTTAGAGCATGTCACTAATCTGGATTCCTAAATGGGAGGTTCAGATGATTTTATACTAAAGAATACTTGATCCTGGAGATAATAATATAAACAATAATTATTAAAGTAAATATATCTAGATAAAATATTTAGATCATTTATTTGAATTAAAGGGACATGTTTGACCATAGGAAAAGTGCATGGAAGACCAGGAATGATTTTAAAAAAATATAAGATTAATTTTTAACAACCCATATATTAAATGGGTATTCTGATTGGATCTATAAAACTAATCTTGAAAATTATAAGGAAAAAAATAAATAGCATATTGATACATCATAATTTTAGAAGAAAACAATAAGAGATCCAAAGGGATTTCCATTACGATATGTTTTTCAGTTTATAAGAGGATATAAATATAATTGATCAATCTAACTTTTAGATGGAGAAAGAAAAGAACTTTATTAACATATTTGATAATAAATGAAAAGGACGAATAGACTTTAGTAATAATGTGGAAGGAATATTGAAGAGAGTTTTCTAACTCCTTTATGATTTTGAAATTAAAGTGGAAATTTGTATTACATGATGACTCATAGAATAAAAATAAATTTTTTTATATAATTATTCATAAATAATATGTGAAATAGTAGGATGGAGATCAATGGGAACAATCATTACTGAACACATCTATAATAGTGAGGTTTTTCGATGTTGTATCATTTTCCAAAGTGGTACTCTCATTCTTGTAGTAGGGAAAAATACATTGGATGTAAATAGAGAGCTGATTGGGAGGAACTGATTTGTCCCAAAACATTACTAGGGGTAAAACTTGGAATACAAGTTCACTAGTCTAAACCAATCACTAAATAGAGAGTTTTTTGGATCCTGGTATATCGGTATATAACTCATTTAACTATACATGGATTATCCAAGTGTTGGAGAACTATGTAAATTCATTATGTCATATGTTCATACTTTCCTATATTCTATAAGATATAATTGGTGAGTGTGGGTTAAGTGAATATAGATGAATCTTCTTAGGGGGTAATAAAAAATAAATAATAAAATAATCAACTATAGAAAAACAAAATGGTATCCATTCTAACTAAATGTTTAATATCATTTTTAATAGCGAGTATTTTAGGAAAACATGTTAATCTTTGAAACATTTATCATACCCTAGTCACTCTCACACCCTTCTCTCTCAAGGTATCTTAAACTAAATACCCTAGTAGATCCTAAAAGGTTGTATTATCGATTTAGTTCCTTTTATTTAATTTTGTTTTCTATGAAGTGATCTAATTAGCTATTAGATTTATATTTTCCTCTTATATTTTCTAGGAATCATAGAAAGAGGATGGAGTTTAAAGGAAAAATATTAATCCAAATAAATTTCATATTAGGGAATTAATTTTGGGAACAATGAGACTCAAATAAAAGTGTATAGTATAACTCAAAATGAAGGTATGGATAATTCATATTTTTAATAAATTAATTGTTTCAATGATGTGGTAGTATTAGAAATAGAACTTTATATTCTATGTGATGTTTTATCTACTTATAATGAGATGTCTTGTTATACAAAAGTGATAGTTATACACATGATAGAAGATATTGATAGGATTCTAAAAGAATAAAACATGAAGTTAAAATGGTATGATAATTCTTAAGAGATCTCCTTTAAAGTGATGAAAACTAAATCTGACAAGTTTAATAGCCTAAATAATATATTAGTTGAATTTTCCACTAATATAAGGTAGGTTCCTTTAATCCCATGATGTAGAACTAAAATATGTGTCCAAAAAAGTAAACCTACATTAATATTATTACAAGGGGAATTGAACTTAAAAATATTAAAAATATTGATGGAAAAGATAAATTATCTAGTTTCACATCTAATAGAATAATTGGAGTATAAAAAATGGTTTCAATAAGAAAAATCTAGACTTAGAGAATATATGGATTTATAGAACTCAAATAGGAAAGAACAAAGTGGCATGCTGGATAAACATACTCATACATTGAAGGAGGATATGACTAAATTAAATACACTGAAAGAAGATATGAATGGTCATATTAAGACTAAAATTAATAAAATATACTAAATGGAATATGATTTAGTCTTGGTCAAGAAGAAATTGAAAAACTCAAGATCTATGTTAAAGTCAATTCTAAAAGATACTCAACACTTATTATTTCATTATCTTTCTAAATATGACAATGAGAAAAAGAAAAATGACTATATATCATAAGATAATCATAAAATAATTATTATATCATAATAGATTTACTCCATGGTGAAACCTAACCTTGGACATGATGGAAATCCTCTGAATCATGACAAAAATAAAACTATAGGAGTTTCCAAGAAAACGGGAAATCAATATAATTAATGGTTAAACATTCAAGAGGGCCACTATAAAAGGATTGGATAAATAGATGAGTTCCAAGACAAGTTATAGAGACATTTACTTTATGATGAAATGTATGGTCAAAATATCTAGTATGTTTATGAGGCATAATAGCATATTAATTGAATTGAAGCCAGTGGATGTTTTTTAAAAATATATTATTAATTATAGTAGAAACTATATGGGTTTTATTCCAATAATTATTACCATGTTAATTCTGTCTCTTTTGTAAACCTAGGGAGTTTAGCTGGTGTGAAAGGAGAAAACCAGCATACACACAATGAAAAATATCTTCTATTGGGAAGTATATATTGGTAAATTATTAAATAATTACACCATGATAAAATTAGTTTCAATATTAGTTCCAAATATATTTCTCAATAGAACCAGTATTTGAATGATAAGATTAAGACAAAGAGGATATAAAAAAGTTCACATGCTACTGAATCGAATAAAAAATATGTGAAATGAGTATCTCAAGTAAAGGTATATGATGATAAACACAATTGTTCTTGATGTTATAGATAATTTAGTATTATTTTTTTCAATTAAAAATTACAATAGGTGAATGTCAATAGATCGTTATTGGTATGACATCCCAAGTAACAGAAGTCAGTGATTCAGACCATGTAGATAAGATCAAGCCCAATGAAAATTAAGTAAAGTTAGATTCCATGAAAACTATCTCAAATATAAATATGGATTCCCAATTTAATGATAAAAGAAGAAGGGTACATCATAATAACTCACCGTATTCCTCCACTTAAGGAATATATAAATTGTCCTCTATATATGTATTTATGATTTATTTACTATTGTTGAAGTGTTTTAGGTTTTGGGGGATATATTATACATTGGTAATCTTCATCAAGAGGTGAAAACTAGTGTTGTGACATTCCTTAATGTTACAATTAAAGGTAGAATCAAAAAATATATATACCTTGTTCAGGTTGGAAACATAAGAATATGATTTCAATAATAAAGGTTTAAGAAATAAAAAATATTATCACAAGTGGTACAAAAGATACAATAGATTGGTTAGTGTCAAACAAAATATCATTAATTACTATCAAACTATAAATATATAAGAGGGAAAATATATATAGCAACAAAAAAATTATTATCATTATTTATTTATTTTATTAAAACAAGTGATATTAGAATATGGTCTTCAAGATAAAAAAGGCTTCTAGATATGGAAGAATCATATATAGGATATCATCTCTATATTTAGTGATGGATATAAGTTTAACGGGTAGTTTAGTGTTATAGATCCAATTTTTCAATTCCCATAAATTAAAAAAAGATTCTCAATGATTAAATGATGTGATCTATGTCAATAATTGGTATCAATTTCAATAATATTATCAATTTTTTCCAAATGTAATTTTAAAAGATTAATTCGGGTAATACCCACACATTAAGAAATTGACATTCATTCATTAATGGTTTGGTGAAATTTTTTTTGTTTTCCTATGATAAGTTCCTTAGTAGAAAAAAAATTGTGACAGTATAAAATCTATTGAAGTGAGTGAGTCTAATGAAGCATAGTGTTGTTATTGTCTTAATCTCATTTTTACTAAAGTATGTTCCAACTCAGAGGGAATAGAAACCATTTTTAAACTTATGTATAATTAGAAAGATCACTCATTAAAATTGTTTTCGTATACAACCATAAATAATAAGTTTTTAGATCTTGAAGGTCAAATTTGACATTTCATTTAATATTTGGTATCAAAAAACTAGTATTAGTTGGATGTAGATTTGGAACGTCTAGATACATGAAGTGTATTTGGGAATAGGGAACCTGGTATCTCTAAATTTGATGTAATGACTATGTTGAAAAAATTGGATAAGATTTATTGATGATGCCTCATTGAAAATGGTATCATGGAATGTGGTATCAAATGATGTCCCAAAAAAATCTTCCAAGTGAAGGGTTTTTAAGTAAAATCAGAATTTTGATTTTAAATCAAGAGGTAAGTGAGATAATTATAATGGATAAAAATTATAATACTATTATTACCATGTAAAAAGGTTTTCTGAAATTTATATTTGTTAATTGAGTAAGTGATATTGCCTTGGATTTTATCTCAAAATGGAATAATAAGTGTCCTGAATCCAATGAATCTACCAAACCGTAAAAGGGAGAGTACAAATCAAGGGTGTACAAAACTTCATGATGATGTAAACAAGTGTTGGATTCATGATGCGTGTTTAAAAAAAATCCAAATTAGGGGATTGTTATAATCCAATTGAGGATTGATTTTTGGATGATGTTGTATTTTTTTCTATAAGTATTGGAATTATTTATATTGGGATTGTCATCCAATAAGTTTATTTGGTATTGGAGGTGTTATAACTAAAGTGAAGAAGTCATGAAGTAATCTATAGGTGTCATTATGGGAGGAAAATATATACAAAATAACCATATAGTGAATCTAGGTTACCACAACCATAGTGATTACCTAATTCCCATAATAAATTCACCACACTATTTTGTGTGGTGGTTTGATAAGGTAGAGTACATGTAGAAAACATGGAATTCCAATTTTGGAATGGTATAAGGTGTGGTAAAAGATTTAAAGTTAATGTAAAATATGTATTAGGGGAAAATATAAGTAAAAATTAATTCTTATATACTATGAGGTAGTGGTTGGCATATATAGTGGTATTAGCTTAGGTGGAAGTAGAGGACGAAATCTAGTAGGGGTTAGATCTAGGGAGATAGGTAGATCCATGGTGTGGGGAATCACAATGGTAGAGTGGTTGTACTATTGTGAAGAACAAGGATAGGCCAACAATTGTTGGATTCCATGTAGTTCTTGATAACTAGAAGACTATTATGAATAGAAAACTAATGTGGGATTACATATCTTAAAACAATCATTAAAATGATAAATTTTCATAGAATATAATTTTACGATCATCCTAATGTATGTCAATAATGAATAACACACTATAGAGTTCACTTTTGGAAATTATTATGTTCCAATATAAAACAAGGAATCAAAACATGTGAATTTTGGTAACCATGGAGGACATGAATAAAATAATTTTCGCAAGTTCCTAGATAAGTACAACATCATAGAGTATGAAACCAAGACCATGGTGATTAAAAAATGAAATGGATATTTCCACCATTTTGTAGAGAACGACATTTCACATTGAGAGTTTATCTGTGTAAAAAAGGGGATGCTTAAAAGGATTTTTTAGGTTATGATGGTGGAATTTCATGCGAGTAACATAATTGAGATAATGGAGAACCATACATCATGGTCCAAGGTATGGGGAGTCATGGGATTTTATGTTAGAAGAGGAAATGGGAATTTGAGTGTAGTTTTTTCTAATTCTTTAGGGTGTTTCTCTTGGAAGAGTGATATGTCATGGTAATTGAGGAAAACAATTTTTTTCTTTATTGATTTGGTCAAATTCCTATTTTAAAATGGCAACGAGACTTTAGATATGAGGAGAACATGCCAGGGGGTTTGGAATGTGTCACTAAGTCGGAGCCCCAAATAGATGTTTCAGATATTACCACATCATGGAAGAATAAAACCAAGAGAATATAATGTAAACACATAAATTTGAATTGGGAGATCATGATACAATATCTGGGTCATTAATTTTAATTAAAGGTTTATGTTGGATCCCACTAAAACCATGTGGAACACCTGGAGTGATTATAGTGAATCGAGATAAGGAGAATCAATTCCAACCCTCAAATAAAAGGGTTTGGTAACTCCAATATATAAAACTACTCTTAAAAGTTTTGATGAAAAAAATAGAGTTCATATTGATATATTTGAATCTTATAATAGAATAAAGAATATAGCCACATAGATTTACATTATCTTATCAGATTCTGTTTAGAATTTGAGAGTAATAAAATTGATATATATAAATCTGATAGAGAGGGGAAGTAAATGCCTAGTCAAATCTAATATTGAAGAAGAATGAGAAGGATATTTCAGTATTATATTGAAATGAATATTGTGGATAGTGTTGGAAGTCATCAAAAATTTGAGTAATAAAGATGATGGTTTTTTTCCATGATGACTCATGAAAAAGGATGAAGTTGTTCATAGAGGTATTTACAGTCAATCTATAAAATATTAACATGTAGATCAAAGGGAAAAAATCTACACTCGATAAATCTAAAATAGTGAGGTTGTTCAGTGTTCACCTCTTCTATAAAGTGGTAATAATTTTATTATAGGAGTGAGAAAAGATAGAATAATTAAGGGATATTTATTTATGAGGAAATGAGGTATCCTAAAATGTTGTAAGGGGAGTGACCCTTGGTTTAGAGGTTTCCTAGACTAAACCAACCTCCATATAGTGATTTTAGCTAATTCTAATGCATTAAAATGTCATCAGTTTCATGGTCCTTGGATTATCCTTGCATGGTTTAACAAAGTAAAATCACAATAACCTATATTCATTCTTTCCTACATTCAAGAATTCATAATCAGTGAGTGTGGTTTAAGTAAGCATAGCTCAATATTCTTAAGGGATAACAATAAGTGAGGAAACAATCAGATCGTTCTATAGTGTAAAAGAAAAAGTGAACCAACTAGCCATGAGTTCATGATCATATAGGGTAGTGAGTTTTTGTGGAAAAATTGTTTATTTTGAAGAAATTTCCATTCCCTAATTCACCCCGACCTCTTAGGGTATCCCACACTAAAGATCCAAGTGGGTCCTAACATATAGGTTTTATTTAATTGGTGTAAGTTACATGAAAAAATTAAAATCCTTCCATAAAAACCAAATTTGAATGTATTCAAACAAATTATGGAAATTCTAATTCAATATTTCACAATGATAATGTGTTTGGTTTAAATAAAATAAAAAAATTCAAAAAATGGTGTAGAAATAAGGCCACAAGTGATGATAATGAAATAAAGAAATGAAGGTGAATTTTCCTTTCTGTGTATATAATAGAAACGTGTTAAATGAAACACACCGAAGATGGATGAGTATGATTTAAACTAAAGAGAAGATACTTATATTGTGAAGGAAAAGGCCACATCATGGACCACTACAGGTAATCAATATTTATTAATTACAATGGAAGAAATACTAATAAACAAGTATAATAAATCTAAAAAATAAATAAAATGAATGATTTGTTGGAAAAATATATGAATAATAATTAAAATTTCATGAGTCATTTAAAAAATTGTAACTAAAATACTCTACAAAAACCATGTGTAAGTGTCCAAAAATATGATCATGTTTTGAAAGAATGTATGATTATTTTTCTAGCCCAGTTGTAACCTACAAAAGGAATATGTTGATTATTATTCCTTTATAGATGATGTAAAAATATAAAATTTTCATTAGAATAAAAATGAAAACAATAATAAGACTATGTACCCAAGGAGTTTATCATTTAAAAAGTTAAGGGATAAATAATGAAGAGTTATCGTATAATTAGATCTAAAATTTAATAGTTTATCAGTGATGTAACAAATCACATCCATGTGGCCCTCACTAATGTGTATTTTATAATCCACCTTATTCCCATATTTTTTCCATTATATATGAAATTAAAGGTGATTCATGTGGGATGGGGACTTGATGATTGCTTTGAAAGTTGTACAAGAAGAATAGATATTAATCCCTAAGCGATCAAAAGATATAAGATTTTTCCTCCTTACAGTATATCAATTGATATTAATCCAAATGAAGTAACTATTTGATTTTACCCATTAAGGGATAGAGATGTTAAGAATATATTAGATATCATTATTTCCATTGAATTTAAAATTATAGAAGGTGTTGTAATGTTTCATAATTAAGGTATATTTATCATTATTGTTTCATGTTTTTTTGAATGAATTAGTTCTCATTTTAAGGATTGAAGTTTGTTAATCTAGTTATGATAAAAAAAATATTTAATGGGGAAAAATAATTTTTTTGAATGTTTTTAATGTATTTTCTAATTAAATTTTTGGATATTGATTGAAAATATTTTTGAACAAACCCTAGAAAAATATTTCTTAGTAGTTCTAAAATGCTAAGCTATTTTATTGAAAGATTTGACATTTAAATTAATATATCTTTTTTTTCTAAAGTATTTTAGCTCATATAGACTTAGAGTTTATTTATTTATATATCACTACTTATGTTAAGTGTTATACTGCCCTTAAAAAATTACCTTTGTATTTATTTTCAAAAAGGGTGATATAAAAAGAGAGTACAGAATAAGAACATATTGACCTAAATTTATTTAAAAGTATTGATAAAAAATAAAAAAGGGGTTACTATAGTGCCTTGTGTGTTTTAATGGTTATTAATTTCATTATTAATAAGGATATAAATATATATTGGATAATTATGATGAACCCAATTAATGAAGAGGTTGAAAATGTGGAAAAGTTATTAGAACTTCTTTGATATGCTGATGAGTTATTGCTTAAGGATTTCGAATGAACAAATTTATAGAAGAAACATATATGTCTTGATTGTTGATATGAACTCAATATAAACTGATGATAGGTACTTATCTTATTAATATTGATAAAGATGATATTCAACTACAAGATCATGATGAGTTTGATAATCCAAGTATTGAAAATCATGAAGAGTTTTTAGTGAAATAGTAAAGTTGATTGTGAGAGTAAATGAGATTTCATCCTTTTGTTATAAAAAATACTGATGTTATATTATATGGAATCTTCCATTCATAATGATTGAAAATATCTAAGTATTGGGATGAAGAAGTTATTTATTTATTAGATATTAATTAATCTATTATTATTAATGGAGTTTGAAGCTAAATTTTCTTAACAAGTTGAGATTTATTGAAATACTCATGTTGAGTTATCATATGTTACCAAGGGTTTGAAAATAATATTGAAGAGTTTTGAAAATGATATTATAATTTTATAAATTCATTTGATGTACTTTTAGATGATTTTTAGTGGCTGAGATTTATTGGAGATGAGTTGAGAATCCTCAAGATGAGTTCTGGAAATTATGTGGTAGCATATTTTGATGAAATTGGTAATGTACTCTATACATATGATTAACATTCACTACGGGAAAAATGGCTATTTGTGACGGGTTATTTGCGACGGGATTTATTCCCGTCGCAAATAGTTCCGTTAGAAATTTATTTGCGACGGAAAAATTCCCCCGTCGCAAATAACTACTTATTTGCGACGGGTTAGCTTACCCCGTCGCAAAAGGACTGGCGCGGTTTGCGCGCCAAATCACGGGAAAGTTATTTGCGACGGGCGGTTACCGCCCGTCGCAAATAACCGGCGGCGGTAAAAGCTATTAGCGACGGGAATATACCCCCGTCGCAAATAGTATGTCGGCAGATTATTATTTGCGACGGGACCCGTCGCAAATAACTATTTAACCGTTGACCGTAATAAATGATGGCTAAAGCATTTGCGACGGGTACCGTCGCATATAATCTAACCTATAAATACCCCCATCCGTTTTTTTCAATTCATTCTGAAACTCCATCTTCTCCTTCTCTCAAAATTCTATTTCTAGAGTTCAGCGTTTCTTAAGTTTAATTTTTTTCTCCGGAGTTGATATTGAAGTTTTCAAGAACGATCAGAGATCAACCTCAGATCAATTTTAAAGGTATTTATGTTCATTTTAATTTAATATTTATTTTAAATTTTTTATTAGTTTCAATTATTTTTAATTAGTTATAATTTAATTATGTTTACATTGTTTTGTTACTTAATAAATTTAAATTATTAGTATTGTTCATAGTTAATGGTAATTAGGAATAATTAGTAATAATTTTCAATAATTAAGAATAAATGCTAATAATTAGTAATAAATACCAATAATTAAGAATAATTACATTATTACATTATTAGTATATTTTATTATTAATATTAAAATAATATAATTTTTTATATTATATACAATTCTTCTTTCATCTGTGTGTTTTCTGTCTCCACATGTAATATTTGTATGTGGAGACAGAAAACACACAGATGAAAGGAGAATTGTATATAATATAGAAAATTATATTATTTTAATATTAATAATAAAATATACTAATAATGTTATTATTCCTAATTATTGGTAATTATTCCTAATTATTGGTAATTATATGAATAATTACCAATAATTAGCAATAATTAGGAATAATTAGTAATAATTAGTAATAATTACCAATAATTAGTAATAATTACCAATAATTAGTAATAATTACCAATAATTAGTAATAATTACCAATAATTAGTAATAATTAGTAATAATTACTAATAATTACCACTAATTAGTAATAATTAGTAATAATTAGGAATAATTACCGATAATTAGTAATAATTAGTAATAATTAGTAATAATTAGAAATAATTAGTAATAATTAGGAATAATTAGTAATAATTACCAATAATTAGTAATAATTACCAATAATTAGTAATAATTACCAATAATTATCAATAATTACCGATAATTACCAATAATTAGGAATAATTACCAATAATTACGAATAATTACCAATAATTAGGAATAATTACCAATAATTAGTAATAATTAGTAATAATTAGGAATAATTACCAATAATTAGTAATAATTAGTAATAATTACCAATAATTAGTAATAATTAGTAATAATTAGTAATAATTAGTAATAATTGCCAATAATTCGTAATAATTAGTAATAATTAGTAATAATTACCAATAATTAGTAATAATTAGTAATAATTAGTAATAATTAGTAATAATTATCAATAATTAGTAATAATTAGTAATAATTACCAATAATTAGTAATAATTACCAATAATTAGTAATAATTACCAATAATTAGGAACAATTACCAATAATTAGTAATAATTAGTAATAATTAGGAATAATTACCAATAATTAGTAATAATTAGTAATAATTACCAATAATTAGTAATAATTAACAATAATTAGTAATAATTAGTATTAATTAGTAATAATTACCAATAATTACCAATAATTACCGATAATTACCAATAATTAGGAATAATTATCAATAATTAGAAATAATTAGTAATAATTACCAATAATTAGTAATAATTACCAATAATTACCAATAATTACCAATAATTACCAATAATTACCGATAATTAGTAATAATTAGTAATAATTAGGAATAATTACCAATAATTAGTAATAATTAGTAATAATTACCAATAATTAGTAATAATTAGTAATAATTACCAATAATTACCAATAATTAACAATAATTACCGATAATTACCTATAATTAGGAATAATTACCAATAATTAGGAATAATTACCAATAATTACCAATAATTAGTAATAATTACTAATAATTAGTAATAATTACCAATAATTACCAATAATTACCAATAATTAGTAATAATTACCGATAATTAGGAATAATTACCAATAATTAGTAATAATTACCAATAATTAGTAATAATTACCAATAATTAGTAATAATTACCAATAATTAGTAATAATTACCAATAATTAGTAATAATTACCAATAATTAGTAATAATTACCAATAATTAGTAATAATTACCAATAATTACCAATTATTACCAATAATTAGGAATAATTACCAATAATTAGGAATAATTACAAATAATTAGGAATAATTACAAATAATTAGGAATAATTACCAATAATTACCAATAATTAGTAATAATTACCAATAATTAGTAATAATTACCAATAATTACCAATAATTACCGATAATTAGTAATAATTAGTAATAATTAGGAATAATTACCAATAATTTGTAATAATTACCAATAATTAGGAATAATTACCAATAATTAACAATAATTACCGATAATTCCCTATAATTAGGAATAATTACCAATAATTAACAATAATTACCAATAATTTGTAATAATTACCAATAATTAGTAATAATTACCAATAATTACCAATAATTACCAATAATTAGTAATAATTACCGATAATTAGGAATAATTTCCAATAATTAGTAATAATTACCAATAATTAGTAATAATTACCAATAATTAGTAATAATTACCAATAATTACCAATAATTACCGATAATTATCAATAATTAGGAATAATTGCCAATAATTAGGAATAATTACAAATAATTAGGAATAATTACCAATAATTACAAATAATTAGTAATAATTATCAATAATTACTAATAATTACCAATAATTACCAATAATTACCGATAATTAGTAATAATTATTAATAATTAGGAATAATTACCAATAATTTGTAATAATTACCAATAATTAGTAATAATTACCAATAATTATCAATAATTACTGATAATTACCAATAATTAGGAATAATTACCAATAATTACCAATAATTACCGATAATTAGTAATAATTTGTAATAATTAAGAATAATTACCAATAATTAGTAATAATTAGTAATAATTACCAATAATTAGTAATAATTACCAATAATTAGTAATAATTACCAATAATTAGTAATAATTAGTAATAATTAGTAATAATTACCAATAATTAGTAATAATTACCAATAATTAGTAATAATTACCAATAATTACCAATAATTACCGATAATTACCAATAATTAGGAATAATTATCAATAATTAGGAATAATTACCAATAATTAGGAATAATTATCAATAATATTAGTACTATAAAAATAATAAAAAATTTATATAATATTAAAATTATCAATATTTGTAACAGGTTTTTCTTTATTCTCAACATATTCAATTCTTAAAGGGTCAATTTTTAGGTCTATCTCAATAAAAAGTTTGCGTCAGTCGTGTATGATGTAAACTCTATAATTATCCTTTCTTGAGTGTTTTTTCTAACAAATTATTCAAAACCAGTAATGCTTTTATATTTTATAGAAAAATATGGAACAACGAGGTCGTCAACAATCATTATTAGGTGACCGCATATGGATAAATCAACGTAGAAATCCAAACGATTCTGGTTTAAATTCAGTATATGTAGAGGGTGTGGAGACTTCTTTATCATTTGCGGCATCAAATCCAGAATTTGTTTCAGAAGGCAAAATAAAATTCCCTTGTAGAAAATGTGCATTGAGAACGTTTGACACGTTTGACAAAGTGGGGGGACATCTCTTGCGTTTTGGTTTTCAACCAGATTATGTTTTTTGGTATCAACACGGTGAATGCAGTTCTAGAGCAGGTGATACCAACTTGATTCTGGATCCATCTCGGTTTCAAGATTTAGTACATGATGTTGCAGGTTCATCTGTTCAACATACAGAAACTTCGGCTGATATAGCTTCAAATCCTGAGTTGGCACCGTCTGAATTTTATGAGTTGTTGAGGTCTGCTGAGGATGCATTATATCCTGGCTGCAAGAAGAGAAAATTAGAAGCAGTTGTAAAATTTATGGCTATCAAATCAGATAACGGAATGTCAAACACCTGTTTTGACCAGATATTTTCTTTGCTTAAAACACTGTTACCCGAAGGAAATGTTTTGCCTGCAAATTACTATGAGAGTAAGAGGCTGGTTTGAAATTTGGGACTTACTTGTCAGAAGATTCATGCATGTTCAAATGACTGCATTTTGTATTCTGGGGAAAATGAGTCGTTGGATAGTTGTCCCACATGTGGGCAACTGAGATATAAAGAAGGACAACATGGGAAGTCTGGTTTGATTCCTGTAAAACAGTTGAGATATTTTCCGCTTACATCCAGACTTCAGCGTTTATTCATGTCTAAGAATACAGCGACAATGATGTCATGGCATAAAGAGAATATTTCAACCGATAAAATCTTGAATCATCCATCCGATGGTGATTCATGGAAACATTTTGATAGAGTGCATCCATCCTTTGCTTTAGAAGCTAGAAATGTTCGACTGGGCCTTTCCACTGATGGTTTCTGTCCGTTCGGATCTTATGGTAGTCAATATTCATGTTGGCCTATTTTTTTAACTCCGTACAATTTACCTCCATGGATGTTGATGAAGGAGCCATATATCTTTTTGACTTTACTAATTCCAGGACATCCGAAGAAAAATATTGATGTTTATTTGAAACCATTGATTGATGAATTAAGTTTATTATGGAGTACTAGTGTCAGTACATATGATGTTGCAATGAAACAGAATTTCATACTGAGAGCAGCATTGATGTGGACAATTAGTGACTTCCCGGCTTATGGGATGTTATCTGGCTGGAGTACACATGGTCAGAAATCATGTCCTTACTGTATGGGAGAGAACAAAGAATTTATGCTCATTCAGGGAAAGAAACCTTGTTATTTTGACTGTCATCGCAGATTTCTTCCAGCTGATCATCCTTTTCGCAGAAACAGATCTCATTTCAGAAAAGGAACAGTTGAAAGGGATGGACCTCCAAAAATGCTATCAGGTTCGGAGTTAAAATCAGTTATATTTTCATTACCTCTCATCACTTTTGGTCCCACAATAAACCAACAGAAAATTTCTGGTTTTGGGAAAGAACACAATTGGATTAAACGTAGCATATTTTGGGATTTTCCATATTGGTCTGATTTGTTGGTCCGACACATGTTAGATGTCATGCACATTGAGAAGAACTTTTTTGATAATTTGTTTCATACAGTTTTGGATACGCCAGGAAAGAGCAAAGACAATGTAAATGCACGTTTAGATCTTGCCCAAATTTACAGGCGTCCAGAACTGGAACTGTTTGAGAATGTCAGAACAGAAAGGTTACTGAAACCAAAAGCAGCTTATACACTGTCTAAAGAAAACCGTTTATTATTTTGTCAGTGGATTGTAGATTTGAGACTTCCAGATGGTTGTGCTTCCAATTTGGGTAGATGTGTAAAGAATGGTCATATTACTGGATTAAAAAGTCATGATTGTCATGTCATAATTGAAAGACTTCTATCTATTGGATTAAGAGGTCTGTTGAATTCTGTGATTTGGGATTCCATAACAGACATGTCTCATTTTTTTTAGGAAGTTTGTGCGCCTACAGCAGATTATGATGCTCTATGAAAACTTGAAGAAGAAGATGTTGTAATTATATGTAAACTGGAAAAAATATTTCCGCCGTCTTTCTTCAACTCAATGGAACATTTGATGTTACATTTTCCATATGAAGCCAAATGTGGTGGTCCAGTACAGTTTCGATGGATGTACCCATTTGAAAGATGAATGCAAAAATTGAAAAGAAAAGTACGTAACAAAGCATCTGTTGAAGGATCTATTGCAGAAGCTTATTTGCAAGAGGAAATATCTTTTTTCTGATCCCATTATTTTGAATCTGAGTATCCTTCAAAACACAACTGAATGGGACGGAACGAGAGGAATATTGATGAAATCGACAATCAATTATCTGTTTTCAACCAGCCAGAGCTTGGTTTTGGTGGAGTTTATGAACGTTGTCTTTCAGATGATGAACATCATAGAGCTCATACGTATGTTCTGCTCAACTGTGAAGATATGACATCAGTTGTACTATAAGTGTTTATATCACTTATTCTATCATTTATGTTACAGTAAATAACTTCGGTTTTTGTAGGTTGTATGATAATCATATCAAGAAACAAATTCCACAAATTACAGCAGCTGCTCTCGAAGAACGCCGACTGAAAAATTTCTCTCAGTGGTTTCAAAAACTGGTAACATAAATTCTTTATCTTTTATAAACTCATTCAATGTATAGTTTACTATATTGATAATTATTTCACAACTTTTTAGGTGTCTCGACATGCTGATAAAATTGACAAACGGCTGTGTATATTGAGTAACCCACCTTCTAAATTTGTTAAAACTTATAATGCATATGTGGTGAATGGATTTCGATTTCACACACATGCATATGGGGAATCGAAAAAAACAATGAACAGTGGTGTTAACTTGAGAGGATCTCATCATCAAGAAAATGAAGTTGACTTTTATGGCATACTTGATGAAATCATTGAACTCTGTTATCTTGGAAAACATTACATAACCATGTTCAAATGTCGGTGGTTGGATACAGAGAGAGCCGTGTGTGTTCATATGACTCATGGAATCATCGATATTAAATGTAAAAGTGTTCTCGCAGTAAATGAACCATTATTATTGGCTCAACAGGCACATCAAGTTTATTACGCAAAGTACTGTGCTACATCAAGAGACTTGACTGATTGGTGGAGTGTAATAAAAATCAAAATTCGAGACAATCAGCTTAGTCAAAGTGAATGTGCTTTCACTGATGTGCAAAGAATTGAAGTTTTTCAAGAGAGTCATCAAAATCAATCTTTTTTACAAAGAGACATGAGTATCGATGACGACACCCCACATTTAAGAGTCGGTGATGACGATGATGTTAATGATGTCACATATGAATTTGAAATGGTAAGATATGAAGCAACTGGAACTCGAATGGATATCGATGATGTTGAGGAGAAATATGAAGATGACATTGACATATATGAAGATGATGATGAAGATGAACACTGATAGAATTCCATGGTAGTTATATACAATCATAATATATATATATATATATAATAGTAATTATCAATTATTTGCTAACAACATTGACATTTTCTGTTTCAGATGGACGACGAGACATTTCGTGAGTTGGCGGATGCTGAACTGCATTTCGATGCGGATGAGTTGCTAGCAGATGACCCTCAGCCTGGAGGCACTCCAGGGAGTACGCAGAGGGGGCGCGGTCTTGCACGATTGATGATTCTTAACCCCGTCCCCGAGCGACGTCCACGTCTTGGGTTTGATCCACGCACATGGAGGTGTGATAACCTGTGTGATAATATGTGTATTTGACTAAGATTTCATTAATCTATTCACATAATAAATGTTTATTATTTTTACAGTTTTCCACATATAGCAGTCGGACAGGGCAGCGCTATTTTGTGAAACTATTTCTCTCAGCCGTAGACCACATGGGAGCAGATTCCCATTGATGTGCAGCAGGCCATGTTCGGCCATTGGTTGGTACGTACGTAAATAAATAATTTTTATTTTGAAAATTATTTCATTTCTAACCTGCTATTTTGATTTATTTGTAGGGTTGATAGTATCTGATCGAGGATACCATGCGTGACGCCATCCACAAGGCATGGGAGGTGTCCATGCATGATCGCTTGCGTCAATTTTTGCACAATTTAAGAAAAGCTTCCATGAAGAAAGCAGGAGTGTCAGATTTTGACGAGTCATGTAGAGCACACCAACTAGAGTACATTTCATCCCATGTATGGGATGGATTATGTGCGCAATGGTTGAGTGGTGCCTTTCAGAGGAGATCATCGGTGGGGAGGCAGAATCGGGGGAGACAGGAGGTGACTCATCGAGCTGGGAGTCGTTCTTTCAGTACTCATAGACAGCATCTGGTACGTACATTATTTATAAATATTTTATATAACTATAAATATTAACAGTTTATTTTGTATTCTTATAGGATGTCGAGCACCCCGACATTACGGAGTACGACGTATATCAGAGGATGTATAGTGATCCTGCTACTGGGGAGCTCAGAGGTGATCGTCAGCATCACATCGTGGTCAGTATTATTTGTTTTCAAGTTTAAAAATTAACTGCATATAATATATTCACAATTTTAATTTTAAATTGCAACTATAGGAGTCATATGAGGTCGCAGCGTCACAGACCCGGCCTGAGAGTCAGGCGGAGTCATCAGATCAGACCACTGGCCATCAGTTTGATGAGGCGGCATGGATGCAGGCCACCCAGTATGCCTTCGAGAAGGGCCGAGTAGTTGGTATTAGCTCTCGACTGACTCCCAGAGATTATTATGGCAGTGCTGCGATGTCGGCATCCTACTCGAGAGGAGCTCGTGCATCTTCTTCTGCTACACGGTATGAGGATCAGTTGCGATCTCAGACTGCATTGATAGAGAGTCTCCGACAGGAGCATGAGCAGATGCGTCAGCAGCAGCAGCAGCATGAGGAGGAGCGCCGACGCCAGCAGTAGTTGTACGAGGAGCAGATGAGTCGGTGGTAGTAGCAGCACCAGGAGCAGATGGAGTACATGCGCCGACTCACTCATGCTTTAGGGATGGAGTTTCCTCCACCAGCATCTGCAGATCCCCCCCCCCACCCCCCCTCCCCCACCCCTCTTTTAGATTAGAGTTTGTTTTTATGTTATAAAGTTGGTTAAATCAAAATATGAATTTTTTTCTATTCGTAGTTTCTGTCTCATTATAAAATATTAATAATATTATATTTTGAAATAACAATATTAATATGAATAATAATATTATTTATATTATATAATATTAAAATTTATATATATATTAAAATTTTATAATATTATAATTTAATTATATTTTTTTGTAATATTTGAATTATTTTAATATTTGAATGTAAAATACTTCTATTATTTGTATATTAATTAAAATAACTTATTAATATTTTTTTTATTTATGAATTATAATTCTAATATTATTATATTAATTAAATCATTTATTAATATTCTATTATTTTTTTATTTTTGAATTATAATTCTATTATTATTATATAAATTAAAATAGTTTATTAATAATTTATTATTTTTATTTGTGAATTATAATTCTATTATTATATTAATTAAAATCATTTATTAATATTTTTTATTTTTTATTTTTGAATTATAATTGGATTATTATTATAATAATTAAAATAATTTTTTAATAATTTTTTTTATTTTTTTATAGTATTTGCGACGGGATACTATGCCCGTCTCAAATAGTATTATTATTATATCCATTAAAATAATTTAATAATAGTTTTTAATTTTTTTTAAAAAAAAGCAATTGCGACGGGGCCCGTCGCAATTACTTTTTTTAAAAGCTTTTACAAATATACAGAGTATTATTTGTGATGGGAAGGATCCCTGTCGCAAATAATAGCTTCAGCGACGGGCCTGTCACAAATAATTGTTGTTACGACGGCGTTTTCCGCAACGGGCGATTTGCGACGGGCCCCCGTCGCAAAAGGCCATTTGCGACGGGATCCCGTCGCAAATGACCCATCGCAAATACCCATTTTTCCCGTAGTGATTGAATTGAATCTTAGTATTTAATATTAACCAAAAATTTATGAATGAAATATAGCATCTTATAGTTTATATGTACTACTCTTTAGATAATACAATAAAAAATAAAAAACTCCATCGTATGTGAATGATTATCTTATACTTATGGAAGGTCAATCCTTTTTCTGTTTGATCCTTGTAAGATTACTTTTGGAAGATATATATTTGTGTGAATTAATTCTAGAAGTTTCAAATATACATAAAATTAATCCCAAAAGATAAAATATCTGTGAAAGATTAACTTTTTTTGTATGTAGCCTTTATCTGAATAATGAAGATAATGTAGAAGATAAATACTAGAACATCCATAGTTTAAAAACATTAATATGAAGTATTTTAGGATATGAAAAATACTCATGTGTGTCGCATAAGATTAAATATTCTTGTAATTGAATCATAACAAGGTTAAATATTGATATTGAGGTATTTTTATTTAATGAATTATTATAGTAACGATTAGTAATTAAATTAATGATTTAATCAATGGTAATTTTAATAGGATTTCAAAATGAAAATAATATATGCATCTAAATTATTTAATTAAATCTAATAAAGAATACATGAACAAAGAGTATGGATTTTTTGGAACTTAAATGATAATAATCTACTGATATTTTTGTAGTTTTAATTGAGATAGTATTTACATGATAACTCTAGGATATCGAATACATATATTTGAAGATTATTTTTAAAGATCTAATATGGGATATTTCCATAAAGATATTTGACTAGTTTTAAATGAGAATATCATGTGTCCAAATATCATTTAATTTTTATTTTTAAAATATGAAAAAAGATATATTCATGTGATGTTATTTGAAGTTTATAAAAGGGAAGAAGAATATTTAGAGAAAGAATAGATATACCACCCAATTACCTACTAAATTTGATTTATTTTGAAGAATAAAATAGGGAGGGAATTAAGATAATGATGTTTTATTAATTATGTATATTTTATCATCATTAAGGGAGAATAATAATGAAGAAAAAAATGAAGAAGAAGAATGAGTGGTCAAAACTTATGTTACACTACTTCAGATAAATACTATATAAATTAAGATTCTTTAAGAATGAGGAGATTCTATATGTGAATATTATTATATGTATTAAATATGGTTGAAGAGGAATAAAGAAATGAGTTTTTTCATTCCATGAACACATCAATCTTTTCAAATTTTATTGAAAGAGGCGGAATCTTGTATCATTGTCGTTGAACATCAAATGGTTGATGAAGACCTTGGTTTGAGTTAGAAGATATAAAATTTTCATGAAATGAACTCCGAGAGTATAAAGGTGATCTTTTTCATGGATTTTGGTTGAGAAATCAATTATAAACTAGTGGGAGTCTATATAAATTACTACTTAGGAGACTATAATGATTTTGAGAGTTATCCTCGTGGATTAATTATGATACCTTATCCACATGTTTTAACTTTATCATTTTAGTGATGCACGTGTATCTTATACCTTACCCATACATAATAAGAATTTATTTACCAACATTAGGGGTGATCCTTGTAAAAATATCATGTGTTTTTCACTCTTCACTTTATTTGTAGAATACGGTGTGATTTAATTGCATGAATCATACAATATATTTCTATCCTAATTAGTGTATAGGTTAAAATTAATAAAATTAAAATAATTATGTAAATTACTAATCATACTTATTCACCCCCCCCCCCCAACGTAATTGCACAATCCTAATGGACTATTAACATTTCCCCAAAAATAGAAGTCAAATATTTCCAAAAAAAAGGACAGATAACCCCACTAAAGTTTACCACTGGTGTACACTATCTTGGTTATCCTAAATGAATTTTTGTTCTACATTACCTTCAAAAATAGATCACATAGATGATTCTTTTCCACAATGTGTTAAGGCAGTTGTCGTACTCATTGGTGTTTATATGTCTTGTGTGGTATTCTTAAATTAACATGTCAATGCCTCATATTCTCTAAAACACTATCTATATTTATAACATTCAAAAACATTACGTGTTACACAATTCGTTCAGTAAGGTTAATCATATAAACATTATCCTTCTAATCATTACAAAAAAATATAATCATCTCTAAAAACAATTCATTTATAATTCTAGAAATTATCATTCTTGTTTTCATAAAATAATTGAGATATATGATGAAAATTATCCAATAATCCTTCAGTATACATAACATTATTTATAATAGAAGAATCTAATATACCAACCTTAATGAATCATTTTTTCCTTTCCTTTGGAATTTCCACCAAATTTGAAAGATCCTATATCTTATCTATTATAAGAAATAACGTCTGATGGTTCTCCAGTCATATGCTTAAAGAATCAATTTTCTATGTACCAAACATCCTTCTTTAGTCTCCTAAAGAATTATTTCAAAAAATTTCAAATAATAGAATTTTTTAGTAGCCAGGATTCTTTAGGTCCAATAGGATTGTTCATACTATTCTTAGTTACCCTTCATATTTTAAACAAGAAGAAATAGGGGTCCTATTAGGAAAAGATACAAAGCTATATACCTTTGTATATCCTAAAAATTATGGATCCCTTAGATTAAATTCACTAGAAAATTTTCCATGTATTTTGTATCCATGACAAGTAAATATATAGATACTATGTTCCATGATTCTTTCAATGAATTTTTTTAGGTATTGGGAAACTGACCACTATAACCAATAAAATATTTGTTTCAATTCATATTATTTAAGGAAATTATCTTTTCATAACCTTCAATTCTATAAACAAAATTTCCTATTGTTTTGTTAAATATTTTTATCTGACCCATAATATTTTCATTCTCTATCTAAATAAACTAAAAACATCACATGACTTCTCATTCATACTAGATATAGATTTCTTCAACATCTCATAATCGTGAGAGAGAACCTTTTTTCCTCAATCAGTTTCTTATTACTTTCCTTAAGTATCTTATAATGCATAGATATTCTGATAATATATTTTTGACATTTTTTAACAATTTTATTTAACTAATTAACAGTAGTTTTATTACACACATAATCGAAATTATAATCTTAATCATAATTAAAACCATAATCAATAAAATTATTCATGGTTTCAATTAGCATATGTTAGAAAATTCCATATCAGTTCTAGGTTCCTCACTTGAGTATAAATCTTTAGTATAGATTTATGATACAACCATTTCTACATTCCCATTCTTATTTTACATTTTTATGTTATTTCATTTTTTAATCTTGCATAGTTTTTCTTAATGATCCCTTTCTTCTTAAACTCATAACAAGTAAGATATAATGTATTTAAATTAGAATTTAAACTACAATTCTTATTCAATTTCCAGTCATCTCTACACTTTTATATTCTTAATGTCCTTTTATAACCACTAGTTTTCTTCATATTTGTATATAATTGTTCCCAAGATAAGCTACTTAATACTTTTCATATTCTAGTATCCAAAAATTCAACGAGTCGAATGAAGCAACATTTATAGATTTGAAATCTATGTTATTATTTTTTCTTGTCTCCACTTCAGTTATGTTCTTCAACTATAATTCATATTGTATCAGATATTTTATCAACTCATTATGTGTATAATCCATTCTTGATTTAATAATGGGATTCATTTTTTGGGAGCCATTTTTAGCAGTGATCTAAAAACTCTCTCAACCATGATAGTATTATCCAATGTCTCTCTAAATATACTCATCAAAGTCATAGTACTTGTGAACCTATGGAACATTATATTTACACTCTCTTTTTATTACAAATAAAAGTTTTAGTACTCATGTCATAGAATACTAATCTTAGTTATTATACAATTATTAGTACCATAATGAGTAACTTGGAAAATTATCTTAATATCATGACCATTCATACAAGTAGATATAAGACTAAATAAATTTTGTTTAATAAAATAATAAAAATATTCATTATTTGATAGTTTATAATATATTCAACTGCATCATTTGTATTAATTGAATCAAGACCTATTCATAATTTTTTACTATTGAGGTCAAGTGGTCAATGATTTTTTATATTAAATAAGATTCCATCCCAATATTTTAATAACCATTGTTATTCCCATCAATGAAAGTTGGTATCTATAAAACCCATTGTTCATTTTTACCTTGATCTATAATCTAGAAGATCATTAAGATGGACCATTTATAGTCTTGGATATTGTAATAAATAAAATAATATCCAATAGATCCAATGATCTGACACCAATTGTTTTCCAAGATATACAGATTTCTAAAATTCAAGAGAGGGTGAGATGACTCATGTTAAAAATAGATATATTATTTCATTTTAATATAATAATATTAAATCTCAAATAAAACTCACACCTTACTATGATCCAAAGTTTATTTTCATTGGAAATTAACTACATAAAAGTATTCTTACACATAATTACTTCAACTTCTCCCATAAATATCCCCATATAAGCCTTCCTTCTAATTATAAACCTTTATATAATCCCATAGTGAAAATTACACATAAAAAGAGTGCGTTAAAATTCCTAGTGGGGGAAAAATATCTATATTTAATAAAGTGGATAGATCATTAACATGTGATAAAATATGAGCATTAGATAAAAATCAAACTGAAATTATCATGGAATAATAATGTTTTTCAAAAGATATGATCATAAAACATATAACCACAAAATAGTTCAATCATATTCTGTGTCATAAGAATGTGACTATATATGATAATAATCACGAGATAAGGAAAAAAACATAAGAATGCAGTATATATATTAATGTTCCATAAGAATTAAAAAATAAAATAATAACATTGTGATCATATCTCACCTCAATCATGTTAATGCATAAATTTTTGAGATGAGATAACTAAAATCATACCTATATATATATATGATGTGAACAGTTCTTACTAAAATATTATCAATGCATATGTGAGGAAACACTATCAGTCACACACATAATATAATTATATGATGAGGTAGAGAGATTTACCTAATGCATTGGAAAACTATACTGCATCCACCCATATCATAATGATAAAACATATATATGTGTGCCGCATGAGATAAATCATAATTTATATGATGAAAACCCCATGGAAATAAAATGAGTTTCATATGATTTCCAAAAAGGTTCTCATAACATGACATTAAGACTAAGTAAGATGATACCCAAATTTCAATCACCCAAAAGGATTGTAAAAGCACCTAGAATATGATAATGAAAATTTCTCTATAAGAGGTAAATCCTTTATAGGTTTACAAGATATTGGATATTAGCTTATGAAAAATATTTTTTGAAATCATTTTTAATATTTATTTAAAATTAAAAGTTGAAAGTTTTTGAGAATATTTTGTGTTAGTGGTATTTATTGTCAAAATAATGTAAATATGATTGAGTTAACGAAGTATAGATTTGAGGTTATTAAGAAGGTCAAAATAAAATTCACATTATATTAAGTTAATTAATATGGTAATATACATCTTGGATATGGTATTTGAATATTATTTTTGTATTTTATTTTTAAAATGGTTTTCTTTCCTTTCCTTGGAAAATATATTTATTATGTCTTATGGTTGTTTCAAGGGTTTGAGTTCCATAGATAATGACATTTATAACGAATAAGTTTACATATATCTGTGATCAAGGGGTTTATAATGGTGTTTCATCCATTTAGTTTATGAGATTTTAAATATATATATAAATATATATATATATATATTATATATTCTATTTTTGATGGTTGATGAAGAGTTTGTTAATGGTAGTATCATAGTGATTCGGGTGACTATAATAACTAAAAGTGATCACATATAGAAATGTGGACCTATCATGTGAAGAAGGGAATTAACCTTGTTCACTCAAAGCAGTTCAAGTGATTTTGGACTTGAATTTTAGATTAATCGATCACATGATTAACTATATGGAAGATCGAGTAGTCTAATAATCTATATAGCGTAGTATAAGTATAGAGATGGGAAATTTTCACTATATTATCTAAATAAATATGAGGGGTAGGATATTTTTATAATTCAATAGATAAAAAATAAGGTGTTCTTTTAAGGATAAAATATCATGATAATTTTTATAATGATTCATGCAAAAAATTTACTAGATGAATAAGTGATAAGGAAGAACAAGTAAAAAGATGATGTTTGGTAAGATTCATAAAGAAGTGCATAACCACATATGTGAATCTAAAAATGTCATATGTGTATGGAAATATTCATGTATGAATTTCCCATATAGGTGAATCTACATACCTGAATGGTCATATATGTATGAAAATAAAAACACATGAATATTTGGTTATGTAATTTTTTATGTGGGAGAATTTTAAATCCAAATATTCTAATGCAGATGAAAATTGGTCACATAAGAAAACTGATCATGTAGGTAAATTGGTTATGTATGTTAATATATTGAAATAGGAGAATGGTTCATATATATGAATTTAATATAGATGAGAAATAAAAAAAATAGTTAATTAACATCTTAAGCATGATGTATGTAAATTATCCACATGCATTAATTGAAATGTGTATGCAAAGAGGTACTATATGTAGTATAATTAAAGGAAATGATTTTAGATGGTAATTTTTGAACTAAACTTCAGTGGAATTAACATCATGATATTTATTTTCAAGATTCATTCAATTAGAATCCAATACTAAGAAAGTTTTAATATGTCATGAATATCAAGTTTCAGTGTATCAATTATCATAATAATTCCAATCAATATTGAAGTATAAAAATTGATGAAAAAAATGAATTCCTGAGGGTTTTTTTACCATGAATTATCGAATTAGATGATTTCAGATGTGTTTTACTTAAAAGTAAATATATATCATGATTTATGTTATCCTGATGCAGGCATGTTAATAAATGTATAGGAATAAATAATGGTGATATGTGTTCTATAAATCAAGGGATACATGACCACAACTAAGGCATGTTTAATATTTATACATGGATAGATTTTAAATATAATGCTTTTATGGAGTTATGAGTGCGCAATATTTCAATATATCATAGAAAGAGAAGAAGAATATGGGAGAACTAAGAATTTATCCAAGTAATCAAAGAATTATAAAATAATATCAAACATTGGAAAAATATAGAAATGAAGATTAGTGTGGATGTATCCATAAATGGTGTTGATATTCTCACCTTCTTAAAGTTTAAATTATCATAAAACACTCTTTAAAGTGTTTAATTATTTAATTAAAGTGGTTGGAAGATATAATTTTGATGACATCATGTTAGAACAGCAGAAAAATCTTTGAATAACTATTGATGGTGTTAATAAACTCTTAGAGTGATGTTCCTAGTTATTTTGAAGGAATTGAAGGCATCTCGGTGGCCTTAGAGGTCTTTGAGAACCAGTAAGAAGAACAGAATACCTTGTGAATAACCATAAACCAACCAATGGTTAAATAATAAGCATCCCCTAATATTAGATATCAATTATCAATATGGTGGACATCATTGGAAAATTGGTACAGTTATACATAAGCATTGCATGCTCTCGGTGTCCACTAACCAGCTAGTAGAGGAGAATTTTCTACCTGATGGAAGAATAAAATTTAAAGGGACTTACATGTAGTCCACCCACTACCCAATAGAGGATAACAGGTATCTGGTTGCATTGGGATAATAGATATGTGACTACATTTAATAATGGTACAATTTTTATTAATTTGGTCCTCTTCAACTTCATTCACCCTCTTTAATTCCATAATGCTACGAATGATTTTTGAGGATACAAATGGACCTCTTAGTGACCCTAGATACTCAACTACTCAAATATTCTCTAACCCTAATATGTTATTATCAAGAAATTTCTTATAAACTCTCTTAATTTATAATTTATCTCTCTTATATTAAAGAGTGTCATATTATATTTGAATTATTCTCACTCCTACATCTCACTCATTCTATCATAATGCTTATTATCATTCTTTTGATAAGAGTGAGACCATTTCTAAATTTTATTTCTTCTACAAATCCAATCATTTTTTTGTTATTCTTCTATTTAGATGCTCTCTTCCTTTTAAAGGTAGGGACTCTAGTTTCCTTCAAAAATTGATAAATGAAAATGGATTACTTCTATTTTAGTTTTCTAGCTACAACCATTGAAAAGTTAGGTTCGATTATATTATGATTTCTTACTATAGCCTTTAAAAGAAAATGGAGTTTTGGTATCTTGGACACTATTAAAGATGTGGTACTAATACAATAAACCTTAATAAATTGGGGTAAGAGATGTAAGGGTTCATCAAGGAACTTTTTCCAAACTCATTTAAAAAAATTATTTATTTTACGCTTTATTTAATTATCATTTTATTATCATAACACTTATACTTTCATATATAAATATGATTAATTTCTCAATTTACAAATATCTCCTTCCAAAATTACTACTATTTTATAATCTATTATTATTATTATATTGTACATACATATTTGGATTAATTATGTTGAATAAAAATTCATAAAAAATTCAATTATATTCAAACTCTAAAAATAGGTTTTTAGTATCTAAATCTTCAAATTGGTGCTTGGTTTTTAAAGTGAAATTCACCCACCCTTCATTTTATCCTACACTAAACTGTTTTTTTATCAAAGGTTTCATCGATAGATTTAATTTATTTTTAATTTTCAATTTTTTTTAAATAACTTCTAAAAGTTATTTTTAAAAATATTTAACCATTTTTTAAGAAATGTTATTTTCCTAAGTAAATTTTTCAAACACCCATTCTATTCTCAAAGGAAACTCTATAGGTCATACTCCATTTTTTATGGTTCAAATTATAGTTTTTAGAAAAAATTAAATTCAAAATAATAGATCTATTGGATATCCCATATATAATATAGTTATTCTTGGTTATATTCTTATAACTAAGAAATAAGACAAATAGACTCCCAATGATATTTCTAATTTTTAATTATATGGTAATACAATTAATTTAATGCATTTTAGGTTACACCAAAATGAACTCAGTCAAATTTCTCCATGAAAAAAGGATAATGAAATATAAAAACTCTAATAAATAATTCATAATGGAATGAATAAATTCAAAGATACTAGATTAGATATGATTAGATATGACTTTCAATATTTCTCTATATATCTTACAAAATAAATTACTGAAAATTTTAAATTATTCACGAACATTTATAATTTTCTAATGGTTCTTTGAGATAATATTTCTTTAGAGAATTTATTCATGAAAATTATTTGGGTTTTACCAAGTAATTGGGCACCCAAAGTCACCATGATCCAAAAGGTTAATGATATAAAGAATATGGTTGTTGAGGAACTCGATAGATATCTCATAAAAAATGAGATAACTATGAGAATAAAATCCAAAAATAAGGAAAATGATTTCAAAGAAACTCAAAAGACAATTTATTTCAAGGAAATAAATAATAAAACATCATTAAGAAAAAAAATAAGATTACTCATCTTGATAAGAATATGTAAAATTATATGAAAAAACTATCATCTCAATGCATCAACAAATAAAATCATGAAATGGAATTTACTTTCTTCCATTAAAAAAATATTGGTCACATCAATCAAAATTGTCCCTTTAAAAAATCTTAATATAATAAGTAATGTAATAAAGTTATAAAATATTCAAATTGGAGTGTTATTGAGGATTCACATTCAACATATTAATCTAGTAAAAATGTCCTAAATACCTCATAACTCATCTCAAGGAAGCTGAGGAGGTTAGTTCTCCTATTTATCACTCTCTCTCTCATTCCACTATTTACTCTTGTACTTCTTCGACCTATTCATTATGTTATGAATCTTTTAATTATGCAATAGAAAAACTTCAAAGTAGTTTTCATGATATTTTTTCATATTTAAAAGATATTAAATATAGATACGATATATATTTTTTTAAAAAAATTAATTTAATAACAAAAATATTGTTTTTAAAAAAACTAAAAGAACACCCAGATATTGAAATTTTGGAATCTCAAATTAAATATCTTAACAATCCTCTTTCTCAATTTACCCATGGTGGTAATTATCTAAACAGGATTTTAGGATATATAAATTTTTTTTAAATTAATTTATGAATTGGTTTTAAAAAAGTCCAAAAATTCTAAAAGGACTTCTTTTGTAAAAGGAAATTCCCAAAATAAATCTTTTAACTATTTTAAGAAAGTTGGGATTATTTTGTATGAATGAAATTGTAAAAATAATAGATATGGTGTTCTAAATAGAATTAATTTATCATTGTATAATTATAATTTAAAAACATGTTCTATAAAATTTTATACCTCAACGTATTTGTTATCTAGCTGAAGTAGACCCAAGATATGGGTATCAAAAAATTAGCCTCATAATATTTTGTCGAATAGGGGCCTCGGTGGAATATCCCATGAGTTTGATTAGTATAAGGATACAAAGTTCTTAGGGAACGTGTGTGGTGATCCATCCAAATTTTATAATCTTTAAGGCTTCAATGGAATACATGTTACATTTGGAGATGATTCAAAAGTAAAAATCATCAGTATTGGTACAATCAGTTTCTAATAATCTACTCTAATTATATATGTTTTATTTTTAATGGATTGAATCATAATTTATGTTGTATTTTTAAATAATTTAATAGTAGTTTAAAATTATTTTGGAAAATGTTCTATGTAATGTTTTTAATTCTAAAAAAAATTATTTATCACATCTCATTTTCAAAAACAATTATATTGTAGATTTAAATCTATTGAACGTCAAAATATTATGTGTTTAATTAAAAAAAGATAATGAATCTTGTCTTGAGAGTTTATGTCTTGGTCATTTTAACACTATCTCCTTTTTCAATCTCAATCATAACAGAATAGTATGATATTTACTAAAATTTTCTTTTAAAGATATCTTAGTTTGTGATCCATGAAAACTATGAAAGAAAAAAACATTCCTTAAAATATAAAAATGAAATTTAATCCTATAAATCCTTATAACTAGTGAATCAAATTATTTTTGAACCAACTCATATTGCTAATAACAAATGTAAATCTTAAGGCTTTGTAAATATCAGTGATTATATATATTTACATGTGTTTTATTCTTAGATCTTAGAAATATTGTTTTTAAAGTCTTTATGATTTTATAAGGAAAATTAAAAATGAAAATAGATACAAGATATTTTATCTTATAAGTGACCATGGTGGAAAATTTGATAAAAAAGACTTTGATGATTCTTATTCTTCTCAAGGTTATCATCACTCCATCTTCACTCTTAGAACACATCAACAAAATTGGATTTCTAAAGATAAAGTAGGACTATCTAAAAAAATCCTTCAGAACCTTTGGATTGATTTTAATATTCTTAAATTCATTAGGGTTGAGGCACTAAATACTTTATGGTTTATCATTAACAGGGTTCTCATAAGACCGATCTTAAAGAAAACCCTTTTTAACATTTGAAATGAAAATCCTGACATTGGACTCTTTAACGTGTTCGGTAGTAAATTTTTTATACTTAATAACAAGGATAATCTAGGAAAGTTTAAACCCAAATCTGATGGATGTATATTTCTTTGGTACTCAAACTAAATTAAACCCAGATGAGTCTTTAATAAGAATACTATGACCTTATAATAATCAATTCAAAACAAATTTGATGAAAATATTCCTAAACCTCAACCTAAAATTGATGATGATGCTGAATAATATATTCAGAACTTACCGAAACCTAATTCTTATAAAATAATTGAATTTTTCCAAGCCCAACCTCATACTCATTTTACCAATTCATGGTATCAATCAAAATACCACCCCATAGAGAATGTTATAGGATAATTATAATTTGAAACTCAAACTTGAAGGATAGTCTTAAATGTGGTTGAACATTAATTTTTTATCTCTCATATGGAACTCCAACCCATTGATGATTCGTTTAATGGTGATAATTTGATACATTCCAGGCAAGAGGATTTAAAACAATTTCAAATGAAAATTTTTTCACTCTCATGGAATGATCTGTTAATCATTCAATTATTAGAACTAAGTTTTTTTATCTAAATAAATTTAACGAATAAGGAATAATCACCAATAAAAATGATTGAATTATTTATAAAATCTATAATAAGAAAGAAGGTATTGATTATTGTTAAAAATTCTCAAATGTTTCATACTTTTAATCCATTATAATATTGTGATCATTTCCCACTCATTTTATTTATCAGTTCTTTTCAAAATATGTAAAATTTTGTTTCCAAAATGGTTTTATATCTAATTTTTTTGGAATATCCATGGAGTTTTGAAAATCCAAAATTTCCAAACATGTTTTCAAGTTAACCAAATATATTTATGGTTTAAAACAATCTTCTCGATCTTAATGTGAAAGGTTAACTAAATATCATTAATAAAATTATTTTAAATTGGGAAAATATGATTAGAAACTTTTGTAAATGATTTTCTATGTGTTTAAATTTATGTTGACAATGGTATTTTCAAATCAACTAAAGAAACATATTTTAATGAATTTACTGATTTGACAAGTAAATATTTTTAAATGAGTTTTATGTGATAACTAAAATTCTTAATTGGTTTTTAAATTTCCCAGAATTACAAGGGAACATTTCTAAACCAAATTTGATACACTAATGATATTTAAAAGAAGTTTGGAATAAATTATAATAAGGAAATTATAAAACCCATGATTACAACATAAAATCAAATCTTGGATGAAGTGGGAAACTGGTTGACAAAAATATTTATAGATGTATAGGTGGAAGTATACCATACCTTAAAATGACATGGATGGTCATAATTTTTAGTTTGTGTTCTTGTTCTCATTTTCAATAAAATATAATGAAATCCAATTTAGAATCATTTGCAAGAATATTTTTGATTTATAATAAAACAAAAAACCGTTGATTATTTTATCTAAAGTAAACTTCTCTTGAACTTAATTATTTTTTGTGATTCTTATTTTGTAGTATGAAAAATAGAATCTTAAATTAGTAGTGGTACAAGACACCAAATAGAAAAATACCTTGTCTTATATAGTTGTATGAAAAAAAATTATCTTTCTACAACTGAAGACGAATACATATCTGTTGAGAGTTCTTAAAACCAACTAATATGGAGAAAACATAATCTCTTAGACATTGGGATTACATATAATCTCATCCCCATAAATGGGAAAATACTAGTGAGAATATTATATATTTAAATCATATCCAACACACTCGTACTAAGTATATTGATCTGATACACCATTTTTATCAATACCACATTAAAAAAGGTTGTATATTTATTGAAATTGTTTTTTCTAATCATTAACATGTTTATATATTCACAAAACCCCTTCCTCTTCGTCTATTTTAATTTATTAAAGGCATTTAGGGTATTATTATCAGGTGATACTTATATCTTATCCTTGGAAAGCATGATAATGTTTCAATTTTTTTCAAAATAAATTATTTTATTTTGAAAATTGGTTTTAAACTTTTCATAAATTTTGTTGGTTGAAGATAATGGGATAATCCATGAAAAAATAATTTATGTCTATATATAAACAACTATATGTTTATCTTTCACATATTCACATAGAGGTAGATACCCTGAAAATGACTCGTTGTATTTTTAATATGATCTTCTCCCTGGGCTTGAGTAGTTTTCCTTTACTCTACATAATTTTTGACACTCCCTAGGAATTTTTTAATTCTTATTAATTTAATGTTTTATAAACATTAATTATTTAATGTTTTTACAATGACACAATTTTTTTAGAAAAAATATTTACTTTTTAACATTTTATCTCTTTATTTAGTTTTTTCAATGGATTATTATATTTTAAATGAATTGTTTAAGGGGGATAATCTTATTAATACTAAAATGATCCCCAAATAGATACCCTTTTTCATTATTAATAATTACAATTTTATTTAACTCTTAAATTATTTTTAAAACCTTTTCAATGTTTTATTTATCTCTTGAGTAGATTTTCAGGAAAATTCTTATTTTTCTCTTCTATCTTGATCTTTATTGAAAACCAATAATTTTAATTTTTTTAGTTTTTAAAATTTAAAAAAAACATTTCTTCTCTATCATAAGATCATTGATGATAATAAACATATATTTAAATTTTATTTCTCTAATTTAATCTAACACCATATATAAATCCTTTATTATAATCTCTAATGGGGATAAATCTCCAGATCTTATGTAAAATTATAGAACTATTTTTCTCAATTTCAAATAATTATATAAATCATTGTTATTTTGTTTTTATTTATGTTTACTTTATATGTTGTGTGATTTTGGGGAGAAATTAATGAAATTATGAGAGAAAAATGTTATTATATTTTTATTTTTCTCTTTTAAAATTTTTTTTGTTATGCACTTGTTATATTCATTTTTTTCAAGTGCTTTGTCATAATAAAAAGGGGTTTTTGTGATTATCAACTTATGTAAGTTTTAATGATCATAAAAAACTCTTAAAAGTGTCAAATGATTTCTTTTAAGTTATTGGTAATTATAATTTTTATGAAATCATGTTAGAACCTTTTGATGAATTTTTGAAGAAGAGTTAACTTTATTATTTAATTCTTTAAATAATGTTACCAATTCTTTTAAAGGCATAAAAGGAATCTTAAAGGTCGTTTAGGTCTTTCAGAACCAGAAGGTAGCACCGGTTGGTCAGTGCAAAGCCACTGGATAGCCGGTGGTGAAGGTAGAAACCTCCCTTAGTAGTAGATGTCCACCAGCTAGCTAGTGAAGTTAGGAAGAAGAATTGCATGTACAATTGTTCACGTTCCACCCATGGAGGACCATTGAATACCCAGTGGAAGAAGGTAGTGTTTGGGTACTTCTAGGTGTACTACAAGCTACTCGGAGGATTCCACCAAGTATCTAATGGAATTAAGACAACATGTAGAATACTCCATTTAATAATGGTAAAAATTATATTAAATTGGTACTCTTTGGTTTCATAACCACCATTAAATTTGCAAATGTAATTAAATATTTTTTATGTTCTAAATAGACCTCTTAGGGGCCTTGGAACCTCTCACTCTCAATAATTCACAAATTCCAACATTCTACAATCACAAACTTTCTTCCATATACTCTCAATTTCTATTTTCACTAACTTTCATTAAACAGTGGGATCTTATAGTGAAAGTATTCTCACTATTGTATATTTCTCATTCTATCATATTGATTCTAGTTATTGTTATGAGAAAATCAAGACCATGCATAAATCATAATCTTTTTAGCAATCACATCCTTCTTCCTATCATTATTCTATATTGGTTCACACTACCAAATTATGTTTTGAACTAGGGTTTCTCTCAAAAACCACAAAATGGAAATGGATTAATTATTTTTGAGGTTTCTAGCTACAAAAATTACAAATATACTATCAATTTTATTTTATTTTCTTACTATATAATTTAAAAAACAAAGGATTTTGGGTATATTTGAATTTTCTAAATCTGAAGGGATAATACAATAAACCCTCAAGGAATTGGGGTAGGACACATATGGGTTCATTAAATAGATTTATACAAACTCATTTATAAGTTTTTTTTCATTATTTTATACATTATTACATTATCTTTTTATTGTAATAGTGATTATAAATTTATATATCAACGTACTTAATCAATCCATTTATGAATTTCTTATTATTATATACTTCTACTTTTATAATATTTTATAATTATTACATTGTTCTTACTTAGTTGATTTACTTATATCGATTGCTCTTTTTAATGGATTGAAAATATTTTAATTATCATCAATGTCTACGAAATTATTTTACTCTATATCATTCAATTGTTTATTTGTTTTTAAGGTTATATTCACCAAAAACACACTCACACTATCCATTTAATAATACTCTAACCTATAATTAGTTACCAAAGATACATGTGGATTTTAATTTCTATAAATCATGGTAATTGAAGATCCAGAGTACATGTGGTATTGTGAAAATCAAAGAAAGATAAGAAGAGAAAGGTAACCAATGTTGTATATTTTATTATATATATAATCATTATATTAATGAAAATGTGTTCAAGAATGCAGATAAGTGGTTCGATAATATCATTCATGAAACAATATTTTAGTGTTAAGAAGGTTATCC
The DNA here is from genome assembly GCA_963277665.1 of Viscum album. Lineage (NCBI taxonomy): Eukaryota > Viridiplantae > Streptophyta > Magnoliopsida > Santalales > Viscaceae > Viscum > Viscum album. The sequence continues at coordinate 197,170,117 of OY728135.1, read as the reverse complement.
GACTCAATTATAATATTCATAAAATATATGACTCAAATACAATAATAAAAGAACCCATGAAAATAATATTCACTAAAGAAGATGAGGAAAATAAGAAAAGAGAGAATCAAATTAGAGGTGAATAAGTAAATGTTGTATTTATCTATTTTCATAGAAAGTATTAGAAGAACAAGGAGAATAATAATAATAATAATAATTATTATTATTATTATTATTATTATTATTATTATTATTATTATTATTATTATTGTTGTTGTTGAGAAGAAGAAGATGATAATGATGATTAAGTGAATAGTTCTATGTAGTTATGTTACATAGGAAGATGAGGTGGAGGAATTTTATGAGTTAACTGTGAACTACATAAGAAAGAGGAGGTTATGAAGTTTTGTTTTCATAGAAATAAAAAAATTAATCACCATCCCTTAGGATGGATTTAATGAAGAGAGGTAGTACTATTGTGCAAATAATATAATAAGAAGTGCCACTTTCATGCTTCTGTGAAAGTAGGAGTGGAAGTATTAGACCTTGGCAGTATAACAATAATCATCATAAGGAATATGAGGCACCTATGGGAGAGATGCATGGAATAAATATCAAGAGACTATAGTATAATGAATGTAATAGATATACCATTCTTACTATAACTAAATTTAATTTTATAGTGTATTGTGTGGTCATTGATTATTTATTGATTTTACTAAGGATATTCATTTGTTATTGAATGGTGGACCTTTCAAATCTCATTTCCATTTTTTGTGTGTCATGGAAAATAAAGGAGAGGTTAGATCATTATAGAATCATGATCTTAACCAATAAAATAGGTAATGGGATAAAAATATTTAAATTCATCCAAAAATTCACAAACAATTTTTTATTCCCACTTAGTGTTTATAATATCCAAAGTGATCCAAAATATTTATCTCATATCTCGGGTTCATCATTTATTATATTATCAATTTAATGTTTTTTACTTTTTAATGATTTCAGTCACTTTCCTATTTTGGAAATTTAGTTTGTTTTTGGTGATGATTCATTAAATTATTTTAATAATTGAATCTCTACCAATAGTATTATAAATAATATGAAGAATGATAAGAGTATATTGGGGAAGTTCTCCAAATTGAGTAAAGAAGAATAATTTTAAGTCCCAAAAATAAATGAAGAAGTTAGATATATTTTTAAAAAATATAAATAAGTGGTTATTTAAACTATAAAAGAAATAGGAAAACACTCTTCTTCAAAAGGATCAAGGAGAAAAAGTGATCTTGAGGTATATAGAATTTCTTATGAAAATATTTCATGAGAAGAAGATCAAATTAATTGTGATGATTTTTCAATAGATACTTATACTGATTCATTAAAAAATATGATTAATTGTTTTCCAAAATAATTTGTTTCAATAATATTTTTTATCATTGAAAGATTTTCATATAAAATAACATTTCTTGAGGATGAGTCATAATAAATTGACAAATTCATGAAGAAAATGTTCAACACTTGTAAAGAGATGTCCATAAAATTTATAAACATTATAGAATATAATTTATTTCTTAAATAGAAATTATTCATGTTTAAAATTAAATTTAAAAACTAAAAAAAAGTGAAATATTATTATAATAATACTCTTTAAGGGATGACCCAAGCATTAGAATAAAATGTGAAAGAAGTATTTGTCTCAAAGGGTTTAACATGTCTATTAATCCAAGAAAATAAAGGAGAATGTCACATTGATATTTAAGAAGGATAAAATGCATGATGAAAAATATGAAAGGATGAGTAATAATAGTGAATATAGAGTAGAGTCATTGAAGATATTAATAATTCTCTTAAAATGAAATTCCTAGAATTAGAAATTAAACAAGATAGCATTAAGTTTACACATATTGAGACTTTAAAATTGTTGAATAAAGAATACTATACTACAGGTTTTAATATGGATGAGTTTTATGTTAAAAGATATCTATTATTTGGTAATAATAGTATTACATCAAAGAATGACAATTCTAAAGCTGGTTTAAATAATGAGTTACCATTAATACCCTTTTCTAATGATTATTCTAAATCTGTTTTATTGGATAGCATTGTGTTCAAATAAAAAATATTCACAAGTTTGGGTGTGGATAAATGGTTTCGAGTCTATCACTATGTATATGGTATAAAAAATAAATATTATGTAACATGGTTTCCAAAGAATATCATAACCAATTGTTAACATTTCATAAAAAACATGTTGTAAAATATACACAGTAAGCAGTTTTCAAAAAAGTCAAGGTTTATTTAGAAATTTTTATCTTATAATAGGTTTATCCACTATTAAATGGATTATTGTCATGATAAATTAAATTTTTAATCCAAATTAAGCTCATATATAAGGGGATAAATTTAAGTAAAATGTAATAATAACATATAAAGAAGAGAAATATGTTAGTTTTTAATAAATTTTACGTACACCGAGATTCGAGTGTTTTTTTATATACTGGTGGTTATAATAGTGGTATATTCTCATATAAGAATATATCAAATATAATATTTATTAGAAAACTAAATGATAACAATGAATAAGAAACATTGGTAAAGAAGCTCAATATTGATGTGAATAAGTATTCTCCCTAGAAGATATAAAAATAGATGAGAGATCCTTATACAACAAGAATAAAGAAAATAATATTCCAAACATGTTTAAGAAGTTAAATAATAGTGAATCATCTAAAATCACGGATATAAAGAAAGTCACTCGCAATATTCTATGTGTATAACCCAAAAATGTAGTGAATATACCAAAATATATACATATAATTTGGACAATAGATTTGGAAGAGGATGGAATGATGGAAAAGGATTAAGTGAAATCTAGATTAAAAGGATAAGAATATGATTCATATAAATAAGATGAATTTCATGAGATTTTTTCAACAAGAAACAACCATTGTTACGAATAATCCCTATGTGATAAATGTATGGAATCTAGTAAAAATTTTAATAATGTATAACAATTATAAATACACAATAAATAGGCCTTAAAAGAATAAGAAATTTGTTTTCCATAAATTTTGTTGAGAAGATAAGTTCTTCACAAAAAGTAAAATAAATGTGGGAAGATCATTGATCACTCTAAAAAAATCAATTTTACATAAAAAATGTAGTATCATAACTATTATAGAAACATGGTTGAGAAAATATTCTCAACATTGGTATTTTTATTGAGGATAAATAAAACCCTCCTTATTTCATTATGAATTGTGTGTTGTATATGTGTTTATAATAAAGTAAATTTATTGTAAAGCATGACCTCGAGAAGAGAACTTGAGGTAGTGGATGGGTGTTCAACATTGGATGACATTCTTCAAATAAGTTACCATCCTGGAATGATTTCTAAATTGGAATATTTAAAAATATAATGAAAAGGTTATCCTTAATAAAGTTAAAATTTTATATTTTTACATCATGGAAAAAAATAAGGAAGACACCATCCTAGTTTAATCTTATAAACGATATTATAAATAGTTTTTATTGATGGAGACCATTCATACAGAAATTGTTGAAGTTTTCACGTATGGATAGACACATGAAAAAGATTAATTTTGGAATATTCTCTCCATGAAAAGTCATGTAATTCATATATTGAATAGATGAAACATTATGATTATTACAAGTAATGTCTTCATGAGGGGGAGATAATGGAATAATATTGAATCATCCTTTAGAACTATCATTTAACAAAAAACGAATTATTCAGGAATGTTCTTAAAGGAGATGTCATTGAAAATGTATGATTTTATAAATCTCTCATCCTTGGTAATAAGAATAAACCCAATAATTAATTAGGAATGTTAAATTAAATCAATGACGTAAAATTGGAAGTTTTAAATTAGGTTTGGAACTATATTAAATCATAATATTTATACTTTATTTTTTATTTATATGTTGAAGTGAGTGTATGAAATTCAGGTTAACATATCTCATGAGAAATTTATATCTTAACTGTTATCATCAATGGTATCAGTATAAAATTATTTAATTTTCTCTATTAAAGTTAAATAGTTATCATTTAATTTGGTATTAAATTAATTTTAAAGGATTGATTAATTATTTAAATCAAACCCTCTTTTTATCGACAATAAGCATGGATCTATAAATATAGAATGGAATGGTTCATGGAACTTTGATAAGTATTAATTAATACAAATTTATGAAATGAGTATTTCTTATCAATAATAGGGGTATAAAATAAAATTAATGGGAAAGAAAGAATAGATTTCATGTTAACATATCAATTTGAGGAATTCCTAATAATCACAACATGGGAGATTTTTTATTCCAGTTTTTGTTAGTTGTATTTGTTTTCTAAATAATGTAAATATGGTGGAAGTGAAGGAGAGGATATTAGAATTTGTTAAGAAGTTCTCAAGAATTATGTTTTGTTTTATTAGGTAAATTAATATTGGTATATACAACTTGTTTGAGGTATTTAATATTTCTTTTAATACTTTATATGAAAAAATTTATTTTTTCCTTTACATGAAAAATATAATGCTTACTTAAGGAAAAAAGGTTGTTTGAAGTGTTTGAGCTCCATGTAGAATAACATTATTAATAAAGAAGTTTATATATCTCTGTGATGAAGGATTTTATAAAGAAATTCCATCCAGGTTGTTTAGGAGAATTAACAATTATATATGGATAAATTTAGTGAAGGTTGATGAAGAGTTTATGAAGGGTGGTTACATGGTGATTCAAGTGACCACATAAAGAAATGTATACCTACCACACGACAGAATAATCAACCATGTGCTTGCATGGTAAGTCAAGTGACCATGGAATCACATAGTAGGTTCACAAACTGCATGATCAATTCCATGGAAGATTTAGAATTTTGATAAGATGCAAAGCTAAATGTGAAGATATTGATATGAAATTGTCACTGTATATTAAAAATGAAGATGAGGATAATGAGACTTTTGTAATTATGTTGATTAAAATTATTGTATTCTTATGAATATAAAATATTAGGATAATGGTTATCACAATTCTTGCAAATAACTTCTTCGATGTAGAAGGAAAAATGTAGAATAAGGGAAAAGCTGAATTTTGGGAAGTTTCTTAAAGAAGTATTGTAATGACCTGAATAATTATGAATAAAATTGCCCTTTTTGATTTAATTAAATGACTTATGGTTATATAAAACACATGTAATAATATTGTTTTATTGTATCCAATATTATTTAAATGACCATTAAGCATCATTATCATTGATAATATAGTCATTGAATAGTGATCACGTTACTAATAGAAATATAGGGATTCAACAAATCCACATCACATGGAAAAATGAATTGATGGTCTCAACTAGTAGGATCATACCATGTGAATCCCATTTATCATAGATTCTAAGGGATACAACATTTTTTGGTATTTTCCCTAGACCAAACCCAAGCTGATATCCAACAACTTAAGAATGAGAGAAACCGTTTATGGGATAAGTACAAGGTCATCGAGATCATGGCCCAAACCATGTTTGTCGACTGGACCCACAAAATCCCCACCATCACACACCCTACTCTTTGGGTGTATGATATTTTTTAAAGCGATATGTATCAAGACCCTAGACAAAGTAATATATACATTATTTGGAATATATTTAAATCTATTATTGTTAATTTGAAGAAGAAATATTTAATCCACAAAATGTATTGTTGGTTAACATATAATTTAAATTAATGAATTAATGAATTAATAGAATTTTGGAATAAATAATAATTTAATGGAATATTATTATGAAATAATATTTATTAAATATAAATTATTGTATAATTTTTATGATGTCAAATGTATTTTTTATAGGGGTTGGAAAACTATTATTGTCAAAAACCCATCATTTTCAATAAATATTGGTTTATATTTTAAAAGTAAAAAATTCACATATTTACAAACTTATTTAGATAAAATGAATATTATTTTTTGAATCAGGATCTTGAAATTTTCCAATGATGAATTTTTAATAATTTTCTGAGATAGCCAAATATTCGTGTAAAAAATAAATAAAGTATAAATATAATTTTTGTTTTATCACATCATAATTAACCAAAAGTGATATAATTAAATCTATTTGATTTATTTTGTAAAGTCATTATGAATCCTCCAAGACTTATAATATATTTTGAAATTTTGAAATTATTTCTTTAAGTGTGTGACTCCCCTTTACATCACCAAGGGTAATATTTTAATAAGTTAGACCCTAAGAATTTGAAAATAATTTAGTCTAATCCAATCATTCAGAAAATTTGGGCAACAACCATGGGTTAGTTTGTGGTTTTGTATATTTTATTATGTAGAGTCCAAAAACTAAATAATAAAGAAGTACCCTTCCTTTCTTATATAAACCAACCAAATATCCTATTTATCTTTACTAAAACCCATTGAAGAACATTAAAACACTTCCCTCTACTCACTAGAGGCCTTCCAAGGCACCCCCAATCATTTGAGAATCCGCTCCCTAGCCTTTGGCGTCACACACTAGAGTTAGGGAACCTCAGTTTCTACTCTCCACCTTTATCAAGCACTCTATTTATGTTTTGTATTTTATTTTTCATTTTCATATGAATGGATATGATATTCCATATTGAAATTACTAACTAATTGATTCATAAATGATGATATCTTCCTTTCACTCTCATTAAACCTCCCATTATCCTTTATGTCCACTCATTACCATGCCGATATTTCATAATGATTTGTTTCTCTATTCATGTTTCTTCCTTACCTTGTGCCTTATATTTAAAAATTTATAATGATGGGATATTTATTTCCATGTCCTAAAAACTTCACATTTGATTTCCAAATAATTAGATACCTCTTTCTCTCCCATCATCCATTTTTATGAATTTTTAGGTAATTTTGTTGTGATGCCAAAATTTCACTATGATTTTCCTTGCCAAAACAAATTTTTTAATGAATACTATACCCATATTTCTATCAAGGGTATTCACCTTTATTTACATATACTTACTTATTATAGAATTACATATATTTATTCCCAATTTATTGATCAGGGAATAAATTGATATGATGAATAAATTCATATTGTATGATCTATGTGGAACACTTAATCATTAGAATGGAATGATTATGATGGGTGTGCCTAGATTGTCCTCCAATGCATTTGGTAATGTTTAGTAACATGATATGTCATGTTGGGATAGTGGTGTACCAGATTATTTTATGATAATTTTTTCCTTGATGAATTCCTGATGGTTTATCCTTGACCAATGTTTATTATGTAGTTTTTAAAGTTGTTTCCACATTTCCCATGTTATGACTATCATGCTATATTAGGACTTATTATTAATGTTCCTTGTATACTTTATTGATATGCCTATTTTATAACATGTATCGTCTTCTACAGGTTATGCCAAATTTATTGTGTTACTATGCTTTATAGCTCACCCCTTTCTTATGTCTATCCCCAGGATATCCCTTGTAGATTTATGTTCTAAGGAGTATTTTGAGCATGTTGAAGAAGTTTCCAAGATAGCATGATAAATATGTTTTTAATAATGTTGTTATATCCCATGTTCAACATGTTATGTTTGGTATGTAATTCCCAAATACACTAGACTTATTGATCTTTTTGGTTGTATTAAATGTACTTTTATGTAATGAGTCATGTATTAAAGTGTAATAAAGAGTAGGGTTTTCATAGTTAGTATCAGAGAATGAGTTTTCTCATTTTTTGGATAATGATTATAAAAATATATCAAAATCCTTAGGGATAAGACTATGTATATTAAAAAATCCATAAATTTTGGTTATTATATATTAAGTGTTTTATCAATAAAATATATCATTTTATGGATATTAAAAGTGGGTGTAGTTTTAGCACAGATGCACCTATGAGTAATAAATATGATAATATGTTCTATCCCTGACTCAAGGTAATCCGGTATATTACAATGGACCTTACTACGCACATGGTTTGACAATCCCATGGGATATTCTTTTGGAAATTCATAAGCTCATTTTGAACCATTATTGAGGGAATAAGAAATCCCCGTAAGAACATATGTTATGAAATAGATCATGGATAACAAATATTAAATCCTATATATTCATAAGTTACGAAAATAAAATAAATTTATAATTTATCGCTTTATTTTCATCAAACTCCTCTTTATGTGTTCAACAGTATAAAAGTACTCATCCCTATTATTATATTTGATAAAATAGAACCAGAACAAAAAAGTGAATGGTTAGTTCATCGTCCATGGCTCTAATCATTTTTTTATATCAATAAAGTTTAGTAAAACTACCCAAAAACTACCAAAAATCATGGATTTAGAGATATCAGACAAAACTGAAAATGTTGAAATTATTATATATCAAGTATATAACCCTATCATAATTTGGGGGATGAACTTCTCAAAAAACCATTTCGTACTTCCTTTGGTTGATGCAATTCTGGGCATGGATTGGCTTTCCCTATATAGACCCAATATAAATTTCAATGAGAAGTAAATCACTCTCGGTATGGTGAATTGACATCTTATTCTATAAAAGTGAAATATGGAGGATGAATATTATTTAGCACTATCATATCAAGTATAGATATTATTCCCCTATAATCAAGCGTATCAAGCTCAAATTATTTAATCTAAGGAAACGATCATCCTTGAGTACATGCCTACTGTGAGGGAATTTATTAATGTGTTTCTTGAGGAATTTTCTGGTATCACTCCTATTATGGAGGTTGAATTTTCAATCAACCCTATACTTGGGGAATTTCCAATATCCAATACACTATATATGATGGTTGTTTTGGAACATGAGGATATAAAGAAACAACTATAGGAGATTTGGTATAAAGGGTTTATAAACCCAAGTGATTCACCATGGGGTTCACTAGTCCTCTTTATCAAGAAGAAATATGGGTTGATGTGCCTTTGCATTGATTATCATGAGCTAAACAAGATCACAATAAAGAAAAACTATTCTTTTCCATGGCTTAACAAATTTTTTGATCAGATATGTGTAATACAATACTTCTTAAAGGTGGACCTTTGGTTAGGATATTACCAAGTTAGAGTGAAGATGGAGGATATCCCCAAGACTTCTTTTCATGCAAGTTATGGGCACTATGAGTTCATAGTGATGCCTTTCAGGCTGACTAATTCTCCAAAAATATTTATGGACTAGATAAATATAGTCTCTAAAGATTACCCTGATAAATATTTGGTAGTCTATAGATGATATTCTAATATACTCTAAAATAAAGGAGGATCTTCAGGAGAATTTGAACATTATGCTAAAGACCGTAAAAATGAGAATCTTTATGCCAAGTATAGGAAGTGTGAGTTTCAGTTGATTGAATTCTCATTCTTGGGGCATATCATCACAAGAAATGGGTTAATTGTGGTTCCTTCAAATAAAAAAGTAAGTTAAGGGTCGACAAGGACAAAATATATGACATATATCCTTAGTTTTCTTGCGTTTGCAGGGTATTATTGTCTTTTTATTATAAATTTATTAAGATTGACAAACCCTCTTACCAAGATAACTCAAAAGGGAGTCAAGCTTTCTTAGAATTATTATTTTGAAGACAGCTTCAATGATTTAAAAGGGGGCTTATCTCTACCCATGTTCTCACACAACCCATAAGTGGAGAGATTTTCATAGTATTCAATGATTCATTAAAGAACGGATTGGGTTGTGTGTTAATGCAGAATAAAAAAGTCAAAGCTTATAATTAAAGGTAGTTAAAAATTTGTGAGAAAAACTATCCCGCACATGTTCTGGATTTGGAAGCTATGATCATTTCACTAAAAATCTTAAGGCATTATTTATATGGGGGGAAGTGTGAGATATATACTGATCACAAGAGCTTCAAATAAATATTCACATAGAATGAGCTTAATATGTGCTAGCATAGATGGTTAGATATCATCATGGATTTTGACTACTCAATCTACTACCATTAGAGTAAAGAAAATAAGATGGAGGATGATCAATGTATAAAAGACCCAACAATTCTAGCATTAGTGAGAATTCAAAAGGATATAATCATATTATAATTGAAGAGGGTGGTCATGGGAATCATAAAGAAAGGAACATCATCAATGATTTAACAAATGATTACTTAATTGACTCTTTTTTAAAGGTTAAAGGATGCTCAAAAATATGTTGTGGGAATTCAAAAGAAATTAAAAACTATAACAAAAGGGAAATTTTCAAAATTGAATGTTAATGAAGACGGAATTGTGAGATTTGGGTCAATATTATGTGTTCCATAAAATCCTAAGTTAAGCAGGAAACCATCAGATGATGAACATCGTTTGAATTTATCCATTCACCTAGGAAACACAAAGATATATCAACATCTCTAGGATCACTATTGGTGGGAAAACATAAAGAATAAGATCGTTGAATATACATAAAAGTTCTTGGTATGTCAGCAAGTGAAGGCTAAAAGGGAGAATTCTAATGGGATGATGCAAACATTACCCATACCAACTTGGAAATTTGAAACATCATTTTGGACTTTCTCAACATACTTTTGAAGACATCCAAATAATATTATTATATTTGGGTTATTTTGGATCTTCTTACAAAGATTACACACTTCATTGAGCTTTGAGAGGATTTCTTACTAGATCAACTGAAACAAGTATACATCTGATAAGTAGAAAGGCTTTATGGAGAACTATTGACAATTGTATCTAATCAAGATCCAAGATTCAACTCCAAGTTCAAGAAAAGTGTCCAGCATGCTCTAAACACTGATCTTGATTTTAGTACAGACTATCATCCTCAGACTAATGTCCAATCTGAGCAAACTACTTAGAAAATGTATGTCATGTTGTGAGAATGTTCTATGGACTGAAAAGGTATATGGGACCAACATATTCCATTGGATGAGTTCTCTTACAACAATAGTTTCAACTCAGGCATTCAAATGGATCCCTATGAATCTCTTTATGGGAATAGGTGAATAACATAGACATGTTGGGATAAAGTGGGGGAACAAAAACTTTTAGGCCCTGAAATGGTTAAGGAAATGATGGATAAGGGTAAGACTATACAGTTGAACCTCAAGTATTCTTAGAGTCAATAGGATAGTTATGTTGATAATCATTAGTGATACCTAGAGATTGATATTGGATACACGGTATTTCTCCTCATATATCCTTGGAATAAAGTGATGAGATTCGGAAACAAGGAAAAGTTTATCTAAAGGTACATCGGCCCTTTTGGAGATCCTTTATCTCATCAGAACAGTGGCCAATCGACTAGAACACCCACTATTTATGTCTCAAGTATATGATATATTCCATGCATCTCTCTTGAAAAATTTCTTATGAGACCCCTCATGTGTACTGAATCTAGAGGTGGTACCATTAGAGAAGGATCTTTCCTATGACGATCATTCAGTGAAGATATTGGATCATAGAGAAACATTTCTACAAAATAAGACAATTCACCCTCATCAAAGTGTTGTGGAGAAATGAAGAGTTTGAAGAAACAATGTGGGAACTAAAAGAGGTGATGAACCATAGTTACCCTCTTCTGTTTTTGTGACATAAAGGAAAATTTTGAGGGTGATATTTTTAAAGGGGGGAGATTGTAGTGACCAGAATGGTTATGAATAAAATTCCCCTTTTTGATTTAATTAAATTTTTTATAGTTATAGAAAACAGATTCACTTATTTTGTTTTATTATATCCAATTGGACTTAAATGAACATTAAGTATCATTTCCATTGATAATATAGTCATCGAACAGTGATCACTAGACTAGCATAAATATTGGGTTTTAACAAATCCATTTGACATAGAAAAAGGAAGTGATTTCCTCAACCAGTAAGATCATATCCTATGAAGCCCATTAATCAATGCTTCTGAGGAAGTTATAATTTCTAGTCTTTTCCCTAGACCAATTCCATGTCAAGATCCAACAACTTAAGCGTGAGTGAAACCATTTATGGGAGAAGTTCAAGCTCATTAAGATCGTGTCCCAACCTATGATCATTGAACAACCCCATGAAATCCCCACCATCGTTCACCTTAATACTAGGGTGTATGCTGGTGTATTAAATGGATATGTATCAAGACCCTAACAATAGGAATATATCCATTATTTTCAATATATTTTCATCCAATTATTTTTATTTGTAAATGATTTTTAATGAATGAATTATATTTTTGGTTAACATTCAAATTCAAAGAAATTTATGAATTAATATATTTTTGAAATAAATAATAATTTAATGGAACATTATTATTAAATAATATCTATAAAATATAAATGATCATATATTTATTATGATTTCAAATGTAATTTTTATTTGGGTTTGAAAACTATTATACCAAAACCCATCATTTTCAATAAATGTAATCTTTTATTTTAAAAGTAAAAATTCACATATGTTGAAAATTATATAGATAAAATGAATATTAATCTTTTAATCAGGATGTCAAAATCAACCAATGGTTAATGCTTCATAATTTTCAAAGCGAGAAAAATATTTGGAAAAAAATTAGATATTGTATAAACATACTTGGTGTTTTATAATACCATAATGACCCAAAAGTGATGTAATAATTACTATAAATGGTATCCATGACCAAATATTTATTCTAACTTTAAAATAATGTGATTTTAAGTTTATTTGAATTATTTTTTAAAGCCATTATGAATCCTACAAGACTTATAATATATATTAATATTTTAAAATCATTTCTTTAAGAGTGCGACCCACCTCCACATCACTAAGGGTAATATTTTAAAAACATTATCCATCGGCCTTATAAAATAATTTAAACCACTTCCATTTGGTATAAACCATGGGCAAAAACAATGGTATGGTTTGTTTTTTGGATATTTTCTTATATAGAGTCCAAAACATACGCCAGTGATCCTCTCGTAAGGGTTGGCCACCTTGGGCCTAGCTGGGGACGTGCGGCACGCAGGTGGGCAGGCCAGCTCAATACCTCGTTACCCAACAACACATTTTCCACTTCGGTGGTGGAGTGGTGGTGAAGGTGAGTGGTACAACAACGCCGTTCTTTGGGAGGTTCAGGGTTCGAATCCTGGGAGTTCGCTTTCGGGGTGAGCCTCTCCCCCAGGATCCACCCATCTTGCCGGGTCGCTCAGTCTCAACTGGGCGGGAAAAATGAGGTGCGGCCCAATATGCTGATGGACTGCTTTGATGGACCATCACTAATTGGGTTGTCACCCTCCGGGATGCTCTGCCATCTTGGCTGGAAACGGCTCCTTCCCGGCTGGGGCTCTCTTCGGAGTGACCCCTTCGTGGGGATGGGGGTTTCCTTGTGTGGAGGGTTCAAAAAGGCCACACAGGGGAATTCCCTTTTAGAAAAATAAGAATAAAAAAATCCCCCTCCTTTACCATATAAACCCACCCAAGCTCCCATTTCTCATCACTAAAAATCCTTGATTCACATCCAAACTCTTCCCTATACTATAAAGATCCTTCCCATGTATCCCCCAAGCATTCAATAAGCCCATCCCAAGCATTTTGAGTCACACACACATGTAAGGGAACCTCATTTTTCCCTCTCCTCTTTTATCAAACACTATTTTTATGTTATTTATTTTATTTTTCATTTTCTTATGATGGGATATTATATTAAATATTCCCCTTACATTAAATTTGATTCATCAATGATGATATATTCCTTTCATCCTCATTAGTCTCCTCATGATTTTTTATGTACACTCATTACCATGCCGAAATTTTCTAAGGATTCTTTTCTCTATTCACGTTTCTTCATAACCTTATGAATTCTATTTAAAATTTTATAATGATGGGATATGATTTTACATGTCTGTAATACATCACATTTTATGTAAATATAATTAAAGAACCATTTTAATCTCTTCAATCATTTCTTTTAGTTTTTAGGTAATGTCGTTTTACTATTGAAACCTCACCACAATTTTCCATGACAAAACAATTGTGTAGTGAATACCATATCCATTTTTCTATCAAGGGTATTCACCTTTACAAACATATACTTATTGATTTGGGACTTACATGTATTTATTCCACATTTTTTATTGTCTAATAAATCAAAATGATGAATTTATTCATATTGTATGATCTATAAGAAACACATAAGCATGATAATGAAATGACTATGATGGGTGAGACCAGATTGAACTCCAACGCATTGGGTAATATTTAGTATCATGATACATCATGATGGGGTTGTAGTGTACCAAATTCCATTATGAGACATTTTCCACCCTGAAGTATTTTCATTTTAGCCTTGAAAAATGTGTATGATGTAGTATTTTAAGTTATTACCACATTTCCCATGTCATGATAATCATTCTATATCATTTATTATTATTCATGTTCCTTTTATGATCAATTGATATACCTATTTCCTAACATGTATTATCTTATTGATGTTATTCCGTTTTTATTTTGTTATTGGGATTTATATATCACCCCTTTAATATGTTTTTCCCCATAATATCCCATGATATTTAAATTTTTAAGGATTATTTTGAGCATGTTAACTAAGTTTTTAATAAATCATGTTAATGAAGTTTTTAATAATGTATATTTATCCCATGTTCAAGATGTTATTTTTTGTACCTATCTCCCAAATAAAATAGAATTATCAATATCTAGGATAATATAAAGTTTACTTTTATGTAATAAATCATGTATAAAAGTGTAATAAAGTGAAGGGTTTTCATAAGCATAGAACCATATATATGAATCTGTATACATGATCCATATAAGGAAATGTTCACTTATGGATTTCCCACATAGATGAATCTACATACTTGAAAGGTGTTCTATGCATAAAAATAAACACATATGAAAATATGGATATATGATGGGTCATGTAGGATAATCTGCATACATGAATGTTCTCCTCCATATGCAAATTGGTCATGTGGAAATACTAGTCATGTTGTAGAATTGGTCACATACATGAATGGATTAATGTATGAAAATGGATCATGTATATGAATTTTTTATATATGAGAATTTTTTGCATCAAGTAATGTGCATGTGAATAATGAAGTGTGTTAATTATCTATGTATACAAATTAAATCATGTATGCAAAGAGGTTCTCAATATAGTATAAATGAAGGAAATGATTTCAAATAGTATATTGTGAACTAAACTTTTGTGATATTAACATCAAAATTAAAATTATCATGATCCTTTATTATTGAATTCCAAATAGATAAGTTATGAAGATTCCAGGAATGTCAAGTTTTAGTGTATCAAATATCATGATAATTCTCGTTATGATTCTAATAGAAAAAATCAAAAAGGATGGAAGAAATACAAAAAGATATTTTAACTATGAATTATCGAATCAAGTGATACCAAATGTGTTTTACTTGAATGTAACCATATATCATGAAATATGATGTCTAGACATGGAATTTTTAATAGAGGTAGAGGAATAATGAACTATGAGCTAATTTTTGTGAAGCAAGGGAGCCCCAACCATAGCCAATGCATATGTAAAATGAATAAGTGGATAAAATTTAAATAAGTTGAATGTGTGTACTGATAACTTCCTAATTTTTTTATATATCATGAAAAGATAAAAAAGGAATAACTGGGTTTTATCAAAGTATTTAAGAAATGTTTGAATAGTATCAAAGACTGTAAAATTATAAAATGGTTGATTAATATGGATCTGGCCATAATTAGTTACTGAAGATCGAGGAGGATTTAAACTAACATAGAACATATAATTCAAATCATGTGTTTAGGATGTATTTCAAAATAAAATAAATATTAGAAGAGTAAACTGAATAAAAATACATGTTTTATTATATATATATATATGGTTAATAAAAAAAATTTGAGGGCATAGAGAGTTAATTTGAAACTCTCATTCAAAAAATAATATTTTTTTCAATAAGATGTATATCTAAGTCAGTTGTAATATTCATACATTATTTGAGTCAATCTAATTAATAAATAACTAGTGATGATCATATTCACTAAATAACAATAAGAAGAGAAAAAAATAAAATAGGAAAATTTTATTGTTTATATCTATTAGCACAAGATATAAAAAAAGAAGAGGGAGAGAAGAAGAGGGTGGAAGAGAAGATTTTTTATAACCCTATAGAATAGGTAGAAAAAGAATAATTAGATGATTTGTACTTATAGTTCACAAGAAGGAGGAGGGTGTTTAGTTAGGTTTTTTTAAAAGTTACAGGAGGAAGGAGAAGCACTCAAACTAGACATCATGAAGAACATTTGTACTATTGCGTATGCCAAATAAGGAGAAGTATTTATTGCATGTTTTTGTGACAGTAAGAGAGGAAGGAGAATACCAAGGAATAAAATCAATAATAATTATAAGGTGCTGTAAGATCCCATTTGTGGGAATCACCAAGTTACTTTTGATAGGATATATTGTAATGTATGTGATGGATATACCCTAAATGTTATAATTCATAGATTATTTCTTAAGGGTCGAGTGGTCGTTGATTGTTTCCTAATTACACCAAGGGAAAGCATTTACTATTGAAAGGTAAACCTTTAAATCCTTATATCTACTTTGGTGTGTGTTGAAAAATGAAGGTGGTTTTTGATATAATCAAATTCTTAATTGGCCAAATAGGTAAATATATAAAAATATTTCAATTAATCAAACATTTCACAAATATTTATTAACACCCCCTCCCCCAATGTTGAGTATATCCCAAGGGGTCCTAACATAAGTCAATTTCAAAATGCATATTCAAGAAAATGAATTGATGAATTTATAAAATATCACTTTAAAATAATCCAAAATAGTTGAATATTAAAAAACTGTGATTTTTTATATAAATTTGGAGTGGAATATAAAAATTTAAAAACACGAAAATAATTGGGTCTTAGATTTTGGGCAGTTCTAAAGAGAACCCTGCATTAAAGAAAGAGTTGAAAATTTTATTTTTGAAAATATATCATGAAAAATATGATTAATATAGAGTATAAAATATATTTTTATTTCATAGTAATAAAGAAAAACATTGGTATCAAAAACATGGAGTAAAAGGAACCATTAGACAGGATGTGAATTATTAATAAAAAAATCATATTTTTAATGATAATTAAATCAATAAAAGAAAAATATTTTTATTTAAATATTTAATTTCACTCTATATAAATATAAAATATCATATATAATATATAAATGTTATAACAAAAGAAATTTGGAAGGGAGTAATCAAAGAATAAAGTTTATGAACCAACGAAAAGGAAATAGAGTTCTCAAAACCCTTAGCATGGATTTATACTTGGTAGGGAATGATCTAACCTAATATATATTAATAATAGAATCATTATCCATATATTTTATAACTCATTCATTTATATTATATTTCATATCCATTTATTACATAGTTATTATTTTTTTCATTAATATTGATCCTTAGTGTTAGTAGTTTTAACCATTCCTTATCTATTTTGGTATAATGGGTTTGATCATCATTATATTTTCATGTGTTCATCATCTCTATATCATAAATGATATAATAAAAGATTGTAAACAATGATTTATAAAGTTACAGGTCCATTCCATTGTATTTTTTGTTACGATTCTCTAAGATGAAATATATAACACACTTGTTTCCATAATTTTTAACAAATGAAATGAGGTATGTTAATAATGAAGGAAAAATTAATATTACCCTGACTGAACAAATAAGAATATATATATATATATATATATATATATATATATATTAATATCATATCCTGAAATGAATTTAGTATCCATAACTATCCATTATAAAAACAATATAGCATCGTTCATGTATGTGGTTAAGTTGAACCAAACAAGAACATATTATAATCGAAAGATAAGTATGATTGTGAAGTAATTTTCTTATAATATAATCTTCCTAAAGGCATAGTTATATTATTTTTAGGTTATTAAAATATAAATTATAATTTATAAGAGGTTGATGAAGAATATAAATGAAAAAAATGATAAAAAATTATCACATACAAAGAATAAATTGTATCTCCTATTGGAAACCTTCTTGTTTGTTAAAGAAGTTGAGATATCTATATGGAAAAAAATCTAACCAAAATGAGATTAGATTATTAGGGTAGTAAATATATATGGGTATAGAGGATAATACTAATTTTATGTGTTTCATTGAATTGGTGGATGGGGTCCTTTTTAAGTGAGGAGTGTCATTTTTGTAAATATATATTACTTAATATAAAAAATAAGTCATTTCCAATAAAGGTTAATCCAAATTTGAAAAATAATGAAGATACGATGATGGTAGGCTCAGAAATTATATATATAATAATTTAAATATAAGTTTTTCTATGATATTTTAGGTCTTTTTCCCTTGATTTATCACCTTTACCTTATTTTAGCCTTTACCATGGTGACTAATGTTGAACTTGGTAACTTATTTGTATGCATAAAAATAAATTAAACATTATTAACTAATTTGTAAATTCTGATTCTAGGAATGAAATCTATTTTATAGGATAAAATTTTTAAAATTGATAAAAATTAATTTTAATATTAATATATATAATGAAAATAAAATAACTGTTAAATAAATTTATTTTCAAGAACAAAACTGAATTTATACTTATTGAGGAAAAAGTAATGAATAGTATTAATATTCAAGACACTTATTGGTTTTTTATTAAATAATGGTCGGTTATTTTAATTTCAAAATGAATACAATCTTATGAAAACTTAATTAAAGGAAGAGGAACAAAATGAATTTTTATTAGAATAAAATATTAATTAGGATCTAAAATGCCAAAATTGGTTTCAAAATTCAAAATATTATTATGAAATGAATTATTTTAATCCTAAAATATATATTTTTTTGTGAAAAATATTTCATAAAATTTTAATTCCTACATATATCATGTTAATATAATAAAATTTATGGTATTTGTGAAAAATATATATTTTTACGATTTACCAAAAAGTCAACTTTTAAAGAAAAATATAAAAAATTCACCTAAAAATAATTTTTATATACTAAATGTAAATACGAATTTAAAAATTATGGAATTTAAATTTTAAATAAAAATATAAAATATAATGATTTTTTTATTTTTTTTAAAAATAATTCATAAAATTTAAGTATTTTTAATCTTAATTCATTTCAATCCCTAATTTTATGAGTGTTAATATATCAATATATATACATAATAAGAATATTTTATTGAATTATTTATTCAATATTTATCAATTTAGTTTGTTAATATAAAAATTCATATTATATAGAAAACACAATTATTTTAAAAACAATTCTTTTAATATTAAATGATTTTACTCCTAATCTCTAAAAATAGTTATATATTAGTCGAAAAATTTGTATTCAAGACAAACATTTAAATTTATTTTATAATTATATAATATAATTAGAACATATATCAAATCTATTACATTAATAATTACATGTTTATATCATCTAAAATACTAATTGCAAAACCCCTTAACACCTCTACATATGATATAAGTGTAAGATTAGAAATAGTGGAATTTATGGGTGGTGATTCAACTAGAATGGAATTGATAGTGATTTCCAAGAGCTATAACTTATCATGTATAATAATTTAATCAAGACAAACTTATTAAATTACATTTTGGGCTTGGTTTATGGAAAACTTTAGTGATGCTGCAAATTTTCAAAGATCATATAAATAAGCCTCATAAGGAAGACTCTCAACACTTGATTCCATTGATAATGTTTAATATATATATTTCAAAATTGGTTACTTATATTTATACACACCAATTAAATTATTATGTTATAACATCAAATTTAATAATTTTATCTCAATAATATATATTGGTTCGTTTAAGGTTGTTCTTATTTTTAAAATAAGTTATTGGTCCCACAAAATTTATTTAATGAGAAATATATACTAAAATTGAAGTTTTCAACATTTTATCCCCCTTAAAAATAATTTCTCTCAAAAAACTCATTACATAGATAAAAAAATTGAGGGTACTTTTGTCTGATTACTTCTTCACGTTTCCATATAGCTTTCTCGAATATATATGATTTTTCCATAGAACTCTGACGAGGTGGTTGGTCTTTCTCCATAATACTTTATCTCTTCAATCCAGTCTATCAAATATTTATTTCTCATAAGGGAAATATTTTTTCAAGTTAATATCTTCTAAGTTTAGTAAATGTGATGGATCTAGTATGTGCTTCCTTAAAATTGAAATATTGACCATATCTTGTACCTGAGTAGGTTTGTTGGATGTGTTAAATGATATTCTATAGTCCCAATATGATCAATAATTTCAAAGGTATCTATTTAGTTAGGGATAATCTTTCACTTACACCTAAATCTCATAGGCCTTTTCAAAGGTGATATTTGAAGGAAAACCACTTTACCAACCACAAATTCTATATCTATTTTATAAAATATGTGTTGCTTTCATATGATTCTGAATTATTTGAACCTTCTCCATAATTTAATAAACAAGATTAGGTCTTAGTAACTTCCACTCTATGATTTCATCCCAGAAGTTCATTATTGTACATATCTTCCTATATAGATCCCTATATGGTTCCATATTAATTATAGAGTGGAAACTATTGTTATATGAGAACTCTACCAAAGGATATTGTTTATCTCATATTCATTTAAAATCCATTGAGAAGGTTATTAACATAGATTCTAATGTTTGAATGCTCATTTTAAATTGACCACCAGTTTGATGATGATAATATGTGATAAAGATCAGCTATATATCCATTTATTATTGAATACTTCACTAGAATTCTAAAATAAACCTTAGATCTCAATTATATACAATTGAAAATTGTGTTCAATACATCCTTACCACTTAATGTATATATAACTTATAAAGTATATCTAGTTCCAAATACTATCAAACAGAATTGAGTTGTGCCAAATTTTTAATTCAATCCACCCCTACCTTGATTAAGTTAATCCCTTTATTAGTATTAGGAATACTGATGATGAAATACATGGTAATATCCTCATATTTTCATGTTATCATAAGTAATATTTTCATTATCCCCATAAATTCCTAATTTTCAGCCCTTAATTTTTTGGTATACTAAGTAGCAGGATATATACTATGTAATATCTATTTAAAAATTTTCCAACCATAATAATTTATTAATATTTAAATTCATTCTGTGCTTCCTAAATGAATAATTAAGCAGGATCCATGTGCATCATCTAATAGATTCTTCCTCAATTCTGGTTTTCAAGGGAAACATATTTGTTTCTGAAATATTTTAAATCTTCTATGTCAAGTTTGATCGTTTGAATACTTTATAACTTCTATTGTGGTGCCATATCCTTTTTCTAGGCCTTCTTGATCATTATATTAATAGATAGTTGAATAATCATATTGTAATGGTTTGATTTAATTCTTTTCATTATGATTTACATATCTACCCTTTCAATATCAATCAATATTGGCTACCTAAAATCCTCATTAATGATAGAGTTGTATTATCCTATCTACATAGAGAATTTTCAATCATGTTTCCCTTCTTATTAAGGTAAGGTATTAAGAAATAAGAGTCTTTCATTAACATTAACTATCTAATTTAGTTCATTTTCAACTCCTGCTATGTGAACATATACTTCAGTGTTTTGTTATCAGTATATATATCTCATTGTTATCCATGAAGATATTTCCACAAAATATTTAATAAAAATATTACTACCATCGTATCTACATCATGTTTGTAGAAATTTTACTCATAAGCATTTAATTATCGTGAGGTATAATTTGTTACCATGTCATAAGAATACATCACAAGCCCTTCTGTGAAGCATTGTAGTATATAAAAACCCCTTCTCCACTATAGGGTAATGTGTGTACAAGTGCAATAACCAACCTATTATTTAGTTCCTTAAATATTTCTTCATATTCTTATATCCATAGTAACATTACTCCCCTTCACAATAACATGGTTTGAATATTTGAAAATCTTGAGAACTTTTTCACAAAGCCTCAATAATATCCAGCTAAACCAAAAAACTATGGATCTATGTCACGATAGTTGACCATGGATATTTTTTAATTGCCTCTATATTTGGTGTATACATGTATAAACCCTCTCTTTTGATTACATGATAAAAATAGGATATTTTTGTAGCCAAAATTCATTATTTTGGAATTTGGTATACAGTTTATCCTAGTATATAGTCTTTCAAACAATCCTAAAATTATTTTAATTTTCTTTTTTACTCTTTTAATATATGAGAATCTCATTAATAAATACTACAAAAAAATTCAATGTAGTCTTAAAAGTCCCTATTAATTATATCTATGATGATTTTAAGGGTATTTTTAAATCCAAAAGGCATAAATATTAATTCACAGTGTACATATCTTATTCAAAAAAAATTCATGGGTATATATTCTCCCTTACATATTAATTAATAGTATCCTAATAAAAGATCCACATTTGAGAAGTATTGATTCCATCTAAGTTAATTAAGTAGATCATTAATATGTAGTAAATAATACTTGTTCTTCATCATGATTTTATTATGCTGATAATATTCATAGAAAATACACGTTGACCTATTCTTCTTCTTAACAAAAAAGTGTAGTGAACCCCATGGTAAATCACTAGGGAAGATAAAACCCTTTTCCAAATTCTCCTGAGTCTACTTCCTTAATTATTCCAATTCAATGAGGGATATTATGTAAAGACTATTTAATAAAGTAGTGGATATTAGAATGAGTTTAATGAAACATTACTCCTCCTTAGCTAGGGGAATAATATGAAATTATTTTGGTAATACATCAATATACTCCCATGTGATTAGCATTTCACCAATGTTGAGTTATTCCCTAACCATTTGATTCAATTATCTAACATTATTGGGTATAAATATCAATATTAAGGAATTAATTTTCAATGTAAGTTCATATTCATTCTTCTATTGATATTTTCTAATTAGATGATTTGGTATATAAAATGAAATTTAATTTTCTTAATAATTGATAAGATCTTTTTGTGGTTAGTTCCAATCCATTCCAAAAATCATAATACATTTTACCAAGGGAATACATATAGGAATTTCTAGAAAGTATCCTCCAAAAAAACTTGATTTTATAAGAGTAATATACCTTAGATGTAATCATCACACAACCAAGTGTTTTCATCAATAATTTTATATCCCAAGTTTTAGGTAGGTAAACAAAATTCATATAAAACATTCCAAACCTTAGTGAATGTAAAGATTTGGAATAAAATAAGAAATTTTAATACCATGATTAGATAATAAGTGTACCTTTAACCACTTCATTATCATGATCCACTTCTGAAATATTGATTTCATATGATATTTCATGTTATATTGTTCTTCGAGGACGACAAGGCCTAGTTTTCTTATTCACCCTTGGATTAAAGAAATAATTACATGTAATGTCCAAACTATTTGCATTGGAATCATTTAAGTATGGGGATGAATTAGTTGGTACATTTGTATCCTAACCTTCCCAACCACTTCATAAACCTTTTATAATTATGAGCATGACATCCAAGACTTCTACACATGAAGTACCTTACAATCTCTTTGAATAAATTTTCTTGGTGCTTCATCCCACTTTTTTGCATGTGAGCAATTGAATTTTCTTTCCCCTATATGGTTTATCATTTTAGTTTCCATGAAACTCAATTTTAATTTTATAAACACTAAATATAATATAATAATGAGTTTCTAGTTTCCATTTCAACCTTAATATTACATTAACAAATCCTCATAGCTACCAAAGTTTTTTATAGTTAATGCCTTTTTAAGACTTCGTTTTAGGATATTAAAAAAAGGATTTATTTTTCTTTCCAGATTAATAATAAAACAATAATAATTCCTTTAAAGACTTCTTAAATTTTATTCAAAAGCACTGATGGATTTAACAACCTTTTTTCATCACTAATAATTCTATCCCCATTTTTATATAAAGAGTTTAAGGGAAAAACATGGTAAATAATATTTTCTTAAACTTCTCCCATTCCATAAATTCTATTACTTAATTTTGAAACATATTCTTAATAATAGTCCACCCATGTTTATGTTTTCCTTACAAATGATAATCTAAGGGAAAACTTTATGCTTTAAGCACTATATAATGGAAAATATCATTTCTTTTTTTGATCCATTTCTCGATGAGTATTGGATTAGAAGACCCACTAAAGGGTGGTGGACATTACCATGTGAAGGAATTGGTTTCATGTTGTTCCTTCATTGGTGTGTTCAGGCACTCAACATGATTTATATGATTATTTATAACTTCATAGATCAGTTCCTTGTGATTCTAAACTCCATCCACCATCCCATTAGGTTTCTCATTAAAACAACCTACTAATTTTCATTCACAACAATTATTAACTAGTCTCTTCTTGGTTCTAACAATCTACAAAATTTAAAAAGGGTTGAATTGATAAATAAATTATAATGCCTTGATAAAATCATATTAAACAACTATATGAAGTCAAAAAGTCTATCTTATGATGTCTTACTATATTAAACCTCTATTTTATCCTTTTTAACTTTGTTCAAACTAGATTTCTTTGAGTTTGGGTCTCTTATACTTATTGTCGGAATCCCCAACATAACTAAACAATATTTTGATTCCAACTGAGATGGACCATTCTATAAATACATACATACTTACATATATATATATATATATTATTTCATCTCTATATATTAATTTTATATCTCATTAGTAACTTACACCATCCTGAGATCCAATTGTTTAGTTTATTTTGAGATTATCTATATAAAATTCATATTACAAATAATTACTTCAACATGTTCCAAAAAATCACTAAATAAGCCTTCATTTTAAATATAATCTTTCATATAATCCCATGGAGAAAAGAAAACATAAAAAATATTGTTCTCAAATGCTTATTAGGGAAAAAAGTGTAAAATTATTCATAAAGGGTTTATATCATAAGCATATGATAAAACAAGAGAATGGGAGAAATATTTGATTAAAATGATCATGGAATCATAAGAGATTTCCATAATAAATCAATCAAGAACATATAAACTCAAAATAAATCAATCATATACCATGGAATAAGAATTTGGAAACATTATAAAATAAACATGATTCATCGAACATAACATAGGCATGAGGTATAAAATATAACTATGGATTAAGAGTAAGCATAATAAATCATAACATTGTAAACATATTGAATCAGAATCAAGTTCATGCATAAAGTATTGAGCATATCTAACTATTTTTAGAACATTATTGAGGATTACACCTTGTAAGGGGTGGTAAATTAGGGTATATAAGTTTTAAAAAATTATTTATTTGATTATTTATCTTAAACTCTCAACTTGAGGAACACATTGATTTATCTCTTTCTTCCCACTCAATGGTTGATGATAATAGTAATTGAGATAAGGGGTTTTACATTGTTCACCCTCACTAGGATACATATAAGGATCATTCCCAAAAATTTTCTTTTAAAGAAGAATCACTAAAAACTCACTACCATACAAGTACAAATTTGATGTAGTCTCACTAACCCTCTCGGTTCACTACCACGAATAGATTGATGACTAGTTGTACTCATTAACTAAGGAACTTACGGCTCTATTTGATGAAATATTTACTATTCATGTTAAAATAATTGAAATATTCATCAAGAATGTTATTTCTATTCATAATATGAATTATTAAACTTCCACCTAGAGAATGAAGATCCTAGAATAAAAACTTATTCGACCTTTAACCATCCAGATGAGATTTGGAATAAAACTTTGTACTTATTCCATTTATAATATTTGAAACATTTTATAGATATATCTCTTTATGACCCTCTTTTTCATGTAATTATACATTTATTTATATATCTTATGTTTTTTGGTGAATTTTGGGAGAGTTTGGAGGAATTTTGGAATGCTTTTGAATATTTAATGGAGGTACACCGTTTGAGCATGGTTAGTAAATAACATGAATCTCCTATAAAAACTATGTAATGTCAAGAAGTGGTCACTAGGAAGGCACACAGTTAAGCTAATGGTATGGAAAAACCATTTGGACACCTACTAGAAACTGAACTTTTTGGGATAGAGGCATATTCATGGTTAGTGCATGGTTTTCTTAACCATGCAACCTAACCGTGCATGGTTAAAACTTTAACCCAAAAGTTGTGGATCTACTTCAGATTTTATTCTTAATGGATTTTACCATATTATGAATCTAATTAGATTTCCTCACATCCCAATGGCTTTGGAGACCAATACTATAGAATTGGGAGTGATGCATTTGAAAATCTTGGTGCGTTGAAGCCCGAATTCATCGGTAAGTCTCTATTCATTGTTGGTTTTCCTTAGATTCTAATTCTTCGCACTATTTTAATGATAGATCCAATAGATTTGGGATGGTTATTGGTTTTTTATTCAAATATTGATTATATTTATCTTTTTTATGTTAGGGAACATGATCTAAGGATTTTTTTTAGTTTCAACCCAGTTTTGTTGAAGGAGTTTTTCCATTCTTCATTTTCTCCACAATTTGCAAGGTTGGTGGATTCACTCTTGAATCCTATTATTAGAACATAATGTGTTAGATTTAAATTGTTTTAATTGATAGAATTTGATTATGAAATTGATGTACAAATATTTGTATAAAACCGCTTTAGTGATGGTTTTTTGATTTGTTAAATTTTGGTTATTCTGCAAAGTGATTTCTTTAAGGATTTTAAAATTATGATTTTAAAATATGTAATTATTTCTATTCGTGTAAATGATTTAATGGTGATGTTTTCAATAAAATATATTTTTTTCTTGAAATGGATTTAAATTTTTTATTTGGAATTGTTTTAGGATAATGGTTGGTGTGTTTTCATTTGTATTCAGGATGGATAAGGGTATGAATTTTCTCCCATCAAAAGACAGATGAATAAGGGTATAAAATTTCCCTATCAAAATGATTCACCAAGTGACATATTAGTGAAAGGATGAAACAAAAATCATGAGTATATGGAGGTCCATGGTTTCATTCATGGTAGGATGTTTGGATGTGTGGAATAGAATGGAATGGATTATTCCAAAATGAGATTTGTTAAATGGTTTAAAAGAATTTTTTTGTTTTTCTCCTTGGCAAACTATTTTGTGTGAATGTTCTTAGATTTGACATAAACTATTAAATTTTTAGAGTGTTTATATAAATTATTTAATATAAATGTACTAACATATTCTATCTTAGTATCATGAGTAGGGAAGTAATTTAGGGAAAACTTACTGAGTTTCATTACTCACCCCCTTATTGGTCATTTTGGTGTGTTTGTAGATATTTTTTATCATGACATAGATAAAGGAAAAGTTTCTCATTTATTTGGTGATAAATTTTGATAAGTTGGGATGTATTATAGAGATAGAGCTTATAGAATATTGGGAACTATGAAACTTATGTCTTACGAGTCTGAGCTTTATTGGGTTTTTCTTCCATTTTGTCTTTTTATATCAGTGATTTGGTTTCTTCATTATTCTTTGGTGTGGTATTTTTTTGGTTTTGTTACTAATGAGTTGAATATATTGTTTTCATGCATCATTTTGTGATTTTGTGGATATTTTATACTATTTTGGATGCTTTAGTTTCAATGTTAAAATCATCCCTCATATTTCTATGAATCCCTTTCCATTTATTTCTATCCTTTTGTTTCATAGGGTTTTCACCTAAGTCCTGGTAACATTCCACCTCTCTCTGAAGCCAATGAAGAGGGGTGGGATTTTACAATCTCAATTAGAACCATACTGAATCCTCTTCTTCAATCACATATTGAATATGATTTCCTCTATTACATGAATTAATGAAACACATTCTAAAAAAACAAACAAAATTTATTATTCAATTAACATTTTACAATTCCATAATGTTCCAATAGTCATCACAATATATTTTTAGATCTACTGACTCAAACACTAAAATTTCTTGAAGTATGGTGTGATGTGAAAACCTTGGTTTTTTTCTATTCAAAACATTGATATTTGTGAATGTATCATTATTTTCAAAGTTGTTTTTAATATGTGAATATCGAGACCCCTACACCTTACTCCATGACAATATAGAACCTCTCACGGCCCATAGGGTGAACCAATCTCTACTAAAACTTCTTCACTATAGAATTTTACAAAGACTCTTGTCATTTTTACTCAAGACATTGATAACCGCACCCATATGGGACATCCTATGACTCATGAGTGAATATAAAGATCTTTACACATTTCCCCACATAAATAGGATACCCCCTATGTCTCATAGAAACACCATTGATCCACCACTGGTACCACCAGGGCATGGTCCTATCCATTTTGAAGTCCAACATCACCAAATATGAGAATATCAATTTTTCAACATACCTAGAAGTATGATTCATAAATCTGGTCAACAAACATGACCCAAAAATTATTATGAGTGATTTGTTTTAACAATCTCCCCCTTGGGTTTTTTGAAAACACTCTAAACACTTTAATAAATGATTAATCTTCCTTTGAAAACACCTCTTTCAAGATTTGTATAAATGATCCCAAAATCATTAATTCTAAAGTCATGTGATCCTTTCTCGGTGTTAGAAAAAATAATTTAATGAAAAAAATTTCACAACTACATACCATGAATTCTTTTACAAGCCACACATATCTCCCCTGAATTTTTCATTTACATATTATACACCTTTTCAATCCTCCCCCTTTCAAACACTCTTAGACATTTCTGTCCCTTTGTTAATGAACCCAAAGAGATCACTTCTTGAAAAATTTCACATCAGAGGGTTATAAATCATGAAATTAGTGGAGAAAAAACATACCATTATAATGATAGAAACTATAAGGACTGGGGTTTCCATCTTAAAAACTTATTAATTTGGAAGTAGTTAGACTGTAAAATCAAACACCTGATTATCAAATTCCACTTTGGGTATTTCATTTTTTATAATGTTTTTTACTTGATATTGTATTGAAACATACCCCAATATCATAATTAGTTTTTCCATATTCTCCTTTATCAAATAATACTTAATCTCAATGTGATTGGTCCATTAATATTTTATGAATTTTTATATGATTAATATCACTTGATTTATCACACATTATTGGAATAGTATTAATCATGTTTACACCCACATTGCCATGTTATTTCTTCATCCATATAAACTATGTGAATGATTAAGTGGAGGCATTGTATTTAGTCTCTACGGTGCTCAAGTATATGTAATCATGCTTCTTACTTTTCCATGATATTCATGAAATCCCATGTAGAATGTACTTCTAAAAATATATTTTTGATCATCCACAATACTAGCCCAATTTTCTTCAGTAAGTCACAATACATTATGTCATGAATCCTTGAGATAGAACCACCCATAATACATAATGTGATGGATGTTCAACAGTATTCATTTCATATCATTCATGTGGATTTATCTAGGATAAATATAAAAAATCATAGCTTTAAATGTGAAAAATAAAATTTTTGGTCAAGTGGTAGTCAAATAAATAAATATCACAATGAATTTTTGATAAGATTTCACATCAAATTTTTTTCTCTCATTATCTTTTATCAATTTAATTATTATCCCCTAAGAAGTTTTCTATAACACCCCATGTTTTTCTAAAAATAAATAGAAATGCGTGGAATTTGGTTTTAAGTAGATATTTTTAATTAGCCTTTAAAACATAACTTTTCTGCTACGTTGTTCTGAATTTCAAGAAACTGTCTTCTACAATTATGATCAATATGTCATTTAGAGTATATTGGAACCAAATTGTTTTTTTGTTGAATAGTAACATACCCTTATGAATAGTAATATGAATAGTGATATGACCCTAATGAATAGTAAATTTTATTATTATTTTATTTTATTAAGGCTTTAATATAATAGCTCTAGGTTAATTTTTCATTGTGATATGGAAGTTGTTACAGAATTAGAATTGTTACTTTTTGAATTAAGTATGATTTTATTTAAAAATTAAAATAATAATATTTAGAAAATTATTTTCAAAAAATGGACTTCATTTTTGAAATATACACATCGATAAATGATTAGGGTGAATTTTGGGAATTATTTCAAAATAGTAAATTTTTCAGTGAATAGTGAAAAATACGGTTTTTTGTTTCGGTGTGTTAATGACATCATTAATGATATAATAATGATGTCATAAATCTGGTGGATATGTGAATAGTTAAATAAGATTTGAGGTGTCCCAAGTGGCTTATACCATGGGCAAATAACATGGGAAAGCCCATGGTTTTGCAAATACCACCCATGATGTGTCCCCTGAAAATTATTAAAATAATCCCTCACTTTTCCTATAAATACCAACTCTTCCCTTCATTGAATTCATTCCCAATTCTCCCTAAATAAATATTTGGCCACCATAACTTCATAGTGGTCCTCCCAAGGTTTCCTCAAACCCCCAAGGTCCCAACCTTTATGTTATAAGGGTTACTCTACAAGGTAAGAAAATTCTCAATTTCTTTCTTTTTCCTTTCAAGTTCTCTTTTATTTGGTATAAAATTCATGTTTCCATAACATGTTATTATTTCCTTCTTATTCATGATCTATTATATAATATGAATCATTTCTGGATGGTTGACCCTTGTCCCCTATCTTCTCAATGTTTTCGAAAACCCTATCTCTTAGTCATTGGGCTGTCGAATTTTTATTAGAGATTTCTCACTTATTCTTTTATTTTGAGTTCCTTTATCATTATTTCTTCATCTCTTCTTACCTATGTGGCATGAAATATCCATAATCATGAATATTATGGATGATCTCATGTTCATAGAAAATTATTCATCACTATTCTTCTCCTCTCCCACATATTTAAAGAATAAAAACATCGTCCGTTTGTGTCGAAATACCGACATTATAGACGATGTGATTTCAATTTCCATTCATTCTTCCAAGTCTGGTAATGAAACCATTTATATGGTTTAACCAGGTTATAATTAATGTGTTATGACTCACCCGTGGTTCTGGAATTCTTTCATACTAATGGTTCTAATTTATAAGACAAAACGAGGTTGTTATTATCAAAGAACCACTAAAATGATCTAAACGAACATCATTAATGTTCTAACTTATGAATCATCCACACGTAAGAATTAAAAAAGATAAATGGAATAATTTATGTTACTTTTTATATAAAAATATTACTCCATTTCCAATTCTGTATTTTCACTTCCAATCAACGAGAATGTCCACCATGAACCAATCATACAAATCATATAAAGAATTCACCCAAAAACAGTGCAAGGGGAAAAATACTAATAATTAAGGGTTAAATGATGTTATGTAATGATCATATAAGAAGTTATAAAAATGAATATGTTTCTGTAAAATATTAATAACACTCTTTTAACCATTATACAGAAGGTTTAAACAAGTTGTAAGTAAGAAAAACCAAAGGTAAGGGAATTCTTAACCCGATTTCCATTCTTTGGGTTAACCTTCTACTTCATTATTTATGTGCTATTTAAATTGTTTGTGTGATGGGTTATATTTATATTATGTTTCATTATGTTTATTTAAAGTATATATATATAGACTCCATCCACTCTTTTATGTCTCTCCTCAATTGTATGATTTTTATAAGGGGATTTTCATTAAAAATCCACTTTTTAAATTCAGTTTTACGAAGTTCCAAAGTAATATTTTTAGGGAATTATTCCTGTTGTATGATTATTTCATGGTTCTTGGGAATTATTTAGGATGAAGGGTGGGACCTATATTTCCCTCCAATGCATTGGGTATGAGTAAGTTGGAGGTCGGCCATATGGTTACTCCAAGTGTAACTGCGATGTTTACGCAAAGTAAGGTAGCTGTGAGGGTTAAAAATTATAAGGTAGGAAAGAATGGTTACAAGATCATGTAAGTAATTCCCCAAGATAACTTTATGATTATATTTATGTTCTCATGTTTTTTTTTGGATCTTGGGTAAATTTCATGTTACATAAAGTAAGTATATATGGGTGACAAGAATGTCTTTTGAAAATGCTTTTATATGTTACAAGTATTCATGGACTAAAGTGATATTTCCTTATTTTCCATCCTTTACTAAGCTTTTGTGCTCATCCCAAGTTTTTAGATGATTTTTCACAGGATAATGGATGTGTAATACAAGGAAGGAATCCATGTTAAATTTTGAAGAATTTTCAAGGAGTCATGTTTTAAGTTTTAATGTTTTATATTTTGAAAAAAATGGAAATCATTTTTATGGTATCCACTCTGTAATAATGTGTAATGTCATGAATGTATTGTCCTAATTATCTAATACTATAAACTTTAAAAGATCTTCATCGTAAAATGAAGTATTTCTTGACTAAATTTATGATTATGTATGTAATAAGGTCGGGTCCTTATTGTTGGTATCAGAGGATGGTTTAGATAACTTTAGGGGAAAGGGTGATGTTAATAGAATACCATATTCACTCTATGTTTGATTTGAAATGTTATAGAATTTAAAGATTACCATGTTGATTTATCTAATACATGTTTGTTCAGAATGGTTTTTCTCAGAAGGAAAAGGGATGCTGAATATGAGAGGAACCGACAGAATGACATCCTTTCGGAACTACAGCCCGGAATGGTATGGATTGGAACCAAGAAGTTTGTGACAGTAATGGCTCAGCTAACGCAGGAAATAAATGGTGGTGGAATCAATGCAAGAGAACCAATAAAGGTACCACAATGAAACATGACAGTAGTGGAAAATTTTATGAGACAACATCCTCTTGCATTCAATGGATCTTCTGAACCAGTAGTAGCTGAAGGATGGATCAAATCCCTTGAAAAATATTCAATGTTATGAGATCTTTAGACAATCAAAAGGGAAGTCTTTCCATTTATCATTTTGAAGGGGAATATGATCAGTGGTGGTCAATGGTAAGTAATATCAGGTGTAGAGATGATTTTTATGCTTTAGAGTGGGATTAATTTAAAAGTCTTTTCCTTGAAAAATATTTTACTAAGGTGGTGCGACTAAGAATGGAGAAGAAATTCCTTGAATTGAAACAGAAGGAGGAAGACTCAGTGGATTTCTATGAAGCGAACTTCACCCGACAGGCGAGGTGTGCTTCAAATCATATTCTGGATCTTGATTGCAAAATCCACCGCTTTTACTCATGATTAAAGCCAAGTTATTTAAGGGAATTGGCCTCTCGTGAATTCAAAAGTTATGAGAAACTTGTATGATGTGCTGAGAGGGTGGAGATGGAGTTTTTTGATGATCATGTGCATTTTGGAAACAAAGATAAGAAGAGGTCTAGTTGGAAAGCAATGGGTAAGAATCAACCAAATAAATCTGATGGTAAGAGAATCCAATTTTCAGTTTGCGAAAAGTGTGGCAAGAAACACCCTGGGGAATGTCTTATTAAAACTGGGAAGTGTTTTAAATGTGGTATGTTTGGACATATGGCCTGAGATTGTAATGAAAATGATCCAAAGACTAATCCTGATAAGCAGACTGTAAAGTGTTTTAAATGTGGTGAAATGGGTCATTATGAAAATGCCTACACAAAGAGAGATCCAAATGATGCAAAGAAGCCAGATTACAAGAAGAAAGGTGTAGTGAGATCCTTTGTGACTACGTCAGCAGATGTCGGCCATCCATTGATGTTGTATCAGGTACTTTTTTGTTCACTCATATTTTTCTAAAGTTTTGTTTGATATGGGGTATACACATTCCTTCATCTCTGAGAAATGTTCTGGTAAATTGGAAATATCACCTCAACAAATGAGACTTGAACTTGTTGTTAAAACACCAGGGGGAAATGTTATAGAAAAAAGGAATTATAAGAATATTTATATTGTGGTATGTGGAAAGGCTTTACCTACAAACCTTATTGGTTTACCCATAGTCAGGTTTGATGTTATTCTGGGGATGGACTGGCTTTCTAATTATCATTCTAAGATTGATTGTAGAGCTAAAGAAGTTATTTTTCAGAAAGAGCTTCAGTTTTTATACAAGAATGAACCCATACAATTGATAACATATCAAGAAGCTGAGAAACTATTGAAAGATGGAAATTAAAGTAATATTTCTCATATTGTTGAAAACAAGGGAACTATTAAAAGTAATGATGTGCCAATGGTAAATGAATACCTTGATGTTTTTCCTGATGAGTTACCTGGTGTCATGCCTGATCGAGAAGTTGAATTCACAATTGACTTATTTCCTGATGCTAAGCCAATTTTAATACCCCCATATTTTATGGCTCCAATATAACTTCTTGAATTGAAAAATCTGTTGCAGGATTTTCTTGACAAAGGCTTCATTCATCCTAGCACTTCACCATGTGGAGCCCCTAATTTGTTTGTTAAAAAAATGGTTCCATGAGACTTTTCATTGATTATAGAGCTTTGAATAACATCATTGTTAAAAACAAGTATCATTTTCCTCATATTGATGACTTGTTTGATCAGCTCCAGGGAGCTCAGTACTTTTCCAAGATTGACTTGAGATCCGGATACCATCAGCTGAAGGTGAAGGAGGATGACATCCTAAAAATAGCCTTTCATACTAGATATGGGCATTATGAATTTTTTGTTATGCCATTTAGATTAACTAATTCACCTACTGTATTCAGGAATCTTATGAATAGATTATTTCATGAGTTCTTGAATAATTTTTTGGTGGTATTTATTGATAACATTATGGTAATTTCTAAAAATAAAGAGGAACATGAAAAACATCTAAGGGTTGTTTTTTATACTTTAAAAGAAAAGAAACTATATGGAAAATTCATAGAGTGTGATTTTTTGTTGCAACAGATTTCATTTCTTGGGCACATTTTAAATAAGGATGGAATAACAGTTGATCCTGCCAAAACAAAAGTAGTTGATAAATGGCCAAGACCCAAAAATGTTGCAGAGATTTGAAGTTTTTTGTGCTTTGCAAGTTATTACCGACGATTTGTTAAGAACTTTGCATGGTAATATTTCCCGATAACTAAGTTAACATGAAAAGGGGTTAAATTTGTTTGAACGGAGGAATGTGATGTTTTTTTTAATAAACTGAAGAAGAGATTGGTGAATGCTCCCGTTTTGGACTTACCTTCCCGAAATGGTGAGTTTTTCATCTACATTGATGCTTCATTCAAGGGACTTGGTTTTGTTTTGATGCAAAATAATCAGGTAATTGCCTAAGCTTCAAGAAAACTTAATCCTCATGAGCTCAATTATCCCACACATGATTTGGAATTGGAAGTTAAGGTTTTTTGCATTGAAAATTTGGAGGCGTCATCTATACAGAACCAAATTCCAAATATATACTGACCATAAAAGTCTAAAGTATATATTCACATATAAGGAATTGAGCATGAGGTAGGGAAGATGGCTAGAACTGATAAAGTATTATACTACACAATCAATTACCATCCTGGGAAAGCAAACAAAGTGGCAGATTCCTTAAGTCGGAAACATCATTCATCATTAACCATGCTATGTTTGGAACATGATCGCTTAATTAATGATTTGATGAATTTTGGCTTAGAAGTTTTTGGTGCATGGAATACCTCTGTTTTGTTTCAGGTTTCAGTGCAGTCTTTATTGTCAGATAGAATTAAGCAAGCACATAAGGAAGACTGTGAGCTACAGAAAAAGGTAGAATTGGTTAAAATGGGTAAGTTTCCGGAATTTAATCTTGATAAATATTTTGTTTTACGATTTGGGAAAAGGTCGTGTGTGCCTATTGATTCTCAGTTGATGAAATATTTTTCGTGCGTAGCTCATAGTTCTCCATTTTCTATTCATCTTGGAAGTATTAAGATGTAAAGAGATCTTAGAGAGTATTATTGGTGGGATGGAATGAAAAGAGGTATTTCTAATTTTACAATGAAATGTTTGACGTGTCAAGAGTTTAACGCAGAGCGATAGTTACTGAAGGGAATGCTTTATCCTTTTCTAGTGCCAGAGTGGAAATGGGAGAATGTATCCATGGACTTCGTGGTGGGACTACCAAGGAAATAGCGAAGTAAAAATGTGATTTGGGTTATTGTTGATCGGCTAACAATGTCTGCACATTTTATTTCTATTTTAGATACTATGAATTTGGATTAGATTTCTTGATTGTACCTCAAAGTGATTTTCAGGTTACATGGAGTTCCACTTTCTATTATGTCTAACCGATATCTCATGTTCACTTCTAACTTTTGGAAGGGACTTCAGAAGTCGTTGGGAATTGAGTTAAATTTCAGTACAGCTTTTCATCCTCAATCAGATGGGGAGTTAGAATGAACTATTCAAACATTGGAGGATATGCTTCGAGCTTGTTCAATGGATTATCATGGAAGTTGGGCTCAGGGTCTTTCTTTAGTTGAGTTTTCTTATAATAATATTTTTCATTCCAGTATTCAGATGGCACCTTTTTTTGCCTTGTATGGGAAGCGGTGTCAGACTCCAGTGTTTTGGGATGAAGTTGGTGAAAGTTAGTTGATGGGGCCAGAATTAGTAGAAGAAGTGGCTGAAAAAGTGAGGATGATCCAGCATCACATGAGGACAGCTCAGAGCAGGCAGAAAAATTATGCAGATAACAAAAGTAAAGACTTCCCTTTCAACGTAGGTGACCATGTTTTCCTTAAAGTCTCTCTTGGGAAAAGTTTTATGTGTTTTGGTAAGACAGGAAAGTTAAGTCCACGGTTCATCGGTCCTTCTGAAATCTTGGAGAAAGTTGGAACAGTTGCATACCACGTATCTTTGCCTCCGAGTTTGTTTCAAGTACACAATTTTTTTCATGTTTTGATGTTGAGAAAGTATGTGCTAGATTCATCACATGTCTTGAGCCCAGAAGCAGTTCAGCTGAGAGCGAACCTTTCTTATGAAGAGAAACCAGTTCAAATTCTTGATCGAAGGGAACAAGTATTGCAGAATATGTTAATCCACCAGGTAAAGGTTTTGTGGAGAAACCACATGGCTAAAGAAGCAACATGGGATTCTGAAAATGCTATGAGGGAAAAGTACCCTTAGTTGTTTAATAAGTGAATAAAATTGCAAGGATGCAATTTCAAGAAGGTGGGGATAATGTAACACTCCACGTTTTTCTAAAAATGAATAGAAATTCATGGACCTTTATTTTAAGTAGATATTTTTAATTATCCTTTAAAACATAACTTTTCTACTTCTATGTTCTGAATTTCAAGAAACCGTCATCTACAATTGTGTTCAATATGTTATTTTGAGTCTATTAGAACCAACTTGTTTTTTTGGTGAATAGTAACATACCCTTATGAATAGTAATATGAATAGTGATATGACCATAATAGATAGTAAATTTTATTATTATTTTATTTTATTAAGGCTATAAGATAATAGCATATAGGTTAATTTTTCATTGCGATATGGAAGTAGTTACAGAATTAGAATTGTTAATTTTTGAATTAAGTATGCTTTTATTTAAAAATTAAATTAATAATACATAGAAAATTATTTTCAAAAAATGGACTCCATTTTTGAAATCTACATGTCGATAAATGTTAAGGGTGGATTTTGGAAATTTTTCTGAAAAGATGATTTTTCAGTGAATAGTAAAAAAATACAGTTTTTAGTTTCGGTGTGTTAATGACATCATTAATGATATAATAATGATGTCATAAATATGGTCGACTTTTTTATAGTTAAATAATATGTTAGGTGTCCCAAGTGGCTTATACCATGGGAAAATACCATGGGAAAGCCCATGGTTTTGAAAATACCACCCATGAGGTGTCCCTTGAAAATTATTAAAATAATCACTCACTTTTCCTATAAATACCAACTCTTCCCTTCATTTAATTAATTCCAAATTCTCCCTCAACGAAGATCTGGCCTCCTGACCTTCATAGTGGTCTTCCCAAGGTTTCCTAAAGCCCCCAAGGTCCCATCCTTCAAATTCTAAGGGTTACACTACAAGGTAAGAAAATTCTCAATTTCTTTCTTTTTCCTTTTACGTTCTCTTTTAAGTGGTATAATTTTAAATTTTACATACCACATTCATGTTTCCTTCTTATTCAGATCTATTCTATATTATGAATCATTTCTGGATGGGTGACCCTTGTCCCATATCTTTTTAATGTTTTCTAAAACCCTGTCACTTAGTCGTTGGGCTGTCGAATATTTGTAAGAGATTTCTCACTTATTCTTTTATTTTGAGTTCCTTTATCATTCCCCCTTCATCTCTTCTTACCCAAGTGGCATGAAATATCCAGAATCGTGGATATTCTAGATGATATCATGTTCATGGAAAATTACTCATCATTATTCTTCCCCTCTCCCACTTATTTAAAGAATAAAAACATTGTCTGTTTGTGTCGAATTACCGACATCGTGGACGATGTGATTTCAATTTCTATTAATTCTTCCAATTCTGGTAATGAAACCATTTACATGGTTGAACCAGGTTATAATTCATGTTTTATGACTCACCCATGGTTCTGGAATTCTTTTATACTCATGGTTCTAATTTATAAGACAAAATGAGGTTGTTATTATCAAATAACCACTAGAATGATCTAAACGAACATCATTAATGTTATAACTTATGAATCATCCTCATGTATGAATTAAAAATGATAAATAGAATAATTTATGTTAATGTTTATTTTTAAATATTTCTCCATTTCCAATTCTATAGTTTCACTTCCAATCGACGAGACTGTCCACCATGAACCAATCGTAGAAATCATATAAAGAATTCATCCAAAAACAGTGCAAGGGGAAAAATACTAACAATTAAGGGTGAAATGATGTTATGAAATGATCATATAAGATGTTATAAAAATGAATATGCATATGTAAAATATTAATAACACTCTTTTAACTACAGGAAGTTTAAACAAGTTGGAAGTAAGACAACCCCAAGGTAAGGGAATTCTTAACCTGATTTCCACTCTTTGGGTTAACCTTCTACTTCATTATTTATGTGCTATTTAAATTGTTTGTGTGATGGGTTTTTTTATATTATGTTTCATTATGTGTATTTAAATTATATATATATACTCCATACACTATTTTGAGTCTCTCCTCAATTGTATGATTTTTATAAGGGGATCTTCTTTAAAACCCCTCTTTTTTAAATTTGGTTTTACGAAGTTCCAAAGTAATGTTTTTATGGAATTATTAATGTTGTATGATTATGTTATAGTTATTGGGAATTATTTATGATAAAGGGTGGGACATATATTTCCCTCTAATGCATTAGTTATGATAAAGTTTGAGGTTGGTCGTATGGTTTCTCCAAGTATAACCGTGATGGTTACAGAAAGTAAGCTAGCCGTGAGGGTTACAAATTATAAGGTACACAAGAATGGTTACAAGATTATATACGTAATGCCCCAATATACCTTTATGATTATATTTATCTTCTCATGTTATGTTTGTATATTGTTTAAATATCATGTTACACAAAGAAATTATATATGGGTGACAAGAATGTCTTTTGAAAATGCATTCATATGTTACGAGTATTCATGGACTAAAGTGATCTTTCCATATTTTCCATACCATACTGAGCTTTTGTGCTCATCACATGTTTTTAAATGATTTTTCATAGATTAATGGATGTTTAGTACATGGAAGGAAGCCTTGATAAATGTTTAAGAATTGTCAAGGAGTATTTTTTTAAGTTGTAATGTTTTATATGTTGAAAAAAAATGGAAACTGTTTTTATGGTATCCACTCTGTAATAATGTGTAATGTCATGAATATTTTGTCCTAATTCTCTAAATCTCTAAACTTGAAAATATTTTCATTGTAAACGGAAGTGTTTTCTTGAATAAATTCATGATTATG
This sequence comes from Viscum album, assembly GCA_963277665.1. Taxonomy (NCBI): domain Eukaryota; kingdom Viridiplantae; phylum Streptophyta; class Magnoliopsida; order Santalales; family Viscaceae; genus Viscum; species Viscum album. The sequence continues at coordinate 197,130,336 of OY728135.1, read as the reverse complement.
TATGTAATAAGGTCGGGTCCTTATATTTTCATATTCCTAAAATACTCCATGTAATATCTTCTTAATACATATATGGAATATTTAATATTGGGATATAAATTTCCCATCCATTATTTGAAATACTGATAAGATAAGGAAAATAAAAATTCACCAATTAGAGATATATCAAATTTTCACCTCATGATATCTGAAATCTTCTTTAATTAGTTTTCATTTGGTCCTTTAAAAAATATATCATCAACATAGATAAGAACCATCAATCACTTCTCATTATCTTTATTGATATAGAGGTTATGATCAACCCCTCCTCAATGATCCATCCATCCAACATCAAATTTTTATTCAAAAGAGAGATAAATACAGGAATTTAGAGACAAGAAACAAAACAACAAAGATACACACCAAGAACATCAAGAAGAACAAGGGCGCTCATGACATAGGGATCCCTAAAGTAGTGGAGACCCGGAGAATCACCTATGATTAAGTTAACCCCCTATGGCTTCAAGAAATTGATTGAAGGGAGGCAAGTGACATCGGAGCCCAGTTGGGCCATGGAAGTGAGGTGATCTGCAACTTTTTTCCCCTCTCCCCAAGTATTTATAACACAATCATTGTGAAGCAGGGTGTGACATTTTCTAAACATGTAGGATATTGACCATGGAACATGTCCTTTACCATGCAAAGATTTATGAAGAATAAAAGAATCGATCTTAGCTTGAAAATAGAAATATTCCTCTGATGGTAGAGCAATAACCATGCAAGCATTGCTCTTGCCTCACCCTAAAGTGAGGTTCTATAACCAAAATGTGCAGTAAAGGCCAGTACCACACTTCCACTCCAGTCCCGAACCACTACCCCTCCTCTCATCTCGCCAAGAACACAGGAACCATCTGAGTTGATCTTGTAACCAGAAGACGGAGGACGCCAACAGATCCATTGCCCTTGAATTCTGCTACTGATAGGGTCTACAGGAGGGGAAATAACCTACAGCAGCCTTAGTGTAGGATCCTCTCACCAGTTGGGGATGAATGTGACCAGATCCAGCAGTAGATTTTGCATGCACACAACAATGGAACTCACCGTAGGCACCGACCCATCAAAACGGGCTCAGTTCCTGTCCTACCACAGGCACCAACACCCCCGCTTAGGACCACTGACTTCGCCATTATTTCTATTCCCGAGCTAACTGTTCCATAGAACCATCTGTCCAGAAATAACGCATCATAATGCATACCAGAGGAGAAATCTGTAAACCCCCCGAAGTAGGACCATATCACATGGGACCAATAGCTCTCAAAAAATAGGTGCACGGTACTCTCTGCCTGTTGTCGATCATAGAAATGACATCTAGATGCCATACTGATACCCAATCTCTTGATCTGCTCATCTGTGGCCCCTGCTTGGTTCCTGATCCTCGACATTAAAAAATTATATTTTGATGGATTTACCTTACACCATACCGCATCATCCCAGTTATCAGGAGAGTCTTGAATAGCCAGGAGCCTACGGTAATCCTTTGTGGAAACTTTTCTCGAGGAGCACACAGTGAATACGCAGTAGTCCGGGTCCGAGTTGATGACAATAGATTCCCAGATCTCCTACTATTCAGTGTCCAAAACTGCTTGGATAAACATGGGGTGGCGGCTGGCTTCCATGAATGAGATCAAAAGAGCTAGGCAACCAGGGAATACGAGGACCGAGCTTGACTAGTTGTGATACCAGAAAAAAAAAATGTTTCCTTCCCCAACAATCCAACGAGAATTTTTTTTGAGGATGTTAATAAGCGAGAGGATTTTGGACTAGAAAGGGGACGGATGACTAACATTAGCCACTTCATCACCCACCCAACTACAGGACATAGCCTTCCCCTAAAGAGTTTTCCATTCAAGCACTTCCCAAGCCAGCTTGGCATGAATGCGGTGAAGCGTAGAAATAAGACTCCTCACATTAACCCCCCCCCCCCCCCTCCTGTGTAGGCTTCTCCATTTTCTCCCACGAGACCCAGTGTTGTTTCCCTTCTGAATAGGCATCCCACATGAAACATGCCAGAATCTTATCAATAGATCTCACAACACCTTTGGGCACATTGTTGTAAGCCAACGCATGGAGAGGTTTTTCCAAGAGGACACTATTCACCAAATAAATCCTCTGACCAAAATAGAGGTAGCAGTTCTTCCAATTGAGAACATGACCTGTGATTTTGCTCATGATATGCTCAAATTCCTACACCTTAAGTCATCCTGAAGAAATCAGGGTCCTGATATACTCCATGGGGAAGGTCCCACGTTGCATTCTCATCCTGTTACAAAGAGAATAAACCCTTCTAGGCAAACATTTAGTAGAGATGTAGAGATTACTTTCGGCATTATTAATAACCTTCCCACTCCAATAACAGTATTCCTCCCAAATTTTCTTGATTCCTCTAATAGACCTCCTACCACCATTAATGAATATAATGATATTATCTGCAAACATCAAATGAGAGATGGGAGGACGGTTCCATTTCCTACGATAAGTAAGTAAAGTGACACTGGAGAGACCTTTATTGAGGAGGTGACTAAGAGTGTCCTGCGTAAGGGTGAAGATGTTGGGAGAAATTGCGTCTCCCGACCGGAGCCCAAGGGTTGCCTTGAAAAAACCATTGTTCTTCCCCATGAAAGAGACAGACATCCACGAGGAGCTAAAGCATCTAAAGATGAGGTCCGCATCCCCGTGAGAAAACCCCGTAGCAATAAGCACACTGTTAATAAAACCCCACTCCATCCTATCATAGGCCTTATTTATGTCGACTTTTATTTCTATGTTCGAGTCATGGGTCTTGGTGTTGATATACCTCAGAAGATCCTCAGCCAGTCTGATAGCCCCCTGAATAGACCACCCATTAACAAACCCATGTTTTTCAATTGAAATCCACTAAGGAAGAAACTTGGACAGCCTCGAGGTGATGATACTTTCCAGGATTTTGTAAGGGAAATTTCACATACTCATTGTTCTGTACTGCGAGAGAGAAGAAAGATATTTATCTTTTTGGATAAGCACTAAAGTGGTGGCGCTGGAAACCCTTAGAAGACTACCACCCTGGAAGAAGTCTTGAACTGCATCAGTGATATCATCTCTAACCACCTCCCATGAATCACTATAGAAAGATCCAAGGAATCCATCAGGTCCAGAAGAACTCTCCAGATTGAGATTCATTATGGATGAACGAATCTCCTCCCATCGGGAATCATCTCTAAGAATTAATTATCTCTGATAGACACCGAGGGGTCTACTGCCTCCCATAAAGCTGCATTGACACTTGGGTATCCCATGGTCATCCTCTGGTTAGGACTAGCCAGGAGGTCCCTACAAAAAGAATGAGCCATTCTCCCCAAAGTATTTATGTCATCCGAGTACGTACCATCATCAAGTATAATATTCGGCTTACTGATTTTCCTTCTTTCTTTCAAGCAGGCATGGAAGTATGTTGAGTTCCTATCACCCACATGCAACCAATTTACCATGGATCATTCACGAGCCACACGTTCCTGCTTAAGAATCATCTATGCCCAAGAGCTCTTCGTGCCCGAGAGCTCCTCAAACACTGAGTCATTACAGTTCCCCTCTAAGCTTGCTTCCAAGCTTTCGATGCCCTTCTCTATAGCCTCCATGTCCTGACCTGAGTGGGGAAGATCTGTTTCACATGCCTTCATCCCCAACTTTAGTCACCTAAATTTTTCAGGGACCGCCACCCACGAGTGTCCTTGAACTGGTCCACTCCACAGCTCAGCAATTACCCGTTTATAACCAGGGGTGCTGGTCCACTGGCTGTAGAACCTGAACCCTTCCGAAATTGTCTACCTAGGGGAAAGGAAAATCAGTAGAGGAGAGTGATCAGAGACTCCACGGACTAAGTGCTTGACATTGGCATCCAGAAACTTGGATAAAGCATTCAAATTTTCAAGGAACTAGTCAAGACGACTCCAGCACCGACTTCATCCTCTTTGGTTATTACACCATATAAAGGGGTATCCAGAAAACCCCAAATCCTTCAACCCATTTTCTGTAGTGAAACGAGCAAATTCCAAGATGGCCCTTCTTGGAAAACTTCCACGACCCTTATTCTCCTCAGGATCAGCAATAACATTAAAGCCACCCCCCACGAACCAAGGAGAGTCCTCCGGATCAAAAGCACTCAAGTCTTGCCACAAATAGTCTCTAGAACGAGCATCACATCTCCCATACACAAACGACACCAACATAGTATCCCCCCCCTTGACACCCTCTTGGAAAGAAACTGGTCACCTGCGAAAACTAAATCCATGGATATCTACCTATGCCAAAAAATCCAGATGTACCTCTTAATCAGATCCGCATGAAAGTCACCATGCAATTTGAGCTTGCGGTATAAGTCCTTAATCTTATTGGGCCTCTATTTGTGTTTGAGAATAGCCACCAGAAGCACCTTGTTCTTCTTAATCTCCAAGATAATAAAGTCTGTTTTAACCTAAGAACCAAGCCCATAGGAGTCCAAATGATCATAGGAAACATTTAAAAATGCAGTGGCCTGGAATTGACCCCAGGCTTCCTAGCCTCTATGTGGTGAAAAAAAGAGAGAACTCCCTCAACTTCCTTAATTTGGATCTAATTCACATGCAAGGACTAGAAGTAGGGTGATATTCTGCTAGTTGGGACTTTGAAGGAACCAAACACAGAGACTTGCCTCTCGCCGCGCTGGGAGGGGAGAGAGATAAGCGATTAGATTTGGCGAGTGCAGGAGCCTCCACAACTCCAACATGGGAACCTTCGGAAGAGACCAGCAGACTGGCATCATCTGGGGAGGGGGAAAAGAATCATACTAGCATCATTCTCTCGCATGAGAACCCCAGGGGGAGGGGGGAAACACTTGGGATATTATCCTTCAGAAGGGCCTCCCCAAGGCTCTTTCCAGCAAGCACCCCCAAGATAAGAATTGGCCTGGATTGACAAAAAGCTCAAAAAACACCCTAGCCAACTAGGAGGGAGCCCGAGATGCTGAAGGCACTAAAACCGAACAAGAAGAGGAACTAGTGGAGGGGAGAGGGAGGGGAGGAAGAATATCTTCCTGAGCATTGGGGACTGGCTGAGCCGTACCCGAAACCGGAGATGAAACCGAGACACGGCAAGACTCAGGACCATCTGAAGAAGAGGCTGAGACACTAGCCTGGGCACAAAGGGGTTGGGACCTACCACCATACCTTCAGTTCCTACAGATCTGGAGCGAGTGGCCCTGGAGGGAACATGAGTAGCAAAACTGGAGAAACACCGGGATGATTAAGACCTGCCTCTACACCATCGAGCCTTGCACCTCTAAGAAGACGTTGTCTGGTAGAGGGACCGACAAATCCAACTCAACATAGATCCGGGCCACCATCAAGTCTCCACCGTAGAGGGTGCGGTCATCTGCACAAAAGAAACCTCCTAGGGAATCCCCAATAGCTTTAAAGAACACCCCATTCTTGAAAGTTAGAGGGAGGTCAGGGAGGTTGATCTAGACCGCAGATCGAGGGATTTTCTTCCCTCTATGAGAATCCAGCGACCATTGGGAAAAATTAAACTGCCAGCGGCCAAAGGACCTAGGCGCCTTGCACAAAGCGTTGATAAAATCCCTTTCTATAGAGAAAACCAAGCATAAGGAGTTTTGGTGAACTGAATAGATACGCACTCAATCCTGCAGACCCCAGGATTCCACAAAACACTTGAAGATTGGGGGAGACGGCTTTACAGCACCGAAACGAGCCACAAGGATCCATTTGAGACACCCCACCGCCTCATCTAACACTACTGAAGAGACCTCTATGGAAATGCACGAATCCTCCCGAGACACCATCATAAATAACGGACTGACTTCCGGAAAGAATGCATGTGGAGCCTGAGATGACCCACATAGTGCATCCCTGAAGGACAGGTCTGGTAGGAGGTGCTTGGGCCTGGCATCGACTGGAGCAGGACCTAGATCGAATGACCATGGGGCGAGGGTCAGCACCGGAGCATTGGCGGCCGCCGCAGCAACGGGTGGGAAAAATTGAAAACTTCCAGGTGTGTGGGTCGTATTCTTTGAGGAGTCACAAGCATCCATTTACTCCTCAAATCCCCCTCCTCTATGAAATATGAGCTTCTTTAGTTATTAATCAAACATATAATTCCATGTTATTTTTGTTTTATTAAGGACATAAAAATACTTCATAAAATGACACAATTTTCATTCATTTTCATCAACATGAATCTCATCTAGTTGTTCAATGTACATGTCCCAAGGGATCCATTTAATAAAGAATATATGTATTCCAATTGATATAATTTGAAACTATTTTGAACCACCATGTCTGTGAATAATCGAATAGTTTCAAGTCATGATATCCGAATAAATGTATCATAAAAATAAATTCCTTCAATTTGATAATACCCCTTGTACATAAGACATTTTTCTCAATCTTCTTTACTATTTAGTAAGCTTATTTTGAAACTCTCACTTGGTTTCAATATCATTCTAGTCCTTTTTCCTTGTAACAACTTCCCATATCTCATTATTATATGTTAGATAAAACTATTAATTCATATCCTTGACCCAAATATAATCTTTTCTATACCATTTTAATTATATTTATTCCACCAAAGATAATAAATTTTTCTGTTGTATATCCTTAGTTATTCATTTTTGAATTGGGGTTGTTTGGTCTCCATAAATGTTTCCTTCAATGAATTCATCCCTTATTAATCATCTTATCGAACCTACTGTAGTGGTTGTATCTTATTCACCATCAATGTTTATTTCATAATTTTCATTAGGACTTGGAAATCCCCCTAAGAAATGTGATTCATCATCACTTCCTCTTCAAAAATTGGTTGGTTGTTTTCTTAAACCTGATCATGTGCCACTATCATTTTTTAAATTTTGACCACCACAAAATAATTTATCTCAATAATGTTTATAAGATACTTATCGAATAACTTGTAGGATTTTATCACTAATGAATATACAAGAAATAATCCTCTATTACCTAAATCTTCAACCATCCTTCTATTATCCTGGTTGAGACTAAACAATTCACTTTGAAACTCATAGATATACTTAAGGGAAGCATTATTTCAATATGATATTTTATATGGATTTATCCCTTAATTTATACATATAAATATTCTATTTTAGATTTATATAGATATAATAATATATTATTTCCAATACCTTTCCATAAGGGTCTTCTCTATAAGCATGGTCTTGGACATTTTGTTTATTATGTGATTTCTTCTTTCTACCTCCCCATTTTTTTGTGTTTAAAATGATTAATAACAATGTTGAATTCCATGATTCTACAAATATTCCATAATATAATGATTTGAAATATTTGTTCCATTTTGAGATTTAAATATCTAAATATTCACACCAAACATCATTTTGGATCCCCTCTGATAAAAAGTGATACAATTTTATACCTTGTCCTAGTTTCATATAGGAATTTTCAATGTCATCTTACTAAAATCGTCAAAAAATACATAATAAATTTTTTCATCTATGGATTTGGGTGAGATTATCTCATATACATCCATCTGCACTACCTTAAGTACCCTTAATGTCATCACCTTCATTGGCTTGTGAGTCTTTTTAATGATCTTCACTTTTTAGAAATAATCACACATGTGTGTGTGGTCATATGTGATATGTAGAATGTCTCATTCCCCACTATCCTTTTTCCAAATTATCCAAGGATATTTGGGTTAAATGGATAAGTCAGCTATGATATATCTCATTTGACACATCTTTGGATAATATACATAAATATTTCTCCCAACAAGGTATATATTTTTTCTATGTTTATTCTAAAATATTGAATATGTGAACTATATTTATCTTTAATAATACATAATTTTTTGTTAAACTTCATTACATTCCCAAATTCATACAACTATTTAACACTAATAATATTTTTAGTTATCCCCTAAAAGAAGAGAATATTAGCTGAACTGGGATATTTTCCTCTAATTTGGGATTTTCTACAACCAAAACTTTTAAGACCCTTATCATTCTTGAAAGAATGACACCATCTTTGTTATGATTGATATTGATAATGAGGTCTTTATTTCTGGCCATGTGTGATTTATGACCACAATCTGATATCTATGAACTTGAATGTTTTGTTTCCCTAAATAAAATTACAACAACATTTTCCTTTTATGATCATAATTTGTATACCCATATTAGTAATGAGTGTGTCTCATAAACATCTTGATCATAGAACTCTTCTTATTCTATAAATACTAAAAATATGTTTTTTAATTCTATCCTTTTTGGATGAAGATTAAAACTTTTTCCTTCTTTCACTTTAAGACATTCCTGCAACCCTTTTTCCCCTCGTGAAGAATAACTGATTTCTTTACAACTAAATATTTTATAAGAAAATAAATATCAATTATAATAAAATGAATGGTTATAAATTTTTATTCCCTATTTGTATTAGCATACCTGTTATAAAAATGTACCATAAATTGATCATGCATAGTAACTATGTCCCAAAATTCCATAGAAAAAACATATAACCCTTTATGTACTTATATCTAGATTGGTCACATGATTTGTAGACTCTCTACTGCTACAAAGATCTAACTTCTTCTAGAGAGTTAATTATTTTCATTTATAATAAATCAATTTTTTCTTCTTCTATTTAATATTCCTTAACATTGATTTACCTTTATCATTCAATAATTATAATTGAGGAATAGGTATACATGCATCCTCATAAATCAATTTTCCTTGAATAAATGATGATTCCATAGAATTCTATGTCAACATAAACTAGTTTCAATAGTCTCTCTTAATCCTCACACTTTTTACACTAACTCATAACTTCTTTTCAATATGATCATTCCTTTTAACTATATCTTTGATAGTTTTATCTAAACCATCAATGATTCAAATTTTTTACTTCCAATTTAATCCTCAGTTCAACTTCTTTTCCAAAATTTCGAAAAAATCCAAATTATAGTTTTTCAATCTTAGAACTTATATAGATCATTTCTTCTATTTTTTATTGCATGTAAATCTGGGAATCCTTCACCATTTCATTGTCCTTATTAGTATTAACTCTCTAAACATAAATTTATTCAAGGGATTCGTTAATTTCTACTTAATGACTAACTCTACCCATAAAACCATCATTCTAATCATCACTATCATCATAATATTTTTTTTTTGAAATATCCATCAACACATCTTCATCCGTACAATTTTTTACTTTACCTATTTCATGTTCTCTATAATATTATTCTTATTTAGAATGAAAATTTCCCATTTGAAAGGAAATCCATTGTAATTTCTTTATACCTTCCAATTTCATGATTACCTTCTTCGGAATCTTCTCTTAACCAGCATCTTCTTGATGGTTATTGGGAAATTTATCCATAATTTGGCCCACCTTTACACATTTGAAGTAAGCAAGATGAATTCATCCCTTGACCTTTACTTTTCTTTCTCTTTAGATTAGAGGGAAAAAATGACATTACCTCATCAACTTCAATTGTGTCTATATTCTTATTAATTAAGAGAATATTCATAGAATGAAATGTTACTTTTTGGGTACTATCTATATCACTTGACCAGTTTTATTAATTTATCATCTCATAAGCCACAAGAGTACAATAAAAATTTTCAAGTGATGTTTCTTTTGGGGTTTTCTTATATAATTGAATGTTTTTCATTGAAATTGTGAGGGAGTCTTCTCGTAATTCACATAACGATCTTATCACCATTTAGTTCTTCACCAAGGCCTCACATGTATTTAAAATCACATTTAGATGATTGAAATAGGCATAAACCATCTCATTTGAATTCATTCTCAAATATTCATATTATTATTTAGAACTTGAAACTTTTCCCCTGAAACCTTTTAATATCCTTTATAAATATTAATAATATTTTCCCACATAACATGATATGTTTTTATGAAATTTTATTTATTAAAATATTGTTTTATATAGAAATTCCTATTGAATTTATCACATTAGAATATGTATATCAATTTTGATGATCCCATTCTTTCAAGGATCTACTCTCCATGTTAGCAGCAGTTCCATAAATTGGTACTGTATAGAATTCCATTCCCAAATACGTAATATAGTTTTTCATTTAGCTTTTCCAAAATTGTAAATAACTGAATTAGATTATGGGAATACCTTTGTGATCAAAAATAATCATCATTATATTAAAAGAGAGGAATAAACCCCCACTTTTATACCTCTTCTTAGACCATTATTGAGGATCACACCTTGAGAGGGGTGTGAATCTAGGTATAGAAGTTAAGAAATTATTCCTTGATTATGGTCCATGTTCTCTCACCTTGAGGAACACTTTATATTCTCTATTTCTTTCCTCTGAATAATTAACTAAATCATTTAATGAAATGATGGATTTTACCTGGTTCACCAGAATTAGGCCACTTATAAGAATCATTCATCAAAATGTTCTAGTTCATTGGAATCAATAAAATCTCACTGTATTACAAGTATAAATTTGGATAAATCTTATTAACCCTCATATTTCACTACAATGAAAAGATATAGAAATCACTACTCTTCTTCATCATGGAACTCACTCTTTCACCTGATGACATCATTATTCTTCACCTATTGATAATATAAATCTTCATAAATAATAGTGTTTATATTAATAACATGTATTTTTGAACATATAGTGAGAAAATTAAGTTCATAAAATAACACCTTATTCAACCTTAAACCTTCTATATGAGATATATTTTAAACCTTTGTACATCTACCCTTTAGAATCTTTAATATGTTTTAAAGATATATATCTCTTGATCAACCCCAATCCAGATCCTCTTATTAAATCACCTCTTAAATAATAATTCACTCCATGTAGTGAATTAACTAATTAAGGCCATAAATATCAACCAAAATAATCCATATATTTATTTCCAGAACATTGATAAAGTCCCAAGAGTTTTTGCAACATTTTTTTAGATATGATGAGTCAAGAATCAAAACGGCATGAACCATGGGGTGGTCCCCAAATGTGTTTTTTTCAACACACTGATCTCATTGGTTGTAGCCTACTAATATAATTTATTTTTCATAGGTTAATTTTATGCCCCCATTCCTTACTTCATTACCATATAAAAATTCTCATGGCTCATAGGACAAATGAATATACACCACAACTTCTCCACTAAAATGTATTATAAAAATAATGGTCATTTTTACTCAATGCACTGAGAACCATGTCCATAAAAGACTACATGTGGATCATAGTTGAATGTTGATATCTACACTCATTACATAAATTTTATAAGATACTCCCTGGGCCTCATTGTTTCACCATCACACTACCATGGGGACCACCAGGTCGTAGTCCTAGATTTTTTGTTGCCATGCTTCCCCAAACAAGAGAAAATCCTTCCTTCAACTTCCCATGAATCATCCTTCAAAAATAATGTAAACAAATAAAACCCAAAAATATTTTGGATGGATCTTTTTATAATAACTATAATCATACCAACACATAAATATATGAACTTAGATAACTGAAATCATATCCAATCATATGTGACAAAACCCAACCATGCCCATGCATGGCATTATTATCTCATAATATATAAAGATTTAACCAATGAGTTGGAGAGATATAATGTATTAAACCATAAAATAATGATAAACACTAAATATATTTTCCAATTTAAATCAATCATACTACATATCATTGATACCCCATATAAAGAAAATGAGTTTCATATTATTTCTAAATGTTATTGCATAACATGACATAAATAGTGGATCAAATGATACTCAAAATTAAATCTCCCAAAAATAGTATAAAACCACATGATGAAGATCATGAAAATTAATCCATAATTAGTAGATCCTATGAAGTTAGATAGGATAATAGAAGCAAATTCATGAAAAATATTTTCTTAGAATTCATTTTTAACATTACTAAAAAATCAATGTATCATGTCACTTCCAATATTAATTTTCAAGAATGAGAAAGTAGAAATTTTTAAAAAAACATTAAAATAATAGTATATAAGAAACCATAGATATATATAAATTTAATATAAATATTTTTTTATTGTAAAAATAAAAATTTAAATGAATGAAAAGTAATTCCTTTTTAGAATTTTGACAGTTTTAAAGAAAAATTCACTTCCAATAATGAGTTGAAAATTTTATTTTTAAAAATATATAAAGCTAAATATGAGTAATATATATAATAATATGTGTTTTTATCTCATAATAAGAGATAGAAAATTTTTGGTAAGAAAAAAATGGACATGTAGGGAAAATAACCATTTGAAATGATGGGAATTGTTCTTAGTGACATTATATTTCTATAAAGAATGAAATCCATCGAAGAAGAATATTTTTTTAAGAAGTAATTTACTCAGATATAAATGTAAAATATCATATAGAATATATAAATGGAATAATAAAATAATTTTATAAGATCAATGTTAAGGAAGACAGTTTATGGACAAATGAAAAGGAAAATGAGTCGTTGAAACCCTTACCTTGGATTCCCTCTGGGTCAGATACATTCCAACTTCCTGTATAATAATAATAAATTCGTTTAAAATATATTTAATAAACTTATACATATAAATTAACTTTTATATTACTCTTTTATATTCATTTATTATATACTTATTACATATTTATATTTAATATTCATCAATGATTTTAGTATTTTAAAATATTCCTTGTCTATTTGGTATAACAGGTCCGGTTATCATTTCAAGTTCATGAGTACATTATCTATAGAGTATTAAAGTTACTTTATTATAATTTCCATAATTATTTACTTTGTTCTAGGTCTATACTATTGTATTTTCATGTACAGTTCTCCAAAAACAAATCTTTAACATGCTTGTTTCATTAATTTTTAACAAATAAAAGGGTAAATATTAATAATGAGTTAGATATTAATATTACCAATCCAAAAACAAAGAAACATTATATACTTATCCGTAACATATCATACAAATATTTAAGTTTCTATAACCATCAATTATAAAAAATATATAGCAACATTCATCTAGGTGGTTAAACCAACCCAAACATGAACATGAAATAATCAATTGATGAATATGATTACAAAGTGATTTTATTATCATATCATCATTAAAAAAATAATAATTATATTATTTATATTATATAAAATATATAAATATAAATTATAAATATGTGGGTGAATAAGATAAATGAAAAATAATGATAATAAATTATCACTTATAAATAAGAAATTATATCTCCTCTCAGAAGTCTTTTTGGTTTTGATAAAATTTAGGAAATCTATAGGGATCAGAATATATCCATCATGGGAGAGGATTATTAGTAAATTAATTATGTTTGAGTATGTAAGGAAACTGTAATTTTATGATTTTTTATAAAGGGGTGGGGGAGGGTTCTTTTTATAAGTGAGAGGAGTGTCATTTTTGTAAATTCATTTTACAGAATATAAAAAGACAAGTCATTATCAAGGCTAGGGAATCAAAATTGGAAAAATGAAGAAGAAAATATGAGTTTTGGTCATTTAATACAACATAAACTCATTTAAAGAAGATTTTGTATTATATATTATGTGTTTTCACCATGGTTTAACATTTTTATCTTATTTTAGTATTTCCCATTATGACTAACTTTTACCTTGGTTGCATATTTTTATGCCTAAAAATTAAATTGAACTTATTAATTAATTTGAACATGGTGAATCCAAAAATTAAATCTATTTTATAAAATTCAAATTCTAACAGTAATCCAAAATTCATTTAAAAATAATTATGAAAAATTCAACTAAAACTATTTTTATAAAAATAAATTTTTATATTTTTAGGACAAAAAATATAAATTTTATAGATATCCCAAAAAATTATTGATTTATGATTAAAAAATATTTTTTATTTAAATCTAAAAACAATCATAAAATGAACTAAATTTTTTGAATACTTATTTAAAGGAAAAAAAGTTCAAAATTATTTTTTTATTAGAATAAAATATAACTTAGGTTCCCAAATGTCAAAAATAACTTTCTAAATTAAAAATTTTACTCTTAAAGAAATTTTTTTTCTCCATAATTACATATTTTTCCGAGAAAAATATTTCATAAATTTTTAATTCATAATTATTTCAAAATGTTATAATAAAATATATAGTATTTCTAAAAAATACATTTTTAATACTTACCAGAGAATAATTGTTTTTATAAAAATAAAAAAAAATAAACCTAGAGTTAATTATTAACATATAAATCCAAAAATTAATTTAATTTCATCAAATTAATATTCAAAAATTCTATAATTTAACTTTTAAATTTAACCATATAATATAATAAAAAAATTAGTTTACAAATAACTTTTAAAAGTTATAGTGTTATTAACACTAGTTGAAAATGGTCTCTTACGTCAGTTTGTTTAATTTTTACATCGGTTTTTAACTGATGTTGAAGACACCAATGTAAAAAATAAAAATTTTGATGTCTTTTTTTGTAAACTGATTCCAAAATTAATTTAAATTAATTTTTTTTGTCAGTTTAATTCAAAATTGATGCTAAAAATACAAATCATGATCATTTTTTTCATTAGTTTCTTTAAAAATTGAAACCAATAAGATAAAAAATTTATTTTTCACATCGGTTTTTATGAAACCTAACAAAAAATAAATAAATAAATTCCTCAATGTTTTATATCATTTTCTAAGCTTCGATTTTACTAGTCATAGAGCTAAAACGGAGTTACGAATAAAAAGTTATTGTCATCTGAAGTTGAACTTCTAAAAGTTTTGATAGATACAAAATGTTTCAAAGAAAACATGTGAAACATGGATGAAAACTACCTAAACAAAATTAATTAAAAAACTACGATTTAAAACAAATTTCAATTATTTTAGGAGTTTCCATCAAAATATTATGTTTCTTATCATCATATCTCTTAGAGTTAGGGTTGGACTCATGCAGTAATGAAAATGGTGATAGATAATGAATTTTTCACCTTGATTGGTAAATCTCATTTGGATGTTTTATATTTGAAACTCAATCGTAAAAATAAATCATAATTATAAGAAATATTATCGAGTTGTTTAGTAATGAAGGAAAATAATAATAAATTAATTTCATGATTAGAATAAATGTCATGTTCAAATCATCGATTGAATCCATATTGAAATTTTGATTTAATCAAAGAGGTCAAAAATGATTAACAAAAGAGAAAATTGATTTATATATAGTAAAAAAATTATTTTCAATGGCATTCTTTTAAAATTTAGGCTGGATTTCAAAAAGTTAAATACAAATTGTTAAAAAAGATTGAAATATGAATCCCATATATTTCAGAATACTTTTTTGTGTTAATATTTCTTAAAACCAACACAAAAGACGAATTATATTGTTTTTTGGAATCGTTTTTTAAATAAAATAATACCAAATAGTTAAAATATATATTTTGGGTGGTGTTTTTTTTAAATCGAGACCAAAAAGTATAAAAATCGAGTCGGTTTTTAAAAACATCTGTGAAAAAATTAAATATTTTTTTACATTTTTTAGATGATTTCTTAATATTTGATTTTACTAGTTTTGGAGCTAAAACGGAGTTTCAGATTAAATTTTATTCCCTTCGAAAGATGGACTACTTTAAGACATTTCATAGAGAAGTTAAACTTTTGGCATCCATCACTTTTAATCTGTATTTCTTTTTTCGATCTACAACCT
Source organism: Viscum album (assembly GCA_963277665.1). Classification (NCBI taxonomy): domain Eukaryota; kingdom Viridiplantae; phylum Streptophyta; class Magnoliopsida; order Santalales; family Viscaceae; genus Viscum; species Viscum album. The sequence continues at coordinate 197,114,609 of OY728135.1, read as the reverse complement.
ATCAAATCAAATTATAGAAAATTATCTAAAACATAGTAAACAAACATTAATTATTTCAATAAGATGTTTTTAAAAAAAACTCCAAGAATAATTTTTTTTTAAATTATTAGTGTTGACTTTTAAAATAACGATACTAAAAATGATACTGATGGGTTTTTTTGGATTCTGTTTTGTAACAAACTGATGCCAAGAATTCTCTTCAAACATTTTTTTCAACGGTTTATATGAAACTAATGTCATATTTTCTATGTTAAATACCATTGTAAACTAGTGTAATCTTATTTCATATCAGTAACTAATTAAATGATTTTTAATATATATTTGTATATATATTATCAATAAATTTAATTAATGTCATTATCCAATAGTGAGAAGCTTACCATATTAAAATTAAAAAATAGATTATATATTAAAAAAATCTTTAAAAAATAGACCTTTTAACATTAAATGATGTATTCCTATTTTTTAGAATTTATTACTTCTTAGTTAATACATTTATATTAAATAAATACTTTTAGAATTATTCTAAGTTAAATTAAATAATGATAACACATATAAAATTTATTGTATTAATTATTGCATTTTTATATCATACTAACTTCTACATGAAAAAATCCTCAAGGCCTCTCCATAAGTTCTAAGGGTAAGATAAGAAATTGATCTCATTGTGATTTCCATGAGCTTGAACTTCTCTCAAGGAAGGTTTTCCTCAATTCATATATATCATACAAATGGGCCTCGTAAGGAAGACTCTCATAGCTTGATTCCATTTCTTTTACTTTCTTCCTAGATTCCATATTGTGGTTACTTATATTTATACCTAAAAATTAAAATACTGTGTTATAATATCTACATTTAATATTTTTATCTTAGTAATATAATTAATATTATTTTAGTTCTATGTTTCATGAGAAACAAGCTATCGATAACCCAAAATTTTCTTAAATATAAATATATTTTAAAATCAAGGGTTCTTAGTGAGGGGGTAAATTTATAATAATTAAAAAATAAATTAGAAATCCTAAAATGAAGAAAAAATAATTTTCATATAATTTCAAATCAATTGATCCTTCATCTACTCTTCACAACCCTCTACTCTTCAAAAGTTACAGGTCACACTATAAGCTATACTTTTCAAGGGGATTCACAACCTACTTACAACGTACCTTTTCAGATGTATACCCAACAAATAAACACCATTCCTTTTGATTTGGTAGAAAACCCTATTAAAAATGTGTACCATTTATAGAATTTTAACCAGTACACCATGTTCTCTTAAATGGAAAGATATAAACTAATAATAGGTAAATCAGAGTGGAAAATATAATGCAAAATAACAAAAAATATGATTAAAACCAAATAGAACTGATGATGTTTATATAGTTATTATATATTTATCACTTGATGAAATAATTTTTAGTATGTGGTAGCATTCACATGGATGGTAGAAGAATGGAAGTAGTGATTGGAGTTCAAGTTCAAAAAAATTTCATCTATTTATCTTTAATATCCTTTTATAGAGTAATCTACAATGCTTTATGCACTAATGAGAGTTTTTATAATCCTGTTTCAATGGTTTATTGATCTTGGATTCCTAAATGTGAGGTAACTATTGGCGCATTAATTTCCCATTACATTGATTCATAATATGATTTTTTTTAAAAGTAGTATAATTGTCTCGTGCAACTCCATGATATTATATTATTTATAAATGTATATTTTATCAACTTACCAGTACTCTTTTGTCACTAATACACTCCCTCATTAATAATCAAGGCTATGTTCTCCTTCTAGAATAGTCTTTAGATGAGTCTTTCATCCTCAACACAACATTAATTGTCTTAACATGGTATCAAGTTAACACTCAAAAAGTTTTTACTTACAACATATCCTCTACCATGTTCCTGGTCAAATTCTATGATTAATTATAGATTCAAAAAATCAAAGAATCATGTCAATATATTATTAAATTAAAAAAAACTACCAATAAAATATCCATAATATGATAATTATGAGATCCATGTCAGTTTAAAAAAATATCAAAGAACTGAAATCCATATACATGATATCATGAAGTTGAATATATTTTCTAGACTTTGTAATGTTGGGCCTCGATGTATCAAACGTTAGGTCCAACATACTATTATCCTCTAACACCAGTTTATGTTCCATACCCAATGTAGGATTAACCTTTAATGCCAGCTGAAATTATCCTAAAATCATAATTCAAACAATAATAAACTTAAACACAAAATAATCAATTCAAAAAAAAATAACATAAAGACCATTATTATTATAAAAACAATCAATTATTGGATCATAGATCTAATATTTTTATCCTATGACATCAACCAAAAGAATATATTTAAAATATATTACTCTGTAAAATGTTATATAACTCATGATTTTTTTTACTTACCAAAAAATAAAATCCAATTATATTGAAACATATCCAAATGAATATGAAACCAAAATCCCCAAAACAATAATAATGGTGAGATTTTTAGTCATACCGCACTTTTCTAGACAAATACTAGTCCAATGGGCTAGTGATAACTCCTATAAAAATTCCCACTATCTAACGATCACTACTCAAGGTAGATCTCAAAACCAGTATATTCCCAACACCCAATATTTATAAATCATAACCAACCATTACATTCAAGTCCATAACCAACGAACAAGTCATAGTCATGGTCATGGCTGAAAAAAACTAAATCATATATTATACCTCGCATATAACTCCTTATATGCATAATAATATATTTATAAGAACCATTTTACTTCTTTAAAATAAAACATACATTTATTCATAATATAACACATATATTCTGAAATATTAAATAGGGAATAAACAAAATAATTGAATAATACATAAATTTAAAAATAATATAAATCTTTTATAAATAAAAATTATAAACACTATAATTTCAATAATCTTTATTGAAAATAAATATACACAAACTTTTCATATTTATTTCAATATGAACAAATTTTCATTATTAATTTATATAAAATTTAATATGAACTCATTCATATTCCAAATATTTAATACATATGAAATATTTTATAATCATATAAATATATCATGTTTTATGTAAACACTTTATATAATTCAAAATCTCATAAATTGTTTTATTTAAATGCTGATAAAATACACTAAATTTCCTTTTTATATGGTTTAAAAAATTCTTTTTAAAAAATATTAATGTGAAAATGTTATATTTTAATATAACTGAATTTTTATTTTCCCATATTTTATCATGTATAAACACATTATAAATTATTGAACCATATAAATCCAATTTAAACTAAGGAAAAATAATACACAATCATTATATCATAAACTACGATTTGATTTTTATTAGGTGACAACACTTTCTTATGGAAAACTATGACCATTTTCTTTGGGGAATATATTTTCAATAAAGCCTTTGGAAGTTACACCTCTAAACTCAAAGGATGTTTTATCCCAAATACATCATGGTTGCCTTGTGGAATTCATATTTTTATACTAATAATGATCATTTTTAAAGTAAATCATGACATAATATTATTATCATACAATGTTCCATGTTTTGTGAATCCTTTCCCTAATTATTTTATCATGAAAAAATATGGTTTTATAAAATTTATGAAATTATGTCTATTTTCATTTAAAATACATTGTGGTTTGAAAAAAATGATAAATCATGAACATTTTTAACAAAACATTTCATTTTTAAGAAAACTTTATATTTTCCTAATTTTATTATCTATTAGAAAATCAATCCAAATAAGATAAAAGTGGATCTGATACTACTGAAAGGGTTTTTATAGGTGAAAAAACATGTTTAAATATAGTCAAAATTATTAACCAAACAATTTATACGACATGAAATTTCTATTCATTTGGATAGAATAAAATAAATGAAGAATTAATACATTTTCTTTATTAATTTGGTTATATTAAACTCCACTGCACAATCATAAGAGGAATCTATAATAAGAATCCCACAAACTCCTTCCAACTAGAGTGTCCATGGAATGTATGAATCTATAAATTATTTAGAATTATATCCTCGAATTCATGGTCTACATGATCCTTTGGTTAAAGTATTGAATAAAGAAGAGTGTGAGAGATTTTTTTGGAGGATTTTTCACAGTAATAAAATTTCCATCTCTCATGTGTCAAAATCAAAAACCATGATCCTATTTATATATCCATCCAAGTAATCTCATTATATTCCAAATTATTCATTAACTTTTATCTATTTAATGAAACATTTCAAATTTATTTCATCTTTTTCAATTTTTTATAATCTTTGAGTAAAACATTATTAACATGTAATCATTTTTGGATATTCAAACTCTTCAAATCATTATCAAATAATGATTAAAAAGAATGTGATTTCATATAGTAGGATAAATACACTTTATCAAAAAACTCATAAAATATTATACTCTAAACCATGGTGTTGTGACCCTCATTGTGTCATATTTTACGCTATCACAAACAATGACATGGTTTATAATAAAAAGAAATGGTTTTGGTCTTTGCTACATATTTCTAAAAACTATAAACTGTTTAATATATTGTGTATAAATTATAATATTCATTAGTAAAAGTGGGAGATTTATATATGGATGTAAACTAAAAATCATATTTCATGGAGGTATATGTTCCATATCCCTTCATATGATATGGTTAGTTAAGGCATGTAATATGGTATATAGTATCATGAAATATACAATATCACAAACCACTAACTATGTCTATATTTTTATTTGATAAAAGTTATTGAATGTTAACTATTAAATCATGGGATGATGTTAAAAGAGCTATGACATACCATATTAAATTTTAAGTCATTAAATAGTGAATGATTTATTTTAATGGATGTATGGTTTATATTACATTATGTTTTAATATGATATTTACTTTTAGGGAGAATTTTCGAAATGATAAACCACTGTCAAAACATGATGAATTATTTTTTTAGATATCAGATTCATATATAAAGATTCTAATCCTTAATAAGAGATAATATAAAGAAAATATTATTTGGTTGATGTTCTGTTTTAATTCCTTTATTATTTAATGTGGAAATGTTAACATACTATGAAAAAGGGGAAATCCAGTATATTTTATTTATGATGTATATAGGTAGTGGATTTCCTTTAAAAGTATTTTTCAAATTTCCCATGGTCATTTATACATTAAATTTTATATGAAAGGTGTGGTCAATATTAAAGAGGTATATTCCTTATTTATTTATATTTATTTTAAACCTCTCTTAGATAGATCATGGAATTTATGTTTTCTATTTTTCACTACATTTATCAATTTTAGAAATCGTTAAAATACATCATGAGTGATAAAAGTAATTAGATCATTGCACAAAGAACATAATAATTGTTAAACAAATTCCCTGCTAAAATTGAGTATAATATATACATAGGCTATGAGAGGATTAACTGATAAAGTGTATAAAAATATTTAGTGACTGTATCACTATAATGACTTTACTTGGGATTATACCATGTTTCCCAATGTATATTTTCAAAAAATATCAACCTATCTCTTCAATAATTAGAGTTATACGACTAGTTTTGAGGGTTCTCAATGAATCTATGGGGAGAGATTTACAATTATGGTGAACAAAACTATAAATAATCAAATAATCAAATAATAAAACTAAAAAATGATAACATTAACCTCAATAAAGGAACAAAAAATATAAATATGGTGAAACTAGATGTAATATTTTTTTTTGATAATACAGACTTACATGGAAGTATTATTCTGCCCTTGGGATGACTATATTCAAAATATAAATCCAAAATAAAAAACCCAAAACAAAACATTAGTACATTGAGACATCAATCAAATTATGGTTTCATACCACTCCCCAAATCCATTCATTGGGTAATTTCATCATCAAACTCACTCATAAAAAATTATCCCCTTTCCCTTCCATGTATATTGGAAAATTAAGTTCACACATATCTATATGATTTTCATGTGTATGGTAGGAGTATAAAATGATCAATTGAAATTCAACACCTGAACCTCAAACAACCATTGTGATAAAATCATGTTTTCATGATCAGATTTCATGGTGGAAACGAAAATATAAACCAAAATACACCCATTATGTTATCCAATTTATTAATTTTTATAATAAAAAACACTTGTAAATTAACAATGGTCATTTGAAATTTCAACCAATACTCTATGGGGATTAATATATTTGGTTTCAAGACTTTATCATAATGAGCATATGTTTTTTAATATATCTATGTTCAACCAGGAAGGAAAAATCCAAGTACCACATCCTCTATTGGATTGAAGATATACAAGTATGGTGTTACCTAGTTGAGCATATAGAAATATAAAAAGTGTCATCTTACCTAACTGAGTTTCCATAAATATATTTATTTTCATATCAGTAGACTGAGATGATTAAAATATAACATGTCTCATATCTCCATGATAATATAGTGAAAATATTTCAACTCTCGGGTCACTTAGTTGTGCCAAAAAAATATGATAACTACCATGTTTCCTAGCCAATCCAATGGAATTATTTCAATCCTCATGTCCTCCCCTAGAGAAAAAATAACATGTATAGAATTCACTATAGGGAAGAAATATAATCAATCTCACATATTCATTTAATGGAAAATATACTTAGTCTCGTGAAAATCCATAATCCAAATCATATAATCATCTATGTATTACCTCACATTTATATAATTATATATCTCAATTTTCATTTCATTTATCAATATAAAATATATCTCTTGTAGAAACACGTAATACATGGAATGATATATTCATCACATATCAAGTAACCATTATAAATATTCAATGTCATATTTTTATCTCTTAATATATATAATTAATGATATAACACATTAATTATAACCAAATAAATTCAACTTTCCAGATTAGAAGGGAAGCCCATGTCTCAAGCTGGGAGGGTGTGCCTTGTTAATTTAGTCACCCCCTCTAAATTTGGATATTTATTTTCTATCTATAGAGGGCCAAGGTTTCTCGTCAAGGAGTTTTAGTTCAATATAAGGAATTATTTCTGGACTGTGTCTATGCACGAAGGAAACCCAAAAAATGTCGCATGGAAGGAATGTATCAAACCCATTGAAATGGGAGTAATTGGCATCAAGGTTCTCAAAATCATCAATGATGTCCAGATTGGTATGTTCACGTGGAACCTACTTGTCACACCCAAAGGTTTTGAAAATAAATATAGAATGAAATTTTATAATCTAGCTATTAAACACAACTTTTCCTCTTCTATGTTTTGAATTTCAAAAAATGGTCATCTAGAGTTGTTCTAAGTAAGTCATTTGGAGTCTGATAGAACAAACTTGATTTTTGGTGAATAGTAACATACCCCTTATGAATAGTATTATGAATAGTAATATGACCCTTATGAATAGTAAATAATGATATTATTTTATTTTCATAAGGTAATTTGATAATGGGATCTTAATAAATTTTTCAATGTTAGAAAAGACTAATTATACCTCTAAGATTGTTACTTTTCGAATTAACAAAGAATTTATTTAAAAATTCAGTTCATAATATTTAGAAATTTTTTTTTGAAAAATTGATATCACTTTTTAATTCTACACGTCGAAAAATGGTAGGGGTGAATTTTTTGGATTTTTCTGAAATTCTTCAATTTTTGATGAATAGTGAAATATGATAAAATATTGTATATACAAATTATCAGTTAAATACCCTATTTATGACATTATAAGTGATTTAAGGACACTTTATTCGAACTCACATGCATTTATTACTATTAGGGGTCACATGAAACAAGATTATTGGATGTCTTGAGGGAAATAATTAAATAATGAATTAAATATTCAAAATTTACTCCTCTCCTCCACTATAATCAGATTTATGATAAAAAAATACATGTCTAATAGAATATTAAATAAGTTATTAATAAGTATAATTTCATATTCCAAGAGATTAAGTTCAAGAGAGGAACACGTTTAGAGTTAAGGTAAGGGTTTTTTCCACCCGAACTTCCATTTTCATTCAGTTTACTTTCATTGTCTAAATTACCTCAATGAAATAATTATGTATTGTTATGTAATACTCATATATTCTTTATGAGTATTATATATATGTTTACAAACCATAAACATTCCTTATTTTATGTATAGTTACACATTTTAAAAAGGAACTTTCAAAATTGTTTCCAAAATACAAGCCCGATTCAAGGGAATTTCTAAAATTATTACCTATTTTCTAGGGAACTCTTTAAACTATTTTTAGAAACCTTTATCTTTATAAAATCACTCATTTTATTATTAAAATACTATCTTACCTCACTTTTGGTTTTATACAAAGATTTTTTCCAAAAGAACTCTTCTATTCAAAATAAATGTGTATTTATCTCAAGAATTGCTTAATGATTTTATAAAACTGTTTTCATCTAATTCAACACTCTTGTTGATTCCATGGTATTATTGGGATTATTCATTTTTTATGTCATATAACATATTTTATTTAATGGTTTAGGACTAACTCTATTGTGGATGATCTATCCTAAAACCATTCAACATATTACTCGGAATAGTTAGTGTCTTATGTTTAATGATTGGGGAAAGTTAGTTACACTTCATATGATAGTTTAAATTTGAATGTATATGTTTTTTATGTTGATCCCTGCTCATATAAGGAATGAATTGGACTTATTATGTGATGGGTGGGGCCTGTTATATCCCCTCGATGCATCGGTAGGTCTCATGAGACAAATAGACGTGGAATTGGTCAAGGCCTTTCCCAATGTGATATATTGATTTTGGCCGAGGCCTTAATCATTAAACGTATTGGATGAGGCCTTAACAAAATGTTTAAGAGTGTATGTCATATGCACTTCCCTCATTATAAAGCTTGTAGTTGAATGTTCATGTGGTTATTCGACTAGTAAAATAAACATGATTATGTTTTATTATGGTATTATTTTCTCAGCTCATATTCTTGCCATAATGTGTTCAAGTTTATTGTTAAAGGCATGTGTTTTCAATTATACACCATGTATTTTTTTATGATATTTCCTCTATATTTATTACTCTTACTAAGCGTTTGAGCTCACCACTTTCTTTTGTTTCATTTTTTCCAGGATATGAATAAGTAAATTAAGAATGAAATCCAAGCATAATCTAGGAGGCATGGATGTTTGTAATGGAATAAATTAGTGTTATATTTCATTTCGTGATGTAAATTTGAACTTATTTATGTGTCTTGTTTCCAATAATACTAAACTACTTGGTCCTTCGGGATGCTTATTCCTTCTTTGTATGCCATTGTAATCAAATAAGGCACCGACTCCAGGAAACTGGGGTCGGGTCCTTACAGATGGTATCAGAGGAAGTTTAGTAGAATACTTGGAAACTAGATTTATAAAGTTTAGAATTATGGAAGAATCCCTATGTTAGTATTTGAGGATATAAATACAATAATGTCCTAGTATTTTGGTAAGGAATAGATTATTTGGATCTTTCATTAAATAAATCTCTATCTGGATACGAGCAGGTATAGGCGGCTATGGCACAAATATATCTAGGGGTAAAACCTGAAACCACTACTTTGAGCTGGACTCAAATGGGAACTGGTGCATGAAAATGGGCCTTGTTGCACACTTGGTTATGATACTCCCGAGGGATATGCTTTGGATAATTCATGTTTTCATTACAAGCCATTATGAAGGATTTAAATGTAAATTATTCCTCAAAGATACCATGTTTATGATTAATAGATTAGCTATGCGTAGAATTTCAATTTTTACATAGTATTTTTCTATATTAAGATTATAAATTTTGATACATACGCTTATCTAGTGTATGCCATTATTTAGAAATGGCGCCTAGTGAAAGGAATGTAAACCACATGAACGCGTGTAGAGATTTCTCTCCGATGCAAGATAATGATGTTGGCTCTAGTACAGTGACAGGTTTTGAGAATCTTATAACTATACAGGGACAAAATACTCATGTTATTAATAATAACCTTAATTGTATGGAGCATCCGGATCCACCACATGGATGAGCTATGTTAGATCGCTTTATGTGACAAAAACCTCCATCATTCAATGGGACTACAAACCCTTTTGTTGCAGAGTAGTGGATATGTTCTCTTGAGAAGATATTTCTTTCCTTGGGATGTAATGAAAGAGAGAAGGTCATCATGGAAGTCTATCTTCTATTGGGAGATGCGGATCAGTGGTGGTCATTAATCCAAAACACCAAGGAGGAGTAGGTAATAGAGAAGATGGAATGGAGGGACTTTAAGGAAATCTTCCTGGAGAAATACATTCCTCATGAATAAAGAGAGGATATGGAGAGGAAATTATTGAATTTGAAGAAGAAGGAAGATGATAATGTTGCAAAGTATGAAGATAACTTCACAAGGTTGGCAAGACATGTTGTAGACTACATATGAAATCCATGGAGCAAAATTGATCGATTCTTTGATGGCCTAAATACATTCCTCCGGCTGGCAATGGTCTGCCAAAGTTTTTCATCATATGATGATATAGTTGCATGTGCTATCAAGAAATAAAAATAATTCTCTAAGTCTTATGACTTTAAGGGAAAGCATGAAAATAATAGGGATGCTGAAAACCCTGGGAAAGGAAATAAGAAAACATGGAAGAAGGGAAGAGTTGAATTTCAACCATGTGACAATTGTGGAAGGAAACACCCTATTGCATGATTTAAATGAAAAGGAATATTCTAAAAATGTGGTCAGAAAGGCCATCTTGCTGGTGATAGAAAAGGGAAGAAGGAAGCCAATGATGTTCAATGCTATAATTGTCGGGAGATGGGACACTATGCTAATTATTTTCCAAAGCGTCAAGGAAATATGCAACAGAAAAGGCCAAGGGATCAGGGAAAATCTTATTCAATCACAACTGCAGAGGTTGATGTTCTGAATAACATGGTGGCAGGTACTTTCATCATTTCATCAAACTTATCCAATGCTTTATTTTATTATGGATCATCGCATAGTTTCATATCTTCCCAGTTTTCTAAGAAAATTAGTTATTTCCAATTTGATTTAACAAGGGTGTTTTCAGTCAAAACTCTTAAGGTAAGTATAATTGCAACAAATTTTTACAAATCTGTTCCCATTAAGGCATATAAATGTTCTTTATCTACTAATCTCATTGACATACCCGTGATTGAATTTGATATAATCCTCAGTAGATATTTACTTTCAGACAATGATGTGAAAATTTATTGTAATAATAAGGAGGTTACAATTTTCGATGATAATATGGAGTACCTTATCTTTAGATCAGAAATTTCACCACCTGACTATTATCTAGATCCACCCCCAATAGCTCAACTAAATTCAATTATCGGGGAGGAAGAGAATGAAATAACTATGGGTGTGGAAAAGAATGTTCAAATAGTATATGTACCTGTTGTGAAAGAATATATTGATGTCTTTCCAGAGGATTTACCTGGACATCCTCCAGAGCGGGAAAATGAGTTTTCCATTCACTTAATTCCTTGTTCAAGGACCATATCAAAGACCCCTTATAGAATGGCCACTGTGGAGTTAGTGGAGCTAAATAAAAAACTAGAGGAATTGAGTGATAAAAGGATTTATTTTCCCTAGTGTCTCTCCATGGGGATCCCCTATTCTTTTTGATAATAAGAAAGATGGGTCTATGAGGTTGTGCAATGATTATAGGGAAATAAATGCTATTACAATAAAGAATAAGTATCATCTACCATGAATTAATGATCTATTCGGTCAATATCATGGAGCCCAATATTTTTTGAAGATTGATCTTCGATATGGATAACATCAGTTGCTTGTGAGAAAGGAAGGCATTCAAAAAATAGCATTTTGAACCAGTATTGGGCATTATGAGTTTACAATAATTCCTTTTGGACTAACCAATGCACCATCTGTTTTCATGGATCTCATGAACAGAGTCTTCAAGGAATATCTTGATGACTTTGTAGTCGTGTTTTTCGATGATATCCTTGTTTACTCTAAGAGATACAAAGATCGTGAAAATCACTTGCGCACCATTCTGAATAATCTGATAAGAAATGAATTATATGGGAAGTTCAGCAAGTTTGAATTCTATCTCTAATTAGTTTCCTTTCTGGGCCACACTGTCCTTAAGGATGGAATATCGGAAGATCCTACGAAGACAATGGCTGTGGAAGAATATCCTACTCCAAATAACGTAACTGAGGTATGTAGTTTAATTTGTTTAGTAGGTTATTATCGGTGTTTCATTTAGAACTTCGCTCATTTATCCAACCCAATGACCAAGCTCACATGAAAAGTGGTTAAGTTCGTATAGACCAAGGAATGTGAAGAGTGTTATGAAGAATTGAAGAAGGGGTTAGTGAATGCTCCGATCCTAACCCTACCATCAGGGAATGATGGGTTTGTTATCTATAGTGATGCATCAATGAATAGAATTGGTTGTGTCCTTATGTAGAATGATCGAGTGATTGTCTATGCGTCTAGGAAGCTAAAAATTCCTGAAAAAAACTATCCAACTCATGATATTGAGTTAGAAGCGGTAATATTTGATCTGAAGATTTGGAGACATTAACTCTATGGCAAGAAATGTGAGATATATACTAATCATAAGAGTTTGAAATATATATTATCTCAGAAAAAACTCAACATGAGAAAAATAAGATGGATCGATCTACTCAAATACTACGAGTTCACAATACACTACCACCCCGGGGAGGCAAATAAAGTGGAAGACGCTTTGAGTTGAAAGGACCACAGAATTCTAAACAGGATGAGAGTTGAAAGGGATCCTTTGTTCATGGATCTAGTAAAGATGGATATGGGAATTATCAAAGAAGGTAACATGTCACTAATTTTTCAAATGGATGCCAAACCTTCATTACTGGAAATGATAAAATTTTATATGGATGATTATGAGGGGTTTCCAAATAAAATTAAAGCTATAAATGATGGGAGGTTTACTAAATTATCATATGAAGGTGGCATTTTGAAATTCAGAAAAAGGCTTTGTGTTCCCGCTATTCCTGAGCTAAAGAGGGAACTATTGGATGATGCTCATAGCTCTAATTTCTCTATACACTCGGGTAGCACAAAGATGTTCAGAGATCTAAAGGAACATTTTTGGTGGGAAAACATGAATAGGGAGATTGCTGATTACGTGTCGAGATGTTTGGTTTGTCAACAAGCGAAGTTTGAGAGACAAAAGTCAAAGGGGATTATGCAACCACTACCCATACCAACATGGAAGTGGGAGAACATTACCATGGACTTTGTCACTGGACTCCCAAGTACATCCAGAGGAAATAATACTATATGGGTAATTGTGGATCATCTTAAAAAGATATATCACTTCATCGAGATTCGAGAGGACTTCTCATTGGATCAACTATCATTGATTTACATCAAAGAAGTGGTAAGGCAGCATGAAGTACCACTATCAATAGTATCCAAACGTGATCCTAGATTCACCTCAAAATTTTGGAAAAGCCTCCAACATGCTTTAAGCACCGCACGGAACTTTAGTACGGCCTATCATCCTCAAAATGATGGCTAATTTGAGAGAACTTTTCAGACACTGGGGAACATGTTGAGAGCATGTTCTATATAATTCAAACGAGTATGGGACCAACATCTTCCACTGGTTGAATTCTCCTACAATAATAGTTTTCACTCGAGCATCTAAATGGCACTATATGAATCCCTTTATGGGAAAAGTTGTAGAACACCGACGTGTTGGGATGAAGTCAGTGAGAGAAAGCTGGTAGGACCTGAATGGGTTGAAGAAATTATGGAAAGGTGAAAACCATTCAGCAACATATCAAGGCTTCCCAAAGTCGATAGAAGAGTTATGTGGATAACCGTCGACGAGACCTTGAATTCAAAGTTGGAGACCTTGTTTTTCTAGGAATATCTCTATAAAAGAAGGTCATGAGGTTTTGGAAGAAAGGAATGCTAAGTCCCAGGTATGTCGACCCCTTTCAGATCCTTGATCGAGTCGGATCTGTGGCCTATCGACTAGCACTTCCACCTACCCTGTTGGAAGTACATTTTGTATTTCATGTATCTCTCTTAAGGAAATACCTAATAAACCAGTCACATGTACTCTCTTTTAAGGTGGTATAGTTGGAGGATGATATTTCTTATGAGGAGCAGCCAGTGAGAATCTTGGATCGTAGATACAAAGTTCTATGAAACAAGACTACTCATCTGGTCAAGGTAATATGGATAAACCATAAGTACGAAGAGGCAACATGGTAACTGGATGAAGCAATGAAGGAAAAGTACCCCCATCTTTTTTTTTCCTAGATTGTAAAATTAAATTCCGAGGACCAAATTTTTGTAAGTAGGGGAGAATGTAAAACCCAAAGGTTTTGAAAATAAATATAGAATGAAATTTTATAATCTATCTATTAAACGCAACTTTTCCTCTTCTATGTTTTGAATTTTGAAAAATGGTCATCTAGAGTTGTGTTCAGTAAGTCATTTGGAGTCGGATAGAACAAACTTGATTATTGGTGAATAGTAACATACCCTTATGAATAGTAATATGAATAGTAATATGACCCTTATGAATAGTAAATAATGATATTATTATATTTTCATAAGATAATATGATAATGGGATCTTAATTAATTTTTCAATGTCACATAAAACTAATTATACCTCTAAGATTGTTATTTTTTGAATGAACTATGAATTTATTTAAAAATTAAATTCATAATATTTAGAAAAAAAAAAATTGAAAAAAGGAGTTCACTTTTGAATTCTACTAATTGAAAAAATGTTAGGGGTTAAATTTTTGGGATTTTTCTAAAATTCTTAAATTTTTTATGAATAGTGAAATACGATAAAATACCATATATACAAATTATCAGTTAAATACACTATTTATGACATCATAAGTGATGTAAGGCCACTTGGTTCGAACTCACATGCACTTATTACTATTAGGGGTCACATACAACAACACTATTGGCTGTCTTGAGGGAAATAATAAAATAATGAATTAAATATTCCAAATTTACTCCTCTTTTCCACTATAAAAACCCCTCACCACTCCCTCTTCTCTTCACTCCTCTAGGAATTTAAGCTCCTCAATGTTCATCCCATTTACCCTTACCTAGTATATCCTCACATCCAAGAAGCTTTTGGTCTTTCCAAAAGTCCAAAATCCCTTCCCTTAAGGAGTTTCTCAGGGAGGTTATTTCAAGAGGTAAAGCACCCTTCTTTTTTATTTGGTTTCATTTCATTTTATCTTCTTTTTCTATCGTCTCCTCACCTCATTTATCCAAATGATTATGATAACTACAATATCATCTATATATTGGAATTATATCATGTGAATGGAAGAAACATCATAAATATTCATAATCCTTCCCTTTTATTTTTATAAACGAAATCAACGTCCATGAGTTTCCAATTTATAGCCTAAGTGGACGACGAAGTTTCATTCTTTAATTTCTTCATCATTACTGGTCATTAAACCATATTTATGGTTGAAACAGTCAATAATACATGTATTATAACATAATTAATATTCAGGAACCAGAATATGTACATATAATTAAGTTATATGGCAAAACGAGTTCATAATAATCCAAATACTGACGAATAATCGAAGTGGTTGTCATCTAATGATTCATCCTCATTCCATGTAACCAAATTATAGAAATGAACATTATCAATTCAATATGTTCATAAATAATATATAATTTCAAACCATGATATTTATACCAATTACACATGAACTCCATTACTTAAAAACAAGTGAACCGATTATAAAGAAAACGAACACCCAGGAACAAAGAAATTCAATATAATAACTTAGAAATAAGGGAATAAATGAACTAATTAGAAATATGATAAACTAAATACATGTCTTATAGGTTCCTAAATATGTTATTAATATGTATAATTTCATATTCTTGGAGCTTAATTTCAAGAGCGGAACACGTTTGGTGTTAAGGTAAGGATTTTTTCACCCGAACTTCCATTTTCATTCGGGTTACTTTCTTTGTCTTTATTACCTCAATGAAATACTTATTTATTGTTATGTACTCCTCATATATTCTGTGTGATTATTATATATATTTTTACAAACCATAACCTTTCTTTATTTTATGGATAGTTACACATTTTAAAAAGGAACTTTCAAAAAAATTTCCAAAATACAAGCCCGATTCAAGGGAATTTATCAAATTCTTACCTATTTTCTGGGGAAATATTTAACATATTTTTGGAAACATTTATGTTTATAAAATCACTAATATTATTATGAAAATACTATCTTACCTCACTTATGGTTTTATACAATGATTTTTTCCAAAAGGACTCTTCTTTTCAAAATAAGAGTATTTATCTCATGAATTGCTTAAAGATTTTATAAGAGTGTTTTTGTATAATTCAACACTCTTGTTGATTCCATGGGATTATTGAGAATAATCATTTATGAAGTCATCAACCATATTTTATTTAATTTTTTATGACTAACTCTATTGTGGATGATCTATCCTAAAACCATTCACCATATTACTCGGAATGGTTAGAGTTTTATATTTAATGATTGGGGAAAGTTAGTTACATTTCATATGATAGTTTCAATATGAATGTATATTTTGTTTATGTTGATCCCCTCTCATGTGAGAAATTAATTGGACTTATTATGTGACGGGTGGGGGATGCTATAGCCCCTCGATGCATCGGTAGGTCTCATGAGACAAATAGACGTGGAATTGGCTGAGGCTTTTCCTATTATGATATATGGATTTTGGCTGAGCCGTTAATCATTAGACGTCTTGGCTGAGGCCTTGAAAAAATGTTTCAGAATGTCCAGCATATGCACTTACCTCATTATGAAGCTATTAATTGAATGTTCATGTGGTTATTCGACTAGTAGAATACCCATGATTATGTTTTATTATGTCATTATTTTCTTATCTCATATTTCGGCCATAATGTGTTCAAGTTTATTGTTAAAGGCATGTATTTTCAATTAAGAACCATGTATTATGTTTATTATATCTTCCTCTGTATTTCATACTCTTACTGGGCGTTTGATCTCACCCCTTTCTTATGTTTCATTTTTCCCAGGATATGAAGAAGTAAATTATGAATGACTTGCATGCATAATCTAGGAGGCATGGATGTTTCTAATGAAATAAATTAATGTTGTATTTACTTTTTTGATGTAAAGTTGAAATTATTTAGGTGTCTTTTTTCCAATAATACTAAACTACTTGGTCATTCGGGATTCTTATTCATTGTTTGTATGCCAATGTAATCAAATAAGGCACCGACTCTGGGTAACTGGGGTCGGGTCCTTACACTAATAACCACTAATGACCCTTCCTATGAATTCATATTATACAAGTTCAAGAGGAGGTTGTTGGATGGGTAATTTTACTACCTCGGATAATTAGTATGGCCCTCTATAAAGCACTATTTTTATGACATCAATAAAAACACCAAATGGATGGCTAGCATACATTTTGATGTTAATTATTGGAAAACCTGTTGGATTGACCAACCTCTAAAGGAGAAAATGATCATTCCTTCTAACAGAATATAGATGAAAATTAGTGAATTCACTACACACCATAGTAGCATTGATTTTTTCCCTTTTTAGGCTTCAATGTAAATAAAAATATATACCTTCATAGACAATGATACTTTAGTGTGGAATCCTAATAGTAATTGTGAATTCAATGTCAACTACTACAAGAGGATCAAAAGTGAGAGTGCAACCATGGTTACTACATGTTTTTCAATATTCATGGCTAACATCATAAAGCCCTAAAGGTACAATATTCTATAGAATATCCATAAAAATAAACTACCATCACAGGACCAGATGAGGAAGGCTGTGAAATATATTGTCTCAGTCTGCCACATTTGTTTAAAAGCTACAGAAAATGTCTAGCATACCTTCATTACTTGTGTTTATGCAATGAATATGTGGAACTATGGTGACCATGTCTTTGGCCTTGATATCAATATATTTTGGCTATATGATAAACACATGGAATTCATCAGCAGCATTGGATAGAGCGACCAGGTTCACCACCTTTTGGTGGTAGCTGTGGCTTCAATCATTGCTTTGATCTAGAAGTTGCGTAGTGCGAAGCTGTTTAAATAGAAAGAACCGTCCATTCATGATATAATAGTTTCCATTCATTAATAAGTACATTTTTTCATAAGATTGAAACTAGGGGAAATTAATAATAGTATAACTAATCTAATAATTCTCATAATTCTAGGCATTGTATGAAGATCAAAACAGGCACTAGTTCACAAATCTATAAGGTGGATTCTTCCTATTAGACAATGCATTAAAGTAAATGTTGATGGTTCATCCTCCAATATTATAGGACCTTCATTATGTGGGGGTATATTCCAAACTCATCATGGTTTTGTAAAAATCTACTTTCAACATTAAATTGGTATTGGAAATTCTTATGAAGTTAAACTATTGAAAATTATCTATGCCATCAAGCTTGTTGTCCTATACCAGTTTACTAACCTAGGGATTGAATCAAACTCTTAAAATGTTGTTATGGACCATAATGAAAAAATGAAAAATGTCCCATTGAGGCTTCTACCACACTGAATTTATTGTATTAATCATTCTACCTATCTCAACCTTACTCTCTCTTGGGAATATAGAGAATACAACCAGGTGGTGGATGCTATGTCAAAGAAGGAAATTGTAGAGACAAGCATGGTGTGTCGTTCTGAGCTCCGGGATACTGCACGGTAGTGGTGGATGGTGAAATGTGAAGGGTAATTCACTCACTTCTTTGTAAACTCCCTTTTAATGCCTAACCTTGTATGCTTTACCTTTTTATTAATAAATTTTAGGACCCACGTTTTTTCGAATCCTGGATCTTCTTAGTGTAACCAAATAAATCATGAAATTTCATAAAAAATGGTTCATTAGTTATTTTCATGATAAAACGGTAAAAAATATAGTACTTCCTTATTTATTTATAAGTCATAACACTAGATTAATTTATTTCTCTATATTGAAATGATTTCCAACCATGTGAAACATCATATATACTAATTAAATCCCATTACTTAATTTCCATTTCACTTTTAGGTGTCATTAATTTAATGATCTCCTTTATTTGGTTCTCATACCAATAGAAACACACATATATAAAATTTCCAAAGAAAATGGGTGATTTTTAATGCCACGTACTTATAATAATATACATATATTTCTTCATGGAGATCATCCATTAACTTGATTTGGGAGAGAATAAACAAGTAAAATTTATAAATGAGTATCACCCATGGAACTTAATTAAACCATGAAAAAATCATGAAATGTTCATGGAAATTAACTCTACCTAAAATAATAATCCCAATGTCATATAAATATCCAAATTTTTTGGAGAGATTTGGGTGATATGGATATAGAAAGGGGGGAAGGAAAAATATATGATAGATAACCAAAGTGAGTGGATGAGGTCGATAAAAAATGAGTGAAGAGGAATGAGAGTAGGTTTGTAATAAATTGTCACATGAAAAGAAAAGTATTAATTTATTAAAAAACAAATAATTCCTACTAGTTGAGTTCTGATAGACCCTCACTGGGACTTCTATTCTCTACCAAAACTCTTTTGGACTATCATAAGAACTCTAGTGAAATATCATCAGAAGTCTTACATGACTATCTATTTCTTAAAAAAAATAAAATTCAACATATTTTTTTCAAAAAACCCTTCATGTCATATTTAAATCCAAATTTAAAAAGAAACTGTAAACATAATTTCATTTAAAAATCAACTAAATGTAAGTTATATATTCAATAATTGGTGGTCATTATAAACTCCCCACAATTTTTATTTTAATACTTGAAAATAATTTTGAAGCATTACAATAGTTTAATTTTGTTTATTTATATATCACTAAGTATCTTTAATTGTATATAATCCTCAATATATTGTATTTAGATTCAAGATAGTTCGAACTGTTCACCTATCTAATCAGTATCTCATTTTCGGGTACTAAATTTTATGATCACACGATACTACCCAATAATTTGAAACATGACTAAGCATCATACCAGATAACTAATTCACTAAAAATATTAAACAATATCATTTAATAGGTAATAACGTTATATCAATGTAATCACCCAAACTATATCCCCTAAATAATTACCATGTTGTGCATTTTTATCTGACCATAATAATTCTTTTTAATATGCCATATATTTTCATTTCGCGATGAGAGACTATAAACAACATTTGTGTGGCTATAATCTAAATATCATGACTTACAATATCGAGTAAATAATTGAAAAATGAACCATAATAAAAAATAATAACACCATAAAGGATTTATATATAATATTAATACATAAAATAAAAAATAAATCACTATACTCTAATAAAATGAAACCATGTTGTTCACATATACATACATCAAAAAGGATCATCTACTAGAATGATCATATGAAAAAGTAAACAAAGAAACAAATTAAAAAATGAGATACTAAAAAAAGGGGTATTTTTCATCGGTCTTATGTCCAAAAATCCATCAAGACAATATATTTTGATCTCCTCTACAATCTATACTCCGGCCTACAAAGTTAACATTAGGACTGCATATACACCACTGTATATGTGCATGGTGAGAGTATAAAACTCAGCTGGATACCTCTAATAGGATCCCTGATATATTCCACAATATATCTAGTTTATTTATGAATATGAAAAAATAAATCAATATCACACAGTATGCAAGTGATCGCCTTAGGTCCTTGTATGTTATATAGGCCACCATAACACCTGACCCAACATACTTTTGAAAATATAGGTACACTATCCAGGAAATCATCAATATTAATATATAGATCCCTAATACCTATACCAAAATCACCCTATAATACATAGTCTAGTCCCCTACTACCCATAACATAAGCACCATATATCACCCTATCCAATACCCAAAGAGAATTAATTGGGAACTACATAATTCAATGTTGGGACCCGTAAAATAATACATCAAGAAACATTGAGTTCCAAGTCAAGGTCCCTAAGAGAATACCTTGGGAGACATAGAATTTTCTGACCAAACCCCTAAGAGTAGACACCAAGAACCCCAAAACATTTTAAATAGAATCCTAAGTAGAAACACTATAAAACCTAGTGCTCCATGACCATACCCCAAAGAACACACAGCAGGAACCATGGAGTTAAATGTATAATCTCTTAAGACTATATATCGAGAACCAAGTAACCACATGACTGGAAAACTATGAGAATAAAATTTAAAGGAAGCATTGCCTCAAGGGTAGTGCATAGACTAGTTTATAATGAAACAAAATAAATGCTTTAAATAACTTAATTCCTAGCTCTCATCTATGACTGAATCCTTACTGAACACTATACTATAAGACAAGATACAATTATCACTCACCTCACATGACTTCGTCATCTCAAACATAGTCTATCTTAATAAACATACTTTATTAATAATCATGAAGCCCAAAGACCATGATCAATCTACTAATCCTGACTTACTAGTATTACCAAGATGAATCCATCATCCATACAAATATAACGCAACAACCACCTCTTAGGGTCCTAAAGAACTCACCCAAAATTTCTTTTTTCTCATCAATCATAAGAAAAAACACCCTATGGGGATTTTAATCACACAATATTTTTTCCAACACTCAACCAAGCTTTAAGAATGTGGAATATATAAAGTTGAAATCAATACATTGGTCTAAAAATGGGTCATACATACACCGATATTGGTTAATCAACATAAGGATTCCCATTAAAGGTTTATGACATAGAATACCTTATGTCGAATATAAATAGGGAGCATAAATCCTAATATAAAATATACTCATATTCACTATATCATAGTTCCATAAGGCATGATCATAATAATATTTTAACCAATTACACCACTATAAGTCATACATACTAAAAAAGTATCAATCTTTCAAGGTTAACAACCATTATCTCTCACTTAATCTTAAAATCACCCCTTAGAGAGTTTTATAGTTTTTTTTACCATAATTGTTACTCTAATTATGAGACACACAAGGCTAAACATTATCTAAAATAATAGTTTTAGGACCCTATAGATTAGGACTCCTCAAATTAATTAATTAAGACCAATATTCAAACTATTATAATTTATCCTATATTATATGTTCCTTTATGGTACCATAAATATAAATAGTTTTAGTTCCCCTAAAATACATTATTTGAGGTAAATTCCAAAATAATAAAACATTAATATGAAAACTTGTTCCATTAATAGGTGAATTTCTAACCTAACTCATAGTTATACACATTATTGGTACCTATTTAGGTTCCTCAACCTGAAGTCCCATTTATGTACACACATATCCTCCAAAAACATGATACATATTACTAAAATATTAAAGGGACCTACTCCCTTAATGTAATCAATGTTAAATCATTTGATATCACCAATTGATTCATCCTCATTTTCCTCAGGTCAATTAATCAGGAAAAAAGCCTCAAATGGGTGTGTATGCTTGAATAACATTGAGTTAAAATAAATAGTGTAATAATATATAGGTATTACCTTGGCCTCATTTTTATAATTCCATCTCCTCAAATAGATCAATGATCAGGTGATAGATGATGATCTATTAGAAGATAGAAGGTAGAGGTGTGAGAAAAATAGGGGAGTGGGGCTATGAAGTGCAGATAAGAGGCGGAGAGGGTGAGGTATTTATTTAAAAATATAAAACCAATATATAATTTAATTCAATTTCATGAAAAAAATTCAAGTGGTGACAGGAATCTAGATGGCTTGGGCAGCGGTACAATGCCATTTATTTTTACTGTGAACTCCCAATGGGATCCCACATAACTTTTGTGGGGTACCTAATAAACCTCACTCCCAATCTGTTAATTTTTCAACCCAAAAAAACTCAGCTAAATTCCCTTTTGGATATTCCTTTATCTCTAAAAATATCATATTTAACACCTCAAAGATGTCTAAAATCTTGTATTCCCAATACATATTCTAATTCAATGTATCAATCAGTTCTAATTCTAATGGAATCTTGATAAATTCTCATTATAACTAACCTGCAATAAAATGGGCCATTACAAAAACCCCAATATATGGATTCTCATTCCTAAAAAGCATCTATAAATATTTATAGACTTCCCATTTATCCATGGGAATCTAATTACTCTACCAACTCCCATTTTTGATCTAATTTACAATGGTTTTTTATAAACATTCTCTTACCTACAAGTGTTTTCCTAAAAACCAATATTCTGACCATTTATATCCATCATCCATATCTTTAATGATCTCTATGAACCAATTATATCAAAAAATTCCTAATTTCACATAATAATCATCGGTTGGTACTTCTACTTATCCATCTCTTCCAAAAAATATGCGCCTAATGAATATTTGAACTACCTATTTATGTTGCCTAAACAATGAGGTCTCATACTAGATAAATCAGTTAAAATCACTCAATTTACATGATCGTCCCTTAAATGTTAGCATTGGTGGTCTGTTCAAGAAAGATACATACTCTGGGTACCTCAATGGTTCAATTGATCTACTCTAATCATACACAATTGACTATAGACCCCCCCCCCTCAAGGCTCAATCCCTAAAAAATTGTTAAGACGATTGTTTTACTATATATACAAAAGTATTGATATTCTTTTTCATAATCCTCACTCAAACTAGATAACTATGTTCTCATATTTAATAGTCATAAATGTATTTATCTTCATAAATACCTAGTAGTACTCTCTCAAATTATAACATGAATACATTATCATATAAATTTATTTTACATAGAGATATGATAATTATTTCCAAAATCAATATTCTCAATTGATCCAAATAGAATTTATCTTCTTACACCCTAGTATCATAGGTGAAAATCAACCATCTAACATCTTTTTTTCACATTATTGGTAGCATTCACTAAAACACGTCTAATATATGGGTTGCATCCCAAAAAAATGATAGGGTACTCGCCTCTATATGGTTCTCTATATTATCATCTTGTTGACACCATCTCACCAAAATTTATGATTTCGATAAGGACTACTACACTTGATATATGCTCAATAAACCCAAAAATACATTTTATGAGTCTTAATCTATAGTTAATAGACCTGACAATACATTATAAAAATAATTTCATACTTCATAACTAATTATACATAAAAATTTCTACTATGCATAACCACAAACACCCCCTACTCAAACAATCATGAATGAAAATACTTGTTAATGTAACCTTTAACACTTATACCAACATGATTTTTTTCAATACAGTGACCTTAGTAGTCATATATTGATTCTTCTGCACAACCAAAAATTGAATTCACACCTACTGATGTGGCCTCAAAAACATATGTTTTGTCACATCTTTTTAATTAATTTTTATCAATTTAATTATTTATTTTAACATGTTTTTATATATAAGTTTACTATTGTATTCTTATAAATAAATTTATCAATTTATCAATTTTTATAATTAATCATGCATTTTAAGAATTAAATTAGTTAGTTTATGTTTCATTTTATTTTACAGTCAAAATTATTTTTATTTAGTTTGCTGTATTTGTCTGAAAATTTGATAATTTAGAATTTATTAATAAATTAATTAATTCGTCTTTTTCGCATAAATATTGTACCCTAAATTTTGTATTTCGTGTTTTAAATATCAATCAATTCTAAGTAGCATAATCTAATTTTCAGCTATCTTTTAACAATTTAACATTTTTCAATTTAATTTTATTAACTTACTGCTCTTGTTAATTTTATTTAATTAATTAAATAAATTTTATATTAACAGAATTATTAACTTCTTAACTTATTTAGTTCAATTTGTTTAATTAACTATTTTAAATAATTTAACTTTATTATATAATTTAAATCTAGTTATTATTTCATGATTTAGTTTCATTTAATTCTATGTTTTAGTTTAATTCTAATTTAAGTTTAAATTAATTAAAGTTAATAATAATTTAACATAAGATTATTTGTTTTTAAAAGATTATTTAAATTTATGAGTCTCTTTATTTTCATTTGTTTTAATTAATTTTTAGTTTTAATTAATTATTTTGTTTCGTTTTTATATATGTTTTAATTAAATTTTTTTTCTGATTGTTTTGCATTGTTGTGGTGGCACCGTAATCACTAGCCACTGTGTATTCTTACTTACTGTCTCATCAGTTCAAAGTGATCTCACCAAAATACCACACACATTTTCTTACCTTTACTATCTCAGCATCTCTACCATGACACCACTACTGCACACATTGTTTTCCTACCCACCGTAACCCTGTGGTATCGTTACTCTTGTCACCGTAAATCCAACTCATTGTTCTCCCTACTACGCACCATTTCTTCTTCCACTCACTAAGACAGTATCCCTCCCACTCGAATCACTAATACTTCTTCCCCAAACCATTCAACGTTGCAATATCAGACTAGACACATGATACTTTGCCTCCGTGAGTAGAAATCCCTCATGGACTACCAAATCTGTGGCTTAGGGAGGATATTTTCACCTGAGGAGGAGTATAACCACTTGGTTTGATGATCTGGGATCCCGTTGTATTAAATAACTCATCGTTGGAGTCGAGTAAGGGGATTGTTGTACCCCTGCTGTCATTGTGGACATGACGCCGAACAAGAAATATCCTCCCCATGTAGCCTAGAATCTGGGGGCAAGATAAAGATACAAAAATAATAAAAAGAAAAGATAAAGTAAAAGTTAATGATAATAAATTAATCAAATAAATATAATATAATACATAATAATTTTCATCTGTAACTTTTATAATATATATAAATAGATAAGTTATTAAATAAAATATAAGATTACTAAAAAAATAAATTATATTTTAAACAATATTGATTCATAAATTAAACATATCGAATCTTTAATAAATATAATAATAAAGTAATTTATTTGGATCTAATTTAAGTATCTAATTAATTATACTATCTAATTTTTATTAAAACTTATATTAATAAAATAACTTAATGAATAAGTAAGAAACTAAAAACATAATAATTATATTTAATTAAATATTTAATAATAAATTAATAACTATAATATTAATATTTAATCTATTAAATAATAATTATCAACCTAAGTATTATTATTTATCTTTAATCAACTTTTTAATTTAACTTTAATTTATAAAATAACTAGAATATATTATTTATTTTCATAGTGTTTTTTACCACTTGTTTTGTTCTTTATTGTGCAGGTTCCTTCAAGAGATGAGAATACGTCAATATTCACTTAACTAACTCACCCAGAGTTAGTAAAGTGAGAAAAACTAATGCGATGTGTCAGTCACAAAAAACGCATGTGTGTGGTGCACACATGAAGGATACATAGAGTTTGTGGAAGCAAGCGGTGATATGCGGTAGATGATGGAGGATATAAAAATAGAGTTGCTGCAGAATTTGGATGGTAGGGTAATTCATTCGATCATTCACTCGGAAGAAGAGCAAGAACCTGGAGGTGAACCCTGGAGCATCTCTCGGAGAGCCATTTCTAAGAGATCCAAGAGCCAGGAGTAGTAGCAATTCAAGCGAGTAAAGGGAGATCTCTTCCTCTGTTTTATTTCATTTTCATTCGTATTAATAGAATGATATAATCTTACATTATTGAGACAATGTTATACTAAATACTTCTAGTTTGGGGTTAAAATCGAGTTTACTAGTTACCTTTCTTCTTCCCTCTCTCTATCATTTTTTATGTGATCGGCATTGATCGGTGAGATCAGTTCTGATTGCATTCTATTGCTACATACCACCTATACGTAATATCGGAATGTCACATTTATTTTGTGAGTTTGATTGTGGATTAATTTTCTTATACATTTAAATTTAAATAAAAGACTACCGAACATACAGTGAGTTTGTTCTGTAATCTTTATCAAACCAGAATTCTCAAGTTAATTAATCTCGGAGTGGTGAACTCCAACACTTGTCAGCTTGAGTGATTTATCTCCTGACGAGGGAAATAAGTCACTCATTTTCAGTGGTATTAGTTTCAATCACTATCGTGAGAAGGAATGTTTCCAAAACTAGTAGAATTGAAATTTTTCCCAAGCATTTTACTAGATTGGTAATTTATGAGTGTTTTAATATCTCTATTTCCCGTTGTTTTCAGCTATTTCTTGCTTCAAATTAATTTAGATACAATATATGTAGTGTTCTATCACTTCACTACTTTATAAAGAATTTTTTTTTAAAATAGTAAAAAATATAATATAAAAGTTACCCCACTGCTTACAATAGTTGGGTCATATAAAAAAATTAGAAGATTAGTGGTCAAAATTTCCTTCTTGGTGGGTTCAACCGTGCTTTCCACATATACTATAGTTAATAGGATTTTGAATTTTAAACTTTGACCGGGTTCAATGACGGTTTAGGCCACCTACATATAAAAAACCATTCACAATATCACTAATATACCAATGCACCCTAGTTTATATATCACTATTTTTTCTTTCTGATTTGATGGTCATATATTGCATGGAAATCTCACTTTACCAAATCCTGAAACCCCAAAAAATTCATTTCCCTCATAGAATCAATATGTTGAACTATGGATTAAATATTCAAATCTATTCATGAGAATCCTATAATCCCATAATGATGTGGTAGGAGTGATCTTGGATTCACAACTATCCTATTTCCCTTCATGAACTTTAATTAAATGGTTCTTATGGTTCCTAAGACATTCACTTTATATGGTATTCCATACCTATAAATTATATCGAAGATTTTTTATTAATTGTTTGCAATATTTTCCCTCCCATACATCACTTTTTACTTAACGTTTATAACTCGATGGTCATTTCTAATGATTCATCCATCATATCATTCGAAGAATCAACAACCTAGATCCCATGGTTCCTTGAACCCTCCAAAAAAATAACACTAACCTTTAAACATTCCTTTTAAGAATTTATCTTAACCACACATCTTTGAATTTTTTTTTCATATAGGTATTTATATGTTTTAACCCTAATAATAGTCTCCATACCATTCTTTGGCTCAAATCATGCTTCCAAGATATGGCCATATGAAAAATTCCCACTCTCAACCCATACTCTATATCAATAATACCTCTATGATAGTCTCTAAGTATAGTACTACATTCTTTAGGTCATGTCATATAATTACATGTACACCATTTGTTGCCTTTAACAACCCTCTCAAACCTCGGTGGAAATATAAAATCAAAAAAACCCCAAATTATCATATTTTTTATAGGAGAAGAATTCTTAATCTCTATCCTAATAACTATAATATATAAATATATATCCCATGAAGCACTATTTTTTCAATCATTCTTGCATGTATCTGAAGTATCCCATTGCCTTACTCTAGCCACATAAGTTTCCCCAGCCAACTAAGACACCTTATGTTCTCACCAATACATAGCCAAATCATACCTTGTCTATATTAGTATATACCAAGGCACATAATACAACTATCCTCCCCCATCACAAGGGTGTATAAACTAATTAAGATCCCAATTCTTATAAAAAAATACCTAAGTTTACATTTCCTAAATAGGACCAAACCTAAGTCATCCATTTTCTAAATATACTCAATATTGTCTTGGAATATACTACACATACACAACTAGAATATTGATATATAAATTTAGTTAGCATATAAAAACCTAACACCTTAGCTTTAGTTAATAAATATACCCCAGGTAAATTATTCAGGAAAACACCAAGTAAATTATTATTAAAATTATAATTAACCAAAACCACTATAAAAAATGTTCCATTATTGTGAATAGTTTTCTAATTTTTTTTTCTGAATTTAAATATGACATTACACTCAAAATACTCATACACAGGTTAGGTATACCTTTGTGCCATGTATAATGAATAAATACATTCCCTCTTGATACCCCAGGCTTTGAGTAAAACCAAATAAACCCAAAAATATCATACTTAAATCGCAAACTACTCAAATGTAATATAAAAAACAATATTTACAATGCCACTACCACGGTAACATGGACTTTCATTCTGACATATGTTTATGAACCATAAGCCTATTGTCCACCCCCAAGTTCTATCTAATCATATATATGTTTATCATACAATAAAATCAAAAAAAATCAAACTACGCTTAGATACCATTTATAAATCCCCCACCTAGATCACCAAATATGTGACTAATCTAGGTGGTGTTTTCTAACCGTATGTGTTCCTACACATATGCTATGGGTTTTTAACTAGATAAATTGTTTATAACCAAAATTGGATAGATTATACTCTCAGAATCACAATATAAAATATCAATTAAATTACCAAAACATCATATATAATATAAAATAAATATATAAAATTTTATTTATTGTTAAAATCAATAAATAAAATGAAATACACATCATCATACTATAATAGAATAAACCCATGAGGGTCAAAACATACATATAAAAAATGGGATCTCTAACTAGGAAAATCATGTGTAAATGTAAAATGAGAAAAAATATAAGTATAAACTAAAAGCTAAGAAATATAATTCTTTCTTCAATCTTACCTCCAACAACCCATCAAGACATTATATTCAGATCATCTATATAATCTATTCTCTAGCATACATACCAAGAAGAAAGTAGATATTACCACTGAAGTAAAGGTGAATGATATATGTATAAAACTCAATAGGCACCACCAATAGAGCCCATAATATAAAAAGTGTATGTATGTATGAGAAAAATAAATTAAGCAATATCACACAATATATTAAAGGCGTTGTAGTGGGTGCTCTCAAATTATGTGTAATGTTTACTTCTTAGGTGTAGTAGAGTGGATGGAAATGGTTGTCTCCCAAATGAGGAATTAAATTAAAAAGCATATTAAAGGTATTATAAAAATAAAATAAAAGATAAGAACCACACTACTTAAAAGGTATATGGGTTTATTTACCATTTATTAAGATATATGAATAATTCTCGAAGAATATTGCATTTTTTTGTTTTTTTAAATGAAATTTGATTAATAAGGGGAAACAAGAAGATATTTTTAAAAGGCATAGTTGATCTAACTCTACTTCTTCATTTACTCATTCATCATTATAATTTATATTAATATGCACTTAATTATTATCCCATAATTTGTTAACCCACAAACCCTATGAAAATTAACTAAACTACTATGTTGAAATTTATTAAACCCTAGGCTAGCTTCAGAACATGCAATTGCAGCACCCTGCTTGGATTTGTGTTCTCAGGATAGCTAATGGTCAGTTGTGAATTAGGGAACATATACACCCTATAAGGGAGAATTAATTGTGTTTTGGGATTATATTTGAACTCTACCAATTGATATCATGTGGTCTTGTATTACTGATTATAATCACGCTCTCACGATTCCCACAATTCTTGAACTCGTGTTTTTGTGTTTATTGTTAAATTTATTTCTTAGTTTCATTTAAATTAAAAACTCAATTAATAGATCATTTTATGTGAATAACAGAAACTCATTGATTCAAAATAAATGAATGAATAAGGTAAGAGGTAGATATATTACTAAAAAACTATTCTTCCATGGGCAGTGTAGTCATCGTAGAAACATTTTTTATTTGCAATGGTCGTAGAAAGGGTATAAACCAATCAAGTTTCTACGCATGATTTCCAAAAAAAGAGGAATAAAAAGTGATGAAGAAATTTTAAAATCACAAAATATATGTAATAGATACTAAGAGTTTCTTGAAAGCACAATAATATTACAAAGTGAATAAAAAAATAAGGCTTCGATGAAGGGATCCTAGATTCAAGAGCTCTCCCTCTTAAAATGCTTGAAGAAATGGAGTGAAACCAATTATCCTCTACCTTAAATATCTCAATTCACGTCCCAACCCCTCAAAATGATAAAAATAAAAATTTAGAGAGTGGAGGGGGGGGCTAGGTCATAAGTGGTTTCCAGTGTGAATTGGGAAATTTGGGAAAATATTTTAAGCCCAATTTAACCTCATGCTTAACCTCAAAACGTGTGAACCAACTATCCTTTGAGATGAATGAATGGTTATAAATTGGGTGCTCAAGATCCTTTTCATATATGGTCCCAATCCATTCACGGATGAAGAAGTTGTGGCCCAAATACTTATGTAGTGTCCAATCTAGAGATTCTAGTACAGTTTTGAGTTCATGGCCCATAATGTCCAATCAAATGCATGATTTAGCACATATATCCTAAATGAATGTTGTATCCCATTAGGTTAGGAACTCTGTTACCAAATTTTTACTTTAAATAATAAATATAAAAATATATATTTCTGAAATACTATAGAAAACTATAAAATAAAAAAAATGGAATTTTCATCATGTTTTCAAATGAATGCTCTAATCCCAAATATTATATAAATAAAAATATTTATCACAATGTGATGAATTTATTTCTTTTAATAATATTAAAATATTCAATAAAATTGTGTTTTATAAAATCTGCCACACTTACCCTTTTCACATCTAGGAAAAACATTATATCATGTATTTCAAAAAAATTACAAGATATGCATGTTCATATTTATCAATCCAGAGTGGTAATATATTCAATGTAAGAATCCCATAAAGATTCAATATCAATAAATTTTAAATTAACTATCTCATAAATTGTATGAAAATAATATATAGTGATATTAATGACACCAATCATAGCGAAACAAGTTATGGTTCAACCATACCATTAATTCCCCTCATGTCTGTGTGCCAACCATTTCAAGCTCAAATATCGACCCTTTATTTAGTATATTCAGATCAAGAGAAAAATTATTCTTACCTATTTTAATTCACTGAACATGTTCTATATTCTATTACAATCATATTTCAAGACTCGCTCACTTAATCATTCCAGAAAGTAATACATTAACTCCCAACCAAGATATCCTCGTGTGTTGTACATTTCATCACTCCCATCATTTATTATTATTATTATTTAAAAGTTTCATATGAAACAAATCTCACACTCATATATCAAGCCTTTTTTGATCTCCTCATGAGACTAATTTTAATAGATATAATAAGATCATAGTTTGAGGAATAATGGTTTTTGACCCACCCAAGACAGAACCCATATTTTTATTCTTTTTATTTTTTTAGGGCATACAACAGTCGAATAACTGGTACACACACATAGGTCAATTCTGTATAGTAATGAAACTGATCGGAATAGAAAAGAATGTATGTATCAACCATTGATATAAGATGAAATTTTTTACCTAACTTGGTTATACATTTAATTGAGTGGGGAATATTTTACAAGTCAGGGTTGTGTAAAAATTTGTGTAGAGAATACAATGACATATTTAACCATGAACAAATATCACAAAGAATGGTGTCAAAATCTAAAAGTTCTTATAACAACACAACCAATCATTTCGTTGATAACTTCTATTTTTATATAAATTAACCCTTGATAATGAAATCTTACTCATGCTTATCATTCTAGTAATGAATTTTGAAAACATGCATTTTCCATATGTTCCACATGAGAATGTTACACAATTTTATTTTTTGATTTTTTTTTTAAATTTTAACCAAAAAAATAATAGAAAATACACACAAATGAAATTCACAAATATCTAACCCAAAAATTTTTCCCCTCCCCCACACTTAAAACATTGCATTTTCCTTAATATGAACCTATGAGATGATATGTGTACATGAAATATATAATTTTAAATAGGATAAGTAATATAAAAGTGAAAGGGTTAGGAACAGCCTGATATTTTTAAGTAATGATTGGCTCATGTAGTGTGATGAAGTCAACTGCATTAGTAGGAGGGATTTCAATGTATTTCTTCAAACATTTCCCATTGATTATAATGATCCTTTATGTGTCCTTTTGTGTAATCTCCACTACACCGTAATGAAAAATATTAGACACAACATAAAGACCCAACCATCTGGAACACAACTTACCATGCATCAGCTTCAGTAATGAACTATAGAGTAGAACTTTCTCTCCAACATGAAACTCTATTTATTGGATCATTCAGTCATTATATAATTTTGAACTTTCCTTATAGATACTTGAGTTATCATATGATGATAATCGAATCTCCTCAATCTGTTGAATTTGTAGCTTCCATTGAATTCCAACATGGTCCAAATCCATGATGCATTTCTTTATTTCCTAATATGCCCGATAATTGACTTTCATGAGGATATAACATGATTTCCTAAAAACAATAAAAAATGGGGAGATGCCAATGGGGTTCTTGTATACTGTCCTATAAGCCCACAATAACTCACCCAAGAACTTACTCTAATCATTCCTATTTGGATGCACAGTTTTCTCAACACAAAAAAATAAACTTCTGGTTTGTAACCTCAGCCTGGCCATTTTTTTGAGGGTGGTATGGTATTGATGTTTTTTATGTCAACCCTTACTTTTGAAGGAGGGAATCTAAATACGTATTGATTGCAAAAGTGTGTCCCTTGGTCACTGATGATGGCCTTTGGTACTCCAAACCTACAAAAAAATATTTGTCGTGACAAAGTCCACTACAACATGAGAATCATCAGTCCTAATGACCTTATACTCCACCCATTTACTCGCATAATCAAGAGTAACAAAAATATACAAAAGACCAAATGAACTAGAAAAAGGACCCATAAAATCAAATTCTCATACATCCAAAATATCAAAGAACAATATGGGTTTTTGGGGTATCTTATGTCTCATAGAAATGTTCTAAATGTGTTTGAAATGTGAGAAAGACTTAAAAAACACTTGAGAATCATGGAATAAGCTAGGAAAATATAATCCAGAGTCTAAGACAATCCTAGCTATTCTTTGGGGTCAAATGTGTCCTTCACATGAAAATGTATGGAAAAAATGTAGAACATATTCAAACTCATGATCAGGAACATAGCTCCTTATAACATGATAACTACACATGCGCCTTAGGTAAGAATCATCCCAAACATAAAATATTGAGTCACTTTTTAACTTTTCAACTTGATGCTTCTTTAAATATACAGAAATTTCATAGGCCAAAACGTCGTTAACTAAATCAGCATACCAATGATGTGTACCTGAGAGGAATAAATATTATCATCCAGAAAAGTGTTTTAAAGTTGTAACTGGTCCAAGATGTTAGCCTCTATTGTGTGAGTAAGAATAATCTTGTGGTCTTCAACCAATTTTTCTATAAGCTTATTATCCTTTATCTCGATATCAAATTCTTGAAGAATCAGCATCCATCAGATATGCCTAGGCATCACATTTGGATTCTTCAAGAGGTACCTTAGGGCTATATGGTTGGGAAAAACAATGACTTTAGAGCCTAATAAATATAAATGGAATTTTTCTAAAGATAATATGATGGTAAGAAACTCTTTTTCTCTGGTTGTAGTTTTATTGGTCCAAGTCCCACTTCCTCAAATCATAGGCAATAACATGTGAACATGCCTTCACCCTCTGTGATAAGGCTGTAATAACTACAAAGATTGAAGAATCCCACATCATCTCAAAAGGAATGTCCCACCATGGGGGTTTTATGATCGATGGAGTGGTCAAAAACTATTTTAGCTCATCAAAATAAGTCCTGCAAGAATCATCAAACACAAAATCAGAATCCTTTTAATGTAATCACGATATAGGAAGAGAAATCTTTCTAAAATATTTGATGAAGCATCGATAAAATGATTCATTCCTTAAGAATGATCTGACATAATTCACACATGAAGGATAGAGTAAGGATGAAATAATATCTACATTATATCTACCAACCTTTATCCCATGTTATGACACTACATTCCCAAATAAAATCTCATGCTCTACCATGAAATTACACCTTTTAATGTTTAAGACCCGATTCATCTCAATACAAAAATTCAACAACTATCCCAAATTATGGATACAATCATCAAATGAATACCCATACACTGTATAATAAATTATAAATACATCCATTAAAGTCTCATGAAAATTAGAAAAATACTCACCATTCATCTATGGAAGGTACTTGGGGCAATGTGAAGTCCACATGGCATCCTTTGGTAGGTAAATGTACCAAATGTACAAGTTAATGTTGTCTTATCCTGATCCTCCAGAGATACAGTAACCTTCAAATATCCAAAAAATCCATCCAAGAAACAATAATGTGTCTTCACATCTAGTATCTTAATAATTTGATCAATAAATGGGAGGGGGAAATGGTCCTTGTGAGTGGACTGATTTAGTTTCCTATAATCAATACACACATGCCAACTATTCTGCACCCTCATTGGAACTAACTCCTCTATATCATTTTTAACAACAATAACACCACTTTTCTTAGACACATTATGAATAAGACACACCCACTAAGAATCAGAATTTGGATAAATTATACCTGCCACCAGCAGTTTTTCAACTTATTTTTTAACAACTTCCAGAAGAGTTGGATTCAATCACCCATGTGGATTCCTCACTAGTTTAGCCCCATCCTCCAAAATAATCTTATTCTTGGAAATGGGGGATTTAATACCATATATGTTAGCCACGATATACCAAACTTCCCTAATGTTCTCCATCAATAGATTCAAAAAAAAATCATGATCAAAAGGGTGATTGTTAGCAATTATAAGAGGAAATATCTCACCATTTAACAAGTATGGGTATTTTAGATTTGGTGGTAATAGATTGAGTTGTAATATAGGGGTGATGTATGGATGGAGACATTGAAGGACCTAATATATATGCACAATTAACATCAGTATAAGAATGTACATCATAAAAATCATAGAATAAATAATCAAATCCATCAACATACTCAACAGCCATTTCATAAGGAGAGTGAGAATGATCAAAATCTGAATATGAATCCATATAAAAATAAAATCTAAGAGAGTTTTGCACATTATAAATAGGTGTGGAAGAGATATTACCCATCATACTAGAACCAATACTCCTAATATCCCTAAGAATAGGACAATCAAATTCCGTGGGATTTTAATTTGGTGGTTCAAAATGGGAGATAACAAAAGAAGAATAGTCCTATGAGGATAACTTCCTAGAGTACATAACATTAAATATCACAACTTCATCTCCAAACATCATGGAAAGTGTACCCTCATGAACATTTATGATAGTTTTTTCAGTTTTTAGGTACGTTCTATCTAAGATAATGGGATCATGATAACTTGCCTGATCATCCTCCATGTTAAGCATGTAGAAATATGCTACAGAGATTGTGTCTCTTATCCGAACAAGTACATCCTCAAGGACTCCGGATAGATATGTTATTGATTTATTCACTAATAGCACCATTACTCTCACCGACTTCTACTCACTAGCCTGTAAAGAAGAGAATTCATAGTGATGTATCACATTTATCAATGCACTTAAACCACATAAAGTATCAAAAAATGGTAACTCCCCTATGGTGCATGCTATGATGAATGTCCCAGAAGCCTTCCACTTTTTGTTCATTGCAAGAGTTGGTGTAATGAGTGCTGATACATTCCTTCTAAGATTGATCCTCTCATTTACCTTGAGCCCACTTCGATTGGTACAAATTTCTTTTAAGAATTTGTTATACCATTGGATTTTCTTGATGGATTCAAGTAGACGGATACTGATTTCAACACATTTAAATGTATCCAAAACATATTTTTGCATCACCTCTTCATCCATCTTCTTGTTTGAATAAATCTTTGGAAATGGAAGGGTTTATGAGGAACATCATCAATATTTTTCTTACCATTGTCTTTCTCCTACGGTTTCTCATAAGTGGTTCTTGAATGGGGGTTCTTTGGAGTTGAGGTAAATCCAGGTGGAAAGAAAAATGTAGATATAATAGTTTTTTTCTTCCCACTGGTTAATATGATGGCACTAACATTCCCCTTGGTATTTGGAGTAGGTTGGTATGGAAGATTTCAAGAGTTCTTATATACCAGTTCATGGAGGGCAGTGGAAATCTAGCTCATTTGTGACTTCAACTCCCTCAACTCCAAACCTTGAATCTTCACCTCATTCAATTTATTAAAACCAATTTGTTTATAAATTTCATCAATATTAGAATCTAACTTTGGTTGAGAATTTCCTTTTTGTTGACTTGTTGATTCGTGGGATTCAAATCACCTTTGGAATTTTTGGAAACCCTGTTGGTAAGGCATAGGCTGCTATAAAATTTTTTTTGAAAAGGGGGACTTTATTGTTGTCCAGATTTATACCTCATGTGTGATTGATCATTTAACCCTTTGTTTTATATTGGATAAAAGTAATCATAATTCTTCTGGGGATGTGGATGTTTTATCTACTAAAATGTTACGGGGCCCGTAGCGGAATCCAGTGTGTTGGGTATTTTAAATTTTTCAACGACGGGATGTTGGAACTTGTCGTCACCGATGATCCGATCCCTAGTAAGGTTCGAGGATCTCGCGTAAATTATAAAGAGCACAAAAATAAACTGAAAACATTCCCATATCAAATCTTAAGGAATGCTCGACTGAAACTTGCCACTTGCGATTGTTTCTTGAAGAATCCATATTAGGATCCCTTTAGATCATCCACACACACTTCAAAAATATTCTAGAATGTCGATCATCAAATTCTAGGAGCTAGTGCAGTGATCTAATGATGTCTTCAATGCCCCAATGATCACCGCATCCAGATACATTCAATGCTTGAGGAAGATCTTGACCAGAGTTCTTGTATCAAGAGTCTCTCTCACTTTAGAAAGTGATAGGTTATAGAGGCTCTCATTTTTCATTCCATGAAATGAATGAATAGTTTAATGTAAAGAGATACTTACCTTTATTTATATTGGTGTTGCAAAATACCCATTTGGGTTCCCCATCCCTTATTTATTTCAATGTCCACTAAATAAATTATTTTTAACAACTAAATTGTGTCAACGTTATTTATTATTTTACCACATACCTACAATATCTATAAAATATATTATATGACAAATTTGAGCCATTTAACTCAACTCTCTATCCCTCTTAATATTAAACGAACCTTGAATATTAAAATAATATTTGTTCGATAAATATTTTCCCATATTTAGATAACTTGTAAATACTTTAAATAAATTCAATCCCAATTTTTCATAACTTGTATAATAATGAATTTATTTAATCCTTACGGTGATAAAAAACATGGACAACACTTGGACACCATGGTGGGGGCCACATTGTCCATATACATATTAAACTGAATAGGGATGATTCTTGAATACGCTATTGTGTGTCACCATCTATGCCCTTATCTCGATAGCAGTGAATAAAATCCATAGACCAAGAGCAGATTCTAGAAACCCATCATGATCCCTAAAGAAAAGGATTTTCATATCAACAAAAACCTACCTAGGAACACTGTATGTATACTATAATCTCTTTGTCTTTAAATATCTCATAATTTCAGACACACACTCATGTCATTATCCTTTTCTTGCTTTATTATTTTTTTGACCTTTTAATATGGATTTGCCTTTCGACTACTTTGGCCAAAGACTTATAAAGGTAGCACCATCCTAATCAACCATGCCTGAGATATAGAACTTCCCAAACTTGGAATCTAAAAATCCTTTCTTAACCATTCAACCAATGTCATACATTCAATGATTCACCCCACATAAGTAACCTTGCCATGATTTCAATACAATGGTTATTGTCTTGCATCAAAGAATTCAATCAAATGATACACATTGGTAGTGGTTTAAAGTCAGGAGACCAATACACATGTCTGTAGATAATAATAACCAATGACACCCAAAACATGTGTTTTTCCTATTGGCGGGTATGTCCTCTAGATCTCACTATAATAGATCACCATGTATGAACATCATTAAAAGAAGTCTAAAAGCTTATGATCCCCCAACAACTGATAGTCAAACATATACTGTGACCTATCAGTAAGATGTATCTTGACTATAGAACATATATTTAATATTAATGTCATTGTATATCAAGGATCTCATTATATCATGGGATCTTCTATAACCTTTTGATCAGAAAATTAATCTTTGGACATTACCATTTCAATAGTGGACAAGGAAAATTCTTCACTACAATGTTAATATGACATCATGTATTACTAACTTTATTCATGATATGATAATCAAAAGTAAGACATAGTTGGTTCTAGGGCACCCACTATTTCAACACTCCCATTTTCACTAGATCCAACATTCTAACCAAACTTGTTAGCCACTCAAATAATAAAGAACATGCTTATGCGGAGTAAATGATTTAACTATTGGGTCTTCCACATTTTCTTTGTGTGGCATATCTATTGTATGTGACCTCATCTCCTAGCATAAAAATTCTCAAAAGATGGTATCCCTAAGTATATTGCTTTTTTCCATTGTCATAACTTGGCAACTTGGATAGTAAGAATATCAAAATTTACATTATCATAATA
Organism: Viscum album; assembly: GCA_963277665.1. Taxonomy (NCBI): domain Eukaryota; kingdom Viridiplantae; phylum Streptophyta; class Magnoliopsida; order Santalales; family Viscaceae; genus Viscum; species Viscum album. Next base: position 197,075,171 of record OY728135.1, on the reverse strand, counting down.
CTTTTCTCACTAGGTGATATTCTATGAACTAGAACAAATCGTTGAATTTAACTACTTCTTATCTTCCTTAGAAGCCACAACATACACAGTATTTGTAAATATGGCTGCCACTGGCTTTTATGAGCTTGAATCAGTCATCTAATTTTCCTAACTACGATACTAGATCAAATTGATCTATAGATTACTAGTTTGTGTCCCAGAAAAAACTAGTATATGTTCTTCTCCATGTACCAGGTACATATCATTTGTGCTTTCCAAAGTACAAGATGATAGTTCTGACTGCATCACTTGTAGTTCTCCTGGAAACAATTGATATCTTCCTACAATAAAGTATATCCTGGAAGTATCAATTATTGTACATAACATGGAATACATGATTGATCCATCACTGAAGTGTATACTACTCAAATTAAAACTTTAATGTCTTCCCATGTTATGAACATGTCATCCTAGAGAGATTAATCCTTGTGAAATTAGTAACAATTCTGAACTTGAATTGTTCCAACTTGTACTTTACAATACAATGTCACTTTATGTACAACAAACTATGTCCAAGAAACTGTTAGATCTACCTTAGTAGATCATGTTCCCTAGAACATAGGTTACTACTTTAAGTTAACCACCAGATAATTACTCTTGTCCTGAACTTATATAATAGTAAGACCAATATATGTATTCCATATTTTGTCGAACATATTTCTCTTGGAAAAATTTGGAAGTCCCACGGACCTTTGGTAGACACAAGGCAAAGATTAATTTGAAATGAATGCTCTAAGATCTTGTTTCTTACTTGAATCCTGAACGAGATTTCAGTAAATTTCTACCTTCATTGGCATTCGATGGTGTCACAGTCCATTTCTAGTTGTTTCGTATAGACACCTTCCATGAAAGTTTATTTTGACATCCAATGGCCAATAGAATGATCTTAGAAGTTTAGATATTTAAAGTAAAATTCTAATGGATTTAAGAATACCAACATGGTATAACCAATCAAGCCTTATTGGTACTTGGGTTTTACCATCCATGTATCATCTCATTTGAATACCCACCACAGTATTCAATTTATGAGCCCCTTTTCATTTTGATACAAGTAATCCATTATTGAATTTTAATTTTCCTTGGAAATCTTAGCTAACTACCATATACTACTTACTTGTAGGAATTATTATTCTCAATGAATAATTTTTCATTGGTCGCGGTGAATATAAAAACCATCACCATGGTTTCATCATTCCTATACAGTATGTGTCACTGGAACATGCCTCTTCCACATGAACTTGTGAAACTTGTTCCTATGTCAACCATTTGTGCATCTTGAGTATTGACTAAATTCCTGTAAATTCAACTCCCACTATATCTAATAGAGATGTGTACCATTATATTGAAACTTGTTCCTATGCACCATGTGTTTATCTTGATGCATGTTTGATTATATCTCAACAAAATCTTTGAATCCTTAAACATGATCTATGACATAATGGATTTTCATAATACTATGACTCATATAATATCCATTTATCATTTATTAGTTGGCATATTTGTTATGGTATTTTACCATTATTTTCAAAGCATATCTTGAAATATGATGGAAGTTACTGTAGGTTGTAACATTGATACTACTTACATCATAACTCTGATGTATAAAATTTGCGTTTAAAATTTCCTCCACTCTATATTTTGATGATCAATGTTAATATATAAGACACTATCATCAATCCTTCTTATGAACATCAATACCATGATGTAGATAAGGTAATGTGTGTTTAGAAATTACACCATGCTACATTATCTTGATCGATGATTTCATAGTCAAGATATTCTTCAGCATGCCAGCTCGATGAAACTCATATCTTCTGACCATGCACTCACTTCACATTTTCATACCTTAATTGCTTAATGTAATCATATGAAGTATCTTTACCTCTATAATTCCTTTGGAATAGTTCACACTCTCTTGTTGAACTAACCCTAGAATCTTTGTGGCATACCTTTATTTCTAAAAGTTTCTTTGTCTAAAATAATGATGACAATAATACCAATGGTGTTTAGCTCTACCAAGACTAAATATCATACAGGGTATATTCTTGAAGTCCACTTTTAGTTTTACTTGACAAAGAATTATATTTCCACAGCTGGGTAGGTCTTATGTTTTTATATTCAGTAGGTATTCCCTTTGATTCAAGTATGTCTGAACTATTTTTGAGTATGTTACACCACAAACAACATTCATTCATATACTTGGAATAATTTATCATTATGATCAAATGGTCATGTGAGATAAAATTTTTGGTTATACTCAAAAACTTGTTCAATTTTAATAAATCAATTGGAAAATAGAAGTTAAGTGTTTCTCATTATTAACTTAGGAATCATCCTTTCTCAGGTACTTGGAGAAGAAAATTTACTTCTTATAATGTTCTTATACATACTTGGTTACTATATTTAAATACACGTATGTTATTGTCATATTGTATTAAATAACAATGAATTATTTTATAAATATTAATTTATATTGATGAATATACCTGAACGAGATGCAGTTACTTGCTTATCGTATTTTTGTTCATTGCATTTTTTAAACATCCATAAATTTATTTCTAATATGTGATGAAAATAACCTCCTGTTAAATAACCAGCCTATTTTCATTAAATTGCATCATGAAGGTTCCCTCGGCATAACATGACATTGGTATTTTCATGTTTTTCTTTCAATTAATTCTCCATAAGAACAAAAAATGATATGTTCTTTAATATTCATATTACATGGAGAATGTTACTTTAAAGGTATTGAATCACTTACTCCATACCATTCATTTGTATCCTGAAACTAGAGTAATTTGTTGTAAAAAGTATAATAATGGGTTTGAATGATTGATTATGAACTGTCTTTCACTTTACACAAACTGATTTCAATCGTCGCATTTAAATCTTTCTTAGTTTTCTCCATGGAAACTTCTTGGAGATGAGACTACATGTAACATAACCCATGTCGTGATGTGACAACTAAAACTAACATCAGACATTGATGACAGTATTATGATAGAACCATCATATGATTAATTCATGAGTCTCCTATAAGCAATTTTACACCCACACTTCCGGAGGTGGCTTAACAAGTTGGGACACTAACACCTTGAATTTCTGATATAGTAATATTATGTACAAGCATCTATACTCTAATTTCAATTTTTTCTAGTTTGTAAAAATAACTTTGTTCAATATTTATCCTAGTTTTATTGTGGTATTACTTGAAATTCTCTACAAATAAACATTAGTGGACTAGTACTTTTTATGTTGATTATCGAATGGGACATTTCAAATTAATTTAATCATTAAATGTCTCCCACTATTTTATCAAAGTATAGGAACCCTTTGTACTAGAATTGGAATAATCTATTGTTTGAGTATTCTAGTGGCAAGGATCCCTGAAACTTCTTCATACTCTACAAGTTATGACTACACCACTACTCAGAGGGTTCAAGGTAGGCTTTTGGCTGACCAACTGCATGAACTCATGGTTCCTTTATCTATTGAGTAAAGTCCTAGCTTCAAAAATCATAACTTGATTTACTCAATTCTTACCTCTAAAACTAAGAAAATCTTACTATTGACATTTCATTATTGTGATTTTAGTTTAGTCAACCCACCACCCAAATAATAACTCTGCAGTAGTAGGAGACACCCTTAGTTATGGCATGCCTGGCACCCCAAACACCTGGTTTTATTCAAACGCGAATGACAAAAGGTTGTGGTGACTTAATATTTCTTTGAGGGTTTTGTGTTTTTTTCTCTTTCGATGAATCTAATCAATTTCTATTAATCTTGTTCATCTATATTGTTGCGCTCACAACTTAACATTAATAGAAAAACATACACCGCTTATTTATGAATCTTATTATATATTATTTTATGTATGTCTCCCGCTGTTTATAAATGCATAAAATAATAAACAAATGTATAAAGGTAAACTAATACTGGACTAGTCTTGAGCATCTGAACGACCTAGTGGCATTGTACCTGAGTCGATGTTTGACTCCTGATGTAGATTCCCCCATCCTGTATATATGCTTCGCATATGGAGTATCACCTCATCTTGGCGGGGTTCACGTCACATCTTGGAGTAATACCTCATCTTGGCGGGGTCTACATTACATCTTGGAGTACCGCCTCATGTTGATGGGGTTCACGACATGTCTTGGAGTACCGCCTCATCTTGGAGGGGTCCATGTCACATCTTGGAGTACATCCTCATCTTGGTGGGGTCCACGTCATATCTTGAAGTATCACCACATCTTGGCAGGGTCCATGTCACTTCTTGCATTGTCTTCGTCTGATGTACAAAAATACTCATGCGTAGGTGATGGGGAATGAGGTATAAATATACATTAGGTAAAATTGAACGTACATGTCCTTATACATTTTAACCGAAAATAAGGCGATGTGCATACAATCATTTAATTAATTACAAATATCGTATGCAATTAAATAATTGATTAAAAAAATGTAGCATACACGGGTCGGTGCTCAATACCAGAATGCAGGTAAAAATCACGATAAAATTAAATTTCATTAATTAAGTACGAGGGTTATTCAATTATATTAAATAAATTAATAAATTCAAATACATTAATTATTCTACAGTCCACTAATTAATTTAATTTAAAAAATTAAATTAGTTATTTATCCTTGGGTATTAAAATAGTTGACCAAAATTAATTTTAATTAATTAAATTTAGATACTAAAAATAAAATGATTAAATTAATTATTTCGATTAATTTAAATTGGTCGGTTCCAAAAACACACCACTGGATGGCCTGTGCGGGTCGGGCCAAACCTGAGCAGAGCTATTCCAAGCCGTGCAAGGGCCAAAATGGGCCAGACCGATCTGCCCAAAACCATTCCGGGTTGAGAGGATCCGCCCGGACCATTTCTGGGCCAATTGTTTCTTGCGGAAATAAAACTTGCTTGAAAAAACAAGTACCTCCCGGGTTTAGAAAAAATCTGGTGGGGCCGGTGCCGAAACTGCAGCTCAAAAGAGGTGTGGCTATTGGGACGATGTGAGGCTGTGGCGGTGCAGGGCGTGGTCGGAGCGAGCAGAGTACCGGTGGGGTTGTCAAGCAATTGGGTGGTCAGTGGGCAGCTGCATGGGGAAGCCCGACAACACTGGTGTGGTGTGCTGAACGTGGATGTAGGAGAGCCAAGGCAGAAACTGTGAACTGGCCAGCGTAGCATGGCGTCCAGGGGAGCCAGAGGGACTTCCAGTAGTGGTGTGGGAGGGCGACGCCCAGGGAAGAGGATGGCGGCCTGGGCCGTGAGCGGCGAGGGCTCCAATGCGAGGTGGCCGGGAACTGGCAACGACAATAGTGGGTGAAACACATGTCGAAGAGAGCGGTGTGGGTGCTGTTACGGTGAATGGCCCAGGGCGAGGCCCAAGCGATATGCGCCAGCGGTTCTGATCAGGACAGAGGGCAGCGGCATGCAGCGTGCTGAAGGTGTGCCAGATGCATGGAGAGAGGAGGTCGGCCCTCCTGGTGTGTTGTGCATTCGGGGGGGCAACCGGGTAAGGGGATGGCAGCCTCTTAGGCGGGAGGTAGGAGACAACCCGGGGTCTGTGTGGACCCTATTCCTTTTAATGTTTTTTAAACAGATGCTCCTTTTTTTAATAAAGGAGACCATTTTTTATTTTTATTCTTTTAAATATCCTCCTCCTTTTGAAAGGAGATTCTCTTATGTGTGGAATTGATGAATGCCACAGGTCATGTCTCCTCTTTTCTTATTTGAGTCAAGGTCTCCCCAATTTTCCAAAGGCTAAATATTAGGCTTTAATAATATAATAATAATTAAATGATTATAATAAAATAATAATTTATTATTATATTATTCTAATAATAAAATTAATATTGTTATTATAAAAAAATTTATTTTGAAAATTAGAAAATTTGAAAAAATTAATAATTAGCATAAAATTTTAATTATATCTCACTAACTAACCGATCTAAACATGATCGGTCCTTTGGAATGAATGAAAATTAATACCCGAGATCAAACATCAAATTAGATCCAATTAGAAATTTTAAAAATTTCATAACTCGGTCAATTGGCATTGGATCGACGTGTGGTTTGAACTGTTCTGATGAATTTCAAACTCTATACGTAATTTTATGAAAATTAATTTTATTTGGCCAAGAAAATCTATAGGATCCCTATGATAGCACTAAAGGGTTTTGGGGCCTGTAGTGGAAGTAAGGGAGTTGGGAATTTTAAAATTTTCCTTAATGGGATGACGAAACATGTCGTTGCCGACTATCTGAGCCCCAGTAAGCAATGAGGATCTCGTGTAAATTATAAAGAGCACAAAAATAAACTGAAAACATACCCATTTCAAATCTGAAGGTGTGCTCAACTGCAACTCATTGCTGGTGATCATTGCTTGATGAATCCATAACAGCATCCTTATAGATCATCCACACTAACTTCAAAAATATGATGGAACGCCGATCTTTGAATTCTGAGAGCTAGCGCAGCAATCCAACAATGTCTTCGATGTCCTGACGATCATCGCATCAATATACCTTCGATACATGATGAAGATCTTGATCTGATTTCTTGGATCAAGAGTCTCTCTCTCTAGATAGCGGGAGGAGAGAGTGATTCTCATTGTTCTTTCCATGAAATGAATGAATAGTTAAATGGAAAGGGAGTCTCGCCTCTATTTATACTGGTGTTGCAAAATACCCAGTTGGGTTTCCTAGCCCTATTTATTTCAACGTCCGTTAAATAAATAATTTTGACAAACTAAACTGCATTAGTATTATTTATTATTTTATCACATACCTATTATATATATAAAATATAATACATGATAAAACTGATCTGTTTACCTTGACTCGTTATCCCGTTTAATATTAAATGAACATTTAATATTAAAATAACATTCGTTCAATTAATATTTTTCCATATTTACTTAACATGTAAATACATTAAATAAATTTAATCCCAATTTTTCATAACTTTAATAATAATAAATTTATTTAATTATTTTGGTGGTCGAAAACATAGACAACCCTCAGACCTCGTGGTGGGGCCCACCATATCCATATACATATTCAACTGGATGTGGCAGATTATTGAATACGCTATTGTGTGTGACCCTCTGAGCCCTTATCTCGATAGTAGTGAATAAAATCCACAGACCAAGAGTAGAGTCTAGAAAACCTTCATGGCCCCTAAAGAGAAAGATTTTCATAGCAAGGAAAACCAACCTATAAACATTGACGGTTTACTATAATCTCTTTGTCATTAAATATCTCATAATGTAGGACACACACTCGTGTAATCGTCCTTTTCTTACTTTATTATTTGTTGATCTTTTCATATGGATTTTCATTTCTAATTCTTGGCCAAAGACTTATAAAGGTAGCACCATCCTGATCAACCATGCCTGAGATATACAACTTCCTAATCTTGGAAGAGACAAATCCTTTATTGACCATTCAATCGATTTTATACCATCAATGATGCACCCAACACAAGCTTCCTCACCACAATTTCAATACCATGATTTTTTCCTTGCATCAAAGTACACAATCGAATGATACACATTGGTAATGGTCTTAAGTCAGGAGACCAATACACATATCTCTAGATTGGAACAACCAATGACACCAAAGACATGTGGTGTTCCAATTGGAGGGTCGGTCCTCATGATCTCACTATTAGAGGTCACCAAGTGTGAACTTCATTTGAAGAATTATCAATGCTTATGATCCCCCATCACCTGATAGTCAAATATCAACTATGTTCAGTTAGTAAGATGTATCTAGACTATAAAACATATATTTAACATTAATGTAATTGTATGTCACGGTTCTCATTATAGCCTAGGAGCTTCTGCAACATTTTGATAAAATAATAAATCTTTGGACATTGCCATTTCAATAGTGGATGTAGAAAATTATACACTATAATAGTAAGATGAAATCATGTATTACTAACTATATAAATGATATGATAAACAAAATTACAGCATAGTTGGTTCCAGGGAACCCACTATTTCAATAGTTACTGAAATGGTCTCTTAGGTAATTTTGTCACGCAATCCTCCATCTCATGTATTTTGGGGCAATAATCAGTCGAGTGGTCTATTTTAGTATAAATAACGCAAGGTCTTATAGAGGAGGGTTAGGAAGTATTTTGTGAAAATGAAATTTATCTCACTATGGTGGTCAATTCTTCAAATTTGGTATCAATTAAAGGACTTTCAAGGGAAGATGGACTTACCTGATGTACTCCCCTGACATGTGGCATACCTCGATCACCAAATTGTTGGGAGTTTTGTTTCATCTTTTCAATCAATGCATATACATCTATTGGTGTTTTTTCCACCAATTCCCCCCAACTACAAAATCCATAATGCTTCTCTCCATAGGTGTGAGTCCATCATAGAAGTACTGTATGATAAGTTTCCCACTAATTTGGTGATGTGAGATGCTTTCACACAACTTCTTGAATCTCTCTTTGAACTCATACATTGACTCCCCTTGAAATTTCTTGATTCATGATATCTTCTTTTGAATGGTAGTGGTCCTTGATGGTGGAAAAAATCTCTACAAGAAAAGTCATTTTAAATAATTCCAACAAGTTACATCTTCAGGTTGTAAATAAAACATCCAGTCTTTTGTAGTTCCATCAAGTGAGAATGAGAATGCTCTTTTTTTATTTGATATTTAAAGAAATTTCTTGGTATAAGGGTTGAGAAAAATATACTAAATTATTTTAATTTTTTTATCTTTACTAGATAATCCATGAAGTTTTGGAAACAGGTGAATCTGCCCAGATTTCAGTTCATTGTCTGATATGAGATTTGGGTATGTAATATAATTTGGTTTATAGTTAATATTAAATGTAGCCATTTTAAATTGGTTCTATTATGTCCATTGTTTTTTTACATCCATTGGTTCTTTTTTATGTTTAAAGTTTAATTTTTCTCAATTTCAATGTTACCATAATGGATGAATTCTCCAATTGTTTATATTATAAAACTTCTTGTAGACTAAGACTCACAAATTTGATCTCTAAGGTTGCATTCAATATCAGGGTCAAGATCTAAGATATCCTCGTGATTATTTCATGTCATAAATCAATGAAAGAGAAAAAGGAAATGAATAAAAGTGGACCATAATAAAATGATAATAATTTTGATTTGATGGTCCCAAAAAAGAAGAAAATAGAAAACAAAATGAAAACATAATAAAGGGGGAAGATTAATGAAAGAAGAGAAGAAAAAATGATATAATAAAAGTAAAAAATTACCTCTAATTAGTTGAATAATGTACATTCCTCCCTAAAAATATCACCAATTTGAAAGTGCATATAGAGGCAACTCTTAAATGATGTGTAATATTTTCTTACTAGGTGTAGCAGAGTGGCTGACTAAGGTCGTCTCTCAAAGGGGGAAGTAAATTAAACAACATATTAATGGTATTATAAAATTAAATAAAATAGAAGAAACAAACAAATTAAAATGGATGGGATTTTTACTATTTATAAAGAAAGATTAAGTATACTGGAAGAATATTTCATTTTTTTGTTTTTGTTTTTGAAATGAAATTCAATTAATAAGGTGCAACAAAAAGATATTTTTTTAGAAAATATTTTTAGAAGGCATAATCGATCTAAATATACTTATTAATTTACTCATTCATAATTATTATTTAAATTAATATCCACTTAATTATGATCCTCTAATTTTTAACCCATCAACTCTACTATAATTAACATAACCACCAAGATGAAATTAATTAAACCCTGTGTTAGCTTCAGAACATACAATCGCAACACCCTACTTTGATTGGTCTTCTAAGGCTAGCTTATGGTCATTAGTGAATAAGGGAACATATGAAATCTATAAATCTGGATTAATTGAGTTTAGGGATTATATTTTCACTCTAAAAATTGATCACATGTTGTCTTGTATTACCGATTAAGATCACGCTCTCACAATTCACACAATTCTCAACCTTGAATGTTTTGTGTTTATTGTTCAATTTGTTTATCAGTTTCATTTAAATTAAAAAATAAATTAATAGAAAATATTAAGTGAATAATATTAGATCATTTATTTAAAATAAATTAACCAATAATTTAATAGGTAGACTGATTACTACAAATAACTATTATTCCATTGGCGGTGTAGTCATCATAGAAACATTTTGCATTTTCAAATGTCCTGGAAAAGGGTATAACCCAATCGTGTTTCTATTATGGATTTATAGACCAAAGATTAATATTAAGTGATGAATAAAATTGAAAATAAAAGAAGAAATGGAAGAGAAACTAAGAGTTTACTGGAAGCGCAACAATATTACAAAGTGAAGAATAAGAATAAGAAGATGGATTGGATGAAGGGATCATAACATCAAGAGCCCTCCCCATTGAAATGTCTGGATAAATAGATTGAAACCAATTATGCACAACCTTAAATCTCAAAATCCACATCCCAAACCCTCAAAATGAGAAAAATACATATTTATATAGTATATGAGAGGCTAGGTTAGAAGTGGTTTCAAGTGTGAATGAGGAAATTCAAACAAATATTTTTATCCAATTTTCACTGCCAGTTTGACTTCCAAAATTTGTGTACCTACTATTCTTATAGAATAATGATTTGTTCTAAATTTATCCCTTAAACCCCTCATCCAATTTGGGGCCAATCCATGGATGGATGAAGAATTTTTGGCCCAAATATGGATGTGGTGTCTGTTGGATCGGAAGAAACGAGGGAAATGATGGCAAGAGGGGGGGTGAATTGCCTTTTAAAAAATGATTAACAAATTAAAAATCAAAGTAAAGATGCAGCGGAAATAAAAGAGGCAAGACACACGAAATTGATAACGGAGTTCGGCCAAAACCCGGCCTACGTCTCCGCTCCCAACTCAACCGTTGAGAGATTCCTACCGCTTGCTTTTCAATGGTTTTAGCAAGAAACCCACTAGGCTTTGAGGTAGCACTAGGACCTATTACAGCTTGCTTTTGGTGGTTTAGCAAGAACCCACTTGCTTTTGATGGAATAGCAAGAACCCACTAGCCTTTTTAACGGGTGAAGGCTAGCTCACCGTGACACAAGCCTTTTAAAAGGGAAGGCTTGAAGAAACCTCTTCACACCTTAGTGGTGGTGTGAGAACCCAAAGAAAGGGAGATGAGAAAAGAGTTTGGGGTTTGTAGGCACAAACCCAAATTTAAAGCTCAAAATAAATAAACAATGAAAACCGTATTTTGAGAAGCCTTGGGAGCCTTTGATTGGATGGAGATGTTGAAGGCCGCTTCCAAGCTTCTTTGGAGGTGCTCTTGGATGTGGAATTGGATTGGAGCACGTTGGGTTCCTTGAGGAAATCCGCCGGAGGTTCGCCAAAATGATCAACAATGTGTCCGGTGGCTTGGTTAAAGTTCCGGGGCTTCCTAGGCCTTTATTTATAGGCTAGGAACCTTCAAGTATCCGTTGGAGGGCTTTGGAGCCGTTGGAAAAGGCCTCGGAGCCGTTGGAGGCCAAAAAGGAGTTGACTGGTCAAAGCCAACGGCTAGTTTGACTGGTCTACCGGCTGGCCGGTACAGTCCCACCGGTTGGCCGGTGTGCGCAAAAAGGCATAGGATTCTGGTTCAGGTGCCACCGGCTGACCGGTACCAGAGCCACCGGCTGGCCGGTGGCAAGACAGTAGGTCTCACTGTGCTGGCTGGGTGCCACCGGTCGGCCGGTGCTTGGCCACCGGTTGGCCGGTGATGAGGCAGTGGCTGGACTCTCTGTCTGGGTGCCACCGGCTGGCCGGTGGTCAAGCCACCGGCTGACCGGTGGAGCCTGGCAGTGGGCAATGCCTCTACCAGGTCCACCGGCTGACCGGTGCTATCACACCGGTTGGCCGGTGGACTGAATTTCACTCCACTTGATGTCCATTCTTGGGCCAACTTCTTGGAAACCTTGTGCCTATCATCCACAACACTTAAACACAATGTTAAACACATATTAAAGTGATTGTGATCATGAAAATCAAAGAGTGTGGGGTACAACAATCTCCCCCTATTTTGATGATCACAATCACTTATCAAGCAATGTAAAAACTTAAATGAAAGGCATGCTTTAAATGATAAATTGAAAATAAAACTAAGCAAGAGAGAAAAGATTCTCCCCCAATCAATCAAGAAATTTCTCCCCCTTTGTGATTATCAAAATAGAATGGGGCATAAAACTTGATTGAGGGATTAACTTTGAAAAACTAGAGATTCTAAACCAATTGAAATTTGAAATTTGAAAATTTGAATCAAAGATTTTGAAATGAAAAATTGAATAACAGTTTGAATTGAAAGTTTTGAATCAAAAATGAATTGAAATTTGAAATTTGAAACCAAAAGAAATTTTTGAAATTGAGAGTTTTGAATGAAAAATTGAATCAAAAATTAATTGAAATTTGAAATTTGAAACCAAAAGATGAAATTGAAAGTTTGAAAATCTTGAACAAACCTAACTCCCCCTAAATAAAAACAACTAATCACCGGGGAGAGGGATTTTGAAAAGAGATAAATTTTGGGCCGGTAAGACTCGCAAGAAGGGATTTTTCAATCCAAACTTGTCTCATAGCGGGTCTTCTCCTATAAAACTCATCGGAAAAGAAAATAGACTTGGGTTGGCCGTACCGGGCATTTTTGCAATCACACTCATAAACGAGGAGCCCGGGTTTTTTGCAATAGTTACAAAATTTAAATTCGGAGCTCCCCCTTACAAAAACAGTTGGAGCATGGGAGGAGGAGACTCGGTTGGTGTATCCTAGCCCTTGGGTGGTTCTTGATATTCGTTGGGAACCTAGGAGATTGTTCAAATTTTGTTCACCTTGGGTGAACTTGGCTAAGGTCTCCCTAAGGTCCTTGATGGTTGATTCCATAGAATCAACATTTGGAAAATTTTGGATTTTGAGGGACAACTCTTCCTTCTCTTTAAGAAGTTGTTCTTTTTCGGAAGAGAGTTTTTTGAAAGACTTTTTTAAAGCAATAAATTTTGAAGATAAAGCATGAAAACCATTTTCTAGTTGGTCTCTAGCGTGTGAGAGTTCTTCATAAGAAAGATGATTTAAAGAATTTGAATTTGAAGAACAAGAGGAGGAGTCGGAAGATGTTACCTCATGACATGCCATTAGGCATTTCGTACCGTTGTCGCTCGAGGAGGAGGAGGAGGATGAGGAGGTGTCACTCCATGTGGCCTTGAGGACCTTTTTCTTTCCTTTTTCCTTGGCCCGTTTCTTGTTGAGTGGGCAATCGGGCTTGTAATGGCCCTTTTCGCCGCACCCGTAGCATTTTACCTTGGGCTCGGATCTTGCGGTGGGTTCTTGCTTACGCGCCTTGCGGGATCTCTTCTTCTTCTTGTGCTTCTTCATAAACTTGTGCATTTGGCGGGCGAGATTATCCATTTCTGAGTCGCCGCTTGATGATGAGGAAGATGAGGAAGGAGATGAGGAAGAAGATGAGGAGGAGCTTACTTCCTTTTGTACCTTGAGGGCGATGTTCTTTGGGGTCTTGATTGGTGTGCCCTCCTTTTGAGCTTGCCTCCTCATCGTGATCTCGTACGTCATGAGAGATCCGATGAGCTCCTCTACCGGCATATTTTTGACGTCCTTAGCTTCTTGGATCGCCGTCACTTTAGGTGCCCATGAGCTCGGTAGGATCCATAGGATCTTCTTCACCATAGTTTCTGCAGAAATATTATCTCCAAGAGACTTTCTACCATTGCACACGTCAGTAAATCGAGTAAACATTTCAGAAATTGATTCATTTGGGTGCATGGAAAAAGACTCAAAATCTTGTCTATACATGTCTAATCTAGTATCTTTGACTTTATTAGTGCCTTCATGGGTCACTTCTAAAAGCTTCCAAATTTCATGTGAAGTGGTGCAAGTGGATACACGATTAAATTCATTTCTATCTAAGCCGCAATGGAGAGCGTTCATGGCTTTGCCATCAAGCTCAAAATTTCTAATATCGGCGGGGGTCCATTTGGATTCGTCGGGGGAAGACAAAGAATAACCTTGCATGACAATTTTGTAAATAGGATATCCTATGCTTCTAAGAAAAGTAGTCATGCGGGTTTTCCAATAATTATAGTCGGTCCCATCAAAAAATGGAGCCCGACCCAATGAGTAGCCCTCGGGGGCGAAAGAGGTAGATGCCATCAAAAAGGATCTTTAATTTGAAACCGGGTTAGGGAATTATTCAAATACGTGCTCTGATACCAATTGTTGGGTCGGAAGAAACGAGGGAAATGATGGCAAGAGGGGGGGTGAATTGCCTTTTAAAAAATGATTAACAAATTAAAAATCAAAGTAAAGATGCAGCGGAAATAAAAGAGGCAAGACACACGAAATTGATAACGGAGTTCGGCCAAAACCCGGCCTACGTCTCCGCTCCCAACTCAACCGTTGAGAGATTCCTACCGCTTGCTTTTCAATGGTTTTAGCAAGAAACCCACTAGGCTTTGAGGTAGCACTAGGACCTATTATAGCTTGCTTTTGGTGGTTTAGCAAGAACCCACTTGCTTTTGATGGAATAACAAGAACCCACTAGCCTTTTTAACAGGTGAAGGCTAGCTCACCGTGACACAAGCCTTTTAAAAGGGAAGGCTTGAAGAAACCTCTTCACACCTTAGTGGTGGTGTGAGAACCCAAAGAAAGGGAGATGAGAAAAGAGTTTGGGGTTTGTAGGCACAAACCCAAATTTAAAGCTCAAAATAAATAAACAATGAAAACCGTATTTTGAGAAGCCTTGGGCGCCTTTGATTGGATGGAGATGTTGAAGGCCGCTTCCAAGCTTCTTTGGAGGTGCTCTTGGATGTGGAATTGGATTGGAGCACGTTGGGTTCCTTGAGGAAATCCGCCGGAGGTTCGCCAAAATGATCAACAATGTGTCCGGTGGCTTGGTTAAAGTTCCGGGGCTTCCTAGGCCTTTATTTATAGGCTAGGAACCTTCAAGTATCCGTTGGAGGGCTTTGGAGCCGTTGGAAAAGGCCTCGGAGCCGTTGGAGGCCAAAAAGGAGTTGACTGGTCAAAGCCAACGGCTAGTTTGACTGGTCTACCGGCTGGCCGGTACAGTCCCACCGGTTGGCCGGTGTGTGCAAAAAGACATAGGATTCTGGTTCAGGCGCCACCGGCTGACCGGTGCCAGAGCCACCGGCTGGCCGGTGGCAAGACAGTAGGTCTCACTGTGCTGGCTGGGTGCCACCGGTCGGCCGGTGCTTGGCCACCGGTTGGCCGGTGATGAGGCAGTGGCTGGACTCTCTGTCTGGGTGCCACCGGCTGGCCGGTGGTCAAGCCACCGGCTGACCGGTGGAGCCTGGCAGTGGGCAATGCCTCTGCCAGGTCCACCGGCTGACCGGTGCTATCACACCGGTTGGCCGGTGGACTGAATTTCAGTCCACTTGATGTCCATTCTTGGGCCAACTTCTTGGAAACCTTGTGCCTATCATCCACAACACTTAAACACAATGTTAAACACATATTAAAGTGATTGTGATCATGAAAATCAAAGAGTGTGGGGTACAACAGTGTCAAATTTGGAAAGTTCAGTCCACCTTTGACTTTATGGGGCATTAAGTCCAATCAAATGCACGATTAAAATCATATGTCCTAAATGAAAAATATATCTCATTAATTATGGAACACAGTTACAAAATTTTATTTTAAATAATACATATAAAAAATTATGTATGAAATACTATTGTGAACTGTAAAATCAAAAAATATGAATTTTCATCAAATGTTCAAACGAATGATCTAATCCCAAATATTCTATAAATACACATATTTAGAATAATGTTATAAAATTATTTCACTTATTATCAATAAAATATTCAATATTTTTTTTTTCAATTTACAAGAAATCATATTGTCTCATTGTGTGCTTACCAAGACACCAAGACACCAGACCTTACCTTCTTTAAACAATAACAGTACATTGTCTAAGAAACCTCTTAGACTAAACCTTGAGTCTCAAATACCTATAACTCAGGCACCATAAAAAACCATGTTTATAAATATACTACCCACACCTCATGTGTCATAGATAACCCAGTTTAGGTCCCTAATAAAAGATATTTGGAACCATAGAGTACCGTATCTGGGCCCCTCAAGAAAGTAATTGGGAATCTAGGAGTTCTGTGTTTAGGACCATAAATGAATAATTTTTGAGACATAAAATTTCATGATCTACCCCCTAAGAGAAAACATTAAGGACCCTAAAATTCCATTATTGAGGACTTAAGAGTAGACACCGGAAATAATTTAACCCTATGAATAGGCCCCCAAGAATTCACAATGGAAACTAAGAAGCACTATGTCTGGGGCCTTAATAGTAGACACCAAGAACCACTGAACACCACAATTTATCCCTTAATAAAATTTAATTGAATGTAACAATCAATTTAAATATATTTCATTGACTTATATGGGTTGAAACAAAATAATGAATTATTGATATAACCCATTCCATATCTCTCTACAAGCAATGGAACCTCACCTAGTTCATTACTGGAATATAACATCCAATTTTAACTCACCTCACAAAACTCAATCATCCAAAATGTGTCTTTCACTATAACCACAGTCCATTTTCAATCTTGAATCCCATAGGCCCTGATCAATCTACTAACGCTAACTCACTATTCATACCATGATAAACGTTTCATATATACCAATATTAAACAATATCCATATCTCAACTCCCCAAGAAACTCACCCCAACATCCCCTTAGGTGATAAATTCCAATACAAACACCCCCACAATGATTTGAATTTGATAAACCTTTATTCAACACTCAACCAATATCTAAACATGTGTAATAACCCAAAGCACAACTAATACCTCAATATATCTATAGGTAAGACATACACCAATACAAGTTTGTCCGCATAAGGATTCCTACTAAAATATCATGCCCTAGCATACCTGAATCCATATATCAAAAAATCTATAAAAGACAAAGACAACACATACTCACAATCATAACTCTTATAGGAATATAGAATGATTATAATGATTATTCCCCCATTAAATCATTCTAAGATACACATAATATATTAAAATACCATTACTATAAGGCTAGTAACCATTCATTTCACACTCTATCCATAAACCACATCCACTTAGACATTTTCAAGGTTTTTAGACCATAACCATTTCTTTACCATAGTTATCCAAAAGACTAAACACTATGCAAACTAATCTCTAAATAACTTACCTGATTAAGAATTTAGTAATTAATTCACTAAGTTCAATACTAATTCAATTGAAATTTATCCCATTTTATAAGGTCCTCTTAGGGTTCATCCTATATATTTAGTGGCATACACACTTTGATACATGGCTATAGACTGATTTTGAAATTACCAAATATAAATTGAAACTCCTGTTTTAGTCATAGGAGACTCTCTCTAGCCTAACTCATATTCAGGTTTCCCAAACCTAAACCCCTATGCATGCACACATGTAACATATAAAAACACATGAAATTTTGCTTAATATTAAATATAACTCATACCATTACGTATTAATATTTAAATCATCTAATATATTTTTAATATTCACCCTCATTTTCTAAACAAAACTAATCTCAAAAAAATGGCCTAAAGTGGGGGTTTACACTTGAAAAATTATGAGTTGGGAAAACAATAGAAGAATATAGGGATATTAAATTATCCTTGTCTACATAATTCAAATTCCTTCTATGTATCGATATTTGAGAAACAAATAACGATCTTTTAGAATATACAAAGCAGAAGAATATGGGAGAAAAATAGAGGGAGTGGGATTATGTCATATAAGGGGAGGGTTGGTAAGGTATTTATTAATAAATTTAAAATCAAAATAAAATTAATTTTGTTTAAAAATACTTCTAGAAAGAAACTAGACTTCCAATTTCCTTCTATAGAGATCTTTATGGCCTTCCATCATGTTCCTGATGGGAACTGTTATAGATCACTTATGAGTTATAAATTATCAAACACCAAAACCTCAATTGGGT
Organism: Viscum album; assembly: GCA_963277665.1. Lineage (NCBI taxonomy): Eukaryota > Viridiplantae > Streptophyta > Magnoliopsida > Santalales > Viscaceae > Viscum > Viscum album. Next base: position 197,057,118 of record OY728135.1, on the reverse strand, counting down.
CCCTTACAACCACTATTCAACTTTTAAAATATCATTTTAACACCCCAAAAATGTATAAAATACTCTATTATGAATCCAATATTTAATTCAAATTCCAATCTCGCTCAAACTCTATGGATGTAAAGATTTATTTCCCGTTCCACTAACAAAAAGGTCATTACACCCATTTTTTTAAAAATCCATTTTCTCTAAATTAGAAGAATATTTGGGAAATTTATCATTGATCACTTATAACTCCATCTATTCTTACTAAGTATCTGGGTAAATAATCTAAAAAATATGAAATAATCAATACACTATGTTATAAGAAAACATTGATCGTGATTCCTTCTAAATATTCCATAACAAAATTTTCAAGTAAACATGAAATCATTACAACTTGCCTCTAATGAGGTATCATGTTTTCATCCACATATGGATCCTTGTCATCAAGGAGTTTTCATACACTTAAATGAACTAATATTAGTTTACCATTATATAATTATACTCTATATTTCTTCATCACTAACACTAAATTGTTTTGTAGATCATCCCATCACATTACACAAAAAAAATAGATTCACTCAGAATGAATTATTTATTCTAAGACATAAGATTTATCTATATTATTAAATTAAATATTTCAACATAACATTATCTCTTGAATAAAAAATAGTCATAAGTGATAATGTCATTATGATCCATGATTAATGGGAAAATAATCATTGTAAAATTCCAAACAACAACTCTTTAATGAAAATAGCTCCCACCCTATATGCACCGTCAAATGGTTTGGGATTAGAAGATATTTTTAAATATATAATCCTTGATCACATTCCTAATTTTTGGAAAAAAATATTGTGATCATGAAAATAATAATAACCATATTTCAAGTCCGCCCACTATGTAATTGTTTATCCTCTCGATCCTTATTATTAATATTTCTTAAAAATGTATCTTAAGGTATTTCCCACCATCAAATTGTTTACATATCTCTATAAAAACATAAAGGTCACTATAAAAAGTCCCAAAATGATCAAATATCCCATGTCATGAATTCTAAGATGCTTTTACTACCCTATTTTTTGAAATCCATTCACAACAACAAGCTGATCTTAGTAATGTTCCCTGATTAACCTCATAGAATAAGTCTTCGTGGAAAATAATCACTTCTATACTTATTGTCTTTTATAATTCCACAATATAAATTATGGGGAAGAAAATTTTAAATTTTCTTTGAAATTTTTAATATGAATTCTTTAAATATATCGATATTCCCTTGAAATTATAACTAAATCACCTTTTATGATGAATGATTACATCCCCAAAAAAGGTATCATTACTTGTATTTTTTTAATTAAGAATCACATACATCACCAATATTACCACATATAAATATTTACTTATATTTATATATTATCTTCATTTTAGTGGTGGTAAAAATATCCATTCGCCTCATTTTATACCCTTTTCTCAACTCATGGATTCTCCCAACCCAGATGTAATTTCAATAAATTGAATTCATGATTCCTATAAAAAAAATATTATTCTTGTAACAAAATTCAGAAACATCATCAAAGATTTTTATTCTAACCTCAACTTCCCTAACAAACACAGAAAAAAATACACAAATACTAATATTTATTGAAGAAACATTTATGAGTAAAATGATATTTAAATATTACCTCCTCCATAAGGATGGAAGGAGAAAATATGCTCATAAAATGAGGGTGATCAAAACCAAACTCATTTAATAAATTGATATATAAAAATAGTTATTACCCATTTCATTTTTAAAATAAATTCATAAATTTCGACCCTAATAACAAATTTACAACACTTTTAAAACTGGAAAATATTTATTTATATTTTATTTTTATAATTTTAATGATGTTTTTTATAGTGAAACATGTTTCAAACCCTAACCCAGATCTAAATATAACATTTATTATAATAATAAATAATAAATATTATTATTATTATTATTATTTATATAAATATATTCATGTTTCAAGTATCCTATAAGAGGTTACAAAACTTGAATAACATTATAAACATATAATATATATAATTCTTAGACTTGATTAAAAACCAATTTAGATGTAATCAAACCAAATTTATTCAGGTCAAGTTGGTTTGATTACATAGTTAATGAGAAAAAATTATTTTTTATACATAAACCATTAAATACCACACATCATAATTAGTTAGTTTCTACTATATTATGAATAAGTACTCATAACCACCCACATCTTCCTATTGTTATATTACCGGTAAATTTTGAGAAATCACTTGTTATTATTGGTACAACATATTGGGCGTATACCATCATTCAGGCCTACCAAAATATGTTCAATATCATAGTTAGTCCCATGTTATTCCATAAAAATACACTCTAGGATCTAAAAAACAATTTGGATTTTTTCCCTAAACGTTACATGATGCATGAACATGAAGGGGTTTTTTCTCTAATACATTTGGTAAGAAACACTCTTTAACTAACTAATTTATCATTTCCAACCCTATAATAATCCTCCATGTTTTCCCTTTTAATTACATAATGTTACTCCTATAAATGCCAATAAAAAAGATAGAACACATGTTATTCTATTTCCTTGAACACCCACTTATCCCATAATTACTTTCATAAAAACCCTAGAGTATATATATAGGAATTATAGTACAAGTCACTATTGAATCAAATAATGAAACTCCATTTTGAATCAATAATATTTTTTAGACTCATCTCTACATAGGTTCTCCATGAATTAGAAAAAGTTGGTAAATCATTTACCATGCTCCATAACAGCCATATCCCCCTTCCAAAGCTTTATGAATTCTCAAGTCCTTTCAATATGCATGGTTTTAGGATAAAATTTCTCATATATTACCATCTACGATCCATCCAATGATAACCACTCAATATTTTTGGTTTTTAATAGAATGTCTTGAATTTTTATATTTCTCCCTTTGGTATAAAAGTAGTTAACTTCAACCACATATCCTTGGGTGTGAAGATCAAGTCAAAATGAAATGAATGTGTTTTACCCATTCCTACTAGCCCTGTAGTCTCACATCATCCCTAATGGTCACTAGATGTTATCATGGAAAATATGGAGTAACATCATTCATCATGATCAAACTTTTAGAAAACCCCTTTCTATAGCTTGAAACACCAAAACTAAGATCATCATGAGTCATGAGTCAATTGGTGATTCCATGAGTGGTAAATTATCTTCCACAACCTCCTAATATACATTGATATATCACCTAAATAGAATGTCGATACAATTTTTAACCTCATATCAACCAATTGATTAATTATACAATCCTTAATTCACAATAATAAATGTAAACACAAATCATACTTATTTATCGCATTAAATTTTAAAAACAACAACATGTTTATTTTTACCCATTTTTAGAAAACCAATAGAATCACTCAAAATATATAATATACATGGATGATCCAATCAATAAAACCAAAATTTTAATTATGAAAGATCAACTTATATAAATTTTCAGTTTCGATGTAATTAAATTACATCCCAATTAGTTAAATAAATTAACTTATTTTCATTTTATGAACTAACTTTACCAATTAATTTATGAAGATAATATCACAATATCAATGTTTTAATACAAAATTTTACAACCCATTATTATTCCTGACCAATTGACGCACACCTAATCAAATTTTACTTTTTCATTAAAAGTACATGAGTAACTTTTAATTGAGGTGGTTTGGGACATACTTTAACATCCAAATTAAATAAACTCATATCAAATAAGATATGGATTAACCTATAAATAATATGTCATGACATTATAAATAATAAAAATTATATCATGATTCTTTAAAAAATATGCATTAAAATATTTATTAAATATGTTTCCAAAATATTAATTATAATCTCATGTCATGAAAGTTTTAATATGTAAAATTATTATATAAAAATACTTTTAAAAAATATCATATAAATATTTATAAAAACATGATAAAAATTTATCAATTTAACTCAAGGAGTAATTTTCAAAAAAATTATTCAAAATAAAAATTAAAAAAATACATTTAAGTAATACTCGTAAACCATTATAATTCCACATATAACGTCGAACTCACCAAAATGAGTTAGAGATGTCTTTTAAATACTCTCACCGTATATAATTTTATATAATTTTTGATATCACAAAAAATTTATTTATTCATAACATAGAAACACTTTAATACTCATAAAAAATACGTCTAAAAAAGTTACATCATGTGGTTTAATCACATTTCATTCTAAAATGAAAAGGTTTCTATATATAAAATTTATTAACAACTTTTTTTAACTAACTCATCACCAATAAATTATTTTAAAAATTGAAAAAGATAAATTAGTTTCTATTAATTATCCTAAATCAATTCCCATGTATAATATTTAATAATTCTATATACATAATTTTTACAACTATGAATCCCTGTTTTATTAAGTTTTCCAATTTTAAATAACTATACCTCTAAAATTATTATTGTACATAATCCAATGAATTACACATAATCAAACATGTAATAGATATTCCTATGTTTAAATACATGATAAAAGAGAATAAATGAAACCTCACCCTACTTAGAATTATAATCAACTAAAATCAAATTTAAGAAATCCTCAAGTTATCTAAATAAATAATAAAATCTCGAACTACACTAGTAACTTGAACTGAACTATAACTTTGTTGGTCAAATATATTTATAGTTCACCTATCAATCCCAGAAGTAATATCTTTGTATCTAAGAAATAACTCAAAATTTATACCATTTTGTAATAATGTTCCCTGTATAGAAACTCAATACTTTTACACGTATTTGTTACATGATTTTTAGCATAAATATACATTAAATGAAAAACAAGGATTGAAATGCCTAGTGTATTTTCAAGACTAGTTACATAAAACATTAACATGAAAATAATATTTATTTATTTTAATATTTGTAATGATATCCTAAATCCCATTGTGATCCTAAAGTATCACAACATAACTTGGGGGATATATAGACAAAATGGGAAAGAAAAAAGCCTAGTAAGGGAATAAACATGATCAAGATGTGTAACATGTGAGTCTAAGGTATAACATGATATCATAAAATAGAAGGAATATGAGTAATCAAATGGTAGAAAAAACATAAATAACATTGTATAATAATATAATGAAAATATAAGTAATGTGGTTGCAACACAAAACAAGACATAATCATAAGTCATGGGTATCTTCCAAGACAACATCACATAGTGGAATGATCCCCATCATGGATTATGTTTACTTTCTAATCTCATACATAATGTATCATGAGACAAAAACTTTACTCAATGAATTGGAGTTCAATATAGGTGAACCCATCATAATGTTTTCATTATTATTTTTTCCACAATAGTAAATCAATCATAAATCATAATTATATGATTTATCCATGGAAGGAAGTGGGTTTCATAATATTGCCTCATATCATAGTCAAAGGAAATTACATAAAGATTACAAAGAGGAGAAATAATTAAATATTATAGATGTTCATATTTTATTATATAATAATATGTCTAAAAATAAGGTTTTAATTTGTATTAAAATTGTTAAATTATCATTGTATAAAAAGATTAATGGATATAAAAGTTCCTCTTAATTAGGATTGATTTTAATAATGGGATTTGATAAATGAATTTATGGAATGTATTACCCCACAAAAAGAAGGAATAATTAGATAGGTGGAAATTTAAGCTGCATATATACAAAATTTAGAAGATATCTATTACATAAAATGGAGAGATAAAGTTATTTATAGAAATAATTCTCATAACCTGAAGAAAAAGTGTGGTCTAGTTAGATACCTAACCATAAGTCTCATGTTTCTTCATAGTCACTAGAAAATATTTTATAATAATTATATATTTATTATAAGTATATTAAAGAACCATAATAATATATATCATACCATATATTATTTTATTATAACATCTTATCACCTATTTATTAACAATTAATTATTAAAATCTATGATATGAGTGATAACTTCTTCATTTTTCATACATGTTTTGGATCGGTTGTATTGGTATTTATAAAATAATAATGTTTAAATAATAAAAATAATTTTAATAATGATATTAATATCAGATATATTAATTAAATATGTTTATATCCATCCATAAAAGGTAGAGATAAAAAATGAATTACATCATTTATGGAAACAGTAGGCCGTATGTATGAATGAATGATGTTTTCATTTTTAATGGATAAATGATATAAATTAAAATATTAATTAGTATCTAAATAATTAAAATCATATCATAAATAACATATATATATTTTAAATCTCCCATTATTATCATATGTGTGTGGTGGTGATGGAAAACAAATTACATAGGTTCGTGAGGCGGCAGTCCGTCGTACACATGAATAACTCTTTTGTTTCTCATTTTATGGAAGAGGATATGGATGTAGGTTATGAAATTAGCATAATATTATATAATTATATTTTTTATATTTTTTATTATTTCAGAGTGTTGGAATAATATTTTAAGGATGTATAATAAGAAATAAAGCTAAAACATTCTATTAAAGAACATACCTCTTCTTTGGAAAAATTCATTTATGTTACACCTTAAACCCTATAAGGTTGGAATTATTCTAAAAAAAGACCTCTATAACATGGGGATAGATTCTAAGAAGGGATATGGTAAGTTATTATTTGATATAATATGATTTTTAAGTGTGAATAAAGAGGAGAGGAGATACCCTTTTATAAGTGAGGGGAGGATCACTCTTGGAATTACATGAAATATTAAATTAATATCAATTAATTTTCATAGAAACAAGGATCTAAATTGATATAATTTAATGATATGATAACTATGGGTATAAATAATATCAGCCAATAAAAGTTTGACAATATTAGATTATTATTTTACCTTTATATCTTTGTTTTAACCTGCATTAACACTTTTTGATAATTATTGTGACAATGAAGGTTTTATTACATAGGGTTCAATATAATTACTATAAAAGAAAAATTTTCCAATAAAAGAAACATAGTTGATATTTTTAAACATATAAAAATCAATTTTATGAATATAGTATTTTTAACCATTTTAAATCATTCAATAAAATATTATTTATTATAAAATAACATTATTGTCATTTATGTGACTAGTCATTTAATTTGACTTTGAAAAAAAACCTTAAAATTTTAAATTAGAATATAATACATTAAAACCAATATAATATATTATTATATCTAAGAAGTCATTGGAAAAGATAATTCATTCAAAATATATTAGTTTTATCTTTTTAAAATCATTTATTTTATTTTGGTATTAATTGAAAAAATATTATTATGGAGTTACATAAGCATTTAAGGTAATTATATCATCTATAAAAATTAAAAATAAATTATAATTGTAAAAAATAATTTATACTTAAAATAATAATTTATAATCAAACAGAATTTTTCTTTATCCATGTATCTAAATATTATAGAAATTCAATTAAAAAATGACACTTTTGACTTTATTTTTTACTTAAATTTTATGAAAGTCAAAATCAATGAAATATATAATAATGATTATATAGTTTCTAATCTTTTATGTATATAGTATAACATAACTCATAAAATTGAATAAAGGAAAGTATTATGGTCATTTTTGATTCCTTATCATATAATTTTTAACCTTAATTACCTAATTTATCCTTACTGAGGTGACAATTGTTTATTATTGTTACAATTCATAATGAACAAAAATAAAAGGGAAATAATTAACAAATTTAGATCTTATTCTTTCAAATATGGTATCCATTTTTCTTGACTTTATTTATTGAAGTGGAATAAATTAATTTTATATGAAAACACAAAATGAAACAAAAAATAGTTTTTTATAAATATTCCTCTAAAGTATAAAAATGTTTGTATAAAAAATTCAAGTATAAAATTCATTAAAATCACATAATGGGTCTATTTTTATTAATAAGGGTTGAATTTTAAAACTAATCCAAAATATAATTTTACTATGTAAATACTTGAAAAGAAAATACAGCTTCCAATAAAAATCGGTATTTTTCATTAGTCATTGAAAATGAAATCTAGTTAGAAAAATCCCTAAAAATAACCCTAAGATAATTTTTTTATGATGAATTAAAAAATAAATTTCATATTACAAATAAATTTTAATAAAATTTTAGAAATTAATTATAATATTTTTGTCACAAAAATCAATAAAAATAATATTTGAAGAAAAAAATGACTTTAATAAAAAAAATTATTGAGTTGGACCTTTATATATATATATATATATATATATTCATAATGTTTCTAATCATATTTATTCTCAAAAATTTAATGGTTTGGTTATAACTATAAAATTTCATGGTTTTTTTAAGCTCGGTATTGTGTGTTGTACATACTGTTGAACATAGTTTTCTTTAAAATCTAGGTGTCATGGATTCTTCCCCCTTAAGAAATTTTACCCTTTAAATTTAATATTATATACTAAGTTAAAATTGGGTGAGGTTAATTCTACTCCATGGCTTCCCCCCAGCTCCCATGTCGTATCCTTATATTTATGGTGTCTCTAAAGTACATCAACCAAGATAGTTTTTTTATTATGTAAAACATTATCTCTACGGTACAAGATCTTCACCAATTTCTCCTCATAATCGATATAATTTTTTATTTGTACCAAATATAAATTCAAAACATGTAAATTATTTGAAATATACTTCCAAAAGAGGGATACATGGAATAAGTTGTGTATATTAGATAAGGTTGGTGTGATTGCTAGTCGATAATCCATAGGTCCAATGTGATCAAGAATCTCAAAGGGTCTGATGTACCTTGGACTTATCTTAAACTTCTTCCCAAATATCAAGAATATATTCCAGAATTATATACAAAGAAACACTTCATCTCCAACCTCAAAATCTAGGTCTCAACAACGATTGTCACCATGGATCTTATGTCGACTTTGAGTAGCCTTGATGTGTTGTTGAATGGTTTTGACATTATCTACCATTTCCTCAAAGATTTATAGTCCCAACAACTTGTGTTTACCAACTTAATCCTAACATTTAGGTGTTCTACATAACTTCTTATAAAGGGATTCAAAAGGATCTATATTGATGATTGATTGAAAGCTATTATTTTATGAGAAATAAACCAAATGGAGATGTTGATCCCATCCTCTATTAAATTCCATTGAGTGTGATCTAAACATGACTTCCAATGCCTGGATAGTACACTCATATTACCCATCATATTGGATATGATAATATATATTTAAGTTCAACACAATATTAAGAGAATGTTGGAGACTCTTCTAGAACATGTAGTTAAATCTTCAATGTCAGTCAGATATAACAGACAGTGGTGTTCCATGCAAACATATCACCTCTTTGATGTATATCCTTGGAAGTTAATCCAGCGAGTAGCCATCTCAAATATCAATTAAGTGGGTTGTATTTATAAGATGATCCACAATAACCCATATACCATTATATTCTCTATATGTCATTGAAATACCAGTTAAAAATTACATGGTGATGTTTTCCCATTTCTATATAGGTATGGGTAATGGTTTAATCGTCACCTTATAATTTTTCCCTTTCATCCTTCAATTACAAAAAATACCAAACACATTGACGTATATTATTTGATCAACTTTATTATATTTTCCCAAAAAATAGTTCTCTCATATATATTGATACATCTTTATCATCCCTAGGTGGATGGATGACGTTGATCTATGTGCATAATTCAACAACTACTTTTTTATCTATGGATTTAATGGTACACATAGTCGTGACCCAAATTTTAAAACTCCTTATTCATAAAACTATAATGATTTCTATTTTCTTATAACTTCCATATTCTTCTAAATTTCTACATCATATATTTGAGTATAATTTATATTCCTTATAAGGTATGGTTGAGAAATCATTTGAGAAAGGAATGATAATATTAATTCCTTTATGATTCACATTATCATCCTATTATAGTTAAAAAAGATTGAATCCTTCTCAATTGTCATCATTGATAATGTTATTAGATCTTTTCTATATATGAAATCTGATACTTTTTTATTTCGCATGATGGTAATGGATTGAGCAATCATAGTTACTAATCATCTATACCCATCTTCACTGGCTCATATTAAACTCATTTTATTTGAATATATATTTCTAGCTCTTACGATCTATATATATTTTACACTTCTCACCATAGTGATAATGCCACTATATTTTCAATGTAGAGATCACTACAACCAATATCAAATCTGGTTTTGATAGTTCTTCTCATGAACTTTCAACTTATTTTAGGAGTAAGATATTACTTTATTATTCTACATTAATGCATAGGACAATCCCTTCTTTGAAGAATCACTATATACCATGAAATGTTTCCCAATTATGGGTAGTATATGTACTACTGTAGTGATAAGACTCTTTTTTAAATTCTTTGAATCTCTCTTCACATTCATCATTCAAGAAAAATGTTTCGCCATTATGATTTATCTTGATTAGAGGATTTTATAATAATGAGAATCTTCTCATAAATCATCAGTAATACCTAGCTAGTCCAATGAAAATATGAATCTATGTTATAGATACTATTCTCAACCAATCCACAATTTCATTTGTCTTAGAAGGTTCTACAGATATCTCTTTGCAAGATACAAAGTTTCCCAAGAACAATACATTGACCATACACAACTCATATTTACTATACTATTCCTATAGATTCTCCATTATCAAAGTATTTAGAATAGTATTCAAATTATCATCATGGTTCTACTTACTTTTAGAGTATATGAAAATATTATCTATAAACACTACCAAAAATTTGTTGAGGTTATATTTAAAGACATTATTCATTAATCCCATTAAGATTGTTAGAGAATTTGTTAGTTTAAAGGGAATAAAAATGAAATAATAGTGTCTATACATTATTCAAAAGCTGGTTTGGGGAATATATTCCTTATTCACTATTAATTGGTGATATCTTAATCAAATATATTCCAACAGAAATATTAGTCTCTATATAGTTTTTGAAAAAATCATTTATCTCTAGTAAGGGATACTTTTTATTTATCATGATTTTGTTGAGTTTATGATAATCAATATAGAGGCATATTGACCCATCCAACTTCTTTATAAAGAGGACTAGCCCACATCACGGTGAAGAACTCATGTATATACAACCCTTTTCAATATTATATTGTAGATTCTTTTTCAGTTCCTCTAACTAAACAGTGGACATTCTGTAAGGAGTCTTAGATATGAGTAGAGAGACAAGTATAATTTTTATTGAGAAAAAAACATCTCAATCAGGAGGAAGACCAGGAAATTCTTCAAAAAATACATCATTATAATCCCCCACAATGGGAATGTCTTCAAGAATGATTCAATTCTTTTTTTTAAACATTTGATCCAGATATGCTTAATCATAATGAAATAATAAAAATGGTTATGTAGAGGATTCTAAGGGAGAATCATTAACCTCCTTACACGTGTATAGAATTGTAGGCTGACTTGGGATATTAAGATTTATTTCCCTCTCCCAACAACTGGTGTTATATTTATAGAAGGACAACCAATCCTTTCCTAATATAGAATCAGACTCCACTAAAATAGGTAAACTGATATTTTCTAGAACATTCAGTCCTCAAACTTTGATTGGGGAGGTGTTATATACATGGGTAGTAATAATTTCTCAATTTATTATTATCATTGATGGATCAAACCCTATGATTTTAGGTGGTGTTTAATAGATCTACTAAATTATTAAGATATGAAGGGATTCAGAAAACCCGAATAAAAAATTAGACCCACTATTCTTGAATTAGTAAATAGTATACCCATCACCATGTCATTATTTGGATCCATCTCAATAACTGTGAAAACATATTCCCTTCCATCTTGTCTTGGACTTAGAGGTTTTTACCTTTGATTATCTCTAAATACCCTTGGATTAGGTCATTAGCTTGTATAATTCCCATGTTTTATGTAGTTGAAACATTATGCCACAAGCTAATTTTTTATCGTATCCTTCTTTTACACCATTTAATTAGTAGGTTTCTGCATCTCCATTTAGTATTTATTATTATAATACCCATGTTTTGTGTACTTTAAGCATCTCTTAGTTCCCATCTGACAGTTTCGAGGATGCTTATTCCCGCACTTTTGAAAAAAGGGATTTTGGATTTTATTTCCTCTATGATAGTTATTTGTTGATCCTCTAAGAGAAAACTTCTCTCGACGTTTTTTATATACATGACCATGAGACTGATGAGAGTCTCCCATCATCATCTCAACCTTGAGGGTACAACATAAAATCTATTCATAATTTTCAGAGCCTCAAATAACCAAATCTATTCAGATACTATTCTTTAATATGCTAAATAAGTTTTACACATTACTTTTAGAGTTAATGATGAATTTGGAGGCATAACATGCAACCCTTGTGTAGTTTTCATCATAAGCTCGGATATACATAGATTACTTTTTCTAAAGTCTAAGGAAATCCCTCTAAATTTTAAGATGAGAGTTTGGGTAAAATATTTATTGAAAATATTTTCATGAATTCTTCCCATTCCATGGAATCAATATCATTTTTAGACTTCATGTATTAGGTCAACGTCCACCACAAATCCGCTAACCCTCCATATGATAATTGGGAAGCACAAATTTCTCTTATTATGAGCATTGGAGGATAGAGAATATCATATTAATGGAGTTAATCTATTGTTTTGATATAAGGGGATTGGAATATCCACTAAAGGTAGGAAGCCTTTATCATATAAAAGACTCATCCATAGCTTTATCTTTCTTAAGATAAGTAGGGTGTTCCGCATGTCTCAAGTTACTATTCATAGCATGAGTTGGCCAAGCCATCACTTCCATAAATAATTTAGCTCCCAAAACTATGAGGTTAGTCATATCATTATAGAAATCATCACATTTCCTATCAAATTGGTTGTTGGCACAGTTTCTCTTATTTCTTGTCCTTAACTAAAAAAAGGTAAACAATATGAGAGTAATTTAGATAATAAACATACAAAAGGGAAACATTCAAAATTAGAAGGAATAACATATAAATTATAAGTATATCCTAACTTATGAGTCTCTATGTTTCAATAAAAGTTATACATGGTCATTTTCCTATTCATTTTTCTAACCTAATAATCTATTCAAGTCCTTTATAATGGTTTGTAAAGAGTCTATTGATTCTTCAAAGAATATACCTTGGGAGTTTCAAACTAAGTGTGAACAAAGTACACTTTATCATACACCTAGTGGTGATCAATTTAATACCCAATATTCTCTATTAGAGTTATTACCCTAAGGTACAATTGTGCCCGATCCACATCCACATGTATTATCTAGAGTGGGATGTAATATCTTGAAAACCACTCATTATATAGTTGACTAAAATTTCAGTATATTTTCATATTCAAAGACTTTTCCCTAGGGTTATCACTATGGTATTCAAGTCCCAATACCCAAAAAAACTACACCTTTCTCTAATACCAACCTTAGTTACTAAATCCCTTTACACATATTTAATACATAATTTTTAACAAAAATCTTCATCAAATACCAAACAAGGATTGTATTGCCTAGTTCTTTTGGATGACTATGTATATGTAACACCAACATGAAAATAAAACATATTTATTTTAATCTCCATAATGAGGTCCTAAATATATTTTATATCTTGAAACTATATGGGATATCTAGGGGAACACATAGACAAAAGGGGTGAGATAATAACCAAATAAGGGAATAAACGTGACACTGAATCATAACATGTGAGTCAAAGGTATAACATGATATCATAAAAAGTAGTGATCAGGAGTAATAACAAGAGAGAATAAAATAATTATAATGGTAGCATAATATCATTGAAATATAGTAAATGTGTAAGAAAAAAAAACATGATATAACAATTAGTTAATGATAACTATCAAGATAGAATCACACGATGGATAGAGTCCCATCATGGATTAGAATTACTCCCTAATCCCATACCTAATGTCTAATGAGACAAAAACCTTACCATATGAATTGGGGAACTCTTTGAGAACACCCATCATAAAATTTTCATGATTATATGTTCCATAAATAGAAATCAATCATAAATAATAATAATAATAATAATTACTTATGGAAATAAATGGGTTGCATAATCTTGCCTCATATCATAATCAAAGGATATTTCATAACTATGAGAAAATGAAGAAGGAATTAAATTTTCTGGATGTTAATATATAATTTAATAATAATAGGTATGAAAATAAGGTATTAATTTTGGAATATAAACATTAAATGGTCATTATATTAAAGGATGTTGGATTAAGGAATAGAAAAGTTCACCTTAACTGGGTTTGATTTTAAAGAAGGAATTTGATAAATGAATTTATGGAATGTATAAACCCATAAAATGAAGGGATAATGAGATATCTATATATTTAAGATACATATAAACAAAATCATGAATCAATCTAGAACATCAAATGGAGAGATAAAGTGAGTAAGAGAGAGAATGGTTGTAAACCGAATAAAAAGGGTAGTTCAGTGAGATTACTTACCATAAGTCTTGTATTTGATCGTAATCATTAAAAAATATTATATAATAAATATAGATATATTTTATAAGTGTATTAAAGAACCATACTCATATATATAATACCATATATGATTTTAGTATACATGTTACCACCCTATTATTAATAATTCTTTATTAAAATCACAATTGTTGGGGACAAGTACTTCATTTTTCATACTTGTTTTTGTTCGATTGTCTAATAATTTATAATTTTATCCTTGTTTCATCATATAAATAATTTTAAACATGATATTGATAATATATATATATATATATATAAATTCATAAAAATTATATATAAAAAATGAATTTCATCGTTCATGGAAATGGTAATTCATATGTACGCATGAACGATGTTTCAATTTTCAATGGAGGAAATGATAGAAAGGTAAATAATATTTAACCTTTATATAATTATAAAAATATCATAAATAACATTTATATTTATTAAAATAATCATTAAACTATATGTGAGAGGCAGGGATGGAAAACGAATTACATCGGTTTGAGAGGCGGTAGTCCTCCATACACATTAATTATGATTATGTATCCCAATTGATACAATTGTATATGGATATAGGTGATGAAATTAAAATAATGAAATATAAACATATATGATTTATTATTATTATTATTTAATCATGTTTCAATATTATTTGAAGGTGGTAGAAGTAGAAATAAAACTAAAACATCTTGTTCAAGACTATACCTCTTTTTTGGAAAACATCCTTTACGTTACACCTTAAACCATATAATGTTGGTATTATTCCACAACAATGCCTCTAGAACATGTTTTTGGACATTAAGAAGGTATTTATGTAGGTATTGGATGATCTAAATGGCTTCTTAAGTGTGAGGCAACATGATAAGAGTTTCCCTTTTATAAGTGAGGGGTGGGGCACACATGGAACTATATAAAATATTAAATTAATATAAATTAAATTACATGGAAAAATTATCAAAACTAATATAATTTTAATTTAGGATTCATATGGGTATAAAATAAATTATAAAATAAACTTTGGACTAGTTTAGATTAGTTTTTTACTGTTATCTCATTTTTTTAACTCATGTTAACCCTTTTTTACAATTATCGTGATAACAATGTTTTTACACTTTAGGGATTATTATATTTACTATAAAAAAAATTAACCCATAAATAGACCATAGTTGATATTTTTAAACATATAAAAATAATTTGGTTGAAGATAGTATTTTTATGAATTTTAAATTATTTAATATTATATTATTTATTGTAAAATGTGATTAATATAATTTTTTGGAATATTCATTTAATTTGACTTTGAAACCAACATGAAAATAATAAAATTAGAATATAATCCATTAAAATATATATAATATTTTTTTTAAATAAATAAATATATATATATAATTCATGGGATACAATAATACAAAAAATTAAATTACTTTTAAATTTTTTTAAATCATTTATTTTATTTTTCTATTAATTGAATAAGTATTATGTCAGTGTCTCGTAAGCATCTAAGTTTACTATTTCATCCATAAAACTAAAAAAATTAACCTGATAAAAAATAATTTATATTTCAAATAATTATTTTAAATTGAACATAATTTTTTATTATCCCTCACACAAAATATTATAGAAATTAAAAGTAAGAATGTGAAATTTTTACATTATCTTATACTTAAATATTATAAAAGTTAATATCAACAACATGTGGCACCAATTTTCCAAATTTTATAAAATTTTATGGAAATGTAAAATAAAAACTTATCTAATAAAATAAAATCCATTATTTTGGTCATTTTTTTATTCCTTATCGTACTATTGTTAACTCTAATTGTTCGACTTACTCTTGTCGAGGTGACAATTATTTACTACGGTTAGTATTCATAATTACCAAAAATAAAAGGGACCTATTTAATAAAATTATAAATCATTATTCAAAATTTGGAATCCATTTTTTAGGATTTAATTTAAATAAGTGATAGAAATTAATTTAAAAAAATAAAAAATGTAATGAAAAACGGTTTTTCATAAAAATGTCTTTTGAGTATAAAAAATGTTTTTATATCGAATTTAAGTATAAATTTCTTTCCAAAGCCCATAGTAAGATTATGTTTAATAAAAATAACTAATTAAATTTTAAAAATAACTCAAAATCAATTTTAAATATGTAAATACATGAAAATAAAATATTGTTTCTAATTAAAATCTATATTTTAAACTATGGATTGAAAAAGAAATATTTTCAGAAAAATAAAAAATATTTACCCTAATCTAATTTAGATATGATTATTTGGAAAATAATCTCAATTTTATCAAATAAATTTTCCAAAACATCAAGAAATTAATTACAATATTTTTACACCAAAATCAATAAAAATCATTTTTGAAGAAAATGGATTTTTTAAAGAATAAAATGACTTTCATAAAAAAGGAGTGCTCATTTCCTAAGAATTTATCTATAAATGTTTATTAATTAGTTCCTTTATATATATATATATATCATAATGTGGATAATCGTATTTATACTCTCTAATTTAATAATTTCGTTATAAGTATAATATTTCATGGTTTATTTAAGCTCGGTATAGTGTACTATACATGATATTAAACAAAATGTTATTTTAAATCTTGGGGTGTTAAGAGTATAATATATTTCTCAAGAATTTTTTTGATAATCTCTCAAGTGTGATCCTAAATTTATAGAGTTTTGTGACTAATGAAAAGGATTTGTAATGATTTCTTATATAGTTAATCACCCTCAATGTGAAAATAACCATGAATAATCAAATAAAAAATTAAGAATTTCCATTTTATCCCTGCAAATTGAAAAAAATGATAAATAAATTGAAATAAAAATACAATAAATTTCATCAAACAGATGAGTGTCACTTAAAAATACCAAGTCACTCCTTGTTTAATATTCTATAAAAATATAACTATAAAATAAAAGTTATAAAATGAAGTACTAAGAAGTAAATATATTAATCATAACTTAGTCCCATCCCACTCCCCAACTGCATACTCATGTTAATATTTCCATAAACCTTTATTATTAGTCATAAACCCATTCTCTTTTACCGTATCATGTAAAATAAAGTCTAATAGTACACGCTTATGGTATATGTAAAGGATATTAGTATAAAATATTTTTTATAGAGTCACCACTTAACCACAAACTACCACTATGAAGCAATATTTTATTATTATGATCATGTCATAGTAGTAATGAAAATATATCCCTCACTGGTAAAATAAATTTTTACCATGTTAGGGTTTTAACATCGGTTATATAATAATTTCTGTAACTAATGTTTTTAGTATTTCTCATAATATAACTTTTGTTAAAAAACCATCACAAATAATTGTTTCATTGGTTAAAAAAACATACATTTTAAAAATTATTATAATGTTGGATTAAAAAACAATATTAAATGTAATATTAGATTTTTAAATGGAAAAAATCTCAACTTCTTATTTAACAAATTGAAATTTTAATATTTGACGACCATTAAATATGTTGATGTGTTTGATAGATATCTCCACATGAAACGTTGAACTTAAATGAAACCATGATATGTTTATACCATTAAAACATTTTAATTGAATTAGTGGTTATTAGTAGGAGTAACCTATTTATGAAATATTTATAATAAAAATAAATGTTACTTTTAATATTAATGAAATTCAATTAGTATATCTAAAATGACTAATAAGATCATTTTATGCTTAGAGATATATTTTTCTAAATGCTGATTTTCTATAAAATATGAATTTATATTTAAATAATTTTTTTATTAATATTTATAAAATATGTTTTATAGGAATAATTGTTTAATAATAATTTAATGAATAAATAATAGGAAATAAAAATGAGAATGGTCAATGTTCTACAGAAGCTATTTTCTGGTAAAAACAGTTTTTCATTATATCTCATCTTTTTATTTAAAAGATAAATTTATAAATTTGAGAATTTAATTTAATAAAATTAAAAATATTTTTGTATTCATCATAATAATACTTTTTTAATATTATTTTTTTAAATTTTTATAATGAATGATTGTTAGGTGAATAGTGTAAAATACTATTTTTATAAGTGATGCTAAATTATTAGTATATAATCATGGATTTTAAATTCATGAAGCCATTTTATAAGGATAAATATATATTTTATAATAGAATTTATAATTTTAAATAAATTTTCTTAATTTGTAAACCCATATATTATATTGAAGATATTAAGTTATATTTTTCAAAAAATTATTCATAATAAAATATAAATTAAGTTTTTTAAAATCGATTTTTATTAATTTTAGAAAATAAATAAATAAAATTCAATTTTTAATCATTATTTCAAAATTATTTAATAAGTACCACTTCATTTTTAGGCATAAATATTAAGTTAGCTTTTGCAAAAACTAGTCACCTCAGTTAAAGTATAAATGGAAAAGGTAATAACTCAAGGGGTAACAAGATTTAAACATGTTAATAATATGTTTTTAATTATTATTTTAAGATATTATTTACCTTATATAACATTACACTCAATTATTGTATATTTTTTGATTCACTTTACAGGTTTAAAAATGTTTACTTTTTGTTAAGTTGAAATTTTTACAAAAATTTCATTCTCACCACTTATAAAAGGGGACTCTCACCAACTCTTCAAGAAAACTGTAAAAATTAGATTTACTCATAAGAACCTTCCCTTTTTAATCCCCATATAATCCTATTTCTTTATTTTTAGCTTATGGACACAAAATTTTAGCCTATTTGATCTATTTCCAAGGTATCTTGCAATGAAATCTCAAAGTGATCAATGTGAGTATTCATTTTTATTCAACTTCTTTATTTTCTATTTTTATTTTACAATTATAATTCTAAAATATATATTTAATGACATAATTATTTTTTATATACTTAATTTTAGTATTCTATGTTAATAATAATTAATCATCTTTTCCATTTTTCCTTTAATAAAAGAGGAAATGACATTTGTTTTTGTGTGTGAGCACAAACTACCACCGCCACAAAACATCACATTTCATTTTCCTTAACTACAATAAAACACTGTTAATAATGATGAATTTAAAATATATATATAATATTTATAACATATTTTATATTCACAAATCATAAAATTATTATACATTTAAGTCATTTTATGTAAAACAAAATCACCAACCATGTATAAGTGTGGACTACCGCCTCCATGGAACAACTGATTTCTATTTTTATTTTTATAAATGCATTACAGGGATAATCATGAGAATAGGTTTAATGGATATATATTATATTTATGGTATCATTAAGGTTCAATAATAATTTATTGGTGAACCTACTATTAATATGATCAACAAACAATAATCATTAATCCAATCATTTAAAACGAGCATACTAAGAGAAAATTGATCTCCACTTTCTAAGTAATGTCTTTATATAAATTATATCATATTTATAATTCTTTAAAATTATGATATATCAGACTAATAATCACAAAACAAGATCATTATGCTTCTGGTATAATGATATTACAACTAAACCACCTTATAATCATCCATTAATCTTTGTAGGTTCATATTTTGGTCTGTTTAACGACCAGGTTAAACAATACTATGCATTTATATCATGTATCACTATGAGAACTTATTTTATAGTATAATATAACATAAATTTGTAAATAATGTTTTGTTTTTCGTTTTGGTAAAGTTATATCTAAATCAATCCAAGCTAAACATAACTTAAATTGTTCAATAATCTCTTTATTTAGATTATACATCTCAGAAACAACCACACAATGCAAAGCCCTAATGGTTTAGTGTCTTTGAGATTAGTTACATAACATCTTATTTATATAAATTTCAATTATTTCATCATAATAATGATCCTCTAGACCTTTTTCTTGACCTCTCTCATCATATATTCATCTTTATAACCCAGATAATGGAAATATAAGAAAGGGGTGACATGATGTGATCATTAATGGAAAAACATATCATAACATGAATTAGAAAATGATGATGATGTAAATATCATAATAAAATATAAAAATATCTTATATTATAATCATAAAACATATTGAAGTAATATAATATCATAAAAATATCATTAAGAAGTATAATAATATATAACCTGGATCAAAATAAAAAACAAGGATCATATAATATGTGACCGTGATATAAAAGTGTTGAATACTTTAATAAAAAGTCATAATAATTAAAACATATAATTTTAAAGAAAATTAGATGTATCTTGAAAATTAGTCCAAACATGGTATAAAACGGGGAAATGTGTCATCATCATAATCATATAATATATTGTGAATAAATATTTCTACATCACTTTCAAAAACAACTTGTGGATAAAGATTCCTTCACCTCATTTACACAACAAAATTCTGAAACAAATACTCTCATGTCTCATTCATACAAAAAAATAGGAATATAGAATCAAAAATTACATTTACTCAAAAATAATATTGAAAAAATCTCCTTGCACCTCCTTCAAATAACATTTCATCATCTCAAGTGATATAAAACCATAACCAATGTAGTAGAGGGTGATATAAGATACACCCTTCATCATATATATATATATATATATTAGTTCTATTAAAAAATTGATCATAAACATATATTAATAAACCCATGTAAAAAATAATGGGTCTCTTAAAACTTTCAAAAACATTATTTGACATGAATTTAAGAAACCATAGGATATAAAAAATCTCATTTTCTAGGATAAATTAAATTATAATAACATATAAAGGGTTATAAACACATCTCTTCATGATTTATAAAACATGGAGGGAAAATAGAACTGAAAATACAAACCTTTTCACAAAACCTTTCAAAATATTTAAGCAAAAACCCATTTTGTGAAGCAAAATAGTAGACCTTTGAAAACATTATTACATGGATTTATAAATAAACAATCCTTGTAAATTTAGAAATTTTATTAAAATTAAATTTTGAGTGTATGATAAATGTTTTTTTATGGATAGAAAAACTTTTTGAACATTTTTAAACAACCTTATCGAAAACCCACATTAATAAAAGGTTGATGAAGCCTTTTATTTAAAATGAATAATGGGGAGAAAAAGTGTCACGAACCGAATCTGTTAACCATTAAAACCATCACCCGACCCAAAACATGGAAATTTATGAAGGTCACTCTCTATCCCAATGGGCTTTGGAAAGTTCCCGAGTGTCATAAATATTGGATTGGGAATGATTTACCCAAGTATGGATACATAAAACAACAAAAAACAATCAATAAACCGAATCTGAAAATTCATGCCAAACAATACTTAAATAAAAATAAGAACTGAATACATGGGTCTAAAAATGACACAAGAGGTCCAAAAAGACATAAAATTAGCAGAAACAATAACCCAAATACCTCCACATGACAAGGGGTCATCACCTATGAGCTATCTCCACAACACCGCACAACGGAAGAAACTAGCAACCCGATCCACCGTCTCCAAAAGCCTAGCCCTTACCCGTGTCAAACATAACCAAGTATAGTTACACCAAAAGGTGTAGGTAGGGTGTGAGCCTAATCCCAATAGGATACCACTCAAATATTCCATGTGATAAGAATTATAAGATAAAAAGCTCGTAATATTTATAAACAAAGAATGGTAGCAATAATTTTTAAAGGTGCATCTTTTAAATGAAAATTGTTTTCAAAGTTGGTAACTTTAATGAACAAGCGCATTTAAATAAGACATGTAAGATACTGAATTTTCCATCCAAACACACCATAATCCAAAGATAAATACCAAATATTCAATGAGCACTCAACACGGGAACATCCCTAGTTTCTAGTTAGTTGTGAGCCCCATATAACACTCATCTCGGTGTGAAAGTAACCATAAAAATATCTATTCTTGTGCACAAGACACTAGTAGTGGAATATTCCATAACCAGGTGTTCCCTAACATCATCATCATCATTGTTTTCTAGTGTTTTCAATATCAAGCATGCTAAGTGAAACAGGGACAAAATCACTCTAGATCACCAGCATGCTAGTACACATCTGCCCACCTAGATACCTGAGTTTCCCTCTTTCTGCTCAAACAAGTTACACATGCTACCCAATTCCATTTACACATAAAAACACCAGTTATGGTCATAAACACTCAAAACACTAGCTAAACATGTTTTCACCATTTATTTCACTCAAAGAAATGCTTAGAATTTCCATTTAAAAATTACACAAATTATAACAAAACTTTTCACATAAAATTTATTTAAAATAAATCTTTTAACACAAACTTCATACCAATATTACACAAAACCAGAATTTTTAGCACTAAAATATATTTATAAATCCATTCCATGAATTATAAAAAAACACTAATTGGTACAACATGGAATGCACAAGTAAAACACCCATTTTAACACAATATTGGAACTTAAAAATAAATCGCTTAACAAATGCTTCCAAAAATAGTTTTTTCACTAAGAATAATGATATATTAACATAAAAGAAAAATAAATCCAGAAATCTAACTCATTCTACAATGATTACACATGTAATCACCTACCACAAGTGTCAAAAACACCAAATCCTTGTGCAAAATTTCTACCGTACCACCACTGCACCACAAGGGCGTTAAATCAAATATAAAACCTCAAGATTAGACCAAGAAACCCAAGATCAAACCCTAGGTTTGAATCAGTACTTTCTGGACATTAGGAATGTCAAGAAAAATGGAAGAAACCCTAAGCAAATAGGAGGAGTAAGGAATGAAACCCACTTACATGATGGATCTTGAATAAATCGACCCAAATACACTAATAGGTAAATCTCCAAGCATACAAAACAGATATGAAGGTTCAAATAAGTCTTAGTAGGTCATGTGGGAATAAAAATTGGGGAAAGATTAAAAATAAAATAGTTATGAAAGAAAAAAATTACCATTTGAAATTTAAAAGATTTGAGAAACCCTGAGACATTTTTCCCCAATCTGTAATAAATATGAGCTCCAAAGAGGGATTAATGAACATAGAGGTGCAACTACGATCAGTGGTCTTGAGTGAGAGGTTGAATCATTGAAAAACTATAAAACATGAAAGAGATATAAAAAAAATAATATTTAAAAAATATAGAAAATGGGATCATGGGTCGGCCCAATGCCTGAATAAATCACTCAAATCCACCATGATAATGAGTTATTAAAGGGTCCAAATGGATATAATGGTTTTAATAGGTCAGTGGAGAACATGTGGTAAGTGGAATGGGTGATAAATGTTAAAAATTTAATGATTTATAAAAGAAACAAATTTTGTTTTTAAATCTAGAAATGGGCTAGTTTGGCCCAAATCATGAAAACCTACCATTTCCTCCAAAAATGGATGGGAGACCCCCACTAAAAACAAATAATGTAAATTAAATGATAATAACTTTAAATTAAGTCATGTATGTGAAAATTCTCCCCACCATGAAATAATTTCTACCTTAGAAAGTCAACCTAAAGCTTAATCATAAAACAAGAATGGGTACTCTTTCTCAACCAAGAACTTCCACTCCCAAGTTTCATGGACATAATTATCATGATACAAAAGGAAACGAACTAGTGGAATATATATTCCATGAAAAAACTTCTCTTAGGAATAAAATATTCACACCGACCACTCAAAAATATGTAATTTGGGCTCTATATCCAACTCATCCGAATTCAGCACATAAGACGAATCTGGTTGTACTTTTTTAACTGGGAGACATGGAAGACGTCATGAATGGATGCCGATTAAGAAGGGAAATCCAACCTATATTCCACCTTCCCAATATGCTCAGTGATTTCAAAAGGTCTGACATACTTTGGTGTTAGATTCCCTTGCTTTCCCATAAGACGATGGCCCAGATGAGGGGCTACTTTCAAGAATACCAAGTCACCCACCGAAAGCTCTAGGTATCGATGCCTCTTGCCCGCATAAGATTCATGGTGACTCTAAGCTATCAATAAGTGATATCTGATCAAATTGACCTTATCAAACGTCTCTTTAACAAGTCTTGGCCCCAATAGTGAAGTCTCACCTATCTCATCCCAACATAGGGGGGACCGAAAAGGCTGACCATAGAGTGCCTCAAAAGGAGCCATTCTAATTGATGATTGGTAACTGTTATTATAAGAAAATTCAAACAATCCAAAATGGTTATCCTAAGAACCCCCAAAATCCAAGACACATGCATGGGGCATGTCCTCTAGAATCTGATTCACCCGCTCTTTCTGACCATCCATTTGAGGATGGTATGTCGTGATCATCTTAATTTGCATCCCCAAGGACTTCTGAAGGCCTTCCAAAAACCAAGAAATGAAGCGGGGGTCTCTATCTCAGACAACTACTATTAGAACACCATGAAGCCTTACCACCTTCTAAAGATTCAAATATCCCAAGACATCCACTTTAATTGTATCTTTGGTTGGAATGAAGTTGGATGAATTTGTCAGACGGTCAACCACTACCCATATGCAATTCTTACCCCGAGGATTACCAGGAAAGACAATAATGAATTCCTTGGTGACATCGTCCCACTTTTATGTAGGAATGGGTAATGGATGGAGCAAACCAGGGGGCCATTGGTTCTCTACTTTCACCTGCTGGCATATGTACCATCTCAACACGAAGTCACCTATGTCTCATCTCATACCTAGCCACCATAACTACTAACACACATCATAATACATCTTGGTTGCACTTGGATGGATATCCCACTAATACCGGTGGCTATCTTGCATCACCTCCTTCTGTAGAGATGATGTTACTACTAATCATCCCTTGAAGAACAAGATTCCCTCGAAAGATTAGGACCAATCAGAAGACATATCCCCACCATGAATAAACTACCTCAACCACATACAATGTTCATCACTAGTATTTTCACACTGAATCAACTCTAAGAGAGAAGGAGTTAACTGAATTCTCACCAAGAACGAACCTCCCATGGGCCCCTTGGTCACCACATGCATTTGAGAAAAGACCCACATCAGAGTCCACTCATCACTAGACTCCCCAAGTAATACACTGGTACTTTTATACTCAATGAATCTTCCACCACATTTCTTTTTACCGAGGTATAGACAATGACAACGTGAAACCCCAGTAAGTACTCAATCCAGTGGTGATGCCTCATATTGAGATCCTTCTAAGAGAATATGTAGGCCATGCTTTTGTGATCAGAGTATACCACATACTTCTCCCCAAATAGGTAGTGATGCAAAGTCTTCAAATCATGCATCATAGATCTAACTCTATGTCATGGTTTGGATAATTCCTTTTGCGTGGTCAGAGTTGGTGAGAACCATACACCACCATGTGATCACCCTACATAAGCCCATACCTAATACCCATAATTGAAGCATCACAATACACAACATACACCTTTTTATCCTTTAGAAAAATAATCACGGTGGCAGTAGTGAACTGCTTCTTCAGATCCTCAATGAATTCCTAACATTATGGTCCCCATAAAAACTTCACCCCTTTCCAGGAGAGGGTGGTAATTGGCAAAGAAAGATGAGAGAAATCCTGAAAAAAACTGCGTGTAGTAACCATCCAGGCTGAGGAAACTTATGATCTCAAACACAATATAAGGATTCTAAAATGACATAACCGCACTGATCCTGTTGGGTTCCACTTAACCCCCCTTCTCTGAGATCATATGCCCTAGAAACTTTACCTCCCTAATCTATAAAGTGCACTTAGACAACTTTTCTTAGAGGCGGTGCTCTTGCAAGGTGCCCATCATGATCCGAAAATGATATTTGTGCTCCTCCTCAGATCCAGATTAAATTAGGATGTCATCCATAAATACCTGGAAAAAAGAGTCAAGATATTGGTGGAAAAACCTATTCATGAGATCTATAAAGACCGCTGGAGCATTTGTCAATATGAGGGGCATGACCAGGTACACAAAGTGGACGTACCAGCTTTAGAAGGATGTCTTGAGGATATCTTCCTCTTTTCCCCTAAGTTTATGGTAACCCAAACACAATTCTATTTTAGAAAATCACTTTTTTCCCTTTGAATGATCAAACTAGTCATCTATTCATGGAAAATGATATTTTTCATGATGGTTAATTTATTCAGCTTCTAGTAATCAATACACAACTGGAGAGATCAGTCGGCCTTCTTTGAAAAAAGAACATGAGTGGCCCAAGGATAGATGCTCGGGTGAATGAATCCTTTGGATTCTAAATCGTCTAGCTCTATCTTTAATTCCCTCATCTCATAGGGGGACATACGATACGAGGGAAGAGATATAGGTAGTTTTCCTAGTACCAATGCAATTGAGAACTCCACGTCTCACTCTGGGGGTAAGTCTAAAAAATCAACTTGGAATACCTATAGGAACTCATCCACTACACGAGGTAACCCACCCACATGAACACTGTAGAGACCCAAGATTGAGGTACATAGAAATTTCATTAATTTTATAGAATACATAATAAAAGACACAAAAAAGACACCCAAAGACCATATTAGTTCAGTGTCTTTAGAATCTTGGAACATAATCATCGAACTTGATGAATGATCTTCAACATCTATAATAAAGATCTTCCCCATTTCTTTTCCTACCTATAACCTTTCTTTATATCCTGTAGAAAAGAAAACATAAAAAGGGTGATATCAAATGATCAGTAAGGTTAAAAATTGTGAATATAAAACAAACCATAAACATATTAATTTAAAAACATGAACAAAATGTTTAAATATCAGAATCATGACTCATGAAATAAATCTTGGCAGTTCGTAAGGCATAGATCATAAAAGAACATTAACCATAAAATTGCTTTGGAATAAAACTTGGGATTGTGGAAAATAAATAAGAACATAATATGATTTCCATAGTAGCCAAGGCATTGCTTCCAGTACAATCATAGTGTACAAAGTTCATTACTGAACTAGGTTTACATTCCGTTCCAGCCATGTATTACTGAATCATATTTTCATTTTGTTCCAGCCCTATATTACTGAACCATATTTACTTTTCCTTCTAGTAATGTCTATCTCATGAGATATAAATATTTACCCAATGCATTGAAGGGAGATATAGGTCTCACCCATGTCATAAAGAAATCATTCTTAAATGTTCCACAAAAAAATAAATCATTCATCGTAGCATAACCCAAGAAATAAAATGGTTTTCTTAAACATCATTCCATCATAACATAATCTATATAAAATTCCATTCCACCATAAACACATTTAAATAATAGTAAAAATAGGGATAGAAACATAACCCTATTTAAGAGCGTCATCTTAGATGGAAAATAATTTTTATTAAACACATGAACATAATTCTTGAGAAAAATATACTTTCTTCTTCAAAAATGTTTTTCCCTCAAAATGCAGTGAAATTTTAAGAGAAAAAAATTTAATTGAAAATAAACATGAAATAGTGTAGAGTAATTTGGATGGAAATAATGAATCATGAAACAATAAATATCCATTCATGCCTTATAAGTTAAAAAGTATTATTCTCGTACTTTTTCCGGAAAATTCAAAAATTACCTTGTATGATAAATGAAAGAAATATCCCTTCCAAACCATGTAGTAAAATTGAAAATGGGTAAAAATGACCTTAAGAATACATAGAAGAATAGTAAACATTTTATGATAATATTTTTAGAGTATATAGACATGGATAATAAATATACCCTCAATAAATAATTACGTATAAACAATCTCGGATAAAAATAAGATTGGAAAATTATCCCTTACCTTAGGTCCAACTTCATCCATATGTGTATGAAACTCAAATATAGTGGGTTTAAAGATATTATTAACTTGTAAAAAACCATAAAAATATTTATAATATCATATATGACTAACTTATGACTTTATATTACCCATTCATTTTTTTAATTCCATGTTAAAAACGTTTTGGGTAATATTCGTTTTATTTATCATACGTATTTTGAATTTTTATTCTTAATATAATTACTTATATCAAGATTTATTTACTTCCAGAATATAAAACATGATTTATATATTATATATATTCAGTGTATAAATAAATAAATAAATAAATAAATAAATAAATAAATATATATATATAAATATATATATAATATAGAGAAATGAAATGGAATAAGTCGTTCATGGAGACGGTAGGCCGTACATACGCATGAATGCTGTTTTTATTTCCATATTAAATTGAATGGAAGTAAGTACATGACATATATATATATAAATCAAGTAGAATTATTATTTCATATATTTAATGATTATTTATTATATATACTTTATAATCATTATTGAATGGTTAATGTGGATAATTAATCTTATCGCATCATGGAGACGGTAAGCCGTACGTACGCATGAGTGAGGATATCATTACCATAATAATTAAATGGTATTTAAGTGGATGGTATATAAGATATCATAATAAGTTTAATTTTATAATAATAATATATAGTTTTTATTTCTACCATTATATCATTCCAATTATGGTGGTGGAGAAAAACAGATTACACCACAGCGTGGAGACGGTATGTTTTACATATGCACGCGCGATGATTTCATTTTTCATAGGATAGATAGAATGTGAAATAAGGGTATTTAATATTTATAATAACATTTAATTATATTATTTATACTTATTTTATTACTTTATAACGAAACAACTAATGGATAATAAGTATAAAAAAGAAGAAATTTGAAAGAAATGGTCGAAGAGATTACCTCTTCCGTCAATATTCCTCTTTTAAATTTACTATTAGGGCACTAGAGTTTGTCATTTAAGAATACCAGAACATATATAATGTAACTAGGTAAGTTAATAAGAGAAATGGTCAAGATTATTCTGATATTGAAGGCTCAAAATGAAGTGAATTTAAGAGGGGGAGGTTCCCTTTTATAAGAGATGAGAGGGGCACTTTAGGAAACTCTCAAAATATTAGCTAATTATAAATTCAATTTCGATTAAAAATGGCCCAAAATTTATCTAATTTAAATATATGATGTTTTTGGTTTGAATACACATAACACAATAATTTTTAGACATGTTTTTAATATTTTTTTATCCTTATCTTTTTGGTTAAACCCTTATTTTACCCTTTTTAATCTTACTGTGATATCATGTTATTTACATATTGTGAGTTAATTTATTTACCATATCATGTCAAACGACCCAAAAAAGTTACTTATGACATATTTGGACTTATATTAACCATTTGAATAAATATTAGATATTTTTTAATTCAATATCATTTAATAAACTTTTAAGTTATGAATTATGTCAATTTTGGCCACTATTCCTACTTGACTTTTAAAGAATATTATAAAAACCTTATTCCCTCAACCCAAAGGCATTAAATAATCATTAATATGTCTATGTCATCCAAAACAATTGTGGATGGAATCAAAATGTTCAAATTAAATTTATTTTAATATTTATAAATTCATTTATTTGAATCTTTCATTAATGAGAAAATCACTACATCATAATTCTGTCATAAATAAATATATTTATCTAATGTCTAAAAATTATAAATAAAATACAATGATATAGTAAATACTCTTATATTTATTATTAATTTTTATATATAAATATATTAGTTATATAAACCTATATTAAAATCAATTTAGTAAAAGATATATGTTTATGTTATAATTATCTTTACTTTAAATTAATTCTTATAAAATGACATTTTCACATCCATGTGAATAAATGGGGTCCCCAATTTGACCCATGGATTCCCATGGTTGGAAATATCTCATTTAATAGGATTATTAAATGTTTTATGGTAGTTTTATACTATTAAATTGTTATTATTTTACCCTTATTTATAATATTTACCTTCTAACCATGGTAAATAAAATAATTATTAAAATTACTATTCATAATTTCCAAAACTAAATGGTTCACATTTAACAAATTTTAACCTTATTATTCCAAATATTGAATAATTTTACACTAATTCAAAACACATAAGTGGTAGTAATTAAATTAAAATAAATTATCGTTGCCAAAACCAAAAAGCAGGTTTTTTAAGAAGTAATAACTATCAAAATATTGACATGTGTATATGTACAATTTAAAAGTAAATTTACTTAAAATGACAAACATTGTATTAAATGATAAAAATATAATCCAATTTCACATTAAAACCAATTAAAAGTACTATCTAAAAATATAAATAAATTAGATGAATAGGTGGTTTTAACTAAAAATGTGGTATTTTTCACTATTCATTAAAAATGAACTTTATCAGAAAATTACCGAAAATTCAACATAAGTAAATTTGTATGTCCTTCTTCCAAAGAATAATTTCTATTTTGTAAAATTTAACTTATAAAAGTTTCAAAAACAAGATTTAAAATGTGTTCAATATCAAAGGGCGGTAAAACTACATTTTTATAAAAAAAATACTTCTTTTATCTGAAAAAAAAATTGATTTTGTTCTTATATCATGTTATAGAAAATATATAATATGAATTTTAATGTTTTATAAAATTAGAATTGTGGTTAATAATATTCATAACATCTAGTTTATAGCCCATTAAATAATAATATTTTAACAATATATCATTGTTTAATGAAACTCGGTATTACGTACAACGTAAGCTATCAATGAAGGTTTCTCTTGCATGTAACACAAGCCAATTCAATTTTGTGTGTAGTGAAAGTTTCCATTTTTGTTTCTTATAACATAATCAAAACATAGTTTTTTTATACATCAAAAAAATCTAGACTCAATGTTGTGTGAAATGAATTCTATCAAAATAACGTGAAATTGTGTGTAACACAAGCCAAGAATAGTGTTGTGTATAATGAAATCTAATACTGTGTTGTGTATAGTGCAGGATAATCTTGGTGTAGAGTATAAAAAAACACTTCAATGAAAATAAAAATGAATATTTCCCATAAAATATCATGGTGTTATATTCTACCCCCTTAAAATTAATTTCGCCCTCGAAATTTTTCGAGGTTATAAATGGTTTACTACTTGAAAGTTTCTTTCACTAAAACCCACATTATAAAATGGGATACTAAAACTAATTTTTAAAATGTAAAGTTAGAAACATAACGGTTACCCATATTAACTCATCACTGGGTTTCCGCATATGAGAACATAGGTGGTATGTGAAAAAAGAAATATATAAGAGAAATCTAACCATCAAGTTCTGATGGATAGAGATAGAGAATAAGGTTTGAAAAAAGGTAACTATGAAAAATACATAAATCTAAAATGATTTAACGGACCATATAATTCATCAGATAATAACGTACTAGGATAACATTTTTGGTTTCAAGATCATTTTCCAAAAGATGATTATTTTTTATAGGAGGAGAAATACCTACTTAATTTTAGTACAATCTCACTGTTGGTTGTTTCTTAAACAATTTATACTTCATCTCTTATTTAAGGAAATTAAGTTGAATTTTTCATTTGTGTAGTGTTATAAAATCATGCAATATAATGATAGGTCATCCCATCTGTCTGAAAAATGTTAGCACAAGTAATCAAATTTACTTAAGTCCATCTATGGTGAGATAATATTACATGGTTCCAAAAATGGACTTATACATCATATATCATGCCACTTAAATAAAAAAAATCTAATTTATACTAACCAAAGACATATTGTTGTCTAGTGGTAGGTGATAAATGCATGCCACACTTCAGTTATATGTTCGATTCCTACAGCCTTGTCCGACGCGATGGGTTGTTTCCCGTCCTATGCGTTTTCCTTTTTCTAAAACTATAATATCATAACATTCTAGAAATAATATTAAAAAAAAGTTTTAGACTTAAACAATACTATATTATTGTCAACATAATCCATTCCTAC
Source organism: Viscum album (assembly GCA_963277665.1). Classification (NCBI taxonomy): domain Eukaryota; kingdom Viridiplantae; phylum Streptophyta; class Magnoliopsida; order Santalales; family Viscaceae; genus Viscum; species Viscum album. The sequence goes on along the minus strand of OY728135.1, from coordinate 197,024,708 downwards.
CATTAGTCTTATCCAAAATACTTTTTTCCAATCTTATTGTACAAAGAAAAAAAATTATAAGAGAGGTCATATAACAATCATGTGAATACCATCATTTATCCCCCATAAGATATATATTTTTGGTCACATACCAAACATTTGAATGACTTCATCATGCATTCTCTTGAGTCATGGTAATAACATAAATTACCATATAGACTTATTGAAAACATGCATGATTCATTATTCCAAATCTTATTGGATGTATTCCTTAAGTCCCAAAAAGTTGTATACTTCATCCATGATATCATAACCCTCTTGTCAAAAACTCCATAGTAAGTTCCCAAGAAACTAGAATCATCCAATTTTCTTATTCAAATCCAACATATCATTATCTAAACATCATTATCTTAACATACAAGGTGTATTAAGGGTTATTTTTCCCTTCATCATGTGTTATCCAAGTATATCACTTTACACTTAAATCAATTTTTGGCTCTTTAGAACTATTCAACATATCCATTCCAATCCTTAATTAAAATCTTATACTAAAAACACTTATATATTTCATGATTCATATAACATAAACTTTCAATTCCTAAACATATACACCTTAATCATCCAACTTTATTCTTAAACCATTACTCAGGATCCATCACCTTCGTATTTCCTAAAATATGAATACTGTCTTAAGGGTTCTCAACCTCATGATTCATAGGTATAATGTAAAAAATACTGGAAGAAAATCACATAACTTTCACATGTTGTTTACAATCTCTTTAGCCTTGGTAGTATGAACAATATTCTTACTATATTTATGATTCTCTTTATGATATTTTCACTTAGGAAATTGATTTTCATAATTCCTATAATTTCCACATTTGAAACATTCACTGGTTAACTATGTTCTATGTAGTTTTTCCTATTAACTATGATTTGAAACCAAAGTTTAATAAATACATATCAGATATTAAAAACACATAAGTAAGGTAAATTACTTATAATATTTCAATCTATGATATCTTAGTTTAACCCTATTTTTGTTACGATTATCATAAAAAAAACTAGGTTTGTAACCTATACATTACTTATCATTATGATATACCTAGACATATCCTTAGAAATATCTCTAGGGATCTCACAAATGTTTTCGCATTCTAGTTTCCAAAGGTTGACTAAACCTTCACTCTGATACCAACTGTATTGAACCAAGCCCGACGTACATGAAAATTTCATTATATTTTAAGAATACATAATAAAATACACAGAATGATGCCCAAATACCATATTAGTTTAGTGTCTTTGGAAACTCGTAACATAATCATCTCACTCAGTGAAATATCTTCAACATCTCCTTTAACGATCTTCCTCTTTTATTTTCCTACCTATAAAATTTCTTTATATACTAAATAAAATAAATCATAAAAATGGTGAGCTTAAAAGATTAGTAAGGGTAAACATTGAGAACATAAAACAAACCATAAATATGAGAATGTAAAAACATGAACGTAATGTTTAAATATCAAAATCATGATTCATAAAATAAATCTTGGCAGTTCGTATGTCATAGATCATAAAGGAACATTAACCATAAAATTGCATTGTCATAAAACATGGGATTGTGGAAAATAAATAATCACATAATATTAATTCCATATTAGCTGATCCATTTCTACCAATACCATAATTGTGGACAAAGTTCATTACTGAACCGGGTTTAATTTTCATTCCAGCCATGTATTACTAAACTGGATCTAATTATCGTCCCATCCCTGTATTACTAAACTCGATTTACTTGTTGTTCTATTCATGTCTATATCATGAGATATAAATCTTTACCCAATTCATTTTAGGGATATATAGGTCCCACTCATCCCATATTTAAATCATTCTTACATATTCCACAAAACATAAATCATTCATCGTAGCATAACCGATGAAATAAAATGGGTTTCTTAAACATCATTCCATCATAATATAATCCATATAAAATATCATTCCATCATAAAGACAATCAAATCATAGTAGAAATATGGATATAAACATGACCCTATTTAAGAGTGTCATCTTATGTGGAAAATATATTTGATAAAACACTTGAACTTAATTCTTGAGGAAAATATCCTTTCTACTTCAAAAATATTTTTTTTCTCAAAATGTCATGAAATTTTAAAAGAAAAATATTTAGTTGAAAAAAAATTTAAGATAGTGTGGAGGAATATTCATGTAAATAAGGCATCATTAAACCATAAAAATCCATTCATGTCTTATAAGTTAAAAAAACATTCTTCTCGTACTTTTGCTGGAAAATTCAAAAAGTACCTTATATGGTAAATGAAAGAAGGATTCTTTCCAAACCATGTAGTAAAATTAAAAATGGGTAAAAATGAATTTAATAATATATAGAATAATAGTAAACATTTCATGATAATAATTTCAGAAAATATGGAAATGGATAATAAATATACACCCAGTAAGTAATTATGTATAAACAATCTCAGATAAAAATGAGATTGGAAAATTATCCCTTACATTAGGTTCAATTTCTTCCATATGTGTCTGATACTATTGTATAATGGGTTTAAATATATTATTAACTTGTAATAGAACCTTAAAAATATTTATTACATCATATAAGATTCACTTATGACTTTATATTACCCGTTCATTTGTCAATTCCATGTTAAAGAAATGTTTTGGGTAATAATCATTTTATTTATCGTATATGTTCTGAATTGTTATTCTTGATATTATTAATTATATATTTATTTACTTACTTACAGAATGTAAAACATGATTAATATATTATATATATTAATTATATAAATATATATATATAATAGATAGATAAATGAAATGGAATACATCATTCATGGAGACGGTAGGTCGTACGTACGTATGGACGTTGTTTTGGCTTCCTTATTAAATTGAATGGAAGTAAGTACATGAAACATATATATACATAAATAGAGTAACATTATTATGTCATATATTTCATGATTATTTATTATATATTATTTATAATCATTCTTGAATGGTTAACGTGGAGAATGAATCTCATCGCATCATGGAGACAGTAAGTCGTATGTACGCACAAGCGATGATATCATTACCATAATTGTTGAATTATATTGAAGTGGATGGTATATAGTATCTCATAATTATTATAATTTTATAATGATCATATATAGTTTTTATTTACACCATTATATCCATCTAAGTATGGTGGTGGTGAAAAACAGATAACACCACGGCGTGGAGACGGTAAGTCGTACCCACACACGCACGGTGATTTCTTTTTTCATAGGATGGATAGAATGTGAAATAGGTTTGTTTAATATTTATAAAGAAATATAAGTATATTATTGATACTTATATTATTACTTTATAATTAAATAATTAATTAAGATGAAGTATAATAAGAAAGAAATTTCAATCAACCAGTAGAAGAGATGACCTCTTCATCGATGTGCCTCTTTTAAAGTTTCTTTTAGAGAACTGTAGTGGGTACATTGAAAAAACCATAACCTCTATAATGTAACTTTGTAAGTTGAGAATATAAATTTGAAGGGGTTTTTTAGAGCTTGAAGTCTCAAAATGAAGTGAAGTAGAGAGGGAGGAGGTTACCTTTTATAAGAGAGGAGAGGGTCACTTTTGGAAACTCTCAAAATATTAATTTATTATAAATTAAATTTCGATTAAGAATGGTCCAAAACATATATAAATATAATATAATATTATTTTGGTTCCAATTCCCATCATCCAATAACTTTTATACATGTTTTTAATATTCCTTTATCTTTATAATTTTGGTTTAACCCTTATTTTAACCTTTTTAATCTTATTGTGATAACATGTTATTTACACATTGGGGGTTAATGTAATTACCACATCATGTCAAACTACTAAAAAGTTATTTATTAAATATTTATTCTTATATTATCCATTTGAAAAAATATTAGATATTTAAAAATTTAATATCATCTAATAAACTATTTTATGTTTTAAGTTATGAATTATGCCAATTTTGGACACTATTCATACATGAATTTTATAAAAAATCATAAAAACTAATTAATTAGAAAAAAATTAATTAAATAATCCCTAATATTTCAATTTCATCCATATAATTTTTTGATGGCATCTAAATTTTCAAGTTAAATTTATTTTTATATTTAAAAATTCATTTATTTGAATGTTTCATTAATGAGGAAATCACGACATCCTAATTATGTAATAAATAAATATATTTATCTAATTACTAAAAATTATAAATAAAATAACATGATGTATCAAAACTTCTTATATTTTGAATGACTATTTACAGACATAGAGATCAGTTATATAACCTTATATTAAAATTGATTTAGTAAAAGATATATTTTTATGTTATAATTATCTTTACTTTAAATTAATTCTTATAAAATGTCATTTTGACATCCATGTGAATCCATGGGGTCCTCAAATTGACCCATGGATTACCAATGTCGGATATAGCTCATCCAATATGATTAGGACACTTTTTAGGGTAGATTTATACTATTAAAGTATTATTTTTTACCCTTAGTTATCAGATTTACCCTTTAACTGTGGTAAATTAAATAATTACTGAAGTTACTATTCATAATGTCCAAAAATAAAAGGTTCATATTTATACAATTTTAACCTTATGATTCCAAATATGGAGTTTATTTTTTCAAATTCAAATCACATAAGTTGTAGTAATTAATTTAAAATTAATTCCCGTTGTCAAAACCAAAAAGTGGGTTTTGTAAGAAGTAATAACTATCAAAATATTAACATGAGTTTATGTCCAATTTAATAGTGAAATTACTTCCAGTGACCAAAAATGTATTAAATAATAAAAATATAATCCAATTACACTTTAAAACCAATTAAAAGTACAATCTAACAATATAAATAAATTAGATGAAAATGCAGTTTTGACTTAAAATGCGGTAATATTTACTATTCATTAAAAAATGAACTTTATCAGAAAATTACAAACAAATCATCCTAAGTAAATTTTTATGTTCTGAGTCCAAATAAGAAGTTTATTTTGTAAAATTTAACTTACAAAAGTGTCAAAAACTATATTTAAAATGGATGTGCCATCAAAAAGTGATAAAACTGCATTTTTTTTTAAAAAATACTTCTTTTATCCAAAAAAAATTGATTTTGTTCTTATATAGTTTTCTAAAAAATATATAAGATAAATTTTAATGTTATATAGAATTCAAAATGTGTTTAATACTATTCATAATGGCTAGTTTATATACCATTAAATAATAATATTTTAATAATATATCATTGTTTAGTGAAACATGGTATTGCGTACAACGTAAACTATCGAGGAAGGTCGCTCTTGCATGTAATGCTAGCCATGACAGTGTTGAATGTAGTGAAATATTCCTTTGGTGTTGTGTATAACATAATCCAAACATAGTTCTTGTGTACATCCAAAAAACATGACTCAATGTTTCAAGAATTTAATTCTATCAAAAGAACATGAAATTGTGTGTAACACAAACCAAGAATAGTGTTGCATATAATGCAAGATAATGAGGTGTTTCATATAGCACAAGCTAATCATGGTGTAGTGTACAACCCAATACATCAATGAAAATAAAAAATAATCTTTCCCATAAAATCATGGGGTATTACAAACACAATCGTCATCCTCTCGCTTGAGAAAAGATTACTGGAAGATAAGATTCCCAAAATCTTGGAGTGTAGGTCACACATGACCCAATCCAGGATCCCATTCCCCATGAAAAACATGCAGACTGCCATCAGGTTCCATGAAACTCACCCACCGCCTATAGAAATTGATGTCTGCCTAAAATTTTAACAAACAATACATGCTGAGTATTATGTCAAATATATCCACATCTAAGACTGGGAGGTCCCACTCCATCTCAACCCCTATCACAGAAATCGCACACTATGGGTTCCCAAGACCCTGATCCTTCTTCCTTCCCAACAACGTCACCAAATCCATTGAAAAATAAAAAATCTCAGTTAGAAAATTCAGCGTGTTTAAGAAATGGGAATAGATTAATGAAAAAGAGGCACTAGTATCAAAATGAGCAGCAGTTATAGAATATGAAATCAAAATGGTACCTTGGACAGTCAACGGTCTAGCCTCTGATCCCACTGGTGCCTGATCCACTATATGAATATGCCTAGTCTCTACCTGAGAATGACCACACACCTGTGTCTCTTCCATGAACTGGCTCTGCCTAGACGATGAGCTGACCCTACCACCACTGCCACTGAACTGAGATCCCATCATTCTAGATAGATCTAACTGAACTAACACCCCTCTGGGAGCCACATATGCTACCCCACTCTAGAGAGGACGTGCCATCTAGAAAAATTGATGAAAGTGTCACATACCTCTACATAGATAACAGGGCTTCGGAGGAGATGTGCATGCAGGTCGGATGTTCCCTAGCCTCCCACACTAGTGGAACACAATGGACCTCACATCAAAAGACACCGATAAAAACTACCTGGAAGGTTGGCCTGAGCTGCCACCTCCCTTCTTTCCCTGCTCATCCTGCTTCCTTTTCTTCTCATAAGAGCTTCCACTTCTCATTCATGAAATTTTCCCATAGAAACTAGCCCTACCCATATGGTTGATCTCCCCCATACACACTCAATCAACCACCTCTGCATAGGTTTTCAGATTGAACAGGAAGACTTGGGAATAGATCTATGGTTGCAAACCCTTATCAAACTTCTGGGCCTTCATCTTCTCATTGGATACCATTTTTGGAGCATACAGGACCAACTCAGAAAAATGGATGGCATAGTCCATCAGTGAAAGGTCCCCCTAAACCATCTCCATAAACTCTCATAATCTAGCATATGCCAAGACATCACAGTATTACTAGTCATTGAAGGTAACCTTGAAGTCCTTCTAGCTCATCTGTTCATGCTTCCCAGATTGAAGAACTGATTCCCACCACCTTTAGCTAGGACCCTCTAATAGGAAAGAGGCACATTTCGACCTGACCTCCTCAAGTGTTCCCATAAACTCAAACATGCGCCCAATATTTTCGAGACACTCCTCCCCTTCTTGGGGTTATGTACTACCTCAGAAAGTAGGAGGCTTGTTTTTCAAAAACTCTTGGGATTTTTCCTTCCTAGGACTAGTCTCATATTCTCTAATAGGAGCTAGAAAAGGATCTGGTCCCTATCCCAGAGCTAGGAAAACCTGAACCACAACCTCTACTAGCCTCTGATCAAGCGGTGAGGGAGAACACTCTCCGTCTTCCTCCAGTGGGTGCATGAGAGATTTCTGGGAGACATGTTGCTACAAAAGTCAATAATCACAAGAGAAAAAAGTAGTACAATGGTTCTGAAAAATTTCATCAATATCATAAAATATAAATAATCCAAACACATTACAGTAATAAAATAATCAACTACTTCACCCCCACTCGATGTCCATGTGCAGTATGTAGCCTATATGTCTCACCTAGAAGTGAAGTTAAAACAAATTCCAACATCCCATGGTGACTTGAAGACTATCATGAGAGGTGTGGAAGTGACACCCTACTCATGACCAAAACTATGATACCTAATAGTCCTAGCTCCTTTTTAGCCTGACTCAACCCAAAATAATAATATAACACAAAAACACCAACCTCCTTTGATACCATTTTTTTCACAAACTGAATCTGGTTTCCATTAAAACCAGCACCCGACCTAGTATTGGAAAGTATTGAAGGGAATTCCTTATCCCCACGGGCTGGAAAAAGTGCCCGAGTATCATAAATATGGGTTTGGGAACGATTTACCTGAGTATGGATACATAAAACAACAAAAAATGATCAATAAACCAAATCTGAAATTCATGCCAAACAAGCCTTAAAAAAAATTCAGAACTGAATACATGGTTTTATACATGACAGAAGAGGTCAAAATATATATAAAAGTAGAATAAAAACAACCCAAAGACCACCACACGAAAAGTGGTCATCACCCACGAGAAGTCTCCACAACATCGCACAACTGTAGCAACTAGCAACTCGAACCACCATCTCCAAAAGCATTTCCCTTAATTATGTCAAACATAACCAAGTCTACTTACACCCAAAGGTGTAATTAGGATGTGATACTAATCCCAATATGATACCACCCAAATATTTTATTTGAAAATCATTAAAATATAAAAATCATTCAAGTGTTATAAACAAAGAATGGTAGCAATAATTTCTAAAGACGCATCTTTTAAATGAAAATAGTTTTGAAAGTGGGTATCCTTAAAGAATATGTACATTTAAATAAAACATGTAACTCACTAAATTTTACATCCAAAAACACCATAAGACAAAGATAAATGACAAATAGTCAATGATCACTCAACACGGGAACACCCCAAGGCACTAGTAAGTTGTGAGCCCCACGTAACTCGTATCTCAGTGTGAAGGTAACTGTAACAATATCTGTTCTTGTGCATGAGCCACTAGTAGGATAATCACCCATAACCTATTGTTCCCTACCATAATCATCATCAGATTTTTTTAGTGTTGTCAATGTCAAACTTGCTAAGTGAAACACGGACAAAACCACTCCAGATCACTAGCATGCTAGTATGCATACACCCACCTAGATACCTGGGTTTCCCTCTTTGTGATGAAACACATTCCACATGCTACCAAATTACATTTTCAAATAAAAACACAATTTATGGCCATACACACTCAAAATAGTAGCTAAATATGATTTTTACCATTTTTATAACTCAAACAAATGCTTATCATTTCCATAAAACAATTACGCAAGTTATAACAAAACATTGCACATAAAGTCCATTTAAAATCCACCTTTCAACACAAAATCCATACCAATATTACAAAAAACCTAATATTTTCATCACTAAAACTTTTTTATAAAACCATTCCATGGATTAAAAAAGAACACACAATGGTATAACATCGAATGCATAAGTAAAAACACCAATTTTCACACAAAATTGGAACTTAAAAATAAACCGCTTAACAAATTCTACCAAAAATATTTTTTTCACTAAAAATAATGAGATAGGAATATAAAAGAAATATAATTCTATCTATCTAACTCATTATACAATTATTATACATAGAATCACCTACCACGGGTGTCAAAAATACTAAATCCTTGTGCGAAAGTTCAACCGCACCACTGTCGCACCACAAGAGTGTTAAATCAAACCTAAAACCACAATATTAGACCAAGAAACCCAAGATCAAACCCTAGGTTCGAAGCCCTACATTATGGACATTAGTAAATTCAAGAAAAAATGAAAAAAATCATAAGAAAATGGGAGGATGATGGAAGAAAACCCACTTACTTGAGAAATCTTGAAGAAATCGACCCAAATACACCAAAAGGTGAATCTCCAAGTAGTAAAAACTAATATAGAGGTTAGTATAGGTATGGGAAGATAAAGATGGAACTGAAATGGGGGAATGAGTAAAAAATGAAGGAGTTTTGAAAGAAACAAATTACATTCTCAAATATGGGTGATTTGAGAAATCCTAAGAAATATTTCCCTAATCAGCGATGAAGATGAGCTCCAAAGAGAGAGAAAAGAACATGGGGGTGCACCTAGGGTTAGTGGGATCGAGTGAGAGGTGAAATAACTGAAAAATAGTAAAAGAGTAATGAGATATGAATGAAATAATTAAAAACAAAATAGGAAATATGCTCACGGGTAGGCCCAATGCCTGTATGAATCACACAAATTCACCTGATAACGAGTTCCTAAGAGGTCCAAATGGATATGGTGGTTTGAATAGGTCAGTGGAGGGTAATTGGGAAGTTAGATGGGAGAAAAATGTTAAAAAATGAACGATTTTTAAAAGAAACAATTTTTTTTTTAAATCTGGAAATGGGCTCATTGTTTGGCCCAAATCTTAAACCCCCCCTTTCACCCAAAAAGCATGGGAGACCCCCGCCATAAAGCATGAATATAAATTACATTAAAATACCATTAAAATAAGTCATGTATATGAAAAAAAGGATCATTTGAGATAAAATCAATTTTAGTTTCCACTAGGGAAAAATGAAAATGGTGGGAAGTAAGAAATATAGATATGGAAGAAAAAACCAATTAAAATAAATAGCAATTACTTTTAACAAAAATGAATATTCATGAAACAAAAGAATAATAAAGGAAGATGGATTCAGTTTGAAATGTTATTTCTATAGAAAATAAGTTTTAAATACAATATAACATCCTTATATATTATAATAGAAAATTATTTAAGAATAATAGTCTAATAAGAGTGATTATGATCCCAAGATGAAATTTGAGTCACAAAACCCCATTACGGACTTTCCAATTTTTGAACAAAAACCCCATAATAAGTATAAATTTTAATAGAACATTTAATATCGTGAAATTTAATGGTTACATGACACAAAAATATAATGGGGTAGTATTTTCGTCATTGAAAACGAATCATATAATATATCTTAAACACGTATCAAAGGATTCAAATTTTAGATAAAGAAACTCTCACCTCATTTACCTTAATAGTCGGATGCATTATAAGATCTTTTATAAAAAATATAAATATATTAATAACTAATTTTTTAACCAAATTCATACCTAAAACAATTTTTAATTTTTATATATAATCATTATATACATGTATATTAGTTACTTTCTTCCCATTTTACAGTATATGGTGTTTGTAGTTTTGATCGTTTATACTAGTTTCATGGTAGTGGTGTTGGTATTAGTTATTCTTGAAAATTTATTCATTAAAATTTCATTAAATCTACTATAATGGAATAATTATAGTTATTTATTATGTTTAAAATTACTTTACCATAGTATTTTTTCTAGAATATGTAATCGACAACGAACATTTTTCCATGATTTTTAACCTATGAAGGTTCCTCTCTAAATTAATGAATTAAAAATAATTTATCCTTTACAGAACAAAAAATAATAATATTTACATATGTATATCATATTATACGTGTAATTAAGTTTTTTTAATCTTACATTATATAATATAATTACATTGTTCAAGTAGGTGGTCAAACAGACTCAAACATGAACATACTATGATTATCGATGATTATGAGATGATTTAGTTATAATATCATTACACCAGTATCATAATGATATAATTTAGTGTTTATTATTTTTTTATCATAATTATAATGTAATAATAAGAATAATAAACTAGTATGAAAACATTACAAAATTTTAATTAATGAGTTTCCTTTTAGTATGCATATTTTAAATTATTGAATTTATGATAATTGTTTGTCGATCATATCATTTTTAGTTTCACCAATTTTTCATACCAGAACCCTTATTATATCATAAAAATTATATTTAACTTTTAAAACCATTCTCATTACCATCCATGTAATGCATTGATTAAATGAAAAGAGGAAAAAAATCATCTCATCGTGGCAATAGTCCACATGTACGTATGGTTGTTAATTTAGTTTTCCATAGAATGGGGAAAAGGAGTAATATTGTTTATCATTTAATAATAGAAAATATCTCATAAATAAAATAATTATATATTAAATTCATTATCATAACCACCTTTGTAATCTGGTTATGGAAATAAAGAAATTTTTTTCATGAAATCGATCGTCCGCAAAATAAAGGATTCATGTTTTTTGTTTTTCTTAATAGAATTAGAGGAGGTTGTTTAATGATTTTAACATCATTATAATAAAATAAAATATATTAATTATACTTATTTTATCCATATTATAATGTAAAATTAAATTTTGAAAATAATAAAATCACATAAATAAATATAAAATAAAGAAAGAGATGTCCGAAACTTATACCTCACTTCCTGGACTATCTCCTTTCCGAAGGGGACAAAACATTTGAGGTATGGTATTTTGAGATTATTATTACATACATAAGGTATATATTAGTTTGGAGGTTATTTTTAGGGATATTTTTGGCCAAACTAAGTGATTTTCAGTGTGAGGGGAAGTGAGGATTTTAGTTCCCCTTTTATAAGTGAAAAGAGATGACATTTTTGTAAATACATAAAACTTTTCAACAATAGGATGTAACTCTAAAGGAAATTGACTCCAAAATTGATAAATATGAAAATATAGAATACATATGGTCGATAAAAACCCACACCACTCAATTAGAAACATGGTTTTAACATGTTGGACCCTTTACTACTAAGGTTACTCATTTTGCACATTTTTGGTTTCAGAACGGTAACTAGTTTTTACCTTGGAAATTTACCTTTTATTCCTAAAAATAAAATGGTCCTCATTATATAATTTGGACCAAATTATTAAAATTATTAAAATTTTATTTTTTTATTCAATTTTTAAAAGTGATGAAAAAATATTTTAAAAAACTAAATATATAATATATTAAAAATAAAATTTTGAAAAATATAACATAAATTCTAAAATGTAAAATGTAGATTTATAATTTAAAAAAATTATAAATCCACTTATAAAATAAATATTTTGACTTAGAAAAAAGTTTTAATAAATTTCAAATTCATAACTATATAATAATAATGGCATAAAAGTCACAACATTAGAAAAACAGTATATTTCATTATTCACCTAAAAATCAAATGTTCCATAAAAATACCAAAAAATAATCTCAATATTTTGTTATTGTGATTAATCCAAAAATTATTTTCATTTATTCAAATTAAATTTATAAACTTTTTGAATTGAATATTTAAATTAAATCCAAAAATATAGTGAAAATTTGTTAATATAGGAAAATAACTTTTAAAAATGTTAACTATTATTTATTATTATAACTTATAATTTACTAATTATTTTTTTATTAAAATATTATTCATATTATCAATATATTTTATTATTATTAAATATTTACATACATAGTTTCTTTAAATAAAACACTAATTTCAAAAAAAATATATTTTTAAACATAAAATAATTTTCCAAGTTGTTTTAGATATATTAATTTAATTTAATTAGTTTTTTAAGTAGTATTTATTTTAATTATACCCATATATTATAATTTGGTTACTCTTATTCATACCCACTAATTAAAGGGATAATTTTTAGTGGTTATATTTAATACTTATATTTTTATCTAAATGTATTGTGATTTTCCTTTATGCTCATCATTACTTGTGGAGTAAGATATCGAACATATTATTTATTTAAGGAATATATATAGTGAAATATCAAGTCATTTAATTCCCTCACCTTAAATAAATCACACCCTTGTGGTTTTAATTATCCCTTACTCTTAAATCTAATTGAGGTTATCTGAGAGATAGACTTGAATCATGATATAATTTCTAGAGTGTTATCAATAAACATAGGAAATATATCATTTTCACTCATAGTAAGTCAATATTAATATTTATTTTTTCTCTAATAATTTTATGTAAACATCCAATGGGATTAGGTATCATAACTCATGTATTGGTATTAGTTTCCCAGGGAATATCGTATTCTTCCTTGTAATGATAGGTGAGCATAACTTGAATTGAAATATGATATGTGATTTCATTAATTTTTTTTATTACTATATATTCTATGTGGTGATGACCAATACATTTCCAAATTCACATTGAATTTATCCAAAGGCGTGATAATAATCCTTTCATGAATCATGTTTCATAAAACTCATATTATGAAACAATAATAATAGAAGATAATATAAAATTATTTGGGTATTGATTTGATGCTCTAAGAAAACATCTTATGCCTGTTATGATAGATATAAATGGATTCCAATTAGATATACATAAATCTAGAGTGGAGGGTGAGTGTAATTTTTACACTTATTTTTTTTGAACTACTTTTAGTAATAGGGATACCATATTTTTTCACTTGTTTCCTTGATTTAGGAGGTTATGGATGTTTTTTATCCTCGTTGATTATTGAGTTAGGTCATCATTTTGCATAATTCCCAAAATATAGACATTTTATTCATTATAAATCCTTCACCACTATTTTATTTATCACACTCTCTATCATATATCGACAATAATGAGCTCCATTTCCAATCCTTTTTCACTTGAAACACTATATTATTCCTCTGATACATTCCCTTGGGCGCTTCATCCCACTTTTTTGACATGTAGGAAGTTGAATATTCTCAAATTAATTATCTTTGACACTTTATATTCTATGAAACACCATCCTTATATTCATTAGTGTGTTCATATTCTTGGTAGACCCAGGTTATTAATTATAACTTGAGATAGTTGGGTGATTACAACAACACCATTTTAAATTCTAGATTCTATCCCACTTGATTTATCATTAATAAATTAACAATCACATCCATGATTAACTTTGTTTCTTATTTACCCATCCATTTCTAAAATTAAAAAACATATATTTACTGATAAATATTTATATTATAATATAATCATGAAAAATCAACATGGAAATGTGTTACTCTTTGAACCCATCACATTATCTTATATTTCAACCTAAATCACTCTTGGATCATTCAAGTTTCCTTAGGTTGGGTTCTCTCATATTCATAAACCTAATTCCTGAACATAATAAATCCTTCATAATTTATAGTAAATATAATGTTATTAACCAAATAATATGCTCTCAAAGTGTCAAACTCGGCTTCCAATTATGCCTCTTTATCTCCCACCAGGTGGGGACTGTGTTAATACACAACAAACCCTTTTTAGGGTTATTACCCCTAGGTATATCTGTGTCAAATCCTACATCAACTTATAGTATCTAGAAATGGATGTCATTTTTATGATATCCACATAATATCTATGTTATGAAAACTTTATAATTTTATAATTATAACTATCCATTTGACAATTCACATGGTTTTTCTCTAAAGTTCTCTAAACTAATATCCAAAAATATCTAAAGACTACACTAATACCAACTAAAGTGACCTAAACAAACAAATATTATATAGAACAATAATATCATGATTTATATTATACATATCACAAATAGTCACGCAACCCAAGGACCTAAAGTTTTAGTATCTTAGAGATTAGATACATAACATCTTATTTACAGCACTTGCTAAAATTTATTCATAATCATGATCTCTAGACCCTTTTCTAGAAATATCACATGATATATTCATCTTCATAACCTGTATAATGAAAACCTAAGAAAGGGGTGAGTTCATTAACTTATTAATGTAAACAAATATCCTAACATGAAGGAGAACATGAGAAATACATAGATATCATAATAAATTATCAAAAGACCTTATAATATTTCTATAAAAATTATTTGAGTAACATATGTTTATAAAAAGATGATTTAGTAAGAATAAAATATATCACCTGGATCAAAATAAATATAAATAATCATATAACATGATATAATGACATAAAGGTGTGTAATAATTTAATACTAATTCATAATAATGAAAACATTAAAATTAATTGAATTGAAATTCATGTTGAAATTTTTTCATAACATGATAAAGATTCAGAAATGTGGAATAACTATAAGCATAGAAAATATTGTAACCAAATATTTATGTATCATATTCACACAATAACTATGGAACATATATTATTGCATATTATTCTTACAAAAAACTTGTGAACAAACCTTCTTGCATCTCATTCACACAAAAAACTTTTGAACAAGCATTCCCACTTATTATTCTCACAAAAAAACATGTGAAAGAAGCTTCCCACATATCATTCATGAAAAATTTCATCATATCATGTGATATGAAACCTTAACCAATTCATTGGAGTGATATATTAGACCCCACCCTTTATAATCCAAACATTTTTATTCCATTTATAAATAAAACATAAACATGTCATAATATATATATATATAAAATAATGATTTTCTTAAACCTTTCAAAAAAAATAGCATGACATGAATTTAAGAAATATTAAGATATCAAATATCCCGTATTTTAGAAGAAATTTTATCATAATAACATATAGAGGGTGATCAAAATATCAATTCATGCAATATAAAATACTAAGGTTAAATAGAAGTTAAAATATAAATTTTTTCAAAAACCCTTTTAAAACATTAAACTATAAAAATGATTTTTTTGAATTTAACAAGAAGACATTTCAAAATTTTATTATAAAGAGTTTCAAATATAATATTTTTAATGATATAATGTTTATTAAAAAAATTTAGTGGATAACAAAAGTTTTTATTTTGAAAGGATGGAAAAATATTTTGATCATTTTTAAATGACCTTGTTGAACACTTAAATCATTAAAAGGCTACAAAAACTTTGTTTTAAAATTAATAGAGGGAACAAAATGATCACTGGAGACAAAAAATTTTTTATTTTCTATTTGGGAAATTATAATATTAGTGTGAAGTAAAAACACTGATATGGAAGAAAAAACCATTAAATGAAATGGGAATTATTCTTAAAAAATTCATTTTCATGAGATAATAGAATCATTAAGGAAGAATAATTTGGTTTGAAATATGATTTCCATATATAATAATATGTAAATATAAAATAATATAATTATAGTTTATAGTAGATCAATATTGAAAGATAATAGTCAAAGAAGAGTTATTTTGACCTAAAGAAAATATTTGAGTCATGGAAACCCCTTAAATCCTTTGTAACTTATGAATAAAACCGTATGATAAGTATAAATTTAAATAAAACATTAAATATAATGAAATATATTATTTTCATGATAAAAAATGAATACGGGGTAATATGTAAATTATTAAAAAAGGAACCGAATTGTATATCTTAAACATGTCTCAAAGGATTTAAATTTGAGACAATGAAACCCTTACATTTTTCCCACCTTAGTCAGATGAACTTTAAGATCATGTATAAAAACATGAATATTTTATAAATAATTAAAAAAACATATTTAATCCTAAAACTATTTCTAATTTTCATCTATAATCATTATATATATATGTATATTAGTTAGTTTTTTCCTGTTTTCCCACTTCAGTTGTATTGTTTTGACTGTTTATACTAGTTTCATATGAGCAGTGTCAGTATTCTGTATTCTTACAAATCTCTTTATTAAATTTTCATTAAAGTTACTATAATATATTATTTATAATGATTTATTATGTTTTAATTTCCTTTCATGAGTACTTTAGTCTTTAACCTAGAAAGTGAAATCAACAATAAACATTATTCAATGATTTTTAACCCACGAAGGGTATTTTATTAATTCATGAGTTAAATATTGATGCCAAATTTAAAGAACTAAAAAAATATTATCCAAATATTTATGTCATATTATACCATTAGTTATGTTTTTATAATAATTAATGATATAATTTTTGGTTCTGGGTGAAAAAAAAAGTGTGTAATGGGTAATTCCGAACTTTGTTTTTTGTCATGATCAATAATCAATCTAAGTCTCACACAATGATAAATGGAGTGATCAACATAATTAAATCAAATAAAATATAAAATGGATAAAACACTAGCACTATATAGGGGATAATCGTATATTATTTATAATTAATTTAATTAATTAAAGAATTAACTTGTTGGAATTCTTTCTTCATTGATGGATCTGACAACAGATCTTCATTGTTCTGTTGTTACATTGTAGGAATCAAGAGAATATTACCTTTAGCGGTGATTCACACATTTTCCAAGAATATTTGAACTTATTTTTATGAATCTCTGGGTTTCAGCATGGAAGATCCTTTCACTTTCACCATTTGTCTTTGATCACCATGAGAATTGCTTCTAAAGCGTTCTCATTGATCACTCTGGACATGAGAGTGGGAGGTGCAGGAAGATCAATCTCTATTATTGGGAGTGTTATTCGAGAATGGATCTATCTATGGGTTGATAAGATTATCCAAATACATTGTTCACAACTAAACAAATGGATTGGATCTCTTATAAAATAATATAATTTATTTTATATATCTCTAGGGTTTGAAATAAATAATTGCGCAAGTGACAATTAATATTTATTTGTTAACATGAGGAACCCCATGTCTATAATAATAATATTATTACTTCTCAACATGTGATTAACTTGATATTTAAAATTATTTTTTATTTATTCAAATAATATTCATTATATATATTATTTCTCTCTAAACCATTAAACTCGGTCTTTCATTCCTCCATAATATTTATCGTGCCTTAAATAGTAACTATTTATTTATCAAATAAATATCACTGAAATATTAAATAATAAAAAAATAAATATTATATTCACAAAATCGAAAATATTAAATATTCTACTCACATTATATTCCCTTTAATATTTAGGCATGAAATACATGTGATCAAGTAGCCATTAATAATTATTAAACCACATGAGGTAATAATATTTATTCAACTTGTAAAATAATAAATAATAATTTATCATTTAACAGAGATTCTAGATACACTTAGTGTGTGAACCTCAAGGACTCTTTCTCAAGGGAATTAGCGAAATAGCCTAAATTCTAAGGTTATCATGTATCAACATTCCAAGGCACCCATAGAAAAAGAAGTTAATACCATAATGACATAATACCTCATATAGATGATTACTGTGTAATATAGTGCCTTTATCAAGATATCTCTAATCAAGCAGGTTGCTTACTCGTTCCATCGACCTATGTGCTTGATGTATCATTCTTTGACTTACAAGAAAATTGACATTCTTATAGAACACTATGTCCATGGATTTATTTAGTTTTTATCATTTCCATCAATGGGCCTAAGATGTCAACTTCTATTAAATAACATAAGGTAAAATCCTTTCTCACATTATTCATTAATATGATATTACTCATGATATACCCAATGTATCCTAACTCACCCAAAACATATGTCATCATGGTTTTTGTTAATACATAAAATTATATGACTCATAATAGTCTTTAATAATAGTCTAAAAGTCTAAGGATAAATTCACATATCCACATATAGGAATATCCAATGACACATATAAATATGGATTTTCTACTGGTGTGTCTCATTCTCATAATATCCTACACTGGATATTACCAAGGGCGTACACCATGAGAAGGTACCTCAAATTCATATGAGTCTCTACCCATGATATCATGTATCATTTTTTTCCCTAAAATGATTCCATCCCACTATAGAAAATATAAAGAATAGTGTCATAGCACTTATGGGTTCTCATTATATCATGGAACTACTATGACCTTTTAGTGGGATAGATACTCTTAAGACACTATCTTATAATATATTACATATTAGAACAATCATGATGTGATAAGAAGTTTATTAATATTCAAAAATATAAATACAAGTTATCATAAAGTACCATGGATTTGGTTCTAGGGAACCAACTCCAACATAATACCACTTTTACTAGAGCCAACTACTAATAGCCTTCAGTCTCATATATCTCACATGATACACATGCTTCTGTTGAGATAGGCCTTTAGTCAATGGGCCTACTGCATTCTCTTCCATGGGTACTCTGCATACTGTAACATCATCCCTCTAATAAAAATCCATTAATAGGTGATACTTTCGGAATATATTCTTTTTCTGTTTGTGTGACCTTGGATCTTTTTCAAGAGAATATATTTTATTATTAGAATATTACAATATGATAGCGTCTTTATTGATAGGTACCAAATCAATATCCTTCCTAAAGTTTCGTATCCAAATGACATCCTTGGTTGTATCATAAGTCATAATATACTTGGACTCTGTTGTAGAATCAGTGACAACTGGCCTCTTTAAACTCTTCCAACTCATAGATCGTCTATTGAGGTAAAAAACATATCCCAATTGTGACTTTAAATCATTCCAATATATCTAAAAACTAGCTTCAGTATAACCCCTAATGACCATCTCATTATCTCCTACATACACTAAGAACATCAAGTCTTGTACCTAACATGTAATACATGATTAATATTATCACCAAAGTGTATGTGTTTGAGGACACATTTTCTTAGAAATATGTAAACCATGTGGAATTGGAACTAATCCAATCTTGGATTGTTCCATACTAAATCTATTATGTATCTGGTCATCATATTCTCATTGTATTTGTCCAAAAAGCCTCTTGGATCTATCATGAATGATCTTTCTCACTAAAATATAGGCTACTTCACCTAAGTCTTTCATGGGAAACACTTTTTAACCAATACTTAACTAACTATAAGACTGGTATGTCATTTCCAATAAGTAATATTTCAATAACATAAACTAGTAGGGAAAAAATTTCATTTCCACTAAACCTATTGTAAACACATGGTTCATATTCATTCTTAATGAAACAAAAATCTTTTATAGCTTCATCGAATCAAATATTCCATGACTAGGATTCTTTCATTAATTTAGAAATGGATATCTAAAACATTGAAATCCTTTTGGCATCACTTGGAGTCACAAACCCTTCTTTTTTTTTGTCATATAGACATCTTCCTGAAGGTTTCCATGAATGAATGTCATTGTTACATCCATCTTCCAAATATCATAGTCATGGTAAGCTGGTATAGAA
The DNA here is from genome assembly GCA_963277665.1 of Viscum album. Taxonomy (NCBI): domain Eukaryota; kingdom Viridiplantae; phylum Streptophyta; class Magnoliopsida; order Santalales; family Viscaceae; genus Viscum; species Viscum album. The sequence goes on along the minus strand of OY728135.1, from coordinate 197,004,318 downwards.
AGTAGAATTATGATGGATTTAAACATGGAAACTGGTGAAAAGGTTTCATCATAGTTAATTCCTTGATTCTTTCTAAACACTTTAGACACTAGCCTTGCACTATAGGTATTTACTTTACCTTCCAATTCATGTTTTCTATTGAATACCCATTTGAATCCAATGGGATTTACATCAACTGGCACATCAACCAGAACCCAAACATAGTTCTGATATGTGGAATCCATTTCATAATTCATGGATTCTTTCCATCATATAGCTTCTAATATATCTACTACCTTTTTGTATGAGATAGGTTCATCATTTTCAACTAATAAAGAGTCACTATCTTAGGTGACTAGAAAATCATATCTCTCTGCATCTCTTACCTCTCCTGAGATCTTATGAAGTACCTATGTTTCAGGAACTAATTCTTCCATGGGGACCTATGGAATGTATTCCTGTACAAACTCTTATGTATCTTGGGACCCAACCTCATTGAAGTCAATATTTCTCCCACTATTCTTTTTGAGGACATGTTCCCTCTCAATAAATATAACTTTTACGGTGATAGTCACTTTCTTTTTTGATGTGTTTTATAGGTAGTATCCCTTTTTTCCATGGGATACCCTATAAAGATACACTTTGTGCCCTAGGGTGTTAGTTTGTTTCATGAAAAGTCCATAACAAACACATCACAACCCAATACATGTGTATGCAACAAAACTGGTTTTTTCTACTCCATAACACATAGGGAATTCCATTTTATGCTTTAGTTGGTACTCGTTTTAATGTGTATACCACATTTTTTAATTCATATCCCCAAAATTATAATGGGATATCTGCATGACTCATTATCGAACATACGATGTCTAATAATGTTTGATTCCTCCTCTCACTAACACCATTCCGCGGTGGTTTATAAAGTGTAGTGAGTTGATATAGAATCTCAAAACTCTTATAAAAAGTTGATAAACTCTTGGTTAAGATATTCACCACCTTGATATGATCTATATTTCTTTACCATTTATAAAATTTGATTCTCTACTTCATTCTTGAATTTCTTGAATTTATCAAAGGCCTCAGACTTATACCTCATCAAGTAGACCTAACCATATCTACTCAAGTCATTAGAAAAAGTTATGAATTAAGAATACCCACCTCTATATTCTACTATAAATAGTCCACACACATCAGTGAGTATCAATCCTAGAATCTCTATAGCCCTTTAACATTGTCCATAGAATGGAGGTTTGGCCATTTTTTCGTGTAAACAAGCATGACATCTTTCAAGGGTTTTAGCTCAGATGAGTCTAAATATCCTTCTAGACAGATCTTTTTCAAAATAATCATGTTTACATAACCAAGACAGTGATTCCATAGTTGGGTGTTATATGAGTCATGTGAACATGATTTATTATCAATTTTCCATACCTGGTTTTTTTAATTTAATACACAAATACTATTATTTAAATTTTCCATACCATAAAATATGTTGTCCTTAAAAACTAAAATTTTACTACCAAATATGAAAATAAAAACATATGTATCTAGGAATGATAAGGAAATTATGTTATTGTTAACCATTTTTATATAATAAAAATATTATAAAACCAAAATAATTTCTATTGTAAAAGAAAGGTTGTAGTCGCCAATGGCGAGAGTAGCCAGCCTAACACTATTAACAGCTCTCAAATCTACCTTTCCTCTAGAAATATTTTAGAATATAATTGGTTCTTTCATTTGGATATAGATGTGAGCACCACAAGATATATTTATACCCAATGTGTATATATTGAAAAAGTACACTCAATAATGAATTCAACTTTACCCTCCCCTTCTTCTCGGTACAATTCATCTTCCAATGGCTTGTTTACTAAGCGCAAAACATACTTCCTTCTTTTCCATGCCCTGCCTTGGGATATCCTTATTCTTAGAAGGATAGTGCTCAGGAGATTTATACTTTTTTTGAGTCTTGGTACCCTGTTCCTTGTTCTTACTTTTCTTATTCTCAATAAGAACCATTGGTTTATCACACCCCATGTCCTTATCCACTTGGTGAATCAAATTATGAAGTTACAAAAGACTCTTCTCATTATTTATCATATTGTAATTAAGAATAAAAACTTGAGAAGTAATTGGGAAGTGATTAATGTATGAGATCCATATTCAACTCATCTGGTACTTTAATCCCTAACATGTCTAAGAGATTAATTTAGCCAATAATTCTAACTACATGAGTCCCATCAGGCATTGACTCTCAAATATTATTTGTAAGAAAAAAAGTGGATATCTCATACCTCTCTTATATCACCTTCTCTTGATAGATTTCCCGAAGGTGAGACATCAGGATATACACATCCATGTCGTCGTGTTGCTTCAAAATCTCATTTGACATGGATGATATCATGAAACATTGAACATCTATGGAATCATTCAAATTTTTATCATAGATAAATAATTATACATCACTTTCCTTACTATGAGGTGCATCAATAATAGGTTCTTACAACACATAAAGTTTGTTTTCACAACTAAGGATAATGTGTATGTGCCTTTTCCACTCATGGAAATTTTTGCTAGTGAGAAGGTTATCTTTTTCAAGTATGGATCCGAGTGATATGTTTGAAGTCATTTTAATTATGTTTCTAAAAAATAAGATGATCATAATTTTATTACTTTAACTGATAAAATTTTGACAAATAAATAAATATTACATGTTTTAATATTCCAAAATTTTATCGAAACCCAAAAGGGTTTATGATTGGATTTATAATTTCTTATTTATTGGACATTCTAGTGGAAAGAATATATATTCCTCTTCTCATTACCCTAACTTTGGTTGGTCAAAAATCATGAATTTTTTTAGTTATGCATTCCAAATTCCTATAGCATTAACATTTAATTCCTTGATCCATGAGTAGAGTTCCCAGTCCTAAAATCCTTAAATTGGATTTCCTTAAACTTTTCATCTTAATTACACAAAGTTAAAATTTGGAAGTCAACCCTTGATGTGAACTAAGTTAATTCAACCCAAAACATAAAGTTAGAACAACCCAATAATTTAAAGCACCTCCACTTTGTCCATTCATAAACTATAAATTATAGTTTTATTTTAACATAAGTAATGGAAGGCTATAACGACATAATATATATAATTGAGGGATTTTATCCTTTTATGTGTCAATTTTCAATTATTATCTTTATTACATCCTTTTTAATATTACGTTAATTTACTTAAGTTATTAACCATGTATTAGATAATATTTATGCCTAAGAAAATTTATTTTAGTTCTATCTTCCATGCTTGTTGATTCATTAATTCATTTGATCACGAAAAAACATCCATAATGAAATAACCATGAAAATTAAGAAAAATAAAATAATAAAATGTTATGATCATGAGATTATACTAATGGTTATTTTATCTAGTGGATGATAAACTAATTTTTGACCTAGAGGAAAAACACTTTGAACAAATTATGATTCGTTTTACAGCTTTCCACCTGGACACATATGTATATATCTTGGATTGGCTTCATCTTAGATCTAAACTTGAACCACCTACACTAGCATAAGAGATTCATCCAATATGTATTATTTTACTCACATATAAGTGAGGGAAAAAGGATTACATAAAAGAAAACATGGGCACACATTCCCTTACATAATAAGAGGATAAAAGGCGCGTAGTTCAATAATTTTAATTTAATAATAAATTAAATGAAACCAATCACATACAAAGGTTTGGTATATTCTCATGAGCATCCATATATAAGCAATGAATTACAAATTTAATAAAACTATCATAAAACTTTTAATTTTTCTTATTTAAAATAAATAAATCTTGAATCAATTATTTATAATCCTTCATTAATCAATTATTTTTACCTTAATTATCCTGAGAATTTTCGTTAGATTATCATCCATCATAATTTTAATCCAATTAAATAAATTTTTTAAAAATTGATTGTGTACATAAATATAACTTAGAGATGACTTGATGAATACCTATTTGAATCTACCTAACATGTATTATTCTCATATACAGTTTACCTTTTATACATATAGAATACAAAAAATTTCACGTAATTTAATGACATGTACTATCACCTTAATTATTTCACAAATTACATATTTGTTTTGTATCATGTTATGCTTTAATTCATGTAGATAATATTTTTCATAATAATAACACATGATATGTAGATCTGAACATTACACAAAAAATAATTGAACATTTATATATATATATATATTAAAACCCATAAGATAGAATGTATTATCAACTTAATAAACACACGTAAGAAGATGTCAATAAGTTTCATACAGTATAAAAAATTAATTTTAATTTTGTATCATTTGATATATGTACATAGTGGGTACTGCGGACTTAGTGTGTAAATTGTGCCTTGGAAAAAATGGATTATATAGCATGTAAAATTGGATAAAAGGTGTTGGGTCTCTAAATTACATGGTCACCAGTAAGGTAGGACATGTATGGAAATACATAGCTCATCTGTGACTTAAAGGACTTCACAGAATGTATGTGGGAAACATAGTGTTTACTCTGGATTAAAATGTGCTAGGATGGCCTAGTCAACACACAACATAAGATATTAAAATCACTTCATGTAATCAATGCATGTGGTTTGATTTAATTTCTAATTAATTCCTGGTGTATTTAACACAAGTGCATAGCGTGTAAATCATATTACATGGTGTGTACCCCTGTGTTATCTAGATAGAATCCTTGGAACCTCTAGATTAGTTCATTGAATTTTATTTCATTCATAAAATTATTAATTTTTATTAGATCTATGAGAAATTGAGTAGGAAGAATCATATATTTCAATTATGATTAAAATAATGATTAACATTTAATTGAAAAATGAATGAAAAATGTGAAAATAAATCAGTGATCTTTAAATAATTATAGTTAATTATGTGACCTCTCTGATACCACTTGCAGGTTCTGGGCGTAGTGGAACCATGTGATGGGCCATTCCTGACATATCTTTTTTCTTGATCAATGATAAATCCATGATTTACACTATGATAAATGTCATGATGGACAAAATTAATCAAAGAAAATAGGTAATGGATAAAACACTAAAACCATAGAGTGGATCATCACATATTATTTATAATTAATTTAATTAATTAAATAATTAGTTCTTTATTGATGGATCTGAAAATAGATCTATGTTGTTCCATTATGGATTTTTAGCAATCAAGATCATATTATCTTTAGTGGTGATCCACACATTTTCCAAAAATATTCAAATGTCACCATAAAAATATATGGGTTAAAGAACAAATGATCCTTTCAATTGAGTCGTTATCCTTTGATCTCCACAAGAATCACTTCCAAAGAGTTATCCTTTATCTATCGAGACTTGAGAGTGGGAGGTAGAGGTAGATCGTTCTCTATTCTTGGGGGCATTCTTGGATAATGTAGATCTCAAGGGCTTGAGATGATTCTCCAAATACATTGCGCATAACCAATCAAAATAATTGGATCTCTTAGAAAATAATATTATTTGGTTTATATATCACTAAGGTTAGAAATAAATAGTTGCAAAAGAACCCCTTATTATTTTTTTAATCACTTACAGAACCCCATGTCTATAATTGTAACATCCCAACCTTGGTGCTAATCAATGGTGCCCTGAACAGGGCAATCACATAACATCAGGCGCACCTCCCCGAACACCAGAGGTTTCTGACTAGTAATGAGGGTCTAATATCAAACATGGAGAGAATATACCCTCTTATCATTAGAGTAACACACCAGTGGAAAATAAGATACAATAACATAATAACATATAATCAAAAACCATGAAAATCCAGTATCTCAAGATGACCAAAACTGGAAATACAATATCAAAACTAAAGAGTAAATATTCAATGATAATGTACATGCTAAGTGTCAAAATGAAAACTTAAAAGTAAATACACTGAAAACTCCCCATGGGTGTCAGACCATGTTTAGTTCCTTTATCCACGCTCCATCCCAAATCATCCATCTAACACTAGGTATTTCCCTTGACCTCTCCTTTAATCATTGAATCTATTTGGGTACCGGCTAGGTTTCCTGATTAGGGTGTGAGTATGACTTACTATGACACCACCAACATCATCTAAAAACAAAATCCAATAAAATAATAGTGTATGTAGTTGTATAAAGAAATAATTACAATTCATAAGTACACATTTAACACATTATAAATTAATATTTATTTAACCACATAAACCCTGGGGTTCCCATTGATAACTGTACTTTGTTGTGTGCTTGGGTCATATCGAAGCCCGAACTCTCCCCAAGGTGTACCATATCTCATATTACAATTTTTCCTTTTTTTATCTAAATCAACACATAAATTCCATTTTACAATTATTTTTTCTAATTAACAACAAAATTCCATTTTTACTACTCATTATTCTCAATTAATGCATAAATTCCATTATTACAGCTTATTATTCTCAACTAAAACATAAATTCCATTGTTACCACTCATTGTTCCCAATTAAAACATGAATTCCATTATTCCACTCATTTTTCTCATATAACGATTAATTACATTGTTAAAATTCATTAATTCAAATTCATTTCATTAAATAATCCAACAATTAATTAATCTTCTCATTCTCATTACTAATTCAGCAATTAGTTCATCACTTCAATCCCCTTAACTAATTCCCAAATTAATTAATCACATTAATCCCATTAATTAATTCACTAATCAATCAATAAATTTCCACAAACTCAATATCACATAATTAATTCCATAATTATCTATTTAATTCACAACTGAATATCTCATTAATAAACTCAATAATTAATTATCCCCAATCCCAATTCAAGATTCTGATAATTTTCAAAATAATTAATCATTCACAAATCATAATTCAATATCTTATAATTAACTCAACAATTAATTATCTCAAATCTATAATCTCACTATTTCATTATTAACAAAAAAATTAATTATCTCAAATCAATAATCTCAATATATCATAATTAACTCAACAATTAATTATCCCAAATCTATAATCTCAATATATCAAAATTAACTCAAAAAGTAATTATCTCAAATCTATAATATCAACATATCATAATTAATTGAAAAATTAATTATCTCAAATCAAAAATATCAATATATCATAATTAACTAAAAAATTAATTATCTCAAATCTATAATCTCAATAACCCAAATTTCATATTCCCATCAATTAACTAATTCACCAAATTAATTAATTCGATCAAGAATTCAATTTCTAAACATCAAATAGAAATTATACAATTACATACATAGAGTTTCAATCAAGAATTTGGATTTTAATTATATACCGCCTAGCTCAATTCATTAAAGAATGCTTGCCCAATGGAAATCCCCAATTTGAACGGAATAACAGCATTGCACAAGATCGGGATCTAAACCCTAAATCCAGGATTGAAAATATCAAGATAACTTAATTCTAGATCTATATCCCCAATTTTTAGATCTATATCCAACAAAAAAATAGAATAAAAACCCATCAAAATTGTGGGAGAAAATGGGAGATAAGGAAGAAATCAATCAGGATGAAACCACATACCCAAAGAGAAACATATCTCCAATTGGACATTGAATCACTGAGAAAGGGGGTTAAAAGGCCTTAGAATCCCTCTGGGTGACTCTGGAATTGATTAAAATAGATTATGGGTCTAGATTTTGTGTTTGGGGGTATTAGATGAGGGATTCAAAAATATCATAATAAATTAGGGGGAGTAAAATCTCATATGCAAGGTTTGCTGCTGGGGGAGCACTATTTATCATAACAGTGCACCTAACTATGTGTCACTTCTAGGGGGTGCACGGATTATCCTATTAGGGATGAAAGTTTTATAAAATGATCCCCAACCATCAAAAACCCCATTGTCTAGGGTTTCATGGTTTTCTGGGCTAGGGCACATAGTTTAGGAAAACCATGCGCTAATCGTGCACTTGCCCATTTCCTTCCAAAAATTCAAAATTTCACCCAAAAAAACCCCAAGGTAAAACCCAAACAAAAAAGTATTCATCAAAAGGAAAACTTTTACCTATAAAAAATCTCAATACATATCCTATAAAGGTCATGGTTTTACAATCTCTCCACCTTATAACAGATCATCCTCAAGTTGTACTCTAAAGCATCTTTGAGATTTTGAGTCAAAGATATTGGTCCATTTAACTCTCATATATGCCTGACTTTCCAAAGTTTCCTCCTGAACAAGGCCATAGTTACAAAAAACACAAACAATCATCATATATTTTCCCCTCCACACATTCTTACTATGATCTAACACATGTATCAGATGCTCCTTAGTGGATGCATCTATCTGAATCTCAATATCATCCACATCAATCACATGAGAAGGGTCAGGGTGATACTGCTAAAGTTGTGACATATAGAAAACATCATACATAACACTATATCTCTATAGAATATCCAATAATTATTCCACCGTCCTTATTCTCTCCACTATCTCAAATAGTCCAATGAACCTTAGAGCTAACGTACCTGGCCTCTATATCCTACGGTGACACAATCTAGGAGACACCCAAAGGAATACATAATCAACCTCTATAAAATTTAGGATTCTTTTATGTCTATTATTATATGGATTCTATCAACTCAAAGCTATATCCATAAAATTATGAATCAATTGTACATGCTTCAATGTCTCATGCACGAGACTCAATCCCATGAACTCTGACTCACCTACCTCCATCCAGCATAGCAGTTATCTAAATGGCCTACCATAATGTGCCTCATATGGTAACATCTGAATTTTTTCCAGATAAATTTTGTTATAGGATAACTCCACTAGTTCCAAGTGCTTCTCCCAGGACCCACTGAAGTCTAGAACACTTGCTCGCAGCATATCCTCAAGAACATATATAGTATTCTCTGACTACCCTTCTGTCTGTGGTTGGAAAGTCATACTCAAGAAAACATGTGCACTAAGAGACTTTTGTAATCCCTACAATAATCATGTAGAAAAGAAAAAGTTAGAGTTTGAACCAATTTTCTATGTCACCCCACGAAAATGGACTATATTTTTAACATATAGTTCTCTGAGTTGTGCCACTAAGAAAGTTTCCCATATAGAAAAGAAATGTTCTAACTTCTTTAGTCAATCCACAATAACCCAAATGGAATCATTATTCCAATGAATCCTAAGGAGACTCACCACAAAAGTCACGGTAACATCATCCAACTTCCATTCTGTAATGGGAAATGGTTTTATAAACCACCAAGTCATTGATGTTAGGCCTTCACATGCTAACAAGTGTAACATCATGTCACGAACCCTAGTATCTATTTTTTCATGTCAATCCATGAAAACTATCATCGTATGTCATGGTACATTTTAGTCACACCTATATTTACTACCAACTTCGAGGCATGAAACTCAAGTATCAGCTCCTCCCATGTACTCTTAGTCACAAAAACTCAATTCCTACCATAAAGGATATCATCCACATCTATGCTCCAATTGGAAGGTGACTTCCCACCTTCAATTATTTCTCTCAAGGTCAAACAATCCAGATCCTAAAACTGTATGTATCTTATCGATCTGAGAATTTTGGACTTCAATGAAACTGATATGAGATTTATCTGCTTCTGACTCCCCTAAACCACAACATGCATCTCAACCAGTAAAGTCATCATCTTCCAATCATCACTAGTGTAAGGACCCGATCCTAGTTTCCTAGAGTCGATGCCTTATTTTATTAAATTAGAGTATAAAAAAAGTATTAATAACCCAATGGAACGAATAATTTAGTATCTTTGGAAAAAAAATATACATACATAAGTTCTACATTACAAATTGAAAGGAAATACAACATATCAACTTCTTTTGAATCACACATAAACTCCTAGATCATCCTTGAAAGTCATTCATAATATACTTCATCAAAACCTGGGGAAAATAAAACATAATAAAGGGGTGAGATCACATGCTCAATAAGGGTAAGCAATATAGTAAAATATATCATAAACACAAACATTAGATATATTGAATAACTAAAAACACATGCCTTTAAAAATAAATGTGAACAGAATATTTTAGGAATAAGAGCTGAATAAATAACGCCATAATAAAACATAATCATGTGTCTTATACTAGTCAAATAACAACATGAAATATCAATTACTAGCTTCATAATGAGGGAATGCATAATGTGGGACATCTGAACCATACCTTAAATTCTTTTTCCAAGATAACTAAAAATGTTCAAGGCTTCGGCCAAAACTAAATCTAAAAATGGGTAAGGCCTTGGCCAAGTCCATATATATTTGTTTCATGAGAACTACCAATGCATAGAGGGGATATAAAGGTCCCCACTTTTCACATTATAATTCCACTAAATTCCTCATATGAATGGGGTTAAATATTAACTTCATATGTATATGCAATTTAAATAACATTCCCAAATCTATAAACATAATTACTAACCATTCAAAGTAGTATGGTGAATGGTATCACGATAGAACATCCATAGTCAAACTAATCATAAACCACTCAATAAAACATAGAAGATGATATCATAAAATATTATTCCCAATTAAACATAAATATCAAAAAAGTGTTGAAATTGATGAAATTACTCTTATAAAAATCATTGAGTAATTCTTGCGAGGGATACTCCTTTACTTTGAAAAAAAGGAGCTCTTTTGGAAAAATATTTGTATAAAACCATATGTTAATTAAGGTATTTTTTTCATAATAAAATGAGTAATTTTATAAAAATAATGGTGTATAAAAATATATTATAGAGTGTACTTTAAAATAGATAAGAATTTGAGAAGTTCCCTTGAAACGGGCTTGTTTATCAGGGATAAGTTTTGAAAGATCATTTTAAAAAATGTAACTCCCTATAAAATAAAGAAGGATTCTGATTGGTGAACATATATATAACATTAAAATATAATTAATGATGAGTACATAAGAATAACTAATAATTTAATTGAGGTGGGTAGAGAATCATAGTAACCTTATAGAAAACAGAGATTTGGGTAGAAACCCCTTACCTTATGTATGAATGTGTTCTGAAATTCAGCTTAATGTCCTGGATAATAAAATTTAATACATTGATTAATTAATTAAGAACCTTATAGATATTTATTTTATTTATTATAATTTTATTAAGTTAATTATGTCCTTTTGAATGAGTTATAAGATATAATTTTATCGTTCGGGAGCATTCAATTCCTTGGTTTCTATGATCGGTATAGTTGTATATGAGTATGGAAGTTCATGTGGAATTTGTATAATTATCCAAAATTGAATTTATAAGACACTGATGAACATAAATAAGATTAAATAGTGATATAATAACTTTGGTTATTTGTTATGAGGATGATTTATTAGATATAACATTAGTGATAATCATTTAGATTATTTTGGTGATACTTCGATTATTACGAACTACTTTTATCATATAAATTTGTATTATTTATATATACAAGTTCCAGAAAATTGAATAGGTTATGATAAATATAGTATAGTATTTTAAAACTATAAAAATAGTTTCAGGAACATATTTTAATTATAAATTGAAGAACTAACGTTCATCATCAATGAATGTTGTAAATCAGCACCTCTAGGACAAGGATTTTGTTTTTAAAATAATAGAGACAGAAAGAGTAGTTTGAGAAAGGATATTCCATTTACATGATATATTTATAGTATATACATGATAATAAATTTATCATAATAATTATTACATAGGAGGTGAGGAGAAGATACGAAAGGAAAATAAATTTCAAATGAAATTATAAGAAAAAGGAGAGGGTTTAGCTCTTGAAATATCCCATTTGAGAACCTCCTTAAGGGAAGGGGTTTTGATATTTTAGAAAGTCCAAGACCTCATAGACCTGAAGAGAGACTAGGGAAGAGTATTTGGTCAAAACTTTTAGAAGCTTCAAAGCTTATAGGTGTGAGGAGAATAGGGAGTAAGGGTTGGTTTTTATAGTGGTGGAGAGGGGTGATTTTTGAATATCTTATTCATTATTTTATTAATTTTCTCAAGACAAGAAATAGTTTTTGATTCTTGTGAAAACAAATAGTAATAATTTCATGTGAGTTATAACTAATGGTTTCTTAAATCATCCATGATTAAAGGAATATTTTTTTTCTCTTATAATGTATTTATACTATAAATTACTGTATTTTACTATTCAACAAAAATTTTAGTATTTCAAAAAAATATTAAAACTTCACCACAGCCATTTATCAATGTTTAGAATTGAAAAATTCCCACAATTTTATATAAATAATTTTTTAAATATTATAAATTTAATTTTTAATTTAAATTTCCATTTACTCGAAAAATATAGTCTTTAAAATTAAAACTAATTTAATTGCACCTTAAAATTTGACTAAGGTCTCATTAAATTATCCTACAATCATAGGAAACCCAAATACTGATTTAGGAATGAATTTTATGTAAATTAATTTTCTTTTAAAAAAAATTATTCAATATAAAAATTATTTAATTTTTATTACTCATGAAAATACACACACTTAATTATTAATTTTTTTGAAATATTCCATTTCATTAATAAGGTGACTCGATTTTATTTATACTTACATGGTTGAGTTTACTATTAATTAGGGTCATATTACTATTCATAAGGGTACATTACTATTCATACGGGCCAAGTTACTATTCACACAAAATGTAAGTTGATCTTAAAAGACTCTAAATATCTTTCTGAATGTAACCGTGTATGTCAGTTTTTCAAAATTCAAAACACAGAAGCATAAAAATTATGTTCCTTGGTTATAAATATCTTGTTTAAATAATAACAATGTCTGGATTCATAGGGACTCTGTGTTCCATGCATTTTCTATTTATTTTTAAATCCATTAGGTTTTATATTCTTCCCCCATTATTAAAATTTCAACCTCTAAATTTACCACAATGTTACCTCATAAAAAGCTTTGGGTAGTTCTTCATAATAAGCTTCTTAGGCTCCCACATCGCCTATTCAATTTTATTATTTTTCCAAAGTTCCTTTACCAGTTGAGTAATTTGATTCGTCAACACATGTTCTTTATTGTCCAGAATCTGGATAGGCACTTCATAGTAAGATAAGTCAGGTTCTAATTCTATACCTTCATAAGTGAAGAAATGTGTCGGGTATCGCATGTAATTTCTCAATAATGAGACATGGAACACATTGTGTAACTTAGAAAGTCTAGTTGGAATTTAAAAATGATAATACATAACTCTAATTCGCTCCAAAATTTCAAAAGGACCAATGTACCTATGGCTCAATGTAACGCCCAAATGTTTTTTATGAAATATATTTTTTAAATAATTTTTATTCTTCAGTAGCTTGTTTGCACGAAATTGTGATTTTAAAAGAACTGTGTGATGTTCTTATTATAAAATTACCATTATAGCCTATCTGTTAGGTTAGCAAGAATAATTATAACTAACTTATGAAAATGCATTATGAATTCTTTAGCTACCAATTATTTATATAAATTAATTAGATATTTGTATTTTTGAGTGAATTAATTTTTGTAATGAAATTAATGTGATATTTATGTGTTATATACATAAGAAAATATTTTTTATATTCATCCAATGGATATTTTAGTCATAGGGTATGAATAAAACCCTCTTTGGTGTATAAAAACCTATTTTTAAAAAAAGATTAATTTTAAATATTTGAATGGTTATTCCATTTTAAATTACTATTTTTACACATTAATAATTTTTATATGACAAAATAAACATGATATTTCGAAATTAGATATAAAAATTTACTTTGGATAGATTTTTGATATTTTTTTGATAATTTTCATCTTTTGATTAATAGTAAAAATACACAAAATTTTTATTAAATACAACTTTTTGAAATGAGATAATTTATATAGTTAAATAATAATATTGAATGGTTTTAAAGTATAAATAGAATATATATTTTTTCATTTAATATAATTTATGTCATTATCATTTATTTTACATTGAATTCATAGGTAAAAACATTTTAATCTTTTGCAATGTTTTAACCTTTAAAACCCATTTTTTCAACAATGGGGTTAATTTAAAATTAATTACTAAAATATATATGAATTTAATTTTATAAAATTGATTCCATATTTGTAATTAGTAGGTCCAAATTATGTTAATAGGCTACATTAATGTTTGGGCATTATGAATTGCAAATTTAGTAATTATTTTTACTACCCTGGTTAAAAGTAAATCGGGTAATTAAGGGTAAAAATAATATTATAAAGTTACCTTAACAATGTAAAAATTATATTGTATGACTAAATTATACCCTTGTCATCTATTTTTAGAAATGGAATCACTTTATGGCCAGATACCTATGAATATGACTTGAATGTAATAAAAATGAATGAATATGAAAAAATGTCACAATCTCATTTTATATAAGTATATTAATCTTAATATATGGATAACTGTTAGATTAAATATACTATAGATAGTATCTAGAAATATAAAATAATTACCTACATTATATAAATTTATATATAATTTTTAGAAATTAAATAATTACCATTAATGGTGAAACAATAGTGAAGTAGAAATTATTTTATTAATATAAATAAAAAATAAAAGGTTTTAAAAATATTAAAAAAATATCATATGAACTAATTAATATTCTCCAAAAAATTATAGGTGAAAATTACATGTTATGAGTGTATTAAAAAAAATTCTCATTTATCTTTGGTGCAAATTTTATTTAAATCATAATAAATGAATAATGTCAAAATTGACACTATTGATATTTTATAAACAAAACATTTTATTAATTTATATGAAAATAAAAATAAATATTTAAAAATTAAAAAGTAATAATTATACGGTCTAAAATTTCATAAAGTATCCATTTATGGTCAATTAACACCACATAAGTAAATATTCATTACCATTAAATATTTAGAATGTTATTACCATAATTAATATTTAATTGAATAACTAAGTGTCATTTAAAAATATATGGTTTAAATTGATAGAATAAGTTGTCAAACATTTATTGGTTGATGTGATTACAACCCTATATCCTCGAATCTTTGAATTTAGGACACTTTTGAGGTTTTTTGTAAGGGATTTATTTTATTAAAAATTAATATTTTTGAGGTTTCTTAAAGTGCCCCTTACCTCAATTATAAAAGGGCACCTCCTCCCTCAACTCTTCAATTAATTTTTAGCCTTCATTCTCAGGAAACCATGCTATATTTCATTCTCAACTTCCCTATTTTCATTCTATAGTTTATGGCCTTCTTCAAAGACCAACTCTAGTGCCCTAAGAGGAAATTTAAAGGAGGCACGTCGAGGAAGAGGAAATCTCTTCTACCGATTCGTTCAAATTTCTTTCTTCTTATACATCCAATTCATTAGTTGTTCCATTATAAATTAATAATATCAGTATAAATCATATAGTTATATATTATTCTAAATATAAAACAAACTTATTTCACATTCTATCCATCCTATGTAAAATGAAATCATCGCGTGTGCGTACGTACGGCTTACCATCTCCACGTCGTGGTGTAATCTGTTTTTCACCACAACCTTACCTTTATGGGTATAATGGTAAAAATAAAAATTAGATATGATTATTATAACATGATACTAATTTTATGATACTATACACAATCCAGTTCAATATCATTCAACAATTAAGGAAACAATATCATTGCTCGTGCGTACGTACAGCTTACCGTCTCTATAGTTCGATGTGATTCATTCTACATAATCTTCATTAAAACATGATTATATAAATGAATTTAATGAATAAATATGATATATATTATACTAATATAATTCTTTAGATTATATAACTATAACATAAAAAGAGGAATAAGAATTTATGTAACAAAACAAGCTTAAGAACATAAAGCAGTTAATACCCGAATAACGAGTAACAATGAAATGTTACTAACAAATTGATGAAAATATGATCATAAATGTAATGAAAAAATGATTATGATTCAATAGAAAATAATTAACATTATTTAAATCATTATACATGAGGTTTGGATACATATAAATCATATTGGACCTAAGGTAAGTGATAATGTTTCAATCTCATTTTTATCTGAGATTACTTATATGTAAGTATTTAATGGGGTTATATTTAGCATCCATGTCCATGTTTTATAAAAATGTTTTCATAAAATGTTGAATATTATTTCATGTATTTTTAAATTCATCTTTACCCATTTTTTTCTTTTACTACACGGTATGTAAGTAATCTATCTTTTGTTTACCATACAAGGTATTTTTTTTACTTTTCCCGAAAAAGTATGAGGAGAATGTTTTTTAACTTATAAAGAATTAATAAATTTTTATGGTTTCACGATGCCTTATTTCCCAAAATAGTCCCATACATTATTTAAATTTTATTTTCAACTAAATTTATTTCTTTTCAAATTGCATGGCATTTTGAGAAAAGAAAACATTTTTGAAGAAGAAATGATATTTTCTTCAAGAACTAATTTCAAGTGTTTTGTCAAAATTATATTCCATCTAAGATGAAATAGGTTTAGGTTTCTATCCCTATTATTACTTTGATTTTATAGTGTTTTTTAAGGATTTATTTTTATTAAATCCATTTATTTTATATGGATTTTAATGGAATGATGATTAAGAAAACCCATTTTATTTCTTGGGTTATGCTATGATGAATGATTTATGTTTTTGTGGAACATGTAAGAATTATTTCATTATGAGCTGGGTGGGGACTATATCTCCATAAAATTAATTGGTTAAAGATTTATATCTCATGAGATAGACATGACTATAATAGCAAGTAAATCTAGTTTAGTAATAAAAGGTTGGAATGAGAAGTGAACTCAGTTCAGTAATGGACTTTATCTGCTATGATGGTATTTTAAATAAGCCTTGAAGAATATGAAATATTTTTCTATTATTATGAGTGTATGAAACAAAATTTCATGTCTTATGTTATGACTATTAGGATTACATTTCACTTTTATAATTTACCTCATGACATGATATTATGATCATTTATATGCAGGATAAGATTTTCAAATGTTATGTTCTTATGAATATGATATGATTGATATTTCCTTTGTTTACCCTTACTAAGAAAGTGTTCTCACCCTTTCATATTCATATTTTTTCCAGGCCAGGAATAAGCGTATTATGTAATATATGCCAAAAGGAGTATAGTTATGAAGAAATAAAAGGGAGACAATGTAGATGTTTTATAAGCCATTTTTTATGTTTCCTAGTTTCTAATGACACTATAACATTACGATCCTATCATGGTTTTGTTATATGTTGTAATTAATTTACTTCAATTTTGAAGTAATATCAATGTATGTAAAGTATGGGTCGTTATAGTTGGTATAGGAGGAAAGGTAGTGTTAACCATTGGAAACTAGGATGATAAAGCCTTAGTAAGAACCCTAAAGATATATCTAAGTATATGATACAATAATAGTGTTTTATAAATGACAATGAATAACCTAGGATAAAACCTAAAGTGTCCTAAATTGAAATTTTAATCTTGATTATGTTGTTTTCCCGTTATGATTAATGTTTCTCACACTATGCTTCTTGGTTTTAGTCAATGGTTGGAACCTGAAGGAACCGCGTTAATACTGATTGCAATGGGAAATGCAATGATTGTCCCCATGAGCATCCAAATGTTATGGGATATGGAATGAAAAATATTATTGCCATGATCATAAAACTTTCCCATGCTATGAATCATGCAGGACTTCCAAACGAGCAAAGAACGCAATAATATTCTATTGAGTCCTTCATAAGACAACATCCACCGTCATTCTGCGGGTCTTCTGATCCATTAGTGGCTGAATAATGGATCAATACCACTGAAAATATATTTTTAGTTATAAAATGTTCTGAACATTGTAAAGTCATATTATAATTATATCATTTGGAAGCTGAAGCTGATCAATGGTGGAGTCTTATCAAGAATACTAGGCAATGAGATGAAATTGAGTCCATAGAATGGTATGAGTTCAAAAACTTACTTTTCAATAAGTAATTTCCTCTTATTCTTTGAATAAATATGGAGAAGGAGTTACTTGAACTTAACCAAAAGGATTATAAATCTGTTGGTACCTATGAAGAAAATTTTATAAGACTTTCAAGTTAAATTTCTAGAATTATTATCTAACTTGAGAGTAAAATTGATTGATTCTTTAGTGGCTTAAAACCAAGTCTCTAATAGGAATTATCCATAATGGACTTTAATAGCTACAAAGAAATTATTTTATGTGCTCTCAAGGTTGAGATAGAGATTGGAGTAACCCATCAGTCTTATGGGTTTAATAAGAAGATAAAAATGGAATTCAAAGGAAAATCTAACCACTATGCTGAAAAGAAGATGAGTTTTCCCTTATGCTCAAAGTGTGTAAAGAAACATGGAGGGAATTATCTTAAAGGGACTAGTGAATGTTTTAAGTGTGGAAAAAAAGTTTATCAGGTAGTTTAATGAAAAATTGATTGGAAAATATCTATAATGATGTGAACAAAGAAACAGATACACAGAATGCACCTCTTATGCTTCAATGTTACAGGTGAAAGGAAATGGGTCATTATTCCAATCAATTCCCTAATCCAAGGGTTATTGATGATGATAGACGTCAACAAACTCTTAAGGAAAAAGTCAAAGGAAATTCACATTCAATCACTATCGGCGATGTGGAGTATGATTATAAAGTGGTGGAAGGTAAAATTACCATCCACTCTAAAGTAGAAAATGTTTTCTTTGATGATGGATCCACCCACTCTTTTATTTATGAAGAATTTTATAAGGGTGTTACTGTATTACCTCAACAATTAGATGTTGAGTTAGCTGTGACAACTTCTAATGGCGCAACAGTCACATCAAAAGTTTATAATTCTTCTCTGGTTGAAGTTTGTTGGAAAGTGATTCCTAAAAATCTTGTGATCCTTGTTATAGTGTAATTTGATGTGATTCTTGGCAGGGATTGGATTTCTCTATATAGAGATCATATAAGTTTCCAAGTAAGGGATGCCACATTTCATATTCCAGCCCAATCTATGATTGTCTATCGATGAAAGTATGAATATAACCTTCCGATATAAATTTCTTCCATCTTATGGGTGTTGATTCCAATAAATGAAGGTTATTTATCTCAAATGGTTGGGGATAAACACATGATTAAGAATACGCCCAATGTGCGATAGTTTGATGACATCTTTCCGTAGGAATTTCTTGGTGTTCCACTACATTGTGAAGTTGAGTTTTAAATAGAACTCATACCAGGTTATATGGATATTTCAAAGACACCTTATAGAATGTCCCCAATTGAGTTGTAGGAATTGAAGAAGCAACTTCAAGAGAATATTGATAAAGGATTCATAAGTCCTAGTGCATCACCTTGGGGATCACCTATTTTTTTAAGAAGAAAGATGGATCAATGGGACTCTGCATTGATTATTAAGAACTTAACAAGATCACTATCAAGAAAAAAATATCATCTTCTCCTCATTGATGAATTATTTGACCAAAGACATGGAGCTCAATACTTTTCCAATATTTATCTTCGTTTAGGATATCATCAATTATGGGTCAAAAAGGAGGATATACCAAAGAAGACATTCCGTACAAGGTATGGACACTATGAATTTATAGTGATGACTTTTGGTCTTACTAATGACCCCGCTATCTATATAGATCTAATGAATAGAGCCATTAGAGACTATATTGATCAGTTTTTGGTAGTCTTTATAGAAAATAGTCTTTCCTATTCAAAGAGAAATAAAGAACATAAATATCAATTAAAAATTGTACTAAAGGCCATGAGAAAGGAGACACTTTATGCCAAATTTACCAAGTGTGAATTTTTTCTTTATAAAGTTTCATTTTTTGGTCACATAATCTCAAGAGAGTGGATATCTATGGATCCAGCAAAAACAAGGGTTATTGAAAGATGATGAAGAATAACAATGGTAATTGATATCCGATGTTTTATATTTTTAGATGGATATTATCAATGTTTTGTGAAATATTTTTCATAATTATATAATCCACTCACCAAGTTGACTCGAAAATGATTTAAGTTCATTTGGATGGAGGAATGTGAAGAGAATTTCAAAGATCTTAAAAGAAGTTTAGCTAGTACACTTATGCTCACACTGCCTTGTAGTGGAGAAAGGTGTGTGATCTACATTGTTGCATCCAAGAAGGCGTTGTGATGTTTTCTCATGAAAAAATGATATGGTGATAGCATATGCCTCATAGTAGTTGAAAATCCATGATCAAAATTACCCAACTCTTGATTTGGAGTTAGATACAGTGATCTTTCCATTAAATATATGGAGGCATTGTCTTTATGGTGAAAGGTGTGATATTTATACTGATCATAAAAGGTTAAAGTATATTTTCACCCAAAAGGAGCTGAATATGCTCCAAATAATGTAGTTGGAGTTGATTAAATATTGTGACTACTCAATACATTACCACCATGTGAAAGCAAACAAGGTGACATATGCTTTGAGTTGAAAAGACCATGCTAGCATATCCATGATAAGGATCATAAAATATCCAATATTTATGAATTTTCCATGGATTGGTCTTGAAATTTTAATGGAAGGGGATAAATATTATCTATCTCAAATGAATGTTCAACCATATATTCAAGTGAATTTTAAATAGGTATAGAAGGATTATGTTGAGTTACAGAAGATTGTGAGAAATGTTCCTAAATTCAACCTTGATTATGATGATATAATAAGGTTCAAGAACTAGATTTGTATTCCAACCATACCAAAATTAAAGAACGTTCTATTGGATGAGGCTCATAGTTCTTAATTCTCTATTCACCCAGGAAGCACAAAAATGTGCAGGGAAATGAAATAGTACTTCTGGTGGGATGGCATGAAAAGAGATGTCACTAAATATGTCACTATATACTTGTATTTTTAGCATGTTATGGTTGAGAGACAGAAGTCTAAGGGTATGTTACAACCATTAACCATACCAAAATGGAAATGGGAAAACATCACTATGGTCTTTTTCATCAAACTTCCCAAAATATCCAATGGAAATAATGTTATATGGGTTATATTTGATCGTCTTACCAAGTCGGCACACTTCATTGCTATTAGAGAGTATTTCTATCTCGATCATCTTTTCAGGATATATGTACAGGAAGTTGTAAGATTGCATGGAGTACCGCTTTACATTATATCTGATCGAGATCTGAGTTTTACCTCGAATTTCAGAAAAAGTCTTCAACATGCTCTAAATACCGAGTTACGTTTCAGTGAAACTTATCATCCATTAGATAGACTGTCAGTTTAAGAGAACAATTCAAACTCTAGAAGACATGTTGAGAGATTTATTTATAGATTTCAAAGGTGGTTGGGATAAACACCTAACATTGGTGGAATTATCTTATAATAATAGCTTCCACACCAGAATTCAGATATATACTTATGAATCCTATATAGAAAGAAGTGCATAACTCCAACTTACTGGTTTGAGGTTAAGGAAAAAATATATATGGATTTGATCTTTTTGATGAAATGGCAGAAAAGGTTAGATCTATTCAACAACACTTAAGAGAACCCCCGAGTCGACCAAATAGTTTTGATGAAAACTGAAAATAATACCTAGGTCTTGAAGTGGGTGATAAGGTGTTCTTACAAATATCTCCATAGAAGAGACTAATGAGATTTGGAAATAATGGAAAGTTAATCCCTAGGTATATCAATCCTTTTGAAATTATGGACTGTTTTGAGAAGGTTTCTTACTGATTAGAGCTTCCACCGAATCTCTCTCAAGTATATTATGTGTTCCATGTATCTCTCCTGATAAAGTACATACCCAATCCTTCACATGTACTTATCTCAGAAGTTGTACTACTGGAGTAATATCTTTCTTACGAAGAACAACCGATAGAGATTCTGGATTATAAAGAAAAAGTTCTACGAAACAAGACAACTCACTTGGTTAAAGTTTTGATGGAGGAACCAAAAATTTAAAGAAGATACATGGGAACTTGAGAATATGATAAGGGAGAGATATCCTCGTCTTTTTCTTACCAAGTGACGAATTTTTAGGGTGAAATTCAGTTTAAGGGGGTAGAATGTAATGGTTGGATGTTTTTATGAAATATTTTCTTTAAATAATATTTATTCTTCAATAGCTTACTTTTCACACAATCATGATTTTAAACGAACCATGAGATGTCCTTATTATAAAATTACCATTATATCCTATTTGTTAGGTTTTCGGGAATAATTATAACTAACTTATGAGAATTCATTATGAATTCATTGGCTACCAAATATTTATATAAATTAATTAGATATTTTTATTTTTGAGTGAATTACTTTTTTTAAATTAAATTAATGTGATATATATGTGTTATATACTTAATAAAATATTTTTGATATTCATCCAATGGATATTTTAGTCATGGGGTATGAATAAAATCTTATTTGATGTATAAAAACCTATTTTTTTAAAAAGGTTTAATTTTACACCTTTGAATGGAGAACCCCATTGAAATTTAAAACTTTTACACATTAATAATTTTTATATGAAGAAATAAGCATTATAATTTGAAATAGGTTATAAAAATTTATTTTGGATAAATTTCTTGATAATTTTTAGGTTTTTATGAATAGTAAAAATACGCAAAATTTTAATTAAATTTTTTTTTTTCATTGAGATAATTTATATGGTTAAATTATAATATTGAATGGGTTTTAAGTATAAATAGAATATTTTTTACTATTCAATATAATTTATATCATTATCATTAATTTTTCATTGAATTCATAGGTAAAAACATTTCAATCTTTTGAATTGTTTTATCTTTTAAAACCCGTTTTTTCAACAATGGAAGTTATATTAAATTAATTACTGCAAATTCTGTGTTTTGAATTTTGAAAAATGGATTCCATATTTGGAATTAGTAGGTACATATTATGTTAATAGGATACTTTAATTTTGGGCATTATGAATAGTAATTTTGGTAATTATTTTTATTAGAATAGTTAAAGGTAAATCAGGTAATTAAGGGTAAAAATAATATTATCAAGTTTCTTTAACAGCTGTAAAAATCTAATTTGATGACTAAATTATACTCTTATAATCTATATTTCTAAATGGAATCACTTTATGGACACATACCTATGAATATGACATGAATGTAATAAAAACTAATGAATGTCACAAAATGTCACAATCTCATTTTATATAAGTATATTAATTTTAATATATGGATAAATAGGACTTGAAATAGACTATAGATAGTATCTAGAAATCTAAAAAAAGTATCCAAAACATTGTAATTTATTTATAATTTTTTTAGATTAAATAATTACCATAAATTAGGACACGATAGTGATATTGAAATTATTTTGTTAATAGAAATATCAAATAAATCATTTAAAAATATTAAAATAAATATAATACGAACTAATTAATGTGATCAAAGAAAATTTTAGATGACTATTACATGTTATGAGTGTATTAGATATTTTGGTTCTAATCTATCTTCTGTGTGAATTTTATTTAATGTCTACTAAATGAATAGTTTCGAAATTGACACTATTGACATTTAATAGACATAACATTTTATTAAATTTTTTAAAAATCATAAAAATATTTTAAAAAAACAAATTGATAATTATAAGATCTAAATTTTCATAAAGTATCCATTTATGATCAATTAACACAACATAAGTAAAAATTCATTACCATTAAATATTTATAATGTTATTACCAGAATTAAAATTTAATAGAATAACTAAGTGAAAATTAAATTGATAAGGTTAAATTGACAAAATAAGTTGTCCAAAATTTATTGTTTAATGATATTACAACTCTATATCATCTTATCTTCGAATTTGTGGAACTTTGGTGGTTTTTTTAGGTTTAGATTTTATTATAAATTAATATTTTTGAAGTTTCTAAAAGTGCCTCTCACCTCAATTATAAAAGGGAACCTCCTCTCTCACATCTTCAATTCATTTTGATCCTTCAAGCTTGGAAACCCCCTGAAATGTTATCTTATCAACTTCACTATTTTCATTCTAGAGGTTCTGGTATTCTTCAAAGAGCAACTCTAGTTCCCTAAGAGGAAATTTAAAGGATGCACGTCAAGGAAGAGGTAATATCTTCTACCAATTCTTTCAAATTTCCTTCTTATACTTTATATTAATTTGATATTTAATTACAAAGTAATAACACAATTATCACTCATATATTTATATGTTATTCTAAATAGTAAACAACCTTATTTCACCTTCTATACATCCTACAAAAAACGAAATCACTACGCGTGTGTACGTACGACTTACCCTCTCCAGGCCGTGG
Source organism: Viscum album (assembly GCA_963277665.1). Lineage (NCBI taxonomy): Eukaryota > Viridiplantae > Streptophyta > Magnoliopsida > Santalales > Viscaceae > Viscum > Viscum album. The sequence goes on along the minus strand of OY728135.1, from coordinate 196,979,967 downwards.
TATAATCTGTTTTTCACCACCACCTTACTTGGATGGATATAATGGTGGAAATAATAACTATATATTATTATTATATCATTATCATAATTATGATATAATTTACACCATCCACATCAATACCATACAATAATTATGGGAACGATATCGTCGCTCGTGCGTACGTAAGGCTTACCGTATCCACGGTGTGATGTGATTCATTCTACATAATCTTCAATAAACATGATTATATAAATGAATTGAATGAATAAATATTATATATATTATACTAATACCATTATTTAAATTATATAACTATAACCTAAAAATAGGAATAAGAACTTATCTGACTAAACATGTATAAGAACATAAAGCAGTTAATACCCAAATAACGAGTAACAATGAAATGTTTCTGAAAAATAGATGAAAATATGATCATAAATGTAATCATAAAAATTATTATGATTATATAATAAATCAGAAACATTATTTAAATCTTAATATAGGAGGTTCAGATACATAAAAATTATATCAGACCTAAGGTAAGCGATAATTTTACAATCTCATTTTTATATGAGATTTCTTATATATAAGTATTTACTGGGGTTATATTTATCATCCATGTCTATGTGTTTCTAAAATTTATTTCATAAAGTATTCACTATTATTTCTTGTATTTATAAAGTCATTTTACAAATTTTTTGACTTTTAATACATGTTATGGAAATAATCTTTCTTTTTTTACCATATGAGGTACTTTTTTGACTTTTCTAGTAAAAGTATAAGGAGATTTTTTTTAAAATTATAAGTAATTAATCTATTTTTCTGATTTCATGAAACCTTATTTCCACAAATACTCCTCTAAATTATTTCATTTCTATTTGAAACTAATTTTTTTTAAATTGCACAACATTTTGAGAATAGAAAATGTTTTTGAAGAAGAAAAGGATATTTTCCTCAAGAACTAAGTTTAAGTGATTTTTCAAAATTATTTTCCATCTAAGATGAAATAGGTGTATGTTTATATCCCTATTATTAATTTTATTTTATTGTGTTTATGATGTATTTATTTTTATTAAATCCATTTATTTTATATGGGTTTTTATGGAATGATGTTTAAGAAAACCCATTTTATTTCTTAGGTTATGCTATGATGAATGATTTATGTTTTTGTGGAACATGTAATAATGATTTAATTATGTGATGGGATAGACCTATATCTCCCTAAAATTCATTGGGTAAAGATTTATATCTTATAAGATAGAAATCGTTGGAACGTTTAGTAAATCTGGTTTAGTCATAAAGGGTTGAAATAAAGAGTGAACTTGGTTCAACAATGAATTTTGTCTATTATAATGGTCTAGGAAATGAGACTTGAATAATATGAAATTATTTTATAGTTTTAAATGTGTATGCTACAAAATTTCATGTTTTTGTTATGACTACTGGGATTACATTTCACTTTCATAATTTTTCTCCTGACATGATATTATGATCTTTTATATGCAGGATAATATTTTTAAATGTTATGTTCTTATGAATATGATATGATTGATATTTACTTTGTTTACCCTTACTGAGAAATTGAGCTCACCCTTTTGTATGTTTATTTACCATAGGTCAAGAAGAAGGGTATTAAGTAAGATATAACAAATAGGAGTCTAGTTATGAACAAGTAAATGGGAGACAATGAAGATGTTTTAAGAACCAGTTGATTATGTTTCCCAGTTTCTAAAGACACTATACCTATATGGTCCTTTCATGATATTGTTTTATATTGTAATGATTTTAATTCAATTCTTAAGTAATATCAATGTATGTAAAGTATTGGTCATTATACTCAATTTTCTTTTCTTCCCAAATCTTATAACACCCTTTCATGAAGATTATTTTATGAAAACATGATCTCCCACTTGACATCTTTTTCCTACATATATATTTTTCCTTATTTGATCTATTTTGATATTTTATCGCGTGGTATTTACCTTGGGTGTTGTTTCTTCCATAAGCTATGGGCCTACAAGATTCTGTTCACTAACTTCATCCCAACATGTTGGTGTATGACATCTTTTTCTTTAAAATGCTTCATATTGTTCCATTTGAATACTAGAATGAAATATATTGTTGTAGAAAACTCTACCAAAGTTAAATAATGATCCCACATACCTTAAAAATCAATTAATTATGATATCAACTTGTCTTATAATGTTTGGATCCTTCTTTCTGATTCCCCGTCAGTTTGAGGGTGATAATCGGTATTTAAATGAAGTTCAGTATCCAAAATGTTCTGAAGACTTTTCCAAAATTTCAATGTAAATCATGGATCACAATTAGACACTTTTGAAATAGGTTCTCCATGAAGCCTTAAAACTTGATTTATATATTGTCATTTAAGGCCCTCCATTGGAAAATCATCCCTTTTGCAATGAAATGTGTAGATTTTTTATGTCGATCAACAATTACCCATATCGCATCATTCATTCTTATATTTTTTGGTAATATAGTGAAACAATCAATGATGATGTCATCCCATTTCCATGAAGGAATAGGTAGAGATTTCATGACTCCTCAAAGATGTTTTCTTTCAGCCTTTACTTTTTAACAGACTAAACATATTGATATATAATCTGCAATTTCCGACTTAATGTTGTCCCACAAAAAATGTTACTTCATATATCTATATATATATTAGTGGTACCATGGTGTATAGAGAAATTCCAACTATGGGGATTAACCAATAACTCCCTTTTTAGCTCAGGTATAGAGGGAACATATATCCTTCTCCCAAATTTCATAATTCCATCCTCACACATGGAATCCGTCAACATCCAATCATTCAGAGCTTTAATTTTCTTTTAAATATTCTAATCATCATATTGAGAACTGTTAATTCATTATAATAAATATATTTATGAAACCAATTGAAAAGGTAATGATACTTCACCTTCTTTGATAATTACCATATCCATCCTCACTAGATCCATGTACATAATATCTTTGTCAATTATCATTTTTTTTCAGAATTCCATGATCCTTTCTACTCAATATAAATTCCACCTTATTTTTCTTCCCTAAATGTTAGTGTATGGAACAATAATAATCCTTGAGTATCTCAAGCCATCTTCTTTTACACATGTTGAGTTCTATATGTGAGAATATATATTTCAATCTCTTGTGATTAGTATATACCTTACATGTTTCACCATAGAGATAATGTATCCATATATTCAAAGAAAATATTACAGCTTCTAACTCAATATCATAAGTTGAGAAGTTTGTTTGTTGGTTTTTAACTTCCTTGATTCATAGTAAATAACACTATTATTCTGCATACGGTCACATCCAAGTATTTTCTTTGATGTATCACTATAAATCTCAATGACACCATTTCCTAATGGTAAAGTCAAGATTGGATCATTCACTAGTATCCTCTTCAATTACTAAAAACATTCTTCACATAATTTTTTCCACATGAAATTAACCCCTTTTTGAGTAATATTGGTTAATGTGTTGGATAATCAGGTGAAGTTATGAATGAAACATAGATAATAACCTGTTAAACCAATAAAACTATGTACCACGACTATGTTCATTAGAGTAGGTCATTCATGAACAACCTTTCTCTTTATAGGATCAACTGAGATTCCATCCTTAGAGAAAAAATGGACAAGAAAATATACTTTGTCACGACCCGTCCTCGGGGCCCGTGCCGTGACTACCCCAAGCCCGCGTTCCATAGGCCAGGGGCTGGCGACTAGCACCAAGGTGTAAATCCCAGTAAAAAGGGAAGGAATTGACTTTGAAAAGTAAACAAACACCACAGAGTAAGCAAGCGGAAAAGTAAACACTAAGTAAAAACAGAGTACAACTGAAAGTGCGGAAAAGTAAATGGGCCAGTATACAAACCCAAACTGAAAGTAAAGTACAACTTGAAAGGGAAAACAGAAACTGTAAAGTAAAAGCCGCTACACCGAACCGTCCACTGGAGATCCCACCTGAAGGGTGGGTATAGATAGCTCCACTGCTCCTCAGGTCCCGCCGTCCACTCCGAACACGTCCCGCCCAGTGGTCCACCTCCAGGTACCATTCTGCTCTGCAAGCCTCAGCCACGATCAAAGCTGTCCGTCGTCTGCAACCAACACAACGTAGTGCGGGCATAGCCCGTGCAGGGGTGAGTATAAGCTACTCAGTAGGGACCCCGAGACCCCCGTAGGTCTCCCAAAATCCACAAAGGATAAACCAAAAAGGATAAATACAAACACGAAGTAACAACCGACATGGCTTAGGTGTATGCCCATACATATACCTAAGTCATCAATTCCAATACGCTCCAACCTCCGAGCCCAAGTACAACTCAGTCCACACAGGAAAGTATACGTATTCCACACAGGAAAGCAAAAGGAAATCCACACAGGATAGCACAACACAATACACACAGGAAAGTAACAGGTTTCAGCTCACACATGTATACTTCTTCAAAAGACGATAAAGATGATCTCTGATCCATCTAAGTCGTCGGACCCACGAAGGATCGATAGGTAACTAACCCCCGCAAAGACCCACACAGGATCGGGCCCACACAGGACCTGTAGGCGCTGGTTCACACAGGACCGCTGAGCGCAATGACCCACACAGGATCGGACCCACACAGGATCGGGCCCACACAGGACCTGTAGCACTGATCCACGTAGGATCGCTGAGTGCTGTAGTCGTCGTCGAATCCACCAAGGATCTCTGTACTGTCGTCGTCGCAGTCACAGTAGTAGTAGCAGTAGTAGTAGCAGTCACAGTCGCAGCCAGCACTAGGGTTCCCGCACACAGCAAGCTCATTCGGGAGGGTCCGCTCCACGAGCCGAGAGGATGATACATCAACTATCACACAGTCCAGAGTTGATGTATCCAAAAGTTCCATATCGTCAACAGGAACTCAACGCAACAGACGGCGCGTCAATCAGACTCCCGGTCTGAGAGTTATTGGCTTTTTCGTCCCAGGGGCCCGGTTGGTTTTTAAGGCAAAACCAACCCGACCGTACTCCACCTGTGTCCAAACCTCAGGCGGAGTATGCCAAAAGATCTGTCTCTCTACGAGGAACACAACAAAGCTGACGGCACGTCAATCGGACGTCCGTAGCTCAAGATATGAGCGTTTCCGCTCTGAGGGCCCGATTGGTTTCGTGTACGAACCAGCCCGGCCGAACACAAAGTATTCTGAAACTTTGAGTGCGATATAAAAAAATGTCCGTCTCGATCCAAGGATCGCATCGCCGCTGACGGTTCATCGATCGGAGGTCCGTAGCTCAAGTTATGGGAAAAATACCGAAGTCATTTCGAAAACGGGGGGTCCGGGTCTGGGCTAACCCGGCCCGAACCCCCCTGGGTCGGCCCGAACCGGGTCGACCCAACCCGGACCGGCCGGCGGCGCGGTCCGGCGCGGCGGCGCGGCCGGGGCGCCGCTCGGGTGCCACGTGCGGGGGGCAAAGCCCCCGCCTTCCTTCAGCTGGCGGCACGGCTGGATGCTGCGCCTTGGAGAAACCGGCCCCCCTCACGTGGGGGCCTTCCTTTGAGAAAAAATGGGGGGGCGCTGCCCACCCTTGGTGTAACCGAACCCCCCCCATTATGGGGGGATGGTTTTGGCCAGCCGAGGGAATTAATTCCCCCGGTTCTTCTCCCTTCCAGCCGGCCCGACCTGGCCGGCCGGTCCCCCTTCCGGCTTCCGACACCGGCGGCCCGGCTAGCAGCCTGTCTTCTCGTTCCGCCGCGGCCCGGAACCGGCCGCGGCCTTCGTCGTCCGGCACGATGGGACGGCACCGCGCCCCTCCGCCGCGGCCCCGCTCCGGCCGTGGCGCCTTTGGTTTCCTTCGACGCGGCGCGACGACGTCGCGTTCATGATAATCTTTCCACGGCGCGGCGCGACAGCGCCACACAATATTTGCCGTGTGATTCCCGCGTGGTGCGACGGCACCACGCCATCTCGTTCATCCACAAGAAAAAAATAATAATCAAGAACAAAGGAGGGGGGATTCGGCCGTGTTTGTGCGGTCCGACCCCCCTCTCGTTAGACGATAACACATAAACATTTATCCTCAAGTTTTTCATGCTAGAACCAAGAATGAGAATAAATAAATAATCAACAACAAACCCCTACCTCGGTTTCAAGAACGATGATCGTCAACGACCCGCGGAAGACGAGCGTCGCGGTGGTCGGCGTCACGGAAGAAGGACGTCGATGTCGTGAAGCGAGGATTCGAAGTTCTTTGTCGATGATTTCGTCACGGGAAATCGTCGCGGAAGAGATGACGCTGAAGAAGACGTCGTCGGTATCGCGGGTATGACGTCGCGGAAGACGGTTCCCGAGAACGTGGCGTTCTTCGTCGATGTTCGAAAGTTCTTCGCGTTCTTCGTCAAAGTTTGAAGAAGAAGGAGAAGGCTCCAAATTCTCTCAAGGTGGCTAGAGAATTCTAACCCAAATAAAATAAGCTAAAGTCTTATTTTATTCACACAATTATCAATTTGAATTTCAAAGGTTTGAAATTCAAACAATTCAACTCCATTAATTAACAATGTTGTCATGTTCATTAAAAGAGGAGTTTAAGGGAGTTTAAAAAAAAAAGAAGTTGAAGAGTTATGCTTCGTGTGGGCCCCACCACACTTAATCCTCCCAAGGGATGTTAAGTGGATGTGGGTCCCACTTCTAACTCCCTTTGGGAGAAAATAACCAACAAGTTAAAATAAAATTTGTATTCCACAATTTTATTTAACTTATTCTAAATTCCCAAAAACTAACTCTCAACCCGCAATAAACGTAACCTCAGAAAAGGTCTCCTTAAGCGAATATCGGCGCTGCGAGTTCATCGGTGTCCTAGGATTTCAATTCCGAGCACTGGATCAAAAGTTATAAATTCCCGCTCGTTCGTTCACTGAACGTACCCGAGCCAAACTTCGGAAAATGATTCTGGGCACTCCGGGCCTCGGAATCAGGTGCCGTCAGAAACCGCGCTCTTGTAAAATTCCAAAGAAAATTAAGAAAAAATTTCCCTTGAATTTTATGGGTCTTTACATTACTCCCACCTCAGGGCTTTACGTCCTCGTAAAGATACATCAAAAACTAGGGAAACAAAAGAGGGTACTGAGCACGCATCTGAGCCTCCCGCTCCCATGTTCTCTCTTGGAGGTTCTCGTGCTGCCATATGATGCGCACAAGAGGAATCGATCGCCCACGTAGGACCCGCTCCTGTCGATCCTCTATCTCCACCGGGACCTCCGTAAAATTCGCCCCATCGTCAACGTCAGGCTCCCCATGGTCAATGATGTGCGTCAGGTCGTGCACGTATCTCCTCAGCTGAGATACGTGGAAGACGTCGTGCACCCGGTGCAAATGAGGTGGTAGAGCCAGGCGATAAGACACCTCGCCTATCTTGCTGAGGACCTGGAAGGGTCCGATGAAGCGCGGAGTTAACTTTCCGCCTCGGCCAAATCTCCGAATACCACGTCGAGGTGAGACCCGCAAGAAGACATGGTCGCCATCCTCGAACTCTAGTGGCCTCCGCCTCCTGTCAGCGTATGACTTCTGCCGGCTCTGAGCTGTCCTCATCCGCTCCTGGATGACCTGGACCTTCTCTGTCGTGGCCTGGACCATCTCCGGTCCCACAAGTGCTGACTCCGCTGGGTCTATCCAGCACAAAGGAGATCTATAAGGTCGGCCGTACAACGCCTCGTACGGTGCCATCCCGATGGAGGAGTGGTAGTTGTTGTTGTACGCAAACTCCACCAAGGGTAGGTGATCCTCCCAGCTACGACCAAAGTCGAGGACACATGCGCGGAGAATGTCCTCAAGAGTCTGAATGGTCCTCTCCGTCTGACCATCCGTCTGAGGGTGAAAGGCTGTGCTCAGACGTAGCTGCGTCCCGAACGCCTCCTGTAACCCCTTCCAAATCCGGGAAGTAAAGCGATAATCTCGATCGGAGACGATAGATGATGGAACACCGTGAAGCCGTACTATCTCCTAAACTTAGAGACATCCCAAGCTCTCCACTGAGCCCTACTCTCTGATGGGTAAGAAGTGTGCCGACTTGGTGAGTCGGTCAAAAATCACCCAGATAGAGTCGTGACCTCTGGAAGTGTGTGGAAGTCCAGTCACGAAGTCCATAGATATGCCGTCCCACTTCCACTCTGGAACCTCTAAGGGCTGTACCAAGCCTGCTGGTACCTGATGCTCTGCCTTCACCTGCTGGCAGGTGAGGCATCGAGAAACGAACTCTGCCACAAACTTCTTCATGCCCGACCACTAGTGCTGTCGTCTGAGATCCGGGTACATCTTCGCCACTCTTGGATGTACCTCCAAAGGAGAAGTGTGAAACTCTCTCAGCACCTCCTCTCGCAAAGCGACTGGTACCATGGTACGTCCTATGAAAAGGATGTCGTGCTCTGCTCCAAGGGAGAATCCATCAGGTGCCTGTACCAAGGATATCTGTGCACGCCGTGTCTCACAGTCAGCGTCCTCACGCTGTGCCTCTTTGACCCGCTGCAGTAGTGGAGGGGTGACTGTGAGAGACTGAGGGAAGGCTGCTCCATCTCTATCCACGAAGGATATTTGCAAAGAGGCTAGCTGCTCCGTCGCCTCCTCAAGTAGCTGAATGCCCGTCCTCTTGCTGAGGGCATCGGCTACTACGTTCCCCTTCCAAGGAGTATAGACTATCTCAAAGTCATAGTCCTGGAGGAACTTGAGCCATCGCCGCTATCTCAGGTTCAGTTCCTTATGATAGAAGATGTACTTGAGACTCTGGTGGTCATAAAACACTGTAAAGCGCTCGCCCATCAGGTAATGTCGCCATGTCTTCAGAGCTAAGACCACTGCTGCTAACTCCAGGTCATGGGTAGCATAGTTCTGCTCATGCGGCCTCAACTGTTGTGATCCATAGGCGATCACTGCCCGCTCCTGCATCAGAACACATCCGAGTCTGGTCCCTGATGCATCGAAGTAGACTACGTACCCTACTCCCTCCTCAGGAAACCTCAAGATAGGTGCGCTGTTCAACCTCTGTCTCAGCTCTAGGAAGCTCTGCTGACATCTGTCTGACCACACGAAGGGTTTTCCCTTTCCTCCTTAATGTTCTGCAAAGATGCAAAGATTTCTCCTTTGCCGAAAAGTGAAATCCGGTATCATCCCCTGGATGAACCACGTTCCTTGCCTAATATAGTCAATCCTGTCATGATTAGTTAATTCATGGCGTGGATGACGTCGTAAGGCCTCGACGCTGATACCAAGAGATCCAACCATTACTCTCGCCTCCAAGGGTTGAGTCACACTGTCGGCATCAGTGTGTGGTCACTGGGTCTCCTCCAGTAAGAATCTCTCAAGTGAGGGTCAAGTCAACAGTTTTTAACTAGCACCTCTTAGTAAAAAAAATCAAAGAAAAGAAAGTAAAATTCACCCAAGCAAGTGTCTTTTATTACTTCAACTCAAAGTACAAGGACACAAGGAAACACAAACTACGAAGTTAGAGGCATTATGGGAAAAGGCCTCTATGCCTGGAGCTAGTCCCGCACTAGTCCACCCGCTTTCGGAGCTCCATGATCATAAGCTTCAGCTGCCCGAAGTTGTTCTCTCCCCTGAGGTCGGGGTGAACCTCCTGGTGGTGGTGGTGGTAGAGCCTTAAAGCGTCGCCCACCACCTGCTGCTCGGCCAGCTCCTCTGCCTCATCCGCCTCCTCCCTGCGGACTGCCACGGTCAAACCTCTGCCTCTGCCTAGGTGGTTCCTCAACCGTTTGCTGCTCCTCTGCATGGCGGGTCGGGCAGTCACGAGCCATGTGGCCCTGCCCGCCACACGAGTAGCACTGTCTGCCTCTCGAAAGACTGGCTCCGCGCTGTGTGCCCCGCACTGCTGAGCCAGTGTCCTGAGGTGGTCTGCCTGAAGGTCTGGTCTGCCTGGACCCCTGAGTCATACGTCGACTGCCTGCGGCAGATGACTCTACCACGTGCCGCCCTGCGGTGGGTCTCGGCGCTGGTGTAGACTCAGCAAGGAAGATCTCGATCAAAAGGGCCCGCTCCAGTACTCTTGTCTGAGTCGGTATGCTGAGGGAGATCAGCGATGCTCTGATCTCGTGTCTCAAACCCTTCTCGAAGGTCCGTGCCCGGAAGAATGGGTCCCGTACCATGTCAGTCAAGTAGTGCGAGAGATCAGTAAATCTCGTAGAGTACTGAGCGACCGTCATACTGCCCTGCCACAGCTGAAGAAGCTCCTGGATACGCACCGCACGAAGGGTGGCTGAGACGAACTCCGAGCGGAAGAGGCTCTCAAAGTCCGTCCAAAGTAGAGATGCCTCATCCTGCACCTGGAGCATCAAGCTCCACCATCGGCCCACTGCTGCGTGCAGTAGGCTCGCAGAGAGGATCACCATGAGGTCTGCAGGTGTCCTCACTAGCCTAAAAACTCGTACCACTGCCTCCAGCCAGTTCTCTGCTGCCTGGGGGTCCGTCTCCCCACGGAACCTAGGCGGTCGCTGGCGCTGGAACTCGTGCAGAGCTCCAAGGCGACGTGCATCGTCAGCGACTGGTGCTGGAAGCATCGATGGCTCGGCGGGTAGAGCTACCGCTGGTGCCACAGCTGACAAAGGGCCCTGCACCGAGGCCTCGTCGCTCGGTGGGCTGTCGTCACGCTCGACTCTCGGAACCCTTGCTGGCTTCCGTCGTGGGGCCATCCTGAAAAGGAACAGGTTCCCCACGGTCAAAAAGTATACCTGGTGAGCCGAAACAAAGTAATCACAAAGAAAACTTTGAAACCCACACGCAATCAATGTTTTAGTGCATTAAGTCGGAAATCAGAAGTCAGGGTCCTGGTGTACGGACACGTCGGCCGCTGCACCAACACTGGACTCCCTGGACTGATAACCACACTCAATACGCTAAACATTATTGATTCACATAGAAAAGATCAGAGTTCGTGGTAGAACCGAACTCCTCTGATACCAATTTGTCACGACCCGTCCTCGGGGCCCGTGCCGTGACTACCCCAAGCCCGCCTTCCATAGGCCAGGGCTGGCGACTAGCACCAAGGCGTAAATCCCAGTAAAAAGGGAAGGAATTGCCTTTGAAAAGTAAACAAACACCACAAAGTAAGCAAGCAGAAAAGTAAACACTAAGTAAAAACAGAGTACAACTGAAAGTGCGGAAAAGTAAATGGGCCAGTATACAAACCCAAACTGAAAGTAAAGTACAACTCGAAAGGGAAAAAAGCAACTGTAAAGTAAAAGCCGCTACACCGAGCCGTCCACTGGAGATCCCACATGAAGGGTGGGTACAGATAGCTCCACTTCTCCTCGGGTCCCGCCGTCCACTCCGAACACGTCCCGCCCAGTGGTCCACCTCCAGGTACCGTTCTGCTCTGCAAGCCTCAGGCACGATCAACGATGTCCGTCGTCTGCAACCAACACAACGTAGTGCGGGCATAGCCCGTGCAGGGGTGAGTATAAGCTACTCAGTAGGGACCCTGAGACCCCCGTAGGTATCCCAAAATCCACAAAGGATAAACTACAAAGGATAGATACAAACACGAAGTAACAACCGACATGGCTTAGGTGTATGCCCATACATATACCTAAGTCATCAATTCCAATACGCTCCAACCTCCGAGCCCAAGTACAACTTAGTCCACACAGGAAAGTATACGTATTCCACACAGGAAAGCAAAAGGAAATCCACACAGGATAACACAACACAATCCACATAGGAAAGTAACAGGTTTCAGCTCACACATGTATACTTCTTCGAAAGACGATAAATATGATCTCTAATCCATATAAGTCGTCAGAACCATGAAGGATCGATAGGTAACTAACCCCCGCAAAGACCCACACAGGATCGGGCCCACACAGGACCTGTAGGCGCTAGTTTACACAGGACCGCTGAGCGCAATAACCCACACAGGATCAGACCCACACAGGATCGGGCCCACACAGGACCTGTAGCACTGCTCCACATAGGATCGCTGAGTGCTGTAGCCGTCGTAGAATCCACCAAGGATCTCTGTACTGTCATCGTCGCAGTCACAGTAGTAGTAGCAGTAGCAGTAGCAGTCACAGTCGCAACCAGCACTAGGGTTCCCGCACACAATAAGCTCATTCGGGAGGGTACGCTCCACGAGCCGAGAGGCTGATACATCAACTGTCACACAGTCCAGAGTTGATGTATCCAAAAGTTCTGTATCGTCAACAGGAACTCAACGCAACAGACGGCGCGTCAATCGGACGCCCGGTCTGAGAGTTATTGGCCTTTTCGTCCCAGGGGCCCGGTTGGTTTTTAAGGCAAACCCAACCCTACCGTACTCCACCTGCGTCCAAACCTCGGGCATAGTATGCCAAAAGATCCGTCTCACTAAGAGGAACACAACAAAGCTGACGGAACATCAATCGGACGTCCGTAGCTCAAGATATGAGCGTTTCCGCTCCGAGGGCCCGGTTGGTTTCGTGTACGAACGAACCCGGACGAACTCAAAGTATTCCGAAACTTTGAGTGCGATATACCAAAACGACCGTATCGAACCAAGGATCGCATCGCCGCTGACGGTTCGTCGATCGGAGGTACGTAGCTCAGGTTATGGGCAAAAGACCGAAGTCGTTTCGAAAACGGGGGGTCCGGGTCCGGGTCGACCCGACCTGACCCCCCCTGGGTCGACCCGAACCGGGTCCGACCCGGCCTGGCCGGCAGCGCGGCCGGGGCGCCGCTCGGGTGCCACGCGCGGGGGGCAAAGCCCTCGCTTTCCTTCAGCTGGCGGCGTGGCTGGATGCCGCGCCTTGGAGAAACCGGCCCCCCTCACGTAGGGGCCTTCCTTTGAGAAAAACGGGGGGGGGGGGGGCGCTGCCCCCCCTTGGTGTAACCGCGGCCCCCCACATTATGGGGGGCCGGTTTTGGACAGCCGGGGGAATTAATTCCCCCAGTTCTTCTCCCTTCTGGCCGGCCTGACCTGGCCGGCCGGTCCTTCCTCAACGGGACCGGCAAGGCGGGTCCCCCTTCCGGCTTCCGACACCGGCGGCCCGGCTAGCTGCCGGTCTTCTCATTCCGCCGCGGCCCGGAACCGGCCGCGGCCTTCATCGTCCAGCGTGGAGCGACGGCACCGCGCCCCTCCGCCGTGGCCCCGCTCCGGCCGCGACGCCTTTGGTTTCCTTCGACGCGGCACGACAGCGTCGCGTTCATGATAATCTTTCCACGGCGCGGCGCGACGGCGCCGCGCAATATTTTCCGTGTGATTCCCGCGTGGTGCGACGGCACCACGCCATCTCGTTCATCCACAAGAAAAAAATAATAATCAAGAACAAATGAGGGGGGATTCGGCCGTGTTTGTGAGGTCCGACCCCCCTCTCGTTAGACGATAACACATAAACATTTATCCTCAAGTTTGTCATGCTAGAACCAAGAATGAGAATAAATAAATAACAAACAACAAACCCCTACCTCAGTTTCAAGAACGATGATCGTCAACGACCCGCGGAAGACGAGTGTCGCGGTGGTCGGTGTCACGGAAGAAGGATGTCGATGTCGTGAAGCGAGGATTCGAAGTTCTTTGTCGACGATTTCGTCGTGGGAAATCGTCGTGGAAGAGATGAAGCGAAAGAAGACGTCGTCGGTATCGTGGGTATGACGTTGCGGAAGACGGTTCCCGAGAATGTGGCGTTCTTCATCGATGTCCGAAAGTTCTTCGCGTTCTTCGTCAAAGTTTGAAGAAGAAGGAGAAGGCTCCAAATTCTCTCAAGGTGGGTAGAGAATTCTAACCCAAATAAAATAAGCTAAAGTCTTATTTTATTCACACAATTATCAATTTGAATTTCAAAGGTTTGAAATTCAAACAATTCAACTCCATTAATTAACAAAGTTTTCATGTTCATTAAAAGAGGAGTTTAAGGGAGTTTAAAAAAAAGAAGGTGAAGAGTTATGCTTTGTGTGGGCCCCACCACACTTAATCCTCCCAAGGGAGGTTAAGTGGATGTTGGTCCTACTTCTAACTCCCTTTGGGAGAAAATAACCAACAAGTTAAAATAAAATTTGTATTCCACAATTTTATTTAACTTATTCTAAATTCCCAAAAAGTAACTCTCAACCCGCAATAAACGTAACCTCGGAAAAGGTCTCCTTAAGCGAATATCGGCGCTGCGAGTTCATCGGTGTCCTCGGATTTGAATTCCGAGCACCGGATCAAAAGTTAGAAATTCCCGCTCGTTCGTTCACTGAACGTACCCGAGCCAAACTTCGGAAAATGATTCCGGGCACTCCGGGCCTCAGAATCAGGTGCCATCAGAAACCGCGCTCTTGTAAAATTCCAAAGAAAATTAAGAAAAAATTTCCCTTGAATTTTATAGGTCTTTATATACTTATTGAAATGAAAAGTCAAACTTGATAAACTTCTCATATAATTCATTTCTTCTAAGAGTCTTCAAAATAATTTTCAAGTGATTCTCAAGATTTTTTTAGCTTTTGGAGTAGACAAAGATATAGTTAATAAGTACCACAATAAATTCATCAAGATATTCCTTGAAAACATTATTCATTAGATCCATGAAAATAGAGGGTTCATTAGTCAATCCAAAAGGCATTACTGTCAACTCGTAATTCCCACACCTAATTCGAAATGCTATTTTTGGAATATATTCCTTTTTCAAATGAAATTAAGGATATCCAGATCGAAGGTCAATCATTGAAAAATATTATCATCCATGTAGTTTATCAAATAAATCATCAATGTAAGGTTGGGTATACTTATTCTTTGTTGTAATTGAATTTATCTCCCTGTAGTCAATGCACAACCTCATGGATCAATCTTTCTTCTTAATGAAAAGAATAGGGGCTACCCATGGTGAAACACTAAGGCTAATAAATCCATTATCATGTAATTACTATAGTTTCTTATATAGTTCTACTAATTCCATAGTGACCATTCTATAAAGAGTCTTTGATATAGGCCTTGAACCAGGATTTAAATCAATAGAGAACTCAACTTCCTGCTCTATTGGATGTCTAATTAAATCCTCTAGAAAACATCAATATATTCTTGCATAATAGGTACATCCTCAATTTGAATATTTATTTCCTCACCCATAAATATTGTGTTCTAATCCTCACCATGAATTGCATTATGTAGAGCTACTGGGGGTAGATCAAGATAAGAATCAGATGATGATGTTTCTGCTCTAATGTAAAGGGATACTATATCGTTCTCAAAAATTGTAACTTATTTCTTCTTAAAATAGTTTTTCTCGTCATAATTTGAAATCCAATCCATACCAAGTATTATATCAAATTCAATCATCGATATTATGATAAATTTAGTAAATAAATCACGTTTATGTGTCATAAGGGGAATTGATCAACACATCTTTATTCCAATGATACTTTCCTTAAGTGTTTTTACTCACAACTACTTTATAAAATAAAACTGGAAATATCTAATTTCCATGGAAAACTGGAAAGATGTAAAAGAATGCGATGATCCATAATAAAATAAAGCATGGGCTATGTTTGAGAAAATTATTAATGAACCTGCCACCACATATCTAGGAATATCAACCCCAATAGTTGTGATCTCATAAGATTGGCCCTACTCCCATGGCCTTTTCTGAGGCATATTTCCTTGATGCTTTGGAAAATCATTAGAATAATGTACCATCTCTCAAAAATTATATCATTGAACATTGATAGCTTCTTTATTTCTTTTCCAATCACCTGCATAATGGCATTTATATCCACACATGTATAAAACTCCTTTTCTATTTAAACAGACACTACGATGTTTCCTTCTATATGTATCACATGTTGGAAAATTACCCTTGAAATTATTCCCGTTATCCATTATATCCTCCTATACCTTCTTCTTCTATTTCTTTCCCTTAAAGTCATAAGACTTAGAGAATTCTTTCTCTATCTTGATAGCAAATGAGACAATATCTTCATTTGATAAGAAACATTAAGATACTAGTTCCCTTTGAAATAATGGTTTTAAACCATCAAATAATGTATAAATATAGGTCATTTGATTGCATATGTAGTTCATGGAATGCCTTGATAACCTTGTAAAGTTGGATTCATACTTATCGACATATTCGTCCTCTTTTTGTTTTAGCCTCAAGAATTTCCTTTTCATATCTGCTTATTGTCCATGAGGAAAAAAAATTTCTAGGAAGATTTCCTTAAAATCACCCCATTCTATGTTTTCAATCTCTTACTCTTCCTTTTTGTTTTTAATCAATGATCACCACTAATCTACATCTCACGATAGATGGTAAACCGTCAATACAACCTTTTATCTTTTGGTACATCCCGAAGTGAGAAATATCTTCTCTATAGAATGTATCCATTGCTCTGTTATGAATGGGTTTTTAGTCCCATTGAATGATGGAGGTTGTTATTGCATATAATGGTATAATATTTATCCTCCATGTTATGGATCAGGATACTACATCTGAATAAGGTTATTGTTCATAACCTGAGTTGGATATCCCATTATTTTTATAAGCTTCTCAGCACCAGTCACATCTCTAGTATTGGTGTCATTATCTTATAAAGGAGGAAAATCCCTACATGGGATACGTGCGTTCATGCAGTTCTTATTCCTTCCATGAGGTTCCATTTATAAATAATGGAATGTTCTAAATTATGTTAGGAATCATAATGTATATTCTTAACTTGAAAAATACTTAACAAAATCTAAATCCTCTGCATAGATAATCTCACATCATAAACATCATTTCTTTGAGGAAAATTTTATTTTTAAATCCTTCATAATGGATTTTAAAGAAAATATGAATTCTTCTAAGAATATACCTTGGGCGTGTCAAATTAGGTGTGTAGTAAGGAACATTGTTGTGTACTAGGTTACCCTTAGTTAGGCATGGAACACCTTGTCAGACTTGTTACTCCTTGGTACATCTGTGCCAGAACCACTTCAACTTGTAGTATCCATACAAGGGTGTATTTTTTAGAAGATCCACATAATCTCTTCCTTACAAAAATTCTAGGATGTTA
Source organism: Viscum album (assembly GCA_963277665.1). Lineage (NCBI taxonomy): Eukaryota > Viridiplantae > Streptophyta > Magnoliopsida > Santalales > Viscaceae > Viscum > Viscum album. Next base: position 196,962,983 of record OY728135.1, on the reverse strand, counting down.
TTGAATGATTATACTCAAAGTACACCTTAGTTTTTTTGTTCAAAAATACACATTTTCTAAATATAGTTTCCAAGTATTCTACTATACTTCCTTTGATTCCAATTGTAAGGACCCGACCCCAATTCCCCTAAGTCGGTGCCTTATTTTATTACATTGTCATCAAAACAAGGAAGTTGTATCCTAAAGGAATGAATCATTTAGTATATTTGGAAAACAATACACATACATAAGTTCAATATTAAAACATGAAAGGAAATGAAACATATAAACTTCTTTTGAATCAAACATAAACTCCTACATCATATTTTCAAGTCATTCATAATATACTTCTTCACAACCTAGGGAAAATAAAACATAAGAAATGGGTAATCTCAGATGCTCAATAAGGGTAAGAAATACATTTTAATATATCCTAAACATAAACATTAGGCATATTGAATAACTAAAAACATTTTCCTTTAAAAATAAACTTGAACATAATAAGGGAGGAATAAGAGATGAATAAATAATGTCATGATAAAACATAATAATGAGTACTATACTTTTCAAATAACCACATGATCTATGAATTAATTTCTTCATAATTATGGAACTCATAATGTATGACATCTGATCCATATCGTCAAGGTATCAAGCAAGAAAACTAAAAATAATTAAGACCTCGACCAAAACCATATCTGAAAATAGGAAAGGCCTCGACCAAGTCCATATTTATTTGTATCATTAGGCCTACCGATGCATAGAGGGGATATAGAAGAACCCACCCATAAATTTCAAATCCCAATTCATTCCTAATATGAATGGTTATTAACATAAATATCATATACATATTCAATGTAAATAACTTTCCCCAATCTGTAAAAAATAATTACCAACAATTTTGAGTAGTATGGTGAATGGTATCAAGATAAAAAATCCACAATCAAACTAATCATAAACAATTTAATAAAATATGGTATATGATATAATAAATTATTAGTCCCAATTAAACATATTAATCAAAAAATAGTGATGAAATAGATGAAATTACTCTTATAAAAATCATCGAGTATTCTTGAGAGAAATATTCTTTTATTTTGAAAAGAAGAGTTCTTTTGAAAAAATGTTCCTATAAAACCAGAAGTGAATTCATAGAATTTTTTCATAATAAAATGAGTTATTTTATAAAAATAATGGTGGATAAAAACATATTATAGAGTGTTCTTGAAAATAGGTAATATTTCGAGAAGTTCCCTTGAAACAAACTTGTTTATCGGGAAGAATTTTTGAATGATCCTTTTAGAAAAAGTAACTCCCCATAAAATGAAGAAGTATTCTGATTTGTAAACATATATAGAAAATTAAAACAAAATTTATGATGAGTAAATAATAATAACTAATAATATATTTGAGTTAGGTATAGAATAAGAGTAACCCGAAAGAAAATGGAGGTTTGGGTAGAAATCTCTAACCTTATGTACAAACCTGATCTGAACGTTACATTAATATCCTAGATAATCAAATTAAATTCATAAATTATTTAATTAATAACCTTATCTGCATTTATTTTATTTATTGAAATTTTATTAAATTCAATTGTGGATTTTTTGATGAGTTATAAGATACAATTTTATCACTTGAGGGCATTTGATTCCTTGCTTTTAATGATCAGTACACTTGAATATGAGTGTCAAATTCATGTCCAATTGGTATAATTATCCAGAATAGAATTTATATGATAATAATGAAAATACATAAGAGTAAATGGTGATATAATTCATTTGTTTATATGGTATTAGGATGATTTATTAGATAGAACTTTGTTGATAATCATTTAGATTATTTGAGTGATATTTCGATTATAACGAAATAGTTTTGTCGTATGAATTAGTATTATGTATATATACTAGTTCCAAAACATTGAATATGTTACAATACATATATTATAGTCTGTATAAACCATAAAAATGATTTCATGACCTGATTTTAAGGATAAATTCAAGAAATATGGTTCGTTAGACATGAAAGTTGTAAATTGGCACCTCTCGGGCGATGATTCCGTTTAAAAAAAAGAAAGATAAAGTAGTTTGGGGCAGGATATTCCATTAACATGATATTTCTATTGTATATAGATGATATGGTAGTTATCATGATCATTTTTATAGAGTATTTGATGAGAATATAAGAATATAAAATAAATTGAAAATGAAATTAAAAGAAAACAGAAGAGGGTTTACCTCTTAAAATATCCTCTTTGAGAACATCCTTAAGGGAACGTCTTTTGGTATTTTTGAAAGAAAAAGATCTCCTGGATTTTTTGAGAGACTAGGGAAGATTATTTTTTCAGATCATTGAAAGGATTCAAGGCTTATACAAGTGAGGAGAAGAGGGATTGATGGGTGGTTTTTATAGAGGAGGAGAGGGGTGATTTTTGAATATCTTATTCATTTTTTATTAATTTGATCAAGACAAGAAATAGTGTTTGATTATTGTGAAAAAAATAGTAATAAGTGTATTTGAGTTTTAACTAATTGTTCATTACATCATCCATGATTGAAGGAATTGTTTTTATCTTATAATGTATTTATACTATAAATTACCGTATTTTACTATTCACCAAAAAAATCATGTATTTCAGAAACATCCCAAAAATTCACCATAACCATTTTTGACATGTAGAATTTAAAAATGGACTCCATTTAATCATATTAATCTTCTAAATACGATAAATTTAATTTTTAATTAAAATCACCATTTAATTGAAAAATATAGTCTTTAAAATTAAAACTATTATTATAACACCCTGAAAATTAACTAAGATCTCATTAAATTATCCTAAAATCATTGGAAAAAAATATATTGATTTAAGAATACATTTTATGAAAATTAATTTTTTTTAAATAAAATTATTCATCATAAAATTTTAATTGAATATTTATTACTCCCAAAAATACCAACGCTTAATTATTAATTTTATTAAAATATTTTATTTCATTTATAAGGTGCATGAATTTTATTTATACTTATATGGGTGAGTATAATATTCATAAGGATCATGTTACTATTCATAAGGGTACATTAATATTCATAAGGGTCAAGTTACAATTCACCAAAAATGTCATTTGATCCTATCAGAGTCTAAATATCTTACTGAACACAACTGTGTGTGTCGGTTTTTCAGAATTAAAAACACATAAGCGGAAAAATTATGTTCCTTGGTTATAATTATCTTGCTTGAATAATAAAAAAGATTATTTTTATAGGGACTCAGCGTTACATGAATTATATATATATTTTTAAATCCTTTGGGTGTTATATTCTTACCCCATTATAAAACTTCCATCCTCAAAATTTACCAGAATGTTATAATATATATTTCAAGCTCTTATGATTAGCATATATCTCACATATTTCACTAGAGAGATAATGTCTCCATATATTTAGAGAAAATATTATATTTTCTCACTCAAGATCATGAGTTGGGTAGTTTTGTTCATGGGTTTTTAAAATCCTTGATTCATAGGAAATAACTCTATCATTATACATAAGGACACATCCAAGTCCTTTATTTGAACCATCACTATAAATCACAAAGCCACCATTTCCTGATGGTAGTGTCAATACTAGATCATTCACCAATATCCTCTTCAATTATTCAAAACATTCTTCACATTATTTTGTCCATACAAACTTAACCCCTTTTTCAAGTAAAATTGGTTAACAGGTTGGATAATCGGGTGAAGTTCTAAACAAAACACTGACAATAACCTACTAAACCAATAAAACTATATACCTATATTATGTTAATTGGATTATGTCATTATTGAATAGCCTTTCTCTTCATAGGATCAACTAAGATTTCATCCATAGAGACAATATATCCAAGAAAATATAATAATTCAATCCAAAATTCACACTTGCTAAAATTCCCATATAATTTATTTCTTCAAAGAGTCATTAAAATAATTCCCATGTGATTCTCATGATCTTTATAGATTTTAGAGTAGACCAAGATATCATCATTAAATAATACAAAAAAATCATCAAAATATTCCTTGAAAACTCCATTAATTAGATCCATGAGAATAGTGGGTGCATTAGTCAAACCAAAAGGCAATACTGTAAACTCATAATACCCATACCTGGTTCAAAATGTTTTTTTTGCAATATTTTACTTCCTTACACACAACTGATGATAACTAGTTTGAAGGTAAATCTTTAAAAAATAGTGGCCTCTATGTAGTTGATCAAATAAATCATCAATGTGAGGTATGAGATACTTGCTCTTTATTGTAATAGCATCTATCTCCCTATATTCAATTCACAACCATATAGATCCATCTTTCTTCTTAATGAAAATAATAGGGGATCCCCCTTATGAAACACTAGGGCTAATAAATATGTTATCACTCAATTCCTCTAGTTGTTTCTTCAATTATACTAATTTCATATTGTTTATTATTGGATCGGATTACACCAAATATACATAAGAGGGGGGTGAATTGTGTCTTTTCAAAAAATATTTACGAGATTGTGCTATGCCTTTTAACTTTAATCTGATAAAATGATACATCGGAAATTTAAATAGTAGAAACACAAGATGTATAGTGGTTCGGGGAACCGAAGGCCCCTAGTCCACTCTACCAACGCTTTACTCCACAAGCTTGGTGATTTTTACTATCTGGTCCTCATTTCAACAGACCGGTTCACAACTGAGTATAGGCAGTTGACACCTTTACAATCTAAGGCAAAAAAAGCCTTTGGGTTTAAACACAAACCTACTCTTCTTAGTATAATTATCTGGTCACTCAAGAATAGAAAAGAAATATTTTTGTATTCTAAAAATACTTTCAAGATATTCTTCACAATCGCAACATCATAGAATTGATAGTAGATGGTTCGTCACCTTCAGAAATAATAATATTCACATAATAGATGTTATGAGTCGATCCCGTTGCAGTAGATATAGAAATATAATTCACAACTTAAGCAGTACCAAATTCATAGTAGATCTTCGTTGTAGAACAAGTGAATCTTCTATCGCGATCCTTACTTTTTAACAAAAAGATCTTTGATGCTCCTTTTGAACCAGAAGATCGGTGTGTTTCAGTAGTCTCTGTTTTTCCTTTTTTTTATAATAATAAAAATATCACACACGATCAATTAATATCGCTGTAGTTTGAAAATCCCATATAAATAAAATAACAATAAGAGATTTTCCTGTAAAATTAGACCCACAAAAGTCTCCTTTTTTACTCGCAATATTCAAAAATTTGAATTTACAGAGTAGTCGTAACTTCCCTAAAGACTCAACATAAAAATATCCTTTTAATTCGATTATAAAATCATTGAAGAAACAGTTTTGAATCAGTCAAAATGGTGCTATAAAATCAGCTTTAAATCTGACTTGAAATCCACCTAATAATCAGCGTATTGACCGTTGCATAAAAATATCGACTTTAAATTCTCCAACGCCAAATGTAAGGTTAAGTTGAACTGTATGCATCCTCTGAACATAAGGTTGATGATGTAGCCTTTAAACTTAAGGTTTAAAATGTAAGGTTGACAAGGTAAGGTTCATTCCAAATGTAGGGTTGGTCATCCATACTTTTCTCTTCAACTTTCAAACATACGGTAAAAGATCCATAATTTTACTTGATCCATACATTTCCAAGAACATATGGTTGTTTACAAAAGTAAGGTTGATGAACCATACTTTTGAGAAACAAACGTAACGTTTAATATTTAAGTACGATTCTCATTCCATAATTTTCTGATATCCCAAACATAGGGTTCCTTCCTAACGTAGGGTTATTATTCCATACTTTTCCGATAACGTATGGTTGTTTAACCATAATTTTTCCTAAATTCAAAAATTATACACAGTTTTTATCATTACGCAACAGTTATCCACGTAGGGTATGAACAGTGTTTCTAGAACATGCTCAAGAAGATTCCAAATAAGTAGAACATGAACAGTGTTTCCAGAACACACTAAATACGAATACTTTAGTAATAAATTCCCGTAATTTCAAGAGTAAAATAAAATAATAAATTACTGAAAAATTATTAACAAATAAAATCATTAGAAAATAATTAAGGGTATTTTTGAGTATCAAAATTCTCATAAAGAGATAGGGTAATAATATAAACTCCCCATTTAAATAACAGTATTATGTATTGTTGAAAACAAAAGTTTCTCAACAGTCTCCCCCTTTCTGATGATCACAAAACCCCTAAAAATAATTAATGAAATTAACTTATCTTAAAATTAATTACATAAAGTTTTGATATTTTGAAAGGATAAATACAATATTAATGTCTTCGTTTAATTTATCCATGTTTTAATTTTTCCAAATAAAATGAATTACTCCCCCAAAATAAAAGATGTTTTATTTATCCAAATTTCTCCTAGTAAAATAAACTGTATTTATCCAAATTTCTCCCAGTAAAATAAACTAATGTGTTTATAAAAATTTCTCCCCCTTTTTGTGATATAAAAAAGAATGATAGAATATGGAATAGAACATAGATTAATGTATAACTGAACATAAGTAAAGACTATTATTAACTATTTATCAATAATTAAATCTGGAGTACTGGCATATCGAAAAAAAGACATTAAAACAAATAGGTATAAAGAAACAAATTTTCATTAAAATTCAAAAATAGATACAATGATAATAAACATAGGTATCAGGGTTTTTTGTAGTAAACATGTAGGGTTTATCTTCTATGGACTGTAGACTTGATTTCTGATAACTGTTCTCTCAACCTTTTCATTAATCCATCACCAAGATGAATAATAAGATCGTTGGCCTCTTGAGTCATATTAATATCTTCAATGAGATTGAATCTGAAAAACTCGTGAAGACTTTCTTATTTCTCCATAAAAAAATATAGCTTCTCTGTGAATTTTTAAAGACAGAGCAGATTCCTGGCTCACTGGATGTTAACTGATCAACTAAGAATTTTTTATTATCTAAGAAAACAGATAATGGAGCACTGTTTCACTGAAGATCTTGCTACCTATCATTCATGTTTCTCATTGTAGCAGTGATAGCTTGAAATCTTCTGATTAAATCAGGTGAATTACCTGATCCCCTAGCAGCACTATTTCCAACTAATGAAAATTTGGTCTCTATAAACAACATAAGATCTGAGAAATCTGACTTCATAACCAATTCATATTTCAATTTGGAAACAACATTTAGCATATCCACTTTAAAAATCTCAACTTCTTGTCTTGAAATAGTAATCTCTGTAAGCTTGTGAAATTTCAACTGTTCGGATGCAATGGTGCTTCTCCGAGAATCATTCTCACATTGTAGTTGAGATAAATTTTTGTACAATTCTTCAACTTCCCTATTCCTTGAATCAAAAGCACCTAGTGCTTGATTCGCATTCTCAGGCTTTGTGTTATGTAGCTGTACTAAAGGTAATGATTCAACATCATATTTTTCCTTCTCCTTGTCCTGAGTAGGTTGGTCCACATATTTTTCCTCAGAGTCCTTTCTAGACTCTTCCATAGAAAAATACTCTTGAAGAACTTCTGTGTGAGCTTTAGAAGTATGCTCATCATGAATATCTGAAATTTGTTCACCTAATGGAATATCCAAAATGATATCCTATGGATTTTCCTGAGGTCTAGCCACTTCCTCACCAGGCTCTGCTTCCTTTTATTTTTGATGTACAACAGAAACATCAGCTACATCTTGTTGTTCTGATCTTTCAACTATAATCCTTTCATGATCATGATCTGTAACAGTGACATTCTGTTCTTGAGTTTGTTCAACAATCTTTTCTCTAACAAATCTTTCAGAGAGTAAATCTATTGTAGTTAAATCAGGGGAAGTAAGTTCCTCAGTCACAGGTCTTTTTCTCTGAGTTTGAATTCCCTCCTGACTTCTTTCTTCCTCAGTTTCTTCCACTTCAAATCTGATCCTCCTTTTCATAGTGCTGACTCTTGATTCAGCTTGTCCCTCCTTGGACTTTGCAGATTGAGCTTGAGCACTCTCTGATTCATCATCTACTCCTACTGGAATTTTTTTCCTTTGATAGTACGCCATAAATAGCCAATATTTCTTAAAGTTCCAGCATTAAACCGATTACTGTGATGACAGGGTACTTTGGAATCCACCAGTCTCACCATGTCCTTAAGCAACAACTTGGAAATGAATCGCCCAAAAGGATAAATGTTCATTCGGGCATCACTCTGACAACAATATCTTAGGTATCTAACCATATACCTAGGAAAATATAGTTTGAAATCACTTAGAAAAAGATACATTATATACATATCGGGATATAATATCTTTTCCATCTAAGACATCCTTAGTGCAATCCCTGTTTGCACAAATTTGGAAAACAATTTCTGATAAGGCTCCAAATCCTTGATAAAAATTTTCTTTACAGTATTAATACCAAAGAGAAACGACATTATGTCCTCTGATTTATGCACAGAATCTCCAATATTTTTCAAATCGAAATGAAAAACTCCCTCATGAGGGCAGTTGAGAATCTGACCAATTTCTACTGACGAGTTTGTGATATCCCTATCCTCTATCTTATCCATCATACTGTCCTGAGTATCTCCCAAACTAAACTGTACAGATTTGAAGAAGAATCTAAGTTCTACCTCATACAGAAATTCCGTATTTTCACTGTTGAACGTATGTTCAAGGTTCTGAAAGTACATTGATTGTTTCAATAGTATATTTTTCTGAAATAACCAGTCGAGATCGATTACCTTTCCCTGTAATATTTTTATTCCTTCGGAGAATTTTCTCTTGGCATTGCTTTTCTCAGCTTCACTGGCTCTTTTAGTCCTTACCATCTCTTCGATAATCTCTGATGGTTTGAAGGTTAGTGTTTCAGAGGTTTGAAGATTAGGGTTGACGAGCAGAGTTGCGTTTAGCGGGTTCGAAAAGGTTTCTATGGAAATAAAACGGTTTAGAAGTCGAAAGGGTTTCTTACAACCTTGATTTCCATGTTTTTAATAATCATTACATATATTTAAAAATAAATAAAATAGATTACATGGGGAAAAACTTATTCTGTTTGAAAAACAAAATAGCTAAATTATTTTAAGCATAATTAAAATAAAGAACTACTATAGTAAAATAAAATTTTATTTAAAATCAAATAAACATAACTCATCCATAATAAAATAAAACCTTGCAATGGGAAGAGGTTTAGTAAAAATATCAGCTAATTTAATTTCAGTACTTACAAATTCCAAAGATATATCCTTTCTAAGAACATGATCTCTTAGAAAATGACCTCTGATATCAATATGCATAGTTCTAGAATGATTAATAGGATTTTTTAAAATATTTATAGAACTAGTATTATCACATAAAATATATGTGTTATTAACATTTAGTCCAAAGTCCATAAGAGTGTTTTTCATCCACAACACCTGTGCACAACAACTGCCAGCAGAAACATACTCTGCCTCAGCTATTGACAGGGAAACTGAATGTTGTTTCTTACTTGACAATAACACTAAAGATTTTCTAAAAAAGTGACAAGTTCCTGAAGTGTTTTTCCCATCTAATCTAAAACTCCAAATTTCTGCATCTGAATATGAAATCAAATTAAAATAAGACGTTTTGGGATAAAAAAGAGATTTAAAAATAGTTCCTTTTAAATATCTAAAAATTCTTTTAACAACAATTAAATGAGATTCTTTAGGATTTGATTGAAATCTTTCACAAAGACATACAAAATACATTATATCTGGCCTGCATGTAGTAAGATATCATAAACTACCAATCATACCTCTATATAACTTTTTGTCAACTGATTTTCCAGTTTCATCCAAATCATGTTTTATATTAGTAAAAATAGAAGTCGTATATGTCTTGCTGTTTTCAAGTCCAAATTTCTTCAAAAAATTAGTATTGTATTTTCTTTTATTCAAAACATTTCCAAGATCTTTCTGATAAATTTGAATTCCTAAAAAGAAACTTAGTTCTCCCATTATACTCATTTCAAATTCTTTTTTGCATTAACTTTGAAAACTCATGATAAAGGGTTTTATTAGTTGATCCAAACATTACATAATCAACATAAATTTTAACCAACAAAATATTAGAATTCACAGTTTTCTTAAATAGTGTTGGATCATCCATTCCAATAGTAAAATCATTTTTTAAAAGAAAAGAGCTTAATATTTCATACCAAGCTTTAGGTGCTTGTTTAAGGCCATAGAGAGCTTTAGTAAGTTTAAAAACAGAATCTGGTTTTTGATAATTTTTAAAACCAGAAGGTTGACCGACATAAACTTCATCCATTAAATAACCATTTAAAAAGGTAGACTTAACATCCATCTGAAATATTTTAATGTTCATATGAGATGCATAGGCTAAGAGGATTCTAATAGCTTCTAGTCTATCTATAGGTGCAAAGGTATCATCATAATCTATACCTTCTTATTGATTATATCCTTTGGATACAAGTCTAGCATTATTTCTAGTTATTATTACTTGATCATCATGCTTATTTATAAAGAACCATTTGGTTCGTATCACTGGATAGTTCTGTGGTCTTTCAACTAATTCCTAGAATTCATTTCTTTTGAACTAGTTTAATTCTTTTTTCCATTGCTATCATCCAGCTATCATCATCTAAAGCTTCTTCATTAGTATTGGGTTCTAATTGGGATAGAAAGGCAGATAATTCTATAAGATTTCCTATATTTCTTCTAGTTTTTATTCTTGTATACAAGTCTCCAATTATAGTTTCTAAAGGGTGATTATTTAGGGTTCTAGTATGTCTAGGCAACAGACTTATAGGTTCATCAGTATCATGTTCTTCTGAATTGGACTGAATTTTATTTATATCTTTTTCAAAATAATTTTTCTAGTTCTCAAGCCTCATGTTATCATTAGAGTCATATTCATCCATTTGATATGTCCTTTTCTCAAAGGGACCAGATTCATCAAATTTCACATGAACTGATTCTTCAACAATCCTTGTCTTCTTATTATAGATTCTATAAGCTTTGGACGTAGCTGAAAATCCTAAGAAAATTACTTCATCAGATTTTGGATCGAACTTACCAAGATTATCCTTGGTCTTTAAGATGAAAACATTGCATCCAAAAACTTTAAAGTAGTTAAATTTAGGTTTTATGTTATTCCTACGTTCATAGGGTGTCTTTTTCAAAAGTGGTCTAATTATAAATCTATTCATTATATAGCAGGATGTGCTTATAGCTTCTGCTCAAAAGTAGGTAGGAAGGCTGTATTCATTTAGCATAGTCCTAGCCATTTCTTGAATATTACTATTTCTTCTTTCAACAATTCCATTTTGTTGAGGTGTTCTAGGTGCAGAGAAGGTGTGTTTAATACCCATATTTGAGCAGAAGGAATTAAATTCTTGATTCTAAAATTCTCCACCATGATCAATTCTTAATGAAATTATTTTAAATCCTATTTAATTTTGAATAGCTTTTCAAAAACATTCAAATAATGCAAAATATTCATTTTTAAATTTCAAAAAAAATATATATGTAAATCTAGAATAGTAATCAATTAAAACATATACATATAATTTAGCAGCCAAGCTTGCTACTATTGAAGGTCCAAACAAATCCATATGAATAAGTTCTAGAGGTTTAGACGTAGAAATTTTGTTAACATATTTGAAGGATGATTTATGTTGCTTTCCATGTTGACATGCATCACAGAATCTGTCACGTTCAAATTTGAGACTAGGAAAATCAGAAACTAAATTTTTCTTAGATATCTTATTTAAAACAAATACATTACAATGTCCAAGTCTCCTATGCCAGATCCAGGATTCATTTATTTTAGCAGTTAATAAATTTACTTATTTTTTACACAAGCAATTTAAATCCATGGTATACACATTATCAGTTCTTGGTGATCTAAATTTAAGAAATTTATTTTTGAAAATAGAACATCAATTTTTAGAAAAATCAACAGCAAAACCATCATCACATAAATGAGAGATACTTATCAGATTGTGTTTCAATCCATGTACATAAAGTAATTTATTAATTCAGAAAGCTTCTAGATCTCCAACAGTTCCAATACCAATGATTTTTCCTTTTCCATTGTCACCAAAAGTGACAAGTCCACCATATTTTTGAGTGAGTGTAGAGAAATTCAATGAGTTTCCACTCATATGTATTGAGAAGCCACTGTCCATATACCATATGTCCTTTTTTCTCTTGTGACCTACTCCCTACAAAGACATTTACACAGATTGATTTGGTACCCATATTTTTTTGGGCCCAGTAGTGTTAGCTAGCAAGGATCTGGGAATCCAGACTTGCTTTGTTTTTTTAATTTCACATGAGTCAAATAGATCATTTGATACAAAACATTTTTTAATTCCACTTATTTGGGGTTGTCTTAAGAAATATTTTTTAGAAATATGCCCCCTTATTCCACAATAATTACAATTTAGTCTTTTTGCACTTGGAATAAAAGATATATTGTACAGTTTGAGTTTTTCACCTTTAATGCCAATTCCAAATCTATCCTTTTTAATTACATTTTTCCCAAGGATTTTATTTAAAGTATTTTCTCTTTTAGTAAAAACAAGGGCTGCATTTTTATAAGTTTCTACTTCAGTTTGCAGTGATTTTGTCTTTGATTCATAATCTGTATTGTTAGAATTAATTGAATCAAAATTTTCAGTTAACTCCTTATATTGTGTCAGCATTGTATCTCTTTCATCAGAAATGGCATTATGAATATTCTTTAAAGACATATGATTTTTAAATAGAGAGTCATATTTTTCTTCAAGCATGTTGCAGTAGGCTGCATGTTTTTCATTAGAGTAATTAGATTCAGAACTAGAATTAGAAGAGTAGTAATATTGTACCTCATCTGTTTCTACCATAAAACACATGTTGGATTTCAGATTTGCTTCCTCCTTCTCTGAGTCTGATTAACAAGTACAACTGGAGTCTTTAGATATACTCCATGTAGCATTCATGACTTTCTTGTCCTTATGCTCAGAGTTATTTCTTTTGAAAAATTTCATTATTTTGTCTTCTTTTAGCCGAGGACATTAAGGTTTGATATGCACCATTTTCTTACATTCATAGAATCTGATTTCATTCTCATCCTTTTTGAAGGATTTTCTGAAGCCCTTCTTCTTTCTATAGATTTTTGTGAATCTTCGGGCTAGCTGAGCCAATTCCATATCAGAATTAGATAAATCAGAACTCTCTGACTTCTCTTTTACATTTTTCTTCATCTTTCTGTTTTTTCTCTGTTATGATGATTTCAAGGCAGTATCATCTATTTTGATAAGCACTTTATGTTCATTACCTTCATCTTCCATATTAGCTTTATACATCATTAATGTTCCAATCAGTTCTCTCTTGGTTAAATCTTTGACAGGTGTTGACTGTCTAATTGCTGCAGAGATTTCATTCCATTTAGTAGGAAATACTATCAATACTTTTAAAGCTTGATAATCATGCTTAATGGGATCTCCCAAGGCAGTTATGTTATTGACAATCTCTGTCAATCTTACATTCATTTGAGTAATACTCTCATCTTCATCCATTCTAAATGTATCAAATTTAAGCTTAGCAGTTTCATATCTCATTTCCCTGATATTGTTAGTTCCTTCGTAAGTAACAACAATAGTTTGCCACATTTCATATGCTATTGGGCATTGAGATACTCTGTTAAACTCATCAGGTCCAAGACCATATATAATTGCATTCATTGTCTTCGAGTTCATGTCATAATCTTCTTCAGTAGCTACACTCCATGTTTCAGGTTTTTCTGGTATTTCATATGGAGTCAAAATCTTAGAATAGACTCTATATCCAAGATTTTTCAGATAGATAATCATTTGCGACTTCCAGCATCCATAGTTTTCTCCATTGAAGTATGGTGTTCTGACCATAGACATTCCCTCTCTTGTATCAGACATCTTTCTCTATGTATGATCACTTTCATCTCATTGAAGCTTTATTAGAAAGCTCATCCTCTAATACCAATTGTTGGATCAGATTACACCAAATATACACAAGAAGGGGGGTGAATTGTGTCTTTTCAAAAAATCTTTACAAGATTATGTTCTGTCTTTTAACATTAATATAATAAAATGATGCAGTATAAATTTAAATAGCAGAAGCACAAGATATATAGTGGTTCGGGGAACAGAAGACCCCTACTCCACTCCACAAACACTCTACTCCATGAGCTTGGTGATTTTCACTATCTGATCCTTGTTTCAACTGATCGGTTCACAAATGAGTACAGGAAGTTGACACCTTTACAATCTAAGGCAAAAACTAAGCCTTCTAGTTAAAACATGAACCTACTCAGCTTAGTATGAGAAGTTGGTCACTCAAGAATATAAAATAAAGATTTTCATATTCTGAAAATACTTTCCAGATGTTCTTCACAATTGCAACAACATGAAATTGGCAGTAGATGGATCGTCGCCTTCAGAAATAATAATCTTCACATAAGAGATGTTCTGAGTCAATCCCGTTGCAGTAGATATGGAAATATAATTCACAACATCAGTAGTAGAAAATTCACAGTAGATCTTCATTGTAGAACAAGTGAATCTTCAATCGCGATCCTTCCTTTTTAACAAACAGAACTTTAAAGCTCCTTTTGAACCAGCAGATTGGTGTGTTTCAGTAGTCTCTATTTTTCCTTTTTTTTTCAGAATAATCAAATGATCACACATGATCAATAAATATCAATGCAGTTTCAAAAGCCCATATAAATAAGATAACGATAAGAACTTTTCCAACAAAATTAGATCCACAAAAGTCACCTTTTTTACTCGTGATATTCAAACATTTGAATTTAAAGATTAGTCGTAACTTCCTTCAAGAATTGGCATAAAAATCTCATTTTAATTCGATTATCAAATCATTGAAGAAACGGTTTCGAATCAGTCAAAATCTTACTTTAAAATCAGCTTTAAATCTGGATTGAAATCCGCCTAATAATCAGCATATTGGCCATTGCATAAAAATATCGACTTTAAATTCTCTGATGCCAAACGTAAGTTTAATTTAAACTATATGAATCCTTTGAACGTAAGGTTGATGACATAGCCTTCAAATGTATGAATTACAACGTAAGTTTGACAACGTAAGGTTCATTCTAAATGCAGGGTTGGTCATCCGTACTTTTCTCTTCAACTATCAAACATACGGTAAAAGATCTATACTTTTACATGATCCACACTTTTCCAAGAACGTATGGTTGTTTACAAAATTAAGGTTGATGAACCATACTTTTGAGAAATAAACATAACGTTTAATATTTACATACGGTTCTCCTTCCATACTTTTCTGATATCCCAAACGTAGGGTTCCTTCCTAACACAGGGTTCTTCTTCTATACATTTCCAATAACGTATGGTTTTCTAACCATACTTTTTCCTTATCTCAAAAAGTATACATGGTTTTTATCCTTACGCTACGATTATCCATGTAGGGTATGAATAGTGTTTCTAGAATAGGCTCAACTAGATTCCGAATAAGTAGTGCATGAATAGTGTTTCCAGAACACACTAAATACATATACATTTGTAATAAATTCCCTTAATTTCAAGATTAAAATAAAATAATAAATTCCTGAAAAATTCTTAACAAATAATATCATTAGAAAATAATTAAGGGTACTTGTGAGCATCAAAATTATCATAAGGAGACAGAGTAATAATATAAACTCCCCCTTTAAGTAACAATATTATGTATTGTTGAAAACAACACTTGATCAACATCTATTCTCTAAGGATTCATTGATATAGGCCTTGAACTATGAATTAAGTCAATAGAGAACTCTACCTCCCACTCTGGAGGATTTCCATGTAAATCCTCTAGAAAATCATTAATATATTCTTTTACAATAGGTACATCATGAATTTGAAGATTTATTTCTTTATTTATAGATATTTCAATCTCATCCTCACCAAGAATTTCATTAATTAGAGCTACTATGGGTGGATCTAGATAAGAATTAGATGATGATATTTCTTCTCTAAAGATAAGGGATTCTACATCGTTCTCAAAAATTGAAACTTCATTCTTCTTACAATAGATTTCACCTCATAATTTGAAATTCAATACATACTGAGGATTATATCAATTTAAATCATGGGTATAATGATAAGGTTAGTAACTAAATCACATTTATGTGTCATAAGGGGGATTGATCGACACATCTTTGTTACAAAGATACTTCCCTTATGAGTTTTGATTGACAATTCCTTTATAAAATCAAATTGGAAATATCAAATTTTCTTAGAAAATTGGGAAGATATAAAATAATGCAATAATATTGAATCATATAGAGCATTTTCAGAGATGCATGAAATGATTAATGTACCTACCACGACATCATAAAAAATTTCAACCTTAGCGGTTGTGATCACATAAGCTTGGTCCTGCTCCATGGACCTTTTATGGGGCATGTTTCCTTGACGCTTTATAAAATCATTATCATAGTGTCCCATATCCCTAAAATTATAGCATTGAACCATGATAGCTTATTTCTTTCCCTTTCAATCAAAAACATGTTGTCCTTTCTATCCACACTTATAGGAAACACATTTTCCTTTTATGTAGACACTAGGGTGTTTCCTTCCAAAAGTATTGCATGCTGGAAAATCTCACTTTTTATTCTTCCCTTTATCTATTTTATCCTCCACCACCATATTCTTCTATTTATTTCCCTAAAATTCATAAAACATAGAAAATTATCTCTCTATCTTGGTAGAAGATGAGACAATATCTTTGTATGATGAGAAACTTTGAGACATTAGTTCCCTTTGGAATAATAGTTTCAAACCATCAAATAATCTAACAATATTTCTCCATGGATTTCATATGTAGTCCACGTCATTCCTTGATAACCTTGTAATGTTGGATTCTTACTGTTAAACATATTCGTCCTCCCTTTATTTTAGACTCAAAAATTTCCTTTCCATATTCACTCATTATTCGCGAGGAAAAAAATTTCTAGGAATTTTTTAAATCCCTCCAATCTATATTTTCAATATCATCGCTCTCCTTTGTGTTTTGAATCAAATACAACCACTGATCTATATCTCCCAATAATCGGTAAGCTACCATGACAAACTTTTCTCTTTTTTTACATTCAAAATTAAGAAATATCTTCTCTAATGAACTTATCCATTTCTCTTCTTCGAATGGGTTTGTAGTCCGATTGAATGATAGGTGTTTTTGTCTCATGTAGAGGTAAAACATTTCTCTTCCATGTTGTGTATCAAGATGCTCCATACAGGTAAGGTTATTATTTATAACCTGAGTTGACTATCCCAATATAGTTATAAGCTACTCAGTAATAATCACAGCTCCAGTACCAATGTCATTATCTTGCATAAGAGGAAAATCCCTACATGGGATACATGTGTTCATGTGGTTCCTATTCCTTCCACTAGGTTCCATTTCTAAATAATGTAATACATTAAATTATGCTATGAATCATAATGTATAGCCTCAACTTGAAAAATTCTTAACAAAATATAAATCCTCTTCATAAATAATCTCACATCATAAAGATAATTTCTTTGAGAAAAAATTTACTTTTAAATCCTTGATAATAGATTGTAAATAAAATGTGAATTATCCAAAGAATATCCTCTAGGAGTGTCAAAACAAGTGCACATTAAGGCCCATTTTTTTGTACCAGGTTACATTGAGGTAGGCCTAGAACACCATTTCGTATTATTTAATCCTAGGTACATCTGTGCTAGAACCACTTCCACTTATAATATTCAGACAGGGATGTATTTCTAAGAAAATACACATAATCTTTTCCTTAAAAATATTATAGGATGTTCTTGTGTGATTATCCACAAAGTATTCCTTAGGGTTTTGTTCACTAATAATCATTCTCTAAATATTGTTTTCAAGTATTGTACTAAACTTCCTCTAATACCAACTGTAAGGAATCGACCCCATTTGCACAGATCTGGTGCTGTATTTTATTACACTGGAATACAAAAAATGAATTTACATCTTGGAGAAATGAATAGTTTAGTAGATTTGGAAAACAATATACATACATAAGTTCAACATTATAACTTTACAGGAAATGAAACATATCAACTTCTTTTCAATCACACATAAACTCCATGATTATTCTTGCAAGTCAATCATAATATACTTCTTCAGATCCTCGGAAAAAATAAAACATAAGAAAGGGGTGGTCTTCGATTCTTAGTAAGGTTAAGCAATACAAAAAAAGATATCATAACCATAAACATTATGCATAGTGAATAATTAAAAATACATGCCTTTAAAAATAAACTTGAACATAATATGGGAGGAATAAGAGCTCAATAAATAAGGCCATAATAAAACATAATAATGGATATTCTAGTAGTCAAATAACCATATGAAATATCAATTACTAGCATCGTAATGAGGGAACACATAATGCAGGACTTCTCAACCATGTCATCTAGGTGTCGAACAAGAGAACTGAAAATGATTAAGGCCCTATCCAAAACCATATATGAAAATGGGAAAGGCCTCAGCCAAGTCCATATCTATTTGTCTCATGAGACCTACCAATGCATTGAGGGGCCATATAGGGACCCTCCCATCACTTTTTAAGTCTAATACATTCCAAATATTAATAGGGATAAACAAAAGCATCATATACATATGCAATGTCAATAACTTAACCCAATCTGTATACATAATTACTAACAATTCTAAGTATTATGGTGAATGATATCAAGATAACACATCAACAGACAAACTAATCATAAAAAAGTCAACAAAATATGATATATGATATCATAAAATATTATTGAAAATTAAACATAAGACACAAAATATAGTGTTGAAATAGATGAAATCACTCTTATAAAAATCGTCGAGTAATTCTTGAGGGAAATACTCTTTTATTATGAAAAGAAGGGTTATTTTGGAAGAATATTTGGATAAAACCAGAAGTGAATTAAGCTAGTTTTTTCATAATAAAATTATTTATTATAGAAAAATAATGGTGGATAAAAATAGATTATAGGGTGTACTTGAAAATATGTAAGAATTCATGAAGCTCCCTTGAAACAGGCTTGTTTATCGGGAAGAATTTTTGAAAGACCATTTTAAAACATGTAACTCCCCCTAAAATAAAAAATTATTCTGATTGGTACACATATATAGAACATTAACATATAATTTATTAGGAGTATATAAGAATAACTAATAATTTAATTGAGGTAGTTAGAGAATATGAGTAACCCGAATGAAAATGAAGGTTCCAGAAGAAAACCCTTACCTTATGTCTGAACATGATCTGCACATGACCTTAAAAACCAGTATAATCAAATTTAATCTATTGATTAATTAATTCATAACATTATCTAATTGTATTTAATTTATTATAATTTTATTAAGTTTATTTATGGACTTTTGGATGCATTCTATAGAATTGAATTTATATGATAATAATGAACCTATAGAAGATTAAATGGTTATATAATTCATTAGGTTATATGGTATTAGGATGAGTTATTAGATAGAATATTAGTGATAATCATTTATATTATTTTTGGTATATTTCAATTATAAAAAACTAGTTTTGTTGTGTGAATTATTATTATGTATATATACTTGTTATAGAACATTGAATAGGTTATAATACATATATTATAGTTTGGTGAAACCATAAAAATGATTTCATGACCATATTTTAATGATAAATTGATGAAAAAAGTTTCTTCATCCAAGAAGGTTCTAAATTGGCACCTCCTATGCGATGATTTTGTTTTTAAAACAAAAGAGAGAGAGATAGTAGTTTGACGAAGGATATTCCATTAATATGATATTTTTATAGTATATAGATGATACTAGGGTTATCATGATCATTTGGATAGAATATTTGAAGAGAATATAAGAAAATAAAATAAATTAGAAATGAAATTAAAAGAAAGAGGAAGAGGGTTTACCTCTTGAAATATCCTCTTTGAGAACCTCCTTAAGAAAATGGGTTTTGGTCTCTTGGAAACACCAAGAGATCCTGGATGTGGGGAGAGACTATCCAAGAGTATTTGGGAAGAATTTTAAAAGGATTTAAGGCTTATAGGAGTGAGGAGAAGAGGGAGTGAGGGTGGGTTTTATAATGGAGTAGAGTGATGATTTTTGAATATCTTATTCATTATTTTATTAATTTTCTAAAGACAAGAAACAATGTTTGATTCCTGTGAACAAAAATAGTAATAAGTGCATGTGAGTTCTAAATAATGGTTTATTAAATCATCCATGAAGCAAGGAATATATTTTTTTCTTATAATGTATCAATACCATAAATTACTGTATTTCACTATTCACCAAAAATTTAAGTGTTTCAGAAAAATCTCAAAAATTGACCATAACCATTTTTTGACATGTAAAATTAAAAAATTGACTCCATTTTATCAAATTAATTTTCTAAATATGATAAATTTAATTTTTAATTTAAATCATCATGTAATTTGAATAAATATACTTTAAAATTAAAACTAATATTATTACACCCTGAAAATTAACTAAGGAATCATTAAATTATCCTAAAATCATAGGACAACAAAATATTTATTTAGAAATAAATTTTATTAAAATTAATTTTCTTTTAAATAAATTTCTTCATTATCAAATTGTAATTAAATATTTATTACTCAAAAAAATACCAACAGTTAATTATTAATTTTTTTAAAAATATTCTATTTCATTTATAAGTTTCCTGAATTTTTTTTATACTTACATGGGTGAGTTTACTATTCATAAGGGTCAGATTAAAATTCCTAAGGGAAAATTACTATTCATAAAGGTAAAGTTACTATTCACAAAAATGTAATTTTATCCTATCAGACTCTAAATAACTTACTGAACGTAACCATGTATGTCAGTTTTTTGAAATTCAAAACACAGAAGTGGAAAAATTATGTTCCTTGGTAATAACTATCATGTTTGAATAATAACTGTGTATTTTAATAGGGACTCAGTGTTCCATGAATTCTCTATTTATAAGTAAATCCTTTGGGTGTTATATTCTTCTACATTAAAAAAATTCCATCCTTAAAATTTACTAGAATGTTGCCTCATAAAAAGATTTGAGTTGTTCTCCCTCATAATCTCATCAAGCTCCCACCTCACCTCTTCAATTATATGATTATTCCAAAGCATCATTACTAGTATAGTCATCTTATTACTCAACATTTCTTCTTTAGTGTCTAGAATCCAGATAGGCTCTTCACAGTAAGATAAGTCAGTTTTCAATTCCATACCTTCATAAGTGAGGACATGCGTTGGGTATGGCATGTACATTCTCAATAATGAGACATGGAACAAATTTTGTACCTTATAAAGGCTAGGTGGCATTTCCAAATGATAATCCACAACTCCAATTCTCTCCAAAATTTCAAAAGTAAAAATGAACCTAGGGATAAATTTCCCTTTCTTCCCAAATCTTATAACACCCTTCCATGGAGATACTTTCAAGAAAAAGTGATCTCACACTTGAAATTACATATTTTTTCTTTGATTTTCAGCATGGATGTTTTTCCAGATTTGAGCTGCTTTGATATGGGTTTGAATAATCTTTAACTAGGCATCTGTTTCCACCACAAGCTTTGGGCCTACAAGCTTCCTTTACCATCTTCATCTCAACATGTTGGTGTATAATATCTTTTTCAATAAAATTCAATGTATGGTTACATTTGAATACTCGAATAAAAGCTAGTATTGTTGGAAAACTCCACCAAAGGTAAATACTGATCCCACACACCTTGAAAATTAATTGATCACGATGTCAACATATCTTCTATTGTTTGGATCATTCTTTCTGATTTCCCATCAGTTTGAGGGTGATAAAAATTAATTACATGAAGTTTAGAATCAAAATAGTTTTGGAGAATTTTCCAAAATTTTGAATAAAATAACGGATAACGATCAGACACTATTGAAAGAGGTGCTCCATAAATTCTTACAAATTCATTAATATAGAGTCTTTCAAGGCGCTCCAATCGAAAATCCTCCCTTATTGTGAGGAAATATGCAGATTTGGTAAGTTGATCAACAATTACCCATTACGCATCATTCCTTCTTGGAGTTTTTGGTAATCCAGTGAAACGATACATGGTGATGTCATCCCATTTCCATTTAGGAAGATGTATCGGTTTCATGAATCCTCTAGGATTTTTTCATTCAGCCTTTACATTTTGACAGACTAAAGATCTTGATACATAATCATCAATTTACCTCTTCATGTTGTCCCACCAGAAATGTTCCTTCAAATATTTGTATATCTTAGTGCTACCAGGGTGTATAGAGAAATTTGAAGTATGGGTATCATCCAATAACTCTTTTGTATCTTGGGTATAGAGGGAACACATATCCTTCTCTCAAATTTCAGAATTATATCCTCACACATAAAATCCAACAACTTCCCATCCTTCATATCTTTAATTTTATTTTGAATATTCTAATCATCAGATTGATATATTTTAATTCTTTCCAATAAATATGGGTTGGATACCAATTGAAAAAGTAATGATACTTCACCTTCTTTGATAACTCCATTATCCATCCTCACTAGATCCATGTACATATGATCCTTTTAAATCCACATTTTGTTCAGAACACTATTATCCTTCCTACTCAATGTATCTTCCACCTTATTTACCTTCCCTATATGGTATTATATTGAAAAATCATAATCCTTGAGTAGCTCGAGCCATATCCTTTTCCCCATGTTTATTTCTTCTATAATAAGAGATATTTAAATATCTTGTGATCTGTATATATGTCACATCTTTCACCATAGAGATAATGTCTCCATATCATCTGAGAACAAATTATAGTTACTAACTCAAGATAATGGGTTGGGTAGTTTTGTTCTGGGTTTTTAAATTCCTTGATTCATAGGCAATAACTCTATCATTCTGTATAAGGACACATCCAAGTCCTTTATTTGATGCATTACTATAAAAAAGCCACCATTTCCAGATGGTAGAGTCAAGACTAGATCATTCACCAATCTTCTCTTCAATTCTTCAAAACATTATTCACATTATTTTGTCCATATGAAATTAACCCATTTTTGGAATAAGATTGGTTAACGGGTTGGCTAATTGGGAAACGTTTCCAATGAAATGATGATAATAACCTACTAAACCAATATAACTACATACATTGGTTATGTTCATTAGAGTAGAAAAATACTAAATAGCCTTTCTCTTCATAGGATCAACTGAGATTTCATCCTTAGATACAATATGGCCAAGAAAAGATTCTGATTTAATCCAAAATTTTCACTTGGTAAACATCCCGTATAATTAATTTCTTCGAAGAGTTTTCAAAATAATGTGCAAGTGATTCTCATGATCTTTGTATATTTTGGATAAGACCAAGATATAATTAATAAATACCTTAAAAAATTCATCAATATATTTCTTTAAAACTTTATTCATTAGATCCTTGAAAATAGTGGGTTCAATAGTCAATCTGAAAGGCATTAATGTAAACTCGTAATGCCCATACCTGGTTTAAAATGTTGTTTTTCGAATTTGTTCCTTCCCCACATGCAACTGATGATAACTAGATCTGAGGTAAATCTTTGAAAAATATTGGCCTCCATGTATTTTATCAAATAAATAATCAATGTGAGGTATGGGATACCTGTTCTTTATTATAATATAATTGATCTCCCTATAGTCAATGCACAACCTCATAGATCCATCATTATTCTTAAAGAAAATAATAGGAGATCCCCCTAGAGAAACAATAGGACTAATAAATCCATTATCACTAAATTCCTCTAGTTGTTTCTTCAATTATACTAATTCCAAGGTGTCCATTCTATAAGGAGTCTTTGATAAAGGCCTTGAATGAAGAATTAAATCAATAGAGAACTCAACTTCCCATTTTGGAGGATGTCCAGGTGAATCCTTTGGAAGAACATCAATATATTTTTTCACAATAGGTACATCATAAATTTGAATATTTCTTTCCACACCCATATATATTGCATTATCATCCTCACCAATAATTTAATTAAGTGGATCTACTGGGGGTGGATCTAGATAAGAATCATATGATAATGTTTCTACTCAAAAGATAAGGGATTCCACATCATTCTCAAGAATTTTAACTTCCTTCTTCTTCAAATATATTATCACATCATAATTTCAAATTCAATCCATACCAATGATTATAACAAAGTCAATCATGGGTTTGATGATAAGGTTAGTAAATAAAGCATGTTTATGTGTCATAAGGGGGATTTATTGACATATATTTATTTAAATGACACTTCCCTTAGGAGTTTTGACTGACAACTCTTAAAAAATCGAATTGGAAATATCGAGTTTTCTTAGAAAACTGGGAAGATATAAAATAATGAAATGATCCAGAATCAAATAAAGCATTGACTATGTTTTAGGAAATGATTAATGTACCAACCACCACAGCATTAGGAATTTCTACCCTAGTAGTTTCGATCGTATAAACTTGTCCTTTCTTGCTAGGCCTTTTATGAGGCATGTTTTCTTGACACATTAGACAATCATTTTCATAATGTCCCATATCCATAAAATTATAGCATTCAACATTGATAGATTCTTTCTTTATTTTGAAATCACCAGTATGATGGCCTTTCTTTCCACACTGGTAGAAAATTCATTTTCCTTTTAAGTAGACACATGGGTGTTTCCTTCCAAATGTATCGCATGTTAGAATATTTCCATTTTTATTATTCCCTTTATCCATTCTATCCTCTACCACCCTATTCTTCTCTTTATTTAATTTAAATTCATAATACATAGAGAATTATTTCTCTATCTTGATAGCACATGAGACAATATCATCGTATGATGAGAAAATTTGGGAGATTAGTGCCCATTGGTGGAATGATTTTAAACCATCAAATAATCAATCAATATTGCTCCTTGAATTGAATATTCCATCCATGTAATGCCTTGGTAACTTTATAATGTTGGATTCATACTTTGAAACATATTCATCCTCTTTTTGTTTTAGACTTAAGAATTACCTTTCCATATCCTCTCATTATTCATGAGGAAAATATTTTTCTAGGAAGATTTTTTTAAAACCCCTCCATTACATATTTTCAATCTATTCATCCTCCTTTTTGTTTTGAATCAACAACGACCACTGATTTTTATCTCTCGATAGTGGATAAACATAAATGACAACCTTTTCTCTTTCATTACATCCCAATGTGATAAATATCACCTCAAAAGAACTTATTAATTGCTCTATTACAAATGGTTTTGTAGTCCCATTGAATGATGGAGGTTTTTTTTGAATATAAAGGTCTAAAATTTCTCCTACACATTGTGGATTAGGATGCTCCATACAGGTAAGGTTATTATTCATAACCTGAGTCAGCTATTACATTATAGTATTAAACTGCTCAGCACCTGTCATAGCTTTAGTACCAACGTCATTATCTTGCATAGGAGTAAAATTCCTACATGAGATACATGCGTTCATCTGGTTCCCATTCCTTCCACTAGGTTCCATTTCTAAATAATGGAATAGACTAAATTAGGTTATGAATCATAATGTATAGTCTCAACTTTCAAACTACTTAACAAAAATTTTAATCAAATTCATAGATAATCTCAAATGATAAACATCATTTCTTTGAGGAAAAATTTACTTTTAAATCCTTTATAATGGCATGTAAATAAATTGTGAATTATCATAAGAATATCTCTTGGGAGTGTTAAACAAGTTGTGTATTAAAGCCCATTGTTGTGTACTAGGTTACCCCGAGTTAGGCCCAAAACACCTTGTCATAGTTATTACTCTTTGGTACATATGTGCCAAAACTACTTCCACTTATTATATTCAGACATGGATTCATTTCTAGGAAGATTGACATAATATATTCCTTACCAAAATTATAGGATGTTCTTGTATGATTATCCTCAAAGTCTATCATAGGGTTTTGTTCACTAATCTGGATTTTCTAAATCTAGTTTCTAAGTATTGTACTAAACTTCCTCTGATACCATCTGTAAGGACACAACCCCAGTTTCCCAAATATGGTTCCTTATTTTATTACATTTTAATAAAAACAAATAAGTCATATCATAAAGGAATGAATAGTTTAGTAGCTTTGGAAAACAAGATACATACATAATTTAAACATTGAAACTTGAAAGGAAACACAACATATCAACTTGTTTTGAATCACACATAAACTCCTAGATTATCCTTGCAAGTAATTCATAATATACTTATTCAAAACTTGGGGAAAAAACATAAGAAAGGGGTGATCTCAGATTCTTAGTAAGGTTAATAAATATAGCAGAATATATCATAAACATAAACATTAAGCATTGTGAATAACTAAAAACACATGCCTTTAAAAATCAACTTGAACATGATATGGGAGGAATATGATCTGAATAAAAAATTCCATAATAAAAAATAATAATTGGTGCTATACTAATCAAATACTCACAATAAATATCAATTAATATCTTCATAATGAGGTAAGACATAAAGTTGGACATCTAAACCATATCTTCAATGTCTCGACCAAGACAAATAAAAATGATTAAGGCCTCATCCAAAACCATATCTGAAAATGGGCAGGGCCTCAGCCAAGTCTATATCTATTTGTATTATGAGACCTAATAATGCATAGAGGGGATATATAGGTACCCACCCATCACTTTATAAATCCAATTCATTCCTAATATGAATGGGGATAAACAAAAACATCATATCCATATGTAATGTAAATACATTTCCCTAATCTGTAAACATAATTACTAATAATTATGAGTATTATGGTGAATGGTTTCAAGATAGAACATCCACAATAAACAAATTATAAAATATTCAATGAAATATGGTATATGATATAATAAAATATAAGTACCAATTAAACATAACAATCAACAAACAATATTGAAATATATGAAATTACCCTTATAAAATCACTAAGTTATTCTTGAGATAAATACTCTTTTATTTTAAAAAGAAGTGTTCTTTTGGAAAACTATTGGTATAAAAACAAAAGTTAATTTAGGTAGTTTTTTTTTATAAAAAATGAATTATTTTAGAAAAATAATTGGGGATAAAAAAATATTATATAGTTTACTTGAAAATAGGTAAGAATTCTAGAAGTTCCCTTTAAACGGGCTTGTTTATCATGAAATGTTTTTCAAGGATCCTTTTAAAACATGTAAATCCCAATAAAATAAAGAAATATTCTGATTGGAAGAAAAATATAAAAAAATTTCAAATAATTCATGAGGATTAAATAATAATAACTATGAATTTTATTGAGGTTGGTAGAGAATAAGAGTAACCCGGAAGAAAATGGAGGTTTGGGTAGAAAAACCTTACCTTATGTCCAAACGTGAAATGAACTTGACCTTAACATCCTAGATAATCAAGTTAAATAAATTAATTTATTAATTAATAACCTTATATACACGTATTTTATTTATTATAGTTTTATTAAGTTTATTTATGGCCTTTTGGATGAGTTATAGGATATAATTTTATCGCTCGAGAGCGTTTGATTCCTTGGTTTTCATGATCGGTACACTTGTATATGAGTATGGATGTTCATGGGGAATTGAATTAATTATCCAAAATTTAATTTATATAATACTAATGAACATAATAAATATTAAATGGTGATATAATTCATTTGGTTACATGGTATGAAGATGAGTTATTATATAGAACATTGGGGAGATCATTTAGATTATTTTTGTGGTATTTTGATTATAACGAATGAGTTTTGTCGTATGAATTAGTATTATGTATATAAACTAGTTTGAAAACATTGAATAGGTTATAATAAAAATATTATAGTATTTTTAAACCATAAAAATGATTTCATGACCAGATTTTAAGGTTAAATTGAAGAAACAAGGTTCGTCGTCCATGAAGGCTGTAAATTGGCACCTCTCGGGCGATAATTTTGTTTTTAAAACAAAAGAGAGATAGAGAGTAGTTTGTGGAAGGATATTCAATTAACATGATATTTTTATAGTATATATATCATAATAGAGTTATATTGATCCTTTTTATATAGGATTTGAGGAGAATATAAGAAAATAATATAAATTGAAAATGAAATTACAAGAAAAAGGAAGTGGGTTTACCTCTTGAAATATCATCCTTAATAACCTCTTTAAGGGAAAGGGTTTTTGTCTTTTGGAAAGACCAAGAGCTCATGGATGTGGTAGTAGACCATGGAATATTATTTTGGTAGAATTTTTAAAAGATTAATGGATTATAGGAGTGAGGAGAAGATGGAGTGAGGGATGGTTTTTATAGTGGAGGAGAGGGGTTATTTTTAAATATCTTATTCATTATTTTATTAGTATTATCAAGATAAGAAATAGTGTTGGATTATTATGAACAAAAATAGTACTAAGTTCACATGATTTATAAATAATGGTTTTTACATCATCTAATACTCAAGGAATGATGTTTTTATCTTATAATGTATTTATATTGTAAATTACTATATATTACTACTCACAAAATTTTCAAGTATTTCAGAAAAAACCCAAAAAATCAGCATTTCTATTTTTTGATGTGTAGAATTATAAAATGGACTCCATTTTATCAAAATAATTTTATTTATATGAGAAATTATTTTTTAATAAAAATCATCATTTACTCAAAAAATATAGTCTTTAAAATTAAAACCGATTTTATCACACCTTGAAAATCAATATAGGTCTCATTAAATTATCAGAAAATCATAGGACTAAAAATATTGATTTAGGAATATATTTTATGAAAATGAAATTTATTTTAAATAATTTTATTAAATCTAATATTTTAAGAAAATATTTATTACTCACAAGAATAAAAACATTTAATTATTAGTTTGTTAAAAATATTTTATTTCATTTATAATGTACATGAATTTTATTTATACTTACCTAGGTTAGGTTATGATTCATAAGGGTCATATTATTATTCAAAAGGGTGCATTACTATTCATTTGGGTTGTGTAACTATTCATACAAAATGTATGTTGATCCTATCCGACTCTAAATATCTTACTGAATGCAACGGTGTATGTCTATATTTTGAAATTCAAAACACAGAAGTAGAAAAATTATGTTTCTTGGTTATAAATATCTTGTTTGAATAATAAAAATGTTGTGTTTCCTAAGGAATCAGTGTTCTAGGCATTTTATATTTATTTTTAAATCCTTGGGATGTTACATCTAGACTTCTGAAGCCCCTGTTTCTGAGTTTTTCTACTTGAAGTGTTAGCTACACCATTTCCCTTCGAAGGAATTTATACAAGCTCAAAATTAAATGACTACATATACTCAACCCACATCCAATACTGAAGATTCACATCTTGTTATGAAAAGATATACTTTAAACTCTTTTGACTTGTATACATAGTAAAATTTTCACCCAAAATATAGTGACACTAACACCTCAACGCATAAAAAAATGTTTCTAAATCAAGGTCATGTGTAGGGTAGTTCCATTCATGAGGCCTCAACTAATGAGACCTATACTCCACAATTCTATCTCCATATATTATAATTTCTTCAATCCCTATTCTATAAGTGTTTTAATACATCGTATACTCCTCACTTAGCTCATGTAGGATCATGATTGATATCGAGGTCAAGTGCTTCTTTAGCTCTTATAAATATTTATCACATGCTCCATACCAGTAAAACCAAATCGCATTCTGGGTCAATCCCAACTATGGCACTTCCAAATGGGAAAAGTCCTGAATGAACCACCAATAATATCCTGCTAACCCAATAAAGCTATGTATATCAAATATGTTCTTAGGTTGTTCCCAAGATACAACTTCCAGAAATTTCTCTGTGTCCACTAACACACCTTCCTCTAAGATGATGTTTTCCAAGAAGTGTACCTGATCAGTCCAAAATTGACACTTATATTTTTTAGGGTATAGCCAATTATCTCTTGGTGTACATAGAATGATGTCAATATATTGAGAATGATTTTCATGTGTCTTGAAGTACAACAATATGTCATCGACAAACACTACCATAAACTAATCTAGGTATGGGTGAAATATCCCACTCTCCAAGGATAAAAACACTAATAGTACATTTTCAACCAAATGTAATTATAAAGAAATCATATAGGCCATACCTAATTATGAAATTAGACCACGGTATATCAGAAGTTTGAACTGTCAACTGATGATACCCTAATCTCAAGTCTATCTTGGAAAAGACACAAGCTCCTATCAAATGTTCAAATAAATCATCGATATATGGAAGAGGATATAAGTTCTTCATGGTCATCTATTTCAACTTCTGATAGTCAAAACACAAGCGTAGAGTATTTTAATACTTATTATAAAACAAAACCAGTGAACCTAATGGTGACAAACTTAGTCAGATAAATCCCTTATCCTCCAACTCCTCCTGAAGAGTCTTGACCTCTTGAAGCTCTGTCAGTTCCATTCCGTACTGTGGAATAGAAACTGGATTACCCCCCTTTATGTGTTCAATTTTGAATTCCTCATCTATATCAGGTTGAATCCCATAGAAATAATTAGGAAAAACATCCTAAAACCAATAACTATAAGAGGAAAACATCATGCTTTACACCGCCATCATCTATAAATAGACTAGAAAACTTGGTTTTGAGCTCACCCAATTACTGAGTAATTGGATCTACATGGCCTGCCTTGATATCCCACTCTCTAAAGTGAATATAGTTGTCACCCTTAATATACATAATAGTCACTCTCCTATAGTAAAAATCTATGTGGGCTCGGTATGATACTAGATAGTCCATACCCAAAATTAGTTCAAAACCTGACATGTTTAAGATGTAAAGACATGACAGAAATCATTACTCAATAACCTCAATAGAATATTCCTTGCACATACATAATTCCCTCAACCGTCTCCCCAAAGTTGTGTCTATTTTTACACCCTAATCACAAACTCCACCACTAATCTCAAACCATTAACAATTTGTGAGAAATGAATGAATGAGAGGCACCAGTATCAAATAAGGTAATAGATAATATAGAAGCTACATGAATAGTACCTCTCACTCTTGATGGTCAAGCCTTGCTATCCACAAGTGTTGGCTACACTAAATTAAACTATCATTCCCCTCTTCCCTGTGATGTAGTCCGACTCCCCTTAGCTACACCACCCTATTGATATGGGCACTCTTTCCCAGAAGCTCCATTTTCAAAGCCTCTACCACCACAGCTAGTATAACTCTAGCTTCCATCTTGATATAGTGTAGAAGATCCCCTTCCATCACATAGGTTTAATCTAGCTCTTCCATCACTACCCGCCTATAATGGGTTCCTGTAAAAATTATATAGATTTCACATCTTACCTCAAGATCGGCATTACACTGGTGGTCAGGGATATTATATATGATATTTTACCTACAAACTACATTGGTTACATACCATCCAGGTAAGGTCCTATGTGATAGAACCCACCCCTTGACCACTCTTCCTACTACTCCCCTGCTTAACACCCTCGTAGTGACACTTCCTTCTCTTGAAGGTCGTACCTCCTAATCATCTAGAAGCAACCATTTTTTCCTTCAATGGAAGCCTCCTTCAAGTTCCCCCCAGCTATTAGATCTCTAATACCCCTTTGTAATGTCCCGACAAGGGTTCCACTCACCAGTTCCCCAAACCGGCCAGTCACATGACCTCAAGAATGCCTCCCCATATGCTAGAGGCTACAAACTAGCTACGAGGGTCTAATATCATTCATGGAAAGACTATA
This sequence comes from Viscum album, assembly GCA_963277665.1. Classification (NCBI taxonomy): domain Eukaryota; kingdom Viridiplantae; phylum Streptophyta; class Magnoliopsida; order Santalales; family Viscaceae; genus Viscum; species Viscum album. The sequence goes on along the minus strand of OY728135.1, from coordinate 196,931,240 downwards.
CCATCTTATCAATAGAGTAATACACCAGTGGAAAATAATATAAAATAATCTAATAACATATAATTAATAACTAGGAAAAATAGTATCTCTAGATGAGAAAAACTCAAAATACAATATCAAAAGTGAATAATAGATACGTCATAAAAAAGTACGTGCCAAGTTTCAAAATGAAAAATCAAAAGTAAAAAACCCTGATAATTCACAGTGGGTCCCAAATCATGTCTGGTTCTCTCATCCATGATCCATCCTAAATCATCCATCCAATATTAGGAATTTTTTCTTAACCTATCCTATAATCATGTAATCTATTTGGGTACTGATTAGGCATCCCAAGTAGGGTGTGAGTACAACTTAGTATGCCACCACCAATGGCATCTAAAACAATATCCAGTAAAAAATAGTATATACAGTTGTATAAAAAAAATCATTACAATGCATAAGTAAACAGTTATCACATTATCAATTAATCTTTATTTAACTACATAAACCCAAGGGTTCCCATAGATACCCATACTTTATTACTTTCTTGGCTCAGGTCAGAGCTTAAACAATATCCAAGGGATATCATATCTCATATTTCCATTATTTCCATTCTTTATCTCAAAAAACACATAAAATTCATTATTATCTTTCATTTTTCTAATTAACACATGAATTCCATTGTTACCACTCATTGATCTCAATTAACACATGAATTCCATTGTTACCACTCAGTGTCCTCAATTAAAACTTGAATTCCATTATTACCACTCATTATTCTCAATTAACACATAAATCTTGTTTTTACCACTCATTGTTCTCAATTAACACATGAGTTCCATTGCTACCACTAATTGTTCTCAATTAACACATGAATTTTATTGTTACTACTCATTGTTCCCAATTAACACATGAATACAGTTGTTACCACTCATTGTTCCCAGATAACCATGAATTCTATTGTTACCATTATTTAATTCAAATTAATTTCATTAATTAATCCAACAATTAATTAATCTTGTTATTCTCATTTCTAATTCAACAATATGTTCATCACGTCAATCCCTTTAATTAATTCCCTAATTAATTAAGCACCTTAATCCCCTTAATTGATTCCCCAATTAATTAACATAAATACCATTAATTAGTTCAATAATAAATTATTCAATATTGAAAAAATCAGTATCTAATAATGAATTCTATAATTAATTATTAAATTCACAATTCAATGTCGTGATAATTATATCAGCAATTAATTATCCCCCAATCCCAATTCAAGATTCAGATAATTAACTCAATAATTAATTATAACCAAATCCCAATTCAATATCTCATAATTAACTCGACAGTTAATTATATCAAATATATAATCTCAATATATCATAATTAACTCAAAACTTAATTATCTCAAATCAATAATATCAATATATTACAATTAACTCAACAATTAATCCTCTAAAATCTATAATATCAATATATCATCATTAACTCAACAATTAATTATCTCAAATAAAAAATATCAATATATCATAATTAAATCAACAATTAATTACCTCAAATCAACAATCTCAATATATTATAATTAACTCAATCATTAATTATCTCAAATCTATAATCTCAATATCTCTAATTTCATATTTACCTCAATTAATTAATTCACCAAATTAAATAATTAGATCAAGAAATAAATTTCTAAAAAAATAGACAATTTACAATTAAATACATATAAATTCAATAAAAACTTTTGAATTTGAATTATAGACCACCTACCTTAATTCATTGATGAAAGATCATCCAACCGAAATCCCAAATTTGAATGGAATAACGATGTACCATGATATGTAGAACTAAAACCTAAATCCAAGATTGAAAAAAATAAATATTTCATAATAATAAATATAGATCCACAATTTCTAGATCTAGATATAATAAAAAGGAGGATAAAACCACTAAAATAATGGGAGAAAAACTAGATAAAGAAAGTAAATCAATTGGGATGAAACCACATACCCAAAGAGATGCAGATCTACCAACTGGGCTTCAAATCACCAAGAATAGTGGTCATAGGTCTTGTAAACCCTCTGGAAGGCTCTAGAATTTAGACAAATATATTATGGGTTGAGATATGGTGTTTGAGGGTATCAGACTGTGGTTCATAAAATATTTTAATAAATTCCTATGTAGTAAAATCTCATACACACGATTTGCTGCTCGGGGCACACAATTTCTTCTAACTATGTGCCTAACCATGTGCCTCTCTTAAGGGTTGCATTGTTTCTCATATTACCATGCATGGTTTAAAAAAATTTCATCAACTATGTAAACCCCACTTTTCAAGGTTTCACAGTTTTCTGGGCTGGGGTGCATGGTTTGGGAAAACTGTGTAGCAACCGTGCAGTTGCCGATTTCCTTCCCAAATTTCCAAATTTCACCCAAAAGCATCCCAAGGTAAAACTCAAACAAAAAGTAATCAACATAAGGAAAAATATTTAATTTAAATGATCTTCAGACATCTCCAATAATGTTCTAGGTTTTACAATATTATTATTATTATTATTTCATGACAAGTTCTTAACTTGAGAGTTAAAATTAACTATTATTTATTCAAATAATATTCAATATATATATATATATATTGTTAAGTCAAAAGTCTTATTTTGGCTTTTACATCATGTTTTGGAAATCACAAATATATTCTGTCATGTTTTAGAAATCACAAATATATTCTATGTCATGTTTTGGAAATCTCAAATGTATTCTATCATATGTTTGTAAATAACAAATTGTCTTTTATCATGTTTATCGTATCGTACGATGTTGATCGTACTGACCAAAACGTATCGTACTGACTCTGTCAAACGTATCGTACTGACTCTGTCAATCGTATCGTACTGACGCTGTCAATCGTATCGTACTGACGCTGTCAATCGTATCGTACTGACTTTGCTATTCAGATGACCATTATTTGTTTTGGTACTTTGTCAAAAACTCTCTCTGCATATGAATCGTACTCATGTTTTACATATCCTAACAAAACGATGTCGTTGAGTTAGTTATATACTAATCAAAACGATGTCGTGCTTTCTGTTTCAATATGACCGTTGGAGGCAATATGACCGTTGGAACCCGAGGCCTATAAATAGGAGGTCATTTGAAGCTGAGAATACACTGATGAACGAAGAAAACGAAAGAGACTCTGTGAACTACGAAGATTCTAGAGAGAGACGCTGTGACTTCTCTCATCAGCCTTGTGCGTCCGATCATCGTATCGAGGGCTTTCAAGTAATTGAAAGACAGAGGTGCCGATTACCTGCAAAATCGAGGTCTGCCGGGGGATAGGCAGACAGACGTGCCGATCATCGTATCGAGGGCTGCCGGGGATAGGCAGACAGACGTGCCGATCATCGTATCGAGGGCTTCCGGGGATAGGCAGACAGACGTGCCGATCATCGTATCGAGGGCTCACCAAGGTGTTGGTGAGACAGACCTTTTATCCTAGGTGAAAGGATAACCCTTCTCTTTGGGTTAAAAGAATTGTATTACTTTTACATTTCCGCTGTTGTATTAGAAAGGGATTTGTATTGTTTCCTTTCTTCTTTACTTATTCAATTGTAATTGTTTCAATTACAATCATTCCATTACATATTGTATTGATTGGTTCTATACGCTTTAAGGTAGAATCATTCATATCTGTATTACTCTGATTATTGTGTTCATCTTGAATACAATTGTTTTGCATTACATTAGTATTACAATACATCATACCTTTTACATTCAATACAATTGTGGGTGTTTGTATTAGTATTAGTTTAAGTTCATTTAAACTAATCTCTTTGTTACTAAAACTCAAAGGTTTTTAAACCTACAATTCACCCCCCCCTCTTGTATTGTTCCATCTAATAGACTTTTATATCGACTATTCGATCCAACAATTGGTATCAGAGGAGGTTTTCCACTGACTTGTATTACTAGCTTTATTTCTTATTACTTTCTTGAATACTTACTACACTAACGTGTGGAGTGGAAAAGTTGTTTTTGTTATATTAGATGGCAGGAATGAATTTCAGATCAATAGATAATCTGAATCCTTCTAGACCACCAATCTTTGATGGGAATGATTATGAGTATTGGAGAGATCGTATGAAGACATTCGTCATCAATACTGGTGTAGACAATTTTATTATGCTTACTGGGGGTTACAAAATTCCTGACAAAGAAGTTAGTACTTTTACCAACCAAGAGAAGCAAGAATATCAACTGAATTACAAGGTACGCAATACTTTATTATGCTCTATGACCAGGAATATATATAGTCAGATATCTTCATGTGAAGCAGCCAACTGTATTTGGAAGAAATTAGAAGTCACTCATTTTGGTACATCCAAGGTTATAGAAACAAGGAGAGCAATGCTTCGAGCAGAGTATCATGGATTTGTTTTTCCTTATGGAGAGCCAGTATGTAAAGTTCAACAAAGGTTTATGACAATTGTCAACAGCTTACAATCTATGGGAGAAAAAGGTCTTGATGATGAATCTCTTGTTGATAAGATTATAGATATTATGCCAAATGAATGGGAGTCAAAAAGAACAGCTATTGATGAAAATAGAAAAGTTTCCCAGATTACTCTTGATGAACTCTTTGGAACTCTTCTACAGCACGAGACAAGAATGAAAAGAGATGCTGATTTCAATAAGAAGAAGAATGGGAATGGAAGTGTAGCTTTTGCATCTAAAGCTAAAACACCTGAAAGGGTTACAAGGTCTAAATCCAAGAAAGTTGTTGTTTCTGATTCAAGTGATTGTAATCTTTCAGACAATGAGTTAGCTAATCTTGCTCGGAGGATGAACAAGATTGTGGGAAAGAAAGATTTTCAATATAGATTCAAAAAGAAAGACAGGAAAGATAGGAAAGATTCAGAGGTAACTTGTTATGAATGCAAGAAAGCAGGACATATAAGGCCTGATTGTCCTTTACTAAAGAGGAAAGATAGAAAAGAGAAACACTCTGACAGAAACAAGAAAAGGTTTTATAAGACAAAGAAAGGCTTGAAAGCAAATGATACATGGAGTGCAAGTGGTAGTGATTCCTCAGATGATTCTTCAGAATATGAGACGTCAGGACAAAGAAATATTGGACTTCTAGCCAGACTACCAATTGAAGATCATTGTCTCATGGCTAAGGTACATAATGCTGAAGCTGTTACAAATGTCTCTTTAAATGCAAATTATGTTGATAATAGATATTATGAATCTTCAAATGATGAACCCTCATCATCAGAAGATGATACATTACCTTCTTTTGAAGAAGTTTCTAGATTTGCTAAGTTACTTGAAAATGAAAATTCCAAACTCAAAAAGAGATTTGAAAAAGAAAATTCTAGAATTTCTATTTTGACTAAAGAAGTATCAGATCTTTCTAAAGATCTTGATGGGAAAACTTCTGATTTTGAAAGTATTTTGAAAACCCTTGAGAAAGTCAAATCTGAAAAAGATAAACTTTCTAAGGATCTTGAAACTTCTATTTCAAAGAAAAACTTTTTAGAGTCTAACTCTAGTTATAATTCAAATGTTTTAGAAAACAAGAATTTGGTTTTAAAACTAAAGTCAGAGATTTTATCCTTGAAAAAGTGTTTGTCAAACTTTACTCATGGAAAATAAAACTTTGATAGGATGTATTCTCAAATTAGACCATTGAGAAATCGTTCTGGTCTTGGTTATACTTATTCCAAACCTGTTTTTAGTAATAACTATTTTGTTCCTCAAAAAACCATTTTCTGTTCCAAGTGTCAATGTGGTGGACATTGGAGAAGAGATTGTTCTCTTAACAAAACTCAATCCTTAGGATTTCATAAAGCTCATTTTGCAAAACAAATGTGGATTCCTAAAATTCTTTTATCTAATCCTTCTGGATCCAAACAAGTTTGGATTCCAAAAATCTAATTGTTTCTTTTTCAGGGAAACGAGAAGTGTATCAATAAGAACATTTGGTACATGGATGGTGGTTGCTCTCGACATATGACTGGAAACAAAGATTTCTTTGAAAAAGGTTATCAAAACAAAAGGTGGAAAAGTTACCTTCAGAGATAATGCTCAAGGAATTATTGTTGGTATATGTAATATTGTTTCAAAAGGAGATATTGTTTTACAATTCATCGGAACGCAAGAACAACTTGCTGATATTTTTACAAAACCTTTACCTTCCGATAGATTTGAATTTATAAAACAGAAGCTAGGAATGATTACATTAAAATAATCATTCATATCTACTTCCTGTTTTACATCTCTCCTAATAGTAAGAAACTCCTCGTAGAAAGGGGGAGGACATTTATTTGTCTTTATGTTTCTGATCTTTAAATATTTACTCTCTTTATATTTGTTTTGTTTTCTGTTTATCGTATTGACTATTTCAGTTTTTCTGTTTATCGTATTGAAATTCTTTTCCATCGTACCATTCAATAGTTTTTGAATCGACCGATGATGGTATTGAAATTCTTTTCCATCGTACCATTCAATAGGTTTTTGAATCGACCGATGATGGTATTGAAATTCTTTTCCATCGTACCATTCAATAGTTTTTGTATCGACCGATGATAGTATTCAAATTCTTTTCCATCGTATCATTCGATTTTTTTTGTATCGACCGATGATAGTATTGAGATTGTTTTCCATCGTACTGTCGGTTAATGGTAACAACTATTTTCCATCGTACGGTCCGATCATAGTAATGACTTTGTTTTCCATCGGCATCATGTTTTTTTTTCTTCTTACGATTGTGTTTACTTTTGATTCATACCAAAACCAGCAATCACCTTATGTTCTCCGACAGGTTTCTTTTCATTTTATTTTAAATTTTTTATTTTCTTTGTTTTAATCCTAACCATTGATCTGGTATTATCTAATCTTGACCGTAGAATATCAACGGTCATCTCTTTATCGCCTATAAATACCCCCCTCCCCTCCCCAAACCCACATTGAAGTTTCAGGATTTGAGGCGAAGCTCTGCTCCACCAGCTATAAACCATCATACGATCTTCTCAATCGGCATCATCTTTATGTCTCAATCCTCTGCCAACACTCCCGCTGAAATGTCTTCAAAGACCTTTACAGAGAAAGACTTTCACAGAGAAAGGTTAGTATCCCGAGAATTTTTCGATATGTACGATTCTACAATCAAGAGGATTATTTTGTTTCAAGGATGGGAACATCTCTGTGTGGAAAAGCCTGATATTCAAGATCCAGTTCTTTTTGATGAAGTTTGTCAGTTTTACAAAACCGTTTCTTTCGACAAAGATATGACTATAAACTTCGCTGTGTACGATCGAAAATTATCCATGTCTGTGAAACAAGCAGCACACTTTCTGAATGTTTCTATAGAAGGGGATTCATTCTGTCCATCTCACAAACTACCAGAGGAAGTTGGTACGTTCAATAGAGAAAGTGCTGAAAAATCTTTGTTTGTTGTTAATGAGGGAAAGAGGAAAGTTTATCATCTTTCACCGGACAATCGGTTTGTCACTTTATGGATGAAAGGTTTTCTTGTCCCAAGGAAAGGGGATAGAGAAACTCTTAAAGTTTCTGATGTCTTTATGCTCGACTATCTTGTGAATATGAGGAAAGTAAATCTCATGGGATATATCTTTGAAACCATCAAGAATGTCAAGAAAGGAGGGATTAAATCCCAAATAATAATGTATCCAGCCATCCTTACGAGATTCATTCTTGAGAGTATGAAGTTTTGTAACATTCCTTTGAAAGGAGAACCTATGGATTTGTGGCCGTCTTTGATTAATAAGAGTACGATGAAAAAGCTGAATGTTTGTTTTGATTCAAATTCAAAACTTTTTGTCAGAGATGTAGAAGCTGAATTGCCTGAAAATCAATCGGCACCTATGCCAGCCAAGGACAATCAATCCGCCGGTGTTACTCGAAAGTCTGATCCGCAGACTAGTTCAAAGCCAAAGAAGAAGCCGAGGTACAGTAAAGAAGTTGTTGCAAAGTGGAGAAAGGACAAGGAACAGAGAAAAGAGGGTGATCCAAAGTTTGGACTTGACCCTGTTGAGGCCTTTGCAGAAAGAATAAGGGTAGAAGAAACCCTTCAAGCTGAAAAGAAAAAGAAGACTCTTTTGAAAAGAAAGGCTCAGGACTTTGATATCTCTAAAGTCTTGAAAGCAGTTGAAGATGCTAGTGCTCAACTAACTGTGGAAGTGCATCAAGAGCCGATCGTACAGAGTCTTCCTGAGAAAGAAAAAGGAAAACAAGTGATAGAAGAAGTGGAAGTAGAAGAAGGAGATTTTCTGTTAGAATTTCTTCAAAGTTCAAAGAAAAGTAGAGAGGAATCGCTTCAAAAGCTGAGGGAAGGTGTTCAACAAACTCCTCATGCCGATCAGGAAAGATCTCCGGACAGGATGTCATCTCGAGAAAAGAAAGATGCTCAATCTTCTCAGTCTGATAAAGTAGTTGTCATTAGTGACAAAGTGGAAGATGAAAGAAAATAGAAAGAAAAAGCGAAAGGGAAACAGCCAGTTGTTGATTCAAGCAGATCGTATGAACTAGCATCGTACGATGAAGATACTGATTCAGAGCATACAATCTCTCTCAAGAAGAGTGATTACATTGTTCATGTTTTGAGAAGGGTGGAGAAAACAATTCCTTATTTCCCGAGGCTGGAAGGGAAGATTGATTTTATTACTGAAAATCAAAGGAAGAAGTTTGGATCTGTGAAAGAATTGAGGAAGAAAGTTTTGTCTGTAGAAGCCGATTTAAAAGTTCTTTCAGAAAGCTCAGTTGTTCATAAGAAGGCATGTAATAAGATGACTAAGTGGTCGTACAAAACAGAGAGCTCAATCAATGACCATGAGATTGCTATTGAAGATATAAGAAGGTTATCAAATGAGCTTGCAATTGCTTTCAACAAGCTTGATAAAGAAACAATTGAAAGGCTGAACCTTTTATCTTCTCAAAGAGCCGATGTTCCTTCAGTGAAAGATTTGCAAGAAAGAATGAATGTTTTCCAATCTGAATTCTCGAAGGTTTCATCTTTCAAAGATGAAATGGTTTTACTGAAGAATCAAAATTCTGAGTTGTCCAAGGATAACAAGACCGTGCAAAACAGAATTGATACTCTTGAAGAAGTAATCAGAGTCCAGGAGGAAACCATCAGAAATCAAGATCAGATTTTTGCGGATCAACAAGAGCTTCTCAAAACTCAGGGTGAATCAATTTCTGAAGACAAGAAGGAGATCAAGAAGATGAAAGCTGTGCTTCATGAGCTTATAAAGAAAGAGAAGGAAATAGAAAACAAATGATTGTTGTATTTGTTTCTTTTGGAACTTGTTTGTTTTGTAATAACTCTTATAATCCTTTCTCTTTTATCCATTGTCTTGTATTACTTCACTAACTCTTCCAGACAATTCGAGATTCCTCCTTTCTTTTTGTAAATCACAAAGGGGGAGAATATTTACAAAGCAAAGATTGTTTTACAAAGGGGGAGAATGCATTACAATACTCAAGGAAAATCTATGAATACAATCCTTAGGAAAGTCAATACCTAAGGGGGAGTTAGTTGTATTCAATTTCTTATTCAGAAGAGTTTTCAATAACTCAGGAGGAGATAAGTATTTCTTGTTTCATTTACTTTGTGTGTTTGTGCTTTCCAAAAAGGGGGAGATTGTTAAGTCAAAAGTCTTCTTTTGGCTTTTACATCATGTTTTGGAAATCACAAATATATTCTGTCATGTTTTGGAAATCACAAATATATTCTATGTCATGTTTTGGAAATCTCAAATGTATTCTATCATATGTTTGTAAATAACAAATTGTCTTTTATCATGTTTATCGTATCGTACGATGTTGATCGTACTGACCAAAACGTATCGTACTGACTCTGTCAAACGTATCGTACTGACTCTGTCAATCATATCGTACTGACGCTGTCAATCGTATCGTACTGACGCTGTCAATCGTATCGTACTGACGCTGTCAATCGTATCGTACTGACTTTGCTATTCAGATGACCATTATTTGTTTTGGTACTTTGTCAAAAACTCTCTCTGCATATGAATCGTACTCATGTTTTACATATCCTAACAAAACGATGTCGTTGAGTTAGTTATATACTAATCAAAACGATGTCGTGCTTTCTGTTTCAATATGACCGTTGGAGGCAATATGACCGTTGGAACCCGAGGCCTATAAATAGGAGGTCATTTGAAGCTGAGAATACACTGATGAACGAAGAAAACGAAAGAGACTCTGTGAACTACGAAGATTCTAGAGAGAGACGCTGTGACTTCTCTCATCAGCCTTGTGTGTCCGATCATCGTATCGAGGGCTTTCAAGTAATTGAAAGACAGAGGTGCCGATTACCTGCAAAATCGAGGGCTGCCGGGGATAGGCAGACAGACGTGCCGATCATCGTATCGAGGGCTGCCGGGGATAGGCAGACAGACGTGCCGATCATCGTATCGAGGGCTGCCGGGGATAGGCAGACAGACGTGCCGATCATCGTATCGAGGGCTGCCGGGGATAGGCAGACAGACGTGCCGATCATCGTATCGAGGGCTGCCGGGGATAGGCAGACAGACGTGCCGATCATCGTATCGAGGTCTCACCAAGGTGTTGGTGAGACAGACCTTTTATCCTAGGTGAAAGGATAACCCTTCTCTTTGGGTTAAAAGAATTGTATTACTTTTACATTTCCGCTGTTGTATTAGAAAGGGATTTGTATTGTTTCCTTTCTTCTTTACTTATTCAATTGTAATTGTTTCAATTACAATCATTCCATTACATATTGTATTGATTGGTTCTATACGCTTTAAGGTAGAATCATTCATATCTGTATTACTCTGATTATTGTGTTCATCTTGAATAGAATTGTTTTTCATTACATTAGTATTACAATACATCATACCTTTTACATTCAATACAATTGTGGGTGTTTGTATTAGTATTAGTTTAAGTTCATTTAAACTAATCTCTTTCTTACTAAAACTCAAAGGTTTTTAAACCTACAATTCACCCCCCCTCTTGTATTGTTCCATCTAATAGACTTTTATATCGACTATTCGATCCAACATATATATATTATTTCTCTCTGAACCATTAAACATAGTCTGCCATTCCTACAAAATATTTATCGAGTCTTGAATAATTATTTTTTAATTATTAAAAAAATATCACTACATTATTCGCTAATAAATAAATAAATATTATATTCACTAAATTGAAAATATTAAATATTCTGATCACATTATATTCTCTTGAATAATTAGTGATGAAATAAATATGATCCATAAAACATGAATAATTATTAAACCATGTGTGGGAATAATATTTATTCAACTTTTTAAATAATAAATAATAATATATTATTTAATAGCGATTCTAGATACACATAGTGTGCGACCCTCTAGGACTCTTTCTTAGTGGTATCAGGCGAAATAGCCTAAATTCCAAGGTTAGCATCAAGAAACATGATAAGGAACACATAGAGAAGGATGTTAATGATTCAATGACATAATACCTCATATGGATTCTTACTTTATAATATAATCCCTTTATCATGATATCTCTAATCAAGCAGGTCACATGCTGGTTCCATTAACCTATGTGCTCAATGTCTCTTTCTTAGACTTCCTAGAAATTGAACTTGACTATATAACACTATGGCTATGGATTTATTTTGGATATATCATTTCTATCAAAGGGCTTGAGATATCAACTTCCATTAAATAAGAGAAGGGGAAAATCATTTCTTACATTATTCATTAATACAATATTTCCCATTACATATCCAACATATCCTACCTCACTGCAAACATATGTCATCATGGTTTTCATCAATAAATCAAATAACATGACTCAAAATAATCATTAATAACAATATTAATGTATAAGGATCAATATACACATCTATTGATATGAAAATTTTAATATCTCACCCCTTCTCATTGGCTTGAGAAGGATATGGAATGCTACTCAGCCTTAAGAGACGTTCCTAGGGTGAGAAAGGATCGAAATAAATTTCGAGGTCTTAAAGAAATGTTGGGGAATGATTATCCCTTTGAAATAAAAACAACAAATCAAATGTGACAATAACCAAAATAACTATATAATTCATGTCAAAAATGTTTCACAATTCAACAATACCATAAGACCATTGAAACCAAGCCATACTAAACCAAAGTTAGAGTACCAAGCGGAATACTAGACAACAAAACCCACAGATGCTATGACATGAATCCATAACTCCACACCAAGATCCATGCTCCAACCACCACAAGATTTCCCAATCATCACAAAGTGCCACAAAAGGAATGAGATGCTTTACCATTACTTGTGTCCCAGAATACAACATCAACCAAAGAAACAAAGTGAAAAAGTATGGGGTGAGTAATAATACTCAGCAGGTTTTCCCAAAATGACTTCCCTACACATTCCACTTGGATAAAACCATTAGTACAAATATTTAAAAATATATATATAAATCCATGAAAATAATTCAATAATTACCAACAAGCCAAACACATACCTACCCAAGAAATTCACCCAAAACAATACAATTCCATGAAAAATAACCAACCTATAATTACCCATTTTACATTTTCATAAACCATTCCAACTAGTGTGGTCACACGCAAATCCCAACCATATTCCCATGTCTTACGCACACACCCAACCACACACATGAGATCGATGTTACCATTGATGGTGGAACATCACGTCCAAACCTATCCACTCTTTATAGTGGTACTTCATGACCACTCCCCTTTAATGGTGGTTCTACACACCCACTATAAATCACTCCCAACCATTATTAACCCCTTAAGACAATAAAAAATCCAAATAATTCATCCACACCACTAAAAAAAGTAATCAACAATTTCCAACACAAGCCATAATCATTTAAATAAAATCAACATTTATTGAAAACAACCTAAACCATAACCATGCCATATATCATTCCATTAAAATGAAACTTTTATTAAAAAAAATTATCAAACCATTTCCAAAAAATACATCGTTCAAATGGTGTTAAAATTTTCATTTTAAAATTCAACCTCATGAACGTTGCACAACAATAGCCCATTTTTTCCCAAATCCACCAAACATCACAAAATGGGTTTCAAACAAGATTAACACATCACAAACATAATAAATTTCAAGAATAAACCATTAATTTGAAATTAAACCTTCTATTTCTATCAAAATGGAGATGAGAGTGAATCCACCTACCTTAGGGTTTGGGAGAAATCTGCCAACACCCAACAGCACCACAATTTGGGTGAAATATTCACAAAAATCAATTTTGATCCCTTTCCCTAAAATCAATAAGACCAAATATCAATATTTTAGGCAAGAAAAACCTCATATATACATGTGATGGAGGAATATCAATAAAATTGAGAGAGATGGATAACTAGATCTAGATAAAACTACAAAAAAACCAAGAGAGAAGGCTTACCATAGGAGAATCTGTTTCACCATACCTTGAAAACCATTCAAATCATTTCCAAAATGAGTGGGATAGTCCTCTTAAACCTTAAAGAGAGGAAATAATTAGTGAGGTTTTATTGGGAGGAATAATTTAGTGTTTAGGGAAAATCCCTAGGGGTCCCGTTTTTAGAAACCTAGTTTTTAATGTCGTGCACGGTTAACTCGCACAGTTAGACAAACCATGTGCTAATCGTTCTATAGCTACTATCCCAAGGGTGTTCTATATGGTTTCCTTTCATGGTTATAAAACCCATGTTCCAACCATCTTAATCCTACTATCTCAAGTTGCATGGCTACATGGGTTTGTTTCACGGATTTCATTAACCGTTCTTAAACCATACACCATTAGAAAATCTTTCAAACCTTTCCAAAACCCTTTATAAATCTCCCAAACCTTACCCAACCACTTTAAACACATAAAAATCCAAAAAATGGTTCACATAACTCAAACCGAGGGCACTAAATTTTCCCCATCATTGTAATTACCATCCTCATAAAGTAGAGAACCATCACTTTTTTGAAAGAGCTAGGGCTATTGCTCGAACATCTCTTTCTCTTGCTCCGAAGTCTACTCATGAATCTAGCAATATCGCCACAAAACCTGAACTAGACCGATGCTTTTATAATGAAATACTCTCTCTTTCCTATCCAAAATCATCACTTTCATGTTCACCAAAGAAGCATCTAGTTCTATCTCAACATGATCTTAATGAATCACATGGTCACGATCCTGATGAAACTTTTTCAATTACGACTCATGAAACACATTATGCACCACACTAAAGTATGGATCAAAAGACAACCTATATGACACCTCTCCAATCCACTCATGTATCTAAAAAGGGAAAATATAACATAGAGATGAATTCCCCTGCTTCCCAAACCGATGATGTCCCAATCTCAGAGAGATTCTCAAAAACATGTGATCACCCACCTCGAACGACAATGGTCCTCAACGATGGTCCGCATATGATTTATGACTACTCTAAGCCATCTCCATTCTATTATTGGTCAAATAAATCTTTTTTTATCTCTTGTAAAAGGTTTTTCACAACCAATTAATATCACCTATTTCCACCCAACATAATGGAGAATGATATGGGCACCCATACAATGCTTCAAATGAAGCCATATATAGGGAGGCCTGATAACTGTTATTATAGTAGAACTCTACTAACATAAAGTGATCCTACCATAATCCACCAAAATCCATGTCATAATCCTACAAAATATCTTCCAATGTTTTTATCTTCATCTAGGATTTCCCATCTGTCCAAGGATTATATACCATGCTCATCGTCAACTGAGTTCCAAGGTCTTATTACAAGTATTTCCAAAAACATGACATGAGCCTTTGATCTCTTTCAGATACAATCAAAAGTGGAACACCATGCCTCTTTACCACCTCATGGATATAGATTTTAAATAGATTCTCCATCGTATGAGGTTAACGAATAAGGATAAAATAGTCTAAATTTGTGATTCAATTCACTATCATCCATGTGGCATCGTTCTTCATAACCATTCTAGGGAGACCTATAAAAAATTTCATTTTTATTTTCGACTACTTCCATATAGGGATAGGTGAAGACTGAAACATACCTACCAATAGTCAATGCCCTATCTTTACTTGCTAACAAGATAAAAATATTGATACAAACTCAACAGTTTTCTTTTTCATACCCGCCCACCAGAACTGGGCTTTCAACTCAATATACATTTTCTGAATTACAATATTGATAGCCCATATGGAATGATGATATCCACTGAGTAGTTTCTCCAGACAATCCACTAGTACAACCATCTGATTATAAAAGAAAAACATAAAATTCTTATCCAATTTCTATACATCAATGATATCCCCATCATTGAGTTTCGACATCATGACCACGCACTTTGAATTAGACATCTTCTCCAACTTGACCAAACCAACCAAGTCGGGGACCAATGAGAGCAAAAATAAAATGGATACATCACCCTGGTCTTCACATTCTATCCTCAAGTCAGTTATAACCAACATCAAATTCCACTGATCTAATGCATGTTTCACCACTTGGGAATATTACTTTATACTTAATGAAACCAGTACAAATTACCCTTACTTAGTATACATCAAGTCAAAGTAAAAAATATAGAGATACTCCATCCATCTACTTTACCTCAAATTCAAATCTATTTGTGATAATATATTCTTCAATATATAAAGATTGATATACACTATGAATTTATCCCCAAAATGATAGTGACCCCACATTTTCAAAGCATGCACCACCACTTCCAACTCCTAATCATGTATTGGGTAGTTCTTATCATGAAACCTAAACTATTGTCATCCATATGAAACCACATGTTCCCCTTGCATGAGAACATAGCCCAACCCTGATCATGATACATCACAATAAACCATGTACCATTTTCCTAGTTCCAGCACAACCAAGATTGGAGCTGATGTAAGATGATCCTTAATCTCTTTGAAGGATTTTTGACACTACTCATTCCATTGAAATGGAACATTGTTCCTTGTCAACGCTGTCATCGGTGAAGCTAATCCTGGGAAGTCACAAACAAAGGATCAATAATACCCATCAAAGTAAGGAATCTTCATATCTCAAAATCATTCTTCAAAGGTTGCTAAGATCTAACAGCCTCTATCTTTTACGAATGCACTGAAACACCTACCTTCGAAAAATTTTTTTCCATAAAATGTGCCTCTTGTATCTAAAAGTCACACTATGATAATTTGGAATATAACTGATGATCTCTCAAAATTCCCAACACTAATGCCAAGTGTTGCTCATTCTCTACACTTTTCATTGAATACACTAGTATATCATCAATGAATACCACCATAAAGGAATATAGACATATATAAAATATTTGATTCACCAATGCCATGAACACTATTGGTGAATTCATAAGACAAAAGGGAATAACCACATAATCATAATGGCCATATCTACTTCTCAAAGATATTTTGGGAATATCCTTCTTCCATATGCGCAACTGATGATATCATGATTGTAGGAAAATCTTGGAGAACTAATGATCTCCCCTCAACTGGTTGAACTGTTCATCAATGCGAGGAAGTAGACATTGATTATTTATCATAACTTGGTTAAGCTTATGAAAATAAACACACAACTGAATATTTCCATCTTCCTTTTTAACGAATAAAATCGGCAATTCCTAGAGAGACATGCTAGGCTGAGTGAATCCATTGTTTTATAGATCCTCCAACTACAATTTCAGTTCCCTCAATTCAACTGGTTCCATTTGTTAAGACATAAGTGAGATAGGATTTTTCTCTAGAAGGAGATTAATCATAAACTCAAATTCTCTCACAGATGGAAACCTTGAGAATTATTTAGGAAAGACATCCAGAAAATGATCGACCACTACCGAAAAAATAGCTTCTCTCATCCTCTTCTATTAATTCCCACGACAAAGCTTCCAACTGATACGATATTGTCCCAACTATCGGTGCCAAAAATCTAGTTTCACCCACCTTCACATATTTCTCTCCTCAAAATAGATGTTCGATGACATTACCAATAATAAAACTAATTGTACATGTATAGAAACTGATGTGGGCCTTAAACATTGTCAACCAATCCATACCTAGGATTACATCATACGCATCCATCTCAAGCACTGAGAATTTCCACATCAACTCAACCCTATCCAAAACTATACGATATTCTCTACACAAGAAGACGCAAAACTATTTGACATAGAGGAGTTTGATGTATTAAAATAGAAGGAATCATTTACACAATTAAACCTAGAAAATAAATAGCACGAGAAGCAATGAAATAATGAGACATGGTCATATTAAACAACACTTTCATAAAGGTATAATTCAAAAGACTTGTACTTCACACCATGGATGGTCCATAATAATCATCCATTGCAGTCTTCTCATCTCCAAATAGTTGATTGCTTGCGACACTCATATCGTTATTATTATGTTGAAAATTTCCCTACTGAGGAGTCATGGTATTCCTAGAATCACCAGGACTAACTCAGCTCTACTGATGGGGAGTATGATGTTGTACTTGTCCCGTAAAATCATAGGATGCCTACGACCCATGAGGAGTGTCATAGACACCCGACCTCAAAGTATTACGACAATAATGCTGAATATTCGCCTCCCACTAAAAATTAAGACATGCTTGAGGTTGTGTCATACAATCCCTCTTCAAGTGGCCTATAGAACCACATTGAAAACATCCTGGCTAATTCTGAGTATTCGTAGGAAGATTCACTAATCCTACCATTTGATTTTGATCCATACTCCCACCTTATAAATAAGTGTCCCTCTTCCACTTTATACTCGCATTAGAGTTCCCACTGTTCCCCATGGGTTCCAACATATTTCCCTCACCTATATCCCTTGAGATATCCCTTTCATCCACTAATTACATATTCAAAATTTCCATGTAATCAATTCTATATAACACCATAATATTAGAAATAATTTCTTGCTGCAAACCCTATACAAAGATCTACACCTTCAAGGATGCACTAACCGCTACATAAGGTGAAAATTTCACTAAGTTCATAAAATTAAGTGATTATTCTGTCACCAAAATTTTCTCCTACTTTATGCCAATGAAATCCAGTGTACATTGTATCTTGAACTTGTGAGGGTATAATTTTTTGTTAAAAAATTCCTCAAAACCCACCCAATTCATTCCTTGGTCTGTTCTAGTCTGTACCACTAACTCCCACCACTAATGTTCAAGATCTTCCAACATGTACATCACTAACATCACTTTTAACTCTGTTAGTGTTCCCAATAAATTGAATATATGATTCATCAGGTTCAACCACGCTTCTTCCCTTTCTAGCTTTGGATCCCCCTGAAAAAGGGGTGGGTTCTGCCTTTAAAACTGAACAAAGTGATCCACATTCCTCTGCTCATCACTTATATTCCCACTTTTCATAGCTTGGAAATCTTATACTATGCTCTGTACTAACTGCTAGTTCACATGGGGCTCAGGTGAAACCAAATTTTCCACAGCATCCTCTGGTTGGTCTCTATGACTTTTATCTAGTGCTATTTCTATCAAGACAACACAAGTACCATAAGTCTCACTCCCTAGAAACTGAAGGCTTACAATTTCAAATCAAATAATATTACACTATCACAAAAATTATTTCCAAATTCCCATTTTACCTTGTTTACTTCACATTGCAAAAATTCACCATGTTTTGAAAATCAACCCATTTTCAAAATACAACAAATGTTATCTCTTCAAAACTATACATTTGAAAACAATTTCCAGATTTTTCAAAAATCAACACATTTATAGCACAACATAAATCATTATTCCCAATGAAATATGCATCCTAATGGGAATTCAACTCTACCATGCATGTCATGCTCATCTCATTGGCTACACCTACAACAATGAGATCATGTTACTATAAGCCTCTCCAAAACACTCATGTACCCAACTCCCTAGTAACTTGAAGTTCGGAATAAAAGGGTTAGTTGAATCATTTTATGCTATAAATTTCAAGTTTCAAAAATCCTACGCATTACTACCATCCCAACTAATGGAAGAGACAAAGAATGAATTCCAACACCAATATCGACAACTGATGTTAAGAACAAACATGACTAACTTTACATGTATGTCAAGGACCGAATAAGTTGAAGCCACTTGTAGAACCACACCCCTTCCCATTGTCTTGAGAGGGTAGAGAGATGTTACTTGGCCTTAAGAGACATTCCCATGGTGCCAAAGGCTGGAAATAAATATTGAGGGCTTCAAGAATGATTGGGGAATAATTTTCCATTTAAAAAAACAACCAACTAAACATCCCAATACCCAACAAAACTATATGAATAATGTCAACAATGTTTCACAATTCAAGAAATCCAAAAGACCAATATAAACCAGCCACAATAAACCAAAGTTAGAGTACCAAGTAGAAGACTAGAAAACAAAATCCAAGAAAGCTTTGACATGACTCTATATCTCCAAACCAAGCTCCATGCTCCAACCACCACAAGATTTCCCAATCATCACGAAGTTCCAAAAAATGAAGGAGATGCTTTACCTTTACATGTGTCTCAGAATGCAACATCTGCAAAAGTACCGAAGTAAAAAAGAAGGGGGTGAGTAATAATACATAGTAGATTTTCCCCATATGAATTTCCTACACACACAACTATGATGAAACCATTATAAAAAATATTTAAAAAATTATATAAATCCAAGAAAATAGTTCAATAATTTCCAACAATCCAAACACATCCTTACCCAATCAATTCACCTAAAATAACAAAATTCCAAGAAAAGAAACCCTATAATTACCCAATTCACATTATCATATACCATTCCAACCAGTGTGTCCACACACACATTCGAACCATATTCCCATGTATTACACACACATCCAACTACACACATGATATCAGTGTTATCATTGATGGTGGAACTTCACATCCAAACCCATCCACTTTTTATATTGGTACTTGAAACACACTCCAATTTTATGGTGGTTATTCATGCCTACTATCCATCACTCCCATCCTTTATTGACCACATAATATAATAAAAAAACCAAATACTTCATCCAAACTAATACAATAAGAAATCAATAATTACCAACACAATCCATAAACATTTCAATAAAATCAACATTTATTGAAAATGCCCTAAACCATAATTATTCCATATATCATTTCAATAAAACAACCCTTTTTTATTGAAAACCATTTTTGAAAACCATTTCCCAAAAATCCTTCATGCCAATGGTTTTAAAACATTCATGTTAAAATCTATCATCAATCACATTTCACAACAACAGCCCATTTTTTCCCAAATCCACAAAACATCATAAAATGTATGTCAAACAAGTTGTGTACATCACAAACATCATAAATTTCTAGTATAAACCATTAATTTGAAAATAAACATTCTAGTTTTATCAAAATGGGGATGAGAGTGAATCCACCTACCATAGGGTTCTAGAGAAATCAACCAATGCCCAACTGCACTACAAATTCAGGTGAAATATTCACCAATACAACCTTAGATCCCTTTAACTAACATAAATAATCCCAAATATCATCATTTTAGGAAAAATAACCCTATATATACATGTAATGGATGTATATCTATAAAATTGAGAGGGAGAGAGAACTATATCTAGATAAAACCACAAAAACAACAAAGAGAGAAGATTTACCGAAGAAGAATCTCCTTCACCACACCTTAAAAACCCTTCAAATAGATTCCAAAATGAGTGAAATAGGTCTTCTAACCCTTTAGGAGAGTAAGTCATAAGTTAGGCTCAAATGGGAGGAGGAATTAAGTATTTTGGAAAAATTATGAGGGGTTCTATATTAAAAAACAATTTTTAATGTTGTGCACTATTATCTCACACGGTTAGGCAAATTGCACACTAACCGTGATACTGATTCTATCCCAAGGGTGTTACTCATGGTTTCCTCATAAAGTTAGAAAAACTGTGTTCCATCCATGTGAATTTAACTATCTCAAGTTGCATGATTTCCTAGTTTTGTTGCACGGATTTCACTAGCCGTGCACCATTAGAAAAGCATCCAAACTTTCCCAAAACCCTTCCACACTCTCAAAAACCTTACCCAACCACTTTAAACACATAAAAAGTCATAAAAGGGACATATAACTCCAAAAATGGTACTAAAAACATCTAATGACATATATAAATGCGTATTTCTTACTGGCGAGTCTCATTCTCATTATATCCAATACTGAATATTACCAAGGGAATATACCATGAGATGGTTTCTCAAAGTCCTATGATTCTACAACCCTAATATATTGTGTCATTTTTGTCCCTAAAATGATATGATACATCTAGAGAACATATATTGAAGAATAGTTTCATAGCACTTTTGGGTTCTCATCATAGAGGGGAACTGCTATGACCTTTTTGTCTGATAGCTACTCTTAGGACATTATCACATACTATGTTATACATAAGAACAATAATGATGTGATAAGAAGTTTCATAATATTAAAAACTGTCAGTAAATGTTATCATAAAGTCCTCATAAGTTAGTTCCAGGGCAAAAACTCCAACAATAATTTCATAACATTGTTGAAGTAGGTGGTCAAACCAACCCAAACATGAGCATACCATGATTATCATTGATTATGAGGTGATTTAATTGTAATATAATTAAAAAGTAGTATAATGGTATAAATTATATTTTATCCATGTGATATATAATAATTATAAAGTAATTATAAGAATAATTAATTGATGAAAAAATGTTACATAATTGGAATTAATGATTTTCCTCTTAGTACGCTTGTTTTAAATGATTGAATTTATGATAATCGTTTGTTTATTATATCTTTATAAGGTTATATAATTTTTCATAAAAGAACCTTAATGGTTTCATAAAAATCATATTTAAAATTTGAATACATTATCATGACTATCTAGGTAAGGTGGTGATGAAATGGAACATGGAAATCAATAATCCCCAGGAGGTGGTAGTCCATATGTACGCATGGTTGATGATTTCATTTTCTATAGAATAGAAAAAATGAGTGATATGGTTTATCATTTCAAAACAAATCCTACATACCATGATTATATATAAAATTACACATTATAACCACATTTATAACGTGGATATGAAAAACTAAGCATGTCACCTCGTGGTGGCGGTAGTTCGTACAATACAAATTCACATTTTCTCTTTTATTAATGGAAAAAATGTAAGGGTGGTTAATGCATGAATCATTATGATAATAATATACCAGTATAATAATGATACTGAGATTATCATTATGATGTGCTAAAAATAAATTTGTAGACGAATAAATTCACATAAATAAATATAAAAGAAAGAAATAAATGTTATGATCTTATACCCCACTTCATGGATTATCTCCTTTGCAAATGGGATTAAACATTTGAGGGGATATATTTTAATAATAACATAACCTAATTAATATTTTTATGAGTTTCTATCAGAATTTTTAGTAGATTTTTGGGCTGAAATAAGTGAGTTTTGGTGTGATGGGAATTGAGGAGAGGAGTACCCCTTTTATAAGTGAAAAGGGATGGAATTTTTGTTAATACCCAAATATTTTCAATAATGGGGAGTCACTCTCAAATAAATTGGCTCCAAAATTGATAAATAAGGTAGTGGAGAAGATATAACGTTGTTTTAACCCTCCAACACTCAATTATAAAGATATTTTAAATATGTTAGGCCCTTTGCCTCTAAGGTTACTCATTTTTACCGTTTTAGTTCACACCACAGTGACAAGTTTTTTCCTTTGTAATTTATCATTTATGCCTAAAAATAAAATAGTACTTGTTATATAATTTGGAAAGAATAATTATAAATTAAAAATTCATTTTTTATGATTATTTGTTTTTATTTTATAGTAATTAATTTTAAAATACTAAATGTATAATGTATTAATTTTTTTGAAAAATATAACTTAAATTTAAAAGGTCAAATATGGGTTTCCAAATTTTAAAAAAATGTAAAATTATAAATTCTATTATAAAATACATATTTTGTATTATAAAAAGGTTTCATAAATTTACAATTCATACTTATATACTAATAATGGCATAAAATCTACTATATTAGAAAAAACTAGATATTTTACTATTCACCTAAAAATAAAATGTTTTAGAAAATTATAAAAAATTAATCTTAAGATTATATTAATATTATTAATCTAAAATGATTTTAATTCTGTAAAATTGGATTTCTAAAATTTTAAAATTAAATATTTGAATAAAATCCTAAAATGTAGTGTAAAATTGTTCATATTAGAAAATAACTTTTTAAAAGGCCAATTATTCTTTATTCTTATTTACTGTGTATTACTAATTATTGTATTCATTTTATCATTATGTTTGGTAATTATTTCATTATATTATACTTAGTTTCTTATAATAAAACACCAATTTTAGAAAACTCCATTTTAATGCAGTAAATGATTTTCAAATTTATTTTAGATATACTAATTGAATTTCATTTTTTTACAAGTAGAATTTATTTTAATTACAAGAATATTTCATAATGTGGTTACTTATGTTCATACCCACTAATAAAAAATATACATTTTAATGGTTATGTTTAATACTTATATTTTTATCCAAATGTATCACGATCTTCTTTTAATTTCATCATTTCTTATAGGCAAAGATGTCAAACAAATTATTTATTTAATGAAAATATATAGTGATATATTGGGTTGTTAGAATATTAACATTTATCTCATTTGTTATAAAATCACCCTTTGTTCATTAAGAATACCTATAACATGCCCATCATCGATTTTATCTTTATGGATCATAACAAAAACTACTATGAAATGAAATTTTATCTTTATAAACTATCATAAAACATCTATTTTGGTACCTTAAATGATCTAAGAATGATGGACATTGGAAAAAGAATAGATACCAATATCACTTTTTAGAAACAAGTTCAAAAAGATAAATATTTCTTACATATACTGTTAAAAATAGGTAAAAATAGATAATGTGTGTGTGTGTGATGAAAATAAATAAGGAGTATAAATTTTTACAGTTATGAATAAGGTTATTAGGTATGTATTTAATGAACTTAATTTATTTATTCGATACATTTGGTTCAAGTGCAGAATGAATTAGGACTGAGGTAAGGGTATTTATCTCAAATTCCTCTCTTTGAGACATGATTGATATTATTCTCTTAATTTCATTTTTGTTATGTATATACTTCATGTTTCAGATATCATATCATGAATTATCAGTTTATTCATGGTATTTCAAGTTCACTTACAAGATAACTCTTTCAAGAGGTTTTTATTAAAATGTTATTCGAGCTGCAATGGTTCTTTATCTTAAAATTTAATTCCTTGAGGAATGTTTATATTATAAACTATGTTTTCATTTGAATATAATAACATATCATTACTATATTTTAGTTATTTTAATCCCCTTTATTTAATCACCTCCCATTTGGGTGTTTTCCGAGGTCAATTCTGAAGCTTTTTTTGAAATTCTTGGAGTTTTGAAGGGGCTACACCGTGAAAGAGAGGGATTCCAACATGGATATTTTTGGTGCCTATATCTTTTGTCACATGGTTGTGGAATGGAGTATAGCTATGACATAGAGGTTTTTGGGTGCCTCTTTTATAACGAGGGTACCTGAATCATAGTGTGTGGGTTGTGTTATAGCCTTATTCCAGGTAAATAAAATCTTGGTACAATTTTCTCTATCGATTTGGGAACCAATTGGTTAGGGGTGACTATGGTGTGTTCTTATTCACTATGCCATGGTTTGTCCCTTTTTCAGAATTTATGCAATCTGATATTGTGGGTCACTACATAGTATTTAGTTTTCTAGACTTAAAAATCTTGAACCGCCATTATATATTCCAAACTACTTCCACTTGATTCTATTTAACCCTTTGGATTTTAGAGGCTCCCTAAAGAGGATTTTGGTCCTCTGATTCCCTTTCCTCTTAGATATAAGAATATATGGATGTGACTAATCTACCTTTGTAAATTGTATCTATCCATGTTGTGGAATCATCTTTTCTTCTCTTCTATCCATCTTTTACCGTGATGAATCCACATATTTTTGATGGATTTTATAATTATTTCAATGAAGTGGGATTCTAGTTATTTCTCTTCGATCTTACACATCTTTAAATCTCCATTGATGGTTCCTAATATGTTGATTCATTGATCATTTTATTGTTTGATAAAAGGTAGTTGGTTCTATAAGGTTTTCCCTATAATTGAAACTTTTATTTTTTTTCCTCATTTCAAATGCAATTTCAATTGATTTATCTAAAAATTGAAATGATTATACTAATTGATTTTAAAGGCAAGAGATTTATGAAATTAGACCCCTTTTTAAAAGTATTGATAAATACGGTGAATTTTTATTAATATGTCTTGAAATGAATTTGATTTGATGAAATGCTTTGATTTTAATTCTTGGTAAAATGGTTTGAAATGAAATATAATTTTGGAAGTCATGAATTTAATGAAAACCTATGGTTTTGTTTTCAAATTTGAAATGGAATGTTGAAACTTGAATTTGGGAATTTGAACTATGATCAAGGAATTGAATTGAAATGGATGAATTTCCCATGATTTATTTATTGATTGAAATAACATGTGAGGTTGGGTAGTAAGTGGATGATTGGGACAATCACACTTGGGATCTAACTCACTATACTAGGATTAATGATGAAAACTATAAATAAAACAAGTTCGATATGATTTAACCTATGGGGTGTTTATTGATTATCTTAATGTCTTTATCCTTAGGTATGTGTGCCCACATCTTGATCCACGTTGATTTGAATGTGTAGTATGAGGATACCTAATCCAAAAAATAACTAAACTCAGGGATTATGAACATGTTACTTGATTTTGACTTGATTATTACATGTTGTTGATTATAAAAATTATTTTATTCATATCCTTGATTTATGGTAATGCTTATTTAATCCTATGTTGGATATATTTTCCATCATGTTGATTTGAAATAAATTTTTGACTAATAAATGTTAAAATGATTTACCATGACATGTTTATTTAAAATTTAAGCATAAATAGTTTGTTTTTATTGGGATTTATGATGGAAAAATTGGTGAAATCATATTATATTGTTGATCACACACCCTACCATTGCCTACGGGTGTTTTTAGATAATGTTATTCTTGGTCTAGTAAATATGAAATAACCACTTGGAAGTGGTGGGTTTGATTTATTCATGGGACCCTAGAGTGATGGTGGTGACTGGTGGAGCTAAGTTATATTTGTTAAATAGTCATTTTGAGACTCTATGCTGATGGATATTGTAAAAAATAATTATTGATGATGTTTTACTTTGGGATTTTTATTTTTCTACTTATGGTACTTTTCTCATTTACGAGTATTTGGAATTCTGATTGAGTATAGATTTATCTAATATTTTTATATCTTTATGTTATGTTCTTGTGTAATTTTTTTTCCCTTTTTCTTCAAGTTGATGTCAGGTGCTAGTTTCCAACCTGTGGGGGTCAGGAATTCCCTTTAGGCTATGTCAGGGTTGGCTTAGGTATCATTATACTATGGTATCTTTGTTGGTTCATGAGAAAATGTTATCAGAGGTATGATGTTGAGCATATTTCCTTTATTTCAGTATGTGGTCTCGGATGACCTTGTTGATAGAAGTTAGGATTTTTGATACATAATAGGAAGTTATGAGTGAGTTCCTGGCCTGTTCTCATCATTGTGGGCCTTAAGTTACCATGGAATTTTGGGAAAAACTTCTTTGAGGAATAAATTTATCTAATTCTAGTATATTCCCAGTTTTATCTGATCATTTTGATGTCCCAAAAAATTTGAATTCTATATGATGGAATTTATATTTATGTATCTCTTTTTTGAGATAATGATATGAGTGTCCTTACTGATGATTTAGTGTTTTTTGTTGTTGTTATGTAGTGTATTTTCTTTAAGAAGACATTTGGAGAGACCTTAAGAGGGCTTCGTTGATGAAACATGATAATAAAATACTCTAATTTATTATAATATTATTGAGATAGTGGTGCATGTTGTCTAGGTTTTGGGATAGGTCGTTGCACCCATTCCCATTCAGGCTCCTATAGTAGAACCATGAAGTGATGAAATTAGTGATCATGATCAAGAGTTTCTTCAATTGAAGCCACCTACTTACCAAGGTTCAAATGATACATTAGAGGTAAAGGATTCATTAAAGAATATTGAGATTCTTTTTGAGTTCTTGTAAATAGTAAATTCAATAAAGGTGAAATATGATACCTTCAAGCTTGAAGGGCCTAGCAGGAGGTAGTGGGATTCGATGGTCATGGATAATAATAATAAAGACTTGAAGTGGAAATAAATCGGATCTCTTTTCATAGAGTAGTTTTATCCAGAGTTAATGGTTTTGAAAAAGTCTATGGATTTCATGAACCTTTAACAAAGTGATTCGACTGTATCTCGGTATGAAAACCACTTGGTTGAACTAATTCAGTTTTCATATGAGGTAGTGATGAGCGAGAAGCTAAAGGATAAAATATTTGTGATGGGATTAAACTTTATATTTAATATTAGCTTTTATTTTGAAGCTCATTTCTTATTCAAATGTTCTAGAAAGATTTATCATGACTGAACTTGACCTAGCTGATAATTCAGGGTTAATGGGAGTTCCTATTACTCATGGTGGGTTACATTAAGGGAAGGAGGAAATGTGATGATTCCCATGGTGGATCATGATATTATACTTTGTATAAAACTCCTCTGGTGTATTGAACAGTCCATTTTACATTCTTTTAGTGCGGAAGGTCAGGTATTTGAATTTATTTTATACTAAGGAACGAAATATTTTTGGTTCATGTAGTCATTCAGGCCACTTGTTGAATTTTTGTCATATCTTTTCTACCCTGAGCAGTGTCATGGTCTCATCATCTCATAAAGGTACCATTTTATAATCGTATACTTCAATAACTAAGGGGTTATAACCATAATAATCCAAAATGAATATTCTTTACATAGTGTAAGAATATTAATATGATTTTTATGTGGGTCTAGTGATAGCGAGAGTTATTGTCACTATAGATTCATATTTAGGGACCATTTTATTTGAAACTAGATTATCTCACTCATTAATATAATCTAACATTTTAAAATTTTTGAACATTTTTATAGATCTTATATCTTATGTGATGGATATTACTACGCCTCTCATAATGGAGAGCAAGGTCTTTGATCCCCTCTTGTGTATTTTATTTATTAGAGATAGAGTGAATTTGAGATTTTTTAGTTCTCAACATGAATCCTTTAAATCACATCCTTAGTAAGGATATTCTGATTTCCTATAAATCCTAGGTAGAATGAAATTATTATAATGTCTCATTTACTACAATTGATGGGGTGTGTTATGTTTTTTTTGGTAGAATGTGACCTGAAGTTGAGTAGAGCTAGACCACATTTTCTAATGTTGGGAAGGGTGATATCTGTGTTTTCATTTCATATAGAGTGAGAGTCTATGAGTAGTGATCTTCCTCTAGTAGTTATCAAGTTTTCTGACAGGTTTTCTTCTGACATTTCTATATTTCCACCAGTGAGAGAGATAGATTTATCTATTGACATAGTACCAGGTACCCAACCAATATATATTCCATCTTACCACACGGAACAAGAAAAATTGAAAGAGTCGAAGAATCAGTTGGATGATTTTTTTAGATAAAGGATTTATGGACCGGAGTGTTTCACCTAGAACCTTTGATTTTTTAAAAGAATCCTGATGGAACACAACACCTTTTTATTGATTACCAAAAACTCAATCAAGTGACAATAAATAAATAAAAATTATTTCCTTAGATTGATGATTTTTTTGATCAATTTAAAGGAGTGAAGTATTTATTTAAAGATTTATCTTCAGACTAGTTACCACAAGTTGAGAATAAAGGAATTTAACATTCATAAGACTGTCGTTAGAAGTAGGTGTGTCTATTATGAGTACCCTTTCATGAAATTTATGTAAACATTTCTCTTATAGTTTTTTTGAAATTATTGAATAGGATTTTTGGTGATTACCTTGATTTGTTCATGGTGGCCTTTGTGGATGACATCTAGATTTACCCTAAAACTGGTCTGGATAATTTTCATCATTTAAGAAAAGTTCTAGAAACATTGATATATCACTGACATTATTTTTTGATATCAAAATATAATTTTTGGATTTTGGAATCAATGTTCATGGGACACATGGTCTTCAAACATGGTATTTCAATTTTTCATGAGAAAGTGAAGCTTATTATAACATGAGAGAAATTATATATTGTCTTCATGATTCAAATCTTCATAGGACTAGTGGGGTATTAACATTAGTTTTTCTAAGATTTATCGAATTTTGATTCTCTGATGACCACTATCACTTGTAAAGAGTGAGTTTATTATGGGACTCAAAATGTTAGAATTATTTTAATGATTTTATGTATCATTTGACTTATCTGGCAGTGTTGACTCTTTTAAAGGCTGGGCAGGGCTATGTGTATTTTTTGATGTATCATGTATGGGTTTGGGATGTGTTCTCATGTAAAGTTATCAAGTGGTGGCCTATGGTTCTAGAAAACATAGTTCGTATAAGAAGTGTCATCCTACTCATAACCTTTAACTCGCTAATGTGATTCATTATATAAAGAGTTCATGGAATTACCTTTTCAGAAAAAAATTCCTTTTATTGAGACCAAAAAATATTGATCTATATATTCTCTCAAAAATATTTGAATATTCATTAGAGGTGATGGGTAGAGTACTTGAAATATTTTGATTTTGAAATTTCCTACACCCTTAGAATGGGAAATATCATTACAGATGATTTGAGCAGGAAAAATATG
Organism: Viscum album; assembly: GCA_963277665.1. Taxonomy (NCBI): domain Eukaryota; kingdom Viridiplantae; phylum Streptophyta; class Magnoliopsida; order Santalales; family Viscaceae; genus Viscum; species Viscum album. The sequence continues at coordinate 196,901,379 of OY728135.1, read as the reverse complement.
AACCAGGCATGAAATGATAATTAGAATAATGTAATTTTGTGGCTCTATTTTCTAGTATTCATTTGGTAATTTTGGAAGTATAATAAAAAGGTTGTGTTGGAAAGTGTATAGCTGACCTCCACTCTTTTAGAGATGATTTTTCAGAAGTATTGACTTGATGATGAATTTTGTGTCATTAGAGAAACTGTTTATAGTGGGGAGACCACCACTTATGGGTCATTATCTTCTAAGGGTATCCTATGCTTTCAAAACTAGTTTTATATGCCATTTTCCTTTGAGAGAGACCGTGATGTGGGACTATCATACTTCCTATTGGGCAGTGAACCTTATAACCATAAAGATGTTCTATGGCATGTGGAATTTTTTTGGTGCCTACATATGAAATGAGGTATTTCTTACTTTGTTTCTCATTGATATAAATATTATTAAGTCGAGACCAAGCACTAGAAACCTTTTGGTTTTCTTCATCTCCTTAAAATTCTAAATTGTAAGTGGGATGAGATTTTGATGGATTTTAGGGTTGGGTTTCTTCATACCTATCAAGGGAAGAGTACAATATGGGTAGTTAATGATAAGTTGAATAAATAATCTCAAATTATTCCAATTTTTTATATAAACAATTTTAAGGGCTTGGTAAGGATGTATGTGAAATAGATAATCAAATTTCATGAAGTTCCATAAGTTATAGTTTCTGATTGGGATCCCTGATTCAGTTCCCATTTTTGGAGAGGCCTCTAGGAGGGGATGGGATACCATATTATTTTTAGTATGTAATATCATCCATAGATTAATGGATTAATAGAATTAGTGGTACATATCTTGGAATACATGCTTCTTGATTGCTTTCTCAACATTTTTGGAGTTTGGGATAGCCACTTTGGACTGGTTGAGTTCTCTTATAACAATAGTTACCAATAACCCATCACTATGGAACCCCTTGAGGGATTGTATAGTCAGCCATGTAAATATCTATTACATTGGTTGGAGATTGGTGAGGCTTACTATATTGGTCTTAATTTTGTTTAAGAGATAATGAAAAACATTCATCTGCTCTATCATAAAATTGTAATAGCATAAAGTATGTATAAATCTTATGATGATTTTTGTAGACTTCTTTTATAGTTTTCAGTTGGATACCACGTGTTTTTGATATTATTACCTTGGTTGGGTCATTGAAAGATTGGGAAATATGGAAATTTATCACTATGATATGTGGGACCATTTGAGGTTGTTGAGTAGATTGGAAAGGTGGATTACCATTTAGATTTTCCACCATATTTGTAATCTATTCATTGCGTGTTTCATTTTTTACATCTTAAAAACGTATATATAAATACTTTTTCATGTTTTTAGATGTTAGTAACTTGTTGTGGAACCTATTTTATCCATGAATGAGTATCCAATTCATATCTTTGACTCTGAGATGAAGGTTCATTGTGGGAATCCCATATCCTTGGTTTGGGTGTTATGGAAGCACGATTTTGATTCACAAGATACTTGGGAGAATGAGGTACTAATGAGATATTGGTGGCCTCATCTCTTTGACATGGAGTCATCTTTAAAGGATTTTTTGGGGAAAATAGAATTTATGGTGGGGAGAATGTAACACTCATCTACTAAATTTTACGTAATTTTATCACTTGTATTTGATCACCACTTGATTGTGTGTTGTCTCAAGTATTTTATGGAGATTTTTATATATTTTAGTATTTTTTCAAGGGGATACACTATGGAAGATATGGAATATGGTTTGGTGAGTTTTACAGTCTATTCTATTTGTGTAATGGATGTCTCCTGGAGGAGAGATGTGGCGTGGAGGCATTTGGGTGCCTCTTGTTTTGTGGGAAGCTATAGTGTGGTGTGTAAGATATTTTTTTACCTTACCCTAGGTAAGTAAGATCAAGGTGTAGTTTGATATATGGATTTAGGAACCAGTTGGTAGGGATGACTATGGTATGGTCTTCTATACTGTGTTGTGGTCTTCCCCTTTTCAATATTTTTATGTCATGGCATTGTATCTTGTAGCTGGTTGTTTTTTTTTCAGAATTAAAAATCCCAAACCCCTATTTTATATTCCAAACTACTTCAACTTGATTCTATTCAACCCCTTCAGATTTTAGAGGTTCTCTAGAGAGTATTTTGTTCCCATTCATCTCATTCCTCTCATATTGAAGTGCCAATGGATTCCAATGATCTCCCTCTGGTAAGTGTATCCCACCATGGTGCAGAATCCTACTTTTTTCTATACTCTCTATATTTGAGGGTGATGAATCCAATTGTTTTTTATAGATTGGATCCTTTTTTAATGTATTTTGTATATAGGTATTTATACTTGAGCTCCCTCACCTTTGACACTCCATTGGAAGTACATTATATAGGTGATTTAATGATCATTTGATCTTATAATAAAAGGTAGGTGATTCCCTAAGGGTTTTCTCTAAATTTAAACCTTAATTTTATTTCCTAATTTTAAATAAACATTCAATTTGTTTCTTTTAAAATTGATTATATTCTGATGAATTATTTTAAAGTACTAATATTTTTAAAATAAAACCACTTTTCAAAGGATTGATAAATTGGGGGAATTTTTAGTAAGAAGGATTAAAATGACATTTGATTGTATGAAATGATATCGTATTGCATCTTGAGAAAATTTCTTGAAATGAATGATGATTTTGAAAGGTGTGAATTTGATTAAAACCTATGATATTGTTTTTATATTTGAAATGGATTGTTGAAACTTTAATTTTGGTATTTTAAATGTGAATGATGGATCAAATTAAAATTAATGAACTTCCTATGATGTATTAATTTATTGAAATCACTTGTGATCCTATATAGTTAGTGGGTGATTGGAAAAATAATTCTTGTACTCTAACTCCCTAAAAATATATTTTTGATTACAAATATAACTAAGTCAAGTTCAGCATAATTTCCCTGAGGGGGTGTTGATTGATTTTCTAATGGCTAGATCCTTAGGGATGCGTGCACACATATTGACTCATATTGATTGGATTAAGTAGTGTTAGGATACTTGATCCAAAAACTAACTAAACTCAGGTATTAAGAACATGTTTCTTGGTTTTTAATGGATTATTACATTCCATTTATTCAAGAACTATTTTTATTTTTGTTCTTGATTTATGAAAATGTTAATTTAAGAATATTTTTTATATATCTTCCATATTATTTTTTTAAAATCATGTTTTGAATGAGAAATATGAAAATGATTTACCATTCTCTTTTTATTTAAAATTGAAGAAAAAATGGTTTATTTTTATTTATTTTTCTTATAGAAAATTTAGTAAAATATTAAAATGAAGTTGAGCTCACACCCTAACCATGCATTTGGTTATTTGTATATTATGTTGTTAAAAGTAAAAAAAGTGAAATAATCACTTGGATTGGGTGGGTGTGCTTGATTCACAAGAACCTGTAGTGATGGTGGTGACTGGTGCAGCTATAGTCCACCTGTTAAATAAGGATATTAGCACTATGTCTCGATGGATGTTGTGATGTAAAATTTTGGATAATGTTTTACTTTGGTATATTTATTTGTCTGTTTGTGGTCATTTTCACCTTGAGTAGTGTTTGGAATACTGATTATATATATATATATCTTCTATTGTTATATCTTAATGCTCTATTCTTGTGGTTAAATCATTTCCACTGTCTTTTAGTTGATTCCAAGTCATAGTTTCCAACTCATGGGAATTGGTAATGCCGTTTGGGCTATATCAGGGCAAGCTCCGATATTGGTGTACTAGGTTATCTATGTTGGTTCATGAAAAATTTTGTATTCACTACCCATTGATGTATCTTTATAATATATTTTTTTTGGTAAATACTAATATAAATAAATTCCTTTTCATAAAATATATTTAACTCAATTGTAACCCCAGTTGTAATGATTTTTGGTAACTCTATTATCATTAAGTGAGTTATGATCATCCTCTTGGACTTAAAAGTTGGGTAAATTCAACCAATTGATTATATTATGAGGTATTCTATTTTTTTATATGAATTTACATTTCTACCACATAATATGCCTTTTTGAATTATTTCTTACTTCAATGATTTTGCTTCTTGTAAGGGATATTGATAACTTTCAAGTATCATTTCCTTGAGTTATATTGTTTAATCATGAAATTATTTTATCCATACTTAGGTTATTTTACCCTAAAATATTTCATTATATTTTATTTTTTAATATACTTTGGAAAAATGAATTTCTAATACAAATATGTTTTTATTACTCTTTTTACAATGTATGTTTTCAACAAAGGTGATTTTAAAGTATCAAAACGTTTCCTTTTATAATAAAATGTTTGTCTTCGGATCCACATTTCATGTATAAAACATTATATCTTTTTCTAGGATCCATTATTATAGATTCTTTTAAAATTAAAAATTTTCAAAATCTTTCACTTCACCTTTTTAAAATTTACTTATGAATATGAAATATAATTTTTTATTTTATGTTAGTGTCAAAATCATTTTATAAAATCCCTTTTAAATTTTCACCTCCATTTTACTTTCCATATTCAAAAGGATTTAAACTCATGGGATTTTTTACATGATTTAATATCTAATAAATATATATTTATTGTTTTATGGATTGAAATCATGGTGTCAAGAAATTAAATTCTTGTTCCCTTCTTGTATGATACCATTCAAAACATTCTTTTGAATGGATGTTTTCATCTTTGTCAACATCCTTCAGAGATTCCTTCGATAAATTGGGGATATTTTTTTAAACCATTAACATTTCTCAATGACTTATGAATTCTTTATCTATATTAGAAGAACGATCCATCACTACATTTTTCTTGTTTAACCATACACATTATTTCATTGGATGGGTTATAATCAGGTTATCTCTTTTATTGACATGGGGAAATGTATTGGTGTTACATATATTATTACTATTCCAATATGGCTGATTATTGGAAAGTTTAATATGTGTTTTATAACCATAAACCTTCTTTATTAGTATGGCTTACATCCATGTTATCTTAAGCATTTAAATTGGGAAAATTATTGTCATTATTTATGTTTCTTTTCTAATACAGATGATCATTCAAAAGTTGAATATATATTATTTAATATCCACCTTATTTCTTTGGATGGGTTATGATCATATTATCCATTTTATTAGCATGGGTAAAAGTATTTGAATTCAATATGTTGTTATTCCAATATAGGTGATTGTTAGAAAAGTTTATTTGGAATTTCTTATTCATTTCTCATATGATGAATGCAGTGAAATTAAACAAGTGATGGGTGGTGTTCAGTATTATATAGCCTCTTGATTCATAAGTAGGTCTCATGAGACAAACATGTTTTGGTATTTTGGTCTATGAGTTCTTGGAATAATATTTATAATTGATGGTATGATCATGATGTCTTAGATTGTGGTATAGAAAAGCTATTTGACATTTGCATTTCATCACTAAGGAACTAATTATTATTATCCTTGTGATCTATTTATTTTCATTTATATATATTTATATATTATGCTCTCAGTTTTAGTGGATTGTGGATTTAAGTCATTTATTTATTCTATCCATATTATGTATATTGAATATATGTTTTTTACAGATCCAATTATATATTTCCCTTACTAAGCATTTGATTTCACCCTTTTCTTATGTTTCCATTCCCTAGGTTATGATGAAATTTAGTACATGTTGTATGTTTAAAAGGATAACACGTGTATAATAATTTGTGGGAGATGTTGAAGAATTATCATGAATTAAGTAGTTTCCTATATAGTTGGGAAAATGTTCATTAATTGAGAAAGACATAAGTTTTATGATTTTATGATTTTTTTTAATTCTATAAATCTTTAAACCTAAAAATTCTTGTGAATGTACATAAAGAAATATTTTATTTAAGTTATGTAATTATGGGATAGTTATGTCAGGTAATATATATTTGGTATCAAAGACATTACGTGAAGTATGTTTTGATAGCACTGGACCGGGAGTACGAGTCTTAGGCATCACAGTTTGTATAAGAGAAGGGATTAAATAACTTTAGAGATTAATATGTTTTTTGAGAATAATTTAAGGTTTTATAAGTTAAAGTTTATCATAATTTAAAAGGTATAAATAAAACTTTGGATATTATATGATTTAACATTAGTTTAATAATACATATTTTATCTAGGGATTATAATAAGAGAACTTTAGTGAAAACCCTAGAGATTAGTATACATGAAAATTGAAAGTAATGGATAACATCCTGATATTTTGCTAAAGTATATATTATTTTATTCTCCTAGAAATTACATATTAGTCTAGATACTGCATGTGGATGTAGGTTCTAGAAAATATTTACCTAAGCATAATAACCCTGAAAATGGTGGATTGAATATTAACTGAATCATCACATGGTTCACAACAAGGAGGAATAACTTAACACTTGGTTTAACACTCCTAGTTATATTCTTTAGTTAATTCACATTCTATTTTAGAACCATTATTAAAGATTTTTATATTTTTAGGTTAGATAACTTAAAATGAAAGTCACCATGGATAACATATATTGAAATGTATAGATTTTAATGTAAGGTACATATTAATAAATATGTGCTTTCCTGGATAAAGGATTAGTAAGATTTTTGAGAGAATATATTTCAATGATTATTGTGTTTAGAATATTTTATTGAAGTTATTGGTAATTTTGAATCTCTATTTTGAGGATTATGTTAAGAAGTATGAGAGAACCCAACTCAAAGTTACCTAGGTTGAACAAAGAATGATATTGGTTAAACGTAGAGTGATATAGGTTGAATAGAGTCTGATACAAGTTAACTTGTAAGAGATATATATTAACATGATAGTGTTATAATGTGTGACATCATGAGGTTAAATCATCATGTGGTTATTTATGATAATTATATATTAATGATCATAACTCATGTTAAATTCTTTGGTTTTATTAATAGATGAAGCCCAAAGAAACCAAGTTAACAATGGATTCTATAGACAATAAAGAAAATATCCCAATGATCAACCTAAAGGGATAAGGGATGTGGTGAGAAATATTTTAATTATGTTTAACTAGTTATCAATAATACTATTTAACAACGTTAACATAGTTAAAACACCAAACACATCAAAGAATATAAGGATATAATCTCATAGAAATTCAGGGGACCAAGATGTTGAAGGAAAAAAGATTTAATTTCCTACATTTCAAAAAATTGGAAAGAAAAATGGGGGAAATTTCCATAAAATGAAATGTAAATTATATAATTTTGGTGATTATTTTATCCAATGCAAAATCATAAGGGAAAGCGATAAAATATAAAAATATATTACTTCACTGTCAAGAGAGTTGGTCATTATGCAACTCAATGTCCCAATCCAAGGGGTAAAGAGGGAAATAGTCACCAATATCCATGTGAACAAGGTAAATCCTATGAAACTACAACTAATTTAGTGGATAATGATATTTCATTCGATATTTTTCAGGGTTCTTTATCATATATGTTTTCCCAAACTACTGGATATTGAGTTAAAAATAAAACCCCATAGTGTCATTGTTATCATACAAATGAATTTCAAAGATTGTGGGAATCTATTAATTATTGGTCTATATCTTATTCTCTTAATATAATTCTATGTAAAATTAGTAATGGGTTATCTCTCTTTTTAAAGTTCTTATAATAAATTTTCATGTAGATAAATCTCATTCCAAATCTGAAATTAACAAATGATCGTCTAGCGATGTATGGTTTATTAAGAGTTTCCTATAGAAATTAATCTCATATTATGACTCAAATTTAGAGGATGCAATTTATTTAATTAATAAGAATATAACACCCTGAAATTTTAATATATGAATACCTTTAAATAACATAATGTTTTTGATAGCATTCTCCATATGCAACTCCAAACTAAAATAAAACTGTGATATATTTATATTATTAAAATCTATCCATTAAACAAGTGGGAATGAATTGGAGAAACTTATTTATGAAATATTTATAAATAAAATAAATTTTACTTTTAATATGAACAAAATCCAATGGGCATATCTCAAATTACTAATACAATCATTTTATGCTTAGAAACACATTTTTCAAATATTTTCTTTCTATGTGATATGCATTTATATTTCAAGAAACTTTTTATTAATGATGATAAAATATATTTGTTATTAATAATTTTTATCACTTATTTAATTAGTAAATAATAAGAAAATATCAATTAGAATGGTTAATATTTTAAAAATATTATTTCCCTATAAAAATAGTTTTCATTGTATCTTATATTTTTATTTAAAAATTAAATTTCAAAATTTTATAATTGTAATTTGAAATAAATAAAATTATTTTTTCACTCATCATAGTAATATTTTATTAAGATGACTTTTTGTTATTTTTTTAAAAATATTTATTTTTAGGTGAATAGTTCAAAATACCTTTTTTACAAATACATGACTTTTATGACATTATTATAATATAAGTGTGAATTGGAAATAAATGAAACATTTTTATAAGCCAAAATATGTATTTTATAAATGACCTTATAATTTTCCAAAACAATAATTAATTTAAAAACCCATATTCTAAATTTTAGAACTTTTGTTATATTTTTCCAAAAAAAATTATTAAATACATTATAAAATTTAGTATTTTAAAATTGATTTTTATCACTTTTAAAAATTGAATCAAATAAAATGAATTTAAAACTTTTAATTATTAGGTCCAAATTATTTAATAATTAAAACTTTATTTATATCCATTAATATTATGTTACCGTAGGTAAAAACTAGTTATCGTAGTAATAGATTAAATGGAAAAGGATATAATTCATGAGGTAAAGGGCCTGAAAAATGTTAAAAACATGTTTTTAATAGATTTATTGAGATATTGTTATAATAACTCAGTATCCACTTTATTATTGTATCTTTTTGGACAAAGGTGACATGTTTAACATGAGCTACCTCTATATTAATTTGATTTAATTATAAAAGCATCATTCCCACTATTTATAAGAGTGGTCTCTCACCACCCCTTCAATACCACTCTAAACAATTGAGTTCCTCTAAATATCATACCATTTTTTCTTCCCCCAAAATCATATTTCTATATTTTTATATTATATTCATAAGATAGTATCCTATTTCATCCATTTCAAAGGGAACCTCTAAGGAAATATCAAAGTTCTTAATGTGAGTAATCATTTTTATTCAAATTCTTGCTTCTCTTTTTTTATTTTCCAATTATAAATTTAAAATATCTTTGTAATGACATAATTATTGGTAATATAATTAATGTTATTATTCTATACTAATAATAATTAATATCATTTTTCCCTTTTCCCTTAATTAGATGGGAAACGACATTCATGTGTGTGGGCGGACTACCACCTCCATAAAAAGTCATGTTTTTTTTCCTTAACCATCTTACATGGATTGTAATAATGATGAATTTAATAAATATGTATGATATTTATAACATATTTTTTATTTTGAAATAATAAAACAAATTATATATTTCTCTCATTCTATGGGAAATTAAATTTTCAACCCTGTAAATGTGTGGGGTACCGCCTCCATGGAACGATTGATTTATTTTTTTATTTTCATTACCACCATACATAGATGGTCATTAGAATGGGGTTTAAGAAGATATCGATTATTTAGTGTGGTATGTAACCTTTTAAATTTTATTTAAATCCCTTTTATATCTTAATTGATGTTCCATAAGGAATATGGAGGGTTTTGGGAGCGTTCGCGAGAAGGTTTAGGGCCTGGAGATCTAGTTTTTCATGATGTTTTATGGGGTTCATGGTTATTACATGGTTTTCACTAATCATGTACCACAACCGTATATCCCAAAAGATAAGGATAATAGTTTTATAAAATTTTCAAGGGGTGTGATAACCATGTGAGGTCCTACAGTTTACTGTAGACTTGTCACATGATTGCCGCCTGATTTGGCCATTCATGCGACTAAACCATTAGCCTTGTTTTATATTGAGGAAAATTTAAATTTTTCACTTTTTATATTAAATTATAATTTTCATTACCCTCCTTATTTTTCATAAAATAAACTCCATATCTCTCTCTTCTTTATCTCATCATGTTTTTGAGTGGATCTATCACATTTGGGCTCTGATTCCTTCACTATAGGTCATATTGGAACACACACAGTAAGGATAATACTTCATCACCTTCTTTACTCCCTTTATCTTTCTATCTAATCCCCTTATTCCATGTTTAATGTAAATACCCTATATTCAGATATTTTTTCTATTATTCCAATTTCTTTCATTATAGAACAAATTTGAGGCTAATTCCAAATGAATAGTATTATATGGGTCCTAAGTAGATGGTCTATTTTTTTCCCTAAAATTATCATTATTTACAAATTATACCATTATGTTAAACACATTACAGTTTGTGTGTTTCTTCTAAAATTATTATTCCTTTAAATTTTTAACCTAAACCTTATCATATACATTCTATGATGTCCCTTAGAATCCATTGGATTTTGACATCCTCAACCCCAACCACTTATTAGGGTGTGTTTCATTAAATTCACATGACAACCTTACATTAAATATAACCAAAACACCTCTTAGGATGTGTTGGTTGGGCCCTTAGGAAAACCTCTTTACCTTTATGACCCAACCACCCATAAGGTGTGTTTTTATTGGCACATAAAGTGGAATTTCAAAATTTAATTAATTAAAATGAAAAATATAATCATCAACTTACCTATAATCATGATTACTTTCCATTACTAATTAAATTATTAAACAACATAGATTCATAAAAGTTTTTATTAATTAAATTTTATAATTTGGCTCACTTTTGGTGATAGAAATTGGTCACACCATTGAAGTAATGTTATGCCTGAAGCAAGACTTGGATTAAATATTTATAATTCTATGAGAGAATTAATATGGTTCTACCTGATTCATTGGTATAGAAGCTAAGTTGTACACACATCATGGATTTTTTCAATGTCCTACTCTGATGGATTCCACAACTTGATGTTGTAGATTAATCTGGATCTATGAAAAAACATAGAATTCTCAATATGATTTTCTAGGTTTATCGTAATGTCCTTGGATGTGGAATGCCTTCAGTTTTCCCCTTGGATTATAATAAATACTTACTAAAATAAATGTATATGTTTACTTGGTTTGGTTTGAAAATATTAGTAATATATTATCAAAGGTTCATCCCTTGGATTCCGATTAAACTCCAACAGTCATAGATCATGGATTGATCATCATGAGTTGGTTCAACTCCAAAAAGTTGAGAATTACATATATATTCTATAGATTTAAAATAGTTGTTGTATGTGGGAATTCATTGACTTGTTCCATATATTCCATATGGTTACTTATTCTTGGAATATCATTGCAACTTTCCTTGATTCCATTGAATGAAATTTAAAGGATTCATATTTAGAGATAACCGTTTTAGGATGAAGTAGGTTAGGTCAGCCAGGTATCTCACATGGAGCACTAGATCAATATAGTTTCTATTTATTTTACCAGTTTTATTTATTATACCCACAAAATGTTACATTTCATACTCAAATATTGAATTTTCATTAGATACCATTGATGATGGCCTACTGAGTTGTACTCACATCTTATTCAGGATTCCACTTGGTACCAAGGAAGATTACATGGATGTAGGTAAGGTGAAAGGGGAGTTACCAACTAGGGATGCTTGATTTCATTCTTATAATGGGAGATTGTAGTAAGAGGACTGATCTAGGGCTCTAAATTCCCATGAAGAAAGTTTATTTTGGTATTCTTTTCCTTTTTTTATACTGGTACTATTTTTATTCCTATTACCATGTCATAAGTACTTCATATTTTTTATCAACATGACATCATTTGTATATGATAATATTTACTTATTTATGTATGTTATTTATTATTTTTATGAATTATGTGTTTCATTTATTTACCATTGTGTTTACTCTAAAAAATTGGGTATATTCTCCCCACCATAACACTATAATCTATTTTTTCTATTCGAAATCCTATGGAATATGTGGAGGTGTTTTTAAGGCTTTATGGACCTCTAGATCAATCACTTGTCAATGAACTAGATTGGGGATGTCACAAAGTGGTATTAGAGCTTATTATTTTTCCTTTTTCTTTCTATTTTAGTTTGGTATATAGAAGATTAAAAAGTTTCAAAACTTGGTAATGAGCATATTTCTATGAGTAACTAACCCACATGTGGGGGGAAATCCATGTTTTCATGGATGAGATTTTTTTTATAGATTTATCCTATTATAGTTGTAATACTTTCATTATTGGTTGATTCACATTCTTTACAAGGTTATATTTTATGTATTTCTACCCTTATTCTAGTATGAAAATGGAGAATTAGCTCATGTATCATCACAGTCATATAAGGATTTATATGTCATTAAAATTTCATAACATGTATATTTCATTTCTTGTATTTCCATTTTCCTATTGTGTGTGGATTTCATATACATCTGACATTTAACATTTCTTATAGGAAAAAAAAGAAAAACAATTAGTTTCATAAAGTTTCCACATCAACCTAAATGGTTTTTTCCTATATATCTTGATGATGGAACCTTATTTAACTAATTTAAATGTGGTTGAATATTTATAACCTTATTTATATAAGATGAAAGTTTTAATTGGTTTTAGATAAATGGATTTCCAATTGTAATTTATATTTTTATGAATATATAAATTGGGAATGAAAATCTATATAACTGAACCATTGTATATAGACCCGTGACATTTTAATACTTAATGTTAAATAACTGATTGTAGTTAAATAGGGTGTAAATTAAAACTTATAAAGTTTATGTCTTTATAACATGGGAATGGAAACCCATATAACTGAACCATTACATGTGAACTTATTAAATTCTACCTCTTATAAAAAAATGTTTATCATTAAATGGATATTTTAATTATAACATAAATAGTGTTTTACTCTATAACTTGGACTTAAAACCATATATAATATAACCTTTATGAGTATGGCTTGAAATATCACCTTATATCATGAATTTAAAAATAGGTATTTGGGTTAGCATATCTCTTTTAATGAGGAAATAATCATATCTTTTTTTTCTTATTCATAATATCTTTTACTTTCGAATCTTTTTTAAGGAATTTTCTTGGCATTGTAGATATATTTCTCCATGAAGACTTCAGGTCAAGCTCCAAGAAGGTGGTGACAACCATGCTTCTAATGTGGTGAGACTTGAACCAACTATAGTTCAACATGAGGCACCTCTATCTATAATACTTATCATACCTATAATAGAACTGGAACTCAAATTAAATAGGGTTTATTATATCTAGTTTAGTCTATTAATAGAGGCCCATGAGCTTCACTAGCTTTGTCCATCATGGATTACTCATCTCAGTTCACTAAGATCTTGTTCTTTTCACCCACTCTATCTAGTGATGATATGTCGAGGGATACGATTTTTAGGATCGAAATAGGTATGCCATTTGAACTCAGGTGAACATAATCTGACTAACTACCATCTCTAAGAAAGTGAAATAATCCCTTATTTATGAGATAAATCTGAGTGAAGATGAAGGTACATGGCGTAGTGGTTCAATAAATATGTAGATAAGTAGTTCATCTAGTTCTTGGAAGAATCTCCTTGAGACTTTTCTCCCAGGTAGTAGTAGTAATATTTTACACACCAGTAGTTATTTTATATGCTATCAGTGTGAAAGGAGGGGTCAAATGAAGCCTCAATATGATAGGGATCGAGTAGACTGATGACCCTACGGTAGAATAGGCTATTTATACATATTTTATAGTAGATTTACACTGATTCCCCATGAGATAGTATCTACACCCACTCTGATTTATAGAGTGGTAAATATAGCTCCATCCTAGGCTAGAAGCTGGAGTATCACTGGTCATTTAGGCGGAGGAAGTGGTTGAGGTCAAGGGGGCTAGACCCAGGATATATGGCTTAAGTAGAGAAGATATAGTTTGGAAGGTTAGGTTATATGCCATATAATTACCCATATTTTCATACATAGATATTATATCTTAATATATGAATATTAAATGTATAACATAAAGATCCACACTAGAATCATAAAGTTCGAGTGCCTTTAAAAACATGGACACATAAAAAATGGTACATAAAAGATCTTAATCATGTATATTTAATTTAATTGTAACTAGAACCCTTCTTAGTAATATCATGACTATTACCTTTATTCCTAACCTGGGGAACATAAATATTAATAAGGGGAGGTCAGACTCTTAGTATGGGTAAAAAAGGGAGATATCAATGATCACTTGTGAATAACATGAACATAAGGGTTTGAGAACATGAGCATAACAATTGAAAATAATAACCTGTAGATCATAGATCATAATCTTGAGACATGGAATAAAATTTGGAAGGTTATAAGTCATGAATCATAATAGAATCAAATAACATGATCTATGAGAGCATAACATTGGAATATTTCATAATTTTTTAACATACAAATAAGTATATAAATTTGTTTCCTTAGTAGTAAATGATCATTTATAAGACTATCATAGTGGAATGGGTTCACTCCATAAACCATAATAGTTGTCAAGGTTCACTCCCAATACTATCATTGTGGAAACATTCCCTTAATGAATTAGTTTCTCCCACTATTACTGTCCTGTTTATCTAATGAGATATCAATTTTTACTTAATGTATTGGTGGAAGATAAAATTCCCACTCATCTATGGTTATAACATGAAAAAATTCCTTGGTTGTAACATAACCACATTCCTTAGTTATAATGTAACTACCATCCTTGGTTATAACGTAACCATCATCACATAATGAAAACTATACACATGTTTTCCATAATATCATAAAACATTAATCTTATCATCTCATCATAACTTGTGAAAATAAAATCAGATTCATAAAAATTTAATCAAGTAATTATAACATAACCCATGTAAAATAAATGGGTTTTATAAAAAACTCATCAAAATAAATGTTAGATATAGAAAAATGAATTACAGCGTTCACGGAGATGGTATGTCGTACGTATGCAAGAACTCTATTTTCCATTTTTTAACAGATTGTCCAAAGGAAATTTAAATAATAAATAACCTTACAAAAATAATTATTATATCATATATTTTCATTAAATTAATCCTTATTATCATTCAAGTAAAATAGAAATTAAAAATGAATTATATCGCTCAATGGAGGTGGTAGTCCACACATACACATGATCGATGTTATCATTTTACAATGGTTTGGAAGGTAAGAAGGTAGATATGTTATTATCATTAAAAATTAAAATTATGTCATAATTACACTATATAAACACTAAACCCATAATAATACCCATTCATAAAATATGGTGATGAGAAATGGATTGTATCACTATGTGAAGATGGTAAGTTGTAGAGGCCCACGAACAATATTTTCACTTCCTATTTGACGGAAATAGGGTGGATAAAGGTTTTTTAATAATAATAATAATATTTTTGTATATTTAGGATAGTGAAGTTATTATTTTATGAATAATAAAACTTTTTTAAAGGATTCAAAATAGTAATTAAAAAATAAATTGATCGGTAAAGGCGATTACCTGTTCTTTGAAATAACTCTTTTAGATATCCTCTTAAGGGCACTAGGGTTGGTCTTTTTGGAATATAATCACCTCTATAATGTGTATATGGTATTGTAGAGATAACTTATCAGAGTTTTTTCAATCTATACGGCTTAAAGTGGTATGAAGAAGAGAAAGGTCGGGTGTCCTTTTATGATTGATGGGAGGGGAACCTGTGGGATTTATTAAATTAATTTTGATATCTAAATGGAAACAAATTGATAAGATTAAATGATAATATGATAGTTAATAAAAATAATCTCTTGTAACAAAATTTAAATAGTTTATATTAAATTTTTACCCATATCATTTTGTTTTAACCACTTGTTAACCCTTTTGAATTTTATTATAATATTAAATTTTTCAACACCTTAAATGATAATAATGATACTATAAAATGACAAAAACCCATAAATAAATGATTGATGATTTTTAAAACCATATCACATTCCTTTGGATAAATATTAGACTTTTTTAATTTTATATCATTCAATAAAAATTTATTTATTAGAAAATATCATTAATGACATTTTTAACACAATTTATTTATTTTAACTTTAAATACATCAAGAAAAAGTTTTAACAAGAATATAATTCTTTAACATAACAATAATAAGTTATATTCATCTGAAAATTTCTTTTCACACATTAAATCAGTAAAATTATATTACTTTAATTTTTTTAATATCATTTTATATATTTTTTATTAAATAGATAAATAATTCATCTATGTTGCATTAGAATTTGAGTTCATTATATAAATACTAAAAATTATAAATAAATTTATATCATGAAAATAATTTCATTAATTTCAAAATAGACACTTATATTAATTGATAGCTTTATTTCATCTTTACATGAACATATAAGAGATATTTAAAACTAAGAGAGTGACATTTTATAAAATTATTTTATTCA
Source organism: Viscum album (assembly GCA_963277665.1). Lineage (NCBI taxonomy): Eukaryota > Viridiplantae > Streptophyta > Magnoliopsida > Santalales > Viscaceae > Viscum > Viscum album. The sequence continues at coordinate 196,884,837 of OY728135.1, read as the reverse complement.
CATATTTCATAGGTTATTTTGTTGAAAAGTGTCCATTAAACAACTCAATTTCCATCCTAAGGTAATAAGTTTATAATTAACTTAATCCAATGATAATTAAACTTATAGACTTATCTCTTATTTTTAACCTAGATTAACATTATTTATCCTTTACTGGGGTAATAAATCTTACCATTCTTACTATACATATTGACCAAAAATAAAAGGGGAATATTTAAAAATTTCGAATCTCTTAATTCCAAATATGGAATAAATTTTATCAAATTAAATACCTATAAGTGGAATAAATTAATTTTAAAATAAATTCACAACATTTGAGGAAATCATCTTTTTAGAAAAATACAGTTTTAAGAATTAAGTTGGGTGGATTCTTATCCCAATCCTACAAAAATATTATATGAATGTTAAAATATTTTATTTATTGTATAATATATAAATTTCATTAAAATAATTCACCAATAATGATAAATTTAATTTATTAGGATAAAAACATATTACGCGCATAAAATACTTTTTCAAGAAAATGCCTTTTACCTATAAAACGTTTTTTATACTAAATTAAAACAGAAAATTGATTCCAATGAAAATAATTATATTTTTTAAAATATAATAAAACTAATTTTACCTTGATAACATTCTAAAAAAATAGAACTTTTTACATAATTTTTTGAATAAAATTGGTATGTTTCACAATCCCTAGAAAATAAATATTTTCATAAAATTATGAAATATTAAACCTAATTTAATTTGATATGATGATTTAACAAATTATTTTCATGATATAAATTTTTATTTGTGAAATATTCAAAAATTAGTCATAATCGTTTCTCTCAAAAATAAATAAAAATACTACTTGAAGAAAAATTTCTAAAATTAAAATGACTTTACTAAACATAAAGTGATTTGTTATTAGTAATTTATCAATACATTTAAATTTATTAGGAAATTTATATATTTAATAAATTACTTAATCATATTAATATCCACTAATTTAACATCTGGGTTATAAATATCACAAATAAAAATATTTTAATAATATATCATAGTTCGTTTAAATAGAGTGTTGACTACAACTCAAGTTATCGAATAAATTAAATTTATTTCAAAAAATGTATCTCACAAGTTCTGAGGGTGTTACATTCTCCCCCACCTTTAATAAATTTCAACCACTCAATTTTAACTAATTATCAATAATCGATTTTTTTACATTTGAAGATTCCGTTATGGAAAACCAACATCGTAAAATGGGTTAATATAACTATTCCTTCAAAAGAGGGGAAGATAAATACAATGGTTATCAGGAATAACACATATCTAGGTCTCCATATTGGTTAAAATTTTTGGTATTTGAAAATATGGAAATTTAAGAAAAAATATAACACCCAAGTACTAATAGAGAGTGATAAAGAAAATGCCCGGGAGAAAGTTAACAACCAAAAGTCCAGGAATCGGTGAGATGTTAAAATTCCATCAATTATTTGGAATTGAAGGTTATATGAATAAGAAAATTATCTTAAGATAAGTTTTATATATTTTAGGAATTCCATTTCAATATATAATAAAAATAGAAGGAAATATAGAAACTTGACAAGTAGAATCTAATTATTTAATCAATTTTCACCACAAACTCATCTTTTCTCCAAATGATAAGTATTAAAGATGGATTTTTTTTGTGCCTGATGCACTAATATCAACTTATAATGTATAAAATAATCCAAAAAGGATAAATATACCTTCATCATGTCTTTATACATTAACCAAAACCAAAATGGCTAGCATAGGATATTAAATAAACCATTATATGAGGAAATAGACCATTAACCACCAAATATTCTATAATAACACCCAAAGTATAAATTGGATAATTTAAAAAATTAATAACATAAAAATTATTTAAAATATTCTATAATAAGATTAAAACCCATGGATTAAAATTATTTGATCACATATTCATCCAAAATAAATTTTACATTTACCTCAAAATAAAATCAGTCACTCTTAATTACTCATACCAAAAATGTATATTCACCAATAATATATTATATTGAATCCCTTTAAATCCATATTAAAATGATATATTATTCCAAAAGAAAATCCAGAATTTATTCCTCAAAAAATTCTATAATGTTTTGTTTTACCTTAATTATATAATGTTCTAAAAGTAGTGAACTTCTTTCAAAATAACATTAATCTCCAAATCATTTTTCAATCCCATGGTCATATATATGATAAAACATATTCTCACAAAACCAAATTAGTCTCTTTCGGTAACATCATTAAAAAAATCATACTAACCAACACATCACATAATCCAATGGTAGATATTACACCCTTGTCTCCATTAAATTATGGGTTCGAGCCCCATGGGCTTGTTGGATTTGAGAGGTTGTCCTTTTATATAAAACTATATTAATACAATTCTCATAAAATCCCAAAAAAATAAATTTTACATTCTTAAAAATAACCTTAATCATCAAAGATAAAATAATCCATAAATTTAATCAATACCTTTCAACTTATGAAAAGTGAATCCTTCTTCAAATATACTTCATGCTAAACCGAAGGTTTATATATACCTTAAATCAATAAAAACCTCCCAAAATTTCATTAGTTACATTAAAATATCATCACTTAAAACCGAAATATGGGTTTCTAATACTTTGAACTTATGATCAACCTGAAACTCTTAAACCCATATTATTGTCCATAACTCTTAATTTATTCTTACATGAAGACATATTTTCTGCCAAAAATTAACACAATCCTTAAAATTTTCATGACTGTTATAACCAAAATTTTATTGATATAATTATTGAATCCTAAAACATAAACACTTAAATCCTTTAACTTTAAATAGTGGCATGGAATAGGTCCTTCATTTTCCAAGTAGTTAACTCTAAGATTATGGAATTGTCTTGGATAGTGTATATATTCCTAACACATGATACATTGAAGTATAAATGGTACCTTATTATGGACTACATTTTCCTCCATAGAACTCTTCATATTTCCTTGGTAATTACTTTCTTTGTGTCCTTATTTTTTACACTCAAAAAATCTTATAGTTCCTCTGATACATTTTTTTAATGCTTCTTCCCACATTCTCAACATTTAGAAAGATGAATATTTTTTACTTAATGGTTTTCACAAAATAAATAATTCTCTTATTAGGCATGTCAATAATCTTACTTATATATAGGTTGTTAATTATATAATGTGATATATTATTAGGAATAATCACAAGGTTTCACATTCTAAATCTTATTTCATTTGGTTTCTCATGTTGATAATCATTCCATTGTTATTCAATGTTAACATGAATTCTATGGGTTCCATCCATTGACTAAAACCAAAAATCATAGTGTGAGAAACCATAGTCAAAGTGACGAATCAAGAATTTATATGATATCTAAATTATGACACCTTTTTTCAATCAATGACATAATAGGTTTATTTTAGACCATTCATGATCATTAAAACAATTAGGATGTATCATATACTTCGACTTATCACTGGAGTTCTCACTAAAGTTTTATTATCCAAGTTTCCAAAGGATAACTAAACCTATCTTTGATACAAACTATAATGTCCCATACTTTTCATACATAGACATCACATCATAATAGGTGAATATCCATTATATAACATAAATATCCATGTCATAATATTATAGTTATAGTTCCTTTTGAAACTTATGCACATAAATTGTTGGTTCATAAAATATCTACATCTTCTCCCTTTACATTCTTCATAACTAGAACCCTTCTTATACATATCATGCTTAGTGCCTTTTTTCATAACCTGGGGAAAGGAAACATAAAAAAGGGTGTTCTTAGATTCTATGTAAGTGTATAAAATGGAGATATCGATGATCACTTGAGTATAACATGAATGTAATGGTATAATAACATTTTTTTTAACATTTGAAAATCATACAATGCATATCATAGACCATAATCTTGATTCATGGCATAAAAAATTGGTAGTTCATAAGAAATGAATCATAATGTAATCAAATAACATGACCCGCGAGAGCATAACATTGGAATATTTCATAGGTTTGTATAATATACATAACCATATAAAATCATTTCCTTAGTATTAAAGGATTATTACCAAGACTTTCATAGTGCAATGGGTTCACTATCAAAAAAAAATTGTAGTAGTTAAGTTTCACTCCAAAGATTATCATATTGGAAAAATTCCCTTAATTAAATAGGTTCTCTTCCCATTCTAGTTCTATTTATCTCACGAAATATCAATCTTTACCCAATACATTGGTTGGAGATATAGGTCTCGCCCATCCTTGGTTAAAATGTTATTGCCATCCTTGGTTAAAATATAACCACCACCCTTGGTTATAACATAACCACTATCCTTGGTTAAAAAATAACCACTATCACATAATAAAAATCATACATATATGTTCCAAAAGATCATAAAATTTCATTATATCATTGCATCATAACATATTCAAGGAAAATGTGTTTTATAAACATTTCAACAATTCACTCTAACATAACCCATGGAAAATAAATGGGTTTCATAAACATCTCATCAACATAAGAATTTACCATCCACAGAAAAAATAGGAATTAAATCATGTAATCATATTCCAAGTAAATAATAATTAACATGAAGTATGTAATGTTATATGTAAAATGATTTTGAAAGACCACATGGAACATTTCTGGAGGAAAATATCCTTTTCACTTTGAAATAACTTTTTTTAAGATGGGTATTTAACAATTATTAAAGAGACATTTTATTTAAAACAATCTTGGAAACTTGTAATGGAATCCAAAAAAAATTATCAGTCATAATGTCGGGAAATTATGTTCATGTCGTATATGTTAAAAAACACTCCTTTCACACTTTTGTGGAAAAAGTAAAAATGTAACTCATTTAGAAAATGACAAGAATATTCATTTTAAACCATTTTTTAGAAATTAAAACATGGCTAAAATTGAATTTAAAAAAATATATGAGAATATTAAAACCCTTAATGAAAAATAATTAGAAAATATAGACATAAAAGAAAAAGGTTTTTCGACTGAAGAGAGATATAAAGATAATTATCATTAAAAAAATTTGTATCTTGTGCACTTAATATGAGGAAAATAAAATAAAAACATGAATTATAAATAAATAACTAGAGGATAATAAAATTAATGTTTCTATTTAGAGGTACATCACAATATTTCATCATCAAAAACATATAATAAACAATCCTGATAAACAATGAGATTGTAACATAAAACTCTTACACTTTGGTAAATTTTGAATCAAAATACCCATGAAAGAAAAAACCTAATATGGATATATATCCGATAATTTTCATTATAATAATTATAAAATTAATTAATTGGTAGTATATACACTACATAAAATAAACAAGTGGTGTATAAGGCATGTGTCCCACCAAAATAATTGTGAGATGAAAATCTCTTAGCTTAGGTTTAACTTCTTCCATACATGTTTTAATATCATATATAACAAATAAAAATTTATTATACATATTTTATTTTTTCAGTATCATATACATCATACCATATATGATTTACCTATAAATATTTATCATGTTTTTATTATCAAATATTTATTAAGATCATTGTTTTGGGTGATATCCACTTCATTTTTATTTTATGCTCTAGTTCGGTAGTTTCGGTCCTTGTTTTTTTTATCATGGTAATATATTCTCCTGAATGTTATTAATGATATAAATATCATATATATTAATTATATATATTTTTAGATACATTTATAAGTTATATATATACAAAAATTAATTACACCAATCATGGAGACTGTTGGTCGTATGTATGCATGAATATTGTTTTCATTGTTTTTAAGAATGGAAAAAAGTATGGTAAATATTAAATAAAATTTATATAATCATTATTATATCATATATATTCATTAAATATATCCTTAATACCATCTATGTAAAACAAAAATGAAAAATGAATCACATCGCTTCATGGAGTTGGTTGTCCACACGTACACACAATCGATATTATCGTTTTCCAACGATTTGGAAGTTAAGAAGTTAGATATGATATTATAGTTACAAGAGTATAAATATTAGATAAGTATAATATTTAAATTCTAAACCCATCATAATATCCATTCATCAAATATGGTGATGAGAGATGAATTATATCGATGTGTGGTGATGGTAAGCTATACGTACATGAGAATGATATTATCACTTTCCATTTGATGGAAAGAGGGTCAATAAAGGTGTTTCTACAATAATAATAAAATTTAACTATATTGATAATACAAAATTAATTATTTAATGATTAATATAATAGATTTAAATAAAATAAAGTGATTGGTTAAGGTGATAACTTCTTCTTTGAAATAACTCCTTTAGATCTCCTATTAATGGATCTAGAGTGGTTTTGAGAATAAACTAAACTCTAAAATTTTTATTGTGGAGTTTATAAGAGAACATGGAGTATTTTGTTCAAGTAGGAAGGCTCAAAGTGGTGTGAAGAAGAGAAAGGTGGGGTGCTCTTTTATAATAGAAGGGAGGGGAACCCTTGAAATTTATTAAAATATTAAATTAATATAAATAAATTTGGATGTAAAAATGGTCCCAAATTTATAATATTTAAAATAATATGATAAATTGTTTAAATCCTATCATCCATTAATATTTATACAAGTTTGGATCAAATTATGTTACCCTTATCATTTTTTAACCGTTTATTAACCCTTTTGACAATTATCGTAATATTAAAGTCTTCTACCCTTTAAGGGTTAACAATGTTCCTATAAAATTACAAACAACACATAAATGGACTATGGTTGATGTAAAAAACCACATCCCATTCATTTGTTCGAATCTAATATTTTTATGAATTTTATATCATTTAATAAAATATTATTTATTATAAAATATCATTAATGTCAATTTTAACACTATTAAATTAATTTGAGTTTAAATACATCAATAAATTAACTCACTAATATATCAGGTTAATTTAAAAAATTCATATCACACATTAACTCACTAATATTATATTAATTTCAATATTTTTAAAATAATTTAATATATTTTATTTATTAATTGGAGAAATATTACATTAGTGATGCATAAGAATTTAAGGTCATTATATAATTACAAAAAAATAGAAATAAATTTTTAATCATGGAAATAGTTTAATTAAACGCAAACTAGGAACTTATATTAACTCATAACTTTTTTTTATCCCTATGTCGACACAGAAGAGATATTTAAAACTAAAAGTGACATTTTGTAACATTCATTACATTAAATATTATATAGTCCATTTTCATAGAAAATGTCCATTAAAAAAAATTTCAGCCTAAGCTGATAAGGTTGAAATTACCTTTATCCTATAATAATTATTATGAAAAATATATGGCCTTATCACTTATTTTTATTTAGATTAACCCGATTTATCCTTTACCAAGGTGATAAATTTTACCACGGTTGTTATTCATATTGACCAATAATAGAAGGGGTCTATTTACCAAATTTTTACCTAATAACTCAAAATAAGGAATTATTTTTATTAAATTTAATAACTATAATGGGAATAAATTTATATTAAAATAAGTGTGCAAAACAGAACAAAAACTACTTTTTAGAAAAATATAAATTTTAATCATAATATCAGATTTATTCTTATCCCAAGCCTAGAAAAATATTAGATGAATATTAAAGAAAATTATTGAGAATTTAATATATATAAATATCATTAAAATAATTAAACATTATTTATCAATTTAAATTATTAAGATAAGAACACTTTGTGCACATAAAAATAGTTTTTTAGTAAAATGCCTTTTTACATATAAAAATATTTTTATACTAAATTAAAAGATAGAAATTAATTACAATGAAACTAATTATATTATTTAAAATATAAGAAAAATAATTTAATATTGAAACCATTTTGAAATTTTTTTTTAACATTTTACATACAGGTTTCAATAAAATTGATATTTTTCACTATTCACAAAAAATCAATCTTTTCAAAAAATTCACAAAAAATAATCCATAGAAAATTTTAATATTTTAATTTAATAAATGGTGTTCATTTTAAATAATAAAATTTCTAAAAGTTAAATAAATTAATTACAATATTTTCTCACAAAAAAAAATAAAAATTTTTTTTGGATGAAGATGTATTTTTTCATGAATAAAATGACTTTACTAAAAATTGAGTGATTATTTACTGAGAGTTTAACAATAAATTTATATTTATAAGGAAATTTTTATGTATTTCATAAATTATATAATCCTATTCATACCTTCTAACTTAATATATATGGTTTTTATATCACAAATAGTAACATTTTTATAGTATATCATGATTATTTTACACACGGTGTTGTGTATAACACAAGATATAGAAGAAATTGAATTTATTTTAAAAATATATTTCATAAAATCTTATTATGTTATAGCTTATGGCCATAGTTATGGATAGTTACAAGCATTTTATCCTTCATCTTCTAAGAAGATAACCATTCCATCTATAGTGTGTGATACGATCTTCGTAGCCTCGACTTTTGTATCTGCTTTGTTTGACATAGTTGCTTCAGAATCATTCATATTAGATGATTTAATGGGAATTATTTATCTTTAGATAAAATACTTTTGTGGGGTGATGTCCCATGACACCCCTTTTGGAATCTAGTTATATAGCATTTTCTAGTACAAGGAGTGTATTCTAGAGATAGGAGGCTACCATTTCTTATAGAACCTATTCATCCTCAAGATGATGGGATTTGAAATAATTATTTGGATGGACTGGTTATTACCTTTTTTAGTCCATATATATTTCTATCACCAGAGCATCTATTTCTCATTACTAGCAAATGGTATCTATTTTCACAAGGGATAATGTGATGTCTAGAAAAGTTAAACTAGAACTTAGCATCACAGGCTAGGTGGAGTGTCAACCAATATTTCTAGCCGTTTTCTTGATGATCAGAGAGTATAGATGGTTTTCTTTCCACCAGTTGTAAACCATTTTATAGATTTATTTCCTAAAAAACATGGGATTCCTCTTGAGAAATATGAAGAGTTCACCATTGATATTATTCTTGGAGAAGAACTATCATTTATCCATCTATATAGGATGGATCCTACTAATATTCAAGAACTCAAGGGGAAGCGAGAGGATCTATAAGTCAAAGGGTTTCTACAACCCAATAATTCTACTTGGGGTTCACTTATACTTTTTTCAAAGAATTCGGATGGTTCCATATGAATATTTGGGTATTACTGATGGTCAAATAATCTTATAGCTAATATTTGAAAATCACATCCTCATATAGAAAGTCTCTTAGAAAAACTATAAAGATCCAAGTCCTTCTCAAAGATTGATTTGAGATCAGGTTATCATCAGGTGAGATGCATTCCCTTTAATATACCATGTCCAAAAATCTAATGTAGGTATGGAATATATGAATATTTGGAAATGTCATTCATACTAAAAAAATGTGCCTTTTTTATTTATGGACTTGATGAATTGGTTTTTTTACCCATAACTAGATTCCTTTCTGGTCATTTTATAGGATGATATATTAGAGTACTCTTAGACTATAAATTATCTTTTCAAACACCATGAAATCATACATAGTACAATAATAGAGAATTGGATATATTCCAAGCTCAATATGTTCCAATTTTGGATCGATAAAGTTTAATTCCCAGGTGACATTATATCATATGTAGTTATATTTATGGATTCAAAGAATATGAGAGATGTTGTTTCCTGGGATTTTTCCAAGATTTTTTTGATATATAGAGATTCTTGATTTTTACTAGTTACTATCGGTGATTTATACTGATATTTTATCACCATCAAAGATAAATTATAGGCTTTAGAAATAAGGGTCTAAGGTTTGTATAGTCTAAATCTTGTGAGAATACCTTTTAGTATTTGAAGGGAAGGTTGACCTCAACATCGATCCTAATTTTTCCTAATCCTGGTAGAGGTGAAAGCATGACCGATTGTCGCCTATCGACCAGTCAAAGTTCTGATGCTCTGCTAATGTGTATAGTAGCACTCAGGTCGAATACTCAGTGATGATGCTTTTTAATAATCATTTGTTTTTATTTGATTGTATTTTGATTAGGGGTTTTGTTTGTAGAGAATAATTGAAAAGATTGATTGATTTAACAACTTAATAAATATTGGGTTTAGTTCATCATTAGGTAGTTAATCTTGTGATATCCTTGAGCTCTGCTTTATATTGCATTAAATTAACACCCATGTCACATGTTGACGTTGATTGGAATTCCCAATTATTAAGGCTGTAATCCAAGCCTTAACATAACTTAGGGTTCTAATATTAATCATATCTTGTTTATGGTAGTGTATTTATGGTTCCAATAATCCATGGAAACCACTTGTTAAAAAAACAAATCATTAATCCATGACATGTTAAGTCCAACATACATAATGTTAATTCAAAGAATACTCATCGAGCAAAAGCTATCAATTTCTTAACATCCCTAAATTACAACTCACCCAAATGATATATTTAATATTACATATAAATTATTATTAATCTGGTTATAATGATTATTATAAAAAATTAAGAATAAAAAAAATAAATGGATAAGAAAAGAGTGATGCGTCGAACAATCACACAAACGATGATGATAATTAAAAATGAACATTAGATTGATTGAGAAAGCAAAAGAAAAGAAGGTGATTCAACTTTATTTAATCTATTTTAAGAAAATTAATATTAATCTATAGAAGGTAGATGAGAATAAGAGATATTTAAGAATAAACATGCATTAAAATAGAATTACAAAAAAAGACTTACAATATTAAAATAATGATGAATAGAAAAGTAAAAGGAAACAAAGAGAGGAGGAACAATATCTCAAGTCAAAACTAGAGTATGGAAGGTCCTCTCAAGCCCCTGGAAAGGCTTTCTTCATTCCAATATGTTCTCATATCTTCTAAAATACCACCTACTTTGAAGGATAGGAGGGGGATGTATTTACAACCAAATGAAGTGGACTATTTACATTCTCAATTTGTCCCTACACTTGGGTCGACAATTTGGATATCTGGATAACCGAATCTAGAGATATTTCCTTCTTCAAAGTTATAGACAATAATGTTTTCTGACCATTCTAAAACCTTTGAGGCATTTGGACTTATGGATCCAAAGTTATCGTGGTTTCAATAAACAATGTTAAACTGTCCATTTCTATCCATGGTTTTTCAATGGCCAACATGTGAAAGGATTTTGGAATAGTAATATGCCTTCAAATCCGAATGTTGTATTCAAAAACGTTGTCCGCCTATATCTCCAATTTCACACTAAAAATCTCAGCTTGATTTGATGAATATATTAGGAGACATGTCATGAATACTATACTGATTTTAATTCCCATCCCGAATGGTGGGATGAGTTTAAATGAATCATTTGGGCATTTTTTATTTGGATTTGGGCCATTAAATTTTTATCCAAGACTCATTATACTGTCCCCTAAACGTTGGAGGAGAATAAAGTAATTTGGACTTCCTATTGAGCCCAGGAATTAAATCTTCTTGGATGGTCCAATTTCTTCACAGATTCTGTAGGCCTTCTTGTGTGGTCCATATGGGCTTTCAAATGGAAGATTTGGACCATGATTCCTTATAATAAAATGTTGTATATTGAATTAGGAATCCCAAAAAACAAGAACAACACAATTTGGATTAGTAAGGGGACATTTATAAAAAAAATAGTAGCATGAATCAATTGGACTACTTCTAAAAATGGTCAAAAATTATACTTAGTATTAAAACATTAATATTTCACAAAACTTATGCACATTTCATATAAAATTATTAAAGGGAGTATATAATAAGTCATGAAAATATTAATAACATCAACTCCCCACACTTAGTCTTTTGTTTTTCCTCATCTTCAATAAATATAAAAACATGACAAGAATCATTTTCACTCACCATCAAATATTAAAATTTTGTTTCCCCAATCAGGGGAGGTTTAGAAAATGTCACTCATCCATATTGAAATCCACCACAAGTTGTTACAGAAACAATGTTCCAAAAACAATTCATTTTTTCATGCTCAATTTTATAAATAGAAAATGGTGGAACACAAAACTTACTCCTCTCAAGATAGTAAAATTTATTTATGGAGCTTCACTCATTAACCTACCAAAAGTGAAAATCTTAGAGTTGGTAAGATCTCTAAGCTTACACTCCCTATCCTAAAGTGAAAAATAATCAAGATTTATTTAAAGGTGTTTTCTCTATAGATATGGGATGGTAGGAATTCATTATTCAAAAGATTATAAAGAGGGGTAAAACACCAACATGGAAAAAGTAATGCATATTTTTAAAACAAAATTAACATGGAAGAAAATGAAAACACATATTTACAAGGGAATAATTGTGTGAATAAAGACAAAAGTGAGGAATAAAATTTCAAGGGGATGAGAATATGGAATATTTAAAAAACACAAAACTTCTCCCAATGACATAAGTTTTCATTATTTTTCTTTTTTCTTTTTTCTGTATTTTTTTGAAATTTGAACTTGAAATAGATCTCACACTCATATCCCAACCCATGATTGATCTCCTCGCAACACTAATTGTAATAGTTATAACAAGATCAAAGGTTGAGGAAGAGTGATTTTTGACCTACCCAAGAAACAACCCAATTTTTTTTATTGAATTTATTTTAAACACTTGTCAATAACATTTAAAAATTTACAAAAATTAAAGTACATTACATTCCCTAAAACACATTGAATGAAAAACTCTCCCCCACACTGAAATGTATGCTTTCCCTCAAGCATATGATAACATGGTGAAAAGGGTACCCAAAATGAAATCCATTCCCCCCACACTTAAATTTCAAAAAAATTATCCAATGAAAATTCATGTTGATATTGGGTGGGATAAGGTATTGGGCTTGTAAGATGATAATCAAAGAAATGATTTTCATAGGCTCAAAGGGGATTTTAAAAAGAGGATTAATGTTAGTAAAATGGGAGGCTATTTGGCTATTGTGATTATAATGTGGTTTAGAAAATGCCTCTATCATATTAATGTGCACCAATGTAGGAAATTCAGCTTGAAGGCCCACAAACTCAAGACTCACAAATGGGGGTGAAAACACACATTTTTAAAATGTGTCCATATATGGACTTATCATGAAATATAATGTTGTTACTCATGGTTGGGGAAAATCATTTTCCAAATCAGTAAGTGAGTATTAAAAATTTATTGGTTTTGAAACAATATTCTTTATCCAAATATATAATGAAAAAAAGAGTGGAAACCATGTCTTTTGACTCCCCAAAATGGTTGGACAAAATTTGAAAATTGAATGTGAGTAATCCTGACTCTGGTTTTTCCATATTTTTTATGTGTTTTTTTAGTTTTTTAGGTTTTTTAGTTTTTTATAAAGACACCCACACAAAAGAGGAAGATTAAATAAAAAATTGTGATGAGGAACGTGGTAAAAAACAAAATGAGAAAGAGGTAGGAAGAAGAAGAATAAATAGAGAGAGATAGAAAGAGAAGAGGAGTTAAAGGGAAAGAGGTTCCCCCTAGTTTGGATTTGGTGGGTTTCCATCGCCATCCAGTGATGGGTCAACTACAAAATTTGGGGATCTGATTGAATTTGATGTGTTTCCAGGATTGTGGGATGTTATCGGAAAAAGAAAAATCATTATTCATCTAATGAAAAACTAAAAAGAAATTAAAATTTCATAAAAGTTAAAGAGAACATGGGTTGCCTCCCAAGAAGCACTGCATATATTTTTCTACAATTGGACAGTTGTAGTGTACTACCCATAGTCTGACGGTGGCCATAGTATTTTCCCAACTCCATTGTGCTTCCAGAAACACTTTTCCTTAGGGAGACCTGATAATTAATTTGATAATTTCATCCCTTCCTTGTTGTTTCTCTTGCAATTCAACAGGGGTGGAAAGAGCATATGACTATCCTCCCTTTGTTCTTCAATGTGAGGAATGATTTTATCCACCAAGTGATGGTTTTCTATTCTTGGAAATTTAGTAAGTTGTCTCAATTCTGATGGTTCATTTATTTAAGGTTCAGATAACATGAAACCAGAGTATGAGATCCCAATTTTTTTGACACATTAATTTCATCACTTACCGATGTAGATTAATGAGAAACATTGGATTCATAAGACTAAATAAATTTTTTAATATCCTTTATATCAATTTTTTTCACCAAATAATTAACAATTTCAACCTCACTAGTGATCAATTTATTAATTTTGGAACAAATCTCACAAATTTATCTCCCATCAGGGCACATAAACACATTGGTTCAGGGTTCTCCTCACATATAACAGAATTTTCAGAACCATGGATAGGAAATTATGAATGTTGTATAATCAGATTTGAATCAAAAAATGAACAAGATTTTTCGTTTTCCCTATTACCATCCATGTTGGAGAAGTGGAGGCCAGAGGTGAGATGGGATTCCAAAGATTTTTCAAGATTCTTTATATCAATGGAGTTTGCATTTGTAATTTCAACATAAAATTCTCTATTTATGACTTGGTTAATGGGGATTCCATATTCACAAACTCCTCTATCAGTAGAATAGGAAGAACATGATGGTTTGAGATTCAGCACACTCATAGAGAAACTTTTGGAATCATGGATAGAGAATACAGATTGATTCTCTGATGGGTATTGAATGGATTTAAAAATATTGAACTTGACCCATTGGTCACCAAATTCCATGGATAAGATGCCAGCATGGACATAAATATTGGTTTTATATGTCATAAGGAAAGGTCTTCCTTGAATCATAGTAGATTGAAAAAAAGTGGTGTCACCTTCAATGTCAAGGAAATAGATGTCAGCTGGGAAGATAAGATCATTGACTTGGATAATAACATCCTCAATTATTCCCTTAGGGCTTGCAGTGCTTCGATTATCCAATTGAATTACAACACCCGTTGGGTGCAAGGGACCTAGACTATGGTCGGAGAATATGTATTTGGGCATGACATTAATTGAGTCTCTTAGGTTGATGAGTGCATCATCAAAGTTAGAACTTACAATTTGGCATGGAACCGTAAAGGTACCTAGATCTTTTCACTTTATGGGAATAGAATACTGGGTGGAAACATTTTCGAAGGTCCTAAGCTGCCTCTTATGCGTAAACAACTCCTTGATAAACTTAACATACTTGTGGATTTCTTTTATGTCATCTAAGAGAGAAATGTTTACTTCAACATGTCTAAACATTTCAAGCATTTTAGGATTGGGTTCAAATGACTTATTTGGATTAGAAATGCCTTTAGAGAAAGGAATTGGGTTCCTAAGTGGAATTGAAGGAGGTGAGGGAAATGGTTTATTTTCCTTTTCACATTTATTTTTCTTTTCATTTTCTAGGTCATCATTTAAAGGTTGGTTGGAGGAATTATCTTGAGGATTAGAAATTTTCTCCCCTAATCAAAGTGCAATTGCACTTACATTACCCTAGGGGTTGGGTAATGGTTGAGATAGGAGTTGGGAAGAATTTTATTGTTATTATTTGCTCAGGTGGGATGAAATTTGACCAATTTGGGTTTAAATGTTTTTTAGGTTGGAATGGATGAAGGGGGAAAGATTTTCCACTGCACTTTCCCACAGTTTCTTGGAAGAATAGGATTGTCCCGAATTGGAATTACCTTGATTTTGGTTCTTGAGAAAGAGATTTTATTGGTTTGGGAATTGGGAAGGCTCACTGGGATAGTGGAATCCAATAGGAGGAAGAGGTGGATTGATCCATTGAGGTTGAGGAACACAAGGATAAGGTTGATGGAAGTTACCACCACCTTGACCATATTGAAATTGGTTTGGGTTTTGACGAGATAATTGAGGGGGATGAGATACAGAATTACCATACCTCAGGCCTTGGTTATAGGAAGAGGAGAAGGGCTTAGAGTGTGGCTGGTTGATGTTTCTAACAAACTAACCTGATAGTTGAGGGTTCGTGTTCTGCTGAGCATAGGATGCATTGATCTCCATTGGTCTGGATGAATTAAAGGTATCCTATTGAGGTTGTGGAAATGTGTAGGTTGGATGAGATGGGGACCTACAGATTCCATAGTTCTTGATAGGTCTAGGGAATAGATATTGTGAAGAAGATGAGGTTGGGGCTTTGGATGCCACATATATTTGTCACACAAGACCTGTAAGTTCACTCATCCACTCGATCATCTAGTTTGGCTCTATTGATTAAATGTCATGGCCTTTTTCAACTTGAGCATGTGCTCGAGTGTGTAATTTTTTTGTGTTCGCTGCCATGTTACTTATGATATCTCTTGCAGTTGCAGGAATTTTATCAACAAGAGCACCACCACTTGCAGCATCAATGAGAGTTATCTCCATCGCTAATAAACCCTCATAGAAGTATTGAATGAAGATTTGGTCAGGGATTTGGTGATGTGGGTAGGTTGAAACAAGCTTTTTGAACCTCTCACAATACTCATGGAGCGATTCACTTGGGAATTGATGAATACGACTTATTTCCATTCGGGTAGAAGTAGTACAATATGCAGGAAATAATTTCTCTAAGAAGAGTCGCTTCATGTCATTCCATGTGGTTATAGAACCAGGAGGAAGGTAGTAGATCCATGACTTTGAAGAGTCAGCTAGGTTGAAAGGTAATGCTCACAGTTTTATTTGTTCCTTAGAAACACCTTGAGGCTTCATGGTAGAGCACACCACTAGGAACTCTTTAAGGTAGTGATGTGGATCCTCACCGGATAGCTCATGGAAATAGGGAAGAAGTTAAATAAAACCTGATTTGAGTTCGAATTTAACCTCTATGTTTGGATATTTAATACCAAGAGGTTGTTAATTTATATCAGGGGTAGAAAGTTCTTTATGTGTTTGATCCCTAGGATTGACCATTTCTAATTCTACTGGTTGGACAAGGACATGTTCTTGAATGAGTTTATTATCTCTTATGTTCCTCCTAATTTGGAGAAGTGTCCGCTCAATTTTAGGGTCGAGGAAATATAAGTTATTGTTAGGGACTCTATGGGGCATTCAAAGAGATGTTGGAAGAAAGAGGATGATGGGTTTTTCTTTGTGTTTTTTTTTTCAGTTTGTGATTTTTATGAGAAGGTTAGTTTTTCTTTGTCTTTTTTCCAATTTTTTTATAATTTGGTTTTTTTAAAATAACCAAAAACTAATGACTACATACAGAACCCTCCCCAAAAACAGTTCCATTTGAAAGTGTGGACAATTGTCACCTATCAACCGGTCAAAGTTCTGATGCTCTGCTAATGTGTATAGTAGCACTCGGGTCAAATCCTCAGTGATGATACTTTTTAATAGTCCTTTGTTTTTAGTTCATTGTATTTTTATTAAAGGGGTTTGTTTTTAAAGCTTAATTGAAATGATTTATTGATTTAAAAATTTAATAAATATTCGGGTTAGTTCATCATTAGGTAGTTAAGCTTTTGATATCCTTGAGCTTTACTTTATATTGCATTAAATTAACACCCATGTCACATGTTGACGTTGATTGGAATTCCCAAGTTTTAAGGATTTAATAAAAGTATTATATTATCTTGGGGTTTTAATCTTAATCATATGTTGTTTATTGAAGTATATTTATGGTTTCAATAATCCATGGAAACCACTCGTTAAACAAAAAAAGTCATTAATCCATGACATGTTAAGTCCAACAAACACAATGTTATTTCAAAGAATACTCATCAAGAAAAAGCTCTCAATCAGTTAATATCCATAAATTACATATCACCCCAGTGAGAGATTTACTCATCCATTTAAATTATTAGTAATCTATTTATAATGATTATGATGATAAATTAAGAATATAAGAAAAGGAAATGGATAAGAAAAGAGTGGTGTGTCGAACACACACATAAACAATGATGATAATTAAAAACAAACATTAGATTGATTGAGAAAGAAAAAGAAAATTAGGGTATTAAAATATATTTAAACTATTTTAAGAAAATTAATATTAAACTATAGAAGGTGGATGAGAATAAGAGATATTTAAGAAGAAACATGCATTAAAACAGAATTACAAAAAAAGACTTACCTTATTACAATAATGAAGAACACAAAAGTAAAAGAAAACAGAGAGAAGAGGAAATATATTTTAAGTGTAAAATTGAGTATGTTAGGTCCTTAAAAGACCTTGGAACGGCTTTTTTCATACCAATATGTGCTCCTCTCTTTTTAAATGTCAACCCCTTTGAAGGAGAGGAGGGGGTGTATTTATAGCCCAAGGGAGTGGATTGTTTTCATTCCTAATCTATCCCTATACTTGGATTGAAGATTTTGACATCCATATAGCCGAATATATAGATATATCCTTATTCAATGTTGTAGATAATAATATTGTCTGACTACTATCAAATGTTGGATGCATGTGGACGTATGGAGCCAAAGTTATGGTGGTTTCAATAAACAATATTAAACTATCCATTTCTATCCATGTTTTTTTGATGGCTAAAATGTGAATGTATTTTGTAATATTAAGATGCCTTCAAATAAAAATTCTTTATTCAACAAAGTCGGCCTCATATATCTCTTCTTTCACACTACAAAATCTCATCTTGGTTTGATGATTACATCAGGAGGCATGTCATTAATATTGTACTGATTTTAATGCCTTACCAGAATGGTGGGATGAGTTTAAATGAATCATTTTGGCATGTTGTATTTGTATTTGGGCCTTGAAAGTTTTATCCATGACTACTTAAATGGTCCCCCAAACTTTGGTGGAGAATAAAGGAATTTGGACTTCCTGATTGATCCCAAAAAGTAAATCTTCATGGCTAGTCCAGTTTCTTCACAGATTTTGCAGGCCTTCTTGTGTGGTCCATATGGGCCTTAAAATGGAAGAATTGGCCCATGATCCCTTATAATGAAATGTTGTATATTGAATTAGGAATCCTAAAAAACAAGAACCGCAGAATATGGATTAGTATGGGGAGAGTTATAAAGAAAATAGTATGCTGACTCAATTGGACTACTTCTAAAAATGCTCAAAAATTATACTTAGTATTGAAACATTAATATTTCACACAAATTATGCAAATTTATATAAAATCAGTAAAGGGATTATATAATAAGTCAAGAAAATATTAATAACCTCTAGAGGATACATTGTTTATTGTGATGTGTCATCCATCAGACAAAGAGCTATTTTGATATAATGGGAATGATTTGTGGTATATAGGTATCATTAGATGAGGCCTCACGAGCATAATTACCCAATGCATGACCTAGAGTTACTAGTTTTTTTTCATGACTTGTGTTTCTAGATACAATAGCTAAAAGGGGTGCTGTTTTTGGTACACACTGACCATAAGAGCCTCAAATATATATTCTCTCAATGAGACATAAACCATTAAAAAAAGTGGTGGGTTTAATATCTTTAGTATTTTGAATTCGGGATCATTTACACACCAGGTAAAGGAAATTCATTTGTTGATGCCTTGAGATGAAAAACATATACAAAAATGTTTTAAGAAACTAGTGGTGAATGGAATTTGATGGGTCTATTTTTATAAATGCATCTATAAATCTAATAGTTTCATGGGTATCTAATCCTCATGGATTTATTAGTGTCTTCATCACTTCTGTATCAAGTGAATGGGAGTAAAATTTCATATCCCAATGGCATTGTACTAAGGGAAACTATTCCTAGAGAGGACTCACCACCTAGTGTTGTTGTTGATGAGGATGACACCCTATATATCCATGGGCGATTCTAGGTTCTTACAAACATCTGAGAGGAACAGATGTGGGAATATCAAACCTCCAAATGGGAATTACACTATGGGATCAATAATATAAGGACCTGGCCTTAAACATTACATAATATTGAATTAAATAGATAATTCACATTGAGGATCTTTTCTAGATTAGAGTTTTAGAGAATTAGGCATAACAATTACATTACATCTGATAAATTACAAAGTAGAAATTACTACACAGTTTCCATTTTTTTACAAAACATGAACTCTTAAAAAAAGAGTCATGTCTAGATCCATGTTTTAGACAACATGACTTTTCCTTGATCCCATCCTTGACCCTATTCCTATTTATGTCCTATGAAAACAATTCAAACTTGTGATAAGCATAAAAATCTCAGTAAGGGTTATAAATCGAAGAATGAAAACATTTGTTCATAAATGCATTCAAAACATGAAATGTTTTACTTACCTCATGAAATCATAAGATTTATGAAAGAAAAATAAAAATCACAAATCATAAAGTTAACTTGTGGCATCCATATCATACTTACATTGCAGCTAACACAGCTACATACAAAGTTAATTTAGAATAACAATCACAGTATATTCCCTAAATTTCTTAGGATAAACATTCATGTTTACCTCCGTCACGTTACCCAATGCATTGGAGAGCTATCTCGGGCTCACCCACCCTAGTTTTATCACAGAACCACCCGTATACGTAAATAATTCCCAAAAACCATAACATGATCATAACACATAACATAAGCATAAAGGAAAGATAAAATTTCCACATTGCAAATAATAAAATATCATTTCAAGATATTGAAATAATAAATCCATTTTCAAAATCATTTTCAATACCAAAATACATAAAAAGAGTATATGGTATTTATTTTTCCTTTTAAAAACATTCTGGCTTGTTAAAGAAGCCAAAGATCAACTAATACTCACGACGACGGAAAGGTCGTTGTCACCACTTACGTTAAAAAAACATTCCTTCTTTTCATTTAGTAAAAATATTCGTATAAAAGTATTCCCTTTGGATAAAATGAAAATTCAACGGGATTTATACACCGTATAAAATAAAGTCATGTAGAAAACTAAAAATGCCTCAATGAAAGAAGATTGAGATGAAGTCCCTTACTTCGTGTCCGACTTGACCAGTTCGTTCATTAATCTCCTGAATAATAAATTAAAGTTAATTTATACTTGCTTAAGAACCTTTTTCATGTTTATTATTCCTTTCATATCACTTATTTC
Source organism: Viscum album (assembly GCA_963277665.1). Classification (NCBI taxonomy): domain Eukaryota; kingdom Viridiplantae; phylum Streptophyta; class Magnoliopsida; order Santalales; family Viscaceae; genus Viscum; species Viscum album. Next base: position 196,863,833 of record OY728135.1, on the reverse strand, counting down.
CATGTTATAAACATTATTTAATCATTTTAGTTAATAATGTTCATTTTGTCGATATTTGATACTTGGGTCAAAAATGAACACCTTATATTTACAAGTTGTCCATGTGGTCAATAGTCCATTATATCCAGAGTGGTATTCATGATTTTAGATATCATATATATCAAATATATCCAGTATATACATGTATTTATAATAGTACATAACATTTGGAGGTACGAAATGAAATGCACCGTTCATGGAGACGGTAAGTCGTACGTACGCATGAACGCTACTTTCATTTCTATTTCTTATTTTAATGGAATTAAAACATAATGGTACATAGGCATATTATAATTCCATTATAATATCATATATAATATCATTAACTCTATCCTTTATATTTCCCACATAGGGCATTAACGAGTCACATCACTTTGAGGGGGCGATAGTCCTCACTTCCTCAAATGAGATTATCGTATTTACCCACTCTGGAAACTGTAAAGGCTTGATATAAATGGGAATTACCGAAACATAAGGAAATCATAAACATAATATATATCATATATAAATATAGTTCCATCATAATGGCCACCATGAGAGGCGGTAATATATAATTGAACAATCATCGTTTCGTGAGGCGTTAGTTTTCCATCCACAGAAACATTATGTTCTTCATCCATTAGATGGAGGTGTGTGTAAGTTTAGTTCGATTATTTATCATAAAAAAATCTTAGTATATTGAGGATACTGGTTTTGTTACAGAAGAAAAGAAATAAAAATATTTTATGGGTTGGAGAAGCAAAATAAAAGAAAACAATTTAAGAGAAACTGTTACCTTTAATTTGGGTAACTCTGTTTGGTTTGAACCAAAGATCTTCTTGAAATGACTTCTGCCTAAGTTAAGGGTTCTAGAAGGAGGAGAGGGATGTAGGGAGATTTATTTGGCAGAGTTTGGACGATCCAAATGGCTTGATAGGTGTGAGTAATTTCATAGAAGTGGTCTCTTTTTAAAAGGGAGAGGAGAAGCTCTTTAGGAAAGAGTGAAAATATTATTTTATAATATAATGATATTCGGTTTCTAATGGTCCAAAAATCATTGAGGTTGAAGATACGATGACTAATATTCGAAATAAAATCATCAAATCAGAATTGGACATATTTTTGGATAATATTTTAATCATTATAATCTTATTTATTTAAATAATTTATTAATGAGGTAAAAACTGTATCATTATTGTGTTATAAATAATTTAATTTATTTGATGTCTAAAAATTATAAAAAAAATACCATGATGTAGGAAATCTTTCTATATTTCGAAATAATATTTATAGTCAAAAATAGGACTTATATAACACCATATATAAATTAATTACTAAATGATTCTTGTTAATGTCACTTTTGTCTTCACATTAAATTAATTAATCTAAATTGTCATTATCAAACCCAAGTGGCTCAATGGGGTCCCAAAATTGACCCAAAGATGCACATGGTCGGACATGACTCATACAGTAGGATTAAAACACGTTTAAGGGTAATTTCATATTTTTATAATATTATTTTTTACACTTATTTACCTGATTTACCCTTTAACCACGGTAAATAAAATATTTATTGAAGTAAATATTTAAAATGTATAAAAATAAAAGTTACCTATTTACACAATTTGGGCCTCCTGATTCCAAATATGGAATCCATTTTCCCAAAATCAAAACACATAAGTGGCATAAATTAATTTAAAATTAATTCCCGCTGTCAAAACAAAGAGCGTGTTTTTAAGAATCAAAAAATATCTAAAGATTGATACTTATTTATATCCAATTTCAAAGTGAAATTAATTTCAATGACCAAAATTGGATTAAATGGTAAAAATATATTCTAATTACACTTTAAAACCAATTAAAAAGATAATCTAACCATATATATAATATATATTAGAAGGAACTTTTGAATTAAAATACAATATTTTTCACTATTCATTAAAAAAATGAACATTATCGGAAAAATTCAAAAAAATTTCACAAAGTAAATTTTGATGTCCCCATTATAATGAAAGATTTTATTTGGTCATATATAATATATTAAAGTGACCAAAACTATATTTAGAAATGGTTCTCCATTAAAAGGAAGTAAATTGGCCTTTTATTGTAAATTATGCTTAAAATTAGATTCGTTCATATTTTATGCCTCTAAATTTTATTGGATAAATGTAAATTCATTTAACAATCATGTATAATCATATTGTAGTTAGTTTCATTCATTCCCGCCAATACAATGGCAAGGAGTTAACTACCATTTAATATAATAATATTATATTATTAGTGTGCAATGTATATTTCCAAAGAAACAAGATGTTGCGTATCGGGTACGCTATCGAACATAGAAACCCCTTTAAGCTAAAATTAATATTTAATTCACAAATATTAATAAATATGAAAATCTCTTATTCTTCATTTAACTGGGATGTTACATCCTTCCCCCCTTTTGAAAATTGTGCCATTGCAATTTTTATCCACTTATCAAAATAAGTGGGGGTATTTATCCCTCATAGAATTTTCAGATTCCCATGTTGCCTCTTCAACCATATGGGTTTTCCACAAAACCTTTACCTAGTGAATTACCTTATTCCGCAACACTTTCTCTCTACGGTCAAGAATCTGGACTGGTTGTTCTTCATAAGAGAGATTCTCTTCCAACCAAACTACCTCTGGGATCAAAACATGAGATGGATTTGGCATATACTTTCTCAACATCGAAACATGAAAAACATTGTGTACCTAGGATAAACTTGGAGGTAAAGCCACTCTATACACATTTGATCCAACTTTCTCTAGAATTTCATAAGGTCCAATGAACCTCGGACTCAACTTTCCCTTCCTACCAAAACACATCACAATTTTCCATGGAGAAACTTTAAGAAAGACATGGTCACCTACCTCAAAAGAAAGATCATTCCTCCAGTTATCTGCATAACTTTTCTGTCTGCTTTGAGTTGTTCTCATGTGCTTCTGAATCAACTAAACTTTCTCTGCGATCTTTTCTACCAATTCTGACCCCATCAGCTTCCTTTCACCTACTTCATCCCAAAAAGCTATAGTTCGACAATGCTTTCCATATAATGCCTCAAATGTATCCATCTGTATACTGGAATGAAAAATGTTATTATATGAAAATTCAACCCAAGAAAGGTGTTGGTCCCAACTTCCCGGGTAGTACATCGAGAAAGAACGTAACATATCCTCAATGGTCTGAATTGTTCTTTCTGATTTCCCATCTGATTGAGGATTAAGAGCTGTACTAAAATTTAATTCAGTACCCAATGAATTCTGAAGGCCTTTCCAAAAGTTAGAAGTGAACCTGGGATAAGGATCAGATACAATGGAGAGGGGATCTCTATGCCACCTGATTATCTCTTTAACATACTACCGAGCAAGTTGATCTAGATACAAACTATCTCTAATAGGAAGGAAATGAGCATATTTAGTCAATTGATCAACTATAACCCAGATTGAATTATTACCTCGAGATGTATTTGGTAATCCCACAACAAAGTCCATGGATATATTTTACCATTTCTACTCTGGCACCGGTAGAGGCTAAAGCATTCCTTTCAGTAACTGTCACTCTGCTTTAACCTGCTGACAAGTCTAACACTTCACAGTAAAATCATCAATATCTATTTTCATTCCATCCCACCAGTAATACTCCCGAAGATCTCTGTACATCTTAGTACTTCCAGGATGAACTGAAAACGGAGAACTATGAACTTCACATAACAACTCATTCTTCAACTGTGAATCACAAGGTACACATAATCTCTTCCCAAATCTCAAAACATAATCATTATCAATGTTAAATTCAGGCAACTTACCCTTCTGAACCAACTATACATTTTTCTGCAACTCACTCTCTTCCTTCTGAGCTTGCTTTATTCTTTCTGATAGATATGATCTCACTGACACTTGAAACAAAATAGAAGAATTTCCTACACCGACAACTTCTATTCCAAATTTCATCAAATCAAAAACCAAAGGATCTTGTTCCAAATGTAGCATGGCTAATGAGACATTACTTTTCTGACTCAAAGCATCAACCACTTTATTTGCTTATCCTGGATGGTAATGGATTGTGCAATCATAATCCTTGATTAATTCTAGCCATATCCTCTGTCTCATGTTCAATTATTTCTGAGTGAATATGTACTTTAAACTTTTTTGATCAGTATATATTTGACACTTCACTCCATACAAATGATGCCTCCAAATTGTTAAAGCAAAAACAACAGAAGCTAATTCCAAATCATGTGTAGGGTAATTTAACTCATGTGGTTTCAACTGACGTAAAGCATAAGCAATTACCTGATCATTTTTCATTAGGACACAACCTATTCCTTTCAACGAAGCATCACTGTAGATAACAAACTCACCATTTCAGGAAGGCAGTGCCAAAATTGGAGCATTCACCAGTCATCTTTTCAATTCCTGAAAACAATCATCACATTCTTTTGTCCATATGAACTTAACTCCTTTTCGAGTTAAATTATTCATTGGACTAGATAACCGTGAAAAATTTTCAACAAACCTCTAGTAATAACCTGCCAAACCAAGAAAACTATGGATCTTGGTTATATTTGTGGGTCTTGTTCATTCTTCAACAACTTTTGTATTTGCAGGATCAACAGTTATGCTATTTTTTGAAATAATGTGACCAAGGAAAGAAATTTGTTGTAACCAAAACTAACACTTACTAAATTTCCCAAACAATTTATTTTATTTTATGGTTTTCAAAAAAACCCTTAAATAAATTTCATGCTCCTATTTACTTTTTTAATAAACCAAAATATCATCAATGAACACAAACACAAACTTATCCAAGAACTCCCGGAAAATTCTATTCATAAGATCCATGAATAAAGCAGGTGCATTGGTTAACCCAAAAGTCATAACTACAAATTCATAATGGCCATATCTAGTACGAAACGCGGTCTTTGGAACTTCTTCTTCCTTTACTTTCAACTGATAGTACCCCGACCTCAAGTCAATCTTTGAAAAATACTGAGCTCCCTGGAGCCGATCAAACAAATCATCGATATGAGGAAAAGGACACTTATTCTTAACAGTGATGTTATTCAATGCTCTATAATCAATGAAAACACTCATTGAACCATCTTTATTTTTAACAAACAAGACAGGAGAACACCATGGTGATGTTCTAGGTCGAATGAATCTTTTATCTAGTAACTCCTGTAATTGATTCTTTAACTCTAAAAGTTCAATTTGAACCATTCGATAAGGGGGGTTTGAAATTGTCTTAGCATCAGGAACTAAGTCATCAGTAAATTCAACTTCTCGATCTGGTATAATACTAGGAAACTCATCAGGAAAAACATCAAGGTACTCATTTACCACTGGCACATCATTAATTTGAACAGTTCCTTTGTTTTCAAAAATATGTGCAAGGTAACATTCATTTCCATCTTTTACCAGTTTTTAGACTTCCTGATATGTTATAAAAAACAAGGGTTCATTCTTGTACACAAACTAAAAATCATTATGAAAAGAAACCTCTTTAGCTCTGCAGTAAATCTTAGCATGATAAACAGAAAGCCAATCCATGCCCAATATAACATCAAACTCTACTAGAGGAAAGACAATAAGGTTTTCAGGTAGATTCTTTCCGCACACAGGGACAGGAATGTTCTTATGTTTTCTTTTTGTCTCAACATTTCCTCCAGGTGTTTTTACCATAAGTTCAGTATTCATATCAGGAGATGGAATTCCAAATTTACTAGAAATATTTTTAGAAATGAATGAATGTGTTGACCCTAAATCAAACACCACATTGGCATAATCTGAACAAACAAACAATGTACCTGATACTACTTCGTTTGATGGCCCAACATCTGATGAAGTAGTTGCAAAGGATTTCACCACCCCTTTCTTCTTGTAGTCTGACTGCTTCCCATCACTCGAGCTCTTTTTCGGACACCCATTTTCATAATGACCCATTTAATTGCACTTAAAACATTTTACTGATTGTAAATCAGATTTTTTTTTACCATTACCCTGATCTTTTTCAGTGCAATTACGAGCCTTATGTCCCATTTTACCACATCGATAGAACTTACCAGAATTCAAAATACATTCCCCAGCATGATTTTTACTACAATTTTCACAAACTGTAAACTTATGTTTCTTACCATAAGACATTTTTGAAGAGTTCTTCCCTTTCGCCTGCCACCTCGACCTCTTATTTTGTTGTTTGTCAAAGAATACCTGATCATCGGAAAACTCCATTTCCACCTTCTCCGCACAACGAACAATCTTTTCATAACTTTTGAAATCACGAGAAGCTAAAGGCCTTCGATACTTTGGCTTTAATCCTGAGTAAAAACGATTGATTTTACTATCAAGATCTCGTATGAAATTTGGAGCATACCTTACTAGTCGAGTGAATTTTTCTTCATAAGCAGCCACTGAGTCATCCTCCTGCCTCAATTCCAGGAATTTGTTTTCCATACTAAGACGAACCACCTTAGGAAAATATTTCTCCAAAAACATACCTTTGAATTCATCCCAATCAAGAGCATCAATCTCCTCAATATCCTTGATATTTTTCACCTTCGACCACCACTGATCAGCTTCACCTTCAAAACAGTAAACAACAAGACTAAAATTTTGATGTTCTGAAAAACCCATGACATCGAAAATCATTTCCAGAGGTTTAATCCACCCTTCAGCTAGCACCAGATCAGATGATCCTCTGAATGATGGGGGATGTTGCCTCATGAAATGCTCCACTACTGACATGTTCATCTGTGGTTGATCTGGATGATCTCATACATGGATACCACCACCATTTATAGCCCGAGTCAACTATTCCATCACTGCAACAAACTGTTCAGTTCCGATTCCAACCATCTCAAGTTTCTTATTTGGAAGGTTGTCTTCCTCCTGATTTCGTCCCAACATAGCTATCCTGTTTCCTCTGCGGAAAACCATTCTAAAAAAAGAAATATCTTAGGCAAAGCAACATGGTATTCTGTAAATGCTCTGTGATATCAATATTAACCTAAATTACTTTATGGATATTAATTTAACAATATCCTAACTCCTAAAGTTATCTAAACCGACCTCTGATACCAACTATAAGGACATGGCCTTAAACATTACATAATATTGAATTAAATAGATAATTCACATTGAGAATCTTTTCTGATTTAGAGTTTTAGAGAATTAGTCATAACAATTACATTACATCTCAAAAATTACAAAGTAGACATTTCTACACAGTTTCCATTTTTTTTATAAAACATGAAATCTTAAAAAAAGAGTCATGTCTAGATCCATGTTTTAGACAGTATGACTTTTCCTTGATCCCATCCTTGACCCTATTCATCTTTAAGTCATGTGAAAACATTTCAAACTTGGGATGAGCATAAAAATCTCAGAAAGGGTTATAAATCGAAGAATGAAAACATTTGTTCATAAATGCATTCAAAACATGAAATCTTATACTTACCTATTGAAATAATAAGATTTATGAAAGAAAAATAGAAATCAAAAATCATAAAGGTAACTTGTGGCATCCATATCATACTTACATTGTAGATATCACATGTCACGACTCGTCCTCGTGGCCCATGCCGTGACTACCCCAAGCCCGCCTTCCATAGGCCAGGGGATGTCGACTAGCAGCAAGGCGTAAATTCACGATAAAAAGGGAAGGCATTTCCTTTGTAAAGTAACATACACCACAAAGCAAGCAAGCAGTAGAAGTACACACTAAGTAAAAACAGAGTACAAAAGTAAGTGCAGAAAGTAAGTGGGCCAGTATACAAACCCAAACTGAAAGTAAAGTACAACTGGAAAGGGAAAACAACAACTGTAAAGAAAAGCCGCAACGCCGAGCTGTCCACTGGAAATCCCACCTGAAGGGTGAGTACAGATAGCCTCCTCTGCTCCTCGGGTCCAGCCGACCGCTCCGAGTACGTTCCGTCCAGTGGTCCACCTCCAGGCACCGTCCTGTTCCGCAAGCCTCAACCACAATCAGCGCTGTCTGTCGTCTGCAACCAACACAACGTAGTGCGGGCATAGCCCGTGCAGGGGTGAGTATAAGCTACTCAGTAGGGACCCCGAGACCCCCGAAGGTCTCCCAGAATCCACAAAGGATAATCCACAAAGGAAATATACAATCACGAAGTAACATCCGACACTGCTTAGGTATATGCCCATACATATACCTAAGTCATCAATTCTCGTTCGGCTCCAACATCCGAACCCAAGTACAACCCAGTCCACACAGGAAAGAAAAATGTAAATCCACACAGGATAGCACAACACAATCCACATAGGAAAGTAAAACATGATTCATCTCACACAGGTATACTTCTTCGTATGACGATAGAGATGATCAGATATATCCACTGATTAATCTATGTCGTCGAACCCACAAAGGATCGATAGGTACTAACCCCCGTAATGACCCAGGAAGGGTATGACCCACACAGGATCGATAGTTAACTAACCCCCACAAATAACCACACAGGATCAGACCCACACAGGATCAATAGGTAACTAACCCCCGTAAAGACCCACACAGGATCGGACCCACACAGGATCTGTAGGCACTGGCTCACACAGAACCGCTGATCGCTGACCCACACAGGATCATACCCACACAGGATCGGTAGCACTGATCCACGTAGGATCGCCGAGTGCTATAGTTGTCGCCGTCGAATCCACTGAGGATCTCTTTACAGTCGTCGTCGTCGTCGTCACAGTCGCAAACGCAGCCAGCACTAGGGTTCCCGCACACAGCAAGCTCGTTCGAGAGGGTCTGCTCCACGATCCGTGAGGCTGATACATCAACTGACAGATAGTCCAGATTTGATGTATCCAAAAGTTCCGTATCGTCAACAGGAACTCAACGTCGCAGACGGCGCGTCAATCGGACGCCCGGTCTGAGAGTTATTGGCCTTTTCGTCCTAGGGGCCCGGTTGGTTTTTAAGGCAAAACCAACCCTACCATACTCCACCTGCATCCAAACCTTGGGTAGAGTATTCCAAAAGATCCGTCTCACTTAGAGGAATCCAACAAGGTCGACGGCACGTCAATCGGACGTCCGAAGCTTAAGATATCAGTGTTTCCGCTCCGAGGGCCCGCTTGGTTTCGGGTACGAACCAACCTGGCCGAACTCAAAGTATTCCGAAACCTTGAGCGCGATATACCTAAACGACCGTCTCGATCCAAGGATCGAATCACCGCTGATGGTGCGTCGATCAGAGGTCCGTAGCCCGAGATATGGGAAAAAGAAAAAAAAGGTTCCGAAAATGGGGGTTTCGGGCCCGGACCGACCCGGCCCGGCCCAGCTCGGCTGCCAGCCTGGCGGTCCGGCGCGTGGCGCCAGCTAGCTCAGCCAAACGGCCGAGCCGTTCGATTATGCGGGGGGGGGGGGGGGGGGTGCTGCCCCCCGCTGTTCGGAAACCGCGACCCCAATTAAGGGGCCTCTTAGCTGGCCAGCCGGAGGTTTTGACCCCCGACTCCTTCCCTATCCGGCCGGCCCGCCTTGGCCGGCCGGTTCTTGCTCCATGGGACCGGCGTCGGCCGGTTCCCTCCTTACTCCGACACCGGCGACCCATCTCCGGCCGCCGGTCACCCTGCTTCGCCGCGGCCCAGAACCGGCCGCGGCCTTGGTCGTTCGGTGCGGCGCGACGACGCCGTGCTCTTCCACCGCGGCCCCGCTCCGGCCGCAATGTCTTCGGGTTTCTCCGACGCGGCGTGACGGCGTCGTGTCCTTGTTTGTTTCTACAGCGCGATGTGACGACGCCGCACATTCCTTGTCGCACGATCACACGCGGTGTGATGACACCGCGCCATACTCGTTTCAAACCACAAAGAAACAAACACACAGATAAGGGAGGTGGGTCGGCCGTTTTTGTGCGGTCCGGCCCCCTCTCATTAATCGATAGAATTTGGTCATATTTTCATGAAGAACGACAAAGTGGTAAACATGAACAAAATAATTAAATAACCCCTACCTTGAGCGTAGCTAGAACGGGGGTTCTCCGCGGAAAACGACGTCGCGAGGTGAAGCTCCGTATGTTGACAGAGAACGTCTGAGGAGGAAGTGGCGTCTCCTTTTCTTTGACACGAGAAGAATATCTAAAGAGGGTGCATCGTCAATCTTTGGAAAAAGGGGTCACACCCCAACTGCGGAGAGGAGAAGAGACGACACGTCGATCTCTTCTTACGGTGACAGTGTTCTTCGTCGAAGTCTTGGTGTTCTTCGTGATCAAGATGAAAACACCCAAGAGATCTCTCCTCAATTGTCCACACACAACAACTAACCAAAATAAAATAAGGATCATCCTTATTTTATTAACTCATGCCACAATTCAAAAATTCAAAACATAATTTAATTAATTGAATTGGTGAGTTGGAATACTAAAAGAGAAGAGAGGAAAAGTCACCCAAATAAAGGGAAGTTGAAAAGTTAAAAGTGTTACACAACTTAAGTGGGGGGTTAAGAGGAGTTAGGGAGTTAAGGAAATTGAAAAGGTGGGGGCTTGTGTGGGCCCCACCTCACCTTTAATCCACTCAAGAGAAACTAACAATCAGTGGGTCTCACCATAACTCCTACACCTAGGTTCTAACACATGGAAAAGAGAAATAAAATTCTTAACGAAATTTTATTTCACTCACACTTAATCCACAAATTTAAACAACTCATAACAAGAAAACGCAACTATAGAAAAGGCATTCCTAAGAAATTACTGGCGCTGTGGTTCCATCGGTGCCCTCAAAATTCGATTCCGAGCACCGGTTCAAAATATAGGAATTCCCGCTCGTTCGTTCACTAAACGTACCCGAGCTAAACTTCGGATAGAAATTCCGGGCACACCAGGCCTCAGAGTCAAGTGCCGCCTGAAACTGCTTTCTTGTAAAATCCCAAAGAAAATTAAGAAAAAATTTCCCTTTAATTTTACAGGTCTTTACATTAATCCCACCTCAGGGCTTTACGTCCCCGTAAAGATACATCGAAAAATAGGGAAACAAATGTGGGTACTGAGCACACATCTGATCCTCCCGCTCCCAAGTGCTCTCATGGAGGTTTCCATGCTTCCATCTGATGTGCACTAGAGGAATCGACCATCTACGTAGGACTCGTTCCTGTTGATCCTCGATCTCCACTAGAACCTCCGCAAAATTCACCACATCATTAAACTCCAGCTCCCCATGGTCAATGATATGCGTCGGGTCGTGCACGTATCTCCTCAGCTGAGATACGTGGAAGACGTCGTGCACCCGGTGCAACTGAGGTGGTAGAGCCAGGCGATAAGCCACCTCGCCAATCCTGCTAAGGACCTGGAATGGTCTGATGAAGCATGAAGACAACTTGCCGCCTCAGATAAATCTCTGTAATCCACGTCGAGGTGAGACACGCAAGAAGATGTGGTCGCCATCCTCGAACTCTAGTGGCCTCCGCCTCCTGTCAGTATAAGACTTCTGCTGGATCTGATCTGTCCTCATCCGCTCCTGGATAACCTGGACCTTCTCTGTCGTGGCCTAGACCATCTCCGGTCCCACAAGTGCTGACTCCCCTGGGTCTGTCCAGCACAAATGAGATCTGCAAGGTCGGTCGTACAACGCCTCGTATGGTGCCATCCCGATGGTGGTGTGGTAGCTGTTTTTGTATGAGAATTCCACCAAGGGCAGGTGGTCCTCCCAACTACGACCAAAGTCGAGGACACATGCGCGGAGCATGTCCTCGAGAGTCTGAATGGTCCTCTCTGTCTGACCATCCGTCTGAGGGTGAAAGGCAGTTCTCAGACGTAGCTGCATCCCGAACGCCTCCTGAAACCCCTTCCAAAGCCGAGAAGTAAAGATAGAATCTCGATCAGAGACGATAGATGATGGAAAACCATGAATCCGTACAATATCCTGAACGTAGAGACATCCCAATCTCTCCACTGAGCCCTTCTATCTGATGGGTAAGAAGTGAGACGACTTGGTGAGTCGGTCGACAATCACCCAAATGGAGTCGTGACCTCTAGAAGTGCGTGGAAGTCAAGTCAAAAAGTCCATAGATATCCCGTCCCACTTCCACTCCGGGACCTCCAAAGGCTGTACCAAGCCTGCTGGTACCTGGTGCTCTGCCTTCACCTACTGGCAGGTGAGGCATCGAGAAACGAACTCTGCCACAACCTTCTTCATGCCCGACCACCAGTGCTGTCGTCTGAGATCCTGGTACATCTTCGCCACTCCAGGATGTACTGACAAAGGAGAAGTGTGAAACTCTCTCAGCACTTCCTCCCGTAAAGCAACTGGTACCAAGGTACGTCCTCTGAAAAGGACGTCATGCTCTGATCCAAGGAGAAACCATCAAGTTCCTATCCTGAGGATATCTGTGCACTCCGCGTCTCACAGTCAGTGTCCCCACGTTGTGCCTCTCTGATCCGCTGCAGTAGAGGATGGGTGACTGTGAGAGACTGAAGGATGGCTGCTCCATCTCTATCCACGCCTCTAGGGGCTCTGGTCAAACTCTGTCTCAGCTCCTGGAAGCTCTACTGACATCTGTCTGACCACACGAAGGGTTTCCCCTTCCTCCTTAACGTTCTGCAAAGCTGCAAAGATTTCTCCTTTGCCAAAAAGGGAAATCCGGTCTCATCCCCTAGATGAACCACATTCCTTTCCTAATACAGTCAATCCCGTCATGATTAGTTAATTCATGGCATGTATGAAGTCGTAAGGCCTTGACGCTGCTACCAAGAGATCCAACCGTTACTCTCGCCTCCAAGGGTTGATTCACACTGTCGGCATTAGTGTGTGGTCACTGGCTCTCCTCCAGTAAGAATCTCGCAAGTGAGGGTCAAGTCAACTGTTTTTAACCGGCACCTCTTAGTATTAACAAAAAAAGACAAGAAAGAAAACGTCACTATTGCAAGCATCTTTTATTAGTTCAACTCAAAGTACAAGGACACAAGGCAACACAAACAAAGAAGCTAGAGGCATTATGGTCAAGGGCCTCTATGCCTAGAGCTAGTCCCGCACTAGTCCACCCGCTTCTGGATCTCCATGATCATAAGCTTAAGCTGCCTGAAGCTATGCTCTCCCATGAGGTCGGGGTGGACCTCCTGGTGGTGGTGGTGGTAGAGCCTCAAAGCGTCGCCCACCACCTGCTGCTCGGCCAGCTCCTCTGCTTCGTCCGCCTGCTCCCTGCGGATCACCACGGTCGAACCTCTGCCTCTACCTAGGTGGTTCCTCAACCGTCTGCTACTCCTCTGCATGGCGGTTCGGGCAGTCACGAGCCGTGTGGCCCTGCCCTCCGCATGCATAGCACTGTCTTCCACTCGTAAGACTGGTTCTTCTGCGTGTTCCCCGCACCTCCGATCCAGTATCCTGTGGTCGTCTGCCCGTTGGCCCGGACCGCTTGGACCTCTGCGACATTGGTCTACTGCCGGCTGCAGAAGACTCTTCCACGTGTCGCCCTACGGTAGGTCTCACCGCTGGAGTAGATTCAGCAAGAAAACTCTCGATGAGAAGAGCTCTCTCCAGTACTCCTACCTGAGTCGGAATGCTGAGGGAGATCAGCGATGCCCTGATCTCATGCCTCAATCCCTTCTCAAAGGTCCGGGCCCGGAAGAATGGGTCCTGTACCATGTCGGTCAAGTAGCGCGAGAGATCGGTAAATCTCGCCGAGTACTGGGCGACTGTCAAGCTGCCCTACCGCAGCTGAAGAAGCTCCTGGATGCGCACCGCACGGAGGGTGGCTGGGACGAACTCCAAGCGGAAGAGGCTCTCAAAGTACGTCCAGAGAAGAGATGCCTCATAGTGCACCTGGAGCATCAAGATCCACCATCGGCCCGCTGCCGTGTGCAGTAGGCTTGCTGCGAGGATCACCATGAGGTCTCCTGGTGTCCTCACTAACCGAAAAACCTGTACCACTGCCTCCAGCCAGTCCTCGGCTGCCTGGGGGTCTGTCTCCCCGCGGAACCTAGGCGGTCGCTGGTGCTGGAACTCATGCTGTGCACTAAGTCGACGTGCATCATCAGCGACTGGGGCTGGAAGCATCGATGTCTCGGCGGGTAAAGATACCGCCGGTGCCTCAGCTGTCAAAGGGCCCTGCACTGAGGCCTCGTCGCTTGGTGGGCTGTCGTTATGCTCAACTCTTGGAACCATAGCTGGCTGCCGTCGTGGGGCCATCCAGAAAAGGAAACAGGTGCGCCACGGTCAGAACAATATACCTTGTGAGCTGAAACAAAGTAATCACAAAGAAAACTTGAAACACACACATGCAATCAATGTTTTCGTGCATTAAGTCGGAAATCAGAAGTCAGGGTCCTGGTGTACGGATACGTCGGCCGTTGCACCAACACTGGACTCCCTGGACTGATAACCTCACTCAATACGCTAAACACTATTGCTTCACATAGAAAAATATCAGAGTCCCAAGTTCTGCGGTAGAACCAAACTCCTCTGATACCAATTTGTCACGACTCGTCCTCGGGGCCCGTGCCGTGACTAACCCAAGCCCGTCTTCCATAGGCCAGGGGCTGGCGACTAGCACCAAGGCGTAAATTCCCTATAAAAAGGGAAGGCATTGCCTTTGTAAAGTAACATACAACACAAAGCAAGCAAGTAGTAGAAGTATACACTAAGTAAAAACAGAGTACAACAGTAAGTGTGGAAAGTAAGTGGGCCAGTTTACAAACCCAAACTGAAAGTAAAGTACAACTGGAAAGGGAAAACAACAAATGTAAAGAAAATCCGCAACACCGAGCTGTCCACTGGAAATCCCACCTGAAGGGTGATTACAGATAGCCTCCTCTACTCCTCGGGTCCAGCCGACCTCTCCGAGTACGTTCCATCCAGTGGTCCACCTCCAGTAACCGTCCTATTCCGCAAGCCTCAACCACGATCTGTGCTATCCGTCATCTGCAACCAACACAACGTAGTGTGGGCATAGCCCGTTCAGGGGTGAGTATAAGCTACTTAGAAAGGACCCCGAGACCCCCGAAGGTCTCCCAAAATCCACAAAGAATAATCCACAAAGGAAAGATACAATCACGAAGTAACATCCAACACTGCTTAGGTATATGCCCATACATATACCTAAGTCATCAATTCTCTTTCGGCTCCAACATCTGAACCCAAGTACAACCCAGTCCACACAGGAAAGCAAAACGTAAATCCACATAGGATAGCACAACACAATCCACATAGGAAAGTAAAATAGGATTCAGCTCAAACAAGTATACTTCTTCATATGATGATAGAGATGATCAGATATATCCACTGATTCATCTAAGTCGTCGGACCCACAAAGGATCGATAGGTACTAACCCCCGCAATGACCCAGGAAGGGTCTGACCCACACAGGATCGATAGGTAACTAACCCCCACAAAGACCCACACAAGATCGGACCCACACAGGATCTGTAGGCGCTGGCTCACACAGAACCGCTGAGCGTTGACCCACACAGAATCAGACCCACATAGGATCGGACCCACACAGGATCGGTAGCACGGATCCACGTAGGATCACTGAGTACTGTAGTCGTCGCCGTCGAATCCACTGAGAATCTCTGTACAGTCGTTGTCGTCGTCACAGTCGCAAACGCAGCCAGCACTATGGTTCCCGTACACAGCAACCTCGTTCGGGAGGGTCCGATCCACGAGCCGTGAGGCTGATAAATCAAATAACACATATTCCAGAGTTGATGTATCCAAAAGTTTCGTATCATCAACAGGAACTCAACGTCGCAGACGGCGCGTCAATTGGACGCCCGGTCTGAGAGTTATTGGCCTTTTCGTCCTAGGGGCCCGGTTGGTTTTTAAGGCAAAACCAACCCGAGCGTACTCCACCTACGTCCAATTTTCAGTCGGAGTATTCCAAAAGATCTTTCACACTTAGAAAAGTCCAACAAGGTCGACGACACGTCAATCGGATGTCCGGAGCTTAAGATATGAGTGTTTCCGCTCCGAGGGCCCGGTTGGTTTCGTGTACGAACCAACCCAGTCGAACTCAAAGTATTTTGAAACCTTGAGAGAGATATACGGAAACGACCGTCTCGATCTAAGGATCGCATCGCCACTGACGGCGCATCGATCGGAGGTCTGTAGCCCGAGATATGGGCAAAAGACCAAAAAGGTTCCGAAAATGGGGGTTTCGAGCCCGGACCGACCCGACCCAAGACCCCCTGGGTCGGCCCGGCTGGGCGCGGCCCGGTCCAGCCTGGGTACAGCCCGGACCGACTCGGCTGCCGGCTTGGCAGTCCGGCGCGCTGGCGCGCGGCGCCAGCTGGCTCGGCCAAACGGCCGAGCCGTTCAGTTATGCGGGGGGGCGCGCTGCCCCCCGCCGTTCGGAAACCGCGACCCCAATTAAGGGGCCGCTCAGTTGGCCAGCCGGGAGTTTTTACCCCCGGCTCCTTCCTTGTCCGGCTGGCCCGCCCTGGCCGGCCGGTTCTTGCTCCATGGGACCGGCGTCGGCAGGTCCCCTCCTTGCTCCCACGCCGGCAACCCGTCTCCGGCAGCCGGTCACCCTGCTTCGTCGCGGCCCGGAACCGGCCGTGGCCTTGGTCATCCGGTGTGGCGCGACGGTGCCGTGATCTTCCACCACGGCCCCACTCCGGCCGTGGTGCCTTTGGGTTTCTCCAACGCGGCGCGACAGCGTGATGTCCTTGTTCTTTTCCACAGCGCGGCGCGACGGCGCCGCGCATTCTTTGTCGCACGATCACACGCGGTGCGACAACACCGCGCCATACTCGTTTCAAACCACAAAGAAACAAACACACGGATAAGGGAGGTGGGTTGGCCGTGTTTGTGCGGTCCGACCCCCTCTCGTTAATCGATAGAATTTGGTCTTATTTTCATGAAGAATGACAAAGTGGTAAACACGAACAAAATAATTAAATAACCCCTACCTTGAGCGTAGCTAGAACGGGGGTTCGCAGCGGAAAGCAACGTCGCGAGGTGAAGCTCCGTATGTTGACGGAGAACGTCCGAGGAGGAAGTGGCGTCTCCTTTTCTTTGACACGGGAAGAAGATTGAAAGAGTGTGCGTCGTCGATCTTCAGAAAAAGGGGTCACACCCTGGCTGCAGAGAGGAGAAGAGACGACACATCGATCTCTTCTTACGGTGACAACGTTCTTCGTCGAAGTCTTGGTGTTCTTCGTGATGAAGATGAAAACACCCAAGAGCTCTCTCCTCAATTTTCCACACACAACAACCAACCAAAATAAAATAAGGCTCATCCTTATTTTATTAACTCATGCCACAATTCAAAAATTCAAAACTTAATTTAATTAATTGAATTGGTGAGTTGGCATACTTAAAGAGAGGAGAGGAAAAGTCACCCAAATAAAGGGAAGTTTAAAAGTTAAAAGTGTTACACAACTTAAGTGGGGCGTTAAGATGAGTTAGGGAGTAAAAGAAATTGAAAAGTTGGGGGCTCGTGTGGGCCCCACCTCACCTTTAATCCACTCAAGAGAAACTAACAATCAGTGGGTCCCACTCTAACTCCTACACCTAGGTTCTAACACATGGAAAAGAGAAATAAAATTCTTAATGAAATTTTATTTCACTCACACTTAATCCATAAATTTAAACAACTCATAACGAGCAAACACAACTCTGGAAAAGGCGTTCCTAAGCAATTATCGGCGCTGCGGTTCCATCGGTGCCCTCAGAATTCGATTCCGAGCACCGGTTCAAAAGATAGGAATTCCCGCTCGTTCTTTCACTGAATGTACCCGAGATAAACTTCAGATATAAATTCCGGGCACACCGGGCCTCGGAATCAAGTTCCGTCTGAAACTTCATTCTTGTAAAATCCCAAAGAAAATTAAGAAAAAATTTCCCTTGAATTTTACAGGTCTTTACATCACAACTACATAAGGAGTTACTTTGGAATACCCATCACAGTATATTCCCTAAATCTCTTAGGAGAAACATTCATGTTTACCTCTGTCACGTTACCCAATGCATTGGAGAGCTATCTCGGGCTCACCCGCCCTAGGTTTATCATGGAACCACCCATATACGTAAATAATTCCCAAAAACCATAAATGATCATAACACATAACATAAGCATAAAGGAAAGATAAAATTTCCACATTGAAAATAATAAAATATAATTTCACGATATTGAAATAATAAATCCATTGTAAAAATCATTTTCAATACCAAAATACATAAAATGAGTATATGGTATTTATTTTTCCTATTAAAAACATTCCGTCTTGTTAAGGAAGCCAAAGATCAAATAATACTCACGACGGAGGAAAGGTCGTTGTCACCGCTTACATTAAAAAAACATTCCTTCCTGACGTTTAGTAAAATGCTTCATATAAAAAGATTCACTTTTGATAAAATGAAAATTCAACGGGGTTTCTAGACCGTATAAAATAAAGTCGTGTAGAAAACTAAAAATGCCTCAATGAAAGAAGATTGAGACGAAGTCCCTTACCTCATATCCGAATTGACCCGTTCGTTCTTTAATCTCACGAATAATAAAGTAAAGATAATTTCTACTTTCTTAAGAACCTTTTTCAAGTTTATTATTCCTTCCATATCACTTATTACCATGTTATAAACATTATGTAATCATTTTAGTTAATAATGTTCATTTTGTCGATATTTGATACTTGGTTCAAAAATGAACACCTTATATTTACAAGTTGTCCATGTGGTCAATAGTACATTATATCCATAATGATATTCATGATTTTAGATATCATATATACCATATATATCCATTATATACATGTATTTATAATAGTACATAACATTTGGAGGTACGAAATTAAATGCACCGTTCATGGAGACGGTAAGCCGTACGTACGCATGAACTCTACTTTCATTTCTATTTATTATTATAATGGAATTAAAACATAAAGATACATAGGTATATTATAATTCTAGTATAATATCATATATAATATAATTAACTCTATCCTTTTTACATCCCACATAGGGAATTAATGAGTCACATCACTTTGAGGGGGCAGTAGTCTGCACTTCCTCAAATGAGATTATCGTATTTACCCACTATGGAAACCATAAATGCTTGATATAAATGGGAATTACAGAAGAATAAGGAAATCATAAACATAATATATATCATATATAAATACAGTTCCATCATAATGGCCACCATGAGAGGCGGTAAGATGTAATTGAACAATCATCGTTTCGTGAGGCGTTAGTTTTCAATCCACAAAAACATTATGTTCTTCATCCATTAGATGGAGGTGTGTGTAAGTTTAGTTCGAATCCTTATTAAAAAAAATCCTACTATATTTAGGATACTAGTGTTGTTACAAAAGAAAAGAAATAAAAATATTTTAGGGGTTGGAGAAGCAAAATAAAAGAAAACAATTTAAGAGAAACCGTTACCTTTAATTTGGGTAACTCTCTTTGGTTTGAACCAAAGGACTTATTGAAATGCCTTCTGCCTAAGTTAAGGATTCTAGGAGTGGGAGAGTGATGTAGGGAGATTAATTGGGAAGAGGTTGGATGAGCCAAATGGCTTGAGAGGTGTGATGAATTGCATATAAGTGGTCTCCTTTTATAAAGGATAGGAGGGTCTCTTTATGAAAGAGTGAAAATATTATTTTATAATATAATGATATTCGGTTTCTAATGGTCCAAAAATCATTGAGGTCGAAGATAATATGACTAATATTATGAATAAAATCATCCAATAATAATTGGACATGTTTTGGATAATATTTTAATCATTATAAGCTTATTTATTTAAATCATTTATTAATGAGGTAAAAACTACATCATTATTGTGTCATAAATTATTTAATTTATTTGATGTCTGAAAATTATAAAAAAACTTACATGATATAGGAAATAGTTTTATATTTCCAATTAATATTTATAGTTGAAAATAGGACTTATATAACACCATATAAAATTTAATTACTAAATGATTCTTGTTAATGTCACTTTTGTCTTCACATTAAATTAATTAATCTAAATTGTCATTATCACGCCCAAGTGGCTCAATGGGGTCCCAAAATCGACCCAAAGATTCCGATGGTCGGACCTGACTCATACAATAGTATTAGGACACATTTAAGGGTAATTTAATATTATTATAATATTATTATTGTAACCTTATTTACCTGATTTACCCTTTAACCACGATAAAAAAAATATTTACTGAAGTAATTATTTAAAATGTCTAAAAATAAAAGTTATCTATTTACACAATTTGGGCCTCCTGATTCCAAATATGGAATCCATTTTTCCAAAATCAAAAGACAAAATCTTCATAAATTAATTTAAAATTAATTCCCTCTGTCAAAACAAAGAGCGTGTTTTTAAGAATTAAAAACTATCAAAATATCGATACTTATTTATGTCCAATTTCAAAGTGAAATTAATTCCAATGAAAAAAATTGGATTAAATGGTAAAAATATATTCTAACTACACTTGAAAAACATTTAAAAAGATAATATATCCATATATATAAATTATATTAAATGGAACTTTTGAATTAAAATACAATATTTTTCACTATTCATTAAAAAATGAACTTTATCGGAAAAATTCCAAAAAATTGCACAAAGTAAATATTGATGTCCCCATTCTAATGAAGGATGTTATTTGGTCATATAGAATGTATTAAAGTGACCAAAACTATATTTAAATAGGTTTCTCCATTAAAAAGTAGTAAATTGGTCTTTTAATGTAAATTATGCTTAAAATTAGACTCGTTCACATTTTCAGCCTCTAAATTTCATTGGATAAATGTAAATTCATTTAACAATCATGTATAATCATATTTTAGTTAGTTTCATTCATTCCCACCAATACAATGACTAGGAGTTAACTACTAGTTAAAATAATAATATTATATTATTAGTGTGTAACATAAGTTTCCAAAGAAACCCGCTGTTGCGTATCGGGTATGCTATCGAACATAGGAACCCCTTTAAGATAAAATTAATATTTAATTCACAAATATTAATAAATATGAGAATAAATTATTCTTCATTTACCTGGTATGTGACAAATAAATTGTATCATGAGTTTCACCACTAGTATTAGTGGATTGGGATGAAAAGGGATATCATAATATTTTTTTCCATGTTCCACCTATTAGTAGGTGAAGGAAGAACATCATAAGCCTTATATCCTTTTACAACTTATACCCATCTCAGAATGAAAATTGTACAGCGTCACCATAGTCCTTCTGATGGGGAAACTTAGGTCAACCAAAGGTAGTGATGCCATGTGGGTGATATTATAAAGGCAGAAAAAGGTTTCCTACTTATTTCCTATCCAAGTGACCTTCTTATTACAAAATATTAGGAGACTCTAATTCTAAGAGATCATATGCCTGTAATGGATTCTATGTACCATTGTATTATTAATGAATGGTCATTTTACTTCTTAGTTCTACATGGTATTGTAGAATCCCCTTAGTTCATAGGTACTTCTAAGTACAACATACCACCATCAGATTGAAGGATAGTCTGAGCACACTATGCAGGTACTGGAGGAAATTATTTGTGCATGTATCTTTGTTTTTATAGGATCTTGGGAAAATAACATTCATCCTACTAGTTTTTCTTTAAATAAAAAATTGTAATTGATTATATAGATGGATCCTTACAAGTAACTCTATGGTACGTCATGCCTTTCACCTCTATGATTATTAGAGGTAGGGGAGGTAGCATTATAGCGATTTTGTGTCATTCGAGAAACATTGGAATAGGTATAACTAATCAAATGTATGGAAATGAATTAATATAAAAAGAATTCATATATTTATTTCCATTTCCCACCTCTAGATTTTGATGTGGGGGATCAGGTCTTCTTGTATGTCCCACTTATTTTATATCATCGATGGATTTAGAGGCATATAAATATAGAACATGGATTCATCGGGGCTTTAGAGATCCTAGTGAGGGTCGAACTAGTAGTATATTATATAGATTTAATGTTTTGGTATAGTTCTATGCATGATTTATTCCATTTCTATCAGCTTCACCATTATTACTATGAACTATGTCGTGTCCTGGATCTTAAAGAAGTTGACTTTGTGGTTGATGCTTACTTTGAGGTGTATCCAGTTTGTATCATTAATTATAGCATGAGAACTCTCAAAATTATAATGGTTTCTCTAGTTAGGTTTATATGGATGTATATACATGTATAGGATGAGATACGGTAATAGTTTTCCAATATACATGATTAGTGGATGGAGTTTTTCTTTTATGCATCTCAACCACCCTCAGAAGTGAAACTTAGGGATGAGTTGTCATAAATATGAGAGCCTATAAGATATTGGTTCTTTGAAAAGTTACAGTCAATTTGAAATTATATCTAATATTCTTTTATTTATATCAATGTAAGTATCCAAGGGAATGTTGGAGGTTTGGGGAGAACTCGAGAAGGTTTGAGTCCCGAAGTTCTAGTTTTTAGAGAAACTGTGTGGAGCACATGATAAGCGCATGGTTTGCTCTAACTATGCACATCGATCATGAAACCTAAAAGGGATATATCATGGTTTGATAAAACATTCAATGGGGTATACTAACTATTCAAGGGACGACCTTTTACTGTAGATGTCTTTTATGGTTGTCCCATGGTTTTTCCAACCTTGTAGCCAAACCATGCACCCTATTTTAAATTAGGGAAAATGGTATTTTTCAACTTTTTTCCTCTAAAATTTAAATTTCCTTCTCCTAAAAAATTTTCATAGTAGAACCATCATATCTCTCTCTTCTTCCTCTCCTCAAGGCTTGAGTGGATATCCCACTCATGACCTTTGATTCCTTCATCACCAGTCACGTTGAAACACCCTAGGTAAGGATAAAACTTTATTACCTTGTTTCCTAACTTTCTCTTTTTCTCTAAAACTCTTTTACTAGATTTAACTTAAATACCTTGTTTTTAGGTACTTTTCTAGTTTTTTTATTTCTTTTATTCTATCATAAATGTGAGGTCAATACCAAATAGGGATTATTCTAGGCCTAGGTAAGAGGTATATTTTATTTTCTCTAAAACTATCCTTGTTTATAAATTATTCCATTGTTTTTATACCATAATTTATGTGAATTTATGTAGAAAATAATATTTCTTCAATTTTTTTTCCTAAACCTAGACCTAGATGTTCTATTAGACCCCTTAGCCTATTTTTAAGGTAGAAGACCTCAACCCCAACCACCCCATAGGGTGTATTTGACTAAATTACCTTGATAACCATACTTTAAATATGACCAAAACACCTCTTATGGTGTTTTTGGTTAATCCATTAATAAATCCTCATTGCATATGTAAGCCAACCACACTTAGGGTGTATTGGGCTTGACACTTACTAGTAGAATGTTCATATTGTATTAATTAAATTTTTAAATGGTATAATTACCTTGCAAGGACTTGTTATTGGTTACCATTACTAATAAAAGTATTAAATGTCATGGATATATAGACATTATGATTAATTACCTTTTATGATTTGGTTTACATTGGGTTATAGAACATGGTCACAGCATTGAATCTATGGAATTCCTTGATCAAGCCATGGATTCCCTTTTTGTAATTCCATGAATTAACTCATAGGATGCCACTAAATTAATTGATATAAATTCCAAGTGGTATAACCATATTGAATATGTTAAATGTCTTACTCTGATAAATGTTATTTCATTATTTCATGGATTCATATGCATCTATGGAAAATCATATAATGCTCAGGATGATCTCCAAGGTTTATCTCGATGTCCCCAAATAAGGAATTCCTTAGATTAGCCCCTTGAATTCCAATCGATACCTACCAGAAATACAATGATAGATTTCCTTGATTTAGTTAGAAACTATTAAGAGTATAATTCCAAGGGTTTATCCCTTGGATTCCACTCAAAAAAAAATAGTTATACATCATGGGTTGATCATTATGTGTTGGATCGACTCCTAAAAGTTGAATCTTCCATGGGTCTTCAGTGGATTCAAAAGGGGCACGTTTTATGGGAATGCTTGGACACATTATGTGGATTACTTGTGGTTAATTATTCTTGGATTCCTTTGATACTTTCCTCAAGTACCTCGTCTAAAATTGAAAGGAAACATATTCAAAGACATCCATCTTGTGCCAAAGTGGGTAGGGTCGGGCGAGTATCTCACAACTTTCCCAAAAAAATTATTTATTGTTGCTTTACACTATTAAATTTTATACTTATGGAATATATTTACATTAAACTCCATTGGTGGTGGCTTGTTAATTTGTACCCAGGCATTTTTCAAGTTGTCGCTTGGTACCTAGGAAAATTACATGGATGTGAGTAAGGAGAAAGGAAAGTTCATAGATATTGACATTTAATTTCTCTTTAGGTTGGGAGATTGTGATAATAGGATTGATCTAGTGTTTTGGATGCTCATATAGATAGTTTCTTTTGGTATTTTGTTTCCTTTTTATACTAGTACTATTTATATTCCTACTACCATGTCTTTCCTGCTTCATATTTTGTATCTCCATGACCTTATCTATATATAATATTATTTACTTATTTATATCTATTAATTTTTAATAGTATGGATTATGTATTATCTTTATTTAACATTTAGTTTTATTATAATAAAGAGATCATAGTCTCCCCATCGTACCACCATATACCCTTAGTGCTAGCCAGTAACCTCTAGCATACAAGGAGGTGTGCTTGATGCCTTATACCCCTATGGAGTGACTTTTCTATGAACCAGGTTGAGGAAATTATGATTTTTATGGATAAATATTATTTTTATGATATAATTACGGGTTTTTAGGAAACATTGGAGAACCTATTGATGATATGATCAAAAAATGATCAGTGTTAATTCAATAGTTTAAAACAAATGTACTAAGAGGAAAATGGTCTCTTCTTTGTAATTAAAGACTTTATATAACTTATATCCTCTTTATAATTCATTAAAATTATGATATATAACACTAATAATAACAAAATAATATCATTATTGTTTATTTATAATGATATTATAACTAAACAACCTCATAATCATTAATTAATTAAGGTATGTTCATATTTGGGTTTGTTTAACCACCAACTTGGAAAATATATGCATTTATATCATGGATAACTATGAAAAAAATTTTATAGGTATAATATTATATAAATATGTTAATAATATTTTATCTTCTAGTAATTTTATATCATCATTTAACTCATTAATTAAAAAATCACCCTTCTTTTATCAAGAATCATCGAAACATGCTCATCACTGATTTTATCCTCGTGGATCATAACTAAGACTACCATAAAATGAAATTATATTTTATAAACTATATTGGAACATATATTTCATTAATTGAAAATATTTAATAATGATTTAATTTGGAAAAATAATAGATAATGATATAACTTTATGAATCTACTTTAAATAGATAAAAATTACTTACACTTGGTGTTGAAAATAGGTAAAAACTAGCATATATATATATAAAATGAATATAGATTAGGGTTATAAATGGTTATAAATATGAATATGGTTCTTGGGTATGTATTTAATGAAAATTGTTTAATTATTCATAATATTTGGTGTAATTGCAGAATGAATCAGAGCCGAGGTAAGGGTTTTTGCCTCAAATTCTTCTCTTTAAGACATGTTTGGTATTATACACCTAATTTAATTTATATATCACATATAATACCTATTCTAAATATCATATCATGGAATATATTTTAATCATGGTATTTTAATTTTAATTACAATCTCACTCTTTCAAGGGGTTCTGATTAAAAATATTCTTCAAGGGTTCATTGTCTCAAACAGTAATTCCTTAATTCATGTTTATGTTATGCACCATATTTTCCATTGAATGGTGTAATCACTACCCATGTATGTGTATAAATCATATATTGTCTTATTCATGGGAAATACTAATCCAAATAAATTATTTTTCAACAAATGGATTTTACTCAATTGTTTCCCCAATTCAAAATATTTTTGGTAACTCAATTTTCATTCATTGAGTTATGATCATCCTATAAGACTTAAAAGGTAGTTAAATTATTCTAATTTATTATATTATATGGTATTATTTTTTTATCTTTAATTTACATTACTACCAAATAATACACCTTTATAAAATATTTCTTACTTCATGGAGTATACTTCTCCTAAGATATAATAATAAATAAAGTCTCTATCCCTTTAGTTATATTGTTTCACCATGAACATATTTTTTCCATTCTTGGGTTATCCCACCCTAATATTTTATTATATGTTATTTTACAATCATATTTTTTGAAATTAATATTCTAATACAAATAATTTTTTATTGCTCATTTTAAAATGTGGGTTTTCAACAAAGGTAATTCAAAATTATTATAAAGGTTCCTTTCATAATCAAATGTTTTATATTTGGATACAAATTTCCTATAGAAAAATTTGTGTCATTCGCAATTCTTCATTATTGGATATTCTTTTTAAAATTTAATTTTTTCAAAACCATTCACTTCACCTATTCAAAAGATACTTTTGAATGTGAAATGTATGTTTTTATTTTATGTTAATGTTATAATTATTTTCTAAAAGATATTTTAAGTTTTCACCTATATTTTCCTTTTCATATTTCAAAGTATTTACAATAATAATATTTATGTTTCATGATTTATTCTATAATAAATATATATATTTATAGTTTGGGGGATTGAACTTGTGGTATATAACATTTGATTCTCAATCCCATCTTGTTTATACCATTCAAAGTATTCTTTTGAAATGATGTTTTTAATCTATTTCAACATCCTTATGAGTTTCCTTTGTTATTTTGGGGTTAAGTTCTTTTATAACCATCGACTTTTTTATAAGTGGCTTATGAAATCTTCATTTTTATCAGGTGAATGATATGTCACTACCTTTGTATTGTTTAACCATTCAACTTCATTATCTGAATGAGTTATGATTAAGTTATCCCTTTTATTAAAATGGGAAAATTTATTAATGTTTTGTGTGTTTTTATTCTAATATGTATGATTATTGGAAGGATTATTATCTATTTTTTAATCATCCACCTTCTTTCTCTAAATGGGTTATGATAATGTTATCACATTTATTGACATAAGGAAAGGTATTGGTGTTCTGTATATTATTATTCTAGCAGGGATGATTATTGGAAAGTTGACTATATATTGTTTAACCGTCCAAATAATTTCTTCAAATGGGTTATGATCATTTTACCACTTTTATTGACATGGAGAAAAGTATATGTGTTCTATATATTGTTCTTACAATATTAATTGTTATTAGAAAAGTTGATTATGAATTGTTTATTTATTTTCTCATATGTTGAATACATTGTCTTAAATAAGTGATTGGTGGGGATTAGTATTATATATAATCCTGATGCATCACTATTTCTCATTAGAAATACATGTTTGGGTATTTGGGTGCATGCATTCCCCGATCAAGATATTTTCTTGATAGTAAGATCATGATGTCTTGGATTATGGTATGGAATTAGTTCATTATTATGAGTTTATTCTATAAGGAATCAGTTATTTTTATCCATGTGATATATTTATTTAAATTTGTATCCATAGATATATTATGCTCACAGTTTCAGTTGATTATGGCTCCATACTGTTTATTTATTCCTACCATATTATGTATACCATGATTATGTTTTTTAAAACTCTAGTCTATATTTCCATTATGGGTAATTTGAGCTCACCTCTTTATCATATTTTTATTCTCCTAGTTGTGAAGAAAATTAGTACATTTACATGTTTAGAAGGATATCATGTGTGGAATAATTTTTTGGATATGTTGATGACTTATCATGAATTAAGTATTTTCTTATATAGTGGAAAAATAATGTTCATTTGTTAATAAATACATGGGATTTATTAGTTTATGGTTATTCCTAATTCTCTAAAGCTCTAAACTAGAATGGTATTGATAATATAAGTAATGAAATATTTTCTATAAGTTATTTAATCATAGGATAGTTATGTTTGGTAATCTATAGTTTGTATCGAAGCTAGCATGTAAAGAATGTGTTGATAGAACCAGATCTAGGAGTGTAGGTTTGGGGTAACAAATCTTATATGTTAATGATCGATGCACTTTTTTATAACCCAAGACACTCTTCCTGATCTACCTCATTCCTCTTATTTTCTTAGAATTTTCACCTCTTTACCTTCTTTAAAAAATGATCAAACATCCATCATAATTCTACCACCTCACCATATCTGATCCTTTGCATCTTCCAAAAGTCCAACAGTAATTATCCTTCGGTTTTATAATTCCTATATAATTGTTTTTAGTTTTTTGATGATTTTTTTTAATCTTAGATATATATGGTTTAAAAAGATTAATAAACATAACTTCATTTGAAGGATAAACAATAATCAATCATCTACATGAGTTATGCCGATGTTATCAGAGAAACATATTCTGAATGACCCGTGACATTTACCAGTTAATGTTAAAAATTATTCTTGATTTTTTTTCTATTAAAACCAAATGAAAGAAACTAAATATTAAGAAATAATCTATATATTTAGATAATACAACTACAAATAAATAAAATAAGTAAAATTATTAAGTCTAATTTTCATATATTCTAAAATTTTATGTTGCTTTTGCTTTTTATTTTTTCTAAGGAATCATATGTGTATAGAAATATTTTAAAAAAAAGATATGCAGAATTATACATTAGTTATTATAATAATTGATATATAGAGTAATATATAAATATGGTTGTTTAAATAACTAACATTACAAATATCTTTCAATATCTATTATTAGAATAACATGTGATCCATTCATGAACATTCATAATTAAATATTAACACTAGTAAATAAAAATTAATTATTTAAAACATAATGAATAGATGTGGTTATTATGTCACCACAAATCCTAACCTTATTTTCATTTAAACCTCTATGGAATAATCTTGTTTTTATACCAACTCAATAAACCCAAAAGGAACAAATCCATGCACCACATACACACATGGGATGAACATGACCAAGTATCACTTATAAAGATATGAAAAGTGTCATGTATCCTGATTGAGTTGATAGAAATATTTCAAGTCATGGGATGCATGGTGGAACCAACAATAATATGATAATTTTCAAATTGTTTGGCCAAGATGATGGAATTATATCAAGTATAAAATCTTCCCTTTTAGAAAAATGTACCACATGTTGTATTATTAACCAAAAAAATAAATTTATTCAATCTTATATCCTTATTCTATTTATCCTTATGTTAATCCATTGTTCAATTCATGTAATAATTTGTGACTTACCACCAATTTCTATAATCGCATATAATAATATTTCATCTCATTCATGAATATGAAACATATATCATATAGGTTCATATAATACATGGTATAATAAATTCATCACATTTTAAGTAATTATTATAAATAGAAATAATCATAATATCAACTCATAAGTAATATAATCAATGAGATACTTCATCAAGTGTAACTAAATAAATTATTAAATTTTATATAAAATTTTAATTACCACATCCCATTTAAAATAAGTATAAAATATTTTATTTAACTATTAATTTATAGAGAATAGACATGAATAAATTTATATCCCTATTTTGAAATTTTTATTCCCTATGAGAAACCAATAATATATTAAAATAATAACATTCATAATTTCTTTTCACTTCCTAGTTTCATGATTTCCCCTTTTGGTCACATGTTCCCAATACCTGTTGCAACAAACACCCACAGAATCACCCAAATAATAAGTGACAAGTCCAATATTACCTACCTAAAATGACATACAGATGTTCTTATAAGGAAATAATTCACTAGAATGATTCGAGAGAGAATAAACTAATGAAACCGAAATAATAGGGTTTCCTATAATGCTAAATCTACCATGTTTCCCAATAATTATAGAAATTCAATGTAAATACGAAGCATATCTCCATGTAACCTCTGGAATCCCAACATTATAAATGAATCTCAATTTGATAAAAGGATTTGGGGAATTTTGATAGATGAATATAGGAATAAAGGAGGAAAAAATATAGGGAGGGTCTAAAGTTGGGATTAATGAGGTAGGAATAAGGATACTGGAATTTTAACAATTTCTAATATAAAATATCCATCATTATATTATATAAAAATTACAATCAATTTTTTCAATGGATTCCCTATCGTAAAAATCTGTCTTGAAGTCTCTCATTAACCCAAATCAAACCACCACAAACCCCAACAGTCTTTTTTATTATCCAAGGGTTGGTGACTAGTGTATAGGGGCTTAATTATTTTTTGGGATGATTTACCCTCTAGTAAAATGAAATAGATCAATGCTAGATTATATAAAAAATATAGCATTACCTACCTGTACGTTTTTTGTTTCAAAAAACTAAAATAAATCCAATTTACGGAATAGAAAAAATATACTCTATAGATACTAATTATATCAATGAATATATATAATAACTCCTTATTTTTATATATACATAAAGAAACTAGATAAAATCTTAACATATGAAATACAAACTATATACATAAAACAAGGTTAAACAAACTCTAAGATAATAAAAATATATATATACCTGGGGAGGAGACAAGCACTCCTCTAGATAAATATAGTCTCATATGCTCCAAAACATAATAGATCCCTAACCATATTAATGAAATTCCAATGACTAATAAATCCATAATGTAACTACAAGGATATTTATATATCGATCAGTGCCTAAAATGAAAACATGTGAAACTGCATGTTAATCAAAGTGCACATGCAGGGTGTGTGTATAATAACTCAGTAATCACCATTAAATATATTAAATCACATAAATAATAATCTTATGTATACATCAGAAAGTTTCTATACGTTTATATATATAATAATAAATTGTTTTTTTATAACTAGAAATAAAATGAAGTCAACTACTAAAAATAATAAATAATAAATCAATAATAATTATATTAGATAACTCCCTATACTAGGAGGATCCAAACCTATGTATAACCACTTTAAGTATGGACTGAAATATGAAATAGGTACTACATCCTTTTGTCAATTAAAAGTCGAAATATACTCATATGTTCGGTTAATATCCTTTTGTAAAAGTGAAAATACATAGAAAGGGGGTTCTGTCCTCTAATTTAATAACAAATAGGTAAATATACAAGGTAATGAGGATAAATCCTTTCAAAGGATGGAATATTGAGTACCTATACATGCACATATATAAATAAAAAATACCTAGTCACTCATGTATCTCCATTTTTAGACAGAATACACATACTAGCCAGTTGAAATAGCCTAAAACTTGTTCTTAATGAAAATGCATAAAAAATTTATTCAAATATGGAATCCCTCGTTTAAATATAGACAAT
The DNA here is from genome assembly GCA_963277665.1 of Viscum album. Classification (NCBI taxonomy): domain Eukaryota; kingdom Viridiplantae; phylum Streptophyta; class Magnoliopsida; order Santalales; family Viscaceae; genus Viscum; species Viscum album. The sequence goes on along the minus strand of OY728135.1, from coordinate 196,832,501 downwards.
CCATAATCCATAATTCTATATCAATCAAACATATCAAGGAAATATAACCGGTAGGCTAAACAGTGTATAAAATGTATCATGGAAACTAAACATGAAATAATCCCACACATGTATAGAATAATAACCATATTACCAACATGACATAATTCAAGTTTACATATTTATATAATATTCATAATAATATAAGAAAAATATGATATATAAGAGGGATTTAATCACAGTATACTAGTAGTAGTCAAACCAAGACACGAGGTATGGAATAAGCAATGAGTAAGTGCACCTCCAACCTAAAACCTGAAATTAGAGTATCCTTACTCTAAAATACAATATCTATAATGAAATCATCATTGATCATTAACTCTGTTTATTACACCAAAAAATATTTCTTGTAAATTCATATTTTTCATATAAAAAATAAATATAATTCATTTTTAATAAAAATAAAATTATTAAAAGTAAAAAAGGAAAACATAACAACATATTTATAATAAAACACTAAATATGGTGTTGCATTGTTGATTTCCCCATAAAATGCTGCCATATTTGGCATATATTAGAGGGTATATTTTACTTTATAATATCATTTCATATTTTTTTCAATGGGTGAGAAATTTTATAAGGCATATTATTAGATAAACAAACAAAAAATAAGCCATGGAATAAATAACAGATAAATTATACATGCACTAAGTCAAAAAAAGCACAAATCTTAACATAGGGGAAAAATATGGAATACTAGTATCAAATAAAATAAAACTCAAGACATAAAATATGTATTAATAAAGGAATTATAATTTAAATATATTAATTTCTAATTTAAATAAATCTTCATATTTTAAAACTTGATTTAAGGAATAATTCATTAAAGAGAGGAATTAATTTATGGTCAACATTACTCAAGATAAACATATCCAAATAGAATATATATTCCATATTAACCCCTGTTTAATCTAAAATTAAATTCATTTAGGTTGGGGAAAGAGTTGTTTTATTAAAACTTAACAAATAATATGAATAGAAGGGTTTTGGTTTTAAAAGGATCTATTTTCCCAATAATATTTTATATTAAATATCCATTCATACTAAAAAACTTACCAAAACTAATAAAATTATTATTTATAGAATTAATTTTTAGGTTACAAATAAATTTTATACCCAACTTTGTTTCAAATTAAATCGATTACTGTTTGTTAAATTAAATTTTGGTTTTGAATCCAAATTTATACTAGATACTTGTAAGGACCCAACCTTATTACATTACATAATCTTTAATTTAGTAAATAATTAACTTCCTTTCTACATAGAGGATATTTTCAAGTATATATATTTAGAGAACTGGGACATAATAAATTCATAACATTACACATTATTACTGAGTGGATACCAAAAATATAGTATTCATTTCTTGAAAAATATAAAACTTTTCAAATAAAACATGATTTATTTGAAAACTATTCAAACATTTAAATTAGATTCCTTATTTTTATTACACATCCTTATAACTTGTGAAAATCATTGAAAAAATTGGGATGATAAAAAAAACTCATTAAGGGTTTTAAAAAATAAGGAAATAACACATTACTCCATGAATACTTGTAATGTATGAAATCATTTTCAAAAAAATACTTTTCACCTATATATAGCTAATTTGTGAAACATGATATTTAAACAATATCCACAAAAAAACATAATAATATAAATAGAATCATAATTTTATCTTTTATAGTTACTTACATAATCTTGTAACCCTCTCGGCTACCTTATCTTTTGTAACCCACATGGCTACCTTACAATTTGTGAAACCATCGTAGTTACACGTGGAGTAACCATATGAAAAAACTCAAACATACACATAACCAATGAATTGGAGGGAAATATAGGTCCCACCCTTCATCATAAACAATTCCCAATAATCATAACCTAATCATACAACATGAATAATTATATAAAAACATTGCTTTTGAATTTTGTAAAATAGAATTTTAAGAGGATTTTAAAATAAAAGCCCCTTAAAAATATCGTATAATTACGATGAGACTTAATAGAGTGGTTGGAATTTGTATAAACTCTGTAAATACACATAATTCAATATAATACAAGAAAACCCCATCACACAAACAATTTTAATACCACATAGATAACGAAGTAGAAGGTTAACCCAAAGAATGGAAATCGGGTTAAGAATTCCCTTACCTCGGGTTTTTCTTACTTCAAACTCATTTAAACCTCATATATAATGGTTAAAAGGGTGTTATTAATATTATATAGAAACATATCCGTATTTATAATACCATATATGATCATTTCATTACATCAATTCCACCTTTAATTGTTAGTATCTTGTTCCTTGCATTGTTTTGGGTGTGATCTTTACATGATTTTCATGATTGATACAAGATGGTTATTCTGGTCGATTGGGAGTGAAAATATAGAATTGTAATGGGTTTTTATTTACATATTTCTAGAATCATAAATTATATCACTTATCATTTTTATTTCTATTATGAGGATGATTCATGAGTTAAAACATTATTGATATTGTTTAGGTCATTTCGGCGGTTCTTCGATCCTAATAAACTCATTTGTTTTATAAATTAATAACATGTGTATAAAATGATTCCAGAAAATTATATAAGATATAATAAATAAATTATAATCTATTTTAACCATAAAAATGGTTTCATGACCATTCTTGAAGGAAGTAAAGGAAATTTAAATCACATCACCCACGATGTCGTTAAATCGACACATCCCGGAAGGTGTTTTAATTTCTTGAATAAGTGAAAGAGAAGAAGAAATTTAATGGTGAGTATTTGATAAACAGGATGAAATATAGAATATTTAAGATATTGGATCATGCATTCATCTTTGATAAGGGTAGTTTAGGATAGAAAACTAAAAGAAATGAATCTCGAAATAAAAGAAAAGTTGAGAAATCCCTTACGAAAATTTGGCAGCCTAACGGCGTCGCTTAAAATTTCATAAAATATTTTGATGAGAGAAAAGGGGTATCTCATAATTATTACATAATATGGGTATTTAGAGGGTATGTAATGAAATATACCAATATAATCCAAATGAAATTAAAAAAAATAACAAAAAATGAAAGAAAATAAAGAAAACAAATGAGGATGTTTAGCTCTGGACCTCTTCTCCATGAGATCCTCCGTAAAGCCATTGGTTTTGGCCTTTTGGTGAGACTAGAAGCTCTAGGACGTGGGTAAGATTTTTTGGAGGATTATTGGGCTCAACTTAGTTAATGATAAATTCTTCATAGGTTTTGGAGGAAGAGGGGAATGAGGGTGGTATTTATAGTGGAGGAGAGGAGGTATTTTTCATTTTTTTAATCATTGTTATAATATTTTTTCTCAATACAATGAATAGTCATAATTCTTATGACCCAAAATACTAATAATGGTGTGTGAGTTAGAACCAAGTATGATTTCATCACTTATGTTGACATAAATAGTGTATTTAACAGAAAATTTTAATAAACAGTATTTTACCGTATTTCACTATTCGTCAAAAAATTTATAATTCTAGAAAAATCAAAATAAATCACCATAACCATTTTTTAACATGTATAATTCAAAAATGAACACCCTTTTTTAAAATAATTTTCTAAAAATTATTAATTTTATATTTAAATAAAATCATAATTTATTCAAAAATAACAATTTTAAAACTATAACTTATTTTTTGTCACATTTAAAAATTAACCAAGATTTCATTATATTAAAACCTTTATAAAATATGATAATAATACAATTTACTATTCATTAGGTTAATATTACTATTCATAAGGGTATTTTACTATTCACTAAAAATTAAGTTGGTTCTTTTAGACTCCAAATAACTTACTAAAAACAATTGTAAATGACCATTTTTCGAAATTCAAAACATAGAAGTGGAAAAATTATGTTTAATGGATAGTTATAAATATCTACTTTAAAAAAAGTTTCTTTTATTTCAATTTATTTTTAAAAAATATTGGGCTATTACATTAACCCCACCTTCTGGAAATTGTGTCCTCGCAATTTTATTTACTTATTAAACAACTAAGGGTACCATTCCCTCATAGCATTTTCAGACTCCCATGTTGCTTCTTCAACCATGTGGTTTCTCCAAAAATCCTTTACCTAGTTTATTACCTTATTCTTTAATACATGTTCCCTTCGATCAAGATTCTGAACTCATTTCTCTTCATATGAAAGGTTCTCTTCCAACTAAACTACTTATGGGCTCGAAACATGAGTTGAATCTGGCACATACTTTCTCAACATCGAAACATGAAAAACATTATGTACCTAAGGAAAACTTAGAGGCAAAGCTGCTTAGTATTCAACTAGTCCAACTTTCTCTAGGATTTCAAAAGGACGGGTGAACCATCGACTTAGCTTCCCTTTCTTACTAAAATGCATCACAATTTTCCAAGGAGAGATTTTAAGGAAAAAATGGTCACTTACCTTAAGAGAGAATTATTTCCTTCTATTATCTGCATAACTTTTCTACCTACTCTGAGTTGTCCTCATGTGCTCTTACATCGTCTTCACTTTCTTAGCTACTTCCTCTACTAATTATGACCCCATCAACTTTCTTTCACTGACTTCATACCAAAACACTAGAGTTTGACACTGCTTCCCATACAATGCCTCAAATGGTGCAATCTGTATACTAGAATGGAAACTGTTATTATAAGAAAACTCAACTAATGACAGATGTTGATCCCAACTTCCCTAGTAGTCCATTGAACAAGCTCGAAGCATATCATCCAAAGTCTGAATCATTCGTTCTGTCTTGCCACCTGATTGAGGATGAAAATCTATACTTAAATTTAATTATATTCCCAACAACTTCTAAAGGCCCTTCCAAAAGTTAGTAGTTAACCTAAGATCCCAGTCATATACAATAGAAATATGAACTCCATTTAACCTAACAATCTATTTGACGTATAGTCGAGAAAGTGGATCTAAATACATTGTGTCTCTAATAGAATGAAAATGTGAAGATTTTGTCAACTGGTCGACAATAACCCAAATCGTATTGTTACCTCAAGAAGTATTTGGTAGTCTCATCACAAAGTTCATGGATACATTCTCCCATTTCCACTCTAGCATAGGTAATGGTTGAAGAATCCCATTAGGTAACTATCACTTTTCTTTAACCTGTTGATATGTCAAACGTATCATGGTAAAATAAACAATATCTATTTTCATTCCATCCCACCAATAATACTCTCAAAGGTCTCTACACATCTTAGTACTAGTAGGATGAACCAAAAATAGAGAACTATGAGCTTCACACAACAAATATTTATTCAAATGGGAATCACAAGGCACACACAACCTTTTACCAAATCTTAAAACACAATCTTTATCAAGGTTAAATTATGGAAACTTTCCCATTTTAACCAACTCTAACATTTTCTGTAGCTCGTGGTCTTCATTCTGTGCTTTATTAATTCTATCTGATAACGATGACTGCAATGAAATCTGAAACAAAATAGATTTATTTCCTTCACCAACAACTACTAAGCCAAAATTCATCAAATTATTAATAAAGGGACCGTGTTTTAAATGTAACATGGTTAATGATGCATGTTGTTTTTGACTTAAGGAATATAGAACTTCTTTTCTTTTCCTGGATGGTAATTGATCGTGAAATAACAATCCTTTTTCAGTTACTTCTATCTTCTCTGCCTCATGTTTAATTCCTTCTGAGTGAATATATACTTTAGACATTTATGGTTAGTTTATATTTGACATTTGGATCCATATAAATGATGCCTCTATATTTTCAAAGCAAAAACCATAGCTACCAATTCCAAATCATGTGTGGGATAATTTAACTCATGAGGTTTTATTTGTCTAGAATCATAAGAAATTACCTAGTCATTATACATGAAAACACAACCAAGTCCCTTAAATAAAGAATCACTATAGATGGAAAACTCACCATTTCAAGAAGGAAAGGCCAAAATTGGAGTATTCACCAATCTATTCTTCAATTCTGGAAAACAAACATCACATTATTTTGTCCAAATAAATCTAACCCCTTTTCGTGTTAGCTTAGTTAGTGGTCTAGATAAACATGCAATGTTTTTAACAAACTGTTGGTAATAACCCTCTAATAAAATAAAACTATGAATCTTTGTAACATTTGTGGGTCTTGGCGATTCATCAACCACCTTTGTTTTGGTAGGATAAACTATTTTTCCCACCTTATTTACTATTTTCCCAAGAAAAAAATTTCTTTCAACATAAAATCACACTTAATGAATTTTCCATAAAGTATCTTTTTCATTAAGGTTTTCAAAACAACCCTTATATTCTATTCATTCTCCTCTTTACTCTTAGAAAATACCATAATGTCATCACTAAATACAACCACAAACTTATCCATGAACTCGTGAAATATTCTATTCATAAGATCCATGAATACAATAAGTGAATTACTAAACACAAACGACATAACAACAAATTCAACATTCCCATATCTAGTATGAAAATCTATTTTTAAGATGTCATCTTCCTTCACCTTAATCTGATGGTATTTGGATATCAAGTCAATCCTGGAAAATTACTAATCTCCCAATAGTTGGTCAAACAAGTCATCGATATGAGGCAAAGGATACATGTTTTTAATTTTGATGTTATTAAATGCTCTATAATCAACACAAAGTCTCATGGAACCATATTTATTTTAAACAAACAAAACAGGAGCACCCCATGGTGAAGTGTTAGGAATAATTAAGCCTTTATCAAGAAAATCATGAAACTGCTTTTTCAATTCAAGAAGATATATTTGAGCCATACGATGTGGGGTGTTTTGAAATTGTCTTAGCATTAAGAACTATGTAAATAGTGAATTTGACTTCTACATCAGGTATTACATTGGGTAACTCATCAGGAAAAACATCAAGGTATTCATTTAACATTGGAATGTCATTAATCTAAACAGTTCCCTTGTTTTCAAAAATATGAGCAAGATAACATTCATTACCTTCTTCCAATAGTTTCTCAGCTTCCTAATATGTTATCAATTTTGTGGCTTATTATTTTATACAAACTAAAACTCTTTCTAAAAAACAACTAATTTAGCTCTATAGTCAATCTTAGCATGATAAACAGAAAGCCAATCCATTCCTATAATGACACCAAACTCCACTAAAGAAAAAACAACAAGGTTTTCAGGTAAATTCTTTCCAAATAACACAATAAAAAGATTATTATAATTCCTTTTTACTATAATATTTTCCCCTAGTTTTTTAATAATAGATTTTTGTCTCATTTGTTGAGGTGATATTTCCAATTTACTGTAAAATTTCTTAGAAATAAAAGAATGTGTAGATCCCTTATCAAATAGAACATTATCAAAATCTAAGTAATAAAACAATGTAGCTGATAAAACTTCATTGGATAGCCCGAAGTCTGCTTATATAGTTGAAAAGGATCTCACTTGATATTTCTTCTTGTATTATATCTTTTTGCATCATTTGGATCTCTATTTGGGATGGAATATGCATAATGACTCATCTCACCACATTTAAAAAACTTTACAGTTTTCTTATCAAATTAGTCATAATATCATTTTCATTACAATATCGAGAAATATGTCCAAACATACCACATTTAAAACACTTCCCAGTTTTGGTAAGTCATTCCCCAGGGTGCTTCTTGCCACACTTTTCACAAACTGGAAACTGGATTTTTATACTATCAGATTTCATTGGTTGATTCTTACCCATATTTTTTCGTTTGGACCTATTATTATCATTATTTACAAAGTGTATGTTATCATATACAAACTCCTTCTCTACCCTCTCAGCCCATCAGAAAAGTTTTTCATAACTTTTTAATTTACGGGAGGCCAACTCCCTTCAATACATTGGCTTCAATTCTAAGTAAATGCAGTTGATTTGTTTTATCAAGATCCAGAATAATATTTGGAGAATACATATACAGTCAGGTGAATTTATCTTCATACACAGCCACTAAATCTTCCCCCTTTTGTCTCAATGTATGTAATTTCTTCTCTATCTTAAGTCGCACCACATTAGGAAAAACATTTCAAGGAAGAGACCTTTAAATTCATTCCACTCTATAGCATCAATATCCTCTCTACCCCTAATATTCTTTACCGATGACCACCAATAATCATATTCATCTTCAAAATGATAAATGGAAATACATAACTTTATTATTATCTAAACATCCCATGACATCGAATATCTTTTCAAGGGCTTTAATTTATTCTCCAGCCACTACTAGGTCATAGGATCCATTGAAAGAAAGAGGGTGTTATATCATAAAATGTTCAACTATTTTCATGTTCTATTGTGGTGCCTCTAGTTGTTCTCTTGCATGGATGTCACCACCATTTATTTCCTACGTTAGTTGAGCTGTTATTGTCACAATCTGCTCGGTTCCAATTCCTACCATTCTGGGTTGCAGATTCGGGAGGATGTCATTTTGTTAGTACCTCTCCTCTTCAACTTACATATTTCTTCTGCGAACAACAATTCTGAAAAAACATATCTTAGTCAAAGGAACATGGTAATATTTAAATTCTATAAAATTTAAAATTAATCATAGAGTAGAAATCATGTATGGTATTCTATTAACATCATCCAAACCCCTAAAGATATCTAAACAGTCTTCTGATTCAAACTGTAAGGACCTGAACATATTAGATTACATAATATTCAATTTATTCAATAAATAACTTCCATTTTACATTTTGGATCATTTCCAGATTATAGATTTAGATAATTGGGACATAATACATTCATAACATTACACATTATTACATAGTGGATACCATAAAAACAGTATTCATTTCTTGAAAAATATAAAAAATTTCAAAAAAACATGATTTATTTGAAAATTCTTCAAACATTTAACTTGTCTTCCTTAATTATCTTACACATCTATATAACCTATGAAAATCATTTAAAAACATGGGATGAGAACAAAAATCTTTTTAAGGGATTTAAAAAATAAGGAAAGAACACATTATTCCATGAATACTTGTAACGTATGAAATCATTTTCAAAAGACATACTTGTCACCCATATATACCTACTTTGCAGAACATGAGATTTCAGAAAGATCCAAACAAAAAAATAATAACATAAATAGAACCATAAATTTGTCTTGGAGAATTACTTACATAATCTTGTAACCCTCTCGGCTACCTTATCATGTTTAACCTTAATGGCTACCTTACAATTTTTTTAACCATCGCAGTTACACTTGGAGTAACCAAATGGAAAACCTCCAACTTACACATACCAAATGCATTGGAGAGAAATATAGGTCCCACTATTCATTAAAAAAATGAACAAGAACTATAACATAATCATACAACATGAATAATTACATAAAAACATTGCTTTTGAATTTTGTAAAATAGAATTTTAAAAGAGGGTTTTAAAAGAAAATCCCCTTAGAAATATCATATAATTCAAGTGAGACTTAATAGAGTAGATGGAATATTTATAAACTCTATAAATACACAAAATTAAATATAATATAAACAAAACTCATCACACAAACAATTTTAATACCTCATAAATAACAAAGTAGAAAGTTAACATAAAGAATGGAAATCGGGTTAAGAATTACCTTACATTGGGTCTATCATACATAAACCTCATTTAAAACTCATATATAATGGTTAAAATAGTGTTATTAATATCTTAAAAAAACATATCCATATATATAATACCTTATATGATCATTTAATTACATCATTTCACCCTTTAATTTTTAGTATTTTGTTCCTTGAATTGTTTTGGTTGTGTTCTTTACATGATTTCCATGATTAGTTGATGATAGATATTCAAGTCGATTGGAAGTGAAAATCCAGAATTGGAATGGGTTGGTATTTAAATATTTTTAGAACCATAAATTATTCCATTTATCATTTTTATCTCATTCATTAGGATGATTCATGAGTTAAAATATTATTGATATTTGTTTAGGTCATTTTGGCGATTCATTGATTATAGTAAACACATTTGCTCTATAAATTAATAACATGTGTATAAAAGATTCCATAACATTATATATTATATAATAAATAAATTATAATCGGTTTCAACGATAAAAATAGTTTCATGACCAGTCTTGAAGGAAGTAAAGTAAATTGTAATCACATTGCCCATGATGTAAGTAAATCAACACATCACAGACGGTGTTTTAATTGCTTGAATAAGTGAGAGAGAAGAAGAAATGTAATGGTGAGTATTACAAAAACATGATTAAATCCAGAATATTTAAGATACTATATAATTCTTTCCTATTTTATAATTGGAGGTGAGAAAAGAAAAAAGAAAATAAAGGAATCTCAGAATAAAAGAAAAGTTGAGAAATCCCTTATTAAAATTTGGCATCCTAATGACGTCGCTTAAAATTTCATAATATATTTTGATGAGTGAAAAGGGTTATCTAATCATTATTAAATAATATTATAATTAAAGGTGATATGGAATTAAATATCCCAACATAAGCTAAATTAAATTAAAAATAATAACATAAAATGAATGAAAAGAAAGAAAACAAAAGAGGATGTTTACCTCATAATCTATTCTCCTTGAGATCCTTCTTAAGGCCTTTGGTTTTGGCCTTTTGGTGAGGCCATCAAATATAAGACATGGGGAATAGACTTGGGAGGATTATTTAGTAGAACGTAGGTAAGGATCAATGCTTGAGAGGTGTGGAGGAAGAGGGGAATGAGGGTGTTATTTATAGTGGAGGAGAAGAGGTATTTTTCATTATTTTAACTATAATTAAAATATTTTTTCTCAAGACCATGAATAGTCATAATTCATGTGACCCCAAATAGTAATATTGGCATGAGAGTTCAAAATAAGTGGTCTTACATCAATTATGATTTCATAAATAGTGTATTTAATTGATAATTTGAATATACGACATTTTACCATATTTCACTATTCATCAAAAATTTCAGAATTCCAGAAAAATCCCAAAAATTCACCATATCCATTTTTTGATATGTATAATTCAAAAATATACTCCATTTTTAGAAAAAAAAAATATAAATATTATTCATTTAATTTTTAAATAAAATTTTAATTTATTCAAAAATAACAATTTTAAAACAGTAACTGCTTTTTTATCACATTGAAAAATTAACAAAGATGTCATTATCTTAAATCCTTTATAAAATAAAATAATAATACAATTTACTATTCATTACGGTCATATTAATATTCATATTACTATACATAAGGTTATGTTACTATTCACAAAAATTAAGTTGGTTCAGTTAGACTCCAAATAACTTATTAAACACAATTTTAAATGACCATTTTTGGAAATTCAAAACATAGAAGTGGATGAATTATGTTTAAAGGATAACTATAAATATATTCTTAAAACAAAGTTTCATGCATTTCAATTTATTTTTAAAAAACCTTGGGGTGTTACAATACTTGTTAAAGCAACTATAAGTCGTGTTTGTGAAATTTGTTTTTATACATAAAAATTCATAATTAATACCTTATATAGTGAATAAAATTAGAATTTATACCATTAATTTTTTATTTAGAAACAAATTCATAATTACTTGGTGTAAACAAAATTTGATAATATGAGTGAAATCCATCAATTATCTTTCTTAGCATAAATCCTAAAAAAATACATTTTTGATACTTTATCAAAGTGAGAAAGATATCATGAACATGTAAATATGGGAAAAAATATCCTCTTTATATTATATAACCAAAATGTATAATCCCTAAATAATTGGAATATTTAATCATGTTAATTAAAGTTTATTAATAAACTAAAAAAATTAGAACCTTTTTTATTTTATAGAATGTAATGAATTAAATAATTTAACAAGATAATGGAATTTATATATCTAAATAATGAAACAAATAATTAAATAACTCATTGAAGGGTAACTCAATCTTTAAGAACCATTGAAAATCCATTAAACAAAACACACTATTTGGTATAACACCAAATACATAACTAATACAATGTATAAAATATCATTTAATATTCCATAAAAAATAATATCAATCAATAAATTAAATAAAAAATAAAAAATCCACTTTATAATTTATAAAATATATTTTTAAGGATTATTAATGTTAGGGAAATTGGTTGTAGAAAAACTCTAGTCACAACTGGATTAAAAAAATGAAAGGATGGTTGAGACCACTAAGAAAAATCAATCATTAGTGAGCTTGTGGAAAATTGATGAACCAAAGCGGCTTCCTAAAACTAATAAATGTAATACCATAACTAAATCACTCAAAAAAATTTAATTTCTATAATTAAAAGACCAAAAAATAATTCTAAACCCTTTTAGATAACTTATTAAAAACTCCTAATGTTTAAATATCTAAAATCCATAATTTACTTTATCTGTAAAATATCTATTTTGACTAATATAAAATACAACCTAATGTGTTACAAAAAATTATGAATCAACCTCCAAAAAACTCCTAAAATAATGAAGACTTTCTATTTATCATTTTTTAGACATATAACAAATAATCCTTGAGTCTCAATATAATCTCACCATTCTTTGGTGAAATCAAATTATAGATCCCTAATTTGATCAATAGAAATCAGAAGAGAAGGAGAAAATGGAGAAGGGTACCTTTATTTAATGGTTCAAAACATATCCAGACACCCAAGGTCAATGAGAGGATAATAGAATAAGTGGATGAAGAATAAGTAGAATCATTCTTATCACTATACCCCTTCCTTATGTCGTGGTTGGATAGCAAAATATCCTCACAACCTTCTATTTTTTCTTGCCTATCGATCACCATTTTAACCAATTTTTTATAATATTAATAATTTTAATAATAATAATAATAATTTATTAGTAGTTGGGAAAATATCTAAGTGTAAAATCATCTCTTCTAATCTACGTCTAATTTGAGGATCAACTATAATTGCCTCCAATTATTAGGATATTTTTCATTCCTTTGTGGGGAATTCTATTTTTTCTTCCCTCTCGATCTATATTTTAACACATTTTTTTATAATCTTAATAATTTTGATAATAATATAAATAATAATTCATTAGTAGTTTGTTTATATTTAAGTGGAAAAGCATCTCTTTTAATCTACGTCTAATTTGAGGATCAACCGTAATTGCCTCCAATTATTAGTGTATGTTTCTTGTATTTGTGTGGAATTCTACCACATTGAAAACTTAGAAGGGAGGAGATATTCTGATTCACAATCAATTAATTATATGGTAATTGATTTGGGTGACGTGTGGATGCAGTGGGTGGTACAAGGATATATACATATGTGGTATCCATAACACATGAAACCTGATTACTTATAGATGTTATTTTGAGAAAAAACTCAAAAATCAATCAATATTTTAGGGGTGATCTATCGATCCATTTTTGATTTATCCAGGTTATTTGGGTATTGGTTAGCTCATGGGGGGAGAAGCTAGTCCTAATTTAGAAAATTCTTGGTTTTGTGTTTTTTTATTTATAATCCCTTCCCACCTGTTTATACTAATAATAATAATTCATTTACATATTTTAACACAATATATATATATATATATATATGAAAACATAATAATATTATCACTTATAAAATGTGTTTGTGTGTTTTCTAACATAATACTAATATTAGTATTAAGAATAGAAATAATAAAATACTATTATTATGTCTTAATATAATATTAATATTACCATTGACAGTAACACAAATATTCATGTTATATCAAACTTGTAACAACAGTAAGAATAATAAATTTATCTATTAAAGTATAATAATAACACACACATATATATATTTCATAATATAATAATAATAATAACAAATATATATATATATATATATATCATTTCATAATTTTACTCATAATAACATCTATACAATTTTTTAACAATTTAAATATTAAATTAATAATAATAATCACTTATGAAAACTTCATTTATAAAATATTAAATTTGAAACCATTCTTCATCATAATTTTTATTTTTTAAGATTACATGATTTTATCACTCACATTTTCTAAAAAATATAATATTTCCTAATTTAGTATTTAATTTTAATTATATTTACACAATAACTAAAAAACGTAATGTCGCATCAATGATTTTATTTTTAGTTATTTGTTATATTTATATTTTATCCTATGTTTGACATTGAGTTCTTCTGGGTAATTTAGTGAAAAATGGGAGTTTTCAGCCTTACAACATAGTGTGCATGGTTTGTGCATGGTTTTCCAAATCATGTGCCTTTCTCAATAAACCATGCAACCATTTTAATTTTTGGGATTGTGGCTTATTGCACGGCTAGCACATGGTTTGTAAACGGTGTGTCTTAATTGTGTGGCATGTCCTGCTTGGACAGTAAGGGCCACGTGGTTGCCGCACAGTTTGGCTAATTGTGTCGGCAAACCATGCAACATGTCTATGTCATTAAAAATTGGATTTTTATTCTTTATATCTCCCTAATGTTTAACCTTAATCCCCCATTTCTTCCCCCACTCGGGTTCCCACTCACTATATGCATATCCATCGTCTATTGGCACCCTTAGGCCTATATTTTTTAGGCAATTTTGGTGTGTTTTCTCCTCGATTATCTAAATAAGTCCTTCTTCTCTTGGTTTATTACTCTTTTCTAGGGTTTCTTTTCTTCTTCTTTAGGGATTTTATTCTCAATCAGGTTGGGTGTCTAATTCAGGGTGATATATTTATTTTTAGGGTTTAATCTTGATGTTTATGTTTTGATTTTTCCTCTATAGGGTTCACTTGGTGTCCACCAGATTTAAAAAATTTCTACACATAAGGTAAGTGGTTTTATGCTTAAACATTATTTTATAGTTTTTATATGCTTACTTAAGTGTTTAAATATGTTCTATTATTTATGTGCATGCTATAAAATGTGTTTTTGAAGGTATTTGATATATGTATGGCTTAAAAAGTGTTTTTCAAAAGGAAATTGGGTGCATTTCATGTGTGAACCCTTGTTGTATCTTGAAGGTGTTTTATAAATTATGAAAGATATTTAATAAATTCTACAAGTTGTTTGAAACATATTTTGAAATGGTTTTGGTGTGAGTTTAAATTTTGAAGTTGTTTTGGTTGTGGTAATGGTGATTCATTATGTATATTTATATTTTTTGGCTTGTGTATATGAATGTCTTGATTTGTATTCTATGTGAAATGTGAATTCCACATAAAGGGAAACTTGGGTATCTAGGTGGGTGGACTTTGAATACTACGCTAGTGACTTGGAGTGGTTCTTCCCAAATTCATTTAGTAGGATTTATGATTACAATACTTACTAAACTATGATGATGATTGGAGACCACTAGGCCCATGTGATGTTCTCTCATAGTGGCTCATGAATGATAACTTTGGCAGTTTTGGTTTCTATACCACACTTCACTAAGATATGATGTACGTAGTACCCCATTTAAGCTAGTGCCTATAGGGTTTTCCCATGACTTAGTGCTCTTTTGTGATATTTCTCTTACCGTCATCATACGATGCACTTGGTTGGTTATTTAAAAAGAAAAGAATGTTTTCCCACTAAAAAATTTCTATAAAAATGTTTCAATATTTCATTAATAAAAAATCGAATGTTATCTTATATTATAATTTTTATTGCATGGAATCTCTTTTTGGTATAATCCTACTTGTCTTTGTGTCACACCCTACTTACACCTTTGGGTGTAAGTGGAATTGGATATGTTTTACGTGGGTAAATGAAAGATGTTTGGAAATGATAATTTGGTTTTCTAGTGGTCTTTTCCTGGGAGGTGTTGTTGGTGGTGGATTAAGGATGATGCTGCTCTTATTACATGGTGGTTTTTTGGATTGAGTAATTGTTCCCCTTTTTTAGTTTCTTTTTGGGTTTTGTTTAAAGTTGTAAACTTGAATCTAGAAATTGTTATTCCATGTTTAGTGATGGTTATTCAGTTCTATTTTATTTATTATTTTTTGTTGTTTATTTTTATGAAGTTGGGTGAAATCATTCCCAAAATATTTTATTGATAGTGAGGCACTAGTTTCCAGTATTTAAGGGATTGTAAATGCCCTTCAGTCCATGCCATGGACCAGTTTGTCTATCATTTTGGATTTAACTCTAGCTTGGTTAGTGAAAAAATGGTATTAGATTCATCCAGGTTAGTGAGATATCAGTTTGGAAGTCATAGAGGCAGGTTTGGATCATCTTTCGGGTAGAGCCATTTTTGAGAAGATCCCCATGAGACTTTTCATTATTAGGCTCAAGCTGAGGTGAAGCATCTTCATGTAGTGGATCAAGAACCAACATGATAACATGTAGGATCTGTGATAGTTTGAGGTATTGTTTTTATTGCATCATCCATAGCTGTTACTTTATTTGATACTAGTTCATCTATTTCCTTTATTTCTTCCCACTTTGTTGATTTGTTAAAGTTTCTACGTGAGCGTTTTTTGTATGTGATGGAGTTGGTATCGATTCTTGGTGAGAATCAAGAGTGGGGTTTCAGGTGTCCATCTCATGCACTCACCATTTCAAGATTCTAGTAAGAATAGGGTTTCCTTATTTTGGAGATATACCTTTTTATGTAATCCTTGTTATGGATTGGTTGGTGTGATTCCAAGAACACATAGATTGCTATAGAAAAAGAGTGATATTTGTGTAACTTGATGGAAGCACCCAAGTTCTTTGTGGAGAATGGGATCCTAGGTTGGGCTATGTTGGACCTCCACTACCAGAATTGCGTAATATCTTTTTTCAGTTGTCACCATTCATGTTGGAGGATTATGGTAGTACTCTTGAGGGTGGATTACCTCCTATAGTAGAATATTTCCCAAAGGATTTATTAGTTTTTTCTCAGAGATGGATGTGGAGTTGTCTCATGATTTGGCACTAGGAAAATAGTTTGTATCTCTTTCCTTTTACTGTATGGCCCCCACCGAGTTGATGGAATTAAATTTATAGATGGAAAATTTTTAAACCAAAATTCATTCACTCGAGGGACTCTAGGTTTCCCCAGTTCTTCTCATGAAAAGGACAATCAATATCTCTAATTATGAATTTATTACCAAAAGTTGAACAAGGTAACCATTAATAATAAGTATCCCTTCCCCCATTTTGATGAATTTTTTGACCAGTTAAAGCGGTAAATGTAGTTCTTGAGGATTTACTGGTGTCCTGGTTATCACCAAGTCAGATTTAGAGAGGCAGATGTTCTGAAGATGACTTTTCTAAGTAGGTATAACTATTTTGACTATATGGTCATGCCTTTCGGATTGAAAAATACACAAACAGTCTTTATGGAACTTATGAACAGGGTGTCCCATCAGTGTCTTGACTCAATTTTAATGGTTTTCATGGATGAAATTATAATCTATTCATGATCTGAGGGGGAGAATTAGAGTAATTTATGAATTGTTTTAGGTACTCTTCATGATCATCATCTATATGAAAAGTTATAAAATTGCACCTTATGGATCAAATATGTAATGTTTTTGGGTCACATGATCTCAGGAAAATGAGTTTCTGTGGACCCAAATAAGATTGGTGTAGTTATGTCATGAAAAAAATCCAAGTAATGATTTTGAGATAAGAAGTTTTCTAGGCCTTGTAGTGTATTACAAGAGGTTCATCCAAGATTTATCTCAGCTTTCTTCTCCCATGATGGCACTCACATAGAAAGGGGTGAAGTTTGAATGGATCCCAAAGCGTCAAGTGTACTTCAAGGAGATAAAGCGGAGGATGACTACCACTTCTGTGTTGATATTTATAGAATATATAAAGGGCTATGTGGTTTATTATGATACCTCATGTGTGGGCCCTTGGTGTGTTCTTATGTTGAATGACCATGTGGTGGCGTATGGCTATCACAAAATATGACCCCATGAAAAGAACTTCCTAGCCCATGATCTGGATCTACAATGGTGATGCTTGCCCAAAAGTCATGGTGTCATTATCTTTTTGGGGAGAAATTTGTGGTTTATTCTTACCATAATATTTTGGTCTATATTTTATCCCAAAAATACCTAAATCTCAAATAGCATCATTGGGATGAGTACCTTCAGGGGTTCCACTTTGATATATTTTATACCTATGTAAGGGTAATGTGGTGGAAAATGATTTTAGTAGAAAAGTGACAGTGCAAGATTTGAGGAAGTTTAGTGATTAGTGGGCTTTGATGGGGATCTTTTCCTAGTTGCACTTAGAAACCAAGGAGCATAGTGGAGGTGTATTCTTGGCCATCATACAATTGACACCTTCTTTTCTTATGTTTATTCAGCAATAGAATCATGGTGATGAGTTGTTCCAGCAGTCTATACAGCTTCTTAAAGGTGGGGAGACACCTTGTGTTTGGTCGTTGTCTCTCAAGGGAATCTTGTTCTTCAAGGGACTCTTTGTGGTGTCATCATCCTTGAGAAAGGAGTTAATACAGGATATCCACCAGTCTCAAAGGTCTATTCTTCCTGGTGATACCAGGATGTACTATGATTTTCATAGGCAATTTTGGTGGTCAGGCATAAGGTAGGATATAACTGACTTTGTAATGGCGTGCTACATTCCAACTGGTGAAACTAGAGAACCAAAGACCCTATAGTTTTCTATATCCACTACCCATTCTAACCTAGATTTGGGATGATATATCCATGTACTTCATTATTATATTTCCTTATACACCCTAGGGGAAGAATGTTGTAATGGTAGTGATCGCCCATCTAAACAAATCATCCTTCATCATTCTGATCATAGATTCAGTCAAAGTGGATGAATTGGGCCAATTGTATGTCTCAGAAATAGTGAGGCTTCATGGTGTTCCATCTGCAATCATATATTATAGGGACCCCTATTTCACCTTCTTATTTTGGTAAGGCCTTCAGAAGGAAATAGGTTCGCTGATCAAGTTAGGCATGGTATACCATCCCCAAACGGATGGTCATACAGAATAGGAGAATCAAATATTAGAAGAAATTATTCGAGCATGTGTGTTGGATTATAATGGTTTATGGTATATCCATTTGGGATTGGTTGAATTTTAATATAAAAATAGTTACCAATCTTTGATTTGAATGGGTCCCTTTGAGGAACTTTATGGTCGGTCGTGTCGGTCTCCCTTATATTGGGATGAGGTGGGTGAGACCTAACTGTTGGGGTTGATTCTTGTACATAAGACAAATGAGAAGATAAAATTGATTAGGAATAAGTTTTTGACATATTATAGTCATCATAAATATTATTATTATTAGATATATTGAGAGATTTATATTTCTGTGGGTGACTAGGGGTTCTTGATAGTGGAACCTTTCTTAGGTCATCACCATTTGGGAAAGCAAGGGAAACTAACGTCGAGGTATATCAGAACTTTCAAGATCATCGAGTGCATTGGTATGGTGACATACAAGTTATATTTTACTTAAAAATTGATTTTGATTAATGACATATTTAATGTGTCCCAGTTGAAAAGGTATACCCCATATCTGTCTCATGTGTCAAATTGGAAAGAGTTTGAAATAGAGCCTAATTTGTCCATGTTTAAGAGACCAGTGCAGATTATATATTATTAGGAAAAAGTGCTTCATGGGAAGTTTTTTCTGTTGGTCCATTTACGTTAGAATCATGGCAATGATGAGCATGAGACTTGGGTAGTGAAAGTCGTGGGTTGAGAAATAGTATCTATTTTTATTCTCTAATCAAGTTTCATCTTGAATTTTTTGAAATGGAAAGATTTCATGGTTGGGAGAATTTTCATCTCCATGATTTTATTTTAAGTTATATATTCAATTTATATTTGTTCCTATGTTTTTACTTGAGTTTTTCTGGGTATTTTGGTAAAATAATTTGGAGTTTTGGGCCTTACATCATGGTGCACACAGTTTTCCAAACTGTGTTCCTTGGCCATGAAACCATGTGGACATTTTAATTTATGGGATAGTGGATCATTTTATAGTTAACTCATAGTTTGTAAACAATGTTGGATAACCATGTGTAATGTCCTTATAGTAGAGTAAGTGGTTTATGGTTTCAACATGGTTTGGAAAACCATGTGGGGAAAATGTGTGGCCTATCCAGGTCATAAAAATTTGATTGTTATGTTTTATATCTCCATGATTTTTAACACTAAACCCACATTTCTTCCCCCACTTAGGTTCCTCAACCCTATATGCCTCTCCCCATCCCTTGGCACCCTTATACCTCCATTTTCCACTTGTTTTTGGTGTGTTTTTTCTATGATTCTCCAAGTCCCTCTTCTCTTGGTTTCTTCCTCATTTATTGGTTTTATTTTCCTTTTCCTTTGGGATTTTTTTTCTCTTATGGTTTTGGTGTCTGATTTAGGGTGAGATATTGATTTTTATGGTTTACTATTTATTTTTAAGGTTCTATTTTTCATCTATAGGGTTTTCTTGGTGTACTATGGTTGGTTTCCACCAGATTCTAGAAATTTCTACACATAAGGTTGGAGGTTCCATTCTTAAACATTATTTTATGGATTTTATATTCTTTCTTGAGTGTTTAAATATGTTCTATGATTTATTTTTGTGGTGAGAAATGTGTTTTTTAAGTGATTTAATATATGTATGGATTAAAATGGGGTTTTAAAGGAAATTGGGTTTATTTCATGTGTGGAACCTTGTTTCACTTCTTGAAGGTGTTTTATAAATTATGCATTATGTTTAATAAACTATGAAAATGGTGAAAAAAAATTAAATTGTTTTGGTGTGTGTTTAGATTTAAAAGTGGTTTTGGTTGTGGGAATGAGGATTTATTAAGAATATTTATATTTTTTGGCTTGTGTCTACAAAAGTGGTGATTTATATGCTATGTGAAATGTGAATTGAGCACCAACAGAAACATAGGTATCCTGGTGGGAAAACTAGGATAATTAAGTATTGAATAGGAAGCGGTTCATCCTAGATTCATCTAGAAAGATTGACGATTACAAAATTAACTAAACTATGATGATGATTGGGGACCATTAGGCATGTGGGATGTTCCCTCCCAGAGGCTTGTTCATGAAGAAAATTTTGGTTGTGGTTTATATACCATGTTTCACCAAGATAAGATGTACTTTGTGTCCCATTTGAGCTAGTTCCTAAAGGTATTTCTCATGACGTATTTCTCTTTTGTTTTATTTCTCATACCATCGAAATATGGTGCACTTGGTTGGTTATTTCAAAATCAAAGCATGTTTTCCCTTAAAATGTTTTCTATAAAAATGTTTCAAGATTTCCATTTATACAAACTTTCATGTTATCTTGACTTGTAATTTTTATATCATTTAATCTCTTGTTGGTTGAAAACCAACTGGTATTTGGGTCACGCCCTACTTACCTTTGGGTGTAAGTAAACATGGTTGTGTTAAGTAAAATAAAGATGTTTGGAGATAGTAGTTTAGGTTTCTGGAGGTCTTCCCCATGTAGGATTTGTTGGTGGCGTATTGAGGATGATGCTCCTATTATTACATGGTGGTTTTGGATTGGAGTTTTTGTTCCCATTTTTTTATTATCATTTTAGGTTTTTTTTTAATTTTTAAACTTGAATTTGAAATTTTTTATGCCATGATTGGTGATGGTTATTCGTCTCTATTTTATATTGGTTTTTAATATTTATTAAGTCCAGTGAAATTATTCCCAAACTATTTCATTGATACCTAGGAACTAGTTTCCAACCCTTGGGGATTTTTAATGACCTTTGGTCCATGCCACAGACCGGGTCAGGTGTTGTGTTGGATGACACTCCAGCTTGGTTCAGGAAATATAATATATTTTATTTAAATATATGAAATTTTTATTTATGAAAAGTAATTATAAAAATAATAACACTTTATGAAATCAAATTCACCCTAGGTTTACTGAGTACCCAATACCCTACCCCCGGATACCCAATGGTCACCCTAGATCACCAAAACCACTAACCACCTCACCGAGTACATGGTGAGTTTATACTGGGTACCTGAAAGCCTCTATAGTTTTAAACCACATGCTACCAACCTTCCAAAATTCACTTGAGCCTTCTATTTTACACTATTGTGACAAACCATGAATAAAATCATCCTAAATTCTATCCTTTAACTTGTAAATTCACGTTCAAAACTCAAAGTGAAAGATAACCTCATGTTTTCACTATTTGAATTCACAATTTAAATAAATATTTAAAATTTGACTAATATAGCTAGTAAATAGGTCGTTTCACCTATTTAACCTTTTATTCTCCACAAAACATCATTGGATTCCCATTAAAGCTTCAATGGTACAAATAGTGACTTAGGGAACTACCTGACCCACAGAAACATTGATAGGATCCCACTAAAAATCAAGTGGGATGAAATATTTCACAAAAAATTCTAACTCTCTAACTTTTTTCCAAATATTCCTTCCTAACATACTTTATCCTATAATTCCACCAAAATAAAACTTAGTACCAATTATAATTCCAATAAAATAGTAACTATATTTCTAAAAAAATTTGGTTGTTACAGTCCAACCCTGACTCACACCCCCCAAAAGTATCTCTATAATGATGAGTGGGCCATCATATTAGTAACTTCCATACTTATTTAAAAAAATTATCTTAATAAAACAACTTTATTTTCATAATTACCTTTTAACCATGGCAAGTTTTACACCAAAATGATGTCACATAGCTTGACCATTAGCCCTATATCATACAAAAACAACTTCAAATCATGAAAGTTTCACATACTTAAGGGATTTTTATAAAAGTTTTTTTTACTTATTTAAATATCCTCTATACCATGTTTATTTTAATAGAAATAGTTTGACGTATTTTATCATCTAATATTGACATTATTGGCATAAAAATTGTGACCTAAGTGAAGGAGCCCAGGGCACAGAAGAACAGTGAAAAATATAATTTTAAAATTATGGGTTCATATTCTTGTCAAAAAATTTTTAATAAAAAACCCATTTATTTCATTTCTAAAAGGATCACATTCAATTCAATTTAAGAATAAAGATAAATAATGATTGAAACTGTATAAGGTACCCTATTCATTTGAAATATCTGATTTAATTTTCTCACTGTCGACATGTAATGACTCAAAGGCACTAAGTTAGGTTTCATTTAGATAATCCACACAAGAACCACATATCCTAAATCACTGATCTTTTATTCTTGAGTTCTATAATGGTAAATTAAATAATTTTATGATGTTCCTTAGATCGCATGAAGAACGTAGAATCGATTGAGAAAGCGATATCGATCTGACCTTGTCCTTTCTATGAATCCAATCTATAAAATCTTAAGATAAGGGTATAGGGGAGATAATATCTCTAAAATTAATTCTAATGTTATATATTACTATTTTTCAGTTTAATATTTTATATTGATGTTATACTTTCGAAGATTCCACTTTGGTCCCAGGAAATTAATAACCTTCATTTTAGAGCCTTGTGCACACTTATGACTTGATTAAAATTTTCATAATTTTTATGAATGTTTTATCACTAAATTTTAAAACTTTATCATATTATGTGACAAAATATTAACCATTAACTCATATTATAATCTTCCCAAATAATTTAATGAACCTTGAATGTATTATGTTTGTTCGAAAAATTATATCATCTCATATTCACTTTTACGATCAATTTTTTTTTGAATTCCTGGATAAATAAATTAAAACATTATTATTCTAAACATGAAAAATGTAATTAAATTGTTTTTAATTGTTATCATTTACACTCAGACATTTAACAACCCCCTCAAATGGGTTTTACTTCTTCATAAACTCTTATTCATTCAAATAGATGGAACATGTGGATACTCTCAGTATGTGGCCCTCTAGGTCCTTATATTGATAGTAGTTATTCCAACTCATAGACCCACAGTTAAGTCTAGAAACCCATCATAACCCCTAATAAGAATATGACTTTCATAGCTACATCAACCTCCTACAAATAAGATCTATGTAATATAATCTCTTTTTCTCGTGATATCTCATTAAGAAGGATGCACACTTGTGTCATCATCCATTTCATGATTTATATATTTTGTGACCTTACTGGAAGGTCTTACCTTCTATTACCATGTACATAAATTTAATGAAGGTACTACCATCCTGATTAACCTAGTCCCATAAGATATCTCTTCCTTAATACAGAAGAAAAAAAAATCTATCTTGGTCATTCAACCAATGCCACAAAAACATTGTTGCATCCAAAACAAGCTACCTCACCACAACTTCAATGTCATGATTTTTTCTTGTCATAAAAGTACATGATAAAAATGGTGCACATTAATAATGATCTTATGTCTAGAGACCAATAAACATGTTTGTATATGGGAATAACCAATGACACCAGAAACATGTGGTGTTCCTATTAGTGGGTTAATCATCACGATCTCATGTACTCGATATCATCAATTGGGAAATTCATGAGAAGAAGTATCACTACTTATAAGCCTCCATCACCAAATAGTGATACATCATCTGTGTCCTATCAGATTGATGTATCTAGACCATTGGACTTATATTAAAGATCATTTTCATAGTATCTGGAGGTCCTCATTATATCTAGGAACTGTTATCACCTTTTGATATTCTCTGTAATCAAAGGACATTACCATATAAACATTGAATGAAGAATTATCAGAACTATTATGGTAAGAATAAAATCCTATATATATTAAATTGTATACATATAATGGTAATCAAAGTTTATAAAGGATATGGGTCGAGGGAAGCCACTCACAACACTCCCACTTAAACTAGAGCCAACATTTTACCATTCTCAACTCACTTTCTCTTCCATGGGTATCATGATTTTGTTGAGATATGAATTTTTCCAGGGGGTATACCATGTTTTTTTTGTATCTACTCTTTTAACCATGAATTAACCTCTCTGAGTGAAATCCCTCTTTAATATGAAACTTATGAAGTATATTATTTTTCCTCTAGTGTGACATAGGATCCTTAGAGAAAACCACTACCACAGTATTATCATAGTATACTATAATATGGTCTGTACTATTAAGTACAAGACAATGCTCAGGAAAAAAATTATATCCAATCTATTTCTATAGTTTCATCGGAAGACGTGGTATACTCATTTTATATTATAGAATATGTAACCACATACTGCTTCGATCTCCTCCAACTCACTACCCCACTATTCACAAAAAATAACTATCTTGGCTGGGATTTTAGATAATCTTGATCTGTGTATAATCTAACATCATTTTATCCCCCTCATGAATAGTTCCTCATCTCCTCTATACACTAGAAACATATCCTTTACATCTCAAGTACTTTTGGATAGTTTTTACAACATCCCAATGCATATCTCCTAGATTAGCTTGATATCTTCCCACTATGCTTAAAGAAAAGGAAACATAAAACCTAGTACATATCATATAATACCATACATATTCCACTACTAAAGCATAAGGTATTGTACTCATTATTTTAATCTCTTCGTATTTCTGTAAACATGGATTCTTGGAGATATTAATTCCAGGTGACACTAGCAACAATTATGTATTTGACTATTCTATATTGTACCTTTTGAGTACCTTGTAATTATATGTACCTTAACTTAGTCCAAGAATCCTCTAAGAAATATCTTGATATATCATGATACCTTGAAGTTTGTTCACCTAATTCTTTCATGGAGAATCATTCGTTCAACGTAGTCTTAACTAAATGTAAGACATTCAAATCATTTCTAATTAACAATATGTCATTAACTTATAATACTACCCATACGATTTCACTCCAAATAACATTATTAAAAACACATGGATAAATTTCATTATTACTAAAACAAAATTATCTTATCGCCTAACCAAAATGAACATTCCAGGATCATGATGCCTTCTTTGATATATAAATGGATATTTTTATCTTGTATACATTTTTTATCTCTTTAACATAATAAACCCTTAGGGTTGTGTCATATAGACTAATTCATCTATCTTAACATTTAGAAAATTAGATTTTAAATATCATAATTACATAAGGATACTATTTCATGTAATATTTTAATATATTTCAATAATGTGATTGGCGAGAAGGTTTCGCCATAGTTGATGCCTTGATGTTTCTAGAAACCCTTCACTATTAGATTTTCATTATAGGTTCTCACTTTACCATCCATGTACATATTTTTATTGAAGACCCATTTACACCCAATAGGTGTTACATCAGTTGGTGGGTCTACTAAAATCCAATCATGATTTTGGTACGTAGACTCTATTTAAAAAATCATGGATTATTTCCATTTAGAAGCATCCTTTCCATATACTACTTAGTTTTTTGTTAAAGTTTCATCATTTTCTAGTAGTAATATGTCAGCTAACTCAGAGACAAGAAAACAATATATCTCTAGCCTGTAATTGTGTTTAAGTAACATCATTATCTCTCACTACCTCTTGTGTAGATGTTTCTCATACCAATTATTGTGCATCTAGAACATCAACTTACTTATAGGTTAGTGGTTCATTATTTTCGAGGAGTAATGTGTCACTTGACTCTATGAAAATAAATCCATATTTCTATGATTCTATAACTTCTCTAGTAGACCAACACAATACTTATATCTCAGAAACATATTCATCTCCCACTATATATTGTTTATATTATTCCTGTACCAACTCTTCTGCATTCAGAACATCAACTTAATGAAATTGAATATTTCTCCCAATATTTCCATTGAAAATGTGTTCCCTTTCTATAAATATAACATGTATTTCCATAATTACTTTTCTATATGAAGAATTATATAGGAAATTTCTTTTAGTATCCTTAAGATAACCTATAAATATGAACTTTATCCTTCATCGTGCTTTGAGATGATATTTTTTCACGTGGTATAGTATTGGAAAAAACATTGCATCCCTAAAAAATATGAGTTATAAATTGTGTATATGTCCATACCACAACTCATATGGAATCCCATATATTGCTTTACTTGGTACTTAGTTTACTATATATATCAGAGTCTATAGTGAATTTCCCTAAAAGGATAATGGTAGAATTATAGGACTCATCAATGATCTAACCATGACAATTAGGGTTTAATTACTCCTTTCACTAATATCATTACAATGGGGTATATAAGTAGGATTGAATTGGGAAACCATCCCATAATCCTTTAAATAATAGATACAAACATGGTTGAGATATTCTCCACCATGTTCTGAGTAGAGTTTCTTAGTCTTATTACAAATTTTATTTCTACTTCATTATGATATTCTTTAAACATGATAAAGGAATATGAATTATACCCTATTTAGTAGATATATCCATATCTAATATAGTTATTAGTAAAAGTAATAAAGTAAAGAAAAACCTCCCCTTTCCCCTAATAGAAAATTAGCACATACATCAGTATTGTAATGACACAAACTTTTGAATAATATTTTTTCCCAAATTTGTGTGTTATTTAATTTTATACTCCACAAAACTATATCCTTTAATTAATGAAGTGATACCATTGGGTTTCGACTATTATATGACCGTTGGTCAATATGACCAATGGAAACTAAAATCTTAATGATGCGATTATTGATTATAAATACAAGTGATCTTGGTTAATTAATATAGAAATAAGAGTCGATGGCATCATCCAGTAGAATCGGGCCATATGAATCCCATCAGTCAGAGCTTGGGAAGGAGGTAGCATCACTGGTCTTTGCTCTGGACCAAGCCCATTTCAAACTTCAACATGTGAAGCTTTAACGGAATCGCCTAAGGGAGAAGTTCAAGCTAATAGAAATCACCACTCGGGTAATGTTGTCTGAGCCACCCCAAGATTATATCACCACAACACACCTTACACTTAGGTCCTATGCAGGTGTTATAAGGGGCTATGTGATGAAGCATTAGTTACTTTCTATAATCCTTTTGTATAAATAAAATTTTTTCTTCTTATTATGGTAAAATTTATGAATTTCAAATATTCAGATGAATATAGGATGAATTTATAGAAGTTCTATTTTATTGATGATTTTTGAAAAAAGGGGTATTTTAAATATTTTTTTATTCTTTAAATAATTAATAATGTGAATTGATTTTCAAAAAAATGGTCTTCTACAATTGTGTTCCGTAAGAAATTTAGAGTCTAATAAGATCAACATAATTTTTAATGAATAGTAAAGTATGAATAGTAACATACCCGTATGAATAGTAAGGAACAGTAAATCAACCAAAAAAATAGAAACATCACCAATGAATGTATAAATACATTTTAGACATCTTAAAAGTGAAAAAATGATCATAGTTTATGTTTTGGTATTTTTGTATGTCAAAAATATTTTATTTACAATTTTATAATTAATTTAATATTTTAAAATGGAAATGTATTTTCCTAAAATATAATCCTAAATGTTTACTTTATTATCTTATGGTTATATGATAATTTTATGGGACCTTGATTACTTTCTTAAGGTGTAACAAAATGAGTTATAGTTTTAAAGTTGTATTTTTTGGAATAAATAATGATTTTATTTAAAAAATAAATTAAAATTATTTAGAAAATTAGTTTCATAAAATGGAGTTCATTTTATGAATTCAGAGCATCCATTTTATGTTACGGTGAAGTTTTGGGGTTTTCTGAAATAGTTGATTTTTTGGTGAATAGTAAAAATACAGTTTTGAGTTTCTGGTGTTTAATGACATCAATAATGATGTAATAATGGTGTAATCATTCTGGTAGACTTATGAATACTAATATATGCTATTAGGTGTCCCATGTTTCCAATACCATGGACAAATACCATGGGAAGGCCCATGGTTTTGCAAATACCACCGATGAGGTGTCCCTTGGAAATTAATAATTTATTCCCACACTATTCTTATAAATACCAAGCCATTCCCTCATTATTTTCTTTCCAAAATCCTCCTTAATGAAACTATGGTCTTTCTAGCTCTAAATAAGTCCTCCCAAGGTGCCTTCAATTCTTCCAATTTCTCAACCTTCAATCTTTTGAAGTTACTCTTCAAGGTAAGGGAACCTTTCACCCTCCTCGTTTAAGTCATGACTTCCTTTATGTTATGTCTTATAGTTTCATTTAATTAGGTGTGGGTTTTTTATTCTATATCTTTACTACTTTCCATTTCATTTCAAAATGATGAGAGACCATTTTCACTCTCATCAATTTATTTTCTGAATTTTTATGTGATGTCGTTAGCCTGCTATATTTTTTGTAAAAGAAATCACATCTTCTCTATCCTTTCAAGTTTCCTTTTCATGTGGTATGACATTAAAATATCCATACCATGTTCTTATCTCCCTGTTATTATTCATTTATACAGTATTATGAATTATTTATGAGTGGGTTACCATTTTACCCTCTCTTTTTAATGTTTTCTAAAAGGATGTTATTTAGCCGTTATGCTGTAGAATTTTCATCTCAAAATTTCTCTCTCTTTCTCTCATGAAATTATTTTGTTTATTTATGTGAATACCCAGACCTATTTCATTTATATGGGTGTTCATAAATACACAAAAATGATATATTTTATTCTGTAATTTACATACATATAACCCTCACCCCCTTTTCAAGTGTTATAAATGACCTAAACATATTATTTTTAAGATCTTTAAAAACGTAACAATTTTGAAGTGAAACTCATTTCTTTTACTCTATTTGGGTTATTTGTAAAGAACTTGATTATGATCTATGTGGATCAGATGAATATAAAGACATATTAAGGGTGTGCCCTAATAGCGCTCCAATGCATTGGGTAAAGAATTTAATCTCTAGAGATGACAAGTTTCACGATACCTTGGTGAATAACCTTCGTAATTTTTTTGACACCTTGGGGATAAACCTTGGTGATATGTTCATGAATGTCTAAATGAAATTTTTTAGCCACATATTCATGTTATGATTCAATTTTTTTTATCATGTTATTCCTATTATTCCATTTCTCATGTCTTTATGATTTTTACCATGTTCTTATTAATATTGCTCAGGACCACATTTCAACTATTTCCCTTGTTATTCTTACTGAGCCTTATGCTCACCCTTTCCATTGATGTATGTCTCCTAGTTATGAGATGAAATAAATTTTACTTATGAAGAACTTTTGATGAAGCCTTACAAGTGGATTAGAATGATTTATTATGCTGTTTTCATGTATTATGTTCCAGATTTCCAAGACACTGGACTTTAAAGATCCTCTATGTAAAATGTAGTTAGAAGTTATCTAATAAAAATGTGGGATGCCATAGTTGGTATCAAAGGATAGTTTAGTTATTAATGGAAATTAGGCTATGAAAACTTTAGGAAGAACCCTATAGAAATTTTTTAATATAGGAAAACTTCATGGTATTTTGGTGAGTATTGAGTAAGTGTTTTATCATGAAAATACGACCATGTCTTGATATGAGCAGGTAGAGGTGGCTCTGGCACAGATGTAAATAGGGGTAAAACCCAGAAACACCACTTTGGGATAGACTCAAATGGGAACGGGTTCCTGACAGCGGGCCTTTCTACACTCTTAGTTAAGAAACTCCTGAGGGATATGTTTGGTAAATCATAAGATTTTTATGAATCATTATGAAGGAATTATAGAGAAAAGTTGTTGTTAAAGCATGAAGTTTTAAGACATAAAATCCTTTATAGTTAAAAGATTCGTAAATGAAATAAGATTCTTAATAAGGTTTTATTCTTTTAGAAAATGGCGGTAAATAGGAGGAATCGTGCAAATGGTGACTTCAATGGACCATGTGCTGGCGGCCCTCTAATGGAAGCTGGAATAGAAACTCTCATGTAAATGATAAACCAACTAACTCAAGTTATGGGAAATAACTTGAATAAAACTAAGAGACCGATCTCCCTATGAAGGGAACAAATTTCTGTTCAATCCTTTATGTGTCAATGACCACCAAACTTTAGTGTATCTACCGACGCATTGATTGTTGATCTATGGATTAGCTCTATCAAGAAGATATTTTCTGTGATCTGATGTTCTAAACTAGAGAAGGTTACCCTGGCTGTCTATTTCTTAGAGGGAGAAGCTGATCAGTGGTGGGAATTGTTTAAAAACACAAGGCCAGGAGTGGAAGTTGAAGCTATGTAGTGGGAAGAGTTTAGAGGGATATTCTTCAACAATTATTTGCCTTGATAAATGAGAACGATAATAGAGAATGTGTTTCTTGAGATGAAGTAGAAGGAGAATTAATCTATGGGAAGCTATGAGATGAACATCACGAGGCTTTCACGTTACACCTATAGCTTTGTCATGGATCCAAATGGTAAGGTTGATAGATTCTTTGGTGGAATGAGACCTCATCTGCAGAAGAATCTAGCCAACCGAGACTATGATGGCTATGAGGAGATAGTTCAGAGTGCGATGAAAGATGAGCTAGAGTTTGGTGAGACACAGTGGTCTCATAAATCAAATGACAAGAATAGATCGATGGAGCCCAGCTTATGGAGGACCTTTGATCAGGGAAAAGGAGGCATGCAAGTTCAAAGTTCCACGTATAATAAATGTGGGAATAATAATTCTAGGAACTACCTACTCAAGAGAGATAAATGATGCAAGTGTGGAAGAGATGGACATATTATGAGGAATTGTCGTAGTGAGGTGAAACCTCAACTTACAAACACTAACTATAAGGGTAAGATGGTGCAGACCGTACCTGATGTCTAGTTCTTTAAGTTTGGATAGGTTGGGCACTTTTCCAATCACTTTCCAAATCTAAGGGCAGTGGAGGGGAACCACCATCAGCCTCAGAAAAGGCCAAGGGAGCAAGGTTGTGCTTTTTCTATCATGACAGTAGAAGTTGAAGCTCTAAATGATGTGGTAGCTGGTAATCTTGTTGTTCTCTCAAAGATATCAAGTACTTTGTTGGATTATGGTTCTACGTATTCCTTTATTTCCTCCAAATTTTCAAATAATTGAGAATCAATCCCTAAATTACTAATAGTAGAGTTATTATCCAGGACTCCTGGTGAGATTTTCCAAGCATCGTCAGTGTTTAGAAACTCTAGTATTTACTTTGGTGAGCACAATCTTATCGCAAATCTAGTATTCATTTTCAGGCTAGAATTCAACATTATACTAGGGATAGACTGCCTCTCAAAGTATAATACTAAGATGAAATGCATAAATAAGGAAATTGTAGTAGTCTTGAATGGAAAACCTACAGTTATCTTCTAAGGGGAGATATCTCAACCTGATATTTGTCTAGAAGAACCCCCTATATCCTTCTTTATGGATTTGATTGGTGAAGAAGAAGAAGGAGATGAGATTTTAAGGATATAAAATGTCCCCATTGTCCATGAATACGTTGACGTATTTCCTAAGTATTTACCCAAACCTCCTCCAGAAATAGAGGTAGAGTTCTCTATTAAACTCATACCGGGATATGATCTGATATCAAAGACCCTGTATAGGATGGAAAATGTGGATCTAGAGGAATTAAAGAAACAACTCCAATATCTTTTGGAGAAGGAGTTTATCCGACTGAGTGTGTCTCCTTGGGGATCCCTTGTTCTCTTTGTGAATAAGAAGGATGGATCGATGTGGATATGCATTGATTATAGAAAACTGAATGGGATCAAAGTAAAGAAAAAATACCCTCTTCAAAGAATTGATAACTTATTTGACCAACTTTGTGGGGATAAATGCTTCTCTAAGATTGATCTTTGATCTGGTTATCATCAATTAAGGGTGAAGAAAGAAGATATTCCAAAAACTGGCTTCCAATAATGATATGGCCATTATGAGTTTGTTTTTATGCCTTTTGGATTGACTAATATACCTTATAGTTTCATGAATTTGATGAATAGAGTATTTAAGGACTACCTTGATAACTTTGTGGTATTTTTTATTGATGATATTTTGATATATTCCAAAAGTCATGTGGAGAATAGCAAATGTGAATTCTGGTTACAACAAGTTTTTTTATTGGGGCACATTGTTACCAACGAAGGAATCACAGTTGACCCTGCAAAGAAAAAAGTTGTAGAGGAGTGGCCTTAGCCTACAATAATAACTGAGATTCGTAGTTTCCTTGGTTTAGCGGGATATTATAGGAGGTTTTTGAAAAACTTTTCATGACTTTTAAATCCATTAAACAAGTTAACTCAAAAAGGGGTCACGTTTATCTGGACAATGGTGTGTGATGAAAGTTTCCAAGAGATAAAGAAGTGATTGGTTACTAATCCTCTGTTAACTTTTCCCTAAAGTAGATAAGGATTCATTATTTTTAGTGATTCATCTATGAAAGGGCATGGTTGAGTCCTTATGGAAGATGAAAAAGTAATTTCTTATGCATCTTGACAGTTCAAGACTCATGAACAGAACTATCCTATGCATAATCTGGAGCTGGCTGCGGTTGTTTTTTCTCTGAAGATTTGGAAGCACTATCTTTATGGAGAGAAATGTGATATATTCATAGACCATCGAAGTTTGAAGTATATTTTACCACAAAAGGAATTAAACATGATACAAAGGAGATGGTTGGAACTTCTAAAAGACTATGATTGTTCAATTCATTATCATCCCGGAAGAGCAAACAAAGTCATTGATGAATTAAGCAGGAAAGACCCAGTTATTCTTTCCATGATGAGGATTCATAAAGAACCTTTGATAAATGACCTAGTAAAGCTGAACATGGGAATTATAAGGGAAAGGAAATCATCAACCCTAACCAAAATGATTTCTCAACCGTCATTACAAGATAAGATCAAGAAATCTCAGAAAGAAGATCCTTTGTTACAGAAGAAGTTTAAGGTTGTAAAGGATGGAATGTTTCCTGAGTTCAATATTGATCAAGAAGGTTTATTGAAATTTCGTACAAGACTATGTGTTCCATCTATTACGGAAATAAAGAAAGAGCTGAGGGATGAAGGTCATATCTCTGCTTTCTCTATAAATCATGGGAGCACAAAAATGTATAGGGACCTTCGTGATCATTATTGGTGGGATAATATGAAAAGGGAGATTTCTGACTACACTTCAAGGTGCCTGGTATGTTTGTAAGTGAAGGCATAGTGACAACTTTCTAATGGGGTATTGCAACCACTACCCATACCAGCATGGAAGTGGGATAATATCACTATAGAATTCGTCACTGGTCTCTCGAGAACCTCCAAAGGAAATAATGCGATATGGGTTATTGTGGACCGTCTCACCAAGATTGCCCATTTTATCTCTATCTGGGAAGATTTCCCTCTTCATCGACTTTCCAGGATTTACGTGAAGGACATGGTAAGGCTGAATGGAGTTCCACTTTCTATCGTATCTGATCATGATCCAAGGTTTACATCAAAATTCTGGTGCTGTCTTCAACATGCTCTGAGTACTGAATTGAATTTCAGTATAGCCTATCACCCCCAAACTAATAGACCATCTAAAAGAACTATTCAAACACCTGAGGACATGTTGAGAACATGATCAATGGAATTTAAAGGTGGATGGGATCGACATCTCCCTTTAGTTGAGTTCTCTTACAACAAACGCTTCCACTCGATCATTCAAATGGTTATATGAAGCTCTATATGGTAAGTGATGTATAAATCCTACTTGTTGGGAAGGAGCCGGTGAGAGAATGATTCTTGGGCCTGATCTTGTGCAATAGATGACTAAAAAAGTCCATGCCATCCAGCAACACATTAAGGCTGCTCAGAGTCGGAAAAATAGATATGACAACAACCGTCAAAGGGAATTAGAGTTTGATTTTCGTGAAAATGTATTTCTTTGAATTTCACCTTGGAAGAGAGTCATGAGGTTTGGGAAGAAAGGGATGATTAGCCCTAGGTATATTGCCCCCTATGAAATCCTTGATCGCGTAGGAGCAGTGGCCTATCGTCTTTCACTTCCTCCAAATCTAGCACAATTTCATGATGTCTTCCAAGTATCCCTCTTGAGGAAGTACATACCTAACCCTTTACATGTACTGAACCTAGAGGTGGTACAAATGGAACATGACCTCTCTTATGAGGAGTAGTCGGTGGAGATCATGGATCATTGAGACAAGGTTATACGCAACAAGACTACTCACCATGTTAAGGTGTTATAGTGGAACCAAAAATGTGAGGAAGCCACGTGGGAACCAGAGGAGTCTATGAGTAAGAAGTACCCACACCTTTTCTCTTCTTCGGGTACGAGTTAAAATTTCAGGGATGAAATTTTATAAGGGGGGAAGAATGTAACGAGCTGAACTTTTGAATGATATTTGATTCCTAAATTTGTGTGTTATTTCATTTTATACTCTACAAAACTATATCCATTAATTAACAAAGTGATACCATTGGGTTTCAACTATTATATGACCATTGTTCAATATGATCGTTGGAAAATAAACTCTTAATGTTGCAATTATTACTTATAAATACAGGTGATCTTGGTTTATTAATACAGAAAGAAGAGTCGATGACATCATCCTGTAGACTTGGGCCATATGAATCCCATCTGTCGGAGCTTGGGAAAGAGGTAGCATCACTGGTCTTTCCTCTGGACCAAGCCCAAGCCGAAGTTCAACATGTGAAGCTTGAACGGAATCACCTAAGGGAGAAGTTCAAGCTGATAGAAATCGCCACTCAGGTAATGTTGTCTAGCCACCCCAAGATTTTATCACAATAACACAACTTACACTTAGGTCCTATACAGGTGTTATAAGGGGCTATGTAATGAAGCCTTAGTTACTTTCTATAATCCTTTTCTGTAAATAATAATTTTACTTCTTATTATGGTAAAAATTGTGAATTTCAGATTTCAAGATAAAAAAAGGAATAATTTATAGAAGTTCTATTTTATTGGTGAATTTTGAAAAAAATGGTTATCTTAAATTTTTTTGTATTCTTTAAATAATTAATAATGTGAATTGATTTTCAATAAATGGCCTTCTACAATTGTGTTCAGTAAGAAATTTAGAGTTTAATAAGATCAAATTATTTTTTAGTGAATAGTAATTTATGAATAGTAACATACCCGTATGAATATTGATGAACAGTAATGAATAGTAAATCGACCAAAAATATATAAACTTAACCCATGAATGTATAAATACATTTTAGAGATCTTAAAATTGAAAAAATGATCATAGTTTATGTTTTGGTATTTTTGTATGTCATAAATATTTTATTCAAAATTTTATAATTAATTTAATAATTTAAAATAGAAATGTATTTTCATAAAATTTAATCCTAAATTGTTACTTAATTATCTTACGGTTATATGATAATTTTATGGGACCTTTATTACTTTATTAAGGTGTTACAAAATGAGTTATAGTTTTAAAGTTGTATATTTTGGAATAAATAATGATTTTATTTAAAAATTAAATTAAAAATATTTAGAAAATGGTTTTCATAAAATGGTTTTCATCTATGAATTCAGATCATTGATATTAGGTTACGGTTAATTTTTGGTATTTTTCTGAAATAGTTGAATTTTTGGTGAATAGTAAAAATACAGTTTTGATTTTCAGATGTTTAATGACATCATTAATGATGTCATAATGATGTAATCATTCTGGTCGACTTATGAATAGTAATATACTCTATTAGGTGTCCCAAGTGGCCAATACCATGGGAAAATACCATGGCCAAGCCCATGGTTTTGAAAATACCACCGATGAGGTGTCATTTAGAAATTAATAATTTATTCCCTCACTTTTCCTATAAATACCAAGTCATTAAATAATTATTTTCATTCCAAAATCCTCCTCAACGAATCTATGGTCTTTATACCTCCCAATTGGTCCTCCCGAGGTTCCCTCTAGCCTTCCAAGGTCCCAACCATCCAGCTTTTGAAGTTACTCTTCAAGGTAAGGGAACCTTTCACCCTTCTCTTTTAAGTCAAGACTTATTTTATGTTATGCCTTATAGTTCCATTTTATTATGTGGGGGATTGTTATTATATATCTTTACTAATTTCAATTTCATGTCCAAATTATTAGAGACCCTTTCCTCTTTCATTAATTGATTTTTTGAATTTTTAAGTGACGTCGTTAGGCTACTGAATTTTTTGTAAAATAAATCGCATATTCTCTTTCCTGTCATATTTCCTTTTCATGTGGTATGACATTAAGATATCCATACCATGTTATTATCTCCAGGTTATTCTTCATTTATATTGTATTATGAATTATTTATGATTTTTTACCCACGTACCCTCTCTTTTTAATGTTTTCTAAAAGAATGTTATAGAGCCGTTATGCTGTAGAATTTTCATCTCTAAATTTCTCTCTCTTTCTCTCATGAAATTCTCTGGTTTATTTGTGTGAATACCCAGACCTATTTCGTTTATATGGGTGTTCATAAATACAAAAAAATTTATATTTTATTCTTTAATTGACATACATATAACCCTCACTCTTTTTCCACGGGTTATAAATGACCTAAAGATCTTATTTTTAAGAACTTTTAAATTGTAATGATTTTGAAGTGTAACCCATTTCTTTTACTCTCGTTGGGTTATTTGTGAAATCTTTGACTATGATCTATGTGGATAACTTGAATATAAATACATATTAAGGTTGTTCCCTGATAGCACTCCAATGCATTGGGTAATTAATTTAATCTCTAGAGATGACAAGCTTCGTGATACCTTGGTGAATAACCTTGGTAATTCTTATGACACCTTGGGGATGGACCTTGGTGATATGTTCATGAATGTATAAATGAAATGTTGTAGCCACATATTGATGTTATGATTCATGTTTTTTATCATGATATTCTTATTCTTCCATTGCTCATTTCTTTATGATTTTTATCATGTTCTTATTAATTTTGCTCAGGATCACATGTCAATTGTTGCACTTGTTTTCCTTACTGAGCCTTCTTCTCACCCTTTCCATTGATGTATGTATCCATGTTATGATATGTTGTAATTTTTACTTAGAATTAACTTTTGATAAAGCCTTAAAAGTGGATTATAATGATGTTTTATGTTGGTTTCATGTACTATGTTCCTGATTTCCAAGACACTAGACTTTAAAGATCCTATATATGTAAAATGTAATGAAAAGTTATGTTATAAAAAGGAGGGATTCCATAAGTATAAACTAACTCTAGTATTTATTTATCTCTATCTCCTTTACTACTGAAAGGTTCTTTGGTCATTTTACCTTGTAAACAATCATAGAATATATCCAATGGCTGTAACTAAATAGAGTTTAAATATCCTTATTAATGTAGTTTTCTTAAACACTTCCCATTTACTTAACCAAGCTTGAATATCCAAAGGAAGGTAGGATATAACTCATTATTTTTGGATTTATCATTGATTTATAAAACCAGATTGTCTAGTTTAATTATATACAACCCATTATTAATATGTGACATAAAATAATATATTTTTCCCTTATACATAAAACAACATCTATTTCCCAACTTTAAATAAAATCCCATACTATCTAAACTTGAAACTAAGATTATGTTTCTAGTAATAGTTGATACATGATAACAATTATTTATTTCAAGATCCATTCCACTAGGAAAAGTAAGATGATATTCTAAAACTTTTAATATTGTTAGTATTTCACCATTTTCTACTCATAAATCAACCTTATCTCTTTAAATCATCTTGAATCTACTTAGTTCCAAAACATGAATAATAATGTGTGGGCCATATGTAATATCTAATACCCAAATTTTAAATATAAAAAGATTACATTCAATGAAAAATATACCTAAAGTAGAAGTGTCATCATGATTATTCTTCCCAATTGTATAATTATAATTCAAGTGGCCTTTATTTCCACATGCAATGTAGACTACTACCTCCTCATTTCTCTCTCATTGTGTCCTTGGCTTCTTGAAAGGGTGGTACATTGGTATCATTGATTGAGACTTAGACTTTGACACTTTTATCTTACCATTCTTCCTATTGTTCACCATAAGCATTGAAGAGTTGTAATTCTAATTTTACTTATCATCTTGTTTAACTAAATAAAATAAATATGGGGGTGACTTATTCATGTTATTCATATTATAATTAACAATAAAAGTCAAGATTTTATGAGATAAATAGGCAAGAATGTGGTCATTTTTAAGTTCTTGGTTTAGTTTGAACCCAAGGGAATTAAGTATCTCAATGTAACCAATCATATTGAGTACATGAGTTCCTAATTGATTCCCTTGAGTTATCCTTCATCTACAAAAATGCCTTGATATCTCAAATCTTTCTTGTTGATCTCTCTCGTGGTATAGCCCTTGAAGATAAGACAACATTTAGAAAGAATCTTTTTCCTCATGAATTTCCTATAGCTCACTGGATATAGATGACAACCAGATGAATTTAACATCTAGTGAATCATCCAATTTACATCTTGTCTTTATCCTTATCTATATTGATTTCTCCCTAATGGGGCTCAGTGGGAAGTGGGAATTCCATCATAAAAATCTACCTCTCTTGGTGTAGTATTATGTGAAATCTCCTGTACAACTCCTAGAAGTTATGTTTAGTCATAATATTCTCCTTATCAAGTATATATTGCAATGAAATTGAATTTGTGGAATTTTCTATTTTATCTACAACAAATAAACTTTGTAGATTGGTACTTTATCTTGATTACCAATAGTCATTTTCAAATTATTAATTTTAAATATCGCCCACTATTTTATCAAATCTTATTAGTCCACAACAACTAGATTTAGAATACTCATTCACTTGAGTTTTATAGTTTAAAGGATCCGTAATCCTCTCTTAATAGCCTATGTTATGGCATCACCACTACTTCAAGAGTCTAAGGTAGGATTTTGACTAGTCACTCACATTAACTCATGGCTACTGGATCTATTGAGTAGAGATTCATATCCTAAAACTAATTACTTTTATTTTATCAATGATTTGACTCTAATGTTGAACCAAGATAGTTATGGTTACTCCTTTTATGAAAACATTAGTTAAGTCAACCCACCAATATCATAATAACTTTGTGATAGTAAGAGGTTCCCTCAACTAGGGATAACGTACACCTTGAACAATTGGTTGTGTCTAAATTCAAGTGATGGAAGGTGTTTAATGACTTAATATTTTCATTGATAATTTTTTTATTTTATCTTAGAAATTGGGATCCTTTTATATTTAACATGTTTATTCTAT
This sequence comes from Viscum album, assembly GCA_963277665.1. Classification (NCBI taxonomy): domain Eukaryota; kingdom Viridiplantae; phylum Streptophyta; class Magnoliopsida; order Santalales; family Viscaceae; genus Viscum; species Viscum album. The sequence continues at coordinate 196,792,487 of OY728135.1, read as the reverse complement.
GCGACCTCACTCACAACATAACCATGCCTTAAATAGAAAACATTCACTACACATGTTCATTTTCTCTATGCATGCCTATTTATTATTATACTATGTGATCACGTGTAATATATAGACATTCACAAAAAAATCATGAATATGATAAAATATGTAAATAATAACATGATCATGAGTCATTAACAATTGGTTAATCTATTAAGAAAATAATGTATTGCTCGATACCTTAGGTGAATTCTTTGAGTCAATACCAAACATGAATTTTAGCACCCATAATTCCCATTTGGTTCACCTGTTTAGTATATACTAGTACTCAACTCGAACCACTTCGGCAAAAACTAATCTAATCTTTACAATGTATAATCACACAATGATAGAGGAACTCATGGTGAAAATTTACATTTTATTACATAAATGTGGACATGAATCCCCTTATGAAAATTAAAGATGGAGGTTTTATGTGCATATCAACAAAATAAAATAAATATTACACTTTAGAAACTTAAATTCAATAATAAAATTAAATTAATAACAAATCATATATGCATCGATCGGTCAATGTTCATTATCAATCAGCATACAATTATATTTCACAAGAAAAATTAAATTTTCTAAAATTAAACTTAAGGTTATTTTTTAATTCTTTAACTTTCATTAAAATATTTTTTTATAATTATCAGTACATCTCGCAGAACCTGAAATAATTTTTTTAAATTCAAGGAAATATAATTTAATTTATAAAAAAGTTCAAAATTTTCTAGGTCCATTTAGACCTTAAATAGATCCCCTGAAATTGATTTAGGGATTCTAATAGATTTTATGGGCCGGGTAACTCAATCCTAGACTGACTCGATCCAGTCTAAGATGGGATGAGTCCAGACAACCAAATTTGGGGCACTATATATATATATATTCATAAAATAAATATATATTCATATTTATAGTATATTTTAATATATAGTATATATATAACATATTATAATATATATTAAATATAATATATATATATGGTCCACCCTAATAAATGGGGTGTAAAAATTCTCCCCAAAGGATTTTTTCATATCCTTTTATAAAGGGTTGTGTATAACCCGTGGGTTTTTTATTTTTTTTTTTATTTTTTTTTTATTTTTTCTAATGTAATTATGAGTAAAAATAAAAAAATAGAAAAATTTCACTCTCCAAAACCTTCTTTCTAGTCATGAATATACCTTAATATACTCAAGGAGGATAAATACAAATATATATATATATATATAATATTCAAAGATATATATGTGTGTGTTAATTTCTGTCACATATATCACTAAAAACTATCGATCTTCAATTGACCATAACATGGTCATACAAACATGGATTGATGCACTATCATTTGCATTGGGACAGTATCAAAACCCTCTTTCTGAATAATAGAAAATTTAATTGAAATTTAAAGGTTTTCAACTTAAATAAGTACAAATTTCCTCTAATACCAATTGAAGGAACTTGGGGCATAGAGGAAGTGTGAAAAATAAAAAATTTAAAATTTTTGGGTTTAGATTCATGTTAAAAAAATACAGAAAACACATTTACTAGATTTCTAATAGGATAACATGCAATTTAATTTAAGAATAAAGAAAAAAATTAATGAAACTTCAAATTGTAGATTGTTCATTTGAAATTTCCAATTTGATTCACTCACCATCGGCGCGTCATGGAATAATGGGGCTAGGCTAGGAATCCTCTAAACCATCCATACATGCACTACAGCTCCTAGATCATTAATATTTAATTCTTGGGTACTATCATGGGAAATATAAGAGCATAACTATGTCCCTATGATCATGAGAAGAATATGGACTCGATTAAGAAATTAGGATCGATCCAACCTTATTCTTTCTTCACAACCTATCTATAAAAGATTAGGAAGATAGTATTTGAGAGATACTCTCTCTAAAATTAATGTAAATGGTGGATATTTGTATTTTTTAGTCTAAAAGGAGATTTTATATCTTGGTTATATTTTCCAAAATCTTTCTTTTTCCACTAGAAATTAGTAACCTACATTTTAGACCATTGTGCACAAGTATGACTCAATTAAACTTATCATAAATTTCATACACTTTTTATCACTCTCTTTTAACACTTTAACATATTAGGTGATAAAATATGAATCATTAAATCAACTTGTAAACTCCCTAAATAATTTAACAAACCTTGAAAATATAATATTCATTTGAAAACTTATATCTTCCCATATTCACTTTTATGATAAAAAAACTTGTGAATACCTTGAAAAATAAATTCAATAATCATTATTTTAAACTTGAATAATATAATTGAATTATTTTTACTTGTGATAATTAACACTCAGACATTTTCCAGCCCTCACATGTGGGTCCCACTTCATCCTAAACTCTTATTCATACAAATAGAGGAAACTTATCTATACACCTAGCATGTGGAACTCTAGGTCCTTATCTTGATAGCAATGAGTCCAAATCACAGACAAAGAGAGAAGCTTAGAATGTCATCATAACCCCTAATGAGATAAATAATTTCATTAATCTGATAACCTCCTACCAACACACTATGTGTAATATAATCTCTTTGTCTCGTGATAACTCATAAAGTATGATATAGACTTGTGTCATCATCCTTTCAATGCTTTATATTTTTTTCAACCATACTATATGGACTTACATTATTTTACCATAGACCTGCATTTATTGAAGGTATTACTATGCTGGTCAACCTAGTCCCATGAGATATATCTTCCTCAACTTAGAAGCAATAAATTCTATATTGATCATTCAATTAATTACATACTACCAATGATGTTCCCAACATAAGATAACTAAGTATGACTTTAATGTCTGAGATTTTACCTTGCATCAAAGTACCCAATAAAATGGTACACATTGATAATGATCTCATGTCCATTGACCAATACACATGTTCATCACTAGAAACATGTGATGTTTCTATTAGAGGGTTATTCCTCATGATCTCATGTACTTGAGATCACTAAGTATGAAATTCACGAGAAAAAGTGTCAATGATTATAATCCCCCAACACCTGATAGTCAGACATCATTTGTGTCCAATCGTAATGATGTATCTAGTCCATAAAAAATTTATTTAAGATTACTATCATAGTATCTTGAGGTTATCAATATAGTTGGGAACTTCTATAACCATTTGACATGACATGTAATCTAAGTAAATTACCTAATAAATAGTGTATGTAAAAGTTTAAACACTATTATGATATGAATAAACACATGTATATATCAAAATATATATATGTCATGGTAATAAAAGTACATAAAGTAGTTGATTCTAGGCAACCCACTCACAATAATTTGACTATTGTAATTTCTACAATATATTTCATTGTTCTGCTTCTTCATGTCTAGAAGAAGAGATTTCAGAACTTGTGTTTTGGATAATGGAGGAGATTTGAGATAGTGGAAGTCTGGGAATAGGCAATATGGTTCAAAAGGTAATGTTCCAAAACTATGAGTGAAAATGGATCTCTTCAGATAATGGGGGTGATAAATCTGTGGATCTCATACGAATCAATTTTATGTTGTTACGTATAGTTTTCCTGATGGTTTAATAAGATTTCATATAAATCATATGAGGGCTATGTGATATTGACATACACTAATCACTAGAAGACAATAGTTGAGGTTGAGTAGCTTACAGGAAATCAGAGATCATCCGGACCAACTTGGGTTCTTCGTGAATCTTGGAAGTTAGTGGAATTGGTTGACTAGTTAGGCCCCACTATAAATATGTGGATTGTGTCCACTTGCATGTATGGCTTATAGTGATCTAATATCGAATGATATTGGTCTCTGACATGGTGAATACCCTGAGAGGGTGGGTCTAATCTTGGTATAAAAAATTTTAAACCAAACATTTCTAATGATATTCTTCTTCTATTAATATAGACACCTCTATCTCTCTTACTTCCTCACAAATGATATGGAGTGATAAATTAGTAATGAAGAAACAGATATGATTTTACTTATTTCAATGTAACTGGGATAATCTAGGGAAAATGATAAATAAGTGTGACTATGAACCAAAAACACTAAATCTAATTTCTTTGTTACATGTTTAGAATCATTACACAAAACCATAGGGTTTAAAACCATTAACAAGATATGAAAAACTTGTTGTTATTATTATAGTTTGTAAATCACTACCCCTCCCATATTTTTCCATCTCTTCAAAAATAATATATGAATATTACACTTGGTATAGTGTATAGATTTTATCCTCCTTCATCAACTTTATTAAAATTAGAAACCTCCAGATATAATTCCTCCTAGATCTCACCTCTCTTCTTTTTTTAATGATTCAAAAACTATATCCATCACATTTTATTATTTTTCACAATCTCATTTAAAAATTAGAGATTCACCTCTCAAAATGGTTTGTAATTAATTCTCCACTTGTATCCACTTAATGGGTATTCAAAACCTCTCCTTAACCACCCATTAATTTTATGGTTTTCTAGAATCTCAATATACCATAAAATCACATCAAGATCTTATTTTATCAACAATAGGCTGACTATAGTGTATTGCTAGAATCACCATGGAAAATTGATTACTTTTAGATGAAAAATCTTATGAAATGGTTGGAACCACACTCACTTTCCCATGTAAATTTAAACTTCAGAAAACCCAATGCATGGAAGGCCTTCCTCCATGGTTTGGTTCTTTTCATATTCACAATTAAATCACCCTTTTATGATATTGGTTAATTTCACATGAAATTTACCCTAGATTATAAAATTCAAATAGAAAGCCTCCTTATTTCTCATAGTGATTCTAGAAACCCACCATATTTTCCACCATGATGTGGTATCCTCTAGTTTCATGTTTTTAATTAAACTCCAAAGAACCTAAAATTCAACACACATCATGTTTAGCACTCAAAATACCTTCAACTTTGACCATGACTTCTGTAACAGTCAAGATGGGCCTACCACTGTTTCTTAAATACTTTTGAATTTCAAAATAATGACCTCTATGGTGTGGTATGCATCGTTTCTCCATGTTATGTCCATCATGGTATTTTTTTGTGGTGAAACTATCTCATTTTAAACATGGAGAAAGATTTTCCAATCCTAAATACATTTTATCCTAGTACTGGTATTCTCTTTATTAATTAGAATGTAGCATTCAATAGATGCTTTCCTTTTATGGTTTATCCCTGCACTATGGAAATTATATAATATAGTTCCACCCCACAATGAGGATCTACCTTTTTCCTAGAACCAACATGTGTTGGGATCTTTATTACTTCATGTTCACTATGTCCATGTTATTATTGATATAAGCCACTACCTTTTCAAGATGACTACACTAATGGTTATGGTCCTAGGTTAGCCCCCCCTAATTTAATCTAGCACATTCATTCACTCACCATTACATAACCCAACAAGTTCATCCAAAAGAATAGCTTTTTACCATTTATTAAAAAAAATATTAAAGAAAGGTGAATGGGGTCAAACAAGCATAATTTCCCTCATCCACCAAGAAACAGGTTTATATATCATTGTATAATGTATCATTTCCATAATAAAAGTCACTCACAGTCTCTCACTCAAATTTAGCCTTTTCCTGATTGAAAATTTTAAGTATATCTACATCCACCTTCCTTGATGCCTTAGAAAATGACCTGGTAGACACAATCCTAGGAATATTAGAATAATCCTTTAGTGGTTTCCTCTTTTAGGGAACAGAGGTGAAACTCTCACTATCATTCATCTTTCCCTTGGCACTTAATATTGAATATTTGTAGGAGGCATGCTCATCACTCAACATTACATAGTCCTCTCCTTATACTTCTTGAAAATCTTCAAAATCACTCTAAGACACTCTAGTCTAAATGAAATGGATTACCTATTACATAGAATGTTGTTTTGAAAAAACATTCATCACTTTTTGTCAACAAACACAACCCAAATACCATTCCAAATGGATTTTTCCTAACAATATCCACATTTTAACAACTTTTTATGTAACGAACCAGAATTTTATCAATGAGATTTACCTCCTTATGATTATTTCATATAGTATAGATCACATAAAAAAACTTATAGAACACAGTAAAAACTTTATAAAAAATGAACGAATAAAATAAGAGGTATTTATAGAAGCTAAGGAATCTATATCGATGAAATAGTAACCTGACCTCAGAAATAGTAATATCACCCTTATGAATAGTAAACCAGCCAAATAAACAGTAACCTAACCCATGAACATATAAATAAAATTTAGGCATCTTATAAATGAAATTATGATATAATTATATCGTAGTGTAAGTAAATAAATATTTTAAAAATTATAAATTAAGTGTTTGTATTTTTGTAAGTCATAAATATTTACTTACGATTTTATAATTAATAAAATTATTTAAAATACAATTTATTTTCAAAATATTTAATTATTGATTGTCATTTTCATGTCTTGTGATTTTAGAATAATTTTATGAGACCTTAGTTAATTTTTGTAAGTGTTATAGAATTAGTTATAAATTTAAAATCTACATTTTTCAAGTAAATGATGGTTTTAATTAAAAACTAAGTTTCTCATATTTATAAAAAAATTCTTAAAATTGATTCCAATTTTTAATTCTACTCATCCAAAAAATTGTTGGGGTGAATTTTTTGTGTTTTTCTAAAATACTTGAATTTTTTGTGAATAGTAAAATATGGTAATTTATGGTATAAATACATTATATGTTAAATACACTATTCCTTGAGTCATGAATGATGTAAGAAACATAATATCAAAATTTCCTTTTGCTATTTTAATATATTTCATGATATTTATCAAACTATTCATTGTCATGATCCAAAATAATAAACAAACAAATTAAATATTCAAAAAACACCCCTCTCCTCCATTATAAATACCACCCCTCAGCGCCAATTCTCCTCACACCTATAAGAATTTTAGGAATGTGTAATTTCTTCCCAATATTCTCCCCAAGCCTCTCCCTCAGGTCCATGATCTCTTTTCCTCATCAAAATACCAAAAACAGTCCCCTTAAGGAGGTTCTCAAGGAGGAGTATTCAGGAGCTAAATTCCTCTTCCTTTTCTTTTCAAATTCTTTCCTTTTATTATTATCTCCTCACCTCCTCTATCCAAATGATAATTATAAATATAGTATCATATATATAGTTTAATTATATCTTGTTAATAGAATATCAATCATCAAACTCTTTTCACTCTCTCTCTCTTATTTTGAAAACAAAATCATCTTCTCTAAGGTGTCGATTTACAACCTTCATGGATGACGGGTTTTAGTTCTTCAATTTATCCTTCAAGGATTGTAATGAAATAATTTTTATGGTTAAACCATATTATAATATATGTATTATAAAATTTATTATGTTCTCGAAGTAACATATTTACATAATACTAGATGATAATATAAAATGAATTCATTATGATCAATAATTTCCATAATAATGTAAACGATTATCACTAAATGTCTTATCTAATGATTCATCCTCATACCATATAAAAAAATGACATATATAAAAATTTGAACTTATTTATCTTCATTAATATCATATAAAAATAATTCTAGATAATTATATCATTTCCGCATGAATTTATATACACATATACAAGTTTACCGATCGTGAAACCCAAGGAAATGAGCGCTCCCAAGCAATAAAATCGTATCTTATAACTCATCAATGAGGCAGTAAAAACTTAATAAAATTATAATAAATAAAATAAATGTATAAAAGGTTCTTAATTAATTAATTATTTTATTTTATTTTATTATCCAGTGTATTAAGGTCTAGTGCAGAACACATTCGTATATAAGGTAAGGGTTTTCTTCCCAAACCTCCATTTTCATATGGGTTGTGATTTATTCCTCTATACACCAATGTGATTATTCATTATTTTTATATAAATATTCTAAATTATTTTTATAAAATTATTCTAAATTATTTTTATACATTACATCATCATATACCTAGATCATTTAATCTTTTATTTGTGATAATTACATGTTTTACAAAGGTTCTCTTCTCAATCCTTCCCAATATACAAGCCCAATTAAAGGGAACATCTCAATTTCTTACCCATTTTCAAGTACCATCTAAAATATGTTTTAATAAATCATTATTTTTATAAAATCACAAATTATGTAAAGAAAAAACCATCTTATTTCATTTCTGGTTTTTTCAAAAGAACTATTCTTTGCAAAGTAAAAAAAATATTATCTCAAGAATTCCTAAATGATTTTATAAGAGTATTTTCATATATTTAAACACCCTTGTTGATTATTATTTATAATTGGGATTAATATTTTATTATATCATCTACAATATTTTATTTAATGGTTTACAATTAGTTTTACTATGGATATGTTATCTTGATACTATTCACCTTATTATTTTGAATGGTTAGTGATTATGTTTACTGATTGGGTAAAGTTATTTATATTTCATTTTTTATTTTCAATATGAATGTATACGTTGATTATGTTTAACCCCTTTCATATTAGGAACGAATTATACTTAGTAAGTGTTTTTTGGGGCCCTCTGCAGCCCCTCGGTGCATCAGTAGGTCTCATAAGACACACTAGTTTGCATATGGGCTAACGCCTTACCTGTTTATGTATGGTGTCTTATCTGATTATTTGATGGTATGTATATGATGTCCTGTATTTTGAATTCCCTTATTATGATATTATTATTTGATATTTTGTGTGATTATTCAACTATTATAGTTTATTTGGTTACGTTTCATTCTCTTATTATCATTTCTATGGATTTATTTGATCAATTTTTATTCCTACCATATTATGATCAAGTTTTTGTAGCAAGTGTTTTTAGTTATTCACCTTTACTAATGATTTATTTTTAGTTTCCACTGAATTATTACCCTTAGTGACCATCAAATCTCACCCCTTTATTATGTTTATTATTTCCCAAGATGCCAAGATGAATTTTTATGAATGACATACAAAGATAAACTAGAATAATAAGAGTGTCCCAAAGGAGTTTCTATGATGTATTTTATTTCATGTTGTAATGTTGAAGTTATGTATGTATCTAATTTTTCATAGCTACTAAAATAGTTGTTCCATTAGGATGTGCCTTCCTTGTTTATATTCTAATGTAATAAAGTAAGGCACCAGCTCTAGGCTACTGGGGTTAGGGTCTTTACAATTGGTATGAGAGGAAGTTTAGTAGAATTCTTAGAAACTATATTTAGAAAACATAGATTAGGGAACATAACACTAAGATATACTATGAGAATATGAATAAAATAAAATCCTATAATTTTGTTAATTTAGAGATTATGTGAAACTTTCTAGAAATACTTTCCTGTATAGATACTAAAAGTGAATGTGGTTCTAGCACAAATTTACAAGGGTAACAACACTGACAAGGTGTCCCGAGATTAACTCAGTGTAACCTGGTACATGACAGCGGAACTTACCGCGCACTTGGTTTGACACTCCTAGGAGATATTCTTAGAATAAGTCATATTTTATTTACAAACCATTATGAAGGATTTAAAATAAAATATGTCTTCAAAGAAAACATGTTTATGAATATGATAATAACCATGACTATAATTTCAATTTATGTTAAGTGTTTTGCTGGTTTGATATTATACATTATCATTCATAACCTAATATAGTATATTACATTATTTAGAAATGGAACTTAGATGAAGGAATGTAAATCGTATCAACACTTTTATCTCATGTAGGGATTTAGCTCCTATACAAGATAATTATATCGGTATTGGAGTTGTGACTGGTGTTGAGAACTTATAACTATACTAGGATAGCAAACTCAGGTTATGAAAAATAACTTTAACTGTATGGAGCATCCTAAACCAAAACATTGGGGATAAATTTTATACATCTTTATGTGACAACAACCTCCATCATTCAATGGGACTACAAACCCATTTGTAGCAGAGTAGTGGATAATTTCCTTAGATAAGATATTTCTCGCTTTGGGAAGTAATGAAAAGGAAAATGTTATCATGGTAGTATATCATCTATTAGTAGATACATATCAATGGTGGTCACTAATTCAAAACACAAAGTAGAAGGAAGAAATTGAAAATATGGAATAGATGGTTTTTAAAGGAAATTTTCTTAGAAAAATATTTTCCTCACAAATAGCGAGTAGATATGGGGGGAAATTCATAAGTCTAAGACCAAAGGAGGACGAAAATGTTGATAAGCAATAAGACAACATTAAAAGTTTAGAAAGTAATTCCACATACTACATACATAATCTAAGGAGAAATATTGATCAATTCTTTGATGGTTTAAAACCATTCCTCTAAAAGGAACTAGTCTCCCAAAATTTCTCATCATATGAAGATATAGTATCATGTGATATCAAGACATAAAAATAATTCTCTATGTCATATGACTTCAAATTACATCAATATAAGAATATGGATTCTTAACTATCTAGAAAAGGAAATAAGTAAATGGAGATGAAGGGAATGGTTTAATTTCCACCCAATAGTAATTGTGGGAAGAAAAACCATGTTACTTGTCTAAAAGGAATGTGAGACTATTACAAGTGAGTAGAAAAATTCCACTAATCCCGTGATTTTAATGGAAAGAAAGAATCTACCAATGTTCAATTCTTTGTAATGATTTGGGACATTATGCACATTATTTTCCTAGATGTTAAGGAAACTTTCCCTAAATAAGGCCAAGGGAGTAAGGAAAATCTTATATGCTCACAACTGTTGAGGTTTAAGTTCCTAATGAAGTGGTGGTAGGTACTTTAATAATTTACTCAAACATAGCCATTGATTTTTTGATTCTGGATCATTTAATTATTTTATACCATCCCGATTTTCCTAGAAAATTATACATTTAAAAGTTTTATTTATGTAAAGACCCGCAAATTTCAAGGAAATTTTTTTTTCTTAATTTTCTTTGAATTTTACAAGAGCGCAGCTTCAGACGGCACCTGATTCCGAGGCCCGGTGTGCCCGAAATCAATTTCCGAAGTTTGGCTCGGGTACGTTCAGTGAACGGACGAGCGGGTTTTTCTATCTTTTGAACCGGTGCCCGGAATCGAATTCTGAGGGCACCGATGAAATCGCAGCGCCGGTATTTGCTTAGAAACGCCTCTCCCAGAGTTGCGTTTGCTCAACCGTGGTTTTTAAAATTTTGGGCTTTAAGTCGGAAATAAAATAAAGGTTGTGCGACAACTTTATTTTATTTCACTTAAGCCGCTTGGAAGCCGCTTGGAAGCCACTTGAACTGAGTTAAAGCGGATAGGGTGCTATCCGGAAATACCCTACCCCTTGGTAGGATATTTGTGCGGTGGGACCCGCACGAGCCCCGCCGTTTCTTTCGCTAAGTAACGCACCCGCGAAAACCCGTCAAAATAACTGAAAAGTCAACCGACGCGTTTTCCTTAATTCTTAACAGAACATTTAATTGGGCGGTTTATTTCGTGAATTAAATGGGCTGTTTCATTCGTTGAATTAATTCAACGAATTTAATGGGTCGTTACTTACGCGTTTGCGTTCGTTGGCAAATTAATAAAATAGACAAACTTGTCTATTTTGGAGGATTGCTATCATTGTGCGAATCCTCTGAGCCTCCACCCTCCCTGCGAAGAACGCGAAGAACGCGAAGAACGCGAAGAACGCCGGAACCGGAATTCGACGACGCACACCGTGATCTGCGACGTCGACGAGCTCTACCCGCGACGTTCTTCCGCGGCGCCTCTTCTTCCGCGGCCAATCCTTGTTCGGCAACTAAGGTGAGAAACGGATCGTTTAATTCTCCTTTTTTTTTTAATTTCAATGACAACGGATTTAATTAATTAAATCCGTTTGTTCTAGATCCGGAGATCGTCGGTGCGACGTTTTTCCCGCGGTGCGACGAACGTCTCTTCCGCGACGACGTGACGATCCCCTCCTCTCGCGACGAGCGATTCCGCGACGACCTCACGTCCGACGGCGACTTCGAGGTAGGGGTTGTTGGAATATTTTATTTCCCGTGTTTATTCTTTTAAAAATAAAGAACCCGATCACGGAACAATTTTAATTTATTTTAAAATTGTTGATTGGTTATTTTTTCTTTTCCTCCCGTTGAGTTTATGACTAACGCGGAGGGTGCGGGTCTAACAATCAAGACCCGACAACCCTCCGTCGATCTTTTTGTTGTGCGGATTTGGCGGACGACGACGAAGCGTGCGGCAGGGGCGATCCGTTGATCCCGCAGTGAAGATCGGCCCCCGGGAGGAGCTATGGCGCAGACGGGAGGCAAAACGGGCCACCGGAGCAACTCCGGCGGCCCGCGGAAGGCGGCGGCGCACCGCCGGACCGCGTCCGCGGTCCGGCCACCCAGCACGCGGCCCGCGCGGGCCGCGTTCCTCCAAGCCGCGGGTCAAACCCGCGGCGGTTTCTCTTCGGCCGCTCGGCCGAAGCCGAGCCGGCCGGTCCGGTCGGCCGGGCCGCGCCCAGGCCGGACCGGACCCAGCCTAGCCGGGTCGGGTCGACCCGGTTCGGGTCGACCCGGTTCGGCCGACCTAGGGGGGGTTCGGGCCGGGTCGCCCCGGGCCCAGAACCCCCGTTTTCGGGCCCTCTTCGGTCTTTTTCCCATATCTTGGGCCTAGGACCTCCGATTGACGAACCGTCAGCGGCTACGCGATCCTTGGATCGATACGGTCGTTTCGGTATATTATACTCAAGGTTTCGAAAGACTTTGGGTTCGGCCGGGTTGGTTCGTACACGAGACCAACCGGGCCCTCGGAGCGGAAACGCTCATAACTTGAGCTACGGACGTCCGATCGACGTACCGTCAGCTGTGGTAGTTTCCTCTAAGTGAGACGGAACTTTTGGCATACTCCGCCCGAGGATCGGACACAGGCGGAGTACGGTCGGGTTGGTTTCGCCCTAAAAACCAACCGGGCCCCTGGGACGAAAATGCCAATAACTCTCAGACCGGGCGTCCGATTGACGCGCCGTCTGTTGCGTTGAGATCCTGTTGTCAATACGGAACTTTTGGATACATCAACTTCGGACTACGTGTCAGTTGATGTATCAGCCTCTCGGCTCGTGGAGCGGACCCTCCTAAACGAGCTCGCTGTGTGCGGGAACCCTAGTGCTGGCTGTGACTTCGACGACAGAGCAGAGATCCTCCGTGGACTGCGACGACGACAGAGCAGAGATCCTCCGTGGACTGCGATGACGACAGAGCAGAGATCCTTCGTGGACTGCGGCGACGACTGTGCAGAGATCCTCAGTGGACTGCGTCGACTACTGCACTCAGCGATCCTGCGTGGATCAGTGCTACAGGTCCTGTGTGGGCCCGATCCTTCGTGGGTCCTTACTACCGGTTCTGTGTGAGCCACTGCCTACAGGTTCTGTGTGAGCCCGATCCTGTGTGGGTCTTTTGCGGGGGTTAGTACCTATCGATCCTTCGTGGGTCCGACGACTTAGATGGATTAGTGATCATCTTTGACGTCATCTGAAAAAGTATACCTGGTTGAGCTGAATCTTATGTTACTCTCCTTTGTGGATTTTGTTGAACTATCCTATGTGGATTTACTGTTTACTCTCCTTTGTGGATTTGAGTCTTGCTTTCCTATGTGGATTGAGTTGTTCTTGAGCTCGTGAGCAGAGCTAGAAGTGGGGACTTAGGTATATGTATGGGCATATACCTAAGTCGAGTCAGATGTTACTTCGTGATTGCACCTTCCTTTTTGTGCTATATCCTTTGTGGATTTCGGGAGACCTTTGGGGGTCTCGGGGTCCTTACTGAGTAGCTTATACTCACCCCTGCACGGGCTATACCCGCACCTTGTTGTGTTGGATGCAGACGACGGACAGCGCTGATCACGGTTGGGGCGTGGAGCAGGACGGTACCTGGAGGTGGACCACTGGGCGGGACGTGCTCGGAGCGGACGTGGGACCCGAGGAGCCTGGAGGCTATCTGTACCCACCCTTCAGGTGGGATTTCCAGTGGACGACACGAGGCCGCCGTCTTTTCTTCAGTTGCTGTTCTTTACTTTTTCAGTTGTACTTTCAGTTGGGCTTGTATTCCGGCCCCCCCCCTTTACTTTTCTGCACTTGTAGTTACTTTCCGCTTGCTGACTCTGTGGTGGTTGTTACTTATAAAGGCAATGCCTTCCCTGTTTACCGGGATTTACGCCTTGGTGCTAGTCGCCAGCCCCTGGCCTATGGAAGGCGGGCTTGGGGTAGTCACGGCATGGGCCCCGAGGTCGGGTCGTGACAAATTGGTATCAAAGGTGGTGGGTTCTACCGCAGACTCTGATCGTCTTTTCTTTCTATATGAAGCAATAGTGTTTAGTGTATTGAGTGTGGTTATCAGTTCAGGGAGCCCAGTGTTGGTGCGGCGGCCGACGTATCCGTACACCAGGACCCTGACTCCTGATTTCCGACTTAATGCATGAAAACATTGATTGCGTGTGTGTTTCAAGTTTCTTTGTGATTACTTGTGTCAGCTCACCGGGTATACTGATCTGCTTCATGAAAGTCTCAAGTTTTCCTTGTGATTACTTGTGCCAGCTCACCAGGTATACTGTTCTGACTGTGGTGCTCTTGTTCTCCTTTTCAGGATGGCCCCGCGACGACAGCCAGCTAGGGTTTCGAGTGTAGGGCGCGACGGCAGCCCACCGAGCGACGAGGCCTCGGTGCAGGGCCCTTTGCCAGCAGTGGCACCGGCGGTAGCTTTACCCGCCGAGCCACCGATTCTACCAGTACCAGACGCTGACGATGCACGTCGCCTCAGGGCACTGCATGAGTTTCAGAGCCAGCGACCGCCCAGGTTTCGCGGTGAGGCGGACCCCCAGGCCGCCGAGGACTGGCTAGAGGCGGTGGTGCGGATCTTTAGGCTAGTGAGGACACCAGCGGATCTCATGGTGATTCTCGCGGCGAGCCTCCTGCAGGCGGTGGCAGGACGATGGTGGAGCTTGATGCTCCAGGTTCACGATGAGGCATCCTTGCTCTGGACGGACTTCGAGAGCCTCTTCCGCTCTGAGTTCGTCCCGGCCACCCTCCGAGCGGTGCGCATCCAGGAGCTTCTCCAGCTGCGCCAGGGCAGCATGACGGTCGCTCAGTACGCGGCGAGGTTCACTGACCTATCTCGCTACTCGACCGACATGGTACGGGACCCCTTCTTCCGGGCCCGGACCTTCGAGCAGGGCTTGCGGCAGGAGATTCGGGCGTCGCTGATCTCCCTCAGCATTCCGACCCAGGCGGGAGTGCTGGAGCGAGCCCTCCTGATCGAGAGCTTCCTAGAAGAGCCTTCTTCAGCGGCGAGAGCTAGCGCAGGGCGGCAGGTAGCTGAGTCTTCGGCAGCAGGTAGCCGACGGATGACTCTCGGGTCCAGGCAGACCAGACCCCCATGCAGACGGCCTCAGGACACCGGCTCAGCAGTGCGGGGCACACAGCGGAGTGCCAGCCTTCCGAGAGGCAGGCTGTGCTACTCCTGCGGCGGGCAGGGTCACATGGCTCGTGACTGACCGACTCGCCGATCAGAGGAGCAGCAGACGGTGGAGGGGCCACCCAGGCAGAGGCAGAGAGTCGACCGTGGCGGTCCGCAGGGAGGAGGCGGACGAGGCAGAGGAGCTGGCCGAGCAGCGGGCGGTGGGCGACGCTTCCAGGCTCTACCCCCACCACCACCAGGAGGGCCACCTCGACCACAGGGAGCTGGCGGGCAGGGACAGGCCCAGCTCCAGGCAGTGGAGGCCTACGACCCCGACATGCCAGAGATGATTCGAGGTACGATCTGTGTCTATTCCACCCTTGCTGCAGTACTTATAGACACAGAAGCGAGTCACTCTTTCATAGCCTCTACCCTTGTTCGGAGCTCGGAGATTCCGACTGAGCCGTTGGCTCGATCCTTACGGCTAGAGACTCCTACGGGAGCAGACTCGACGATTACGCACTGGTGCTGGCAGTGTGGGCTTACTCTAGGAGGCGAGAGCTTCGGCTGGGATCTCCTTGTATCGGCGTCGAGGCCTTATGACGTCATCTTGGGCATGGATTGGCTATCCACGGTTCATGCCCAGATCGACTGTTTTAGGCGCAAGGTGCGATGTGTTCATACCGACGGGAGCAGGTTTACCTTCACCGGTGAGAAGGGAACCTTTGCAGCACAGGATGGATTTCCGCGGAGGAGAGTGCAGTCCATCTCTCATCAGTTGGCTAGCCTCATCCTAGGAGCAGTGGACGCGCGGAGTCCAGTTTTTCCTGCACTGGTGGACCAGTACGTGGACGTCTTTCCCGACGATGTTCCAGGGCTACCTCCTCGTAGAGAGGTAGACTTTTACATTGACTTGTACCCCGGGACAGCCCCGATATCCACTCCAGCATACCGGATGGCCCCCGCCAAGCTTCGAGAGCTACGGGTACAGTTGGAGGACTTGCAGAGCAAGGGATTTATCCGACCCAGTGTTTCACCCTGGGCTTCCCCGATATTGTTCGCCAAGAAGGCGGACAGGAGCTTGCGACTGTGTGTCGACTATCGTCGCCTGAACCAGGTGACAGTGAGGAACATGTATCCGCTGCCACGGATTGATGACCTCTTCGATCAGCTCAGGGGAGCGCGGTGGTTCTCGAAGATAGACCTCCGGTCAGGCTATCATCAGCTCAGAGTTCGAGACGAGGACGTGCAGAAGACGGCCTTCAGGTGTCGGTATGGCCATTATGAGTTCTTGGTTATGCCATTCGGCGTAACCAATGCTCCAGCAGTGTTCATGAGCCTCATGAACAGGATCTTCCAGCCATACCTCGACCGATTTGTCGTGGTCTTCATTGACGACATTTTGGTATACTCGACGACTGAGGAGGAGCATGCCTACCACCTGCGAGTTGTGCTAGACACACTCCGAGAGCACCAGCTTTATGGCAAGCTCTCAAAGTGACAGTTCTGGTTACGTGAGGTCCACTTCTTGGGGCACGTCATCTCTGAGGCGGGAGTTGCTGTGGATCCCGCGAAGATCGAGGCAGTGCTAGCTTGGGAGCCACCCAGGAGCGTGACGGAGGTGCGGAGCTTCTTGGGCCTAGCCGGATACTATCGGAGATTTGTGCCAGACTTCTCCAGAGTTGCGGCACCACTCTCAGCCTTGACGAAGAAGGGGAAACCCTTTGTGTGGTCAGACAGATGTCAGCAGAGCTTCCAGGAGCTGAGACAGAGATTGACCAGCGCACCTATCTTGAGGTTGCCTGAGGAGGTAGTTGGGTACGTAGTTTACTGCGATGCATCAGGGACTGGACTCGGGTGCGTCCTGATGCAGGAGCGGGCCGTGATCGCCTACGGATCACGTCAGTTGAGGCCGCATGAGCAGAACTACGCCACTCATGACCTGGAGTTAGCAGTAGTGGTCTTCGCTCTGAAGACTTGGCGGCACTATCTGATGGGCGAGCGCTTCACAGTCTTTTCTGACCACCAGAGTCTCAGGTATATCTTCTCTCAGAAGGACCTGAACCTGAGATAGCGGAGATGGATTGAGTTCCTCCAGGACTTTGACTTTGAGATAGTCTATACTCCTGTAAAGGGGAACGTGGTAGCCGATGCCCTCAGCAGGAGGACGGGCATTCAGCTACTTGAGGAGGCGACGGAGCAGCTAGCCTCTTACAGATATCCTTCGTGGATAGAGACGGAGCAGCCTTTCTTCAGTCTCTCACAGTCTCTCCTCCACTTCTACAGCGGGTCAGAGAGGCTCAGCGTGGGGACGCTGACTGTGGGACCCGGCGTGCACTGATATCCTCAGGTCAGGCGCCTGATGGCTTCTCCCTTGGAGCAGAGCACAACATCCTTTTCAGAGGACGTACCTTCGTACCAGTCGCTTTACGGGAGGAGGTGCTGAGAGAGTTTCACATTTCTCCCTTGGCGGTACATCCCGGAGTGGCGAAGATGTACCAGGATCTCAGACGACAGCACTGGTGGCCGGTCATGAAGAAAGCTGTGGCAGAGTTCGTTTCACGATGCCTCACCTGCCAGCAGGTGAAGGCAGAGCATCAGGTACCAGCAGGCTTGGTATAGCCCTTGGAGGTCCCGGAGTGGAAGTGGGACGGCATATCTATGGACTTCGTGACTGGACTTCCACGCACTTCCAGAGGTCACGACTCCATTTGGGTGATTGTCGACCGACTCACCAAGTCGGCACACTTCTTACCCATCAGAGAGCAGGGCTCAGTGGAGAGCTTGTGACGTCTTTACGTCCAGGAGATCGTACGGCTTCACGGTGTGCCATCGTCTATCGTATCCGATCGAGATGCTCGTTTCACTTCCCGGCTTTGGAAAGGGTTGCAGGAGGCGTTCGGGACGCGGCTCCATCTGAGCACAGCCTTCCACCCTCAGACGGATGGTCAGACGGAGAGGACCATACAGACACTCGAGGACATGCTCCGTGCATGTGTTCTCGACTTTGGTCACAGCTGGGAGGACCACCTACCCTTGGTGGAGTTCGCATACAACAACAGCTACCACTCCACCATCGGGATGGCACCATACGAGGTGTTGTACGGCAGACCCTGCAGATCACCGTTGTGCTGGACAGACCCTGGGGAGTCAGCACTCGTGGGACCAGAGATGGTCCGAGCCACGACAGAGAAGGTCCAGATCATCCAGGAGAGGATGAGGACAGCTCAGAGCCGGCAGAAGTCATATGCTGACAGGAGGCGGAGGCCACTAGAGTTCGAGGATGGCGACCACGTCTTTTGGCGCGTCTCACCTCGACGTGGTTTACGGAGATTTGGCCGAGGCGGCAAGTTGTCTCCACGCTTCGTCGGGCCTTTCCAGGTCCTCAGCAGGATAGGAGGGGTGGCTTATCGCCTGGCTCTACCACCTCAGTTGCACCGGGTGCACGACGTCTTCCACGTGTCTCAGCTGAGGAGATACGTGCACGACCCGACGCACATCATCGACTTTGGGGAGCTGGACGTGGACGATGGGGCGACTTTTGCGGAGGTCCCAGTGGAGATCGAGGATCGACAGGAGCGGGTCCTTCGTGGGCGGTCGATTCCTCTTGTGCGCATCAGATGGCAGCACGGGAACCTCCAGGAGAGCACTTGGGAGCGGGAGGCTCAGATGCGTGCTCAGTACCCCCATTTGTTCCCCTAGTTTTTGATGTATCTTTACGGGGACGTAAAGCCCTGAGGTGGGAGTAATGTAAAGACCCGCAAATTTCAAGAAATTTTTTTTTTCTTAATTTTCTTTGGAATTTTACAAGAGCGCAGCTTCAGACGACACCTGATTCCGAGGCCCGGTGTGCCCAGAATCAATTTCCGAAGTTTGGCTCGGGTACGTTCAGTGAACGGACGAGCGAGTTTTTCTATCTTTTGAACCGGTGCCCGGAATCGAATTCTGAGGGCACCGATGAAATCGCAGCGCCGGTATTTTCTTAGAAACGCCTCTCCCGGAGTTGCGTTTTCTCAACCGTGGTTTTTAAAATTTTGGGCTTTAAGTCGGAAATAAAATAAAGGTTGTGCGACAACTTTATTTTATTTCACTTAAGCCGGTTGGAAGCCGCTTGGAAGCCACTTGAACTGAGTTAAAGCGGATAGGGTGCTATCCGGAAATACCCTACCCCTTGGTAGGATATTTGTGCGGTGGGACCCGCACGAGCCCCGCCGTTTCTTTCGCTAAGTAACGCACCCGCGAAAACCCGTCAAAATAACTGAAAAGTCAACCGACGCGTTTTCCTTAATTCTTAACAGACCATTTAATTGGGTGGTTTATTTCGTGAATTAAATGGGCTGTTTCATTCGTTGAATTAATTCAACGAATTTAATGGGTCGTTACTTACGCGTTTGCGTTCGTTGGAAAATTAATAAAATAGACAAAGTTGTCTATTTTGGAGGATTGCTATCGTTGTGCGAATCCTCTGAGCCTCCACCCTCCCTGCGAAGAACGCGAAGAACGCGAAGAACGCGAAGAATGCCGGAACCGGAATTCGACGACGCACACCGTGATCTGCGACGTCGACGAGCTCTACCCGCGACGTTCTTCGGCGACGCCTCTTCTTCCGCGGCCGATCCTTGTTCGGCAACTAAGGTGAGAAACGGATCGTTTAATTCTCCTTTTTTTTTAATTTCAATGACAACGGATTTAATTAATTAAATCCGTTTGTTCTAGATCCGGAGATCGTCGGTGCGACGTTTTTCCCGCGGTGCGATGAACGTCTCTTCCGCGACGACGTGACGATCCCCTCCTCTCGCGATGAGCGATTCCGCGACGACCTCACGTCCGACGGCGACTTCGAGGTAGGGGTTGTTGGAATATTTTATTTCCCGTGTTTATTCTTTTAAAAATAAAGAACCCGATCACGGAACAATTTTAATTTATTTTAAAATTGTTGATTGGTTATTTTTTCTTTTCCTCCCGTTGAGTTTATGACTAACGCGGAGGGTGCGTGTCTAACAATCAAGACCCGGAAACCCTCCGCCGTTCTTTTTGTTGTGCGGATTTGGCGGACGATGACGAAGCGTGCGGCAGGGGCGATTCGTTGATCCCGCAGTGAAGATCGGCCCCCGGGAGGAGCTATGGCGCAGACGGGAGGCAAAACGGGCCACCGGAGCAACTCCGGCGGCCCGCGGAAGGCGGCGGCGGCGCGGGTCGCCGGCGGCGCCCGGCGCGCCACCGGAGGAATCCGCCGCGGCTCGGCCGCGGCGGCGGCGCACCGCCGGACCGCATCCGCGGTCCGGCCACCCAGCACGCGGCCCACGCGGGCCGCGTTCCTCCAAGCCGCGGGTCAAACCCGCGGCGGTTTCTCTTCGGCCGCGGGTCAAACGAGCTCGCTGTGTGCGGGAACCCTAGTGCTGGCTGTGACTTCGACGACAGAGCAGAGATCCTCCGTGGACTGCGACGACGACAGAGCAGAGATCCTCCGTGGACTGCGACGACGAGAGAGCAGAGATCCTTCGTGGACTGCGACGACAACTGTGCAGAGATCCTCAGTGGACTGCGTCGACTACTGCACTCAGCGATCCTACGTGGATCAGTGCTACAGGTCCTGTGTGGGCCCGATCCTTCGTGGGTCCTTACTACCGGTTCTGTGTGAGCCACTGCCTACAGGTTCTGTGTGAGCCCGATCCTGTGTGGGTCTTTTGCGGGGGTTAGTACCTATCGATCCTTCGTGGGTCCGACGACTTAGATGGATCAGTGATCATCTTTGACGTCATCTGAAAAAGTATACCTGGTTGAGCTGAATCTTATGTTACTCTCCTTTGTGGATTGTGTTGAACTATCCTATGTGGATTTACTGTTTACTCTGCTTTGTGGATTTGAGTCTTGCTTTCGTATGTGGATTGAGTTGTTCTTGAGCTCGTGAGCAGAGCTAGAAGTGGGGACTTAGGTATATGTATGGGCATATACCTAAGTCGAGTCAGATGTTACTTCGTGATTGCACCTTCCTTTTTGTGCTATATCTTTTGTGGATTTCGGGAGACCTTCGGGGGTCTCGGGGTCCTTACTGAGTAGCTTATACTCACCCCTGCACGGGCTATGCCCGCACCTTGTTGTGTTGGATGCAGACGACGGACATCGCTGATCACGGTTGGGGCGTGGAGCAGGACGGTACCTGGAGGTGGACCACTGGGCGGGACGTGCTCGGAGCGGACGTGGGACCCGAGGAGCCTGGAGGCTATCTGTACCCACCCTTCAGGTGGGATTGCCAGTGGACGACACGAGGCCGCCGTCTTTTTTTCAGTTGCTATTCTTTACTTTTTCAGTTGTACTTTCAGTTGGGCTTGTATTCCGGCCCCCCCTTTACTTTTCTGCACTTGTAGTTACTTTCCGCTTGCTGACTCTGTGGTGGTTGTTACTTATAAAGGCAATGCCTTCCCTGTTTACCGGGATTTACGCCTTGGTGCTAGTCACCAGCCCCTGGCCTATGGAAGGCGGGCTTGGGGTAGTCACGGCACGGGCCCCGAGGTCGGGTCGTGACAATTTAATAAAGTAGTTTTCAGGCAAAACTCCTAAGGTAATTATCATTATAAAAAAGATGTGTCAATCAATCCCATTTATGACCCATAAAAGTTTTTATTTGCTGACCTCATTATCGTATCTATGATTTACCTTGATATAATTCATGGTAAGGATTGGCTTGAAAATTATGATGTGAAAATCTTTCTCAAGAATTAGGAAGTTACAATTTTGAGAATGATGTAATGTCCCTTATCTTTAGAGCAGAAAATCCGCTATCTGATTCTTATCTAGATCCATCCCCAGTAGCTTCTCTGAATTCAATTGTTGGGGAGGAAGATAAAATAAAATCTATGGGTGAGGAAATAAATCTTAAAACTGAGGATGTATCTATTGTGAAAGATTATGTTGATGTATTTCTATAATATTTATCTGTAAATCCTCTAGAGTGGGAAATTTACGTTTTTATTGATTTAATTCTTGGTTCAAGGCCTATATCAAAGACTCCTTATAGAATGGACACACTAGAATTAGTGAAGATAAAGAAACAACTATCAAAATTGAGTAACAAAGGATTTATTTTCCCTAGTGTTTCACCATGGGTATCCCCTTCTCTCTTTGTCAAGAAAAAATATAGATCAATGCGGTTATGTATTTACTATAGGGAAATTGATGCTATTATGATAAAAAATATTTATTCTCTTCCTCACATTGATGATTTATTTGATCAACTTCATTAATACCAATATTTTTCAATGATTCACCTTTGATATATATATCATCAATTACGTGTGAGGAAGGAAGATATTCCAAATATAGCATTTCAAACCAGGTATGGGCATTATAAGTTTACTATAATGCCATTTGGACTGACTAGTGCACCCTCTTTTTTCATGGATCTAATAAATAGAGTTTTCAAGTAATATCTTGATGAATTTTTTGTGGTATTTATTGATGATATATTGGTATACTCCAAAATCTATTAAGATCATGAGAATTACTTGCGCATTATTCTGAAGACTCGTAGAAGAAACAATTTATATGGTAAATTTAGCATGTGTGAATTCTAGTTCCAAATAGTTTTTTTTCTTGTCCAAATTATCTCTAAAGATGGATTCTTAGTTGATCCTTTGAAGACAAAGGTGTTTTGGTAATGGCCTATACCAACAAAAATAACTAAGGTACGTAGTTTTATTGGTTTAGTAGGTTATTATCGACGTTTCATTTAGAAATTATTATGGTTAGCTAAACTATTAACCAATCTTACTCATAAAGGGGTTAAGTTCTTATGGACAAAAGAAATGAAGAATGTTTTTAATAATTAAATAGGATATTAGTGAATGCTCTAACCTTGACTCTACTTTCCGGAATTGGTGGGTTTGTGATTTATAGTGATGCATCAAAGAAAGAATATGGATGTGTCCTTGTGTACAATGAAAGGGTTATTGTCTATGAACTATGGTATTTAAAAAATCATGAATAGAACTAACCAACTTATGATCATGAGTTAGTAGCTGTAATATTTTCTCAGAAGATATGGAGATTCTATCTCTATGGTAAAAGATGTCATATATAAACAAATAACAAGAGTTTTAAATATATATTCTCATAGAAATAATTAAACATGAGTCAAAGGAGGTGGATCAAGCTACTCAAGGATTATAATTGTTCAATAAACTACCACCCATGGAATAAAAATAAGGTAACATATGCTTTGAGTGTGAAGGATCATGGAGTTCTAGAAAAAATGAGGATTGATAATGATCTTGTGTGAATGGATATAGAAAATATAGATATGGGAATTATCAAGGAAGGTGAAACATCATTACATTTTCAACTAGTTTACTAACCATCTTTATTGGAAAGAAATAAAATTTCTCAGTGTAATGATGATAGTATTCAAAAAAATTAATTTTGTGAATGATGGGAAGTTTCCAGGCTTCATGTGTGAGGATGTAATTCTGAAATTTGGGAGGAGGATATGTGTTACCTCTATAACCAAGATAAAAATGGAGTTATTAGATTATTCCCATAGTTAAAATTTCTCTACACACCTTAATATCACTAAGATGTATAGAGATCTATAGGAACATTTCTGGTAGGATGATATGAAGCGGGAAATTGCTAATTCTGTATCGAGATGTTTAGTTTCTAAATAGGAAAAGGCTAAAAGATAACATCCTAGATGTGTCATGCAACCCATGCCTATTCCTATATGGGAATTTGATGAAATCACTATGGAATTTTTCACTAGATTACCAAAAAACCCAAGAAATAATGATGAAATATGGGTGATTATTGGTTGACTCACCAAATTTGTACACTTCCTCACTATAAGAGAGGATTTTCCAATGGAGGGACTAACACAACTCTATATTAATGAAGTTATAAGAATTCATGGATAACCTCTCTCAACTGTGTCTAATATTGGTTCATGATTTACATCAAAAGTCTGGAAAATTCTCCCAAAATATTTGGATACCGAGCTTCATTTGAATACTTCTTATCACACTCAAACCGATGGGCAGATAGAAAGAACAGTCCAAACATTAGAAGACATGTTGAGATAAGTCTTACTTGACTTTTAAGGTATATGGAATCATTGTTTTCCTTTAGTGGAGTTTGTGTACAACAATATTTTTCATTCCATTATTTAAATGGAACCATAATAATAATTGTATGGAAAAAGATTTCATACACTAACTTATTGGGATGAAGTTGGTGAAAGGAATCTTTTGGGACTAGAAATTGTGGATGAAACAATAGAAAAGGTAAATACTATTCAAACCCATGTCAAATTAACTCAAAAAAATCAAAATATCTATATTGATAATCGAAGGAAGGATTTGGAATATCAAGTGGGAGGTCACATTTTCTTGAAAGTATCTCCACGGAAGGGTGTTATAATATTTGGGAAGAAAGGGAAACTGAGCCTTATGTACATTGGTTCTTTTGAAATTTTATAGATAATTGTAGTTGGGTATTATTATTTGGTAATGTATCCTAGCCTTTAAAAGGTACACAATGTGTTCTAAATCTTCTTGTTAAGGAAGTATATGTTATACCCAACACATGTACTCAATTCTAAAGGAATAGAATTGGAACCTGACTTATATTACTATGAAGATCTTATCCAGATTCTGGACACGAAAGAATAGGTGTTGAGGAATCTGATGAATCGGCTAGTAAAGTTACATTAGAAAAATCATAAAATGGAAGAGTTTATGTGGGATCCAGAGGAACTTATGATGAAGAACTACCCAAATCTTTTTATGAGGTGACATTCTTGAAATTTCGAGGATGATTTTTTTGTAGGAGGGGAGAATGTAACGACCATTATATTAATGAGATTTTCCTTCTTATATTTATTTTATATAGTATAGATCACATAAAATCACTTGTAGAACACAATAAAAACTTTATATATGAATAATGAATGAAATAAGAAGTATTTCTACAAGTTAAGGAACCTATAGTGATGAAATAGTAACTTGACCTTAGGAATAGTAATATGACCGTAATGAATAGTAAACCAACCAAATGAATAGTAACCTCACCCATGAATGTATAAATAAAATTTAGGAATCTTATAAGTTAAATTATTATATAATTATATCACAATGCAAGTAAATGAAAATTTTAAAAAATACTAATTAAGTGCTGGTATTTTTGAAAGTCATAAATATTTAATTACAATTTTATAATTAATAAAATGATTTAAAATAAAATTTATTTTCATAAAATGCACTCATAAATTAAAATTTTCATTTCTTATTATTTTAGTATAATTTAATGAGACCTTAGTTAATTTTTGAGAGTATTATAAAATCATTTATTAGTTTTAAATTAGTATTTTTCGAGTAAATGATGGTTTTAATTAAAAATTAATCTTCTCATGTTTAGAAAAATACTTTCATAAAATGGATTAAATTTATTTATTCTACACAATGAAAAATGGTTAGGGTAATTTTTTTGTATTTTTCTAAAATACTTGAATATTTAGTGAATACTAAAATATGGTAATTTATGGTATAAATACAATATAAGTTAAATAAACTATTCATTGATTTATGAATGATTTTAGAACCATAATATTTAAATTACATTAATTTTTTATTTATATTTGATGATAATTCTCAAACTACTCATAGTCTTGAGCCAAAAAAATAAACAAATTAATTAAATATTCAAAAATCATCCTTCTCCTCCACTATAAATACCACCCCTCACCACCACTTCTCCTCACACCTCTAAGAATTTGAGACTTGTAAAATTTACAACAAATATAATCCCCAAGCCTCTCCCCCACGTCTAGAATATATTGGTCTCATCAAAATATGAAAACCAATCCCTTTAAGGTGGTTCTCAATGAGGAGTATTCAAGAAGTTAAATCCTCTTCCTTTTCTTTTCAAGTTATTTTCTTTTATTATTATCTCTTCACATACTCTGTAAAAATGATCATTATAACTCCATTATAATATATATATAATGGAATTATATTTTTTTAATGGAATATCCTTCATCAAGATATTTTTTCTCTCTCTTTTATTTTGAAAATGAAATCATCATCTGTGAGGTGCTGATTTACAACCTTTATGGATGATGAATTTCTGTTCTTCAATATCTCCTTCAAGGCTGGTAATTAAACCATTTTTATTCTCAAAATAGACTATAATATATTTTTTTACATCCTTTCTTATGTTTTTTAAGTAACATATTTACATAATACTAGATGGTAAAACCAAATGAGTTCGTTATGATCTATAACTGCAGTAATAATGTAAACGGTTATCACTAAATGTATTATCTAATGATTCATCATCATACCATATAACCAAATTATATATATAACCATTTAAAAAAATATATATTAATTAATATAATATAACTTTATTTATGTATAATTATACCCATCCTTCATGAACTTCCATACTCATATACAAGTATACTGATTGTGAAAACCAAGGAAACGAGCGCTCCGGAACAATAAAATTGTATATTATAACTCATCAAAAAGATAATTAAAGAACACAATAAAATTATAATAAACAAAATTCATGTATAAAAGGTTCTAAATTAATTAATTAATGGATTTAATATTATTATCTAGGACATTAAGTTGAAGTGCAAAACACATTCGGAGATATAGTTAGGGTTTTCTTCCCAAACCTCCATTTTCATTAGGGTTATGATTTCTTCCTCTATACACTAATGTTATTATTCATTCTATTTATTTACTTATTATAAATTATTTTTATCAATTAAAAATTCCTATATCTAGATCATTTCTTCTTTAATTTATGATAATTACATGTTTTATAAAGGTTCTCTTCTCAATCCTTCCCAATACGCAAGCCCGATTAAAGGGATCGTCTTGATTTCATACCCATTTTCATGTACCATATAAAATATTTTTTAAGAAATAATTATTTTAATAAAATAACTAATTTTTTCATAAAAAAATATCTTAGTTCAATTATGGTTTTATACAAAGGGTTTTCCAAAAGAACTCTTCTTTGAAAAGTAAAAAAGGGCATTTCTCTTAAGAATTTCATGATTATTTTATAAGATTACTTTCATCTATTTCAACACCCTGGTTTATCATTATGTTTAATTGGGATTAATATTTTATGATATCATCTAAAATGTTTTATTTAATGGTTTATGATTATTTTGACTATAGATGTTCTATCTTGATACTAGTGACCATATTATTCTGAATGATTAGTGATTATGTTTACTGATTGGGGAAAGTAATTTACATTTCATATGTTAGATTAAATATGAATGTATATGTTAATTATATTTCACCCCTTTCATATGAGGAATTATTTGGACTGAGTAAGTGTTGTGTGGGGCCCTCTATATCCCCTTGGTGCATCAATAGGTCCCATGAGGAAAACTAGTTTGGGTATGTGCTAACGTTTGACCTGACTATGTATGGTTTATTTGGAAATTCCTTGACGGTATTTTTATGATGTTCCACATTATGAATTACTTCATTATGATATTAGTATTAAAATAGTTTAATTTTCATGGTTATGTTTCATTCTTATATTATCATTTTTATATCGTTATTTAATCATTTTTATTCCTTTCATATTATGCTCATGTTTTTGTAGCAAGTGTTTTTAGTTATTCACCTTACCTAATTGTTTATTTTTTCCTTTAATTGAATTATTACCATTATTGAGCATCATAGCTTTCCCCGTTTTTATTCTTATTTTTCCCCAGGATTCCAAGATGGATTTTTATGAATGACACACAAATATAAACTAGAAGAATAAAAGTGTCTCAAAAAAGTTTCTATTATGTATTTCATTTCAATTTTTAAAGTTGAAATTATGTATGTATCTTGTTTTCCAAAGCTACTAAACTATTTGGTCCTTTTGGATATGTATTCCTTGTTTAAATGTCAATGTAATAAAGTAAGGCAATGGATTCGGTCTACTGGGGTATGGGTATTTACATTTTATATAAAAACTTCAGAAATAACCATATCTGATCACCTAAAACTCTTACCTTTATGGAGAGTATCAATGATTAAATAATCACCAACACTAATCCCTTGTGATTCAAGCTCATTGTGAGAAATAAGAGTTGAATGAAAATATTCTCATGGAAACACTTTATTTTCCTTCTTACATTGTAATACTATTTCATGAAATTGTTCCCCCTAATTAATCATTTAAGTACTTTTCCCCTTTAAAAATGATTATATGAGATAGATTCATGTTCATTGAAAAGTAAGGGAACATTCATGGAAAATTTTCCTGAGTACTAACCTATTCAAATATTGATTTATAAACTCATCTCCCCCACTATAATGAACCTAAAGTGAATTTGTTTGAAAGTTTAAAAAACTGAGTTATAAATTCAAACATTTAGTTAAAGAGAGTTACCATAGCTTACTTGAATGAGAAATAACATATATGGGAGTGGGGTACCTCTACAAAACCTTTTAGGAAGATAAGATTGGTTAGACTCCAATATTAAACCTATGATCCTCAAAATACATCTCTGGTAGTTCTATTGTTATGATATCTTTAATTTATATCATGTGTTGACACATAATATAGCTACACCATTCATTGTTCAACTTTCTCCTTAATTAAATGATACTTAATACCAAGGTTATTTTTCTTTGAATGATGAATGGTATTTTTTTAAGATTAATGGTACTCAAGGTTTCATACATTATTATAGTATGATATGTCACATACACTCCAATATCGTTAAGTTATTTCTTCATACATATTAGTTCTGTACATTATTGAGTGATGTAATATATATTTCCTCTACAGTGATCAAAGAAATGAAATCTAATTTTTAACTATCCAATAAATTAAATAACATAAAATATAAAATGCACCACCTAATGTTGACATAGATAAGTATCTTATTAAATGCTAGCATGTGACTCTCCTTATGATATATTTGGTAGAATTTTCTTGGAATGTGTAAAAAACAATATTATATTGTGTGGATATTGGATATATAAACTTCAAATAATTTATCTATACTAAGTCACATCAACCTCCTACCCACCATAATCCCTTGAAAAATTATTCCAAGTGGAAACCAAAGTATTCATTAGTCTAAAATACTCCAGTTTAAACCTTTTGATCACTTCTTTGTCATAATTTTTTAAGAAAAAAATGATATTATTGATTCACCTATAAATAAAAGATAAATTTAACTCACTAATTATTGAAAATTTTAATATGTACCTTCTAAAATATAAAAATTGATTTCATTGGGACTCATAAAACCCTCTAAAAATCATTTCATATTCATATATGATCACTAATATTAGTTGAACATTTTCATTTGGGATGTAAAGATTGTGATAAATTCCACCTATTTGGAATTCGAGTTCCCTAATTTTTTATCTAGCTAACAATACCATGTCCTTAGTGATTTATTTTTTTTGTAGAAATATTTCTTCAACTAAAACACCTTACTTTCATATTCATCTATAATAAATACATATGATTGTTTAATATAATATGTATCATCAATTAATCCACTGATTAATGTTGATTTAACATCCATTTGATATACTTTGAAATATCCTTTCACCATCATATCCAAAAACAATCATACAGTTTCCAATCGATCCACGAGGGTAAAAGTTTCATCCATATCAATTCCTTCTATTTGGTAGCACCCCTTTCAAATTATCAATGATTTATTCTAATCCACTTGGTTATTTTCATTAATTTTGTTCTAGAACACACACATAGTTCTAATGAAATTCTTATCTACCACCCTATGAATAACTTCCTACATTTTATTATTTTCAATTTAGTCAAGTTCTTCATGCATATAATTGACATAATTTCCATAAATTGAAGAATATTCATGATTTTTAGGCTCTAATTGAGATAGAAAAAATATTTTTTATTGATCCTTCATTCTTCTAGTTTGAACTGGTGTTACTCAGTCGCTGATAATATTTTCATCAAATATTGTATCCCTATTTCTTTACCCTTTTTATAGCTACTAAACCGGTTATATTTTCTTACAAACTAGGGTATTAATATGAGTCTAATATAGCCCTATGTTATACCCCTGAAATTAAATCTTTATAATCACTTTATTTATAAAAAAAATTGTTGTACTACTGTGAAAATGTCTCACTAGTTTGTGAAATCTTCTCATTTTCCATAACTCTTATGTCTTGAATATCAATAATTTTCCCAATAATTTTTTTAAAGAATTTGTATGAATTTATTTTCGGTGAATATCCAATGAATAAAAAATCATCTCCATGGGACTCAAATTTGTGGTTCCTTTATTTATTTAAAATGAATCATTTACATCCAAAAACTCAAAAGTTTTTATTAGAACATGAGACACCATAAGTGGGTAAATCAGGGTGTTTTTAGATTAATATTTTTTTACTTATTAATATTTTCAATTTGAAGATATTTCTCTCATGTTGTATGGAATACTTACTTAACCCATGTCATGATTTCCCTTACACACAATCTCACCTAATGAATATACAAGAATGTGATGCGTGAAATGAACACTATAATTTTACTTGGTTTACCAAAATTGACCAATACAAGGAGAAAAAACTAATAATTTATGGATATTATAGTAATTAATACTACTCATATTAATGTAATAATTATTTGGAAGGGGTAACTACCAAAATAAGGTCACTCCCTCTTCTTTAATCCTATTAATACTTCTATGAAGTATATGGTTAGTTTATATATTTGAGGGTCTCTTTATGATCATTTTGGTAAGCATTAACTATTTATTTCTTTAACTGCAAATAGATGCATTGTGAAATTTAGTATGCTAATATACTCCTTCATCTATTCATATGGAATAAAATAAAAAATTTTGTTAGTTGAGTTGGTGTTTCAATTTAATCTCAGTAGCACTTCCACTCTATATAATGATAATTCCAAAATTTGAATTATCCTTTAATGTTATCCTTTTTCAATTTCCTGGTATAGTAAGAGGTATTTATTCCACTTCTTTTCTCAATAATTGTATTTCATTTTAAGAGGATGTATAAAAGTACTTATTTGTACATTTTATACCATATTTATTCTTTCAGTCTCTAGATTTTCAATATTCTCTTACCTCTCTCGATTATTATGAAAAAGATATATTAATGTAGAAAAACTCCACTCTTCTTTTTATTTCTATTCAACTTGCTCACTCATTTTTTATAGTAGTAGGAACTTATTATATATCTATCCACCATAATATCCAAATTAATTTTCATTGAATATAAAATCCTTCTTCATTCCCGGTCTCTCGATTTCTTCCATTTAAACTTTCTATAAAACTCAACCCTATTAATTTGATATTCCTAAAATGAATATTTTTGCCAATTTGAAATATGGAAACTCCAAGAGATCATCATGTATAGTATTTTAATTTTCTTGAGTATCCTTCCCATATTATGATAATGGAAAATACAACATCTACACATCATACTCCTATTCTAGATCTGAGTCATAAAAAACTCCATTAATTGTCCATTTAAAGCTTTGAATATTACATCATAATCTTCTCTATGAATGCAAAACACCTTCATTGAGATCCATGTTCCATCTCAACGTTTTTTTCATGAGTAAAAACATTTCAAAGAACGAACTATATGATACCATACTATAAAATCCCACTTATTTCAAAGTGAATTATCCTTTTAAATATAACTCCATTCTTAGACAGGGCTTACACATGCTATTGATTAGTATCGATGAAACCATTTTACTCACAGTGTAGTGTTTACCAATTTTAGTGACACTTTATATTCCTCTATTGTAACAATAATCAGTGGGACCCAATCCACACTATAATTGGCCACATAAATTGGCTATGTGGTGGCCAAACGCCTCTCCACATGCCATGTGGTAGGTATTATCCCCTTCTAATAGGGTATTTTATCCCACATCCCCTGTAACTCAAACTTGGCACCTATAAATAATATTCCACCAAGAAGCATTATAAGTACTACTAATACAATGTCCTCATGGTATTTTTAATTCTACTTGGTGGAATGTTATACCATAGGTCCCATGTTTGAGTTACGGGGGTGGTGGAATAGAATCCCCTTATAGAAGATGACAGTTCCTTCCACAAGGCATGTAGAGAGGCATTTGGCTGCCACGTGGTTGGTTGACCTGGATGATTATAGTGTGGAATGGGTCCCATCAAGGATCGTTACATATCCTATTGAGTATGAGGAGTCGTGTATGAGGTTATTTTGTATTATGACTTAGAACTGGTGGTTTGGGTAGGGATGTTACAAAATGTTATCAAAGTATAGGATTCACTAACTTTTTCTTCTCTTTTTTTGGTTGGGATAGGGTAGACTAGAGTTAGGATGGTTGGGACTCATATAGGGTAATTGTGTTAGTGCTTATCCATCACTGTGTAGTGAACCTCCAAGTTTTCATAAAGTAGGGAACTTATGTTTTGTTATTACTATTGATTAAACTCAACTAGAGAGATGCACATGATGTTGATATGGGATTTATGAGATTTTGTGTGTGTCCATGCATCATTAATAAACACATAGGTTCACATGCCATATATATATATATATATATATATATATATCTGTTGTTGTGCTGCATAGTAGTTCATTAATTGAATACCTTGATTTTTGTTATCTGTTCGAGACAGTTTCTCTTATGTGATATATTTTTTCCATGTTGTGTGATATATCTTTATTGGTTTAGGTAGTAGATTCTCATTAATCGGAAGTATTTGAATTAATTAATGCCCTATGAGGTTGTTAGGATGATGAAGAATGGGTTGTGATATTTTTGGGAATCTTCTACCTAGTAGAGACTTTGAAGGAATAACATGTTAATCTGATATTGAGATCATGGTGGGATCACTGCATTTTCAATACCCATATCGTATGGTCTCAACTGAGATGGAGGAGATCAAGGTTCATCTAGATGACTTGGAGATAAATGGATTCATAAATCCATGAACATCATTGTGGGGTTCACCTATTTTGTTGTCTATGAAGGTAGACTTTAGTCTTCAACTATATGATGATTACCATTAGTTGAACTAAGTGACTGTGAAGAACTTATACATGTTTCCTAGTATTGATGATATTTTTGATTATCTATGGGGAGATATATATTTCTCCAATATTGATCTTCGATTGGGATATCACCAATTGAAAGTTAGAGATAAGTACATTATAAATATGGCGTTTCAGAGTAGTTATGAACGGTACAAGTCCTTGGTGATGACGTTCAGACTGATGAAGGTGCCAGAAGTGTTCATGGACCTCATGGACAAGATCTTTTATCCATTATTAGACTCATTTTTCATATAATTCATTGATTATAATCATAATCTACTCACCAAAACTATATTAACATGCTATGAACCTAAAAATAGTCTTAAGTACACCTCGAGCACATAGTTTTTACACCAAGCTGTCGAAGTGTGACATATTGATTTAAGTGGTGAACTTTATTGGACATGTGGTATCTAAGATAGGAATATCATTAAACCTATAGAAGGTAGAGGTATTAAATTCTTGTAAATGTCCTCAAGTTTTTTCAGATTAGGAGATTCCTAGGATTTGCAGGATATTACCAGAGATTTATCCAAGACTTCTCCCAACTATCAGTACCCATGATAGCTATAACCAAGAAGCGAGTAAAGTTCCAGAAGTCAGTCTAATGTGAAGAGTATTTCTTTGAGCTAAATAAAATTTTTATGATATATCTAGTAATAACATTCCCTAATCCTAGGATTGGTTATATATTGTAATATGATGTATAAGGCATTGGTCTGGGAGCGATGTTGAGAAAAGAAAGTAGGTAGTTACCTATGGGTCTCATCAGCAATGAACTCATGAGAAGAAATACCCTAAAAATGACTTTAAGCTGGCAGTGATGGTTCACACTCTAGATTATTAGAGAAAATATCTCTTAAATTGGGGACTTATTATTTACACTGACCACAAGAGCCTTTGCTATATCTTTACACAGAGAGTCCTAAACCTGAGGTAAGGGTGCCAGGTTGAGCATTTTCAAACATTTGTTTTTTTTAAGATGTCATTAGTACTATACAGTTAAGCATGATTGGGTTAAATTAGTACTAAGATAGGTGACCTCCTAGGAAATACTCATTATTCACTCTACATTTAAGCATTCTTGGGTGAGAGTAGTACTAGGATAGGTGAACTCTTAGGAAATACTCATTTTTCACTCTACAGTTAAGCATACTTGGTCAAGAGTAGTACTAGGATGGGTGACCTATTATGAAGTACTCATGTTTCACTCTATGGTTAAGCATTCATGGGAGAGAGTAATACTTGGATGGGTGACCTCCTGGTAAGTACTCTTGTTAAACCCTCGGGTGTGATCACACCAATATTAATGC
This sequence comes from Viscum album, assembly GCA_963277665.1. Classification (NCBI taxonomy): domain Eukaryota; kingdom Viridiplantae; phylum Streptophyta; class Magnoliopsida; order Santalales; family Viscaceae; genus Viscum; species Viscum album. The sequence goes on along the minus strand of OY728135.1, from coordinate 196,757,677 downwards.
ACCATATCCTTTTAAAACTTTTATGGTTTTGTCTCTCAGTGACTTACCTATCAAAGGGTGAAGGTCAAGCACCATCATCTGGGTGGGTTATTGTATACACTTATAATACCTATGTGGAAGTGGTAATACATCATTATGGACATTGTGACGGGGTTACCTTGGACCCTAAGGAATCATGATGCAATTTGGGTGACTGCCAATCGATTAATGAAGTATTCTCACTTTCTACCGATCAAAGAGACTCACTCAGTGGAGGAGCTGGAAAAGATGCAGATCTAAGAGATCGCGCACCGTCATGGATTCCCTTTGATCATTTTTTCAGATAGAGACACACATTTTACTTCATGATTTTCATAGGACTTACAAAAATCCCAAGGGACTCTGTTGAGATTTAGCACGGCATACCATCCTTAGAATAATGGAAATTTTGATCAAGTTATGTGTATGTTAGAAGATATTCTTTGATCTTACGTTCTTGATTTTGGTGGAGCATGGGATGTCCACCTATCCCCGATCGAGTCCACATAAAATAATAGTTATCATACATCAATTTTGAGGGTTCCTTATGAGGATCTTTATGGGAGTTTTTGTTGCTCACTGCTCTATTAGCATGAGGTGGGTGAGGTAGTGTTGGTTTTCCCCAGAATGGTTTAGGATAGCTCCAAGAGAGTGCAACTGATACGAAAGTGATTGATCGCCACTCAGAGAATACATATATCATATGTTGATCATAGGAGGAGACCCTTGGATTATGTTGTGGGACATCATGTTTTCTTGATATTGACTCCTTGGTTAGGGCAAAGACATCTAGAAAAGAAAGGAAAGTTAGAACCACATTTTGCTGGACACTTTTTTATCATTAATCAGATAGGGGCAGTGGTTTGTCTTCTTGACCTCTCTTCTCACTATCAAGGTATGCACGATGTGTTCCATGTTTCATAGCTTCAGAGGTACATACAGGAAATTGTGCATGTTATTTATTGCAAGAATTTTGAGTTGTAGACTGACGCATCTTATGAGGAGATTCTAGAGTATATCATAGATCGAAGCGAGAAGGTGTTAAGAGGAAAGACTGTACCACTAGTCCGAATTCAATGGAATCATGGATGGATCTAAGAAGAAACACGGGAACATGATTCTGATGTTTGAGCTTAGTGGATTGAGTTGTTTGAGAAATACCCTTATAGATAATTCTCAAGGATGATAATTCGATAGTGGGGGTGAATTTTAATATCTGCATTCTTAACAATATAATTAAAACCCTCTTGTTGATTAATTATAAGAGTCTTATGTGAAAAAAATGATTTATCAGTGAAAGTAATTTAATTAATGTGTTAAAGTCATTGCATAAGGTTAAATTCAAAGTTAAATCTTTGGAATATTCAATCAAATATTTTCGGAGTCAGATGCTAAGTTGGTGTTAGATTTTGAGGCTCGTAAAGGATCAATGTAGATGAAATAAAAATATTAAATATATTATATTATGAGTATCTGATTTATTCAAAACAATTGAATAAATCCAAAATGGTGTTTCGTATGAGAAATATGAGACCACCATTAGGTTTGGGCGTTGTTTTTACCCTATGTGGTGTATAACATTTGTAAAAGTTGGATGTTTGGATGGATCTCTCCCAAAAATAATTTATTTAATATTTTTATTATATTATTTTTTGAAAATAATTTCATATCACTAAAACGATGTGTCATATGACAAATACTAGACCTCTGTTGGGTTCAAAACAAGTATTTTACCCTATAAGGTGTATAACTTTGGTAAGCATCAGAAATTTGAACGCCTCGTTCATGAAAAAAATCATATTTATTGTTATTTAATTATTTAATCAATTTTTATAAATAATTAATAATTAATATCTATCAAACGGTACATCGTATGAGAAATATGAGATCATCATTGGGTTTGGAATGGGGGGTTTTACCCTATACTAGGCATAAGTTTTATGCACAATTTTCGTTTGGTGTTATTTAATCTTTAAGTTAAATAAATAATTTTATTAATTTAATTATTAATCTAAATTTAATAAAATTAAATGTGAAATAGTTTTTTTCTTGAGTATTCATATTCTTATACACACCCAACAGACATTGATGGCCTGTTTAATTTTTAAAATCTTCCATTTCATCTCTTTTTTAACCTATTTCAATTGAAATTCATGGATTAGGTGAAATTATTGACTCTATAAAGAATTTTGGGTAGAATAGTGTATTAAATTAGGTTTTTAAAATTGGATTTTTAAATCATATTATTTTAGGGTTCTAAAATCATTGAACACCTTCATCTTTACATTGGTCGATCTTGTCGAGTCTAGCAAAAAAATGTGGTTTTCACTATTTTTTATTTATTTAATTTATTATTAAATGTTTTTTCATATATACTAAATTAAAAAAATGGTGAATTTTAATATGAATGGTAAAACCTAAATTATAATTCCTAAATAATCAAAGTATAATTATTAATATTATCAAAGGGTATTTCCAAAAATTATAAGAAAATAATAATTTATTAATGAACTATCGAATGATAATTCTTCCAAGTGGTAATTCTAAAAAAAATAAGGATAATCACATAAATTTATCAAATGATAATTTGAAACAATTATCAATGGATAATTGAACAAGTCTGTTGAAGATAATAGAATGCAATTATCAAATAATAATTTATAATAAATTGATATAAGTTGATTCTAAATGGGTAATTTATGAAATTGATCAATGGATAATTTATTATCAAAGGATAATTGTGAAAAAATATCAAATTACAATTGTCTGAAATTATCAATGATAATTTTAATGACTTATCAAGTGATAATTACATTGATTTATCAAAGTGTAACTTGGAAAAAATAATTAAATTATAAATTCAATGTTTATCGATGAATATTTTATCCAAAATTCTTAAAGGGATAAAACATTGAATTGTTTTGGGAAATCTTTAAAAAATTATCAATCAATATTTTTTGTGAAATTACAATAGTGTAATTTTTGTAGGATAATTTTAAACACATGCATTTTTTGAGATGATAAATTTAAATTATCTACAAATGATAATTATCATCACATGTGTTATTTTAAATGTTTTTTTCAAGAAAGATAAATTATCATCAAATGAGATAATTTAGATAATAATTTTAGAATTATCCATGAATGATAAATTATCATCACATGTGATAATTTAGTTAAAATTTTTAAAATTATCTCATAAAGATAAATCATCATCGCATGTGATACTTTAGATAATAATTCTATAATTTATCCAGGAGGGAGAAAATATCATTGCTTGTGATATTATAATTATAATTCTAAAATTATCCAAGATAGAGAGTTTATCATCGCATGTGATATTTTATTTCCTTGTGAAATAAAATAAAAGCTTTGGTTCTAGAAAATCCTTGATATACCTTAATCATTGACGTTTCAACAACTCGATAATTTGACGTGTTTCCTTTCATGATAACAAAACCACAAAGAGGTTTTCATGAATTTTGAGGTAGGAAGTTCCTTACCATCTTGAGCTCAAATTTAAACGTGTTCCTTTGATGATTGCAATTTTTTAATTAAATTGATTGTGCTTGATTTTTATCACATGTGAGTGTGTGTGTGTGTATCCCATAAAAACTGTTGTGACTCCATGAGTAATATATGGTTAGATTTTATACATATTTTATTACGATCACATGTTTTTTTGTATGCTATTATATACTCATATTGATATACTATTTCTACTTGTGTTCTCTACCTATATACGTATTATAATTCCATGTTGGTTTTTAGTGGTATTTGAGATAGGTGGGCCATCATGACATATTTATTCTCTAGTGGGGGAGAATGCTTGATTTCAATGATAGAAATTAAGGACTTGAGTACAAGGTGGAGGTATGAGGACGCCGTGGCATTGTGTCGAGAGTGTGCTTGAGGATACCTTGATGTCAATTTCCATTCACAATGTGATATCCTAGTTGATGGGAGAACAAGTTATTCTCATCTAGAAGATCTTGGGGACATGGTGCACTTGAGGGATAAATGATGTTGAGTATCACCTCTATGACATCATGAGGACGCCATATAGGGGCTGGTTTGTTTCTTTCGAATCATTCAGATATCTTTCATCATGGAGCCGAAGCAGGTATAGTTGGGGGTTGTGACAACTTGGTTAGTGTACTACTGCTCGGTTTTGAATTGTGTGTTATGAACTTCCTTCATTTCTTATCATTATGGAATACACTTGTATAACTGAGAAAATCGGGTTAAGGATGCATTGGTGGTGTCCTACTGAGTCTTGTACCTACACCTTACTTGTGAATTTTGATGCGCTTGTAGATTTCACGAGAGACCCGGTGAAGGGAAAGGGCCTTGTAATGGAAGGAGGAGTAGGTAGATCATGGTGCTAGAGTGGAATGAGATACACTTAGGGGGACCCCATTGTTCTATTATTTACAATCTTTCTTATTTATTCTAGATAGCCATTCCACATTGGAAGTTTCTTTTATTTTCATTACATTTATGTCATTAATTTTGGCATAATTACCCTTATTATTTGTTATATTGTGTTTATTTATTATTGATCATATGAAATGATATTGAGGGTATATTATCCTGAATGATGGACTTAGACCCTCACTACTAGTTAGCAGCCTCTTTTGTATCGGGAGGCATACATGAGGTTATGTGGAATTCCAGCTCGGACCCAGTGGTTTGGGTTAGGATGTTACATCTATGAAGTAAAACTCTTTATCATGGGTGTTTCTAGTCTCTTAAATATCATTGATGAGATTTAGTCTTAGTTATAATGGTGTCAAGATGTGACCTTAATTACATTGGAATCCTTAACCTTTAAATGGGAAAAAACTCTCATTCGTGCTAGCTTCCATGGTATCCATATGATGCAGTATGAAGAAACGTGGCTCAAAACAATATTACACAATATGTGACGTAGGAGACAATGTTGAAGACATTTTTTATTAAAATTGTGCATGATTTAAACCTATTAATACCATACTCATAAAGATATATCCCAAATTGAATGCTCCCTTAGTATGTCTCTTGAATATTAAGCATAGTGTTCCTTAGACACTCAATTCCTCTCATTATAATTCCTTGTACCATGCCTTATGATGTCATTCCACCTTTCATGGTGGTGATATACCTTAGTTTCACCCTATTCTTTTCATGAATGTTTTATCATTTATTGGATCTATACTCCTCTATATCCATCCTCATCAGCAATCCCTAAATATTAGATATTGTCTATGATAGATGGATTCTTTGGTGGTATTGGTTTGAGGGATGAAACTTATATTTTCTTTATCAAATCATAAAATATTTTTACAAATTTACTAATTCTAATGAAGAATCATACATATATTGTATTGAGTCATCTTCTTCATGGAACCGACTCATATATAGGTAATAGAGACTCACTCATACACAATTAATGTATTTTTCTAAATTCTCACAACACTTAACTCGTAATAGTATTTCTAAAACTAAAGTGAGTAAATTCCAAATCCTTCAACTCCTTGATGAAATTTACTTCAAATTTAATCAATAACTACCATTTCAGATTAAATCAACCCCAAAATATTTTCTCTAAATAAACACTCTCTATAAAATTTATCAATAACTCCAAACTCCAAACACATTTTTTATATGAATGTATCTCTAAGAAAACACCATTGATATCACCTACATGTGTATTTTATTACTTAAACCAATACATCATTTCCTTTCACTATAATTTATTCGAACACTTTAACAAATATTATTAACAAACCAATACTCTCTTGGTTGTAATATTCTCCCCATTTGGGTTTTTTAGAAATATTCTATAAAACATTTCATCTCTTTATAACTTGAAATAACATTAGGAACAAGTATGGTATTTTAGTGTGATTATCTATTTTATCCTACCCATTTTTCAATAGAATGCAAAGGGTTATCTTATTTCTAGATTTAACTTTAAAATTTATCCCCCAGTGGTCTATAATTCTATGTGGTTCAGTCCACTATTTTTTCATCTCCCTTTATCATAAAACCTTTTCCTAGACTATATTAAATTCATTTATTCTAGAATATTTTAAAACACCCAGATTTATATAAATATTTAGTCTTCTTAACCTTATTTTATCCACCAAACTATTTTTATTCACTTATTGATTAAACTCTCAAATTTTTCCCCACCAATTTATACCACTTATTGAATCAAATGGATTACATATTTTCATTAATTTTTCTTAAAATTTGAAACAAATTCTATGTTTAGCTTCTCTTTAAAAAAGCTTTTTCAAGAAAATATTTCACTTATCATTTGAGTCATTAATAAAACCTTTAATCCTACTAAGCTAGAGCTTGCAATATGAAAAACGATTTTGAGTCAAAAAATTCAAAAATGTATATACCATCCACTAATTCTATGATCTTTTTTCAAAAAATCAAATTATTTTAGCATCAACCAAACAGTGACCACAATCATATTCTCACAAAAATCTATTAGTACATAAACATTAAAGTATAAGGATGTTATACATACTATTTTTATAATCAATTAATACCACATGTTTGAAAAAAAACTGGTGAAACAACCTAATGTTCATTATATCCCTTTTTGCATAGGTATTATCCAATTATATATGAGGATAATTAGAATTTAAATAATCATAATATCATTTATAATAAATTATTAAGCTGGTAACATGATTAAATAATTCATGAGAATATGTCCATCATTCTTGATTCATCCACTTAATTCCTCTTACTTCCTCGAGTTTTCATCGCTTTAAAAACCCCTCAAGAAATTAATCTTATTCTTCATGTGAAATTAATTCTTCTTAGTATCTCTTTAATATCCAAAAAAATTGGATGATACTATATTATTAGTTCAAATAATGAAAATATTCCACCATGATTGATACTACTTACCCATATGGAAGTCCCTGTACTTCTTTATGGACTTCCATGACTTGGTAAAGCCTGATTCCATTAATGGAGTTTAAAAAAAAGATTTATATTATTTATATAACTAATATTTGTATTTTAATCCTATACCACTTTAATTCATGTTTTTTAACCACTAATATTTCATTCTAGACAGCTTAGATAGATTCAACTTTATTTCTTCAACATTACTACTTAAAAATACATTATTGTTTATGTTAGACTCATCCACCACTTTTATTTACTTCATGGTTATATATATTTCCATATTAATTAATATTCCCTTCCATCCAAATCTTTGAATGTATGGATCTAAATTTTCCTCCTTGCACAACTTCATATTTACCTCTTTTCAAGGAGACCTCCCACTAGTAAAATTATTATTCCTTAGTGAATCTTTAAATTCTATCACCACCATTGGATTAGGAATATTTTATAGTGTGAGACTCATCCCACTAGTGAATGATTATTCTATTAAATCACCATTGTTATATCTTATTCTGATACACCTCTTTCTCTATGATAGAGAAACACCACAAGTTTTATATTATTTCTTTTTTATGGTATGAATAAACCCACTCATGAATGAAACTTTATATTCTTCCATAATATCCATGAGAGTAACTTCTTTTTTCTTCTCTTACTTTCATAAAATTTTCTTCTATTTTTAGGTTTTTTAGTGAACACTCTCATTGGTACTTGATACATTCTTTTTTATCTATATTTTCTACCATTTACCAAGACAGTAAACATATTATTCATGGTGAAATATTACCTTGAATTATTTGTTCTATTTTCCTTAATCACAACATTATAATTTTTCTTACATAATGGATTCTATGATAAAGCCATTTGAGATACTCTCAATATATCCATATTCTTTTTTTATTCACTATTTTGTTTTATACTAATTCTAGCTTCATGTGAACCATTTTTTCCATCCTTGCAGCTATGTTTCCTATTAGTTATATAAGTGGTGGATCTCGTATTTAAACCTTATTTATTTATTTGTGGTAGTTTCATTCAATATGATTAGGGTTAACGTAAATATATAATTTTTTAATAAATTTATACCATGATAAATATTATCTAGATTGATATCTGGTTATAGAAGGTCTTCCTTTGTTATTGAACCTCCTATATTCCATTCACACACTTATTGGGTGTTTTATTTTACCATAAAAATCTCATTGTGCTTCCATTTTTATTTGAGATTAATTTTCACTCCTTCAAGTGGTTTTGAGATTATTTTTTATGTTTACCTATAACTCTTGATCTTACTCATCAATAACATCACATTTCTCCTTAATATTATTATTAATTTCTGTGATGGTTTTTTTCAAATATATTATGAGATCATAGATTCCTCTTTATTAGGTATTCAAGAAATGAGATTCATTTTTCAAGGCTTTAATTGTAGGTTCCGGGCGTAGTGGAAGCATTATTGGTTCAGCGCCCAACTTTAATTTTTACCATAATCAATGATTATTCCGGGTTTAATACAACAATGAACACCAGTCACCATAGAATAGAATCAATGATTTATATAAAGAAGGGAGAGGCCTGAAACCTTTATAGAGGATCTTTCACATCATGTTTATAATTAATTTAATTAATTTCATAAAGAAAATAATACAATGATCTTCGATAATTTCTTTGTTGATGATGTTGATCATCCGGAATGACTCTTTCAGATTGTCTCATTGCATTTGAGAGGATCCAAACAATAATCCCTCTAAAGGTGATCCACACATGCTTTGATGGCCTCCGATCGACACCACTCATTCCCCGGGTGCTAGCGCAGAGAAGCGAGTGTCTTATGGGGGTCATTCTTGATCAGTTGTTCTTTAGTCTTAAAGAACATATCTCGTTCTAGAGAGGGGCAGGAAGAGGATTCGAGAGAGAAATAATTTAGCTCAATAATTCTCAATTCATCAGGCATGTAGTTCAGTACATGGAACAATACACCTACATGTCTATTTATCGACATCAGGCTTCAGTTACAATATTTAATTGCATAACAGAAATTAAATACATTCATAACCTTAGAGAAAACCCATTCTCTTAATAATAATATTGTGTCATTATTTATGGTGCACCAGCTTGTGAAAAATGGAATTATAAATAAAAATCTATGTCATAAAATAACAGTAACATTATTATTATTTTAACTTGTGTGAATAAGTTAAATAATTATTTATCGTCAAGAAAATCATTATTTTACTACGGGACTGACCTCGGTCCGCTCAAACTCTACTTTATTTTATTTAAAACTTGAATAAATAAATGAATAATTTATTCTCATAAATAAATATTTGTTTACAAACTAGTTAATAAATATTTCTTAAATTTTCAATAAAATAAATAAATAAATTTTACACACAATCTGGTGAAAAAATATTTATTTAATTTATCCTCTCATTCTAACTTGAATAAAATTATTCCATGTTCTTGAGAATAATATTTATTTCATCAATTAAATTAAAATATAATTTAATCAAAACCACAAAAAACACTTAGTGTGTGACCCTCTAGGATTATTTTTTACTGGAATTAGGCGGGTTTTCCTTAATTCAAAGAGTACTATCTAGTAACGGGTCAAGTAATGAAAGAGAATGAACTTAAAGTCACAAAAATGACATCCACATATGAACGTTCACTGTGTAATATAATCCCATTATCTCAATATCTCATCGAGAAGGTTTTATGATAGTGTCATCTACCATTTTTCCTGATACATTATTCTTTTACTACCTAAAATAAACTCATCATTACACCATGGACATGGAATTTCGCACAACGATTCTATTTCAATCAAAGGGCCAATATATCAACTTCCATAAATGGAAGGGAAAAATCCTTCCTTGACTTATCCATTAATAATATGTCCCTCGTGATGTACCCAACGTACCCTGCTTCAACATATGGTGTAATGGTTTTCATCAGAAAATCAATGTGCGTGGGGCATGACATATATTAATGATAATCTTAAAGTCTAAGGATTGTTACACGTGCTCACATATAGGAATATCTGATTACCCCAAAACATGCAGAATTCCTACTGGCGGGTCTGTTCTCATAATCTCCCATCTTGGAGATTACCAAGTGCGAACTTCATGAGAAGAAGTCTCATCTGCTTATGAGTACTCACACCTTACATTCAGTACACTATGTGTTCCATTATAGTATGTCAACCAACCGTAGAACTATATTTAAGAATGTTGTCATATTACTTCAAGGTTCTCATCATAGTGGGGAACTGCTATGACCTTGTCAATGTGACAAATACTCCAAGACATTATTAACCTATAATCATGTAGAAAAATGAAAAATATGTAAAAATATCATTAATATTTAATATATTAAATATTCATCTAATAAAAGTAAGAACAGTTGGTTCTATGACACCAACTCTTACAAAATACCACTTAGATTAGAGCCTACTGTCTGTGACTTTCAGTCTTCTAGAACTCACATGATGATCATGATTTTGCTGAGTCAAGACATTATTCAAGGGCTGCGCCAAGTTGTCTTCCATGGAAATACTGCTCACTGCAACTTCACCTCTCTGAGAAAAATCCCTCAAGAGATGATACTTTCAAAGTATGTGCTTCGTTCGCAAATGCGACCTTGTCACTTTTGCGATAACCACCACTGTAGTATTATCACAGTATGGTGTGATGGGATCTTTAATTCTATGTATCACATACATCTCTTGGACAAATCTTCACATCCAAATTTCATCTTTAGTTGCCTCAGAAGCTGTGATATACTCAGACTCTACTGTATAATCTGTGATCACACTCTGCTTTGAGTACTTCCATCTCAATGCACATCCATTCAAAGAGAATATGTATCATGTTTGCAACTTTATGTCATATTGATTAATCTGGAAACTATAATTTTCATATCCTCTGATGACTATTTCCTCATCTCCTCCATAAACCAGGAACATATCCTTAGTATGACTTGGATACTTTTGGATAGTCTTGACTGCCATCCAATGGAGATCACTTGGGTCATCTTGATATATACCCACCACACTCAATGTGTAGGTGACATCCAGCCTAGTACAAAGCCTAGCATACATGATTTACCAAATCACTGATGCATATGGATTCTTTCCCATTATATTTCTTTCCCCATGTGTTTGAGGACACATTTTCTTGGAAATATTAATGTCATGTGACACTGGCAACAATCCCCTATTAGATTATTCCATACCGAATCTCTTTAGTATCTTATCAATGTATGTACTTTGACTTAGGCCCAACAATCTATTGGATATATCATGATGGATCTTGACCCCAAGAATATATGTTACCTCGCCCAAGTACTTCCTGGAGAAGCATGGATTTGACCATGTATTAATAGACTGTAAGACTGATATCTCATTTCTAATGAGTAATATGTCATCAACATATACTATTATGAAAATGACCGCACTCCAACTAAAATTTTTGTTGACACATGGCTTAAATTCATTCTTTATAAAACTAAATTTAGTTCCGACTTCATCAAAATGAATGTTCCATGACCTAGATTCTTTCTTTAATCCATAAATGGATTCTTGCTACATTGATACCTTATTGGAATCCTTTGGAGTCATATACCCTTCAAGTTGTGTTATGTAGACATATTCCTAAAGGTTCCCATTAAGTAAGGCTATTTTAAAATCCAATTTCCAAATCTCATAGTCATGTTAAGCGGCAATGGACAATAAAATTCTAATGGATTTCATCATTGAAACTAGTGAAAAGGTTTTGTCATAGTCAATTCCTTGACTATTCTTGAACCCTTTTGCAACCAGTCGTTCCTTATAGGTACTGACTTGTAAATCCATGTCCAGTTTCTTATTGAATACCCATTTTCAACCAATAGGCTTTACATCAACTGGAGGATCTACCAAAATACAGACTTGGTTTTGTTACATGGAATCTATTTCATAATTCACGACTTCATGGCACTTGGCAATGTATGTGCCACTTACTTCTTTCTTGTAGGTTATAGGATCATTATTATCAACTAAAAATAATTCACCATCCTTGGTAAATAGAAAATTATACCTTTTTGGCTCTCTAACCTTTCTTATACTCATATGAGTTATTGTATCTCTTAAACAATTCTTTCTTCCACAGGGATTTGTGAAATCTGTTCATATACCAAGTCTTGTGTACCTTGAGCCTCGAATTCATTGAAGTTTATCTCTCTCCCACTATATCTTTTGGATATGTTCTCCCCCTCAAGGAATATAGAGTGTCTCTACACAATAACCATTTTTGATGAGGGTTTGTATATGTAATATCCTCTTGTTTCCTTAGGGTGTCCTATAAAGGCACACTTTATACCTCAGGGTGCAAGTTTGTTACCTAAAGAGGCATTAACAATTGCATTGCTTCCCCAAACATATAAATTTGATAACATGGATTTATTTCCACTCCAGAGCTCATATGGAATACCATTTATTGATTTATTTGGTACTTGGTTTAGTATGTGTGTCGTTGATTGTAACGCATATCTCCAAAAAGATAATGGAAGACTCACACGACTCATCATTGATCTCACCATGTCCAATAAGGTGTGGTTACTCCTTTCGCTCACACTATTCCACTGGGAGGTGTAAGGAGGAGTCATTTGGGATAGGATCCCAAACTCACATAAGTAATCAATGAAGCATCGATTAAGATATTCTCCACCTCAGTCTAAGTGGAGTTTCTTAATCTTCTTACCAACATGCTTATCAACATCATTTTTGTATTCTTTGAACTTATCAAAATAATATGACTTATACCTTATTAAGTAGATATATCCATATATACTAAAATCATCAGTAAAAGTTATGAAGTATGATTTCCCTCCCCTTAATTCAACTGGAAATGGTCCGCACAAATCGGTATGAACCAATTCAAGATGCTATTTAGCCTTTTCACCTTTCCCACTAAATAGAGCTTTGGTAATTTTTCCTTGTAAATATGCATGACATGTGTCAAGTAGTTTTAGTTTGAAAGAATCTAAATATTCATATTGATGTAAAATTGTCAATAATTTCTCATTTACATGACCTAGCCGGTGATGCCAAATTTGGGTGTGGTATAAGTCATGTAAAGTATCTTCGTTATCGATTTCAATTACTTGTTTTGTGTAATTAAACCTGTAAAGACCATTGTATAAATGTGCCCTACCAAAACAAATTCTATCATTGTAAAAGAAGAAACATTCGTTTCCAAACTTGAAAAAAAATCCATCTGTATCTAATCTAGATAAAAAAATAATTTTTTTTGTAATATATGCACATAATAACAACCCTTTAACACCAAGATCATCCTAGTTGGAAATGTGAGGTGGTAGTCCCCAACAGCTACAGCAGTAAGTCTGGCTCCATTGGCTACTCGTAGATCTACCTCCCCTTGGTCAATATTCTTGAATCTACTTTTTTCATGTATTTGGATACATATGTGAGCTCCAAAAGCTGTATCTAATAACTAATTTGTAAAAATAGATATATTTAATTAGATAAAAAATGCACCTGAAGCTTTCCCTTGCTTCTTAGGATGGGTGTAGTTATTCTTCTAGTGGCCCTTCTTGCCACATGCAAAAAAAACAGCCTCTTATTCCCTTTCCTCCCCTTTAATCTTCCTTTTCTTGGAAGGCCATGAAGAACCTTTGGGATTAAATCTCTTCTCATTACATTTCCTATTATTCACCATAAGGATAGAAGGCTTTTCGCACATCATATCTTTGTCCACTTGGCGAATAAGGATAATAAGATTAGATAGAAACTTCTCAATGTTGTTCATAATGAAATTGACAACAAATTTGGAGAATATCAGAGGGAGTGATGCAAGAATTAGATTGGTGCCCAGTTCTTCAGGGAGTTTAAAACCTAGAACCTACAGGTACTCAATGTAGCCAATTAGCATGACTACATGAGGCCCAGCTGGGGAACCCACTCTAAGATTACTTTAAAAGAGTGACTTGGTGAAATCAAACCTTTCCTGTATTTCTCTCTCCTGGTAAAGACCTTGGCGGTACACAAGCATGTTATAAGAATCCATGTTTTCGTGAGACTTCATGAGATCACTAGACATTGATGATAGCATCAAACATTGAATACTGACTGCGTCATTCATTTCTTTCTCATAGGCCAGGAAATCCTCATCACTCGCCTCTTCGACAAGCGGACCATGTGATGCTGACTCCAAAATTTAAGACTTCCATTCATGGAGTAGGATAACCCAAAGGCATCAAAACCAGTCTTAGAAGTTACTACCAGTGAGGATGTTGTTTTTATCCAGAATTGATTGTAGGAATAGTGTGGTTGACGATCTTGTCATTTTTATTCTAAAATTAAAAGAGCAGATCAGTAGTACTTTCTTGATTACATTTTAGGACAAATAATAAATTAATTTTATTTAGTATCCAACTATTTTATCAAGTCCTACTGGCCCTCACCATTGAACTCGGAATGTCTAGTTGACATGACACTCTAGTGGAAAAGGATCCATATTCCCCTTCGCATAAAAACAACAAGGGTTGGTTAAGCTAATTGAAGGTATTTAGGTTGGAAAGTCTTTTCCAACTACAAGGTTGTGACTCCTTTATCTGTTGAGTGGAATCCCTAATCTTGAAATCCAGACTTTGGATTTCCTTAACTCTTGCCTCCAATATTACACCAATTCTAGAAAGGGATACTCCTCTTTATGTAATATGGTTAATTCAACCTGAAATCTTTCATAAGGGATTCCTGTATAAAAGTATGTGTCCCAACAAGGGTTGGTCAAACACATAGTTTTATTGAGTTTTTTCCTTAATCAAGTTACGGGTGGCTTGGTCTGACTTAATATTTTATTTGAGATATTTTTATCTCTTATTCATGAATTACTTTGTCACGACCCATCCCTCGGGGCCCGTGTCGTGACGTCCTCAAACCCGACTTCCATAGGCTAGGGGCTAGTGACTAGCACCAAAGGCGTAATTCCCTAAAACTGGTAAGGCGTTGCCCTAGTAACCTGTAAACACACACACAAGAAAGCACACAGTTAGATATTACACCAAGTAAACTGTATAACAAAAGAGTTTTGAAAGTAAAAGGGGCCAGAATACAAGCCCAACTGGAAAGTACAAGTACAACTGTGATATAATACAACTGAATAAAAGGGAAAATTAGTTGTTGGGTCATCCTTTGAGGTTCCTACCTGAAGGGTAGGTACAGATCGCCTCCTCATCACTCCTCGTCCATCCGTCTCCTCTGTGTACTGAATCGTTGTAAGGTTTTCCTCTAGGTACCATCCATTCCTGGTACTCTCGACCTTAGTCAGCGTTTTCCATCGTCTGCATCCAACACAACAAGGTGCGGGCATAGCCCGTGCAGGGGTGAGTATAACGATACTCACTAGGGACCTTGAGATCTTCAAGGTCTCACAAAAATTCAAAAAGGATAAAACAAAAAGTATGAAATCAAAAGATAACCCTAATTAGGTATATTCCTATACATATAACTAAGTTATCAATTAATCCATCTCAATCATGAGAAAAACACAGAAAAATTGACTCAACTCAAACCAGGATTTCATTCCAGGGTTAGTATAAAATAACATCCCCAGTCACATTTTTGAAACCTCGGCTGCTGGAGAACTCCTACTCTACTGAGTACATGGGTCCTTCCGCGACACCAAGGCACTTCCCACTAACCTTGGACTGCTGAGGTACCCCTCCTGTCGAGTACCGTGGATCTTCCGCGTCGCCAAGCGCGCTCCCCACCGTGGGTCTGCCGCATCACCAAGCGCACTCCCCCTCGTAGTTTGCTGAGGTACTCCTCCTATCAAGTATTGTGGGTCTGCCACGACACCACGGCACTTCCCACGGTGGGTCTACCATGACACCAAGTTTCTCGCCACTAGGCTCATCGAGCCACTCCGAGTCGAAACGGTTAGCAGTCGTCAGGTCTCAGCCAACTACTTGGTCTCCGCACTATGCACGCTCGTCTCTGGGAGGATCCTCTCCACAAGATATTGGTCGATACTCCAACTATAACGAAGTCCCATGAAAAGTATCTCAAAGGTATTCCATGTCATAGGGGTTTCAATGCAAAATATGGGGCGTCAATCGGACGCCCTGTCTGTGAGTTATTAGCCTTTTAGTCTCGGGGGCCCAGTTGAATTTTTGCATGATCCAACCTGACCATTTCCCATCTCAAAAGAAAACTCCAGTGGAGTATACTCAATGGGAGCGTCTCGCTCCAATATTTCTAGTGTCACTGACGCTTTATCAAACAGAATTCTGGTGCCAAGGATATGGCCAAAAGAGCGTAAATGGGTCATAGTGGGCCCGAGACCGGTCCAACCCAGTCGGACTGACCCAGCCCGACCTGGAATTGGTCGACCCGGTTCAGGTTGACCCGGCCCGACCCACTGGGTCAGGCCTGGACCGTGATGTGTCCCGGTTCGCTGGGGGGTCTGGCAAGCCGCGAGGGCCATGAGGGGCGGCAAAGCACGCGGGTTCCACGGAGCGGCTCGGCCGCAGGGGTGCCGTGAGGGCGTGGGGCCGATTCGGCTAAGGCACTGAAGGGGGTGTCAGGCCGGTTTGGCTGCCACGGGGGGGAACAGGATGGTTTGGCCGGGGTGTCACGGGGGGGGGGGGGGTTCGGCTGGGCACCGTGACGGGCATGGTCTAGTTCGTTCGGGGCGTCGCAGGGGGCGTGGGTCAGTTCAGCCGGGGCACCACAGGGGGTGTGGGCCGGTTCATCCGGGCACTGTGGGGGTGTAGGCCGGTTCAGTCGGGGCACCTTAGGGGGAATGATCCGGTTCATTCGAGGCATCGTGGGGGGTGAGGGCCGATTCGGTCAGGGCGCCGTGGGGGCGCGGGCCGGTTTGGCCGGAGCGCCGTGGGGGTGCGGGACGGTTCGGTTGGAGCGCCGTAGGGGTGCGGTCCGGTTTGGCCAGAGTGCTGCGGGGGGTGAAGACAGCTCGACTCGAGGTGGTGGCTCGGCACGGCGGCGGTTCGGTGGCGGCATGGAGCAGTGGAGGTCGTGGGTGGCGGAGCACTGTTTCCTTTGTCTCCCTCCTCCATTTCAAAGAAGACACCCCAGAAGAACGTCGGAGGGGTCGAGCCATGTTATTATGGCCCGCACCCTCTGCGTTTAGAGTGGTATCAAGCAGTTCACAAGAACAAAGAAATGAACGTCAAACCATAATCTTCCTCAATATTTGTTCCCAATCCACATAAGAAAAGAAAGGAGTACATGGAAAGAATTATCACAAAAATAAACCCCTACCTCATTCGCTTGATGACATTGGCGCAAGAATGTAGTATGGTCATAAATTCTTTGTAGATTAGGACATCCCACGTCTGAAGAAGTCCCAGTGAAGAAGGTCAAAGGGGGTCAGCATTCTTCGTTGGTGGAGCTTTTCTCGTCGGTGGAGCGTTCTTCGTTGGAGAGTGTAATCCTCCAAGTGTTGGGAGTTGCGGCACTTTACCAGTGCTTCGTCGCTTGGTGAAGCCATCCCAAATCCTCCTCCCAAGATCCATATATATAGGATAAGAGGGGAGGTATATAATGATCATGGAATTTATGATGGTTAATTTATTAGGAACCTTCATAAATGCTAACGACACTGTTACTTAATATTTTAAAAAAGGAAAGCCAATTAACTAGTTTGGAAAATTTAATTAGTGCATTGGCACAATTAATATGGAGGAATTCAAGAGGATCCTCCACATTAATGAAGGGGTTTAGAGGTTTTTTCTCCATAATGAGGGCAGTTCAAGAGGTTTAGGCCTCGGGTGGTCCCCACCACCATAACCTCTCATGGGAGGTTAGGTTCGGGTGGTCCCCACCACCATAACTTCTCATGGGAGGTTAAGATCTGGTGGTCCCCACTTCTGAACTTCCATGTGGAGGTTTAGATATGGAGGACCCCACCTACCAACACCCACTTGGGTGTTGAAAATAAAAAAAATGTCACAGACTTTTATTTTTATTTTATTCTTACATGACAAACCTAAAAACTAACTTTCACCGTTGACCATCTGCCGTTGAGGTGAAAGTCTCCTTAAGTGAATACCAGCGATGCGAGTTCAATGGTTCCCTCAGATTTCAATTCCAAGCACCGATTAAAAATTTAGAAAACCCCGCTCTCACATTTATTGAATGCAACCGAACAAAAGTTCATAAATTCATTATGGGCACACCGGTCGGAATCACACGCCATCAATTTTTGCGGACTCGTAACATTCCCTTTTAATTAAAACAATTACATGGAAATTCCAGGTCTTTACATACTTACTATTATTACAACATGATTTTTAATATTAATTAGAACTTACTTAAGTGATTAACCATGTATTGATAATATTTACGCATAATCCTGGTTTATTTTAATTCCATCTTTCTTTCTTGTTAGTTTATTAATTATGTGACCGTGACAACACATACATGACAATAATCCATGCAACTGAAAGAAAAAACATAAATTAAAGGGAATGATCATGATATTTTATAATGGTTAGTTTATCTAGAAGTTGATAAACAAACCCTAACCTAGGGGAGAAACACCTTGAACCTTTTGTGTTCGTGTTTACAGCTTTCCACCTTTCCACCTATGTATCTCCTAGGATTGGTTTCATCTCGGATCCAACTTGAACCACCTCCACTGGATTGTGATTTCCATCCATTACATATGCTTTCACACGTAGTTGAGGGATAAAATTGGGGTTTAAATAAAATAAATCATGGGCACATAGACCCTACATATTAATATAGAGATATGGTTTGTAAGAAAACAATTAATATAATAAATAAATTAAAAGGAAACCAATCACATACAAAGGTCTTGGTATAGCTCATGATCACCCACATATATGCAACGCGTTACGCATTTAATAAAACTAGTATTTAATTCTTTAATAATTCTTTATTAAGATAAATTTCACTTGAATCGATTAATTATTATATTTAATTAATCAATCCTTTTATCTTAATACTTTTTCTAAATTTCCATGAGATTCTCATATTTGTACATAAATACGCATTGGAGGTATCCTAGTGAATACCCATTTTAATCTACCCATAATATATTATATTCACATATTTTCTTACTCTTTTGAAATATGGAATACAAGATGTTTAAATTCATAGAGTAACAACCTATAGTATTATTATACATGACGTGTAGTTCTGAACATTACACAAACATTGAAGTTTTAATTTTGTGTTTTCTAGTAAAGTACACGGTGTGTAGTTCCGATTACACAGCGTGTACTACCTTTACTTTTTTTCTTGAATTACATGCCTAGGGACTCGACGCATGAAGAAAACTTCATAAATTTTAGAGTACACGGCATGTACAGTGGGCTACACACCATGTTGTCTCCACGTTACACATTTACCGGTTGGCTTAGTCATGTATGGGATACACATTTTGGCCCCCTGACCCAAAGGGACTACAGGCCGTGTGCAGTGGGCTACACAGCGTGTAATCCGGTAAGTGTATGCCTATTTGTCCAAGTCAACACAAGGTGTAGAATTAACTACACCGTGTGTAATAGATGCACATGGCTTGAGTAATTACCGAATTACTCCTGATGCGTTGAACATGACTACACGGAGTGTAGTCCAGATTTCACGGCGTGTATAGAAAAGAAAATTATGTGTATGTCTGAACACATGGTGTGTAATTTCGTGTCACTTGGGAAGAATCTTCAGTGCCTTCTTATGAGTTCAATATTTTAATTTTAATTAAAAAATCATGTGTTTCTGTGAAATCTTCGAGAAACAATAAAAAAAGGAGAACAGATCTCGAAATCTAGATTACAAGAACAATTAAACTTGAATTGAAAAATTAAATTATTAAAAAATAAATCATCAACGAATTATTTAAATAATTGTAAACTATGATGTAACCTCCCTATGATACCACTTGTAGATTCCGGGTGCAGCAAAAGTATGGTTGGGCCGGCACCCAACTTTAATTTTTCCCATGAACAATGATTACTCTGAGATCAATATGATGATTAATGACTGTCTCCATAGAATAGAATCAAATATTTAGATAAAGAAAGAAGATTCCTGAAACCTTTAAATATGATATTTCACATCATGTTTATAATTAATTTAATTAAGTTCATACTGAAAAAAACATAGATCTTCAGTACTTTCTTTATTGATGATGTTGATCATCTGAAATGACCCTTCCGAATTGTCTCATTGTTCTTGCAAGGATATAAACCAAAATCCCTCTAGTGGTGATCCACACGTGTTCTGATAGCCTCCGATCAACACCACCCATTATTTGGGTGCTAGTGTGGCGAAGCGAGTATCCTGTGTTGGTCGTTCTTGATCACTTGTTCTTTAGTCTTGAATAATGTCTCTCATTCTTGAGAGGGGTAGGAAGATTATTCAAGATAGAAATCATTTAGCTCAACAATTCTCAATTCACCGGGCATGTAGTTCGATACATGGTACAATAGACATACGTGTCTATTTATCAACATAGGGCTTTAGTTAAAATATTTAATTGCTTAATAGCAATTAAATATGTTCATAACCTTAGATAAAACACATGCTCTTAATAATAATACCACATCGTTATTTATGGTATTCCAAATTGCACAAAATGGAATTATAAATAAAAATTTTCATCACAAAATAATAGCAGCGTTATTATTATTTTAACTTGTGTCAACTAGTTAAATAATTATTTACAATATTGAAAATAATTATTTTACTTCCGTGCCTACCTTGGTCTACTCGAACTCTACTTTCATTTATTTAACACCCAAATAAATAAATGAATAATTTATTCTCTTAAATAAATATTTTATTTACAAACTAGTTAATAAATATTTATTAAATGTTAAATAAAATAAATAAATATATTTTACTCACAATCCATTGAATAAATATTTATTTAATTTATGCAATCATTTTAACATGAATAAGATTATTCCACATCCTAGAGAATAATTTTTATTTTTTCAATTTAATTCAAATAGAATTTAACCGGGACCACAAAAAACACTTAGTGTGTGACCCTCTAGGATTTTTCTCATTGGCATTAGTGTGTCTTGCCTAAAGTCCAAGTGTACTGTCTAGAAACGGGTCAATGCACCTAAGAGAAAGAACTTAAAGTCACAACAAAGACATCCACATATGAACGTTAACTATTTAATATAATCCCTTTGTCTCAATATCTCATAAAGTAGGTTTCATGATAGTGTCATCAAACTTTGTTTTTGATAAGTTATTCTTTTAATACCTGAAATAAACTCATAGTTACACCATGACCATGGAATTTCGTGTGATGGTTCTATTTCAATCAAAGGGATGAGATATCAAATTCCATAAATGGAAGGAACAAATCCTTCCTCAACTTATCCATTAATAACATGCCACTTGTAATGCACCCAACATACCCTACTTCCCGCCAACATATGGTGGGGCAGTTTTCGTCAGCAAATTAAAGTGCACAAGTCATGAAACGTATTAATAAAAATATTAAAGTCTAAGGATCATTACACACACTCGCATATAGTAATATCTGATGACACCAAAACATGAAGAATTTCTACTGGTGGATATGTTCTCATGATCTCTCGTCTTGAAGATTACCAAGTGCGAACTTCATGAGAAGAAGTCTCATCTGCTAACGATTACTCTCACATAACGGTATGTATACTATGATTCCCATTATAGAAAGTCATCCAACCACCGAACTATATTTCAGAATATTTTTATAGAACTTCAAAGTTCTCATCATAGCGTGGAACTACCATGACCTTGTCAATGTGACAAATACTCCAGGACATTATTACACTATAGTCATTTAGAATAATCAACTATATGTAATAAGATTTTTAATATTTAAATATATTAAATATCTATGTAATCAATGTACAAACAGTTGGTTATAGGACACCAACTCTTACATGAATCACCTCTAATTGGTTATACCAAGTATCTCTAGATTTAACACATGATGTAGTTTCTTGTTAATTTTTCTAATGGCTTCCTCTAAATCTATTATGAGATCATAGTTTCTTCTTTCTTAGGTATTTGATAGATGAACTTCATGTTTCAAGGCATGAATATCCTCTTATTTTTTGTACCAAAAATCTCTATATTTAACCCATGATGTAGTTTCTTAATATTTAAAACACTCTGGTAACATTTCATTTTTATCTTTATATTTACAAGAGGCATATTATATAGGGTTATAATTAAATGAAAACCAAGAATGGATTTTGTTTACCTAGATGGAAGAACTTTATTTATTGGTATCCTTACTCTTGTTCTTCTTCATCTAGATTTTAAACAAGTGACATTCCACTTATATGAAATTCAACACTGAATATTTATAAGATTCATATCTGATACTAATAGAATCCATATGGTTCTTCTTCTTAAAAATAGATTCTTCACCATATAAACTTCCATGCAATACATGAATTCCTTATTTTATTTATAGAATTGATTCAAATCAAATTCAAGATTCTCTGTTGATGATATCATTTCTTGCATATAATTTTAAAACAATATTATACAGGTTGAATAAACATAGAACCTGGCTATGATACTAATTTTTGAGACCCAAAACAACCTGAGAGGGGGTGAATTAGGTTGATACCAAATTAATACTTTTCTATTTCTTTGATTATATTTTTTCCTTTTATAATATTTCCCTCATTTTGGTAGGAACACTTATTTAACCTTTGGAAAATTTTCTCTTACACATAATCTCACTTGGAAAATTTGAAAGAATGTGATGCATGAAATGAATACTGGGACTTTGGTTGTTTCACTTAAATGGGATAATCCATGGAGTACACATCGATGATGTGTCGATGTGAAAGGAACTAATACTACTCAAGTTTGTACTAAAATTATTTGGAAGGGTGTTATTCTAATCTAGGGTCACTCCCCCTTATTCACTACACTCACTAATTATATTAAGGATATAGTTAGTAGATAGACTTGGGTGTATCTACAAAATCATCATGGTTAGAATAAACTATCAATATATTTAACTCAAGATAGATGCACTGTGAACTTTTGTATTTCATTCTCATCATCCTTTTATATAGATGGAATCAAATCTAAAAACTTTTGAGTTGAGTGTGTGTTTCCCTTAAATCTTAGTATCTCTTCCACTTTAGATAATGACAATTCAACAACTAGAATTATCCATTTATGCTCTCCTTTTTCTACAACATGGTATATAAGGTGATATTTTTCCATTTATTTTCTTAAGCATTCTCTTTCACTTGAATTGGATAAATATAATAAATCCTTAGGATGGAATCTACCTTCATTATTCTCTAAGTCTATGAATTTTCAATATGTTATTCCCTATCTATATTATTATGGAATAGATATAACTATATGATGAAAATCTCCTATTCTTTTTCTTTCTCTTCTACTCACACAAATTTTTTATAGTAGAAATATCTTATTATATATATCTCCACTAGTATATCCATACATATATTATTTGAAAATAAAATCCTTCTTAATTCTTAGTTTCTTGATTTCTTCCGTTCAAACATCGCATAAAACGTAACCCTATTAATTAGAAATTCTTGCAAGGAATATTTATCCATGTTTGAAATAGAGAAACTTCAAGAGATCCCCATACATAGTATTTTAATTTATGATAATGGAAACTATAAAATTCATGTAAAATTATCCTCATCCAGATCCAGGTTAGAAAAAACTTGTTTTTTTCATTTAAAACTCCAAATCATGCAACATAATCTATTCCATATTTTCTAAAATCCTTAAATGAAATCCATGATCCTTATCACTTTTGTTTTGAATGAATGAAAATATGTCAAATAATTAAATCCATGTATCCAAGTTATACAACCATAATTCTTCCAAAGAGAATTATCCTTATGAAGATAGCTTTATCCTTGTCCAAGGATTACACATAATCCTGATTAGTAGTAATATAACCATTTTACTCATAGTATGGTGTCTATTGATTTTAGAGACACTTTAGATTCCTCTATGATGTAGAAAACTTTATTGTGGGAGTTTCTAGTCTCTTTAGCACCAATAATGAGCTTCAAACCCAGTTTTAATAGTCTCAATATATGTCCATGATTATGTAAGAATCCTTGGTATTCTAGTGGGATGAAACAATCCCATGTATGTTATATACCATGAAATTTAGATGGTATGATTTTGGGTTTTCCTATGAGGTATGGATCCCTTTAATTTTGGTTTAAATGCATTTTTATGTCCTAATGTGAATACACTTTGAGGTTATAGGGGAATCAAGAGCGTTTGGGGCTTGTTTGGAGCTCAGAGCCTAACCTTTTGGAAAAATATCACATGCCACATAGTTAATAGAAACTATGTGGGATAGGCTGCATGGTTATTACAAACCGTTTCAGTCCTAGGAAGAACGCCTGAAGAGCCCGCATGGTTTTTCAAACCATGTAGAAGGAGGTGCATGCCCGTGCGAGAGCACCTTCATTTTTTAACATAGGTTTTTTGCATAGTTTTTGCAAGGTTAGTCAAAATGTGCATAGTGACCATGCAGGTGTTCCATTGGACTAGAAGAGGATGCACAGTTGGTGCACAATTTCGCCAATCATGCATCCAAACTATGTGACCCATATTTTTGGGGGTAAACTGACTAATTTTCCCTTAAAAATGTTATATCCAAATTTCTATTTCACTTCTCCTCCCCCATTGGACAACAACACTTATTGGAGATACCTTGATGGATTTAGGGTTGATTTTGATCTCATTCTATCATCCAAGTTTGGAATTTAGATTCATTCATCTCATTGGATCTACCCTGTTAAGTACTACAATTGTTTGTGCCATTCCTCATTTGAATTGGTATCAGATGTGCTATTTAGGTGAAAGATAATATTCATTATTTTTAGGTTCTTCATTCGTCCTTTTTTTATTCTGATCTTAGTCGAATCAGAAGCAAGTACTAGATGAGTACTCATATACATGCTTGAGGTAGGTAGTTTATACTTTTCCCAAGTGATTTGATTAATTATAGAGCTAGTTTTCATGTGATAGAACGTCAGAATTTTTGGAATCTCCCTTAAAATGAGTTTAATGTTTAAATTAAACGTATTCGAACCTGATAGGATTTCCCACTAGTTTCTTGAGACTTTTTGGAGGTTGTTTCCCCAAAAAATGACACCCATGGGGTGTTTCTTTGACAATGACTTTTATATACCACCCATGGGGTGATTGTTTGAGCTTTCCTAGTTAGAGGAAAAACTATTATAAATGAATTGAATTAAATTGATTAATTAGAAGATGGTATGCCTCATTTTCCATGATTTACATTATTTGAATTTAACTCCTTGATTGAGAATTGTTTTATGAGTGGGTAAAATAATTAAATTTAATTGAATGTGAATTGTTATATGAGTGGGTAAAATCATGGAATTGAATGATTGAGAACTAATAAATGGAATGAATGATGAATGATTCCATTAGATTCCTTGGATGTTACTCCTTGGATCATGATAGCAGTAGTGGAATCCTAGGATGATATTGATCCTTGGGTATTGATTCTATGGGATTATTTGGGCCTTGTTACCCATTAGATCTGACATTCTTGGTCTCATAGTGGACATGATCTATTGACATGGTCCTTGGAACCCAATTCATGTCTAACCGAGTTTTCATCAAGATTCTCCTGGGTCTCGATGAAGATATCTTGGTCTACTATACCTTGGATCTATCCTTGATGGGTCTGAAACTTCTGATTATATAGAAAAATGGTTGTAAATGTGACACTTATGGCTGTATAGATCGGCTGTGGAAAATGTGACATGCTTGATTATATGGCTCGATCATGTTTGATGTGATATACAGGTTATATAGCATGGTCATGGGTGATATGATAAATTATATATACAACATGGTTATGTTGTGTAATTCCTTTTTCTTTACTACTAACTTGATATAGGATCTTGACACTTGTTTATAGGGAACCTTGTTTGGTTGTACAATATTACTTGTTTGGTTACTTTTTCATTGGGAATTCACTTGTATTATTGGCATGTTTGTTATATAACTTACACTCTAATTTGTCTTATATTGCACATCTAGGACATTTTATTGATACATTGGGTGGTGACCTACTGGGATTGTATCTCACAACCTATTCGGGCCATTGTTGGGTACCTAGACAAACTATTTGGATATAGGTAGGGACCAGTACAAGAGCTCATAGTTCATTTCTTGGCCTTGTTCTATTCTTAAGAGTAAGAGATCATGGGACTGAGTTGAGGCTAGTGATGCTATATAATGATAGTTCTTTTGGTGTTTTTGGTGTTTTGAAAAATGAATTATACCAACTATTGTATACCTATTTTGGATTCTTTTTAGACACATGACATGATCATCATTGTATGTAAGATTACTTCTAGAATTTTTTATAAATTTCTGTATCAAAGGATATATTTCATTCGGGAAATTTACTACTTTTTCTGTTGATCTATATGATTTCTACCATTATTTTACACTCTAATAAGAGGTCATAGTCTCCCCATAGACTCACCCTAGTCCCTTACTGCTAGTTTGAAGCCTCTCGCATTTTGGAAGATGTGCTAGAGGCCATGTGACCAACCAATCTTGGGGAACTATTCAGTAATATATGGGTCTAGAAAGTTAAAAAGTGCTATCAAAGGGGTTTTTCTCTAGTTGCATTATTATTTAGAGAAAATAGAAAGGGATATGAAGGAATTGGAATTTTGTAATGAGTTATTCCTGGGAGTATCTAACCCACATAAAAGGAAAATCCAAATTTCCTTGAATGGAAATTGGTGTTTTCGGAATATTTTCTATTATGGTTGATTTGATTCCATCATTGAGTGATACAATTGAATTGTGATGTTATCATTGATATGATTAAGGGTTTTATTTTTTTGTAACCTGATGAGATGAGGCTATTCCATCTCATGCATCATTTTAGGCACTTTATAGAAATCACATTCCATGCATTATTTCATTCCATATAGGATTCATTGCTTGTTTTTATGATTTTGTGATATGTTTTTTGATACATATATGTGCTATTGTGATAGATATTTTGTGCATATAATTGAGGAACCTAGCTAGAAAATAGAGTGATTTCGTAACCTAATAATTATTTTCCTAATTGTGCAATAGTAGATGCCCTAAGAAGCCAATTATTTCACGTTGATTCATGGACCATGAGATTCATGGATTGGAACATGTTATGGTGTGGATTAGGTGGACACCATATTTCAGTTCATGAGGAGTATGGGCCCTTATGGATTGGGAATGGTTAAGAATTTTTTTAACTATTAAAAATTAAATTTTAAATGAATATGGATATAAATGTAAATTCAGTGGAAATTGAAATGTGAAATAGATAACTTAACCTTGACTTGGATTTTGAGTGAACAATAGGTAGTGTATCTAGTGACTTTTACAACTATTTCTTTTTACATGTTCTAGTTTTATGAAAGGGTTTTTTGGTATGACTTATTTATAATAAGGTTGTGATATGTCATATGCTTTTAGTTGAAAACTTTTCTATCGATCTTTTCTGATGCAGGTGTTTGAAATTCTAGAGATATTCCCCCATAAAGAACTCTAGTCGAATGCCAGGAGGCTGGCAACGATCACACTCTATAAGTGGTAGTCCATGGACTACCAGTGGATCCTCCAATAGCTATATCTAAGGAAACCATAGTTGTTCCATAAACAGTTGTAGAGTCACATCTCCATGAGATTTTTACATGCTTTATTCATAATTTTAATAGAGCACCACAACCTTCCTTTTTTATGGTTGTGATAACACATGTTTTCTAGCAGAAGAATCCACCCATATTCTTGGGGGATGGAAGTCTGTGGGATACTGATTTGTGGCTTGAGACTTTTTTTTCGATATTCAAGAATCTAGAGACACCTATTGAGAGGATAGTAAGGTTCTTAAATTACATGATTCATGTATCAGTAAAGTGCTGGTGGGATGTTTTTAATCAAGATGATAGGTTGTGAGACATGGTTTGGAAGAATTTTCAAACCTAGTTTATGAGTTATTTTACCCTCAAACTCTGAGAGCATAGAAAACTAGTTATTTCATGCATCTGGATCATGGAATTATGAAAGTTATAGAGTATTCATAATTATTTACAGAGCTATAGAATTGTTGGTTGATGTATATTTTTTATTTGTCATTAAGGGAGAGATGCTTCTAGGAAGGTCTCTAACATGTCGTTTGATCTAAGGTCAATGTGTTTAGGATGATGATGATTCCTGAAATAGTGAATCTGGTGCTAATTATAGAGAGGAACCTAAGGGAATCTATGGGAACAGAGTATGGTATTATAGTCTCTCAACCTAGTGGTTTAGTGTCTTCAGAATGGAAGTTTAATTTTTAGGATTCTCATGAGATGATTACCAGCCAAGATACTAGGGCTATAAATTCATTTTTCTATCATCCATGTGGCATATAGGGGCACATGATGAATAAGTGTGATCATTTCATAGTCAAGTTTCGATCTTATGCCGAGATGGGTAACATGTAGTGATTTTGTAAGTCCTTCCCTCTAATAGTGAGTAGTAGGGGGTCATCTCCCACACTATGTTTGGGAGTGTGTTTCTCAGCTCCATTCCAATTAGGGAGCTAGAGTAGTACTGGTCATTCAGGATGAGGTGGTCGTGGTCATGGTTATGGTATCCAGACAACATTTGTACTACGACAACAGAGTGGGCCTACTCTGGGTAGTGAGGTTGTGTCACATGGCCACAGTTCAAGCCAAATATATGTTGTATAGTCTACCCCCAAGGAATAGAGTGTTGGGGTGAATATGGTGATAGGTATAATTTTAGTATCCTATACTCTTGTATCTTCTCTTTTAAATACATTTGAATCACATAATTTCATATATGTACCTTTTGGGGAGATCCTTGGGCTTGTGATTAAGTTTTATGATGGCATGATGACACGTGGCACTCTATTGAGGATCATAATATAAGATGCACATCAGTGCAGGGAGTTCCCCCTTGAGGTTGGAGGGTTTCACTTTGTATGGAAATTGTTTTTCCTCAAGATGATTGGATTTGATGTCATACATAGGATGGACTAGCTAGTTTCTTATTGAGACTTCGTTGATTTTTATCATCATAGGGTGAATTTAACATCAATATAGGGCATAATTTAAATTTATAGGGGTGAATGGTATGTCCATGAGATCTGAGTTGAACCACAACATTGTGGTCTTGGTGGGATAATAGCCCAGATTTCAAGTTTATATCTGGATGATCAGGGAGTGTGTTAGGCAGACTTTCATCCAGTGTTTTATTATTTTAAGGACGTATTCCCATATAATTTTTTTGTTTTACCTCTTAATATATAGGTTTAAGTATCTATCTATCTAGTTCTAGGAGTTTCACTGGTATCCATTCCTCCTTACTGAATGGCTACGATGGAGTTGCAGGAGCTCAAGAGTCAGCTAGAGGATTTAGAGGAAAAAGGTTTTTTATGACTCGATACTTTTTTATTGGGTTTCCTGATTTTTTTTCAAAAAAAGAATATAGTAAACTTATACTATGCAAGGATTATTTGAAATTGAAATAGTTGATAGTCAAGAACTAGTATCCATTATCACGAATAGATTGCCTTTTTTATCAACTCTATGGAGATCAAGTGTTCTCAAAAAATGATTTTAGATCTGGATATCATCAGGTGTGTGTTTGACCATATACATACCTAATACATCTTTTAATAGTAGTTATGTTATATATAGGTATTTGTTTTATGTCATTATGTCTCACAAACATGAAATCAGTTTTCATGGTGTTGATAAACTAAGTTTTCCGTCTTTATCTAGATTCATGTGTGGTGGTTTTTGTAGACGATATCTTGGTGTATTCTCACAATCTACATGACCATCCCATAAATATTGAGGTCATTTTGGATATACTAAGAGATAATTAGTTATATTATAATTTCATAAAGTTACAATTTATGATGGATAATATTCACTTATTATGTCATATTATCTCAGAGACAGGAGTATTAGTTGACCCAATGAAGGTGAGAGTTGTAGTTTCTTGAGAGCATCCCAAGAACAAATTTGGCATATAGAGTTTCTTGGGGATATTTTGATTTTATAGGAATTTCATATAGGACCTCTCACACTTATTAGAACTGTTTATAGGCTTTAATAAGATGGGTGTGAAGTTTTTATGGACATATACCTACGAGATAGCCTTTTAGGAGTTAAAATGGATTTTGACTTCAGCGTCGGTCCTAATTCTGTCAGAGCATAATAGAAGCTAAATTGTATATAATAACACATAATATATCAGTCAAGGATCAGTTATGATGTAGGGGAAATTATTCTTGGTATACGTGACTTGATAGTTGAGGTCTCATGAGAGGAATTAACCGATTCATGATCCGGAGTTAGTTATAGTTGTTCACACTTTGTGCTATTGTAGATATTATTTACTTGGAGAAAATTATATGGCATACACATACCAAAAATTCCTCAAGAATATATTTACTCTGTGTAATATGAATATCAGACAGTAAAGGTGGTTGGATTACCTACAGTCTTTTTACTTCAGGTTTACTTATACGCCTGGTAAAGGAAATGTAGTGGTCGGTGCACTATGCAAGATGACTCATATACAAGAAGTTCGGGATGCTATTAGAGACTGGTAGATTATATATTTTCTATCTAATATGCACTTGGAGGTGAATT
Source organism: Viscum album (assembly GCA_963277665.1). NCBI lineage: Eukaryota > Viridiplantae > Streptophyta > Magnoliopsida > Santalales > Viscaceae > Viscum > Viscum album. The sequence continues at coordinate 196,727,008 of OY728135.1, read as the reverse complement.
ATGTTCAAGGGAAGACTTATCTTTCATCCTTAGTTGTGAAATCTACCCTACTGGATAGAGTGTGGTGGAGGAAGCTATCAAATTCAGAGGGCCAAGTCCTATGGGAGAGTATGGAATGTGAGGACCCACCTCCTGGTCGGACCATAGGTGAGGATGAAATTCCATATATACATGGTCATTTTTGGGTTCTAGTGGATACACTTGAGGATATGATGTGGGATTTCTATGCTTCAATTTGGGTGGTGCACCCTGGTGTCACAAAGATGTATTGTAACTTATGCCATCAGTGCTGGTGGTCGGGTATGAAACACAAGGTAGCAGGTTATGTTACTAGGTTTCCACCTATCAGTAGGTAAAGGTGGAACATATTCAACCATCCAGGATTTTGTAGTAGTTACTTATTCCCGAGTGTAAATGGGATGATGTCGTGAGGGATTTTGGGACTAGTTTTCCAAGGTCACCTTGAGGTAGTACTGTTGTATGGGTTTTTATTAAAAGGCTCATAAAGGATTCTCATTTCTTATGGGTAAAGGAGAAATTCAGTGTGGATGAACATGGGAGGTTGTATATTCGTGATATAGTAAGATATCATGGGGTCCCTTGTACTATCATTTCAGATAGGGACACCTGGTTTAGATCTCGTTTCTGGAAGAGTTTACAAAGGGCGTTGGGTACACGGGTGCTTCTGATCACAACATACCACCCTTATATTGATGGCTAATCAGATCGTATGATATAAGTGCTAGATGACATGTTGCGAGCATTCGTTCTAGATTTTTGGGGCTCTTGTGAGAGGAATATAACCCTAGTTTATTTCATCTACAATAATAGTTATTAGGTGACAATGCATATGGAACCTTATGAGGATTTGTATAGTAGATCATGCCGATCACCCCTGTACTAGTTAGATGTAGGTGAGGTAGCTTTACTGGGACCATGTATCATGCAAGAGACTTCTGAGTAGGTCCAGTTGATCATAAATTGGATGAATACTTCACAATATTGATATAAATCTTACACCAATCGCTGCACACAAACTCTAGAGTTTGAGGATGGGGATCAAGACTTTTTGTATATCTCAATGAGGTTAGAACATATATAGATTGGAAGATAGTGTAATATTTCACTGAAACATGTCGTTCTATTCAAGATTTTTTAGAGAGTTGGGATGGTAGTCTATCAATTGCAGTTACCTTAGAGGTACTGATCCATGCATGATGGCTTCCACATATCTTAGTTGCACCATTATCACTCAGACCCATCTCACACTCTATAGATGGATGGGGTGGAGTTACATGTTGATACATCCTTTGAGGAGAATCTGATTTATATCATCAATAAGATAAAGGAGTTTCTCGGAGTCTACTTAGTTCCTCGAGTATGAGTGATATGGAAGCATGTCAATTTATAAAATGATACTTGGGAGTGGGAGGCCTATGTACATTCTCATTGGTCGGCATTATTCTCAGACAATTCTTGGCCACCCTTCAGAGGGAAATTAGAGGAAGAATTACTTTAAGGATGAATATTATGAGATCTTGGGTTTTCCTATGAATTATGAATCCATTAATTTCAATTCAAATGATTTTTTACAGCCTAATGTGAATACCCCTTGAGGTTATTGGGGTATCAGGGGGTGTTTGGGGCTTATTCGGATCTTGAAGCCTGACATTTTGGAAAAGTTAGTCAGGCTGTATGGTTAGTATAAACATTGTAGGACAAGCCACATGGTTACTAATAATAGTTCAAGGACTGGATAGAGGTCAAGAGGAACCTGCATGGTTTTTCAAAACTTACAAAAGGAGGTGCATGACTATGTGGGAGCACCTTTATTTTTAATAGAGTTGTTGTTCCGGGTTTGTGCAGGGTTATTCAAACCCTTCATAGTGATCATGCAGGTGCCCCGTATCTTAGAATAGGGTGCACGATTGGCGCACAGTTTGGCCAACCATGCAGCCAAACCATGTGACCTATATTTGTTTGGGTAAAATGACCAATTTTACCTTAAAAAGTTTATAACCTAATTTCTATTTCACTTATCCTCCTTTCTTAGATAGCAGTACCCATTGGAGGTCCTTTGAGTCTTTTGGGTGTCTTTGATTCCTATTGTGTCATAAGATATCAGAATCAAGAGTCATTTATCTTACTGGATCTACTTTGGTAAGTACTAAAATCCTCTTGTGTATTTCGTCATTTGACTTTGTATCAGTTGTTCTATTTAGGTGTAAGATAATATGCCCTATTTTTAGGTTCTTCAATTCTTATTTGTTGTTCTTTTGATATGAGTTGAATTAGAAGCTGGTATTTGATGATAACACTTTTACGTACTTGAGGTGGGTGGTATATACTTTTACTGAGTGGATTTATGCATTATAGATCTATTTTCCAGGTTCCAACATGTCGTACTTTCTGGTGTCACCCCTCAAAAGCATTGAATGTTTAGATTAAATTTATTGGAATTTGATTTGATTTCTTAATAGTTCCATGATACTTATTGGAGGATGTTTCCCCGACCAATGTCATACATGGGGTGTGCCTTTGACATTGCCTTTGTAATACAACCCATGGGGTAAGTGTTTCTGATTTTATAGTTAGATGAATCCCTATTATAAATGAATTGAATTGAATTTATTAATTATGAGATGGTTTGCCTCCTTTTCCATGTTGTACAAGATGTGAATTTTTAACAATTTTATTTAAAATTGTTATATGAATGCATAAACTTATTGAGTGTAATTGAATGTGAATTTTTATATGAGTGGGAAAACTCGTGGAATTTAATGATTGATAATTGATAAATGGAAAGAATAATTAATGATTCCATTATATGAATTGGATGATACTCCTTGAATCATGATAAAAGTAGTGGGTTCCTTGGATGAGATTTCTCCTTGGGTCTTGATTCTATGGGATGCCTTGGGGATTTCTACCCCTCGGATCGACTTGCTTGGGATCATAGTGTCCATGGTCTATTAACATACTCTTTGTACCCCAATTCATGTCTAACCGAGCTTCCATCGAGATGCTCATGGGACTCGACGAGGATTCCTTGGTCCATTATAACTTGGATCCGGCCCCTAGGAGTCTGATAATTCTGATTATACGGCACGACCATGGTAAATGTGATACTTCTAATTATACAGCTCTGCCATGGAAAATGTGACATGCTTGATTATATGGCTTGGTACTGGTTGATTTGATATGCAGGTTATATGGTGTGTATGTGGGTGATGATAGATTGTGTATAAAAAATGGATGTGGTGTGTACTTACTTTTTCTTTATTTCTACCTTGTTATAGGAGTTTGACACTTGTTTGCATGGACCCTTATATGGCTATATAGTATTACTTGTTTGGTTACTTTTTTTGGGCATTCACTTGTATTACTTTCATATCTTTTATATAACTTCCACTCTAATTCAGCTTATATTACACATCCAAGAATTTTTATAGATACTTTGGGTGGTGGCCTACTAGGATTGTATCTAAAACCCTATTCTGGCCACTGTAGGGTACCCAGGAAGACTATTTTTAGGCAGTTAGGTACAAGGGAAAACACCCATAGTATAATGATTAACCTTCTTCCATGATAAGAAATAGGGGATCATAGGATTGAGACGAGGCTCATGATTCTATTTGGAGATAGTGCTTTTGGTCTTTTTTTGTTTTGATAAATTCATTATACTGACTATTGTGTACCTATTTTGGATTCCCTGTAGACACATTACATGATCATCATTGTATATGAGATTACTTTTTTAATTTGTTATATATTCCAGTCTTGGAGGATATCTTTTTTGGGGATTATTTACTACTTCCGCAATTGATATGTATGAATGATACCATTGTGTTACAGTTTAGAAAGAGTGCATATTCTCCACACAGATACACCCTAGTCACTCACTATTAGTTGGAAGCCTCTGGCATTTGGGTAGATGTGCTTGAGGCCATGTGACCAACCGGGATCGATGTACCTTTTTGTGGCATCTAGGTCTGAGACATTAGATAGATCCTATTGTGCGAAGAAATAAAGTAAAATGAAACATTCCCCCTTATATATGTTAGGATGCAATTGTGAAAACACAATTTAATTATAATAGCATGTATTTTTATCCTTTTAACAATGTTAATAAAAAGACACATCTAATATAGAAATATCCCTTAGCATTCATCTTAATATCAAGCTTAATGCACCTCATCCGCTCAATTCCTCCTACGGAACCTCCCTGTAACATGGAGACATTTGATAATTCATCCCAAAGCTATAGAAATCTTCCCTATTACCTCATCATTCTCTTCATTCCAATACATTCCTTCATAGCCTTTATACTCCTCCACATCCATCCTTTTTGTCCTACCTCAAATCTTATTTATTCTCTATGATGGTGAGATATTTGGGAAGTGTGGGGTTAAGATTTTTCACTTGTTTTTTTGTTCCTTTCATCTTCAAATATTTTTTAAAATTTACTAATTCTAAGAAAGAATCACAAACAAATGATACCAAGTCATACTCTTTATTAGATTGATTCATAGATAGGTAAGAGAGACTAACTCATACATAGTTAAGGGACTTTTCCAAATTCTTATATTACTAAACTCGTTCTTTGATTTCCAAAGCTGCATTGTAGGATATCCAAATCCAACCACTCCTTTAATCAAATTTACTAGAAATTAAAGCACTCACTACTATTTCAAATTAAATCAACCCCAACCCAGTTTTTCCAAAAAGAAACTATCCATAAAACTTGGAAGCAACTCCACACTCTAATAACCTTTTCCATATGAATGTATCGCTATGATAACATCAATGGAATCACTTTTATATTTATATAAACCTTATTTTCATTTATTCCTTAAACCAAGACACCATGTCTTTTCACTATAATTCATCCTAAAACTTCAACGTATACTATCAACAAATCCAACATCCTCTTGGTTGAAATATTATTTGAGTGTCACCTTCTTCATGTATGATATCTCAAATGGGATCTCCTCTTTATTCAGACATAATAAATCACAATTGGAGATTTATATTAAAGTAACTACTACTTCTTTATAATAGGTATCTGATAAATTATTCTTGATTTTATTTTTTTGATCCATTTTTATGATAATTAATTTTCACCTCTCAATAACTTTGTTTCATTGAGGAGTCCTCACTATAGAAATTTGATATGTTATGTCAGGTTTTTTAAGATACTCTTCCAACTATTTTTTAGTGAATTTCCTTCCATTATATGTCTAGAATCTTCGAATTTTCATCTCAATAACCTTTTTTTCAAACCTTCAGTATCAGGTAATTCATTTTGACACTTCTAATTCAAGATTAATGGTTATAAACCATTTCATCCTACTGAAATCATCAACAAAAAGAACATAATGCCTCTTTCTATTCATAGATAGTGGTATCATGGGACCTCATACATCAACATGAAACAACTCGGGCAAACTTTTTGATTTCTTAAATTCATAGATTTGGGTATCATGGGCCCTCATACAACATTTTTTAGAACTGATAAAGGCAACACTGTTAAAGCAGGAAAACCTTTTCTAGCACCTATGTGCCCAACCCCTTTGACAGCACTTCCACGGCCCCTTTAATAGATCTACACAACCCCTTTATTGCCACTTTTCATCCCACCAACACTTTTATTAGTGCTTTAAAAATTTCCAAGCTTATGCACGCCTACCTGTATTTGAACCCTGCATCTCTTCTTCAAAGATGGAACGCCTTTACCACTACACCATGCTGTTTTACTATCTTTTTAATGATGTTTCTATATATTTATATATATATATTTAAATATATATTTACATATATTTATATAATTATTTTTAAAAACATTTATAAAATATATGTTTGTGTGTGATATATATTATATTTATTTAAATATATTATGTATTATCTTCATCTGCATATATTAGATTATAATATATATATATTTTTATTAATACACACACATATGTAAATATAAACATTATAAATATATTTTCATAATGTAAAAATTTGTTAGATATTATTTTAAATATATTTTTAAAATATTTATTTATTTAGATATATTAGAATATAAATTTTTATTCAAATATGAATATATATGTATTTATATGATTGATTTATTATAAGTAAATTTAAGAAAACATGAATATATTTAATTATAAATAAAATTACATTGTGAAAAATGATAAAATTTAAAAACAATAATATCAATATGAATGTAAGACCTGGGAATAAATTTATTCCCCACTGAAAAATTTAAAAAATACCCCTTAAATGAGGCTAAAAATCCATCAAATATTAAAAAATCAGGGTACCCCAACTAAAAACTCATTTTTTCAGTCCTTATATAACCTTTTGTCCTTGAAAATGTGATAGAGGTTTACCTGTGTCACCAAGGGCATAGAGCTCATCGTAGGATTTGATTTGACATGTCGTAGATCCTAAATGAACACCTGAATCAAAAGTTATGGCCGTTTGAAGTTCGAGTTACGTTTTCAAATTATTTTAGATCTTTTTTTAATTTTTTTAATTTTTTTATCTTCAAATCAATATTAAATGACTATTCCCAAGTATGGGGAATTCTCATGTTGGTTTTGGTTTTCTATATAAGAATCTATGTTTTTTTCTATATGTTGGGAGATTACAAGATTTGTAATGGTTTTAAATGATGTGTACTTCATCACCAGACAAAATTCATGAAATTGGTACATAAAATGAAAGTAATACATAACATGTAAAAGTTACATGTCATGTAAGTATTAAAGATCAGCTTTTAATAAAATGGTTTTGGGTTGTTTGGTGTACTTGAGTGTCGGGGATTATATGATGTGTAGAGGGGTTATACATCATGTAACTATTAGGATATTGGCTTTTAAGGTGTCGCTCAGCTGAAATTTTATTTCCTTCATCTACATCTCCTTTGGCTATTAACCTAGAAGGATTATCTTGAAATTTTAAGAGTCTTAATTCATTCTTGATTGATCTGTTCGACATTAGATCACCATTGGGGTTGGATCACATCTCTCCGAGTGAGTTAGCCATTCTTATTCTTCATTGATTTGATCGTAGTAGCGTTGTTACATTGAATTATCAGATCGGTTGAACCATAGTTATGTTTCCCTTTATTTATCTCTAGATCCATTGTGTGAACTTGGTTATAGGGCCTCTATTACCGGTGTTGTGTTTCTTCTTGTTGGTGGGTTCCATTGCGGGCATGTGCGACTGGAGTTTTGAGGTAGATGGTTTTGTCTCTAGCTTATGTTGGATGAACTGAATTGATTTGGAGTTTCTAAATATAAATAAATTTGTCATGATTATTTGTCTGTATGAGTGGATTTGTGATAAAAGGTGGTTTTTTCTATGTTTTTGGTAAATGGAAAAAATGGTTTTTTTTCAAAACATTAAAATGATTTATGAAATGCATCACATGGGAAGACTTGGGTATGTAGGTGAAAGATTTATCTTAGGGACATTATCCATATTATCATCAGGAATTTAGATCATGGGGATTTCCTCTACTCTATAGGCCTATTATTCTAGGGACATGATCTTGACATTGTTGGTGGGTTCACTAAAGGGGTGTCCCTCATCTCCTTAGGCCTTTGTTCTAGGGAATTTTTTGTGCACTATACTTTTGTTGTGGTATAAGTAGCCTGCTATTTTGATCTGTTGATTTCCTTGGCATGATTTGCCTGTGCTAGACTTTGTACAGTTTTGGGTGTGATATGCATGTCTTTCCTTTAATGAAATTGGGCCCGGATCTCGGCAAATCCATTCCTAAAATTAATTAGTAAAAAATAAACTAAGGTCAAATTTTATAAGGGATTTTATAAAGACAGGAGTGAACCACGCCATGCATATCATCACCCATCAATGATGTGGAAAAATTGGGAGATCTATAGGACCACATTATGCTCATTTACATGATCTCCATCTTTAAAAACACATCATCCACCTTGGTTTATTCTGTATAATCATATGAAACAATTATATTGATTTGGTTAGCATGATTAAGACATCCAATCCAATAACGGAGAAGTTACCATGGGACATTCTTAGATCGTACCTTCAGAGCATGGATAGTAACTTGAGAGTCGTATTCAATGCAAAAGGTGGTCCATTTTTTATGAAAAATGCATTTAATAGAAAAATTCATCACCCATAATTCAGATTTATAGGAAGTTCTGATTTCAATATAATGATAAAAGCAACATTTGACAAAACCACGGAGGGTTCAGAAAATAACTCCACAAACCAAGGGCACTGGTATTCCAGTGGATTCACCATCAACATTGGACATGATCCATGAATTTATCCGAGGAATACATCAAACTAATTTAAGGACATGATGTTTATTAGGTCTTCCCATAACTCCCAGCCTCTTCATGGTTTTTAGATCTATGGAACTATTATGCATTGAGTTAAGATACACCTTAGTAGAAGCATATACCTCCCTATGTAAGGGAATTATAGCTTCATGAATGGATGGAATTTGAATTTGAATGATTGTAACACCCCAAGTTTCTATGTTATGTTTCCTTTTAAATAATTTAATAACTGGTACTATACGCAACATCGAGTCCGAGCGCACCATGGCCTATCAAACTAGCCATTTAAGAAGTGGTTATGAACAGTATTAACCAAATTATAAATTTTATAATTTTTTTTTTCCAAAATAGACTTTATTTTTTAATTTTGAATTTTAAAATCACCTTACGGTAAATTTTTGGTATTTTTCTGAAAATCCTAAATTTTTGATTAATAGTAAAAAATACTGTATTATAGTAAAAAAATTGACTTTCTCATTTAAATAATAATTTTATTGTAAATTGATTATAAAGTAAAAAATAAATAAATAATACATATATTTATCCAATTTAGTTCATTGGAATCATTTTATAATATAATTTTATATAAAAATTTATTGAACTTTTGAACATTTCTTTTACCCATCTTTTAGCCACATCTACAGGATTTTCATAAAACATAATTTTACCATTTCTATGAATTGAATTTAAAAAAACATACATAAATGGTTTTAATAAGTATGAAAAATTTATTATAATGAGATGAAAATAATTTTTGGTGAATAGTAACTTTTGAATTTTATTTACCACTGTTAAAGGTAAATTGGGTAATCAAAGGTAAAAATAATATTATAATTATAAAATATTATAGTAAAAATTGTCATAATTTCATTGGATAAATTTCTTTCAAACTGAATCAACCTTAGGTAGAGAATATGATTCTTTTTAAGCCACTTTTGTTAGATTGGGAAATTTATTATATATTTTTTAAAGAAGAGTTAAAAATGTCATATTCAAATTTTAATAAATAAATTATTTTTAATATTATGTTATATAAGTGATATGGTCATCTATAGATATTATTTAGAAATATAAAATAATTATATACATCATAGTAATTTATTTATAATTTTTAGAGATTAAATAATTACCATTAATGATGACATAATAGTGAAATAGAAATTATTTTGTTAATCGAAATACAAAATAAATGATATTAAAAATATTAAAATAAATGTACTTTGACTTAATTAATGAAAAAAAATGAATTTTGTAGATAACATAGATATGGTATGGAAATATTTGAAGTATTTGTTTGAATTTATCATGATGTTTTGATATTTTTAAAAATGAAAATATTGAAAAGTATTTAAATTGACATAAATGATACTTTCAAATAAATAATATATTATTAAATGTTATAAAATTTATAAAAATATAAGTTCTGGACAAATAACTAGTATATTGATACATATGTCATAAATAATCAAATTGGGGTTCGTTTTTCATTTTATAATAACTGTATTAACCCTATAGTATAAAAATACAAGTTTAAAGGGTATGAGTTAAACTATTTAACTAAGGGTTAAACAAAAACGATAAGGTTACTTTTGTGACATAAACTTATCTAAAAAACATTGTTTGTACGGATTTCAACACATAATAATCTTATTCTCTAAATAACTCACTTTTCAGCTATTTTTAAATTGAAAAAATATTTATAATAAAGTAATAGTTTTGGAGTTTCCAAAAGTGATCCTCCCCTCTATTATAAATGGGTACCTCTCCTTCTCTTTTATTCACAACTCTAAAGTCATTTGTGTTGTCCAAACCCTACTAACTTCTCCTCAAAACATCCCTCACTTAATTATAGAGTCCATAATTTGGGAAAAAATCCATCCTAAGGAGTCCTTTTGTGAAAATCAAAAGGAGATGCTCAACGAAGTGGTAATTATTTTACCAATCAAATTCAATTTATTTTCATCTTATACTTCCTCATACTATGTTTTTTCCATACTAATGTAATAAATCTCGTATCATATGCATTCTATGATATTATTATGATTATTGGACAACCACATTCCTCTTTTCATCCATCCTATTAATAACAATATCACCATGTGTGTGTACGTACAGCTTACCGTCTCTACACCGTGGTGAAATTTTCTATTAAGCATTACTTTATTTGGATGTGTTTAATTATGATTATAATGGATATAAATAATTAATATTATATTATAATTATTATTTATAATTAATATAACATCTAATTATATAACATTTAACTGTCAAGGTAATTATATCATCGCTCGTATGTAAGGATGGCCTACCATCTCCATGATGTTTTGAGATTCATTCTCCACATTAACCATTCAAGATAAATTAAAAAAATTATATGATGATTAAATATAATGATTATGAACATTATATCATTCAATATATGAATAAAATACATATTATTCATAACAAACATGTCTTACACAAGAAAACATGCATATGAAAATGAAGTAGTTAACACCCAAAACAATGGTAATACTGAAATATTATTAACAAAATGATATAATAGGATTATATATGATATCATGAAAGTGGATATGGTCCTTGTATAATTTAATAACATTTTTTACCATTATATTGGAGGTTAAAACACCCTCTACTAAAGAAAATTATAAGGTAAGGGTTAATTTCACAATCTCATTATTATCCGACATTGTTTATACATAAGTATCCACTGGGACTTCTTTATAATCCATGTCCATGTTTCTTAAAATGTATTTAAAAATATTATAGATAATTATTTAAATTCATTTTTACCAATGTTATAATTTTTATACAATTTTTTGATAGAAATATTTTTTTTATTTTCCAAAGTATTTACTTTATGATATTTTCGACAAATTAAAGAAAGAATGTGTTTTTTTAACTTAAAGGGAATGAACGGCGATTTTTGCCATCATGATGCCTTAAAATTTTGATGTTTCCCCTATAATATTACAAGGTTATTTTTAAAATAAATGTATTATTTAATAATTTTGTTACTTTTTAAATGTAAAAAATGGATATTTATCTCAAAGAGTTTTAATGATTTTATTAGATTATTTTCATCTATGTCAACATCCTCTATTGAATTTTGTGCTTAATTAAGGTTAATTTATTATGACACAATTTACCATATTGTATCGAATGGTTTATGATGTGTTTGACTATGGATGTCCTATTTTGATGTCATTAATGTTTTATGGTTAAATTATTAACATTTCATATGCTAGTTTTAATATGAATGTTTATATTGATTATGTTTCACCATTTTCATATGAGGAATGCATTGGACTTAGTAAGCGATGGCTTAGTTACTACTTATTGAGAGCCCTAAGGGTTGAGGACCAGTTAATGAAAACCCCTTGATGCATCAGTATTTCTCATGGGACAAACTATTTTGGGTTTTGTCTAACGTCTTACTCGCATAAGTGTGGTCTTGGCATGAGGCCTTGACAATGTGATTATGATGTCCATCATTATGAATTCCCTCATTATGAGATTATTTAATGATAATACAAGTGATTATTTGACTAGTATAATATCCATGTGAAAATATAAATTAAATTACATGATTAATTATTTCCATAATATGCTCAAGATTATATTTAAAAGGCATGTGTTTTATTTTTACACCTTTCCTTAAAAGTTTATTCTTATTTTTGATAGTTTCCGTAATATTTTTTACCCGTTTTGATCAACTGATTTCACTTATTTATTATGTTTGATTTTTTACATGATGCGAAGAAGTATATTATAACTGACATGTATGGATATTATAAGGAATATGAGTGTTTTCAAAGGATATACTATGTTGTATTTCATTTCATGAATTAATGTAAAACTTATGTTTGTATATATTTTTTTCAAGGATAATAAACTGATCAGTCCTTCGATATTTGATTTCTTGTCATCATGCCAATGTAATAAAATAATGCACCAACTCTGGGTAACTGAGGTCTGGGCATTACAGTTGGTATCAAAAAAAAATTAGTACAAACCTTGGAAACTAGATTTAGAAAAATCTTGATTAGATAACGTTACCCTAAGATATAATTTGAGGATAAGTATAAAACAACGTCCTTGAATTTTGGTGAAATAGATATTGTGTGGGTATTCCTATAAAATAAATCTATGTTTGGATACTATAATTGGACGTGGTTCTAGAAAAGATATAATAATAAATAATAACTCCAACAATGTGTTCTGGTCTTGAATTGGGATAACCTATTACACAACAATGAGCCTTACAGCGCACCTAGTTTAACACACCTGGGGGATATACTTAGGATAATTTAAATTTTATCTACAAAAAATTATGAAGGATATAAAAGTAAATATTTCCCCAAATAAAACATTTTTATGATTATGAGATTAAATATGCATAAATTTTTCAATTTAGGTTAAGTATTCAACTAGTTTGGAATTATTCATTATGACCAATAACCTAATATAGTGTATTCCATTGTTTATAAATAGTGCCTAGTGGAAGGAATAGAAACCTTATCAATACACATAATTCATGTAGGGATTTACCTCTTATGAAAGATAATAATTGCAGTGTTGGTGATACAACTGGCACTGAACAACTTATAACTATACTAGGACAACTAACTCAGGTTATAAACAATAACCATACCCATATAGAGCACCCTCGTCTACAATATAGAATATCAATGTTAGACCGATTCATGAGAAAATAACCTCCAACATTCAATGGTAATAAATATTCATTTGTAGCTAAGAAATTGATAAGTTCCTTAGAGATAATATTTCTTGCTTTGTGGAGTAACAAAAGGAAAAAGTTATTATGACAGTTTATCATCTCTTAGGAGATACAGATCAATAGTGGTCCATAATTAAAAAAATAATGGAGGATGAATAAGAATAAAATATGAAATAGATTAATTTTAAATAACTTTTTTTAGAAAAAGTTTTTCCTCATGATCTGCGAGAAGATATGGAGAGTCAATTTTTATGTTTGAGGCTGAAGGAGGATAATAATGTTGCAAAGTATGAAGCTGACTTCACAAGGTTATCAATGCATGTTACAGACTACATACATAACCCAAGAAGTAAGATTGATCCATTATTTTATGGGTTAAAACAATTCCTCTAATAGGCAGTGGTCTCAAAATATTTCTCATCGTACGAAGATATATTCTCTTATTCTATCAAGATAGAAAAGGAATTCTCTATGTTTTATGACATTAAATTAAAGAAGGAGAATAAGTGATATGATGAATATGATAAAACACTATTTTTTGAATATTTTATTGATAATAAATGATAAAAATTCCTCACATTATGCTAAATATGACCAATTATGAAATATTTGGGATTAGATAATTCATTTGAAAATTTGATGAAAAATCTAGTTTTACCCTTTTAAAATTCACTATTTTATTTCGGGCATAAATATTATTATGTAAAATATTATGACATAATATTTGTAACTGTGTTCTTGAATTAATGGTCTAAAAATTCTATTTAGGACATGGGAGCTTGATCGTGCATTTGAGGGGAGTAAATGGGCCATGAATACAAAGGTGGACAGAACCATCCAAATTAGACATTACTTTTCCATTTGGGCCTTATCTTCTTCATCCGTGTTTGGATTGAGCCCAAATTTTGAGGAAATATCGGGGACATTATTTGGAACAAATAATAATTCTAGAAGTCTTTCCAATTCACTTGTTGTGGAGGTAAACTTGGCGGTGAAACTTGTAATAAAATATTTGGACGAGTTTTCATTTCACACTTAAAAAGTTATGTAACTCTAGCCCTCACAAACTCAATTTAAAGAGGTTTTCACTCTTTGGGAGGTCTGGTTTAGGTTTTGGAAAGGTGTGACCGAAAGGGTGTCTCTTGGGAGCCCCTAACAACTTGTGAAGAAGTAAGGCTTTGTGAAAACCTCTCTTCCAAAAAGGCTCTCATCTCCCACCTCCTCTTTGTATTCCTTTTCTTTCATGTTTGTAGATTAAAATTTTCATCAAATAATCATCTGTGTTCATCCCTTCTCTTATTCTCTTAATCTTACTAATTGGGTAGGAATCAAGAGTGGAGATAAGATTGGGTTCTACCCTTTCAATCATTTGCTCATGAAAAACGTCTCTACGTTGACCACACCACCCATGGAAGAGTAGTTTTTTAGTAATCGATCTATCATCTACCCTATTTAGTTAATTATTTTGATTCATTGAGATACTGTAATTAAATTAATTTTATCCATGAATTTTGTTTTTAAATTATAATAAACTAAGCAAGAAATTTAACAATTAACACAAAAACATGTGAGGTTGAGATTTTGTGTAAATTGCGAGAGTGCGATCTTAATTGGTAATACAAGACCACACGGGATAAATTTACAGAGTTCAAATATAATCCATAAACAGAATTCATCCTCATTTCCAAAATGGATATTTTCTCTTTTAACCACTGAACATAAGCTAACCTTTTAACAACAATCAATGCAGGGTGCTGCGATTGCGTGTTCCGAAGATAGCCTAGGGTTTAAGTAATTTCATCTTTGTGGTTAATTTAACTCTCATAGGGTTTGAGGGTTAACAAATTAGGGGATCATAATTAAGTGGATATTGATTTAAATGATAATTATTAATATTTAAATGAAGAGGTAGAGTTAGATCGATTACTCCTTTTAAAATATTTTCTAAAAAACATCTTCTTGTTGTGTCTTTTTTAATCAAACTTCATTTCAAAATTAAAAACAAAAAAATGCAATCTTCCTCCATCAAACTTCATAAAGTTTTATAAACGATAAAAAACCACCACCATCCTTTAAAGTAGTTTTTTAGTTCTATTCTTTTTTATTTTTATAATACCTTTAAGAAGTTGTTTTAATTTACTTCCTCCTTTGAGAGACAACCTTGGTCAGCCACTCTACTGCACCTAAGAACCCAAAAACCACTAATCATTTGAGGGAGACCAGACAGTGCTCTTTCAAATTGGCATCATTGTCAGGGAATAAAGTAATTATTTGAACCAATTAGAGGTATTTATTTTATTTTAAATTTTATTCTCTTCCCCTCTTCTTTCTTCCTTCTTTACCCAATCTTATTTTTTTCTTCTTCTTTTATTTTCTTCTACTTATTTTTGGACCATCGAATCAAACATATAATTTTTATTTTAATATGGTCAACATTCTTTCTTTTCATCTTTCATTGATTTATGACACAAACTAATCCCAAATATCTCATAGATCTTGACCCTGAGATTGAACGTAGCCTTAGGGAATGAATCAAACATTCTCAGTCTATGGGAAGTTTCAATATTCAACCAATTGGTGAATTCCTCTCTTCTGGAAACATTGAAATTGGAAGAAATTAAAATTCAAACATAAAAGAAGAACCAATGGATGGAAATAATATCAATGAGATAAATAGAACCTTTTGAGAATTGGCTGCACCTGATATTAATTATCAACCAAATTTTATTGCATACCCAAATCTCAAATCAGACTTTGAACTAAAATCAGGGTTAATTCACTTACTTCCAAAGTTTCAAGGCCTCTGTGGTAAGGATCCCAATAAAAATTTGAAGGCATTTAATGGGGTTTGATCAACTCTAAAACTTAGAAATGTCTCTGAAGATGAAATCAAATTAAGAGCATTCCCATTTTCACTTGATGGAGCTGCAAAGGATTGGATGTACTATTTACAACCTCAAGACGTAACATGTTGGAATGATTTTAAACGTCTTTTCTTACAGAGATTTTTTCCGGCATCGAGGACCACTTCCATTCGTAAAGAGATCTCGGGGATCAAGCTAGCACAAGGGGAGTCAATGTATGAGTATTGGGAAGGATTCAAGAAGTTGTGTACAAGCTGCCCACATCACCAAATCAGTGAGAAACTACTCATCCAATACTTCTATGAAGGACTCACACCTATGGAGAGAAGCATGGTGGATGTTACAGCTAAAGGAGCATTGGTGGACGAGCCTTGTGGTATTTTCACTAAGACAAGCCACCCAACTGTCTATTTCCCACAACTCCAAGAAACAGAATATTGTGCAGCAGTGTTCCCTGGGAGACCATATCAGCAACAACAACAACAACCATATCCCCCAAAGAAGTTTGATCCAACATAAAACCAAGGGTTTAAGGATCAATCAGACATGATGTATGGATCTGGACAACAATAAAGACCACCCTTTCAACAAAACTTCCTGCAGCCTCCGCCTTACCAGCAGGGTTTCCAACAACCCCAAAGGGGATTTGAATCCCAAGAATCAAGAAGACAACCACAACGGAATCCCCCACTAATGGTAGATTCTAATACTGATGATCTTTTGAATCAAATTGTTCATAATCAATAGAATGAGTTGAAGTGTCAAGGTTCAGAGATGAGGGAGTTGAAGACTCCAATGAGCCAGATTGCCATAGCCCTCCATGAATTGGTAAGTAAGAATTCTAGAAATCTACCATCCCAACCTACTCCAAATCCCAAAGGGAATGTTAGTGCCATCACATTGAGAAGTGGGATGTAAACAAATGATACATCTGCACCTATTGTTCCACCTGGATTCACCTCATATCTGGAGAAGCCCAATTCCACATCAACTAATGAGAAACCTAAGGAGAAAGATAAAGGTAAGAAAGAGATTAATGATGTTCCCCCGAAACCCCTTCCTTTTCCAAACATGGTTGTTCAATCCAAGAAGATGGCTAAAGAAGTAATGAAAAAGGAGGTTTTGGACACATTACAGCGTGTGGAGATCAACATTCCTCTACTTCAATCCATTAAGCAAATTCCAAGGTATGCGAAATTATTAAAAGAACTTTGTACCAATCGAAGAGGGCTCAAGGGAAATGAGAGGATAAATCTTGGAAGGAATGTGTCAGAACTCATTACAACAACTCTAGCAATTCAGAAAAAGTGCAAGGATCCAGGGAAATTCACTATCCCATGCACCATAGGGGAGTTACACTTTTCTGATGCACTTTGTGATTTCAGATATTCAATAAATTTGATGTCTCACTCTGTATTCTTTTCTTTGTAGTTTGGTGAGCTGAAACCGACGAGAGTAGTGGTGCAGTTGGCGAATAGAGCTACGGAATATCCAACGTGAGTCCTAGAGGATGTACTTGTCTGGGTAAGAGACATGATCTTTCTAGTAGATTTCTACGTGCTTAACATGGAGGATGATCTGGTAAGTTCTCATGCACCCATTATATTAGGTAGACCATTCCTCAAAACTGCAAAAACAATCATAAATGTCAATGAGGGTACACTTTCCATGGAATTTTGGGATGAAGTGGTGATATTTAATGTTATGGATTCCATGAAGTACCTCTTAGAGGATCATTCTGCATTTTTTATCTCCCATTTTGAACCACCAAGTAAAAACACCATGGAATTGGATTGTCATATGCTTAGGGAGACTATGAGTATTGGTTCTAGTTTGATGTCTAATAGTACTTCCACACCCGTTTCTAAGGAAAAAGACTCTCTAAGATTTTATTTTGAAATGGAATCATATTCTGATTTCGATCGTGTGAACTCTAATTATGACATGGATGTTGAGTATGCTGATGGATTTGATGATTTATTCTCTGATATTGATTATGTATATTCTGATACTGATTCTCTTTGTGCACATATTTCAGTTCCTTCTATGACCACATCCATAAATCACCCCCTACACTAGAACTCAAGCCATTTCCACCAAATATCAAATACACATACTTGTTATGTGATGAGAAATTACCTTTTATAATTGCTAACAATCTCCCTTTTGAACATGAAGAAAAACATTTGAATCTTTTGAGGGAGAAAATCAGGGAAATCATGTGGACCTTGGCTGGCATATCTGGTATTAGCCCCTCCATTTGCATGCATAAGATTATTTTGGAGGATGAGGCTAAAACGGTGAGGAAACCACAAAGGAGACTCAATCCAACCCTTCTGGAGGTTGTTAAAAAAGTGGTTGAAAAATTGCTCGAGGCATGTATAATCTATCCCATTTCAGATTCTCAATGGGTAAGCCCTATTCAGGTTGTTCCTAAGAAAAGTGGTTTTACTATTGTTAAAAACGAGAAAGATGAGTTAGTTCCAATGAGGGTACAAAATAGTGTGCGTGTGTGTATTGAATATAGGAAACTAAATCATTCCACTCACAAAGACCATTTCCCCTCCCATTTATTGATCAGATGCTTGAGAGACTAGCTTGGAAGACACACTATTGTTTCTTGGATGGATTTTATGGATATTTTCAGGTTCCTATAGCTCCGGAGGATCAGGAGAAGACTACATTCACCTGTCCCTTTGGCACATTTGCCTACCTGAGGATGCCATTTGGACTTTGCAACACCTTAGGTACCTTCCAGAGATGCAAGGTGAGTATTTTTTCTAATTTTATTGATACCTGCAAGGAGTTATTTATGGATGATTTTATATTGTATGGATCTTCATTTGATTAATGTCTAAATAGTTTGGGAAAGGTGTTGAATCGTTGTATTGAGAAGAATCTGGTCCTGAACTTTGAAACGTGTCATTTCATGGTAGAGCATGGAATTGTCTTAGGTCATGTGGTGTCAAAACATGGGATAGAGGTTGACAGATCTAAGATAGACATTATTTCATCCTTAACCTATCCTTCATGTGTGCGTGATGTTAGATCTTTCCTAGGGAATATATGATTTTATCGGCGCTTCATAAAATATTTTAGTAAGATTTCTCTTCCAATGTAATGATTACTTCAAAAGGATTCTAATTTTGGGTTTGGTGATTCTTGTAGGACTTCCTTTGACGAGCTAAAGAAGTGTATGACCACTCCAACAATCATACAACCCCCACGGTGGGGGATTCCTTTTTAGATTATGTGTGACGCCTCCAACTTTGTGGTTGGAGCTGTCTTATCTCAGAGGGTGGGGGGATGTTAACATGTGATCACCTATGTATTGAGGACACTGGATTCAGCCCAATCAAATTACACAACCACAGAAAAGGAGTTTCTTGCTGTCATATTTTCATTAGATAAATTCCGTTCATATTTATTGGGCTCTAAAGTAGTTGTTTTTTCTGGCCATACAGCTCTGAGGTACCTCTTGAAGAAGCCAGATGCATAGCCCAGGCTGATCTGATGGATGCTCCTTCTTTAAGAATTTGATATTGAGATAAAGGAAAAAAAGGGGTCAGAAAACTTGGTGGTGGACCAAATGAGTAGGCTTACTCACACACTATAGGATGACACCTTGGACCAGGTACCACTTCAGGACACTTTCCCCGATGAGCATTTTTATTCCATCTCAGTTACGCTTCCTTGGTATGCATATTTAGTTAACTACCATATTTTCTCTAAAATCCCAGTAAATTAGAAGAATCATCAAGTCCAAAAATTAAAAAGTGAGTCTAGGTTTTATGTGTGGGATGATCCTTACCCTTGGAGCATGTTTAGTGACCAAGTTATTAGGAGGTGTGTTTCTGATCATGAGTTTGAGTCTGTATTTCATTTCTATCATACACATGCTTGTGGTGGACACTTTGGACCCCAATGTACTGCTATAAAAATCTTAGACTCTGGATTATATTGGCCTACCTTATTCCATAATTCCAATGTGTTTTCTAAGTCATGCTCTCATTTCCAACACACTGGAAACTTTTCAAGGAGACACGAGATGCCCCAACAACCCATTTTTTCAGTGAGATTTTTTATGTTTGGGGAATTGATTTTATGGTCCCTTTTTCTAGTTCATTTGGTTTCTTGTATATCCTAGTTTTTTTCGATTATGTGAGTAAAAGGGTGGAGGCTAAGGCCACCAGGAATGATGATTCTCATGTTGTTGTGGACTTTGTCAAAGAGCAATTTTTTTTTGCAGGTTTGGACCGTTGGCCATCATCAGTGACCAAAGTACAAACTTCTTCAATCATAATTTGGCTTCCCTCTTTTGGAAGTATGGGGTGGCACACAAAACATCGACACCATACCACCCCCAAAAAAATGGCCAGGCTAAGGTTTCAAATCGTGAGTTGAAATAGATTTTAGAGAAAACTATGCAGCCATATAGGAAAGATCGGAGTAAGTGCTTGCATGATTCATTGTGGGCTTATAGGACAACATAAAATACCATCATTGGTATGTCCCCATTTCAGATTGTTTTTTGGAAAGCATGTCATCTCCTAGTGGAAGTCGAGCATCGGGCATATTGGGCTATAAAGAAATGCAACATGGATTTTTCCCAAGATGGAAGCCAACGAAAGCTGCAAATTCAAGATCTTGAGGAGATTTGATTTTCATCATATGAGAACTCAAGTCTCTGTAAGGAAAAATAAAAATAAGCCCATGATAGAATGATCCAATAAAAGGATTTTCATGTTTGAGAGAAAGTCCTTCTCTACAGTTCACGACTGAAGCTGATTCCTGGTAAGTTGCGTTCCAGATGGTTAGGTCCTTATGTTGTGACTAATGTTTTTCTTTATGGTGCAGTGGAGATCACACAAGAGGATATAGAAAGTAGCTTTACAATCAATGGGAAATGTTTGAAGAGATACATTGAGGGACTTCCAACTGATGTAGTGGATTTTATCACACTGCAAGACCCCATTATCACTTGAGCACATCAGGCTATTCCTAACCCTTTAACTTTTTTATTCTTTGTCCTATTTAAAATTATAAATTTCCTGTGCATATATAATCTCATGGGTTCACATTGAGGACAATGAAATATTTTAAGTGTGGTGGAGGGAACCTTTTAGTTTAGTAATTTCAATTTTCTTCCTGTTTAAAAAAACAAAAAAACAATTGTGTGTTTTTCAAATTTTGTGTGTTTATTTTTCAATTTTCTGTGTGTTTTTTAAACTTTTGAGCTGAAATGATTCTCAAAACCATTTTTAAATCCATATCAATAATTGAAACAATTTAACCCTTGAAACTAAGATTAAATGAATGCTTAAATGACTTTGTTTCATGTTCCAATATTTATTAATTTCATGAAAAGTACACTAAATTTTGAATCCCATGCCACATATCACTATCTTTATATTTGAAACCACTTTCTTGTGAGGCTTCTAAACCATTATTTTCATATTCTTTACATTCACCTCACTTCTTGAGAGAACCAAACCATGCTTGATTTATCCAGAATTTGATTTATTCCTGTCAAAACATGAGGGTTTGCGGTACTTATGTTTAAATGATTGAGAAATTTGTTTGGTATTAAAGCCCCTATTTAGAAGAATCCTTTTTATAATGGCCTAACTTGAACATTTAATCCTTGTATCCCTTAGAATCCATGCATATCATGTTAGGTTATCCATATTACAAGCCAATTTTCCCTATCCAACCAACTCTTGAAGTGAAATTGCATAATCTAGTTGAGCTTAAGTGTGGGGGAAGCCGTCTTGTGTTGTGATACCACATTTTTTGATACTTTGGGTGAAAATTTAAATTCTGAAGAGAAGTGTTTTTTGCAGAAGAAAAACATTATATTAAATGTTGTGCCTTTTGTAGCTTTAATGATAAAACAAGTTGTGCCTTTCTAGAGCTTCTAATATAGGAGGAAAGTTGTGCCTATCTGGAGGTTTTAAGAAAATAATGTTTGAGAAGATTGACATTTTTATTACTGAAATGTTGAATGGTGTGCACATTCCTTTATTTTTCATGATGATGAACATGAATCAATGCTATTTCGATTGTGGAGGAGACCATATTTAAGTGAAAACTAGATTAGCACAATTTTGCTTCAAAAAGAGTCAAGCCCTCCTCATTCAGCCTCAGAATCTTTCACATCTAAATCCTACCAACCGAAAGCCACAGAACAACCCTAAAAAGTCCTCATGATAAACATACATCCTTGAATCACATTGGGTGGCAATCTAGGAATTTTTCAAGCCTATGGTTACCCTTGTATGATATTGGATGAGAAAGAAACTGCAAAAAAATTGATATTTGTTTGATAAAAGAAAATTCAAGCGAGGTAAGTGTTTTGTGCATGGGAGGATTAATAAAGCGAAAATATATTGAATGATATAAATTAAGAACATGAAATAATGGTTTTTTATGAGGCATGATATCTTTTGTTTCTTGGTTTGTAATTGTTTGATCTCAAGGATATGTGTTTTAAAATTGGTTTTGATTTGATATTGATGTTTACTTGATATGAGGTTTTGCTCATGAGTGCAAAAGGGTAAGTGTGGAGGAGTTGATAAAACAAAAAAAATTTAAATATTTTATTGATAATAAAGGATATAAATTCCTCACATTATGCTAAATATGATCAATTATGAAATATTTGGGATTAGATCATTCATTTGAAAATTTGATGAAAAATCCAGTTTTACCCTTTTAAAATTCACTGTCGTATTTCAAGAATAAATATTGTTATGTAAAATATTTTGAAATAAAATTTTGTAACTGTGTTTCTGACTTAATGGTATAAAAATTCTATTTATGACATGGGAGCTTGATCATGCATTGGAGGGTAGTAAATGGGCCATGAAGACAAAGGTGGACAGAACCATCCAGATTGGACATTACTTCACCATTTGGGTCGTATCTTCTTCATCCTAGCTTGGATTGAGCCCAAATTTCGAGGAAGGATCGGGGAAATTATTTTTAACAAATAATCTCTCTAGAAGTCCATCCAATTAATGCATTTCGGAGGTCATCTATGTGGTGCAACGTGGAATAAAATATTTGGCCGAGTTTTCATTTCACATGTAAAAAGTTATGTAACCATAGCCCTCACAAACTCTATTTAAAGGAGGTTTTAACTCTTTAGGAGGTTTGGTAGAAGCTTTGGGAAGGTTTTTACGAAAGGGAGTCTCTTTAGAGCCCCTAATTACTCTTGGAAGAAGTAAGGATTTGTGCAAACATCTCTTCCAAAAAGGCTCTCCTCTCCCACCTCCTCTTTGTATTCCTTTTCATTCATGTTTGTAGCATGAATTTTTCTTCAAATAATCTTATGTGTTCATAAATTTTATTATTCTCTAAATCTTCCTAATTGGGTAGGAATCAAGTGTGGATATAAGATTGGGTTATACCATTTCAATCCTTTTCTCAGGAAAAATGACTCCACGATGACCACACCACCCATGAAAGAGTAGTTTTTTTAGTAATGGATCTATCTTCTACCCTCTTCATTCAATTATTTTGAATTATCAAGATACTGTAATTAAAATAATATTATCCATAAATTGTGTTTTTAAATTATAATAAACTAAGGAAGTAATTGAAAAATTAACACAAAAACACGCGAGG
This sequence comes from Viscum album, assembly GCA_963277665.1. NCBI lineage: Eukaryota > Viridiplantae > Streptophyta > Magnoliopsida > Santalales > Viscaceae > Viscum > Viscum album. Next base: position 196,703,450 of record OY728135.1, on the reverse strand, counting down.
TCGAGATTTTGTGTAAATTGTGAGAGCGTGATCTTAATCGATAATAGAAGACCAGACAGGATAGATTTGTAGAGTTCAAATATCATCCCTAAACACAATTCATCCTCATTTTCTGAATGGATATGTGCTCTAATTAACCACTGAACATAAGATAACCTTAGAACAACAATCAATGCAGGGTGCTACGATTGCGTGTTCTGAAGCAAGCCGAGGGTTTAAGTAATTTCATCTTTGTGGTTAAGTTAACTCTATTAGGGTTTGAGTGTTAACAAATTAGGGGATCATAATTAAGTGGATATTGATTTAAATGATAATTATTAATAATAAAATAAATAGTTAGAGTTAGATCTATTACGCCTTTTAAAATATTTTCTAAAAAAACATCTTCTTGTTGTGTCTTTTTAATCAAACATCATTTCAAAATTAAAAACAAAAAAAATGAAATCGTCTTCCAGCAAACTTCCTCATGTTTTATAAATGATAAACAACCACCCCATCCTTTAATTTAGGCTTTTAATTATACTCTATTTTACTTTTATAATACCTTTTAGAAGTTGTTTTAATTTACTTCGTCTTTTGAGAGATGAACTTGGTCAGCCACTCTGCTGCACCTAAAAACCCAAAATCCACTAATCATTTGAGGGAACCAACGACAGTGCTATTTCAAATACTCTAGAAAAGGAAATAAGGGGAATAAGAGAAAATCTAACATTCCACCCTACAATAATTGTGGGAAGAAACCCCTTGGTACTTTCTTAAAGTTAATGAGAGTTTATTACAAGTGTGGAGAAAAGGTCCAACAAGATAGTGATTTCATGGAGAAGAAAAAAGCTATCAATGTTCAATAATACAATTTTAAATAGATGGGACATTATGAAAATGATTTTCCTAAGAATCAAGGAAATCTTCCACATAAAAGGACAAGGGATCAAGTCCATGCTTATGAAATCACAATAGGTAAGGTTGAAACTCCTAATGATATAGTGGAAGGTTTTATAATCATCTCCTCAAATTTAGCCAAATATTCATTTGATTTTGGATCCTCTCATTCCTTTATATCTTCCATTTTTTTTTAAAAAAAATTAGATATTTCCAATATACATTAACAAGGTAGTTGTCATTCAAAACCCCTAAGGTAAGTCTCATTGCAATAATGATGTGTCATCCAGTTCTCATTATAGCATATCAACATTTTTTATCTGCTAAAATTTTCATTATTCATATGGTTGTGTTTTATATAATCCTCAGTATGTATTGGATATCAAAATATGATGTGAAAATTTATTGCAAGAAGAAGGAAGTTATGATTTGTGAGGAATATGTAGAATCCCTTATATTAGAGCAGAAATGTATTCATTTGATTCTTATCTAGATCCACCGCCAGCATTTCATCTAAATGAAATTATTGAGAAGGAAGAGAAAACATCATCTATTGGTGAAGAAAGAAATATTCAAATTGAGGATGTACCTATTGTAAAAGAATACATTGATGTATTTCCATAGGATTTACCTAGACATTCTCTAGAGTGAGAGGTTGAGTTTTTTATTGATTTAATCCCTAATGAAATATTAATATCAAAGACTCCCTATAGAATGACCATTTTGGAATTAGTAGAGCTAAAGAAATGACTAGAGGAGTTAGGTAATAAGGGATTTATTCACCAGAGTATTTCTCCATGGGGAGGCCCAATTCTTTATGATAAGAAAAAAGATGGATCAATGAGACTGGTCATTTACTATAGAGAAATATATTCTATTACAATAAATAAAAAGTATCATCTTCCTTGCATTGATGATTTTTTTGATCAAATTCATGTAGCTCGGTATTTTTTTGAATATTGACATTTTTCTAGAAATCATCAATTATGTGTAAAGTATGAATACATTCTGAAGATATTTTTTCAGATGAGGTATGGTCATTATGAATTTACAGTAATTCTATTTGGATTGACTAATGAACACTCTTTTTTCATGGATCTAATGAATAGAGTGTTCAAGAAATATCATTATTATTTTGTCATGGTATTTATTGATGATATCTTGGTATACTCCAAAAGTTACGAAGACCATGAGAACCACTTGCAGATTGTTCTGAAGACTCTTAGAAGAAATGACCTATATGGAAATTTTAGGAAGTGTGAATTATAGATTCATAAAATTTCTTTTCTTATTCATATTATCTCAAAAGATGATATCTCTACTAATCTTACAAAGACAAGGGAAATCCAAGAATGGAAAGCACTAATTAGTATAATTGAGGTATGCAGTTTTATTGGTTTAGCAGGTTACTGTTTTCCTTTTGTCCATAATTTCATCTGATTGGCTAGCCCATTAACCAAACTCAAACATAAAGGGGTTAAATTAGTTTTGACAAAGAGTGTGAATAATTTTTTGAATAATTGAAGAGAATATTAGTCAATGCTCCTATCTTATCCTTACCATCTAGAAATGATGAGTTTGTTATTTATAGTGATGTATCAATGAAAAGGCTTGGTTTTGTCCTTATGTAGAATGATTGTGTAATTGCTTATGCATTATGGAAATTAAAAATTCTTGAAAGAAACTACTCAACTCATGATCTTGAGTTAGCTGTGGTAATCTTTGCTATGAAGATATGGAGACACTATCCCTACGGTGAAAGTGATGAAATATATACAAATAATTTTTTTTTGAAATATATTATCTTACAGAAAGAACTCAAAATGAGACAAAGGAAATTTCTTGATCTACTAAAGGATTATGATTTCACAATACACTACCACCCAGAGAAGGAAAATAAGGTGGAATATGCTTTGATCATAAAATACCATGGAGTTCTAAACAAAATGAGAGCTGAAAAAGATCATATGTTCATGGATCTAGTAAATATAGATATGATAATTACCATTAAAGGTGAATAATCACTACTTTTTCAAATGGTTGTTAATACTTATTTACTATAAAGGATAAAAATTTCTTAGTCTGATGATGAAGAGTTTCAAAAGTAAATTAAATTTTTGAATAATGGTAAATTGATTGAGTTTGTATTTAAAGAGGGTATTTTGAAATTTGGTAAGACCATTTTTGTTTTTTCTATACCTAAGATAAAAAAGGAATTATTGGATCATGCTCATAGCTCTAATTTTTCTATACAACCTGGTAGCACTAAGATGTATAGATATTTGAAGAAAAAATTTTAGTGGGACAACATAAAGAGGGAGATTACTAATTATGTGTTAAGATGTTTGGTTTTTTTCAATAGGTGAAGGCTAGAAGACAACATCCTAGAGGATTCTTGCAACCTCTTCCAATAACTGTGTGGAAATGGGATGATATTATGATATAATTTATCATGAGGCTACAAAAGACTCCGAGAAGAAATGATCTGATATGGGTTCTTGTTGATTGTCTTACCAAATTATCACATTTTCTTTCTATAAGATAATATTTACCTCCGGGATGTCTAGAAAGACTTTACATTATTTAAGTTGTAATACTTCATGGTGTACCCCTATCAATTGTTTCTGACTGTGATCCCGGTTTTACATCAAGATTCTAGAAAAGTATTCATAAAGACCTAGATATTGAGCTTTGTTTGAGCACTTCCTACCACCCTCAAATTGATGGACAATAAGAAAGGACTATTCAAACATTAGATGACATGTTGAGATCGTGATCAATTGGATTTCAAGGTATGGGGGATCAGTATTTACCTCTAGTATAATTTTTCTATAATAATAGCTTCCATTCAAGTATTCAAATGGAACCATATGAAGAGTTATATGGAAACGGATGTCATACTCCAACTTGTTGGGGTGATATTGTGAAAGAAAACTCATAGGCCCAAAACATGTTGATGAAAAAACAGAAAAGGTGAAGATTATTCAAACTCATATCAAAACAGCTCAAAGTAGGAAAAAGAGTTATGTCAATAACTGAAGGAAGGATTTGGAATTTCAAGTAGGAGATCACATTTTCTTGAAGGTATCTCCATGGAAGGGTGCTATAAGATTCGGTAAGAAGTGTAAATTAAGTATCAGGTACATTGGACCATTTGAAATTATAGAATGAATTGGAGCTCTAGATTACTATTTGGAAATGCCACCAAGTCTCTCAAAATTTCATGATGTGTTCCATGTATCACTATTAAGGAAATAAATGCCAAACCAAACGCATGTACTCACCTATAAAGAAATATAACTGGAACCTGATCTATCTTATTGTGAAGATCCTATCGAGATTCTTCATATTAGTGAAACAATTTTAGGAAATTGGACGACTTGCCTAGTAAAAGTTCTTTAGAGAAACCATAAAATGGAAGAGGTGATGTGGGAACCTGGAGAACTTATGATGGAAAACCACCTGAATCTTTTTATGAAGTGAAATTCTATAAATTTCAAGGAAAAATTATTTGAAGGATGAAAGACTGTAACACCCCAATTTTCAACAGTATGCTTCCTTTTAAATAATTCTATAGCTTGCACAATACACAACATCGAGTTCGAGCGCACCATGACCTATCAAACTGGTCGTTTAAAAAGAGTTTATGAATAGTATTAATCAAATTACGAAATTTATAATTTTTTATTTTTCAAAATAGACTTATTTATTGAATTTGGAACATCAAAATTAGATTTGGGTGAATTTTTTGGTATTTTTCTAAAAAGTTTAAATTTTTGAGGCATAGTGAAAAATTCTGCATTGTTGTTAAAAACCAAATTTTTTATTTAATTAATTATTTTACTATAAATTGATTATAAAATCATAGTATATAAATAATACATATATTAATCCAATATAGTTCATTGGAATCATTTTATAATAGAATTAGATATAAAAATTTATTGAACTTTTGAACGTCTCTTTTACCCGCCTTCTAGCCACATCTACGGGATTTGCATTAAAAGTAATTTTACCACTTCAATGAACACAATTTAAAAAAATAGACACAAATTGATGTAATAATTATGAAAAATGTGATTTAATACGATCAAAATAATTTTTGGTGGATAGTAACTTTTAAAATTTTATTTACCACAATTAAAGGTAAATAGTGTAAATAAAGGTAAAAATAATATTATAATAATATAATATTATCCTAAAACTTGCCCAAATTTTATTGAAGAATTCGGTTTCAACCAAAATAATCCTTATGTCAAAAATATGATCTTTTTTACGCCACATGTGTTATATTAGGATATTTATTATATTTTATTAAAATAATTGTTTAAAATGTCATTTCAATTTTCAATAAATATATGATTTTTAATATTTAGTTATATAAGTTATATGGTCAACTATATATTTTCTTTATAAATATAAAATGATTATCTACATCATATTAATTTATTTATTATTTCTAGAGATTAAATAATTATCATTAATGATGAAACAACAGTGAAACAGAAATTATTTGATTAATAGAAATACAAAATAAATAATATTAAAAATATTAAAATAAATATATTTGAATTAATTAATGTTATTCAAAAAAAATTATAGGTAAAATCGACATGTTAGTGACATAATGGAAGTATTAGTTTGAAGTTATCATGATGGTTTAATATTTTTAAAAATTAAAATACTGAATAGTATCAAAACTGACATAAATGGTACTTTAAAATATATAATATTTTATTAAATTTTATAAAATTCATAAAAATATAAGGTTCATCCAAATAACTATTATAGAATTGAATATGTCATAACTGATCCAATTGGGGTTTTTTGGCATTTTATTGTAACTATATTAACCCTGTAGTACAAAAAAATGAGTAGACACAAAGTTAAAACTGTTCAACTAAGAGTTAAACCCAAAAGATAAGGTTACTTTTGTTACCTAAATTTTTATAAAAAATATTTTTTGGGAGGATTTGGACTCATCCTCATCTTATCCTCGAAATAACTCACTTTGGATCAATTTTAAACATAAAATCAATTTATAATAAATTAATAGTTTTAGAGTATTTAAACGTGACCCTCCCCTTTATTATAAAAGGAAACCTATCCTTCTATTTTATTCACACCAATAAATCCATTTGGATCAGCCAACCCATGACCACTTCACCTCTAAACTTCCCTAAATTCGTCCTACATTCCATACTTTGGGCAGAAATCCATCCTAAGGAGTCATTTTGTGCAAAATAAGAGGAGATACTCAACAAAGAGGTAATTGTTTTAACAATTCCATTCAATTTATTTTCTTCTTCTACTTCTTCCTCCTATGTTTTTTCTATACTAAAGTAATAAATATAGTATCATATAAATTTTGATATTTTAATATGATTATGGGATAACCATATTCCTTATTTTATCAATCCTATGAAGAACAATATCAACATGCATGTGTACGTATGGCATGTCGTCTCCGCGTCGTGGTGTAATTTTTTATTCAAAACTATTTTATTTGGATGGGTATAATTATGAGTATAATGGATATAAATAATGAATATAACAAGATAATTATTCCTTATAATTAATATATCATCCAATTCCATACCATTTAAACATCAATAGAATGATACAGTCGCTCATGTGTATGTATGGCTTGTCATCTCCACGACGCGGTTAGAATCATTATCCACGTTAACCATTCAAGAATAATTATAAAATTTATATTATGAGTAAAAATAATTATAGTGAACTTTTTATCATTATTTATATGAATAAAAAACATCTTATTCCAAACCAACACGACGTACACAACAAAACATGCATAGAAAAATGAAGCAGTTAACACCTGAAATAATGGTAATGCTGAAATATTATTTACAAAATATATAAGAGGATCATAAATGATATAATAAATTTTAATATAGTTATGGTATAATTAAATAACATTTTTTAACAAATATAAAGGAGTTTAATACACCCTAAACTAAATTAAAGTCTAAGTTAAGGGTTAATTTTACAATCTTATTATTATCTAAGGTTGTTTATATGATGTATCTACTAGGAAATATTTATCATCCTTGTCCATGTTTCTTAAAATGTATTTCAAAATATTATAAATAATTATTTAAAGTCATATTTAACCATTTTTAAATTTTTGTAAAACATTTTGAATGGAATGTTTCTGTCATTTTCTAAATGAGGTACTTTATGAACTTTTCTACAAATTAAGGAAAGAATGTTTTTTTAACTTATACAGTGTGAGCAGTGATTTTCATTGTCATGAAACCTTAACATTTTGAATATTCCCCTACAATATTACAAGGTAATTTTTAAAATAAATGTTTTATTGTATAAATTTTTGAATATTTTTAAGTAAAAAATGGTTATTTCTCTCAAAGAGTATTAATTATTTTATTAGATTATTTTCATCTATGACAACATCCTTTGTTGGATTTTATGATTAATTGAGGTTGATTTTTTATGATAAAATTTACCATATTGTATTAAAGGGTTTATGATATGTTTGATTATGGATGTTCTATTTTGATACCATTCATGATTTAGGGTTAAATTATTAACATTTAGTATGATAGTTTTAATACGAATGTTTATGTTGGTTATGTTTCATCCTTTTCATATAAGGAATGCATTGGACTTAGTAAGTGACGGGTTGGGGGCCGCTTAATAAAATCCCTATGGGTTGGGAATCAGTTAATGAAATCCCCTTAATACATTATTAGTTCTCATAAGACAAACTATTTTGGGTTTTGACTAATGTCTTAGCTGTATAATTATAGTCTTCGCATGAGGCTTTCACAATATGATTATGATGTCCAGTATTATGCATTCCCTCATTTTGATATCAGTTAATGATAATACATGTGATTATTCTACTAGTATAATATCCATGTAAAAATTTAAATGTTATTAATTGATTAATTATTTCCATATTATACTCAAGATTATATTTAAAAGGCCTGTGTTTTGATTTTACACCTTGACTTTAAAGTTTATGCTTATTTATGACAACATCCACTATATTGTTTACCCTTACTGAGCATCTAATCTCACCCCTTTCTTATATTTAATTTTTTCCAAGATGTGAAAAAGTATATTATGAAAAACTAGTAAGGATAATCTAAGTAAAATGAGTGTTTTCAAAGGAGATACTATGTTTTTTTTCATTTCATTATGTAATGTAAGACTTATGTTTGTATCTGGTTTTTTCAAGGCTAATAAACTTATCGGTCCTTAAAAATTTTATTTTTTGTGATCAATCCAATGTAATAAAATAATGCACCAAATTTGGGTAACTGGGGTCATGTAATTACAAATATCTTCTCATTTTTTTCTTTACATATGAAAGAAATGTTGGACACAACTGCTTCTATGAGGAGCTGTTGCGTACTTGATCAGAAAATTGTCTAGTGTTTCAATAAGATACCATGTACTACTCAATTATTTTATTTAAAATGATCATACTTTAGATATTTTTATAAGGAGTTTTTATGGAACACCTGGGTGGGACCCTACTGATCCTCTTAGCTCACACCCCACATACCCCTTCTGTGGTGCATAGACCTAGTTATATCTTTTTATACAAGGAAATGCAAGGTGTCGTGGTGAGGTGGTGAGGTTTCTAGTAAATTTAGTTTGGGTAGCTGGTGGAGAGATGGTGGGGGTTTTCCTATGCTATCACATGGAGTATAATTTCTTGTTTTGTTGTCATTTGATGTTTGGACTTATACTTGTAGTATGTAGCTACATTGAGTTCTTTGGTTTCCACTATTTGTTTTAGTTATGAAATATATTTTTCTTCTTATATTGTATCTTTTATCTATATATGTTCCATGTAGTTACTTTTGGTTGGGTGAAATCATTCCATATGGTTTTTGAGTGATGCATGGGTTCTATTTTCTAGCCTGTGGGGATCAGGGACACCCTTTTGGTATGTGATGGTTTGGGTCGAATACTAGTTTGAGAGGGTATTCAGGTTGGATCATTACAATTTGGTATCAAAGGTTGTATATCTTTAAGATTCCTTTCCTTAATATATATGGTAGACTAGATATAGTATTTTTGGGACTTGAGAGGTATATTGTAGTGAGTTCATATCTATCTCTTTTTGAAATGAGACTCAAGTTACCATGGAATTTTGGGATGTGTGTCTCGTATTTTGAGTTTTTATTGTTGATTTCAGTTTTTTATTATGTGATTTCTAGTTCTAACTGAGATTTTTCTATTGTTTGAATATTAATTTTATTTTAGTGTGTATTTATATGTCCCTGAGATGTATTCTGTAAGTTCCTCTAGAGTATACAGCTGATTATCCTCATGGAAATCCTCTGATAAATCAGAATCTAATTAAGAGTATTGTGTGGACAGTTCGTGTTGTTGATCAGAATGTACAAAAAGTTCATAATGCATTCGTTGAGGTACATATAGAAGTTGGAGGAGAGAGGGATCAATAATGGGAGTTATTGAGTGAGAATACACCATGCATTAAAGGTATGAATGAACCTCAACAGGCGTAGGACTAGATGGACAAGATCAATCAGGTATTAGAATTCTTGGATACACCTAATAGTATCAAGGTGAAGTATGTTGTGTTTCGACTCAAGGTTCATAGAAAGAGGTGATGGGATTCCATGCTATAGGAAGATAAGCATGTGGGATTGGACTGGAAGTGTTTTTAGACTCTCTTCTTCTAGAAATTTTGTGTAGAGTCATTGATGATGGATAATTCTCTAGAGTTCCTATCTTTACATTAGGGAGAGTGTGTGGTGTCAGTATACACCAATCAGTTTGATGAGTTGGTTAATTTTGCACAAGAGGTGCTGAAGAGTGACCAGCTGAAAGATCATAAGTACCTACATAGTTTGTGACCAAATATCAAATCACAAATATATATGAAAAATATTTCGACCTATGTAGAGATAGTGGACAAGGATATAATGGTATAAATAACTATGGTAGGAAATGTTGGATCTACTTCCTCTTTTATTCCACCTAGTGAAATATTCAGTGGCATGATAGGGAAAAATAGAAAGTGGAAGGATCATTATAGGAGTGTCAGAGGTTGTTCTCAGTGGATGTAATACTTAATACCTTTAATTATAGTTAGTATTGTGCCTCATAATTACTATCAGTGTAGAAAGGTTAGACACAACTGACATTCTTTTCCTTCACTAGAAAATAGGTGTAACAACTATGGGGATTACAGTCATCTACAGTGCTTCTGCTAGGCCATTTATACTCCATGATATGGTGAAGGATCATTAGCTCCAAAGGCTACTGCGGTGCAATTAGATTCTTCAAGGACTACAGGGATCCAACCATGGGCCTTAAGAGTGATGCACCTTTACACAACAGATGAGTTTTCATTAGAGGTATATGTGGTACTAGTGACAATAAAAGGTTCCATATTTATTTCATCCTCTCTAGCGATCACATTATTTGATATTGGTTCTTCCCACTCATTTATATCTATCAATTTTGTTGATATGTTTAACCTATCAATAATACTCATGTCCTTTGTTGTAGTGTTAGTTTCACCTCTAGGGAAGAGGAAATATCGAGGGTTTTTATGTCCTTGTGTTATATAAATAGATGATATGGAGTTAGTCTAGGATTTTTTTTATTCTTTATATGTATTTTTTTGACATCATTATCAAAATGGATTGTATTTTTCTCATCGATCTGAGGTTGATTGTGGATATTGGGATTCAAGGTCTGGTCATGCAGGACCTTCCCTCACAGATATCAAGAGTATGTTGTCTATTGTTACAGTTTAACCTAAAGATGTTTCTTATTTTATTGATCTTCCTACCATTTTTCGGGGTTTTCTTAATGTTTGTCCAGAAATTTCTATGTATTTCATCCAAAGATAGAGGTAGAGTTTATTGTTGACCTGTTTCTAGAGACACATCCGATATTGATACCTTCTTATCATATGGAACTATCAGAGCTAAAATATCTCAATATTAAGTTAGATGATCTAGTGAAAATGGGTTTTGTTCTCCCTAGTGTTTCACCGTTGGAAATCCTAGTTCTCTTTTACAAGAAGGTGGATGGTTCACTCCGATTATGTGTGTGCTATCAGAAGTTGAACCGGGTAAAAATTAAGAACAAGTATCTTTTCCACATATAGATGGTTTTTTTGATCATTTAAAGTGGGAAAGTGATTTTTTAAGATTAATCTTTGGTCATTTTATCATAAGATCATAGTTCAGGAGTCTAATATACTGAAGATATCGTTTTTGAGCAGGTATGGCCACTATGAATATCTCGTGATACCATTTGGTTTTACCAACACTCCTACCGTTTTCATTGATTTGGTGAATTGTATATTCCATAAGTATCTTGACACTTTTGTAGTAGTTTTTGTAATGACCTGAAGGTTTTATAAAATTTGTTTCGAAAATTTGTGTGTTACTTCATTTTATACTCCACAAAAATACATCCTTTAATTAATGAAGCGACATCGTTTGGTTTCGACTATCATATGAATATTGGCCAATACGACCATTAGAAAATAAACTCTTAACATTATAATTTTTTTATAAATACAAGTGATCTTGGTTAACTAATACATAAAGAAGAGTCGATGGCCTCATCCTGTAGACTCGGGCCGTATGAAGCCCATCTGTTAGAGCTTGGGAAGGAGGTAGCATCTATGGGCTTTGCTATGGAAAAATACCAAGCTGAGCTTCAACATATGAAGATTGAATGGAATTGCCTAAGGGTGAATTTCATGCAAATAGAAATCACCACTCGGACAATGTTGTTTGAGCCACCACAAGATTTTATCACCATAGCACACCTTAAACTTAGGTCATATGTATGTGTTAGAAGGGGCTATATAATTAGGCCTTAGTTACGTTGTGTAATCCTTTTTTATAAATAAAATTGTAATTTATTATTATGTTAAATTTGTGAATTTATAATGTACGAATAAATGTAGGATGAAGTTCCATATTATTAATGAATTTTGGAAAAAGGGGTATTTTAAAATATTTTTGTAAACATTAAATAATTATTAATGGGAAATGATTTTCAGAAAATGGTCTTCTATAATTTTGACTAGAAAGGAATTTAGAGTCTAATAAGATCAAATTGTTTTTTAGTTAATAGTAGAGTATGAATAGTAACATACCCTTATGAATAGTAATTAATAGTAATTAATAGTAAATCAGCCAAAAAAATAGAAACCTCACCCATGAATGTTTAAATACAATTTAGACATCATAAAAGTGAAAAAATGAACATAGTATAAGTTTTGTTATTTTTGTAGGTCATAAATATTTGATTTACAATTTTATAAATAATTTAGTAATTTAAAATGAAAATGTATTTTCATAAAATTTAATCATAAATCTTTAATTTATTGTCTTGTGGTTATACGATAATTTTATGGGACCTTGATTACTTTTTCATGGTGTTACAAGATAAGTTATAATTTTAGAGTTGTTTTCTTGAATAAATAATGATTTTATTTAAAAATTAAATTAAAAATATATAAATAATTATTTTCATAAAATAGAGTTCATTTTTGAATTCAGAGCATCAACAATAGGTAAGGGTAATTTTTTGGGATTTTTCTAAAACAGTTGAATTTTCAGTGAATAGTAAAAATGCAGTTTTGAGTTTCGAGTGTTTAATGACATCATTGATGATGTAATCATGATGTAATAAATCTGGTCCACTTGTGAACAGTAAGATATGGTATGATTTTTCCCAAGTGGACAATACCATGGGCAAATACCATGGGCAAGCCCATGGTTTTGCAAATACCATCGATGAGGTGTCCCTTGGAAATTAATTAAATATTCCCCCTCTTTCCCTATAAATACCAAGCCATTCCCTCATTAATTTCATTCCAAAATCCTTATCAACTATGTTCTAGTATTTTTACCTCCCAATGAGTCCTCCAAAGGTTCCCTCAATCCCCCCAAGGTCCCAACCCTCAAGCTTTTGAAGTTACTCTTCATGGTAAGGGAACCTTTCACCCTCCTTTTTTCAGTCTTGATTTCCTTTATGTTATGTCTTCAAATTTCCATATTCTTATGTGGCTTTATGTTCTTATATATTCTTATTAATACCCATTTAATGTCCAAATTATGATATACCCTTTCCACTCTCATCAATTGTTTTCTGAACTTTTGAGCAATGTCGTTAGGCTGCCGAATTTTTCGTAAAAGAAATAGGGTCTTATCTTTTCATTCATGTTTTCTTTTCATGTGGTATGTCATTAAAATATCCATACCATGATCTTATTATGTAACCATACTATATTATGAATTATTTATGAGTGTTTGACCCTTTTACCCTTTATTTTTTAATGTTTTCTAAAATGATGTTACGTAGTCGTTATGCTACAAAATGTTCGCCTCAAAATCTGTCTCTTTTTCTAAAGAAATTATCTTGTATTATTTATGTGGATACCCAAATATATATTCATTTCTAGGGGTATTCATCAATAAATAAAATTGACCTATTTAATTCTGTAATTTATATACATATAACCCTCACTCTCTTTCCATGGGTTATAAATGACATAATGATCTTATTTTTAAGTACTCTTTTTAACGTCACGATTTTGAAATGAAACCCATTTATTTGATTCTATTTGGGTTATTTATGAAATGTTTGATTGTGATATATTTGGATTACATGAAAAAAGACATATTAAGGGTGCTCCCTGATATCACTCCAATGCATTGGGTAAAGAATTAATCTCTAGAGATGACAAGTTTCACGATACCTTGGTGAATAACCTTGGTAATGTTTTTTATAAAAACATGGGAATGAACCTTGGTGATATGTTCATGAATGTCTAAATGAAATTTTTTATACAAATATTCAAGTTGTGATTCATGTTCTTTTTATTATGATATACCTATTTTTTCATTTCTCATGTCTTGTGGTTTTCATCAAGTTCTTATTGATATCACAAGTAAACTGATTCCCTTGATTTCCTTACTGGGCCTTCTGCTCACCCTTTCCTTTGATATATGTCTCCAGGTTATGAGATGAAGCAATTGTACTTAGGATGAACTTATTATGAAGCATTACAATAGAATTATAATAATGTTTTATGTTGTTTTCATGTTATATGTTCCCTCTTTCCAAGACACTAGACTTTAAAGATCCTCTGTTTGTAAAATGGAATGAAAAGTTATGTAATATAAATGTAGGATTCCATAGATGGTATCAAAGGACAGTTTAGTTATTTATGAAAATTATGCTATTAAAACTTTAGGAAAATTCCTACATAAAAGTTTAAATATATAAAACTTATTGGTATTTTGGTGAGTATCGAGTAATTGGTTTATAAATAAAATACATCCATGTCTGGATACGAGAGGGTAGATGCGGCTCTTGAAAAGATATACATAGGAGTGAAAACTCCAACAAGGAGTGTTAGGATTAACCCAGGGTATCCTGGTACATGACAACAGGCCTTGCTGCACTTTTGGTTAAGACACTTTTGGGGGATATTCTTGGTTAATCATAAGCTTTTTATGAATCATTATGAAGGATTAATAGAGAAATGTAATTGTTTAAAGCATGAAGTTTTAAGACATAAAATCCTTTATGGTTAAAAGATTCATAAATCAATTCAGTTTCTCACTAAGATTTTATTCTTTTAGAAAATGGTGGTAAATAGAAGGAACCATGCAATTGGTGACCGCGGTGTACCATGTGCTAACAACCCTCTGATAGAAGCCAAAATGGAAAATTTCATGCGAATGATGAACCAACTGACTCAACTTATGGTAAATAACTTTAATCAAGATGACAGACTGATTTCATAGTGAAGGGAACAACTTTCTATTAAATAATTTATGCGTCAATGACCACCAACCTTTAGTGGATCTACTGACCCATTGATTGCTAAACAATGGATCATCTCTATTGAGAAAATATTTTTTGTGCTCCACTGTTCTGAATAAGAGAAGGTTACCTTGGTTGTTTATCACTAAGAGGGAGTAGTTTATCCATGGTGGGAACTGATTAAAAACACAAGGCCAAGATTAGAAGTTAAATCTGTAGAGTGGGAATAATTCCTAGGGATATTCTTCAAGAAGTATTTCCCTCGATTGATGTGAACAAAAATGGAGAAGGAGTTTCTCAAGTTGAAGCATAATGAGATTGAATCTGTGGGAATCTATGAGATGAACTTCACAAGGATTTCACGTTACACATCTATCTTTGTCATGGATCCAAATGGTAAGTTTGATAGATTCTTCGGTGGACTAAGACCTCATCTTCAGAAGAATCTATCCAACCAAGATTATGATAGCTACGAGGAGATCCTGCGAAGTGTGATGAAAGTTAAACTAGAGTTGGGTGATCCGTAATGGTCTCATCAATAAAATGGAAAGAAAATATCAATATAGCCAATCTTAGGGAGGATCTACGATTAGGGAAGAGGAGGAAATCAATTTCAACCGCCCACATGTAATAAATATGGGAAGAAGCATTTGGGGAACTGCCTGCTCAGGAGCAGGAAATGATACAAGTGTGGAAGGGATGGCCATATCTCATGGAATTTTCATAGTAAAGTGAAGCCACAACTTCCCAACACTAATGACAAAGGGAAGATGGTGCATGCCTTACCTGATGTCCAATACTATAAGTGTAGACAACTTGGACGCTTTTCCAATCACGGTCCAAATCTGAGGGCAGTGGAGGGGAATCACCATTAACCTCAGCTTAGGCCAAGGGAGCAAGGTCATGCTTTTTAAATCACTACCGCTGAAGTTGAAGCACTAAATGATGTGGTGGCAGGTACTCTTTTTGTTCTCTGAAAGCTATCAAGTGCTTTGTTTGATTCTGGTTCTACACATTCCTTAATTTCTTCCATGTTTGCAAAGAATTGAGAATTAACCCCCAATTTTCTAAAATTAGAGTTATCAATTAAGACTCATGGTGGGATTATATAAGCATCATCAGTGTTTATAAACTCTAGTATTAACTTTAGTGAGCACAATATTATCACAAATATAGTAGTCATTATCATGCTGAAATTTGACATTATACTAGGGATGGACTGGATCTCAAAGTATAATGCTATGATCAAATGCAGAAGCAAGTAAATATCAGTAGTCTTGAATGAAAAACCTATAGTTATCTTCCAAGGAGAGAAATTTCAACCTGATCTTTGTCTAGAAGAACCGCCTATATCATTCTTTATGGAGTTTATCGGTGAAGAAGAAGAAGGAAATGAGAGTTTTAGGATAGAAAATCTCCCCATCGTCCAAGAATACATTGATGTATTTCCTAAGGAGTTACCGAGACCTACCCAATAAAGAGAGGTATATTTCACCATTAAACTCGTATCTAGATCCCATCTAATATCGAAGACCCCATAAAGGATGGAAAATGTAGAGCTAGAAGAATTAAAGAAACAACCCCAAGATCTTTTGGAGAAGGGTTTTATCTGACTAAGTGTGTCTCCTTGGGGATCACCAGATCTCTTTGTGAAGAAGAAGGATGAATCGATGTGGCTATGCATTGATTATAGAGAACTGAACGGGGTCATATTGAAGAACAATTACCCTCTTCCAAGAATTGATGAATTATTTGACCAACTTTGTGGGGATCAATTCTTCCCTAAGATTGATCTTCAATATGGTTATCATCAATTGAGGGTGAATAAAGAAGATGTTCCAAAAACTACCTTATGATCAAGATATGGGAATTATGGGTTTTTTGTTATTCCCTTCAGACTAATTAATACACCTTCTATTTTTATGGATTTGATGAATAAATTCTTTAAGGACTACCTTGATAAGTTTGTGGTAGTTTTTATTGATGATATTCTGATATATTCCAAAAATCGTGAGGAGTATGAGGATTATCTAAGGGTTATTTTTCAAACTCTATGGAAGGAATGGATTTTTTGAAAGTTCATAAAATGTGAATTTTGGTTGCAAAAAGTTTCCTTCTTGGGGAACATTATTACCAATGAAAAAATCACAATTGACCCTAAAAAGAAAAAAGTTGTAGAGGAGTGGCCTCAACCTACAACAATAACTCAGATTCGTAGTTTCCTTGGTTTAAAGAGATATTATAGGATGTTTGTGAATAAATTTTCACGACTTTCTAATCCATTAACCAAGTTAACTCGAAAAGGGGTCATGTTTATCGGGAAAAAGGAGTGTGAGGAAAGTTTCCAAGAGATGAAGAAGAGATTGGTTACTGCACTGGTGATAACTCTTCCCTCAAGTAGAGAAGGATTCGTTATTTTTAGCAATGCATCTTTGAAAGGGCTTGGGTGCGTCCTCATGCAAAATAAAAAAGTCATTGCTTATGAATCTCGACAGTTGAAGACTCATGAGAAAAACTATCCTATGCATGATCTGGAGGTGGATGCGATCGTTTTTTCTCTGAAGATATGGAGGCACTATCTTTATGTGGAGAAATGTGATATATACATAGACCACCAAAGTTTGAGGTATATTTTCACACAAAATGAATTCAAGATGAGACAGAGGAGATGGTTGGAACTTCTCAAAGACTATGATTGTTCAATTCATTATCATCCTGGAAGAGAAAACAAAGTCACTGATTCATTAAGCAGGAAAGACCGAGTTGTTCTTTCCATGATGAGGATTCAAAGAGATCCTTTGATCAATGACCTAGTAAATCAAGACATGGGAATTATAAGGGAAGGGGAATCATCAGCCCTAAACCAAATGATTTCTCAACTATCATTACTAGAGAAAATCAAGAAATATCAGAAAAAATATCCTTTGTTACAGAAGAAGTTTAAGGCTGTAAAGGATGGGATGTTTCCTAAGATAAATATTGATGAAGAAGGTGTACTGGAATTTCATAAAATACTATGTGTTCCATCTATTTTGGAAATAAAGAAGGAGTTGAGGGATGAATCTCATAGCTCTACAATCTCTATACATCCTGGAAGCACAAAAATGTATAGAGACCTTCGTGATCATTATTGGTGGGATAATATGAAATGGGAGATTGCTGACTACACTTCAAGGTTCTTGGTATGTCAACAAGTAAAGGCAGAGTGGAAACTTTCTAAAGGGGTATTTCAACCTCTACCCATACCATCATGGATGTGGGACAATATCACTATGGACTTCGTCACTGGTCTCCTGATAACTTCCAAGGGAAATAATGTGATACGGGTTATTGTAGACCGTCTCACCAAGACTGCCCATTTTATCTCCATTCAGGAAGATTTATCTCTTGATAAAATTTCTAATATTTATGTGAAGGAAGTGGTAAGGATGTATGGAGTTCCACTTTCTATCGTATCTGATCATGACCCAAGGTTCACATCAAAATTCTAAAAAATTATTCAACATGCTATGAGCACTGAATTGAATTTTTGTATGGCATATCACCCCAAAACTGATGTCCAATCTGAAAGGACTATTCAAACAATTGAGGATATACTAAGAACATGCTCAATGGAATTTAAAGGTGGATGTGATCAACATCTCCCTTTAGTTGAGTTCTCTTACAACAACATCTTCCACTCAAGCATTCAAATGGCACCCTATAAAGCTCTATATGGTAAGCGATATAGAACTCCTACTTATTGGCATGAATAATGTGAGAGAAATATTCTTAGGCCTTATCTCTTGCAAGAGGTGAAATAAAAGGTCCATAACATCCAGAAACAAATTAAGGCTTCTCAGAGTCTGTAAAAGAGCTATGCTGATAACCATCAAAGGGACTTGAAGTTTGATGTTGGTGACAAGGTCTTTCTTCGAATTTCACCTTGGAAGATATTCATGAGGTTTGGGAAGAAAGGGAATCTCGTCCCTAGGTACATTGGCCCCTATAAAATCTCTGATCGTGTAGGAGTAATGGCCTATCGTCTTGAACTTCCTCCAAATCTAGTACAAGTTCATGATGTCTTCCATGTATCCCATTTGAGGAAGTACAAACCTGACCCTTCACATGTACTAAATCCCAAGGTGGTACAAATAGAACATGAACTATCTCATGAGGAGCAGCCAGAGGAGATATTGGATCGTAGAGACAAGGTTCTGCGCAATAAGACTACCCACCTTGTTAAGGTGTTATGGAGGAACCACAAATATGAAGAAGCCATGTGGGAACCAGAGGATTCTATGAGGAAGAAGTACGGACACCATTTCTATTCTAAGGGTATGAGTTAAAATTTCAGGGATGAAATTTATTAAGGGGGGAAGAATGTAACGGCTCAAACTTTTTAACAATATATTTTTCCTAAATTTGTGTGTTATTTCATTTTATACTCCACAAAACTATATCTTTTAATTAATGAAATGATTGGATTTCGATTGTTATATGACCATTGATCAATATGACTATAAGAAAATAAACTCTTAACATTATAATTATTGTTTATAAATACAAGTGATATTTGTTAATTAATAAAAAAAGAAGACTCGATGGCCTCATTCAGTAGACTCGTGCCATACAAAGCCCATCTGTCAGAGCTTGGGAAGGAGGTAGCATCTTTGGGCTTTTCTCTGGACCAAGCCCAAGATGAGCCTCCACATGTAATGCTTGAACGAAATTGCCTAAGGGAGAATTCCAAGATGATATAAAGCACCACTCGGGCAATTTTTTCGGAGTTGCCCCATGATTCTATCACTATAGCACACCTAACACTTTGGTCCAATGCAGGTGTTATAAGGGGATATGTAACGAGACCTTAGTTACGCTATGTTATCCTTTTGTATAAATAATTTTTTTTTCTTATTATGTTAAATTTTTGAATTTCATATATCTGGATAAATATAGGATGAAGTTCTGTATTATTGATGAATTTTGGAAAAAGGAGTATTTTAAAATATTTTTGTAAGCATTAAATAATTAATAATGTGAAATGATTTTCAGAAAATGGCCTTCGACAATTGTGACCAGAAATAAATTTAGATTCTAATAAGATAATTTTTTAGTGAATAGTAAATTAGGAATAGTAACATACCCTTATTAATAGTAATGAATAGTAAATCAGCCAAAAAAATAGAAGCTTCACCCATGAATGTATAAATACAATTTAGACATCTTAAAAGTGAAAAAACAGTCACAATATAAGTTTTGTTATTTTTGTAGGTCATAAATATTTTATTTAAAATTTTATAATAAATTTAATAATTTAAAATGAAAATTTATTTTCATAAAATTTAATCATAAATTGTTAATTTATTGTTTTTGGTTATACGATAATTTTATGGGACCTTGATTAATTTTTGAAGGTGTTACAAAATAAGTTATAGTTTTAGAGTTATTTTGTTTAATAAACAATGATTTTATTTGAAATTTAAATTAAAAATATTTAGAAAATTATTTTCATAAAATGAAGTTCATTTTTTAATTCAGATCATCGATATTAGGTTAGGGTAAATATTTGGGATTTTTCTGAAATAGTTGAATTTTCAGTGAATAGTAAAAATACAGTTTTGAGTTTTGGGTGTTTAATGACATCATTGATGATTTAATCATGATGTAATAAATCTGGTCGACTTTATAATAGTAATATATGTTATTAGGTGTCCCAATTGGACAATACCATTTGAAAATACCAAGGGCAAGCCCATGGTTTTGCAAATACCACCGATGAAGTGTCCCTTGGAAATTAATTAAATATTCCCTCTCTTTCCCTATAAATACCAAGCCATTCCTTCAATATTTTTATTCCAAAATCCTCCGCAATAATTTTATAGTATTTTTACCTCCTAATTAGTCCTCCCAAGGTACCCTCAAGCCCCCCAAGGTCTCAACATTCATGCTTTCGAAGATACTCTTCAAGGTAAGGGAACCTTTCACCCTCCTCTTTTTAATCGTGATTTCATTTATGTTATGTCTTCTAGTTTCCATATTCTTATGTGTGGGTATGTTATTATATATTTTTATTAATTTAAATTTCAACTCCAAATTATGAGATACCCTTTCCACTCTCATCAATTTAGTTTCGGAATTTTTTAGCGACATCGTTAAGTTGTCGAATTTTTCGTAAAAGAAATAGTGTCTTCTCTTTTCTTTCATGTTTAATTTTCAGGTGGTATGTCATTAAAATATCAATAAAATGATCTTATTATGTACCCATACTGTATTATTAATTATTTATGAGTGTTTTACCATTGTCCCCTCTCTTTTTAATTTTTTCTAAAACGATTTTATATAGTTGTTTTGCTGCAGAATTTTCATCTCAAAATCTCTCTCTTTTTCTCAAGAAATTCTATTGTATTATTTATGTGGATACCCAAATCTATTTTCATTTCTAGGGTTATTCATAAATACATAAAATTTATCTATTTTATTCTGTAATTGACATACATATGACCCTCACTCCCATTCCATGGGTTATAAATGACATAATGATCTCATTTTTAAGTAATTTTTTAAACATCACGATTTTGACATGAAACCCATTTCTTTGATTCTATTTGGGTTATTTATGAAATGTTTGATTATGATCTATTTGGATCACATGAAAATAAATACATATTAAGGGTGAACCCAGATAACACTCCAATTCATTGGATAAGGAATTAATATCTAGAGATGAAAAGTTTCACAATACCTTGGTAAATAACCTTGGTACTGTTTTTTATAACACCTTGGGAATAAACCTTGGTGATATGTTCCTGAATTTATACATGATAATTTTTATCCACATATTCAAGTTGTGATTAATGTTATTTTTATTATGATATTCCTCTTTTTTCATTTCTCATGTCTTGTGGTTTTCATCAAGTTCTTATTGATATCACAAGTAAACTGATTCTCTTAATTTCCTTTCTGGGCCTTCTGCTCACCCTTTCCTTTGATGTATGTCTCCAGGTTATGAGATTAAGAAATTGTACTTAGGATGAATTTATGATGAAGCCATAAAAATTTATTATAAGAATGTTTTATGTTGTTTTCATGTTTTATGTTTCTGATTTCCAAGACACTAGACTTTAAAGATCCTCTATTTATAAAATTTAATGAAAAGTTATGTAATATAAAGGCTGGATTCCATAGTTTTCATATATTAAATTTTGGTTTACTTGTGATATTTTTGAAAGAATGAGCACCATCTGGGTTTTGTTTTGTAAATCCTGGGAAGTCACCATTTTTATGGAAATCATTCAAAATGAAATTTCTAGAGTCAAGAAGTGAAATTATCAGGGATTGTTATTTATAAACATGTATTATCAGTTGATCCTATGAAGGTAAAAGTGGTATTTCTATAGGAGGATCCAAGAAATGTATTTGAAATTCGAAGCTTCCTTGGACTTGCTGGTTACTATCAATGGTTCATTATATATTTCTCAAATTTGGCATCACCTTTGACTTCTATTAATAGGAAAGGGGTTAAATTCATATGGGATGAAAAGTATTAGTCTTCTTTTCACAATATAAAAGAAATTATGACATTGGAACCTATTTTATATTACTTGAGCCCGATGAGGGTTTTTTTTTGTGATTCTTCTAGAACTGTTTTGGGTTATGTACTCATACAGGATGATCATGTGGTATCTTAAAGTCCTTTTTAGCTTAAACTTCATGATAAGAGTTACCCCAATCATGATTTATAGCTCAATGCGGTTATTCATATGCATAAGTGTTGGAAGAGTTATATTTTTAGGGAAAGATTCACAATCTTTTCTAAACATAAGAGTTTGAGATATATCTTTTCTCAGAAGGACTTGAATGTTAGACAGAGGTGGTGGGTGGAATACCTTTAGACATTTGACTTTGATATTTCATATAGCCTAGTAAAGAGGAATATCATTGCAGAAACTCTTAGCTGACAAGTACGATTGCAAGATATTGTGGAATTAAAGGAAGAGTGGAACCTTATGGTTTTTTTCTTAGTTGCATCTGGATTATTAGGATAATGCTTCAGGAATGGTTTTGACCAGTGTTCATTTTTCTTCATCTTTACTTGAGTCTATTATATATATTTAGAAGTAGGATGTTGAGTTTAGATAAATTTGAGAAACCATATATAGCGGGGATACCATTTTAGGTTGGTCTCTTTCTTCAGATAGTATACTCTGTTTTGGGAATTTTTTTTGTCCCAACATCATAAGGGGATCAGTTTTGTTTGACTGTAATAGTTCATTGTATTCTATTCATCCAGGCACTATGAAGAAGTATTATGACATGAGACTGTCATTCTTGTGGTCGGGTATGAAGAGTGATGTTGCTGATTATGTTCCCCACTGTTACACCTTCCAACAGATAAAGGTAGATCATTTGAAACCTTTTAGTTTTCTCCATCCTCTTTCGGTGCCTGATTGTAAATGGAATGTGGTGCCCAAGGAATTATTTTTCAGATTATTACAGACACCCCAAGGGAGAAATGCTATCTGGGTGTCGATTGATCGGTTAAAAAATTCATCTCATTTTGTTCTGATCAAAAACATTGTAAAGGTCGAAGATCTTGGTCAGTTTTATGTTCCGGAAGTTGTGAGGTTTCATGGGGTTCCTTCAGTTGTTGTTTCTAATAGGGATCCTAGGATTATATTAAGGTTATGGAGAAGCCTCTGGGAGGAAATAAGGACTCGAGTTAGATTGATTATAGTTTACTATCCATAGATATATGGTCAGGTAGATCATTCTATTCAAATTATGGAGGATATTCTATATTCCTATGTCTTGGATTTTAGTGGATCTTGGGATATCCATCTGGGACTGATTTAGTTTGTTTATAACAACAATTATCAATCTTTAATCAGAATGGATCCTTTCAAGGATTTCTATGGTCACCCATTCAGGTCACCTCTTTTTTGGGTAGAGGTGGGTAAAGCTTCTTTGGTTGGACTGAGTTTGGTGCACAAGACATCTGGAATGATTCAGGATATACATCGACATATAGTTACCGTGTAGAGTCTAAAGAAGTCCTATGTGGATCAACGGAATTGGCCTTTGGGTTTTTCCATAGGTGACTAATTTTTTATGAAAGTTTCTCCTTGGTTGGGTCATCGTCGGCTCAAAAAACATAGAAATTTGGCTCTGGGATGTGTGGGACCATTTGAGGTCATTGAGAAACTTGGGCAGGTTGCTTATCGGTTGTCATTGTCGTCTCAGTTTAGAAGCATTCATGATTTTTTTCCAAATATCACATATCATGAATTATCATCATGATCCCTCTCACGTTTTGAGTTAGGAAGATATTGATTTAGAGCCAGAAATCTTTGTTGTTGAATAACCTGTTAAGATCATTGACTCTCAATTGAAATTCTTGCATGGGAAGTCAATTATTTTGGTCAAAGTTTTATGGAGACAATATTCAGTTTCTCACGAGGCTTGGTAGAATGATTCATTGATGAGTGAGAATTATTCTCACCTCTTTACCGAAATTTTTTCTTCCACATGACTTCCTGGGGATGGAAATTCTTATAGTGGGGAGTTTATAAAATCTTGTTACCATTTTTATAGTATTTCAATTCACTTTACTAGATTTACTCTTTAATTTGGTCTGTCTTGGGGTTCCCGAGGATGGAGATAATTTGTTGGGGAAAATGAACAAAAGTTCGGGGATGTATTCTTATTTAGATTAATAGAGTCGAGGTATAAAAGTACTAATGGTGCAATGGGATTCATCCCAAGTATGGGGAATTCCCAAGTTGGTTTAGTATTTTTTGTGTAAGAATATGTGTTTTCTACTGTATGTTTGAATATTTTGTGATGTGTGAAGACCCGAATTTTCCATGTACTTTTTTTAATTATATAGAATTATTATGAGTCTGAAAAAATTGATAGCGTGTGATTCCAAGGCCTGGTGTACCAGAAATAAATTTATGAACTTTTTTTAAGGTACGTTCAGTAAACGCATGAGTAGAATTTTCTAACTTTTGAACCGATGCTCGGATTAAAAATCCAAGGGCACCATTGAATTCGAGCACCGGGATTCGCTTAAGGAAGGCTTCACTTTGACCACATTAGATCAAGAGAAAAAGTTATATTTCGGACATTTCAAAGAGTAATAAAATGAATTTGTTATTTTATTCCTATCATTTCTTTTCCTCTAATGTACTAGTGGCAGTGGCGAGACCAATGACGTGTCAATCCATTAAATGGCTTGACTCCTCAAATACTTTGTAACAGTGTTGTTAGAATTAGTAAGGTTCCTATTAAATGAACCCCCATTAATTCCACAAGCGTTACTCACCCTCCCCCTCTCCTATTTATATGGAGCATGGGGAGGATTATTGGCACAACTTCACCAAGAGATGAAGTTCTGATAAAGTGCCACGATGCCAACCACATGAAGGATGGGATCGGTTTTGGTGTGCGGTGACGAGTGACACGGAATCATGAACTGAAGGATTGCGATTGAGTGGAAACATAGTCGGCTTGTTGTGGGGACAACGAACACCAAATCTTCCTCAATCGTGGTCATTCTCTAATGATCTTGAGGTAGGGTTTTCATTTGGTTTAGCCTTAAAATAATTGTTGATTATACTACCCTCTAGCTATCAAGCCAACAAGGAGGGCACGTGCCAAACAAAAAAGGCCCGAACCCTCCGCATTTTGTTGGAATTTGGTGCGTTCTTCACAAGAATTTAATTCAGGTTGGACAACCCAGAACGTTGGGAGACGGTAGTGAGCAACAACGACCAGCCGCAGAGGAGAGGGCGGCGCGTCGTCACACGCCACCATTGAAGAAGGCTGCACCCTTAGCCGTGGTAAGTGACAGTTGTGGCCAAGAAGGAAGTGACGGTGCACTGTCACATGCCACCGAAGAAGGGGGGCGTGGTGAAGGTGGGGGGACCAACCCTTGCGGGTCCCAGAGCAACCGGGCAGTCCCATGTGGTGTCGCTGCTCCATTACCCAAATGGCTTA
Organism: Viscum album; assembly: GCA_963277665.1. NCBI lineage: Eukaryota > Viridiplantae > Streptophyta > Magnoliopsida > Santalales > Viscaceae > Viscum > Viscum album. The sequence continues at coordinate 196,677,761 of OY728135.1, read as the reverse complement.
GTTGTTCGGGAGTAAAGGGGGCGTGCTAACCCCCCCACCCCCACCAGCTTGCAAGATCCCTAGTGGTTTGTGCCCCTCCAAGGGCCAAATCACTTGAACCCCAACAGGTTGCATGTGCCCAGCGGGCCAGCTCCACCGCAGGTCGGGCCACGCGAGCCCAGCGGGGCGCTCCTCCGTGGGTCGGTCCGCGCGAGCCCAGCGGGCCACACCCTTGCGGGCCGGGCGACTTCCCCTTTGCGGGTCGGTCTAGACCGCAGCCCAGCCCATCTAGGTCGAGTCGATCCAAACTGGGTTGGGTAGGCCCAGACCGGGTCGGGCCGGGATGGACCCAACCTAGCCCCTTATAGGCCCAGTTTCGCTAAAATGACCATAACATGAAATGTGGGCATCTGTTTGATGAACCGTCTATGGATCTTGGAACCTTGGAGAGAGAGGGTCCTTTTGGTATACTCCCCATGAGTTTTGGAGAATTTTGGAGTATGTCCGAGTTGGATCGAACCCGAATCCAACGAGTCCCTTGGTACTAAAACACTTATAAGTCACAGATCGGGCGTCTGATTGACGCGTCGTCTATCGTGTTGGAACCCTTAAAACATGTCAGTCCATTGGGATACTTCTTCATGGAAATTATTTTTGGTTGAGGTATGACTAATTTATTGAGGAGCGGTTCTCCCAGAATCAAGCGTACTATGAACGAGAATCCATTGGCTAGCAGTGAGGCGGAGGAGATTGGTTGTGATGTGAAAAATAAATAGAGATCCTGCGTGGGTCAGTACCTATCGATCATGTGTGGTTCAGCGCTTAGAGGTCATGTGTGGATCAGAACATACTGATCTTGTGTGGGTCAAATCTTATGTGGGTCAGCACTTAGCGATCCTATGTGGGTTAGTGCATACCAATCCTGTGTGGATCAGCAGTAGAGCCTCTTGTTAGAATAAGATGATTTAGATTTATGACTAATCATCTTTACTTCTACAATTATGTTATATACCTGATGTGAGATGAGTCTTTTAGCTTTATGGTGTTACAATTGTGGTACTTTCACCTTCGTGGTGTTACCTTCATGGTGTTATCTGTGTGGTACTGTTACCTTCGTGGTGTTACCATTGTGGTACTTTTACCTACTTGGTGATACCTTTGTGGTGTTACCATTGTGGTACTTTCACCTTCATGGTGTTACCTTCACGGTGTTACCTTTTTGGTATTCTTCCCTCGTGGATCAGTTTTTCAAATGTCTTAGAAGCCGGAGCCTTATGTTTCCTCATGTATGAGATGATTATATATTGATAAATTAGGTACATGTATGGGCATATACCTAAGTAGAGTTTTTGACTGTTTCATGATCTATGGATGTGGTCTTACTTTGTGGTTTTTTATTTGTGGAACTCTGGGAGACCTTTGGGGGCCTATGGGACCCTACTGAGAATTTTTATAATCACCCCTGCATGGGCTTCGCCCGCACCTTGTTGTGTCTTGTGTAGACGACAGATAGCGTTGATCGAGGCTGAGGGAGCCAGGACCGGATGGTTGATTATCCACTAAATGAGGCTAATATTAATTTTTAATATATATAATATTAATGTGATTTATTATTAATAAACAACATTTTAGTTCATTTTACACTTTGAACATCATTTCACATTATGATTGTAATTCCTTCTTAAAATGCACTATTATGTGGTAAATTTTTAAACACCATTTAAAGTAACCAATGATTCATATGATTTTAAGGAATGTAATTATCCATATTTTAAGTTGATATTTTTGGAAACTGATCTACACTTCAATATGAACATGTTTCATTCAGGGATTAATGGAGGATTCATAAAGAATGATGAAGATATTTGGAGATAAAAGGAAGCGATTCTAGAGAAGGCAGATTGGACACTAGCCTACTGATGAGAATGTGGGACCCACATTACAAACCCAATGAAGCCCAAATTTCTTGTTATGATAAAAGAAATATCTAGGAACCAATAATTCTTTATTATCCAGTGCTAATTATGCTTCCATCGAAGTCCTTTAGGCGGACCAAGTTAGAGATAAAATTATGGACCCGATTCTGCAGCCCATACAAACACCCCACTAATCTAATCATATCTCCGAATACACAACTCCAAATGGGCCCATATATTACAGGACATTGGGATAAATCCTGGGATCCATTTTCTTTCGCAATTTCCCACTCTAATTATGCCATCTATAAGGTCTTCTATGCACGTCCGTTCGGTGGATGAAAACTGGATGCCACCTCGGGTCAAGGGTGGAAAAATTAACTCTCCATCAACTTTCCACCCACCTATGGCCTACCAAAACTAATTGATAAGACTTGGACTATTGAAGTCTCGACGCAAAGATTCAAAAATTCCTATTTAAGGCATTGGTGGTGGAGGATTTTATGATCATTGAGCTTTGTTTCTTTTTAATGTTATGCTTCCAATTTGATGTTGTAATCGCATTCCTTAAATTGTAAGTTCCTTGAATTACCTTAGTTTATTTATAAAAGTTCTTCATATTCTCTTTTTATATTCTTATTCTTATCACTTTTATATTGTTTCCACAAGGGGTGAACTTATTCCTACCAAACCTTGTGATATCATCACACAACGGTGGAGCGATTGTCTTTTTAATTGTTTTTTTACTTCTCCAATCCCTCCCACATGAGTCTACTTTCCGCTTCCACTGAAATCATGGGATCAATGGAAGGCTAAAGCACTTATGGGTTGATCCAAGGGAGTATCAAGGGGCGGTATTGGGTGTTATTTCACACTCCATTAATGGATAATCACTTCTTTTAAATGATATTTTTATTTGATGACTTTAAAACTTCTTCATCCTTATTGAATTTAAGGTCACACGTTTCAAGTTATAATAAGAACCTTTACCTTGGTGTGCTCAAAAATTTGATCCTTCAAGTGTATAATTGATTAGTATTATGGTGTGTAGGCATTAAAATAGTAAGTTATGATTTTTTTTGATCTCCTTAAATGAACCCATCTCAAATATAAGAAATTGAAATATTTTTACAAGAAAAAGAATGCATCCAATCTACCCCTTGTAATAACCTATGATCAACCCTTCTCATAATTTGAATTCACTTAAGACTTTAAGGGTTCACTTAAACCCATCTAAAATCAACCCATGTCTGGCCACTCAAGATCCAAAAACAGTCCATAGAATGTACATTTCCATAGGTTACTTCTTAGGTCTCTGAGGATTCGACAACCCAAGCTAAACTACAATGACTGTTCTACCTTCTTCTCTTGGTTAAATTTGAGTGTGAATCAAATTTTGGAACTGTTTATGGGGACCTAAGTAAGTTATCTTAGTCATTATCATCCTTTTTTTCATCCCTCTTCTCTTTTCTCACCCCCTCACTCCTATAGAATTCAATTTTGAACAAGTCCAGACATGGGAAACTTATCCCTACTTTGATCACCCAACCCCATGTGTGATGTATGATGACCATCCGAATTTCTACTTGTGGGGTCATCAAAAACCTAATGAACCATAGTGTTTTTACTCATATGATCCACAAAACATCCCAACATATAATGAGTTTCAATCCCCACAAAGCCAGTCTGAACACCCTCCTGTGCAATTCCAACAAATTAATTATCCACCTGGAATAGACCATCTTTCTCAACCCCTTTCCCATATTGATCCACAACCATTAATTGAAAAATTGTGTCAAAAAATGGAGAAAATTAATTTTTATGTCTCATTGTTAATATTAGAATTAGAAAACTTCGAGACGGTTAAGGAACCCATTCCCACTCATGGTTTTCTTTTCCTCATCATTCATAGAAGACTCTTTCCTCCCACAAACCTCTCATAAATTTATTGAAGAACATAACTTTGTATTTGGGATAGATGAAGAGGATCAAGGAATTTTTGAAGGGTCTTTAAATCAGGAAGAAATTGACTTTTTGGTTTCAAAAGATGATAATTTTACATCATGGATTGAGTCTCCTAAGTAAAATTCCATTGATGAATTTTCAAAAACACAAACCATTGAACCATTGAGAGAAATCAAAAACATTGAGTCCATACCCATTCCAAAAATTGATCTTTCAAATTTTGTGGTTGAATCATCTATTCAAAAGGAACCAAATATGTTGAGAAATTTTGAAAATGAAATTGAGTTTGATTCAAAGTACCAACCTATGTCTGAAAGTGTTAGCCTACATGAACTTGAACGATAGGATTTTACATCCACCGTCAAGTTTCCATTCATTGGGGATAGCCCAAAACTTCCAATTTTCTCAATTTCTTATCTTGAAACCAATAAAGTGGTAATGATTATTATTGTCTTTGGAAAGACTAAAACAGAAACTAGATCAACCATTTCTGATATTCCTTGGATATTACCACTCATATAGAACATAGGTTTGAACACGACAAAAATTATAAACAAAGAACCAATCTCAATCTAGAGGACAAAGAGAAATATGGGGTCCTTAAAATGTTTAAAATTGGTATTGGGTAAGTTAGGTGGTCCATTTCGGGCTAAAAATGTTAAACAAAGTGCTGCATGGGAGGTAACCCATAGTTTTCATGTTTCCTATCATTTTTTTGTTTTAATCAACTCTATATTTTAAATGGGATTAATTAATCATTTTGATATTTAATAAAAAAAATATATTGTTGACCTATTCTTCTATTATGAGTATAGATGGATATGAAAGGGGAGTTCCATATTTATCTGTGTCACGTGTTTTGATCCTTGAGTAATACCTTACCCAGAAATTTAAAAAGAAGACAATGTATCATCAATTTATTTTATTTTATTTTTATATGTTTGTAGGTTGAAATAAAAATACAAAAAAAAATAATAAATAAAAATATAATAATAATAAAATGCCACATCTTAGGTCGTGGGGAAAACCCTATCACAACCAGTGAAGCCGTAGGGATTTGAACCCAGGACTAAAGGGAGATAGGGGCGCACGCTTACCACTGATCTATGACTTTTTGTGCTTCCTAATTCTATAATTTTTATATATATACTTATATTTTAATTTCCTTATTATATATATATATATTATTATTTTTATTGTTTTTACTTTCTTTTTTCCTTTTTCTACTACTGGACTCTGCAAGTGACATGGATATCAAAGGACTAAATTGGAGTAATAAGAACATCAACATAAACGACCAAGTGACTTCATTCCATGATCCTTATATTTCAATTTCCTTCTTAAAATTCACTTACCTTCCTCTACTATTTCTAAATTTTCATTTTTTCAAACACTGGGGACAGTGTTATTTTAAGTTGGGGGGGGAATAAAATTAAAAAAATGCTTTTGTGTCAAAAAAATGAATGGTTTGAAAAAAAGTGTGTAAATGGAAGGAAAAATCCCTTTAACTTTTAGCATGGTAATACACATTTCACACTTTGAAACTGAATATAAAATAATTTAGCATGCCCTGATTTTGATTTTAATCCATGTATAATTTCATGAGCATAGATTTTGGAAAGTGTTGCTGTCTAATGTGGTATTTCATGGTTTATATTTTCATCCAAATAAAAGAAAATCACAACGCACATCCTTTGGATAGTGGGGTATTAGTTTGATCTCATGGGGTCCCCAAAATAAATAGCATAGGTTTGGTGATCATTTTAGTTTTAATATGAGTATTCAAAAAAAAATTAAAAAACAATAAATTTTACCATAGAGTAATGAAGTGACCTAATGTGTGGCTTACAACACTTGGGGATCATGACTTCATAGTTGTCTGTCCTAGAGTTAGTAATTTTATCTCTATTTTTGGTAATTTGAATTTGTTTTTGACTGAGTTAACTCGAGATTATGCCCGAGTATGTGGGCTTCACCTGTTTCCCTAAGGTCTTTGAGCCTGGGAGTCATCGGCAAAGTCTCGCTACAGGGGTTGACTCTTTTGAGTGCAATTTCATTTACCATGGAAAAATTGAAAAAAAAGAAATAAAAACGATTAAAATTCAATAAAAAAATTTAATACTCATCTTAATATTGAAATTTGATTCCACCTAGAGTTTCCATCATTTCCCCCTTGAATAAAGATGAACCCCCATGTCTATTGTGATACACAACACATCCTCATACTTAATTGATATTAGATGAAATATGGCAATGAATTTGAACAAAGGAATGAGCTTGGGATTGGGAAATTCTTATGAAACTGTCTTGTATTAAAATATTTTGATGGGTTTCATGATTTTTTTGGTATAAGGGTTTTTGGTGATCATTGTGTATTAAAATGTTTTTGGAAAAGGGAATTTGAATTTCATATTGTTGAGATACATTTTGCTCGGGACTAGCAAAACTCAAGTTGGGGGTGTGATTAGCCACTAAATGTGGATAATATTCATTGTTAATATATATAATATTAATGTGATTTATTATTTATAAAAACTATTTTAGTGCAATTTACACTATGAATATCATTTTACATTATGATTGTAATTCCTTCTTAAAATGCACTATTATGTGGTACATTTTTTAACATCATTTAAAGTACCCAATGATTCATATAATTTTAAGGAATGTAATTATCCATATTTTAATTTGATATTTTGGTAAATGGATCTAAACATCAATATGAACATGTTTCATTCAGGGATCAATGGATTATTCATAAAGGATGATGGAGATATTTAGAGATGAATGGAAGCAATTCTAGAGAAGGCATATTGGCTACCAGCCTACTGATGAGAATGTGGGACCCACATTACAAACCCAATGATTCCCAAATTTCTTGGGATTATAGAAGAAATATATAGGAACAAATAATTCTCCATGAGACAATGATAATTGGGCATCCATTGTAGTTCTTTAGGCGTCCCAAGTTAGAGATAAAATTCTGGGCCAGATTCTGCGGCCCGGATAAAAATCCCACTAATCTAATCATATCTCCGAATACACAACTCCAAATGGGCCCAAATTTTACAGGACATTAGGATACATACTAGGATCCATTTTTTTTCTCTATATCCCACTCTACTTTGGCCATCTATATTGTCTTCCAAGAACGTTCGTTCGGTGGATGAAAGCTGGATGCCGCCTCAGGTCAAGCGTGGAAAAATCAACTCTCCCTCAACTTTCCACCCACCTATGGCCTACCAAAATTAATTGAGGAGACTTGGACTATTGAAGGCTCGACCAAAGGATTAAAAAATTATTATTTAAGGTAGTGTTGGTGGAGTATTTGAGTATCTTTGAGCTTTTTTTCATTTTAATGTTATGCTGCCAATTTGATGTTGTAATCTCATTCCTTCAATTGTAAGTTCCTTGAATTGATTTAGTTTCTTTATAAAAGTTTTTCATCCTCTCTTTTTGTATTCTTCTTATTATCACTTTGATACAGTTTCCTCAAGGTGTGAACTTTTTCATACCAAAACTTGTGAGATCATAATACAATGGTGGAGCAATTGTTTTTTTTTCATTGTTTTTTTACTTATCCAATTCCTCCCTCATGAGTCTACCTTCCGCATCCATTGAAACCATGGGATCAATGAATGTATAACCCACTTATGGGTTGATCCAATGGAGTAGAAATGGGATGTATTGGATGTTATTTCTCACTCCATTAATGGATAATCACTTCTTTTAAATGAGATTTTTATTTGATGACTTTAAAACTTCTTCATCCTTATTGAATTTAAGGTCACAAATTTCAAGTGATAATAAGAACCTTTACCTTGGAGTGCTCAAAACATTGATCCTTCAAGTATATAGGTGATTAGTATTATGGTGTGTAGGAATTAAACCAGTAAGTGATGATTTTGTTTGATCTCCTTAAATGAACCCATCTCAAATATAAGAAATTGATATATTTTTACCAGAAAAAGAATGCATCCAATCCACCCCTTGTAATAACCTAGGATCAACCCATCTCATAATTTGAATTCACTTAATACTTTTATTGTTCACTTAAACCCATATAAAATCAACATAATATTGGCCACTCAATAGCCAAAAATAGTCCATATAATGTACGTGTCCACAGGTTACTTCTTAGGTCTCTGAGGATTCAATAACCCAAGCTAAACTACAAAGACCGTTCTATCTTCTTCTCTTGGGTAAATTTGATTGTGAATCAATGGTGCTCAGAGTTGGACCATTTACCGTGATACGATGGAGGACTACTGATCATGAGTTATACCCACCCTTAAGGTAGGATCCTTATTGGATGTTCCTGGAGTAGTTTTCCTTTTTCAGTTGTACTTGTACTTTCCAGTTGGCCTTGTATTCCGACCCCTTTACTTTCATTATGCTTTTTACTACAGCAATTTACTTAGAGGTTGCTTCTTTTTGTGTTATTTTATTGTGTGTGTGTACAGGTTTAAAGGCAATTTATTCCCGTTTTAGGGATACGCCTTTTTGGTGCTAGTCGCCAACCCCTAGCCTATGAAAGGAGGGCTTGGGGTAGTCATGGTACAGGCCCCAGGGGACAGGTTGTGACAAAGTGGTATCAGAGGAGTCAGTTCTATAGAAGAACTAGGACTCAAATCTTTCCAATGTGGAAATAGTGTTAATTGTTATGAGTGTGGTTTTCAGTTTGGGGAATACAGTGTTGGTTTGGAGGCAGACGTATCCATACACCAGGATCCTAAATTCTGATTTCTATCTCCCTGCATGAAAACACTGATTGTGTGTGTTTTGGAAGTGTTTTACTTTTGATCTCTTAAGTCAGCACACTAGGTATAACATATTAACTGTGATTACCTTGTTTTCTTTCAAGATATTTCCATGCAGACAACCGTCTAGGATTCTCTAGAGAGTACACGATGATGGTTCATTGAGTGATGAGGCTTCGGTGTAGGGCCCTCTTACGGTGATAGTACCATCGGGTGGTGCACCAACAGAACCACTACCCATTGGGAAAAAAATGCCACCATCCCCACCAGTAGAGGGTGCACACTGACTGAGCACGTTGCACAAGTTTCAGTGGTAGATTCCTCCAAGGTTATAAGGTGAGATGGATCTGTAGGCTACTGAGGACTGTCTGAAGGCTATGGCCAGAGTTTTTCGCTTAGTTTAGACACCAGTTGATCTGATGGTGATCCTAGCTGTCAGCCTCTTCCAGGGATTAGCTGGGAGATAGTGAAGTCTAACACTCCAGTTACACAAAGAGGCGACCCTCACCTGGGTAGACTTCGAGGGCCTTTTCAGGGTAGAGTTTATCCCAACGACTCTACACTCAGTGCTTATACAAGAGCTATTGTACTTACAGTAGGGCAGCATGATTGTGGCCCATTACTCAATGAGGTTCATTGATCTCTCCCATTACTCCATCGACATGGTATGAGAATCTTTCTTCAGGGCCTGAACCTTTGATCAGGGTCTCTGACAGGAGATAAGAGCATTGATGATATCACTCAGCATTCCGACACAGGTCGGGTGCTAGAGCAAGCGCTTTTGGTAGAGAGCTTCCTAGTATAGTAGGAAGCGACAACGAGATCCACCACCAGACATTAGGTAGTGGATTCATCCACACCATGTAGTAGAAGGATTATTCATGGGCCCAAGCGGGCCAAACATTCTGGTGGGTGACCTCAACATATGGGGTCGGTGGTGCAGGGCTCTCGGGATAGAGGAGGATAGACGAGGAACTGGCAGTGCTACTCATACAGCGGGCATGGACACATGGCTCACGATTTCCCGGCCTGCGGTACAGATGACCATCAGAGGGTTGAGGGACCGCTGAGGCAGAGGCATAGGTTTGAGTGAGGAGTTCTATAGGGTGGTGGAAGAGGCAGAATAATTGACCATGTAGTAGGCGGTGGGTGGCGATTCGAGGTTCTACTACCACCACCTCCAGGTGGTCCACCCCAACAACATGGAGTAGGTGGACAGGAATGAGCTCAGCTCCAAGAAGTTGAGGCCTATAACCACAGTGCTTCAGAGCTTATTAGAGGTACGATCTGTGTATACTCCACCCTAGCTGTAGTACTTATATACACAGGTTCTAGTCACACTTTCATTTCAATGGCACTCGTTCGGAGCATAGATATTCTGATGGATCCATTGGATCAATCCTTACGATTAGATACTTTTATGAGAGAAGCTTTGATGATTACACAATGTTATTGGAAGTGTGAGATTACTCTAGGATTCAAGATCTTCGGCTGGGATCTTCTATTAGAGGCATCGAGGCCTTAGGATGTCATCTTGGGTATGGATTGGTAATCCACAGTTCCTACTCAGTTGACTGTATTAAGAAAAAAGTGCGGTGAGTCTGCGAGGATGGGACCAGGTTTTCCTTCACTAGAGAGAAGGGAACCTTTTTAGTACAGTATGGACTTACCTAAAGGAGAGTGTATCCGATCACACATCATTTGGATAGCCTTACCCTCAGATCAGTTGATGTTGAGAGTATGGGTTATCCTCTAGTGGTAGACCTGTATGTTGATGTCTTTCCTAATGATGTTTGAGGACGACCTCTGTGTAGAGAGTTATACTTTTACATAGACATGTACCATAGGATGACACTGATATCTACACTAGCATATCATATGGATATTATGTAGCTTCGTGTGTTACGGGTACAGTTGGAGGACTTACAGAGGAAGGGGTTTATAAGGCCCAGTGTTTCTCTATGGGCAGCCCCAATTTTGTTCACCAAGAAGGCGGATGGGAGTTTGAGATTATGTGTGTATTATCGGTGACTAAACCAGGTGACCTTGAAAAACAAGTATCTACTTCTGAGGATTTATGATCTTTTCGATCAACTGAATGGATTTCATTAGTTTTCGATGATAGACCTCAGATAAGGCTATCATCAGCTCAGGGTACGAGATGAGGGTGTGTAGAAGATGCCCTTCAGATGTCGATATGGACACTATGAGTTCTTGGTTATTCCATTTTGCATGACCAATTCCCTTGAAGTGTTCATGGGACTCATGAACATGATCTTTCAGCCATACCATGATCGCTTTGTGGTGGTCTTCATCGACGAAATCATGAAATACTCGACGTCGGAGGAGGATCATGCATATCATCTGCAGATAGTTCTGGATACACTCCAAGAGCACCATCTTTATGGTAACCTCTATAAGTGAAATTTATGGATGCGAGAGGTCCACTTTATGGGAAACGTTATCTTGGAGGCTGGAGTGGCAGTGGATCCGAAAAGGATAGAGGTTTTTCTAGCGTGGGATCCACCCAAGAGTGTGACTGAAGTGTAAAGTTTCCTAGGGTTGGTTGGGTACTACCAGAGATTCGTACCCAAATTTTCCAAAGTCGCAGAACCCTAGTCAGCATTGAATATGAAGGGACATCCCTTCGTGTGGATGGAGAGATGCCAGTAGAGTTTTCAGGAGCTGAGGTAAAGACTGACGAGTGCCCCCATCTTGAGGCTACTAGAAGAGGGTGTTGGGTATGTAGTATATTGCGACGCATCAGGGACCAAACGTGGATGTGTTCTGATGTAGAAGTGAGAATTTATCGCATATGGTTCTCAATAGATGAGACAATATGAGTATAACTACACTACCCATGACCTGGAGTTAGTAGAAGTGGTCTTTTCCTTGAAGATGTGGTGACATTACTTGATGGGAAAACATTTTATCGTCTACTATGATCACAAGAGTCTCAGGTATATCTTCTCTCAGAAGGACCTGAACCTGAGACAACGACGATGGATGGAGTTCTTCCAGGACTATGAATTCGAGATATTCCACACTCCTAGGATTGGGAACATAGTGGAAGACGCACTCATTAGGAGGTCTGGTCTACAGTTGCTGAGTGATGCAACAGAGCAGCTAGCCACGTTGCAGATATCCTTTGTAGATAGAGATGGAGAAGCTTACCTCTTGTCTATGACTATCACTCCCCCACTTCTTCAATTAGTTCAGGAGGCACATCTCAGGGACATTGACTGTGAGGCTTGACGTTCCCAGATATCCTTAGGACAGGCACCTGATTGATTTTCTGAAGGTGGGGAGCACGTCATCCTTTTTAGAGGATGGACCATGGTAGCAGTGGTGATATGGGAGGAGGTGTTGAGAGAGTTCCATATGTCCCATCTGGTGGTACATCCTGGTGTGGTGAAGATGTACCAGGACCTCCAGTGTCAGCACTGGTGGCTAGGGATGAAGAAATCAGTGGAAAAGTTTGTTTCACGATTCCTCACTTGTCAGAAAGTGAAGGTCGAGCATCATGTTCCAATAGGCTTAGCGCAGCCACAAGAGGTGATGGAGTGGAAGTGGGATGGTATCTCCATGGAATCTGTGACAGTTCTTCCTTGTATGTCCAAAGGACATGATTCCATCTGGGTGATCATTGACCAAATCACCAAGTCGGCCCACTTCCTATCCATCTGAGGGTAGGGATCAGTAGAGGGCTTGAGAGGCCTCTACATACAAGAGATTTTAAGACTTCATGGGGTGCCATCTAAGATCTTTTATGACCATGAAACATGTTTTACATCCTGAATTGGCCACATTTGAGCACCGACTTCCATCCTCAGATGGATGGTTAGACGGAGCAGACCATTTAGACACTAGAGGACTTGCTTCGTGCTTGCATCCTAGATTTTGGTCGCAGTTCGGAGGATCACTTTCCCTTATTGTATTTCGCATATAACAATATATAACACTCCACCATCAGTATGGAACCATTTGAGGCCTTGTATGGTCAACCATGCAGGTCACCTCTATGCTAGACAGACCCATGGCAGTCATCACTTATGGGTCTGTAGTTGGTACGGGCTACCATTGAGAAGGTGCAGATCATACAGGAGTGGATGAAGACTGCACAGAGCTAGAAGAAGTCTTATACTGACAGGAGATGGAGAACTTTGGAGTTTGAGGAGGGAGACCATGTCTTCTTATCAGTCTCACCTCGATAAGGTTTTCGAAGATTTGGTCGAGGTGGAAAGCAATCTCTGAGGCTCATTAGACCTTTTCAAGTTTTCAGAAGAGTTGGAGAGGTGGCGTATCACCTGGATCTTCCCCCACAGATGCACTGGGTGCATGACGTTTTTCACATGTCGCAGTTGAGTAGGTATGTGCATGATCCATTACACGGCATCGACTAGGGAGAGCTACACATTAGCGATGGAGCGACCTTTACAGCAGTTCCAGTGGAGATTTAGGATCTACAGAAGTGGGTCATTCATGGAAAATCGATACCTCTGGTGTGAGTTCACTAGTTGCACGGGAACCTCTAAAAGAGCACATGGGAGCGGGAGGCTCATATTCATGCTCAATACCCCTCATTTATTACTTATTCTATGTTATGGTTTTTAGGGATGAAAATCCCTAAGGTGGGGAGAATTTAAAGACCCAGATTTTCCATGTATTTTTTTAATTATATGGAATTATTATGAGTCTGCAGAAATTGACGGCGCATGATTCCAAGGCCCGGTGTGCCTGAAATAAATTTATGAACTTTTTTTAAGGTATGTTCAGTAAACGCGTGAGTGACATTTTCTAAATTTTGAACCGAGGCTCAGATTAGAAATCTGAGGGAACCGTTGAATCCGCAGCACCAAGATTCATTTAAGGAAGGATTCACTTGGACCATAGTATATCGGGAGAAAAATTTAGATTTTGGACATTTAAAATAATAATAAAATAACTTTGTTATTTTATTTCTCTCATTTTTTCCTCCAACAGACAAGAGGAAATGGCAGGACCGACGACGTGTCAATCCATTAAATGGATTGACTCCTCAAATCCTTTGTAATAGCGCCATTATAATTATGAAGGTTCCTATTAAATGAACACCCATTAATTCAATGTGCATTACACATCCTCTACTCTCCTATTTATATGGATCATGAGGAGGAGTATTGGCATGGCTTCACCAAGCGACGAAGTTCTAATAAAGTGTCACGACGCCAACCACTTGGAGGGCAGGACTGGTTCTGGTGTTCAGTGACGAGCGACACCAAAACACGAATAGAAGGATGAAGATTAAGCGGCAATGTAGGTGTCTTGTTACAGTGATGATGAACACTGACTCTTCCTTAATCGCAGGAATTCTCCAATGATATTGAGGTAGGGTTTTTATTTTTTTTAGCCTTAAAAGAATTGTTGATTATACTACCCTCTTGCTATCAAGCTAAAGCGAAGGGCTTGGGCCAAATGAAAAAGGCCCAGACCCTCTGCATTTTGCTATAATTTGGTGTGTTCTTCATGAGTATTTAGTTTGGGTTGGATGAAACCTGGAATTTCGGGTGACGGTGGCGGGTGGCAATGGTCAGTCATGGAGGAGATGGGGGCGCATCGCTGCACGCCGCCGGCAAAGAAGACTGCAGCCTTAGTCATGGCGAGTGACGGCGGTAGCGGGCAATGGCCAGCTGCAAAGGAACTGGCAGCGCGCTGTCACGGGCCGCCAAAGAAGGGGTTCGTGGTGAGACTGCGGCAGACAGGGGTAGCTGGCACCAACTGGTTGCAGACGAAGGTGGAGCAGCAAGCCATCGTGCGCCGTTGGAGATGGTCATGGATCAAAGCTGTGGTGGAGGAGGAGCGACCCACCCCTAAGGGTCCCACAGCGACTGGTCAGTGCCATGTGTCATCGTCGCTCCATTAGCCAAACGGCTTAGTCGTTCGGGAGTAAAGGGTGGAGCGCTACCCCCCCCCCCCCCGTGCCCTCTAGTGTAAGCCCCAGTGGGCCGCACCTCGATCAGGTCATGCCCATCCAAGAGTCGGGTTGTCCGAACCCTAGTGGGTCATGCATGCCTAGCTGGTCATTCCCCACCACGAGTCTGCCCACATGAGCCCAACAAGGCGCACCTCGGCGGGTCAGGCTGCGCGAGCCCAGCGGGCCGGGTCACACCATTACGGGTCGCCCCCCCCCCCCTTGTGAGTCGGGCCCGACCATGACCCAACCCAGCTAGGTCATGTTGCCCTGAACTGGGTCGGACCAGACCCAGACCCTTCCAGACCCAGTTTCTCTAAAAGGACCATAACCTGAAATATAGGCATCTTTTTGAGGAATCGTCTACGGTGATGGGACCCTTAGAGTGAGATGGTCCTTTTGGTATACTCCACTTGAGTTTTGGAGAAATTTGGAGTATGGCCAGGTTGGATCGAACCTGAATCCAACCGGACCCTTTGTACTAAAATGCTTATAAGTCACAGACCGTACGTCTGATTGACGTGTCGTCTGTCGCGTTAGAAACTTTATGAAACAGAGGTCCTTTGAGATACTTATTCGTTGAACATCGTGGTGGTTGAAGTATGAATGATGTATTGAAGGGAGGTTCTCCCAGAATCAAGCTTACAATGAGTTGGAATCCAGTGTCTAACAGTAAGGAGGAGGATATTGGTTGTGATGTGAAGAATAAATAGTGATATTGTGTGGGTCAGTACCTATCGATCATGTGTGGGTCAGTGCTCAGCGATCCTGTGTGGGTCAGCGCATACCGATCCTATGTGGGTCAGCGCTCAGCGATCCTATGTGGGTCATCATATACTGTTCTATGTGGTTCAGCAACAAACCCTCTCAATAGAATATGTTGATCGAGATTTATGACTAATCATTTGTACTTCTATACTTAAGTTATATACCTGGTGTGATATGAGTCTTTTACCTTCATGGTGTTACCTTTATGGTACTTTCACCTTCATGGTGTTACCTTTTGGTGTTACTTGTGTGGTACTGTTACCTTCGTGGTGTTACCTTTGTGGTACTTTTACCATCATGTTGTTACCTTTGTTGTGTTACCTTTTTGGTACTTTCACTTTCGTGGTGTTACCTCGTGGTATTACCTTTTTGGTATTCTTACCTCGTGGATCAGTTTTGTAAATGGATTATAAGTTGGACCCTTATGTTTCCTCATGTATGAAATGAGTATATCTTGATAACTTAGGTATATGTATGGGAATATACCTGATTAGTGTTGTTGACTGCTTTGTGCTCTGTGGATGAGGTCTGGCATTGTGGTTTTTTCTTTTGTGGAACTCTGGGAGACCTTCGCGGGTCTCGGGGTCCCTACTGAGTATTGTTATACTCATCCCTGCATGGGCTTCACCTACACCTTATTGTGTCTTGTGTAGATAAAGGACAATTTTGATCGAGGCTGAGGGAGCCAGCACTGGACGATGCTCAGAGGTGGACCATTTTATGTGACGTGACGCCGGACTACTGATCGTGAGTTGTACCTACCCTTCAGGTAGGATCCTCAGTGGACATTCTAGGAGTAGTTTTCCTTTTCCAGTTGTACTTGTACTTTCCAGTTGTCCCTGTATTCCGACCCCTTTACTTTTAGTATGCTTTTTACTATAGCAGTTTACTTCATGGTTCCTTCTTTTTTTGTTCTTGGATTGTGTGTTTGTACTGGTTTAAAGGCAATGCCTCCCCATTTTAGGGATATGCCTTTCTGATGCTAGTCACCATCCTCTAGCCTATGGAAGGCGGTCTTGGGGTAGTAATGGCATGAGCCCTGGGGGATGGGTTGTGATACAACGTGTAAAGGGTTTTCCAGACATGTACTTGGTTTCAAAACACAATTTTTAAACTTGGTACACAGCTTGAAATTAATACATGTTGTGTAAGAGTTACACACCATGTATGTATTAGAGCTGAATTTTTAATTAAAAGGATATGGTTTTTTCAGTGTACTTGAGTGTCATGTATTACATGATGTGTATAAGGGTTATATGTCATTTAACTATCACGGGGTCAGCTTTCAAGGCTCCAATCAACTGAAATTTTATTTCATTCATTCGCAGCTCCTTTGGATCTCAACCTAGAAAGATTCTATGTAGATTTTAAGAGTATCTGTTCATTCTAAATTGATTTTTTTGGCATTAGATCACCATTATGGTTGGATCATATCTATATATGTGATTAATCTTTTTTCTTCTTCATTTATTTGATTGAAATAGTTCTGTTACATTGTGTTATCTAATCTGTTAAACTGTAGTGATTTTTCCTTTTGCTTCTCTCTATATCTGTTATTTGATATTGGTTATAGGACCTTTTTGTTAGTGTTGTATTCCTTCTTGTTGGTGGGTTACATTATAGGCATGTGTGACCTGAGTTTAGAGGTTGGTGGTTCTGTCTCTAGCCTATGTTGGATGAACTGTATTTCTCTTGCTTTTATAAATTGATTTATAATAAATTTGGCATGATTTTTTTGTGTGTGTGAATGGATTTGTGATAAAATGTGGTTATTACTTGGTTGTTGGTAAATGGAAAAGAGGTATTTTTTAATATTTAAAATGATTAATGAAATGTAGCATATAGGATTCTTTAGGTACATAGGTGGAAGGTTTAACTTAGAGATATCATCCATATTACCATCATGATATTTTCTCATGGGTCTTTCCTCTTCTCCCTAGGCTTGTTGTTTTAGGTACATAATCTTTACATTGTTGGTGGGTTCACTCATGGTGTGTTCCTCTACTCCATAGTCATATGTTTTAGGGAATTTTTGTGTTCTATTCATTTGTTTTGGTAGGAGTATCCTTCTATCATGACTTATTGAGTTCCTTGGAATGATTTACCTATGCTTGTCTTGTTACTATTTTGTCTATGATATGCATGCTTTTCCTTTTGATAAATGATAATGGAAATTATTATTGAAATTGATATACCTGCCTTTGTTTTGGAATTTTTGGAAAATGGGAAATATTTACCACACTTTTGATAAAACTTTTTTACTTCTCATCATGACATGTTTTATTTGAAATGA
Organism: Viscum album; assembly: GCA_963277665.1. Taxonomy (NCBI): domain Eukaryota; kingdom Viridiplantae; phylum Streptophyta; class Magnoliopsida; order Santalales; family Viscaceae; genus Viscum; species Viscum album. The sequence goes on along the minus strand of OY728135.1, from coordinate 196,660,130 downwards.
CAATTCTTGAGTTATTTTTATAGAGAATTATTATGGAACACCTAGTTAGGACCTTACTAAGCCTATTATATCACACCCTATGTACCCCGTTAGTGGTGCGTAGACCAAGTTATAATTTTAGATACAGGGAAAGGAAATGCACCACAATGAGGTGGTGATGTTTCTGGTAAGTTGAGTCTAGGTAGCTAGTGGTGATACGATGGGGGTTTGACCATTCTATCACATGGAGTAATAATTTTGGTTTTGTTATCCCTTGATGTTTGGACTTGTAATTAGAGTTTGAATTTTCTTTGAGCTATTTTCTATCCTCTATTTGTTTTAGTTATGGTATATATTTTTATTCCATTTTGGACTCTTTTATCTATATATGTTTCATGTTGTTTCTTTTGGTTGGGTGAAATCATTCAATTGGTTATTTAGTGATGCATGAGTGGTAGTCAACATCCCATGGGGATCAGGAATGCCCTTCGGGCATGTTATGGGTCAGGCCAGGTACCAGTTTGAAAGGGTATTCGGGTCGATTTGTTAAATTCAAAATATTAAGGTGACATGAAATTGGGGAATTATGTTCATTCCATATATGTAAAAAACGTTCCTTTCGAATTTTTTAAAAATAGTTTAAAGAGTAACTTTAAAATAGTGTTTTTTAAAAGGAATTCCATTAAAAATATCATATCATTAAATTTAGGGTTAATCAAATGATTCTATTATGTCTATCCACTGTAAATCCTTATAAAACAATTGTAAATACAACATAATAAAATCAAAATTTATTTCACATCTTTGCACGAACAACGTTATCATTTTTTTGTGCATGGAAAGGTAATAAAATAAATGATATATTATCTTTTAAAAATGATAAATATTTCATTAATATCATATATAAAATTTAATTCCATTATTATAACTAGTCATGATAGACGGTGATGAAAACTTCATTTCATCGATTGGCGAGGTGGTAGTTTTTCTTACACATGAACGATAAATTATTTTCCAATTTGATGGAACTGGAGATGAATTTAGGTGATGATATTAACAAAATAACATATCAGTTTATGGATGATATTAGATTTATTATTTTATCATGGTTGACGAATGTTTTATGGATGTGGAATTATAAACAAAATAGAAACACTCGATTAAAAATGATACCTCTTCTTTAGAAATCCTTCGTTGTTTAATGCCTTAAGACCACTAAGGGTGGTGTTCTTCTGAACATAATACCCCTAGAATGTGGGGAGGGATTATAGCAAGGTATTCAGGAAGGTATTTTCCAAAATATATGGTTTTTAAGTTTGACCAAAAATAAAGAAGATGTGCCCTTTTATAAGACAGGGGAGGGGCTCTATTGGAATTTCTAAAAATATTAAATTAATATAAATTGATTTTCATTTAAAAGTGGATTTAAACTTATTAATTTCTAATATATTATTATTTTTGGTCTAAATACCCTATTATAATAAAATTCAGATATTTTATGACTAAATTTATACTGTTATATATTTTTAACCCTTATTTAATTCCTTTAATTCTTACCGTGAGAACATGGATATTTATTCAATAAGGGTTAATATAGTTACTATAAAATGACAAAGAACTCATAAATTAATCATGGATGAAATTTTAAACCATATAATAATCATTTTTCCTAATATTATATTTTTAGGAATTTTAGATCATTTAATAAAATATTATTTATTTTAAAATATCATTACAGTCAATTTTTACATTATTCATTACTTTGACTTTTACAAAAATAAATACAACAAGATATCATAAAAAAATTGTTTTAATAAATCCATAATATATCAATTCCACCGAGAAAATTCATTTATTACATTAAATATCTAAAATTATATTTATTTTAATAGTTTTAATATCATTTATTTGATTTTTTCAGTAATAAAACAGATATTGGATCAACGTTGTGTAAGAATTTAAGATAATTATTCATTCACTAAAATTTAAAAATAAATTTCCATAATGAAGATAAATATTTTAGATTTAAAATTAATACTTATAGTTTAATATATATTTTGAATAGACCTATATTAGAAATGATATTGTTATTTAAAACATGAGTATGCCATCTTTGACCTTTCTTTAAGTAAAATATTATATATGTCATAATCTCATTCAAGTGTCTCCCAAAGGTTATAAGTTCAATAATTCTTTGATTTGGTTCAAAACTAACTCATACAATAAAATTTGGTCAATTGTTAGGGAAATTTTCTAGTCCTTATCATTTTAACTTTACCCTTAATTACCTAATTTACCATTTACCATGGAAACAAAAATTACCATGGTTACTATTAATATAGGCCCAAAATAAAAAGGGGCCTATTTAATTAATTTTTACCTCTTGAGTATAAATACGGAATCCATTTTTCAAAATTAAAAACACATAAGTTTTAGAATTTAATTTATATTGAAACCGAAAAAAAGTAATGAAAACAGTTTTTCGGAAAAATGCAATTCATAATTAAAAAATGTTTTTATACTGAATTCAAGTATAAAATATATTTAAAAACCATAATTTTGTTAATTTAAATAAAAATTAACTAATGAAAATTTAATGCTAATCCAAAACAAAATTGTACATTGTAAATACTTGAAAAATATAATTTTTAATGTGAATCAGAATTTTTAACTGTTCATTGAAAATTCAAAATTTTATAAAATTATCAAAATTTCACCATAGGAATATTTTGATAATATGATTTTAAAAATAAATTTAATTTTATAAAATAAATTTTCTAAAGGAACAAAACTTAATTATATTATTTGTACATAAAAAAGAAATAAATTTTTATTGAAGAAAATATGTTTTTGATGAATAAAATCACTTTACTAAAAATTCACTACTTATTAAAAAAAGTAACTAATAAATTAGAACTGATTATTAACATTATATATTTCATAATTCCAATAATAATATTCAATCCCACCAAATTAATGGTTAGGTTATAATGGTCACATTTAATTAATAATATTCCATTGTTTGTTTAAGATCAATGTTATTTATCTTGTACGCTACTAAACCATGTCTTTAATTTTAAAATACTTAGGATGTTACATTCTTCCCCACCCCCCCCCCCCCCCACAAACACACCTTTTTCAAATTTAATCCTTATAATTTTTAATTTGGGATTAGTTACTAAGGTTTAATATTTCAAAATACCTTTTCTAAAATCCCAAATCGTAAAAAGGATTAATAAAAACTTCGACTTGAGAAGAGGGAAAAGAGAAGTATAAAGGTCACTTGAGATAACACATATAAGTATTCCATGTAATACAACATGTACATGGAATATAAAATAAAATATAAATTTCTAATGGAGAGTGATAGAAAACATGGTCCTTATAAAGTTAACCATTACAAAACCATACATTTGTGATGGGTTAAAAGGCTGTTGGTTTCTAAGTAAGAAAAGCAAATGGATAACATTTTTATTTAACATTTTTATTTAAAGATTATTTTTCTAGATTTGATTTATTAATTTACCATATATACTAAGATAATAAAGATATATACTTACTTGAGAATAATAATTTCATCCTTTAATCTGTTTCCACCATAACTCGTCTTTTCCTCTAAATGATGAGTATTCAAGATGAATTTTTTCCTATGCCTGAATAATTAGATCCAAACTCTATGGATTATAAAATCCATGAAAAAAAATATTTTATTCTTTTATTTTGGAATTAACTAAAACCACAATGGTTAGGATAAGATAATATAATTAACCAAAAAAAATAAACCATTATATGATAAAAAAGTACTTTAATCTCTAAAATTAAAAATTAATGCCCACACTTCAAAAATAGATCATTCCACAAATAACTATCCTTAAAATTACTCATAAATATTCTAAACTAATATTGAAACCCAAAAATGAGAATGATTTGATCATATTGTCTTCCAAGATAAATTTTAACATTTGTCTCTAAATAACATCAATCACTCCTAAAGTCTTATACCAAAATGTAATTTCCCAAATAACATTATCTCTGAAATTTGAAAATAATTTATATAAAGAACTTAAATCCTTATAAAATTATATATACTTTCAAAAGATAATTCATCATTTATTCCTCAAATAAAATCCAATAGTATCACATATGGTTCCCATAATAGTGAACGTCTTCCAAGATAACAATGATAACTTATTCACCAAATCATTTCTTATTCTAAAATGTTCCCAAAATAAACTTATTCTTCATCCATAAATATTTTTGACTAAAAAGAAAAATTCATACTAAAAATGAAATAATGTAGGCCAGTGGTAGGTGATGCACCCTTTTCTCCCTTTGGTTGTGGGTTCAATTCTCCCAACCTTACTAGACGCGATGGGGTGTCACCTGGTCTATAGGTTATCCATTTCTAAAACTTCATAATTCTTATAATATTCTATTAAATATGATAAAATCCTCAAAATAACCTTAATATATTCAAAATTAATGAAATATTTTAACCACAAATTTTATCTCATACTTTTCATTTTTCATCCCAAAAAGTAATATCCCATAATTACCTCAAAAATGAATGTCTCCAAAAATATCATTAGTCCCCTTAAAATTTCATAACATAAATCCTCAAAAGGGGATTCTGATAAAAGTAACTTATGATAAACATTAATATTAGAAACATATGATGATATCTATAACTCTTACGAAAACCTCTCAAAAAAACATCTTAATCTCAAAAATTTAACTAAACCCTCCTCTGATACCAACTATAAGGACTTGGAATTAAACATTACATATTCTAGTTATTTAAGACTAGAATTTACATTATTAAAATCCTGATGATCTTTTAGGTTTAGAGTTTTAAAGAATTAAGGAAAACTCTTACATAGTAAACTTATACATTTCAAGTGGACACTTATACAAAGTATCTATTTTTTCACCAAACAATTTTTTTAAATAAAACATGGTTTCTATTCATGAAAAATATTCACAATTTTCTCCAAGATATCATACTTTGTCACACCTCGACCTATCTTTTATTTTATTTTATAATTTTATTTGACTTTTAAATTTTTTTTGGGGTCCGGGTTGAGTCTCGGACAAAAATATTTTGAGTTATGTAAAAAACACGCGTGTTGTTGAGTTGACGTCACTGAGCGCCCAGACAGAGCGCGTTTTAGAGACCCCACACGCATTCACCCAAGAAATGACACAGTCTGCCTGTATTCGGAAAATTAAAATGGATAAATAATTTTTAATTGCGTTATTTAAAAACATTCATGGATAATAATTTTAATTATTATTATTATTGTAATTAAGGTTATTATTATTATAATTATTAAAAATTATTATTAAATAAATTATTTAATCATTATTAAAAATTTATTAAAGTTATTAGTACTACATTTATTATTAATAATATCATATTTATTTCATTATTATCTTATTAATCTTTTTTAATTATTAATCTGGTTTAATAATTATTATTATGTTATTAAATTTATTTAATTAAATTATGAAAAAAAGAGAGGGGAATTAGGGTTGAGGCACCACATGTCTCCCCCTTGATTAAAGCAGATCACCCCCTCCTGTTTGAAGGCAGTGGAGTAGCCCCCCTCTCCCGACCTAGCTGTGTGCAGCAACTGCATGGGCTTTCTCCTCCCTTCGCCAGAGTTCTACCCACGGTCGGTCTCCCTCTTGTCATTGCACCCCCCAAACGCAACCTATCTTGAGTCACTTGTGTTTATTAAGAATTTCTATGGGTTTGTCCAGCAATTACCTACGAGAGATATGTGTGTATAAATATGAGGTTGAAAAGTTTCTTATTTTGTATCAAGGGGAGAGATATGACATGGATCCAAAAGGTGGATGGTAAAATCTTTGAGACCTGGGATGAGGTGTTTACTACATTTGTATGAAAGGTTTACTATAGGAACACCACCATTGATGATAGGAAAAAGATCACTAGGTTTTTTCTGGATGAGGGAGAGTTATTTTATGACATGTGGGATAGATCTAGAGGTCTCCATAGCCAAAGTCGCAATCACTTTTTGGCTCCCGATATACTCATGGAGACCTTTTAAGATACTCTCACCCCATAAAACCAGAATCTAGTTAAGCATTCCTATGGGGCTGACTTCTCCGACTCCATTGTTGATGAGCTGAAACACTTGTATGATATGCATTCCAAAAAATTGCCGCACAAGTGCACTAGGAAGAGAGTTATCCATAGGGGTTAGACCAACCCCAAGACTACTGTTGTATATGATATACTTCTATGGGGGAAATTTAGTCATTTTGGGATGTTCAGTCACACTCAAAAACATTGGTCCAATTTTTTCCTCCCAATTTAATTTGAGTAAAATACAAAATTTGTGGATTTTAGGGATATAAAATAGGTTTTCCAAGATAATTTTCCAATTACTATACTTTTGTTTATCAGAATCACCCTAACATGTCATGGAGAGAACAAGGAGTGATCAAAATGCCCATTGCTCCAAACTACCAATCACAACCCAGAACTAATAAATCCATTTGATATGAGTTTGAGTAATCTAATTCAGAAGTGTATTTAAAGGGGTTGTTGTGACAAGTGTTGGATGAGACTCTCTCACTGAGGAAGGATACTTATGATAAGATTAACAATTTATAACTTCAAATTGGTTAAATGTCTTGAGATCTAGGTGGAAATGAAAATTGTAAGCTTCTTAGCACTGCAATTCCAAATCCAAGAGAGAATTTCATGCTTGTGACCACTAGATATGGCCTTCACACCCAATAAAAAGTAAAGGAACACTCTAGGAAAACTAAAAATGATGAACTAAATTTGAAAAATGAAAATCTAGAAAATTAAAAATTTGGGAATCTAGACTCCTTCGTCCAACCTGAACAGAATTTTGAACCCACACCTGAAAAAGATAAGGAACCAAGGAAAATGAAGTGGGAGTTGATTAAAGAATAAAAGAATAAAAATGGGTTTGCGAATAAGGTTAACATTCAACATGTTCTAAAACATTATTGCTCTCACATTCCATTCCTAGAAAGAGTGAAAAATAGTGATGAACTTGATTATCTGAAGTTAAAAATATTATTGAAACATTAAAAATCAACATTTATTTCTTATAAACCATAGATAAAATAACTTCATATGTTTCATTCACCAAAATATTTCTAAAAAAATATGATAAAAAATTGGATAAAATTAATCTCAATGAGGAGTGTGATGAAATTATGTTAAAGAAGTTTTCTCCAAAATGGATGGACCTTGGAAACATTATCATTCAATCATGAATAGGAGGATATGGAAAACTCAATTGTTTTGTGACATAGGATCTTGTATCAATATTATTCTTTACTCTTTATTTAAGAAGATTGTTCATAGAGATATGAAAGCAACTTCTGTTTCTCTTCAACATACTGATATTTCACTCACACACCCTTCTGGGAGGGTGGTTAACCTATTAGTGAGTGTAGGAAAGTTCACACTACCAACAGACATTATGATCATTGATATAGATTGTGTTGAAAAGGTCCCAATCATCCTAGCTAAATCTTTCTATCCTACCAATAGTGTCATCATTGGTGTTTACAAATGGAAACTCACCCTCCAAGTTGTTGATGATGTAGATGAGTTTTTTTGTGTTTGAAAATGTCCAACATGAGGTTATTTGGGATTTGATAGATTTCACTAAGAATCAATGTTTTATAATTGAGATCTGATCTAGTTATGGTTCTTTCCCTCTTTATGTCTCAAATATTAGGATTATCTAGCCCATTTAATGTTTCACTCAGGCTCTGCTCCTTCCCCAAGCCCTTCTGTTGATGAGGAAATTATGTCATTGGAACCAAATTGGAGTGTGTGTTACAACTTTTTCTTGAACTTTTTGAACCTGTTTTTGAAAGTTTTCTTTATGATGTTGACTGTGTAAAGTTTCCTCGAGTTGGAGAATTTTTTTGGGTTGATTACTACTGAAAAACGTGATTGTGCGCATTATGAATATGTGTTTTTTCTTTAAAATATTATTTCATGTTCAATCTATTGCTGGGTGTGATTACCTGCAACCTAAACATGAAAGTCTCACATCATTTGAGTCCTATATGGACATTGGGAAGTACCTCTTGTATACTGAGTATGATTCTTTCTTTTTGGAGTATTTTGAGTTTTCTATTTTACAAGATGATATGGGGACATTTTCAAGAAATGCTGAAGAGTTTTCAGATGTGTCTCCGAATGTTTATGGTTTTTTTAAAACCTATTTTTTGGGGGGGGGATACTTTGAAATAGTTATTTATAAGATGATTTATCATCATAGGATGTTGTTGGACATTTTTAGAACCAAGGAAATGGGTTTTAGAGACTATGATGGGTAGGATAGAATGATATCAACTATTGTTCTTAGAGAATTGAGGAGAATGTTGCTTGCTATTGAAGATGAATATTCATTGGGAGTTTCTTCTTTCAATTCCACATACAATAGTAAAACCTACACCATAAATAATTCATAACCATTGAATGATCATGGTTACAAATCTTTAGTATAGAAAATTCTGGATGGGGACTTTAAATATAGCAATGCATGGGAGGCAACCAAAGATTTTCTCTTTTTAATAATTTTTTTTCATTTTGTTTCATTTTTATAATTTCAATATAGTCTAGCTGAGGACCTTAAATTCAATTATTCATGGGGTTCAACCCATGGTTCATGTGTTTTTTTACTTCTATTACTGTTTCATTATTGATTAAATTATTGTTTACTATTACTTTTGTACATTTCATGCCACTCTTTTTTCTTAGTCTTACTAGTTATTATTTTCAGATTACAAACTTTTCTAATGTTGGTGTCACAAAGGAGTAGAATTACCTTAATAAATTATTTCTGGAAAACATTAATTTAGGGAAGTACAATATATTAATCTCTATAATTTTTTTTCTTTCTCCTCCTTATTTATTTTAGAAATTAGAAAAAAAATCACAGTTAAGTCATTGTGTCTCTAGACAACGGTAAGTCATTGACTCACCATTTCATGTGAGTCATTATTACACTGATGGTGGTGGTTCAACTCAATAGTGTCTCTCTGATAAGTAGCTAGTGGTGAGTCATTAATTTTCTACTACTTTTTAAAAAAAATTGCACTTCCCCCTTAGCTAAAAAAATTCTACAACATGTGTTTGTTTACTGTAAAATTCAGTTTCAAAGGTTTAATATATTCACTATATGGATTTTTGTGTGGGAGATTTATCCTAGATGGTTGTTCTTATGTAAGGGTTCTTAGCTTTAATTTTTTCAAATTATTTGAAAATATGATTTTATAAAGTTTTGAACTTGTTACATGAAATTCACTCTGTGTTAAATAATTTTACATGATAATTTATGAGTTTATTTGGAAATTATTATCAAATCCATTATGTTTAATTCATGCATGTTAAATTGTAAAATAGTTTCTAGGGAAATCAGACTACTTGAACTATATTGTGACCCTTTGAACATGTCATCAATCTTCATTAATTAAAAATATCTTATAACCTTTATATTCAAATTGTCTTCTCCACCTTTGAATTTGGAATTGGGGAAAAAATTCTTTTAATTGTAGGGAGGGGGTAAATATTCTTTTATCTCATATGTTGCTTATATAAATCCCATCAAATCCCTCTTCCATTAATTTTTTGTTAAAAAATGATCAAAACATTTCAATTTTTTTACAATTTTAGTTTCTTTAGAGTTCACAATGTATTTAAATTATGAATTACCTTAAGGATAATACCATATTCTTAGTTATGAGTTTCCTTGAGTTAGAAACTTGTGAGAATTAATTATTCCTTACTGACATTTCTATTTGATTTTATTAATATTATGGTTAAGAAATAAGTTTGATAATTAAATAGGATACTTGTTTGTGGAACTGAGATCATAACATTCTGAACTAGAAGTTTGAGCTTTTTCCTAGGGGACACACTTTATTATTATTAAAAAGAGTAATCACCATAGTGAAAAATATACATGGTATTCATATAAATCATTCAAAACTCTCATAAAATGGGCATTTGGGAACCAATGGTGGATCTTTGAGACTCTAGGAACTGGGTGTGTTTCTTTCAACTAAATCCATTTCAATTTCAATAAATTCTATAGACAGTGCTTTGCACAATGAATTATCTATAAAATATAAAATAAAGTGCCTATTGTCAAAAAAAATGAGCTCATTAAGGTGATGGGAATAATGAACACCAGATGAAGAATGTGAAACCTAATTTTTTGGGAATCTTTTCTGTTGAATCAATAAGGTGATTCAAAAAATAATAATTTTTGCATTTTGGAACCAAAGAGAGAGTCATTGTATAAAGTGAATTTGGTTAAGTTTTTTATTCCAGTAATTTTTAACCATTTTGACTCTTAATTTCAGAACAAGAATTTGAATTAGTGTAAATCAGTAGGCAGACTCGTATATGACGCATGACATCATCATTGGTAGATTATTATTCGCTTCCATGATTACCTATGTGAATTTTATGTTAAGAAGTATTTCATTTTAAATTTTTATTTCCAAATCCTAATATCAATTTTTGGTCCTCTACTTTGAAACTACTGAACATGATTCTGTTACAACTGGATTAATGAAAACACTTTTCTATTTTTCAATGATAATAAAGCATGAAATTGTTTTAGGAAAATAAATTATTTGGTGTGGGGGAATTTTATGTGGCCTTAAAATTGATGATTTTTCCTTATCTTTTACTATGTTTTTAATAATTAAATTAATCAATTTTTCACTTATTGTTAACAATTTCCCATTCTCTTTTAATATTGACTTTATCATTTTCCAAATTCAATAATTTTTATTTTACTCTCCTTAGTTATTATTCTTCTTTACTTTTTTTTATATTATGATTTTTTCGTTAGTTAACCAATTAATCATTTTATTTATTTAAAAAAATATTTAATTTAATTTAATATTTTTATTTTGTATTAAGAATAATTAATCAGGTTTAATATTTAATTTGATTTCAACTTTTAATTTAATTTTAATTGTTTATTTTTTTTAGTTTTTGATTATCAAATCATTTATATGTTTTGTTTATTAACATTAGTTAATAATTTAAGTTAATTCATTAAATTTTAATTTTCTTTTAATAAAATTAATTAATGATACAATTTTTTTTTAATTTTTATTTTTTCGTTCATTTTTATTTTGAATTACATTTAATTAGAATTTGTAGGGTTTGTTTTTCATTAATTTTAGTTTTTAAAATTTTATCTTTAATTTTTATTTGCAGCATGTCACCGGTGACTCGAGCCACCAATGCCCTATTTTTTTAGTCACTGTTCATATCACCTTCTGACACCACTTCTCACCGATGTGCGACCCACCAACAGCCAATTCCCTACACACCCACACACCAGTAGCTCATCAAATCACCATTGAACCCTCTTGCCTTTCCTCCTCTTTCTATCTCACCGTCACCCTTTTTCACCATCGAGCTTCATACCACCCTCCAACACCGATGCTTCTTATCAAAGGTGACTCAAGTCATTGTTGATCCTACTCATAGTTGTTCCATTCCACCCAACCCCTCATCACAAATCAGTAAACGTCGGTCAAGCACACCCCCTTGCCATCCACCATACACAACCTATCAAGCCAAGATTCACCCCCATCGAAGTAGGAGTACCAAGTCGTCGACATATCTATTGAAGGAGAACATCCGCCACAGTTGATGGATGCCGCTAAACAGGAGTTGAACTGAGGCTAAGCCGATCACCACAAGATCTGTGTCTCGAACACCCAGTGCATCGGTTGACTGACCAAAGCTTCATTAAGTCGTCGTCGTGGGTGCTTTTCAAACACAAGCCTCCGTGAGGAGTAGATCTCGAGCTGGGACCACCTTCCACCACTAGTGAATGAGAACAGAGATAGGGTCGAGCTGCTTCTCCGATAAGAATACTAAATCCCCCCCTCCTGGCAGCACACAATACAGGGAGAAAGGGGGGAGATGAAATGATATATAAAAATAATGATAATATAAAATATATACATAAACAAATAATAATAAAAACAAATATTAAAAAAACCAAATTAATAAAATATATGAAACTAAAATATTAATAAATTTTATTTATAAATAAAATTAATTATTAAAATAAAGTAATTTAATCAAATAAATAAAACATTAATATTTTCATTAATATAATAATAATAAAATTTAAAATAGTAATAGGTAACAATTAATAAAATTAATTATTAAATTAAATAATTTAATCAATTAAATGATTAATAAATACTAATCATAATAAATTAATTTAATTATAATAATAAATTATAAAGTCAAATTAATAACTGTAATAATAATATTTAATAAAATAATTAATTAATAAAATAAAAACATTAAATCTTCAAATAATAATTATTTTTTATTAAGTAATTAAAATATTAAATTTAACAGTGTTAGTAAAATAAATTTTATATTTATTAATAATAGATATAAATAAAATAAAATGAATTATTTAGTTAATTTTTATATTAATTATAACATATAAACTATAAATAATATTAAAGAGTAATTTAACATTAATTTAAAAATAATAATAATTAATTGTATATGAAAATATTTAATACATTCAAAATTGTTTTAAAAATTGTTTGTTTTCTTTTATAGATATATATATATGTGTAAGAATCCCGTCCAGGTGCATCTTAGCAATAGTTCGGAGTTCATCACATGGGATAATTTAATGTGACATGGGCTGTTGGGAAAAAATACATTTGTGTGGTATTTCAGTGAATGACTTACTTATGTTAGTGCATACAAGGTCTGATAATGTAGTAGTTGATAAATGATTTAAAAAATAAGAGTTATATCATTGGATTCAATCATAATTCATTCACCAGATGACACTCTATATTTTAGATCTAATGGGTGGCAACAAGACTTTAGGGATTCATCTTGCCAACACTTCTAGAAGACCGAGATCGGTGGAGCTAACACACTAGGAGAGTTCTTCCTTCCACATTTTTCCTAAATTTTTGAACTTGTAATGATATGGTTTCAATTACTATAATCAACATGATCGTATTCTATAACTCTTGGTTCAAGAATTTGAATTCAACTGTTTTATCTTTTGAATTTCATCACACAATTTCCTTTCATTGAAAATAGAATCAATCGGTGATATTGATTTTGATTCTCATTTTAATTGTTTCACCTTAATTCATTCCAATTCAAAACATCAAGATGAATTGGAAATATTAATCTTGAAATCATTTATCAGAGCTTTAATATTACTAACATTGGAATGTTATATTATGTTTTATTCTAGTAGATTTATTTTTAAAATTACTTATCAGTTGACGAATCTTGGGGAGGCGAACACTTAGATTCAATATTCTATTTGATTTATCTTCTAAAGAGGGAGATTTTGCAATCATTTCATGAGGTGTGATTACAAAAAAAAAAGTAGCGAAGAATTCAACCTTTTTAACAACTAGATTAAGAATTCCCTTGTATTATTCCTGATAGGTTTCTTCTTAATCCTTGCTTCTTTGTTTTAGTTCGCTACTATTCAGATAGTTTTATCATTTCTCTTATTTTAAAACTTATAATCTTAGTAAAACATTGTTTTCTTCATTATTTATTTAAAATATATATAAAAAAGTTATTAAAAAAATTTCAAATTCCACCCAATGTTGACACCATTGGGTTGTTTTGAATAGAAAATTGGTTACTTCACCTTCCATGTGGGTTTGACAATTCATAGGCATACTGGTGTAGGTTAAAAATATAAATTTTGAGGGCAATAACGACCTCTGATCCAATCATTTGTAAAACGTTAATCATTAGATAGGTCATTCCCATACAAGCATGTGTGTCCCTAATAACTCAATAAAAACCTAGACATGCATGTTCTCAAGAAACATTTAATAATTCACAGTTTATTTCAAAACTATTAAAAATACAATTCAAACCAATCTTCTATTTCAAATATTCCAATTTCCATTTAAAACCCAAAACTGATTTTTAATCAAATCATGCATTTTCCAAGATAAACCCACCCGGTTTCTATCAAAAAAATCTGAGACATTTTTTCTACAAAAAATTTAAAATAAAATTTAAATTTTAAATATAAAATATCTAACTCCACAATCTAAATTCCAATTTCCAAAAAATTTCACAAACTCAACCTAATTCAATGGAATTTTTGGTTTTCCCCAAATTTCATGCAAAATACAATTCAAATACCTAATTTAAGAGAATTGGATTTTTAAAAAACCAATTGAATGCATTCTATTCTAAATCAACCTATTTAATTAAAAATGATCAATTTAGGAAAACATCCATTGGAAAAATCATAAATAGGACAACCTACCTTGGGATCACGGGATCATGAATCACAAAGCGCTAAATGGGAGGCTCCAAAGAAGAACACTGAGAAAAAAATCTTATAATCAAACCTATATTCAAGATCCATATCAATGGAGATTAGATTATCTAATAACATGAAGATATATTAAACCCTCATGGGGGGATATAGGGATAGATAGAGTGATAGAGAGCTAGAATAAGAATCTTTCTGGGAATGGACCGAATGATGATCGCCTAGATTCAATCCACCATGGAGAGGCATTGGAGGATCCAAAATTAGTCCTTCAGAGCTCCACTAACCTAGGAAAACATTTTAGGTTGGGTCAGATTAAGTGGGCATCAAAATAGATGTTTGTGAAAAAATTTATCCTGTTTTAGATTAATAAAAAGTCACATGCATGTTTAGCTGGGTAATGATATATGGTTAGAAAAACTGTACGCCCTAACCATCCTCCTGCTATTGTATATTTTCACAGTTTGTCCTTGATGAGTGCACATTATTTCAAACTATTCACCATATTTGAAAACCCTCAAAGCCTAGGTTTTCCAAATTATCACAATAAGGGCACACGGTTTTGGAAAATAGTGTGTCAACTATGCACATCCTAAAATCCCTTCAAAAATTACAAAATTTCACTACATGTGCCCCTTAACAAAATGCAACCAAGTCATGATCAACATATTTTTCTAGTAATATCTGAAAATAGTAATGGAATTCTACATTATAAATTTCCTATATATTCTGACTATATATATATTGTAATTATATTGTCACTAATGATATTTGATTTTCATTTATTATGTTTACCCATATTGAGAATATGAGCTTACCCATTTCTTATGATTTAATTTACATTGGTTATGAATATAAGAAAATTATGAAGTATATATAAGTGTTTAATATGTGTATAATTTTTAGTAAATGTTTCCAACACATTATGGATTATGTAGTTTCATATATAATGGGAACAATTGGAATTGATACAATGAAAATGGGTCTTTTAGTTAATTATTTATCATAATCCTATAAAAATATAATTATAAGGACCCATAAATTATGTACATTGATATTAATTAACAATTGAATTATATTCATTTCAACATATAATAAATTCATGACAAGACCATATAGGTATAGTGTCTTTAGAAACTGGGAAATATAAACAACTGTTTTATAAAACATCTACATTTTTTCTCGTTTATTACTTCATAACTAGACTCCTTTTTGACATGTCTTACTTACTACCCTTCTTCATGACCTAGGGAAAAGAAACATATGAAAGGGTTAACTCAAATTCTTTTTAAGGGTAAACAAGGGAAATATCAGTCATATTATAATCATAAGATATAAGAACATAACATTTGGAAGTCATAACCTGCATATAAAAGATCAAGATATTATGTCATGGTATTAAAGGATCATAATAATTTATATACAAAATCACAAATATAAAAACACTGACATGAAATTATTTGGAATAAACATATGTTTATAAAATCATTTCATAATATCCATGACTCATTTCCAAGACCATCATAGTGAAAAAGTCCTTTACTGGCCCGTGTTTAATTTATATCCTAACCATTTATTACTAAACCCAATTTACATGTTGTTCTAGTCATGTATATATCATGAGATATTAATCTTCACCCCATTCATTAGAGAGATATATATATGCCACCCATCTCATAATGAAATCATTCTTACATGTTCCCCAAAAACATAAACCATTCCTTATAACATAACCACAGAAACAAAAAATTGGTCTCTTAAATATAATTCCATCATAAAACATATAGAATAAATTGATTTCATAAAAATAACTCAAAAATAAACACAATCATATTAAATTATAAATACGGATAGAAAACAAAAACTATTTCATCTTAGATGGAAAATAATTTTGATAAAATACTCGAAATTAATTCTTATGGAAAATATTATTTCTTCATCAAAAAGTTTTTCTTTTATCAAAATGAAATTAAATTTTAGAAGAAAATAATTTAATTGAAAATAAACCTAAAATATTGAAAATTATTCTTCATGGAAATAAGGTATTATGAAAGTTTAAGAATCCATTAATTCCATATAATTTTAATAAACATTATCCTTATACTTTTGCTGAAAATGTCAAAAAAGTACCTCATATCTAATAACGACAAAATATACATTGCATAATGTATAGTGAAAATTATCTAATGGTTAAAAAATTACATAATGAAATTGTAGTAGAATATAAATAGTATTAAATATTTAGGAAATAAGGATGTGGTTGATAAATATTCCCTAGTAAATAATTACATATAAATAATCTCATATAATAATGAGATTCAAAAATTATCACTTAAATTAGTTATGATATCCTTTGTGTGTTTCCAAACCTCATTTATAATGATTTAAATTATGTTATTAACATATTAAATAATAATAATATTTTTTATGATATCATATATGATTATATTATCATCTGTTTGTTAGTAACAATTCATTGTCACTGGTTATTCATATTTTAACTTCTTTATGTTATTGTGCACATTTTTCTAGATATGTTCATGTTACACTTCTTATGTTATAGTCATATGATTTATATATTTATATCAGTATAACATATATAATATTTATTCATTCCATTCATGTATATAGTCATGGTTTAATTAATATCATGTAGAATTAATCGCATCACATCGTAGAGTCGGTAGGTCGTACTTATGAATGAGCGATGATATCATTCACTTAACGGTTAAATGGTGTATATTATAATGGTATATTGGCCATGAAGAATAATTATCATTTTATATTTATTATTTAGATCCACTATACTCATCATTATTCCCATCTAAATTAACTATTTTGAAAAACAAATTATACAATGTCATGGATACGGTAAGTTGTACAAACGTACGCATGATGATATTGTTATTTGTAGGATTGATAAAAGGAGGTATAAGGTTGTACAATAATTATAATAACATCTAAACATGTATAATATACTTTATTTATTACTTGATAATGGAAACAACATAAGAAGAAGAAGTATAATAAGAAAATAATTTTGAAAGTGTTAATAAAACAATTACCTCTTTTTTGATTATCTCCTTTTAATTTTCACAAAAGGTCTCTTTAGGATGCATTTCTTCCAAATGTGGGGTCTCTATGATTAAGTAAAGTAATATGGGAGATGAAATGTGAATGTTTTTTCCAATAAAATTTCTATTATATTTGTGATTAAAAGATAAGGATATGTTCCCTTTTATGAGAGAGGGGAGGGACACCATTGGAAATAACAACACTGTTAAAATAATATAAATTAATTTTTAAATGAAAATGTATTCAAAGTGTATTATTTAAAAGGAAATATGAGGAAGGGTTTAAATACTATCAACCAATAAACTTAATCCATTTTTTAGATTTATTTTAATCTTTATAATTTTGATTTATCCTTATTTAATCTATTAAATTTTAATTGTGGTAATAACATTCTAAATATTTAATGTTTATTAATATGTACTTATATGGTTTCAATTGACTATAAATGGATATTTTATGAAATTTTAGTTCTTATAATTACAACTTTTTAATTTTTTAAACAATTATTATTTTTAAATAATTTAATAGAATGTTATTTTTATATACTATCACTAGTGTCAATTTTCACATTGTTCATTTCATTAATTTTAAATAATATCCCCACAAGGTACCTAAAAAATGAAACATTAAATATACTATAAACATGTATTAATCACCTATGATATTCATGGAGAATCTCAATTATTTAAAATTATATTTATTTTAATATTTTCATAATCATTTATTTGATATTTCAATTAATAAATCAATTTCTACTTCATTATTGTGTCATCCTTAATGGTTATTAATTCAATTATAAAAATTATAAAAAAAATTTATGATGCAGGGGATTATTTTTTATTTCTATAGTAAACCTAGAGTTTATTATATCTCCTATATATACAAATATTAGGATTAATATACTTATATAAAAAGAGAGTGTGACATTTTGTCACATTCATTGATTTTAAAAATATTAATTTCACATTTATGGGTAAGTGTCCATTAAGTGATTCAATTTCCAACCATAGATAATAAAGGTTGAATTTAATCATCTAATAGTATTTTTATAGGTGTTAATGAAATTTTATAAAATTATGGTTACCTTTATTTACTTGATTTACCCTTAACCGCAGTAATAAAGAAATTACTAAAGTTACTTTTCACAATGTAGAAAAAATAAAAGTAACCTATTAACATAATTAGGACCCACTAATTCCAAATATGTAATCCATTTTTAAAATATTTTACCATAGAATTTTCTGTAATTAAACTAAAATTAATCTAATTTTCGGAAAGAGAGGACACGTTTTGAAAGATAAAACAATGTAATAGATTGAGATGTTTTTACATATGGATTAAATGTAAAATTAATTCTAATTACATAAATTATATTTAATAAATAAAACTATATACATTAAAAAATTCAATATTATAATTTAACCATATATATTATTTTGTTGAAAAAAGTTTTTTTCACCTGAAAGTAAGTGTATTTTTATAATTCATAAAAACATGAAAGTTATCAGAAAATATCAGAAATTAATACAAAGTAAATTTTTATATCCCTCTTCCAAATAAGATATTTATGTTTTCATATAAAAATTAATAATTTTTTAAAATGGAAATTTAAAATGGGTTCACTATTCATAGGTGTAAAATTACCATTTCAAAAAAAATTGGTTTTTAAATAAGGATTATTCATAACCTATGACTAAAATATCCATTAGATGAATATAAAAAATATTCTATTAAGTATATTAAATATATATATCTCATTAATTTCATTACCAATAATTATTCACTCAAAAATTAAAATATCTAATTGATACATAATTTTCATAAACAATTGATATCCAATGAATTCACAATACATTTTCATAATCTAGTAATACTTATTCCTACTAACCTAATTTCTAGGATATAATAGTAATTTTATACTAAGGGCATATTGTGGTTCATTGAAACACACTATTGTGTGAAAATAAAGCTACTAAATAATTAAAATTATTTTTAAAAAAAATATTTCATAAAACCATCTGGGTGTTCCATTCTATAACCCTTAAACTGAATTTTGCCCTCAAAATTTGTCACATGGAAACAAACAGATGAGGATACCTATCCCTCATAATATCCTCATATTCCCACATAGCTTATTCAAATTAGAGGTTCCTCCATAAAACATTAACCAATGGAGTGGTCTTGTTTCGTATAACTTTTTCTCTATGATCAAGAATCTTGATCGGTTGTTCTTCATAAGAATGATCATATTCCAGTGGTAAGAATTATTAGTTTAGTACATATAAAGGATTAGGTATCAAATTTCTTAGCATAGATACATGGAACACATTATGAACATGGGAGCGACTAAGGGGAATCGCCAATTGGTAATCTACCTTCCCAACACAATCCAAATTTTCAAAAAGAATGATATACCTAGGGCATAACTTTCCCTTATTTCCAAATCTCATTACTCTCTCATAGGGAGATATTTGTAGAAACACCTTATCACCCATATCAAACTATAAGTATTTTCTTTGGTTGTAAACATAACATTTCTCTCAACTTTAATCTTCTCTTATGTGTCGTTGAATACATATAACATTTTCTATCATTTCATCAACAAGGTCAGGTCCTAATAACATTATTTCCCTTAATTCATATGAGAAAGTTATAGTGGTCTTAATAAGGAGCCATCAAAATACTGGAATGAAAGCTATTATTGTAAGATAATTCCACAAAATGTAGGTGTTTATCCCTACCACCTTTGAAATCCATAGATCATGCTGTCAACATGTCTTTCAGAGTTTGAATTGTACCCTCAGATTGACTCTCTATCTAAGGATGATATATAGTGCTGAAACTTAACTTTGTATCTATGAAAATGCAGAAGACATTATTAGAACATCGTGGTAAACCTCATATCCTAATCAGATATAATAGTGAGTGGTTCTCCATGCAATCTTACCACTTCCGTTACATATATCCTAGCAATATGATCATGAGAGAAATCATTTATAATAGAAATGAAGTGTGATAAATTCGTAAGGTAATTCACTATAATCTGGATAACATTATTTCCTTTGGATTTTTTGGTATGTCTAATGACATATTCCTTAGTTATGTTTTCCCATTTACATTATGGTATGTGTAATGGTTTTAACATCCCCTAAAAATTTTATCTCCCAAACATAACTTGCTGAAAAACCATGCATCGAGAGACATATTCAGAAACATCTCTTTTCATGTCATCCCACAATAAATACTCTTTCACGTAGATGTACACCATTGTGCTTCTAGGGTGAATATATAATGAATTACTATGAGCCTCATACAATAGTACCTTCTTTAATTCTATTTTGGGAGGAATTCAAACCTGATTCGTAAACCATATTATTTCATCACAATCAATGTTCAATTAAGGATCATTTGTCACCTTATTTTTTAGCTCTACATCTTTCCACTACGCCTCCGTAATCTTATCTTTTATAGATGGTTGAAAATTAATTTGAGAAAGATAATATTTCTCCTCATTTATCAAAATTTCCAGACCAATCCATGGAAAATCCATAAATATTAGATCTTTTGAGATCGTCATCGTAGATAGGCTTGCATGGTCTTATTGACTCAAAGCATATAACACCTTATTTGGTTTCCCAGGGTAATAATTTATTGATCATGCATAATATTTAATCAACTTCAACCATTTTCTTTGTCACATATAAAGCTCCTTTTGTGTGAAAATATACATTAAACATTTTTTATTAGTATAATTAACACCCCTTTCACCATAATGATAATGCCTCCATATCGTAAATGGAATGATTACAAAAGCTAACTCCAAATCATGAGTTGGGTAATATTTCTCATGGATTTTAAACTATTGTGAAGAATAATATATCAACATATCATTTTTCATTAGAATGCATCTGTGCCCCTTCTTGGATTCATCACTATAGATAAAAAAAGTTGATCTACTACAAGGCAGTGTGAGAAGAGGTTCCCTAGCTAACCTTTTTTTAGATCTTTGAAATTCTCTTCACATTCCTATATCTATATTAACTTAACTCCTTCCCCAATAAACTTGTTGAGTAGATTAGATATTCCTGAAAAATCATTCACAAAATGTCGATAATATCCAGCCAAACTAAGAAAAATTTGGATATTAGTTACCAATTTTGGTCTCAGACAACTTTCATCAACTTATATTTTGTAAGAATCCAAAGATTTCCCTTCAATTGAGATTATTTGACCCAAAAATTAATCTTTATGAATCCAAAATTCACACCTAGTAAATTTTTCATAAATCATCACCTTTCTCAGGGCCTTCAGTACAATTCTCATGTAGTCTTTATGTTCTTCCTTGATCTTCAAATATACAAGATAATATTCTAGAAAGACTACCATAAATTGATCTATACAGTCCTTAAAGACTCTACTCATTATATACATGAATATAGAGGGGTAATTAGTAACATAAAACAGTATCACTATAAATTCATAGTGTTCATACCTTGTAAAGAATGTCGTCTTTAGTATATCCTCCTTCTAGACCTTTAATTGATAATATCATGAACGAAGATCAATCATGGAAAATTATTGATCTCTCCATAGTAGGTGTAATAATTCATCAATGCATGGAAGAAGATTTTTTTTCATGATAGTGATCTTGTTAAGTTCTCGATAATCAATGATGAGTCTCATTGATCCATATTTCTTATTAACAAATAGAATAGGTGCTCCCCAAGGTGATGCACTAGGGTGTATAAATCCCATATCAATATTCTTTTATAGTTTCTTCTTTAATTCCTCCAACTCAATTAGGTCCATTCTATGAGGTATATTTGAAATTGGCATAGCACCCGATATGAATTCTATTCAAAACTCAATTTCATGATTTGGTGGAAGACCAGGAAATTCCTCAAGAAAGACATTATGAAAATCTCATATAATGGGTGTATTATTAATTGAGTATTTCTATCCAACCATTTGTAACCAATAAACTTCATTTATAGAAATCAAGACCAATAAAATGTAAGAAATATAAATAGGAAGTTTATATTTATTCTTACCTCAATAGATGATCATGGATTGATCTAGAATATAAAATGTAACTTCCTTTCCTTGGAAATAGACATGATCTCCATATATAGAAAACCAATTAATTCCAATAATCACATCAAATTCCACTATATGAAGGATCACATTATTTGAAAGATGCAATTCCCCACAAGCATTAACTAGAGAAGAATTATTAACACTTGATTTGAAAATTGTGCCATTAGGAGTTCTCACAACTAACTCAACATCTAATTGTTTAGGCAATACGGTGATACCCTTAGAAATTTTTTTAAAAATAAAAGATTGGGTGTATCCATAATGAAATAAAAAAATTCCCACTTTAGAGTGGATGGTAATTGTACCATTCACAACTTCATTTTTGTACTCCACATCACCTATAGTGATTACATGTGACATTATTTTGTCTTTGGCCTTAAGATATTTTTGTCATCGATAATGATCATATACTATGTATTAGGGAATTTATTGGAATAATTCCCCATTTCCTTACAATTGTAACATTTATGTGTAGGAGGTGCATTCTGTGAGCATTTTCCCTATTCGCATCACTTGACATCTTTTACCAATCACATCATCATTCATCTTCTTGATTATCTTCTTTTCCATAATTAAAATAATTTCTAGTCCCATTAATACAATTTATTCCTTTTTCCATTCCATACAATGAGAATAATGGAAAAATCATCTTATTTTCCATGTAGACTTTATATATTTTTTGAATTCCATTTTTATTCTCTTATCAAATCCAAAGGACTTATACATTACTCCAATATCCATCTCAAACTTGAGAGAACATCGTACTATTTCCTCATAACTATTAAAGTCCTTTAGGGTTAATTCCATTTAGAGACTTGGTTTTAAAACCATAAATAATTGATCAATTTTACTCTCAGGTCAGTTAATAATTCCAGAAGTGTACCTTGCATTTCTTGTAAAAGTTTCTTCATATGTACCAATGGATTCATCATAAATTTTGTTAAGTTCAAGGAACTCCTTATCCATCTTTATTCAAAGATAATGATGAAGGTACTCTTTGAAATATAAGTTCTTTAAGTCATCCCATTCCATGTACTCAGTATTATCTCTTTGTATATTATTCTTGATAAGATTCCACTATTGATCAACTTCACATTCCAAATGATATACAACTAAAATTAATTTATCATGCTCATAAAATTTTAGAACTGAATACATATTTTTAGTGGTACTTATCTATTGTTCATCCAACAATAGATCAGAATACCCGGTGAAAGAAGGTAGAAGTTTCCTCATGAAAGACTCGACAAAATGTTTCCACCTCTTTTGATCGTTTGGAAGTCCTGCAGGATTCATAGCTTGAGAAAGTTTTGTGAGAATAGCTACAATATTTTTCATTATAGATCTCATGAAATTTTTTTTCTCAAATGAAAAATCATTTCATTTCCCATTGCATTCAGCATTATTATGGTTCCTTTAGGTCACAACCATTGAATAAAACCATGAAGTAAATTGTGAGCAGTAATAATCATAATGAGAAAACCACATAATCAAGTATAAAATTTAAATTTAGGACACCTAAGGTTTTATCATAGGTTATTAATGGTCATTTCTAAAATACTAAGATTTTAACCTATACTTGGACATATCCTTAGGGTTATTACTAAGGCTTTTTCATCCTAGTTTCTTAAGGTTAACTATATCTTTCCACTGATACCAACTATAACAGTCCATACTTTAAAAACATTGATATTAATTCAAAATTAAAGTATAGTTATTACAGCTTAAAATTATTCCATGATAGGGTCATATAGGTATATGTCATTAGAAACTGAGAAACATAAACAACTATTTCATAAAACATTTACATTATCTCCTACTAATTTCTTTGTAACTATAATCCTTTTTGGAATATCTTACATAATACCTTTATTCATGACCTAGGGAAAAGAATCATATGAAAGGTTAATCTCAAATTCACAATAAGGGTAAACAGGGGAAATATATATCATATCATAATCATAATAAATAAAAACATAACATTATGAAGTCTTATCCTGCATATGAAAGATCGTGATATCATGTCATTGGATAAAAGTTCATAAGAATTAATGGAAATAATCCAAAAATTAAAAACATAAGACATGGTGTTTTTTGGTATACACATAATCATAGAAAATCATTTCTTGTTAGTCAAGTCTCATTTCCAAGACCATCATATCAAGAAAATTCCATTATTGAATGGGGTTTACTTGTTATTCCAACCCTGTATTACTGAACTAGATTTACATACTATTCTATTCATGTCTATCTCATGGGAAATAAATCTTTACCCAATGAATTGGAGGGAGATATAGGTCCCACCCATCTCATAATGAAATTACTCTTACATGTTCCACAAAAATATAAACCATTCATAATAGTATAACCCAAGGAATAAATAATTGGTTTCTTAAACCTCATTCCATCATAATATATATGAAATAAATGGATTTTATAAATAAAATACAATTATAAAACAATAAAATAAAATTAATAATAGGAATATAAACATATCCTTATATAATCTTAAATAAAAAATAATTTTGAAAAATTCTTGAAATTAATTCTTGAGGGAAATATCATTTCTTCTTCAAAAACATTTTATTTTTCTCAAAATGCCACAAACTTTTAAAAGAGAATAATTTTATTTAAAATATAATTAAAATCATGTAATGGAATAGTAATTGAAATAAGAAACTATTAAAGAATAAGAATAAATTTATGTTGTATAAGTTTAAAAAAATTCTCCTCGTACTTTTACAGGAAAAGTCAAAAAGTACCTCGTATCGAATAACGAAAAAATATTCCATTCATACCATTTAGAAAAAATTAACCAATGAGAAAAACTGATTTTCAAATATTGTATAAAAATATAAATTGTATTAAATATTTAGGTTACATGGATGTGGATGATAAATATACCCTAGTAAATAATTACGTATAAAAAATCTCAGATAATAATGAGATTGAAAAATTATCCCTTACCTTAAGTCCAATATACTTCGTATATATCCAAAACTCATATATAATGATTTAAATAATTTTATTGACTTATTATTGAATAAAAATCATTTTTATGATAAAATATATGATTATTTTATTATCTGTTTGTTAGTAACATTTCGTTGTCACAAGTTATCAGGATATTAATTACATTATGTTCTTATGAAAGTTTTTTTGGATAAGTTCATGTTTCACTACTTAGGTTATAGCTATATCAATTACAAGATGATATTAATATAATAAATATCATATTTATTCATTTAATTCATGTATATAATCATGGTTTGATGATGATCATGTACAATGAACCGCATTGTATCGTGGAGACGGTAGGTTGTACGTACACACGAGCGACGATATCATTCACTTAAGGGTTAAATGGTGTGGAATTCGATGTTATATTAATTATATAGAATAATTATCAAGTTATATTCATTATTTAAATCAATTATATGAATCATTATACGCAAAAAAATTATTTATTGTCAGATGAAAAATTACACCATGGTGTGGAGACAGTAAGACATACGTACAAATGCATGGTGATATTATTATTCATATAATTGATAAAATGAGGTATATGGTTTTCCAATAATTATAATAACATATAATAATGTAAAAGATACTATATTTATTAATTTTTTATGGAAAATCCATATGAAGAGGATGTTGAATAAGAATATAATATTGAAAGAGGTGATTAAACAATTACCTCTTTTTCGAGTATGTCCTTTTGATTTGAAAAAAAAGGTCTACATAGGATAAATTTCTACACAACGTGTGGACCCTAAGATGAAGTGATAGAATTTTTGGGAGGAAATAGTCTATATTTTTGTTGATAAATTGGGTTTTAGAGGAGTTATTATAATATAATGAGAGTTTCCCTTTAATAAGAAATTGGAGAGGTACCTTTAGAAATACCAAAACATTTAAATTAATATAAATTAATCCTTAAAATCAAATATATCCAAAGATGATTATCTAGAATAAAATATTTGGATTGGTCCAAATCCTCTCAACCAATATACTTTATATTTTTTTTGATTTTATAGTAAACCTTATAATTTTTATTTCTCCTAATGTAATCTATTTAATTTTAATTGTCGAAATAACATTCGAAATATTAAATGGTTATAAATATTTACTTATATGGTTACAATTGATCATAAATGGATATTTTATGACATTTTAGACCTTATAATTATTAATTTGTAATTTTTAAATATTTTTATAATTTTTAAATAATTTAATGAAATATTATTTTATAAAAAAATCAATTGTGTCAATTTTGACATAATTCATTTCATTGATTTCTAATAAAATCCACACCGATTATAAATTTGAACCAAAACATTTAATATACACCATAACATGTCATAATAACCTATAAAATTCCTGGAGAACCTAAATTAATTCAAATTATATTTATTTTAATATTTTTTAAACATTTATTTGACATTTCAATTAATAAAATAATTTATGCACACTATCGTGTCATCCTAAATGGTAATTATTTAATTTCTAAAAATTATAAATAAATTTCCATGAAGTATTTAATTCCTTTATAAATCTAGATACTACCAATATTTTATGTTATCTCTCACTTATCCATATATTAGGATTAATATATTTATATAAAAAGAGAGTGTGACTTTTTTCAATATTCATTAATTTTAACAATATTAATGTCATATTCATGGTAAAGTGGATATTAAGTGGTTCCATTTCGAACCACAAATAATAATGGTCCAGGTAATTCATCTAATAGAATTTTTATAGGTATTATGGTAATTTAATCATATTATTTGTAACATTAATTACCAGATTTACCTTTAACTATGGTAATAAAAAATATTACTAATGTTATATTTCCCAATGTACAAAAAATTAAAGTAACCTATTAAAATAATTTTTACCCATTAATTACAAATATGGAATACACTTTTTTAAATTTTATTCACAGAAGTCTCAATAATGAAATTAAAATTAATCCCATTTTCAGAAAGATAGAACGAGTTTTAAAAGCTATAACATTACAAAAGATTGAAATTTTTTACATATGAATTCATTGTAAAATTAATTATAATAAAATAAATTATATGTAATGATAAAAATATATTATATTTATAATTTAAAAAAATTAAATAATAAAATTTAACTATATAAATTATTTTGATGAAAAAAATTGTTTTCAAAAAAATGTATTGAACTTTTAATATTCATTAAAACGTGAAAGTTAATTGAAAAATATCATAAATTCATCCAAAGAAAATTTTTATATCCCACTTCAAATGAAAAAGTTTATGTTTCATATAAAAATTGTTAATGTGTCAAAATATTTATTTAAAAGGTGTTCGCTATTCAAAGGCGTAAAATTACCATTTTCAAAAAATATTTTTCATACATCAAATAGGTTTTATTCATACCCTATGACTAAAATATCCATTAGATGAATATAAAAAATATTTTATTAAGTATATAACTTATATATCTCATTAATTTCATTACCAATATTCATTCATTCAGAAATAAAAATATCAAATTTATTTATATTTTTTAGAAATAATTGATAGTCAATGAATTCACAATACTTTTTCATATATCAGTTATACTTTTCCCACTATACTAACATCAAGGTTATAATGGTTGTTTTTTACTAATGGTGTCTCACAGTTCATTTAAAGTCGTGATTTAATTCAATGCAAGCTACTAAATAATTAAAATTATTAAAAGAAAATATTTTATAAAAACATATGGGTGTTACAATAATCCTCAATGTTTAAAGGAATGTAAGTAATTTAATTGATATGGTCATTATTATGGGATAAAATATGTTATTTATCATTTTTGGAAGAGATAATAAAAGTTACTAATGAGAAACCATTGATGGAAGTGATGCTAAAATCTTCCATTTAACCTCTAAAACATTAATTTGATAATATATGTTACTTGTTTTGTGTATGGATGTGTTTGAAAGTGGGGATGTGGATGGTTTCCATTATTATCAAGGGTGGAAGTTGTTATTGATGTGTGGTTGTTGGGTTGTTAAAATGGAATGGATGGATATGTGGGAAATGACTAGATTTTCAGAATTATGTGGTTGTGATAATAGGTGTATGTTGTAAGATAATACAATGGAAATAACATATGTGACATGGGTGTGGACGAGAATTGAATAAACATTGGTTTATTGATGATATTTTTATTCTTGAAATTATTGGTTAATTGCTGGAAATAAACATGGATGGCGGCAGATTAATGGGTTAACATTAAATATTATATTGGATATCATATTGAATATTTAAGGGATAAAAAATGGTAAAAATTTTAATAGTTAATTGATGTGACTATAGGTAAAATATAGGTATTTTTTGTGTGTGATAAAGTAGACTATTTTGTGAAATAAATGTTTTAGTATTTGTTAGTGTGTGGTTATTGAGATGCATTGACGGTTATGGGATGATGTAGGCTTTTGTTGTCAAAACACATTAGATTGGGATTATTTTTTCCTTTATTATATGTTTTTCTCCTAAAATGGGTAAATTTTTAAGTTTTGAATAAAGTGAAAGAACCTATTGGTCCATGTAATACTCAACTATTCTAGGGTTTCAACGAACAATTCACAATGTACAAAATGATAAATGTCTTTATTAATGAAAAAGTTTCGATGATTACTGGATAATATCATCATCCCCAAAAGAAAGGATCATTATACATTAAATTTATAATTATATTAATTCACATTAATCTTAAGAGTCTTTCTATTAAGATTAATTTTCTCATTTAAACCTCTATTTAATTGAACAATCATTGCATTGAGATGATCCAAGGTAGAATTCATATAACGATGATCCAAATGCAATCTTTGATCTTAAAGAATCATTGATTGTACTATGGGTGCTAGCATGGTAGTATCAATCATCCTGTGTTTCATACGTTAATTTCTTCGTAATCCTTTGAGGTTTATGGACTGATTATTATTCACTCATTATTGAGAGGAGGGGGGTGGTGTAAGTTTTATCTTTGTTATTGAGATATACCTAAAAAAATTCATCTTTATGGTTGAGAGAATATCTAGGGGTATATGATGAGTAATTTACTATATATCCCTAAAAAATGATATAACTATGTATTTATATAGCTTGGATAGAAAATAATTCATTGCACATAGGCCCATTATTGTTCTCTACATCTCTAGAAAACCCATGAACTAAATTGTAATAAAATTATTTTTATTTCAAAGGAAGTAATGAATTCACTGATTAAATAAATATCGATTCTTGAAATAATATTGAAATGTTATTTAATATATCATTACTATCAGACCCAAAAAACTCGTTTGGTACTTCCTTTGTAATAACCATAAATAGATTAATAAATTTTATTCATATGATAAGTAAATAAATATTTATAACATTCATTATCTAGGGAATAAATATTTCTTTTAATATTTAACTTAAAAACTAATTGTGACAAAATATATGAGATCAATAAATTAGGAATAAATAGTATTCCATGGTCTATATAATAATAGTTTTTCCAATAAATAAATTAAATAAGAATCTAATTTATATCAATGGAAGGAAAACGTTTGTGGAGCTCTAGGCCTCTTCCTTAACGACATTAGAGGAGATTGTTAAAGGTTTAATATCAGTATCTAGAAACATGTAATGGAACATATGATTAAGAAGTTAATGATTTACTATCAAAAACAACATAAGAACACATGCTTTTTAATTTGATCATTTATTTCCTCATATATCTTAAAAAAAAGGTTCCATACTCAGGTAACCAACTAATATTCTTGACATGTATTTCTTTCAATATCTAAAATAAACCCATCAATACACCATATACATGGTATTCAGTTTTATAGTTTCATTCCAATCCAAGGGACACTATATAAAAATTCTTAAAAAGTAAGGGAAAATCATTCCTCGATTTATTCATTAAAAAATATCATTCATGGTGCAACTAATGTATCCTACTTCACCATGAATATATGCTGTGAAATTTTCCAATAATACATCAATGTTTATGAGTGATAATAGGTATTAATAATAATATTAAATTTAATGTATTGTTAAAAACATTCATACATAAAAATATATAATGACACCTAAATAGGTGTAATTCCTACTTATGGGGCATTCATCTTAATCTCCCATATTGGAAATTATCATGTGTGAACAAAATGAGATAGCATGTGAACCTCCTATAATTATCCAATACCTGAAAATTTTCTTCTTATGTGTCCCAAAAGATAAATTTATATAACCATAAAACTAATTACAATTTTTTTCATAAAACATTATGGTTTTCATAATAGTGAATAATTTCTATGACCTTTCAATGACACGGATTCTCTAGAAGATTATAACATTATTTTTTCATAAGATAAGAATCAATATGTGATAAGAAATTTATTAATATTATAATCCTTTAATATATAGAGAGTCTAAAATAAAAATTAGTTAGATCTAGTGAACGAACACTAACTAATTACCACATACACTGGTGTCAAAAATTAACTAACTAATTATTTCCGATAAGTTAAACATTCTACTACTAATTAAGGAAGTAGCTTCTGATCATATAAGGTTTCCATGACTAGGGATGGTATAACCACATGTCTTTGTGGTGAATCTTCTTACAATGATCACACTACCATGAGAAAATATCCCATGTAGTAATATACTTGAGTGTTATAATTATTTTTCCCTTGTCATAAAACTAAAATCATAGATAATTCCACAGTCAATGGTTATCATAACAATGATAATATTTTTACTATTTCGATATAACCTACAATTTAACCAATGATTGTTAAACCATGTTTTAAGCTATTTTGAAAGATCCAATGTAATTGGTTACTGTATATATTTTAACTAATGGGTGTAATAAGTTTTTATTCCATTTTACTATAGCCTTACTACTATTATAGATCAATAAAAGGTGATGTGAAATTAGCATTACATACCTTGAACACTAGTATTCTCATTTTTAATTTTTCTTAAACTCATCTTATTCATACATTTTCAAGTGTTGTTAGATAGTGAAAAATACATGAATATGTAGTTCCATAGGTTTTATTTGATATTATCATTTCATAAAACATGAATAAGTAATTTCAAACATCATTACATATCTATGAATATTAGATCTATTTTTATCACTTATTCTTTTGAAATTTTATTCATTTTCTCCTCCTCTTCCCACAAATGTTAACAAGGAGATATTTTAGGACTTCTGGCTTATTTAAAATTTTGATATTTTTTTATCTTTTGAAGGTTTGTACCATGACAAGATTAATAAAATTCAAATATTTCTAGATCATGTTCTATAGAAGTGGATTTCATTATTAATCCATTCTTATAAAAAATATATTCTTTAGTCTTAGTGAGATTGTAAAACAGGCTATCCATTTTTCATATGTTATCAATATACGTATCATTGAAAATATTTGTCTTCCCAGTAACCCATTTTCTAACACTCTGAACTCCCTCATTCTATACTATTATTACATGATAAATATTAATGAAAAAATATATAAATGGATATGTGCATTTTTCATATCATACAGGAATTCATTGGTGTCAACAACACTTTCAGTTATTTCATATTGACATGTTATACATGGTCTTCATTATGGAAACTAGCCTCAACAGAATTATTATACAATACTAAAATGATAATTATAATTATAAGGGATGAGGTTAGAATAAAATGATTTCTTATATACTATTCCTTATACAACTGTTTAATAATCAACTATAATCTTATTATAACTATCTTATATGATCCATATAGTGTTTCTTATGAATATTTACTAACATTACCAAGTTCAGAAATATCCAAAATGTTTTGGAATCTAATTTTGGTGTGTGGATTCCATTATTTAAATCATACATTTCAATTTTTGTGGTTTTATATTCATTTTCACAATGTAGGGTTTTTTGTTCATATTGAAAAATATTTCATATATCCAAGTTAATATAAAAACACTTTTGGTCAAAACTTCTAATACATTTGTCATGACCTGTCCTCGGGACCCATGCCGTTACTACCCCAAGCCCGCCTTCCATAGGCCAGGGGCTGGCGACTAGCACCAAAGGCGTAAATCCCGATAAC
Organism: Viscum album; assembly: GCA_963277665.1. NCBI lineage: Eukaryota > Viridiplantae > Streptophyta > Magnoliopsida > Santalales > Viscaceae > Viscum > Viscum album. Next base: position 196,627,503 of record OY728135.1, on the reverse strand, counting down.
TGGGAAGGAATTTCCTTTATAAAACATAAACACACCCAACCAGAGTATAAGGGTAAGTAAACACTAAATAAAACTGAATACAAAGTAGCGATGAAATTAAAGGGGTTGTAAATACAATCCCAACTGTAAAGTACAATAAAATAGACAAAACAGCTGGAAGATGACAAGCCGGTCCTGGAACATCCACCATGGATCCTACCTGAAGGGTAGGTATAGATAGAGTAGCTCCTAGATTATCCACCACGGATCATACCTAAAGGGTAGGTATAGATATACTCCTCAGCGCCCTCATCCGTCAACCTCCTCCAGGTACCGACTCGTCGTGAGGTCCACCTCTGGGTACCGACTCGTCATGAGGTCCACCTCCAGGTTCCATCCATTCCTTGTACACTCAGCCTCTTTCATCGATGTCCAGCTCTCCGCGGTCGAGTATGATGGATAGGGCATGAAAACATCTCCTTAGCTGAGATACGTGGATGACGTCGTGCACCCGGTGCATCTGAGGTGGAAAGGACAGGCAGTAAACCATCTCGCCTACCCTACTGAGCACCTAGAAGGGCCTGATGAACCTCATAGATAACTTTCCACCCCTGCCAAATCTCTGTGGACCTCATTGAGGTGAGACCTATAGGATGACGTGGTCACCATCCTCAAAATCTAGTGGTCTTTGTCTCCTATCAGCATAGGACTTCTGTCTGCTCTGTGCAGTCTTCATCCACTCCTGGATGATCTGCACCTTCTCTGGTAGCCTCAAGGTGAGCGCATTGGTCAACCTCTGCCTCAGCTTCTGAAAGGCTCTGCTGGAATCTCTCTGACCACACTAAGGGTTTTCCCCTTCTTCGTCAACGCTAAAAGTGGTCCAACAACTCAGGAGAAGTCTGGCTCAAATTTTAAGTCTGGTCGACTCATGAGTTATCGACTACACCCACTTATGCATGATTCCATCATCTTCTACCTGGGGTTTCCTTTTTGCCGACCAAGGAGAACCCATCCCAACATTTTAGGTAAACCACAACATTTTTTCCTAATAAAGTCAATATGTGTATGAACTGTAGTTGCCCAGTCCATACCCAAAATAACGTCGTAAGGCCTCGACGCTGCCGCCAAGAGGTTCCAACCGAAACTCTAGCCTCAAGGGTCTGATCACACCGTCGGCATAAGCATGATTATCAAGTCTCCTCCGAAAGGTATCTCTAGATGTGAGGGTCAAGTCAATGGCCTAATCAAAAACTCTAGGTCTGAGACAATATTCGTGGAAGGAAGGGATGATTCGTATCAATGTCTGTTGTTATGGCATATAGTAGTAGACATAGACCCTAGTTCGAATCATTCCTAAAGCCCTTGGGTCACACTCCTTGACCTCATGCAGCTACTCGCATCCCTATCCCTCCTACTCCGTGATCCTGGCAGAAACTACAAAGGCGGGTGGTTGTAACATGTTGAAATATACACCACCTCATGCTGCTCTCCTAGCTCTACTTCCACCTCTGTTGCTCTGTAGATTCATATATCCTTAACACTTCCTCTTCTTGAAACATTTTACACACTCAAGTCTCTAAGACTGGTGCCAGTTTCCTATTTTCCCACTACTAACATTCACTGGTTGTATCCATTCAGCCAAAGAACATTCAACCATAAATGTTCTCTCTAGCACCCTAGCATAAGTAGGAATACATAGAGGAAAAGTGTTGGATGGGATGTCCTTTAAACAAACATCTCTCTGATACAAATTTTCATGACCCATCCTCGGGGCCCGTGCCGTGACTACCCCAAGCCCACCTTCCATAGGCCAGGGGCTGGCGACTAGCACCAAAGGCATAAATCCAGATAACTGGGAAGTCATTGCCTTTATAAAACATAAACACACCCAACCAGAGTACATATGCATCTTTAGGAATAATTCCACCCCTAATCATAACATGTTGTATGTTCTTATTCAAACTTATATTATTTTATATCCAATAGTTCATTTATTCTTAAATTTCACCCACTATCTGAAAAGATATGTTCTTCCTTTTTATATAAATGTAGTTATTCTGGATTAATAATGGGTTTTAATATCACTAGTATCTATAGACTAATTAACTAACATATGACTAGTGTTTTATTGATTTTCATATGTAGATAAAGCTATATTTTGTCAAAATATTCCCAATAAACACTACTAACTATATCTGATGGATAAATTTTCTTATTATAGTTTATATGATATCCATTAGTAAAAGGATTTGGCATATTCTTAGTGATTCCTTATTTATTCTCAAAACATTTCTTGTAGGAAATTATTGAGAATTTCTAATATATATAATTTTCTACATAAATCACCTTTTACCACTATAAATATTATAATGTATAAGGAAATGTATGTTTGGGATTTCCTTCACTTAAAATATTGATGATTAATGGATGTGTGGTTATGATACACTATGACATATTGTCTCAAATGATCAGGTATCCTTAAAAAAGTTTATTCATTTCTTCATCGAGAACTCTAAAAATTTATTAATGGAGTATCATGAAGGATATTGACATACCTCTTATTTATTCATTAATAAAATTTTGGGAATTTTTTGAAATAAACCTCCTAGTTTTTTGGCGTACTTATATTTATAAAGGAGACTTTATAAGAAACCTAAGAGAGAATTAGTAATTATACCTAGCATATTAGCCCAAAAGAGACTGGAAAGCTCTTTTTGATATAAAAATTTCAACTAATATCAATAATAATATAAAACAACTTTCATCCACAATTATTTATTCAATTTCATATATCTATATTCATATTTGATTCATTATTAAGAATTATTATGACTCCAAAATTATTGAAATTTTATTTGAATACATATTAACATAAAAAACATATTACATAAATACCAAACAACTAGTTTTTTATAATTAGAGATTTACTAAATATTTTTGGTAATATTCACCATAAAAAATATTTTAACCTAAATCTATATCACGCAATATTTATGTTATTTACTTTTTTATAATAATCTAGGAATGAAACATCTTAAAATTCATTAAGAAGGTAGAAAAAAATAGTAATAATTTTATGGTTTATTTTTATATATATCTCAATACACTAATAAAAAATTATTTTATTTAATATCACAGAAGAAAGATATAATATTTAATTTTTTTAATATACAATTATTATCATCTTTTAATTCAATTAATAAAAAAAATTTCATTCCCTTTCTTTCTAGGAGATAAAAAATATAATCCTATATTTTTTATTTCATATTAATTATCATTATCTTCATTGGTAATTATAAAGAAGAATTAGACTTAGAGTAGATCTTGGGGATTTTAACTTTTTCATTCCTCTTTTTCACTATAATAACATTATTTTTTTCATAATTTGTATCCTTATAAACCTAGAAAAGTAGAGTGATCATATCTGGGAGAGAAATATTTATGTTATTAATATAAAAAATCATAACAATGTCAAATAATCTCTAATGAAGTGATGCAAGTATTATATTTGTGCTTAATTCATCAAGTAGTTTAAGATCTAGAATATATATTGATTCTCATTATAGCCAAAAATATTTATTATGTGGGGCTCATTTTGAAACCCCTCTCTAAGTTTTCTAATGAAGGTTGGATTAGATATCTCATAGAAATCATGTATATATCTCTCTCTTGATAAAGATAATAGAGATGATTAAGGATGTTACAAGTATCAATTCTATCATTAGATTTTATCAGTTCATCACACATACAATAATGAATCAAAAACTGAACATCCATATCATCATTCAATTGGTTTTAGACAAACAGCTCTTCATCAGTCACAACCATAGTGGAATGATTAGGAGTAGGGTATTGTTTCCCTTGGAATCCGGGGATTGACCGCCTTGATGGGAGGTTCAAACATTCCGATCAGTTTCTAACAGGTTTGTTTGTAGAACCGGAAACATCCCATGATTCCACATCCATTTAGACCTACTTTCCAAAGGTAGGCGCTCATTAGTTTGTGTACTGATGAGGCATAGGAATTTTCATTGGTCGAGAGGATGGGAGGTCGGACTCATCACACCTTTTTGAGGGGAATTATTATCTACTCCGGGACTCTCTTTATAGATTTAAGTTATGTTCGTGAATCCTTATTACATTACCAAGTATAAAATGAGCTTTCCTTCAGATCTGACAATCAATGATTAAATATGTAGGAAATTTATAGAATCTTTTATATGTATTCAAGGTTCTTCATTGATAGAGAATAATCTATATTTATTAGAGATTCTTGTTCAATAATACCCTTCGACACATTTATATAGAAGTATCTTGGTCATTATGATGACCATACTGGTTTTAAAGCCACTCAGTGGGGCACTTGAAGTTTATTTTCATTCAGAAGGACATGGATTATTTCAGAGTTGGGATCGAACCCGTAGATGGGCTACCTATGTATCCTTTGTTTAGAAAAGTAATCAGAACCCACGTAGTTTGATTAAGGGAGTATAATGTTTATGATTGATGGCTCAAAGAAAAATGTCATAATCACTTTTACACTCTAAGCTCACGTGAGTCATGCTCGGTGTGAGAAACAAGAGGTATTGGTAAAAATTAGACAATTGTGCCATAAAAGATGCAATCATAAGAAATAATGTGGGACTTATGTATGTATGACTGCCCAGATAAATGAATATTAGGATTTACATCAGGGAAGAAATCCAGGAACTGGGTCCATAAAGGTATATGTGATTTATGGAGATTTGAATACTATAACTTGGGGCTTACTCCTGAAAAGGAGGCCCAAATTAGGATAGGACTTGTTATTGGGTTTTACTCCTGAGAAGGAATCCCAGATCAAAGATAAATTAGGACTGGTTAAGAAGAATTAAGACTGGGGCTTACTCATGAAAAAGAGGCCCAGGTTAGGGGATCTGGGGCTTACTCTTAAGGAGGATGCCCAGATTAGAGGACTTGGGGCTTACTCCTAAAGAGGATGCCCATATTAGGGGACTTGGGGATTACTCTTAAAGAGGATGCCCAGATTAGAGGATTTGGACTGGGGCTTACTCTTGAAAAGGAGGCCCAGTTTAGGGGATTTGGGGTTTACTCCTAAGGAGGATGCCCAGATTAGAGGACCTGGGGCTTACTCCTAAAGAGGATGCCCATATTAGAGGACTTGGGGATTACTCCTAAAGATGATGCCCAGATTAGAGGATTTGGACTGGGGCTTACTCCTGAAACGGAGCCCCAGGTTAGGGGATCTGGGGCTTACTCCTAAGGAGGATTCCCATATTATAGGACTTGGGGCTTACTCTTAAAGAGGATTCCCAAATTTGAGAATTATGACTGGGGATTATTCCTGAAAAGGAGACCCAGGTTAAGGATTCTCTCATCTTAAAGGATGAGGTTGAATGAATGAAATCTCAATCTTTAGTGACATAAAGATGTGTAAATCACTAGGTTTTGAGAGATATTCCACAAAATTCATTTTAGATAAGGAAGCCAAATCAAGAAATCATGCCATAAATGGCTTTGAAGAGTGTATTGAAGACTTAATCTTGAATAGGAGAGGTGGAATGGCTTAAGAGGGGTGAAATGGGAAAGAAGGGCACCCAAAAAGGCAGGGGCGCGCAAGTCCTAGCAGGCGCGCAGGTACTGCGTGGGCGCGCAAGTCCTAGTCCCGCAGGTATACCTGCGCGACCTATAAGTACTTGCGCGTTTGTAAACCAGTGCGGTAATACTTGAGCGATCCTTGACCAATGCCTTTATAATTATACTGAGGTACTTCCAGAAGAGAGGCGCGCAAGTTTTGGTGAGAAAGTAGGGCGGCATGCAAGTATTATATTCCTATTAAGGGTAATACACCTTAGGCGTGCAAGTGTTAGTGAATTCTAACACTTAGACCATACTCTTCTTGTTTACACCATCCATTCTAGGTACAGAATTACCTTATAAGTGTTTGGAAGACCTGGAGAAGAGACTTGGGCGTTCAGATCTTTAAATATGAATTCTGGAAAAAAAATATTCCTGATGGGGGGGCCCACAGGGCCTATTTATAGGCAGGAGAAGACCCCGGGCGGTTATCACTTAGGTCGCGCAAGTCACTTGCGCGACCTATGGGAAATGTTCTCCTTGTTCATCCCTTTGTCTATTTTTGATATTTTCTTCAAAGGATGAATCAATTTTTGTTAAGTCATTTCCCTTTACATTCATTTGGACTCTGTGACGAAAAAGGAGTGTCAAAAAAATTCCCCCCTCAGAGTTGGATCCGAAAGAAAAGAGGATTTGACTCTGAGGAATAATGGGAAACTAGGGGTATTTGTGGTTATTGGCAGTTTAAATTCATTCATGTCGGACATAAAAAGGCTAATGTTTAAGGTCGAAAATAGCTTTGACCGAATGAATTCGAATTGACTCAATTCATTGTCAATTTATCTAAAAACATATTACCATACTCAAGTATGAGGGAAAAAAATGTAAACTATGACTTAAGAATATTTGAATCTGAGGAATGATATGAAAAATAGCTAAAAGGCATTAGAAGAAGTAGTTCCCAAGAATGAAGTTACCATTATTTAACAAACCCGTTAGGGGGTTGAATTATACAGGGCCACCTAAGGGCATTGGCTGCATAGTTAAATAAAATAGTATCTTTTGGCTAACAAGTCTATTATGTAGACTGTTTATGCAAGGCCGCCTATGGGCACTTACTGCATAGTCAGGCAAAAGAACCCTCAGAAATTTACTTTCCTAGTGCTAAAAGCCAGTGAAAGTTTACAGAGATTCAAATTTTCCGAAGTATAGAGTTTGTTGTATGGAAAGTGGTACTTGAATATGGAAAAGATATTTCCAAACAAGATTATCGACGAACTGAATAGATTTCACTCCTACGAAGGTCTGACCCAAATGTAGGGAAGGAGAATATAAACCACAGACTTGAATACTTTTCAGATCATGAAAAAGGATATGGGACAAATATGTTAAGGATGTCTATTTTTGCGGATCCCTACATACTGTCATTTAAGACAAATAAGGAAAAAAGAGGCATTCTTCCCAATAATGAAGTTACCACTATCCGAAAAATCTGTTAGGGGGTTGAATTATGCAGAGCCACCTAAGGGAATTGGCTTCATAGTCAAATAATTGTATCTTTTGGCTAACAAATCTGTTATGTAGACTGTTTATGCAAGGCCGCCTATGGGCACGTGCTGCATAGTCAGGAAAAAGAACTCTCAGAAGTTTGACATTTTGGTGACTAGAAGTCATGAAAAGGGTTATGAAGATCTGAAAATATTTAATGTTAGGATTATAACACATAAATATGGGTATTTTACAATGTATACAGAGATACATAGATCAATTCTAACCATAATCATGTTGTGGCTGGGTACTGAATTGAAATGTTGGACGTCACTACGTATCCCGTAAGGATGATAATCAAGCTATATGTAGTTCTTTAACTATAGTTTGACGTCTTGTGGGACAAAAGGATTATAGATCTTAGTTTAGGGTCATAGAGCTTGGACCATTATAAGAAATACACAGTGTGTGTTTTCATGGGGACTTTTCATCCAAGGGACTGAAAGTGGAATTTGGGGTTAGGCCCAAAGACTTGGGGCTAGATTCAAGGGTCACCCGAACGTTCCTACGTATCCCATAAGGATGGGAATCAAGACCACGTAGTTCTAGAAATACCCTCTATACAAATTTGGTTCATACATGTGAAGGGTGAAAGGGGACTTTAGTACAATGATGGTTTAACCCAAGATAAAAGGTTCGGGCATTTCCATGTATGCATGTAGTCTTTGAAATGAAACATGATTGACAATCAATGTAAATAATGATTCCATCTCAAGTGACGGTATCAAAGAATACTGTAGTTTATTGTCATACTGGACAAAAGTTTTTTATACTTTAACGTCGTATAACAAGGACGAAAGTGAACCAATGTAAAGATATTGATTCTAGGGGCGGTTTCATGAATCAACATCGTATGAGATGGAGGTGAACCGATGTGAGGAGATTGGTTTTGGGCTTGAACCTTGGGAGGTTGCCTACGTACCCATCCTGGAAGGCAAGGATCAAAGTCCGCGTAGTTCAATTAAACAATGAATTAATGATCAAGTTGTTCTTGGGGACAACAACCTAAAAAATGATGTTGGGACTTACACATGGTTAGCGGCCCAGAGAGAGTGTTATGGTTGAGGTTTGCTCTAAGCTCACGTGACTCATACTCGGTGTGAGAAACTAGAGGTAGCAACAACCTTAACGATACATAGTTTAACATCATGTAGGGCGTATGAAGGGACTATGTAGTTTAAAGTCTTGTAGTTAGGACTATTGGTGCTGCACAGTTTAATGTCACATAGCAGGGACAAAATATAGTTTAATGTCATGTAAGACGTATCAAGGACATTCTGTACAGTTTAGCGTCATGTAGTTAGGATGATGGCGAAAATATATTTTAACGTCATGTTGGACAAAAGGGGGACTGTGCTGTTTAATGTCATGCAGTGAGGAAAAAAGCGTACACCATTTAACGACATGTTGGACACATTTGGGACTTTTTTTTCTCCCATAGTTTAGCATCATGTTGGACGAAAGTGCGAATAGTTTAAGGTCATATGCATGGACCATGGATGGTAATGTAGTTTAACGTCTTTCCGGATGTAAGGGACTTTTATATAGTTTAGCGTTATGTAGTTAGGACTTCGGGACTTGCAAATAATTTAGGGTCATATGCATGGACCGTTGATGATGCAGTTTAACGTCTTGCTGGACCAAGTTGCAGTTTAAGGTCATACCGGACCATGTTGGGGACACAGTTTAACGTCATGTTGGACCAAGTTGCAGTTTAAGGTCATACTGGACCATGTTGGGGACATAGTTTAATGTCATGTTGGAAAATGTTGTGATGTATTTTGTGTTTATACAAAATACTTCTTCAAAAATATGGCATTTGTTGGAGTAGTGATGAGTTCTCCATCCATCGAGATTAATGAATAAGCTCCATTGGAGTAGACCCTATGTATTGAGTAAGATCCTTCGCATTTTGGATCAAGCTTGGGAGGTTTCTTTCTAGGTATCATTGGAGTTATGAGAACTAATACCAATTATCCCTGAGTGAATGAACGAAGAAGAACTTTTTTGTTAAAAGCCTGTGCTATTCGATTCTGATAGACATCCAAGTGGTGAAAAGTGCACAATCTTTTTTCATCTAACCATTCCAATTCATTCAACCACTTTTGAGATTGTTCATCTATAGATTACTGATCACAAATGTCTACTATGAGAGAAGGCAATTGAACTTCAATGGGCAAGATGGCTTTTGTTCCATATACCAGTGAATATGGAGTAGACCTGGTCTCAGTGCGGGTGGTAGTCCGATAAGCCCATAAAGCATGAAAGAGTTTATCAGGCCATGAAATCTTATCTTTATCCACCATCTTTTGCAGTATATTTGAAAGAGTCTTGTTAAAGGCTTCTATCTGGTCGTTTCTCGCTACATGATACCGAGATGAATGGTTGGAATTGATGTTGTATTCTTGATACAACTTATTCACCTCGGATGAACAGAAATTGGTGCCATTTTCCGTCAATATAGTATGAGGGACACCAAATATAGTAGTGATGTTAGACTTGATGAAGCTAAAAACACATTTAGAACTGACTTCCTTGAGAGGTATTGCCTCTGCCCATTTGGAAAAGAAGTCAGTAGCAGTAAGAATGTACTTAAACTGCTTGGCCGTAGCCGAAGGATAAGGTCCCACCACATCCATTCCCCATGTGGAAAATGGCCATGAGTATTTAGCTATATGAAGCAAATCTAGAGGTTGATGAATGAAATTGGCATGTACTTGGCATGAATGGAACTTCTTTATGAAATCGACACAGTCTTGTATCATTGAAGGCCAAAAGTATCCAAGCCTTCGAATCTGATCAGACAGTCTATGTCCAGATTGGTGGGCACCACAGACTTTTACATGAAATTCATTCATGAAATCCATTGTCTCTTCGCCATCAATGCATCTGAAGAGAACTCCATCAAAACCACGTTTGTAGAGAATTTTCTCTAAGTGATCTAGGCTATCATAAAGAGTAAAATTGACCACACGTCGTCAGATTTGTTCTTTCTCGGCTCTATCAGGTGGAAGTGTTCCATTTTGAAGGTATTCCCTGATAGGTGACATCCATCCTGTAGTATGACCATACAGTTTAGGAATGGGACTAATTTCATTAATTTCCTCTGTTCTGATTCGAACATAAGGTGAAATTGCACGACAGTGGGTAATACTGATGGCTGTCTCGTCCCGATTTGGATCTGCCAGAGCTGTAGCTATATTAGCCAGTACATCAGCTTGAGCTTTTTGTGATCTTGGGACATAAGAAAATGTCAGTTTTGAAAGGAATTCTGCCATTAACTCTCTGACATAATCATACAAAGGGATTAGTTCTTATTTTCTGATCGCATAATCCCTATTGACTTGTTTGATTACCAGGTCTGAATCACCTTTCACTTTTAAGTGATTCACTTGTGCTTGAAGCGCTAATTCCAAGCCTGCAATGAGATCTTGGTATTCGACTTCATTATTGGTACCACCTTCCCACAATAAGAAGTAATAAGGTAACACTACCTCTTCTGGAGAAATGAGCACAATTCCTAAGCCAACTTTGTTGAATTTAGGATTTTCCATTTTCCTCCCTGTTGGACTTCTGGAAGCACCATCAAAATACATTTTCAATGCTTGAGGACTTTCTTGAATAGAGAAGACTTCCTCATCAGGGAGTTCAATATCTGAAGATGTTTCTCCCACTGAAGGGTGTTCATCCAAGAAATCAGCCATAGCTTCGCCCTTTATCACCTTTTGAGACACATGCTGAATATCGAATTGCTGTAAAATAACTACCCACCTTGCCAGACGTCCTGTAAGCATTGTATGACTAAGGATGAATTTGAGAGGGTTATTGTGAGATACCAATTGGACTTCGTGATGTTTCAGATAGTGTCTCAACTTCTGAACTGCAAATATTAATGCCAGGCAGCACTTCTCAATACTTGAATACCGGTTTCCTGCTTCAAGCATAGTTCGACTGAGATAGTAAAGGCTGTTTTCATTCCCAGCATCATTCTTCTGAGAAAGAAAGGCACCCAATGATCGCTCTAAGGATGTCACGTAGAGGTTAAGTGGTCTTCCTTCAATAGGTGGCATAAGTACCGGTGGACTCAAGAGGTATTTCTTGAGAATATCGAATGCTTCTTTACATTCTTCATTCCACTGGTAAGTGACTCCCTTCTTCATCAATTTGGTGATGGGTAAACTTTTTCCTTCCAAATTGGCGATGAAATGCCGAATATTGGCTAAGTGTCCTTAAATTCCTCTTAATTCTTTCAAATTTCGAGGAGGTGACATACCATGGATTGACTTGGTCTTCTCAGGATCGACTTTAATACCACGATGGCGTATAACAATGCCGAGGAATTTTCATGAGGTTACCCCAAAATCACATTTTAAGGGGTTCATCTTCAAATTATGTTGTCAAAGCTTGTGGAATATGAATTCCAAATCAGCCAAGTGATTAGATCATTTCTTGGATTTAACCACCAAATCGTCTACATAGCATTCAAAAAACTTCCCTAAGAAAGGTTTGAAGATACGATGCATGGCACGTTGATACGTTACACCTGCATTATTTAAGCCAAAAGGCATTACTCGGTAGCAAAAAACACCTTGAGGGGCTCTGAAGACTATGGATTCCTCGTCTTCTGGGGCTATTCGGATCTGATTATATCCAGAATATCCATCCATGAAGGAAAGTGCTTCATAGCCAGTTGTTGCATCAATTAAAAGTTCTGTAATCAGAACTGGGAAATCATCCTTAGGACAATGCCGATTAAGATCTCTAAAATCGATGCAAACTCTAATTTGTCCGTTCTTCTTATTTACAGGGACAATATTAGCCAACCACTTGGGATATTGAACTACTCTGACGAAGTTAGCATTGATAAGCTTATCCACTTCAGCCTCAATTTTGGAAGCATAAGTTGGGTGTGTTCTTCTCGTGGCTTGCTTAAATCCTCGATGTTCTTCTGGTAGACCCAAATGATGATTATCAACATCAGGAACAAGCCCAGGAATTTCTGTATAGTTCTAAGAAAATATATCTCTATTTTTCTTTAGAAAAGAAATATATATCTCTCGCTCTTCAAGAGTCATGTCCTCACTGATTAAAGTGGGGCGTGTATCTTCTTTTGTACCCAGATTTATTTCTCTGATTTCATCCAAAATGGTAAAGATACCCTCTTCAAATGCTGGAGGAGCATCTCTGAGATATTCCTCTTCTTCTTCATCATGTTTTATTTCTTCCGTTTCTACTTTCATAGTAGATGATAAAGCAGAACTTTCAGGATTAGAAGAGATGTCACAATTTGCACATCTTGAAGAAAACGCTTCCATTTCCGACCCAATTGATGATGAAGGGTCTTCTTTGGGTATTAAAGAGGAGATGATGGATTAAAAATTGACATCACTGTTCAACTCCGATGTTGCTATAACTTCTTCTGGACTAATTGGCGAAGTATAGACTTGTTGGATTTTAGCAGATGAAATGAAGACGTCGCCATTTTTTCTTTCATCACTGCTTGGTGGGTTACCAATTTCTCCCATTTTTTCTGGCTCGATTTCCGTAATTGACATTATGGATCTTTCCATAAGAGTATTTTGATTTGGGTCTATCTTGTTAATTTGACTGATAAGCAACACATAATCTGTACTCACATGTGTAAATGGATTTACTAGAATCTTCTCCACACCATATGGAGCATTAACTTTGGTAATCTCCTTTGTTATGGATTTCTCCCTTCCCTTTATGTGATAGAATTCCACCTCAATGTATTGAGACTCACATGTCTTGAATGGGGCCTTATCACCATACAATGTCCCAACTTGACCATCAAAACAATATTTGAGACATTGATGGTATGATGAAGGGATAGCCACATGCTGATGTAGCCAGGGTCTTCCAAGTAAGATGTTGAAGGCTGAGTCTTGATCAACAACCATGAAATCTGAATTGGACACAAGATCTCCAAACTGAGTTCTGAGTGTAACTTCGCCCATTGGTTCTTGTTCATTTTTATCATATCCTTGTAACATCATGGTAGAAGGAGATAAATCAGATTCTGTGAGGCCCAATCAACGAAGTATATGAATGGGCATGAGGTTGACTCATGAACCATTGTCAATGAAAGCTCTTCGAACATCTATGCCATTGAACTTGCCAGACAAGTACAATGGTCTAATATGTCCATGCACAACATCATATTCATCTTCATCAATAAAAGATATTATTTCATGGAATTCTGCAGGATTATTCTCTATGTGATAGACTTCATCTACAACAATTTCAGTTTCAAACTCCTGAGGACTTGACAAAGCCTCGATGAGTGCTTCCCAAAGATCTTTTGACAGAATCAGAGCATCCAGAATTGATAACTTGGCTGGTACTTGGGCCAAGTGTTTCAATATATCATACTTTTGATCCAGTGGTCTGCGTTTCCCAACAAGAATATGTGGTTTAGCAGGTACCTTGGCAGCAGATGCTTTGGAAGTTGATGCATCTTGTATCGGAATAGTAGTTGACAATATCCCTAATTTTGGAAGATTAGACCGATTAGATCCATTTACTTGCTGAGAAGAAGAGGATGGAACCTTCAACCGGTCTTCCAAAATAATTATGCCAGGATTGAATTTGCTATTGGTAGAAGAACTTTCTTGTTCTTTCTGAGCTCGCTGAAGGGCTCTACCACGAGTTTCTGTTGCCTACACAGTTCTAGCAGGGGTAGAATTGGAGTAGTGGATTTTGATAGATCCATGTCTTCCCCTGTATCCTGAGCCTCTGGAACTTCCTCTGATTCCCTTATTTGATACAAGGAATTCAGGCTCATCAAAATTGAAACTGCAACTGGCATATGGATCTATTAATTGAATCATATTAACAGAACCGAAGATTAACTCTTCATCTGATGAAGACTCTACCTGATTAGCATGTTTAGGCTGTGCCGTTTGGTGGGGCGGTGCCCGTGGCTTTGAAGTAGATGGAATGAAGTCTTCTAGAGTCAAAAACAACTTAGGCTTTGACACATACTCATCTTCTTCTGATTCTTTTTCTTTCTTTGAATCATGCCTTTTCTTTGAGTACTTTCCCTCTAATGAAGACGGTTTTTCCGCAACATTCATGGCATAAGACACAATCGGTTTCTTTAATTTTGTTCTCAAAATAGCATGAGTTCAGTTGATTGTATTTTTTACCATCCAATCATCATACTTCTGTGCATTTTTTCTTTTGACTTCTTTCCATTCACCTTCCTCCTTTGGAACTGTAGCAGTGACACATGCTACCTGGGCTGAAGAGCCTTTCAATGTGACTTGTCTGGATTTGACCATCATTTACAGGAGGTCTTTGAAGACAAAACACTCCTGGATGGGATGCCCCAACATTTGGTGAAAGGGGAAATAATTGGGATGGTCTTAAACTCCTTCCTTATTTGGCCTCTTGGGCTTTGGCAGTTGAACCCGATTATTTTCCAGAGCCAAAATGAAGTAACCAGGAACTTGTTCATTTAGGAAAGAGTATGTTTTGTTCTTCAAATTCTCAAATTGTTTTCTTCTTTGATCTCTTTGATCATCTGGAAGAAATGGTCTTTTTTGTTGGCGCTCAGAAGGTGTAGCCCTTCGAGAAGATGATGGTTTTGAAGTAAAAATAGGTATAGGTGCTTGTTTTAGCATAACTGTAGCATTTTCTGCTTTAACCATTCTCCTTCCTGGAGTGTATGGAATTACACGAGATTTAGCCTTATCCTGTATAAGGGAATCTTCAATTTGCTGAGTGATTGAAGTAAGGTCTCGAAACCCTCATGTATATTTCACAGGGATCAACGACGTGCGTAATTCATCATGCAGATTTGCCACACAGATTGGAAACAATTCCTCTTGAGGGAGTGATAAGCTTAGGGAATATGTTAATCCCTTCCAGCGAGCAATGAAATATGAGACCCTTTCATTCTCTCTTTTCTTACAGTTTGTAAGAACAAAAACTGTTGTCTTTGGAAAAGTTGAGCTGAACTGAAGAAGGAATTTTTGGCGAAGATCCTCCCATCCGGTAATTGACCAGGATTGCAAGCTTGTATACCAAATAAAGGATGGTCCTTGAAAGGTCCATACGAAGCATCTGAGTTTTACTGCTTCTTACTGCTCCGGAGTTCCCATCATAGGATCACAACAAGACACGTAATGCATCAAATGTTGTTTAGGGTCGCCTGATCAATTGAAAATAGGGATTATAGGGTTTCCAAAACTGGATGGAGGAGAGATTGAATCTACCCATTCAGGGTAACCTTTATTTTCTGGTTGAACCTGCGCACGTTTCCCTTCCATAGTTTCTAACTGAGCTGTTAATGACTCAATAGTATTTATTAACTTTTGAGAAACATTTAGTTGAACTTGGACTTGGGTAGGTGCAATGACTGGAGCTTGGATAGATGTGGTGGCTGGTGCTGCAACTGATGGTAGCACTGCCAACTTTTGTTGCACTTGACCCGTAGGATTAGGCCTTTGAGGGTGTACTGATAGAGGAGGATAGTCTTGATCCATCTCAGTAGCTGCAACAAATTCCCTTGGCTGACTGACTCTATCACGCTCACGAAGAAGACTACCCTGAATTAGTTCTACATTCAACCTCCTTAATTCCTTCATTTCTTCCTCCTGTTGTGAAAAACTTTTCTCTAGTGTGAGTGACTAGCCTTATCCAGAGGAAGGATATGTAACCTGATTCTTTCCCCTCCCTTTGTTGGATCCTTTTCGGAGAGAGGGAAGTGGGTTACTCGAAGGATTACGTAGGTTCAGAGTAATCCTTTGATTTTGTGTACGCACACCTTATTCATTTGTGTCTGTGCGTACATCTTCTTGAGCAGGCCCCTCTTCATCTGATTCCCCTGAGTGAACCTCATTTGGTGGATCAGCAACAACTGCATTGATGACATTGATTGATGCATGACGCATTGCATCCCTTATATCAGCATTTCTGTGATATTTTCTTCTTCCATGTCTTTGATGAGACATTGCCTTTTGTTGATTTGATCCCTCAGGAACTTCTTGATGAACCGTAATTTGGAGGGTATCTCCTGATAATTTGGATCTTCGTTCCTCTTGAGGTTTCTTCCCCAATCGAGAAAAGACCGACTTTCACTGGGGAGGGGATTGATGATTTGAAAAAGTCCCTAGTCTGGTGGACTGGGGCTGTTCCTGCTGTTCTCGCTCAACTCCTCAAATCCTATTTGTTGATTCCGAGGGTTGGTTTAAAAGAGTCCCTAGTCTGGCAAGCTGGGGTGGCTCTTGACATGTTATGTCTGAGACTTCCTTAAAATCTATCTTGATCTTGTGAACCTTAGTCCAGAAATTAGCTGGATGCATTAACCGATATCCACTTTTATCACTTGGTTCAAAAGACAGTTGGATGATTTCTGAAACTTCTGTCACTTGGTGACGTGCTTGCTCCAAATGAGAGGCATGTTAAATATTCTCGTTTGCTTGATGCAAGAGTAATTCAACAACTTGTTCTCTGTATTTTGGATTTTGAGAGGAACTAGTTGAAGCCTGTTCTTGGGCAATCTTTTGATTACAAACAAAGCCCATTGACTGTGGCTGGCCATGGGAAATAACATTGCATGATACCATTTTCGGCGTGCTTTTCTGACTGGAGAGCACCGTGAAATGCAGTGCTCCATGAACACCCCATCCTCTGACACGAATACCAGATGGGGAATTGGTAGTTAACTGACGCAATCTTCTTAATGCGCCAAGGCATGAACGTTTAAGGGATCTCTGCTGCTTTTCAGCCTTCAGATATCGAGAGACTGATAGAGACGCTAAATCAATATGATGTTGTAACCCTTCTATTATCTTAAGATGATTTTCATATTCATCATAAGATAATACTTTCTTTTTCAACTAAAAAAGAGTTTTCCATATGTTTATACGAATATCATGAATTTCATCTTCCGTCAACATTTCTGGAATGTCATACTGAGAGTCATCCAGAGGCCAAAACATGACTGGAACTTCACCTTTTTCCAGTTGTTTTCTCATGTTCAGCATTTTCTCTTTATCATTTGATAAAGATTCTTCTACCTAATTTGAACAGATTTGGTGTTTCCTTGTTGCTTCATTGGATTCAACATGATTGGTAGAGAAATCATTGATCAAACTAGAAGATGCATGACTTAGGGGTTGTTCGGAGAATGACCTACACCCTGGGGTGTCTTCTGATTGAGAAACTATTTCACCTGCTAGAGATGAAGCTTCAGACATGACTGGTTTCGCATTTGCAAGTGCCTCAAGATAAGAGGTATTTCTCGGCACTACATTGTCCACTGTAGCATTTTCCTGGTAATGTGCATCACTACTGCGGAGAGGACTTTTGCAGCGAAATTCATCATCATGGGGAGGACCACCATAATGGGTTACAACAAAAGATGAGATCTCTTGCTCCTTGGTCTTCTGACTAGACAGAGGGTTCCTGTGGCTCTCATATGAAGATGAAACTTTGAGATCGACCGAATTGTCATGAAGCAATCCTTCATGAGGAATTTTCGGTTGAAGACCTTCGGAATTAATGTTCCCACTATTGGGAAATGAGGGAGTAGAATCTTGAATTTCAACAGATAATTGTCTAAGGGCCCCAAGAACTCCTGCATCGAGAAAGGCCTTGTTACAGATTGGCTCTTGATCTTCTGACTGTGCTGGGTGGGTCTTTTTCTTAGACTCCTTCTTACTCGCCTTGGAAACCACTTGTTGATGAAAGTTGCTGCTCTGAGAAGGTGTATATGCCTGATCAGGAAAGATGTCCATGTTAGGATGACGATCTCTACTCAAATCAGGTGTATGTTCCTGACTTGGTTGTCCCTATGATATGAGGGAGTGTGCCCCAGAACCCTCTTGGACTGAAACAGATGTGTGCGTCTATTCCGGAGTTAAATGTTGATGTGTGAATCCACTGTTAGGGATAGATTTATGTGTCTTTCCTTGAGATGCCGCTGAAGTTCTTATAATATCCTGGTAGGCATCCAAAATATGAGCAGGGATTTGCTTCTGTTCTTTAACCATTGATAGAATATGCTTAGTGAATTCTGCTGCCGGAACGGGGATATACGTCCATTCCATGCTTGGAGTAGGTGTATGTGCCTGCTCTTGTCCTCCTTTTCCTGTCAGTGAATCTTGATAGTACTCAAGTATGGGGGTAGAGAGTTGATTCTGCCTCCTTTTTGTCGTCGGGGCTTTCTGACTAACTTCTCCGAATGCTACCAAGCGAGACTGTTGGTGGGCTTGATTAGTACTAGCAGGTGTATGTGCCTGCTAATTGCACTTCTCCAGACGTGGTTGACGAGCTTCATCATATGTAGTCAGATGAGCCTGCTGACTAACTAATGATGTATAAACAGGTGTATGTTCCTACCTATAGTACTATGCCAGAATTGCTTGGCGGGATCGGCGTGATGCTGCAAGACGAGTCTGCTGGACAGCGGAATTAAAACAGGCAGGTGTATGTGCCTGCTTGTTTTTTGACACCAAGTTAGGTTGGTGGACTTCTCCGGAGATGGAATAGATGAGAACATGCTCACTGTTGACCAGATTCCACCTCTGGTGGTTCATCTTACCTGCTCGGGTTCGAGGAACCTGAGTCGAACGCCTGGAGTCGGTACCCTCATCATGTTGAGGGCGCACTATCGCATGAGTCTGGCGGTGATTGTTGGTGGGAGCCCTTGGGAAGGACTCCTGATTCTTTGAATTAAGGCCCTGAGGGACCTTCTCATTCACCTCCCCAGAATATGGGAGTGAATGGTGATTGTGTTCCGGGGATAACGACCCGAAACGGTTGGAGATGGTAGTCAGCACCGCCTGCTTCTTGATCACTGGTCGTCGTTGTTTGGATGAATGGTGTGAGTTGTTCACTTGGAGGTCTTGTCAGGCAGCCTCCAGAGTTGGGGTGGTACCATGTTGATGGTACTCCTTAACCAGCATATTTGATACCTAACGTTGAAGATGCTGAGTAGGTGATGTCATCCTCAGAACGGATGACGATCCAGTAGGAGTAGCAGTAATGACATTTGTAGCAGTAGCATTCACAGGTGTGAATTTGAGAGTAGCCATTATAGAAATGTAGAAGATATTGGAAAAGAGTTCATGTTTGATATAACATACGTAATCAAGATAAATTCAGCCACTATATCTTTTGGATGAGTACATATGTCAATCATTGTTTTTTGTTGGCCCTCTCATTGAGTTTCAAATAGGGGCCTAACAAATAGGTAAAACATTATTTTAACTTGTTTAAGGATTCACTTCGGGTTCACCATTTTTTGTTTCCCTCGGAATCCGGGGATTGACCGCCTTGATAGGAGGTTCAAACATTCCGATCGGTTTCTAACAGGTTTGTTTTTAGAACCGAAAACATCTAATGATTCCACATCCATTTAGACCTACTTTCCAAAGGTAGGCACTCATTAGTTTGTGGACTGATGAGGCTTAGGAATTTTAGTTGGTCGAGATGATGGTAGGTCGAACTCATCACACCTTTTTGAGGGGAATTATTATCTACTCCGGGACTCTCTTTGTAGATTTAAGTTATGTTCGTGAATCCTTATTACATTACAAAGTATAAAATGAGCGTTCCTTCAGATCTGACAATCAATGATTAAATATGTAAGAAATTTAGAGAATCTTTTATATGTATTCAAGGTTCTTAATTGATAGAGAATCATTTGTATTTATTAGAGATTCTTGGTCAATGATACCCTTCGACACATTTATATAGAAGTCTCTTGGTCATTATTATGACCATGCTGGTTTTAAAGCCACTCAGTGGGGCACTTGATGTTTATTGTCATTCATAAGGACATGGATTATTTCAGAGTTGGGATCGAACCCACATATGGGCTACCTACATATCCTTGGTTAGAAAAGGAATTAGAACACACGTAGTTTGAGTAAGGGAGTATGATTTTTATGATTGATGGCTCAAAGAAGAATGTCATAATCACTTTTATACTCTAAGTTCACGTGAGTCATGATCGGTGTGAGAAACAAGAGGTATTGGTAAAAATTAGACAATTGTGCCATAAAAGATGCAATCATAAGAAATAATGTTGGACTTATGTATGTATGACTACCCAGATAAATGAAGATTAGGATTTACTTTAGGGAAGAAATCCAGGAACATGGTCCATATAGGAATATGTGCTTCATGGAGATTTGAATACTCTAACATGGGGCTTAGTCCTGAAAAGGAGTCCCAAATTAGGATAGTACTAGTGATTGGGTTTTACTCTTGATAAGGAATCCCAGATCAAAGGTAAATTAGGACTGGTTAAGAAGAATTAAGACTGGGGCTTACTCCTGAAAAGGAGGCCCAGGTTAGGGGATCTGGGGCATACTCCTAAAGAGGATGCCCAGATTAGAGGACTTGGGGCTTACTCCTAAAGAGGATTCCCGGATTAGAGGACTTGGGGCTTACTCCTAAATAGGATACCCAGATTAGAGGATTTGGACTGAGGCTTACTCCTGAAAAGGAGGCCCAGGTTAGGGGATATGGGGCGTACTCCTAAGGAAGATGCCTAGATTAGAGGACTTGGGGATTACTCCTAAAGAGGATTCCCAAATTAGAGGACTTGGTGCTTACTCTTAAAGAGGATACCCAAATTTTAGAATTATGACTGGGGATTATTCCTGAAAAGGAGACCCAGGTTAAGGATTCTATCATCTTAAAGGATGAGTTGAATGAATGAAATATCAATATTTAGTGACATAAAGATGTGTAAATCACTAGGTTTTGAGAGATATTCCACATAATTCCTTTCAGATAAGGAAGTTATATCAAGAAATCATGCCATAAATGGTTTTGAAGAGTGTCTTGAAGACTGAATCTTGAATAGGAGAGGTGGAATGTCTTAAGAGGGGTGAAATGGGCAAGAAGGGCACCCAAAAAGACAGGGGCGCGCAAGTCCTGGAAGGCGCGCAAGTACTGTGTGGGTGCCCAAGTCCTGGTCGCGTAGGTATACCTGCGCGACCTATAAGTACTTGCGCGTTTTTAAACCAGTGCTGTAATACATGAGCGATCCTTGACCAATGCCTTTATAATTATCCTGAGGTACTTCCAGAAGAGAGGCGTGCAATTTTTGGTGAGGAAGTAGGGTGGCACACAAGTATGTTCATTCCTATTAAGGGTAAAACACCTTAGGCACGCAAGTGTTAGTGAATTCTAACACTTAGACCTTACTCCTCTTGTTTAGACCATCTATTCTAGGTAAATAATTACCTTAGAAGTGTTCAGAAGACCTGGAGAAGAGACTTGGGCGTTCAGAGCTTTAAATCTGAATTCTTGAAAAAAATCCTCCTAATGGGGGCCCATAGGGTCTATTTATAGGTAGGAGAAGACCCCGGGCGGTTATCACTTAAGTCGCGCAAGTCACTTGCGCGACCATCATGCGTCGCACAAGTGGACTTGCACAACTATGAGGGAACTTGCATGACCTATGGACAATGTTGTCCTTGTTCATCCCTTTGTCTATTTTTGATATTTTCTTCAAAGGATGAATCAATTTGTGCTAAGTCATTTCCCTTTATATTCCTTTGGACTCTGTGACGAAGAAGGAGCGTCAACAGGGATTCTATGACATAAAGCATTCATTCGTGGAGTAACATAATGAAAAAGTGTGTGTACAATTCATGGAAGTTAATACAAGTAAATAGATTATATTTCCCCTAAATTAATCGCATAGACAACATGGTTAATGAATCTTCTATTTTACTATAACATTATAAAATAATGGATAAGTACTATATATGATTACAAAATATAGAATACGAAATAATTCAATTTTCTTATATGTACCACACTATATTATTAAATCAAAAGACCATCACTGTTTGACTTATAATGTAATGTGGTGTGGAAATTCTAGTATCAAGGATCCATATTTCCATTATCATGACCCAAACATTAGCTTGACATGTTATTAAATGGAATTTAGGTAGGAGTACTTTCCAACTGTGGTCTTTCATCTCATTAATCCATATAGTGGAATCCCATATCATGATATCATTATTTGGATTTCCTAAAAACAGACCTCCAAGAAACACCAAATCCTTATTTGGTGGTAAACCCTTCATTATACTTAATTAATTTGACCTAAATATTAGTTATAACTTCGAAACAATTTAAAATAACTATGAATTTATTCTAACAAGTACTATTAACTATGGTTTCATGCATAAACTAAGTGATGGAAGGTATAGTTTGATATAATATTTGATTAAGGGTTTTTTATTATGCATAAACTCCCTTATATTGTTAAATTAAATGTCTTGTCAATATTATGTGTATTTTAATAAAGTTATTTACCATGTGTTAGAAAAATATTTATACACAATAATATTTTTTCATTCTATTTATGCATGCTTGTTATTTAATTCAATTATTTATAGGATCACTATAAAGAATCCATAATATAAATAACCATGAAAATAATAATATAAAATATGGGTTATGAGCATGAGTGTTGAATGATTTTTTATTTATTGATGAAATAATTAGAAAACAACCAAACCATGAGGAAATCTATAAGACACTTTTATATCATCAGTTACAGTATTCCACAATTATAATTTCTATCACAAGGGTTGATTTCACCTCATCCCCAAGAGAACCACCACCAATTTCATAGTATATCCATACTTATATATGATTTTCACATGAAAAATTGAAGCAACCTAATATAATTTTTATGGGTTTTACA
Organism: Viscum album; assembly: GCA_963277665.1. NCBI lineage: Eukaryota > Viridiplantae > Streptophyta > Magnoliopsida > Santalales > Viscaceae > Viscum > Viscum album. Next base: position 196,604,690 of record OY728135.1, on the reverse strand, counting down.
TATAAGGAAACCACATGCATGAATTTCTTTATATAATAAAGGGAAGCGGTGATGTGGAGGCCATGATTTTAGTTAAAAAACTAAAAAGATAAGCAAATATTAAATTAATGGAAATACAACCTACACAAAGAAAGATCAATCTCATGATAATCCACACATTCAATTTAAAAAAAATGACAAAAAAACTCTAATTTCTTTTATTTATAACTATGATAAAATAATCTAAAATTAATTAACTCACTTATATTAATATTTATCATAACAATTAATTTATATTAACATCCTATATAATTTAATACAAATTAACCAAATCAATTTTATTAAAAATTAAATATGTACATGACATTTTCATTAAGGACATGAAAATTAAAGGTCGGGAATACCTATTATGGTCATCCTTTTAATAATATGTTCTCACAATTCTTGTCTCATTCACTATATGTCACATATTCACATGGTTTATACTATCATTAAATGACACAAATACACATAAAAATTATGTAGTGTATAATTATTTTAATCCACATGTATTATAAGGTAAATAATAACTATATATGGAATGTGTATTAGAATTTAACATTTAAATAAATGTATAATTAAATTTTAATAATATCTGATCACATGGTGTGTATAATAAATCGATGACACATGAACACCTATGGATTAGGTATATTAATATAATTATTTCACATTTTTTGAATAAAATTAATTACATAGAATATAATTAGGCATTAAATTTACCCTTTTTGAATGGTATGGGTTACACAGTTTGTAAAGGGATATATATCTTATGAGATATTCTTCTTATGTATGTGATAAACACATAAGGAAAAGTTAGTTATGTTAGACACAATAATTTATGAGTTACACTACAAGTAATTCCTATAAATATTACGTAACTTCAATTTTTTATTTCTTTTAGGCACATGTGTTATGAAATAATTACACAATGCATCTTAGACTATGAATTTTCTACCCCAAAGTCTATGGATTGACTAAAATTATTGCAAATTACAAGGAATATAGTTCTTAAAACCAAGTTGTATCCTACTATAGTGAATGAGAAACATTTAATGATGTAAAATTTTCATCCACATTACCACCATATTTTACATGACTTCCTCTCAGTGTGGTGAATATAGGTACACAACATGTATAATTGAGAAACATGTTGTTTAATCCCTTATTGTCCGACTAGAAATATATGAAAATATGGATAGGTTATTCAAATGTTATTTGTGTGTTTTTAACCTCATCTTGGTTACATAAAAGTGAATGAATAAGGTGATGAATATATATATATATATATATAAACATTTATATTTTTATAATGAATTTCTTAAAATGATGAACTAATAGAAAATGTATATAACGATCAATAATTAATAAGAATGTATAAATTAAAATGTAATATTTCTAATAATACTTTTAGGTTTCAGATACAGTGGAATATTGTAATATTCCATACCCAACATGACTTTTTTGGGAATAAATGAATAATTAGAAATGTAAAAAATGATAAACATCATGACTAATTAAGTAATTTTGATAATGATTGAAAATGATCTCAATAACAAAGAGATATTATCTTTTCATTTTAACTTTATAATTAATTTAATAGAAAATTTACTTTTTTTCAGAGAAAAATTCACCAAAGAAGATATCGATTGTTCAAACATCTATTTTATTGTGCCATATTTGAATCAATTTGATCCAAGGAAGAATGCATCTAGCAGTGATCCACATGTTCTCCTTTAAACTTGAATCATCTTGATGGTACTTCAAGTGCAAATATAGTAGTACTGTAACAACCCCAACTCTAGCAACCCAGATCCAGTATATTTTTATATGTCGGAAAAGGATTCAAGGGATCTCATCACAAAGGACTGATTGTGTTAGCAATCTTGAAGAATCGGATATATACATGATTCCCATTTTACATTGGAAATAAAAAAACATATTAAAATTAAATGTTTAGAATCCTTGAAATTCATTGAAATATTTCTCCTATGTATCCTAGGGAAATGAAAGATGTTTGAGATAAAACAATCGGTAATGGTTATGTACAATGAAGGGTATTGTGAGTAAATAAGGAGTAATATATATTAAAAGGTAAATAACTAAAAGAACATTTTATTTAATCAATAACATGCAGAAAAAATGTATCCATGGATAATATCAAATGAAATAATCTCATCAATAATAATAACTAAATTCTCAATTATAGAAATGATTAATGTTGTATGTCATGATCTCACTAATCATGATATATTTACCGTTATGACCTTGCATCAAGATATTTTAAAACTATGGGTAGGCATACCTAAAAAATCCATTAATTATGGAAAAATAAATGGTTTGTATCATAAGGCATGTCCTTTCATTGAGGGGATATGTAATTACATACACCAACTATCACTACATGTCCAATTTATTCCTCATATATTAAATGATTAATTTGATTCATAAATAATATTCTTTAATAATAAATTTCTATATTTGCTAATGAAAATGAAATACTAATAATTACACATTCGGACGAATTACAGTCCAAGTAAATCACTTTATATAGAAATTATATATGTTTTAAAAAATAATAACATACATGATATAAATAATATGGATATTTAAGATAAATTTGATTTCCTATTATCATAAAAATGTTGAATTTTTTTGAAAATGATAACAAACGTCGAGTGTATAAGTGATAAAGGAAGACAATCAATTCATTTGAAATATAGGGTTTAAAATATAATCATGTCATTTTGAGAAACATAAAAAATGGAAGAAAAGTATTAAAAAATATTTCATTAAATAGTAAAACTATTGAAAATTTGTTGAAGAATGTGATATTGTAAAATTGTTATGGTAGTAGGGAAAATATTTTAATTTCATATATGTTAGAAATATATTCCTTTTTACTTTTTTATATTTAATGTTTAAAACAACCCTTTATGAAAAAAATTAAAAATTCATTACAAAAAATTTAAAAATTCAAGCATAACCTTACATTTATTTATTAAATCATTTGATAAAATTAAATGTAAATTTTGAAAACAATTCTTAATTTTATAGACATGGATGAAAAATTTACCAAATCAAAAATATAAATGATATCTCTTTTATTATAAATGTTTAATTTCACGATTCATTTGATGAATTGGGGAAATTTTATAATAAACCACGTGAACTCCATAAACTTACATAGAATGAGAAAATATATAGATTTTATCTAGTATATATTGAAATATTCCTTTATGTATAAAAATAGACATCCCTAAAAATGAGATTATAAAATAAATTCTTACCTCTTTCGTAAATTTTTAATTATAAACCCTTGAAAGTGTAAACATGAAATGAAACATTAGTCATAATTAAAAAATACATATTCATGATTAAAACATTAAATCGGAATTATATACACCATATAAAATTAAATTGGGTCATGACACAAAATACGTCTCGATGAAGTAGAAATTGAAACAAAATTCCTTTCAATGATCATATCATGGATGTGAAAATAAATAAATAAATTGATTATGTGTAACAAATTTCAATCCATAAAATAAAATTGTAAACACAACATGAAATATTTAATGGTAATTACTAACATAATTTTTCCATAACATTGTAAATGAAATATATTTTTATCCCAATGAATGGAAATTTAGCTAAGAAACCCCATAACACATGACTATCACTATTTTAAAATTATTTATCCTTATATAAGATGGTTTTAAACAATTAATTAATTTATAATAGAACCATGTTCATATTAATAATATCATATATTTTCTTCTTAAAACATATTATAACACATTCTCAATCAATATTTCATTATTATTATTGTTTTTTGTGATGGCTTCTTTATTTTATCATGCATGTTTTTTTCTTAGATGATAATATCCTTGTACATTGATTATGATTCCATCATATACATAATCTTAATAATTATCTAAATAATATTTATATTCAATATATATATATATTCATCCATAAATTATAATGGTATAAAATTAATTACACCATTCATTGTGACAATGGGTCATACCTACGCATGAAAATTATTTTTACTTTTCAATGAATTGAATAAAAGAAAGGTAAATAGTAAATCAAATTTTAAATATCATTTTTATATAATATAAATATTTAATATTCAATAAATATAACCTTATTACCATCCGTGTAATGCGGGAATGAAAAATGCATCACATTGCTTTGTAGAGGAGGTAGTCCATACATACGCATGACCGAAGTTATGATTTTCCAACGAATTAGATGGTAAGAATGTAGATGTGATATTATTATTCGATATTCAGAATTATTTCATAAATATCATATATATGTTCATATTTCATTGTTATAATTATCCATGTGATCTCGTGATGAGATTCATTTACATCAGTTCTCTCGGCGATATTTTTCCATACACAAGATCGATGGGTTTGTTTCTCATTTGATAGAGAATGAGATAAGAAAATATTATTACATTAACATAATAACATATCATCATATGAAATATTTTTTTCTTAAAATTTAGTTTTTTGAAAATAATTTATGGTGGTAAAATAATATGTAAAAAAAGAATGAGATTGGTTAATATCATTACCTTCTCTTCAAGAGACCTCTTTTGGATCTATTCATAGGGACACTATGGGTAGTATTCTAGAAACAAAAAACTTCTAGAACTTGTATTATGATGTTTATAAATTAATTATATTGGTTTTTATTTGGATATGTTTCACAGTGTTTTTTAAATTAAATTGGGTAGGGTTTCCATTTTATAAGTTAGGGGAGAACCATTCTTGTAATTTATTAAGTATTGATCAGTATAAGTTTTTTTTCATGGACTAATGGGTATAAGTAGATATAATTACATGATAAAATTAATGTGATTCCAAATAATATCATATATTAAAATTTTCAAAATATTAGGTGATTTTTCACCCTTAGCATGTGGTTTTAACACATGGTTAACCCTTTTGAAAAATATAGTGACAACAATGTTCTTACCATATAGGTGCTAAGAATGTTACCATACAAAGAAATGCTTCCAATAAATTGGTAAGGGATGAAATTTTATACAATATATTATCCTTTTTGACAAATATTAGTATTATTAAAAAATTTAATTTTTTTTATATTATATAATTTTCATAAAATATATTTTATTTTATTTTTCACCTCATTAATTTAATTTGAATTTAAAAACATCATGACATTGATTAAATTCGAATATAATACTTTAACACATCCCTGATATGTTGTATGTATCTATAAATTTTGTGAAAATAAAAATTCATCAAAATATTTTTACTTTTAATATTTTTAAAATCATTTTTTTATTTCTATATGAATTGAATAAATATATTATCAGAGTTTTGCATTAATTTAATGTAATTATCCACTTTATAAAAATTAAAAATAAATTCTCATGATAAAAACATTATTGATATTTAAAATAAAAATTTTCATTAAAAAAAGGGTTTTACCACTCTCACAAAATGTAATATATATTTATATATATATAAATCCAGAGAGTGACATTTTTGATTGTATCCTTTACATATATATTATAAACGTGAAAATCATTTCTAAATGAAAAAAATATCATATTTTAAAAAAAATGAATTATTATAAAAGAAATATTTATACCCAATGAAATAAATTAATGTTTTGGATATATTTTTAATGCAATATTACATTATTTTTTACCATAATTACCTGACTTATCCTTAACTGGGGAGATAAATGTTACCACAATTACTTTTCATAATAACTAAAAATATAAGTGATGTATTTTATAAATTTGAAACTCTTCATTCTAAATATGGTATCCATTTTTCATGATTCAACTCATAAAATATGTAAAAATAAATTTTAATATAAATGCATAAAATTCAATGAAAAAACAGTTTTTAGAGAAATCCATTTTTAAGCATAAAAATTAAAATCATGAAAATAATTGATTAAAATTAGATTATTTTAAAAACAATAGTACGTATTTTAACCAAATAAAAGATATAATACAATTTTAAATTTCATTATTTAGTTAAATTAAAATATATTATTTAAAAATCAAAATATTTCACCATTAACTGAAAAAACAATTATTTCAGAAGAAATCAAGCTTTTCACCCAAATAAAATTTTGATATGATGATTTTACAAATAATATTATTTTGATAAAATACAATTTATAAATTTTATGGAAATTAATTATAATATTCACTCACCAAAAGAAATAAAAATAAATTTGAAGAAAACATGTTTTTAATAAAAAGATTGAGTTTAATAAAAAAATTAGTACATATTTCATAGGAATTAATCAATAAATTATTATTGAGTATGAAATTTATATGTATTTAGTAATTTATTTCTTCCTTCCCATACTCTCAAATCGATATTCAATGTTATGATAATAGAATTTAAATAATAATATTTCATCATTTGTTTAGGCTCATTATTGCATGTTGTATATACTGTTGAATATAGAATTATTTTAAATTCCAAGGGTGTTAAATTATAATCCCCCCCACATAAATAAATTATTACCACCCAATTTTATATTATTAACCAAATGATCAACCATTATTGAAAAGCCACATCATACAGATGGATAATAAATCTTCTTTTGAAAACGGAAAGTGGGAAACATTATGGTTACCAAAAATATAACATTCGGGTTCCTAAATAATGAGAAAATTATGTTGAAGATAAAATACATACATTAAAGATAATAAAACTATAAAATTAATAATTGATACTGATATAGAACATGGTTATAATAAATTTAACAACCAAAGATCTATAATTCTTGGGGACGATAAAAGGCTATAACTTCTTCATAAATAATGGTAAAAGTATAAAAAATTTATTTTAAGATCTCTTTTATAAATTTTAGAAATTATTTTTCGATAAATATGGTGAATGCGAGAAAATGTACTTACTTGATTTTTTTCCATTTCTTAAATAAAATTCTATCCTTTGGTTGTGATTTGATTAATTATAATTTATCTCATACTTATTTTAATGAATATTCATGAGGAATTTTTCATGCCTGAAGCACCAAGATTATCTTTTATCAGATCATAAGATCTATAAATTAAGGATAATTCATTCCTTTTTTCATTATATATTTGATAGCATAAAAATATTTATCCAAATTTTTCAAATATAGAGAAATTTAATACATTAATCACTAAAACCTCAAAAATAACACCAAAAGTTCAACATAGTCCATTCCATAAATTATGAACCATAAATCTCCTTGAAAAATATTTCTGGGAAAATTCGAAAGACAAAAACCCAAATTATTTTATCCCTTTATATGATTCTTAAAATTAACTTAATCTTTATATAGAAAATCATTTAATTAATAAATTCATAATTTCCAGGACATCTCATAGGTTATTTGAAGCCTTTCCACCCTTATCTCCCATCAATTGTGACATCAAGCCCCGTTAACTTAAAATATGTGATAGGTTCTTTCTTGATATATAGGTTGTCATTTTTAAAAAACAATATTAATATAATTTGTGTAACATTTCCAGAAATATGATGAACATGCTAAAAAATTAACAGTAATCATCAATTAACTTTTCAACCACTAAGGTTTTTAGTAAACCATTTTCCCAAAAACAAATCTTAATTTTCTATTATTACATTAACATTAATGATTACATTTTCACTAAACGTTGTCAAAAAATTTAAAAATTTTCCAAAAAAATATAAAATAAATATTCATAAACTAATATTTTCCATAAAACATATACTAAAATAGAGGGTTTAATTTCCATAAATTTCACCAAAAATATCCTTAATCAAGGTAAAATCCCATCACATAAGATCTCAAAAGAGTATATATTCCTCTAAACTTATGATCTATCTTAGACTTATCATCCAACTAATATATAAAATTATATCATATCACTATGGATTGATATAATTTTCAATAGTTTCTATTTCATTATTCATAATAATGGTTAAAAAAATAATTAGCCTAAGAATATCCCCAAGGAGATTAAATATATGTGTGGAGTAAAGGAACACTCACTGTGAACCTGAATAATGGTTGATATATACTTAAAACCTATTTTGGGGTTATTACCCCTAGATTCTTTTGTTCCAAAACCATGTCTACTTATAGTATCTAGATAGAGATGTATTAATTGGAAAACCAAATAATATCCACCTTAACAAAACATGATTATTTTTATCCTGTACTTTGACTTAATCTGATAGTTAATTTTAGGGTTATGTTTCATAATTTAGTTTTTCTTAAATATATTGGTAAATAATTCTTTTAAAATTATTTGATAGACACTATAACAAACCCGACTCAAATAACCTAAAGATTGTATATATTTATTGACATTGGAATAATAAATAAGGGATCGCATCCTAAAGTTATGATCATTTTATCAATCTTCAAGAACCTTATACATACATGATTACAATTTTACAATATAAGAAAAGATAAAAAACACAATAAAAGAAAATATTTAGTCCTTGAAACCCATTTAATGATTGTTTCTTCATATCCTAGCGAAGGGAAATAAAATAGGGTGTAAAAAATAATTACAAAGGTTTAAGTAAAATGGATTATATTATTATTCAATTAAACATAAGTAATATGGTAAGGTAAATAAATGAAAAAACATGCCATTTAATTAATAACTTTAGAACAAAATGCATCCATGGATAACATAAAATGCAATAATATGATGGATAATAATAAATCAATTCTCAATTAAATTAATTATTAAAATTAGAAATCATGATCTTTGGAATCGTGGTATATTTACCATAAATAGTGTGTTCCAATCATATTTAAATCAATGGTTATGAATACACTAACCCCCCCCCCCATTTAATAAGTCTTGCCAATTGGATTGTCTCATCAGACATGTTAATGCATGGAGGAGCTATAAAATTATAATCCCCCTGCCAATTTATACTTTTTAAATGGATTATTCATATATTTATTGATAAATTTAATTCAAAAATAGTATTACTTATCAATAAATTACTACATTGTGTAAAGAATAAATAATATCAATATTTATATAGTAAATCAAATAAAATTCAATGTTAAACACTGTATGAAAAAATTTATGTAGTTTAGGAAATAATCATATATGTGATTTAAAGAATATGCATATTTATGTGAAATATAATTTCTATTGATAAAAAGTTAATGCTTCAAGTGAGTTTCAATGGAAACAAAATCTGTAAGAGATAAAATATTACCATTGATTCATAAGAAATATGGGTTTCAAAATAAACTCATATTCTTTGGAGAAATAATGAAAATAGAATAAGAATATTAAAATATGATTTCATTACATATTTTTCATTATAAACCCTTTTAAAAGTTTTAAAATAACAAATGTGAATAAAATATTTATGGCAGTTGGGAAATCCACTAATGATGTATACATTAAAAACATTAATTTTAAATTTATTGAAAGATCATAAAAAACAGCCCTCTTTGAAAATCAAATAAATATTTTAATAGACCATTTTAAAAATTAAATTAAAACATAAAAATTTAATTAATAATTAATTTTATAAAATAAAATTGACTTTTATAAAACTTTTTTGTGAAATATGGGTTTGGTAGAATAATTTATATAGTCAAAAAGAGAAATAAGATCGATTTTTTGAAAGTTTATTTAAATAATTCAAGTTACAAAGAGGTTAAAAGTTGTAATAGAACATATAAACCCATTATATATCCATATTATGAATGGATTAATGGATTTTATGGAGGATATAGTATATTTTACCTTCAATAATAATAAGATCAATCCTCAATAAATGTGATTACAACATAAATTCTTTGTGCCTTGGTTACATTTTTAATGTAACATGTCGAAAGGGTAAACATGAATTGAATCATTACTTATCAAAAATAAATATATATTAATTTTTAACCCATAAAAAGGAATGTATATAAACCATCTATTTTTAAATAGTTTCATATTACCTAATATGTCTCAATAGAGTGGAAATTGAGATGAAATTCCTTACAAATATGGAATCATTGAAATTAGAATTATCTAAAAAAGTGATAATTTCTAAAAAAATGTAAATATACACAAAAAATTGGAAATAAAACATAAACAAAAATATATTTTACACATAATAATTTTATAATACAGTTAGTGATGTATTAGTTTATCCTAGTGAATGGAAATTGAGATTAGAAACCCCTTACCACAGGGTTCTCCTTAGTCAAAATATGCATTGACCACCTATATAATGGATTCAAAAAAATTTAAATTCTAAAATAAATTAGTATTAATAATAAAATATATTATCCTCTTAGAGGATCTTATAACTTATTCATTAATAATCTTCTATTATTACCATTCTTTTGGGTGTTAGCAGCTCTATTTTCTCATTCATGTTTTGTCACAGAAGTTCTAGTCCTTATACATTTATTATGGTTCCATTATAAACATAATTCAAATAGTTATAAAAATATAAAATATATTCAATATATATATTCATCTATAAAATATAGACATTGAAAAATTAATCACACAATTCATAGAGACGGTAGGTCGTATATATGCATGGATGTTGTTTTCACTTTTCGATGAGTGGATAGATATAATGGAATATAGTAAATAACCATTAAAGTATCGTTTTAATATCATATATATCATATATATTAATTAAATATATCCTTATTATCATCCATTTGAGGAGGAAATGAAAAACATATCACATCACTTCTTCAATGTGGCTATCCACACACACACCCACGAGTGACATTATCATTTTCCTACAGATTGAAAGGTAAAACTTTAGATATGATATTTTATTTAAATAATCACAATTATGTAATAAATATTATATATATTCATCATTTACATCATTATTATTATCCATGTGAGGTGGTTATGGAAAACAAATTACAGTGGTTCGTAAGGCTGTAGTATGACGTACACACGAGCGACGGTTATGTATCTCACTTGATGGAGAAAGAATTTCATAAATATTATGACATAAAAATAATAAAATATATGTATATGAATGATAATTTAATTATTATATAGTAGTTTTATGGACATAATTTATGGTGGTAAATGAAGAAGTCAAAAATAAATAGCTTGGTTAAGACGACTACCTTCCCTTAGAGAAACTTCCTTTTGATCTATTTTTAGGGATGCTTGGGTATATCATTTGGAATGAAAACCAAAAATAAAAAATATATAGGTATTTTAATAAAGGTATTTGGTTGGGTATTATAGAAATATTATTCTTAATGTTTTGTAATGAAATGATAAAAGGGTTGTCCTTTTATATGTGGGTGGAGGGGTATTCTAGGAATTTCTTAAAGTATTAAATAGATATAGATTTTTTTTCATGTCAAAGTGGATCTAAATTGAGAGGATTTAAATATAATATTATTATGAGTCTAAATACTCTCATTAAATAAATATTTGGGAAGTTTATGTGTTTTTTAACCATTATCGCTTTATTTCAAACCCCAGTTAACCTTGTTGACAAAACCGTGATAAAAACATTCTTTACACTATGGGAGATAAGAAAGATCTCATAAAAGAAATATTTTTCCATAAATGGAAAATGAGTGAAACTATATAGAATATATATACCTCCTTTTCCTAGTTCAATATTTTTAGGATTTTTAGATAATATAATAAAATATTATTTTTATTAAATATCATTAATGTCATTTTTGAAACTATTCATTTAAAATATCTTTAAAAACATTAATACAAATATGTAATTAGAATATAATCCTTTAAGAGATAAAACATATGTTATAGTTATATATAAAATATGTGTAATAAAATAATTGATCAAAATTTTATTAATATTAATATTTATTTAAATAATTTATTTAAATTTTCTATTAATTGAATAATTGATGTGTCAATGTTGTGTAAGATTGTAAAGTAATTATTCAATTTTTAAAAACTAAAAATAAATTGACATGATAAAAATTAATTCATATATCAAATAACAACTTATAATTGAATATATTTTTCTATCCCTTTCAAAAAATATTATATATATTAAAATAAAGATAGTGATATTTTTGACATTATCTTTTACAGAAATATTATTGAGATCAAAATCCCAGATTAATGATAAAAAAGCTCATATTTTCTAATTATTTATGATTATCGATGAAATAAACTCATCTAATGAAATAAATTTGAGTGTGGGATACATTTTTAATTTCGTATCACATTATTTTTAACCTTCATTACCTAATTTACCATTAATTGAGGGGAGAGATTTTATGGCATTTACTATTCATACTTTATAAAAAGAGAGATATTTAGAAACTTTGAACCTCATGATTTCAAATATGTTTTCAATTTTTCATGATTCAATTTCTAAAACTGTAAAAAATCTATTTTAAGGTAAATGTGTAAAACATAATGTAAAAAAATATTTATAAAAATGTGTTCAAACTCACAAAAATAAAAATAATATTAACTATTTATTCAAAATAGATTAATATATATATATATATAATGGATGATATGTTAATTTTTGAAAAAATCCAAAAATGTAATGGGACATTTAAATTACTTTATTTAATGAAAATAAATGAGAGTATTTGAAAAATATTTGTTTTTAACTACTCAGTAAAAAATACATTTTTTCAGAAGAATCACTAAAATTTACCATAATATGTTTTTGATATTATGAATTAAAAAAGAATATTATTTTAATCCAAAAAATCTAAAAAATATATCAAAATTAATTATAGTATTTACTCACAAAAATTTTAAAAAATCATTTTGGAAGAATTTTTTTTGAAGAATAATATGACTCTAATTGAAATTGAGTGTTTATTTTCAAAAAATTAATCAATACATTTTTATTGAGTATTCCCTTTATATTTATTTAATAATATGTTCAATCTAATCCATACACACCAATTCAATGGAAATTTTATCACTATAATGTTTAAATAATTATATTTGTTGGTTTTTTTTCACTGAGTTTTGTATGTTTTATATGCCATCTGACATAGATTTCATTTAAAATATAGAGTTGTTACAAGTTCTTATCATCTTATAAAAATTCCATTGATTTACAGAAAAACCTTAGAGGTTTAAGGATTGATTATTGTTTTATATTTCTAGAGAATAGTTGGATGTTGGATGTTTTCTCTCGGTTTTAGAGAGAAATATCAAGAAGTTTATCACCATTTTTTATAAAAACACTATAGGGGATGTGCTTTTTGAAAAAACATCTTACCCTAGGAAATGATTGAAGCAAGTATTTATATCATCGTGTTAGATAACAGTTAATTAAAAATATTCCTCTTGTTACTATATTAATCTCTATAATAATCCATATATAAATTATAATAATAATACTATTATTAATACTATTTTCACAAGCAATGAACTAGCTCATAAAATAAAAATCATTTATTTAATTAAATAAATTAATATTTATTTAAATGTTATTTAATATATCTTTCCTACTATACTAGACAACTCATTCTGCACTTCCTCTCTATTTACCTAACCTCGATAATAAATATTATTCATTTGAAAAATAAATAATTATTTATAATATTCAAAACATTGGGAATAAATATTTATTTTAATATTCAACTCATGAAATAATGGTGACTGAATATGCATGATCAACAAATTATGAATAAATATTATTCAATGGTAATGAGAATAATATTTATTCCAATAATTAAATTCCAATATAATTAAATTATGATCAATGGAAACACTTATTCTATGACCCATTTAGAATCTTCCTCGGTGGAATATGAAAAGTTCACCAAACATCCAATATCAGTACCTACTAACACATAATGGAGCCTAAAAGGAAGAAGTTAATATAGAAATTTCAATAACTATGTTGGCTTAAAAATATTTTTTCCAAAAGCATTGGAACATTAATTATTATACTATCTTAACATATACAACACATGTCATGTTTCAGAAAAAAAATATTTCCATGTTCAAGGGGGAATCCAATGGGGTTTTCCATGTATCAAATAATCACACTCATGTTGAGGTATAATTGTCACATCTCGTGTTTTGAACCGGATAAAACATGAATGTTTTTGAATTTTTTCTTTTACCAATGGGTCGGTTTTAAAAACTGAGCTTCGGAACGAGGTCCCGAGTTTTGGAACAGTTTTAAGCGGTGATATTGGACTGCGCGTGGTAGGTTTAACCATGCGGGTCAGCCAAGAGGGATACCCCGGGTATCCGATAGCAGGCGTGTGGGCTTCCCATGGGTTTTCAGACGGTGCGAGTCAAGACGTGTGGTTTATCCAGATTTAAAATTTGGATTTTTTTAATTAAATAAATTTTAAAAGGATGCAATTAAATATCTTTAATGTAAATATTTAATCTTTTTTGAATTTATTAATGTGTCAGGAGTTAATTAATTATTTTTTAAGATAATTAATTGCCTTGAATTAATTAATTGTGAATTAATTAATGCGTTGAAATAATTAAATGTTCATTGAAATGTTTAATTAATGGGATGTTTCATAATTTAATGAAAAAGTCTTTTTAATTTTGGGTAAGACGATATTGAAGGACGTTTATTGAATAACAATAATAATATAATTGAAATTATTTGTCATATTATATTTTGTTTTATTTATTATTATTATTATTATTATTATTATTATTATTATTATTATTATCTTTATTATAAGTTTTTTTTTTTTTTTTTTGGTTTGTAAAAAACCAAAGGGGCGGCGCACAGTAGGAGGTGTGAACCTCTGGTTTTTCTTCCTCCATGTGCAGCACACCAGGTCTCCTCCGCGCGGCTCCTCCATGGCCAGAGCTGCCTCAACGCGGCCTCATATTCCCTTGTTCGGGCCTCCTCCTCCTCGGCGCAGCCTCCCCCCTCGGCCAACCCCCCTTTCTGCAGCGCGACACCCTCGGGCGGAAACCCTAGGATGCACAACACCCCCTTCCGGCCTCCTCTCGGTCAAGGTTCCTCCTCCGTTTTTCGGTTTGTTCTTGTTCTAGGTCGGTAAAGAAGGTCTGTTGGGACTCCCTGGTGTGCGTTCCGGAAACCGCTGCCGATGGAGAAGCGGTTCGGATGGTTTCAGACTGTCAGTATGGTTTTGGGTGCATTGAGATTCACGGTGTGGTTCCATATTTATTTTGGTTTGTCTCCAACACCTGAGTGCATTGGCATGTTTTTTCTGGTTTCGAGTTGTCGGAGTCTAGGTGAGTCACCTACGCATGCATAGGTTAGTGTATATATGTCTTTAGGTTCCCCCGTTCCACGTGTATTTATCCATGGTAGTGGGTATACGTGTGTGGGGCTTGGTGTTCCTATATACATATATGAAAATGCATGTGCAGGTGAGTGGAGACTAGTGTATGCATATAAGCACATGTGTATGGATCCCCTTGCATGTATTCATGGGCCATGCAAATATGTGCATAGGGGATAGGTGTCATTGCATGTTTGTGAAAGTTCATATGCTCAGTGGGGGAGCAGCAACATGTCTTAGTTAGAAAGAGTTAAGAGCCAGAGTGGACGGATGGATCACCCTGGAGGTAGGGTCCCTCTCCTTGCCCTTTAAATTTATGTAAATTAATAGTGAGTTTAATATTCCACTGTCTTAGAATTTTAATTATACAAGTTTAGTTCTGATTAAATACTTTTGTGAAAATCGTGTGAATTGCAAGAATAAGATAAAAGTGGTTGTGTGGTCACTAAACTAACAATTAAATAATAAAACCCCTCTTCCGAGGTGCGCTGCCTTCAATTTAAAAATGTAGCGATAGCGTTTCAGGATTTCATTCCTTATTGCTTGGCTTCTTAATTTCGTTAAGTGTTGAATGAGTTTTAAAATAAATGTTAAATATCACTAAGTGAATTGTTTGATAATTTAATGACATGTTTTCTAATAAAACTAATCCAATGGAGGTGATCTATCTTCAAGATGAAAATAAAACGTTGTAGTAGGTTTTTGTGCTTGCTTGCTTAAATTTATTATGACTCTTTATTCCTGACATTATACTTGATAAATGACATGTTTGTACATGTACCTTACTGGTTACCTCAAATGACGTTCCTCCTTGAAAAATAATAAATGATCCATGACACCTCTTAAGTTTATGTCTTACCATGTGATTAGAACTTTTAGTATAGGGTGTTTACCCTCTTCCCTTTACTTCGGTGCTTATGTCATGCCACGTCTTGTGCCGCTTGTTGCAACCTTTCGGAGATGCCTCATTATCTCTTATGGAAATTCTTGGGTTATTTGCTCATGCCCATTGTGGCCTTCGTTTGTGTTGAATCCCATCCTGGGTTCTCGCTTTGTCTATGGGCCACCCCCTTGGGTGTGCCCCGCCTAAACCCCACCCTTTTTCCATGTCCTTTAAGTTATAAATGTAACGGGATAGTTTGAATTGAATGCCTTGCTTGAACAAGTTTGATATCTTCTACCATTTAATTTCATTAATAACCCATAATTGAGGCATGTTGATTCCATAAACATTGCTTACCTTCTCTTTGTCATGAAGGTTTCTGAATTATTATTAAAGATAATTAATTATGAGAACTAATTAGGAAAAGTTTAGAACAGATTTGGATAATTAAATGTGAAGGATTAATTATGAAATGGGAATTGTGTCAACTAATTAATTAATAGATAAATTGTAAAAAATAAATGAGATTTTGGGTCCTAGACATGGTGTTCTAGACCAACTTAAAAGTTGGGTTTGTACACGACGTTCCTTCCCAATGGTTATCCAAGCTTGTGATATAGGGTGTTAGACATGACGATCTACACCGAATAATTATCTAGGTGTTAGACATGACGATCTACACCAAATGTGATTCAAGGTGTTAGAAATGGTGATCTACCCCAAATGAGAATTGGGGTGCTTGACATGTCATTCAACACCAAATGAATGATAATAATGATTTATGAAAAGAATGAGAGATGTGGGTAAAACCCGAGTGAATTGTGATCAAATAAAGAAAGGTAAGAATGAATGGATTTCCAATCAGAGTTGAAATGATAAGTGAATAAATAGAGTAAGTGATAAAAATGATAAAAAGTTTTTTTTATGCTTGAACCAAATGTACTTGTGTTGTTTTAAACAGGTTCTTATTCTGGTTATGGCCCGATGCAGGTATTTTCGTTAGGCATCCTTTTTGGAACCGGGATGGGTGTTTATTGTTTGTCTTGTATCGTTATTGTTTGGAAATACCAGCACATTGTTTAATTATATTTCATTGTCTCGAGTGGGCTAGACACAAGTGGTTCCGGCCTACTGAGATATAATCTCACACCCTACTCGGGCCGCCATTGCACTGGGGTACCCGAGTAGATTCTATTTGGTTGCAGGACCATGTCGTTGTTGTTTCCTGTAATTGGAGTTAGAAGAAAGGGACCGAGCTAAGGCTCAGGATTCTTATGGAGATCTTCTTCAGGCTTGAATATTTTTTTATTTACTTCTTGCATTGATGTGTAAGTATGTTGTGTGGTTTACTTATTCCATTATATCATTAGCATTTCATGCATACATCTTCTATATAAACTGGTGTTCGCCAATTTTGTTCAAACCTTATAAATGAAAAATGTTTTCCGCTGCTTTCTTATTATTTACACTACTTCTGTTGCAGCTGTATTTGGTCCCTTTTCTTCACATTAATAAGAGGGTATAGTCTCCCCCCAAACTTACCTTATTCCCTCGCCTTTATTCGATAGCCTCTAACGTAAGGGGAGACGTGCTTCAGGCCATGTGGTGGGCCTGCTCGGGTGATCGATTTAGGGTTGACTAGGGTTGGTTCATGACAAAATCGTATCAGAGCCACCCTCTTTTTTCTTTGTCCTAGTTTTTTTGGGATTGGTAGATAGGAGACTAGTAATGTGTCGGTACTTGGGTTAATAGCCGTGCTTGGGACTGATCACCCCACGTACGGGAAATGACCATGTGACCAGGGTTGGGATTGTTGTTCATGCTTTTCAATATTACAGTTTATATGATTTCACCTCGAGTGATTAGTGTAATTTCTTTTACTTATGGTTTATGAGCATTATAGTATTTAACCCTTGACCTGTTATGGTAAAGATGAAGCATTTCATGCATCATAATAGGAACTTAGAGATTCACATGTCATTCATATATATCATGCCATGTAGTTGCATTAGTAGTATGCTTGCTGGTATGTATTATGTGCCTTGAATATTCTATGTATTGTACTTGTTTACCATTCCCTTTTAGATAACATGTTTCAGTGGTAAATCTAACATGCTTTAGTGATAATATGTCATGCTTCTGTGCCATGATTCTGTGTTATAGCATGTTTTTAATAGTTTTAGCATGTTACTCTGTGTTAGCTGCATGTAAAGACATGGTAGCTTGTCGACAAATGATTAATTGATTTGATTGAATTTATTAGTTGTGATTAGGACATAACTGGTTTTCAATTTGTAAGGTGTGTGGGCGCCTTATAGCTTGGAAAACGGGTAAACCATGTAATTGAACTTTCAACCCATGAAGTGTATGGGCGCTTGATGATTTTGGAAATGGAAACCCATATTAAATGTAATGGTGATGTCATATGAAACGATTATAAATGTGAAAGATGTTTGATTTTGATCTGTAATGAAAATGATTATCATTTAATATGCAATTTGACCCAAGTGGGTAGGTTGGGGAATGTTTTTATGTGATGAACCATTTGGGTGCTTTAATTTTAATAATTTTTGAAAATTGTTATTGGGTTGCATGATAATGAAACCAGGTTTTCTTAGTGGGACCCTTGTAGGTAACCTTAATGATTACAGATTAAATGTGATTAAATATCAGGGCTGGGAAATGGAACCTATAGTGACATTCTTTATTTAAGACCCTCGTATAGGGGTGGTTTGAGTTTCTCCCTTAGTCGCTTTGTAGAAGAACCTCTCGCATGTCATTGTCCCAAGTCAGATTCCCCTAGCTTAAATTGACCCTTTTGTTTGGAAGTGTTTTCATGTTTTCATTGACCGTTGTTTCAGGCTTGAGAATCATGTAGTGCTCTTTTCCAGTAGGTTATACAATCTCAATTAAGTGTCATCGTGGTGTTTCGTTTGGGAAATGAGTGTTGGCTCAGATTTTAATGGCTTATGTGTCACTTGCCTAACCAATGTTTGATCGTGTTTTGGAATTTTGGAGATGCAACGTGACCCCTTTGTGAAAGACTTCCAGAATTGTGTAGGATGGGTGAGGGTTACGTTGTTCCCAAAGGCTTCTCAGGGAAGAGAAGTTATAAGGTGGGATGGTTGTCACATCCTGTGTTTTGAACTGGATAAAATACGAAGGTTTTTGAACTTTTCCTTTTACCAATGGGTCGGTTTTAAAAACCGAGTTTGGAACAAGGCCCCGAGTTTTGGAACCATTTTAAGCGGTGATATCGGACTGCATGCGGTAGTTTTAACCGTGTGGGTCATCCATGCAGGATAACCTGGGTATCCGGTAGCAAGCACGCGGGCTTCACATGGTTTTTTAGACGGTACGATTCAAGACGTGCGGTTTATCTAGATTTAAAATTTGTATTCTTATTTAATTAAATAAAATTTAAAAGGATTTAATTAAATATGTGTAACATATATATTTAAAAAAAATTGAATTTATTAATGTGTTAGGACTTAATTAATTTTTTTTAAGTTAATTAATTGTCTTGTATTAATTCATTGAAAATTAATTAATGAATTGAAATAATTAAATGTTCGTTGAAATGTTTAATTAATGGGGATTTTCATAATTTAATGAAAAAGCCTTTTTAATTTTGGGTAAGATGATATTAATGGATGTTTATTGAATAATAATGATAATATAATTGAAATTATTAATCATATTATATTGTGTTTTATTTATTTTATTTATTATTCTCTTTATTATTATTGTTATCTTTATTATAAGTTTTTTTAGTTTTTTTTGTGAAAAACCAAAGGGGCGGCGCACAGCAGGAGGTGAAACCCCTTGCTTTTTCTTCCTCCATGCACAGCGCACCAGGTCTCCTCTGCGTGGCTCCTCCATGGCTGGAGCTACCTCCACGCAGCCACCTCTACCCTTGGACGAGCCTCCTCCTCCTCAGCTCGACCTCCTCCCTCGGGCGACCCCCCTTGCTGCAGCGTGACACCCCCAGGCAGAAACCCTAGGACGCGCGGCACCCCCCTTCCGGCCTCCTCTCGATCAAGGTTCCCCCTCCGTTTTTCAGTTTGTTCTTATTCTAGGTTGGCGCGGAAGATCCGTTGGGACTCCCTGGTGTACGTTCCGGCAACCGTCGCCGAAGTTGAAGCGGTTCAGATGGTTTCAGACCATTGGTATGGTTTTTGGTGTGATGAGCTTCACAGTGTGGTTCCGTCATCGTTTTGGTTTGTCTCCAACACCCGAGTGCGTTGGTATGTTTCGTCTAGTTTCGAGTTACCGAAGTCTAGGTGAATCACCTTCACATGAATAGGTTAGTGTATATATGTATTTAGGTTCCCCCGTTACACATGTATTTATCCATTGTAGTGGGTATACATTTATGGGTCTTGGTGTGCCTATATACATATATGAAAATGCATGTGCAGGTGAGTGGACACTAGTGTATGCATATAAGCACATGTGTAAGGATCCCCTTGCACGTATTCATGGGCCATGCGAATACATGCATAGGGCCTAGGTGTCTTTGCATGTTTGTGAAGCTAAATATGCTCAGTGGGGGAGCAGCAGCGGCTCTTAGTTAGAAAGCTCCAAGCACCGGAGTGGACGGATGGATCCACCTATAGATAGGGTCCCTCTCCTTTCCCTTTAAATTTAAGTAATGTAATAGTGAGTTTAATATTGCACTATCTTAGAATTTTAATTATGCATGTTTAGTTCCGATTAAATGCTTTTGTGAAAATCATGTGAATTACAGGAATAAGATAAAAGTTGTTGTGTGGTCACTAAACTAACGATTTAATCATAAAACCCCTCTTCCGAGGTGCACTGCCTTCAATATAAAAATGTAGTTATAGAGTTTCATGATTTTCTTCCTTATTGCTTGGCTTCTTAATTTTGTTAAGTGTTTAATTAGTTTTAAAATAAATGTTAAATATCACTAACTGAATTTTTTGATAAAGTAATGACATGTTTTCTAATAAAACTCCTCCAATGGAGGTGAGTTGTCTTCAAGATGAAAACAAAATGTAGTAGTAGATTTTTGTGCTTGCTTGCTTAAATGTCTTATGACTCTTTATTCTTGACATTATACTTGATATATGACATTATTGTACATGTACCTTACTGGTTACCTCAAATGGCGTTGCTCCTTGAAAAATAATAAATGATCCATGACACCTCCAAAGTTTATGGCTTTCCATGTGATTAGAACTTTTAGTGTATGGTGTTTACCCTCTTCCCTTTACTTCGGAACTTATGTCATGCCACGTCTTGTTCCACTTGTCTCAACCTTTGGACGATGCCTCATTATCTTTTATTGAAATTCTTGGGTGGTTCGCTCATTCCCATTGTGGCCTTTATTTATGGTGAAGCCCATCCTGGGTGCTCACTTTGTCTCTTGCCCCCCCCCCTTGGGTGTGCCCCGCCTAAACACCCCCTTTTTCCATTTCTTTAGGTTATAAATGTAACATGATAGTTTGAATTGAATTCCTTGCTTGAACAAGTTTGTTAGATTGTACCATTTAATGTCATTAATAACCCATCATTGAGGCATGTTGATGCCATACACTTTTGTTTACCTTCTCTTTCCCATGAAAGTTCCAGAATTCTGATTAAAGATAATTAATTATGAGAACTAATTAGGAATAGTTGAGAATAGATTTGGATAATTAAATGTGAAGAATTAATTATGAAATGGGAATTATGTCGACTGATTAATTAATTGATAAATGGTAATAAATAAATGAGATTCTGGGTCCTAGACATGGCGTTCTCGACCAACTTAAAAGTTGGTTTTGGACACGACATTCCTTCCCAATGGTTATCCAAGCTTGTGATATAGGGTTTTAGACATTATGATCTACACCGAATAATTATCTAGGTGTTAGATAAGGCGATCTACACCAAATGTAATTCGAGGTGTCAGACATGGCGATCTACACCAAATGAGAATTGGGGTGCTTGAAATGGCGTTCAACACCAAACTAATGATAATAATGATTTATAAAAAGAATGAGAGATGTGGTTAAAACCCGAGTGAATTGTGATCAAATAAAGAAAGGTATGAATGAATGTATTTCCAATCTGAGTTGAAACGATAAGTGAATAAATAGAGTAAGTGAGAAAATGATAAAAAGTGTTTTTTATGCTTCAACCAAATGTACTTGTGTTGTTTTAAACAGGTTCTTTTTCCGGCTATGGGCTAATGCAGGTATTCCCATCAGGTATCCTTTTTGGAACCTGGACGGGCATTTATTGTTTGTCTTGTATCATTATTGTTTGGAAATACCAGCACATTGTTTAATTATATTTCATTGTCTAGAGTGGGATATGCCTCGGTGGTTCTAGTGTACTGAGATATATATCTCACACCATACTCGGGCTGCCATTACACTGGGGTACCCGAGTAGATTCTATTTGGTTGCAGGACCTTGTCATTATTGTTTCTTGTACTTATAGTTAGGAGAAAGGGAGTGAGCTAAGGCTTAGGATGCTTATGGAGATCTTCTTTAGGCCTAAGTCTTTTTTTATTTACTTCCTGCATTGATGTGTAAGTATGTTGCGTGGTTTACTGATTCCATTGTATCATTATCATGTCATGCATGCATCTTCTATATAAACTGGCATTTGCCAATTTTGTTCAAATCTTATAAAGAAAAATGTTTTCCACTAATTTCTTATTATTTACACTACTTCTTCTACTGTTGTATTTGGTCCCTTTTCTTCACTTTAATAAGAGGGTATAGTCTCCCCCCGTGACTTACCTTACACCCTCGACGCTAGTCGGCAGCCTCCGGTGTAATGGGAGACGCGCTTGAGGCCATTTCGCGGTCCGGATCAGGTGACCGGTTTAGGGTTGACCCGTGTTGGTTCATGATAATAATGATAATTTAAAAACATTTCTCTAAATCGTGATGTAGTGGTGAGAAACTCTCTTTAGAAGTAGGTCTTTTAATTCACTTACTTCAAATAAAAATGGGTGTTTATGAATTAAAACCCATTTGGGTATGTTGTGGGAACGTTTTTCTCTAATAATACTTCATTCAATGGTATTCATGTTGTATCCTAGATAATAGTTCACCACACAGTTTTCAATTCCATATAGACTCACATAAGCATATAAAATATCATTTGAATGAAACATTTTAGAATGAAAGAAAATTAGAAAATGGAAAATTATCATGAATAATTTCAATGGTGACCCAAGACTTTTACCCAAATTGTTACGTGATTTATAAACTTAAATATCCCATAATACAATACATGGATCATAATTTCCAAATGTCTTTTGAAGCCTATGTTCTTAAGACAGAAAAGGAAGCTAAAACATGGAATCCTTGTTTTATTCCCTATAGTTACGTCTTGAAATCCATTCTAGATCCTAAATCTACATAAGATAACCTTGGGAATACATGAAAGAAATGGTTGAGTTAAAAATCTTATTAAGGTAATATACTTGATATAGAAACATAACATGTCATTAAAGGGTATGACATGATATCTTAAAGGAGAAGGAACATGAGTAATCAAATAGGATCATAACATTAAGAAATTGGTATCATATGATCATATAAATGAGAGAAATTGGAAATAATATAAAACATGACCTAAACATCAGTTAAGAATAACATCCAATATAACATCACATGGTGTACAAAGTCCCATAATGGATAAGGTTTACTGCCTAATCCCATACATGAAGTCTAATGATACTATAACATTACCCACAACATTAGAGAACAATCTTGGTGAAACCATCATGAAATTTTCATGATCTACATATTCAATTTAAATGAAATCAATTCTAATACATAGAATAATAATTACCCAAGGAAATAAAATGGGTTGTATCATTTTTGTTTCAAATAATAATCAAATGAAATTTCATAATGAAAAAAATTGATAGATGAACATAAGTCATGTATTACCCCATCAATGTAAGGAAGAATAATATGGTTATATATGTGAGATAAATATATAAAAATTTTATATTAAATCCATTATAAAAAAGGATATTCTCATTTATGAAAGTATTTTTAGAAATATTAAATAAATTTTTGATTAAAATAACTATTCCACTTTGAAAATCACTAGTTGAAAAACTAAAATTTAAAAATTACTATAAAAATACTTTTTATTGAACATAAACAGGGAAAATTAAAATTCATTACTTAAGACATTGAGTGGTCATGATGGAGTTAAATTACATACAAGTCATACAAGTTTAAATGAAGGATTACATTAACAGTTTTGGTAAAAGAAAAATAGGCATTGTTTTAGAAAATTACAAGAATATTCATTTTAAAAGATTTTGTAAAAATACAAAAAGAGTAAAATTGACTTTTAAAAAACACATAGGAACATTACAATATTTTTGAAAACATTTTAATAAAATGGATATTAAATAAAAATGGTTTTCTTTTGAATTGAGAAATGAAGTATGTTTTTATTTAAAAACATTCATTTAGAGTCTTGAGTACACAAAGAGAGGGAAGTAACTGGAGAAACAATATTTTCAAGAAATTAAAATATGATATGGAAATTCATGATTTTCTTTACAAATAGATCAAAATATTCTATTACTAAAATAATAATCATAAACAATCTTGATAAACAATGAGCATGTAACACAAAACACTTAACACTTTTGTAACTTTTGAATCATATGGCCCATTAAAGCATAACATCACATGAAAGATTATATATATTTTATATAATGGTATTACTATTATTAAATGTTAAATGGGTTATTATATACATCAAAAAATAAAGTAGGTGCATAATATAACATATGTCTAAAAAAGGGAAAATTGAGAACAAAATATCTCACTTTATGTCCTGACATCCTTCGTACAAATTAGAACCTCTTATATGATAAATATATTTTTATTATAAATCTATTAAAAACCGTACTAGTATATATCATTCAATATTTTGTTACTTGTTAAATTTTATTTCCCAATTATTTACAATTCCCTATTAAAATATTCTTTTAGGTAATAACTGCTTTATTTTTCATGTTTGTTTTGATTTGGTATTTTCAGACTTATTACACTAATAATTATTCCATAATCTATAGAATTTATACCATTATATAAATATGATATATATTAATTATATATGTATTTATATTAATCCATAAAATTTAAATATTGAAAATGAAGTACACCATTCATGGAGATGGTAGGGTGTACGTACATATGAAAACCATTTCAATTTTCTTAATGATCATGTTGGAAAGAAAGTAATTGATATTATATATTCATATTATTATTATTATATCATAAATATTGTATTATTTCTTCATATACTCTTACATATACCATCCATGTGATGCGGTAATAAAAATGAATTGCAACTCTTTGTTAGACGTTTGTCTGTCGTACACACGAATGATGTTATCATTTATTCAATGGATGGTAAGGTAATAAATTATATTATATATTTATTTTAAAAAATTATTAATATTTTATTAATATATAATAAAAATATCAAATAAATCCGTATTTCCTTCAATGTAAATCAAAATTGAAAAAAGAATCACATCACTTCGGGATGCGGTGGTCTTCTATACACACCCACGATGTTATTGTATTCTCTAAAAAATGGAACGTATAAATATATATATGATTTTATATTAATATCATTATGATTATATAATATAATATATATATATATATATATTGTATACATCATTATATCTAACTGTGATAAGTCGTGATGGAATAATAAATTAGGTCAGTTTTCAAGGCAGTAGTTCATCATATATACGATAAACAGTTTTGTTTCCCATTTGAGGGATTAGGAGATGGTTTTGGGTCATGAAGTTGACATTAAAAAAATATAATTATACTTAAGATACTGATTTTATTGTATTATAAATTTTTAATAAGTCATAAATGACATGGAAGAAGAAATAAAATAAAACGTTCTCTTAAAGAGGTTATATATTTTTTTGAAAACATCTTAAGGTTTCCACAAACACCCCATCAAGGTGTGATTTATGATCAAAAAAATTATTATTGTATTATTTTTTGGATATAATAGAGTGATTCAAGAAGTTATTTTTGGAAACAACTGGTTTTTGATTTGTTGAAATGAGAGGATAATGGGAGGCCTTCTATAAGTGGGGAGAGTGTTAGAGTTGGTGTCCTTCAAACCAACTAATTGTACTTTTATTATATGTATATTTAAAGTATTTAAATATTAAACATTTATTACATATTTTTTATTATTCTGCACGACTATGATGTAATAATGTCCTAAAGTATCTATATCATTGATAAGGTCATGGTAGTTCCCCTCTATGATTAGAAGCTGAAAATGATATGAAAATATTCTTAAATATAGTTTGGTGGTTGGATGATATACTATGATGGGCTATATATCATACAAACCATCAGGTGCGAGTACTCATAAGCAGATGATAATTCCTCTCATGAATTTCTCACTTAGTAATCTCCAAG
The DNA here is from genome assembly GCA_963277665.1 of Viscum album. Taxonomy (NCBI): domain Eukaryota; kingdom Viridiplantae; phylum Streptophyta; class Magnoliopsida; order Santalales; family Viscaceae; genus Viscum; species Viscum album. Next base: position 196,578,080 of record OY728135.1, on the reverse strand, counting down.
ACAGAAGATTATGATGAAAAACCCTCCAGTAGGAATTCTTCATGTTTTGGTGTCATCAGATATTCCTATATGAAAACATGTTCAATGATTCTCAAAATTTATGATTATCATTAATATGTTTCATGACTCTTGCACATTTATTTACTAACAGAAACTATTATACAGACAATTAGTGATAATTAGGGTACGTTGGGTGCGTCAGGAGTGGCATGGTATTAATGGATATGTCGAGGAAGGATTTTTCCCTTACATTTATGGATGTTGATATCTCAGACCTTTGATTGAAATAGAACTGTCGCACAAAATTACATGGATATGGTGTGTCGACGAGTTTAGTTTACATAATCAAAGAATGACATATCAAGCATAATTTTTAATGACACCATCATGAAACCAATCTGATGAGATATTGAGATAAAGGGATTATATTACATAGTGACTATTCGAATGTGGATGTCATTGTTGTGACATTATGTTCTTTCTCTTGGGTGCCTTCACCCATTTTTAGATAGTACTCATGGACTTTCGGGAAGCCCGCCAAATGGTAATGAGAAAGAATCCTAGAGGGTCACACACTATATGTTTTTAGTGGTCTTAGTTAAAGTATATTTTAATTTAGTTAATAAATATTATTCTCAAGATAGTGGAATAATGTTATTCATTTTAAAATGATTTAATAAATTAATGAAATATTTATTCACCAGATTGTGGGTAGAATATATATATTTATTTTATTTAACATTTAATAAATATTTTTTTTCTATTTTGTAAATAATATATTTATCTTAGAGAATAAATTATTTATTTATTTATTTGGGTGTTCAATAAATGAAAGTGGAGTTCGAGTAGACCATGGAGGTTTCGGTAGTAAAATAATTATTTGAATGATGCTAAATAATTAGTTAACAAATTGGAAAAAATTAAAATAATAATAATACTATTATTATTTTGGGATACAGAATTTTATTTATAATTACATTTTTCACATGTTGGAACACCATAAATAATGAAGTGGTATTATTATTAAATAAATGGATTTTCTCTAATGTTTTGAATATATTTAATTTCTTTTATGCAATTAAATATTCTAACTGAAGCCCCATGTCGATAAATAGACATGTACATCTATTGTTCCACGTACCGAACTACACACCCAATGAATTAAGAATTTTTTGGATAATCAATTTCTCTCTTGAATCCTCTTCTCACCCCTCTCAGTAATAAGAGACGTTCTTCAAGGCCAGAGAACAATCGATCAAGAAAGACAAACACAAAACAATCACATCACCATGCTAGCACCCATAGAACAAGTGGTGTCGATTGGAGGCCATTGAAGCACGTCTATATCACTACAAGAGGGATTCTTGTTTGGATCCTCACAAGAGTAATGAGATAATCAAGAAGGGACATTCCAGAAAACTAATATCAACAAAGAAGAAAATACCAAAGATCAAGGTATTATTTTCTTTATGAAATTTAATAAATTAATTATAAACATTATGTGAAAGATCCTCTCTAAAGTTTGGGATCTCTTATTTCATTATGTAAATATTTGATACTATTCCTTGGAGACTGGAATTCATCATCATATTGATCATAAATAATCATTGATCATGGTAAAAATTAAATTTTGGTGTCATCCCAACCACGCATCCGCTGCGCTCGGGACCTACAAGATATATCATAGGGATAACATCAATGTTTATCATTATGTAAATAATTTATTGATGATTTATGGTTTAATAATTGAGTTTTTCAATTAATTGTTAATCTTTCTTGTAATATGGATTTCAAGATAAATTCTCCCTCTTTTTATTTCTCATAGATTTCCCAAAAACAAATGATTTTTTAATTAAAATTAAAACGGAGAAATCATTAGGAGGTATTGATGATTATTCCCTGGTGACACAAAAGTACAGTCTGTTTGTTTATAGTTACAAGCCTTGTTCTTTGCCATAGACACCATTTAATCTAGACTACATGTTCTGTAGTCCTGTTCAGTGCATCTAGAGTAATTCATCAATTACTCAATTCATGTTCATTTATTACACGTGGTGTAGTTAATTCTACATCACATTTTGATCGGGATAGATAGACACATGCTTACAAGATTACATGACATGTGTCCCACTGGACACTACATGTATTCTCTTCAGGTTAGGGGAAAAACAGTGTTTTCCATACACTATTAAGCCGACCGGTAACCATGTAATACGTAGATAACAAGGCGTGTATCCCATGGTACACACTGTGTACTCCAAAATTTTTGAAGTATGCCTAACTCACAGAGTACCTAGGAGTGTACTTTGGGAACGACGGTGAAGGTAGTACATGTCGTGTAGTCAGAAATACATGCTATGTACTTTACCATATTACACATGGTAAAAAACATTAATGTTTTTGTAATGTTCGGATCAACTTATCATGTATATATCATTCTATAGGTTGTTACTCTGTTCATTTAAGCATCATGTATTTCATATGTCAGAAGAGTAATACATTATAGGAATATAGTACATGTTGGGTAGATTCGTATAGTATTAACCAGCTTTCATCCAACGTATATATATGTAAAAATATGAGTATCTCAAGGAAATTGAGATAAGGATTATGATAATTTTATTGATTAATTAAAGATACTAATTAATTTATTCAACCATAATTTATCTTAATAAGAATTATTAAAGAATTTAATACTATTTTTATTAAATACATAACTCGATGCATGTGTGTGAGTGATTATGGACTAGAACAAGAACCTTTGAATGTGATTCGTTTCCATTTAATTTATTCATTAAATTAATTTTTGGCCTACAAGCCATATATCCTCATTAATATGTATGGACTATGTTCCAATGGTTTCTTTTATGTAAACCCCCTTTTATCCCTTGCCTGTATGTGAGTTTAAAAGCATATGTAATTGATGGAAGTCCCAAGCTAGTGGAGATGGTTCAAATTGGATCCGAGAGGAAACTGATCCCAGGAGATACAGAGGTGGGGAAGTGGAAAGCTATAAAAACAAACCCAAAATATTCAAGGTTTTTCTCCCTTAGGTCAGAGTTAGTTTATCATCTTCTAAATAAACTAACCATTATAAAATCTCATGATCATGCCCTTTGCTGTATTTTTTTTTGTCAGTTCCATGGATTATCATTCTGGATGGGTTGTCAAAATCACATAATTAAAGAATTAAGAATGCATGCATTATGGAACTAAAATAAACCAGGATTATGCATAAATTTTATCAAGACATGGTTCCACATAATATTTAAAGTAATGTGATAATGATAAAAATTAATTCATGCATAAGTGATAAAAATCCATCAAATAAAATATCACATCAGACCAAGCCTTCTGTTACCAGATTAAGGGAAAAACTCAATAAAACTATGTGTTTAACCAACCCATTTCAGGAAACAAACTTTTATAAAGAAATCACTTATGAAAAGTTTTGGTTTGACTTAACCATATTACATCAATATGAGTAGCCCTTGATAGAAATGGTGTAATATTAGAGGCATGAGTTGAGGAAATCCAGCGTCAGGATTTCTAGATTGGGGAGTCCACTCAACAAATCAAGGAGTTGTAAGCCCACAATTGGCAAAGACCTGCCTACCTATATACCTTAAAATAACATGACAATCCCTTTTGGGGTTATGTGTAGGGGAATATAGATCATTTCCACTAGAATGTCATGGAAACTGAAAATTCAGGGTTCAATGGTGACAGTCATTAGGGCTTGATAAAATAGTGGGAGACTTCATAAAATTAATTTATTATTTCTCATAAAATGTAATCAATAATGTATTAATTATCTGCTCTTCTAATTTTAGAATAAAATTAAAAAATTTAAAACCACACTATCCATGTGATCAATTCTGGATAAAGACAACATCCTCACCAAAAGTAACATCCTAGAATGATTTAGATGCCTTTAGATTATTCTACACTATGAACGGATGTCTTGTGTGCTAGAGTTAACATTACTTTATCTAGTTTCCCAAAAGGTGAGTGACGAAGAGTTCTTGGTCTATAAGAAAAATATGAACAATGTGGTCGACGTTCAATATTTGATGCTATCATAAATGTCTAGTGACCTCATGAAGACTCATAAAAACAAATATACCTATACCATTATCGAGAAACTCCATGGTCATTACCAAGAGAGTGCAATACAAGAATGTTTTGAGATTTCCAAGGTACTCTTTTAGAGAAATCGTGGAGAGGTTTCCCCATCCATACCACACATAGTCATGGTCATTGTCTACAATGATTTCTTGGAGGTTCTATGGTTTAAACTCCCCAAATAATTGGGTACTGATCTCATTCTTTCATTACTCCCTCATATCTTCTCCAGCATTGTAGTTAATTTCAATATGAACAATATTGATAAGACACTATATGATCTTCTTATCCAAATTCTACAAGTGGACAAAGATATGAAGCGTGAAAAGACATCTGTCTTTATACAAAATAAGAGGAAAGGGAGGGAGAAGAGCTTTAAGACCAAAGCATCTTCAAGCCCTTCCAAGGAAAGGAAGAACAAAGGGGAGGCAAGGGAATAAGAAGTTGTATGTTTCACATGTGGCAAGAAGGGCCACTAGAAGAAGAACTACACCTAGCCTAAGATGTAAGGGTAAGCTTTAGGTGCATTTTTTATTGAATGTAATCTATCTGTTTCTACAAATTGGGTATTAAATATAGCTTTTGGTTCTCATATAAGTATCCGAATATAGAAACCAAGTAGATTATAAAAGATTTACAGAGGGGAGGTAGATCTATAATCATCCATTGGAGCCAAAATTGCTGTTGTAGTTGTCGAGGACTACCACCTCATGTTACCAACTGTGATGATCTTGGTATTAAAGGGTTGTTATTATGTGTTGTGAATTACTAAAAACATTATTTCTATTTCAAGATTAGATATTGAAGGATTTTTTTCAATTTTGGAAATGAATGTTTCTTCTTTTAAAATGGTGATATTTGTTTTGTTAAGGACCATTTATACAATGGTCTTTATGTATTGGATTACAAAAACCATTTAAAGGCAATCGATTTCAAGATAATTCACATGAATCATTCCAAACCCAACTTTGGTATCACTGGAGAGGTCATGTAAATGAGAAACATTTGAAAAAGTAAATCAAGATGGATATTTATATTCTTTCTAAATAAAACCACTTGGCATATGTCATGCATGTTTACAAGGAAAAAAACCAAATCCACATTTAGTGGGAAAGGTGAAAAGGATAAAGATCTTCTTGAACAGGTTCTTACTGATGTGGGTGGACCATTTATAGTTGAATTAAGTGGAGTGTACTCATTCTTCACAACTTTTACTAGTGATTTTAGTAGATATGAATATATCTACATAATGATGTATAAGTAGGATTATGTTGAAAAGTTCAAAGAATACAAGAATGAAGTTGAGAACCAGGCTGGTAAGAATATTAAGAAACTCCGCTCAGGCTGAGGTAGAAAATATCTTAATTGATACTTCATTGATTACTTATGAGAGTTTCGGATCCTATATCAAATCACTACTCCTTTAACACCCTTTTGGAATGGTGTGATCGAAAAGAAGTACCACACCTTGTTGTACATGGTAAGATAAATGATGAGTCGTTAGAGTCTTCCATTCTCATTTTGTGGATATGCGTTACAAATAGAAGCACACATACTAAACCATGTACCGACTAAATTGATAAATGGTATTCCATACTAGTTATTTAGTGGAAAGAAAGCCACGTTATCGAATTTACATGTGTGGGGAAGTGATGTTTTTTTAAGGCCTCTTCAGGTTATAAACATGCACCCTAAGGCACAATGTTTACTTTTATAGAATACCCTAAGTAAACCAGGGGATATTACCTATACAACCCCCCTCAGACAAAAAGGTTATAGTGGAAAGACACTACATATTCCTTTATAGAGAGAACATCTCTGAAGGAGATAATGAGAGTGAGATAGACTAACATGAATTCTAGGCTCAAGGTATGTAAGAGTTGGTATAAGAATTTATTCTACAAAGCCTTGTGGAAGAAAGAACTTCTCCAGAGATATGAGAACTACGTAGGAGTACAAGAGAGGTTAAGGAACCTGAACGGTATTGTTTTCTAGATATTGGGTATGGTGACCCATTATTAGTTGAAAATAATGATCCTATAACCTACAAGGATTTAGTAAGTGGAACAAATGATGCCAAATTAAAAGAACCCATGAATTTTGAAATGGATTCAATGTATCAATACCATGTCTGGATTTTGGTTGATCCTCCAGTTGATGTAAAGCCTGTTGGTTGAAAAGGGGTATTTAATAAGAAACTGGACATAGAAGAACATGTGAGTACCAATAAGGCATGACTGGTTTCAAAATGGTTCAAGAAGTTTCAAGGCATTGACTATGAAGAAACCTTTTCACCAGTTGCAGTACTAAAATCCATCCAAATTTTATTGGCCATTTCCACTTACCATGACTTCGATATTTGGAAAATGGATGTAAAAATATCTTTCCTTAACGGGAACCTTCGAGAAGATGTTTATATGACACAACCTAAAGGGTTTATGACTCCGAAGTATGCCAATATGTTATGCAAGTTATATAAATCCATTTGTGGATTAAATCAAGAATCCAAGTCATCGAACATTAATTTTTTGATGATGCTGTAATGAAATTTGGTTTTCTCATGAATGAATGTGATCATTTTGTCTAAAAAACGTTTATAGGGAGTAAAATAATTTTTTTAATTGTATATGTTGATGACATATTACTTATTAGAAATGAAATACATGTATTATAGTATTTTAAGTCATGATTAAATCAATGCTTCTCCCTAAAGGACTTGGTTGAGGCATCATATATTGTTGGGATCAAGATCTATCATGATAGATCCAAGAGATTATATGCCTATGTTAAATTATATAAAGTGTTAAGATATTCAAAAGATTTACTATGGAATAATCCAAGAGGGTATTGTTTCTAGTGTCACATGGAATTCATATTTCCAGGAAAATGTTTCCTTATACACATTAGGAAAGATAGATAATGGTAAGGATCCCATATGAATCAGCAACTAAGTCATTCATGTGTTCCATGTTATGTACTAGGATGGATGTCACCAATTAATTAACTGATGTGGCTAGATATCAAGCTGACCCAGGAAACCGCCATTGGATTGAAATCAAGACTGTCCTAATGTATCTGAGGTGTACTAAGTATATATTCCTCATTTATGGAGGAGATGAGGAACTAGTCATCATAGGATATGTATATGGTAGTTTCCAGAATGATCCAGATGACATGAAGTTGCAAACAAAATTCATATTCACTTATAATGGAGGTGTAGTGAGATAGAAGAGCTCAAAGTAGAGTGTGGTCACAAATTCAACAACAAATTCTGAGTATATTGTAGCTTTTCAGGCATCTAAAGAAGCAGTTTGGATGTGAAGCTTCAACCTAGATTTGGATGTTGTACCTAGTAGTATATATTCCATCACACTCTATTGTGATAATACTTTAGTGGTGGATCTTGAAAAAGATCCAAAGTCACATCAGCGAACAAGGCACATACTTTGTAAGTATCACCCCTTGATGGATTTATCTCAGAGAGGTGAAGTTACAGTGAGTAGTATTTCTATAGAATAAAACGTGGAGGAACCCTTGACTATGGCCTTGACTCAGCAGAAACATGATCATCATGTGAGGACTAGAAAACTGAAAGTTGAAGGCAGTTGTCTTTAGTGCAAGGTGGAGTTTGTTAGAGTTGGTGTCCTAGAACCAACTATTTGAACTTTGATTGCATGGATATTTAATTAATTTAAATATTAAACATATTATTACATATTTTTCATTGTTATGCATGACAATAATATAATAATGACCTAGAGTATCTATTTCAATGATGAGGTCATGGAAGTTACCTACTATGATGAGATCCAAAAAATTCTATAACAATATTTTCAAATATAGTTTTGCGGTTAGATAACAAACTATGATGGGACACATAGCATAAAACTGTCAGGTACAAGTACTTGTAAGAAGATGGTACTTCCTCTCATGCAGTTCGCACTTGGTAATCTCTAAGATAGGAGATTATAAGAATATACCCGCCAGTTATAATTCCTCATGTTTTGGTTTCATCTAATATTACTATATGCGAGCATGTCTCATGATCCATAGACTTTAAGATTATCAATAATATGTGTCACGACTCACACACATTGATTTACTGATGAAGAATTTCATTCAGATAGTTGGCGAGAAGTAGGGTATGATAGGTACATCACGAGTGGCTTGTTATTAATGGATATGTCGATGAAGTATTTGTCCCCTCCATTTATGGAAGTTGATATCATGGTCCTTTGATTGAAATAGAACCTTCTCAAGAAATTCCCTGGACATGGATAGCGACGAGTTTATTTATAGTAGTTAAAGAAAGTTGTGTCAAGAATAAAGGTTGATGACACCATCATGAAACTAGCTTGATAAGATCTTGAGACAAAGGGATTATATTACACAGTGAGTGTTGGTATGTGGATGTCGTTGTTGCGGCATTATGTTCTTTCTCTTGGGTTCATTGACATGTTGCTAGACAGTACACTTGGTATAAAGACCCGGGCATAAACTTTACATAATCTTGAGTTAAAATAATAATTCACATTGAGGATCTTTTCAAGTTTAGAGTTTTAGAGAATTAGGCCATAACTTATTACATTACCTCTCAAAGATTAATTCCACTATAATATCATATGATATATTTAATGGAATGAAACCTTAATGATAAATAGGAATATTATAATTATATAAAAATATAATATGATATATATGGTACATATTTTCATAATTTCATCCTTTATACATTCCATATATGTCATGAACGAATCATATCACCTTGAGGGGGTGGTAGTCCACACTTCCTCAAAGGAAATTATCATGTTTACACATATTGTAAAGCATTAAGGTATGTTGGTAAATAAAAATGGAAGAAGAATATAGAAAACATTAACATAATATATATCATATATAAATATAGTTCTATCATAATGGACACCATAAGAGGTGGTAGGGGAATATTGAACAATAATCGTTTTGTGAGGCAGTACTTCGTCGTCCACAGAAACAGTATATTTGTATCCAATAGATAGAGGTGTGTGGAAGTCTAGATCTAATAATTAGAATAACAACATTATAGTATATTGAGGATACTGGTGTTGTTATAAAATAAAGGAACAAAAATATTTTATGGGGTTGGAGAAGTAAAAGAATTGAAAAGATCTTAAGAAAAGAAGTTACCATTAAATCGGGTTACTCCCTTGGGTTTGGATCAAAAGGATTTCATGAAGTGTCTTCTGCCTAAAATAAGGCTTCTATGTGGAAGGGAGGGATGCAATGAGCTTAATTGGGAAGAGGTTGTATGAGCCAAGTGGATTGAGATGTGTGAGAAATGGATTAGAGGTGGTGAGTTTTTATAAGGGGGGAGGGGCTCTTTAGGAAATATTGAAAATATTATTTTATTATATAATGATTTTCGGTTTCTAATGATCCAAAACTCATTAAAGTCGAAGATAAGATGAATAATGTTTGAAATGAAATCATATAGTTATAATTGGATAGGTTTTGGATATTTTTTTAATTTTTTTAATCTTATTTATTTAAATCATTCATTAATTAGGTAAACACTGCATCATTATTATGTCATTGATAATTTTATTTATTTAATGTCTAGATATTATAAAAAAAATACCATGGTAAAGGAAATAGTTTTATATTTAAAATGAATATTTATAGTTGAAATTTTAACTTATATAACCTCATGTAAATATTGATTTACTAAAAGATATATGTTTATGTCATTTTGTCTATACTTTAAATTAATTAATATAAAGTGTCATTGTCACTCTTAAGCAGCTCCATGGGGTCCCATAATTGACCAAAGGATGACCATGCTCAGAAATGTATCAACCAATAGGATTAAGACACATTTTAGGGTAATTTAATATTATTATAATATTATTTTTACCTTGAATTGCCCTATCTACCTTTAAGTGCGGTAAATAAAAGTCAAAAGTTACTATTCACCATATATTATTTTCATCTTATTGAATCAAATATTACTTAAAAATAACAACCATGTATGTTATATTTTTGAAATTCAATTCAAAGAAATGATAAAATTTCATTTAAATGAAAAAGTTGGGTTTTTAACTACTACTCAGTGTTTTCACTATTCATTAAAAATTATTATTTTGTTAGGAAAATACCAAAAATTCATACTAAGATATATTTGATATTCCTAATTTAAAAATGATTTCTATTTTTACCGAATCCATAACATAGATGTTGCATTATTTAATTTAATGTTATTTCTCATTGTCAAAACAAAAAGCATGTTTTAAAGAAATAATAACTACTAAAAAATTGACACTTGTTAATGTCCAGTTTCAAAATGAAATTACATCCAATGACCAAAATTGGACTAAATGGTAAAAATAAAATTTAATTACACTTTAAAACCAATCAAATAAATAATAAAACCATATGAATAAATTATATTAAAAGGCAGTTTTGAATTAAAATACATTATTTTTAACTATTCATTAAAAAATAATTTCTATCAGAAAAATACCAAAAAATTTACCCAAAGTAAATTTTGATATCCTGATTCTAAAAAAAATATTTTGTCAAATAGAATAAATAAAAGTGACAAAACTAGTTTTAAAAAGGGTTCTCCATCAAAAGGAGGTAAATCGACCTTTTAATGATTATAATAGTATTTATGCTTAAAATTAGTTTATTTCTTATTTTAAGCCTCTAAAATTAATTGGATAAATGTAAAAACATTTAACAAACATGTGTAATCATATTTTATTTAGTTATATTCATTCCTTCCAATAAAAAGGTTGTGTGTTAAATACCATTTAAAATAATAATAGTTTATTAATATTTTTCAGTATAACTCAACGTTGTATGCAATGTAAGATTTCAAAGAAACCTATTGTTGTGTATCAAGTACTCCATCGAACATAGAATCCCCTTTAAAGTAAAATTAATATTTAATTCACAAATTTTAACAAATATTAAAATGTTATATTCTTTATTTACCTGGTATGTTACATTATTCCCCACTTTTTGGAATTGCGTCCTCACCCTTTTAAAATTGGGCTTGGAAAATTCATTGAAAGTCACACATTGGTAAAAGACTCAAAAAAATTATCACTTTAAAAGAAAGGAACATAAGTACAAAGGTCACTCGAGATATCCCATACTAGGATTCCATGTAAAAAAACATTGATATGGAAGAGAAACAAACCATCAAGTTTTTTTTGGAGAGTGTTGGAAAACATGATTAGGAGGAAGTTAACAACCAGAAAATCACAAACTTGTGATGGGTTAAATAGTCTGTGATTCCCTAGTAGGAAAAGTTAACGGACAATTTTTTTGTTTTAAGTTAATTTTCATAACGTTGAAGAATTTATATATGATCTTTTCTAAAAACATAAGGAAACATACTTGTCGTGTAGACTTGCATACTTTTTTAAATTTCTACCACAAACTTATCTTTTCTCTAAACGATGAGTATTCAAACTGACTTGGTCACATTAAAAGTGCTTGAATAAACATATATATTATCACATAATTCAGAAAATATGAACTATATATTTCCCCTATCTTTAGACATCAACCAAAACCAAAATAGTTAGTACGAGATCAGATAATCCCCAAAAAGGATAATCTTTTATAAAAAGAAAAACTAATCTTAATCTCTAAAATTCACCAAACAATACACAAGGTTCAACAAATACTATTCAATACACAATTATCCTTAAAATTATTCAAAATAATCCAAACTAAGTTAGAAACCCAAAACTCGGAAGAATTTAATCACATATTCTTCCACAGTAAATCTTATCATTTATCTCCAAATAATATCAACTACTCTTAAAGACTCATACTAAAGTCTAATTAACCTAATATAATATTATTTATGATAGATTAATCATTTTAATAAATAAACCAAACCACCATATTTCAACAATAAAAACATATATTTTTCTCAAATAAAATTTCAACCATTACTCCATAAATGAGATCACATAGTATTTTATTTCTCTTAAGCATATAGTGTTCCAAAAAGAGAGAACGTCTTCTAAAATAACCTTTATCACTTAATCACGAAATCATTTTCTGATATTAAGGATATCCATTTGATAAAACATAAGTTCCCAAAATCATCTTATTCTTGATCTATAAAATAATTTAACTAAAAATAATAAGTCAAACTATCTAGGGACTTCACGTTGGCCAGTTGTAGGTGATAAATCTCAATCACACTTTGGTTGTGGGTTCGATTCCCACAACATTGCCTCACACGACAGGTTGTCACAAATTCTGTGTGTTTTCCTTTTTATAAAACTCCAAAAAAACCATAACATGTTTTAAACTCAAAGGTTTTATTATACCTTTAAATTTCATCTCAATACATTAATACCTCAACATATCATATATTTTCATTTTTTTATCCAAATGATAGAATTAAACTATTCCAAATAGAAAGAACACCATACCTTGGTCATGGTGTCCATATGGTATCATCATCATCTTGTTCACGTAGGTAGAAGGTCCATGCATTGAAAAAATGATTTAGAGATCCTTCAAAATAATTTTCTTCTAATATCCTAATACACCTTGTACACCTTCGGTCATATGGGTGTTCGCAGAAAAATTGTTTCAGAATATAATCATGTATGACATATAATTTCAAAACATGTGATAAAACATGATTTTTATAAAATAGTCAGAGAAAATTTGAGTTGAAACTTTCAATCAATGGTCCTTTTTCAATACCATAATTATGTTTTGAGAGACTATTTTGTAAAATCAAATATAAATACGTTGTGCAAGGGTCTCCTTATTCAGCACCTTTTTCAAAATCACAGTATTCTTCAAAATCTTGTGATAAGGTAAAATATTTTAAAACACATTGAAAATATTTACCTTTCTTAAAAATATGAGAATATTGTGAAAATATGAATTAATTAAATACCACCCATGATCCAAGATTATATCGAGGTATAGTGGAGGTTTTTGATATATAAAACAAATGATTTCAAGTGAGAAGTATACTAAAAAACGTTTCACAATCATCTGAACATGACTTTGAAATAATTATTATAAACATGTCATTAGGAAGAGATAGGAATGTAATTTGATATCCTACTCCTTCCATTTGTAACCAAATTTCCTTGATCTGAAATAGTTATAATACAAGGATTTAACTAAAATAATAGACATAGGGACTAACCACATGTTTAACTATAACTCCTAATCCCTAATGTTGTCTAAAACGATCTATGATACCAACTATAAGGACCCAGCCTTAAACATTACATAATCCTAAGTTCAATCAAGAATTTGCATTGAGGATCTTTTTAGGATTATAGTTTTAGAGAATTAGGCCACAACTTATTACATTAAATCTCAAATATTACAGTGTAGACACTTCTACTCAGTATAATGTTTTTTATAAAATAAAAACACGTAAAGAAACATTTTTATTTTCATGTTTTAAACAGCATGACTTTTCCTTGATCAAATACTTGACCCTATTTCACTTTACGTCTTGTCAAAAAAAATATCAAAAACTTGGGATGAGAAAAAAAGCTAAGGGATACACAAAGAAGGAAAACTGTTAGTTTTTTAAAACATAAAGTAAACCATGAATACTTTATCATAAGTAATACATTTCACCTTTATAAAATAAAAATACTCTTCACTGAATAAAAGATAACTGCTTGCCCATATATAACCAAAATATTACCATAAAACCCATAGAAATCACCCATAATATATATAGGTAACTTGGGACATAAACATATTTAAATGGAATAACCATACGGTCGACTTCCACACATATCACTGAATGGAATAGCCATACGGTTTACTTACATACCCAATGCATTGGAGGTTATAACGTAACCACCCATCCTATTTTATCATGACACCACCATTCATTTTTCCAAGTACCATTATAAAATCATAAAAAATATTTCAAACATAAACATTTCATTTGTTATCACAAGAAATCATTTCAACATATTGAAATAACCAATCCATTTCAAAAACCACAAAAAAAAATTTAATAAATAGATTTTTGAATCAAAGTGTCCCATACCACTTTTATGATTTTAATGGAATTAAAATTAATTTCCATATAAATAAATCCTTAAAATCATGTCTAAATTATGGACATTAATGAAAAATATTTAGAGTAATAAATCTATAAAACAATATTTAAGTTAAGGAGTTCTTAAGAAAAAGAGATATGCTTGAATACAAATAATTGAGGAATAACATTTAATCAAAACATTATAATATCATGAGAACAAATGTATTCATGATATAGTATGCCAAAGGATAGTGTATACATCATATAAAATTTAATTGGCATACAACAACAGTGAAGTCTCAAAGGAATTTAAATTGAGAGAAAATACTTTATAAAGACGATATCCTTAGATTAAGGATAAATCAAATACATAATTATGTGTGAAAAATATAAATACACTAAATATGATTGAATATTAAGTGTAAAACAATAATAGGTCATTCATACATATTGATAGCATGATATAATCAAGAAGTATAAGTTTAACCCCAAATAATTGAAATCGGGTTAAGAAGTTCTCTTACAAATATTTGACAGCCTAATGGTGTCACATAAAAATTCTGAAAATTAGTTGATGAGATTGAAAAAAGGGTATCTCATCACATTGAAATAAATTTATAGAAATAAGGATATTGAATAACATATCCCAACATCAAAAGATACAAATTAAATGACTTAACAAAAAGAAGTCTTTTAAAAAGAGGATGGTGAAAGGTTCTCTTACCGATTTGGTAACTTATGAAACATACACCACAAGAAAGAAGGATCATAAAATGAACATGTAAATTCCAATAAATTAAATTATATTACACAATTAATATAATAATGGGAATCACATACACCATAAAAAAGGAAATAGTGTAAAATATAGCATGAATCTCATGGGAATAAAAAGTGAGATAAAAAACCTTTACCACATTGTAATCAATCATGTCGTATGACCAAAAGATAATAACCACCAAATTAATCATAGAATAACATGTATAAAAATAGAATCATGATAATATATATCAAATGGAATTTCACAATACACCACATGCAATAAATAAGTGGCGAACAATGCAAATCTCATGGAATTAAAAGTGAGATAAGAGACCCCTTACCTCAAGTCTGACTTGCCTTGTATGTTCCTTGTTCTTCCTGAATAATAAACATAAGTTAATTTATACTTGATTAAGAAAATATTTCAATTTTATTATTCCTTTAATATAACTTACTACCTTTATATAACAATTAGTTAATTATTTTAGTTTATATCGGACATTTTTTGATGTTCAGAACTTGAGTAAAAAATGAACTTCTTTTTAATTACAAATTGTCCCTGTGGTAAAAATTCCATTATCTATAGAATGATATTCATGATTTTGATATCATATATATCATATATATCCTGTATATATATATTTATATTTATAATAGTACCTGACATTTGGAGATAAGAAATAAAATACACCGTTCATGGAGACGGTAAGCTATACGTACGCATGAACGCTACATTCATTTCTATTTCATATTTAATGGAATGAAAACATAATGAAACATATGTATATTATAATTATAGTATAATATAATATGATATATGTGTTACATAATTTCATAATGTCGTACTTTACATGTTCCATGTATGTCATGAATGAATCATATCCCCATGAGGGGGCGGTAGTCTGCACTTCCTCAAATGAAATTATCATGTTTACACATATTGGAAAGCATAAAGGTATGTTTGTAAATAAAAATAAAATAACAATAGAGAAAAAAACATAATATATATCATATATAAATATAGTTTCATCATAATGTCCACCAAAAGATGTGGTAGGAGAAGATTTAATAGTCATCGTTTCGTGAGACAGTACTTCATCGTCCATAGAAACAGTATGATCGTATCCATTAGATGGAGGTGTGTGGAAGTGTAGTTAGAATACTTATCATATAAACATCTTATTATATTTAGGATGATGGTTTTTTTATAAAAATAAATTAATAAAAAGTTTTTAGGGGATTGGAAAAGTAAAATAAAATAGATGAACTTAAGAGAAGGCATTTCCTTTAAATCAGGTAACTCCCTTTGGTTTTGATCAAATAGATTTCTTGAAGTGCCTTCTGCCTAATGTTACGCTTCTAGGTGGAATAGAGGGATGTAGGGAGATCAATTGGGAATAGGTTTTACATTAAAATGTTCTTTAGAGGTGTGATTAATGGGGTAGAGGTGGTGTATTTTTATAAGGGGAGGGGCTCTTTAAGGAAGATTGAAATATTATTTTATTATATACGGATTTTTGGTATCTAAAGGTCCCAAAATCATTTAATTCGAAGATAAGATGTCTTATGTTTGAAATAAAATCACAAAATAAGAATTGGAATGTTTTTGGATATTTGCTTATTTTTATATTCTTATTTATTTAAATCATTCATTAATGAGGTAAACACTGCATCATTATTGTGTCGTAAATAATTTTATTTATTTGATTCTAAAAATTATAAAAAAATACCATCATGTAGGAAATATTTTTATATTTTAAATTAATATTTATAGTCTAAGATATAACATATATAACCTATTTTAAAAATTGATTTACTAAAAGATATATGTTTATGTCATTTTTGTCTTCACTTTATATTAATTAATATAAAGTGTCATTATCACTTTTAAGTGGATACATGGAGTACCAAAATCGACCCAAAGATTCCAATGGACGAAATTTATCAACCAATAGGATTGGGACACATGTTAGGGTAATTTAATATTATTATAATATTATTTCTACCTTAAATTGCCAAATTTACCTTTAATCGTGGTAAATAAAAGTCAAAATTTACTATTCACCAAATATTATTTTCATCTTATTGATCAAAATTTTACTTACTGATAACAACCATGTATGTCAAATTTTCAAAATTCAATTCACAGAAGAGGTAAAATTTCATTTAAATGAAAAAGTCAGTTTTTTAACTACTACTGAGTGTTTTCACTATTCATTAAAAATTGATGTTTTTCAGAAAAATACCAACAATTCAGCCTAAGATATATTTGATATTCTTAATTAAAAAATGATCTCTATTTTACCAAATTAAAAAAATAGAAGTTGATTTAATTAATTTAAAGTTAATTCATATTTACAAAAAAAGCGTGTTTTTATGAAATAATAACTATCAAAATATTGACACTTATTAATGTCTGCTTTTAAAGTGAAATTACATCCAATGACCAACATTGAATTAAATGGTAAAAATATAATCTAATTACAATTTAAAACCAATTAAAAATATAATCTAACCATATAAATAAATTACATTAAAAGGTAGTTTCAAATTAAATTACAGTATTTTTTACTATTCATTAAAAAAGAATTTTTTCAGAAAAATACCAAAAATTTTCCCTAAGTAAATTATGATCACCCAATTCTAAAGAAGAATTTTATTTTGTCAAATATAACATATAAAAGTGAAAAAAATATATTTAAAAAGGGTTTGTCATCAAAAGGTGTTAAATCAACCTTTTAAAAAATATTAGAGTACTTATGCTTAAAATTGGATTCTTTATTATTTTATGGCTCTAAAATTTATTCGATAAACGTAAAAAAAAATTACAAACATGTGTACTAATATTTTAGTTATTTATGTTCATTATTTCCAATACAACAGCTATGTGTTAACTACCATTTAAAATAATAAAAGTATATCAATATTTTTCAGTATTACTCAACGTTGTGTGCAACGTAAGTTTTCAAAGAAACATGTTGTTGTGTATCATGTACGCCATCGAACATAGCATCCCCATTAAAGTAAAATTAATATTTAATTAAAAAAATTTAATAAATATAAAAATGTTATATTCTTTTTTTACCTGGGATGTTACACTTGGACTTTAGGAAAATAGCCTAATGCCAAGAAGACAAAATCCTAGAGAGTCACACACTAAGTATTTTTGGTGGTATCGGTTAAATTTTATTTCAATTTAATTAATAAATATTATTCTAAATATAGTTGAATAATTTTCTTCAAGTTAAAATGATTTCACAAATGAAACAAATATTTGATTCACTAGATTGTTGGTAAAATATATTTATTTATTTTATTGAACATTGAATAAATATTTGGTTACTAGATTGTAATTGAAATATTTATTTTAGAGAATAAATTCGTTATTTATATATTCGGGAGTTCAATAAGTGGAAGTGTAGTTTCAGCGGACCAAGGATGGTCTCGATGTAAAATAATTAATTTCAAGACGATAAACAATTATTTAACTAGTTAGCACAAATTAAAATTATAATAATGTTGTTATTATTTTGTGATGTGGAATTTTATTCATAATTCTGTTTTGCATAATTTGGCATACAATAAATAATGATGTGATATTATTATTAAAATCATGGGTTTTCTATAATGTTATGAATGTATTTAATTACTGTTACACAATTAAATGTGGTTACCAAAGCCACATGTTGATAAATAGACACGTATGTCTATTGTTCCATATACCGAACTGCACACCCTATAAAATGAGAATTATTGTGCTAGAAATTTCTTTCTTGAGTCCTCTTCCCACCCCTCTCAAAAACGAGAGACATTATTCAAGGCTGAAGAACAAGTGATCAATAATGACTAACACAACACACTCACTTCATCGTGCTTGTACCTAGAGAATGAGCGGTGTCGATCGAAGGCCATCAGAGCACGTGTGGATCACCGCTAGAGGGATTCTAGTTTGGATCCTCACAAGCACAATGAGATAATCTGGAAGGGTCAGTATGGATGATAAATATCCTCAAAAAAGAAAATACCAAAGATCTGGGTATTATTTTCTTTATGAAATTAATTTAATTAATTATAAACATGATGTAAATGATCCTCCCTAAAGGTTTTGGGCCTCTTCATTCTTTATCTAAACCGTTAATTCTATTCTATGGATATTGGCATTCATAATTTTATTGATCACAAAATTTTCATTAATCATGGTAAAAACTAAATTGGAGTTTCGTCCCAACCATGCTTCCTCTGCGCCCGGAACCTACAGAGAGGACACATTTGGAATTTTTCTAAACAAATGAATTCGACAAACATTTTGTTCACAAAAAAGGCTCAAAAAATAATATTTTATTAAAATAGAATATATAACAATTTAATATTACCATAAAAAATTTATGATAAATTTTGGGGTCATTTTTAATGCTTATCTTTTGAGTTTAATTGCCTAGTAAGCTTGTTTTTACCTTAAAGATGGTATATAGTTTTTACTATTTTCAATATTAATTATGGTAATAATTTTAGGGGGAATTATTAGAAAACATAATTTATTCGGATTCCAAATGTTGAATCTATTTTAACAAATTCAACTTCTAGATTTGGTAGAATTTAATTTAAAATTTTACCCACATATGTGTCGAAATAACAACTTTTCAATAACTTTTCTTCTAAGGAAGATATAAATATCATATTAATTATACTAAAATTAATAATAATTATATTAATATAAATTCATATTTATAGATATATAATATTTGAATTTAATTTATATAATTAATGATTAGGGATTATATTATTAATTTAAAATTGATAAGAAGTATATACTTTGAAACAGTTTTGTGGGAAAAAAATGGTTTTAAAGCTTAAAAAACATATGCTAAAATCAAGTATAAATATGATTGAAATTTAATTTACTGGATTTATTGTAAAAAATAATAATTATTATTATTTAAAATGAAATTAATAATAATGGGGATTAATGTATTAAAAATAAATAACAATTTTATGAAAAATAGTATTTTGACTATTCAATGAAAAGGTAATATTTTCCAAAAAAATAAAAAAAAACATAAGTTAATGACAATATTATGATTTAAAAAAATATATTTTTTCAAATACCTTTTATAAATTTATTAAAAAAAATTATTAAATTATATTCTCAATGTGCGACTAAAGTTCCTTTTAAGAAAATACAGTTTAAAAAAAACACTCTCTCATCAAAATAGTTCTAATTTTATTTCAAATAAATAAATAAGTGTTTATTTTATTTTATACAAGTTTAAACCATATAACTTTCATAATTTATTTATTCCTTTTCTTACCCACCAACTTATCAACTAATATATAGTGATCATGTTTAAATAATAATATTTTAATAGAGTGTCACATTTCATTTTAACCTTGTTTTCAAGCATTGCAAGCTATCACCAATATTGAATTTATTTAAAGATAAATATATTAGAAATTCTAATGGTGTTAAATTTTACCACCACAAATTATTTCCTCACAATTAGAAAATTTTTTCATTAATCAAGGGATTTGGATTTTAAAAAAATCCATCGTGGAAAACCCACATCGCAAAAGAATGGGTAAAAAACATCTACTTTAAAGAGCGAAAGGGAAATACGAAGTTTGTATAGAATAAAACACATCTAGTTTTTCATGTTGTATAACATTACTGGGATGGGAAAACATATACATTGAATAAAAGCATAAATAATATTAGAGGTTGAAAATTATCATTAGTCACAGGAAATTGAATGATCAAAAGATCATTGATTCATTAGATTTGAATGTATCATGATATCCTTTTTTCATTAGTATCCTTTTAATAGAGTTAAGGGATAATTTTTCAGTCAAGATATATAACACCACAAAATAAACTCACTCAATATTGTTTTTAACATTATTTTATCATTTCATTGTGCTTTGATCAATTTCTACATCACTACAAAATCTAAAAAAATGAATATATATTATGGTTTTTTATTCTACTATCTCTAACAATAACTTTATTCGTATCATAATATTCATAAATAATTAATAATTTATTTATCATATATTTATTAAAAACAAAATGTTTATCACAAAGTAATATAATTCCCAAAATGAATATGAAAAAGTTAATCTCAATAATTAAACAATGAAACCAAAGGTTTAACATAGATCGTTCCTTAAATAAATTACCATATATCCCAAATAACATCATTAATCTCGACATGAAAAGTGGTTTTAACATATAAAGATATCTCATACCTTTCAACTTACATCTCTAAAAACATAACAGCATCCATCCCAAATAATCAGTTATATTAAAACTAATGGTTATATATATATATATATCTTTACTCTATAAAACAATTTACCAAAATAACTTTTACCACCTCGAAATAATATAAATTAAAAAAGAATTTATCCTCTAATGTGTTTCCAATAATCAATATAGTATTTATCCACCAAATAATTTGTTTCGAAACAATATTATACTAACCAGTACATCACATAGTCTAGTGGTCAGCCCTGCACCCTTATCACCCTTTGGTTGGGCGTTCAAGCCTCGATACCTTGCTAAATGAAATGGGTTATCACTCGAATTTAAAGATTTAATTTTTATTAATCTATTGAAGAAATTATTTCATAATCGTATTCATAATTCACCATGATCTTATAACATTATCTGAAATATGATAAACATATTAAAAAAATACCTTATTCCCCAAATAATTTTTTTTCCCGCAAATGTTTTTACACATCTTATTCTTTTCTATAAAATCAATGAATTTTAATTGACTATAATTACCTCCACATCTAGAACATATCAATATTACCCTTTAAAAAAATATGTGTTTTCTATAGAGTATCACCTTCCAATTAAATAGCCTTTCTTGGTCATTATTACCATTCAACGTATTTGTGAAAATCCATAAAGAAAAACTTCTATAGAATAATGTTGATATGTTTAGTGGTTATTATAACCTAAATACCATTGATAAAAATAATCCAATACCATTATTCTTAAGATCCAACACCTAAAATCTTCAATAATTCAACATCAATGATTTTAATATCATATTCCATTAGTAATTAATCCTTGAATTAGGTAATTGACTCATATAATGGCCATGTTACCCGCATTTATAAAATTTAACTACATTTTTTTCATTAGGATAAACCTTATTTACCCATTTCTACTAACTAGACTCTTTATTTTTCTTCAAAATTATTTTCTTTATGCCCTCTTATTCCATGCCGAATTAATCTTCTAGTTCTTTTATGTAATTTTCCATGATGCATTTTCCAACATTTTTATTATCTAAGAAATTAAATATTTTTTTATTTTAAACATTATCACTTGAACATATGTGAGACATTATCCTTATCATCTTTGGCACCTTTAGAAATTCATCTATGTTCTAGATTTTGATCATAATATGAGATAAATAATTTGTAATGATCACAATATTTCTAACAACCATTCTCAATAGGTTAGGAATCTAATTAGTCAAATCATTACATCTCCCATCACATTATTGTTCAACATTCATTCTCTAATTTCCCACCATTAAATAAAATTATTAAAAGAAATAAGATGATAATGAATTAATATACTAAACGTAAAATTATAAACCAATAATGAATTACTTATAATTGATAAGTATGTTCAGAATTATGGGAATATATATTTAAATCCATTTTATCCTTGGTAATAATAAATACTAAGTTTTCTAACCTAATAATTATTTTAATTCCTTCATATTGTTTCATAAAGTGTTTTGGAATTTCCATAGCTTATCCCTCAGGAGTGTCATACCAGGTGAATTGTAAGGCTCATTGTCATGTTATAGTTATTGATCGAGCCAATCCAAATATAAAATTTCATATTTGTTAAACCTAGGTAAATATATTCTTAACCGACTTCCACTTTTAATATCTTGACAAAGATTTAATTTCTCATAAACAACTCCCTCTATACTTCACCAATATTTTGGGATTTTTTTCAAAGATGTTTCTTATCCTTAGACTTATCCCTTGGGTTCCCACTAATGTATTCTCATATTAATTCATATGGTTATCTAAACCATTCAACTGATTCCAACTATGGTTACCTAGGCCTTTTACCCATATTATTACATGATTTCTTATAATAATCCTCCATTAATAAAAAAAATTATAATTATGTGTTTTTCTTTTAGAGGACTATGTTTTTAATACTAAAAAAGAAAGTAAAGCATGGAATAATTATTTTATTCTCTAAGGTGATCTCATAAATTCCATTCATGCTCCTAAATATTCATATGATAACCTATGGAATACATGAAAGATAGAGGTGTTTTAAAAAACCTTGTAAGGGAATATACATAATAAGGATGCATAACATGTGCATCAATGGTATAACATGATAACATAAAAGAGAAGGTTCATCACTAATAAAATGGGATCATAAAGTAAGGAAAATGGAATCATAATATCATGTAAACATGGAAATTTTCAATTAAAAAAAATACATAAACATGAGAAAATACTAACTTCCGTGAAAACATCACATAGTGGATATTGTCGCCTAATGAAAGAGGATTACTCCATAATCCCATAAAAGAATTATCATGATAATATAATAATACCCAACTCATTGAAGAGAAATATGGTAACACCCATCATAAAATTTCCATGATCCAAGTGTTCCACATAAATGAATTAATTCATAATTAATTATATAATAGTTATCCAATGAGTAAAAATGGGTTGCATAATCTTGCCTTATATGATAATCAAAGGCAACTTCAAAACAATGGAATTTGAGAGATTAACATAAGGAATGTATTACCCATTAAATATAAGGGATTATAATCTTGGTATATATGTGATATTAATATATACATTATTTAGAAGCAATCCATAGAATCAAAGTTTGTTTTCATTGATGAAAATATTTTTAGAATGATTAAAAATATTTTTGATGAAAATAGGAATTCAACATTTTAAATCATTATTTGAAAAACTAAAATTCCAAAATTATTATTCAGGTATTTTTATTTGAAAAAAAAATTGTAGAATTATAATGTATTCTTTAAAACATTTAATTTCCACCAAAGATAAAAATTCTTTTCATATCATATGTGTTTAAAACAAAGATTCGTTTGACAATTTTAGTAAAATCCAAACGGAGTTTGTTTTGGAAAAGTACATGAAGATTCATATTGAATTTTTCTTAAGAACATAAACAATAGTAAAATTGACATTATAAAATAATATATGAACATAAAAATATTTTTGAAAACATTTTTAAATAATATGGATATAAAAGAAAAAGGGGTTTTGACCAAAGAGGAAAATAATGTTATTTTTTATTAAAAATATTCTTTTTGATTATTGACTAAATAAAAAAAAGTGAAGTGAAAAGTATATTATCGATAAATAACTTGAAGATAATAAATTTAGTGAATTTATTTCCATGAATATTATAATATCTCATCACATAATGCATAATCATAAACAATTCTTGCAAATATGAGATTATAACATCAAACCCTTTCCACATTGGTAACATTTGAAACATAATTCCCATTAAAGAATAACATAAAATAAAATTTTAAATACAATAAATATATAGATATTAATGATATAATATTTCAAATAGTAATTATATACACCATATAAAATTAGATAGGTTCAAACATAACATATTCCATGAAGAAGGGAAATTGAGATAAAAACCCCTTTCCTTAATTCATGACATCCTCTATAAACATTCAAACTTAATATATAATAAATTTATGTTATTTATAAATATATTAAATAAAAATAGTTATAAATATCCTATTATATGTGACTTAATTATTACGGTTTATTACCAATTTATTAACAATTCCTTGTTAAAATCATGTTTCAGGTAATAGCGGATTTGTATGTTGTGTATGTTTTGATTTTATATTTTTGGTCCTATTATTTGATCATGTTTCCATAATCTCCATAATTTTAACCAATATATAAATATAATATATATTCACTATATATGTATTTCTATTAATTAATAAAATTTAAATTTAGAAAATGAACTACATCATTCATGGAAACGGTAGGTCGTACAATGCATGAACACTATTTCAATTTTATAAAAAACTATATTGTAATGAATGTAAGTGTTATTTTGTCATTATACCTTAAAAATAATATTATTTAATCTTATACCCTTAAATATACCATCCATGTGATGAATGAATGAAAATTAATCACATCACATTGCAAGGTTGTAGTCAATAGTACACACAAAGGACGTTATCATTTGTTAAATGGATGGTAAGGTGAGAAATTATATGATGTATTTTTTTTAATATTTATTAATATTAATTTAATTTCATATATAAACATATAATTATTCTTTTTTACCATCCATGTAACATGTAAGTGAAAAATGAATCACATCTCTTCGGGAGGCAGTAGTTCGCGTTTCACTTGAGCGGCGTTAACATATTCTATATGGAATAGAAGGTATGAAATTATATATGATATTAAATTTAAATAAGTATAATTATATCATAATTATAATTTATATAAAATAGACACTTCTTTTTATCCATCCAAGAGAAGCGATGATGGGAAAAGAATTGTGTCGGTTCACATGGCAGTAGTTCGTCATCAAGAAAATCAATGGTTTTGTTTCCCATTTGATGGTGGAGGAGATGTTTTTAGATTATTTACATAAAATAACAGAATATATGTATTTTTAATAAACATATTTTATTATATAATCATGGTTTAATAAGTTATAAAGAACGTGGAAGAAGAAATAAAATGAAAATATCGATTAAGGATGTTTCCCCTTCTTTGGACAACTTCTTTAGGTAAGCACCAAAAACAATTTAAAGTTGGATTTATTATCAATAAAAGTATTATAAAATGATTATATTGAAGTAATATTTCATTTAACGGATGAAAAAATAGTTTTTGGATGTGTGTATAGGAGAGCAGAGGGTGTGACATTTTATAAGTGGGGGAGAGGACACACTTGGAATTTGTGAAAAGAATGCATTCCACCCACTTTTTTTCAATCCAAAATGCTAAAAAATTTACCATTATAAAATATTAGAAGATATAAATTCTAAATATGAATATATAATCTTAATTAAGGAGGTTTTGGATAATTTTTATCCCTTAACATTTGACATTAACCCCCTATAAACTAATTTTTACAATAATTGCAGTAAAAAATAATTATTATTCTCACTATTAAGTATGGTCCAAAATTAAGTTAAATTTACTAGATAAAATAAATTATTATTATTAAAAATTCAAAATCAATTTTTCAAATTCAACTAACATAATTGAAAATTTTCAACTTAAAATTAAACCTGTATACGTTTCGAAAAACGATTTTTCAAGAAACGTGTTTTTAAAGAAAATATAATATCATATTTACAATATGAAAATTAATAATTATTAAATAAATTTTAATTAATAATTATTGATATATAATCTATTAATTTCATTTAAATAATTCTTGATTAGGGTTTATTATAATTATTAAAAATGGATAAACGTTACATACTTTAAAAAATTCAAAAAAATGGTTTTTTAAAGCCTAAAAATAAACATGTATAAAAATAAAGTATAAATATGATTTAAATATAATTAATTGGATTTAATATAAAGAAAAAAATAATATTTTAATTTTAAATAAAATTAAAATAATAATGTTACATAATTTATTAAAAATAAATGACAATTTTATAAAAATAATTATTTTCACTAAATATTTTTTGAAAACCCCCAAGATTTTAACATAACATAATATTGATATTATTATTTAAAAAATTATTTTTTTTAAAATAATTTTTTAAAGTGTTAAAAATTAGTTTTATGTTATCTGCGCAGGCCGTCACTAAACCATCTTTAAGAAAAATAAAGTTTTTCAAAAAAAACAATTATTTTTCTATCATATGATGGTTATTTTATTTATAAACAATAGATAATAATTGAATTTATTTTATAAATGTGTATAACATAGAGTTTTTATAATTTATTATGTCATTTTAATACCCTCCAACTTAACAATTAGGTTATAAGGGTTATTATTAAATAAGAAAATTATAAAAGAGTATCGTGTTTCATTTAATCCTTTCTATTGCACGAATCATAAGATTTAAAATATATTGAATTTATTTAATGATAAATATATTATAATTTATTTTGTTTTATATTTTCACTTTTCCCATCAATTATTTCCTTTATTTCATGAATAACTTAACACATAATGTATAACACTTTTCCAGGTACCCACAACACATCAATCACAATATGAATCTTATGAGTCTTGTATTTTAGATGTATTAATATTATGACCACATTATATAAATTATATCGATTAGCATAACACATAAAAATTTATATGTACAAAATGTTGTTCTTGGCCAAAAGGCATTAATTTTGTTCCCACTATATGTAATTTTTGTCAGTTCACATATCAATTACATTTCTTAAAGAAACCTATTTTACTTTTAGTTTGGAAGAATTAATTTTATGCCCACTTCATGGAATTTTTATTGATTATCATATTAAAAAAATATTTATGAGTACCATATTCCTTTTTCAGTTTATAGGAGTTAATTTTGTTCCATCACATGGAATTGCTATATATTTTCATAGAACGTAAATCACTATGTCACAATCCATTTTGAGAAGGTAGTTACATACTACTACCTGTAAATAATAACACCCACTTTGGGGATGAGGGTGTTAAAACACTTTTAGGTCACTAAATGGAGAGGGTAAGAGGGAAATTTCTGGAGTCACATAATTCATCTCTCAGGTAAAATTTCCTAGTTTCAAATGGAGGGGAACATTTGTGAAGTAATCATGCAATGGCCCTATATAGTATAATTCCTCCAAAATGTATCTATATCAAAAACATAAAGCTATATGTGACTAGTGCTATGTCATAAAATATTTAAGATCATTACCAAGTGAGCACCCCTATAAGATAAGTGTTATGTGTTATCCCTTATGTGAGTTGTCTTATGCGAATCTCCTTTTTAAGATTATTATGTGAAAAAACCTATGTGAGAAGAAATGTGATGGAAATTTTATGAATCCATCCCTTTATAAAGTGCAATGTGGGGCCCCCGCAAGATGTGTTATATAATCCTCCTATGTGGGCTCATGCTCCTTCATAAAATAACACTTTCTTCTCTAGCCAACTAGTCTATGTTATTTGGGATTAAGCCTTGTATCCCTATTCATTGTTAGTGATGGGTTATAGTCTTAGAACAGTAACCCAAGACTTTCGCTTTTATCCCTAACTACAATGAAAAATCATGTGTCACACCATGATCTTTTTGGGATTGCTTGAATAAATATCTATGTTGAATTGATTGTGACCCCATCCTTGATCTTTGATAATTTGTTCATCGATGATAGTATTTCTAGATTCATAAAATACATTGAGTCAATAAATTTTATTATTTTCCTAAAATAAGGGAATACTAAAACATATAAACCCCTATCTCTCTATACTATCTCCAGAGTCACTGACCAGATTAGCTATATCTAGTAGGGACCTATGTATAGGTCCCACACACTCACCTCAATTTGATATACTCCCCTATGTTTCTTTATTCACCTCAAGAAGATATATTCTCCCTTGTCATCATATTATTGAATCATCCTTGGTGTAACTATAAGGCCCCGGCCTTAAACCTTACTTAATATTGAATTAAATGAATAATTCACATTGAGGATCTTTTTAGGTTTAGAGTTTTAGAGAATTAGGACATAACTATTACATCTCAAAAGATTACCAAGTAGTCACTTCTACTAAATTTCCATAAAATATAAAAAACACTTAAAAAAGACACATGTCTAGTTCCATGTTTTAGATAGCATGTCTTTACTTGATCCCATCCTTGACCCTATTCCACATTAAGTCCTGTGAAAAACATTTCAAAAAACTTGGGGTGAGCATAAAAATCTCAGTAAGGGATACACAAATAATGAAAACTGTTAGTTTTTCAAAACAACAAGTAAACCATGTATACTTTATCAAAGTAATACCTTTCACCTTTAGGAAGTAGTAAAAACTCTTTACTGAATAAAATATCATTACTTACCCTTTTGTAACCAAAATATTACCATAAAACCCATATAAAGAACACATACATATAAAGGTAACTTGGGACATAAACATACTTAAATGGAATAACCATACGTTTGACTTCCACAGATATCACTTAATGGAATAGCCATACGGCCAACTTCCATACCCAATGCATTGGAGGTTATAACGTAACCACCTGTCCTTGTATTCACGGCACCACCCATCATATGGTTTATCACGTAACGACCCGTCAAATGTCCAAGTACCATTATAAAATCATAAGACCTAAAACAAATATAATAGAAAGAAAATATTTCCACACTTTGATCGCAATATATCACATAAATATATTGACATAACAAATCCATTATAAAAACCATTTTCAATACCAAAATACATAAAAGAGTATATAGAATTTATTTCATTTTAAAAACATTACGGCTTGTTGAGGAATCCAAAGACCAAATAATACTCACGGTGGCAGAAAAGGTCATTGTCACTGCATATGTTAAAAGAAACATTCATTTTTTTCATTTAGTAAAACACTTCATAGAAAAATATTCCTTTTGTATAAAAGTAAAAATCAAAGGGGTTTATACATCGTATAAAAGAAAGTTGTGTATAAAATGAAATATGCATCAATGAAAGGATATTGAGATGAAGTCCCTTAAAAAGATTATTTTTTAAATAAAGTAGATCTATTATGTGTATTCACTATATTTACATATAAAGAAAGTATAAATACAAGATAGGACATAATAATATCATGACATAATTTGAAAGTAGGAGATTAACCCAAGGAATGGAAATTGGGTTAAGAAGTTCCCTTACCTCATGTCCGACGTGACTCAATTCGCTTTAATCTCCTGAATAATAAACTAGTGTTAATTTATACTTTCTTAAGAACCTTTTTCAAGCTTACTATTCCTTTTATATTAATTATTTCTATGTTATAAGCATTATGTAATCATTTAAGTTAATAATGTTTGTTTTGTCGATATTTGGTTCTTAAGTCGAAAGTAGACTTCTTACAATTACATGTTGTTCGTGTGGTCAAAGGTTCATTATATAAAGAATGATATTCATGATTTGGATATCATATATATCATATATATCCAGCATATACATGTACTTTTAATATTACATAATCATTTAGAGGTAAAAAAATGAAATGCATCGTTCATGGAGATGGTAAGCCGTACGTACGCATGAACGCTACTCTCATTTCTATCTCATACTTTAATTGAGTGAAATAATAATGATAAAAAGGTATATTATAATTACAGTATATTATCATATATAATATCATTAAATCCATCCTTTATACGTCCCACGTATGTCATTAACGAATCAAATCACTTTGAGGGGGCGGTAGTCCACACTTCCTAAAATGAAGATATCGCGTATACCCATAATGGAAGCCATAAAGGTATGCCAAAAATGAAAAATACAGAAGCTTAAGGAAACCATAAACATATAATATATCATATATAAATATATTTACATCTTAATGGCCACCTTTGAAGGTGTTAGAAGAATATTGAACAATCATCGTTTCGTGAGGCAGAAATTCACCATCCACAGAAACAGTATGTTCTTCAACCATTAGATGTATGTGTTTGTAAGTTTAGCTTGAATTATTCTTATAAAAACATCATAGTATATTTAATATACTGTAGTTTTTATAAAATAAATGAATAAATAGAGTTTAGGGGGTTGGAGAAGCAAAATAAAACAAAAGAACACAAGTGAAGACATTACCTTAAAATTGGGTAACTCTCTTTGATTTGAGCTCAAAGGCTTCCTTGGGAAGACTTATGCCCAATGTGAGGCTTCTAGGAATAAGATAGGTATGTGGAGAGACAAAAAGGGCAGATCTTGGCCTAACCAAAGGCTTGAGAGGTGTGGGTAAGTAGGTAGAGGTGGGGGACTTTTATAAGAGGAGAGGAGGGGCACTCTTGGAAACTTAAGAAAAGATACTTTATTATAAAATGATTTTCGGATAAAAGGGGTCCCACAATTATATATTTATAGGATAAGGTGATAAGAGTTCTAAATCCACCCATCCAATAGGTTTTTTACATGTGTAGGTCTTAGATTTTACATTGTCTTTTCATTTTATTTAAATCATTAAATAATGAGGTAATCGCTGCATCATCATGGTGTCATAAATAATTTAATTTATTTAATGTCAAAAAATTATAAACAAACTATCATGATGTAGGAAATATTTTTATCTTTCTAATGAATATTTATAGTCATAACTATGACTTTTATAACCCCTTTTAAAAATTGTTTTAGTAAAACAACTCATGTTTGTGACATTTTTATTTTAACTTTAAATAAAAAGATATTAATGTCATTTTCCTACCAAAGTGGCTCCATGGGGTCCCCAATTTGACCCATTGATTTTCTTGGTCGGCCATGACACATCCGATAAGGGTAGGACATGTGTCTAGGTCATTTCATATCATTAAAATATTATTTTTACCTTAAACTTCATTAATGACCTCTAATCGCGATTAAGAACATAAAAGTTACTATTCACAAAAAAAAATTATTTTTATCCCATTGAACCAAATTTTACTTCTTACTGACAACCATGTATGTCGGATTTTGGAAATTCAAAACACAGAGGTGGTAAAATTTCATTTAAATGAAAAATCAGTTTTTTTTAAGTACCACTTAATGGTTTCACTATTCATCAAAAATTGAAGTTTTTCAGAAAAATACCAAAAATTCACCCTAAGCTATATTTGATATTCCAAATTCAAAAATAATGTCTATTTTGAAAAATTCAAAACATATAAGTTGCATTAATTAATTTAATAATTAATTCCCGCTGTCATGACAAATAGCGTGTTTTTATGAAACAATATATATCAAAAGATTGACACTAGTTTAAGTCCAATTTCAAAGTGAAATTAATTCCAATGACCACTATTGGATTAAATGGTAAAAATATATTCTAATTTCACTTTAAAACCAATTCAAACGATAATCTAATCATATAAATAAATTATATTAAAAAGAGGTTTTGAATTAAAATACAACATTTTTCACTATTCATTAAAAAATGAACTTTATCGGAAAAATACCAAAAATTTACACAAAGTAAATTTTGATGTCCCGATTATAAAGAATATTTTTATTTGGTCCAATAGAAAGTATAATAGTGACCAAAACTATATTTAAATAAGGTTCGCCATGAAAAGGAGATAAGTTGACCTTTAGGGAAAATTAGAGTATATATGCCTAAAATTGAATTATTTTCTTATTTTAATCTATTATCTTTTATTGGACAAATTTAAAACCATTTAACAAACATATATAATCATATTTTAGTTGTTTCTATTCATTCCCGCCAATACAACGGCTACGTGTTAACTACCATTTAAAATAATTTTATTTTATTACTAGTGTGCAACGTAAGATTTCAAAGAAACTTTTTGTTACGTATCGGGTACGCTATCGAACATAGAAACCCCTTTAAAGTAAAATTAATATTTAATTCAAAAATATTAATAAATATGAAAATGTTTTATTCATTATTTTCCTGGGATGTTACATCCTTCCCCCCTTTTGGGAATTGCGTCCTCACAATTTTATTCACTTATCAAAATAAGTGGGGCTATTTTTTCCCTCATAGCATTTTCAGAATCCCATGTTGCCTCTTCAACCATATGGTTTTTCCACAAAACCTTTACCTGGTGAATTACCTTATTTCGCAACACTTTCTCTCTTCGGTCAAGAATATGGACTGGTTGTTCTTCATAAGAGAGATTCTTTTCCAACTGAACTACCTCTGGGCTCAAAACATGAGATAGATCTGGCATATAATTTCTCAATATTGAAACATGAAAAACATTCTGTACCTGAGATAAACTCAGAGGTAAAGACACTCGATAAGCAACTAATCCAACCTTCTCCAGAATTTTATATGGTCTAATGAACCTTGGACTCAGCATTCCTTTCTTACCAAATCGTATCACACTTTTCCATGGTGAAACATTGAGAAAAACATGATCACCTACCTCGAAAGATAGATCTTTCCTCCGGTTGTCTGCATAACTTTTATGTCTGCTCTGAGCAGTTCTCATGTGTTTCTGAATCAACTGAATTTTTTCTGCCATCTCTTCTACCAATTATGGAACCATAAACTTCCTTTCACCTACTTCATCCCAAAAATCCGGAGTTTGAAACCGCCTCCCATATAATGCTTCAAATGGAGCCATCTGTTAACTGGAATGAAAACTATTATTATATGAAAATTCAACCAAAGAAATATGTTGGTCCTAGCTTCCCTAATAATCCATTGAACAAGCACGTAGAATATCCTCCAAAGTCTGAATCATTCATTCTGACTGCCCATCTGATTGAGGATGAAAAACTGTACTAAAATTTAATTCAGTACCCAACGACTTCTGAAGGCCTTTCCAAAAGTTAGAAGTGAACCTGGGATCACGATCAGATACAATGGAGAGGGGAACTCCATGTAACCTGACTATCTCTTTAAGATACAAATGGGAAAGTTGATCTAGGGAAAACGTATCTCTTATATCAAGGAAATGATCAGATTTAGTCAATAGATCAAGAATAACCCAGATTGCATTATTACCTCGAGGTGTCTTCAGCAATCCCACAATGAAGTCCATGGATATATTCTCCCATTTCCACTCTGGTACTGGTAAAGGCTGAAGCATCCCTTTCGGTAACTTCCACTCTACTTTTACCTGTTGACAATTCAAACACATGATAGTAAAATCAGCAATATCCCTTTTCATTCCGTCCCACCAGTAATACTCCTGAAGATCTCTATACATCTTAGTACTGCCTGGATGAACTGAAAACTGAGAACTATGAGCTTCACATAACAACTTTCTCTTCAACTGGAAATCACAAGGCACACACAATCTCTTCCAAAATCTCAAAACATAATCATTATCAATGTTGAATTCAGGAAACTTACCCTTCTGAACCAACTCAACCTTTTTCTGCAACTCACTGTCTTGCGTCTGTGCTTGCTTGATTCTGTCTGATAGAGAAGATTTCACTGATACTTGAGACAAAACAGAAGGACATCCTGCACAAACAACTTCCATGCCAAAGTTCATCAAATCCTTAACCAAAGGATCACGTTCCAAATGCAACATTGTTAATGAAGCATTACTTTTTCGACTCAAAGCATCAGCCACTTTATTTTCGTTTCCCGGATGGTAATGAATTGTACAATCATAATCCGGGATTAATTCCAACCATCTCCTCTATCTCATGTTCAATTATTTCTGAGTGAATATATACTTTAAACTTTTGTGATCAGTATATATTTCACACTTTACTCCATACTAATGATGCCTATAAATTTTTAGAGCAAAATCAACAGCAGCTAATTCCAAGTCATGTGTAGGGTAATTTACCTCATGAGTTTTCAACTGACGTGAATAATATGCAATTACCTGATCATTATGCATAAGGACACAACCAATTCCCTTCAACGAAGAATCACTCTATATAACAAACTTGCAATTCTTGGAAGGTATTTCCAAAACTGGAGCATTCACCAATCTTCTTTTCAAATCCTGAGTCAACTAAGCCATCACTACAACAAACTGTTTATTTCTGATTCTGACCATCTCAGGATACTGATTTGAAAGGTCATTTCCCTCTGTATGCCTTCACAGAGAATTTGTTCTGTTTCCTCTATGAAAAACCATTCTTGACATAGAAATATCTTAGCCGAAGAAACATGGTAATCTTTAAATTCTATATCATTTCAATTTGACCATAAAAAAATATTTTTGGATAATCATTTAATAGAATTCTAACTCCTAAAGTTATCTAAACCGGCCTCTGATACCAACTATAAGGCCTAGGCCTTAAACCTTAATTAATATTTAATTAAATGAATAATTCACATTGAGGATCATTTTAGGTTTAGAGTTTTATAGAATTAGGACATAACGATTACATCTCAAAAGATTACCAAGTATTCACTTCTACTAAATTTCCATAAAATATAAAAAACACTTAAAAAGAAACATGTCTAGTTCCATGTTTTAAATAGAATGTCTTTCCTTGATCCCATCCTTGACCCTATTCCACATTAAGTCCTGTGAAAAACATTTCAAAAAACTTGGGGTGAGCATAAAAATCTCAGTAAGGGATACACAAAGAATGAAAACTATTAGTTTTTCAAAAAACAAGTAAACCATGTATAATTTATCAAAGTAATACCTTTCACCTTTAGGAAGTAGTAAAAACTCTTTACTGGATAAAATATCATTACTTACCCTTTTGAAACCAAAAGATTACCATAAACCCCATATAAAGAACACATACATATAAAGGTATCTTGGGACATAAACATACTTAAATATAATAACCATACGGTCGACTTCCACACATATCACTTAATGGAATAGCCATACGGCCGACTTCCATACCCAATGCATTGGAGGTTATAACGTAACCACCCATCCTGGTATTCACGGCACCACCCGTCATATGGTTTATCACGTAACCACCCGTCAAATGTCCAAGTACCATTATAAAATCATAAGACATAAAACAAATATAATGGAAAGAAAACATTTCCACACCTTGATCACAATATATCACTTTAATATATTGATATAACAAATCCATTATAAAAACCATTTTCAATACCAAAATACATAAAAGAGTATATGGTATTTATTTCATTTTAAAAACATTACGGCTTGTTAAGGAAGCCAAAGACCAAATAATACTCGCGGCAGAGGAAAAGGTCATTGTCACCGTGTACGTTAAAAGAAACATTCCTTTTTTTCGTTTAGTAAAACACTTCGTAGAAAAAGATTCCTTTTGTATAAAATTAAAAGTAAATGGGGTTTATACACCATATAAAAGAAAGTTGTGTATAAAATGAAATATGCCTCAATAAAAGGAGATTGAGACGAAGTCCCTTACAAAGACCATATTTTAAATAATGTAGATCTATTATGTTTATTCACTATATTCACACATAAAGAAATCATAAATACAAGATAGGACATAATAATATCATGATATAATTTGAAAGTAGGAGATTAACCCAAAGAATAGAAATTGGGTTAAGAAGTTCCCTTACCTCGTGTCTGACGTGACTCGATTGCTCTTTAATCTTCTGAATAATAAACTAGTGTTAATTTCTACTTTCTTAAGAACCCTTTTCAAGCTTACTATTACTTTTATATCAATTATTTCCATATTATAATCATTATGTAATCATTTAAGTTAATAATGTTTGTTTTGTCGATATTGGGTTCTTA
Source organism: Viscum album (assembly GCA_963277665.1). Classification (NCBI taxonomy): domain Eukaryota; kingdom Viridiplantae; phylum Streptophyta; class Magnoliopsida; order Santalales; family Viscaceae; genus Viscum; species Viscum album. The sequence continues at coordinate 196,541,788 of OY728135.1, read as the reverse complement.
AGTCGAAAGTGGACTTCTTACAACTAAATGTTGTTCGTGTGGTCAAAGTTTCATTATATAAATAATTATATTCCTTATTTTTATATCATATATATCATATATATCCAGCATATACATGTATTTATAATATTACATAATCATTTAGAGGTATGAAATGAAATGCACCGTTCATGGAGACGGTAAGCCGTACGTACGCATGAACGCTACTCTCATTTCTATCTCATACTTTAATTGAGTGAAATTATAATGTTAAAAAGGTATATTATAATTCCAGTATATTATAATATATAATATCATTAAATTCATCCTTTATACGTCCCACGTATGGCATTAACGAATTAAATCACTTTGAGGGGGCGGTAGTCCGCACTTCCTAAAATGAAGATATCGCGTATACCCATAATGGAATCCATAAAGGTATGCCATAAATGAAAAATACAGAATATTAAGGAAAAAATAAACATATTCTATATCATATATAAATATAGTGACATTTTAATGGCCACCTTTGAAGGTGTTAGAAGAATATTGAACAATCATTGTTTCGTGAGGCAGAAATTCGTCATCCACAGAAACAGTATGTTCTTTAACCATTAGATGTATGTGTGTGTAAGTGTAGCTCGAATGATTCTTATAAAAACATCCTAGTATATTTAATATACTGGATTTGTTACAAAATAAATGAATAAAAAGAGTTTAGGGGGTTGGAGAAGCAAAATAAAACCAAAGAACATAAGTGAAGACATAACCTTAAAATCGGGTAACTCTCTTTGATTTGAGCTCAAAGGATTCCTTGAGAAGACTTCTGCCCAATGTGAGGCTTCTAAGAGTAAGAGAGGGATGTGGAGAGACAAAAAGAGCAGAGCTTTGCCGAACCAAAGTCTTGATAGGTGTGGGTAAGGAGGTAGAGGTGGGGGCCTTTTATAAGAGGAGAGGAGGGGCACTCTTGGAAACTTATGAAAAGATACTTTATTATAAAATTATTTACGCATAAAAAGGGTCCCAAAATTATATATTTAGAGGATAAGGTTATAGGAGTTATAAATACACCCATCCAATAGGTTTTTTACATATTTAGGTCTTATATTTTACATTATCATTTCATTTTATTTAAATCGTTAAATAATGAGGTAATCGCTGCATCATCATAGTGTCATAAATAATTTAATTTATTTAATGCCAAAAAATTATAAAAAAAATATCATGATGTGGGAAATCTGTTTAGATTCCTAATGAATATTTATAGTCAAAAATCTGACTTGTATAACCCCATTTAAAAATTGTTTTAGAAAAACAACTCAAGTTTGTGACATTTATATTTTAACTTTAAATAAAAAGATATTAATGTCATTTTCCTACCAAAGTGGCTCCATGGGGTCCCCAAGTTGACCCATGGATTTTCTTGGTCGGACATGACACATCCAAAAAGGTTAGGACATGTGTCTAGGTCATTTCATATTATTAAAACATTATTTTTACCTTAAACTACATTAATTACCTCTAATCACGGTTAAGAACATAAAAGTTACTATTCAACAAAAAATTATTTTAATCCCATTGAACCACATTTTACTTCTTAATGAAAAACATGTATGTTTTATTTGGGAAATTAAAAACACAGAGGTGGTAAAATTTCATTTAAATGAAAAAGCAGTTTTTTTAAGTACCACTTAGTGGTTTCACTATTCATCAAAAAATGATGTTTTTCAAAAAAATACAAAAAAATCAACCTAAGATATATTTGATATTCCGAATTCAAAAATGATGTCTATTTTACGAAATTCAAAACATATAATTTGCATTAATTAATTTAATAATTAATTCCCACTGTCATGACAAATAGCGTGTTTTTACGAAACAATATATATCAAAAGATTGACACTAGTTTAAGTCCAATTTCAAAGTGAAATTAATTCCAACGACCACTATTGTATTAAATGGTAAAAATATATTCTAATTTCACTTTAAAACCAATTAAAATGATAATCTAATCATATAAATAAATTATATTAAAAAGAGGTTTTGAATTAAAATACAACAGTTTTAACTATTCATTAAAAAATGAACTTTATCGGAAAAATACAAAAAATTTACACAAAGTAAATTTTGATGTCCTGATTATAAATAATAGTTTTTTTTGGTCCAATAGAAATTATAAGAGTGACCAAAACTATATTTAAAGAAGGTTCTCCATGAAAAGGTGATAAGTCGACCTTTAGTGAAAATTAGAGTATATATGCCTAAAATTGAATTATTTTCTTATTTTAAGCCTTTATATTTTATTAGACAAATGTAAAACCATTTAACAAACATATATAATCATATTTTAGTTGTTTCTATTCATTCCCGCCAATACAACGACTACATGTTAACTACCATTTAAAATAATATTATTTTATTACTAGTGTGCAACGTAAGATTTCAAAGAAACTCTTTGTTGCGTATCGGGTATGCTATCGAACATAGAAACCCCTTTAAAGTAAAATTAATATTTAATTCACAAATATTAATAAATATGAAAATGTTTTATTCATTATTTACCTGGGATGTTACAGTAACACTAGACCATACCTTCTCTTCAACGTTTTTTGCAAAGAAATAAGACCAAACAATTTGGGTTTCCTCCTCAATGTAATCCCCAAAATATATCTTCACCCTGACTCTAAAACTATGTCAGATAATATTGGGAAACTTATGCTTAAAACCCACCATTTCTCCTATTATTTAAACTTTTAATGTATTTTAATCCTAGTTGGGTTGCTATTTTGTAATCCCTACTCAATACCCTTATTTTTCACTCTATTGAAATGTCATAGATTTTATACCTCTTGGTTCTCACACCGAGTTGGAATCGTATGGGATTTGAGGTTTAATTGATCATTTCATCAATATAATTGATATAAATTATATGAATCACCTTCAAGTATGAAGTAAATGGAATTAAACTACCTAGCACATATATTTATCTCAAGACATTAAACATCAAAAACATATCATCACATATGACCATATATTATGTCAAATAAAACCATGTGAACATTAATTCATGTTAACCAAGATATATAGGATTCCTCTCAAGGTTTCAATCCCCACATTCACAAGACATAACTTTTATATTTTGTGATGATAATAAGAGTTCCCTTCTCACGTTGAGTTGAGATACTCCACGTGGTATTCCCATACGAGGTCTACTTATTTGATGTAAACCCCACCATAAAGAGTATAACTCATATGTGAGATCATTGTACTATCTTATCTTGATAAGTATAAGAGAATCACCATTAATTGGTGAAAATATATATATTCTTATACTGATGATCCATATATGATTTATTCCTTATCCTATTTAGTTACCAATATACTGAATGATCCTAAAAGGAAACCAATCCATAAGTCTCATACCAACCATTTTTAAGCAGCTTTCACCTAGTATTCCATACCACACGACATTAATTTTCATAAATATTAAGGATAACCGAGTGTAAATACACAAATATTATTTCATATATGATGAATATGTTTTACATATCAATACAATCCATTCCATCATTATAAAGTTATAGTGACTTTGGAATTTTTGATATACAAACAATGGGTATAGAAAATATCTACACCATCTTCCAATATGTTATTCTCAACAAGAACCCTTATTAGAAATATCATACAGAAATAATTTCATCATATTCTAGGAAAAATAAAATATATTGAAGGGTGAGATCATATGAACATTATGGGTAAACAAGGGATATAAAAGTGATCATTTAAGCATAAAAATAGTGTAATGGTATAATAAAATGAATATTACATTAGAAAATCAAACTTAAAGGTTCCTAGATCACAATGATGAGTCTTGGCATAATTCTTGGGAGTCTATAAGGCAAGAATCATAAAGTAATAAAAGGACATGATCCATGAGTTCGTAACATTGGAATAAGATAATTTCATAGAAGATTAGGATAATTTTTGTAATAATCATAATCATAGAAATATTATGTCATGAATACTCACTATGTCCTTCATAACATTATAGGCTTGTGATAACCACTTGTGTACCTTCTTCGGTCTTGGGATAGCCTCTTGAGTACCCTCTATTGGGCTTCATATAACCTATCATGTTCCCCCATTTGTTCTTTCAATAACCTCCCATCAACCATATTTTGGGATTATATAACACTATTATACACCCAATTCATTTTAGGTCTATAATGGACCCAGCCATCACATAATCAAAATGCATTTATATGTATTCCATAAGAACATGAAAACAATTATCATTTTATCATATAATAACCTAAAGAAAAGAAAATGAGATTCATTAAGATTTCATCATCATAACCATAAACCTTCTAGAGAAATAATAAGGATGGTAACATAGAATTTTATGCCCGGTAAATCAATAGTATTATCAAAGGATGTTACTATAAATGAAAAATGCCTCTTATAAATTATGGGAACATTTCTTGAAGAAATAACCTTTTCACTTTGAAAAGATTTATTTAAAATCTAATCATTTAATAAATATTTCGTATAAAATATTATCTAAAATTAAAAAAAAGAAACATGAAAATTAATCTATAAATAATTTAGTGGACATCATGGTGTGAAAAAAAATTTCATGTTATTTTTATTAATATAAATATTCCTTTTATTTTTTCAATAAAAATTTAAAAATAACTCATTTAGAAAATGAAAATAATATTATTTTTAAAATTTGTATACATATTTAAAAAGATAAAAATGACTCTAAAAAATCATATTATAAAAATAAAAACATTCCTACATTTGTTTTAAGAATATATGGATATTGAATATAAAGTCTACCAATAGAATAGTAAAACAAATCTAGTTTTCCTTATACAATTATTTTGGTATCCTGAGTACTAAAATAGAAGAATATGAAATGAGAAAAATGTAATATATATATATATAAATAAATATTAATAAAATGTATAATATTTTAGAGATATATATTATACAATTTATTCATTCTAAATTTAAGCATAATTAGTCCTAGAAAAGATTAGATTGTAATGTTAATCTATTACCATTGTTGTAACTTTTAAATAATTTCCTTCATGAAATGAATAACATAAAATGAAACATTAAATACAATTAAAATAATTATATTCATTATTAAACGTAACAAATAGGTAGTATAGACACCTCACAAAAGAAGAATGGTGTATAACATAAATTATGTCCCAAAGAAGAGAATTTGAAATGGTAAACCCTTACCACATTATGAAATTTCATATCACATTGAATTGGATGGAACAATTTTCATTATATATTTAGATACAATTTATCATTGTGTACACCTAATACTCATAAATAGGTGCATAACATCAAACATAATTTAATGAAACAAGACAAAGAACCCTTGCCTCATGTTCAACTTGCTTTATAAGCACTCTATCCTTCTATATGATAAATTTAAATTTATTATAATTATATAACATAACTATATAAATGCTTATAATATCATATTTCATCCAATTATAACATTTCAACACTCATTTATCAATAATTCCTTTTTAAAATCATAGTTTCAATGTGATAACTATTTTGTTTTTCATGGAATTCTTGGTTCAAAACATCCAGTTACGGAGCCTTGATTATGGTTGTATAACATATAAAATTTAATTCCTGAAATAAAAATCATATATATTCATTATATATAATTTTAACCATCCATAAAAGGTATAGATATAAAAATTAATTACAATATTTATAAAGATGTCAGTTCGTGCAAACACATAAACATTGTTTTCTTCTTCTAATGAAAAGAAGGAAAGCAAGATAAATAATATTTTATCATTGAATAAAATTAATTCCATAATTAATATTATATATATTTATTAACTCTATAATTATAAACCTTTATGTAAGGTGGTCATGGAAAATTAATATTATCCCTTCATGGAGGTGGTAGTCTACAGATACACATGAGTGATACCTTCATTTCAAATTAAATTAAAAAGGATATCAATAAGGTGATGAAATAAAAATAAAAAAATATCATTACATGTAATATAGTTGTATTTTAATATTGGAGTGATTAGGATATAATTGATGGAGATATATGAATATGTAAAATTAAAATTCTCGGTTTAAAAGATTACCTCTTATTTGAAGAACCTCTATTGGATGTCTCCTTACGGACCCTAGGAATGGGGTTGTAATAATATCATAACATATATAATGTATATATGGTTTTTAATAAGAGTTTTTGGTATTTTTTGGTTAGTCTAAGTTACTAGAGAAGTGTTTGGATGAGAGGATAGGTGGTGTCCTTACATAAGATATGAGAGGGGTACTCATGGAAGTACCTGATGTATTAAATTAATATAAATAAATTATTCTATTCATCTAGGAAAAAATGATATATTTAGAATATAAGATGAATATAAGTTTCTATATTATCATAAAATAAAACTTATACAAGTAAAGGTGATTTTTATTCCCTTATATCTTGGTTTTAACTCTCTGTTAATACTTTTGACTTTTACCATGATATCAATGTATTTTACCCTTTTGTTGTAAAGAAAGTTAATATAAAAAACAAGAAACCCAAAAGAACAAAAAGGATTGAATTTTAGACCATATACAACTAATTTTGAAAATTAAAGTTTTTTTTATTTTAAATTATTTAATAAATTATTATTTAACATAAAATATAATTAAATTCATTTTCGTGACTATTCACATAATTTTCATTAAAAAATTTCAGTATTAAAGTTTAGTATGAATAAATAATTTTAACACATAAATAATACATTATATTGGTCAAGAAAATTATTGTAACATAATATATCACTAAAACAATATTTCATTTTATATTTTCAAAATTATTTACTTGATTTCTTTCTTTTTTTTTAAACAAGAGCATTGTTTTCATTGAGTAATAATTTAAGATAAGTATTCTGTTGCTAAAAATTTGAAAAAAAAAATTAACATGATAAGGGAATCATTAAAATTCCCAAAAAAAAATTATAACCAAATATATCACCCTTTTATCCCTATGAGTAAATATTAGAGTTTTAAAAATAGAGTGACAATTCATATTTATTATTTAATATAAATAATATTATGGTCATCATCAAAGAACAATGACACCATGTTTCCATATCATTACAATATTGGATAAGGTTGGATGATATAAACTCATAAATTAGATATAAGAGAGGCTTTTTATAGATTATGAACACCTAATAAAAAAAATTTGAAGCATAATTTACCGATATACACTTACTAAGGTGGAATATATTAACCAAAGTCACCATTCATAATAGACTACAATAATTTTTTTACTATTTTACATATTTATACATTCTAATTATAAATAATGAATCCATTTTACCAAATCTATTCCCTATAATTTTAATAAATTACATTCATTATAAACCTACAAAAGGAGATGAATAACAGTTTTCCAGAAAAATACATTTTTAAGTATAAAACTATATTTATAGAAAATTTAATCATAGTGTCAATATAATAAACTTAATTTTATTATGTTTAATGAAATTGAAAAAATTTAGTTTTCAAAAATTTCAAAAAACAAATTCCTTATAAATAATTGAATGTAGCAAACAGTTTTCTATGAAATCTTTATTTTTTGACTATTCACTGAAAAATTAATCACTTCAAAAATTCCAAAAGTTTTACCTTAAAATATTTTTAATATGATTATTTAGAAAACAAATTATATTTTCCTAAAAAATAATTTATAAATTTTGTTGAAATTTATTATAAATCTCACTGAAAAAATAAATAAAACCCATTTTAAAAAATAGTAATTTTTGAAAAATAAAATAACTTCACTGAAAAATGATTTATTATTTGAAAAAATTTAACTAACACATTTTAATTTATTAAGTCCATTATACATAAATTTTTGAATTATGTTAGTGATATTCATCCACACCAATTCCACAAAAAATATATAATTAGCATATTTAAATTAAAATATTTATATAGTATATTGTGATACGTTTAAAGACCAGTGTAATGTCTTTTTCAAGTTATCATGATGATTATTATTTTTAATAAGAAAAATTATGGTATTAAATTCTCACCCCCAATTAATAATTTTTATCCTTAAAATTTTATTACAACCATCAAATATTCAATATATTAATACACATTTGTTGGAAACCCACATTTTAGAAAGGGATATGAAAAATTCCTCTGAAAAAGGGGAGTGTAAGACATAGAGGTTACCTAAAATAAAAAATAATCAGGTTCCTAGATTTGGAGAACATTATTCATAGTTTAAAATAAATTCATGTAGGAGAAAAATAACATCTAAAGACTAATATAGAGTTAAAAAAGAATATTTTCATGAGAATGTTAATGAAAATAATCATAAACAAGTGAGGGGAGGAAAGACCATCAATTAAACATAAATTAATTTAAAATAATAACATTTTTATTTCAATATACTTTTCTTAAACATTACTTATAATTTGACTATCATGACAGAGAACCTGATAAATTATTATCACGTTCTTTTTATGAAATTCATAAGCTCAATTATATCTTTTGATTGGGTCTTATTCAATTTTTATATCATATTATACTCTACGAAATGATTATTCAAGATGAATATTTCATGAAAAAAACACTAAAATTAAATTTTCATGAATAATAATATCCATAAAATAATGAAAATCCATTCCTTCTGTGTATATATATTTTCCAAAACCAAAATGGTTAGAACTATTTACCCAATATGGATAAATATTAATTTGATGAAATACTATATTAATATCTAAAACCTTAACAATACCAAAAAATATTCAATATAAATAATTACATAAGTATATAACCTTATAAATAATCCAAAATATGTCTAACCAAATTCAAAACATACATCATTAGAAAAAAAGTAACTAAATTTACAAAATGAACATAACTTTAATCCAGAGACAACATAATGTAGTTGATAATGTTATACATCAAGCGTTTGAATACCATGTTAATATATTATATTATATCAAGTTATTACATTCCTCAAATAACCATAATCAGCATAAAAACTCCATGAAAAAAAATACATTCTTCCATACATTAACATTATCGTTAACCGTTTAATAAAATCAAAGATTTTCAAATATATTCCATAAATCTGAAAATACAGTATAATTTATCAAAGATAACATAAACCCCTTTTTCATCAAAACACTAATAAATTACAAGCTCGTCAATTTTATCCAATTTAATTTCGAATTACTAACAATAAATTTATCTCAACTAAACATTATTATCTCAACATCAAGAATATATTGGGGGTTGGTTATCCCTCATTGATGTGATTTCCCTAAAATATCACCATACCCCAAAATCAATTTTCTAGGTTTCTTTTACCATTCATTGTATTATTTAAAATATGTAAACATAAAATACTACAGAATAATACTTATATATTTAATATTTCATGTAATTATAATATAAATTATCTAACACTTTTACAACATTACTCTGAAATATCAACACATAAACACATAAATTTTTTCACATCATTGATTGGGCTACCAGTAGCCCTTGAGTAGTCTAAGCATTAATATTGGGATTAGGGAATTGAATCAGATAATTTACGTGTTCCCAAAAAATATGAAAATTAAAATAAACATAAGAATATATCAAGGGAGTTTCTACATAGTTTTGAAGTTTTAATCACACACATAGTGCAATGATTATGGTCAACTTATTACCAAATCCATCCAATTTAGTGGTTTTCCCCTATGTGCATCAATTCCACATCTATATCCACATATTATTATCTACACATGGATGCATTTTCTTGGAAAACTACACTCATTCATATACCAAAGCATTGGATATTCCCCTATAATTAAGATTATCATAATGGTTCTGAATAAAAAACCCTCATCCTATATTCAAAAAATAATTAAACTCTTCACTAATATCAACTCAAGAGTCCTGAGTCTAACATATATAAATATTATATCTTATTAAATGAATATACATTAAATATAATTATGATACATTCCAAAAATATTGTGGTTTATTATCTATAAAAACATATATACATAATCAATTTGGTTATAAAATATCTATATCATTAACTATTATGTTATAAACAACTAACACCCTTCTTAAACATATCATACTTCAAACCTATAATCACATATTCTAAAAATTAACACATAATAAAGGGTGATTAAAAATTCTTAGTAAAGGTAAAAATTGTGGATATAAATTTTTATTGAATCATAACATGAGTATAAGTTTATGATAACATGGCCATAACTTTTAAAAAATACCCAAAAATTCATATATCATAATCATGACTCTTCGAATAAATCTTGGTTGTTCATATGACATGAATCATAAATGAATCAAAGAAAATGATCTATGAGAGTAAAAAATTAGTATAATATCATTTCTTAAAACAAATGAATAAATTTTGTAATAACAATAATAAAAGAAAACTTACATCAATGATACCCACTAATACATTCATTACATGTTAAGCTTAATCTAACCACCCATGTACCTTAGTTGTGCTTTGGATAACCTCGCATGTAAACTCTTTTGGTATTGGAATAAACGCTCACAAATAATCATGTGTGAATCTAATAAACTCCATTGTATACACATTTAGAATTGTATAAAATTAATCTTTTCATAATGAATTGGAGGTAAATAAAGGATCCACCAGTTCAATAATCATTATTTACTCATATATATGCCCAAAGATCATGAAAATATTTATCATTCCATCATAACATGGTCCATATAAAATAAAATGGGTTTTAAAACTATTTCATCATCATAACCATAAACTATCAAGAGAAAAAATAATAATGGTATCTATAACCCCCTGAGATTTTGTGAATTAATTTCAAATTAATTTAAACTTTTTGATATTTTGAAATTCACGCATCACTGAATATAGCTTGGTTTATATGAATGAACCAAGTTATTTTTGATTGATATGTTTAACCATGTTATTATTTTGTTATATGCTACACCAAGATAATATTTTTCTACACACTACGCAATTGTGGCTTGTGTTACATGCAAGAGTGAGTTTTTATGAAAGAACATTTTGTTATTGTAATTATTTAAACGAGTTAGTTATATAAAATCCATTAAACAAAGTAAAATGACTAGTAAAAACTATTTTTAAAATAATAATTATAATGGTTTTATATACATTAAAAATATTGATAATAAAACATATAATTTTTTGTAAATACTTTATATGTTTGAAAATATTATTCTCTCAAATGAATTGTTTTTTATTTCCTACTATAAATAACTAAAAAATAAATTTTTGAAAAATGTATCAATTGGATTTGATAAAATAAAATACATTTTTTAATATAAAATGTCCAAATTATCTTGTGGTAGTTTTTTTAAATTTTTTCTGAAAAACATTATTTTTCAGTAATAATGAAAATAATGAATTTTTATTCAAAAATTCTATTTCATCTAATTTATTTATATAGATTAATTTTATTTTAATTTTGTTTGTATATTTATTGGAGAAAATTTTACATAAATTAACCCAATTTAGGTCATTTTAAAAAAATTTAGAGAGAAATTGGATATAAAAACAATTCAAAATTTTGAACATTTGTCGATAAAAACTTGTTGTCTCTTAGTGTCTGCAGGATTAATTTTAAATAAATTCTATCTAGTTATTTGAATTGAATTTGAAAAAATTGATCTACATATTTTCAAATCAGTATAATATTTTTGGTCTAATAAAATCAACATATTTTTTGACTAAAATAATTAGTGAATGTAATTAAAATTATTTACATCGATTAAGGTAAAAATTAGTTTACTGAGTGGTTAATCATTATTTTAAGGAGAAAATAGCCTAGATAGTTGTCTAAAATACATTAGATACCCATATTTCAAAAATATTTCCTCTTGTTCTGAATTACTTGTGTTATTGGGAGACATGATTATGAATGTGGCCTATATAATATGTTAAGTAATGGAAAATCCAAAAATAATACCTTTTTTCTTTTAATTCCTGTAATGATTTGGAGTATGACATAAGATAAATAATTTTGGTTATAGACATTATTTTGAAACATAGATGATTCTTTTTATCAGCATAATTTAACATTAATTATTAGGGATTATATAATTACATTAAATGCTTAAGAAACAAAAAAACATCAATTATTTAATGCATAATTAAATATAAAAAATTCTAAAAACATTAAAAGTAAATAAAATTTGTTGAATTATTGTGATTCATTATTTTCATAGAATAATATATCTTGTTAGATATATTTTAAGTTAATTTATTGAAATTATATCATTGTCTTGATATTTTAAAATTTTAAATTAATAAAATTGTATTTAAATTGACATTAATATAATTTTATAATAAAACATATTTTATTAAAAGAATTAAAATTTTATAAAAATGAAATGTTATGCCAAATAGTTTTCAAATGGTAATAAATATCAAATATAGTTTATTTATGAACCAATTGATCATTTATAATGAACATATTGACCATTAAATAGTAAAAACATTATTAGCACGGTTCGGGTTAAATCGGTATTTTTACATGTTACATATGCTCATTTTAAAATTAATTTCCAAAAAACATGTGATTATTTTTAAAAACAATTATATATATTATTTATAATTATGTCAGTCTATATTTTCTAAAAAATCTCACTTTAATTTAGTCTTAATGCTTAAATTACTAAGGTTAGAAAAATAGTTACCTTAATAAAAACAAAAATGAAAAACGTTGGGAAACTATGATGTTAGGGGAAAAATTATTAAAATACACTTATTTTTGTTTTTGGGATTTTTTTTATGGACCCTAAATCACCTTTAATCTATTGTTTTTTCATTTTATATATGCATAAGGTAAGGGAGACCTCCCAATAGTGTTTACCTTTTTGTATTTACAAGAATATCACCCCTCCTCTAGAAAAAGGAATTTAATATTACCCTTCCTCACACCTCTCAAGACTCATTGGATCGCCAAAATCCTACAAAAATAAGCTATCAAATTCTATACATTCATCCTAGTGGCCTTACATTGGTCAAAAAGGTAAGCAAGGAATCCCTTTGGTGCATAATAAATGGAGTTATCCAAATAAGAGTTAACAACTTTCAGAAGCTCATTAGTATTATTTTCATTACCCATCTTGTAAATTATTATTATTACGTTATTAAATAATAAAATTAGTATCCTAAATATAATGAATTTTTTTCATGTTTTCTACATACAACTACAACCACATCCATCAAATGTGTATAGATCTTAACGTTCATGTGTATGGAAGACTACTGCCTCGCGAAACGATGTCGTTCATTTTTCCTTTAACACCTCCAATTATTGGGATTATGGTAGAAATACTATTATTATATTCTATAAATGATTAACCTATTATTATTTAATTTTTATATAAAACATACCTTAATATTTTCCAATTTGTTTAAATATGATAACTTCATTTTTGTGCAAGTGGACTACCACCTCCTCAAGGAGATATGATTCACTCACACATTACATAGAATGTATTAAGGATAGGTTTCGTAAAATTATATGAAATATATGACATAATAATTATTTGAGAATGATATTATATATATATATACAAATATTTCATTTACATTCTTTCTTTCAATATGCAATAAAACAGAAACAATGTCCATACGTACGTACGGTCTTCCATCTCCATGTACGGTGTAATCCTTTTCTTATTTATATATTTTTTATATTATTATAAATATTTATATACAAAATATATATTATATTTAAATAATTTTTTAACTTATTTAAATAATTAAATAATGATCAAAGTAATAGGATCGAGAATAATAAGTAAAAACACATACAAAAAACAAAGCAGATATTACCTAAAACGTAACATTAATGTTGGTCGGAGTGGACACTCAAGAGGGGGGGGGTGAATTGAGTTCCAATTAAAATTTCTGTTAAAACATTGTCTAGTTAAAATCCCCCGATTTATAAAATAAGTTAAACTGTAGTGAATTTATACATATTGTAAATGTTCACTTAGCTTCTCAAATATTGATTAGGTCTCGGTTAGTTTAACCACAAGATCAAACTAAATTTTGAAACTAATCTACTGATTTACAATAAGTGTAAACACTTGCTAATCTAACTATCAAAGTAGCTTCCAAATAATTTTGTATTTTAAAGTAATAGCAGTGGAATAAATATAATATATGTCATGTACATTAAACTTAAATAAAAGATGCACATCAGATATAACAAGAGGATCAGTCTCAAGCCGAGACTTAGTCCTCTCAAATATATATAAGAAATTGATCCACACCCTGGATCGGGGTTAACAACAGTTTTACAAACACTGTCCAGGTCCAAGACCTCTACCACTGTTATTCGTGGGAAACAAAACAACAGCAAACCAGCTATTCAGGTCACACACGACCACTACCACTATCCCAGTGGGAAATAAAAGATGTAAGAGTTTGAGTGAGGATTTATAGATCCTCCGGTTAAAGTTCAGAAGACAGTGCGTGTGTAAAAATACAAAAGATGACACACACTGCTTGAAAAGTAAATAATGAATCACAGAGCAGATATGTAGAGTTTAGAAATGGCTCTAGTGATTGTCAATGTAGATATGGACTCGTTGGATAGATCAGGAATGCTTCAGAGTCCTTCTCTAGTTTTTCTGTTGAAAACAGAGTGTCGTAGTTCGGCTTGTGTTCTACAGTATCTTGATTCGTCGTGTGTTCTTCAGAAATGTAGGATTGCATGTATGGAACTTCTTTGAGAATCGTGAGATGTGTTATTCATAGTTGTGCTCCAGATTGTTCATTGGTTCAGAACAGAGCTCACATGTATTGTAGTATATGTGTCGAGACGTGTCAGGCGTGCGCGCGTGTGTGCGTTCGTTCATTCTTTCTCTAATGCAGCTCAATATTCTTTATATTCCACGAGCTCTGGCAGTAGGAATGATTCCATTTTCATTGGTACGAGATACAGTTTCCTGTCAAGCCAACAACTAGCATTAAATAACATTAATTTCATTAAAAACAACAAATATGACCGTTAGCATCACTTAAAATAATATTGACAAAAGCTTAAAAAACGGTGTCACAGTGATCATGGAAACGGTGTCTTCTTCACGATGTCTGGTCATAGTGAGTCCTTAACAGTGTCTGGGTTACGGTGAGTGGTCACAGTGTCTGGTCACGATGTCTGGTCATGGTGTCTGGTCACGGTGTCTGGTCACGGTGAGTCCTTCACGGTGTCTGGTCACGGTGAGTCCTTCACGGTGTCTGGTCACGGTGTCTGGTCATGATGTCTGGTCATGGTGTCTGGTCACGGTGTCTAGTCACGGTGAGTCCTTCACTGTGAGTCCATACTTAGACAAAAAAATATGTATTTGGACTAAGACAGTGATATGTAAAATATGAGTTAAGGTTACTCATTAGAGATAATATATGAGAGAATTGTAATTATGCATAAAACATGTAAAGAGTAATTAACATCCATAATATTTGTTATTATAAAAACATGATATGCACCTATTTTTTAGTTTTAATATCATTAGAAAGATGTGCACTGAAGGTCAAGATTAATTAACAGTAATGAGATTTGTGATTATTAAAACATGATTAACACATGAGGAGTCCAACAATTAACATGAATGTTTTCATAAATGGGTGATATAAAATCATAATGAAATCATATATGATATTAGAAATAATAATATGGTTCTATATTATATTTATAATAAAATTATATTTATTATGTAGGAGTTTTGAACGTGTACAAATAAATTCAAGACTTAAGGTAAGGGTATTCTCATCTCATTGTTTATATCTATGAGATTTATGCCTTATTCATTACCTGTATCCTTTTTATGGAGTATATACTACCAAAACTATATTATATTATTTTTATCCTTAAATTTATAGGTATTTAAATATTCATTTTATGATCTTTCTTTCATTTTTTTTGGTTCAAATGTTACCAAATCGGTAAAGTATTTTTGTCTCAATTTTCCTTCTTTGAGATACATGCCATGTTATGAACCTATATTTTTCTATGTGGTGAATGTACTTCCCTTGGACATGTTATATCATGAATAGACTTATTTTATTTATATTTAATTCGTTTTTTAATGATATTATTTAATGGGGATTATGAATATATGATTTCAAATATGATACAGTTTATTGCAACAATCTCATCGTATATCGAAATTATTTATTATTATGCTCACATTGATGAAATATTATGATCTATATCTCAAGAAATTTCAATAATTTTCTTATCCTATGTTTATTCAGGATATATTCATGTAATGATACCATTTTTTCACTATTAGGCACATAATATCATTAGGTAATTATTTTTAATAAAATATGACATGATATCTCTCTTTAGTCATAAATATGTGTTCTTTCAAAACCATGTTTTCTAAAAAAAATAAAAATATTTTTATAAAGATTTTTATGTTTTTCAATATTATTTTATTATTTTTCAAGTAAATGTTTTTTCAAATTTCTTTCAAATATTATTTATAATTTTTTAAAGTATTTAGAAAAAATGTTTTCAAAATTTTTTAATGATTTATTTAGAAAACATTAATGTATTTCTAATGAAAAAAGTTTTCAAAATTATTTCAATAATTATTTTGCAAATTTAAAAGTATTTTAAAGGAAAAAATTTTAATTTTTTTTAAATATTTATTTATATTTTTAAATGTATTTTCAAAGAATTTATTTCTCAAAAAAAATTGTATTATTTATAAGTTTTCAAAGTATTTTCCACGAAAAAGGTTTTCAATATGCATTCAAGATTTCTTTATAAGTTTTCAAGGAAAGAGGTTTTCATGATATTTTTGGAAATCCTTTATAATTTTTCAAGGAAAATGCTCTTCAAAATGTGTAATAACTTCCTTCATATGTTTTTAAGTTTATTTTTAAAGGAAAATATTTTCAAAATGTTTTTTCTTTTAAAAATATATATTCAAACAAGAAAGAATATTTTCTCATAAAATATTTTTAAATTATAATTCAAAATTATATTCCATATAAGATTACATCAATTTCTTTTATTATTTCCTTACTAGTAATATGATCTAAGGGTTACATTCAAATTCTTTGTCATAATGGTTTATGTTTTAATCACATGACACCTATGAAACTCATTTATCTTAAATGGATTATATATTTATTAAACCCATTTCTTTTTCATGGGAAATATTTTTATGAAACACATTTCTCGTTCATGGGTAAAACTTTTTATGAAATGCATTTCCATTTAACTAATTACATGCTATGAAACTTGTTTCATTTCAGGGTTTATAAATTGATGAACCTATTATGAATCCTACCACTTTTCCATAGGTTATAATATGATTACATGTTTATGATACCCATTTCATTTGATGGGTTATGATATGATTATTTATGATCTTATTGCACACATTTGTATAATTTAATTATGATATGGTTGGGGCCTATATATTCGTCCAATTCACTGTATAATGATTTATATATCATGATTTAGACATCGATGGAACAGGGAGTGAACTCGGTTCAGTAAAGGACATTGTCTACTAAGATAGTCTTTTAAGTGAACATTGACTACTCAGATGGTCATCGGAGTGAACTATGACTACCTAGATGATATGAGGAGTAAAACATACTAAAAATAGGGACGTTTAAGCTATTTCTTTAATACTCTGGATCATTTTAAATTCTTATGTGTCTTCCAAAAAATCTATGTCTTATTCCTATGTTAAGATTTTAGGGATTATAATCTTGATTCTCATATTATTCATGTCTTATGAACTGCTAATATATGTTCCATGTTTCTTTTTTATGATCTTTTATATGAAAGGTATGATCATATAATGTTATTAACATCTTTATATACCCTTATTATCATGTTATGATTACATATCTCCTTTTATTTCCCCTACGGATCAACTAAGCTCACCCCTTTCTTATGTTTCATTTCTCGATGTTATGAAGAACTACTTTAAGTTGGATAATTAATGGGGATGATATTTAAGGGACATGTTTATGGCCATTACCTATGAGAAATGATTATGTTTACATATTTCCAAAGACTCTAAACTATTATGGTCCTTAGGCATTTACTTTTGTAATGTGTTGAATATTCATAAAAATGATTTAATATCCATTTATTATGATCCTAGGTCACAATATTTGGTATCCAAGAGATGTTTTGGTCAACCTTTGGAAAATAGGATTATACAACTCTAGTGATATCCCTAGGAAAATTTATATGGATATGTCTAGGGATTTCTCATACGATAAGCCTAAGGTGTCGTAGATTTAGAATAAGGTATCATAATTTAAACATACTATGAGATATTTTTATTGATTATGAGGCTTTCCACTATGATAAGTGATTCTCACAACGTGAATTATATTTTTAGTCAATATAGTGAAAAATAAGGAACTAAGTTAACATTGAATGTGACAAACAATTTACTAATGATAAATAAAGTGGGATGATCAGTGGAGTAAAGGATTTTTTGATCATGATTAATTGGTTTTCATAGAACATGATTAACAATGTGTACCTTAAATAACTCTCAGACTCACTAAAGAAAATAAAGAATGGTTTCATACAGAGTTTGAGTAATGTTATAGAGGAAATCAAATTCAATTTCTTTTGTGTTGATAATGTTGAAAGAAACACCCTAGTAAATTGTTTTATAGGATATGGAAGATGTTATGATTATTAAAAATAAGGACTTAAATAATGTAACTATAAAGAAAAAATGAAAAGTTCAATTAACAAAATAAATGATAATATTATCCTCTTTAATACATCACTGATGGTTAAATTCTTTAAGTGTGGAATGATTGTTCATTTGGAAAATCGATGCCCTAAGTGGAAAGCTAGCGAAGTGAATCAGAAAACTGGTGTGAGTAATGGTTATATTAATGATGATGATGATGAAAATAATAGTGAAATGTTAATGGAAATATATATTAAGCCATAGGATGAAGTATAATTTTTAATGGATTATGGATTAAGTGGAGTAACCTAAGTATCTATCTCTTTGGACTCCAAATTTATGGAATATATAGGTATTATTCAGTTTATTTTTTATTTTTAATGATTTACAAGAATATGTTTAATGGTTCTGATGGACAAGAAATGTGATATAATGGAAATGTGATATTCATGGGAAACACAATATTGAGGGAAATATAACCTTTAATATGTTCTTGATTTTGAGATAATGATGTTTAGATAAAGATATGAAGGGTATGAGTAAGAAAATTGGATGGTATGAATTACCATGTAACTGAATAAGTATTTGTACATAAATTGTTTTATGATATCATGGATAGAGTTTACAGTATTATTGAATTTTTGGAATATATTTAATAATCATTGGTATAAGGAAGCATGCATGTTTTCGAAAATGAAGTATGGTAATTTAGGTTACTACCATGATTCGAGAAAATGCCTGATAAAGTTATTCACATGTTTGGTATGTGAAAACCAATAGATACTTTATATGGGGGATCAATTCTAAGTTGTTATTGAGAATTTTAGTGACCTTATTTATAAAATTTTTCACTTCTATCTTTTGGAAGGGTTATATAGATTACAATTTATGGAATGTTTTATGTTAAATTATTGATGAATTTTGACATATTAAATTATTATCTCATCATATTAGGATTTAAAAATATTTTTATCACATGTTCTACCATTTTTTATGATATCTACAGACATATGGAATCACCTATCATTATATTTATGGATCTCAGAATCTACTAATGCTTCAGGGTTGAAAAATAAAACTTTATTTATAGAAGTTAGAGATTGTGTGGAAATTGATAAAGGCACAACAGAGGTTAAGGTTTTCCTGAAATAATATTAGTATACCTTCTCATGAAAGTTTTTTAAATTTTGGAAAAAGTGACTTGAAATAAAATAATGTCCTATTATGATCATTTTTTATGATATCAATGACCTCTTTCACACTTATTCAATTTATGGTTTTGTGATTGATAAATTTTTCTTGATCACCCACATTATTGTGATCAATGATCTTTATCAATCTCTATGATTATTTTTTCCTTTCTTCCATCTATGTGTTTTCACATTCCACTACTGTTCACTTATGTGGAAACCTAGTAATGAGTTAATTTGGGTGACCTTTATGTTTCTAACTTTCTATTTTTAAATAATTTTTTAGTATTTATTTTTATCATGTGGGTTTTTATGAAAGTAATTTTCATTTATTAAACCTTTGATAAACTAAATTAATTTCGAGGGAAAATTTATTTAAGGGGATAGAATATAACACCTCTAGATTTTGTAAACAAAATTGAAACAATTTAATCTTTTTGATATTTTTCATTTCATGAAACCCTGAATATAGCTTGGATTATATGAAAACACCAAGTGATTTTTTCTTTGTATGCTACACCAAGTTATTATTTTGATATACAGTACACCAAGATAAGCTTACACTACATGAAACAAATACTTGGCTTGTGATACACGCAACAATGAGTTTCTAAAAAACAAAATTTTATAATTATAATTATTTAAATGAGAGAGTTATAACATAGTTGTTAAACATACTAACATGAATATTAGTAACTATTTTTTAAATATTAAATATAATAATTTTATATAAATAAAACATATTTATAATAAAACATTGACTTTTTGGTAAATTCGTTATATGTTTGAAAATACAATTTTCTCAAATGAATAGATTTTTATGGCCTTCTATGAACAATAATAAAATTACTTTTAGAATATTTTATAAATTAAATTTCATAAAATAAACATCATTTTGGATTCAGAATGTCAAAATTTGTTTAGGTTTGATTTTTGTGTTTTTTCAAAAAAACAAATCATTTTTTATTAATAGTAAAAAATAATGAATTTTAATTCAAAACTAGTTTTTCTTCTAATTTATTTATATTGTAATTTTTTTAATTTTATTATTATGAATTTATATTTATTTTACAAAAATTGATCCAATTTAGGAGTATGTAATCAATTTCCCATTGATATTGGATATAAATATATTCAAACTATTAAACATTTCTCCTTAAAAACTCATTGTTTCACAGTATCTACAGGATTAATTTTAAGTTTATTCTAGACACTTCAATGAATTGAAATTGGATAAATCGGTATAATTATTTGGAATAGATATGAAATTTTTGTTCTAATAAAATCAACTACATTTTTAACTAACAATATAACTGAAAGTAATTAAAATTAATTACCCTGATCAAGGTAAATATTTATTTACTTAGTGGTTAAACATTATCCTTAAGGGGAAACCATGACCTATACACTTTTCCAAAATCAATTTTATACATATATTTCAACCATATCCTCTCATGGTTCAAATTTATTTAGTTATTGGGGTACATGTTCATGAAAGTGAGTCATATAATAAATAAAGTAATAAAAAAGACCAAAAAAATGTACCTTCCTTGATTTTAATTATTATAAAGCTTTAGAGTATGAAAAAATATACATAGTTTTGGTTATACACATTATGTATAAATTTAAAAGAATTTAGTTCCATGCTAATTTAACATTAATTTTTAGAGATGATATATTTATATTAAACTCTTCAAAAATGCCAACATACTGATTATTTAGTTCATAATTATATAAAATAAATTATTCTTAAAACATTAAAGGTAAATTAAATTTATTGAATTATTATGTTTTATTATTTTTATAGATGAATATATCATGCTAAATAGCTGTGAAATTTATGGATTCAAATTCCATATTTTTCTTTATATTTTTAAATTTAAAATTAAGTTAATAATCTCAAAAATGATATCAATGTTATTTTATAATAAATGATATTTTATCTAAAGATTTAAAATTTTAAAAAACATCTATATTATTCCAAATGGTTTTCAAATGTTAATAAATTTAAAATATGTCTTATTAATTTACCAATTGATCATTTATTATGAACATATTGACCATTAAATTGAAAAAATCGTGTTTCCATAGTTCGGGTTAAAACAGTGTTTTGCGAGTTATATGTTCTTGTTTTAAAATTAAGTTCCATCACAGAAGGTATTTATTTTTTAAAAGTTGTATAAAATATTAATAATTCATTGGGTCTAAATTTTCATATAAATCCCTCTTTAATTTACTCTCAATGGTTAAATTTCTTATTTTAGAAAACTAGTTACCTTAGTGAAAATCAAAATGATAAAAGTGAGGAAACATAGAAGCTAAGGAAAAAAATTATAAAAATGAAGTTATTTTTCTATGGTGGAGGTTTCTAGTCCATAAATCCTATTTGTTCCATTATTGTTTCATTAATTAAGAACATGAGTTAAGGGAGGCCTCTTAATAGTCATTACCATTTGGTATTTACAAGAATGACACCCCTCCTCCTCTATAAAAAGACATTCAATATTCACAATACTGACACAACTCAATACAATTTGGCTCACCCAAAACCCATACAAATAATATTCGAACTTCTATACCTTCATTATAGAGGAATAAATTTGGACATAAATCCCATCATGGAATCCCTTCAGTTAAAACCAAAAGGTGTAACCAAAATAGGATGTGACATCATCCCACAATCTCTTTTTTTCATTCTCCACCACCTCAATTATTCCTATTACATTATTACATGATAAAATAAGTATAATAAATATATGGGTAATTTTTATTCTAATTATTAGATCTAGACCCCAACAAAATTCTATTAAATGGGTAAGAAACTAACAGTTCTTGTGTACGTCGGTCTACCAACTCGCGAAACGATGTCGTTCGTTTTTCCTACACCACCTCTAACGGTTGGGAATTATGACGGAAATAATATTTTTATATGAAATATATGGGTTTTCGTTATTATTTAATTTTTTTTATATAAAAATACCTTCATGATTTCTATTTTTATAAATACTATAACTTTGTTAGTGGACATCTGGATTATCTCCTCCTCAAACTGATGTGATTCATTCACACATTTCATGGAATGTATTAAAGTTGGGTTTGGTAATTTATATGATATATGTGAAATAATAATAATAATTTAATTATATTAAATAAATTTGTATATGAATTTCATTTACTTTCTTTCTTTTAATACGTAATAAAATAGAAACTACGTTCATACTTATGTATGGCCTAGAGTCTCTATCAACAGTGTTTTCCATATCATATTTCTATATTATATAAATTATTATAAAAATTTATATACTTAATATATATGTTATTTATAAAATTTTTTACTTTATTTGAATAATTAAATAATATTCTTTGTTAGATGATTTGGAATAACAATTCAAAACACATAAGAAAAATAAAGTCGATATTACATGAAACGTAACATTGACATGAAATTTTTAATAAATGGGTAATATAAAGTCATAATAAAACAATATATTGTATTAGATATAATAATATGTTTCTACGATAGATTTATAATATACATTTATTTATTATAAAATAGCATGGACTATGAACAAAGAATTTCAATATATAAGGTAAGGGTTTTCTTGTCTCCCTTTTATTTCAAGGAGATTTATGCTTATTTGCCACAAGTTTCATCTATGTGGTGTATCTAATTCCCATTAATATATTCTATTATTATAATACTTTAAATTATGGATATTTAAATATCCATCTTATGAACTTTATTTCATGGGGTTTTTGGACTAAAAGTAAAAAAAATATGTTATGTAATTTTCTCTCAATTTTCCTTCTTTGAGATACATTCCATATTATGAACCTATATGTTTTTATAATGTAAAGACCCGTAAAATTCAAGGAAATTTTTTTTTCTTAATTTTCTTTGGAATTTTACAAGAACGCAGTTTCTGACGGCGCCTGATTCCGAGGCCCGGTGTGCCCGGAATCATTTTCCGAAGTTTGGCTCGGGTACGTTCAGTGAACGGACGAGCGGGTTTTTCTAACTTTTGAACCGGTGCTCGGAATCGAATTCTGAGGGCACCGATGGAATCGCAGCGCCGGTATTTGCTTAGAAACGCCTCTTCCGGAGTTGCGTTTGCTCGGGTGTGGTTTTTAATTTTCGGGCTTAAAGTTAAGAAATAAAATAATTTTACGACAACTTTATTTTATTTCACTTAAGCCACTTGGAAGCCACTTGAAGCCACTTAAAAGCAGCTTAAACTGTGTTGAATCGGATTGGGTACTATCCAGAAATATCTTACCCTCTTAGTAGGATATTTGTGAGGTGGTGCCCGCACGAGCCCCGCTGTTTCTTTCCGCTAAGTAACGCACCCGTGAAAACCCGTCTTTATGAAAGTCAACTGACGCGTTTTCTTAAATTCTTAACAGAACATTTAATTGGGCGGTTTATTTCGTAAATTAAATGAGATGTTTCTTTCGTTGAATTAATTCTATGAATTAATGGTTTGTTTCTTATCTTTTGAAATTCAAATGTTTAGTTGTGTAAATAAAATAAGGCTTAAGCTTATTTTATTTTGGGTTGAAACTTGTGGCGTGGAGAGGATTTGGAGGAAAGCGTTCTTCTTCGGCGAAGAAACGTGAAGAACGCGAAAAATGCAAAGAACGCGAAGAACACCAAACCTGCGGAGATCGACGATGCGAAGCCTTGTACTGCGACGCCAACGGATCTCCCTTCGCGACGCTTCTTCCGCGACGATCCAACCCCGCGACAGCCTTCGATCGACAACAACCAAGGTAGGGGGTTGCGCTTCTTTTTATTTTCTTTTTGGATTTCAACAACAACATGGATTTAATTATTATTAATTAAATCCGTATGTTCTTGGTCCCCGGAGATCGTCGACGCGACGCCCTTCTGCGGTGTGACGATCACCTCCTTCCGCGACGGTCAATTCTGCGACGACTTTCGTTCAAATGCCCGTACCTTGAGCTACGGGCCTCCAAACGACTCGCCGTCAGCGGAAACGCAATCCTTGGAGCGAGTCGGATGTTTCGGTTTATCGCACTCAAATTTTTGGAATACTTTGGGTTCGGCCGGGTTGGTTCGTACACGAAACCAATCAGGCCCTCGGAGCGGAAACGCTCATATCTTGAGCTACGGACGTCCGATTGATGTACCGTTAGCTTTGTTAGTTTCCTCTTAGTGAGACGGATCTTTTGGCTCACTCTGCCCGGGGTTTGGGCGCAGGTGGAGTACGGTCGGGTTGGTTTTGCCTTAAAAACCAATCAGGCCCCTGGGACGAAAAGGCCAATAACTCTCAGACCGGGCGTCCGATTGACGCGTCGTCTGTTGCGTTGAGTTTCCGTTGACGATACGGAACTTTTGGCATCCTTCTCCCGAGTTTTGGATACAGTTGGTAGTGGTCGGGTTGGATCGCACCCGAAATCCAACCGGGCCCCTGGAACGGAAAAGCTGATAACTTTCAGACAGGACGTCAGTTGATGAACCGTCAGCGGCGTTGACGATCACGTTGAGAAACGGTCCCTATGAGTATACCCTATGAGAGCTCGGGGTACAGTTGAGATACGGCTAGGTTTGGTTCGCTCATGAAACCAACCGGGCCCCTGGGACGAAAAGGCTAATAACTCACAGACCGGGCGTCCGATCGACGCGCCGTCTGTTGCGTTGAGACCCCTGTGACGAGGTGGTCCTTTGAGATACTTATTCGTGGGACCTTTAGATACTTGGAGTATCGACTTGCAGCTCGTGAAGCGGACCCTCCCAGAGACGAGCATGCGGAGTACGGAGACTGTGTAGCCGACTGAGACCTGACGGCTGCTTGACCGACTCGACATGGAGTGAGTCGACTAGCCCAGTGGACAGAGCACTACTTTGTTTGGGTGCAGACCCATGGCGGACGGAGCACTACCTGTGTGATAGTGCAGACCCGCGGTACTCGTCCGGAGAGTACCTCTGCAGGCTACTAGGGGGTGTGCACTACTGTGTTTGGGTGACATACCTCGGCGGGAAGCACTACTGTGTTTGGGTGGCTAGCCCACGGTACTCGACAGGAGGAGTACCTCAACAGTCTTAGGTTAGTGAGCAGTACCTCGGAGTCGTGACAGGACCACTGTACACTCTAGAGACGGATCTCTTCAGTAGTTATGGTTTTGATAATGAAAATCCTGGTTTGAGCTGAGGCCTTTTGACCTTTGTGTTTCCTCATGATTGAGATGGGTTACTTGATAACTTAGGTATATGTATGGGCATATACCTGGGTAGTGGTTATCCGCTGATCTCATGATCCTTGTGTTTCCTCATGATTGAAATGGGTTACTTGATAACTTAGGTATATGTATGGGCATATACCTAAGTAGAGGTTATCTGTTGAGATCTTCTTTGTGGTTATCCTTGTTGGTTTTAATTAGACCTTGAGGGTCTCGAGGTCCCTATTGAGTATCGTTATACTCACCCCTGCACAGGCTATGCCCGCACTACGTTGTGTTGGTTGTAGACGACGGACAGCGTTGATCGTGGCTGAGGCTTGCAGAGCAGGACGGTACCTGGAGGTGGACCACTGGGCGGGACGTGCTCGGAGCGGACGGCGGGACCCGAGGAGCATTGGAGCTATCTGTACCCACCCTTCAGGTGGGATTTTCAGTGGACAGCTCGGTGTAGCGGCTTTTACTTTACAGTTGTTGTTTTCCCTTTCGAGTTGTACTTTACTTTCAGTTGGGTTTGTATACTGGCCCATTTACTTTTCCGCACTTCAGTTGTACTCTGTTTTTACTTAGTGTTTACTTTTTCCGCTTTCTTACTCTGTGGTGCTCGTTTTATTTTATAAAGGCAATGCCTTCCCTGTTATCTGGATTTACGCCTTTGGTGCTAGTCGCCAGCCCTTGGCCTATGGAAGGCGGGCTTGGGGTAGTCACGGCACGAGCCCCGAGGACGGGTCGTGACAAATTGGTATCAGAGGTGGTCGGTTCTACCGCAGACTCTGATCTTTCTTTCTGTGAAGCAATACTGTTAAGGGTACCGAGTGTGGTTTTCAGTTCAGGGAGTCCAGTGTTGGTGCGGGCGGCCGACGTATCCATACACCAGGACCCTGGCAACTGATTTCTGACTTTGTGCACGAAAACACTGATTGCATGTGTGTTTTAAAAGGTTTCCCCCCTTAAAACAGCTCAAACCAGGTCAGCTCACCAGGTATAATCGTTTGACCGTGTTACGTTGTTTCTTTCAGGATGCCTTTTCACGAACGACCAGCTAGAGCCTAGAGGGATGTGCGTACTGACATCCTGTCGAGCGACGAGGCTTCAGTACAGGGCCCTCTTGAAGTTGAGGCACCAACGGAGGCACCAGCGATACTACCATACGTTGGGCCACCGATGCCACCATCCCCAGCAGTAGGCGATGCACGCCACTTGAGCGCACTGCATGAGTTCCAGCGCCAGAGGCCACCCAGGTTCGGGGGAGAGACGGACCCGCAGGCGGCTGAGGATTGGCTGGAGGCTATGGTGGGAGTCTTTAGGCTAGTGGGGACGCCATCGGACTTCATGGTGACCTTTGCTGCCAGCCTTCTTCAAGCAGCAGCAGGCAGGTGGTGGAGCCACTTGTTCCAGTTTTGCGATGGGATGTCTTTCACATGGGAAGACTTCGAGACCTTCTTCAGGGTGGAGTTTGTTCCAGTAACTCTACACCCCGAGCGTGTTCAAGAGTTGCTGCCTTTGCCGTGTGTTTTTCGATCAGAAGCCGAGTCATCTGTGGGCAGTAGACAGATGATGCAGAGGTCCAGGAGGACCAGACCAGCAGTTGGGCGATCTCGGGTTTTAGGACCGGTGGTGCGGGGCACCCGGGGTGGGGTCAGAGCCAGGCGTGCCAGAAGTAGACTGTGTTACTCATGCGGTGGAAAGGGGAACCTGGCACGTGACTGTCCGACTCCTCATACAGTTGATCCATAGGCTTTTGAGGAGCCACCGAGGCAGAGGCAGCGACGAATACTTGAGCAACAGTAGAGCAGTGGACAAGACAGTAGAGCTCCTGGAGCAGGTGGACAGGAGTAGAACTAGTGGATACGTCTCTTGTACTTCTAGTTCCATGTTTATGTTGTTTTTGTATCTTTGTACCATGAGATGCAATGAAATAAAGACACTTATCTTGTGATGTTTTCCTTCCTGTCCTCTTTTGTGATGTTACTAAGTGGTCCTGGTTAAGACTGTTGACTTGACCCTCACTTTCGAAATTCCTATTGGAGGAGACCCAGTGACCTCACACTGATGCCGATAGTGTGACTCGACCCTTGGAGGAAAGAGTGACAGTTGGATCTCTTAGTAGTTACGTCGAGGCCTTACGACGTCATCCATGGCATGAATGCATCCTTCATGCCAGGATTGACTGTATTAGGAAATGGGCGTGGTTCATATAGAGAGGGGATGAGACCGGGTTTCTCTTTTCGGCAAAGAAGAAATTTTAGCAGCTCTTCCAGATCATATGCAAAGGAGGTGCAGTTCATCCAGGAGCGGATGAAGACTACACAGTGCAGTAAGAAACAAGAAACCAGTGCCAGTCTTAGAGACTCGGGCGTGTTAAATGTTTCAAGAAGAGGTAGCTTTAAATAGAGATGAGTCTGCGAAGCGGCAGACGTGGAGGCAAAGCTAGGAGAGCAGCATGAGGTGGTGCACATCCTAACATGGTACAACCACCCGCCTTAGTTATTCCCGCTAGGCTCAGGGAGATGGAGGTCGGTGGAAGAATGTGGCTGCATGCGGTCCAGAAGTGTGACCCAATGGCTCTAGAAATGATTCAAGGGACAGTCTGTGTCCACTACTAGCTGCTGTAGTAACATACGTTGATATGAATCATTCCTCACTTTCACAAATCTTGTTCCAGACCTAGAGTTTCCGGTAAGCCGTGGACTTGACCCTCACGTCTGGAGATACCTTGAGAGGAGACTCGATAATCACACTTACGCCGACGGTGTGGTCAGACCCTCGAGGCGAGAGTTCTGGTTGGAATCTCTTGGTGGCAGCGTCGAGGCCTTACGACGTTAGTTTGAGTATGGAGTGGG
This sequence comes from Viscum album, assembly GCA_963277665.1. NCBI lineage: Eukaryota > Viridiplantae > Streptophyta > Magnoliopsida > Santalales > Viscaceae > Viscum > Viscum album. The sequence continues at coordinate 196,512,819 of OY728135.1, read as the reverse complement.
CAATAACTGTTCATACTCAAATTGACGGTTTTAGGCAAACGTCGGGATGGGTTTTCCTTGGTCAGCGGAAAAGGAAACCCCAGGCAGCGCAGGGTAACTCTTGAATAGGAGGGTGTGACCGATCACTCTTGAGTCGGTCAACCTTACTCTCGTAGCAGCAGTCGTTTTGAGTTTCAGTTCCAGCAAGAATTGGAGACCTCTGGAGTTCGAGGATGACGATCACGTCCTTATACGGGTCTCACCTCGACGAGGGTTACAGAGATGTGGCCAAGGCGGCAAGTTATCTCCGAGGTTCAACGGACCTTTCTAGGTCCTTAGCTGGGTAGGCGGGATGGTTTACCACTTGGTCCATCCACCTCAGTTGCACTAGGTGCACGATGTTTCCACGTATCTCAGCGGAGGAGATACGTGCACGACCCGACACAAAACATTGACCATGGGGAGCTGGTCTTTAGTGATGAGGTGACTTTTACGAAGTTTCCTGTGGGGATTGAGGATCGACAGGAGCAGATCCTAGGAGTACGGTCGATTCCTCTTGTTCACTTTCTTTGATAGCTCGGGGACCTCCAGGAGATCACTTGGGAGCGGGAGGCTCAGATGCGTGCTCAGTACCGCCTTTGTATCCCTAGTTTGTGGTGAAGCTTTACGGGGATGAAAATCCCTGTGGTGGGAGTAATGTAAAGACCCATAAAATTCAAGGAAATTTTTTTTCTCTTAATTTTCTTTAGAATTTTACAAGAACGCAGTTTCTGACGGCGCCTGATTCCGAGGCCCGGTGTGCCTGGAATCATTTTTCGAAGTTTGGCTCGGGTACGTTCAGTGAACGGACGAGCGGGTTTTTCTAACTTTTGAATCGGTGCTCGGAATCGAATTCTGAGGGCACCGATGGAATCGCAGCGCCGGTATTTGCCTAGAAACGCCTCTTCCGGAGTTGTGTTTGCTCGGTTGTGGTTTTTAATTTTCGGGCTTAAAGTTAAGAAATAAAATAATTTTACGAGAACTTTATTTTATTTCACTTAAGCCACTTGGAAGCCACTTGAAGCCACTTAAAAGCGGCTTAAACTGAGTTGAACCGGATAGGGTACTATCCAGAAATATCTTACCCTCTTAGTAGGATATTTGTGAGGTGGTGCCCGCACGAGCCCCGCTGTTTCTTTCCGCTAAGTAACGCACCCGTGAAAACCCGTCTTTATAAAAGTCAACAGACGCGTTTTCTTAAATTCTTAACAGACCATTTAATTGGGCGGTTTATTTCGTAAATTAAATGAGCTGTTTCTTTCGTTGAATTAATTCTACGAATTAATGGTTTGTTTCTTATCTTTTGAAATTCAAATGTTTAGTTGTGTAAATAAAATAAGGCTTAAGGTTATTTTATTTTGGGTTGAAACTTGTGGCGTGGAGAGGATTTGGAGGAAAGCGTTCTTCTTCGGCGAAGAACGCGAAGAACGCCAAACCTACGGAGATCGACGACGCGAAGCCTTGTACCGCGACGCCAACGGATCTCCCTTCGCGACGCTTCTTCCGCGACGATCCAACCCCGCGACAGCCTTCGATCGACAACAACCAAGGTAGGGGGTTGTGCTTCTTTTTATTTTCTTTTTGGATTTCAACAACAACATGGATTTAATTATTATTAATTAAATCCATATGTTCTTGGTCCTCGGAGATCGTCGACGCGACGCCCTTCTACGGTGTGACGATCACCTCCTTCCGCAACGGTCAATTCCGCGACGACCTCGCATCCGACAGCGACGGTGAGGTAGGGATTTATTTTGGGAATTACCCCCCTTTTTTCTTTTTATATTCCCGTAATTTTTTCTTTAAAAAGTTAAAGAACTGGATTTGTGAACAATTTTAAAATTATTAAAATTGTTGTTTCCATTCAAATAAGGAACCCGTTTTTATGAAACAATTTTATTTCATTAAAAATTGTTTCAGATATGCGTTCATGTGTTGAACTTTAATTTCTCCCGTTGTTTATATCTAACGCGGAGGGAGCGGGCCAAACGAACACGGCCCGACAACCCTCCGTCGTTCTTCGTTCTTGTGCGGATTTGACGGGCAACGACGGAATGTGCCGCAACGGATGTTTGATGATCCCGCAGTAAAGAACGGAACCCGGGAGGAACAAAGGCGCAGACGGGAAGGAAAACGGGCCACCGGAGCAACTCCGGCGGCCTGCGGAAGCCGGTGGCGGCGCGGGTCGCCGGTGCGGCGGCGTCGGCAGCCGGAGGCGGCGGCACCCCGCGTGTGTCCAGCGCGACACCCCGCGGGTGCCGCGGGTGTCCAGCGCGACACCCCGCGGGTGCCGCGAGTGTCCAGCGCGACACCCCGCGGGTGCCAGGGGTTGTCACGCGGCACCCCGCGGGTGTCCAGCGCGACACCCCGCGGGTGCCGCGGGTGTCTAGCGCGACACGCCGCGGGTGCCGCGGGGTTGTCAGGCGGCACCCCGAGGGTGTCCAGCGCGGCACCCCGCGGGTGCCGCGGGTGCCGCGGGGTTGTCACGCGGCACCCCGCGGGTGTCCAGGGCGGCACCCCGCGGGTGTCGCGGGGTTGTCACGCGGCACGTCCGGCTGTCTGGCCGACACCTCGCGGGTGCCGCGGGGGTGTCACGTGTGGCGGCGGCTTTCCCCCGTGTCGGCCGCTCGGTCGAGCCGAGCCGGACCGGCCCTGGCCGGGCCGGGCCGGGCCAACCGGGTCGGACCCGACCCGGTTCGGGCCAACCAGGGGGGTCTGGCCGGGTCGGCCCGGGCCCGGACCCCCCGTCTTCGGACGACTTTCGTTCAAACGCTCGTAACTTGAGCTACGGGCCTCCAAACGACTCGCCGTCAGCGGCAACGCAATCCTTGGAGCGAGTCGGACGTTTCGGTTTATTGCACTCAAAGTTTCGGAATACTTTGGGTTCGGCCGAGTTGGTTCGTACACGAAACCAACCGGGCCCTCGGAGCGGAAACGCTCATATCTTGAGCTACGGACGTCCGATTGACATACCGTCAGCTTTGTTAGTTTCCTCTTAGTGAGACGGATCTTTTGGATCACTCCGCCCGGGGTTTGGGCACAGGTGGAGTACGGTTGGGTTGGTTTTGCCTTAAAAACCAACCGGGCCGCTGGGACGAAAAAGCCAATAACTCTCAGACCGGGCGTCCGATTGACGCACTGTCAGTTGGTAGTGGCCGGGTTGGATCGCACCCGAAATCCAACCGAGCCCCTAGAACGGAAAAGTTTATAACTTTCAGACAGGACGTCCGTTGACGAACCGTCAGCGGCGTTGATGATCACGTTGAGAAACGGTCCCTATGAGTATACCCTATGAGAGATCGGGGTACAGTTGAGATACGGCTGGGTTTGGTTCGCTCACGAAACCAATCGGGCCCCTGGGACGAAAAGGCTAATAACTCACAGACCGGGCGTCCGATCGACGCGCCGTCTGTTGCGTTGAGACCCCTGTGATGAGGTGGTCCTTTGAGATACTTCTTCGTGGGACCTTTAGATACTTGGAGTATCGACTTGCAGCTCGTGGGGCGGACCCTCCTAGAGACGAGCGTGCGGAGTACGGAGACCGTGTAGCCGACTGAGACCTGACGACTGCTTGACCGACTCGACTTGGAGTGAGTCGACTAGCCCAGTGGACGGAGCACTACTTTGTTTGGGTGCAGACCCATGGCGGACGGAGCACTACCTGTGTGATAGTGCAGACCCGCGGTACTCGTCAGGAGAGTACCTCTGCAGGCTACTAGGGGGTGTGCACTACTGTGTTTGGGTGACATACCTCGGCGGGAAGCACTACTGTGTTTGGGTGGCTAGCCCGCGGTACTCGACAGGAGGAGTACCTCAGCAGTCTTAGGTTAGTGAGCAGTACCTCGGAGTCGAGACAGGACCACTGTACACTCTAGAGACGGAGCTCTTCAGTAGTTACGGTTTCGATAATGAAAATCCTGGTTTGAGCTGAGACCTTTTGACCTTTGTGTTTCCTCATGATTGAGATGGGTTACTTGATAAATTAGGTATATGTATGGGCATATACCTGGGTAGTGGTTATCCGCTGATCTCATGATCCTTGTGTTTCCTCATGATTGAGATGGATTACTTGATAACTTAGGTATATGTATGGGCATATACCTAAGTAGAGGTTATCTGTTGAGATCTTCTTTGTGGTTATCCTTGTTGGTTTTAGTGAGACCTTGAGGGTCTCGGGGTCCCTATTGAGTATCGTTATACTCACCCCTGCACGGGCTATGACCGCACTACGTTGTGTTGGTTGCAGACGACGGACAGCATTGATCATGGCTGAGGCTTGCAGAGCAGGATGGTACCTGGAGGTGGACCACTGGGCGGGACGTGCTCGGAGCAGACGATGGGACCCGAGGAGCATTGGAGCTATCTGTACCCACCCTTCAGGTGGGATTTTTAGTGGACAGCTCGGTGTAGCGGATTTTACTTTACAGTTGTTGTTTTCCCTTTCGAGTTGTACTTTACTTTCAGTTGGGTTTGTATACTGGCCCATTTACTTTTCTGCACTTCAGTTGTACTCTGTTTTTACTTATTGTTTACTTTTTCCGCTTTCTTACTCTGTGGTGCTCGTTTTCTTTTATAAAGTCAATGCCTTCCCTGTTATCTGGATTTACGCCTTTGGTGCTAGTCGCCAGCCCCTGGCCTATGGAAGGCGGGCTTGGGGTAGTCACGGCATGGGCCCCGAGGAAGGGTCGTGACAAATTGGTATCAGAGATGGTCGGTTCTACCGCAGACTCTGATCTTTATTTCTGTGAAGCAATAGTGTTAAGGGTACCGAGTATGGTTTTCAGTTCAGGGAGTCCAGTGTTGGTGCGGGCGGCCGACGTATCCATACACCAGGACCCTGGCAACTGATTTCCGACTTTGTGCATGAAAACACTGATTGCGTGTGTGTTTTCAAAGGTTTCCCCCCTTAAAACAGCTCAAACCAGGTCAGCTCACCAGGTATAATCATTTGACCGTGTTACGTTGTTTCTTTCAGGATGCCTTTTCACGAACGACCAGCTAGAGCCCAGAGGGATGTGCGTACTGACAGCCTGTCGAGCGACGAGGCTTCGGTACAGAGCCCTCTTGAATTTGAGGCACCAACGGAGGAACCAGCGATACTACCATACGTTGGGCCACCGATGCCACCAGCCCCAGCAGTAGGCGATGCACGCCACTTGAGCGCACTGCATGAGTTCCAGCGCCAGAGGCCACCCAGGTTTGGGGGAGAGACGGACCCGCAGGCGGCTGAGGATTGGATGGAGGCTGTGGTGGGAGTCTTCAGGCTAGTGGGGACGCCATCGGACTTCATGGTGACCTTTGCTGCCAACCTTCTTCAGGCAGCAGCAGGCAGGTTGTGGAGCCACTTGTTCCAGTTTTGCGATGGTATGTCTTTCACATGGGAAGACTTCGAGACCTTCTTCAGGGTGGAGTTTGTGCCAGTAACTCTACACCCCGAGCGTGTTCAGGAGCTACTGCCTTTGTCGCGTGTTTTTCGATCAGAAGCCGAGTCATCTGTGGGCAGTAGACAGATGATGCAGAGGTCCAGGTGGACCAGACCAGCAGTTGGGTGATCTCGGGTTTTAGGATCGGTGGTGCGGGGCACCCGGGGTGGGGTCAGAGCCAGGCGTGCAAGAAGCAGACTGTGTTACTCGTGTGGTGGAAAGGGGCACCTGGCACGTGACTGTCCGACTCCTCGTACAGTTGATCCATGGGCTTTTGAGGAGCCACTGAGGCAGAGGTAGCGACGAATGCTTGAGCAACATTAGAGCAGTGGACAAGGAAGTAGAGCTCCTGGAGCAGGTGGACAGGAGCGGAACTAGTGGATACGTCTCTTGTACTTCTAGTTTCATGTTGATGTTGTTTTTGTATCTTTGTACCATGAGCTGCAATAAAATAAAGACACTTATCTTGTGATGTTTGCCTTCCTGTCCTCTTTTGTGATGTTACTAAGTGGTCCTGGTTAAGAATGTTGACTTGACCCTCACTTTCGAAATTCCTACTGGAGGAGACCCAGTGACCTCACACTGATGCCGACAGTGTGACTCGACCCTTGGAGGCAAGAGTGACAGTTGGATCTCTTAGTAGTTACGTCGAGGCCTTACGACGTCATCCATGGCATGAATGCATCCTTCATGTCAGGATTGACTGTATTAGGCAATGGGCGTGGTTCATCTAGAGAGGGGATGAGACCGGGTTTCTCTTTTCAGCAAAGAAGAAATTTTAGCAGCTCTTCCAGATCATATGCAAAGGAGGTGCAGTTCATCCAGGAGCGGATGAAGACTGCACAGTGCAGTAAGAAACAAGAAACCAGTGCCAGTCTTAGAGACTCGGGCGTGTTAAATGTTTCAAGAAGAGGTATCTTTAAATAGAGATGAGTCTGTGAAGCGGCAGACGTGGAGGCAAAGCTAGGAGAGCAGTATGAGGTGGTGTACATCCTAACATGGTACAACCACCCGCCTTAGTTATTCCCACCAGGCTCAGGGAGCTGGAGGGCGGTGGAAGAATGCGGCTGCATGCGGTCCAGAAGTGTGACCCAATGTCTCTAGAAATGATTCAAGGGACAGTCTGTGTCCACTACTAGCTGTTGTTGTAACAGACGTTGATATGAATCATTCCTCACTTTCACAAATCTTGTTCCAGACCTAGAGTTTCCGGTAAGCCGTGGACTTGACCCTCACGTCTGGAGATACCTTGAGAGGAGACTCGATAATCACTCTTACGTCGACGGTGTGGTCAGACCCTCGAGGTGAGAGTTCTGGTTGGAATCTCTTGGTGGCAGCGTCGAGGCCTTACGACGTTAGTTTGAGTATGGAGAGGGCAATAACTGTTCATACTCAAATTGACGGTTTTAGGCAAACGTCGGGATGGGTTTTCCTTGGTCGGCGGAAAAGGAAACCCCAGGCAGCGCAGGCTAACTCTTGCATAGGAGGGCGTGACCGATCACTCTTGAGTCGGTCAACCCTACTCTCGTAGCAGCAATCGTTTTTAGTTTCAGTTCCAGCAAGAATTGGAGACCTCTGGAGTTCGAGGATGACGATCACGTCCTTATATGGGTCTCACCTCGACGAGGGTTACGGAGATGTGGCCAAGGCAGAAAGTTATCTCTGAGGTTCAACGGACCTTTCTGGGTCCTCAGCTGGGTAGGCGGGATGGTTTACCACTTGTTCCATCCACCTCAGTTGCACTAGGTGCACGACGTTTCCACGTATCTCAGCGGAGGAGATACGTGCACGACCCGACACAAATCATTGACCATGGGGAGCCGGTCTTTGGTGATGAGGTGACTTTTACGGAGTTTTCTGTGGGGATTGAGGATCGACAGGAGCAGATCCTAGGAGGACGGTCGATTCCTCTTGTGCACTTTCTTTGGCAGCTCGGGGACCTTCAGGAGAGAACTTGGGAGCGGGAGGCTCAGATGCGTGCTCAGTACCGCCTTTGTATCCCTAGTTTGTAGTGAAGCTTTACGGGGACGTAAAGACCTGTGGTGGGAGTAATGTAAAGACCTGTAAAATTCAAGGAAATTTTTTTCTCTTAATTTTCTTTGGAATTTTACAAGAACGCAGTTTCTGACGGCGCCTGATTCCGAGGCCCGGTGTTCCCGGAATCATTTTCCGAAGTTTGGCTCGGGTACGTTCAGTGAACGGACGAGTGGGTTTTTCTAACTTTTGAACCGGTGCTCGGAATCGAATTCTGAGGGCACCGATGGAATCGCAGCGCCAGTATTTGCTTAGAAACGCCTCTTCTGGAGTTGCGTTTGCTCGGGTGTGGTTTTTAAATTTCGGGCTTAAAGTTAAGAAATAAAATAATTTTACGACAACTTTATTTTATTTCACTTAAGCCACTTGGAAGCCACTTGAAGCCACTTAAAAGCGGCTTAAACTGAGTTGAACCGGATAGGGTACTATCCAGAAATATCTTACCCTCTTAGTAGGATATTTGTGAGGTGGTGCCCGCACGAGCCCCGCTATTTCTTTCCGCTAAGTAACGCACCCGTGAAAACCCGTCTTTATGAAATTCAACTGACGCGTTTTCTTAAATTCTTAACAGACCATTTAATTGGGAGGTTTATTTCGTAAATTAAATGAGTTGTTTCTTTCGTTGAATTAATTCTACGAATTAATGGTTTGTTCCTTATCTTTTGAAATTCAAATGTTTAGTTGTGTAAATAAAATAAGGCTTAAGCTTATTTTATTTTGGGTTGAAACTTGTGGCGTGGAGAGGATTTGGAGGAAAGCGTTCTTCTTCGGCGAAGAATGCAAAGAACACGAAGAACGCGAAGAACGCGAAGAACGCCAAACCTGCGGAGATCGACGACGCGAATCCTTGTACCGTGACGCCAACGGATCTCCCTTCGCGACGCTTCTTCCGTGACGATCCAACCCCGCGACAGCCTTCGATCGACAACAACCAAGGTAGGGGGTTGCGCTTCTTTTTATTTTCTTTTTGGATTTCAACAACAACATGGATTTAATTATTATTAATTAAATCCGTATGTTCTTGGTCCTCGGAGATCGTCGACGCGACGCCCTTCTATGGTGTGACGATCACCTCCTTCCGCGATGGTCAATTCCGCGACGACCTCGCATCCGACAGCGACGGTGAGGTAGGGATTTATTTTGGGAATTACCCCCCTTTTTTCTTTTTATATTCCCGTAATTGTTTCTTTAAAAAGTTAAAGAACTGGATTTGTGAACAATTTTAAAATTATTAAAATTGTTGTTTCCGTTCAAATAAGGAACCCGTTTTTATGAAACAATTTTATTTCATTAAAAATTGTTTCGGATATGCGTTCATGTGTTGAACTTTAATTTCTCCCGTTGTTTATATCTAACGCGGAGGGAGCGGGCCAAATGAACACGGCCCGACAACCCTCCATCGTTCTTCGTTCTTGTGCGGATTTGACGGGCAACGACGGAACGTGCCGCAACGGATGTTTGATGATCCCGTAGTAAAGAACGGAACCGGGGAGGAACAACGGCGCAGACAGGAAGGAAAACGGGCCACCAAAGCGACTCCGGCGGCCGGAGGCGGCGGCACCCCGCGGGTGCCGCGGGTGTCCAGCGCGCCACCCCGCGGGTGCCGCGGGGTTGTCACGCGGCACCCCGCAAGTGTCCAACGCGGCACCCCGCGGGTGCTGCGGGTGTCCAGCGCGACACCCCGCGGCTGCTGCGGGGTGGTCACGCGGCACCCCGCGGGTGTCCAGGGCGACACCCCGCGGGTGCCGCGGGGTTGTCACGCGGCACCCCGCGGGTGTCCAGGACGACACCCCGCGGGTGCCGCGGGGTTGTCACGCGGCACCCCGCGGGTGTCCAGGGCGGCACCCCCGGGTGTCGCGGGGGTGTCACGCGTGGCGGCGGCTTTCCCCCGCGTCGGCCGCTCGGCCGAGACGAGCCGGACCCGACCCGGTTCGGGCCAACCAGGGGGGGTCGGGCCGGGTCGGCCCTGGCCCGGACCCCCCGTCTTCGGACGACTTTCGTTCAAACGCCCGTAACTTGAGCTACGGGCCTCCAAACGACTCGCCGTCAGCGGCAATGCAATCCTTGGAGCGAGTCGGACGTTTCGGTTTATCGCACTCAAAGTTTCAGAATACTTTGGGTTCGGCCGGGTTGGTTCGTACACGAAACCAACCGGGCCCTCGGAGCGGAAACGCTCATATCTTGAGCTACGGACGTCCGATTGACGTACCGTCAGCTTTGTTAGTTTCCTCTTAGTGAGACGGATCTTTTGGCTCACTCCGCCCGGGGTTTGGGCGCAGGTGGAGTACGGTCGGGTTGGTTTTGCCTTAAAAACCAACCGGGCCCCTAGGAAGAAAAAGCCAATAACTCTCAGACCGGGCGTCCGATTGACGCGCCGTCTGTTGCGTTGAGTTCCCGTTGACGATACGGAACTTTTGGCATCCTTCGCCCGAGTTTTGGATACAGTTGGTAGTGGCCGGGTTGGATCGCACCCGAAATCCAACCGGGCCCCTGGAACGGAAAAGCTGATAACTTTCAGACAGGACGTCCGTTGACGAACCGTCAGCGGCGTTGACGATCACGTTGAGAAACGGTCCCTATGAGTATACCCTATGAGAGCTCGGGGTATAGTTGAGATACGGCTGGGTTTGGTTCGCTCACGAAACCAACCGGGCCCCTGGGACGAAAAGGCTAATAACTCACAGACCGGGCGTCCGATCGACGCGTCGTCTGTTGCGTTGAGACCCCTGTGACGAGGTGGTCCTTTGAGATACTTCTTCGTGGGACCTTGAGATACTTGGAGTATCGACTTGCAGCTCGTGGAGCGGACCCTCCCAGAGACGAGCGTGCGGAGTACGGAGACCGTGTAGCCGACTGAGACCTGACGACTTCTTGACCGACTCGACTTGGAGTGAGTCGACTAGCCCAGTGGACGGAGCACTACTTTGTTTGGGTGCAGACCCATGGCGGACGGAGCACTACCTGTGTGATAGTGCAGACCCGCGGTACTCGTCCGGAGAGTACCTCTACAGGCTACTAGGGGGTGTGCACTACTGTGTTTGGGTGACATACCTCGGCGGGAAGCACTACCGTGTTTGGGTGGCTAGCCTGCGGTACTCGACAGGAGGAGTACCTCAGCAGTCTTAGGTTAGTGAGCAGTACCTCGGAGTCGTGACAGGACCACTGTACACTCTAGAGACGGAGCTCTTCAGTAGTTATGGTTTCGATAATGAAAATCATGGTTTGAGCTGAGACCTTTTGACCTTTGTGTTTCCTCATGATTGAGATGGGTTACTTGATAACTTAGGTATATGTATAGGCATATACCTGGGTAGTGGTTATCCGCTGATCTCATGATCCTTGTGTTTCCTCATGATTGAGATGGGTTACTTGATAACTTAGGTATATGTATGGGCATATACCTAAGTAGAGGTTATTTGTTGAGATCTTCTTTGTGGTTATCCTTGTTGGTTTTAGTGAGACCTTGAGGGTCTCGGGGTCCCTATTGAGTATCGTTATACTCACCCCTGCACGGGCTATGCCCGCACTACGTTGTGTTGGTTGCAGACGACGGACACCGTTGATCGTGGCTGAGGCTTGCAGAGCAGGACCGTACCTGGAGGTGGACCACTGGGCGGGACGTGCTCAGAGCGGACGGCGGGACCCGAGGAGCATTGGAGCTATCTGTACCCACCCTTCAGGTGGGATTTTCAGTGGACAGCTCGGTGTAGCGGCTTTTACTTTACAGTTGCTGTTTTCCCTTTCGAGTTGTACTTTACTTTCAGTTGGGTTTGTATACTGGCCCATTTACTTTTCCGCACTTCAGTTGTACTCTGTTTTTACTTAGTGTTTACTTTTTCCGCTTTCTTACTCTGTGGTGCTCGTTTTCTTTTATAAAGGCAATGCCTTCCCTGTTATCTGTATTTACGCCTTTGGTGCTAGTCGCCAGCCACTGGCCTATGGAAGGCGGGCTTGGGGTAGTCACGACACGGGCCCCGAGGACGGGTCGTGACATATAAGGCCTATATACTATCCTTTGACATGTTATATAAAAAATATCCTTCTTTATTAATATTTTATGCTCTATGAAATGGTATTATTTCATGGATATTATTATTCAAAGTTAAAAAGTGATAACATCTTATGGAAACAACATCATCATATATCAGGATAGTTAATTCTCATCAACAATGTTATTTATTTATTCAATAAGAGAGGGAAGATGAAAACATGAGGAACAATAATAAAACATGGAACTAAGGTGGCCTGAAATAGTGGTGTCTAACAGAAGCCTCTCTGCTGAGGTTCTCCCCCTCATGCATCATGATGTCTATTATTGGGAGGTAGGTGACACTTGACCTTTGGGATACCATTGATGCAAGATGGCCTACTTCTTTATCACCCTCACACCATGTATGGAGTACATGCATGTGGTTGTTGGGGAAGATCATTCACCATCTAATGATGTAGGATATTGACTATGTGATGTTTCTTGTTCCATTTAGGGAATTATGTAAGATAATAGAGTCTATTTCCACAAATTCTAACTCTATGTTCATTTGACAACATAAATGGAGGCTAGTTTGCATTGTCATGGATTCAAACTAGAGGGAGTGTATGCATGATAATTGTATTGTTAATTCTGTAATTCAAGTTCCCTTGGTTTCATAAACTAAACCCATCCTTAAATATATCCCATACTACAAGATCCATTTGTATTGAGTTTGATACCCACAAGTGGTGGACACCAATAAACTTATTGGCTCAAAGAATCATTGAGAATGAGTTGATTATGAGGTTTTTTCACCTATAATGGTAATAGTTTTGGAGATTCATTCCAGTTCATGGAAATTATAAACAAATCAATTAAAAGGTTCATTTACCTGATGATGATTGATTTCCTCGAGGTAGAAACCTTTTCATGTTGAGCCACGTCCCTTACTTTCCAGATACACCAACATCCAGCAATCTCCACAGTACAATGTCTCTTCCTTTTAGGTCTAGCAGCACTAGTACCATGGAACCATCGCTCCATAAAAGGAACACTAAGAGACTCAAGTGAGTAGAAACCAATGAAGTCACTAAAGAAACTCCAAACCTCATGCACCCATTAACCATAAAAAAGAAGATTCTATGATCCCTCTTCCTGATGTTCCATAAAACACAGACACCTAGAAATATGGTGGATTCTAGAATTTTAAATATTTTCATTAGTAGGTACCATGTGATTTCATATTCTCTAGATAATGAAATAATACTTATTAGTAATAAAATTACACTACAAAATCTTACCCTAGTTATCTGTGTGGTCCCAGCTGATCATCTTCCTTCAGAAGTCCACCATAGAAAAGGAACCAAATGTAGAATCCATGAAGATGAACCTATCTCGTTCTTTTTCATAGTGATTAAGTATAGGGACTCTTTATATTTCTTTTCCAAGATATTCTTAATTAATTTTGGGTACATGGTATCCTCCCTAAGGGATATTCTCGGAGATGGAAATCATGGAAAACCAATCATAGAACCAAACTAATTGTGATTCCAAAATAGTAAATCTACAATCCCAATACAACAATGGGTATGAGTTTGTAGAAACAAATGTGTCATAAATCCTGGTCCATAATAGGGAAGAGTACACACTCATCGCCTTCTCATCCCCTCTATATTTATTATCCATGACCCTTCCCCGGAGTAATCACTTCTCTAAAACATCAAAAGAAAAATTTTCATTCATGAAATATAGGGTGTGAGAGATGATCCTCACATTGATAACCCCATCTAATCTTTGGTAGATGATATAATTAAGGATATTTTTTTATAAAATATAACTTAATCACTCTCTTCAGTAAAAAATATGTGATCTTTCAAAACCATTTTTTAAAAAAGTATTTAAAAAAATTATGTTTAAAAAGTGTTTTAGAGGTTTTCAAGATTCTTTTATAATTTTTCAACAAACATTTTTTACAAAAAAATTTCAAACATTATTTTTAAGTTTTCAATGTATTTTCAAAGAAGTTTTTTTTCAAAATTATTTCATGATTTCATTATAATTTTCCAAAATATTTTTAAATAAAAAGTTTTTCAGCATGTTATAATGCATTCTTTAAAATATTTAAAATAATTTTCAAAGAAAAAGGTTTTCAAATATATTTTATGAATTATTTATAAGTTTTTAATTTAATTTCACAAAAAATATTTTCAATAATATTTTATTTGTTGTATAAGAATTATAAAATAAAAATGTTTTCAAAATGTTTTAAAGCTTCCTTTAAAAGTTTTCAATGAAATATGTTTTCAAAAATATCAGGCTTCCTTTAAAATGTTTCAATAAAAAAAATGTATTCAAAATATTTTCTAACATCCTATATAAGGTTTCATGTTTATATTAAAATAAAATGGATTTCAAAAGGATTTATGTTTTAAAAATAATTTTTCAATGAAGAAATGATATTTTCTTTAAGAAATGATCATAAAAGATATTTCAAAATTATTTTCCATATAATATGAAATCCATTGGAGTTAGTCATGAATTAATGAGGATAAGATCGAAGGGTCCCATTCCTAATATTTTTTGGAATTGTTTTTGTTTTGATGGTATGGTTCTTATGAAACTCATTTCTCTTTCATGGGTTATATGTTTTGGAAACCCATTTCTCTTTCAAGGGTTACATGTCTATGAAACCAATTTCTATTTCATGGGTTTTATGTTTATGAAACTAGTTTCTATTTCATGGGTTATATTCTTATGAAACCCTTTTCTTTTTACTGAATATGTTTTGATTAAATTATTATGAAACCTATCTCTTTTCCACAATTTTAGAGATGATTATTGGTTTATGATGCCCATTTCATTTCTTAGGTTATGACATGATTTTTTATGAACTTGTGGAATGTATATATAGGATTTCATTATGAGATAGTTGGGACCTATATATCCTTACAATTCATTGGGTAAATATTTATATCTCATGATATAGACATTGGTAGAATGGAGAGTGTACTCGGTTCAGTAATAGAGATTATCTGCTAAGATGGTCTTGGGAGTGAACCTTTCCTATTAAGATAGTGATGGGAGTAGACCATTACTACAAAGATTGTATAGAGATTGAACTCATACAAAAATATGTCCTTGGAAAAGATTTTTTGACTACTATGGAAATTATTTTTTAGCTTATGTGTCTACCTCAAATTATATATCTTATTCTTATGTTCTGATTTAATGGATTATGGTATTTATTACCTTATGATTAATGTATTATGGACTACCAATATGTATTCCATGATTCATATTATGATATTTTATATACAGGGTATGATCTTTTAATTTTATGATCAACTCATCATACCCTTATTCTCATTTTTTCTTACATATCTCTATTTTTACGCTTATTGTGCATCTGAGCTCTCCCCTTTCTTATGTTTCCTATCCCCAGGTAATGAATAAAGGCTTTAAGTATGCGAACTAATGATTAAGATCATTAAGGGTTATTTTTAATATCTATAACTAGTATATAAGATTATGTATCCAATTTTCCAAAGACACTAAACTATTATGGTCGACAAGCTTGTACTTCTGTAATAATGTGAATATTCAGAAAAAAATGATGTAATATCCTTATATTTTGATATTGGGAAACTATATTATCATATAATCATATCCCTGATGAATAATAAGTAACATCAGATGGTCTTTTCATAGATGAAATGTTTCATTTAAATATTACTAGAATATTTTTTGAGGAAACTTCCCATTTCACTTTGAAATCACCTATTTAAAATCTAAAAAAATTAAAATATTAATGAAAAAAATTTATTTGAAAAGAACCAAATAATATTTGAAAGGTATATTTAAATCATTGAGTATTTATTACAATTTCAAATTTCATTTGTGTCGTCTATGTTAAAACAAATATTCCTTTCTTATTTTCTGTAAAATGAAAAAAGTACCACATTCAACAAATGACTAGAATATTGATTTTAAAAAATCTTATAAAAATTACCAAATGGGTAAAAATAAAAATATTTAATCATATTATATTAATATAATCATTCCTAAAAACATTTTAATTAATATTTGGATATGGAACAAAAATCTCTTTGACTGAATAGTAAAACAATGTCGATTTTACTTCAAAACATTATATTAGTCTCTATAGTACATAAATAGATGAAACTAAAAAGGAAAAAATGTAATCACCATAAATAACCAGAGGATAAAAAATAAATACGATTTGGGAGAGATATGTCATATAGTTTTATTATTGTAAATTTAAGCATTAAAAACCTAGAAAAATTAGATTGTAACATAAAGCAATTACCATTTTGGTAATTTGTAGAAATTTACCCCCATGAAATAAAAAACATAAAATGAAAATTTAAATTCCATCAACATAATGGTATTTAGGATATGAAAAACCAAATTGTAACTAGATATCCCTCACAAAAATAAGATAGGTTCATAATATAGCATTTCTTTCCAAAGAAGACAATTTGAGACAATAAACCTTTACCACATTGGTAACGTTTGAAATGAATCCCCTTGGATGAAATAATTTGAAAAGTAACATTAATTACCATGAATTAAGAAGTATAAAAGATAAAATATATCAAAGTATCAGTATATACATGTAATAAACACAAATAGGTGAAAAACATCAAATAACTCTCAACGAAACAAAATTGAGATGAAGAACAACTATCTCATGTCAAACTTGCTTTCTAAGAACTCTATACTAATTAATAATATATTAAATTTTATTATACATATACAATAAAACCATATAAATAATTATAATATAATATATTATCAAATTATAACATTTTAACACCAATTTATCAATATTTAATTATTAGTAGGATCATTTATGGGTGTTAATTGTTTCTTATTTTATGTTAGTCTGCGTACATAAAATGTGGTTCATGAATATTAATCATGTTTAAATTATATAAATAATGTTAATAATTAAATTAATCTTATATATATTCATTATTTAAATATTTATAACTATCCTCAAAATTTAGTAATAGAAAAACAAATTGTAGTGTTCATAGAGACGATAGTCTGTACGTAAACAAGAATATTGCATTCAATTTATAATGAAAACAAATAAATAAAGTTAAATAATATTTTAACATTAATGAATCTTAATTATATCATAAATCTCAAATAAATATTTTTTAAATTTCTCATTATAAATATCCATGTGAGGCTGTGATGGAAAATAAATTGCACTGCTTCATGGAAGTGGTAGTCCACATGTATGCACGTCCACTATATTATTTTCCATTTTGATGGAAATAATACATGATTAACATTACTAAAATAATATATTAAAATTTAAATATATGTTATATAATTATGTTATTATATTGGAATAATTATAATAGAATTAACAGAGGTAGAATGAGAATTAAAATGGAATTCTCAGTTAAGATGATTACCTCCTATTTGATGAACCTCCTTTAGTTATCTCATTAGGGATCCTAGGGATGGTATTACAAGAATATAAACACCTATAAAAAAAGTATAGGTATGTTAAGAATAGATTTTTTTTGGTTTTTTCATTATATTTTCCTTAATAGGTTTGAGTAATAGAGGATAATTGGTGTTCTTATATAATAGAGGCAAGTTGAATCCTTTTAATTAGATAATGTATTAAAATAATATAAATTTGTTTTTATATTAAAGTAGATAAGTATTGATATATTTTGAGTATATAATGATGATAAGTCTAAATAATACCATAAAATAAAAACTCTACAAATTTAGGGTTAATATGGTTATAATAAAAGGGAATGTAACCCATAAGTGGATAATGGTTGAAAATTTAGACCACATACCATATCATGGAAATTATAAAAAATTTATGAATTTTATATGATTTAATAAAATAGTATTTGACATAAAATACCATCAAATACATTTTTAGGGAAATTCACAATATTTAATTTAAGATAAATATTAATCTAGTAGGTTAGTTTGAATATAAATATTTAACACGTCACTAATAAATTAAAAGTATTTAAATAATTCTTGCAACACCATATCTCAATAAAACAATATCACATTGAATGTTTTTTAAATCATTTAATTTATTGTTTATTCTTATTAAAGAGGATTAGTGTTGGAATTTAAGGAACATATTCCATACATAAATTTTTAAAAAAAATTGCCATCATAAAAAATTAAATATTTGAAATTTCCTTTTATAAATGAACACAACCTAATTTTATCACTATGAAGTACATTGTTGTTATTAAAAAAATAGAGTAAAATATGTAATTAATTATTTACAAAAAACAACATTTAGATCATTATCAAAGAAAAATGGTACCAATTTTCCAAATCATCATATATTAAATGATTATGGATGAAATAAACTCATACAATATAAATAAGGTTTGTATTATATATATTTTTTAATCTTGGTCATATTATTATTAACATTAATTACCTAATTTACTCTTACCAATGTAAAAAATATTTACCAAACTCGTGATTTATAATTAAAAAAATAAAAGTATTCATATTTTCAAAATTTAGACATTAATATTATTATTGTGGAATCTATCTTATCATATTCAATCCAAATAAATGAAATATATTACTTTTAAAATAAACCCACAAAATGAGATAAAAAAATTTGTAAAAAAATCATTTTATATATAAAAATGTTTTTATAAACAATTGAGAATAATTTAGATTCCATTTTCATTAATTGAATTGTGTTAAATAAAAATTAACTAATTAAATTTTAAAATAAATTTAAAATAATGTGTAACTTTTTGAATACTTAAATTGAAAATATAGTTTTCTATGAAATTAATATTTTTTCATTATTCACAAAAAAAATAAATCATTTTTGAAAATTACCATAATTCCACCTTGAAGGAAATTTGATATAAAGATTCAAAAATTAATATCATTTTTAAAAAAAATTGATATAAAAAATTTCCATATATTTAATATTATATTTACTCACAAAAATCAATAAAACCCATTTTTATGAAGAAAAAATAATCTTGGAACATAAAATAGATTCAATAAAAATTAAGGTCAAATTTTAAAAGAATTAATCAGTACATTTATAATGAGTAAGACCATTATACATATATATCAGAGGGTAGTTACTCATATTTATACTTTCAAATTCAACAGCAGATTTATAAAAATCAAATTAAAATAATAATTTTTTATATTATATCACATTTCACCTAATGAGTGGTGACTCATGTTAAAAAAGCTATAAATCTTTCTATTATTTGAAAATAAGTTTTTATAATGAAATATGTATTTAATTTATAGTTATTCAATCATAATAGATGAATATTAGATATACTTAACAAATATAGTCCTAAGGACCGTAAAGGTTTAAGTGTCTCTAAATTCTACATACATAGTCTTAATATTTAATGATAGATATTCAATATATACCATAATTATCTTCCTTCATAGTATAGTTCATAGACATACACTATGCGAGATCTTTCTTTATAACCTGGGGAAAGGAAGCATAAGAAATATTGATCTTGGATGCTCAGTAAGGGTCACTAAGGGTGATATCAATGTAACATGAGAATAAATGTATGAGAATATGAGAATAAAAAATGAAAACTATACCATGAATATCATTTATTATAAACTTGTCATGAATAAATATTGGATGTTCAAAATACATGAATCATAAGGGAACCAAAGTATATAAACCATGAGAGCATAACATTTACATAAGACATAGAATTGTGGGACACACATGCTCAAAAAGAACGTTATTTTAGGGATACACATCAAAAAATTAATAACATTTTAGGCATGGGATAAGCACCCATACACCTACTATAGGTGTGGGAAAACCTCCTAGGCACCCTTATTTTTTGGGATTAGAATAACCTCTTGTGTACCCTATTTTGGGCTTGAGATAACCTCCCATATACCCCCTAATCTCATTAAACATTAACCATTTCCCAATTAATTGGAGGGAGATATATTTACAATACTTCACACAATATATACATTTTTTTTCCATAAGATCATAAAAAATTCATCATAGAAAAACCCATTGAAAGAAAATGGGTATCTTAAAATTTTCATCATAGTGTAACCCATAGAAAAGACACAAGTTTCATAAAACTCTTCTCATAATATATATAAAACACACATATAAATAATAATGATGGTATAATGTGTTCTTATCACCAATAAATATTATGTAATGCCAAAGGATTCCATCTTATATAGGGAATTATTTTGAAAGATCAATTGAAATATTTCCTGAGTAAAATAACATTTCCCCTTTAAATAACATATTTAAATTCCAAAATTTTCCCAATTTTTTAAGAAATAATTGTATTTAAAGTTGAAATTTGAAACATGAAATAGAATATTTAAATCATTTATCAATCTTGACAATGGAAAATATCATTCATTACATACATGGTAAGAAAATATTCATTTCACATTTTCGATAAAAATTCAAAAGAGACATGTTCGTAAAATGAAATGAACATTACTTTAATTTTTTTAAATAGTCAAACATGGTTAATTTTTTCGAAAAAAACTATATGAGTGAAAACTTTTCTTAAAACATTTTTAGTAAACATAAACATGGAAGAATAATGGGTTATTGACCGAAGATACAAATAAATTCAGTTTTTTCATTAAAAACGTTATTTTAAAATATTGAGTACATTAAAAAAGTAAAATTAAAGGAAAACATGTTATTTCAAGAAATAATCATTCGATAGTAACATTCATGACTTTCATGAGAGGTATTTCAAAATATCTCACCACTAAAAACATAATCATAAACAATCCCAATAAATAATGAGATTATAACATCAAACCATGAACACATTGGTGTACTTTGATTCATATTAAACATGAAATAAATAAACTTATATAGAAATTTAAATCATAATGAAATTCATAAAATTAATAATAAAATTAAGTCATGGGTATTATATAGACCACATAAATGAAAAAAGTGATGAATATATATGGTATCTCACAGAAATAAAAGCGAGGTTAAAATCTATTTCTTCATATCCCGACAACCATCATACACATTAAATCCTCTTGTATATTAAATATAGGTTTAATATAAATATATTAAAAAACAATAATTTTATATATCATACCATATATTAATAACTTATGATGTTTAGCTAACTATTCTTTTACAATTCCTTTCTAAAATTACTTTTTGGGTAATAACTACATCATTTTTCATATATGTTTTTTGTTGGTATTTTCTGTGCTTTTACATTGATCATGGTTCCATAATCGAAATAATATTTTAAAAAATATAAATATAAATTAAATTAAATATATATGTATTCATATTTATCGATTAATGTTAAAGATTAAAAAATTAATTGTACTATTTATTAAAACATTAGGTTTTACCTATGCATGAACATAGTTTCGATTTTCTTTACAGATGAAACCAATGAAATTTAAATAATATAACACCATTAAAAAGAAATTTTTATTTTATATATTACACATTTATTCATTAACTTTTTCTTTATTTCCTTTCATGAAATGTGTATGTGAAAAATGATTAACATCGCTTTGTGTGGTGGTTGTCTTCTGTAAACACGAGGGACATTATCATATTCCCATGGAATGTAAAGTAATAATTTATATGTGATATTAAATTTATATAAGCATAATAATGTCATGAATATCATATATAAACATTAAATATTTCATTTTATCCATCACATAGAGGTATTGAAGGAAAAATAATTACATTTATTTGTGAGGCGGTAGTTCATTGTAAACACGATCAGTGGTCTCGTTTCATACTTGATGGGAGTGAAGATAGATTTTAGTAAGGAAATTAATATAATAAGATATATTTATAAGGGATATAATTATTTTATTATTTAAAAATTTGTTTAATAATATTTGAACTATTTAGAGGAAAAAATAAGTTGAATATGCATAGTTAAGAAATAAATGTCTTCTTTTGAGATCCCCTTTACGTTTACACCTATAACCTTCATTAAAGGGTTTAGTAATCAAAATAAGTTCTATAGGATAAGGTAGTAAAGTATGGAATTTATTTTTCTAGGTATTGGATGAACTAAAGGGTTTAATGTAAGTGTGTGGTGGAGAGGAGAGAAGTTCCATTTGATAAGTGAGGGAAAGGACACACTTAGAATTTTTGAAAAGTTAAATGTGTGACCATATATTAAAAAATAAATATTCTCCAACGTGTATAATTTTCAAACATTATATTTGATAATTTAAAAATATGTTCATCAAGTGGTTTTTTAAAAAGTTATAGGTCTTTCAACGCATTAAATGTTTAGTTAACCCCTCAATAAACCCCATTCAACCATAAGTGTGGTAATTAATGTATAGTGTTTTTACTATTAATTTTGACCAAAAGTTAATTTTAAGTGATTATATAATATAAATTATATTGATTCTAAATATTTAATCCATTTTTTTAAATTCCATTAATATAAGTTCCAAAATATATTTTAAAATTAAACTCATACATTCGACCAAAAAGCTGTTTTCTAAAGACCACATATCCATATCTATAGAAAGTTTCAATAGAAAATTAAATATGAAACTGATTCAAATGAAATAAATTGAATTAATAAATATTTAACGGAACCAAGTTTAATTTTAAACAAATCATAAGTTCAAATTTAGCTTTTAGGTACTATAAAATTTTCTGTAGTTTTTACTAAAAATCAAATTCTTTTAATATTCATCAAAAAATTTATTTTTGTAGAAAATTATAATAAAATTAATAAAAGATAATTTTCACATATCGATTTAAAAAATGAATATAATTTTTTCATATAAATTTTCTAAAATTTCCAAAAAATACTATTAGTATATTTTCTAAAATTGCAGTAACAATACTTTTCTGAGACAATTTTATTTTCGAAACATATAAAGACATTACTAACAATTAAGTACTTTTTTATATAGATGTTCCCATTATAAGAAACTATTATACTTAGTTTTTAAAAATTATTTATTTCTATTTATACATCTATTTTTTACAACTATGATATAATGTTCATTGTTAAATAATAATTTTTATAGTATATTATGGTTCGTTAAAAATAATTATTTTGTGTAACACAGGCTATCGAAGAAACTAAATTTTCCTTGAAAAAAATCATAAAAACTCTTATTATTACATTCTACCCATAAAAAATTAATTTCACCATTGATATTCAGGAATCTAATATAAACAAATTAGGATTCTTCTCCCTCATCACATATTTAGGTTCCCATGTAACTTCTTCAAATTAGTGTTTTCACCACAAAAAACATTGGGTTGATGAGTGGTGTTGTTCAGTAGAACATTGTCATAATTATATAGAGTCTAAATTTGTTTTTATTTAGTTTAATGATCTTATTCTACTTGTATGACCAATGATTTTAGTACACGTGAAGGATCAGGTATATACTTCTTCAGGAGAGATACATGGAACAAATCATTAACTCGGGATTAGTTTGATGGAAGTGGAAATCGATATGTTACCATAAAGATATAATCATGAATTTCCAAAAATACCAATATATAGAGAGATTATTTTTCCCTTCTTTACAAATCTCTTCACCTTATTTTAAGGGAAAATTCTTAGAAAAACCATGTCACCAACATCAAATTATATATCATGTCAACAATTGTCCACATAACATTTTTACTGACTTTTTTATGAACATATGTGTTACTTAATTGATCTAACCATAACCGTCATTTAATCATATAGATCATGTATTGATTGTTTTATTATTTAAAATTCAACCTAATACATTATATTTCTACACTTCCTTCCATATAGGCCTTTATAAGGATCTATCTGAATGCATGAGTGAAATCAATTATTATATGAAAACTAGACCATAGGAATGTTTTGATTCCAAAAACCATTAGAATTCATAGAATAATATAAAAAAGTAACCTATAGGGACTGAATTGTTTTGTTAGACTTCTCATCTATCTGAGGATGATAGGCCATGTTGAATCCCAACATTGTATCAAGATCTTGTTTAAGATATTGCTATAAATTTAAGGTAAACCTTATATGACAATTAGAGGCAATAGAATATAGTACTCTGTGAGACCTCACCACTTGATTAATTTATATCCTATAATATTAATCCAAAGTTAATTATTCTTATATAGTTATTTTGTGTGCCTATTTTGTAAGTTAGTCGACTGAAACCCATATAAAATTATTCCCTTTTAGAAGTTTTGGGGAGTCTGATGACAAAATCCATAGTGATGTTTTATCATTTCCATTTTGGTATGTCTAGTGGTTATTACATCCCCTTATATTTGTGTATCCCAACAACAACATCCTAACATACCAAGAACTGAGATACATAATTTCAAGTAGCTCTATTTATTTCATCCCCCCATAAATAATCTTCTAAATCTATATACATATTTATACTTCTATGATTAATAGAGAATGAAGAAGTGTGATCCACCTCTAACAGATCTTTATTTTAATCTGGTATTCCTAGAAAACATACATGGTTCTTCAGACTTATCATTCAATCATAATAATGGTTAAACTTGTGAACATTCCTTCCCACTATATGCAGATCTATATATTCTCTATGATCCTATTTTATGTTTATTTGGATACATGGTTGAACACTCATTTGATAGATATAATATTTCTTCCCAACCGTTACGATTTCGAGATCTATCCTTTGAAAATCCATATATATTTGATCTTTTTGATCTACATAATAAATAACCTATAATGATCCTTTTGACTCAAAGCATCGACCACCTTGTTTTCTTTCCTGAAGTGGCAATTTTCTAAGTAATCATAATATTTAATCAGCTCCGATCATATTCTTTAGTGAATGTTTCCCTAATTCTCTTTGAATATATACTTCAAACTTTTATGATTATTATATACATAACACTTTTCTTAATAAAGATATAGCCTCCATGTTATTGATGAAAAAATTGAAGTACATTACTTCAAATCATAAGTTGGGAAATCTGACTCATGAACCTTCAATTTTCTAAAGTAACTTGGAGCCCTTTTCAGTAAACTTGTTGAGTGGATTGGAAAAAAGTGATAAATTTTCCCAAAATATTTATAATATTTATCCAAATAAAGAAAACATCAGTTATCATTCCCTATGGTTGGTATGGGACAACGTTCAACTACCGTTATCTTTGATGTGTCCACTAATATACCCTCACTTGAGATTATACGACCCAAAAATGAAACCCTATTTTTCAAAAATTATAACTTTTAAATGTTTCATAAATTTTCACTTTCGTTAGTGTATTTAGTATAATTATCAACTAATCTAAGTGATATTTATTTCTCTTTGAATATATAATAATATCATCTATAAAGACTTCCAAACCCCGATCAAGGTAATCACTAAAGACAAAATTCATTAAACCCATGAATATAGTAGGAAAATTAGTAAGACGAAAGGGAATCCCTATATATTCATAATTATCATACCTAGTATGGAATACTATCTTTCATATAACCTCCTTATTAACTCTCAATTGATGATATCTAGAACAAAGGTCAATCTTGGAAAATTATAAATCTCTATGAAGTTGGTCAAAAACATTATCAAAACAGGGTAAAGGATACTTGATTTTGATTGTGATCATGTTGATTTCCAAATAATCAGTCTAGATTCACATAAATCCATAATTATTCTTATAGAAAATTAAAGGTGAACTCTATTGTTACTTACATGGATAAATAGGTCTGATGTTAAGATTTCCCTAGAGTAGCTTTTTCAATTTTTGCAACTCAATGAGGACCATTCTATAGGGAGTCTTTGAAATATGTGTGTACCTTGGTATAATTTCTATTGAGAACATAAATTCATGATTGGGTGTAATACTATACAAATATTCCATAACAGAATAAACAAAATTCCCACACAATGGGTATATCATCAACGTTTAGTTTCTCCCAAAACATATGATATAAACACCACTTTTGAATAGTAATCAAGTCCCATGAAATGTGTGCAATTACAATTAGAGGTAGAATACAAAGATTTGTAGGAAACACGTACCCACAATATTCAACTAGGGAATAATGATAAACTTTAGATGCAAACATCATTTCATTAGGGGTATTCACTACTAATTAAAAATATAGTTACTGAGTTGGTATTATGATACAATTATAGAATTATTTATATATAAAAAAGTGTGTATATCCAAATTCAAATAATATTGTATGAATTTTATTGTAGATGGTAAGTATACTATTCACTATATCTTTATTATATCCCTCTCTAAAAATAGCGATCGCATGACATTTACCCAAGTCTCTCAACTAAATAAGTCACTAACGTTGATCATCTTCGTTAACCTTCATGTTTGAAAACTTGTTAGTATAATTCTCAACCTCTGTGAATTTAAATCACAGATGTGTAGGAGGTGCATTCTGTGGGGAATTCATTTTATTCATATCATTAGATAAATATTTCCCATCACTTCATCATTCAATCTCTTGATGGCCTTACTTTCCAAATTTAAAATATTTAATAATCCATTTAAAACACTTTCTTCTAAGCTTTCTTCCTATGAAGGAAATATCACCTTCTTCCCTATATTTTTTTATAGTTTCCTTTGAATTCAATCATCATTTTTCTATCAAATCCATGATATTTATGGTAGATAAAATCTCTATTTAGAAATTGATATCACCGCATATGATTTATTCATAACTATTGAAGTACCATATGGATAACCCCCTTTGGATACATCGTTTTAATCTACTAATGAATTGATCAAACTTACTTTCAGTTTCATTGGTAATACCAAAACTGTGCCTCAAATGTCTTGTAATGTTTTCTTCATAGGGGAAAACAGATTAATCATTCTTATATTTTATCTTAAGGAATTAATTCTCTATTTTCACATGAAGAAAATAAGGAAATTAATTATGGAAAAAAGTCTCATAAACCCATCCCACTCCATGGAGTTTATTTCTACCTATTGCCTCATATTATTTATAAGAGACAAACATTGATCTTCTTCCCCTTCCAAATGGTTGATATCCCCAATTACTTTTTCATTTTCTAGATACTAGTAAATATAACATTTCTTTTATCTAGAAATATCCATTGGCCTTTAACTCGTCGATTTGTAGAACCACTAAAATAATTTTTTTTCCTTTTGAAGGACTCAACATAATGTGGTTCCCACCTTTTTTTATTTGAAAACGCGACATGTTTCAAATCCTAAAAATGTTGTTTGATCATAAGAAAAAAGTTTGATCATTTCATCACCCATAAAATTTTGTTTCTCATCTGGAAAATCATTTTGCTTTATGTTCTATTTAGAATTATCTTCGTTCCATCAGGTCCATCCATTGACTCAAACAAAAATTTATATTGTGAGAAACAGTAATAGTAGTAGGAAACCCCAAAATAATTAAAAATAATTTATGGAATGTCTATAAAAATCATTCACGATAGTTTTTAAAGAGTTTGTGACTTTAAAAATAAAATCTCGTATGAATGTCAAACCAATTATATAGAAAGTCAGTTGTCATCCACTAGATGATGATTGAGTCAATGACCAATGGACCATTTTTATAGTTATTACAACTAGTTACCTCTATAAAAAATCCACATCCACTTGTATAATCTAGATAGGGATGTAATTTCATAAATACCACTTGTTATATCCTTCCCCAAAATTTCAAGACATTTTCCTATGCCCTGACATACACATTCATTTATCCGTAGGATTACCACTAAATCTTTATCTCCACTATTATAATAGTTAATTGAACCTTTTCACTAATACCAACTATAATGAATTAGGTTTTTCAAACATAGATATTACATCTTAACAGATAAATATTCAATACATTACACAAATACACACATAAGGGCTATAAAGGTTTAGTGTATTTGAATAATAGATTCAAAATCATCTTATTTTATGAATGATCTTCAACATCACCCATAATGATTATCCCATATAGTACACTTAATGTACATACCCTAGTTAAGAACTTTCTTCATAACTTGGGGAATAGAAACATAAGAAAGGGTGAGCTCATATTCTCAAAAAGGGTAAACAGGTGAGAGATCAACATAACAAGAACAAAAGGTCATAAAAAGATGAGAATAACATATTAAAATCATATGCTTTATATCATAGATAATAAACAAGATTCATGGAATAAATTTTTGTAGTTTATCAGACATGAATCATAAGGTAATCTAAGTATGTAAACCATAAGAGAATAACAATGGAATAAAGCATATATTTGTGGTATGCATATAAAAATTGAAAACCATGCATCAATGATACCCCCCAAGACATTCATAACATGTAAATCTTGGGCTAAAAGAACATGTATTGTCTTCAATCTTGGGATGACCTCCCTTATACCCTCAATTTTAGTCTTATAAAAACCTCATATGTACCCTATAATATCATAGAACATTTATCATTAATCAATGATTTGTTGAGATATATAGGTCCCACCCATCACATAATCCTTTAAATTTTGTACCATAATGTCTTATAACACTCATTGTAGAAAAATGAGTAGAAATCAAATGGGTCACATAAAAATTTCATTTTAACATTACCCATAAAAAACAATAAGGTTTCATAAACATCTTGTCATCATAAAAATAAACCATCTATAGAAAGAATAAATATTATATAATTGGATAACATCCCCAGTAAATTATAAATAAACAAAAAAGGATATTATCTTATAGGGAAAATTAATTTCAAAAGATCACTGGAAACATTTCCGGGGGAAAATAAAATTTACACTTTGAAATCACATATTTAAAATCTATTTTTTTTAATATTAAAGAAATAAATTTCCTTGAAAGTAACCTTGTATCCCTTTAAAGTATTCTTTAAATCATTTCATGTTTATGATGGTGGAATATACTATTCATTCTACACACATTAAAATAATGATATCTTTCATATTTTTAGTAAGAAGTCAAAAGATCTTTATTTGGAAAATAAAAAGAAGATTCCTTTTAAAAAATGTAAAAATAAAAAAATGGGTAAAATTTTATTTCTAAAATAAATAGATAATATTGAAATTTTTGTTTATAAATTTTCTATAAAACATGGACATGGAAGGAAAAAAATCAACTGAAGAGAGAAATTAATTCATTTTTTCCATAAAAAAATATTATTTTGGAATACATAGTATATAAAGTGAGGAAAATGAATATAAAACATGAAGTGTAATAAAATAATCCCACTATATGACACTTTATGAGTTTCTTGAGAAGTATATAAAAATATATAATCCATAGAAGCATAATTATAAACAACCCCAATAAATAATGAGATTGTAACATCAAACCCTTATAACTATGGGAACATTTAAATAATATTTTTTAGGAAAGAAATAACAATATATGGAAATTTAAAACCAAATAAAATTAATAATAATAATCATAAAATACATTCATGGGAATTATATACACAACAAAATTGAGATAAGTGGTGAATATGACATGTTTCTCATAGAAATAAAAATGAGATGCCTTAACTTAAGTCTCAAACTATATCAAAAAAAATTGAAACTTATTTATAATAGATATAGGTTAATAATATAAAAAATATTTAAAAATAATTATATAAACATAATAACATGTATTATTTAATT
Organism: Viscum album; assembly: GCA_963277665.1. Classification (NCBI taxonomy): domain Eukaryota; kingdom Viridiplantae; phylum Streptophyta; class Magnoliopsida; order Santalales; family Viscaceae; genus Viscum; species Viscum album. The sequence goes on along the minus strand of OY728135.1, from coordinate 196,483,711 downwards.
AGGACAATTTATAACTCTTTTATTAACAATTCCATGTTAAAATAACATTTCTGCTAATAACTGCTTCATTTTTCATGTATGTTTTAGTTTGGTATTTTTAGTCCATTTAATTTTATAATTTTACCATCATTAAAAAAACATTTAACCATGATATTAATATAATATATATTCATTATATATTTATTTATATTAATCTATTAATGTTAAATATAGAAAAATGAATTACATTGTTTATAGGGATGGTATAGCATATGTATACATGAATGTGGTTTCCATTTTCTAGATGGACAAAAAAAGGGAGGTAAATAATATATCAAATTTATATAGTAATTATGATGTCATATATTTCACATATACAAAATAAATTTATCATTATTACATATCACGTAATGGATAAGTAAAGAATAAATCACATCAATTCATGAGTCGGTGGTCTGTCGTACACATGAGTGACGTTATCCCATTCCCATGTAATTGAATGTAAGAAGTTAAGTATGATATTATAAATCCCATATAAAACTAATATCATTAATATCATATATATAAATTAAATCCATAATTATCTCTAGCATTGAGAAGCATTTATGGAAAATCAATTACATCAGTTCGTGAGATGGTAGTCCAACGTTCACATAGTCTATGATTTCATTTACAACATGATGAATGAGGAGATAAATGTTAGACATGAAATTAAAATAATAAAACATCATTAAATGGAATATAATTACATCATTATATCATCATGGTTGAATAATATTTGAATGAGTTAGAGGAATAAATAAAATGAAAATGTATGGTTAAGAACTATACCACTTTTTCAAAGAACCCCATTAGGTTTACACCTAATGCCTTTATAATATGGTTTTATAATCAAAATAGGCCTATCATTTTTGTGTATGGAGTTATATTATGTAAATTTTTAGATATTTTCTAGACCAAAGGGTTTTGGAAGTGTTTATAGGAGAGGGTAAAAGGTTACCATTTAAAATTGGGGGAAAGGACACATTATGAATTTATTTAAATAAAAAAAGTATTACCCAAGTTTTAAAGGCACCACACAGCTAAATAGTGACTCATTATTGAAAATTATATGGTTTAAGGTTTAAATATTTCCATGAAATAGTATTTTTTTATGTTTATAGGTTATTTTAACACTTGTATTTTTAGCTTAACCCCCATTAAACATGTTTTAACCCTAACCTCAATAATTATATTTTACTATTTTTACTATTAATTTTTGACCAAAAATTATGTTGACCATATTATATAATATTAATTATAATGATTAAAAATTTGGAATCCATTTTTTCAAATTCCATTCTCTTAAGTGGATAAACTTAATTTAAAATTAGACTTACATATGCGATGAAAAGAGGTTTTCCAAAGAGAGTTTTCTTAAGTATATATTGTTTTAATATAAATAATAAATATTAGATTTATTCCAATTAAAAAATGGATTAATAAATAAATAATTGAACAAATTTTACTTCTAAAAAATATTTAAAAAATGGATCTTGTAAAGGATATAAAATAATAGTCATTTTTATTAAAAATATGTATTTTTTACTATTTATCAAAAATTATAAACTCTCTCCAAGATAATTTTGACATGTATATTTAAAATATTCATATTTGTTTCATTATAATTTTTCTAAATATTTCAAAAATCGCTTTTATTATTTTTTTTAAAAAAAAGTAAAAACTGTTTTTTTAGAAAATAGTATTTTCGAAGCATATAATTACTTTTATAAAGATTAAGTAATTTTGTATCCAAGTATTTTATTTATGCAAAAGAGTTTTAAATAATTTTTAAAATGTAATTTCCCAATTCACACTTACATGTTTAACTTATTGGTCATAATAGTCTTATATAAATAGAAATATAAATAGTATTATGTGGTTCGTTAAAACTTGGTGTTCCGTGTAAAACAAACAATTGAAAAAAATAAATTTATTCCAAAAATATATTTCATAATAACATAGGGTGAAGAATTTTTATGGTGTTATAGATAGGCCCCAGTCACATTACCTTAAAATTTATGATCTTCCCCATTATGTGGAATCGAACTACATGTTTTCTGATTCCCTTCTTATGGATATATAGGAATCCATGTCATGGGCTCGATCTGAAATCCATATCACTTACAACCTCCCTAGGTAGTGATAAAATATAGAGATCCTATATATTCATTACTAAACCATGTAATAACAAATTTAATGAAAATTTTGGATAACCCCTAATACATATAGGTGTTCACATATCAACATGGTTTCGATCGGATTAATGACTCAAGCATAATAGGTCAAACATTGGTATTTGGGAAGGATATATAAGTACATCTTGAATCTATAATAGAGTCCCATTGTATAAAATAATCCCCCTAAAATGGTTTGGTCACCCCAACCTCCCTTTATCTCAAACAATGAGAGTCTCTATTAATCATTATCCAAAAACTCATGTGACTAAAAATTAATAGAAAATAGTTCAGTAATGATGTTCACACCGAACTATCATGGATGTGGGAGCATGTTGGAATTTAAAACATAAATAACAATATATAAATTCCCATTTTCTACTATAATGGTTTTTTCTTGATATATCATCAATAAGGTTTCATAAAAATGTCATCAACCTATATGTTTGACATGTATTTCTTTAACTATTTGAAATGAACCCCTAAATACACCAAGACCAGGGAATTTAGTCTAATGTATTCATTACAATAAAAAGTAAAAGTTGTCAAATTCTATAAATATGGAAGGGATAAATATTTCCTTTAATTATTCTTTAATAATATATCAAATATGATGCGCCAAATATATCATAATTCATCACAGACATATATTGTTATATTTATCATCAATAAATCAAATTAAATGAATCATGTTATGTATAAATACTAATAATAAATTATAAATATCATTACATGTGTTCATAGACAAAAATACCAAATGAAATGTACCCTTGTGGAATTTATACTTGTGGGACTATCATCATAATCTCCCGTCTTGAAAATTTATATTTTTAAACTCTGTGAGATGATGTTTCAACCTTTTATGGGTATCCTTCGCCTAATAGTCATTATCATATATGTTACATAAGAGGACTTTTTATTACTATAGGACTAATGTTTATGAATATCATCATAGTACTTGATTGTTCTCATGATAGTTAGGAACTAATACAGCCTTTTAAATTTGATAGTTACTCTAACAAATTTCCATACTAAATATATATATATATATGAATAATAAATATGCTATGAGAAATTTGAAAATATTCAAATCCATCGACAAAAATATAGTATAAAGTAAAAAGTAATTGGTTCTAGAAAACTAACTCCAATATAAGGTTTATATTCATGATCTTTGATGGATATAAATCAAAAGTTTGATTAATGTGATGATAAATGGGTGTGAGAGTGGTAACCCATATGGTAATTCATTATGGAAACCAATTTGAAATATTTTAGTATTTATTTTATTTTACAATGATGCAATAGTTCATGAGAAATTCATGGTGAGGTGGGTCTAGTTGAACTGGTATATTTATGTGATAGTTCTGTTATTTATTCTGTAGTAATTCAATATTCTTCTTACACATTTCATGATTGGTGTTGGGTAGGATCCTTTTGAGAGTAAAAATATTCTAACCCATATATATATATATATATATATATTATTTGTTCTCATGAGGAATTTGAAGATTGAGATAGACCATACTATCTCAGATTTGGGAGTTGTGGTGGTAGTTCTACCATAAGATTTTTATTTTTATATTTATTTTTGATACATTTATTTAAATTATATTTCCAGGATTTGGGATTTTTATGGTTAATGGGTTTTATTGATATTATAGAGTTGATTGGGGGTTTCTTTTATATTCTTGGGATTTATGAGGGTAATTCCTTTCATTGTGAGATTTATAATCATAGTCATAGATTCTACCCTATGTATTATTAGATATAAGATTTAGGGATCACTCCAATATTTATTATTCGGATGAGAGGGTTTCTTATTGGTCTCGGGTAATGGAATCTAAAATTGAGGGTGAAAAACTATCGAACTCATATGATACTTGTAGAGTTAAAATGTTTATCATTTTAATATTAAATCATTTAAAAATGATGATCATGTATTATAATTCTAAAAACTAATAAATAACTCCAATAAATTAAATTATTTATTAAATTTTTAAAAATTAATCAAAAGTATAACAAAGAAGGATCCCTTAATGGGATTTAGTGTGGAGGAAACATCAACTACAATTAAAACATAGAACAAAATAAAAAACTATTTCTATGAATTAGTGCTACTAAAATGGTGGAGAAAAACATTAAATACTGTTATCTACATATAATAAATACTAATATACAAAAAAAATTGAAAAATAAATGGAAAAGACAAAATAATGAATATGAATATGTTATTCTCTTTTTATACCTACTATTCTAATTATTTTTATCTAACATACTAAAAAATGGCTATTATTTTTTGTGAACCCCCATCTATAATATATATATATATAACTCCCATTACATTCCCTCCACTGTTTAGGGTTATCCTCTTCATATTTTGGTATTTCCCAACACTACTTCACCATTTCCAGTTACTACCTTAGCCTCACTTTTGTATTCAACTTTTCTTCATATTTGGGTTCCACTTAGCCTCACTTATCTATAAATATTCATCATCTAATCCTCATATATAATTCACCCAATAGGTTGGTTATTCTTCAAATGACTTAGTAATTAGTTAGTTTCTTGAATAATCTCCCGTATTTTCCTTTCTCATCTTTTATTAAATCTTCCTCTAGAATATCAATCTCTCATTTACTTCCTCACAATCTCAATAGAAAAAACTCAGTTTCTATAATTTCTTCAATTGAATGGTCTTCTTCTAAAACATAACATATATCTATCCCTATGTTTCAAATCAAATGGTCATGTAGTTTTTATTTTAACTCCTTGGATCCCCAAATCGATGACTCACGGATTCAATATTCTTCTCAATGATTCTAGGGATCATTCCCTCAGTAAGTCTTCAACTCACCCAGTTGACTTTATTTAATTCTTTGTTAATTGATGTTCATCAACATTTGATATACCATAAATATCCAATCATTGATTTATATTATGGTTTCTATATTGTCATTGAATATTTGAAAATAATTATCATCAATAATTCATCGCACCAATCTTTATTTGTGTTTCATCTTCTTCTAGAATCCTTGATCAACACATGATTAGTTTGTTTTGTTCAGTGTTTTTTATAACTATACCTAATTATTTGGGTTGGTTTTATGAGTTTGTTTTTTTATTTTATGATCTAGAATATATAGTTTTTACTATATTTTGGTATTGAAATTTATTATCCCTTCAATGTAGTGATAGTTAGGAGATAAAAATAATTTGAAAATTTTAGAAATAAATACACCATATAAAATGTTGAAACCCCAAAAATTATAAGGAGAATAATCCATGGGAAAATACATGGGTCTCACTATAGAAAAAAATCATAACGACTATATCTCAATTTTATAAATAGAAAAAACTCAAAATATTCTCTCTTAAATAAATATATAAACAACTAAAAAATTGAAATCAAATATTGTTCTTAAATATGGAGATAATTAATGTCAAAGATGATGGTTTCCAATGAGGGGAGAGTCTCTTTTTATTGGGAACCTCTACCCCCTTGTCCACCACCTTCCTTGACCATATTAAAGGAGGCCAATTAATGGGAATCTATTTCAAATTTACCAAATTAGATAGGGAGCCTATTATTTTTTCATAATTATACCAATATATCTCCCATAAAAAATTTATTTAAAATCAAACATAGCTCCCCACATACTATATATCTTATAAAAAAGTTTTCCACATCTCTAAAAGGATTATTGGGGATCTACACCATCTTAGTTTACCAGAGTCAATCAACTTCATCAGGAAATATACTAGATTTTAATTTGAATGAGATTTTTTACATTTTAAAACTTCCTCCATTTTATCTCAAACAAAGTTTTATTTTACTGCATTTTGATGTTTAAGTGAATGAATATATGAATTACTATAAATTTTTACGACGTTTTGGCTACCAAAAAATAATAAAATCGTCTTTTCTTTGTACATGAGATGGTATGATCAATATCTCATCCAATTTTAATTCTTCATTGGTTATGTATCATCCATGTCCTTTACCTCAATCATGGAAAAAATTATAACTAACTATTAAATTGAATTATAGATCATAACTCCTACAAGTTTAAATAGATAACAAGTAGTGGATTTTATCTGGTTGAAATCTCCTTTGAAATCCAAATAATAATAACCTATGATTTTAATATATAATCCTCCATAACTTAATATAGAATATGATGTCTCCTTGATGTATATAATGATCTTATTCATTATGTTCCACTACTCCCATCCAATATTTTCCATGTACTGACTTACTTCTCCGAATGTATGTATATGTTTTGGTCTAGTATAAACCATAGTGAACTTCAAAGTCATCACTAATGATTCATGTAGTACTACACACATCTCCATCCTCCCACTTCAATGAAAGGACTCCTTATATAGGATAAATTTAAATTAACATGAATTGGGGTAGATATTATTTTACAGTCTAACAAGTTAAATGGATTTAAAACTTTCTTAAATTTATTCTTCTATGAAATCCAAATATTCAAATTATTAATCCCTTAGTAAAAATACATCCCCAGAATCTTGTTTGATGGTCCCAATTTTTTTATATAAAGCAACTAAGTATTTTTTTCCTTCATCAATTGGATATGATCATTGTTAGTACATGTATTAAATATTTTATCCACATATCCTAGAATAATGAAAATTAATTTCCATTAGAACCCATAAAATATTTAAAATAATCTGATTTAATTATTATTTATCAAAGGATCATGATATATAAATAAAATCTATTGTACCAATAACTTAGTGACTTCTTTAAGCCATACATATATTGTTTTAAGCCACAAATGAAGTCCTATTTTACTATTACTAAAAACAATAATGGTTATAACATATAGGTTTCTTCATCATGATCTCCATAGAGAAACTTTCTATTTATATATTGATACCCTAGATTAAAATTGTATATAATAACAAACTAGTATTAATTATAAAAGGATGAGAAAATATTACATTGAAATTAATATCTTACTTCTGAGAATATCCTTTGACCACCAGTATTTCAAGATATCTTTATACCATGTCATTTCCCTCAAGTTTGATCTTAATGAACCATTGTTTTTTAATATTCTTCCTTTCACGAGGAAATGGAAAAAGATCCTAATTTTTTTCTTATATTTCGATTCATATTCTTCTCCCATCATCTCCATTCAATATGATATTTCTAAACTCTTGGCCACCTCTACAAGAAAAGACTGATCTACATCGTCTATAAGTAAGCTATAAAAAATATTACTCTTAGTGACAATGTCATAGTGACACATTGGTAATATTTTCTCAAACGTTTATTATTATAATTAAAAATCAACCAATACTTGATCATCATGCTCTATTAATGACTTAATGAAAATATGTACTTCCACTTCCTAAACCTAAAATATTATATTTTCTATTTTATATTTCTTAATTTCTTCATCAATTATTATTTACATATTTTCTTCTTCAAAATGGAATATTTTTATGATATGTTTATTGGTAGTGGGATCTGATATCTGATACCTCCTCACACCATTAGTGTATCTCTAGAAGATACAATTCAAGGATATTGAATCCATCTACTATATTTCATGGTCATTAATCAATTCTTAAATCCATCTTCTATATTTAGGCATTATAACGGCTTATTTAAGGGTCTAAATGGAGGATGAAAAATGATAACTCATTGAAATAACATTAATTTTATTGTAAGGTAGTGATTATAAATTAATTTCAATATAAGAAACTGAACCTAAAATAACAACTCTCAAAGAAGGTGTTTGAATTCAAAGAGGAGGAGAGGAATCCCTTACTTGGAAATGTGATCCCAAAGGATTGAGAGAGGCTACTTGGGAGCTTGGGGACACCTTGGGATGACTATAGGGAGTATGGGGAAGAGGTTGGTCGAGCTATGAATGGTTTTAGTGAAGAGTAATGGGAGATTGGGTGGGTTTATATAGGAAAAGAGAGTGAATTATTTATTATTTTGGTTTTGTACACTACACATTAAACTAATCAAAACCACAACCCATCCCATGGTTTTTGCCCATGGTTTATGAAAATTTTGAGTAGTATAAAATATATTATATGTCTAAGGGCCTAAAAAATTAAAATATGAGACATGCATTTTTGGAGTTGAGTAACAGTCTAAAGGAAATCATTTTAAAATGTTAAAATATTTTTTAAGTCATGGAGGGTCCACTAAAATATTATATAATTAATCAAAAAAAGTTAAAATTACAATATTTTAAAGGTTAAACATAGATTAGACAAATATCACTTTTATAATATTTTATTACTTCACTATTGGGTCATTATGATGTCATAAAACACATTATATATGTATTCGGTATTTAAGTTTTACCTAAAAATTAGATTGTCTAATCAAATTATAAAAAGTTCAATGTTGGATAATTTTAAAATCTTGATTCCAAAGATAATATTTATTTTATCTAAATAATTTTCTAAATATGTGAATTTTAACTTTTAAAATAAAAAAATGGCATTTAATGAAATTTGACGGGTTTTAAAAAAATAGTTTCTAAACCTTAATAAAAATTACATTTTACTTACTAAAAATTATATCTACATTTATAATTCATTAAATTAATTTGATAATAATATTTTATTAAAATTTTAATTGTTTCAAAAATTTATTAATTCATCCAAACAAATTATTTAATTTAAAATACAATTTCTTTTTTATCATATAAAAATATAATTCTTATCAAACTGAATACATAATATTCTTTAGAGTAAAAACATTAAATATAATAATCATTTATAATTAAAATAAGTTTTATTATAATAATATTATAATGAAATTATTTAAAAAAAACATAGTTTAATATAATAATTTATACATATTTTAAATGTACCATTTTACCTGAAAAATCAATTTATTTAATTCATTATATTTTTAAGAAAAACTATTCTCATAAAGGAATTGATGGAATAATAATTTTTTTTGTAAAAGGTATTACACAATAATTAAATAATACCTTGTTACATAAACCCTTATAACACCTGCATATGAACTAAGGGTAAGGTGTGTGATGGAGGTGCATTCTTTGGGTCGTTCGGTGAACATGGTCATGGCTGCGATGTTGATGAGATTAAACATCTCCCATAAATGGTTTTGCTCCCGCTTAAGTTTTTGGAACTTGTATTAGAATTTGTCAAGAGAAAATCCCAATGACTCTTCCTACTATTTGAGATCTGAAAAAATTGCTTTGAATGGTCTGAGTTTATTGGATGAGGCCATCACTTTCTTTGTCAATGTCGAATGGATTTATTAAAGCCTTAAATTTATATCAGTTGTGTGATCAATGTTTAATAGATATATTATCAATGGAAATGATAATGAATGGTCATTTAAAACCAATAATAATAATATTAAGAATGCATCTGTTTTCTATATCCTTAAGACATTAAAAGAAAGGGAATTTTATTCATAAATGTTCAGGTCATTATAGTCATGATTCTACATGATCTCATAATAGTTTAATCATACATTACTAAAGATTTATTTCTAAACCAAAAGTGTCTCTTCTGATCCTCTGGTTTCTGGGAAAATGTATAGATATTATGTGCTTCCAATTTAGTATTACATGTAATAAAATTTGATCACTTCCACTAATTTTAAATGTCAAAAAATTTAAATCAATACACCTAAATTTCAAAATAAAAAAAAATCTTTGAAAAATAAAATTTTAAAAAATAAAATTTATAAAATTTAATATATGAAATATAATTTAATAATTAAATTAAATAAATATCACGCAATTAAAATTTATATTTCAATAAAAAAAATCAAGTAAATTGTTCAAGCATAATATTAAACAATAATTAATAATACTTATGTGATAATAAATATATATAAAAGCCTAAAAAAGATTGAATTTGTAATTACATAAGATAAAAAATCATTTAACAATACATTCATAAGATTAAAAAAAGAATTAAAGATAAATAAGTAAGATTAAAATAAAATTTATATAATATAAATAATTAATAATACATTAAAATAAATATTAATACTTATATTAAAATGAAAATGTATTTATATAATATAATGATATTTATAAACATAATATTTACTATTACAAATATTATTTAATAATTAAATAATAAATTTCTAAAAGTCAAAATAATATGATAATATATTATATTTTCTAAAAGATACATAAATATATGAATATAAAATTATAAAATATAAAGTATTTATTAAACTAATAATTATATATAAAATATAAAAATAATATATATTACTAAGGAAAATAATAAACAAATAAAATTTATCATAGGGTAGTGGAACGACTGTGCCTATGATAGAGCCACTTGCCACTAATCAATTGAGGAATAAATCTTTGGTTCAGAATCCAAATGAAGATATGTCTCCACCCAATGTGTAGACAGAAGATCATCACCCCATTTTGTAGAGATTAAACCCTCTACATGGGAAGCTGGTGGTAGTCCCCACTGAGTAAGTTGAGACTGTCTATTGGATTAGTGAACTATAGGTTTTCAAGTGTTAGAAGCCTCCTATATTTCAAAGAAAATTTATTCATTGGCAGATAAAGTATTTCATTAACCTAGTGACTCATGAAAAAGGTGTTAATTCGTGAATCAATACTCTTTCATGGTGTGGTGAGTTTTTGGTGGTCTCTAGCTACACAAACATATGATATGGCTACCTTACCTTGGATTTAGTATGAATACCCTTTTAAGAGAGGAGTAATATATAATAACTTTAAGGAAGATTCATTTTTAGGAAAAATTATACCTCAATCAAGGTAACATGATCATTACTAAGTACACATCATAGTTCATTTACCTCACTAGGTACTCAATAGAATGCTATGAAAGTAGGTGTCATGGGTCCAACTTGTGCCATATTTTTCAATTACCATTTCTTGTATATTTAAAATTATGAATGAATTAATCTTACTATAATAGTTTTGATACTTATGTGTCCATTATTTACATGATAATTTCAATATATAATTTACCATATCAAAATTTTATAGTAATTCACAACTATAATGAGAATCTCGATATAATATGGTACTAAACATAAAAATCATATTATCTAGATAAATAATAATTACTGGACATAGATAATTTCTCACTATCATGTGTTAGATAATACTAGATATTATTACTTCTTTTATGGGATTTTTCACTTGGTGATCTCATGTGGTGGATATCCTGAAGATTGGACCACCAAAAGGAATACTACATGTTTTGGGTGTTGTGGATTGTTTCATATTAAGATCATGTGAATTTGTCTCTTGAATTGAGTTCATTTTAAATGTGTACCATTAAATTGTTATGTCTAATATATGATTAAAATTTAAATAAATCGGTGAGGTATCATGCATTAGGAGAATCATTGATGGTATGACATTGATTTAATGGTAAAGAAAATATTAGTCCCATCTGAATGGAAGAGATATCTCAGGGATAGTTTACTATAATGGTAGCACAATTAGATAATCAATGACCATGGTAGATAAAGGTATGTCCAACTGTAATGGTAAATAAATGAATAAATAAATTATGTAAGGATGATGACACAAATTATGCCTCTTGGTTTTTTAGATATCTCAAGACTAATAGATTAAAATAAATAATTTGTGTTCATAGGAGGTAGTTATAATTTTGACCTATAATTATCTACATAGGGGTGATGATGTGATGTTATATACTAAAGGTGTTAAATGGGTATGACTCAGTTATATCAAGATAAGATCTTATAGGGTCACACACAAAAATTGTGTAACATCTAGAAATTTGATAAATAAAATTCTCTTAGTGATTGAATTAAATGCCCTGTTATATATTATGGTTATTGAAAACATATAAATTTTTTTGGTATATAATATTATATTAGTTTTAAATTGACATTAATTATCATAAAAATTTATAATATTTACAATGAATCAATTTATTTTTATAAATATTGGGTTCTAATAAATCCAATTGATACCGAAAAATGAATTGATGGAATCGTCCAGTAGGATCATACCCTATGAATCCCATTTATCAGATATTATGAAGGATATAACATCATGTGGATTTTACTAGGACCAATCCCAAGGAATGATCCAAAAAACTAAATCATTAGTGAAATTTTTTGGTGATAAGTTTATGCTCATCAATATCATATAAGAAATCACATAGCCGAACCACCCCATGAAAATATCACAATCATGCACCTTAACCTTAGAGAGTTTCATTGTGTAATAAAGGATCATGTACCTAGACCATAATAATATTAATATTAATATTTTATTTTCAATATAATAATGGTTTTATTTACTTCTTATTTTTGTTACCTTATATATGATTTTTTTATACTATAAAACACAAATGGTATTTTTCGTGTAATATTCAATTTCAATTATAACAATCCATTTTGATGAATTCATAGATTTTGTAAATAAATTAAATTTTAATAAAATAATACCATTAAATTATTTGTATTAAAGATTAATTATAATATTATTTTTTATGAAGTCAAATCTAATTATTATAGGGATTCAAAATCTGTTATTGTCAAAAAATACCCAATATTTCTCAAAAACTATTGATTGTTGTCTTAAAAGTGAAAAATCCAAATTTTAGAACATTATTTGGATAAAAAAAATATTATTTTTGGAATCAAAACATCAAAATTAACCAACAAATAATTTTTAATATTTTTTGAGAAATTTGAATTTTTGGGTAAAAATTAAATACGGTATAAAATACAATTTGTATTATGACATCATTAAAGCACAAAAATTATGCAATAAACTTAATTAAAGCTATTCACTGACAAATATGTGTTTTAAATTTAAAATATTGTGTTTTTATTTTATTTTCTTAATTTTATAAAGTGTTTATGAATCCTCCAAAACATACATTATATTTTAATGCTTTAAAATCCTTTCATTATGAACATGACTCACTTCCACTACACCAAGGGAAATATTATATAAATTTCGGACCTTTTACATATACGATAATTAGAACCAATCATATTTGGTTGAAATAATGGGAAAATACATGGTATGATTTGTTATTTTTCTTACTTTATTATATCGAGTCCAAAACCTATGTTTGGGAAATAATAAATAACTCCCCTCTCTCTTCATGTATAATCCCACCCAATACCCATTTCCACCTCACTCAAAAACATTATATCATGTCCTTATGCTTCCCTAACCTCTCTAGAGTTCTCCCATGGTTCCATCAAACTCTCAATAATCTCCGCCCAAACTTTTGGAATCACCCTCTCAAGGTAAGGGACTTCTCTCTCTTCCATTCTATTCAAGAAACTTCTTTGTAATTAGCTTTTTAAATCTCAATTTTTTATGTTTTAACGACTTAATAAGGTTTTTAATATTATACAATTGATTTTCTAATAATTATATATATTTTATCCCCTCTTATTATAGATTTTACCTAAGTGGTTACTAAGCTGAAATTTAGTTAGGGGTCCTCTCCTTATTTTATTTATTCATGAATATTCTCTATTTTATGCCTTTTTATTTTTAATTCCCAATATTGGGATATGCTTTTTCATACCCCTATTACTATCCTTTTGATATCCATATGATGATACACCTGTTTCACTATCATTAAACCCTTTAATTAATCATTTATGCATTGTGGTTATACTGCTGAAATTTCAATAAAACTTTTCATGCCAAATTATTGTCTCATGAATATATATCCCATTTTAACTCAAAGGTATTCACCTAGATGTGAATATACATAATTTATTGGGTAAATACATGTATTGAACACACACTCCTTGGTTGTGGGGTTAAAATTGATGAAATACATATTTATGTTGTATAATCTATGTGGCACACTTGTGCATGTATGTGATATGGAAGCGACGGGTGTGCCCAGAATTATATAGTGCTCCAATGCATTAGGTAATGTTTTAGTCTCATGAGACACCACATATGGGATTAAGAAGTTAACCTGATATATTATGGGACTTTTCCAACCAGGTTATAATTTCTTGTTAGTTATCCTTGACCTATGTTTATGATTTTATGTTTAAAGTTGTTTCCAAATTCCAATGTTACCTTTATATAATCATAATATATCATGAATAATTATTTCTATTTATGAATATATCAAGACTAAATAATGTTATAAGGGTTTTAGGGGATTTTCATTTAAATAATTATCACTAAATTTTAATCCAAGATTTAACGCCTCAGCCCTAGTTACCCAGAGTCGGTGCATTATTACATAACATTGAAATGATCACAATGAAATCATGTCTTGAAAGACCGATCAGTTTAGTATGATTGGAAACAAGATTCATATATAAGTTCAACTTTACAACGTGAAGAGAAATTCAAAAAAAAATATTTCATTACAAACATCCAATCCACCTTGATTATGCTTGCAGGTCACTCATAAATAACTTCTTCATATCCTGGGAAAATAAAACATAAGAAAGGGGTGAGCTCAAATGCTCAGTAAGGGTTAGTAATATCGTGGAAAATGACATAAATATTAATCATGGTGAATAATAGAAACCACATTCATTTACCAATAATAAACATGAATACTTTTATTACAAGAATATGAGCTGAGTAAATAATTCCATAATAAAACATAATCATGGGTATTATACTAGAATAATGACCACATGAACCATCAATATTATTTTCATAATGAGGGAATGTATAATGACGGACATTCTGAAACATTTTTCCAAGGCCTCGGCCAAGACGTCTAAAAATGATTAAGGAATCATCCAAAACCATATATCAAAATAGGGAAAGGCCTCAGCCAATTCCACATCTAGTTGTCTCATGAGACCTACTAATGCATCGAAGAGCTATAGTGGGCTCAACCCGTCACTTACTAAGTCCAATACATTCCTCATATGAAAAGGTTTAAACATATCATAAAGATTTGTATTAAAACTAGAATACGAAATGTAAATACTTTAACCATAAACCATGAATGGTATTAAAATATAATATCCACATTCAAACATGTCACAAAACCTTAAATATAATATGGATGTTTTGTATCATAATAAATCAACTTCAAATAAACTTAAAATCCATCAAAGTATGTTTACATAGATGAAATCAAAACCCTTTTTAGAGAAATATCACTTTCTATTTTGAAATTATTTAAGAGTCAAATAATTATAAAGAAAATGTTTATTTCAAAAAATATTCTTATAAGCTTGTAAAGGAATATTTTATCATGTTATAACAGCAGAAAATATTCGCACCCACCAAATAAGTTAAAAAAACATTGTTACCTTAAATTTGTCGAAAAGGTCAAAAAGTACCTTGTTTGGAAAAAGACGGAAAGATTCCTTTCAAAACACATAAGGGTATTAATTTATTTAATCCATTTTCTAGTAAATATTAAAAAAAATATGAAATATATTTTTATGATACATGGATATGGATGATAAAAGGGGTCCCAGTAGATACTTACGTAAAAACAACCTCGGATAATAAAGAGATTGTGAAATTAACCCTTACCTTGTAATTTTCCTTGGTCGAGGGTAGCTTAACCTCCTGTATAATGGTGAAATAACTTTTATTCAATTATACAAGAATAATATACATTAATATGATATCATATATGATCTTTTAATATTGCTTTTTTAATAATATCTTTGTATTATCGTAGTTTCGGGTGTTAACTTAATCGTTTTCTTTTATATGTTTTGTTACATAAGATGTATTTATTATGTATAGTTTGTATCTTATTCATATCCATAATTATATCAATTCCTTAAAAAATATTTTTAATCATCAAATGAGAATTAGTCTTCAATGGATACGATGGGGAATGAATCTCATCGAGTTCGTGGAGATGGTACTCCGTACGTACGCACGAGCAAAAATATCATTATTTTGAAATTAAAATAATATATAATTGGATGGTATATCATATATACAGAATAATTATCATGTTATATTTAGTATTTACATCAATTAAACATAATTATTATAGCCATCCAAATAATGATGTACTGAATAACAATTACACCACGATGTGGAGACGGTAATCTGTATGTATGCACATATGGTGACATGTCATTCAAAGAATTGATAGAATAATGAATATGGATGTACCATATATATAATAAAATCATAGTATATATAAGATACATGAGTTATTATTTTAGAATAGAAATAACAAAGAAAGAAGAAGTGGAAGAAGAAATGAACTTGAAAGAGGGTGGTCAAATATTTACTTCTTCTGGTTCTTCCTTTTGATTTGATCAAAAGGGCTCCTTAAGTTGGATTTATGAATAAAGGAAGGCCTATATGATGAATTTATAGAAGTTTATAGAATATTTGGGCAGGGGTTGGCCGAGAAAAATGGCTTTGATGGTTTTAATAAGAGGGAAGGGGGAGTTCCCTTTTTTAAGAGGGGTGAGAGGCACCTTAGGAAAATATTGAAATATTATTTTATAATAAATTAATATTCGGTTTATAATGGTTCCAAAGTGTATTATTTAAAGTATAAGATGGTAATGGGTCGAAAACAACTCAACCAATAGGTTTTAGATAGGTTTGGGTCACTTTGTTAACCTTATCGTTTAGTTTTAACACTTAGTTAATTAGTTTGACATTTACCATGTCTCTTTGTATTTTTATATAATATAGTTAATAAACTTACTATATACATACAAGAGACCCCCAAGTGGTCCTTTAAAGATACAACTATCATTATATAAGTTATTTGGCCGAAATTTATATTTTTTGGAATATTATATCAATTTATAATATAATATTTGTTTTAAAAACCCCTTTTTTCAATTTTGACACTATTTAATAATTAATTTTTGTTAAAGTCTTAAAAACTTTATTAATTGAAAAAAAACTCATTTAACAAATCATAGAATGTCATATTAACCTATAAAATTCATGTATGGCATCAAAACTTTCAAATTATATTTATTTTATCATTTATAATACCATTTATTTGATTCTTACATTAATAAGAAAAATACTGCATCATTATTGTGTCATAAATAAATTTAATTATTCAATGTCTAAAAATTAAAAATAAAATACCATTATGTAGGAAATATTTTTATCTTTCTAATTAATATTTATAGTCTAAAATATAACATATATAACTCTATGTAAAAATTGTTTTTCTAAAAGATACATGCTTGTGTCTTTTTGTATTTACTTTAACTTAATTAATATAAAGTGTCATTATCACTTACATGTGCCACCATGGGGTCCCCAAATCAACCCAAAGATGCCCTTGGTTGGAAATGTATCATAAAATAGGGTTAGGACACGTTTTAGAGTAATATAATATTGTTATAATATTATTATTTTACTCTTATTTAACAGATTTACCCTTTAACCATGGTAAATAAAATATTTACCGAAGTAATTATTCAAAATGTATAAAAATAAAAGTTACCTATTTAAACAATTTTAACCTCATGATTCTAAATATGGAATCCATTTTTCTAAATTCAAAACACATAAGTGGTAGAAATTAATTTAAAATTAATTCTTGTTGTCAAAACAAAAAGAGTGTTTTTAAGAAATAATTACTATCAAAAGATTGACACTTACATATGTCCAGTTTAAATTTCAAATTATATACAATAACCAAAACTGGATTAAATGGTAAAAATATAATCTAATTATACTTTATAATCACTCAAATTAATAATTTATCACTATTATTTATTTCGATTAAAAAAGTTGTTTTTAATTAAAATTTAGTAATCTTCACTATTCATCAAAATATGAAAGTTATCAGAAAAGTACCAAAAATTCACCCTAAGATAATTTCGATATTCCAAATCCAAAAATGAAGTTCATTATGAAAGATAAAATTTATAAAATTTCAAAAACTGGGTATTACTATTCATAACGGCTAGTTTGATTGGTTGTGGTGTGTGTTAGAACTCGAAGTTACGTACAACACACGCTACTGTAATATTCAAAGAGAAGCATACCATGGAAGCTTGGGGTGTTACATTCTCCCCTACATCAAATAATTTTATCCTTGAAATTTCTAGAATTCTATCGCTTGAATAGACTCATGAGGTTTTTAATCATAAGTTCATCGGGTTCCCACGTTGCCTCTTCCATCTTATTGTTTCCCCATAGAACTTTTACAAGATGAGTTGTTCGGTTTCTTAGCACTTGTTCTCTCGTATCAAGAATACTAACCAGATATTCACAATAAGACAGATCGTGTTCTAGTTCTAATTCCTCATAGGTGAGCACATGCGTTGGGTCAGGCATGTATTTTCTCAACAGTGATACGTGGAACACATCGTGAACTTTGGAGAGACTTGGCGGCATTGCCAAATGGTAAGCTACCACCCCAATTGATTCTAGAATTTCGAATGGTTCGATGTACCTGGGACTCAATTTTCCCTTCTTACCAAAATGTATAACACCCTTCCATGGATATTCCTTCAAAAAAAATGATCTCCTACCTGAAATTCCAAATCCTTCCTTTGGTTATCGGCATAGCTCTTCTGCCTACTTTGAGCTTCTTTGATGTGGTTTTGGATTACATTCACCTTTTCCATCGTTTCCTCCACCAGTTCTGGGCCTATGAGTTTTATTTCACCAACATCATCCCAATAGGTTGGTGTGCGACATCTCTTTCCGTATAACACTTCATATAGTGCCATCTGAATACTTGAATGGAAGCTATTTTTATAGGAAAATTCTACCAAAGGTAAATATTGATCTCACATACATTGAAAGTCATGTGATTATGATCTCAACATGTCTTATAATATTTGAATAGTCCATTCTGATTGTCCATCAGTTTATGGGTGGTAAGCAGTGATCAAACAAAGCTCAATATCCAAGGCTTTCTGAAGACTTTTCCAGAATCCTGATGTAAAACATGGATCACGATCAGAAACAATCGATAGGGGTACTCCATGAAGTCATACAACTTCATTAATATATAGTATTTCTAGACATTCAAGTGGTAGATCTTCTCTTATAGCAAGAAAATGTTCTGACTTTATAAGATGATCAACAATGACCCATATTGCATCGTTCCTTCTAGGAGTCTTTGGTAGTCCCATGACAAAGTCCATCGTAATATTATCCCATTTCCACTCCGGTATGGGAAGAGGTTGCAAGACCCCTCCAGGCTGTTGCATTCCATTATTCACTTATTGACAAACCATACATCTTGACACAAAATCAGCAATCCTCCTCTCCATGTTGTCCCACCAAAAATGTTCCTTCAAATCTCTATACATTTTGGTGCTCCCATGGTGTAAAGAGAAATTGGAACTATAATCATCATCCAACAATTCCCTTTTTATATCAGGTATATCGGGAACACAAAGTCTCTTCCCAAACTTCAAAATTCCATCTTCATACACAAATTCACTCAATCTCCCATCATTCACAGCTTTAATCTTGTTTTTAAGCTCTTCATCACCGGTCTGAGAACTCTTTATCCTTTCTAGTAAAGATGGTTTAGAAACCATTTGAAAAAGCATTGATGTTTCACCTTCCATGGTTATTCCCATATCCGTATTTACTAGATATATATATATATGATTCTTTTCAACTATCATCTTATTCAAAACTCCATGATCCTTTCTACTCAAATAATCTGCCACCTTATTTTCCTTCCCTGGGTGGTAGTGTATAGTTCAATCATAATCCTTGAGTAGTTCAAGCCATTTCCATTTCCTCATGTTGAGTTCTTTATATGAGAAAATATACTTCAAACTCTTGTGATCAGTATAAATCTCGCATTTTTCACCATAGAGGTAGTATCTTCAAATCTTCAAAGAAAATACTACAGCTGCTAACTCAAGATCATTAGTAGGATAGTTGTTCTCATGAATTTCCAGTTGTTGTGATGCATAGGAAATAACCCTATCATTCTGCATAAGGACACAACCAAGTCCTTTCTTCGATGCATCAATATAAATAACGAACCCATCATTCCCAGATGGTAGTGTCAATATAGTAGCACTGACTAATATTCTCTTCAGTTCTTCAAAACATTCTTCACACTATTTTGTCCAAAACAATTTAACCCTTTTATGTGTGAGCTTCGTTAATGGGTTGGATAACCTAGAAAATTTATGGAATAAATGTTGATAATAACCTGCTAAACCAATAAACTGTGTACCTCAGTTATACTCGTCGGTGCTGGACATTCTTGGATTGCCTTGGTCTTTTGAGGATCAATGGAAATTCCATCCATAGAGACAATATGTCCATGAAAAGAAATTTCATGAAGCCATAATTCACACTTGCTAAACTTCCCATATAATTCATGTCTTTTAAGAGTCTTTAGGATAATGCACAAGTGATTTTCATGATCTTCGTAGATTTTGGAGTATACCAAGATATCATCAATAAATACCACTAAAAAATCATCAAGAAATTCCTTGAAAACTATGTTCATTAGATCCATAAAGACAATGGGTGCATTAGTCAATCCAAAAGTCATTACTGTAAAATTGTAATGCATGTACCTGGTTTGAAATGAAGTCTTCGGAATGTCTTCTTTCTTCACACACAACTAATGGTATCCAGATCAAAGGTCAATCTTCAAAAAGTATTGAGCTCTATGAAGTTGGTCAAATAAAACATCAATGTGAGGTAGGGGATAGTTGTTCTTTATTATTATAGCATTGATTTCCTTGTAGTCGATACATAACCTCATAGATCCATATTTATTTTTATCAAAAAGGACAGGGGATCCCCATAGAGAAACACTAGGGAGAATAAATCCCTTATTACTCAATTCCTCTAGTTGTTTCTTTAGTTCAACTAATTCCATAGTTTCCATTCTATAAGGGGTCTTCGATATGGGCCTTGAACCAAGAATTAAGTCAATTGAAAACTCAATTTCTCATTCTAGAGGATGTCCGGGTAAATCTTCTGGAAACACATCAACATATTCTTTCACAATAGGTATATCCTCTATTTGAACATTCCTTTCCTCAACCATAGTTATTTCATTCTCTTAATCCCTAATAAATTAATTTATTTGATCTACTGGGGGTGGATCTAGATAAGAATCAGATGGTGATGATTATTCTCTAAAGATAAGGTATTCTTTATCATCGTCATAAAAAATCATAACCTCCTTCTTCTTATAATAAATTTTCTCATCATGTTATAAAAGCCAATCCATACCAAGGATTATATCAAATTCAATCATGGTTTTGACAATGAGATCAACAGATAAAGAACATTTATATACTCTAATGGGGACCTATTCACAAAACATTATTGCAATGATACTTCCCTTAGGAGTTTTGACTGAAAACTCCCCTATTAAATAACATTGGAAATATCAAATTTTCTTAGAAAACTGGGAAGATATGAAACAATGCGATGATCTAGAATCAAATGAAGAATTTTCTAGACTTGAGGAAAACATTAAATTACCTACCACCACGTCTTTCGGGGAATCAACCTCAGTAGTAGTTATTTCATAAGCATACCCTTGATCCCTTGGCCTTTTCTGAGGTATGTTTCCCTGATCCTTAGGACAATTATTTTCATAATGTCCCATCTCCCTATAATTGTAGCATTGAACATTGGTAGCGTCTTTCTTTCCTTTACAATCACCAGCTAGATGGCCTTTCTGTCCACATTTTTAGCATACTCCTTTTTCTTTTAGATAGGCACCAGGGTGATTCCTTCCACAATTATCATAGGGTGGAAATTCAATTCTTCCCTTCTTCCCTAATTCCTTATTTCATTTCCCATAGTGTTCAGAAGATCTCTTCTTCTCTTAGTTTGATTAAAAGTTATAAGACTTTGAGAATTGTTTTTCTGTCTTGATAGCACACGAGACAATATCTTCGTATAATGTGAAGGATTGTGATACTAATTCTCGATGGAGAAATGGTTCTAACCCATAAAAGAAATGATCAATATTACTTATTTGGTAACATATATAATCTATAGCATGCCTCGCTAACCTTGGAAAGTAAGCCTCATACTTTGCCACATTCTCACCCTCCTTTTGCCTCAGACTCAGAAATTGTCTTTCCATATCCGCTCGATGGTCATGAGGAAATTATTTTTCTAAGAAAATTTCATTAAACTCCCTCCATTCCATATTTGATACTTCATAATATTCCTTTGTGTTTTGAATCAATGACCACCATTGATCGAAATCTCTAGTGAGGCGGTAAACTGCCATTACAAAATTTTCCCTTTCATTACTCCACAAAGCGTGGAATATTTTTTCTCTAAGGAACTTAACCATTGCTCAGCCACTAATGGATTTTTAATCCCATTGAATGTTGGTGGTTGTTTCCTCATGAAGTGAACTAATATCGATCCCCCACAAGGCAGATCAGGGTGCTCCATACGGGTAAGGTTATTATTCATAACCTGTGTGAGTTGTCCCAGTATGGTAATTAGCTGATCAGCACCAGTTGCATCACTAGCTCCACTATAATTATCTTGAGAAGGAGGGAAATCCCTACATGGATTGTGTGCATTGGTATGGCTTCCATTTCTTCCACTAGGTTTCATTTATAAAAAATGGCATTCACTAGATTAGTTTATGAATCTCAATACATAAATCCAAACATGCAAAGCACTTAACATGAATTGAATAGTTTATGGATAAAATCCATAATCATAAAAAATGTTTTCTTTGAGGAATTATATACTCATAAACCCTTCATAATGGTTTGTAAGGAAAATGATAATTATCCTAATAATATCCCCCGGGAGTGTCATAACCAAGAGTGAAACAAGGATCGTTGTCGTGCACGAGTTCTTGTTCAAGTCTAGATCAAAGTGTTGTTTTTTGGTTTTACCCCTCGGTACATCTGTGCCAAAGCCGCCTCTACCTACTTGTATCCAGAAATGGATGTATATATCGGAAAACTCAAAAAATCTCTAAAATACCAAAATTCTAGGAAGTTATTCTATAATAATCCTCAAAGTCTATCTTAGGGCTATGTGCTCTAGTCAGAGTTTATCTAAATCTAGTTTCCAAGGTTTGTACTAAACTTTCTTTGATACCAACTGTAACGCCCTGACCCTAGTTACCCAGAGTTGGTTCATTATTACATAACATTGGCATGATCACAAGGAAATCAAGTCTCGAAAGACCGATCAGTTTAGTATTATTGGAAACAAGATTCATACGTAAGTTCAACTTTACAGCTTGAAGAGAAATATAACACAAATATATTTCATTAGAAACATCCAAGCCTCCTAGATTATTCCTACAAATCAATCATAACTAACTTCTTCATATCCTGGGAAAATGAAATGTAAGAAAGGGGTGATCTCAAACACTTAGTAAGGGTAAGTAATACAGTGGAAAATGACATAAATATTAAGCATGGTGAATAATATAAACCACATGCCTTTACCAATAAAAAACATGAATAAGTTTATGGAAAGAATATGAGCTGAGTAAATAAGTCCATAATAAAACATAATCACGGGTATTCTACTAGACGAACGACCACATGAACCATAAATATTATTTTCATAATGAGGGAATGTATAATGATGGACATTCTGAAATATTTTGTCAAGGCCTCGGCCAAGATGTCTAAAAATGATTAAGGCCTCAGCCAAAACCATATATCGAAATTAGTAAATTATTCGGCCATTTCCATGTCTATTTGTCTCATGAGACCTACTGATGCATGGAGGAGCTATATCGGGCTCCACCTGTCACTTACTAAGTCCAATACATTCCTCATATGAAAAGGTTTAAATATAATAAACATTTGTATTAAAACTAGCATACGAAATGTCAATACTTTTACCAAAAACCATGAATGGTATAAAAATAGAACATCCACAATCAAACATATCACAAAAACTTCAATACAATTTGGAAGTTTGGTATCATAATAAATCAACTTCAAATAAACTTAAAATCCATCAAATGATGTTGACATAGATGAAATCAAAACCCTTTTTAGAGAAATATCGCTTTCTATTTTGAAATTATTTAAGAGTCAAAAAATTATAAATAAAAAATTTATTCTGAAAATATTCGTATAATCTTCTAAGGGAATATTTTATGATGTTATAACGGTTGAAAATAGCCGCACCCTCCATATAAGTTAAAAAAATATTCTTACATTAAATTTGTCGAAAAGGTCAAAAAGTACCTTGTTTGGAAAATGATGGAAAGATTCCTTTAAAAACACATAAGAGTATAAATGAATTTAATCCATTGTATAGTAAATAGTAAATTTTTTTTGAAATATATTTTTAAGAAACATGGATGTGGATGATAAACGGGTTCCCAGTAGATACTTACGTAAAAACAACCTCAGATAATAAAAAGATTGTAAAATTAACCCTTAACTTGTACTTATCCTTGGTCGAGGGTAGGTTAACCTCCTATATAATGGTGAAATAATTTTAATTAAATTATAGAATAATCATATACATTAATATGATATCATATATGATCTTTTAATATTTCTTTGTTAATAATATCTTTGTATTATCGTCGTTTCGGGTGTTAACTTACTCATTTTCTTTTATATGTTTTGTTACATAAGCCATGTTTGTTAGGGATAGGTTGTATATTATTCATATCTAAAATGATATCAAGACCTTAAACATTATTTTTAATCATCAAATGAGAATTAGTCTTGAATAGATACGATGGGGAATGAATCTCATCGCGTTCGTGGAGACGGTAGTCCGTACGTACGCACGAGTGAAAATATCATTTTTTATATCAAAATAATATATAATGGGGTAATATATCATATATACAGAATCATTATCATGTTATATTTATTATTTACATCAATTAAACATCATTATTATACTCATCCAAATAATGATGTATTGAATAACAATTACACCACGACGAGGAGACGGTAATCCGTACGTACACACGTATGGTGACATTTCATTCAAAGGATGGATAGAATAATGAATATGGTTGTACCATATTTATAATAATGTCATAGTATATATATGATACATGAGTTATTATTTTAGAATGGAAATAGAAAATAAAGAAGAAGTGTAAGAATAAAAGAACTTGAAAGAGGGTGGTGAAATATTTACATCTTCTTCGGGTTATTCTTTTTGATTTGATAAAAAGGGCTCATTAAGATGGATTTATGACTAAAGAAAGGACTCTAGGATGAATTTAGGGAATTTGAGAGAATATTTGGTCAGGGGTTGGCCGAGCCAAATGGATTTGAAGGTGTAAATTAGAGGGAAGGGGGAGTGCCCTTTTATAAGAGGGGTGAGGGGCACCTTAGGAAAAGCTAGAAATATTATTTAATAATAAATTATTATTCGGTTTCTAATGGTTCCAAATTGTATTATTTAAAGAGAAAGGTGGTGAGGGGTATAAAACAACTCACCCAATAGGTTTTAGACCGGTTTGGGTCACTTTATTAACATTATATTTAAGTTTTAACTCTTAGTTAATTAGTTTGACATTTACCATGTCTCTTTGTATTTTTATATTATATAGTTAATAAACTTACTATATACATCCAAGATACCCCCAAGTAGTACAATAATGATACACCTATAATTATATAAGTCCTTTGGCAAAACCTTGGTTTTTTTAGAATATTATATCAATTTATAATATCATATTGTTTTTAAAAACTCCTTTACGTCAATTTTGAAACTATTTTATAATTTTTTTTGGTTAAAGTCTTAAAAACATTATTAATTCGAACCAAAATCATTTAATTAATCATAAAATGTCATATTAATCTATAAAATTCGTGGATGGCATCAAAATGTTCAAATTATATTTATTTTATCAATTATAAAACCAATTATTTGATTCATTCATTAATAAAGAAAATACTGCATCATTATTGTGTCATAAATAAATTTAATTATTCAATGTCTAAAAATTATAAATAAAATATTATTATGTATGAAATCTTTTTAAATTTATAATTAATATTTATATTCTAAAATATAACATATTTAACCATATGTAAAAATTGTTTTTCTAAATGGTATATGCTTATGTCATTTTTGTATTTACTTTAACTTAATTAATATAAAGTGTCATTATCACTTACACGTGGCTCCATGGGGTCCCAAAATTGACCCAAAGATACCCATGGTCATAAATGTATCACCCAATAGGTTTAGGACACGTTTTAGTGTAATTTAATATTATTATAATATAATTGTTTACCCTTCTTTTCCGGATTTACCCTTTAACCATGGTAAATAAAATATTTACGAAAGTAATTATTCAGAATGTATAAAAATAAAAGTTACATATTTACACAATTTTGACCTCATGATTCTAAATATGGAATCCATTTTTCTAAATTAAAAACACAGAAGTGGTAGAAATTAATTTAAAATTAATTCCCGTTGTCAAAACAAAAAACGTGTTTTTAAGAAATAATAACTATCAAAAGATTAATACTTACTTATGTCCAGTTTAAATGATAAATTATATCCAATGGCCAAAAGTGAATTAAATGGAGAAAATATAATCTAATAATACTATAAATCACTGAAATTCATAATTTATCACTATTAATTATTTCGATTAAGAAAGTTGTTTTTAATTAAAATTTAGTAATTTTCACTATTCATCAAAATATGAAAGTTATCAAAAAAGTACCAAAAATTCACCCTAAGCTAATTTCAATATTAAAAATCAAAAAATGAAGTCCATTTTAAAATATAAAATTTATAAAATTTGAAAAGGTGGTATTACTATTCATAACGGCTAGTTTGATTGGTTGTGGTGTCTGTTAGACTCGAAGTTGCGTACAACACACGCTGCGGTATTATTCAAAGAGAAGCGTACTGTGGAAGGTATGGGTGTTACACAAAAGGACTTCACAATTAATAAACTTTTAATTATTAGTGTGTATGGAACACCACTATGGGTTTAAGCTAATCGAGATAAGTTATTTACCTCAAAGTTCTGAAAGATTCTATCATTTTCTCTAAATACTATGTTGAAATTTATTTCAGTTTCTCAACCTATAAATGATGGCCAACCGGAATGGACTATCCATACTCTCAAGGACATGTTTTGGGTTGGCTTAATAGACTTCAAATGAGGATGGGATCAAAATATTCCTCTGTTCGGAATAGTTTGAACTCAAGGATCCAAATGGCTCTTTATAAAGCCCTTTATGGTAAGATATGTAGACCTCCAACATGGCGGGATGATGTTTGTGAAAATAAATTGTTGGTTCCTTAAATGTTTGAGGATATGGTATAAAATTTCAAGACCATTCAACTACACATCAGTGCTTCTTAGATTTTACATAAAAAATATGCTGAAAAATTATAATGATATCTAGAGCATGGGGATAGAGATATAATATTCATCTGTATATACTAGGAAGGTTTGGGATCCGAGTGTAATCGGTCCCAAAAATTTATTAAAAAAATAAAAGTAGAGACAACAAACATCAACGCGAAACAAGGGCCACCAAACACACAAAGGAAAGCCAACGTCGCCCATAAGACAACCAAAGAAAAATCCCAACAAAAAACAGTTAAAAAATGCAAAAACATAAAAGACCCAAAAACCCTAATGGGCCAAACCTACAACAAAACTTACAAAATCAGACTAGTACGTATGAGGCCATCACCACCCAAAAATATCCCACTAATATGTCATGAGGATACATACCTACCATCTTGTGCTGATCACGGGACCCTATCACCAACCTGCATCTGAATAGAACCATAGGGAATCATATTACGTCAGCTGGTCCCGCTCCCGCATCCCGAGGTCCACCCCATATTAGTAACGTCACCTTCCACCGCAAGGCGTCGTTGTATCACGTCACTGCCCAAAGCCTCCATGATTATGCATGTCCACGTCTGGACCTTACCTCTCAATATTAATGCACCCTGGAGTCATCGGGATGTCACCATCTGGTAAACTGCAAGACACCCTGTCACCCAAATACGTCGCTATAATCCTAGGAATATGAGTGCAGTCGTCGAAATGACTCCCACACACCACCACAAAATCTCATAGCCGACATCAAATGTTGCCAACCATCACCCAATTCATTCTTACCCTCATCACCAGCATGTCGACCATCATCGACCCGAAGCTATACACCATAAAAGAGGCACAAGGTCAACATCCACATCACGTGGCCAAGATTCCCCCGCAATACATTTAGTCACACTGACACCCCACGTGAAGTTGGCCACCTTCCCCATCAATCACCCACAATCGTCGGCCAGTAGGCGATCCATCCGAGGCGCCGGAACAGTCACGCATCTCCAGCAGAATCCAACAGCACGCTTCTAACCACCGCACCAAAAGGTGGGCCACCATCGTAACCATCTTAAAATGAAAATGTCCCCATCACACTCACTAGAGCACCACACCACACCGAAAATCTAGGTTCCATCGCTGCTGTCTGAAAACTCTGAAGAGCCACGCCAGGTCTGCCCGCCAGGATCCCAAACACGCCGTTGAAAGCTCCTGAGTCGTCCTTGGTCCACTCCATCACCTGGATCAACACATAAGCGAAGCTCCACCAGGATCCCGAACAGATCTCCCTACTGCCCACTAGCCAGAGAAACTGATGTGTTATATCATTCCATTTGATATCCTTGATTGGATTGGAGTGGTTGTATATTGACTAGTACTCCCACCTAACCAATCTCAAGTACATGAAGTGTTATATGTATGCCTATTGAGGAAATATATACCAGATGCCTCACATGTTCTAAATCCAAATTTTATACCATTAGAGAATGATCATTCATATGAGTAGTATCTAGTGAAGATCTCATATCACAAATACAAGGTTCTACAAAATAAGACAACGCACCTAGTTAAAGTGTTTTGGAGAAACCAAAAGTTTAAAGAAGTGATGTGTAAATCGAAGGAGGTGATGATATAGAATTACCCTTATTTGTTTTAGTGTATGAAATAAATATCTTTAGGGTAAAATTTATTAAGGGGAGGAGAGATTATAACTAACTGTTTTAATATAAATAAAATTCCCTTTGTGATTGAAATATATACCCAATTGTTTATTATGGTTTTAGAAAACAAATGCACATAATTTTTTTTGAAATATTATATCCTGTAATATTTAAAATAATATTAGAAAATATATCCATTGATAATATATCTATTGAAAATTTATCATATGATGAGTATAAATATAGGGTTTGTATAATCCAATTGACACTGAAAAAGGAACTGATAGCCTCAACCAGTAGAATTATTCCCTATGAAACCCATTTATCAATGACTATGATATTCATAGAATCTTAGGTATTTTCCTTTGACCAATCCTAATACGAGATCCAACCAATAAATCACAATCAAAACTCTTTATCGGAGAATTTCGACCATATCAAGATAACAACCCAAAACATGTATGGTGAACCACCTCATGAAAATCTTACCATTTCTCACCTTACCATTATGGAATTTTCTGGTGTAATAAACATATATGTATTAAGACCATAATAACATGAATATTAATATTTTATTTTGAAAATAATAATTGTTATATTTACTTATTTGTTTTTACTTTATAAATTATTTATATTTTCTTATGAAAAAACACAAATTGTATTTTTGTGTAAGTTTCACTTTTCTTTACGACATTCTGTGTCCATGAACTCGTTAATTTGAAAAATATATGATATTTTAACAAAATAATAAATTTATTTAATTTTTATTGAATATAATTGATGATATAATTTTATAAATTTAAGTGTAATATTTATAAGGGATCAAAAAATATTATTGTCAAAAAAATTGTCATTTCTTAATAAATATTTATTACTGTTTTAAAATTGAAAATAAAATAAATTGTATATTTATTTGGGGAAAATAAATTTTATTTTTGGAATAATCATTTTTAAATTACACAATAGAAAATTTTCATAATTTTTTTAGACAGTCAAATTTTTTGGTAAAATTAAATACAGTATAAAATATAGTTTGTATTATGAAATCATAAAAGCCCAAAAGTCATGTAATAAATTCAATTAAAGGTATCCAAGACCATATATATGTTTAACCTTTAAAATATGTTTTTTTTAAATTATTTTATTAATTTTATAAATACTTTATGAATCCTCCAAAATGTATATATTATATTTTAAGGATTCATAATCATTTCATTATGAACATGACTCACTTCCACATCACCAAGTGTGATATTATTTTGACTTTGGCCCCTTACCTTATAAAATAATAAAAAATATACTCTTTGTTATAAACCATGGGTAAAATCATAGGAATCTTTGTAGTTATTATTAATTTATTATATAGAGTCCAAAAAAACTAGGTGAGGGAAATAATAAAGAACTCCCCTATCTCTTTATATTTAAAACCACACAATACTCCATTCCCCATTACATAAAAACCATGAATCACATACTTATTATACCCTGTCCTATCAAATGTTCTCCCAAGGTTCCCCCATGCACTCAAGAATCTCCTCCCAAGCTTTTGGAATCACCCTCTCAGGGTAAGGGATTTCTCTCTCTTCTTTTCCATTCAAGCACCTTCTATGTAACTAGCATTATGAATCTCTATTGTTTATTTTGTCATGAATTAATAAATATATTTTACTATAAAATTTATTCCTCCATAATTATATATCAACTATCCCCTCTCATTATAGCATTTACATAAGTCGTCGTTATATCAAAACTTTGTATGGGATCCTCTCTTTCTCCTATTTTTTCAAGAATCTTCTCTATTTTATGCCTTTTTATTTTCAATTCCTAATTTTGAGGTATATTATTTCATGTCCCTATTATTTTTCTTTTTATATTCAAATTATTATATAACTCGTTCACTATCATTAAACCAATTAATAAATATTTAAGTACTGTCGTTTTGCTGCCGAAATTTCATTGTGATGTTTTCTTCCTAACGATTGTTTCATGAATATCGAAAACATTTTAACTCAAGGGTATTCACCAAGATATACCTATCCTTCATTTATTTTGGAAATCCAGTTATATAACCCACAGTAATTTATCATGGGGTTAAAATTGATGAAGGAAATATTTATGTTTTATAATCTATGCGGTAAACTTATGCATGTACATTATATTAAAATAGTGGATGCGCCCAAAATTATATAGCACTCCAATGTATTGGATACTTTTTTAGTCTCATTAAATGTCATTTATGGGATTATAGAGTGAACCAAATCCATTATTTTACTTTTTCCATAATTTTATGATGTCTTGGATGTTAGCTTTGACCTACTTTAATGATGTAATGTTTAAAGTTGTTAACACATTCCCATGTTGCCTTTATGATATCATGTTATATCATGCATCATTAATCATATTTATGATTCTTATCCAATTTATATGCAATTGAAATTAATATTTTTTAACATGTAATACATTCTTTATGTTATTCATTTTCATTCTTGTACTCAATATTATTGCTCACCTCTCTCTTATGTATGAACCCAGGTTATCCAATGTAGTTTTAAGAATGATGGAATATTTTGAGAATGTTATGTTTATTTTAAAGAATACTGATGTACACCCTCCCCCATATTTACATTGTTATGTTATGTACCTAATTACAGAAATAAAGTAGGATTCTTGATCTTTTAG
Source organism: Viscum album (assembly GCA_963277665.1). Classification (NCBI taxonomy): domain Eukaryota; kingdom Viridiplantae; phylum Streptophyta; class Magnoliopsida; order Santalales; family Viscaceae; genus Viscum; species Viscum album. Next base: position 196,451,955 of record OY728135.1, on the reverse strand, counting down.
GTTGTATTATGTGTATTATTATGTAATAAATCACTAATTAGTGTGTAATAATGACAAGGTATTCATAGTTCGTATTAGAGGAGAGTATAATTATTTTTGTGAATAGGATTAGGAAACTATAGTAAATACCTTATGGACAAAACTAAACAAAATAAAACATCCCTATATTTTTGTAAAGTATAGATTAAGTGGTTTATCAAAAAATACATCCCTGTATTGATTCTATAAATGGGTGTGGATCTGGAATAGAGGTACCTAGGGGTAAAAATCCTAAAAATGGAATATTGATCTAGAATAAATCATCACTTGGTTACCAGAAATGTGCCTTTATACACTTGTTTTAACACTCCTGAGATGTATGCTTTTGTAAATTTACACGCTCATTATAATCCATTATTATGGGAATAAAAAATACCATAAGAGTATATATTAGGAAATTGATCATGGATAACTTATATTTAACCCTATAAATTTAAAGGTTAAGGAATAAATAAAATTTATATGTTATACCATTAATGTTATTAGATCAATATTTGTGTATTTAATAGTTTAAAATTACTCATCCCTAATATTCCCTTTATTCTAGACAATGGATGGAAATAGAAGGATCTGAGTAAACGACCAATGTAAGGGAAATGTGATGAGTGTCCAAATGAGATGTCTAACATGAGGGGAGGTTAATTAATACATCTTGTTATTATTCCAAACCAGCTATCAAAAATAAATGTTAACAACTAGCATATAATTAAATTTCCAAAGATGTCAAAAAAGAGGAGGAAAAAATCTCAAATAATTTCATCTATTAAAGGTGATAAAGGAAATAAGATATAATTTCCTTTGTGAAAAAATATGAATAGAGGCACAAAGGGAAATGTCCCAAAGGTACTGGGAGATGATTTAAGTGTGTAAAGATAGGGAATAATGTATCCAATTGTCATGGAAAATTGAATAATGTTATATATAGAAATAAATTTCAATATAAGGTACCAAATATTGTTCTATGTCATAATTATAGACAAGTTTTCCATTATCTAAATCCAATTCTCTATTGAAAGGGATAATAAGCGTGATGAGAACCAAAAATATATAAGACTAAAGGAACAAAAAATGCCATATGCTGAGATTGATAATGATAACTAAAGTACATGTAACCTCATCTTCAAAATTGTGTATGTCATGTTGTATCACAATTAATTCCATATTATCATATATTATAATATTTTTAAGAACATCGAGTCTCCACCTAAAATCATTTGAAATCATCAGGAAAAAACATCTGTAATTATTGTATCACATGTTGACTTTTGTAGTAATTTTATTTAAGATAATATATGTCTCCTTTTATAGTAATTTCATGTTATCGTAGATATTGATTATTTTTCCTCTAATAAATCCAATATAAATTTATGGGAGAAGGAATTCATCCTCCATACCCTAAAACACTATTCAATACTATAAAAGTGTGAGGATGAGGATGAATATTAATTTGTATCATCATCTCAAGAATGGATATTATTTCCATTTGAGAAATATTATCATTATCAAATTATTGAGACTAAGTAAAATATCATCCTTCATTGCATTCCCATTGTGAGGGAAAACAGAGATGTGTTTCCCAAATAATTTCTTTGTCTCCCTCCTAAACGTGTCATTGATTTCATAATCAAACTCATACCTAGACCTAGTAATATTCCTAGGGAATTTCGTCCCCAAAAAATGGGTATCTATAAACAATTTTGATTGGACTGAAATTTATATTTATATTTTATTTTCTGAAAGTCTGCTTGAACGTTGTTGTAACCACATACGCAGGTGGGATCCATGACCAAAAACAAGATGAAATTTGAAATTCAAAACACATCACCGCTTCTGATGAGGCCCAAACTACGAGTAACCTCACTAGTTGATCATGCTATAATCTATCCACCATAATCATAAGTAAAGAAACTCCATCATTTTCATCTTCCCTCCCTGCCAGAGATGCATCACCAGAGATCATCCCTAAAAAGATACCATCATAGAAAAACCCAACTGACATCGCTCAACCTCATTGACCATCGACATCGACATCTGTCAACACAGCATACCAAATCACCCAAACCAAAAAAATGAAAAATGAAAATTTCTCATCATCACATGGAAAACAACAGTTGACATCATAGATGAAAGTAGATAGCTGCCATGCACGACCTTCATTGCATCAGAACCCGGTACGCGGCAAACCCAACAAATCGCTAAGAGTGTAAAGATAGGAGGAGGATGTCATTGGTGTCGAGCTTTCCAGTGGTCACCACCAGCGACCTCATATTGACCCAGGAGAAGTCAATGAAACCTTTTAACCCATACTATAAGAAAAAGGGGGTGACATCAGCGGATGAGGGCATCACAGATGTTTCAAATAAACCTGAAAAACTGAATCATCAGAGGACGTTGGCTGACGATCTTTATCGAAAAATCTCCAAAGGATTTTCCAGTCTATGAAACTAGAGAGCGGTCGACAAACCATGCCACACACAACCCAACCCCCATCTGTTCTGATCCCAGAGAATAAGGGAAGAAGGGAGAAGGGAGGAGGGGGGGAAGGGAGAAGGTAGTGCAGGGAAACCCTAGCCGAGGGGAACTCTCGTTAAATGTTGAGGCCAAATTTAGGATTCATATCCATAGTTTCCTTAGACTATCTATGTATTACATAAGGTTTTTAACAAATTTCCCATGATGGTCAAACCCTATAAAAAAAATAACTTGGAAGGGAATCAATTTTGTCTAGAGTAATGAATATGAAGAGAGCTTTAGGTAATTAAAAAAGAGTCTTATCACTACACCAGTACTTACACTACCCATAAGTGGGGTACCATTCATGGTAATCAGTGATGCTATGAGAAATGTATTGGGAGATATACTAACATAAAATGAAAAACTTAATAACCTATGCCTCATGGAAATTGAAATTTCAGGATAAGAACTACCCAAAACATGATCTAGAGTTGGCAATAGTAATATTCGCATTGAAAATATAGCAACATTATCTCTTTTGGAAAAATATTAAAATATATATGGATCATAATAGCCTAAATTATATATTCACATGGAGATATATGAGTATTTTCTAGAAAATATGGTTAGATATGATTAAGCAATATTACTACTCAATCCACTACTATCCTATAAAAATACATAAAGTGTCAGATTCTCTAAGTAGAAATGGTCCAAAAAGTTTATCATTGATGACAATAGACAAGGATATGATCTTCTTATACTTAAAAAAAATTGACATGGGAATCATAAAGTAAGTATCATTATCAATACATTCCCAAATTATTTCTCAACCATCCCGTATAGAGAATATAATTGATTCTCAAAGAAATAATGTGAAAATTCAGAAGAGGGTGGAAGCTATAAGAAATGAGAACTCCTAAAATTTCATTATTAATGAATAAAGAGTTATAAGATTTGGATCATGAGTATGTGTTCCATCAACACATGGGTTATATAATTAGTTATTGGATTATGCGTTGAGATCAACCTTCATCATTTATCTAGGGAGAACACATATGTATTGAGATCTCCAAGAGCACTATTGGTGAGAAAATAATAAAGAGGAGATCACAGAATATAAATCAATGTGTCTTTTATGTCATAATTTGAATTCCTAAAAGAAAAAAATCTCAGTGCGTGATCCAAACATTACCCATTACTATATGGAAATGGGAAAACCTAACCATGAATTTTGTCATTGGTCTTCTAAATACATAAAGAATAAATAATACTATATGAATTTGTATGGATCATCTTTAAATGAATTCTAACTTCATTGAAATATGAGAGGACTTATTAATAGATTAACTAGAAGGGATATACCTTATAGAAATGTTAAGGCGACATAAAACACTATTATTGATTGTATCTAATTGAGATCCAATATTCACCTCTATGTTCTGGAAGAGTATCCTGCATTCTATAAAGACTATTTTGAACGTTATCATGGATTGTTAACCTCAAATAGATGGGAAATCTGAACAAACTATCCAGACACTAAAGATAATTTTGAGAGAATGTTTAGTGGACTTTAAAAAAATATGGGATCAAAATGTTCCTCCGGTTGAGTTCTCATACAATAATAGTTTTCAAGCAAGACACCAAATATCTCCCTATGAATCCATTTGTGTTAACAGAAGTAGAACACCTTTATATTGTGATAAATTTGGTGAATTCAAAATTTTTGGTCCTAAAATGGTAGAAGAAATGGTAGAAAATTTTAACACCATTCAGAAACACATCCAGGCTTCTCAGAGTTAATAAAAGTGTAACATCCCGTTACATTGAACAAGTATTTTTTTCTTCTCCATGATTTTACTTTTTGGGGTGGATTTTTTAGATTTTGGTTTATGGGTTTTCTACAAGATATAGATGAATTTAACATAATGTAACTAGGTTACATTCCATTTAATTACTGATGGGTGCATGTTGTGGTAAGGTTTTACACCATGAAACGTTAAAAGACATGATGAGGTATTACACATCATGAGTTAATTTGAGAATGGATTTTAATCCAAGGTGATTGGTTTTTCATAGTTTTTTGAAATCATGAATTTCATGAAATGTAAATGAATTTCACATCATGTATTTTCCCAGACAGAGATTCTTAGTGTACCTTATGGTTTTGAGTTCCCCTATTGGCTGACAACACTCCCTCATTCTCGACCTAAGGTCCTTCTCTAGTGATTTTTGGATACATCATTCCTTTCTAATCATTTCATTCGGGATTTTATCTTCATTGTAGTTGTATTGCATCTCTTTAGGTGAGTTATCATTCCGTTTATTCATTTCCATTGTTCATGGAAGTGCCCTTGAGTTTTCTAATTGGGTTCACTAGTTTGTATTGGTTTTTATTCATGTCTTCTTCGAGATCCATTGTGTGATCTCATTCTGTAGGTCATTCCTTTATTAGTTGGGGTACAATGCGTGATCGTTCATGAGGTATGTGGTGTTTCCTATTCTCTGACGACCCCATTATTTATAAATTAAATCTATCAAGATATGTGGATGGTATTCTAGCACCTTCATAGATGTCGTTGAGTTTTTGTTGTTTGTGGATCCCGTTGTGGTCATGTGCGGCCCAAGATTCAAGGTAGGTGGTTCCGTCTTTAGACTATGTTGATGAACCTTATTGTTATTATTTTATAAATAGATTTATAAAAGAAATTGGAATTATTTTTTTGTGTATTTTGAAAAGTGTTTTTAAAAGAAAAATTTTTTCCTTTGTTTTTAATAAATGGAAAGAAAATGGCTATTTTTAAAGTATTTAAATGAATTTTAGAAATTTTTTTCATATGATTTTCAATTAATTGGAAGAAATTGTGAAAATTATCCCATGGGATATATTTAAAACATAGGTGGAAGGTTTATCATGAGACTATGATCTATATTTTTATTATTATCATGAGGTTTTCTCATGAGGATTTCCTCTGTTTTCTAGGACAATTGTTTCTGGAGATGTATATTGAATTTGTTAGAGGTTTACTTGTGGGGTATTCCTCAGCTTCCAAGTCCAGTTTTCTAGGAACCAGATTATAAATATGATTGATTATAGTATGATCAGTTCTCTAGTCTGACCTATAGTGATTCTTGGTGATAATTCCAATCCATCTATTTTTATTTCTGGGATTTATTTTTTTATCCTTAATATGAATGTTTATTATTGTGAAATATTACATGGAAAATTTTCTATGAAATTGATATACTTACTATTGTTTTATAACTATGAAAAAGTTAAATGTTTACCATTTTTTCTATAAAACATCCTTACTTATTATCATGTCATTTTTTATTTGAAATAATCACACATGGATTATTATATAGATAATTTTTACAGAACACCTAGGAAGGACCTTATTGATACTGTTAGCTCACACCATGCTCACATCTACAGTTGTGTGAAAACCTATGTATTTCTTCAAATTTAGAGAAATAAAAGTCTCCATAGTGAGATAGTGAGGTTTCATGTCAGCTGAGTTGGATAGTTTGTGCTGAGATGGTGGGATTTCTTCCACACTATCACTTGAAGAAGTTGTTTGTTTTTGTTCCTTTACAGTCAGACTTGTCTCTCAGACATATCAGATACATTTATAGTTGTTTTGTTTCTATTATATTCTTACATTTCTGTTATATAGTTATTATTTTTCATTGTTCTTTCTTTCTCATGGTATGTATATAACATGTGTTTCTTCCGGTTGGGAGATATCATTCCCTACTGTTTGTTGTTCAATGTCAAGGTGCTTTTCTTCATCCCATGGGGATTGGAAATTCCCTTTTGTTATGTGATGGAATGGGTCAGTTTCCATGTTTTTGGTTAACATAGGTGGGTTTGTTAGAAATTTATATCAAAGGAGGTATGTCCCCATGATTCCTTGTATTGGGATGTCTGTTAGACTAGAGATGGGATTGTTGGGACTTGAGACGTATGTTGCAATAAGTTCCAGACCAACACTTGTCATGAGGAGACTCAAGTTTCCATGGTATATTGGGATATGTGTTTCTAATGTTGGGTTTTTTTTAAAATATTAGTTTCTACTTATGGGTAATCTGGTTGGAACTGAGATTTATTTTATTGTCTAATTGTACTTTTGTTTCGGTGTACAGAAGTATGTCTATGAGAAATATTCTATGAGTTATTTAGTATGATTCATATTATGCTCATTAAGGTAATCTAACTATTTATTAGAATCTCATCTAGGCTATAGTATGGGAACTTCATGTTGTTGATCAGAACATACCAAGAGTTCAGAATTTAGTTGATGAATTAATGCTTGGAGTTGGAAGAGAAATAAATCGATCGGGGGAATTCTTGCATGAGAATACATTTCTCTTTAAAGTGATTAATTAATCTTAAGAATTGGATGACTAGATAGATAGGATCAATAAAATCTTTGACTTCTTATAGAAACATGATAATATAAAGGTAAAGTGTGCAATGTTTATGATTGAGGGTTCTGGTAAACGATGGTGGGGTTTCATAGTCCAAACAGATAGACACATGGACTTGGATTAGAAGGGTGTCAAAACCATGTTATTTTCGCATTTTTTCCCAAATATTCTAATTTTGTAAGGGTCGTTAGAGTTTCTTTATTTTTATTGGGAATGTCATTTGGTATCAGTGTACACGAATCATTTTGCGGAGCTTGTCCATTTTTCTCCGAACATGGTGAAGAATGACTAGTTGAAGGTTCATAAGTACTTCTAGGGTTTGCAGCCAGATATCAGATAGTAGGTATTTATATTAAATATTTATACCTATGTAGATATGGTAGAAATATCTATAATGGAATAGATGAATATATAAGACAAGGTTGTATTTTCCTCCTCTTCTCTTTAATCCATTGGAAACTTTAGTGGAACACATGAGAAGAAGTGGAAGTGGCGGGATCATAAAAGGAGTGGTGGATGTGGGTCTCAGCAACAAGCCTCATTCACAACATAGTCTACAGCTACCATTATGTATCTGAATTTATGTTAGTGTGTCAAGGTTGGACACACAGTACATTCTTGTCCACTTATCTTGAAGATGTGAAACAGATGTGGGCATGTTGGTCACTTGCAGTGCTTCTGTCAGGATATGACTATGCCTCATTATGATCAGGGTTAGTTAAATCCAAAGGCTTCTGTGGGGTAGTCAAATGCTCTAATCACTAAATTTATCCATCCACAATCCTCAAAAGTGAATAAATTCCACACATTAGATGAGTTTCCAGTAGCGGTCGATGCATGTCCAGCAACTGGGATAAGTAATATCTTTATTGTATCTTTTGTAGAAATTTCTTTATTTGATACTAGTTCCTCACACTAGTTTATATCTGAATATTTTATTTATAATCATAAACATCCCACAGAAAAAATATATTTTTTAGTGGATTTAGCAACACCTCTTGGTAATCGGAAAGATCAATGATTTCATGGTTCTTTTTCTTTAACAATGGCCGATATAGAGTTGGTCTGGGATTTTCCCTTTCTTGATTTCAACCTGTTTGACATTATTATCGATATGGATTGGATTATCACACATCAAGCTAAAGATTATTGTTACCATCAGTGTGTTTCATTTGTTTTAGTCGATCGGAACTCTCATTTATTTTAGGGATAGTGGGACCTAAGGTCTGGTCGTACGAGAACTTCCCGCCCAGAGATATGGAGTTTTTTGTTTGTTGTTGTGATTGATCCCAATGACATTTCCTCTATTGTTTGTCTTCTAGTTGTTTCTTTGGACTTTTCTGATATTTTCCAAGAAAAATTATATTATACTCCTCCACAAATAGAGGTGGAGTTTATGATTAACCTAGTGTTAGGTACACGGATGATATCGATACCTTCTTATTGTATGGCTCAAGAGGAGCTGAAAGAGCTCAAGATTCTGTTAGATGACCTATTGGAAAAAGGTTTCATTTTACTTAGTGTTTTACATTGGGAATACCCAATTATCCTTGAGAAGAAGGCAGATGGTTCACTTCCATTCTGTATATACTATTAGAAGATGAACTAGGTAAAAGTTATTTACAAGTATCCATTTCTGAATATGGATGATTTTTTTGATTAGTTAAAGGGAGAAAAGGGGTTTTCAAATATTTATCCTCGTTCGGGTTATCATTAGCTTAGATTTCATGATTTTGATATGTATAATACATCTTTGAGTATAATTTATGTCCAAAATGAATATCTTATGATGCATTTTTTTTCTAACTAATGCTTTTCTAGTTTTTATGGCTTTGATGAATAATATTTTGAATTAATATCTTGGCTATTTTTTGGAAGTTTTCATGGATGTTATTATAGTCTATTTGAAATATGAGCATGAGCATGAGCATCATCTGAGTTTGGTTTGAAAAATAATTAGAAGTTGTTGTTTGGATGGAAATATTTTTAAATGCAGTTTCTAGATTCAATAAGTGAAGTTATTAAGACACGTAATTTTAGAACATGGATTATCAGTTGATCCTAAGAAGATGAAGGTTGTATTGTCCTGGAAATAATCAAAAAATTAATTTGAAATACAGATCATCCTTGTTCTTTTGGATATTTCTAATGGTTTTTTGAAGATTTCTCTAAGATGGGGTCACCTTCGACTACTCTTACCAGGAAAATAGATCAAATTCACAAATGATGAAAATTGTTAGTCCTCTTTCGATAAAAATAATCAACTTCTGACATTACTTCCTTTATTAATCTTACATGATCTCAATAAGCGGTATGTTGTGTTTTTTTATACTTCTAGTGCTAGTATGGGATGTGTGCTTTTATAGGATGACCATATGGTATCTTAAGTATCTTATCAGCTTTGTATGCAAGATAATAATTACACCACTCATGATTTAGACCTTGTTAATGTTATGCATGCACATAAATTTTGGCAGCACTACATTTTTTGGGGAAGGTACGCAACATTTTCTGATAATAAGTGTTTGAGTTATCTCTTTTGTAAGAAATACATGAATCTCGGACAGAGAAAATGGTTAGTATTCCTTTAAGAATTTGAATATGATATCTCTTACGCCCCAGGGAAGGGGAATGTCATTGATTACTCTCTTAAAAGGAAAGTACCATTATAGGCTATTTTGAAATTGAAGAAAGAGTGAAACCTTATGGGTATTTTCACTCAATTTCACCTGGATTATCGAGAGGATATTTCAGGTATGGTTCTGACCATTGTTCATTTATCATCATCTCTCATCGAATATATTTTTCATATCCAGTAATAGGATAATGAGTTCAGTGGAATTCATGAAATCCTTTATGGTGGGGGGACTATTTATAGTTGGTCTATCTCATCATATGGTATGCTCCACTTTGGGAAGAGGGTTGTCATCCCAGAATCTGTGATTATTTTAGTACTATTTAATTGTCACATATCCTTGTGGTTCGTTCATCAAGGAACCACAAAGATGTATTATGACATGAAACGTTAATTCTGGTGGTCAAGTATGAGGAATGACATTGCATATTATATGTCCTACTCTTACACCTTCCAATGGATAAAGTCATAGCACTTAAAACCCTTTGGTTTACAACATCATATTTCTGTACCATTTTGGAAATGTGATAACTTATCCATGTATTTTTTGGGATTACCACAGACTCCCTGAGGGAGGAATTCTATCAGGGTAGTTGTTGATCAGCTGACAAAGTCTTCGCATTTCATACCAATCAAAGACACCAATAAGGATAAATATCTGGGTAAGTTGTATGCACCTGAAATTTTGAGGATACATTGGATTTCATATACCATTTTTCTAATAGGGATCCTATGTTTAGCTTGATATTCCAGAAAAGACTTTAAGAGGTGATGAGAACTCAGGTCAAGTTGAGTGCAACTTACCATCCATAGACAGACTGTCAGACAAAGTGTGTGATTCAAATCCTAGAGGATATGCTTCATGCTTATGTCTTGGATTTCAGTGGATGATGGGATAGTCAGTTTGGACTAGTTGAGTTTTTTATTAACAACAGTCTTCAGTCATCAATCATATTCGATCCCTTTTATATGTTGTATGGTTTCCCGTTCATGTAAACCTTTTGTTGGGATGAGGTGGTCGAAGTATCTATGGTTGGAACATGTTTGGTATATGAGACATAAATAAATATTTAGTATGTACAAAAACATCTATTTTCATCCCACATTTGACAAAAATCATATGTGGATCGACAGTTTCATCCTTTGTAGTTTTCAATTGGTGACTGGGTTTTCTTGAAATTTTCTCCTTCGCTGGGTCACCATCATCTTGGAAAATAGGGAAACATGGATTTGAGATATGTTTTACGATTTTAGGTCAATGAGTAGCTCAGGAGGGTTTATTGTCAATTAGAATTACCAATTTAGTTGAAAGGTATTCATGATTTTTTCAATGTATCTTTTCTTTGAAAGTATCACAGATATCCCACTCATGATCTGAGTTAGTAATAAAATGATGAAAATCAAGATGTTTCTATTTTTTAGATAATATTTGAGATCATTGAATCACAAGTGAAAGTCTTGCATGGGAATTTGATTCCATTGGTCATATTTTTATGGTAACATGGATCAGATTATCATGATACTTAGGAAGGAGAGTCATTAATGAGGGAGTAGTGGCCTTATCCTTTTCGAAGGGTTACATATTCCACGTGACTTCAAAGGGATAGAAAGTATTTATGGTAGTGAGTATGTAACATATCATTACATTGATCATGTGTATTTTCAACTCTCCCTATGATCCCTTTTTGGTGTAGAGTTTTTAGATATTCATTTCTGGATTTTTTGTAGGTTCTAGGGGAATTTCATGCCATGTGACTAGGTTACACGTCATGTAATGGCATATGGGTGAAATTTGTGAGACAAGTTTATTCCCAGAAAAGTTACACTATATGATGTGGTATTACACGTGGTGAGTTAATTTAATCTGGGATTTTAATCTAATGTGAAATGTTTTTCAGTGTATTGGGGAATTGTGGATTTCAGGACGTGTAATGTAATTTCATGTCATGTAATTTCCTAACTAGGGATTTATAGGGAATCAAATGTGATTGAGTGTCTATTTTGGCTGTTGACTCTCCCTTTTTCTCATCCCAAGGTCCCTATTTAGTGATTTTTAGAGACACCATTCATTCCTGATTGATCATTTTAGCATTCAATCTTCATTGCGGTTATAGTGTGTCTCTCCAGATGAGTGATATTTCTTCTTCTTCATTTCCATCGATCACAGTAGCAGACTTGAGTTTCCTTATCAAATTCATTGGTCGGAGTTTTTTTATTCATGTCTTCTTCCATCTCCGTTATGAAATCTCACTTCATAGGCCATTAATTTGTTGGTCGTGGTATGTTGAGGGATCATTCTTGAGGTATGTGGTGTTTCCTCTTCTCTTCCGACCACTTTTTTCTAAATTGAATCTATCTTTAGATGTTTATTGGATTCAAGGGCCTTAATTGTCATCATTGCGTTTTTTCATAGATCCCTTTGTGGGTGTGTATCACCCGAGTTTTGGGGTAGGTGGTTTGGTATCTAGCCTATTTGGATGAACCTTATTATTCCTATTTCATAAACTAGTTTATAAAATTAATTTTCATGATTGTTTCTTGTGTGTTGAAATGTGTTTTTGAAATAAAAAGTGGTTTCCCCTGGTTGTTGATTAATGGAATGAATATGAGTATTTTGAAATCATTGAAATGGATTTGTTAAATGGTTTGGAAATGTTTTTTAAAGCATTGAAATGAATTGTGAAAATGAGAACTTGTGTTAAAATGGGAAATTGGGTGTAAGGTTTATCTTGAGGCCATTATCGATGTTTTTATAATTATCAAGATGTTTTCTCCTGGGGATTTCTTCTATTTCTTATTCCCTTGGTTATAGGGGTAAGATATTGACTTTGTTAAGGGGGTTTTACTGATGGGGTATTCTTATGATTCTTATGTCCGCATTCTATGAATTAGATTGTTCACTTGACTTATTATGGTATGAGTAGTCTGTTAGTCTGACCAATAGTGATCATTGATGATGATACCTATTCATATATATGTTTTTATTGAACTTTTTTTTCATTTATATTCATGTTTATTCTTATGAATGATGATATGGAAAATATTCATTAAATTGATATACCATAGCTTTTTACAACTTTGAAAAAGGGAAATGTTTACCATGTATTCTATAAAACTACTTTACTGCATATCAAGACATACTTTATTTGAAATGAGTGTACAAGGATTTTTATATAGATAATTCTTATAGAAATTTTTGGTGTGATCCTATTGATCCTATTATTTCACACCCGATGAACCTCTTCAGTGGTGTGTAGACCAATGTATGTCTGTCAATGTAGGGAAAGGCAAGGTGCCAGAGTGAGATGTTGAGGTTTCATGTCAGCTGAGTTGGGTAGCTAGTGGTGAGATGGTGGGAGTTCATATACAATATCACTTGGAGTAGCTATTTGGTTTTGGTCCTTTGTAGTTGAATTTGTCTCTTGGAGATTTTGGATACTTTTATAGTTGTTTTGTTTTAACTATTTTCTTACTATTATGGTATATATTTATTAGTTTTTTGTTGTTCCTTGTTGATATGTGTATATATATGCCATGTGATTGTTCATGTTGGTAGAAATAGTTCCCTCTAATTTTTTGTTAGATTCCATGGTGCTTGTCTCTATCTCAGGGGGATTGAGAATTCCCTTTGGGTATGTGATAATAGGTTGGGTTCTAGGATCGTGGGTAACCCGGGTTGGTTCTTACAGAATATTTATGCTAGAAATCACATATGAGACCTATATTTTGAGGTTTGAGATAATTTATTCCTATTTCTAACTCCATAAAAGAAATTAATGAGGTTTGGGAAGAATAGAAAGCTTATTCCAAGATACATTGGTCAATTTGAGATCATTGATTACATCAGAGCCATTGCTTATAGACTAAAACTCCCAAATAACCTATCTTAGGAACATGATGTGTTCCATGTATTCCTATTGAGAAGTATGTATCATTCCCCTCAAATTTTTGGAATCCATATGTGGTACTATTGTATAATGATATTTCATATGAGAAACAGCTGTTGAATATCTTAGATATTAGAGAGAAAGTTATAAAAAAATATGGTAAAGAACTTGATCAATGTGATATAGAGAAACCATAAGCTTGAATAAGAAAATTATTAACCACAATAGGTGATGAAACATAATTATTTTAATATTCTTTATTATACAAAATGAAAATTTTGTTAGAGAAATTTCTGAAGGGGGAGATTATAATTACATGATATTTTAAAAATAAAATTCAACTTGTCATTGAATTAAATGACTTATTATGTATTATAGTTTTATAAAACATATGAACTTACATTTTTTTTTTGGAATATTATATCCTATCAAAATTAAATTTCCTTTAATAACCATAATAATTAATAATATAACTATTTAATAGTGATTATATTATTTTTATAAATATAGGGTTTTGATAAGTTTAATTGACATAGACAAAGGAATTGATAGCCTCATCCAGTAGGATCATACAATATGAATCCCATTTATCATATCTTTAAAATAATATATAATAAATGGGATTTTCCCTTGACACATCCCATTCAGAGATCAAACAACTAAATCATGATTGAACCTCTTCAGGGGAGATGTTCAAGCTCATTAAGATCACGACCCAAATAATGTAGGCCAAAACACCCCATGAAAATATCACAATCATGCACCTTAACCATAGGGAGTTTATTGGTGTAATAAAGTGATATGGTTCAAGACCCTAATAATATGAATATTTATATTATATTTTCAATAGAATAATGGTTATATTTACTTCTTATTGTTATTACTTTATAAATTATTTTTATTTTGATGTCATTAAACACATATTGTATTTTTGTGTAATATGTAATTTCAACCAAGACATTATTTTTTATGAATTCATTATTTAAAAAAATACAATAAAATAATTTTTATTATATATAAACGATAATATAGTTTCTATGAAGATAGATGCTATTATTATAAAAGGTGGAAAACTATTTTTTTTTCAAAAAAAAGATGGTATTTCTTAATAAATGTCAATTATTATTTTAAAAGTGATAATTTAAAAATTTAGAGAATTATTTGTACAAAATAAAAATTTATTTTTGAATCACTACCTAGAAATTATCTAATGGTTAATTTTTAATAATTTTATGAGATAATAAAATTTCTATGTAAATATTAAATACGATATAAAATAAGGTGTGTATTATGACATTATAAAATCCCAAAATTTATGTAATAACTTTTATAAATGGTATCCATGAACAAATATATGTTTCCCATTTAAAATATTGTTTTTTAATTTTATTTGATTAATTTTATACTACCTTTATGAAACCTTAAAAACTTATACATTATTTTAATGCTTTAAAATCATTTCCTTATGAACTTGACTCACTTCTATATCACCATGTGTTATATTTTACTGATTTAGGATTTTGTACATATAAAAAATTGAAGACTACTCCTCTTTGGTAGATACCATGGGAAAATACTAGGATGGTTTTTAGTTTTTATTATAATATTATATAGATTGGAAACCATATGTTTGGGAAATAATGAAGATATCCCCTCTCTCTTCTTATATATACCCACACAATCCCCCATTTCCCTTCACTAAAAAACCATGGATCACATCTATAATCTTCTATCCCCTCTCTATATTTCTCTTATATTTCCCCAAACTCTCAAGAATATCCTCTCATGATTTTGGAATCACCCTCTCTAGGTAAGGTATTTTTCTCTGTTCTTTTCCATTTAAGAACCATTTTGTAATTTTAATTTTAATTCTAAATTGGTTTTAGTGTAATGAATTTATAATATCCCAATATTATCCAATTAATCTCCCAATAATGATATATCATTTTCCCCTCTCATTATAGTATTTACATAAGATGTTACTATTCCAAAATATAGTAAGGGTTCCTCCTCTTCCCCTCTTTATTCAAGTATTTATTTATGTTATTCATTTTTGTTTCCAATTCCTAATGTTGGGATACGTTTTTTCAAATCCCTAATACTATAATTTAGATGTACAAATTACAATAGACCCATTTTTCTCTTATTAAACCATTTAATAAATCTTTATGTGCTTCTAATATATTGACGAAATTTCACTATGATGTTTTATACCAAATGTTGGTGTCATGAATATCAACCCCATTTAAACTCAATGGTATTCACCAGGATGTAACTATCCTTAACTTATTTGAGATATTTATGTATTTAACACACACTCCATGATTTTGGGATTACAATTTACAAAATAAGTCTTTATGTTGTATGATCTATATGGCAAACTTATGCATTCACATGATATGAAAGCGACGAGTGCCCCAAAAATTATATAATGCATGAATGAATTGAGTAATGGTTTAGTCTCATTAGATGTATTTGTAATAAATACAATGTTTTTTATAATGTGTGTCCACAAGTTCTACCCATATAGATGAATAGGAGTTTTGAATAGAGTGATCCCAACATACTGGTCAAAGTGAACATCAGAGTGTTAATTATTACAAGTTAATTACATTAAATAAATTATTCAAATATATAATAATAATAATAAAGTTTATATTTAATGGTATTAAAGAATTATTTAACTCAAAATAATTAGATATAATAAAAAATTTATCATAATGAATATTATTTATTCCTGATTCATTAAAAAATAAGGTAGGGTGCGCCTTTTAATGAATCATTTTTAATCACATGGAATTATTTCGATATCAAATTTATGCGATTAAATGTTATAGTGGTAATGAAAATATTATGTAAATAGTCTAACCTATTTTTTGGTATAATATTTAATTTTTATAATCTTAGAGGGATTAAAAGAAATTTTAGAAACTAAAAATTAATATATATTCATTTTTAACCCATTTTGAGAGGGGTAATATTTAAGGTTTGAATTTTCATCCCTCTAAGCACTCCCAGGATCTAGAGAGAAACACCAAAGGAAGATCATTGCTTAAACGATCCAAGTTTTCAAATGGAACATGTGATATTTTGATGATCGAAAGGTTATCATAAAGCACATAAAATTCACACACTCTCAATCAAGAATCTATGAATAATGATCCAAGAGATGTAGGGAAATTGGGGATGATCTAGAGGATGTCATTTTTTGGTGCCTTTGAGAAACATCATGCCAGCGATGAGTGAAATATATTGGCATTGACGAACGAATAAGTTAACATTAATAGTAGTATTCATTTACTTTTATATATGCTTAAATTAATGTTTTCATGATACATGATTGAATTAATGAACTCTTATACTAGATTATATGTTATGACAATAATCCAGTTTATTTTTGTTTTTTGAAAATACTGGTGTTTCATGATTCTACAACTCATGAGTTCTTATAAGTCATATCATATTATTCATGAACATAATTAACTCAAATTTAAATTATTTATTCTTTAATTCAAGTAGTGGGTGTCGATATGGTCCCAACACCATGAATGAATTGTTAATACATGTTTTTATAGATTATTTTTTTCCATCTAAATTTCAAAAATGAGTTTATGAGTAATTAAATAGATATATATAATATTTATATTTATATATCAATGGGGTGGGGAGTTTCTTTTCGGGTGTTCCAAAAGATCTGGTGTTGGCACTAATTAGTGAATAGGAATAAGAGGGGTCAATTGTGACAAAATAGGTTTAAAAATAATTCTATAGTATATGTATAGTATTTGAAAAAATTAATATGTTGGAAATTGTGTTATATAAACCCATATACATGTCCATATTATCCACAAAACATAAATAAATTATTTCATTTCAATGCATTCTCAAGACCTTTTAGGTTTGTTTTTTTAGAGAATTTGTAAAAAACATTATCTACCCAATCCCATGTTATTTGTATAATTTGAACACTTTTACCATTATATAAGAAACTAATTAATCCATAATGAGTATTCAATGTCTTTCATAAATTCCCAACATTAAAAATTCCCCTACACACTTTATACTTTTTTATATGTTCATATATTAGGAAAATGGAAACATATTAAACAGGTGAGATCAGATTCTCCATAAGGGTAAACATAACAGATAACAAATGAATATCATTATTGAGAAAAAGATGATAATATGGGTATAATCAATATACATAAGAAATTTATTACTAATAGATGATAGATAATATAACATTGAATAATTCTTGGGATAATATAATACATGAATGTGTTTATAAAAATTATCCATGATAACATAACATAAAAATAATGATACGAATAATATTATGGCATCTTTTAAATATGAAACAAACATTAGTATAGTTAAATATTTCTTTCATGAGCCACACCATCAATGAAAATGCTTACAAGTAACATTAATGTACTCGTGAATAATTATATCATAATAAATAAACTTTTAACCAATTCATTTGAGGGAGATATAATACCCCATCCATAATTAATCCACACTTACATGAGGCACTTAGAAAGAATTCACTTTTCAAATCAATAATAACTCATGGAAATAAAGTGGTTTTACTAAAAAAAATTAAGAGGAAATCATTCATCTTATATCATAAAGAATGCATATAAAGAAAATGGGTTTCATTCAACATGTCAAAAAGAACCCATGGAATGAAAATGGGTTTCAAATAAATTTCAAATGAATTCACATAAGAAAATAATTAATAATTCCATCATTAATACAAAAAAGATAAAACCATAGAAAATAATTTGATATCCAATGACATCAATTAATATACTATGTAATTATCATTTCATCAAGATAAAAAATAATATGGTATTTAAAATGTATAGATAAAGTATATACAGGTATAAAAAATATTCCTCAATTAATCATTACATGGAACCTATTTGAACGCCATTTAATCAAATGAATTATAAAGAGTTTATTCATTGAGTGAATGAATTGTAAGAAAAAATAGATTTATAAACCTTTGATGACTAGTAAAGAAAAGGTTATTGATATGACATTCCAATTACTGCAAAGAACATTTTTTAATCCATTTGAAAAAGAATTTGTATGGTATAATTTGAGTAATATCATTGATCAAACATCATATATATCAAAGAAAAATGACTTAGATGAAAATCAATTTGTAAATTTATTTAAAAAAGATTCAGAAATAAGAAATATTCTTGATCTTTTGAAATAATTTTAAGATGTATATTTTATAAAAGTACGAGAAACTAATTTCTTTGATAACCATTAAAATTTATAGAGAATCATTAGTATGAAATCAAAAAGGTGGATGAATTACATGTTCACACATAAATATTAATATGATAATTGTTTAACATTTTATTTAAAAAACCACTTGATGGAAAAAGTTAAAAACTATTTATAAATTATAAAATAATTTCAAGTAGTATAGAATGAACATAATCAATTGTTAATTCATATATAAGAACATTTTCAAAATCATGATAAATAGAAATGGACTGAAGGAGGTTCATGTCCAAGAAGAAGGGACAATGTCAATTTCATTTACAAGAATCACATAATAAAAATATGAGTTAATGGTAAATTTCATTTTGAAAAGACCTTTAAAACCCCATGAATATCAAATGAAAATTATAAGATGTTTTAGAAAGTAAAACAATTCCCTAGGTGAACTATATTTTAAAAACAATCAAAACTTTTAAATAATATTAGAAACAAAAACCTTATGATTTGAGTGAAATTTCAATTAAAAACCCATTTTAAATTTGAAATATTATTAAATTGAAATAAATTTAAAATAAAACATGACATGGATCTTAGAAAACCAATGAATATAGTGAAATTAATTTATTTTTCATTAATTCTTCCAATCAAAAGGTATCTTGGTGCATAATAATAAATGTGTCGCAAGGGATGAAAATTTGAGATAAGTGTTGGGTCCACTGGGTTAGATACCCTGAGAGGGGGGTGAATCGGGGTATGACCGATTAAAACAATTTCCTCTTATAATCTTGTTTCACTGTTATGAAAAACTATCTTCCATCACTTTCCTGTTGCAAAGTATAAACAGAAACTAAATTAAGCACAGGACACAGTGATTATTACATGGTTCACCCTCACTTGGCTACATCCAAGGAGCATACACAGGTGATGTTCCTATGTACCAAATCCACTAAAAGTGCAATGATGTATACAAATTTTAGGCTAGATCACTTCTATGCCCAGGCTCACCGTATTTACAATGTTTAGGGTTAGCTCATTGCTTCCCCAAGGGTCACTCCCTGTTTCTCTCTCTGGCTCACTGCCGGTGAAGAGGATCACCTTCTTCCTCTTACTTTTCTCACTGCTCTGGAAAGGATCCACTCACAATTTAAAGACTTTTAGGTCCCTTCATTATCACTAATGAAATATACATCTTTAACTGTTGATAGATTCTCTATTGATGTCCAACTTTCACCCGCAGATGAATCTCTCTTTGTACCGGGTGTACCGGGCAACCCTAATATTTACGCGCAACCCTTTCTGTACCTTGATCATAATTTCCTTTCCTTGCACAAAATACACATTTCGTGCAACACCTCTTTTACATTAAATTGAATTATTTTATTTTCAACCTTTTCTTTACATGCAAATACAGCTTTTACGCGCAACTCTTATCTTTTATACACAACTTTTGCTTTACGCGAAAACTCTCCTTTTACGTGCAAACTTGTTGTTTACGTGCAACTCATTTGCATAATCCAATTTCGCATGCCATAGACCAGATACTCTCTAAGTCTTTAAATTCCTTTAATTAGAGGGGTCACATCAAAATTATAGACAAAATCCACCCTTTCACAAAAAACCATCCTTCCGCGTGTAATCCTCTTCGAGCACAAAAAACAAATATTCCGTGCAACATCATATTTCATGAAATATTCCAATTTTTTGCGCACATCAAGCCTTGCATATTTTTGAGATTTTGATCTCAAAACACCTCTTGCATGAAAAACCCCAATCCTCTATTTCACGCACCATGCTAATAATTCGTGCACCATATTCTTTTTCGCACTCCACACTAATATTTCGTGCACCATTTTCTTTTTCACGTACCATGATAATATTTCACACACCACTTTCCTTTTTCGCACACTTTCCATTTCCAAAAACTCATCTCTCCATTTTATGATTTTTAAGCCCAAAAAATTAGCAAACATAGGAAAATGGCACCACCTTGTATCTTCTATTTCTGTACCACCTTCAGATCATCCATTCCTTTTTCGAAGTTCTTCAATCAAACATGGATAGCCACCAATATCTAATGAACCTGAAAAATCACCTTGTAATCCCACTTTGTCAACAAATTATACATCTTTGTCTGCTTTGTGAATAAACACAACATGGAGGGTCACTTTTTCAACAAACACAATCACCTCAAAAATTCTTCAATGATGCCTTGAGGGATTTTTTCCCAACAATCTCCCCCATTGGGTTTGTTGAAAACACTCTCATAAAAATTCTCTTCACCTTGATATCTCATTAAAGCTTCTTCCTACTGCTACCACCCTTCACCTCTTGTGATTTTTATAGCGTTCAAGGATTCACTTAACACATATTCTAATCCCACATGAGCTATGATCACCATGAGAGACAAGGCTAAATGAAAATATCATCAATGAATCACTTCATTTCTGGCACCAATTTTTTATACGAAACGGATACCAATTTATAAACTGATACCAATTGTCAATCACTAGAAACCTTCTCACACTATTCCAACATCACTCTTCTACTTTTATCACGATCCTCAACTGTCATGATATATAGCCATTGAATGATCACTTCTAGCATCGTCATATTTAAAAACTCATGTCATCTACTTATATCTTCAACTCCTCCTCAACATTCAACTCCCCCTATCTCATTGCTCTCCCCTATCATGATGCTCCACCTGTCAGCTACTCCTCGTGTCTTCGACTAAGACATTTTCTCTCTTCTTTAGCAATAGTTTATTCCCCTTGATGAGTCATTATTTCTCCCTCTTTTTCAATAAACCCAAAAGTCACTCCTCTATGGTCTGACACATTGTAAACAAAACAAATTAGCACATTAGAGAAAAACATACCATACCTCGGGGTGAGGGGGTCCCATAGCCACAGTTTTTCAAGTGCGGGGTGTCAAATAAACTCTCAGAGCCAGTTGATGCCTCTCAAAAGCTTCCTTGGGTAAGGCCTTTGTCATAATTTCCTCAACCTAGTGCTCTGTAGGCACATACTTCAACTTCACTAGCCCTTTCTCAACTTTCCCCATGATAAAATGATATTTTATCTCAACATTATTTTCCCTTGATTGATAGACTGATTTGTTTCTAAGATTTATACGACTTGAGTTATCACATTGGACTCCAATTAGAGGTTTCACTTCTACTCCCATATCATCAAGATGCTGCTTCATCCACAATAACTGTGTGCATGCTTGAGTGGCCACAATATACTCAGCTTCTATGGTGCTTAATGAAATTCAATCATTAATCTTTCTTAGACAATCAATACATATTCCACCAATATAGAATTCACCTCAGGACGTTGATTTCCTGTCATCAGCTAAATTTCCCCAATCTGCATCAGTATATCCTAATAACGCTGTCTGAGATTTTTCATTATACATCAACCTAAAATCCACCATGCCCTTGATATACTGAAGTATTCTTTTCACTGAAAGCATGTGAATTTCCTTGGTATTACATTGATATCATAATGCTTGGAAAGTGGTGAAAAAAATATCAGGTCTCATAATTGTTAGTTATAGTAAACTCCCAATAATCTGCCTGTAATATATGATATTAACTACTTTGCTATTATCATCTTTCGAAAATTTCATCTGGGTATCAACCGGAGTCTTCATCTCCTTGGAATTTTCCATTCCGAATCTTCTCAAAACCTCCTTGGCATATTTGGATTGAAAAATGAATGTGTCATTCCTTCCCTGTGTCACCTGTAAACCAAGAAAAAATGGCAAGTCACCAATGATAGACATTTCAAACTCATGTTTCATAAATTTAGAAAACTGTCTACACTATGCTTCATATGATCGGCCAAAGATTATGTCATCGACATAAACTAGTACCATCGTCCTTTGATTAATATTGTTTTTGAAATAGATATTGTAATAAACGCCACCATGTTGGAAACCAAGCTTCTTCCAATATTGATCAAGCCTAGAGTACCATGCTCTTGGTGCTTATTTCAGCCCATATAACACCTTATTCAGCTGAAAAACCTTGTTCTCATCCTCATGAATGAGAAAACCATCTTGCTACTCAATATAAACTTCTTATTCTAGAATCCCATTCACGAATACAGATTTGACATCCATCTGGAATACTTTGAAATTTTGTTGTACTAAAATGGCTAGGAATAATATGATTTTATCTAGTCTTGCAACCGGTTCAAATGTCTCATCAACATCTATTCCTTCTATCTGGGAGTATCATTTTCACACTAGTCATGCTTTGTTCCAAATCACTGTGTCATCTTCATTCATCTTGTTGAGATATACCAATTCAGTCCTGATGAAATTCTTATCTGTTGGGATTGAAACAATCTCCCACATCTGATTCTTCTCAATCTAATCCAACTCTTCATTCATAGCTTGAAGTCAGTTTTCATCTTTTGCTGCATCAGCAAAGCATTTTGGCTCTACCTGAGATAAGAAAGATGTATGCTCTAGTGATTTTATTCTTATTGTCTAAACTGGGGCTGATAGATCACCAATGATATTATGCATGTCAATTTCAACTTGACTCCTTGGTTGTTGTACAGATACAAATTTTATTTCCTCATGATCATCATCAGTATCTTCTTCTTAATCAGCATCAACCACTTCTTCTCTCCCTACATTGCTTTCCTCTTCTTCACATTCATCCATAAATTGTTCATTGCGTTGTTGAATTATCTCTTCATTCTCCACAATTGTGACATCATTGCATTCAACAACTTTTCTCAGCCTTTTGTTAAAGCATCAGTATGCTTTTCTTTTTCCTAAGTAGCCAAGGAATATCCCCTCATCTCCTTGTGACTCATATTTCCTATGTTTTTTATTTGTTGAGGATGAAACAATTACTTCCAAAGATTTTAAAGTATTTCACTATTGTTTTCTTTCTATACCACATCTCATATGGAGTCTTTCCTTCCTTTGGATACAACAGAGCTCTGTTAGAATTGTAGACTGATGTCAAAACTGCTTCCTTCCAAAATTTCTCTGGTTTGACTTTTTCAATGGGCATCATTTTGTCCATGTTGTTGATGATCCGATTTCTCCTTTCAACAACTCCATTCTGTTGGGGAGTTCTCACTATGGAAACATGATGCCTTATCCCCTGTGTCTCGAGATAGCCTTCCACCTGACTGTTTGTGAATTTCGTACCATTATCAGTATAAAGCTTCAGAATTATCTATCTGAGCATCCTTTCACACTATATTTGGTACTGTTTTAAGTATCTGAACACATCCGGATTATGGGAAATAACAAATACCCATTCCATTCTTCTATAGTCATCATTAAAAAGAATGTAATATCTCTTTCCATCAATTTCTCGTTGTGTGATAGGCCCACAGACATCAGCATGCACCAATTCGAGCACTCTTGTTGACTTCTTTTTCTTTGCCTTATATTTATTTCTGATTATATTCCATTGTTTACATGCATTGCACGTGTGAGTATGATCACGTGAAAGCTTTTTTAGGTCTCTTGCTGCATCACACTTTACCAGATCTTCCAGGGATGTTTGACATAGATGACAAAGTCATTTATGCCACAACTTGTTTTTTATTCTCTGGATAGAAACCACATATCTTCTTCTCCACTTACCAGGTAGAGATTTATCTTTGTTCTTTTTTCCTATAGAACCACTACCATGTCTCTTCCTTTCATGATACATAACTTCTTATCAAACCTTATAGAATGTCCTAAGTCACATAGATGACTGACACTGAGAAAATTGTGACTGAGGCCTTCTACTACTAAGACATCAGCGCATATAATCTTCTTACCCCCAAACCTAGCCTTTCCTGAGCCAATAATCTTTAGGCCTTCATCATTTCCAAACTTCACAACTCCTTCTTTGTAATATTTTATGCATGTAACAAGATTTTTATTTCCTGTCATGTGAGATGTGCAACCGCTTTCAAGGATCTACTCACCTGAATGGTCTGATGCTTTGAGGGTAATTTCGAAAACCAATGCCTTCTCCACTCTCTTCTTTTTTGTCTATATTCTTGTCTTCATACTCTTTATAGATTGTGAGTTCTGATATTTCTTAGAGTATGATGGACCAACATCATCATGTAAAGCTGTAAATATATTTTTCATCTTCAACTCACCTTTTGATTCATTCATATGCTGCTTCCGAACATTTTGATTCTACTTCGGCGCATTCCTCTTTATGGTTTATGTACAATATCTAGCCATGTGCTCAAATCCTCCACAATAAATGTAGAGTCCTTCAAAATATTTTCTATAGAACCATTCTCTGTTTGGATGCCACCTTTGTTCTTGTGTCCTTTGGTATCTTCTTGCTATAGAACATACATTTTGTGAGTGTCCCATATTTCCACAACAATAACACCAGATGAAAGGTGCATTTCTACCAATCACTTTTATACTTATAGTTTTTCCTTGGGTTCTTTGAATATTTTTATTATGCATTGTACCCACATCAATTTTAATTTTCGAAACAGGCACTTGTGGCCTAACTTCAACCCCGACTTCTTTCTGTTTCTGATCAATCCTCAAATCAGCCTTAACATCTGAGCTTGATTGCTGCTTCTTTCCTGCTGAACTAAAAGGCTCCTTTTTCATCTTTCCCATCTTCAGAATATTATTCTTTCCCAAGAATGTGATTGGAATCAAAGGTTTTTCCTGATCCTTAACTTCTCTCCGCAGACAGAAAACTTCCTTTTCAAGCTCTTCGATACTCTTAATGTGATCTGTCACTGTGATATTCATGTCATCCATCTCCTTACTCTATTCTTCAATCCTGAGTTTTTAATCACTAACTGAGTCTAAATTATCTGGAACTTATGACCAGATTTTCTCAATTTCTTCCATTAACTAAGAATTCTCTTCTTCTTGCAGCTTCATGTAGAGTTTGTCATCACGGACAACATTTTTAGCTGTCTTTGTTTTATCTCTCCAAACATCGATATCTTGAGGAGCAGCCTCTAACTCTACTTGCATATCAACTCTTCCTTCAACTTCTTCTTCTTCATCAATGTTGGTTTCTTCCTTCTTCTGAGTACTACCGAAAACTGCCACCATAGCATTTTCTCCACGATCTTTTCAGTTTTCTACCTCTTCAACCACCTCAACCTCAGACTCATCTGAACTATCACATTCTTATGAAAAGAGATTATTCTTCTTAAATAAATTTCTCTTTAACTGATTCTTACCTTTACCATAGGCTGTAGACCTCTTCTTTATAATTTTTACTTCATTAGCATCATCATCTTCTTGGAACCTTTTGAGACACCTGGATGTAAGATACCAACCTTTCCACATCAAAAACCATCCAGTAGAATTTTCCCCTTGAACTTTCCTTTTCCTCTTTGAAGATTTGATGAAAGAAATTAAATCACCTCATCAGTATCTTTATCCTCCTGAGACTCTTCAATGGTGAGCTTCTCCATGGAATTGAATTCCACCTCCTTAGATTTCCACTTTTTCACAGCCTCATTATCATCATTCCTCATTTCATATGCAACAAAGGTACTGTGCAAATTGTCTAGTGTCAGCTCCTTGGGATATTTATCTTATAGTATTGAAACTTTTGGATTTAACTGAGGTGGATGTATTCTCAAGATGAGATTTATGATCTTTATGTCATTAATGACTTCTCAAAGACCCCTCATGTCTTTAACAACAATATTTACCCTATAAAAGAATGCATCAACAGACTCATTCAAGTTCATTTTCAAATCATCATACATATTCCACAGAACTTGCAGCTTTTCCTCTCTGACCTTTGTGTCTCCTTTATATATATTCAATATATTTTCCCACATGGAATGTGACATTTTTCATTACATCACCTTCATATAGATAGCATTAGATTGGGCTCCCCCTAGAGTGTTAATTCCCTTGGAATCAGCATCCAATTCTCTACACTCAGCTTCTGAAAAAGTACCACTATTAATATTGGTTGTTATACCATGCATTGCTACTGTAAACCCATCCATTCCCAAAGATCAAAAGTAGTGTTGTATCTGATTCTTCCATAGCTGAAAATTGTTCCCGTCGAAGATCGAGATCCCTTTATGATTGGTGACCTCCATTTTGAGAGAGAACCACTAATATTAACCTTTCCCTATGATACCAATTGTCGTGTCCACTGGGTTAGGTACCCTAAGAAGGGGGTGAATCAGGGTATGACTGATTAAAACAACGTACCCTTATGATATTGTTTTTTTATTAAGAAACACTCCCTTCACTCCCTTTCTTGGTGCAAAGTATAAATGGAAACTAAATCATGCACAGGACACAGCGATTTTTATGTGGTTCACCCTCACTGGGATACGTCCAAGGAGCAAACACCGGCTATTTGTTGATGTACCAAATCCACTAAAAGAGGAATGTTGTTTACAAAGTTTAGGATATGTCACTTTTATGCCTAGGATCACTGCCTTTATAATGTTTAGGGTTATGTCACTACTTCCCCAAGGGTCACTCCCTATTTCTATCTCTCTGTATCACTGTCGGTGGAGTGGATCACTTTCTTCCTCTTCCTTTGCTCACTAATCTGGAAAGAATCCTCTCACAGTTTAATGACTTGTAGGTCCCTTCATTATCACTAATGAAGTTTTCATATTTAACTTTTTATAGATGCTCTGTTGATGTCCAACTTTCACCCGGATATGAATCTCTCTTTGCACCGGGTGTACTGAGCAACCCCAATTTTTATGTGCAGCCCTTACTGCACCTTTTGCGTAATTCCCTTGCCTTTCACAAAATCCACTTTTCACGCAACACCTCTTTTACGTGAAACTGACTTCTTTTACATGAAACCTTTTCTTTACGCACAAATATTGCTTTTATGCGCAACTCCCATCTTTAATGTGTAGCCTTTGCTTTATGCGCAAACACTCCTTTTATGTGAAAACTTTTGGTTTATGTACAAATCATTTTCATTCTCCAATTTCATGTGCCATAGCTCAAATACTCTCTAATTCATTGTCTTCCTTCAATGATAGGGGTGACTTTATATTTATATGCAAAATCGACCCTTTGCGAAAAACCCTCCTTCCGTACGTAATCCTCTTCGAGCATGAAAAAAAAATCTTTCGCGAAACATCATATTTCAAGCAATGCTCAAATTTTTCATGCACCTCATGCCCTTTCCAATTTTTGAGATTCTGATCTAGAAACACCTCTTGCGTGAAAAATACAAATCCTCTATTTCGCGCACCAAGCTAATATTTCATGCACCAATTTCTTTTTTATGCATCACGCTAGTATTTCATCCACGATTTTCTTTTTCACACACCACGCTAATATTTAACGCACCACTTTTTTTTCACGTACCTACCTTTTCCAAAAATGCATCTCTCCATTTTTCAATTTTCAGGCCCAAAAATTTGGCAAACACAGGAAAACAGCACCACCTTATATATGCTCTTTTTGTACCACATCCAGATCGTACATTCCTTTATCTAAGTTCTTTAATCAAACATGGATAGCCAACAACATCTCTTGAACCCAAAAAAATCACCTTGTAAACCCCCTTTGTCATCAAATTATACATATTGGTTTTCTTTATGAACAAACACAACATGGATTCCCACTTTTTCATTAAACACAATCACCTCAAAAATGCTTCAATGATTCCTTGAGGGATTTTTTCCCAACAATAAGACACCCATAACTCAATTCACGCCCAATCAAAATTTTCAGTAAACTATTGTCTAAAAAAAGAAACTATCTTAATAACTCATTTTAGAACCATTTTAATATATATACCTCTTTAAATAATAAATTTATAATTATTCTCTATAACTATATTAGTTATTTATTATCCATTTTTGATAGTAGGCGTGAGTAATTTTTAATCGTTTTGAACTGGTTTGTAATAGCATTGTTTTTATTAATTATTTTCTTAAATTTAATAATTCTCAAATAATAAAAAGTAATAGAATTGATGTTTTATAATTATTTTTAATGTTATAATTTAATTATATGGTATTTTTTGTTACAATCCTTGGAATGAAATTTGCGATGAGAATGTTTTTATGACTCATAAAAAACAAAGGGTTCTCTGTTAAATAATGATTAAATTTTTTTATTTCTATTAAAAACAAAAAAAACTCATAAAATATATATTTATATAATATATTACTAGAAATGAAATTCCTATAGTCCTTTATGATATAAATTTTTTTGATTGTTTAAGTAGGTGGTTGAACCAACCCAAACAAGAACAAACATTAATTAATGGCTGATATGAATTGATTTTGATATAATATAATCATATTAGAAGGTGGAATGGCTTTATTCTCCCCCTCTCTTTGGCACTCTTGTGTGTCCATCACCCTCTTAGGGTTTCTTCTCCTCTAGCGTTGGTTCTCTTTCGGCCTCTGCGCTCTCGCATCCCTCTTCTAGGGTTTCTCCTGCTTCCCAGATGGTTCCCCCTTTCCCCCCTTGTCTTTGGCACTCTTGCATCTCCCTCACACTCTTCTAGGGTTTCTCCTTCAACGGAGATGGCTCTCCCACCAATTTATGTGGTTCATCTTCGATTTCTTCCACCTATTTTACCTTCACGTCTTTTTTTTGTATGGGTCTCTTTTTGTTCTGCTTATTAATTTCACTCTGGTGAAGACGGTCTAGTTCCTCTTATTTCACGACGATGACATCTGCAAGGTGATCCTGGCGATCCAACATTGGTTTTCCACTAAGAATTCATTAAATCTCCATTATGCGGCTCTAACCTCTGGTTCCTCTATGGCTCTCCAGGTTGGATATGGAGTGGTGGTTCTATGAGGTTTTGGGTTATGTGTTTTAGTGGTCGATAGATCTCATGGTGATGTTGGCTCGCTACTCCTGGTTTGTTTGTTCCTGTTTTTATACTCTTCATCATTGTCATTGTTTGGATCTATTGGCCGCTCAACCATTGCTCTGACCTCATGCTCTGCTTCTCCCCTCCGGGTCAGAGCCAGAGCGGTGGTATCAATCTGGTTTTGGGAGGTGAGGTTTGGCGACTGTCATCGTTTCAAACACAGTTCTTCGATGCTGTTTTTATGTTTTGGGTTTTCTTCCCCATTTTATCAGTGTTGTTTTGATTCTTTTGTTCTGTGATGGTGGAATACCGATGAAGTGTTATTGCTTTCTTTTTGATTTGGCGATATGTTTTTGGTGACGCCAGTGGTCTTCAACGATATCTGGTTTGTGGTTGGAGGTTGATGACGATGTTGTGAAGGATTACGACGACAGCAGTGGCACTCAGTTTGATGATGACTGGTGATGGAAATAGTGGTCTCATGATGATGATGCGGGTGATTCTTAAATCTGGATCTCATCAGGTTTTGCAGAGAGTTTTTGAATTTTGAAATTTGTAATGGGGTTATTTCTTTTCTGTTACCGCTGGAATGTGGGTTACCGCTCATCCTTAAAGAGACTTTTGAAAATAAAATAAAAAATGATTTTTGAGGAGGTAATCATATTAAAATATTAATGATAATTTATATGGTTTATTAGTGTAATATAACATAATTGGGAATAATTATAAGAATAATATAATTTTTACTTTTTATTTTTTAGTATGAAGAAATCTTCATTTTTCTCTTAGAATGCTCTTTTAGATGGATGAATTTACCATGGTTGGTCATTACTCATATTTTTAATAATTTTTCAAAATTTTATTTATATAAGAATAATAATTTAATAATAATTTCATTTTCATGGATGCGGTATTCCACACGTAAAAATGAATGATGATTTCATTTTCCATCGAACATGGATAAATGGTCATGTAGTTTATCATTTAATAATATATAATATGTTAAAAATATCATACATGTATATATTAAATTTACACTTACAGTTATCCTTCTAGGGTGGTGTAGGAAAATGAAACATGTCACATCAGGAAGATGGTATTCCACACAATCTATGCATGACAGTTTCATTTTTCATAAAGGAAAATATAAAGGTTGTTAATTTTTGTTCCATCATTATAATAACATAATTGTATAATAATGATACTTATTTTATCATTTTATTATGTCCCAATGGAATTTTAGTAAGAATAAGTGAACATACTATTTTTACAAAAAAGGCAATGACTGAGGTGCATTTGGTTTGGCCCAATGGTTAATTGTAAGGGGTTCAATTTATTGAAAAATCATATAAATCATGTCAGTGTTGTAGTTACCAATGGAAACTTCTAAAGGTTTCCACAACCACAGTTGGGTATAGAAATACTTTCTAATATCTAGTGGTTAGTTGGGGTTTCAGACTCAATGATGCTTAGGAACTCACATTGGTCGATAAGATGGTAGGTTGGGCTCATAGCCCCCTTTTGGTTTGTATTGTCGCATACTTTGGGACTCTCTTAATGAAATAATATATGTTCATGATTATATTCATAATCCCAATATTTGATAGGTTTCCCTAAAAAATTACTATAGATTAAATCCTTTTATAAAAAATGAAGGGGATCTCATTAGTGAATCCATTTGTATGTATCTAAGGATCTTGATCCATTTACCATTAGTGAGTAGCTAATTATATACTGAAGCCACATAATAAGTAACTTCAGAATTTTCTACCATATTGGGAGGTAGTTAATATTTCCAAGAGGTTATTGACCCATTATGAGGTGTCCTACATTTCCTATCAATTACTAGAATCAAAACCCATATAGTTTGTTAAAGCTCGTGCAGTTTAATATCATGAGGAAAGGACATATATGTGGGAAGATAGGCATCGATTATTTAAGATCATGTCTCAAGGAGACGTACTACATATCCTGATTAGGGAAAGAGTCAATGTTATCATAGTTCCTGCATTCCATTGGGATTGGACCCAATGTAAATTCCCTTACATGGAGGTAATCATATCATGCCACTCATTGAGGATTTCACATTGAGGTTTCCCTAGCTAGTGGAGATTCATGATGTGATTGACATGAGAATTCCAAATCCCTAATCCCGCATGATACATGATCAGTGTGAGAAACAAGGGATAATATGTAATTAGTCTCATTGCATATTGATTCATGAATTATGTAATGGGAGAGACCTTGGGATGTTTCAATGGATCACATGTCTTAAGAAGGTGTCGAACATATCCTTTTAATACTAGGAATCAATTTAATCATAGTTCAGTTAGCCTCTCAGTCCATTGATGGATGAGGCAAAATGTTTAACCCATGTGAGTGATTAGGTCTCGATGGTGTAAATGTCAGAGAAATGAGGGGACTTACACCGAAGTGGATGCCTATTTGAGATTAGGCCTTATGAAGGAGTCCTATGTGTCCTGGTTATTATAGGAATCATTGTTCTTATAGTTTATTTGCTTGGTACATATACACTAAGATTCCCCTTATGGAGGCTGGATAAGGTTATGAAGTTTTGAGACACCCGCATGAACTATCCCACTTGTATTCTTGGCATACAATGATTGTATTCTCAACATGCCTTGAATTTATGACTGAAATTTTTAAGGATTTCATCTTGAAATTTCCAAATACAATAATATGATCCAGTAGACTTGACTGATGGAAATCTTATAATATTAATTTCATGTCTGAAGATCGTCGCTTGACCAAGGATAACATGTCTGAAGGACATCGTAAGACCCTCTCGGCATGTCCTGAAATCCATCACATGATCATAGATAACATGCTTGTATGAAATTTCATTATCAATCTTATTTTATTTTGTGTCATCACGGATGCTGGATGACATGATTAGAGGGAATCATGAGAGAAAATGTGACATGTCATGATGGTGATGCATCATCCAGGTTGACATGTATGGTGGGAACTCCGAAACCAAGTTGACATGTCTAGAAGACATTGTCAGATCTAGCTGTAAATACTAGAGGACTTCATAAGATCTTGTTGACATTCTATGGTGCTATCATGGGACTCAGGTGACATGTACTGATGCCACCATATGACTAATGTGACATGTGTGCGGGACACCACATGATCTGGATGGTCAGCATAGTGGGCTTCGCGATACTTGGGAGTCATGCATGGGTGAGCCATATGGCTTTATATTACATGTTCAAAGTACTTAAAATGATTAAAATAGCATACCAAGGGAATGTAGAAATATCTAGGTGACATGTCCTCATGTTTTTGTGTGACTTGGGCGGTTGATGAGATGCACATGAGGATTAGAATGTATGTTCTTTTCATAAGTCTCCCATATTTTTAGTATTTTTCCTAGACTGTTATTGAATATGCCTTATATTTGTTTGATGTAATATTATTTTAAGTCTCCCACGATCAAGAAGATATACAATATTTTCTTCACATGACTCACCATAAGTCCTCTATGTAATCTATAAGTGACCACATGAAGATCCTATGTGTGTTTCATGATCACCCTAGTTGTTTTTTCCATCTTACATGATGAAAATATTTACTGGTTGTGATATCAGTCGCTCCTAGAAACCTGTTCTACTGCTAGGGTACATCGGTTCAAGGTTCCAAGTAAAATTTCTTGCATTTTTTATACTGGGGTGGTGGATTTATGGGCCTTTTCTCCCTGATTATTTAGTTCTTTGAGCAGCATGTATCACAAAAATCCAAGTGGATTCGATGGAGGGATTTGATTTCATTCATTGCAAGAGATCATGGTGTAGTTAATTTTAGGGACATCACATGATTTTTAGTGACCACAAGACCATTTTGTCAATGCCCTATTTATTGGATTATAACCAATTAATTGGTCAAACCTAATCATGTGGAAATGACGAGGGACTTAAATATTTTTAGTCAAATATGTCTAAGGGAATTCACAAGATAAGGTTTCCTATTAAATGTCCTTTGCGTTATCTTATGTGATTTGTTTGATACCTTTTTCAAGACAACAAGGGCTTTCCTGGGGTGTTTTATGAGATCATATCGTCACACTGAATGGATTTTGTGAGGTATTTATAACATCTAATGTGGTATTTGGAGACTATTTTTTTGTGTGTCATGAGTTTTATGACTACAATAGGCTCCCACAATTTTCCATCTTTATTTACTTATTTATTTTACATGGTACTGTTGTCTCATGAGTTTTCTTGAGTGTTTTTGATGACTATCATTCTCCCCATTACTGATGTGTCGTGATAAAAAAAGTTCTTATGGTGATACAAAATCATTATCATGCAAAAACCATTTTATATGATATTTGATCCAAAGAAAGGGTTTAAGACTTCCTGGACATGTTTGTGGCCTTTTTCATGAAGAGGGTTAAATGACAGCGGGCTCTTGCATAATGAGATGGACAAGTCAGCAGGGTCTTGCGGTATCTTGAAAACCACCCGGGGAGCATCGCTTGATTTTTATGGCTTCAAGAGTTTCCCTTATTTCCACTTTGTATTTAATTTGTTTATTTTACAATGTATTGGGATCTCAAGAGGTTGAATGAGTATCACTATATATATCGATGATGATTTGAGTGACCAATAAAATGTTTTTTTGGAGATGTGAAACTGTTGTCATGGAAAAACTCTCCTCCTTGATTTGAAAACTAATGGGGAGAGTGAGACCATTTAGACATATCTGAATCCCTTCACGTGATGGGGGTGATATGTGAGTGTGCTCTTGCATGGCGATGCAGACATGTCTTCAGGGGCTTGTGTTGTCTTGTGATCAACTTGGGCATGTCATGTGATTTTTATGACCATAATAGGTTCCTACGTAATGGAAATTTTTCACTTATTTTCCAAAGGGTTTTGAATGTATTTTCATGTACAAGCCTCCTAAAAGTTTTTGTGACCTATGGATGATCCTCTGGCAGCCATTGCACTTTTAGTGATTATATAAGGTGCCTTCGCAAGAGCAGTAGGATGTGTCAAAGGGTCTCCATGGGATCCTTCACATTCCAGGTGATGCATCTGAAATTCTACATGACCTTATGTAGGTATTTATATCACATGTATCATGGAGGTTCATGCAATCCACGTTATCATGGAAACCTTCTTTTTCCTTTTTTTGTAGAGAAAATAATCCTCATGTCTATGTATTTCTTCCTTTTTAAATTTTTTGGTGATCATTTGGTGGGTATCAACAAATTTCCCCCTCTTGAGTGAAGTATGTGGGGATAAGCGATCACTTTTGAAGAATATAAATTTCCACATGAGGCATTAGAGATATCACTAACTGGTATCTTGGGAAACTCTTGGTCTTCTTGGTGACATTTGTAGTTCATTGTAATTCCCTATAAATAAGGGGGTTAAAAGTGGTTCATTAACTGGATACTTCATATCATAGATCTCATGCACCATGTCTCTATCATGTGACCTCTTCATGAGACCATCCCAAAATAACAGGTCATGGGACTTTATCATGAGACTATTTAGAAATAACAGCTTTGCATGTCATTATTTTCCTAGACACCAGTTTGAATCAACCATGAACTAAATTTCAGTAATCTCTTGAAATTTTTCCGTAGTGATATAGGGATTCCTTTTAAGATTTCATGGGATCTGCTATTTTGATCATGTTATCCTTTTTTACTATTTTGTGGCCCATCTCACCATGTCAAGGCCACATGATCACAAGTATTCATAAGGGTCACAGAGTCTATCATATCTTCATGAATTAGAAAATTCATGAATCCTTTATACGATTAAGAATTCCCTACTGATTCATGTGACGCATATGAAGCTACTTGAGTTTTATGTATTTCCATTGTAAAGATTTTATTTTTATCTTCCTCGCATATGTAACATGATTTTGTCCAGATGGATTTCATATCTAGTAACAGTTCCTCTATAATGGATAATCAAAGGGGAGTGATTGCTGGAAACCACATTGATAACCCTTGATAAAGTGTGAGATATGATAATGAGGATTTGAATGGATTCTTCCATTCATACTCCATAGTTATCCTTTATCACACTAGCTTCCTCTAAATGTGTTTGTCTTGTTGGATGGAATTTTCAATATTTATTTAGACTAAAATATATCATCTTGTTAGGTTTCATCTTCTCTAGAATATATTTAGATGACAATTGATGAGGATCGCTTACAGGTTTCAGATTTATCCTAGTGTTTGTCTTATATGTTGGAAAAACCTTTCTTGGGTCTGTACAGCTATGAATTCTCTCATCATCCCATTGCATAGAGTTATTCAAGTATATTTTCTCAACTATGAATAATAAATGTGGTTGATGGAGCTAAAAATGGGATATCCATCCTGGTGATAACTTTTTTATGAATGGGAATGGCCATTTTGGGTTAGCAAAAATGGTTTATATTTTTATAAAAAGTTATATACTATCGATTTTTATGAAGCAGTATGGGTTTACCAATTCATTATTTATCGCCAGTATAACATTATCAGAGAATTGGTCAGTTGTTAGTGTACTGGCACTAACTCATTACATTTTTCTCATGGTGAGGTAGGAATCAGACACTGGGGAATCTATCAACTTGGTGGGATACACCCACCTGAAAATATATGATGAGTTCTTTACTGTAGTACATTTATATATTGACCATTTATGAACTCCAGTCTTAGCAGGATATATTCTCATCATTGAGAAAGAAAAGTTTTGAAATGAGATATCTATGCATTCACTCATCTCTTTCAAATTTGTATCATCATTTTCATTTACCATAGAGGTTCTAGGAAGGCTATTATATTCTACCATAGGTTCCCTTACTTGTGGGTTTATGATAGTTTCAGTTTGTATTGGGACATTTTGGATGTCTAAAAGCATACTTCATGGGGATACCAAGTGAAGTCAGAGAACTCTCCAAGAATTTGGTTGGAAGGCTTCATGGCCATGTTTCTAAATGGGTGGCTTTTCCCATACGGGGAATAGAATTTTGGAATTCATGTCAGCACACAAGTGATGGCAGTGCAGCTAGTGGAGGGATGGTGCCTTAATATGGATGTGTTGAACCCCAGATGACATTACGTACTCTTGGGCCACATTCGGTAGGGAAACATCCATTATAGGATTAGTGAACCTTTATAGTCATTTTTTGTATAGATAGAGGATAATTTTAACTGCTATGAATACTAGAATACCACCTGGATCCCTAGTTCCTTATGTCGTCTGTGGTTGCTAAACATATCTAAGGTTGGATCCATGTCACGAGACCTTGATGAGGTTACTGATGTGTTATGTCGATTTGATGAATTTGAATTTACCCCTTATCCTACATTGATTGGTAAAATCATTAATAATGGTGGTGGATCTATTGATAAAAGTTCATATAAGATCACCCTTTGAGATGGGGATCTTTCAACTATGATGGATGAGCTAATCATCTTTGAGCCATATACACCTCATCAGTTTTCTCGTCAGTTTGGTTACACCCAAAGGGTCTCCCCTATTCCTTCGTCCAGTGTGCGGGGAGATAAAAACCTTCGGATCATTTTCTAGGTTTTGATGTTGATGTAACATGAAGACACTAATAAGGATATAAGCCTCTTGTGTGTTGATGATCATGCCTTTCTTACTTTGTATTACGCCTTGGCTTTGGTAGCATCCTACATAGGTGGTGTTTTAAGAAGAATGGTTTTACCTGTGGACAAATCATTCGCTTCACTGACCCCTCTGTATATAGAAATGATGGAGTTGATTCGAGACATGGGAGATACTTCAATGAAGTAAACTCATTCTAGATACAAACCTCCTAATAGCAGGATGGAATAATTCATAGAAATTATCCATCCGACTCAAGTAATGGGCCATGATCTTGTTGAGGGAAGAATATATGGGACTATTTCTCCTACTTACTTAGCATTTGTCAAAGCTCAAATAGGTCACAGACTGATCTGTATGTAGATTAATGCCTTAATTTGTAAGAATTCAGTTGAAAAATTTCATGATTAATAGGAATGTCTTCATCAACTATTTAATTATTTCGGGGTAGATGATTTTATTTTCAACCACTGTACAAAATCATGAGACAAATTATCCTAACATTAAAATATTTATCCACCAATGGGAGGGTCTTGTGTGATCTTAAAGTCAGGGTTCCCCTTACCGAATGGATGATGGAGGCCTTGGGGGCATTGGTGAAAATTTTCCAGTTTATATCATATTTTCAAGTCCATATGTATGCCTAGGTTGGGAAGATATAGAGATATAAGGAAATCATATCTCTCTTAAATTTTGACCTCTCACACTCATCATCCTCATTGGAAACATATAAAAAAATTGTTGAGGAGATAACTAAGTTAGCAGAGACTCTCTAACCTGGGGTTGAATCATAAGAGGTTTGGTGGGTGACACTTCTCCATTCAATTGATTCTTCTCACCAGAATCTTTCCAACATGGCCAACTTAGCTAATCAAATCTTATTTTAACTCATTAATTGAAATTCACTCTATTTTTTATAATATTCATGGAGAGACTATAAAATTTTGAGATTAATCCTATTTCACACTATCAAGGAATGGATTTTATGAACAATTCATGTTATTGTCCAATTTTATTTCATTCATGATGTGCCTGGAATTTTTCTGAGGTGATGTTATATGAATCGCCAATAATACCCATCATTTTTATAATATCATGTAAACCTGAATTCATATATTTGAATGTTGAAATTTTAATATCTATTTCTTTAGAAATTCTCATTAATTCCCACTAACATGATATTCTTCATTGATATGTATGTTATAATAATCTTGAGATTACCTGATTCACATGACAATTTGGTTAGAATATGTGTCGTATATGGATTGTGATCTTATATTTTTCTGAAGACGATAGTCTTGGAAATCATATATTTATTTTTAATAAGGCCATATGGTGATCCACACAAGATTTATGTCTATATTATCCTTGATTACTAAATTTTTGTTGTGCCATAGTTTTGGTTATTTTATCTTTAACCTTTTATCATTTTTGTTTGTGGATTTTAGCTCAGACCTTCTATCATTGTAGTTGAGGGTATTTTATCTTGGACCTTTATTCGATGCATTTTAGGGAATTTTAGATCAAAACTACTATAGTTGTAGTTTACGTTCTTTTATCACAGACCATATATCATTTTAGTTAGTGTATTTTAGCTCAAACCTTAGGATTATATGCATTTTAAAGTCTAACTATGATGACATGATTGATGATTATGGGATATGGTGAGGACATACTAGTAATGAATTAAAATACACTAGGATTCAAACTAGTATCATAGTGTTGTTGAGGTTCACAATGATTAGATATCCTTTCCTGTATGAAGGAGATGCATCTGGTTGGTAGATAAAATCCCTGATGTGTTTGTATCATTGTCAAACAAAGGTTCCTCCACTCTTTTCCAAGGGTAATGGAAGATTTAATATAGTAGTATTGGTTAATAGAGAAACACTATAGATGTTGGGTCCACTTGTATTGTTGGTATGTGGATGTTGTAAATCATGTGACAAGTATCTTGAATTGATTGATAATGGAATCGGGAATACATACAAAGAATAACCCAAGATACCCTAA
Organism: Viscum album; assembly: GCA_963277665.1. NCBI lineage: Eukaryota > Viridiplantae > Streptophyta > Magnoliopsida > Santalales > Viscaceae > Viscum > Viscum album. The sequence continues at coordinate 196,412,850 of OY728135.1, read as the reverse complement.
TGTTACGAGTTCCACCGTGGTGTCATCAGGGCCCATGGGGTTTGAAGATCCTTTGGGGAACTTGTAGTTGGTTATTCCGAGACCATTATTCATTGATATCATGGTCAAACTGAGGTATCCCCACTCTTTTCCAAGGGACCTATAAGGCTCAAGTGTCTAGTCAAAGAAGCCGGTGTGAAGGTAAAGTTATCTAGGAAGGGTTCTGGCACATTAGGGATATTTACCTCTTAAATTATGAATCAGGAGCACTACGCCTTGTGGTTTTGAATCACATGGTTTGGAACTTCAAATGGATTGAGAACGGAGTGTCACATTATAAATTTGAGAAATGATACAATACACAGTGACATAATGTTGAGGGTGTATAATCAACTTGAATAGTCAGTTTGCAGTAATTGTAAATCATTGTATTAGAATATCTGAGCTAACTAGAGGTGGGAACAGATGTGTACAGGTCAACCCTTAGTGATGGTATGAGACTATACAATTACACACATTCAACACGATAAATAATATACTTTAGGGGGGGATTTATAGGATCTTATGGTCCATTTATAATAGTATTTCCCTATTACCAATATTTTATGGGGAGGTTGCACTATCTTCATACTTTAAAACCACGAAGGTGGTTTATGGAATGTATAATACTTATGAAATTTTTGATCACCCTAAAGGTTGTGTTACTTGCTAATTAACACATTATCATGGTGAGGAGATGTGAAACCCATTTACTGTAAATGTTTCCTGGAACCAGAGGTCTAGTGAGCATAACTCAACTTTGATTATGGCCAAAATTCGGTCTATATGGCCTGTATTTTTTATTTATTGGTGCCCTAATTTTTTCCAAAACAATGGAGGTGAAGAATTTAGACACTGAAGACTTGAATTTTTCTTAGGAACCCCTTAGCAGGATTTCAACTTGAAATTTTTTTGTCTCTATCACTAGTAATTTAACATCATGAGATTTGAACAACTATTGGCTAAAGATTAGGGTCGTACCACTTTAACCAAATTGAAGGAAATTTAAGGTCATGAAATCCATGGAACTGATATGGGTAATGATAAAAAAAATGTCCTAATTAGGATAGCTGGGGTCATGTTCACTCCCACATAATTCGGAACATCAAATGAATATGTTTTCAATCATTTCTCATGTTTCTTAAGTCATGGGAAATTATATGAAAAAGTAATGATGGTGATGGTCTAGAACACTCTTAGGTTATGATTCAGGACAAGGTGACATCAGGATCATGAGGATTAGAAATCCCTCCTTAAAAATCGAAGATTTCTCTAGTTGGTAGGACTAAAACCTTATGCATTGATAGAATGGTCAAGTAGAGATATCACTTTTCATTTCAAAAGGAAATGAAAATTTTGAATCCACTAGAGGTGCTTGATACATGAAGTGTTATTTATAAAATAAGTTGTTTAAAAGATAGTCAAAGCACCTCGTGCTCTTACTGATCATGGTAAGTCTCTTATAGTGATTTTGTAAGGAATAATAGTTGGGGATGTCCTATACATTTTTATTTTTTGTAGTGGGATGGTATTTTTTATGCAGTTTTAATGTCGTGGGACCAACAGATTTTTTTTACAATTTAACATCATGAGGTAAGGACACATTTTTTTCCTTTCTATTTCACATCATACAGTAAGGACATGGAAATGGACATGAAAAATTTTAAATGATATATTACATGAAAAAGTAGCCCATACACATATATAACTCATATGTAGGTGAAATGAGCTAGTATGGATCTACCCCTTTGAATTTGGGGTCTATTGTTTCATCGGTTGTTGAAGTTGGGCCCAGTATTGGAGATCTATGGGTCACTATTTATCTTGTATTAACAGTAATCAAGACACACATAGTACTTTAATGAGAAAATTTCATTAAAGGTCTGACTTGTACGTAGACATAGATATTTGTTTCCATTGATTATTGTAGCTGGGATCAATATTGGAGATACAGACGTCACTACATATCTTGTGATGATAGTAATCATGCTACATGGATTTCCTGAGGAACTGTGCAATTTAGAATTGTGCAGGAAGGATGTAGGCTTATCAATATGAAAATGGTTATTTTGATAGGACCCAAAGATGAAAATATAGGAATTTCTATGTATCTTATGATAATTTGAATGAATCCACATGTAGTTTTTGAGGGAGGATCTTCTAGAGAAAGCCTGACATATAAAAAGGGAGGGGATATTTTTATGCTTAATTGTTGTGATTGGACATGGGTTTGGAAATTTAGGCACACTAAGTGTCCTATGATTTCTAAATTCAACTCACATGTATTTATTTAATTTAAATTGTCTTAATAGAGCAATTAAAAACAACAGTGGTCCTATTTTTCAAGGTTTATAAGAATGTTCAATTTTATGTCGTGCAAGGGATATCAACCATGAATTTTAACGTCATGCGGTGAGGAATCATGGTATTCCTTTTAAGGTCTTTAATTTAGAACCATGATAAACTTATAATGATTTTTTTTGCCTTGTTTTTTTTGGGAATCCCTTACTGAAATTCCTATGCTCACGTGAGCTATGATTGGTGTGATGAAAATGGAATGTAAAGGGTTCCTCTCACCATATAGAGATGGTGATGGAGAGGATAGGGGTATTTTTAATCATGTGGTGGAAGGAAAACTATATTGGATTGAGGTATCCCCACATATAACATTGAAATGAGAATCAATCCATATATAGTTATATAATCCCATGATTTATAATGTCATGTGGTAAAAGCATTAGGTGTGGAGTTTAACCACTTACGATAGGGACGTGGGTGAATCAACTTGAAAGAAGGGTAATTTTAAGGATCTATGTAGTTTGATGTCATGTGGTAAGGACAAGGATTAACCTATGTTAATGGGAAGTAACACTATAGTTGGCCCTAAGAATAGAGGTCTGGGCATCACTATGTATCCTATGATGGCAGGAATAAAGTCACACATAGTTCTTGGATTAGTTGATTCTCTATGTGGATCTGATTCTCATATTTGGATGGGGGAATTTCATAACTCTTTCACCCAGATCTAGATCTTGTGTGGTGATTCATTAGTGAGATTGTGTTTCTCATTCAGTTTAACATCATGTAGTTAGGACATCTTTTGTGCAGTTTAATGTCATACAGTAAGGACCAAATCTATACAGTTTTACATCATCTATTTTGGATGTGATAATTCTTCTAGTTTAATGTATTGATACTATGACTTGGGTTGCTTGATATGAATGAAGATGATCTATTGTGGGATCTGTGAAGTTTAACCTCATACGGTGAGTAAAAATCCACACATTTTAACAACATGTGGTAAGAACAAGAAATGTCATGTAGTTTAAATACTTTCTACCTGGAGATGATGCTTCATAACAGATATTCAAAGTATTTCTAAAGAAACCTCACATTAATGGGGGAGGTGGTGTGACCCATTCCCAAACCATTGTGTCCAATGAGTAAGATCCATTGTGATAGACCATATATATAATATAAACCCCTTCTCATTTGGGTTAAATCTTTGGAGGATCCTTCCCTAGTATCATTGTTTTTCAAAGAGCCAACACCATTTCTTGTGTGAGGAATGAATAGAGGTGAAACTTTCTCTGAAAGACTCATGCGATCCAATTCTGATAGACTTCAATGTTGTGAAATTTATACAGCATATTCTCATCAAGATTATCTAATTCATCCATCCTCTTTTAAAATTTCTCACTATCTGAGAGTTATCCACAAATGGCTATTCAGAGCGAAGGTAGTTGGAATTATATGGGTAAAATTACCCTATCCCCATAAACCAATGAGTATGGAGTTACTTATGTATCAGTATGCATGGTGGTATGGGAATCCCATAAATCATGGTAGACCTTGTCTAACTAGTAATTATTACCCTTTTTCACCATCTAATAGGTTGTATTTGTAAAATTATTATTAAAGGTTGATATCTATCTATTTTCTATTGTATAATATTGAGATGAGTGATTAGACTTCATCTTTTACTCATTATGCAGTTTCTTCAACTCCATAAAATAGATGTTGGTGTCATTTTTTGTCAATATTGTGTTATAGACTCCTAACCTGGTGATGATATTGGACTATATGTATTTGATTTTTTTATTCTTCCTGAATTAATTAAGGCGTATTTTCTCATCCCATTAGTAAAATAAGTTAGTTGTAGTAAGGATGTAATTGAACATCTTTGTTATGGCTAGGGGATATGGTCCCACAACATCCATTCCCAAAACCAAAAATGGCCAGGAATATTTAGATGTATGTAGAAATTTTGGGGGATGATGGATGATGTTTTAAAGGATGTGGAATGCATGAAATTTCATAGTGATTACTATATAGTCATGTATCATGGTTTTCTTATAGTAACCCAACCCCCTGATTTGGTGGGAGAGCCTCCTGCCAGACGGATGAACACTACAGAATCATATATATACTTATGTCATAATGGAATGAATCTCTATTTATGTTATGGGTATGAGCTGTATTATATAAAATCCCATATTGTATGGGTATTTTTACTCATTTCTTTCATCCTGTAGGTTAAATTTCTATATATAGCACCAAATCTATTCCCCTCTGGATCAGTCTGTTTGGAGAGTCCCATTTTGGAGATAACTGATTATAGGATCCATCCAACCAAGGGTGGATATCAGTTCATCACACTCTATGAAGGTTTTGACTGGATTTATTTCTTCTATATAGAAGATGAATATCCCTAATACCATTCTTCAGTGCGTGATACAAAATATTTTTTCTCTTGATTAGGGTCGGCCAGGACTATGACAACATTAGCCAATGTGTCAGTGTTATGATTTTGTAATTAGGGAATATGATGAAATGTGGGATCAAAAAAGGGAACTCTTTCATCAGTCCCATAGTGTATCTATTTATAGGGAAAATTTCTTATTCTTTTATGGAATATTATTTATTGTTTAGTTTTATCCCTAGTTCTGAATCCCCTGTGATATTTAGGTAGGTTATATGTAGCTAAAGGGCTAGTTCCAAGCTAGTGTTGAGGGCTTGGTATTCAGCCTCATTATTCAAGAAACCTCTATATAGTTATAAATATTTGGTAAAATCTTATTTTTCTATAAATAAAAATAAAATCCATAAACCAGCCCAATTGGGATTTGGGTTTTTCATCATTTTGTCGATAGGACATCAGGAGGCACCAGCAAAATACATCTCCCATATCTAGGGAGTTTCATGGGCATAGAAGACCCCCTCATCTAGGACCTTAGTGTCCACCAATTTATTCTATGGGGAGGGATATTCCATGAGGAAATTGGCCCAGGTTTTACCTTTCACCACCTTATGTGATTCAAAATGGATGTCATATTGTGAGAGAATTACCGTTTATCATGCCAAGCACCAAGTTTGTATGGGGAGGCCAATGATTTACTCGAGTCGATATATACGAGAGTCCATATGGACCTCAGTATGTTCCTAGTAATTCTTCAACATCTGCACTACAAATATGAGATCTAGGTAGTGGTTTTGGACTTCTATGTATGGGGTCTTAGTACCTCTCATTTTTCGAATAAGGTAATAGAGATTTTTCTCACTCCCTGCATCATTCCTATGTGTGTGGATAGAGCTAAGTGATCATTCCATGGTGACCACATATAATATTATTTTTACCTCCACTGGTATAATTAATATTGGTGGGTCTAGTAGAAAATATTTTATACTTTCAAACAATTCTTGGTAGTCCTCGTCCCATTGGTAGGTGATTACATTCATCATTAACTAGGTGAAGGGGAGAGCTTTCTCAGCCATTTTGTCTATAAAAATCGAAATATAAGTTATGGGTACTTGGATTCCCCCTAGTTATTTGAGGTTTTTAAGGGGTTTCAGTGATAAAATAACACTAGTATTTTCTGGGTCAACCTCAATTCCATGGTGTTATGCCACAAACCCAAGGAACTTGCCGGATGTTACCCCAAAAGCACATTTTAGCTGGTTCATCTTCAGAATATATTATCACATCTTGTCAAATACTATATGGAGATAATTGAAGTGATCACATCGCGTTCAATATTTGAAAACCCATATGTTGACACCACATTCCTTTATTCTTCCAAAGTATGGACTAAATATATGATGCATTGCACATTGATATGTAGCATCAACATTTCTTAATCCAAGAATATAGAAAACGATTGCTTGAGGCACTCTCGAGGTAGTTTCTTCTTCATCTTCATGGTCCATATTTATTTTATTGTACCCTAATAATAATCCATGAAATAAAGGGATTATAAGCCAGTAGTTTTATCGATAAAGTGTTATACAATCAAAAATGGGAAATCTTCCTTTGTGAAGAGCCTATTTAGGTCTCTAAAATTGATGCAGACCCTAATCTACCCATTCATTTTCTTTATAGGGATGATTTAAGAAATCCATCCTGGGTATTTCACTTTCAAGAAAAAGTTTTATTTGAAGAAAATTCAACTTCAACCTCTACATTTGTATCATGAGAGAGTTCTGTCATCCTAGATTCCTTCTTGAAGACTCGATTTTCATCAAGTAAGTTGATATGGTGTGTATCCCCATATGCATTCAATTTAGTAATTTATGTATAATTACCAAATAAAACATATCAATGTTACTTTAGAAATACGATGTAAATCTTTTTCCCCTCAAGAGGAATGGTGGTAATAATTATTGATGGTCATGTGGATTATTTTGTTACCAAATTTTCCTATCTAATCTCGTCAATTGTGGTGGAGAAAAATTCCTATAATGTGGGAGTTTGTTATAGAGTCCATCTTCTTCTTCTACCACCTCTGCATCTATAGATTCATTCTTAGCCAAAGGCTGCAACTTAGGGTCATCTCGGTCATTGTCATGGTGAGAGAGGCCATGAGAATAGACATTATTATCCCCTACTACCTGAGTCATTATAGAGAGATTCTAAAGCTAGTTTTCTTTTATACTATCATTGGTGATAGGAGAGGCTTTGGCCTCTGAGACCAGTTCTATCACCTCAACTATATTTATGGGGAGAACATTTTTGTTGTTAATCATATGCTATGGATTTATAGGGGCAGTCACCAAGTTGTTGGGAGTTGAAACCAGTATATACTCATCCATCATTGGTGGTTTTCCATCCCTTTTGTATAAATCGTCTTCTGCATATGTCCCTTATTCAACACTCAAAGGGGGAACTATCACCATGTTATATTCTAACCTTTCCATCAATGGGATATTTCATACCCTGATGAAATATTGAAGGTATTGACACATGGTTGTGGAGTTGGGGCCTTCTAAGTAGAACATTGTATGCAGTGTCTCGATGGATAACAATAAACTCAATGTTAGATGTGAGATCTCTAAAATGAGATTGAAGATTGATCTTACTGAAATTTCTTTACTAACGCTTATCATACCCTTGAATGGGAATATTTTTATGAGATATATACCCTTATATATATCCCAAATGTCAGAGGTTTTGAACTAAGATGTTGTTGGTCTTGGAACTATTATTGATCAGAGACCTTTGTACATTGACATTATTGAGTCTTAAATAAACATATAGGTGCCTAATGTTCCCTTGGGTGACCTCTTCCTAATAATGTTTAATCAATGAGATGGATACATAAAATTATAATTGAATGGTATACACTCGATAAACCTCTGTAGAAACTTATATCTAAAACTCTTGTAGGCTTTAGAGGGTTTCGATGAGTTCCTCAGTGAGTTATTTTGAATTATCGAGCACATATAGGATTGAGATATTGACTAGGAAAATCAACAACTATTTTATAATGTAATAATTTTGTTCCATAGGTTTGTACTTCTTGATGTAGGGTTTCACCTTACTATTTGGTTTAGGATTCGAGGCATTTTTAGGGGACATGCCAAGTGATTGTGAAGAGGTCAAGGTGGAATATTATTCTAGTGGGGCAGGTCGTGTCAACCATCCCCATTGTTTGGGATGATTAGATAATCACACCCCTTCTAGGTGTTTATGTAAGATAAATAGGCATGAACGACCACTGGAGGGTCTTGAGACCCCTCCATATCTCTATTGGTCTTGATGGAACATTTTCTCATGGGTCTTAGCTGCATATATATCATCTGGGGGATGTGACCAAAATATTGGGTCTGACTATGCCAATGTTGTCCAATGTATCCAAGGTTCCTGCGCATGCAGCCTCAGGTTCCCAATTTTGTGTGGGGAACTCATACATGGATTTTTATTAATCATCATTGAAGGGTTTTACCAATTGTATCATCTTGATAAAAAAAACTTTGTTATCTTCAGCCGATGATTGTTTTATTTGGTGGGGTGGTTCATATGCTTCAGATGTTGTAGGGTGGAAATCTACAAGATTCAGAGCTTGAATTTGAGTAGAATATGACTTCTCCTATTCTATTTCCTTCTACTTCCGATGGTTGTACCCACCATTAGGAGTCATATCTAATTTTTATTATTTGGGTGGAAGAGCTATTGTGTGTTTTTTGAAATTATTCTCCCAGGGTGGCATGATCTTGTTCAACTATTTTTCATGACTTTCAATTGTTGAACTTCCAATCATTCCTAGCCAGAACATTCTGATAATCACTTTCCTTTTCTTAATGGGTGATGGCTATGAAAACCACCTACTTTGAGGATTTATCCATCACAACACGTTTTAAATAAACTATTTCTTAAAGGAAGTCTTGAAGATGAAGATATCCAATATATTATAATCCAACGTTCTATAAAAAGAGTAGTAGTCAGGATGGTTTGTGAGGTTGATCTCATTATGATTCATGGTTTATGGCAGCTTAAAAATTTTATTGTCCATGGTAGTGAGGAAATAACATGGGACATGTTCATTTTGGAAGGAGTATGCTTTATTCAGCTATTCCTCAAATACTGGGTGACCCTGATTTCTATATGCTTCTTTCCAAGGTTGATTTTGGGGTTGTTACTACTCTATATGAGGTGTTGGGAAATATGGGACCTTCCTAGGTGCTTAGATAGGAACATCTATTGGTTTTATAGTGAAATATGAAACTTATTCTTTGTATACCCTTTTTCATTGTGTTGTGAGAATGAGTCGATAATTTAATCAGGTTAATTGAATGGAATATTCTAATAATTTTATCATTTATGTGAAATAATAGAACTCAACATGATACATTTCATGAATGAGGTCGGGCTTCCATCTGACCAGACACCCAACCTGACCTAATAAAAGGCCCGAGAGGCATTCCTGATCCTCCCGAGCTAGCAACTAGACCTTGGAATCAAGGATAAATCAACTGGGAATGATTTCTCCAATGATGGATAGATATACAATAACGAAACAGGGTTCCCAACAAGAACCAATAATAGTTGAACATCAATAGGTAAAAAAGAAAATCTATATACAACTAAAGTAAGGGAAAATGATGAAAAAAACAAAACTAAACCAAAATAGAACCAACCCGATCATCATTTGACCTCACTACCACCAACATCCATAAACTAGCCTGGTCCAAGGGAAAATTGAAACTAGAAAATTGAACCTAAAAATGGCCTAGGTCTATCGATGTCGAGTGAAAAAAGTACGGTGTAAGAATACATAGCCCAGTATATAAGCACCATAGAGTGTATACATTTACTTTCCCAAAATAGACTATGAATACTGGTCTGAAATATGCTTATAATGTAGGTTTTAATAATTTTAAATAACCAAATAGATCTTTAAAAAAATATTTTTTAAATCAGAACACATAGTTTTTCATTTAAAATGGCTTTACATTCCAAATCCCAATTCAAAACAAAACCCCAATTACAAATTCATGTCAAATAATAAAATGGGCTATGATGAAAGTAAAGGAAATTACAATAGTATCCATAAACTAGTAAGGATAACCAAAATATGTATTAGAATTAAAATAGAATATATATATGGTAATCAAGGGTGTTTACTAAACATATCTTGAAGAAATCATTGGATATACTCTTTTCTAACCCCCCCCCCCCCCCTTCAGGCTTATGATGTATCTCTATAGTCAATATCCAACTTGCCTCTCTAAACTAGTCAATCTAGTGGCATGTCCCACCTATCCTCTAAGAAAATCTAGGACATAGAAAGTTGTATAATCATGTTCAATAAGTAAACATATCTCTATCCTCTAGATGACACCCAAAAATCCCATGATAATATTTCACGGTGAATGGGGAGGTCCTCACATGTGTGGCTTAAACTGAAACCCACAGCCACCATGCTTGCCAAGCCCAAACATCAAAACCACCAATGTGATGACCCTCTCCTCATAGGGTCCACAATAAATCTTTCCATCACATGTCACCTCATCCAATATGCCAACTGGGCATACATGTCACATAAGTTCCAAAACCAATTTTGAAAACATCAAAAGGTATCAACTGGGACTTCACATCATTAGAGTTTTACCACTACTTTCCAAAATAATATAAAATTACAACCATGATTTTAAACATTTTCAAATACAAATATATTTCCAAAACCATTTACATACCAAGATAAAAACATACAACAATATGAAAGGCTCCAAATAAGCCTTTAGACCATTTAGTTACCAATCCACCTTCCTAAGTCCTCAATGGGCTAAGCATTGAAGGGAACATTTGAAGCCACGCATTTAGTTCATTTTGAAACAAATAAACCTTTTAGAACATGTGGGGGTTTTAGAAGACCCATTTAGAAAGATAAGGGATAAATAATATAAGAAGAAGAATGGAATGGTTCTTTTGAAACATGGGGATTAAGGGAATCATTTTTAAAGAAAGTTGTTACCATTTTTGTTCATATTCCTATGTTCACCCCATAAAAATAGGGATATGATCACATCCAATGGAAGACTTTTCCTAAACAATAAATATAACCAAAAACCACATTGTATTTTTATCACTAGAATCACCACAAATCACCAAAACCCACACATTATTTAAACCACCACAAGGAATTACAATCACAATTAAAACACAATTTATGACAAGAAATCAATACCAAAAGCCAAATAAAGATAAACACAATCCAAAAGTATTCATTTTAATTTCAAAAGACCAATTGACATTTCATGAAACACCTTACATTCATATATACTGGATTATATTAATTAAATTCCATTGAAATCTCATATTTCACAAAATCACCAACATGGAAACACCACAAAAAATATATACTAACACACCATAATCATTATAAGCACATTTATAAATTATTTAAAAACCTCCAAGAATCAAATAGATTGTTCTGAAAAGGAAATGGACAAAGACACCTACCTCACTAACATGCAAACACAACGATACTCTAAGAGAAGGTGTAACTAAGCCTGACAAATGATCTAAAAAACTAGAATAAAAAACACTAACCTTATGTAATAATCACTGTATGGTTCATACAAGAGGATTATGATCCAAGGAGGATGAAATAATAAGAATAAAAAGAAAATAGAAGAAGGGAATCAACAAAAAAACCAAAGTAAACTCACCTAGAAGCTAGGAGGAGCAGACATATAGGGAGGAGAGTCAAAGGGAAGGATCTTGGGGGATACCTTCATACACCAGAAATGTACTAAAGGGTGGAAATATTGAAAGGGATTAAAATATAAGTGTGGAAAACATAGAATTTCAAGTTTTAAGAAATATGGGAAACTCCTGGGGTTGGCCCCACAGTTTTACAAACCCCCAACCTTGCACACCCTACTAGAGAGAAAGGTAACCATGTAAGGGTTAGCCACATGGTTTGGGAAAAAGTGAGACTACTGTGCAATTCAGATATTTCAAATGAAAGACCCATTCTGCACACTTTCCACATGGTTTCAGCAAACCATGCACAAGTCATGCACCATGTCCATGACCTACAAGACAAGTTTCATGGTTTCTTCTAGGACTCTTACAGTTTGGCCCAAAACCTTAATCAAACCATTCTAGGGAAACCTTCCAAGATGGAATTTAAGTGAAAATACCCTCAACCTCAAATATTTTTGTAGTTGACACCCAAATGAGTACACAAACTATACACATACCCAGAATTCACCCAAAAACTCCTAAACTCAAAAAATAACACTGAGAACTCGGCTTGGACCTCACCAAAAATATATAACTTCAACAAATGAAAAAAATAAAAGAAAATTCACGGTTTGGGTATGAAAATTATTACCACCAAAAACACTTTATGCCCCCAGAAATTTACTCAGTTGAATGATAAAAAATACTTGATCTCAAACCTGAATGAAGCTGAATGAAACTACAAACCATGAGGTGAACTTTCACTCCACAAGTCACACCCGACCAACACTATGAAAAAATAAAATGAATCCCATAGTGGATATACCCACCACAATAACTCAACTAGAACTAATCAACACTAAGTAAACTATCACAAACAGAACACCTAGGAGAAACACATATCATTAGCGAACCGACCCAAAATTCATCCATTCCATAAGACGTGATCATCTCTAAATAAAATCAACCCACCGACAAACTCAAATCCACAAAAATAACAATTGATCTTATAGGAAAATGAGATCATCAAACCTTTTACAACAAAATGGAACTTACAATGAGAGGGAACTCTCAAAAAGAAAAGATATTACACTACTAGAAATTAAAGCTATATCCATGGACCTATAGCCACGGTTTTATTGGTCTGTGGCTATACCTTTCTAATTTCCACGGTTTAATTATGCCACCGTGTCTATACCGCTTCTGTCAATTTTTCCCCTATTCTGTATCAGGCTCATCCTCCCCCAATCTGCTACTCACCTTACACTACTCCTCCCCAACGACATCTCCTCCCCGACGACTTCTCCCTCCCCGGCCTCTCCTCACTGTGGTGCCCTCCTCGACGATGACTTCGCCTCCCCGACCTCTCCTCTCTAACCTCTCCTCACCACTGCGCCATCCTCCCCAAAGAACTTTCTCACCTCAGTGCCCTCCTCCATGATGATCTCTCTCACTACAGTTCCCTCCTCCCTGACAAACTCTCTCACTGCAGCACCCGCCTCCCCAGAGACCTCTCTCACCACGACGCCCTCCTCCCTGATGACCTCTGTCATAGTGGCGTGCTCCTCCTCGACGCTTCTATTCAACGCAAGACAGCCCTCCATGGTATTTTATACCATATTGTATCATCAATGATCTGATTTTTACTGTGATTTGAATTTCATGTGATGGTTATTTAGATCTCCCTTACTCTTGAATATATGTAATTTGGGGTTCATAAAATCCATCTATGAAGGATTTATATCTACCCACTAAAGGTCTAGATTCCTCTTGGGATGAATTAAAATAAGTATGTTAACCACAACATACAAGGCATGGCCATCATACCATTTTTTCATAGAATACCATTCATTCCTGAAGTTGAAATATTGTGATATTTCTACTATAATTGAAAGAGTATATCAGTATGAACACAACAATAATTCATTCCCATTATATAAAATATTTCAAAACCATCACACGGAACACTTATATATTGAAACCGGTAAGAAGACAAGCTCCAAAACTGGATCTAAATGCTAGACCTCTTAGAGAGACAAAAAAAAGTTCTTGGAAGAATGGGAATAGTTCATATATTACAAACATAGGGAATCCCCATGTGGAAGAGGCCTGTGAAGGAATGGTTAGTGTCAAGGAATAAAATAATTTGTATAAGGAAAAATAATTTAGGTAGAATGTTTGGAGAGAGAAATTCCTTCCTATTTTAAAATGAGAAATACATTTTGGTAAAATATCCCATGGTAGATAATGTTGTGAATTGCGTTGAGTATGAGAGAATAATCTTAAAATAGTTGAAATGGAATTTGATTCCATTTAAACTATTTGTGTCCTAAAGGTAAACTCCAATGTGAATGGAAAAGGGAAATTAGTGTTCCTTGATGAATCACCATCCTCATAAAAATGAAAAATATAAAAGGTACCCCCATCCCTTAAACATTAAATGATACTTAAATGTCTAAAGAGGTGTAGGACTCAGGGGGGAAACATGATCCTTGGGATAATTATGCTCAAAATAACATAAAATAAATATGTAATAAGATTAAACATTAAGCTAAAAATTTCATGTAGAAAGTGATATTTAAGGTATTTCAGGTATATTTTAATATTTGTATTGAAGCTGTATGAAAGGTATATGTTGTCTTACTATAATTGATAATGAAATTACTAGTTTGGGTGCAATCTAATGGTAGATGAAAAATGTTATTTAATATGTTTTATCACAATTATATATACATATAAAAAGTTGTTTTATACTATATAGAATGTGGAATGAATCCACTATGTGAACAGAATCTAATGGGGCTATATTAGGGATAGATCTTGATTATACATATCCATATTCTAATATATTGTATCAGATATTTCCAATTTTGGGTTACTAAATGATATTAAAAAGGATATACTCAATAAATAGTGTCCCCAAAAATGAAAAACATTTAAAATAAAAAATGTTGTAATCAAGAGGGAATTGGAGTTGAAGTTACAAAGGTTGTTTAAGTATTATATATAATTAAAGGATTCTATGAGATCCCAAATTACATTGAATATAAATAATATTATCTTGTTGAATTTAACATGTGGAATAACTAATGTCTAAAATGATATATCATTCATACTTTTTGATTTACTTTTTTCTTGTTCCAATAAGCTTGATGTGAATTTCGATAATAATATGAGTCTATAAATTGAAATATAAAGGACGATATGAATTTATTGGACATAGTTTGTTACATAGAAAACCATGTATGTGTTAGCTAAGACTCGTGTTTCCAACACTAAGATCTTCCTTAGTAGGAATAGTGATTTTGTTGACAATTCATCTTTTAATTGTTTATTATTCCTAGTATATTTCTTAATATATTGATGAAAATATTTTTAAAAAAATTTATTTTAATAGTTTTATTAGTAAATAATTTTTTATTTGAAAATAAACCTGAAAATATTTATAATTGGTATAATTAATATAATTGGTAAAATGAAATGATGCAAAAAATCTGTTGACCTAGGGGGATTTCAAGTAAAAATCGATATTTTCACATGGAATTTAGAAGTCAAGGTGGAGTAAAAGTACATGGAATAATACAATGAATTTCATTCAGAATTATGGGGATGGGTAAAATGTAGTTGGATTTTAGGGGATATTTTATTCTAAATCCAATGGGGAGATAGCTGAACCCTTAAGAGTTTGGAGTGGAATGGTTGACAATATGTGAAAATTGGATTTTTTTCAATGTAAAAATTGGATGTGTTATTGATTCCTGTAGTATTATTATGGATTAATTCAATCTATAATATTGAAGTTCACATAGTTATTAATATTTTTGTTGAAGAAAAATATATGTGTGTAAAGTTGATACCATAATTCAACTCATGATTTTTACTCGAGTAATGGATACATATTAAGATTAATGTTTTTCAAAAGGATGTTGATCAGATCATGACTGGACCTTTTAACTCTCTCCCCCTTACCAATGAATTATCTAAATTTGTGACAATGCTCATAGTGCTCATCCTCTTGATAGGATAAAGCATTCCCCAAAAATATTGAGAAACCTGCTGTCACATATGTCTCAGAATCCTTTCATGAAGAGGATAAGAATGCCCACTCTGATTCTAGTAAAACCACACATGATGATTATGAGAAAGCTTTTATGATTGTGGAAGACTATTTAAAGTTGAGTGCAAGGAAAGGAAAAAACCCAATGATTAATTCGGATGGATACATTAATCTGAGCTACAAAAAGACTCAGAGACGTAAAGATTACTCTAAATTCCAGAGAACAATTGTCACTAGATCCTTAGGGGCCTCTTAGAAAAGGAAAATTGTGATTCCACCACTGAAAATGGTTACTGAGCATCCAACAGTATCCCCTGATGAAGGAAACATATACGATACTACAAATATTGAAGAGGAAGACCCCAAAGTGTATGATGCATATCAATATAACGATGATGTGAGAGATGAATTAGAATATTGGAAGGAAGATAAAGATGAAATTGTTTTTAGAAGATACATAGTTGGTGAAATCTTTGCATATACTTACCTACAAATTATGAGTATGTTCATGAATATGGTGGAATAATTCAAGCGACATCAAGATTTTAGTTTCAAGGACATTCCATGGAAAGGACTTCTTTTCTCCTTAAGATGTATTATAGACTCCTTGGTTTGATGCATGAGGTTGTAGCTCTGTTTCTCTCTGGGTGAGTACTTATTGTATTTTTAGTTCCTTGGTCTAATTCTTATAGTGATTCTCTTATTTCTTCAAATTCAAAGGATGTTTGGAGTTTTGGTTTTTTTTGGTGATTGTCTGGTGGGTGTGTGCATTATTCCTAGGGCGGTAATTGGCGGGTTAACTCTCTATGGTTTTTCCTAGAATCTGAATGTTGTTTTCTATTGGTTTTTTTAAAAGATTGTTTTGATTTACTGTTGACCATGTGTTACCCTATACTTGTTGTTGCTTCTTCCTCTATTGAAGAATGTGGTTTTTTAGAGGTCTTTTGAGGCTGTTTGTGATGTGTTTTAGGAGCTGTTATTTCTAGAGCAGTGACTTGACTTTTCAGATATGGTTTTTGGACAATTTTTCAATGTGGAGAATTGGTGGATTCCTTTACGATGTAACTTTATAGAGGCATATTTGATGAGTAGTTGATGTTTGATGAATTCCTTGTTGGTGATGCCGCATATCTTCTTGCTGTATTTTTCTTTTATCGCCCATGTGTTTTTTGTTAGGATTACACACCTAATGAAGTCTTAATCTACCATAGGATAATATTTATTCTTCCTCCATGATCTTGCAGGCTCAGATTTGATCGTGTACATTTAAAGTATCTTAGAAAAGAATTGAAGATGTCTATATACCTTGATAAATTAATTTTGATAACATGTAATG
This sequence comes from Viscum album, assembly GCA_963277665.1. NCBI lineage: Eukaryota > Viridiplantae > Streptophyta > Magnoliopsida > Santalales > Viscaceae > Viscum > Viscum album. The sequence goes on along the minus strand of OY728135.1, from coordinate 196,395,972 downwards.
ACAAATTGCCTTAGTGAAACCATTCTCAGGCAAAGATTACTTTTATTTAAATTAATGACCTCAATATAATTCATGAAAAAATAGGACATTTGGAGGAGGAAAACTAGTGATGCATCCTCATCAAATCACCCTTCTAATAAATCATGGACTAAAATGATTGAAAAGGAGGAACTAGACACTAAAGAGCAGGCCTTTTCTGGAGAAATTGCTAATATGGTCTTGCATACTATCCTGCAGAAAGAACAGAAAGATGGTGAGGCTGCACAAACTCATATATATAGATAGAATTATCATATTTCTGCTACAACAGTTACTCTCAATGGCTTCCAATCTGCTACTACCTCAGAAGCCACAAAACCCACTACACTGGACTCCCAGCCTGCTACTGATGTTTCTAAGTCTATATCTAATGCTTGTATTGAGGAGGAGACTTCAACACTGAAATCCAACACTCAATGGCCTGATACAATCAGTGTTGATCATGTGCAAGAGGATAGTAACCACCTGGATAATCAGAATTCTAGTAAGAGAATAATTAACACAGTCCATGGAACCTTCAACATAATTATAGATCTGAAAGATGAGTGTGGAATGGATGTTTCCAAGCACATGGACACTACTATCCAGGACATGTATGCTGCGACTACTGACAGTGAAAAACAACATCGACTCTCCTCACCTTCATAGAGTGATGAGATTTTGTACAAAGCAACAGTTCAAAATCTAGTTTCCAATATGAAAATGGATGATATTAGAAAAACACAACACATGAAATATGATGATGAAGGTCTGGAACTATAACAGACACATACAACCAGCAACCCCTACTATGGTTGAATTCACCACTCAGAAACTAGGGGGACCAACCTGGGGAATCTGATCACATAAAACCATAAACAAAATGGATAGTGCTACATAAGGAATCTGAGAACAAACAAATTCACCAAGAAGAGGTCTCAATAAATATGAAAAATAATCATAGCTCTCTGAACCCTTTAAGGACTTTGCAGGGAAAAAATGCAGTGACACCTAAAGAGCATTCTACCAAACAATTAAGAAAATCCAAGTGCAGAATGAATTCAAGAGGTATAAAAACAAAGGGCTTAACCCCAAACGTAAGTATAAATGAATATTTTATATTAGAAATGGCAGGGTATTGATAACCCTGACACCATCACAACTTTAGAAAATTCTCATTTTACTCATAAACCAATGCTTTTTTCTATCTAAGAACCTAAAGTCACATTTACTTCTGTATTTAATAGTCTTGAAAAATATAGTTATACTTTTATAGGAGCAACTTCCAATAATAAAAATTGTAATTATTTGTGTGTCTTTGAAAATATCTCTTTTGGATAAAATTCATCTTGTTGATGATGATTATCAGTCTATGACATGTGAAATAAACTTGCATGATAATACTTTTTGATGTACTTTTTTGTATGCTTGCAATAAATATCAAGACAGAAGAACCTTCTTGCACAATATATCCTCCCTTAACAACACTATTAATGTGCCCTGGGTCATTATCGGTGATTTCAATTTTATCCTTGGAACTTGTGAAAATCTAGGGACCTTTCACTCAAACACTTCCATTAAATATTTTAATAACTGTATTGATGATAATAACCTAGTCGAGATTAATCTGGTTGGGGCTAAGTATACCAGGTATAGAAGGCAACACAATGGAATTTTAGCAAGCAAACTTGGCAGAGATTTCACAAACTTCAATGCTCTTGATAACTGGAATACCATATCTAGTATTACTTTAACTAGGATTAATTCTGATCGTCATGCAATTAAGTTGAGCCTCAAGACTATAGAAAACAAACCTATTATTCCTTTTAGATTCAATAATGCCTGGAAAACTGTGGAGGACTGTAATAAACTTTTAAAAGACACTTGGAATTCTATCAATTCAAATGATGCCTTTGTCTGTCTATGGGGGTGTCCAAGAGGGATGGGGGTTGTCTAGGGAGGTCTTTCAGAGAGGGGGGTCTGTCCAGGAAGGAGAGGGGGTGTCTAGGAGGGGGTTCTTTCCAGAAAGGAGAGGAGGGTACTGTCTGGGGGGATGGGGTCTGTCCAAGGGGGATGGGGGGATATCGAGCAGGTGTCCAAGAGGGGTGGGGGCCTATCAAGAGGGATAGGGGTATGGGGTCTGTCATGAAAGGGGGGTTTGTCCAGGGGTGGTGGGGTATTTCTGGGAGTGTGTGCAGGGGGGTCTATCCAGGGAGGGGGTGGGTGGGTGGGGGTCTATCTAGGATGGAGGGGGTGTCTTCTTGAATATATCCTTTGAAACTCAGTAATTTACAATATCGTTTCTTATTCTTTAATGTTATATATTGAGGAATAGAGTTATGGGAATTTTATGTTGATTTTGTTTCTTTTTAGGTACTTCAATGAAACTGTCCAGCTTGAGTGAAAAATATAAGAGGGTGGTTGGCTCATTAAAAAGAAGAAAATTGCATCATATCATTATAGGGGAGTATTTAATTTGGTTTTTACTTGTTTAGAACAATTCATTCAGGCTAACACTTATTGGAACTCTTGAAATTCTTGATTTCAGGTTGTTATGCTTGTTGAGTGTTTGTTCTTAAACTATTGAATACATTTCATGTTTTTTTTATTGAAATTAATATGTTTATAATGGTTATTGAAAATATTCTTGCTTATGGAAAAATATGCTAAGTGTTGGGGGGTGTTGTCCAGGAGGTGCAGGGGAGGGGGTTTTTCAGGAGGGGGATGTCCATTGGGGTCTGCAGGGGGGCTGTCTATGAGGGAGGGGGTGGTCCAATAGGGTGTCCAGGGGGAGGGGGGATGTTCGGGGGAGTTATCCATGGGGGGTCTGGATGGGGGTGTTGTCCAGGTGGTGGAGGGGGGCTGTCCAGAGGGGGTCTGTCAGGGAGGGGTGTGGTTCTGTCCAGGAAGGAGAGGGATTTCAATGATGAGCTTCAAAGTTTAAAGGAAATTTGGAACAGGAGTGCCCAGGCCGAGCCGAATCATCTTGCTCAATTGGTTCTGGGCATTGATAACAATTTTTGAAATTTATTTCATTTCTCTTGTTTCCTTATGTTTTTTAAAACAAGATCTATAACATCCCTTCATAAATGAAGATTCTCTTATGTAATTTTTAAGGTCTTGGGAACTCTCCCATAATCACATCCCCGAGATACTTTATTAAGGCCAAAAAACCCGTGATGATTTTTTTAGATAAACCTAATATGATGTTTGAAAAATGGAGTGACTTTAAATGTTCCTCCCTTGGATATTCCTATGTATCACAAAAATAAAGTGAGAATGAATCTGAGAATCTCTATATTTTAAAGTATGATAGTATCAGTCTGTATTCATGTACAAAAAATCAGCAAGACTTATTAGTTGATATTGGTATCCAAGGAATTGTAATATCCCTGTATTTTGTTTATTACTCTAACTCTTACATGAAAACAATATATATTTTTGATAATCTTGATGTGGTAATTGCTTAGTGTTCATATATTTGGGTGATTCTGAGGTGTTTTAACACTTTTCTAAGGCATGAGGAAGAAACTTGTCCACACATCAATATGATGGAAGATTCTTAATTTTCATCCTGTTTTGATCAATATAGAATGGTTGAAGTTAAAATTGTGGGTGGTTTCTAAAACTAGTGTAGATACACCATCAATGTATTACAATATATAAAATTGGATAGTTTTTTCTCATATTAATCATGATTTTTGATTTGGTGTTAATCAAAATGGTTATTTTAGTTTTTGTTCAGCATGTTAAGCTGCTATAATTTTTACATGAATCTATTCCATGTAATGTCTTCTTCTTGTGAGTTTATATTTTTGAATCAATATGTATAGATTTCATTTTATTTTAATACATTTCAAGATTGGTATTATTCCAATATTCATAATTCTATCTTCTATTTACAGAATAATACCTATGTTGAACTATTGTTTTGAAAATTTTAGGGTGTTGGTGCAGTACAGGGGGAGGTGGGGGAGGGGGGTTTGTAGATGGTTGTGGGGTAGGGGTGGAGCAGGGGGTTAGGGGGGCTAGTGCAGGGGTGGGGGTTAGGGGGCTGGTGTGGGGGTTTGGGGAAGGGTCATTCCTGGAAGAGGCTACACGGCTAAAGTATTTAGGACTATTTTTATTGGGTTTTGTTTACCAAAGGTCATTAGAAAAATAATGATGCACATCATGGGTGAGATTGCAAAGGGTTTTATTTTGAGAAATTAGGTTGGGTTTTTTCCTAGGAGGAACATTCAGAATTTCCTCTACAATGCTTCTAATTGTGTGAATATCATGAAGAGGAAGGTAAAGGATGGTAATTTTTCCTTAGGGCTTGATATATCAAAATATTTTTATACAATAAAATGGAGCTTCATTTTTTCTATTCTGAAAATTAAAGTATTTTCATATAGGTTCATTGATTTGATTTGTTCTAACCTGTGCAGTGTTAGGATCTCTATTCTGGTTAATGTGTCCCCAAGGGGTTTCTTCTATTGTTAAAGAGGAGTTAGAAAGTAGATCCTTTATTTTGGATTTTATTTTCTATAGTTGAGGATTATCTTAGTTTGTATCTTATTGATCTTGTTAATATTGGGCTTTATCAGCTATTGTGGTTTGGTAGGGATTTCATTGCACCATCACATTTGTTTTATGCTGATGATATTTTTCTCTTTATCAGTTGTTGTTATCATTTGATTCTATGTCATTCATATATACTTCTTCTTATTTTTGATGTAGTTATTGTATAGTGATATGATACTATTTTTATAAGGTTATTGACTTTCTATTGTACCATAATTATACACTCACTATTGGTCGGCTGCCTCTGACATATGCGTTGGAACTCTTGTAGCCATGTAACTAACTATCTTGGGGATCTGTATGTGACATTTCCATTAGAGTGTTGTTTTATATCAACAAGTATGGTAATAAGGTGGGTTTATCAACTTCTAAGTTGTTAGGCTCTTTTCTCAACACTGGAGCACTTTTCTTTGTAGCTCAATAGTGTTTTATTTTCTTTGAACTTTCTTATTTATCAAATTCTAAACAATTATGTTGAGGAAACATGGTTTTCTCTTCCTTCATGTGTTTATTACAGTTTGAAAATTTCATATTCACTTGATCAATTAGAGAACTCTCAATATTTTTTTTTTTGATTTATCCTTTTATAAATCATCAGACTATATGATCAAACATTCTTTCTTATCATGTTAAACCTTCTTCATAGGTGTGGATCCATTTTTTGTTATGATATATTCTATTTGATTAGAAATTGTGTCCTCTAGAAAACTTTTATTATTGGGTGCGATAAAAACTTTTATTAAACAAAATCAAATTAAGCTGAAACTCGAGCCAAAATAATTATATAACATTAACAAAAAGAATAATTTTTAATTAATAGGAATGTACTATTTGATAGTATCATTTTGAAACATGGATCTATTTCCCCCTTGCTTGCAGGAACATGATTTGACCCATGGGGCATTGTGGTTCTTATATGTTGGGTGGTGACGTGTATAGTCACAGGAGACAGGTATGTTTTAGTTTATTTTATATTTTATTTTCTTTATCAAATTGGCCACTTAGGTCTTTTACTTCTTTCTGTGGACAAAGGGTAATTATATTCTACGAAGGGGGGGAAATCGGGTTTAGATTGATTCAGCCCGCTGGATTTGATCCGAGGTAAGATTATATGGTTACTACTTGTCTCGCACCTCAAGAAGTTGGGTATTTTAGTGTTTTTTACTCCATATTATGTTTTAAGTAGGGCATTGGATCATTTCATGTTGGTTCCGGTGGATTTGGTTCTCCCAATTGAGGTATGGATTTAATGTCATTGGTCGGTTTCTCACCGGTTATATAGCATCCTTTATGTGTTTTAATGTTCCTAATATCCTTTGTGTAGTGCGTTGATCCATGCTCGTTGGTTTCGAGTAGCCAAGTTAAGGGCGACTCGCCTGCCTCTGCATAGGTAAGAAAGTATATGTATGTGGGTTCCCCCGTTACGTATATAGTCAACCATGGCAGTGATTATGCACGTAAGGGGCTATGTGTGCCCATGTATATATATATAAATGCATACACAGGTGGGTGGAGACTGCCATATGCATATAAGCATATGGGGAAGGATCCCCATGCACATGCTCATGGCCATGTGGGTGTGTGCATAGGGGCTAGGTGTCCTTTAATATGTGTGAAGGTGCGTATACCCAGTGGGAGAGCAGTAACTTTTAGTTATAAATCTACAAGAGCTGAAGTGGACGGTTTGGTTCCACCTTGAGGTAGGATCCCTCTTCTAGCCTCTTGAATTCAAGAATTCTTTAAAATGAATTTAGCTTCTTTCTTAATTCTACTTAATTATATTGAATTTTATATCATTAATGATTGTTCATTAATATAATTGTTTCATTTGATAAATAAAGTCATGTTTTTATAATAAAACCCCTCCAATGGAGGTGCGTTGTCGGTGAAAACTCACAGTGATAGTTATGTTGATCTAGTTTCTTAAATTATTGCATTTGATTTATGCTGACAGAGTTTTAGAATAAATGTTAAATATAATTAAATTAATTATGTGAAAAAGAATTTCCATTATTTTATAATAAAACCCCTCCAACAGAGGTGTACTTTCTTATAAACCAAAGAGTAGTGATAGTTATTTGTATCATGTTTAGATTCGGTTTGATTATTTCATATTCCTCTTGTTGTTTTTTGTTCTGTGGCTAGTTAGTTTTTGTTTTATTTGACTAATACAAATTGGCTTATTATACTCGTTTAACTCAAATGACATTTCCCGAGTAGGCATATGCCTTGACCATGACACTTTCCTTTTCACGCTTTGAATATTATATATAAAATTTTCATGTTTAGGCAAAGTGAATGAATTTGTAAATGGTTTGTGTAGGGTGTATGATTATTTTTTTCATTTTTTTACCTTTAGATGTTGCGTCATTGTGCTTCTCGCTACAACCTTCTCTGAAGATACCTTGTTATAGCATATTAAATAGTTGATCTGTTCTATCATCTGTCGGTGGGGCGACAGTCAGAATGTTGCCCTGCCTCCTCCCACTCCCTCCGCTCCTAGCTAGAAGATGATGCCTTGTGGATGTCACTGGACCAGGCCAACATGCCGCGGTCATGCCGCGATCATGCCGTGATAATGTCGTGATTTCGCCCTGCACCAGGATGACAACCCATGGCGATTCACAGTGATAGTATTCCATGAGTCTTGTGATCAATGTTGAGACTGACTAATCACTATTTCTATCGGTGGGGCGACGACTGAAATGTTTCCACGCCTCCTCCCTCTCCCTTCGCTCCTGGCCGGAAGATGCTGCCCCACAGATGTCACTGGACCAGGCCAACACGTCGCGGTCACGCCGGGATTTGGCCCTACTCCAGGACGACACCCAGCGGCAGTTCGCAGGGATAGTATTCCATGAGTCTTGTGATCAATGTTGAGACTGACTAATCACAATTTATACCGGTAGGGGGATGGCCGGAAAGTTGCCACGGTTCCTCCCACTCCCTTCGCTCCTGGCCGGAAGATGCTCCCCTGTGGATGTCACTAGACTGGGCCAACATGATGTGGTCACACCACGGTCACACCATAGTCACGCCATGATCACGTAGCAGTAATGTCGTTATTTGGCCCTACTCCAGGATGACACCCCACAGCAGTTCGCAGTGATTGTATTCCATGAGTCTTGTGATCAATGTTGAGACTGACTAATCACAATTTCTGCCAGCAGGGGTGGTGCAAGGGGGGTCCAGTAGGGGGGTTTCTATCTCGGGGGGTTCAACAGGGGGGGCTGCTATCCCGGGGGTCCAGCAGTGGGGGGGCTTCTATCTTGGGGGGTCCAGCAGGGGGGACTGCTATCCAGGGGGGTCCAGCAGGGGGGATGCTGTTGTCCAGGGGGGTCCAGCAGGGGGGCTGCTGTCCAAGGGGTCCAGTAGTGGGGTGGGGGGCTGCTTTCCAAAGGGTCCAACAGGGGGGTGGGGGTCTGCTGTTCTAAGGGGTCTCGTAGGGGGCAAGGGGTGTGAAAGCGGTGCAAGGGATGGGGGGGCTGCTGTCCAGGGGGCTGGTTTTTTTATGAAATGGGAAGAGGACTTTTTTATGTTCATGGGTATTCTAAAAGAAAAGAATGTTTTCAGTATTTTCATAAATAATTCATGCACTATCCTCCAGTGCTCACTTTTTTCAACTGCGATCACGTCGTAGTTGTGCTAGTGTAGTAAAACAGCAAACAATTGTCTCCCAGTTTTCTCTCTCCATGATCAGGTACTCACAAATAGCTTCCAAAGTAGTCCACTAACTGCGTATTCCTAAGATGTGTATATGGCATGACAAAAGAAGATATAATATCCTTCCTTCCTAGATCATAACTGAAGATCCATCCTTTACTTATATGTAGAAAGAATAAGATTCCCTCACTTGCAGAAATGAGAAAGATATTTATGGGATTGTCTAAATATAAAATGTAATTGAAATTCTATTCAACTTTGATCATTAAGTTATTACCATGATAAGGAATAAACTTACATTATTAACTGATTTCCACAAGGAGATGGAATCAAGAACAATATTCATGGGAATGTGTTAATTATATAAGAGAAATATGGACTATGAAATGAGAACCATAAAGATATGTTTTAAACTCCCATCCTCCCATTTCAATGAAATGTTCCTTCATCATCACTCTTGTGGTGACATGTTGATTGCCTTAAAAAATAGGCATGTGAGACAAGGATCATGACCATCCTAGTGTAGTCTAACACAATGATCTTGAAGTAATCCTTCCGAAAAAAATTGATGAAACTGAGATGAATTCATTCTCCTTCAACATATATAGGATGAGTATCATTGGGAATCAACTTTAGGGATTGGTGAACCCATTAAGAATTTTATATCCTTAAAAAATGATATAATTAGTAACATAGGGGGGAGGGGGTACAATGTGTTCTATTTTAGTGTTTGTCTTTGATTTCAAATTGCATGGTAAACTGTATTAGCATTCTAGGGGGGTGTATGTACAGGGGTGGGGGGGTTGCAATGTGTTCTTTTTTAGTTTTTGTCTTTGATTTCAAATTGAATGGCCTACTGTATTAGCATTTCAGGGGGGTGTCTGTCTAGGGGTGGGGTGTATAGGGATTTTTAGAGGGAGGGGTGTCTAGGAGGGGGGGATTTGTAATGTGTTCTCTTTTAGTTTTTTCTTTGATTTCAAATTGCATGGCCAACTATATTAGCATTCTAGGGGGTTTCTGTCCAGGGGTGGGGGTGTCTAGGGGGGAGGGGGAGGAGGAGTGTCTAGGGGGGTCCAGGTGGGGTGTCTGTATAGGGGAGGGGGTGTCCAGGAGTGAGGGGGAGTCACCAGGGGGGTGTTTGTCCAGGGGAGGGGTGGCAGGGGGAGGGAGGGGTGTTCAGCAGGGGGTAGGGGAGTGTCCTTGAGAGGGGGAGGGGTTGTAATGTCTTCTGTTTTATTTTTTTCTCTTTCAATTCAAATTGAACGACAAACTATATTAGCATTCAAGGGGGTGTCTGTCCAGGGGAGGGGAGTTTCCAGGAGGTAGGTGGGAGGGTAGTGTCCAGGGGGTGTCCGTCTAGGGGAGTGGGGGATGTCCAAGAGTGAGGGGAGTCTCTAGGGGGGTCTGTCTAGGGGAGGGGGTGTCCAGGGGGGTATCTGTCAAGGGAGGGGGAGTGTTTTGTCTAGGGGGTGTCTGTTCTGGGGAGGGGTGTCTATCCGGGGGAGGGGTGCGTTTTTCAGGGGGGTCCAGAGGTATCTGTCCAGGGAGGGGCGTGTCCATGGGTATATGTCTAGTGAGTGGGGTGTTCTATCCAGGGGAGGGGGTGTTCAGGGGTGTCTGTTCGGGGGGAGGTCTATTCAGGGGAGGGGGGTGTCCAGGGTTGTCTGTCCAGGGGGTATCTGTCCAGGGTGGGGGGGGTGTCTGTCTAGGGGGGGTCTGTCCTGGGGAGGGGGTGTCCAGGGTTGTCTGTCCAGGGGGGGTGTCTGTCTGGGGGGGTCTGTCCAGGGGAGGGGGTATCCAGGGTTGTCTGTCTGTCCATTGGGGTGTCTGTCTAGGGTGGGGGTGTATTTGCAGGGGAGGGGTGGGGGTGTGTCCAAGGGGGTGACAAATAGGGAGGGACTAGCGGGGGTAGATAATCAGGGGAAAACAGGTAGGGGGACTGGCAGGGGACATAGTCGGATGGAAAAGAAGGGGGAGACATGTAGGGTGGAGTGGTAGGGGGACTAGAAGGTGGGTGGAAGGTAGGTGGACTAGCTGGGGGTAGGGGGTGGATGGTAGGCCTGTAGGCCTGCTTTGTTTTTTATTGAACTTTAATCTATAGCTGCGGTTTCTAACCATGGCCATAAGTCCTGTGTGTGTTTTAACTGGAAATTGAAGATGTACCCACAGTTTGAACCATAACTGAAGGTCATGTATGGGTTAAACTTCTACCACAGTTTCAAACCATGGCTATAAGGCTTTATCCACGGTTTTAAACTATGGCTACCGGGCTTTATCTACAGTTCAAACCATGTCTATAAGATTTTAGCCACGATTTTAAACCATGTCTATAGGACATTGCCTATAGCCATGCCAATACCAACCACGGTTCATTCAACTATGGCTATAACCTATAGCCACGGTTTCAACCCATGGGTATAGCCTAAATTTTTAGTAGTGTGACAATGGGGAAACATAACTATTTCTACCTGAGAACTAGAGATAAAAGATAAACCCTCACCCATACACCCAATAACTTTTTACTACATTAAAGCTTCACTCTAAGGCATGTGGTTGGAGCTCTGATGTCTTGAATCATCCATTTCCCCATACTCAAGAGCTTTTATCCTCTCACCCGAACATCCTTTTCCAGAAAATCAACTTGAAAAATTTCTCTATGTGACCCATATGGCTACATCAATTAAAAACCTTTTGAGGAATATGGGAAGATGACTTCAAATGTCCAAAATAACCCTACTAAAATAAAATGGTAACATATTCCAACATAAGAGAATCAAAAACAAATGAAGGAGACTCCCCATTAATAAGTTCCTCAGGTGCATCTTTCTCTCCAGATGGGGAACCTTTGTGAGAATGAAAAGAGATCAGACCACAAACTATTTACAACCACACATAGTAAACCAATTTGAAAAAGAACACCTCATTGGCCATCCTTTCGAATTGAACTTCACCAAATGAGAGAACTTTCTCCTTGATCTATTGATGAATACCCCAGATAAAGAGAGTAAATTTTAATAGATCCAAAAATATAATCTATGGAGAAAAAGAAACCAACTCCTTGAAATGGTCAACATAGGCCTTCACTATCCCCTGACCATGCAAAATTCTCAAGAGCTCGATAAATTTCTTCGCCTTAACCTCCTCAGGTATACACCATTGGATAACACTGGCTTCAACACATACCACATCATCCCAAATTATAACGAAGATGGGAAAATCAAATTCCAGTGATCTATAGTCGTACCTTCAAACAAAGACTAAATATCTTTCATTATAAAAGCTTCAGGAGTTCCCAAAAAACTAAAATAAACATCAACTTCCTCAAGACACTCCATAGCCTAAAACAGACCTTGATCACCATGGAAAATAAGAAACAACAAAAAAAACTTGACTTTGCCACACCACTCAGATTTATGGAGGGCCTGATAATTAGGATAGACCCACTGGAAACCTTTCAGACTAATTTGGGTGGTATACTATGAATATAAAAAGAACATAAATCCAAAAATCAACATAAAAAAAACTAAAAAAATGGAAACCCATTCCAAAACACTAACTTAAAAACCAAACTCCACCAAACAAACCCACAATTCTCTTTCAAAAACTACTATTTTCATCTAAAATTCCAAAACCACCTTTCCCCAAGGACACTTTTTGAAATACCAAACTTTCTACCAAATACCATTTTAACACTAAATTCCACTTTTCAAATAAAAAAACCTCAAATATTTTTTATTTTGAAAAACTATTCTCCAAAATCCATTTTAAATTCCAAAATCCACTCACACCAATGAAAATATAACTATATAATAACTCCCTCCAAAACAGAACCCATACCAAACACCATGAATAGGGAAATAGTGACCGTTCATAACCCGAAAACATGGTTAGTGGGCCATTCCCCATGCTAACACCAACCACTTGGAAGATATTTATTCACACGCATGGGATATACATGGGTCACTACTCAATATATGTCCACCACACACCGGTTCACCTCTATTTTTATTAATTATCCACACACCCAAAACCAAAAAAAATATCTCAAAACCCAGACTACACATGGATACTTGAGCATCATAATGAGAAAGAGTTTATGACGCTCCTTCCGCACATACCTCCTCAGTTCCAAATATCATAATCTTTAACTAATGAATGCCTCAAATAACAAAGGGATTCTATGATACCATTGTTTCATGAGCCAGTTCAGGTTTCCATCTGACCTGACACCCAACCCAGCCCAAGACAAGGCCTAAGAGGTGTTCCTGATCCTATTGAGATGAATATTAGCATCAGGAATCAAAGATAAATCAATTGGGAATTATTTCTCCCAAGATAAATATATATAAATAACCAATAAAAGTATGCAGCATGAACTAATAATAACTGAACATAAATAGGTACATAAAAAATTCAGATACTATTATGGAACGGAAAATTACAAACTAAAACAAAACTAAAACAAACCATAACCAACCTAATCTCCGTGTGACATCATTTCCACAACCATCCATAAACCAACACACTCCTAGGGAAAAAATAAACATGTAAAATAGTTTGGGTCTACATAAGTCGAGTGAAACAAGTAAGGTGTGATCATAAACAGATCATTAGCTAAGAAACACAAATTACATACATTTCCTTTCCTCAAACATTCTATGAACACTGGTTTGAAATTTTTTTAAAAAATAGGTTTTTAGCATTTTAGTAACCAAACGCATCCTTACCAAAGTTCCCTTTTTAAAACAACACTCATAGATTATATTATAAAATGGTTTTACATTCCAAAACCCAATTCAGAACCAAAAACCACTTACATAACCATTCCTGATAATAAAACGGCCAATGTTGAAAGTAAAGGAAACAAAACAAGTAGGAATAAACTAGAAAATATATTATCCAACAATTAATAGAAGTAAAACAGACCATATGGATAGTAATCATTGGAAATTACTAAATATCCTAAGTAATCAATGGACGTACTCAGTTAGGTCTCACCTAGAAACATATGGTGTAGATCTATAGTCAATAACCAAATGGCTACTCTAAACTAGTAAATCTAGTGGCACGTCCCACCCGACCTCACAGAAAAACCATGGGGTAACAACCCATATATTAATGGTCAATAAGATACCATCACTCGACCATATAGATGATTACTAAAAATCCCATGACACTATTACCTGGTGAATGGAGAGTTCCTCGCATGTGTGGCTCAAACTAAAACCCACATCCATCATGATTGCCTTCCCCAAACACTGACATCACCTATGCAATGATGCTCTCCTCATAGGTTCCAACATAGAAGTTCCCATCACACATCAAATTATCCAATGTTCCAATCAGTCTTATACATCTCCCAAGTTCCAAAACCAATTCTCAAAACATCTTAATGTACCAACCAGGCCTTCACATCAATCAAGTTTCACCTTCACTTTCTAAAAATTTATAAAATGATGACTTGGATTTTAAAATTTTCCATATCCAACTCTGTTTTGAAAACCATCTCCAAACCAAGTTAAACAAATGCAGCAACATGAAAGGTTTCAAACACTCTTATCCCCTATTTAGCTTCTAAACCACCTTCCCAAGTCCCAAACGGGCCATGTTTTGAAGGGAACATTAGAAACCACACTTTGAGACCATATTGAAACCAAGAAACATTTTAGAACACATAATATTTTAATAAGAACCATTTGGAAAGAGAAGGGCTAAATAAGGGAAGAACAAGAAAGAAAAGGTTCTTTTAAAATCTATGGTTTAAGATAAACATTTTTATAGAAATCCATTTTCATTTTTGTAACTATACCTACATGTTCCCCATGAACATAGATATATTTCCGAATCTAATGGAACACTTTTTATTAACCATAAAAGTATCAAAAAATTATTTGAACAGTTACCACTAGCATCACAACAAATCACCATAACCCACACATTCTCTAAACCACCACAAATCATTACAATCACACATAAAACTCAATTTATAATAATAAATCAATTAAAAAATCCAACCTATGATAAGAAAATCCAAATGTATTCAATCTCATTTCAAGAGACCAATTTATATTTCATAGATTACCTTGTATGCATACATATGGACATACGATACTAAAAAAACATTGAAAACCCATCCTTCACAAAATCTATAACATGGAAACACCAATAAAAATCATACTAACACACCACAACCATAGGAAAAACATTTATAAATTATTTAGAAACACCCAAGTATCAAATAAGAAGTTTCAAAAAGTAAATGGATGAAAACATCTACTTCAACGATGTGTGAATGTAATGAAACACTGGGAGAGGGAATAACTAATCTTGATAGATGATATGAAAACCCTATAATAAAAGAAAACAACCCACATTTTCCAACCCTCACCGAAGGATTTTTTTAAGAGGGTTTCAATCCAAGAAGGAACCAAGAACAATATGGGGAATGAGAGAAGATAAGGAAATTAAAAAAATACTAAGGAAGACCGCCTAGAAACTTAAAGAAGAAACCATAGAGGGGGGATTTAAAATTGTAAATATATTTGGGTCTCCCTTTAGGCACAAAAAATGGGTATTTAATGAAAATATTAAATAGGGTTAAAACATAAGATGGGAAAACATCGAATTTCAAGTTTTATAAATTCTCAGAAAGTTTCATGGTTTGGCCACATGGTTTTTCAAAATGTTTTCCAACCCTAAGAACCATACTAGAGAGAAGGGTAACTTCATATGGGCTCAATACATGGCTTGGGAAACTATGTGCTATCTGTGTAATTCATCCCATTCAGATGATGATCCATTCCAAAATATTTCCACAGCCTTTCAACAAACAATGCACAATCCTTGAACCTTGTCTCGGACACATAATAAAGGCTACATGGTTTCTCCTAGGCCTCAATTGGATTTTCCCAAACCATGATAAAATGGTTCTATGAAAACTATGAAAGATAGAATTGAACTAAAAAAATCACACTCAACCTCAACATGCCATATGATTAACACCAAAAAGTTGTAAATAATCCATCCTTAATCCAAGAAGTCACCATGAAAGTTTTAAACTCAAAAAAATTCATCGATAACATGAATCAGACATCCACTAGAAGATCCAACATCAAGAAATGAGAAAAATAAAATAAAATTCAAGGTTGTGGTGTGAAAAAACATCATTGGGATTAGAGGATTCTGCAATTCATTCTGGATACTTTAAGTATATAGTTCCAACAATTGTTCCTGCAGTAGAGGGATGTTGGGTGAATAGTTTAAACCCTTCCATATGGCATTGAAATCAGACACCCTCTTGTTTTAATGTTTCTTTCAGTTTTTTGAGGTCGAAAATTTTTATTTTACTCGATGTGGGGATGAACTGGTAATGGAACTCATGATGAAAGTCATTCCATCCTACAAAGGATCCTGTTGGAAGCCTATTGTACCTAACAATAGCTATCCCTATTAGATTCTGCACAAAACACCTTTTCTTTGTTTCCTCCTTTTGATATCAAGGGTTCATCATCAGATAAAATCAGGATATGATGTTTTTGAAATGTTTATAATGGTTTCCTACACTGTAAAATCTAGAGATGGTAGGGTTTTATAAATGAGTGGGGGAAAAGTTTCATCCACCCACTCGGGATATAGATTCCTTTCAGGCTACATAGGTGCTCATCACCCTTCCATGGATTCCATTTGAGTAGATAGGGACTCAATGACATTATGATTCTCTAGGGGCATTTCTTTTTGAGATGCATGCAATCTATAAGGGGAGGGTGAGTGTCAGTGATATGGACCAACCTTCATATACTAATGATTCTTAATTCGTCTTAAGATTGAATGGTCTCCTAGGCAAGGGAGATATTTTCACTGTATAAAAAGGAAGTTATGATCATTTTCTACTTCCTCATTTATGTAGACCTGATGACTAGATCCATAGATATTATGATTCTTAGATACTTTTCTTGTTAGTGGATATACTCTTCCAAGATGTATGGGAGAAGGAATATTTTACTCATCCTAAAGATGATACCCAATGAGAATATTTCCCCTGATTATCTCCCCATTGAGTTGTCTGAGAGTTTTTATCTCATTCTCATATACTGAATAATATTTCACCTTGGAAGGAACTTTGGATCTTTTGGGTGATTATTGGGATGTTTCCACACATTTCCCTTTATCTTTGGTAGTGTTCCACTATAGAGGTGGAAACTCAATATTATAAGGTTCTAGGTTTCGAATCCTCTTCTATTTCCTGGCGCGTACAACTATGGTTAGTGCATCCAAATCACCCTACCCTTGGGTTGGATTTTTCATGATGTGACCCTCTACATTTTCATCTTTATTGACAATATATGTTGTGTTGATTGTGATGGAATTTATAGAGGTGTGTCAGGAAATGGTTGTTGTTCCGTTTCATTCAACACAATAGGATGATTCTACATTTCCTTCACCAGGGTCATTTTTTTATTGTATTCTTTATATGATCCTTCTATCTCATCCTATGAGTAACAACATTGAGGCAGTTTCTTATTGTGATTTTTATACAAGAACAGAATAGAATAGGTTATTCTTACAGTAGGAGGAACGAATGATGTGTCAACCATTGATATTTACCTCCCAACCTATAAAAAACTTATCCTCCCTATTTTGATGATGATGATGAAAATTCCCCAAACCATGTAGGTTAGAGCTAATTGGGGCCACAATTTTAATTGATTGATCCTTTTTTGATGATTCAATTTTTACATTTAGAAATTTGATGAATCATGGGAAGGATATTGAGATATAAATTACCCCAGCCAAAAAAGATGGGTTGATCTAGAACTCTCATTAATTTTATTAGGATTTTACCAATATTTGAAAAACCCAAGGATGGTGACTAAGATATAAATTCCCCTGGCCTGGTGGGTTGGGGTTTGTTTATGGCTTCCATTGATATTTCTTCAATCCTCTCAGAAATTTCTGATCTGAGGGGTGGAGGTAGTGGTAAGTATTTCCCCAGCCCAGAGATCGGGGTTTGTACCAGGATGGTTTTTATGAAAACTTCTACTATAAACTATTTGATGGGGCACAATGTTTTTTGTGTATAATCTAGGTGAGATGGCATCCAATGATAGGAATCGTTCTATATAGGAAGTTTTCTAGTAGGTCCAAAATTTAGCTTTTGTGCCTAAAAATTATTCCAATTTCTTTGAGGGGTGAAATTTAAAAACCTACTAGTAATCCTATACCTATATTTGTGATTTCTAATCATTGTTAAAGTGAGGTACTTTATTTTTAGTGTCTAAATGGATCATGTGTTACGCGGTCATTTGATATTGTCAGAGTCTATGATTTTACAAGATGTCGTATCTAAAGGTTTATTTTATTATGGGGACATAGTGAATTGAAATTATCCATATTTCACCCAAACATAGATACACACATTTGGAAATACTCGGAAAGTTAGTCAGTAGAAAATTTTCATGATTCAGATACAAACACTGATTAAGAGCTTTCCATGCTCTTTCACTCCTAGCTTCCAGGCTATAGAAAAGGTGGCCATATCCATCTAAAAATAGAGTGTATTGATTAGGTAAATGTGATACTCATATCTTGGATATGGGAGATGTCTACCCTTCATTCCCTGATGATTAGACCACAACTTTGGGTGTAAATAAGGCATGTCCTATTTTTCTAGAGCATATGGGACATCATAGTAAGAAGTGGAGAGGGGACAAAACAAGGTAGGGAGGTTGTTTCTAGATAAATCTATAAATATATCAATATAATCCTCCTCTTCATAATACATACATG
The DNA here is from genome assembly GCA_963277665.1 of Viscum album. Taxonomy (NCBI): domain Eukaryota; kingdom Viridiplantae; phylum Streptophyta; class Magnoliopsida; order Santalales; family Viscaceae; genus Viscum; species Viscum album. The sequence continues at coordinate 196,377,939 of OY728135.1, read as the reverse complement.
AATCAATCCGGTTAGACAATTGAAGATGCTTCTTGGGGTCACATGTTGACTAGAGTGGAGTGTTGTTGGATGTTTATGGAGAACTGTATGTGGGTGACCCTGATGTTTCGAGCACCTTATCTATACGAGGGAATATTATTTCTGAACACCTATCTTTATGAAGGTTCCTGGCAAAGAGGATATTTCCTTTTCCATTGGATAAATCACGATGGGGCTATTGACCATGGAGGAGTTTATGAGTAGAGTCCATGTGATTCATCTCAACACTACCATGAGGAGGAATGTCATTGTAATGATCATCTAATACTTCGGTTGAATAGTTTAAAGATCCTTGGGGTGTTAAGAATGTGTCTAAAACTACCTGAGTGACACTGGAATTGATCATATTTGGGATATGATCCTTGTTCTGCATCATTTCCAGAATATGTTGACCTTCCATCCAGAATTGTGTATGGATATGAGACTATTTTATGATGGTTGATGGAACTTTTTTATAGTCATCTAGTGTTGTGGGAGTATGATCTTGTTTCTAAGAACCTACTTTAATATTCCAATGAGCTTCCTCGTTATTGACAAAAATATGAGCCAATCCTGAGGAATGTTTCATTCTGACCTGCTGACCCTCCGTCACGATGGAAATAAGAGCCTGATCTTGAGCCTTTGGAATATGTCTTTGGTCATTCTTGATAAGTATATGATCATGTATCAAGTGATATACCAATCTCACTTATTTATCCCTCATAAGAAAAGGAATATGAGCCCGGTCTAAATATGCATTCTCCACTGGAATATGCTAATTGTCCTCAAAAATGGAAGAGGGTATATGATCCTCCTCCTATAATACATTAGAAGGATGATAGTGTAGTAATTTATCTGTAGAAGTAGAAATATGTTCCTAGATTCCATGATCTGATGGAATATGTCTAGAAGATTCATTGACAAAAGTATGAGCTTTTCTCGAGGCACGTGTCATTCTTACTTGGTGAGCCCAAACTAGAACGGGGATTTGATCCCGATCATATGCCCTTGGATTACGTCTATGGTATTCTTTGATGGGTTTATGAGCCTATCATAAGGTATTTTACCCTCTCTCAAGGTTATACACATCTAGAACAGAGATATGAGACCAATCCTAGGCCTTTGGAATATGCCATCAAACTTTTTTGATAGGTATGTGCATTATCCCAAGGCATGTGTCGCCCTCACCTAGTGAGCCCAAGTTGGAACGGAAATATGATCCCAATCTAACACCTTGTCCTTTATCAAAATATTCCAATAATACTCTTGGATGGGATCAATAATGTGGTCTTTTATAGAAAACCCACTTATTCATAATGATCAGAGTGTTAGGTAACCCAAGCTATAGGGATTGGAATATTCTATCCCTATATAATTATCAATGGTAGAATATTTAGGTGTAGTTCTTTAGTTTAATCTAATATGTATGTAATTTTATAAAAATATGTGTAGGGATATAATCCTTTAAATTTTCCATCTCAACTATAAACTGGTATATATCCTTAATTGAAATAGGGATATGATCCCACTTCTGTCCTCCTTGTACAATGAGAACATTCTGATGGAATTCATGCATGGGGTAGGGATATGGGCCTTCCTCATGCCTAGTGAGGGAATATTCCCATAGACACGTTATGAGTGTGCAGTAATATGATTCTTCTCATTGGTTACTACCATAATATATTGATAGAAATCATTAGTGAGAGTAGGGATAGGATGCCACTCTTGGTTATCTAGAGCTTTCTTTGCCTGATGTGTCTTCCTTATTTCTTGTGAATGGGATCATAAGTGGAAATGTGTTGAGTGGTACCCTCTGCAGGTGACTGTTGGGTACTAGTGGGATATTTTTGGTTGCATTGTTTGACGATATCCCTCCTTGGTGGCACCACAAATAGGAGGGATCCATAGTTGACTCCCTAGTTCACCTTCATCAGATACTGAAGGTCGTGATTGTTTCAGTTTACTGATAAGATTCCAAAGTGGCTAGTTATGTAAATGAGGGCCACTTCAATCAATGTATATTTCCTTGGATGAATCGGAATCATCCGTTTTAACACTTGAGGACCCTCACAATAAGCTTTAAGGGTCGTTATTGTACCATATAGATGGTATTTCTAGATCATTGTGTTTATCACCTGATGATGATGTTGTTGGGTAAGTGAGGTCATTTAGAGACTCACATGGGTTGTGGCCATAGATAATTTTCTATTATGGTCACTGGATGAATACATTATCTCATATCAGGGTGGTCTTTATGGGAGCAATATCTACATTCATGTAGATAGTAAGGAACTAGGTCACAAATCAGTGCAATATCATAGCCATGATGCGTGGTCAAACAAATATTCATGGCTAACACAGTATTCCCCTTATTCATGGTCTATAAATTATTCCCATGTAAAAATTTCTATACAATAATGAATATATTTCATGGAAACACTAGTTATAGAGGATCAGTTTTAATATTTATGTCATGCTTATCATCTTCGTTTGGGTTGGATATATAAATAATGTAGCCTACCACATGAAAAACGGCCCATCCTACTATTTGAGGGTATCGGGCCTAGATCATCATTTTTTATGAATAAAATATGACATGAAAAAATTCATGATGCATGATTAACCATTAATTATGCTGTTTATTATATTCATGTTGGGTTCAAAATTTTGTTTTGATGAAAAAAACTAAAGAATGTGACAAATTCGGTTTGGCCCAATGGCTGATTGTGAAGAGTTCAGTTTCATGAAAAATCATTAATGTTAGGTCACTATTATCATTATTAATAGAAACTCCAAATGGTTACCATATCCATAACTAGGAACATACCAGCTTTCCAATGGTTGGCAGTTAGTTGGGGTTTCTAACTCAATGACGCTTAGGAATTCACATTGGTAGATAGGATGGGAGGTTGGGCTCATTGTACCCTTTTGGGGGAAATTTTTTACTCAAAGACTCTCCTATAGATATATAATATGTTCAAAAATCTCTTCCCACTCCCAAATTGGGACCGTTTACACTAGAAAAATAACCATGGGTTAAACACTTTTATAAGAAAAATTAAGGGATATCATGAGTGAATCCATTTGTATATATCTAATGTTCTTTATCCATTTACCAGTAATGAGTAGTTTCTCATATACTCAAGATTAAAAAACAAGAACTTTATATTTTTTTAAACATGAAGGGTAGGGTTTAATATTACGGGGAGGGTATTAATCCATTATGATGCATCCTACATATCTAATTTATTACATGTATAAAAACATACATAATTTGTTAAAGCCCATGCGGTTTAACATCATGGGGAAAGGATATATTTGTGGGAACATAGGAACTAGGTATTTATACTCGAGACTAAAGGAGATGTACTATGCATCTTAATCATGGAAGAAAAAAGAATTATCATAGTTTGTTCATGCCCTTGGGACTGGCCCCAAGGTATATTCCCTTATATCAAGGTAATCATATCATGCTACTCATTGGGGATTACACGCTAAGGTTTCCTTGTAATGTGGAGATTCATGATGAATGATATGACCATGGTAACTTCTTAATCCTACATGGGCCATGACTTGTGTAATAAATAAGGGATAATAAGTAATCAGTATCTTTACATATGGATAGAATACTTATGTACTAAGATATACCTTGGGATGTTTAATTTAGAGATCAGGACTTAATAATGCATCCTAAACATCATGGTTATAATAGAAATTAGATTCATCATAGTTTAGTTGTCTTCTTAGTCCACAGATAGATGAGGCAGAATGATCAAACCATGGGAATGATTAGGTCCAAATGGTGGAAATTTGTAAGACATGAGGGGACATACACCAAAGTGGATTCCTATTTCATGTTGGGACTTATGAATTCATCCTACGTATCCTTGTTATTATATGAATCATATTTCATTTACCTTAGTTGGTTGGGACTTACACACTGATATTTTCCCTTATGGAGGATGGGAAAGGTTATCATGTACTAAGATTCCAGTTTGACCTCTACAGCTAGTCTTCTAGGCATATATTGATTGTCTACTCGACTTTCCTTGATTGTATTATTGATATGTTAGATGATTTTTTTCCTAACATTTTCAATGAAAACTACATGATCCAGTTGACTTGTGTAAGGTACATTACATAATCTTGATGGCATGTCTGAATGTCATCACATGGCCTAGGATGACTGGTCCAGAGGACATTGCAAGATCTGGCTGGCTTGTCCTAGAAGCCATCTCTTGAACTTGGATGACATGCTTAGACTGCATAACACGATCCTTCTGTCTTTTCCAGGTGTCATCATAAAATATGACCTAAATTCTTGGAGGGTATCATGATATTCAATGTGGCATGTTTTTATTGTGATATATGATCCAGGATGACATGTTTGGATGGTGATATAAAATCCAGCTGAGATGTATGGGGGAAGTTACAGGATTTGGTTTGCATACTCAGACGGTGTCGCAAGAGCCAGTTGACATTCCTTGGTTTTATAACGCGACTCATTTGACATGAAATTATGCCACTATATGATTAATATGACATGTTTGAGGAACACCACAATGTCAATATGGCAAGCTCGAAAGGCTTTGAAATACTTTGGAGGTATTCCAGGGGGCACGATGTGACATTCTCTAACATTTCCAAAGGACTTAACATGATTCAAATAGTATATCAAAGGAGTTTCATGAGATCTAGGTGACTTTTTCTGGTTTTATTGGGTAAACAGGGTGATTCTTGTGAGAAACATGAGTCTCATCATGTATGTTCTTCACATAAGTATCACATATTCTTACTCTTTATTCCACCATTTTAATTCATATGACTTAGATTTGTTCAGTGGTAGTTTGTTCTAAGTCTCATATGATTGATAATATATATGGGATGTTCTAGGAATGAACCAACAGAATTACATCATGTGATCTATGAGTGATCATGAGAAGTGTATATTCATGTTACATGATATCTTAAGTTGTTCTCTAGATCTTACCAGATGGAAAACATTCCCGATTGCAAGATCATCCACTCCGAGAAATCTTCTCTGGTGCATGGGTGTACCGGTGTGAGGTTCCACGGAATGTTCTTTAAAATTTTCATGATGGGGTGGTTTATTTATAGGCCAATCCACCCTGATTATTTTTCACTTTTCAGAGAGATTATTGCACAAATCAAGCCTAAAATTAGCAGATGGCATTGATGTCATGCATTTTTCGGGATCATGTTGTAGTTTATTCTAGGATCATCACATGATTTTCAGTGACTGTGAGACCATCCAATCATCACCTTTTTTTGGATTATATCCATTTAATGAAGTCTTTCCTAATCATGTGGAAAAGCTAAGGGACTTCCATATTGTAGGTATGATATTTCAAAGTAATTTTTGAGATCAGGGCACATGTTGAAAGAACTTCATGTGATCTAATGAATCTTTTATAGGACCATTTTCAAGACAATGATGGATTTCCATAAGGTTTCATGAAATCAGGCCATCATGCTGAAGGGATTTATCGAGTTCTTACTATATTTTCATGGGATATTGAAAGCCCATGCTGGTGTGTCATGTGAGTTTTATGACTGCAATAGGATCCCTCCTTTTTCTCTCTTTATATTCCTTATTTATTTTACAATCCATGGGGCCTCGCTAGTTTTATTGAGTGTTGTTGAAGACAATAATTCTCCCCATTAGTGATGAATTGTGTGACTAACTAAATATATTATAGTGATGTGTGATCATTATCATAGAAAAAACATTTTTCTTACTCTTAGTGCCAAAGAGAATGACCTCCAAGAAATATAGGAGGCCATCTAGTGATAAGGGTGACACACCAGCAGGCTCTCGCGTAGTGAGTTGTACATGTCTCCAAGGTCTTTTGGTGTCCTTTGAAATTCTTGGGGTGCACCGCAATATTTTTACAACCATAAGTGCCTCATATCATTCCCCTTCTTATTTAAATTGTTTATTTTACAATGTTTAGGGATCTCGTGAGGTTGTATGAGTTTTGTCACAGATAATCACTCTACAGACTGGGGATGCATCGCATGGCCAACAAAAGGCAAAGTAGAGATGTGTGAGAATTATCATAGAAAAACCCTCCAACTTGACTTTGGAGGCAAAGGGGGAGCATGAGACTATATGTACATGCCTGAAGCCCGTTACCTAATGAGAGTGACATGACAACGGGCTCTCACATGATGAGGTAGGAATGTATCTAGTGGATTACAGTGTCTTGTGATCAGTTAGGGTGAATCGCTTGATTTTTTGAACCGCAAGAGGATCCTACCTTTTGGATATTTTCCACCCATTTTCCATAGAATTTTGGATAGATTCTCAGGAACCTACCGCCTGACAATTTGAATGACCTAGGGGTACACATATAAAAGCCACCATGCAAACACTAATTGTTTGGGGTGGATTCTAAAGAGAAGAATGACTTTTCAAATAGTCTTCATGGGGTCTTCCTCAAGCTTTGCGATGTACGTGACCATCTGCAAGACCTTTTGTAGGACATGTGATCATGTTTCTCCTAGAGGTTCACAATTTTTGTGTCATCATGGACACCTTCGTATTCATTTGTTTTACAGGGAAAATAATACCCATATTATGTTATTTCATCTTTTCTTAATTTTCCAATGATCACTTGGTATGCATCTACGCATTCAAAAATAGAAATGAGAACGAAGAAATTAAAAAAAATTATAACTTGCCTCTTGGATTATCTCTTTGGTAATGGGGGTTAGGCCTTTGAGGGATGGTATCATGAAAATACCAAAACCACTTGATGGTGAATAGTAATTTTGATGATTGTTTGGGGATGATTCTAGGAATAAAAAATTAGTTTTTTTAGAGGATGTAAAGAGAGTATTTCCCCTTTTTAAGGGAAAAGTGATTATATTTTTTTAAATAAAAAAATAGAAGTCACTCACATGGAAATAGCTCCAAAATTTAGAAATAATGGACTCTCAAATAGATATGGTTTATTTAGACCAAAATAACTCATTCCCATACATGTTTTAAGCATGTTTTTAACTCATTAACATTATATATTTTTTAATTTTTTCCATTTAGGCTTTTTACCATTGTTACTAGTTTTTACCTAAGGTAAATTATCCATTATGAACAAAAATAAAATTTCCCTTATTAAATAATCTAGAGATAATGATTCCCAATTTTAAATCTATTTTATTTGATTCAATTTTGTAATTGTGGAAAACTTAATTTTAAAATAAATAAATTATATAGTATTAAAAATAATATTATGTAAAATAGAACTAATGTTCTAAAATTTCAATTATAGGTTTCTAAATTAAAACTCATATTTTTAAAATTATAAGTTAACTAATAAAATATTTTTTTTTTCTTATTTAAAGGTTTCATAAATTTAAAATTTCATATTTATATACCAATAATTTCATAAAATTCATGTTATTTGAAAAAATGTTATTGTGCACTCTTCACCTAAAAATCAATCTTCTTTGAAAAATATCAAAAATTCATATTATGATAATATTTCCATGATAAATAAAAAAATTAATTATTATTTTTTAATTTAGATGACAAAATTTATAAAATTATAGTTTAATGTATGAAATAAAATTAAGAAAAATACTTATATAGAAAAAACAGTTTTTTGACATTATGTGTTCTTAATATTATTTCACATAAATTGAAAAATAAATTAGTGTGAATATACATTTATAATAAACATTATCATTGTTTCATAATAATATATTTGGACTCTGAAAGATTCATAGCACATAAAAATAAATTTTTTATAAAAATTCTTTTTTTAGTATAAAATGAGATTAACCTAAATATAATAATTATTAATATTTATATTCTGATAATTTAATTTATCAATCTATTGAAATTAAAATATTTCATGGAATATAATCAAATAATTAGTTTTCAATAATATATTAGTTAATTAAAATAAAATATTTTAATTTGATTTTTTTTGTCATTACTATTTCTAAAATATATTTTTTTAACTCGTTACTAACAATAAATAACTATAATATACCTATTTGTCTCATATAAATATAGTTTTTATTTCATTAGTGACCATATTTGAAATTATAATATTTATAACAACCATATTTTCAATGATCATATTTGAAATTGTCAAATTCTTTTTCTTTATATAGTCTTACTAAAATCATTCATTTTATTCTCACTTCTTAAGTCACCCTTATCATTTCTATTGTTTTTATTTTAAATCTCACAAAACGACTTATCCTTTCATGGTATTATTTTTCATAATGTGATTTTTTATTCTAATGGTGATTCTTAAAAGTGATGGTTTTCCATGGGGGTTTCTTATTCAAATGATATTTCTCATTTAAAGTTATGGTCCCCTTTTAAATTTTTTTATTTTTAATGGATGTAATCGTCTATAATTTGTAATAATATATGGTATGTAAAACATGGTTTTATACACATTAATTTTAATATTACATTAAAATATAATAAATTGTTGCTATATTGTTTGTAATGCTAAGAGTTTTTTTCAATTATTTATTTTGGATGAATGAAATTTCATCGATAGCTTATGTTACAAGCCACACAAAGTTTTAAACAATCGAAAAAAAATATTAATATTAATATTTAATGAATACCATTATTAACTTTCAATTAAAAATTGAGGAATGAAAATGAAGAATAAAATTTTAAATATTAAGTATATTTTTTTATATAATGAAAAAATATTGATAAAGAAAATCTTAATTTTTTATAATGTCTTTATACGTTTTGAAAATACTATTTTCTCAAACAAATGTTTTTTATATTGTGAATGATAATAAAATTACTTTTTGAAACTCCTAAAAAATTAATTTGATAAAATAAATGTCATTTTTTTTAAAATCATTTCAAAATTATCTTATGGTAAATGTTTTTTGTTTTTATGAAAAGTTTATTTATTCTTAGAATAGTGAGAAATACTGAGTTTATTGAAAACTTATTTTTCATTAAAAAAAATTAAGGATACTTTTTGATTTAAAATGAATTTTAAAGGAATATTTATTAAATTATATATAAATTTATTTATCTTATTTAAATCACTTTCATATTGAATTTTGATATAAAACATTTTTAAACTTCTGAACATTTTCTATTTGAAGAACAGTTTTCTCTTTGTGTCTATGGGTTAAATTATAAATTAACTTTTACCACTTATATGAATGGAATTTGGAAAATATTATTTAATATTTGGAATCAGAATAATTTATATTATATAATATCTTAAACATAATTATTTACAATAATACATATTAAAAATATTAAAAAATATCTGTCACTGATAATGTAAAAATGGATTTATAGAGGACTTAAACAAAACCAATAAGAGATAAAAATGACCCAAAACTTTTCCAACACCTATTTTATTGAAATATTTAGTACTTAAATCTTAAATTATTGATAACAGTCCATTTTATAGCCTTTTTAAGTGATAAAAACGTGGGTACACTTTTTTCTTTTGAAAATATTATAAGTGTGCCACTCACCTCACTTATAAAAGGACACCCCTTCTCCTATACACTTCACACATAAAAAACCATTTGTTTCAGAAAATACCATCCCTAATAACTTCTTTACATCTCTCCCCCAATCATGTAATCCTTATTTTTTTATAAAACCAACCAAAGAAACATGTTGGTTAAAACTAAAAGAACATGTCGGAAAAGAGGGAACACCCATAACCGAATGTTTTATTTTATTTCATCCTCCACATCCTCAAATTTTAATTAAATCATGATGATAAAATAAAATAATTATATTTCAAATAAATAGATATTATTATGTTAATTTTAGGGCCTAAAACCTTCTCCTCTTCCATAAATGGGATACAAAATAATCATCCATGTGTACAGTGGACTACTGCATCCTGGACTGTTGTTATTCGTATTCCATCACCACCTATCACTGATTTATATAATGATGGATTAAATATTTATATATTATATTTATTATTTTATTATACTAATATTATTATTATATTAAATATACCTTTATACTTTACATCATTTTGGAATATGATGATGTTGCTTGTGTGTAGGGAGGACTATCTCCCCGCGAAGTGATGTGATTCATTCACGGATTACATGAAAGGTAATAAAAATGATTTAATGAAATTATGTGATATATATGACATGAAAATTATTATTTAATCTTAATATGTTATTTAAATTTCCTTTTTTAATCCACTTAATAAGTGGAAACATCATTCATGAAAATGTACGACATAACGTCTCCATGAACGGTGTGTTTAATTTCCAAACTCTAAATATTATGGATTACTATAAAAACATATATAAAGAATATATATGATATTTATATCATTTTTAACCACTTTTCAATGATGGTTCCATGATCAAATAAATATTATCCAAAAAAATTTAAGCATACGCAAAAAATAATGCAGTTATTGCCCAAAACGTGACTTTAACATAGAATTGCTAATAACCAAATAATAAAAGATCATAAGAATATCCTATATGGTATGATATATATAATTATTTTTCTTTAATCTATTTATAATAAACATATATTTATTATACAATAGTTATTATTTTGTATTAATGATGTCGAGACTTAAGGTATGGTATCTTTGCCTCAATTTTCCTTCTTTGATACATTTGTATTATTATGAACCTATATTCATTTATGAGGTTTATATACAAATGATTTGACATGTATTATCATGAATTCAGTATTTATAATGATATTTTAGGTTCTATTTAACATTATCCGTTCATGGTTCTTATGATTCAAAGTTACCAAAGAGGTATTAATTTTATGATACAGTCTCATTATTAATCAGGATTTCTCATTATTATGCCTCTAATGATGAAATAATATGATATAACACACCATAAACACATGTATATTATTATACTATAGCAATTTATGGATAATAAAATTTTTCCCTTCACTTTCTTCTCTTTATGTACTCAAGATTTCAAAATAATATTTTTAAGAAAATAAACTTTATTTCTCTCTTCGATCAAAAACCATTTTTCATCTAAAACCCCATTTTATAAATGTGTTTAAAAAAATTAACATTATAAAAAAAATTAAAGAAATTTTTAACCTTGTTTTAATTTATTACAAAAAAAGTTTAAAGGAATCTTCATGTCAATTTCCAAACAAGGCACTTTTAGATTTTACTGAAAATGTTAAAGGATTATTTATTTTAACATATAAAGCATTTATTTAATTTTATATTGTCATGACCTCCCAATATTTTAATATTACTTATTAATATTTCATCATTATTTTATATTATGTTTTTTTCAAAAAAACTAATGAATTTTTAGTGTTAAAATTTTATTTTTGAAAAAAAAATATTTTCCTGAATAAATGCTCCAACTGATTTAGCTTTTAAAATAATTTTCCATATAAGATGATATATTTTGATGTAACTTATTATTTAATAGGGATATGAACTAAGGAAAATTTTATTATTATTTTTCTAAATATTTTATGTTTATGGTGAAAATATGTTTATGAAACCTGTTTCTCTTCCATGGGTTATACAATAATAACATTCATATGAAACCTGGTTGTTTTTGCCCGAGTTATGCTACGATGAAATGATGAAATGATTGTGTAACTTGTCTCTTTTCCCCTGGTTATATTATGAGGAAATATTTATGAGACCTATTTCATTTCATGGGTTATGATATGATAAATGTTTTATGATATTGTGTTACACATATGTATTATTTTCATAATGTGATGGAGGGACTTATATCTCCCTCCATTACATGGGTAAAGATTTAAACCCCATGAGATAAGCATGATTGGAATGGGGAGTGAAATATATTCAGTAAGGTACTATATCCACTTGATAGTTTTGTGAGTGAACCTTAACTTCTATAATGTTTTTAGGAGTAAACAAATTCCACTAGGATAGTTTTGGAGGTGAGCTTTAGCTATTATAGAAATTATTTTCCATGCTTCTGTATATGGCATAATTTTTTGTCTTCAGGAAATTTATATTATTTTAGACCATGTTCTTTTATTTTATTATGATTCATGTCTTATTAACTACTAATATTTATTCCAACACTCAGGATTATGATCATTGATATGGATGGTATAATTTTCAAATGTTATGCTCATGTTCGCATTCCCTTATGATCATGTTATGCTTACATATCTCCCTTGTTTACACTTACTGAGCATCTAATCTAACCCCTTCTTATTTTTCCTTTCCAAAATATAGGAATAAACTTATAATTTATGATTTTTCTAAGAATTTTTCTATATATAAATAAATTAGTGGCATATTATGTAGTTCACCAATGAACCGATTTTTTATGCTTCCAAGATTCCAATGGCATAATACCTTTATTATCCTCATGTGTGTGTTCATGTGTAATGTAATGAATTCTAATCAAGAAATGATGTAATATCTATGTACGAATACCTTGGGACACTTTAATCGGTATTAGGGGATAGAATTAGTTATCCTTATGAAAATGGATGATAAAACTTTTGTGAGATTCCTATGGTTATTACCACGGATAAGTCTAAGGAAAAGTCTAAGTATAGGAAAATTTCCTAGTAATTTGGCAACAAATAGAGAGAGAGTTTTAAAAGAATTTACATCATTTTTTGGATAGTATAAGTGTGTGTGGATCTATCATATAAATGCCAATGGGTAATAACTTTGAAAAGGGAACATTGAACTAGACTCGATCATCACCCAGTGCACGATAACGGACCTTATTACACACAAGGTTTGAAACTCCTAGGTGATACAATTTTTAAATTAAAATACTCTTTATGAACCATCATGAAGGATTTAAATATATTATTACAATGAATAGAATAGGATAAACCTAATGTAACACGGATTAAAAAGAAGGTGTCATGATGTATACATCCTATAAGTGATTTTTCGTGATTATATGGTTCCCCACTATGATTATTATTGCATAAAATATGATTTTTGGTTTTATTCATTGACTAGAACTTGAAGGAACTATATAAATGAAAACTTTTATGGAAGATAAAATTATTTTGTTCCTGATTAGCCAAACATTATTGGATTTCAACTGAAAAATATCATTGTTATTCTCATGAAACTTTCTCAAGCCATGAATCATGATGAAAATCCAAATGAAAAAAAGGAGGGATCAAATTTTTATTTAGTTCTTCATGAGTTAATTCACTCCTTTCTTCATTGGGTCCACAAATCCACTGGTTTCTATGTAATGGATCAGTTCCATGGAAAATATATTTTCAATTCCCCAATGTTTATAACATGAAAAATTCATTTTGGTGTTCTATTGTTTGGAAGGCGAATGGGATTAGTGGTGGACTCTCATAACGAATACAGTGGTACATGATGAAATTGAATCCATGGAATGGGATGAGTTTAATAAATCATTTTTCAGTAAGTACATTCCTCTTATTAATTGTATGAATATAGAGAATGAGTTCCTTTATCTGAGGAAAAAGTATGATAAATATATTGGTTCATATGAGGAAAATTTTACCAGACTTGCGAGGTATGCTTCTAGTATTATCATCCTACCTAAAATTAAAGATGATCAATTAATTAGTGGATTATACCCAAGCCTTTGAATAGAGTTTTTCATAATAAACTTCAATAGGTATGAAGATACTTTTCGATGTGTTATTAAGGAGGAGAAAGAGGTTGGAGTTATATATCAATCTCTTTGTTTTGATCAGAAAAGACAAATTAAATTCAAAGGAAAATCCAAAAACCATATATATAATAGAATGAGCTTTCATATATTATCAAAGTGTGAGAAGAAACACTGAAGACATTTTGTTAAGGGGGCTAGTAAATGTTTTAAGTGTTGAAGGGATGTTTTTTGGGAAATTTAATTCCTATGTTATGGGAATAGGTTTTATAATGATTCAAATAAATAGAAAAATATACAAAATGAAACAACCACACTATAGGTTTTCAAATTCAAAGATTATGGTCATTATTCTAACCAGTTCCAAAATATTAAGTTTAATGATGATGATCAATTTCAAAAGATCTTAAGCTAAGTGAAAAATAAAAATCTCATGTGGTCACTATTTCTGACAAGGGGTGCGATAATGACATTATGAAAGGTACACTTATCATCCACTATAAAAAATAATAATTCCTTATTCGAATCTAGATCATACCATTCATTCATAACTGATTAATTTTATAGTTTATCAAGATTCAAAAAAAATGAGTAGATGTATAATTAGTAGGGAATATTACTAATGGTAGGATGATAGCATCTAAATTATATGATTATTCATCCATTGAAGTTTTATAGAATTTTTTTTTTGAAAATATTTCTATTCTTCCTCTAGTTTAATTTTATTTTATATTAGGCATGGATTAGAATTATCTATATAAATCCCATGTTAATTGTCATGGAAGGGAAGAAACATTTAATATTCCAAGACATCCTACGATCATCTATTGGTGCGATGATAAATATAAAATTTCGATCGGAATAAAATTCATTTTATGGATTTTGATTCTAATTCAAAAGATGTTTTTATCACAAATGGTTAGGGAGAAACTAAAAAAAATTAATGTGCCTATTATGTTGGAGTTTTTCTATATCTTTTCAAAAGAGTTTCCTAGCCTCCACAAAACATGGAGTTGAGTTCTCAATAAAACCCATACCTGATTCCACACCAATTTCAAATAATCCCTATAGAGTTTCCCTTATTGAGTTGGAGGAATTGAAAATGAAACCCCAAGAGAACCTTGAAAATGGATTCATTCATCTAAGTGTGACACCTTTGGGTGCACCTATTTTTTTATTGTACATTGATTATCGATAGTAAAACAAGATCATGATCATGAACAAGTATCCTATACCCCATATTGATGACCTATTTGATTAATTTTGTGGAGATTAATACATTTCCAAGATTGACCTTCATTCTATATATCATAAATTGAATGTCAAAAAGGAATAAATAACCAATACAACAATCTATACAAGTTAAAAACACTATGAATTTATAGTTTTTCATTCATTAGTGTTAATCCCTCCACTATATTCATAATTGTAATGAAAATAGTCTTTATAGATTACCTTGGTCAATTTTTGTTAGTCTTTATAGATAATATTCTTATCTATTCAAAGATAAAGGAAGATCAGGATTTTCAGCTAAAAAATGTACTATATACCCTAATGATGGAGAAACTATATGAAAATTTTACTAAGTGTGAATTTTGGCTAAAAAAGGATTCAATTTTGGGTCATATAATCTCAGGATATGGTATATTGGTAGATTCATCAATGACTATTGAGTGTTGACTTAGACCTACCACTATGACTAAGATCCATAGTTTTCATAGTTTATCTACATATTATTGATGGTTTGTGGATAATTTCATAGAAATATATAGTAAATATACCAAGTTAAATTGAAATAGATCCATGTTCCTCTAGATAGATGAATGTGATGAAAATTTCAAGAAACTATCGAGATTATTAGTCAGCACACCTATGATTATATTACAATGTAGTGGACAAGGGTATGAAATCATTAGTGATATATCTAAGAAGGTATTGGGATGAATTATAACTAAAAATGACATTTTTATAGCTTATTCTTCATGAAAATTGAAGGTCCGTCAGAAAAATTACCCATCTCGGGATTTGGAGTTACATATGGAAATTTTTTGCATTAAATATATGGAGGAATTAACTTTATTGAGAAATATGTGACATATATACCAATGAAAAAGTTCAAAATTATATATTCAAAAGAAGTTTTTGAATATGTGTTGTATATGATGGTTATATCTACTTAAGGGTTATGACTTCCCAATACATTACAACCCTAGGAAAGTGAACAAGGTGTCCAATGCTTTGAGTCAAAAAGATTATGCTAGCTTATCCATGATGAGGATAAAAAAAGATCCAATATTTCTATATATACAAATCATGGATCTAAAAAACATAAATGAAGGGTGAAATATTATCTTTCACAATTTAATGTTCAGTCATCTAT
The DNA here is from genome assembly GCA_963277665.1 of Viscum album. NCBI lineage: Eukaryota > Viridiplantae > Streptophyta > Magnoliopsida > Santalales > Viscaceae > Viscum > Viscum album. The sequence continues at coordinate 196,361,924 of OY728135.1, read as the reverse complement.
CCAAGTGTCTGTTTTAAGAGGCATACAAAGAAAAATTTGGATCTTCAAAAGAATGTTAGAAATATTCCTATGATTAAATATGATCATGATGGAATGATAAGGTTTAGCTTCCATGTATGTGTTCCATCCATAACTGATTTGAAGGAGTTGTTAAATGATGTCCATAATTCTTCATTATATATTCATCCTATTAGTATAAAAATTTATAGAGTTTTCAAAAAGTATTTATAGTGGGATGGCTTAAAGAGAGATATCATATAGTTTTTTTTCAATGATTGATATATTAGAAAGTGAAGGTCAATAGACAAAAGTTTAACGGAATGTTACATACATTACCCATACAAGAATTAAAAAGGTAGAACGTCACCATGTATTTTGTCTTCTAACTCCCCAAAACGTCTAAAGGTAATAATGTTATATGGGTAGTATTTGATCTATAAAAAAAATAATCACACATAATCTATTTCAAAAAATACTTCTCTCTTAATCATCTTGAAATAATATACATTAAGTAAGTGTTATGGTTTCTTGGAGTACCATATTCAACTATATCTAATCTAGATGTGAGGTATACCTAAAAGTTCTGTTAAAGTATTTAGTAAGATTTTGATACATATTTATGTTTTAGTATTTTTTATCATCCATAGACAGATGTTTAGTCTGAGAAAAAAACTAAAACACTTGAGGATATGTTAAGATATTTTTCTCTAGATTTAATAGTTTTTTGGTATCAAAACCACACTCTAGTTGAGTATTCTTACAATAATAGCTTTTACTCAATCATTATTATGGATCCTTATGAGTGGATATATGTAATGAAGTCTAGATATCCAATATTTTAGAATTAATTTAGAGAAATAAATCTGTTGGTGCCTAAGATAAATTATGAAATGGAATATATGGTTAGAACTATTCATAAAAACATCAAGGAAGCTCAAATTCAGAAGAAAACTTTTGTTGGCAGTCATCGACATGATCTTTAATTTGATTTTGGTGATAAGGTGTTTCTATGAATTTCTTTGTATAATAAGGTAATGGTATTTTTAAAAATGGAGAACTATTCTCGATGTATATTGGTCCCTTTTAAATTCTTTATAATATCTAGATAGTATCATATCTGTTGGAGCTTCCACAAAACCTCTCTCAAGGTCATGATGTGATCTGTGGGTCCTTTTAGAGGAAGTAAATACCTAATCATTCACATGTACTAAAATAAGAGGTTATACCACTAGAGCAGTATCTTTCTTATGAGGAACAGCCAGTGGAGATTCCGGTTTGTAGAGAGAATGTTCTACAAAATAAGACCATTCCCTTGGACAATGTTTTGTGGTGAAACCACCTGTTTGAATAAGCAATTTGGGAATGTTCGGAAATTATGAGGTAGAAGTATCTTTAATTTTTATCATAGTGATAAATTTAAAGAGAAACTTTAATTTTAAGGAAGTTATAATGTAACACCCTATGTTTTTATGCATTATTTATATTGAATAAAGTAAATTTCTTCGATATCTTTCATCACACGTAACACTGAGTTTTAAAAAAACCATTAAAAGACAATTAATATTATTATTTAAATAATTCCATTATTACCTAGCTGTTAAACATGGTGGAATGAATAGGAATAACCACATTTTAAATACTAATTATAATGGTTTATATAAAGAAAACATATTGATAAAAAATAATTTATTTTTTGTAAATACATTATATTTTTCTAAAATAATATTTCTTCAAAAAATAGTATTTTATTTATTTTTGTAAAAAATAATTCTAGTTTTATAGAAAACTTCTTTTTCATTTAATATTTTAATATTGGTTTTATTGAAAGCCTCTTTTTCATTTAAAATTTTAATAAGGTTTCTATTTGTATTAAAATGGTCCTAAAAGGAAAATTAACTAAATTATATATCATTTAATCAAATTTAGGTCATTTTAATAATTTTATTTTATAATTTTGAGATAAAAACCTTTTATACTTTTGAATATTTTCTCTTTGGAAATATGGATTCTCGTCGTATCTATGGGATTAATTTTAAATAAAAATTTTTCACTTATATTAGTGTAATTTGGAAAAATGGATTCCGTATTTGAAACCAAAATAGTTTATATTCTCTAATAATTTTATCTTAATTATTTATCATAATTAATAGTAAAAAAATAAGATTCTTGTTAATATTGTTAAGGAAAAAATGGGTTTACCAAGGGGTTAAACTAAACAAATAAGGGATAGAAATAAACCAAAACATGTCCAAACACACTTTTTATCTCCATATTTTGATCTTATATTTTTTATTCTCTATATTGGCTTATTTGGGATCCTTTTAACATGATACAAACATGGGTATAATTTTTTTCCTTTCAATCAATTATAAGTGTGCCACTCTTCCCACTTATAAAAGGACACCCATTCTTCTCTCTTATTCACACTTAAAAAACAATTTGTTTCATACAATTCATTCCAAAATCACTTAATTAATTCCCAAATATTATTCTAGAAGCATTATTTTATTCAAAATGTCAACTTACGATGCCTTTTAGTGTGGACTAAAAGAAGTTATCTGAAGAAAGGGTGGAACCCCAACCAATTGTTTTATTTTATTTCATCATCCACCTATTTCAAGTATTATTAAATCATGATGCTATAATAGTATAAATATATTAAATATATTGATATGTTTTTATGTTAAGTTAATTAATTAAAACCATATCCTCTTCCATCAAATGAGATATGTAATCATCATTCGTGGGTACGGTGAACTACCACCTCACGAACCGATGTTATTTGTTTTCCGCCACCACCTTTCATGATTGGATATAACGATGGATATAATATATTTTTATTATAATTATGATATTATTATAATTTTTTACAAATTTTATCATAGATTCCATCAAAAATTCCATTTTTCAAGAATACGATAACAATGCTCATGTTTATGGCGGACTACCCCTCGTGAAGCGATGTGATTCATTCACAAATTACTTAGAAGGTAGTATAGATGGATTTAATGAAAGTATGTGATATATATGAAATAAAAATTATTCTAGAGTGAAAAAATATTATTTTACTTTTTTATTTCAAACTATCAATAAAATGAAAATAGTATTCATGTGTACGTATAGCCAACCATCTCCATGAACGGTGTAATTAATTTTCAATCTATAAATATTTTGGATTAATATAAAAACATATAATGAATATATATGATATATATATATCATTTTTAAAAATATTTATATTATTTAACCATTATCAATTTAATTGTACTAAAAATGAAAAATAAAAAAAACACAAAAAACACAGCAGTTATTGCCCGAAAAGTGACTTTAACATTTAATTGTTAATAAAAAAGCAATAAAATTTCATATGAAAACTTTATATGGAATTATGTACATATTTATTATTTTTTAATATATTTATAATAAACGTATGTTAATTATAAAATACTGTTTAATATGTATGAATGAATTATATACATAACATAGGGGTTATTTTTCTCAATTTTCCTTCTATGAGACATATGTTATGTTATGCGCCACTTTTCTTTAATGGGGTGTATATACATAACCTTTGACATATAATATCATGAATTTTCATGGTCTCATGGTATTATATGTTTGATTTTATGTTATTCTTTCAGGTTTTTTACAATTCCATGTTTCAAAAGTGTTAAGAATGTTTTGTTACAATCTCATCCTTTATTGGGATTGCTCATGATTGTGATTCCAATGATGAAATATTATGATATACCTCTCATAAAACTAGTTTATTTTATTATCATATATATATATATTTGGAATATTTTTTTACCATTATTTTCCTATCATTATGTAGTAAATATTTATAAATAATGTTCTTAATAAAAATCATCTTTATTTCTCTCTTCGGTCGAAACGGATTTTTTCAAAAACCACTTTTTCTAAAAATGTTTTCATAAAATGTTTTTAACATTTTAAAAATGATTTATCAAAGAATTTTTTACCCAAGTTTTAATTTTTTATAATAAATATTGAATGAATCTTCATGTCGTTTTCCAAACAATGCTTGTTTGGATTTTACCAAAAATGTGAAAGGAAGCATTGTTTTAACCTATATAGAATGTGTGGAACTTTCCACTATCATAACCTCCCAATGTTATCAATGTTCCTTTAGAATGTTTTAGTTTTATTTTCAAATAGAAATATCCTGAAAATATTTTATTAATTTTTAGTTTTAAAAATTGATTTTCATAGAGAAAATATTTTCCTCAACAATCTTTGCATGTGATTTATCTTTAAAAATAACTTTCCATCTAAGATGAAATAGTTTGATTTGACTTATACTTTACTAGGGATATAAACCAGGGATACCATTCTTATTTTTTTCTTTGAACAGTTTATATTTATGATGGTAATATTTTTTTTCAACCCATTTATCCTCCATGGATTATACCATGGCCAAATTATAATGAAACATACTTATTTTTCCACGGGTTGTGCTATGATAAAATTATTATGAAAAAATTATATTTGACACTGGTTATGATATGAGGAAATATTTATGAAACCCATTTCATTTCATGGGTTATGATATGATGAAGTTTTTATAAACCTATGGCACTCATATATTTTATTTTCATTATGTGAAGGCTAAAACTTATATCTTCATTCAATGCATTGGGTAATGATTTATATTCCATGAGATAGAATGGACTAGAATAGGGACTAAAACTAGATAAGTAAGGGACTTTTTCAGCTATGATTTTCTGGGTAGGGATTCTTTTCTACTATGATGGTTTAGGGATTAAACCCATTCCACTATAATAGCCTTGGTAGTGATCTTTGACTAATATGGAAATAATATTCCACATTTATAAAATAACCCTTCTCTTTATTACAAACATATACATGATTTATTACATAAAATCTTAAATTTATACAACATAGAATATCAAGAGGTCTAGTGTCTTTGGGTATTAGGAACATTATATAAAAACATAATACATGAAACACATGTATTTATTGAAAACTTATTTTACATGACCAGATACATTCCTTCATACTTAGAATTGTACGGGATAACATGATGACATGCATAAAAAAGGGTGAGATATAAATCCCAGAAAGGGATTAAACAAGTCATAAACTGAATAATACAATACATGTTAGGAAATAATAATATTAATGGATCATAAGAGAAACATGAACATAAAGGCAAGATATAGCATGATTATCATAACATGGCAATGTGGAAACAACATTTAACTTGATATTAGCCTAAGCCAAGGATCATTGCACATGTAACATGAGTAAACCATAATTTCACTTTAATTAGCATGATTAAATGCTCATTTCACTTGATGTATCATGATACTAATCTTTACCCAATGCATTGGAGCGCTATCGGGGTGCACCCTTCTTAATCATTTTATTTCATGCATAAATGTGCCAAATTGATCATATTAAATTGATTGATTAATCAACATAATTTTTTAAATGATAAATGAATTTGGAATTAAAACATTAAACTCTATAATAAATATGTAAATGTGCATAAAGTTGAATACTCTTGATTGAGAAATGGACATTGTATTCACTACATAATGACTTTTTCTTGTAAAATTGCGGTGCAATTTCGACAACATATCAGCGAGACATAAGAATTAATAAAAAATGTTGATGAGAGATAAATATATGTATCATCATATGTACATGAAATGAAATGTAAGTGGTTCATATATATACATATCCCAACATGTGTAATAAATTTTTGATGCATAATATAAAAGAAGTTCTTTAATGTATATAAGGGGAGAGAAGTCCCTTATGGAATTTTGGTAAAGTAACAGGTGTACATTAAAGGCATTAAGGAGAGATAAAGGGGTATATAATCATTAAAACATAATTATGTAAGTATAGGGGAGGTTATAAATCATACCCCAACATTTTTAATTTAAATTAAAATGGTATTACAACATAATGAAACTCGGACAAAAATGAGAGAGGAAGAAATCCATTACTTGGAAGTGTGGTCCCAAAGGCTTAGGAGATGCTTGAGAGAATCTTCCTGGAAGCTTAGGGAACCTTGGGAGGATGTTAGAGATATGAGGTAAGAGTTTTGTCGAGTTCCAAAGGCTTTTAGTGAAGAGTAAGTGGGAGATTGGGTGGGTTTATATAAGAAATGGGGGAGAATTCTTTATTATTTAGGTTTTGGACCCTACACATTAAACTAATAAAAACCAAAAACCATCCCATGGTTTTTTCACATGATTTTTTCCAAAGGGTACTGGAAAACATTATTTTATAAGTCCAGTGTCCAAACCTCTTAAAATATTTGGCTTGCTTATGTGGAGATGAGTCACACTCTCAAGAAAATCAATTCAAAAAGTTAAAATGTTTTATAAGTCTTGGAGGGTCCACTAAGGCACCATAAAATTAATTAAAAAAATATATAATCACATTATATTAAAGATAAAAAATATATTGGCCGAAAAAATAATTTTATATTATTTTATTTCATCACTATTGAGTCATTATGATCTCATAAAACACATTATATATTTAAACGGTATTTAATTTTTACCCAAAAATTCAATAGTCTTAGAAAATTATGAAAAATTCTCCATTGGATAATTTTTATGGCCTAATTCCAAAAATAATTTTCATTTTATCTAAATAATTTTCTAAATATGTAAATTTTTACTTTTAAAAAGAACCTACATTTATCAAAAATTCATGGGTTTTGATAAAAACAACTTTCAGACCTTAATAAAAATGAAAATTCTATTCATAAAAAATATACGATCATTTATTTTTAATAAAAAGTAATTTAGTAATAAATTTATATGACAATATTATTTAATTTAAAAAATTAATTAATTCATCAAAATAGAATTCTTAATTGAATATTAACTAAAAATACTATTTGTTCTTTAAAAAATACTTACAAAGTATCAATAATAAAATGAATTTATATTCTATATACAAAAATAATTTACATAATAATAGTGCTAGGTTATTCTAACATAACCCCTTAAAACACCCACATAAGACCGAAGGGTAAGGTGAGCGATGGTGACAAACTCTTAGAGTGTGTCAGATAACATCGCTTGGGTGGTAATCTCTATCAACTTCTACATCTCTCGTAGACAGTTCCGTTCAAGCTTAACGTGTGGATGCTAAGCTTGGTCTTGGTCAAGAGTGAAGCCTAGTGATGCCACCTCCTTTTTGAGCTCCAAAAATGGGCATTTTATGGATAAATTCTACTTGAAGAGGCCATCACTTCCTTTTTCTAAGAAAATTGGATTTGTTAAAGCCCTATATTTATACTAATCATGTGATCAGTGTTCAACAACTATATTAGAAATGGTAATAATTTTTAACTGTATTTTAAAATCAAAATTCATAAAATAAAGGAACTGAATAAGTTGTATAACCATTTTACATAATAAGACATTTAATATATCAAGATAAATTTACATTAAAAAATTGTGTTTTACAATCTTCCCCCTATAAGAAATTTTTATCTAGAAATTTACTTTACCCATACTAAAATCGATGAGGGTAGCTCTAGTTCAACACTTCCTATGATTCTCACATTGCCTCTTCAAACTTGTGGTTTCACCACAACACCTTGATGAGGGGCATTGACTTATTTCATAGTACTTTTTCCCTATGATCTAAGATCCTCATCGGCTTCTCTTCATAAGAGAGGTCATTCTCATATGGTACCACCTCTAGATTGAGTATATGTGATGGGTCAAGTATGTACTTCCTCAAGAGTGATACATGGAATACATCATGTACTTGATATAGGTTTGGTGGGGGTTCTAGTCGATAGGCCACTACTCTAATGTGATCAAGGATATCAATAGGGCTGATGTACCTTGGATTAAACTTTCCATTATTTCCAAATCTCATCACTCTCTTCCATAGTGATATGAAGAGGAATACCATGTCTTTGACATAAAACTCTAGGTCTTGTTGATGATTATCAGCATAGGTCTTTTGTCGGCTCTGAGTAGATTTAATGTGCTGTTGGAAGTTCTTAACCTTCTCCACCATTTCTTTGACCATTTTGGGGACTATGAGTTTTAGCTCCCCAACTTCATCCCAATATTCCAGGGTTTTTCACCTCTTCCCATAAAGGGCATTGTAAGGATTCATTTGGATGTGTGAGTGGAAATTGTTATTGTAAGATAACTCAACTAGAGGAAGATGTTGATCCCATCCTCCTTTGAAGTCCATAGAGAATGCTCTCAACATGTCCTCAAATGTTTAGATTGACCGCTCAGATTGGCCATCAGAGTAAGGATGATAATCCGTATTGAAGTTCATCTTAGTATTCAAAGAATGTTGAAGACTCTTCCAAAACAGAGAGATGAATCTTGGATCTCGATCAGATATAATCGATAGTGTTACTCAATGCATCATTTCCACATCTCTTATGTATATTTTTTCCATTTCATACAATGAGAAATCCTATAGAATTGTAATGAAGTATTCAATCATTATAAGATGATCCACAACAACTCAGATATCATTTTTTCCTTTGTATGTCTTCGGAAGTCCACTGACAAAGTCTATGGTGATTTTCACACATTTCCATGCTGGTATGGGTAATGGTTGTATCATCCCCTTATACTTATACCTATTAGCCTTAACTTACTGACATACCAGGCACTTTGATGTATACTCATAGATTTCCTTCTTCATGTTATCCCAGCAATAAAGATTTCTGAGATCTCAATACATCTTTTTGATTCCTAGGTGAATGGAGAAATTTGTACAATGTTTACCATCTAAAATAAATATATTCAACTCTAGACTTGATGGAATGCATGATCATCTCCCAAATCTCACAATACCTTATTCATTAACATTTTATTCTGAGGATTTCCCTTTTCTGATGGTTTCCACTTTCTTCTGAATTCCCACATCATCTTTTTGAGAATTAATTAACCTTTCCAAAAGAGACGGTTGGGAAATAATTTTTGAAAGGATTGATGATGTTCCCTTATTTATGATTCCAATGTCCATATTCATCAAATATAAAAAGATTGTATCCTTTTCCATTCTCACTAATGATATAATAGATTGTTCCTTTCTACTTAGAGCATCTTCCAACTTGTTCTCTTTCCTAGGGTGGTAATGGATTGAGCAGTCATAGTCTTTGATCAGCTCTAAGCATCATCATTAGCACATATTAAAATATTTCTATGTGAATATATACTTGAGGATTTTTGGGTCTGTATATATTTCACACTTCTCCCCAAATAGGTAATTCCACCAAATTTTTAATGCAAAGATCATTGTTGCTAACTCCAGATCATGCGTGTTTTTTTCATTAAGAATTTTTAACTTCCTTGAGGCATAGGCAATGACTTTGTATTTTTGCCTCAAATTTCATCAAAGAGAGACTTATAAAATTTTCAAGAAGAGAATTACCCCAGACATAAACATGTGATATAACACTTATAGAAGTTTTTCCCTAATGATTTAATATAATTTTTTCTGGGGACTCAATGTTCTTTGAAAACATAACAGATATACTAATAGGAAATGAATTGAAATACATTACGACATACACTAAATTGAATTAGTGGTTACATGTAATTCATTAATCATTATCCATCATAGAATAGTACTTCCTATTCTCCCTTGATCGGGGAGATTGTTGATGCCCATCATGCTTCTCAACCCTTGCAATAGATCATTATTTTTCTTAATACCCGACTTCTCCACATTTATAGCATAGAACTGTGTAATATTCCTTAGATGGAACTTTTCTTCCATCCATCAGATTATCTATTCTTTCATGTAAATTGGATACTTTGTGCCCATCCTTTCCACACCTAAAACATCTCCTAGACCCATCATGAAATTTCCCTTGGTTACTCTTTCCACATTTGTTGCATGAAGGAAATTGGGTCTTCATTCCCTTATCACCTTTATCAGATGAATTTCCTAGGATTTCATATTTCCCTTCCATGATGTCCTTGGGATTCAAAAATGTAACAAATTTTAATCGTGATTTTTGATAGCTGGTTTGGCTTAATCATTATATGTCCTACTTGACCTCCCATTTGATTGGGAGTCTTGTTGGGACATTCATCACATTTCCCTTTGCATCGGTTGTTAGCTCAATTCATCATATTACCAACCATCGGCTATAATAAAAGGAACATTCGCGGTAACACGTAAAGGGTAATCCAAAGACAAAATTAATGACTTATAAATTACTTTTATTTCCTTAACTTATGAATTTATAGGCTTCAATCTATGTTATCCATGATCTACTTCCCAACATACATTCTTAGGGGAATTTATTTAATTCCCTTGAAAATGGTTTATAATAATCTTATGAATTTACCAAAGAATATCCCCAGAGTGTTTTGTAACCAGTAGTGCAGCAAGTTCGATTGTCTTTCACTAGGTCTTGTTTGAGTCTTGCTTAATGTGGTATTTTCGGGTTTTACCCTTAGATACATTTGTGTCAGAGCCACCTCTACCTGCTTATATCCAGACATGAATGTATTTTCTTGATAAAAAACTTACTCAATACTCACCAAAATTTAGGGATTTTTTAGTATCCTTAGCCTTATTCCTAAGGCTTTCACTAGGTTTTTCTAATCCTAATCCAAAAAATAACTAAACATATCCTATGATACCAACTATAACAACCCTTCTGTTTATTACACTCTTAAACATGATTTATTACATAAACTCTTCTCTTGAAAAAAACATAGAAGATCAAGAGGTCTAGTTTTTTTGGGGATTAGAAAAATTACATAAGAAATTAAAACATGAAACATACATCTTTATTGAAAACTTATTTTACATGACCACATACATTCCTTCGTACTTAGCATTCCATGTGATAACCTGAGGACATGCATAAGAAAATTACGGGCTATAAAGCCTAGTAAGGGAGAGAAAAATACCTAAAATGAAGAATAATATAAATTTTAGGCAATAACATTATCAATGGAGTATAAGAGAAACATGAACATAAAAGAAAGATATATCATGATTATCATAACATGGAAATGTAGAAAAAAACATTTAACATTATATTAGCATGAGCCAAGGATCATTGCACACGGAGCATGATTAATCCCTCATTTCGCTTTAATTATAATTTTTAAACCATAATTTCACTTGACTTATCATGATACAAGTCTTTACCCAATGCAATAAAGCGCTACTAGGGAGGATCCTTCTAAATCATTTCATTTCATGCATAAATGTGCTACATGAATCATATAACATAGATTCATTACTCAAGATCATTTATTCCATGATAATGGAATGTGGAATTCATACATGGAACTATATAAACAATAAGTAAATGTTCATAAAGTTGAACACCCTTGATTGGTAAATGGGCATGATATTCACTACACAATGACATTGGCTTGGAAAATCACAGTGTGATTTCGCCAGCACAACGGCGTGACATAAGAATTCATAAAAATGTTTGATGAGAGATAAAGGTATGTCTCATAATATGTACATGAATTTTATAGTAAGGGGGTCATATAGATAACTGTACCAACATATGTAATGAATTTTATATGATAAATATAAAATAAGAGATTGAATGTAAATAATGGGAGAGAAATCCTGTACATAATTTTGGCAAAGTAATGGGTGTACATAGTAAGAATTAATGAGATAGAAAGGTGTATATCATCATTAATACATAAGGAATGAGGTATAGGGGATGTGAGAAATCATACCCCCTACATGTTTAATTGAAATTAAAAGGGTATAATAATATAAAAAAACTGGGAGAAAGAAAGAGAGGGGAAGAAATCCCTAACTTGGAAGTGTGATCCCAAAGGTTTGGGAGAGGCTTCAGAGAGGCTTCTTGGGAGATTGGGACACCTTGTGAGGATTCTATAGAGATTAGGAAAGATTTTTTTCTATATATAAAGGCTTTTAGTGAAGAGGAAGTGGGATATTGGGTCGGTTTATATAGGAAAAGGGTGGGAATTCATTATTATTTAGGTTTTGGACCCTACACATAAAACTAATCAAAACCAAAAACCATCCCATGGTTTTTTCCAATATTTTTTCCAAAGGGGACTAGAAAAATTTATTTTATAAGGCTAATTTATGAATTTATTAAAATATTAGGCTTGCTTATGTTTAGATGAGTCACACTCTCAAGGAAATCAATTTAAAAAGTTAAAAAAGTTTTCTAAGGTGCCATAAAATTAATCCAACAAAAATAAAATCACATTATTTTAAATATAAAACATATATTGGCCAAAAAAAATAATTTATATTATTTTATTACATAACTACTGGATCATTATGGTGTCATAAAACACATTATATATTTAAACGGGATTTAATTTTTACCCAAAAAAATTGACTATCTTAGAAAATTATTAAAAATTCACTATTGGATAATTTGGATGTTCTGATTCAAAAAAATAATATTAATTTTATCTAAATAATTCTCTAAATATGTAAATTTTTACTTTTAAAATAAAAATTAACATTTATCTAAAATTAATGGGTTTTAATAAAAACAACTTTCGGATCATAATAAAAATGAGAGTTGTATTCATAAAAATTATACTATCATTTCTATTTAATAAGAATTAGTTTTGTAATAATATTTTATTAAAATATAATTTAATTATAAAAATAAATTATTTCATCAAAATATATTTCTTAATTGAATATTAACTAAAAATATTAATTGTGCTTTAAAAACTATTTACAAAGTATCAATAATAAAATGAATGTATATTCTCTATACAAAAAAATGCACATAATCATTGTGCTAGGAGCTTGTTACATAACCCCCTAAAACACCCTCATTAGACCGAAGGGTAAGGTGTTCAATGGTGACAGACTCTTAGGGTGGCTCGGATAACATCGTTCGGTTGGTAATCTCTATCAACTTCCGCTTATTCTATAGACAGTTTTGTAGCATAACGTGTAGAATATCGGCTAGGGATTCATCAAGAGTAAAGCCCAGTGATTCCACCTTCTTTATGAGCTCTGAAAAATGGGCTTCGTACTGAGAAATTATATTATATGAGGCTATCTCTTCCTTTTTCTAAGTAAATTGGATTTCTTATAACCCTATATTTATACAAATCATGTGATCGTTGTTCAATGGATATATTAGAAACGGTAACAATTATTAATGTTATTTTAAAATCCAAAAAACATAAAACCAGGGAAGTGAATATGTTATATAACCATTTCAAATAATAATATATTTAATTAAATCAATAGTAATTTTAATTTAAAAAAATTGGGTCGTTGCATTTACGTGGATGCCACAATTTTATATATTCTTCCAATATTATGCTTTCATGGATCATGGTCTTCAATTTACTTATGATTCAAGTCTTGTTAACTTCCAATACTTATACCATGACTCATGATTATAATATTTTATATATAGGGAATGGTTTTAAAATTATAGGCTCATGTTCTCATACCCTTAAGATTATGTTATACTTAGGTATATAACTTCTTTTCCTTTATTGAGCATTTGAGCCCACAGTTTCTTATTTTTCCTTTCACCATGTTATAATGAAATTTATTTTTTATGAATTTTCAAATAAAATTTCTATATTTGAATAACTTATGGAGAGATGATTTCATTTACTAATAAATCAGTTGTTTATGTTTCAACATTTCCAATGGAACTTCACCTTTACAATATTTAGGAGTGTGTTTGTATAATGTAATGAATGTTCATAAAAATGATTTAATATCTTTGTATGAAAATCTTGGGTTACTTTGTTGGTTCATATATTTTATGTCCCATTATCTTATTAAGTATTAATTCTTTTTAAAGGGTAGATAAACATTATTTATAATTATATTGGAAAATATAATAGATCCTAAAACTTGGGGCATTGCATTCTTCCACTTCAATAAATCACAACCTCTCAGTTTAAATAATTACTCAGTTAAATATTTTGGGGATTCCTTGACTATTAATTAAACTTTTAGTGAGATATCACCCTCAATATCATGGGTTTTACTAGTGAAATCATATATTTCATCATAATAGTAATATAACTAATGTTGAGTTTTAATTTAATCATTTGGAAAAAATACTCCAATATGATTGGAATAAAAAAATTTTGAAGCGAGTTAATTGTCATCCTTTTATTAATAAGTGATCATGGGGGGACATTTATATTTTATTTTCCAATATTGGAATTTATAATTTTCAAAAGGTACAATCCATATCTAATATCACATAAAATTTCATTAATGGAAGGATAATATTGATTTATAGGAAACACACTCCAAGAAACATCTATAATATGGAATTTATATACTAGGGAACTAAAATTTTATTAATAATTCAACATATAAAACTCAAGTTAGTGATTTTATTACATTATAAAACATTATAGGTATAAAGAATTAGGTTAAATAAGACAAAAATAAAATACTCGACAATTTATGAATGGATGGTCAATGTTCCTCACTTCACATTGTCTTCTAAAATCACATACATGGTTTTGGTTTCATATGAATTCCATTATGTTGGAATTTGTTGGTTCTTATCATCCTTATAATCCATTTGATTTGGAAATTGAGTTAGATAATTTCCATTTTCCCCACATTTATGATAGTAAACTGTCAGTGGTATATTAGGATAAACTCCTTTTCTTTTCCTTATTCCCCCTAAGATATTCAATTTTCTTCTGTAATTAGTTTCTCTATTCCCTCCAGGTCTTCACATAAAAAATATAATAGTTACATTAAGACATTCACCTTGTTGATTCATCCCACGTTTTTTACATAAATAAATTTGATTATCCATTCTTTCAAAATCTTCATCACCCAAACTTATATCGGTTACTATCTTTCTCCCCTTTAGTGTGTTTGGAAGCCCTTATAATTTTTTGTTATTAATCATAAATATTGATATCTAGTTTGGAATAATCATAATATTTCTCACACCATGTCTTATATCATTAGGTTTATAATTGGAACAATATGTGCATTATTTGTGGAATCCAGTGTTACCTAGGTTCCTTCGAGCACCATCTATTAATAAAAGAACAATGAGTTAATCATGAGTTATGAATGATTGACAACATAAGAGAATTTTGTTAAGATAATATCATGAAAAACTAAACCATGAACTTTTTTAATTTTCAAAATTATCACATCAACTTTCAATTCAACCGAAATTTATCTTAGTTGAATCTAGATTTATTTTGGTTGGGTTCCATCATAATTATTATCCTAATTCTTTAGCATAAAAAATAAATTGTTGTGGTTTGTAAAGGTATTTTTATTAACTAATGCATAACCCCCAGTAGTGTCAAACTAGGTGTTCTATATGGCCTCTTTTTCATTTACTAGAGGATGATAGATTTAATACCCAATATGGTCTTTTAAAGGTTATTACCCTAGGTATGTCAATGAAGAAGCCTGCAACCACCTGTTGTATCCTAATAGGTATTTTATTTCTTCCAAAATTTCAAGATGTTATCCCATACTTATACATATCCCTTAGAATTGTCTTAAAGGTATTTACTAAAGTTCTTTTTTCATTATCACCAAAATATCACCTCAATATATCTAAAGGGTTATTTATAACGTTAAAATTATAACAAAACATAACTTATCAACCATTGATGACATTTATAACTCCTATTTTACCCTCAAATGATATCACTCTTATATTAAAATTTATCTAAACTAAAATCTAATTTCAATAATAGTAACTCTTATATGTGACTATCTCATCCACAAAACATATAGAAAATATTTCATTACAATACATTAAAAACCATTTAATTTTACTGTTTTAAATAGTTAGTAAAAATCATTAACTAGAAAACAATTATATTTGTATTGGTTGGATAGTTTTACAATTATATATATAACAACATAATTCGTAATGAGTATTTAGTATCTACCCAAAATTCGAAACAAAATAAACTCCATTATTCACATAATAATTTTCCTATATTCATAACCTAAGGAAATAAAAACATAAGAAAGAGTGGCCACATGTCCTTAGTAAAGTTAAACATAAGAGATAACAACAGAATATCATTAGTGATCATAATATTAGAATATATGTATAATCAAGATAAATAATAAACTTATACCCAAAAAAATCATAGATCATACATCATGTAATAAGGATTAGAATAAAATATCCCATGAATTATTTAATAAAAATGATCCATGAGAGAAAAAATACAAATGAGAATAATCACAAAAATGCGAAATATTTCAAATATATCACTAACATTAGTATTTGGAAAGAATAAATTCATAAGTCACACTATCAGTTCACATGCTTAAGATATAAAGAAATATTATATAGAATACTAATATTTAGAAATATAGAATTTTAACAAATTCGTTGGAGGGCCATATAAGACCCCACTCATCATTCATCAATACTTACATGTGTACTTTGAAAATAATTCACTTATCAAATCAAAAAAAATGCATAGAAATAAAGTGGGTTTCATTAAAAGTTAAAATGAAAATTATTTTCTTTTATGAATAAATAACTCATAGTAATAAAATGGGTTTCATTCAACATTCCATAAATAACCCATGGAATTAAAATGGGTTTTATATAATTTTTAAATTAATTCACATAAGGAAATCACTAATATTTAAATCAATAATCATAACATGATAAACCCATGGAAAATATATGGGTATCCAATAAATTCAATTAATATTCTAGTTTAATATCATAAAATAAATATAATTAAGTTTATGGTATATACATCGTATTATAAAAGGGTATACAGTTAAGAAAATAATTTCCCCCGTCAATAAATTTATGAAACCAAGGAGAAAACTATTAAATCAAAGGAATAAAAAATGTTTATTATCATTGGGAATTAATTGGTAGAAAATTAAGGTTTATAATAATTTAATTTCTAAGAAATTATAAGGTAGTGATGTATTATTTCCATGATAGAAAATAAAATCTTATAAGCCATCTGGATAAAGAAGGTGGATGGTATCATTTTAATTATTTAAGGAACCGGACATAAAAATACATATTTATGTTATTTTAAAAACAATATATCACATTATTTTCTAAAATAAAATTTAGGTTTGTATTTTTATATATTAAGGTCATAACTCAAACATAACAAATCCCTATATTACAAGTCAATACTTGTACTCAGTATCCATTTTTTCTATGAAATATGTCCTTAAAACACAATATGATTTATTTTAATGATAATTCTCTAGAATGAATTCATGATTATTCAAAATCTATCTTAAACCAAGTGAAAAACATTTTAAAATATTGGATAAGAACAAAAATCTAATTAAGTTACATCAAAACAAAAGAAACATATCATTAGTCTATAAATACTTATAAAAGTTTTATTTTTTCAAAATAATCATTAGATTAAAATATACCTATTATTATCCAATAAATCAACTTTTCTTCCAATATAATTCCATAAAAATTTTCAAAATAGAACATAATGGAAAAATATAAACTCATAAATTTTTCATTAAAACATTTCACAAAGTTATAACTTTCACCCATAAAATATAATCTCTTACCTTTCCTTAAAATATCATAAGTTTCCTATAAAATCTATAGAATGATTACATAAATCATAAAATAAAATTATAATGTCATTTTTATATCATTATTATTATCTAACTCTTGAGTCTACATAAAGAGTAACCATTATAGTTACATTTAGAATAACCATTGAAGTATATTCCAAAAATCTCTTAGGAGAAACCTCATCGGTTAACTCTTTCCCTTTTCCCAATGCATTGGAGAACTATAAAATGCTCAGCCACCCTTAGAAAATATTGAAATAACTCATCCAAATAAAAAATTTCCAAGAACCATAAATAATCACAACACATAAATTTTCCATAAAAACATTAAAGAGGAAAAATAACCATTCAGTTTTGAAATATTTTTTTTATGTTGCACTCTTAAAAATAAAAAACATAATTTAAAACTAAACTTTTAATCATATAAATGAATATTCAAAACATTAATTTATAAAGATGGTTATATAATATTGTCATTAAATATAAGTTAGAAAAAATTAATTTGGAATTTTGTTATAAGACTTCAAAGAGTAACTTTAAAATAATATTTTTAAAATAAAGTCTCTTACGTTGAGTCTGTCTCATCATGTAAAGTATTTATCTTTTTGAATAATAAACATTGGTTGATTATTTTCTTAATTGAAAATATTTTTAATGTTTATTATTCCTTTTATTTCACATTTTACTATGTTATAACTATAACTTAATTATTTAAAATCATATTTGATATTTTGATGACATTCGGTTCATAATTCCATAATGACTTCGGTAATTTGACCATGGTAAAATGGTCATTACACCCAAAATCTAGAGAATAATTTTCAAATTATAATTATAATTATTAAATATGAATTAAGCCTCAAACCCTTTTTTTAATATTAGGAAATACATTTTATGGTTTAGTGGTAACCGTACATTCATTCTCTATTCAAATGATTTCAAAATTTAAATTCAAAATTAAAATGTCACCAACCAAGAGTTTAAAATGGCAGATTAAAATAATGGCACCCTCCATCCTAGAACCTCCATGTTCTATCTGCTATACAAGACTACATCTATATACAACTCCTAAGAAACACCACCAAATATCAATCCATAGAAAAGAATCATCACTCCTATCACCTCCACCGATCATCCCATAACAACAACATTGATTATCACCAGGAAACCAAACCAGTAAAAATTTGAAAAATCTTTGACACTGATGTGTTAGAAAGGCCATACCAACATGAGATCAAACCACTTCAAATATGGAAGTTGTCATCATGGCTAAATTGACTTCACCTGAGTGAACCATGATCATCGCCATACCATCACCCAAACCATGACCTCTGAACATCACCTCCATTAATGAGGATGAAAATAAATTCCATCATCCTAGATCGATCCACAACCTAAAACAATCAAATCCTTCACAACCCTAATCACACTATGTTAACCCAATGTATTTAGCCACAATGAAATAGATATGAACACTAGAAGTCACCAATGAAAAAACACAAATAAGCCAAAGGATAAAAACCTAAAAACCAAGCATACAAGTGGACAAAACAAAGTGAGAGATGATTCCATGTGAATCCATCATCACTATCCCAATCCTCCCAATAAACCCCCATGCCTGACTTGAGTGGACTATATTGTGATGGTTTAAGAATAAAAGGGAAGAGAAGAAGCACATGGGGATAGGTCACGTAGAAAGATGAAACAATATTGTGAGACTTTTCCTTTAATACCTTTCCATAATCCAAAATCTACCCTCCACACCATCACATTTCCCATAGATGGGGAAAACATGATAGTTTACGCTGACAGGGCAGCGAAGAAATGCGAGAAAAGATCCATAGTGTAGATGTTGATTTCAATACATAACCAAGGTGAAAGGGGTAGAGAGAGGTACTCGTAATGAGAAATAGAGAAAAATAAGCTAGAAAACGAAGAAAACCATACAAGAAGAATAAATTAGAAAGGAATTGGTGTTCCTGAGAAACACTGGAACCTCTCTGAAGGATTTTAGGTACAAAAACTAAAAACCATGATCATCAAGACAAAGAGAGAGACGGGTAGATAAGGGAAATGGGGATCCATATGAGGATTAAACATAAATTATAATTTCAAATCTTCACATTAAATATTACTATGAAAAATGGAGTATGTTATAATTATAGTGGTGATGGGTTGTGCATACGCCTTAGTAGCATTTTCATTTTTCAACTATCGATATAGAAAGAAGGTAAATATGAATTTATTTTTCAATAATGTTAATTATGTAAAAAATATAAAATTATATCTTCAAATATACATATATATATTATCCATGTGATGTGGTAATTAAAAACAAATCACACCACTTTGTAGAGGTTGTAGTCCACATGTACACATGAATAACGTTATCATTTTTATGTTCGTGGAATGGTTAGAATATAATTGATATATTTTATTTTAAGAATGATAAATAAATCATTAATATAATATATCAATATTATTTACACCATTATAAACATTCTTGATAGATTTTAATGGAGACTAAATTATATCGGTCTGTGAGGAGGAAGTCTGTCAAACACATAAATTATAAATTTCATTCCCATTTGATGGAAGTGGAGATGGATTTAGGTAGTTAAACTGAAATAATAAAATGACAACATGTATATGATACTATAATTTTTATTTTATCATTATTTAATAAGATTTTTTGGTGGTGTAAGAATAAATATAATAAAAACACTTGATGAAAAATGATACCTCTTCTTTGGGTAATCTCCTAGGATTAACGCATTATGACCTATAAGGTGGGTGTTCCACCCAAAATAAGGTCTCTAGAATGATTTTAAGGATTATATGAAGGTATTTGGGTAGGGAGTGGCTGAACAAAAATGGTGTTAAAATTTGAAAAAATGAGAAGAATAGGTACCCCAGGAGGGGCACTCTTGTAATTTTTTAATGTGTTAAATTAATATAAATTATTTTTTTGGTTATAAATGGATCAAAATTAATTTTTTGAGATGATAGGATTATTATGGGTCCAAAAACACTAATAAAATAATTTTTTAATAGTTTTAGGTCACATTTTTACCCTTAAAATTTAGTTTTACTCCTTATTTTACCTCTTTAACTCTTACCATGACAACACTGATTCTTACTCGTTAAGGGTCAACATTCTTTCTATAAAATCCAAAATAACCCATAAAATGATCATGATTGATAATTTAAACCTTATAAAAATACCTTTTCAAAATTTAATATTTTTATGAGCATTATATCATTAAATAAAATGTTGTTTATTATATAATATTGTTAATGTCAATTTTGAAACTATTCATTACTTTGACTATCATGATGATTAATAAAATAAGATTAATTCGAAAAAAACTTAATACATCCATAATAATTTAATATGATCTATAAAATTTTTTATTGTATTAATTATCTCATATTATATTTATTTTAATATCTTTAATATCATTTATTTGATTTTTTGATAAATCAAACTATTATTGCATCAGTGTTGTGGAAGCATTTCAGGTAATTATATTATAATTGAAAATTAAAAATAAATTACAATGTTGAAGATAAAAATATTATATATTAAAATAATATTTATAGTCAAACATATATACTAAATAACACCATATTAAAAATATTCTACATATTAAAAATAAAATTGTGGCATGTTTTCCTTTTCTTTAAATCAATAATTATAAAGGCCATAATCTAATTCAGGTGTCCATAAATGGACATATAAAAGTAATTTTAATGATTACGGTCTAATATTACTCTTACAATAAAATTGGGGCAAGTCTTAGGTTATTTTTCTAGTCGTTCACACTTTTTTTACCTGATTTACCTTCACCATGGGAACAAAAATTACTAATATTACTAATCCATAAATAAAAGTGACCTATTTAATATATTTATACCTAATGATTAAAAATATGTAATACATTTGTCAGAATTCCAAAAATATAATTTTTCTTGTTTAATTTAAAATTAATTGGAGAAATGTGGTGAAAAACACTTTTTCGGAAAAATGCCTTCTTGATACATAAAATGTGTTTAAACTAAATTCATTTATAAAATTAATTTCAAAGCATATAATTAAATTATATAAAATGAAATATACATCTTGATATTTTAACATGAATCTAATATGTAATTTTAATTTGTAAAATATTTGAAAGAAAATATTTTTTTCAGTGAAAATTATTATTTTCACTATTCATTAACAATTCAAACTTTTCAGAAAATTATAAAAAAAATCAACCAAAGATTATTTTTCCATGCTAAATTCAAAAATAAATTTATTTTTTCAAATTAAAATTGTATAATTTGGAATTTAATAATTTAAATATAACCCTATGAGACATTATTTTAAAAATACATATATTTCCAATTTGATTTTAAAAATTACATAATATATTTATAATTAATCAAACTATTTAATTCAATGACACTAATTGATTTCAAAATTAATTAATCTATTAGTACCTGGGATGAAAAATTCTCCCCCATTTTAAAATTTCATCCTTACATTTTTCTTTACTTATTAAACAAGTTGGGATACCTTTCCCTCATATAATTTTCAGATTCCCAAGTTGTTTCTTCAACCATGTTTCTTTTCCACAAAACCTTAACATGGTGAATGAAATTATTCCACAATAAATTCTATATATGGTCTAGAATAATAATTATCTTTTCCTCATAAGAAATTTTATCGTCCAATTCAACTAATTCAAGGTTTGAAACAAGATATAAATCCCACACATACTTTCTTAATATAGAAATTTGAAAAACATTATATACCTGAGTTAAACTCGGAGGAAAATTCAATTGATTTGAAACTGATCCAACATTATCCATAATTTAATACATTATAATGAACCATGGAATTAACTTTTCCTTCTTACCAAAATTCATAACACATTATAATGTATATATTTTACAAAAAAAATGATCACTTACCTCAAATGAAAAGTCTTTCCTCCAATAATCCACATAACATTTATGCCTCCTCTGAGTTGTATTCATATACTGTTGGATAATCCTGACCTTCTCATCTATTTCCTATACTAACCCTAGTCCCATAAACATCCTTTATCCAAATTCATCATAAAAAGTAGGGGTTCTATTCTACTTTCTATATAATGCCACAAAAGTCGCTATCTGTATACTATAATGAAAACTAATATTATATAAAAACTCAACCAAATAAAGATATTGATCCCAAATTCCCTAGTAATACATAGAAAATTCTTAAGTTGTATCCTCCATTGTATGAATTTTTCTCTTAGAATATCTATCATGTTGGGGGTAAAAAGCACAACTGTAATTTTATTCAATTCCAAAATACATCTATAGTCATTTCTAGATAATAGAGGGTAATCTAGGATCATGATCAGATTGAATAGAGATAGGGACTCCATATAATCTAATTGTCTCTCTGACATAAAGTTAGGAAAGTTGATCGAAATACATAGTATCTCATATATAAAAGAAATGAACATATTTATTTAGTCGATCAAAAATAACCCAAATCATATTATTAACTCAAGAAGTCTTTGGAAATCCCACTATGAAATCCATGGATATATTTTCTCATTTCCACTATCGTATTGAAAAAAGTAGAATCAAATCCTTTGATAATTACCATTCTTCATTAATCTATTGAAAATAAAAAAAATCATGGTAAATGTGTCAATATCTATTTTCATTCCATCACACAAGTAATACTCCCAAAAGTCTCTATACATCTTAGTACTTTCAGGATGAATGGAAAATAAGAAGATATAAGAATCATTTAACAACTCCCTCTTTGGCTGGGAATCACAAGACACACATAATCTATTTTCAAACCTGGTCACACCTTCATCATCAACATTAAAATCAGAAAACATACCCTTCTTAATATATTCTACATTTTCCTACAAAAAAAAGTTCCCCCTTCTAAGGTTTCTTAATTCTATGTGATAGATATAATAGGACAGACACCTAAAACAAAAGAGAGGAAGTTCATGTATCCAAAACATCTAAGAAACAATTTATCAAATCATTAGCCAAAGTGATATGATTTAACTTTAAAATAGATAAGGTAGAATTATTTTTTTTTTTGACTCAAATAATCGACCACTTTGTTTTATTTTCTAGGATAGTAACATTTTGTGAAATCATAATCCCTAATTAGTTCCCATAAATATTCTCTATCTCAAGTTCAACTTCTTCTAAGTGAATATATACTTCAAACTTTTGTGATCAATATATATTTCACACATTTATCTATATAAATTATTTTTCTAAATTATTAAATCAAAAACCACCACAGCTAATTGCAAATATTGATTAGGTTAATTTTAATTCTGTGGTTTTAGTTTCCTTGAAGCATAATCAATTACTAGAACATTCTTCATTAAAACACAACCAATTATCTTCAAGTAAGAATCTCTATAGATGAAAAAATAACCATTTATAAATAGTAGCTCTTAAATTATATCATTCACTATTCTTTATTTTAATTCCAGAAAAACAACCATTTCACTCTTTTGTTTAAAAAAATTAACTCTTTTTCATGTTAAGTTATTTAGTGGGCTAAATAACTATGAAACTTTTTTAACAAATAGTCAGTAATAGACTGTTAATCCGAGAAAACTATGAATATAAATAACATATTTTTTATTATGGGCTATTTATCATCCAATTTAGTTTTGGTGGGATCAACTATTATTCCATCATTATTTGAAACGTTCCCATAGAAAGAAATCTATTATAACTAAAATTCACAATTTTTAAATTTTCAGTATAACTTAATTTCATTGAGGGGTTTTAGAAAATCATTAGATATGTTTCATGATCCTCGTAACTTTTTTTTATTAAACCAATATATCATCAATTAAAACAACCACAGACTTATCCAAATATTCATGGAAGACTTTATTCATAAGATAATATAGGAGTATAATTTTTCAAACCAATGGGCATAACTACAAACTCATAATTCCCATATCTGTTATAAAATTATATTTTCAAAATTTCAGCATCCTTTACCTTCAGTTGATGGTACCTAGATCTAAACTCAACCTTTGAAAAATACTAAGCTCCCTGGATCTAATCATACATATCATCAATATGAGGCAAAGGGTACTTGTTTTTTTAAAGGTTGGGGTCGAAGCCTTGTTATTATTATTAAAGAAAATAAAATTCCTTTTTTAACTGGGTAGAGGGAGAACCATTATGTATCCTGAAGGCCTAGGGTGAATTTATCCAATTACATGACCCGTTGGCCCAATTTTTTGGTCCAAGACCCCTTCAGTGAATAGTATTGCTATAGTAACCGCCTGCTACAGTGCCCACCACTACTACAGTACCATTGTCGCTGCTACAGTAACATGTCGCCGCTACAGTGCCCACCTTTGCTGCAATGTCGTCACTGCTACAGTACGCTGTATTATTTCTATAGTACCTGTGCCCAATGGGTTTTGAACCCCCATTTTTTATGTAGGATTACGGGGTGCTTACCACTAAGACAAACCCCAACTACAGGATACTTATTCCTAACTATGATGTTATTAAATATCTATAATCAATGAAAATTGTTGTGGAACCATCTTTCTTTTTAACAAATAAAAAGGGATCAATAGATGTTGATGTGCTAAGATGAATAAAATCGTTATCTAACAACTCCAGAAATTTATTTTTCATTTCCAAATGTTCTACATGAGCTATTTCAAAAGGGGATTTGTAAATTATCTTATTTTCTGGAACAAATTCAATAGTAAATTCCACTCTTTATTCATGTATAATATCTGTAAACTAATCAGGAAAAAAATCAGGTTCTCATTTACCACCATCACATCATTAATCGGAATAGTTCCCCTGTTTTTTGAAAATATATGCAAGATAACATTCATTTTAATTTATTAATAGTTTCTTGACTTCTTGATATGTTATTGATGGTATGGGTTCATTCATGTATAAAAATGAAACATATTTAGCTTCAAAATCTATCTTATCATGGGAAAAAGAAATCAAATCCAGGGTCAGAATAATATCAAACTCTAGTAGATGAAAACAACAAAGTTTTCAGGTAAATTATTTCCACATACAATGATATTAGATTCTTATAATTTCTTTTTTCCTTAATTTTCTACCCATATGTTTTTATCATAAGTTATGGATTCATTTCTTGAGTAAGAATTTCCAATTTACTAGAAAATTTATTAGAAATGAATAAATTTGTAGACCCCGAATCAAAAAACATATTTTCATAATCTGAATAAACAAAAAATGTACTTGATACCACTTCATTTTATGGGCCAAAATTTACTAAATTACAGGCAACAGATTTCACCACACATTTTTTCTTATATTCTAGATATTTCTCATCATTTGGGTTCTTTAGACACTTGTTTACATGATGACCCATCTCTTTATATTTTTAACAATTTAATTCTTGTGTATCAAAATTATTCTTACCACTACCCTGACATTTTTCCTTAAATTTACGAGCCATATTCCCAATATTACCACAAAAAAAGCACTTTCCAGACTTCAAATGGAATTCCCTAGTGTTTTTTACACACAATTATCACAAATTAAAAACAAAATTTCCATACAATAAAACTTATTTGATAAATTATTTCCTTTTTCATACTTCCTCAACCTTTTTCTCTGATGGTTTTCAATAAACCCATAATTTTCAGAAAACTATATTTGCACATTCTCTACACATAGAAAAAGTTTCCCATGACTTTTAAATTCTCAGAAAGCTAGTTCCCTTCAATAATTTGGCTTCAAAACTGAGTAAAATTGATTAATCTTACTATCATGATCATATATAAAAAATTTTGTATACATTTTCAATAAGGTGAATTTTTTTTGTATGCATCCATTAAATCCTCCTCCTTTATCTATTCTAGTATTTGTTTCATCCAAATTCAAATTTCCTTAGGAAAATATTTCTAAAGAAAATAATTTTTGAATTTATCTCATTCCAAAGCATCAATATCTTCACAATCCCTAATATTCTTAACCGTCGACCTATATTGGTCGGATTCACCTTTAAAATGATAAATATAATGACTTTCCTTTTGATTATATCATTATCCCATGATATAAATATCTTTTTAAGGTCTTTAATGCACCCATCATATACTACTAGGTAAAAAATTAAATTAAATGATGGAGGGTGTTTCCTCATAAAATGATCTACTATTTTCATTTTACTATATGGTAGATCTTGTTGATCTCATGCATAGATTCCAATACCATTTATAACATGAGTCTATTGTGCTATTACTTCCACAAACTACTAAGTTTCAATTCCCACCATTCTGGGTTGCTGATTTAGAATGAAAGTTTACTCTTGGTGCATTCTAACATCAGCTCCCCTATTGCCTCTTTGGAAAACCATTCTGAACAAAAATAGTTTAGATGAATAAATTTGGTAATCTTCAAATAGTATTTCATTTCAATGTAAAATATAGTAAAATATTTTAACGGTATTCTATTATCATTATCCTAACATCTAAAGTTATCCAAACTCTTCTTTGATAATAACTGTAAGGACTCGACTTTAAAAAATAAATATACTAGTTATTTTAAAAACTTGAAATAACTTTATTTTCCAAAATATCATTTATTTTTAGTGTTTTATATATTTATGTCATAACTCATACATAACAAACCCATACATTACAAGATAATAATTTTACTCAGTATCAATTTTTCCAAAAGACAAAATTATTTAAAATACAAATTGATTTCATTTCATGATAAATAATCATAATTTCCTCATACTTTTTCTTACTCTCCCTTAAACAATTTTAAAAAGCTTCTATACATAGTAAGAGCATAAAAATATTAGTAAAGGATATAAAAATATAGAAAGAAATAATTTCTCCATAAATAATTATAAAAAAATCCTTTTTAAAAATAAACATTGGGCTCAAAATATACATATTATTACCCAATAAATAAACATTTATTCAAAAATAATTTTATAAAATATTTCATAAGAGAGCATAATGAAAAAAAAGACTCCTAAAGATTTCATTAAAACTTTTCACAAAGTTATAGCTTTCACCCATAAAACATAAGCTCTTAGACTATCTTATGATATGAAAAATTTCTTATAAAATTCCTTGAAAGTATACATAAATCATAAAAGTAACTTGTCAACTCATTTTCAAAACACTATTACTTATTCATTTTCTCTCGCGGCTAGATATAGATTAACCATTATAATTACATTTGTAATAACAATCATAGTATATTCCCATAATCTCTTAGGAGAAACCTAATCTATTAACTTCATCAATTTTCCCAGAGAATTGAAGATCTAAAATAGGCTCACACTCCCTAGGATTATATTAAAACCACCCATCCTCTAAAATTATTCCCAAGAACTACAATATAAACATAACGCATAAAACGTCTATAAAAATATTCATGAGGAAAAATAACCATTCTATTTTGAAATATATATTTTTAAAAGATGCATACTTAAAATTGGGTACAATTTTTTTGAAAATAAACATTTAAATATTTAAAAGAATATTAAAAACATTAAATCACAAATAATATTTTAAAACAGTTTCATTCCATATTTGTTAAAAACAATACTTTTAACTATTTTAAAAATAGTTCAAATAGGATTTTTTTTAAAAAGCCTCTTACCTTGAGTCTGACTCATCGTGTAAAATATTTATCTTCCTGAATAATAAAATGATGTTAATTATTTACTTTATTGATAATACTTTTCAGGTTTATTATTCATTATATTTCACTTATTAATTTTTCATAACAATTACTTAATTATTTAAGATTGTGTTGAATGTTTTGATGATATTTTGTTCATATGTATAGAAATTATTTGGTAATTTGACTATGGTCAAAGTGTTCATTACATAACCATATCTAGAATAAAATTACAAAAAATAATTATCATCTTTATACATCAATAATACTTTCAAATCCAAGAAAGAACGTTTTTTATGAAAAATAACTATGTTACAATCATGGAGATGGTAGGTTGTACATATGCATGGGTAGTCTATTCATTTTTCAACGATCATTATGGAAAGAAGGTAAATATGATTTTAAAATTATAGAGTAATAATAATATCAGGAATATAATTTTACATCTTCAAATACTATTATATATGTTTTCTATGTTATTTTTTGATGAAAAATTATTCACATCATTTCATGGTGGTGGTAGTGCACACGTACACACGAACGACGTTGCCATTTCTATGATCATAAAAAGGTAAGAATATAAGTAATATATTATATTTTAATAATGATAAATATCTCATTGATATCATATATAAACACTATTTCCATCATTATACCCAATATTGAGAGACGGTGATAGATATTGAATTACATCGGTTTGCGAGGTGGTAGTCCTATGTACACACAAACGATAAATTATCTTACCATTTTATTGAAGTGGAGATGGATTTAGGTAATCAAACTAAAAATATAAAATCTAATTATATGAAGGATATTTCATTTATTATTTTATAATGTTTTAAAAATATTTTATTGAGGTGGAAGAAAAAATAAAACAGAAATACTTGATTAAAAATGATACATCTTCTTCGACCCATCTCCATTTATTAACACCTTAAGACATCTAAGTTGGGTGTTGTACAACAATAAGAACTCTATAATGAATTTAGGTATTCAATGAATGTATTTGGGAATGTATTTACCAAAAAATGGTTTTACAATGTGAATAAATTATATGAAAATATTCCTTTTTATAAGAGAGGGGAGGGGCACTCTTGGAATTTCTTAACAAATTAAATTAATATAAATTAACTTAAAAATTAAAAAACGCTGAAAAGTGAGTTATTTTGTAGATAAGAAAAGTATGGGTCTAAATAATCTCAATAAATATTTTTTATGAACTTTAGGTTTCATTATTTCCCATATACATTTCATTAAAAGCCTACTTAACCCCTTGAACTCTTACCATGACAACATTGATTCTTACTCTTTATGGGTCAATATTGTTTCTATGAAATGAAAAAAGCATCATAAATGGATCATGGTTGATATTTTCAACATTATCCTAATCACATGCACAAATTGAATATTTTTTAGGAATTTTATATTTGTTAATAAAATTTGATTTATTTTAAAATATCATTAATGTAAATTTTGAAACTATTCATTACTTTGAATTTTAAAAATATCAATGCACCAATATAACTCAAAAAAATATAATAATTACATGTAAAATTATTCTATAAAATTCCATTATTTCATATATTATCTCATAATAAATTTATTTTAATATTTTTGATATCATTTATTGGTTTTTCCATGAATTAAATAATTAGTCCATCAGTGTTGTGAAATTATTTAAGGTAATTATTTATTCAGTAAAAATTGAAAATAAATTATCATGTTGAATATAAATCTATTATATTTCAATATAATATTTAAAGTATAATATTACTTCTGAATAACACCATATTAAAAATATTAGACTTATTTGAAACAGAAGTGTGACATGTTTGATTTTTCATTAAAAAAATCAAATCCAATTAACAATAAATTGTCATATAAATGTCGTTAGAATGATTAGGGATTATTATTACTCATCTAATGAAATTTGGGAATTTTTTAGGGTAATTTTATAGTCCTTATAATTTTATTCTTACCCTTAATTTTCAATTTACCCTTTACCATGTTAACGAAAGTTATTAAGGTTACTATTCATATTTTCCATCAATAAAAGAGGATTATTTACTAAATTAAGACCTCATGATTCCAAATATTAATTAAAATTTTCAACATTCAAAACAAAATATTTACATCATATAAATTAAATTTAAATTGCCAAAACACAATGAGAAACAGTTTTTCATATAAATGAATTTCTAAAACATAAAATGTGTTTAGACTAAATTAATATAAAAAATTAATTTAAAATTACATAATTAAATAATTTATAATGTAATGTAACTAATTATATTTTAAAATGAATCCAAAAATATAATTTTAATATGAAAAGTTTTTAAAATAAACAACAACTTTTAATTAAAATTTGTATTTTCACTATTCATTAAAAATTCAAAATTTTCAAAAAATTCTCAAAAATTAATTATAAGATAATTATTTCATGCTAAATTAAAAAAATAATAATTTTTATAAAAATTAAAATTCAATTTTTTGTGAATTAATCATTTAAGTCGAACCATTTAAGAAATTAGTTTAATAAAAATATTTTCTTTTTTATTTTAAGAATTAATTAACATATGTATATATATATTGAATTTAACTATTTAATTAGAGGATATTAATAAATTTCAAAATAAATTATTCTATTAGCACATGGATTATTGTAAAAAATATCCTTATCAAGAATAATATGTATTAAAATATAATATGTTAGATGCAAACCACTTTTTAAATGTTTTTGACAAAAATTACTTTGGAAATAAAATATAGTCTAGATCTTTTTAATGAATATAAAAGAAATATGTTATAAATCTGGTAGAAAAATAATTTAATTTTAAACCAATCGAAACAAATAGAAAAATATTCAGTTAAAATTTCAAGGGCAATGGAATGAAATGTTCACATGTAAATGTTAAAAAGAGAAACTTTTCAAATTTTTATGAAAACAATTGATACAGAAAATGTTATGATTTTCTTAAAACAATAAAAATAAGTTAAATAAGTGTAAAATGACATTAATAAATTATTGATCCACATATTCTTATCTTTAAAAAATCATCCAATGAATACAGACATGTAAATAATGATATCCTAGATTAAGATGAAGAGACGACGTCGATTTCACTTAAAAGAAACACATGGGGTAAAATATGAGTGAAGGGGAAATGAAATTTTTAGGGGACATGCAGAACCCCATGAATATAAAAATAAATTATGATAGTTTTTAGAAATAAAAAAATTACATAGATGGACTATCTTTCAGAAAAAATTGACTTGAAAATAATATTGGCAATGAAACCCTTATGGTTTTGAGAAACGTTTAGATCAAAAACCCCTTTTCTACTTCGGAATATTTTGAATTTAAATCCATTTAAAATAAAAAATTATATGGATATTAAAAAAACCCTAAAATATAGTGAATGAAATTTATTATGTAGTATTCATGCAATTTTAAAAGTATCAAGGTGCATAATAAGAAATGTGTCTCATGGGATAATGATTTAGGAAAAGAAACCCCTACCTCAATTCATTCTTAGTCAGAATGTGCCCTAAAACACTATATAACAAATGTTAGTATCTTAATCTCCCATTTTAGAACCATTAATATAACTATATGCCTTTATAAACTTCATTAATAATTTTTATCTTCATGTATATTAGTTAATTATTATCTATTTTTGGTATCAAGTGTGTGTAATTGTGACAGTTTTGAACAAGTCTGTAATGACGGAGATGTTATTCATTATTCTCACAAAGTTAATTCTTCTGAAATAATATTGGATACCATAATTTATCTCTTATAATTATTTATAATGTTATAATTTCATTCTATGGGATTTTTTTACGATCCTTAATAATGAATTTGTCGATGATAAAGTTTCAACGTTTCTTAGCGAACTGAGGGTGTTTTCATATATAATAATATAATTATTATAATACCATTACAAAACCAAAAACAAATAATTATTTACTTATTAATATCTTATAATACGAGGGAATAAATTCTGATATTCATTCATACTATAAATTTATAACATTTTTCATGTTGGGTGGTAAACCACTACTTCAAATTGGGCCTTTAACAGCGCTAGTAAAAGGGATTTATTAGAACTATAGAAGTGCTGATATTGTGAGAAATGTTAAAGGTTTTGATTTAACAGTGCTCGTAAAAAGCACTGATAAAGTCCCTGCTGATAAAGGGGGTAAAAATTTTCCCCCACCACCTTTTTTTAGGGCTTCCCCCCTCCCCATATCAGTTCCCCCTTATCAATTCTTTATATAATTCCACCCTCCCATGCATTCCCCTTCCTCCAGTGAGTTTTGAACCTTATACCTCCAACTCATACATCGGTGCCTTTTTTACTCCCTTTTATTATTTTTTTCATTTTATGGTGTATCTATATGTTTATATATATTACATTACATTTTGTACCCATATATATATAAATATGTTTATATATATATAAATACATATATAAACTATGTTTTTCCTTCTGTATGTGTGTGTTTATAAATACATACATACATATATATTTATAAATTCGTGTGCATCTATAAATATAATTATACAAATTTCTGTTTATTTATATATTTTATATATTAATATTTATATAAATATATTAGAATATATAGATAGATGTATATGTGTGTGTGTGTGTGTGTGTTTGTCAAGACACACAAATATATATATATATATATATAGTATATGTACATTAATTGTAAAGGTATATATATATTCATACATTTTTATTTTAAATAAAATGGATATTAGTTTATATTTAGATAAGGATTATATATTGAGAAATATATTTTATATATAAATATGTTCAAATATTTATTGATAAAATTAAATTGTAATGTGTGAATATATAAACAAATATGTAAATATTGTTATATATTTGATTATAAAAAATAGTACATTATCAAAAAATGATTAAATTTCATAACAATAATATCAATATGAATTTAATCCCTCAGAAAAAATCCATTCCCCACTAAAAAATCTCAAACATACCCCCTTAAAAAGATGAAAATCCATAGAATGATAAAAAAATGGGGTACCCCAACTAAAAACTTAGTTTTGGAGGCTTTAGGGACATTTTTTGCCTCTAAAATGAGACTAGAGTCCCTTAATCTTTAGGGTGTAGATCTCATCACAAAAATTGATTTGATATGTGGTAGATCTCAAACTAATACACGGATCAAATTTTATGGTCGTTTGATGTTCATGTCAAGTTTTCAACTTATTTTAGATCATTGATTAATAATTTTATTTTTTTAACTTCAAATTGTTACTAAATGATTGTTACTCAAAAATTATTACTAAATTATTAATTAAAAAAATAATTATTTTATAATCCATTTTCACTAAATATCTTATACATTATGTGTAAATTCTTCTTTAGCCAAAATCGAAAATATATTTAAAATATATATATTATACTTATATCAATGTAAATATATTTATATATTAATATATTATTTTTAATAAAATAATTTTTTTTGAACTATACCCTTTCTCAGCACTAATAAAAAACTAATTTTAAAGATCCCCCATTTATCGGCACTTTTTCACAAGCATTTATAACCCCCCCTCCCCCCTCTTAATCTTTTTTTTATTAGGAGTGATAAAGGGGCCCCCTTAAAAGCACTTTTTTAATAGTGCTGGTAAAGGGGGCTTTATTTGTTCTTTTTTACAAGCACTTAAAAAATTCCCCCTTTAATAATTCTTTTTTAGAAATAATAAAGACCACCTTTAAAAAACTAAAAACGCACTATTAAAGACCCCCTTTAACTGTATTTTTTTCAGCACTGACAAATGGGGTTTTTAACATGCTTGTAGCTAGAATTATTAAAGCCCTACTACTAGATAAACCTAGTTTTTTAGTAGTGAACCAACCCAAACAATTACATAAAATAATTAATTGATGATTATGAAGTTATTTGGTTGTAATATAAATATACCAAAAGAATAATGATCTTATTTAGTGTTTACTAGTTTTATATATCAAAATTAGAAAAACTAATAAGAAGAAAATAACTTATAAGAATTTATTTAATAGTATGAAGAAATCCAATTTTTCACTTAGAACACTATTTTGGATGGTTAAATTTACCACGGTAATTTATTACTCATATTATTAATAGGTTCTACAATTTATATTTCTAAAACCTTAATATTTTCGTAAACATCATATTTATTCATTAAATTCATTATCATGACCTTGCATGTAAGGTGTTTTGAAAAACCAAGTGATTAGGGAATTAAATCAATCAAATGATTTATTGGTATTCATTTTATAGATTTATATTCATCATAGTTTTATAAATAATTTTATAATGGTTTTCAGTTAAAAAAGGAATAGATTGATCTACCTAAATATTTTTCCATGAATTACACTATTTTATCAAAAATAAAAATTTCATCATTTTATAAATATAATTTTTTTAAAAGGAAAATCATTTTCTTTATTCATCATAATTAATATATATTAGTGTCAATTTTTATTATTTTTCAAAAAAGATTGATTTTTGAATGAATAGTCAAAATACCATATTTTAAAAAATAGGCATTTTTTTAATCTTCTAATTTAAAATTACACTTGTATTTTATATTTGGTTTTAATTTAACATAATATATATTTTATTAAACATAATATAAATATTTTTATTGAAATAAAATTTATATTTTATTTTGGTATAAGTATATATTTTATTTGAATACCGAATTTTATAAAATCTATTTTTAATTGCAGTTTTTACACTTATATACAAATTAGTATTTGTCAATTATAAAAATTTAATCTTAAAAAATGGATTCCATGTTTGGAAACTAGAGTTTCTAAATAATTGAGGAGTTCGATTTCACTTTTTGGTCATTCTAAATAGTAACAATGGTAAAAATGTGTCACCGCAGTAAAAGGGTAAATCAGATTAATTAAGGTAAAAACTAAATTATGAGGATAAAAAACCATATCTAAATTCTTATTATATGATATTATTTTATCCCTTATCACATTATATTTTATTTTTGAGTTTTTTATCTGACACATTACCTTGAAAGTAACTTAATATTATTTTAAAACTTTGACTAATTACAAGTGTGAGACTACCCTTACAAATAAAAGAACACATCCTATATTCCATTTCTCATACCTTTTGAGAAGTTTATTTTAAAAAATACTAATAAAAATCCATTTCTATAATTTATCCCCATGTCCAAGTGGTACTTATTTCACCAAAAAACCAAACCTAGAAGGCTTAAGATGTAATCCAAATGAGGTTTTAGAAAGAGGAGGGGTACCTCAAAACTCAGTGTTCCATGTTTTTTTATTATTCTAAATTATTTAAATATAATTTAACCATTATGAAATAAAAACACTATTACCTTCCATATACTAAAATTATATTGTGATTATGGTAAAATTATTTTTTATCTCATTTTTCATCATATGGGAAATGAAAACATCGCTCCTGTATACATGTGGGCTACCGCCTCCATGAAACACTTTTTTTACATCACCAGACTATATTGTAGGTTAAAATGATTGAAAGTTTTTTTATAAAATTTATTATATAATTAATACTCTATAAATAAAATTTATTACATACCTTCTTATATTTTTTATCCCTTATAAATTGATAATGTCACTCGTGTATACTAGTGGAATACCACCTCCAAGAAGATATGTGATTCATTTTTCATCTCCACCATACAAGGATAGTCATAATGATAGAAATAGTTAATAAATATGACATAGTTAACATAACTATAACCCCTTTGACCACGGTCAATGTACTGATGTTGTTTTTTGATATAAACTTAATATCCTCAAAACATACAGTGTGAACTTATAAATTTTCATAATTAAATAAAACAAAGAAATGGACTAAAGAGAAAAATTATAATTGAATTAATATGAAAAATTTTCTTATGAAATTAAAAAACTAGTATAATTTTTTTACTCTGGTGGTATACATATGAACAAAATGATTTGCGGCTCGAGGTAACATATTTTCCTTTATAACATTATGTTAAATGTGTTAAAATATTTTTCCACCATATCCTTGTTATTTTAAATGTCTCAATACTTTTTCTATTTATGAATAAAATATCTCTAATGGTCATTTTGGAAAAATATTTCATTATTTCTATAGTTTTTAAAAGAAATATTTATAATATTATTTGTATATGACATTTTTGAATTTTTCTAAAAGTTAAAATGATTATTTTTTAACATATACAGCATGTTCATCATTTCCTAAAATCATACATATTATTCAATATCAATATTTTCCTACAATATAACACAGGTTTTCAAAAAATATCATATGGTAGTGTAATAATCATTTATTTATCCAGACACAAATAGTATGAATTTTTTTATTCTCTTCTAAATGAAAATATAACGATTATATTAATACATTTTTTCATTATTATTTAATACACATGATTATAGAATGAGTCTGATAAAAATTAGATGTTGATATAAAGAAACCAAAAATTATATTTTCTAAAAATTTATAATTTTAAATAAAAAATATTCTTTGATAAAATCTATAAATTAATGTAAAATTTATTTTCCTAAAATATTATTAAAAAATGATTTTATTGATTTAAAATGGAAATATAATTTAATGAAGTCCCATGTATTTTTATATAAGGGTTAGAAATCTATTTTTTTGTAAAGATTAGTACTTTTCAGTAAATAAATATTTTTTAAAAAAAATAGAAATTACTATATTTTTAAAATTATATCGATAATACAAATATCGTTTTTGAAATAATCACATAATAATTATCTAATGTTTAATTTTTTATAATTTTCTAATACATTTTAATTTTTGGGTAATGATTAAATACAGTTTAAATATACATTAAGTATTAAGAAATAATAATGGTATAAAAGTGATTTAAGAAAAAAATTAAATGGTTTACCTTACCGAAAATTATTTTAAATTTAAAATAATATGTTTCTAATGTAATTTGATTCATTTTACAAAAACATATTGAATCCTACAAAACTTTTATTATATTTTTTTGTTTTATAAATAATTATTTATGAATATGAATCCCTTCCACATAATGAATGAAATTATTTTAATTAGTTAGGTTTTTTAACTGATAAAATATTAGAAACCACTTCTCTTTAGTATAAAACATGTAAAAAACAATGGTTTTGATTCGGATTTTGATTATTTTATAATATTGTGTGTAAAACCTGTGTTTAAAATTAATAAATAATTTCTCTCCCTTTAACTATAAATACTCACACAACCACCCTTCCCCCTTCACTCAAAAGAAAATAATTATAATTTTTAATCTATTTATCCCTCCTTAAATTCTAGACAAGGTGTTCCCAATATCTTAATAAGCTCCTCTAAAACTTTTTGATGCAACCTATCAAGTAAGTGAATCTCTTGTTCTCCCTCTTCATTCAGGTACTTAATTTAGATCAGGTATTTTGAATCTCAATTTATTAAGTTTTTATGTGTTTAAAATTTTCAATTTATTATCCAACTTATTTTCTAGGAATGAGTTATTATTTATCCCCTTTCATTATAACCGTTACAAAAGTCATTACTATACTAATGCTAGGGATATATCTCTCTCTCTCTTCCATTCCATTCAAGAAATTTATTTTCAGTTGGACTTTTGATTTCCAATTGTTAATAATGAAATGCGTTTTTACACATACCTTTACTATACTTATGATTCTAAATTAATTATAGACAAAATTTCACTCTAATTAATCCTTTACATGAAACTTTATGAACACCTATTCTGTTGCCTAAAATATTTGGTGATTTCCCATACAAATATTTTGTGTTGTGCATACCAATACTCAGTTCAGCTCAAGGGTATTCACCTAGATGTATCTGTCTATTACTGGTTGGGGACTTCCATGTATTTAACTCACACTCCTTAATCATGGGGGTAAAATTGATGAAATAAATTCCTATGTTTTATGATCTATGTGGCACAAAAATTCATGTATATGATATGAATATGATTGTTAGGATTGAAATTATGCATCCCTTTAATGGATTGGGTAATGTTTTTATATCCTGAGATACCAAGTACGATGCATGGGTAGTTAGCCTAATAAAACTATGTTATGATTTTTTAGAGGTTATCCTAGACCAATGCTTGTGATTTATTATTTTATTTTTTTCATTGCATTTGTATGATTCCTTGATGTTATCAATATATTTCATGCTTTGTTGTTCATAATTATGATCCTTTTCTTTCTATGTCATCTTGTTATACCCCTTGACTCACATGTACTGCTTTATATTATACTATTACTTTATTATTCCCTTCCTAGGATTTATATATCACCCCTTTTTAATATATTTCCCCAGGTTATATCATATAGTCTTTGAAGATCAATGGAATTTATAGGCATGTTAAAGAGTTTTTAAATAATTTTCTTCTTTCAATGTTTCAATTTATTATGTTATGTATCTAAGTTCCAAAGACACTAGACCTATTGATTTTCAAGGATTTTATTATTTGTATGTTTATATAATAAATCATGAAATAATTTTTATAAAATATATTAGTTTTTATGGTTGTTATTATATAAATTTCAAGTATGTTTTAGGATTAGGAAAACAGACCATTACTAAAATCCCTAGGGATAAGTCTCAGTATAAAAAAATATCCTAAAATATTAATAAATTATATATTAAGTGGTTTGAAAGAAACAAAATCCTTATCTAGATACTAAAAGGTTTTTTAGATCTACCACATATATACAAAGGTTTAACAACTCTAAAATAGATCATTGTTTATAAACTCAATATTTTCCAAGTGCATGAAAAAGAGGCCTTGTTTCACACCTGGTCAAACACTCCCAATGGATATGCATTGATAAATTTATATTTATGAACAAATATGAAGGGATTAAATGGATTGTTAGGTTAGATAAACTAAAATCAATATTATTATGTATACCCTTCATTAAATCCTAAAAACTCATGAGATAGGTTGAGTATTTCATTTATAAGTTTCCCATTTTATGTTCACAGTTACCCCTTTATATTTTTTTAAAATTCTCATCCCTAATTTCTTGTTATTTTTGTTAATGGATATAAATAGGAGGAACCATGTAAAAAAATAAGGTGATGGGAAATGTAACGATTACCCAAATGAGATTTTTAACCTGAAAGGAGCTGAAGTGGGACATATTTTGATTATTACAACCCAGCTATCACAAACTACCAATAACAATAGGAACATAGTTGAATTTTCATATGTGCAAAAGAAGAGAAGGATGGCATTAGATGAATTATTAGATGAAAAATATGATAAAGTAATGAAGATTAAATTTACTACATGTCAAAAATATGGAAAGTGGCACCAAGTTAAATATCAAAATGGAATTGGAAAATGATTCAAGTATGAAAAAATAGGTCATAGATTATATAATATTTGAGGAAAATGAAGAGTTTAGTTAACCCAATGGATAGAAATAATGTTCAATATATAGTGCCAGTAATAGTAAAATATCATAAATACTATGAACTTGCGGATTATATAAGACAATTCTCTTTTACAAGGGATAACAAGGATGATGAGAACTAAAAATTTCCAATACCAAGGGAACAATAACAGCCTTTGTTGTGGAAATCACAAAGATAGATCATGATAATTAGGGTACACTTAACCTCCACTACATATATGCTTTAGTGGATTTAAATTACATCAATTATAGTCTATTAAGGATTTTTTATAGGGGAATCAAATCAATATCGCAGATGAATACTACTATCTTTGAATATTTCTTGATTATTGTATATCTGATTGATGTTTATGGGGATGATAAGGTAAATTTTATTATTCTACCATTAGATGAATTTGATGAGATTTGGGACATTAATTGTCTCTCTCTATAAGGATCCTGCATCAATCACCCAAATATAGAAGTCGCATTTTATATCCATCTATAATTCAAACTATGAACTCTAGAGGAATTAATTCTGATTTTACCAATCATAACTACTATTTAACTCAGTTGAAATAGGGAAAATGAAAAATAATTAGAGTGATGGATATTATGTTAAATAATATATATATATATGTCGTATAAATAGTTTTGATATTGATATATCACATGAAATTATATATTGAGTCATGCTTATCTTTTATATGGAATTGGTTTATGATAATTAAAATTGCAAGGATGTAGTTTATTTAGGGGGGAGAATATAAAAGCCAAAAATTTCCTTCTATTATCAATAAAAGATCTCATGTTTCTTAATAAGTATTTAATTATGAATGACTATTACACTTCATATGAACATTACACATAAATTAATAATTTTCATGATAATTACTATGAAGAGTACTGGGAGATAAGCACCAAAAAATAATGTGTACACAAGGGTATAGTCCATAGGGTAAAATTATCCCCAAAATATCACCTATTCCATGAAGACTGTAAAAATAAAGAGATAAATTAGGAATATGATACACATTTTCAGGGTAATTATAAAACCATTAAGAATGGTGGGGGTTATATAGTTTGTAAAAAGAAATATGACCACTATGATCTGATCATTAAATGACTATTGCAGTCTGTCCGTTTATGACCATTGGTCAGTATGACCATTTTTCAACATAACCACTGATCTTTTAGATAGTTAGTAATCCTAAGAATTGGTAACATATATATTATATAATTATCATTATGAGTATTATATATTATGTTTTCTAATAAAATATATTCTATACAGAGGAAATAACAGATGGCCTCAATTAGTAGAATCGTAACTTATGATGCGCATTTACTAAAGCTTATTAGGGATATTTCATTATAAAGATTCACTATTGACCAAGTCTAAGATAACATTCAACCACTAAAACAAAAGATAAACTATGTATGGTTGATGTTCAAGCTTATAGGGATCATCACCCAAACAATGTTTGCTGAACCACCCCAAGAACATTCTACCATCACACACCTCAGATTTAGGGTGTACACTGGTGTAACAAGGGGTTATGTATCCATACCATAGTATTTTGAATTTTTGAATTGTTTTTTTAATGATAAAATAATAGTTTTATTAATCATTTATTCATTATTGTTTTATACACTTTATTATAGAATAACTCTAATAAAAATTAGATTTTGATACAATAAAACAAAAATGTAATTTTAAAATAATTTTTAATTTCAATTAAAAAAATATTTTATTATAAAATCTAGAAATTGAAATACCTTTTTAATGAAATTGTTTTACTACAAAATTTTATTTATATATAAATGTAAATATAATTTAGTGATTTCTAAATTAATTTTTATAAGGGTCAAAATTTTGTTTGAGTCGAAAAAACACTAGTATTTTTCAATAAAAATGGTTTTTATATAAAAATTGGAAAATAATATGATTAGAACATTATTTTGGGTAAATTAAATATCATTTTTGAACCAGAATTTTCAAATTATACAATAGTTAATTTTTCATAATTTTATAAGGAAGCCAAATTTTTGAGTAAAACTTAAATACTGTAAAAATGTACAGTAAATATTATGACACCATAAAGGTATAAAAATGGTTTAATGAATAATTTAAAATGTATAATCGATAAAAAATAGTTTTTCCATTTATAATAATTTGATTTTATTAATTTTAATTAATTTTTCAAACCTATAATAAATCATCCAAAACCTATATTATATTTTGAGGTTTTAAAACAATTATAAACATGGATCACTTATATATCATGAATGGTATTATATTAATTATTTTGGTTCTTATCTTAATAAAATATTTCAATCCAGCCATATTTGGCTAAAACCATGGGAATAAACCATAGGAAGTTTTTTTGTTTTGATTAGAGAGTCCAAAATCTATATTAAGAAATAAATAAATAATTACTCTATCATTTTTCTATA
Organism: Viscum album; assembly: GCA_963277665.1. Classification (NCBI taxonomy): domain Eukaryota; kingdom Viridiplantae; phylum Streptophyta; class Magnoliopsida; order Santalales; family Viscaceae; genus Viscum; species Viscum album. The sequence goes on along the minus strand of OY728135.1, from coordinate 196,319,787 downwards.
AATACCCAACCAAAATCCCTTTCCTATTAATTATAAATCCAAGAACATATCCCTCTATAAGGCCCTCTAATTTTGATCCAAGGATTTTAAGATGTCCTCCCATTCATTTAAAAGAAACCTCTCAATTAAGAGATTTTCTTCCTCTTGCTCATTATTTAATCACATCCTTTGTATTATCATATCATTTATCCCCTCTCATTGTAAGCTTTACATAAGTTTTTGTTATGACGAAGTAAGGTATCTCTCTCTCTCTCTCTTCCTTACTATTAAACAACATTCTTTTTAATAAGATTTTTGATTTCCACATGTTCATATTGACATATGCGTGTACATATACCTTTACTTTATAAATTATTCTTAATAAATGGGATACCACCTTTCACTCTCATTATTCCCTTACAGGAACTTGTATATATGTCCATTACCCTACTAAAATCATTTCATGATATTCTCTGCCAAACATTTGTGTTGTAAATACATGTCCCCCTTTCCACTATGGTTATTCACCTAGTTAAAATTATCCTTCATTTATTGGGTACTTCCATGTATGTAACCCACACACTATAATTATGTGATTAAAATTGATGAAATATGTTCTTATTTTGTGTGATCTATGTAGCACCCAAATACATGTACATTATATGAATATTAAGTGTGTGTTAAGAATTATATATCCCTTCAGTGCATTGGGTAATGTTTATATCTCATGATATACCATGTATGGTGAAAGGAAGGTTATATAAAGCATTTTATTTTATGATTTCTTGGTGGTTAACATTGACTTATTCTCATTATTTCATGTTTAATGTTGTCTCTACATTTCTATGAATCCTTAATGTTATCAACTTATTTCATTCTTTGATGTTCATGATTTTGATCCTCAACTTTCTATATCATATTGTTATGCCTCCTGACCCACATGTACTTCGTTAATTTATGATATAACATTTATATTTACATACTGGGATTTATATATCACCCATTTCATAAGTATGTTCTTAGGTTATCACATGCAATATTAGAAGATCAATGGAATTTAAGGGCTTGTTAGAGAGTTTTTAGAATAATTTCTTTGTATCCCAATTTCTAGTAATTGTTCTAGGTATTTAATTTCCCAAAGTCACTATAACTCTTAATTTTATAAGATTGAATTATTTGTATCTTTATGTAAAAAATCATAAAAAAAGTGTATGAAAGATATGTTTTTACATTGATGGTATTAAAGAAAGTTATGGTTTTTTTATGGGATTGAGACAAAAATACATCAGTAAATATCATAGGGATATGTCTATGTATAAGATAACATCATGAAATTTTATTTAATTATATTGTGAGTGGTTTCCAAGAAATAAAATCCCTATTTGGATACTAAATGTGGATGTGGTTCGAGATCATATATATTTAGGGGTAATAAACATGGAAGGGATCATTGGGTATTAACTAAAATTTTACTGATTCATGACATAGATTCATTGTCATACACCTCATTTTATACTCTTGAATGATATTAATTAGTACATTCACATTCTATTTATAAGCTATTATGAAGGAATTGAATGGATTTTTAGGTAAAAATCCATAATAGGAAAATTACCTTGTATAACCTAGATTAAATCCATTAAATTCATGATATAGGGTGAATATATCATTTATAAGTTTCCCCTTTTATGTTCCCAATTTCCATTTTATATGAATGAAAATTACCATCCATAATTTACTTTTATTTTAGTCAATGGACAGAAATTGTTTGATCCATGTAACGACCCAATCTTTTTGAGTAGTATATTAACTTACTCTTAATGATTTAATAAGATGTTAATGGTTAATGCAGAAAGAGGAGTCGCTGGCTTCATCCAATAGACTCGACCCTTATGAAGCCAACTTATCAGAGCTTGGGAAGGAGGTAGCATCTGTGTGCTTTGCTTTGGACCAAGCCCAAGCTGAACTCCAGCGTGTCAAGCTTGAACGGAAACGCCTACGGGAGAAGTTCAAGTTAGTAGAGATTACTACTAGGGCGATGTTATCTGAGCCTCCCTCATATTCTCTCACCATAGCACACCTTACACTTAGGTCTTATGCCGGTGTTATAAGGGGCTATGTGACGAGACCCTAGCTTCCTTGTGTAATCCTTTCAGGTGAATAAATTGAGATCTCTTCCTTTAGTGATGTTTGTGGAATTTCTTTTGTCCGGATAATTTTAGGATATATTTTATTGATGAATTTTTGAAAAAGGGATATTTTAAAACATTTATTTAAACCCAAAATAATTAATGATGTGTAATGATTTTCAAAAAATGGTCTTCTACAAAAGTGTTCAGTAAGGAATTTGGAGTCTAATAAGATCAACTTAATTTTTGATGAATAGTAAATTATGAATAGTGATTTTACGCTTAGGATTAGTAATGTGACCAAATGGATTAGTAATTTCACTCAAAGAAAATTTTAATATAATTTAGACACCTAGATTAAGTAATGTGATTCAATAAAATGGGTAAATAACAGTTTCATAAATTATTAGTCAAGTATTAGTTTTTTCGGATGAATAGTGTTTTTTAATTAAAAATTTAATTAAAAATAATCAGAAAATTATTTTTATAAAAAAGGACTTTATTTTTGAACTTAGAGCATCGATATTATGTTAAGGTAATTTTTGGGGTTTTTTCTGAAAAAAATGAATTTTCGGTGAATAGTGTTTTTAATTAAAAATTTAATTAAAAATATTTAGAAAATTATTTTTATAAAATTGATTTCATTTTTGAAATCAAAGCATTGATATTTGGTTAAGGTGAAATTTTTGGGATTTTTCTGAGAAAGTTGAATTTTCGATGAATAGTGAAAGTATAGTTTTTAAGTTACGGGTGTTTAATGACATCATTAAATGATGTATTAAGTATGTAATCAATATGGTAGAATTATGAATAGTAAGATAAGTTATGAGGTGTCCCAAGTGTCCAATACCATGGGCAAATACCATGGGCAAGCCCATGGTTTTGCCAAAACCACTAATGAGGTGTCCCTTGGCCATTAATGCCTTGTCCCCTCACTTTCCCTATAAATACCCACCCTTTACTCCTTTAGTTTTCACTCCCAACTCTCCCCCAACGAATTTCTGGTCTCCTTACCTCCCAAGGAGTCCTCGTAAGGTGACCCCAAGCCCTCAAGGTCCAAAACTTTGAGTTTCAAGAGTCATGTTTTAAGGTAAGGGATCTGACCTCTCTCTTTCTTTTCATGTAATCTCTTTTATGTCATTCCTTTTATGCTCCATGTTTTTATGTGAGAGGATGTTATTTTATATTCCTCTTACTTCTCTTTCATGTTTATATGATGATATATCCCCTATTACTCTCATCATTTCGTTTTATGAAAGTTTAAGTGATGTCGTTAGGCTGCCGAATTTTTAAGTGATTCTTTCACCCTTCTCATTTTTCAAGTTCAATTTTCATGTCAAATATTTCAAGTTACTTTTTATTATGTTGAAGTATGATCTCTATATCTATCATGCTGATCTCTTATGATCATATGATGAGAGACCCTATTTGATCTGTTCAATTCATTTTTGTTGAAGTTTAAGTGGCGCCGTTAGGCTGCCGAATTTTCATAAGAGAAGTCAAATTTTTGTCTTCCTTCCATGTTTTTCATTTCAAATGGTATGTCCTTTAAATTGCATCACCATGTCCATATATCCTTCTTATTCTGTCCCTCTACTGTTTTATGGGTCAATTATGATTGTTCGACCCATGTTCCCTCTCTTTTCAAAGTTTTCTAAAACCTTGTAACATAGCCGTTATGCTGCAGAATTTTAGTCTCAAAATGCCTCTCTTTTCTCAAAATTGTTTTATGTTATAAAGTGAATACTCAAAGCTCTTATTTATATAGGGGTAGTCACATATATATCAAAATGTTCTATTTTATATTCTGGGATTTACATACATGATACCTTCTTTCCCTTTCTGTGGGTTTAAAGTAACGTAAAGATCATGTCTTTAAAGCAGTTTTTAAAACGTTATGATTATGAAATGAAACCCATTTATTTTATGCTATATGGGTTATTTATGAAATGTTTGATGATGATATATGTGTCTCACATGATAATAAAGTCAAATTTAAGGGTGCGCCCTGATAGTGCTCCAATGCATTGGGTAAAGACTTAATCTCTAGAGATGACCATTTTAACGACGCCTTGGTGAATAACCTTGGTATTTTTTAACGACACCTTGGGGATGGACCTTGGTGAAACGAAACGATTGTCAATATTAAATGTTGAAGCCACATCTTTAAGTTATGAAAAAATTTATTTTTATTATGATGCATCTCATGATTTCTTTCTCATGCCTTAAAGTTCTTTTCATGTCCTTATTGAAGTATCTCAAGTTCACATGTTAAATGTTTCTCTTGTTTCCCTTACTGGGCCTTCTGCTCACCCTTACTTTTGATGTATGTCCCTAGGTTATGAGATGCAGTAATGAACCTAGGATAAACTAAAGTAGAAGCCTTTCAAGTGTTTAAGAAGAATGTTTTATGTTTTTTTTCATGTATTATGTTCCTTGTTTCCAAGACACTAAACCTTAACGATCCTCAGTTCCGTGTAATGAAATGAAAGTTATGTTATAAAAAGACAGGATGCTATAGTTGGTATCAAAGGATGTTTTAGTTATTTGTGGAAATTAGGATATAAAAACTTTAGGAAGAACCCTATAGAAAAGTTTAAATATAGGAAAACTTCCTGGTATTTTGGTAAGTATTGAGTAAGTGGTTTATCAAACAAATACATCCCTGTCTGGATACGAGCAGGTAGAGGTGGCTCTGGCACAGATGTACATAGGGGTAAAACCCGAAAACACCGCTTTGAGCTAGACTTGAACGGGAACTGGTGCACGATAACGGGTCTTGCTGCACTCTTGGTTATGACACTCCCGGGGGATATGTTTGGTTAATCACAAGCTTTTTATGAATCATTATGAAGGAATTATAGAAAAGTGTAATTGTCTAAGAATGAAGTCTTAGTTAAAAGATTCATAAATGAAATAAGTTTCTTACTAAGGTTTTATTCTTTTAGAAAATGGCGGGCAATAGGAGGAACCGTGCCGATGGTGACCGCAATGCACCATGTGCTGACGGCCCTCCGATGGAATCCAGAATGGAAACATTCATGCGAATGATGAACCAACTGACTCAAGTTATGAGTAATAACTTGAATCAAGATGAGAGGCCGACCTCACCACGAAGGGAACAACACTATGTTGAGTCATTCATGCGTCAACGACCACCAACATTCAGTGGATCTACTGACCCATTGGTTGTGGAACAATGGATAAGCTCCATTGAAAAGATCTTTTATGTACTTCATTGTTCAGAACAAGAAAAAGTCACCCTTGCTGTTTACCACCTAGAGGGAGAAGCTGATCAGTGGTGGTCACTGATCAAAAACACTAAGCCATGAGGAGATATGGAAGCTATGGAGTGGGAAGAATTTCGGGGAATTTTCTTTAACAAGTATTTCCCTCGTTCCATGAGAACGAGAATGGAGAAAGAGTTTCTCGAGCTGAAGCAGAAGGAGAACGAATCTGTCGGAAGCTATGAGATGAACTTCACAAGGATTTCCCGTTATACCTCAAGCTTTGTCATGAACCCTAATGGGAAGGTTGATAGATTCTTTGGTGGACTACGACCTCATCTGCGGAAGAATCTAGCCAACAGGGACTGTGATAGCTATGAAGAAATAGTTCGAAGTGCTATGAAAGTTGATCTAGAGTTTGGTGAGACACAGTGGTCTCATAAACCAAATGAAAAGAAGAGATCGTTGGAGCCTAGTTTAGGGAAGTCTTTTGATCAGGGAAGAGGTGGAAAGAAAATTCAACTTACCACATGCAATAAATGTGGGAAGAATCATCTGGGGAACTGCTTGAACAGAAGTGGAAAGTGCTACAAGTGTGGAAGAGGAGGCCATATTGCTCGGAATTGTCATAGTGAGGTGAAGCCTCAGCTTCCCAACACTAACGACAGAGGAAAGATGGTTCTGGCCTTACCCGAAGTCACATGCTTCAAGTGTGGGAATCTTGGGCACTTTGCTAACCAATGTCCAAATCCAAGGGCGGTGGAGGGGAATCACCATCAACCTCAGTAGAGGCCAAGGGAGCAAGGTCGTGCTTTCGCTATCACAACAACTGAAGTTGAAGTTCCGAACGATGTGGTAGCAGGTACTCTTGTTGTCCTCTCAAAACTAGCAAGTACTTTATTTGATTCTGGTTCTACGCATTCCTTTATTTCCTCCAAGTTTGCAAGGAATATAGAATCAATCCCCGAACTTCTAGAGGTAGAGTTGTCAGTCAAGACTCCAAGTGGTATTATCCTTGCATCAACAGTATTTAGAGACTCTAGTGTTTACTTTGGTGAGAAAAATCTTATCGCAAATCTAGTAGTCATTCCCATGATGGAATTCGACATTATACTAGGGATGGACTGGCTCTCAAAGTATAATGCTAAGATCAAATGCAGAAGTAAGGAAATCTCAGTAGTCTTGAATGAACGACCTATATTTATCTTCCGAGGAGAGATATCCCGAACTGATCCCTATCTAGAAGCACCTCCTATAGCTTTCTTTATGGAGTTAATCGGTGATGATGAAGAAGGAAAAGGGAGTATACAAATAGAAGATGTTCCGATTGTTCAGGAATACATGGATGTATTTCCTGAGGAGTTACCTGGACCTCCCCCAGAAAGAGAGGTAGAGTTCTCCATTGAACTCATACCTGGGTCTCAACCGATATCAAAGACTCCGTATAGAATGGAAAATGTGGAGCTAGAAGAGTTAAAGAAACAACTCCAAGACTTGTTGGAGAAGGGGTTTATCCGACTGAGTGTTTCTCCTTGGGGAGCACCAGTTCTCTTTGTGAAGAAGAAGGATGGATCAATGCGGCTATGCATTGATTATAGAGAACTGAACGGGATCACAATGAAGAACAGATATCCTCTTCCAAGAATTGATGATTTATTTGACCAACTTCGCGGGGCTCAATTCTTCTCTAAGATTGACCTTCGATCTGGTTATCATCAACTGAGGGTGAAGAAGGAAGATATTCCAAAGACTGCCTTCCGATCAATATATGGGCATTATGAGTTTACTGTTATGCCCTTCGGCTTGACTAATGCTCCTGTTATTTTCATGGATTTGATGAATAGAGTCTTTAAGGACTACCTTGATAACTTTGTGGTAGTTTTTATTGATGATATTTTGATATATTCAAAAAATCGTGAGGGGCATGAAGATCATCTAAGGGTTATATTGAAAACTCTGCAGAAGGAGAGGCTCTTTGGGAAGTTCAGTAAGTGTGAGTTTTGGTTACAACAATTGGATTTCTTGGGGCACATCGTAACCAATGAAGGAATCTCGGTTGACCCTGCAAAGACAATGGTTGTGGAGGAGTGGCCCCAACCCACAACAGTAACTGAGATTCATAGTTTCCTTGGTTTAGCGGGATATTATAGGAGGTTTGTGAAAAACTTTTCACGGATTTCTAATCCACTAACCAAGTTGACTCGAAAAGGGGTTAAGTTCATCTGGACAAAGGAATGTGAGGAAAGTTTCCAAGAGCTGAAGAAGAGATTGGTTACTACACCTGTGTTAACACTACCCTCTATCAGAGAAGGATTCGTTATTTTTAGCGATGCATATCTGAAAGGTCTTGGGTGCGTCCTCATGCAAAATGACAAGGTAATTGCTTATGCATATCGACAGTTGAAGATTCATGAGCAGAATTATCCTACGTATGATCTAGAGCTGGCGGCAGTTGTTTTTTCTCTAAAGATATGGAGGCACTATCTTTATGGGGAGAAATGTGATATATACACTGACCACCAAAGTCTAAAGTATATTTTCACACAGAAAGAATTGAACATGAGACAAAGAATATGGTTGGAGCTTATTAAAGACTATGATTGTTCAATTCATTATCACCCTGGAAGAGCAAACAAAGTCACGGATGCGTTAAGTAGGAAAGATCCTGTTGTTCTGGCAACAATGAGGGTCCTAGGAGATCCCTTGATTAAAGATCTAGTAAAACTGGACATGGGAATTATAAGGAAAGGGACATCATCAACCCTATCCCAAATGATTTCTCAACCTTCATTACTAGAGAAGATCAAGAAGGCTCAAAAAGAAGACCCTTTGCTGCAGGAGAAGTTGGAGGCTGTAAAAGATAGGAAGTTCCCTGATTTCAATATTGATCAAGAAGGTGTATTGAAATTTCGTACAAGACTATGTGTTCCATCTATTCCAGAGATAAAGACAGAACTGATGGATGAAGCTCATAGCTCTACTTTCTCTATACATCCGTGAAGCACTAAGATGTATAGAGACCTTTGTGATCATTATTGGTGGGATAACATGAAGAGGGAGATTGCTGATTACACTATAAGGTTCCTGGTGTGTCAGAAAGTAAAGGCAGAATGACAACTTCCTAAGGGGGTATTACAACCGCTACCCATACCAGTATGGAAGTGGGATAATATCACTATGAACTTTGTAACTGGTCTCCCGAAAACATCCAAAGGAAACAATGCGATATGGGTTATTGTGGACCGTCTCACCAAGACAGCCCATTTTATCTCTATTCGGGAAGATTTCTCTCTGGATCAGCTTTCCAAGATATACGTGAAGGAAGTGGTAAGGCTTCATGGGGTACCACTATCCATCGTGTCTGATCGTGACCCAAGATTCACATCAAAATTCTAGAGAATTCTTCAACATGATCTGAATACTGAATTGAATTTTAGTACGGCCTATCATCCTCAAACTGATGGCCAATCTGAAAGGACTATTCAGACACTCGAAGACATCCTGAGATTATGCTCAATGGAATTTAAAGGTGGATGGTATCAACACCTCCCATTAGTTGAGTTCTCCTATAACAACAGATTCCATTAGAGTATTCAGATGGCACCCTATGAAGCTCTGTATGGAAAGCGATGTAGAACTCCCACTTGTTGGGATGAAACTGGTGAGAGAAAGCTTCTTGGGCCTGATCTTGTGCAAGAGATGACAGAACAGTTTCATGCCATCCAACAACACATAAAGGCTGCTTAGAGTCGGCAGAAGAGCTATGCTGACAATCGTCGAAGGGACTTGGAGTTTGGTGTTGGTGACAAAGTCTTCCTTTGAATTTCTCCATGGAAGAGAGTCATGCGGTTTGGGAAGAAAGGGAAGCTCAGTCCTAGGTACATTGGCCCCTATGAAATCCTTGATCGCATAGGAGCAGTGGCCTATCGTCTAGCACTTCCACCGAACCTAGCTCAAGTTCATGATGTCTTCCATGTATCTCTCTTGAGGAAGTACATACCCGACCCTTTGCATGTACTGAACCCAGAGGTGGTACAACTGGAACATGACCTCTCTTATGAGGAGCAGCCAGTGGAGATCTTGGACCGTAGAGACAAGGTCCTACGAAACAAGACTACCCACCTTGTGAAAGTGTTGTGGAGGAATCATAAATATGAATAAGCGACTTGGGAGCCTGAGGAAACAATGAAGCAAAAGTACCCTCACCTTTTCGACGAGGCCTCAAGTATAAATTTCAGGGACGAAATTTCTTAATGGGGGAAGAATGTAACGACCCAATCTTTTTGAGTAGTATATTAACTTACTCTTAATGATTTAATAAGATGTTAATGGTTAATGCAGAAAGAGGAGTCGATGGATTCATCCAGTAGACTCGACCCTTATGAAGCCCACTTATCAGAGCTTGGGAAGGAGGTAGCATCTGTGGGCTTCGCTTTGGACCAAGCCCAAGCCGAACTCCAGCGTGTCAAGCTTGAACGGAAACGCCTATGGGAGAAGTTCAAGTTAGTAGAGATTACTACTAGGGCAATGTTATCTGAGCCTCCCTCAGATTCTCTCACCATAGCACACCTTACACTTAGGTCTTATGCCGGTGTTATAAGGGGCTATGTGATGAGACCCTAGTTTCCTTGTGTAATCCTTTCGGGTGAATAAATTGAGATCTCTTCCTTTAGTGATGTTTGTAGAATTTATTTTGTCCGGATAATTTTAGGATATATTTTATTGATGAATTTTTGAAAAAGGGATATTTTAAAACATTTATGTAAACCCTAAATAATTAATGGTGTGTAATGATTTTCAAAAAATGGTCTTCTACAAAAGTGTTCAGTAAGGAATTTGGAGTCTAATAAGATCAACTTAATTTTTGATGAATAGTAAATTATGAATAGTGATTTTACGCTTAGGATTAGTAATGTGACCAAATGGATTATTAATTTCACTCAAAGAAAGTTTTAATATAATTTAGACACCTAGATTAAGTAATGTGATTCAATAAAATGGGTAAATAATGGTTTCATAAATTATTAGTCAAGTATTAGTTTTTTCATATGAATAGTGTTTTTTAATTAAAAATTTAATTAAAAATAATTAGACAATTATTTTTATAAAAAGGACTTTATTTTTGAACTCAGAGCATCGATATTATGTTAAGGTAATTTTTGGGGTTTTTTTCTGAAAAAAAATGAATTTTTGGTGAATAGTGTTTTTAATTAAAAATTTAGTTAAAAATATTTAGAAAATTATTTTTATAAAATGTATTTCATTTTTGAAATCAAAGCATTGATATTTGGTTAATGTGAAATTTTGGGATTTTTCTGAGAAAGTTGAATTTTCGATGAATAGTGAAAGTATAGTTTTTAAGTTACGGGTGTTTAATGACATCATTAAATGATGTATTAAGTATGTAATCAATATGGTCAAATTATGAATAGTAAGATAAGGTATGAGGTGTCCCAAGTGGCCAATACCATGGGCAAATACCATGGGCAAGCCCATGGTTTTGCCAAAACCACTAATGAGGTGTCCCTTGGCCATTAATGCCTTGTCCCCTCACTTTCCCTATAAATACCCACCCTTTCCTCCTTTATTTTTCACTCCCAACTCTCCCCCAACGAAGTTATGGTCTCCTTACCTCCCAAGGAGTCCTCCCAAGGTGCCCCCAAGCCCTCAAGGTCCAAAACATTGAGTTTCAAGAGTCACGTTTTAAGGTAAGGGATCTGACCTCTCTCTTTCTTTTCATGTAATCTCTTTTATGTCATTCCTTTTATGCTCCATGTTTTTATGTGAGAGGATGTTCTTTTATATTAATCTTACTTCCCTTTCATGTTTATATGATGATAGATCCCCTCTTACTCTCATCATTTTGTTTTATGAACGTTTAAGTGACGCCGTTAGGCTGCCGAATTTTTAAGTGATTCTTTCACCCTTCTCATTTTTCAAGTTCAATTTTCATGTCAAATATTTCAAGTTACTTTTTATTATGTTGGGGTATGATCTCTATATCTATCATACTGATATCTTATGATCATATGATGAGATACCCTATTTGATCTGTTCAATTCATTTTTGTTGAAGTTTAAGTGACGTCGTTAGGCTGCCGAATTTTCATAAGAGAAATCAAATTTTTGTCTTCCTTCCATGTTTTTTATTTCAAATTGTATATCCTTTAAATTGCATCACCATGTCCATATATCCTTCTTATTCTGTCCCTATACTGTTTTATGGGTCAATTATGATTGTTCGACCCATGTTCCCTCTCTTTTCAAAGTTTTCTAAAACCTTGTAACATAGCCATTATGCTGCATAATTTTAGTCTCAAAATGCCTCTCTTTTCTCAAAATTGTTTTATGTTATAAAGTGAATACTCAAAGATCTTATTTCTACAGGGGTATTCACATATATATCAAAATGTTCTATTTTATATTCTGGGATTTACATACATGATACCCGCTTTCCCTTTCTGTGGGTTTAAAGTAACGTAAAGATCATGTCTTTAAAGCAGTTTTTAAAACGTTATGATTATGAAATGAAACCCATTTATTTTATGCTATATGGGTTATTTATGAAATGTTTGATGATGATATATGTGGATCACATGATAATAAAGGCAAATTTAAGGGTGCGCCCTGATAAATCTCCAATGCATTGGGTAAAGACTTAATCTCTAGAGATGACCATTTTAACGACGCCTTGGTGAATAACCTTGGTAATTTTTAACAACACCTTGGGGATGGACCTTGGTGAAACGAAACGATTGTCAATATTAAATGTTGCATCCACATCTTCAAGTTATGAAAAATTTTATTTTTATTATGATGTATCTCATGATTTCTTTCTCATGCCTTAAAGTTCTTTTCATGTCCTTATTGAAGTATCTCAAGTTCACATGTAAAATGTTTCTCTTGTTTCCCTTACTGGGCCTTCTGCTCACCCTTTCTTTTGATGTATGTCCCCAGGTTATGAGATGCAGTAATGAACCTAGGATGAACTAAAGGATAATCCTTTCAAGTGTTTAAGAAGAATGTTTTATGTTTTTTTTCATGTATTATGTTCCTTGTTTCCAATACACTAAACCTTAACGATCCTCAGTTCCGTGTAATGAAATGAAAGTTATGTTATAAAAAGACGGGATGCTATAATCCATGACAACATTTGATGGGAAATGTGATGATTACCCAAATGATATGTCTTACCAAATTCTTATTAAAGTGAAACATCTTGTGATTATACCAAACCAAATATCAAAAATTACAATTAACAATTTGAATATAGTGGAATTTAAAAATACCAAAATAATATAAGGACAATGTCTCATGAATTTTTAGGTGATTAATATTATAAAGTAAATAAGAATAAATTTCCCAAATGTTACAAATATTAAAAGATACACCATGAGAAATGTCATAATGAAACTAGAAAATGTTTCAAATGTAAAAAAAATTGGAATAGATTATTTGATTGTAAAGGAGAAAATAAGATTTTGTTAAACATGATAGAGATAAAAAAAATTAATCTAAGGTACCATTGATTGTTCTTTGACATAAATGTGGTGAATTTTAGAATTATACAAGACAATTATCTATGGAAAGTGATAACAGTGATGATGAGGTCCAGCAATATCTAAGGCTAATGGAACAAGGAGGTGATATGATATGACCATCACTTAAATAGATCATGATAATTAAGTTATACCTAACTTTCAATCTAGAGATAAGAATGTTTTTGTAACATCATGGACTCCAAAAACCCAAATCCAGTAGTTATATTACATTATTTTTAAAAAATACAAAAGTTCCTAAATTATTGACAATTTAGTAGTCTTATAAGACCATAGAAAGAAATACATTATTTTTGAAAAACATAATATAAAACATGAATATATTTCTATATAATTATTATCCAACACATTATATTCCTGAAAACTACACATAGTCGTCCTTTAGGTTTTATAGGAAATGGAAAAAAGGTTGATCTCAAATTCTCAATAAGGAGTATCCCACATAGGAAGTTCACATAACATAAACATGGAATAAGTGATATATGATTCCATAATCTACTAAAACTGAGGGCATTATATATCCATGATAATAAATTAAAACATAGATAACAATAACCATTGATCTCATATTGATGGAATGTATAATGTTGGATATTAAAACCATAATTTCAATACCTTATTACAAGATACTTTAATTGTTTTCAAGACCATGGAAAAAAATTATCTTGTTATGGTAAGAGATATACACAAAAACCCAACATATTTTGTCTCATGGAGTCTATTGATGAATCAATGGGTTATATAATATTGGGCTTCAAACATTACATGATTAAGTCCAATAAATTCACCATAAGAGTCATCAAGTCCTTTAATATTTTTCCCTAAGTAACCAATTATTTAAAAAAACTTTGAAATATTTATAATGAAAAACATGGATATAAAATACTTCCACATTATATAGAATAATGTGGATTTCTTTGAGAGCTTCCCTTTATTAACTTGGAAGTCATAGGGTGTCATCAATGTAACATAAAGTGCCCTTGTCAAACAAATACAGTGGTGTGGGTATGTAAAATGTGCTAGGTTATACATGGAATATATTAATTATATTCAATAGATTTCATTAGTAAGAGGCTAAGGAAATGGTAAGATAAATCTCTAATCATGATTCATTAAGAACATGTGAATATTCCAAATCATATATCCCAGGGGTGTCTCACCAAATATGCAGTCACAGGCCCACTCATCATGACATAAGTTGATGATTGAGTCAATTCTCAACCAGACCTTTTTTGGGGTAATTTCCACTAGGTGAATATGGTCCACAATAATATACACTTTCCAATATCCAGACAGGGATTTATTTTCTAGGAAATTACACACACTTTTACTTTACCAAAATATAGGATGATTTTTCCACCAAAGAAAATTTAACTCTTGAATCAAAGGAATATGATAGAAAGATACCATTATATACTTTTAAATCGCTTCAATTTCATGAGTATCATGGAAATGGTATTCTATGTCAATGCATGCACCACACAAAAGAGATTATGTGGTGACTACAACTTGAGTCCCAAAGAATGAAACTTGAGAAGGAAACCCTGACTTATAGCTTCAGTAGAAATTCAATCATAACCACATGAAAAATAGAAATAAATAATGATATTTAAAGACAATTAATAAATTAATTTAAGGATATAACATCTCAAATTGGTATTATGTAAACAATATAAATTAAATTTGGGTCATAATGCAAATTATATCCCAATGAGAGGAATTTGAGATGGAAAAACACTTACCTATTGTCCTAAATTACATGAATGTAATTTCTCCTCTTGTATCATAAAAATAAATATACTAATAAATTAATTTAAATGATTTATCATATAAATTTTCTTCTATAATATTCATAAATAGTTATTCTCATTGGAATTCTTCTGATTTTCCACATCGTTGTTTATAATTTTGATCATTTATACTAGTTTCATTATAATGGTGTTTGTATTCATTATTCTTATAAAGTCCATAATTAATAGGTCATAAAATATAATTTTATGTATGATTTATAATAATATATGATGTTTAAAATTCGTTTCATGAGTGTTTTATACCTTATCCTGGAAGATAAAGCCGATAATAAGCATGTTTTGATGATTTTTAATGAATGGAGGGTGCTTACATAATTGATTAATTATATATTGATATATTATTTTAATAACCAAAAAAATTCATTATTCAACACATTTATATCATATTATACAATTAAATTAATTCTCATAGTCATCCATGACATAAATGTATAGTTTTGTTCAAATTGGTGGTTAAATCAACCCAAAAATGAGCCTTCCAAGATTAATGGATAATTATGAGATGGTTTAGTTGTAATATAATTATAACAGAAGTTTAATTTACTCATTTAGTTTTTATTATTTTTTTAATAATAATTATAAGTAGAAGATGAATTAAAGGATATGAAAACATTATACATTTCTAATAAAAGATTATGCTCTTAGTATGCTTATTTTTAATGATCAATCTCACAATGATTTATTGTTTGTCATATGATTAATTGGTTCTCTAATTTTTCATAAAAAACATTAATAACTGATAAATGGTTTTTATATTAATTTAACATTTTAATTAATTATAAAAATATTTTCTATATGTTTTTTATGTTCATATAATACTGTAAAATTTATAATATTATTCCATAAATTAAAATTTTATTACTTAAAATGTTTTAAAAACATAATGTTCATTCTCATATAACGGTAAGGTCATACCAATTACAATTTTTATGAAAACCATAATTTTCGACTAAAAAAATCTTTTGAAAAAATTAAAAAAATCATACAAATATAATTTTTATATAATGAATTCAAAAACAAAACTAGTTTAATAAATTTCAAATTATAAATTTTAACATTTAAATAAACTCTTGAATGATAGATCTTTAAAGGGAACATTTTTACATTAGATTATGATATTTTATTTATCTATGACAGTAGAGTCTCATGTGTTATAGTTTTAGTGGATTTCAATTGCTTCCACACTAGTATGTCAATGAAGATTTATAATTGAATAAAATCACCACCCCAAATTATTTTATATTATCATTAAATACTTATATTATTGTTGTTTGAAATGTGTGTGTTTATGTGGATGGTCTTGTTAATATTATTATTCCCTCTTTTGTGGAATTTGATGAGATTTTAGACATTTATTAGCTCTCTAAAAATATCCCACATCAATCAGCCAAATATGGAAGTTACATTTTATATAATCCAATAAGTCTACCTATAAACTATAGGAAAATTAATTCTAATATTCCCAATCATGAGGAGTTTTTAACGCAAATGAATTGGCGAAAAGAAAAAACATTATAGGTAGACCTATTATATATAATAACATATGTTCCTAAGACTTATCAAATTCTTTATTATTTATACCTCTCTAGAAATTATATATGGATTCTTGTTTATCTTTTAGAAATTATTATAAATTCCCATTAGTGTGCAAAAATTTAAATATAAAGGACGCAATTTATTTAATGGGGAGAATATAATAACCTAATAATTCATTTTTATTAATAGAAGAACTGATGTTTCTCAAAAACATTTATATTATGAAATACTAGTACACTTTATATGAACATTAGAAAATATGTTATAATATACATGATAACTATTAATAAGATTAGTCAGAGATAAGAACCCAAAAATAGTGTATACATAAGGGTAAACTTCATATGTTTGAATTATCCCATGAAGATCACTCCTACCATGAAGACTGAATAAAGAAAGAGAACTGTTAGGAATATGATAGACATTATCATGGTATTTATATAAACTTTTATAATGGTGGGGATTGTATATGTAATGAAGGGAAATGTGACTATTAGGATATTACCATTACTTAACCACCGCAATTTGACCATTTATGACCATTGGTCAATAAAACCATTGGACAATATAACAACTGGTCAGTAAGATCACTATGCAGCATGAACATTGGTAACATAGTTTTTATATAGTGATTGTTTTTATTAGTAGATATTAGGGGTTATAATATAATCTAATTGATTTGAAAGGAATAAATTATGGCCTTGTCAAAAGAATCATATGTTATGAGGCTCATTTATTAGAGATTCCAAGGGGGATGGCATCAATGGGATTCACCCTTGACCAATACAAATATAATATTAAACAACTAAAACTTTATTGAAACTATTAATAGTTTTGGTTAAAACATATAGAGATCACCTCCCAAACCATATTCATCAAACCACATAAAGAATGTATGACCATCGCCCACCTTACCCTTAACAGTATGCTGGTATAATAAGGGGTTATTTATCCAAATCCTAGTAGTATGAATTTTTTATTTTTAATGATAATATAATGGTCATACTAATCCATTTTAATTATTTTTTATAGACCTGATTATATAATGAGTCTACTAAAAATTAGATTTTGATACAAAGATACCAGAAACTAATTTTGGAAAATATTTAATTTCAATTAAAACACTATTTTATGACAAAATCTAGAATTTTAAATAAATATTATTTTCATGAAATGGTATTATAAGAAAATTTTATTTTTTTATAAATCGTAATATAATTTAATGAAGTCCCCTATAATTTTTATAAGGGTCAGAAATCCATTTGTGTTCTGAAGAATAGTATTTTTTAATAAATGAGGATTTTTATTTAAAAAGATGGGATTCATGTATTTAAAATTTTATATTGGTAAAATAAATATCAATATTTCATTCATAATGAATAAATTAAAAAAAATATTTAATAATTTTATTATACAATAAATGTTTTAGGTAAAAATTAGATTTTGTATAAACATACGGTGAGTATTACCATATCATAATGGTATAAATGATATATAATAAATACTTCTGAAGGAATCCATGACCAAAAATAGTTTTTTATTTTGAAAAAAAGTGTTTTTATTTACTTTTATTAATTTTACAAACCTATAATGAATTCTCTAAAACCAATATTATATTCTAATATTTTAAAAATATACATTTATTAACATGACTCACTTCTAAATCATGGAATGCATTATTTTAATGATTTAGGTTTTTAACATAAAATAATATTTTAAGCCACTCCTCTTTGTGAGAAACCATAGAAAACCATGTAAATGTTTTTTGTTTTGATTGTTTTATTACTTAGAGACTCAATCCTATGTTTAGAAATTAATAAATAATTACTCACTCATTTTCTATAAATACCCACCCAACCACTCTTTCCTTTTCACTCAAGATCCTAGAAGCACAAATTTCCAATCCTTATCTACCTATAAATCCATACAAATGTGTTCTAATGTTCTTAAGAAGATCCCCCAAATATTTTAGAACCAACATCTGAAGTAAAAGATTCTCTTCCTCTTCTTCTTCATTCAAGTAAATCCCTTGTAATAGGCATTTTGAATCTCAATTTATTATGTCTTAATGTGTTTATAAATATCCATTTACTATCAAATTGCTTTTCTAATAATGATATATTATTTATCTAGTCTCATTATAACCTTTACATAATCCATCACTATGTTAGAGTAAGGGGTCTCTCTCTTTCCCTCTCTCTTCTTTTCCATTCAAGCACATTATTTTTAATAAGACTTTTGATTTCCAATTATTCATGTTGAAATGTGTTTTTATACATTACATTACTGTACTTATGATTCCCCATAAATTATATACCACCTTTCACACAAATTAATCCCTTCCATGAACCTTTATGTACACCTGGAATTATTCCATGATTTTCCCTGCCAAACGTTTATGTTGTGAATAACCATCCCCATTGCCATTGAAGCATATTCACCTATTTACCCATATCATTAATTTATTTTTTACTTCATTTTATGTAACCCACGCTACTTAATCATGTGATTAAAATTTAGTAAATATTTTTCTTATATTGTATGATCTATGTGGCACACAAATGCATATACATGATAAGAATATGATGGGTTGGATTAGAATTATATGTCCCTCCAGTGCATTAGGTAATTTTTTATCACATAAGATACCATTTATAGTGCTTGGTAAATTATCCTAATCACACTATGTTATGATTTCTTAGTGATTATCCTTGACTTATTCATATGATTACATTTTTTCTGTTATCACCACATTTCATTAACGCCTTAATGTTATTGACTTATTTCATGATTCTATGTTCATGATTAATGTAAAGACCCGTAAATTTCAAGGAAATTTTTTTCTTAATTTTCTTTGGAATTTTACAAGAGCGCAGTCTCTAACGGAACCTGATTCCGAGGCCCGGTGTGCCCGGAATCATTTTCCGAAGTTTGGCTCGGGTACGTTCAGTGAACGGACGAGCGGGTTTTTCTAACTTTTGAACCGGTGCCCAGAATCAAATTCTGAGGGCACCGATGAAATCGCAGCACCGGTATTCGCTTAGAAACGCCTCTTCCGGAGTTGCGTTTGCTCGGGTGTGGTTTTTAATTTTCGGGCTTAAAGTTAAGAAATAAAATAATTTTGCGACAACTTTATTTTATTTCACTTAAGCCACTTGGAAGCCACTTGAAGCCACTTAAAGATGGCGTAAACTGAGTTGATCCGGATAGGATGCTATCCAGAAATATCCTACCCCCTTGGTAGGATATTTGTGAGGTGGGGCCCGCACGAGCCCCGCCGTTTCTTTCCGCTAAGTAACGCACCCGCGAAAACCCGTCATTATGAAAGTCAACTAACGCGTTTTCTTAATTTCTTAACAGACCATTTAATTGGGTGGTTTATTTCGTAAATTAAATGAGCTGTTTCTTTCGTTGAATTAATTCAACGAATTGATGGGTCGTTACTTACCCTTTTTCGTGCGTTGGCATAATAATAAAATAAGACCAACCAGTCTTTTGAAAGTTTGCGCGTTGAGAGGATTTGACAGAATCCTTGTACCTTCTTTCTCCTTCACGAAGAACGCGAAGAACGCCGTCATCCGCGGAAATCGACGACGCTCCAAACCGAGACGTTCTTCCCCGCCCCGATCTCCAATCACCAACCGTTTGAGGTGAGTGATTTCGGGATTCTTCTAAAAGTTCTTTGTGGTTTAAAACGAAACACGGATTTAATTATTTATAATTAAAATTTGTTGTTTCTTGGTCCGTTGAGTTCGTCGACGCTATGCCGGATTCTGCGACGACGCGACGCCCTTCTGCGACGACGCGACGATCTCCACCTTCCGCGACGAGCAATTCCGCGAAGAACGCTCACGCGCGACGACTACGAGGTAGGGAATTATTTTGGAATTACCCCCTTTTTTTTATATTCCCGTAAATGTTTCTTTAAAAAGTTAAAGAACTGGTTTTGTGAACAATTTTAAATTTATTAAAATTGTTGTTTCCGTTCAAATGAGGAACCCGTTTTATGAAACAATTTTATTTCATTAAAAATTGTTTCGGATATGCGTTCATGTGTTGAACTTTAATTCCTCCTGTTGTTTATCTCTAACGCGGAGGGTGCGGGCCAAACGAGCACAGCCCGACGACCCTCCGTCGTTCTTCGTTTTTGTGCGGATTTGACGGGCAACGACGGAACGTGCCGCAACGGATGTTTGACGATCCCGCAGTGAAGAACGGAACCCGGGAGGAGCAACGGCGCAGACGGGAAGAAAATCGGGCCACCGGAGCGACTCTGGCGGCCCGTGGAAGCCGGCGGCGGCGCGGGTCGCCGGCACGGCGGCGCCGGCGCCCGGAGGCGGCGGCGCCCGGCGCGCCGCCGGATGAGACCGCCGCGGCACCGGCCGCGGCGGCGGCGCTCGCGGGACGCGGCTAAAGCCGCGTCCGGCGCCAGGGAGACATCCTGCGGGTGTCCCACGGGTGTCACGTGGGGGCGGCGGCTCCCCCCCCCCCCCCCCCCCGCGTCACTCGGGACGCGGCTTCAGCCGCGTCCGGTTGTCTGGCCAACACCCCGCGGGTGCCGCGGGGGTGTCACGCGGGGGTGGCGGCTCCCCCCTGCACCGCTCGAACGAGCCGAGCCGGGCTGGCCGAGCCAGGCCAGTCCGACCGGCCGGGCCGCGCCCTGGCCGGACCAGACCGGGTCCGACCGGGTCGGACCCGGTTGACCCGGTTCGGCCGACCTAGGGGGGGTCGGGGCGGGTCAGCCCGGACCCGGACCCCCCGTCTTCGGACGGTTTTCGTTCAAATGGTCTTATCTTGAGCTACGGGCCCCCAAACGACTCGCCGTCAGTGGAAACGCGATCCTTCGATCGAGACGGTCGTTTCGGTATATCGCACTTAAGGTTTCGGAATACTTTGAGTTCGGCCGGGTTGGTTCGTACACAAAACCAACCGGGCCCTCGGAGCGGAAACACTCATATCTTGAGCTACGGATGTCCGATTGACGTGTCGTCAGCTTCGTTGAATTCCTCTAAGTGAGACGGATCTTTTGGCACACTCCTCCCGAGGTTTGGATGCAGGTGGAGTACGGTCGGGTTGGTTTTGCCTTAAAAACCAACCGGGCCCCTGGGACGAAAAAGCCAATAACTCTCAGACCGGGCGTCCGATTGACGCGCCGTCTGCGACGTTGAGTTCCTGTTGACGATACGGAACTTTTGGATACATCAACTTCAGACTTTGTGTCAGTTGATGTATCAGCCTCTCGGCTCGTGGAGCGGACCCTCCCGAACGAGCTTGCTGTGTGCGGGAACCCTAGAGCTGGTTGCGACTACTTCTTCGACGGCGACGACCGTGCAGAAATCCTCAGTGGACTGCGGCGACGACTGTGCAGAGATCCTCAGTGGACTGCGACGACTACAGCACTCAGTGATCCTACGTGGATCAGTGCTACAGGTCCTGTGTGGGCCCGATCCTATGTGGGTCTGATCCTGTGTGGGTCCGCGCTCAGCGGTTCTGTGTGAGCCAGTGCCTACAGGTCCTGTGTGGGCCCGATCATGTGTGGGTCATTGCGGGGGTTAGTTACCTATCGATCCTTCGTGGGTCCGACGACTTAGATGGATCAGTGATCATCTTTATCGTCATCCGAAATGTGTGAGCTGAATCTTGTGTTACTCTCCTTTGTGGATTGTGTTGAGCTATCCTGTGTGGATTTACTGTTTACTCTCCTTTGTAGATTGTGTTGAGCTATCCTGTGTGGATTTACTGTTTACTCTCCTTTGTGGATTGTGTTGAGCTATCCTGTGTGGGTATACGTTTTGCTTTCCTGTGTGGACAGGGTTGTGCTTGGGCTTGGACGTTGGAGCCGAACGGGAATTGATGACTTAGGTATATGTATGGGCATATACCTAAGCCGGGTTAGATGTTACTTCGTGATTGTATCTTTCCTTTGTGGATTATCCTTTGTGGATTTCGGGAGACCTTCGGGGGTCTCGGGGTCCCTACTGAGTAGCTTATACTCACCTCTGCACGGGCTATGCCCGTACTACGTTGTGTTGGTTGCAGACGACGGACAGCGCTGATCGTGGTGGAGGCGTGCGGAGCAGGACGGTACCTGGAGGTGGACCACTAGGCGGGACGTACTCGGAGCGGTCAGGTGGACCTGAGGAGCAGTGGAGGCTATCTGTACCCACCCTTCATGTGGGACTTCCAGAGGATGGCTCGACGCTGCAGTTTTTCCTTTCAGTTGTTGTCTTTCCTATCAGTTGTACTTTACAGTTGGCCTTGTATTTCCGGCCCCTTTTACTTTCAGCACAGCTTGTACATTTTTTACTTAGTGTTTACTTTTCCTCTTGCTTACTCTGTGGTGCTTGTTTACTTTTCAAAGGCAATTCCTTCCCTTTTTTTGGGGGTTTACGCATTGGTGCTAGTCGCCAGCCCCTGGCCTATGGAAGGCGGGCTTGAGGTAGTCACGGCACGGGCCCCGAGGACGGGTTGTGAAAAATTGGTATCAGAGGTGGTCGGTTCTACCGCAGACTCTGATCTTTCTTCTATGTGAAGCAATAGTGTTTAGCGTATTGGGTGTGGTTATCAGTCCAGGGAGTCCAGTGTTGGTGCGGCGGCCGACGTATCCGTACACCAGGACCCTGACTTCTGATTTCCGACTTAATGCACGAAAACATTGATTGCATGTGTGTTTCAAGTTTTCTTTGTGATTACTTGTGTCAGCTCACCAGGTATACTGTTCTGACCGTGGCGCACTTGTTTCCTTTTCAGGATGGCCCGACGACAGCAGCCAGCTAGGGTTCCGAGAGTAGAGCGCGACGATAGTCCGCCGAGTGACGAGGCCTCGGTACAGGGCCCGTTGACAGCAGAGGCACCGGCGGTACCTTTACCCGCCGAGCCCCCGATGCTTCCAGCACTGGCAGCTGACGACGCACGACGCCTCGGAGCTCTGCACGAGTTCCAGCGCCAGCGACCACCCCGGTTCCGTGGGGAGACGGACCCCCAGGGCGTTGAGGACTGGCTGGAGGCAGTCGTCCGAGTTTTCAGGCTCGTGAGGACACCAGCAGACCTCATGGTGATCCTCGCGGCGAGCCTACTGCGTGCAGCAGTAGGGCGATGGTGGAGCTTGATGATCCAGGTACACGATGAGGCCTCCCTCATCTGGACGGACTTCGAGAGCCTCTTCCGCTCAGAGTTCATCCCGGCCACCCTCCGAGCGGTGCGCATTCAGGAGCTTCTTCAGCTGCGGCAGGGCAGCTTGACGGTCGCTCAGTATGCGGCAAGGTTCACCGACCTTTCTCGCTACTCGACCGACATGGTACAAGACCCCTTCTTCCGGGCCCAGACCTTCGAGCAGGGATTGAGACACGAGATCAGGGCATCGCTGATCTCCCTCAGCATTTCGACCCAGGCAGGAGTGCTGGAGAGAGCCCTTCTGATCGAGAGCTTCCTGGATGAGTCCACAGCGAGACCTACCGCAGGGCGGTAGGTAGCAGTCTTCGGCAACTGGTAGCCGAAGGATGACTCAGGGTTCCAGGCAGACCAGACCTTCTGGCAGATGACCTCGGGACACTGGCTCAGCAGTGCAGGGCACACAGCGCGGGGCCAGTCTTCCAAGAGGCAGGCAGTGCTACTCCTGCGGCGGGCAAGGCCACATGGCTCGTGACTGCCTGACCCGCCGTACTGAGGAGCAGCAGACGGTGGAGGGGCCACCCAGGCAGAGGCAGAGAGTCGACCGTGGCGGTCCGCAGGGAGGAGGCGGACGAGGCAGAAAAGCTGGCTGAGCAGCAGGTGGTGGGCGACGCTTTGAGGCTCTGCCACCACCACCACCAGGAGGCCCACCCCGACCACAGGGAGCTGGCGGGCAGAGACAGGCACAACTCCAGGCAGCAGAGGCCTACGACTACGGCGCGCCAGAGATGATTCGAGGTATGATTTGTGTCTATTCCACCCTTTCTGTAGTTCTGATAGACACAGGAGCGAGTCACTCTTTCATAGCCACTGCCCTTGTTCGGAGCTCGGAGATTCCGACAGAGTCGTTGGCTCGATCCTTATGGCTAGAGACTCCTACGGGAGCAGACTCGATGATTACGCATCGGTGCCGGCAGTGTGAGCTTACTCTAGGAGGCGAGAGCTTCGGCTGGGATCTTTTTGTAGTGGCGTCGAGGCCTTACGATGTCATCTTGGGCATGGATTGGTTATCTACAGTCCATGCTCAGATTGACTGTTTTAGGAGCAAGGTGCGATGTGTGCGCACCGACGGGAGCAGGTTCACCTTCACCGGCGAGAAGGGAGCCTTAGTAGCACAGGATGGACTCACACAGAGGAGAGGTCAGCCCATCACTCATCAGTTGGCTAGCCTCATCCTTGGAGCAGTTGACGTGCGGAGTCCTAGTTTTCCTGCAGTGGTGGATCAGTATGCGGACGTCTTCCCCGACGACGTTCCAGGGCTACCTCCTCGCAGATAGGTAGACTTTTATATTTATCTGTACCCCGGGACAGCCCCGATATCCACTCCAGCATATCGGATGGCCCCCGCCGAGCTTCGAGAGCTACGGGTATAGTTGGAGGACTTGCAGGGCAAGGGGTTCATCTGACCCAGTGTTTCACCCTGGGCTTCCCCGATATTGTTCGCCAAGAAGGCGGACGGGAGCTTGCGACTGTGTGTCGATTATCGTCGCCTGAACCAGGTGACAGTGAGGAACAAGTATCCACTACCGAGGATTGATGACCTCTTCGATCAGCTCAAGGGAGCACGGTGGTTCTCGAAGATATACCTCAGGTCATGCTATCATCAGCTCAGAGTTCGAGACGAGGATGTGCAGAAGACGGCCTTCAGATGTCGGTATGGCCACTATGAGTTCTTGGTTATGCCTTTCGGCGTAACCAACGCTCCAGTAGTGTTCATGAGTCTCATGAACAGGATCTTCCATCCATACCTCGATCGATTTGTCGTGGTCTTCATCGACGACATTTTGGTGTACTCGACGACGGAGGAGGAGCACGCCTACCACCTGCGGGTTGTACTAGACACACTCCGAGAGCACCAGCTTTATGGAAAGCTCTCGAAGTGCCAGTTCTGGTTATGTGAGGTCTACTTCTTGGGGCACGTCATTTCTGAGGCGGGAGTTGCAGTGGATCCCACGAAGATCGAGGCAGTGCTAGCTTGGGATCCACCCAAGAGCGTGACAGAGGTGCGGAGTTTCTTGGGCCTAGCCGGATACTATCGGAGATTTTTGCCAGACTTCTCCAGAGTTGCGGCCCCACTCTCAGCGTTGATGAAGAAGGTGAAACCCTTCGTGTGGTCAGACAGATGTCAGCAGAGCTTCCAAGAGCTGAGGCAGAGGTTGACCAGCGCACCTATCTTGAGGTTGCCTGAGGAGGGAGTTGGATACGTAGTCTACTGCGATGCATCAGGGACCGGACTCGGGTGTTTCCTGATGCAGGAGCGGGCCGTGATTGCCTACGGATCACATCAGTTGAGGCCGCATGAGCAGAACTACGCCACCCATGACCTGGAGTTGGCAGCAGTGGTCTTCGCTCGGAAGACATGGCGGCACTATCTGATGGGCGAGCGCTTTACAGTCTTTTCTGACCATCAGATTCTCAGGTACGTCTTCTCTCAGAAGGACCTGAACCTGAGACAGTGGCGATGGCTCGAGTTCCTCTAGGACTATGACTTTGAGATAGTCTATACTTCTGGGAAGGGGAACGTGGTAGCTGATGCCCTCAGCAGGAGGACGGGCATCCAGCTACTTGAGGAGGCGACAGAGCAGCTAGCCGCTTTGCAGATATCCTTCGTGGATAGAGACGGAGCAGCCTTCCTTCAGTCTCTCACAGTCTCTCCTCCACTACTGCAGCGGGTCAGAGAGGCACAGTGTGGGGACACTGACTGTGAGACGCGGCGTGCACATATATCCTCGGGACAGGCACCTGATGGTTTCTCCCTTGGAGCAGAGCACGACATCCTTTTTAGAGGACATACCTTGGTACCAGTCGCTTTACGAGAGGAGGTGCTGAGAGAGTTTCACACTTCTCCTTTGGCGGTACATCCAGGAGTGGCGAAGATGTACCAGGATCTCAGACGACAGCACTGGTGGTCGGGCATGAAGAAGGTTGTGGCAGAGTTCGTTTCACGTTGCCTCACCTGCCAGCAGGTGAAGGCAGAGCATCAGGTACCAGCAGGCTTGGTACAGCCCTTGGAGGTCCCAGAGTGGAAGTGGGATGGGATTTCTATGGACTTCGTGACTGGACTTCCACGCACTTCCAGAGGTCACGACTCTATTTGGGTGATTGTTGACCGACTCACCAAGTCGGCACACTTCTTACCCATCCGAGAGCAGGGCTCAGTGGAGAGCTTGGGGCGTCTCTACGTTTAGGAGATTGTACGGCTTCACGGTGTTCCATCGACTATCATCTCCGATCGGGACGCTCGCTTTACTTCCCGGCTTTGGATGGGGTTGCAGGAGGCGTTCGGGACGCGGCTACGTCTGAGCACCGCCTTTCACCCTCAGACGGATGGTCAGACAGAGAGGACCATTCAGACTCTCGAGGACATGATCCGCGCATGTGTCCTCGACTTTGGTCGCAGCTGGGAGGACCACCTACCCTTGGTGGAGTTCGCGTACAACAACAGCTACCACTCCACCATCGGGATGGCACCCTACGAGGCGTTGTACGACAGACCTTGCAGATCTCCTTTGTGCTGGACAGACCCTGGGGAGTCAGCACTTGTGGGACCAGAGATGGTCTGGGCCACGACAGAGAAGGTCCAGGTCATCCAGGAGCGGATGAGGACAGCACAGAGCCGGCAGAAGTCATATGCTGACAGGAGGCGGAGGCCACTAGAGTTCGAGGATGGCGACCACGTCTTCTTTCGGGTCTCACCTCGACGTGATTTGCGGAGATTTGGCCGAGGCGGCAAGTTGTCTCCACGCTTCATCGGGCCTTTCCAGGTCCTCTGCAGGGTTGGCGAGGTGGCTTATCGCCTGGCTCTGCCACCTCAGTTGCACCGGGTGCACGACGTCTTCCACGTATCTCATCTGAGGAGATACGTGCACGACCCGACACACATCATTGACTATGGGGAGCTAAACGTGGATGATGGGGCGACTTTTGCAGAGGTCCCGGTGGAGATAGAGGATCGACAGGAGCGGGTCCTACGTGGGCGATCGATTCCTCTTGTGCGCATCAGATGGCAGCACGGGAACCTCCAGGAGAGCACTTGGGAGCGGGAGGCTCAGATGTGTGCTCAGTACCCACATTTGTTTCCCTAGTTTTTGATGTATCTTTACGGGGACGTAAAGCCCTAAGGTGGGAGTAATGTAAAGACCCGTAAATTTCAAGGAAATTTTTTTCTTAATTTTTTTTGGAATTTTACAAGAGCGCAGTCTCTGACGGCACCTGATTCCGAGGCCCGGTGTGCCCAGAATCATTTTCCGAAGTTTGGCTCGGGTACGTTCAGTGAACGGACGAGCGGGTTTTTCTAACTTTTGAACCGGTGCCCGGAATCGAATTCTGAGGGCACCGATGAAATCGTAGCGCCGATATTCGCTTAGAAACGCATCTTCCGGAGTTTCGTTTGCTCGTGTGTGGTTTTTAATTTTCGGGCTTAAAGTTAAGAAATAAAATAATTTTGCGACAACTTTATTTTATTTCACTTATGCCACTTAGAAGCCACTTGAAGCCACTTAAAGACGGCTTAAACTGAGTTGATCCGGATAGGATGCTATCCAGAAATATCCTACCCCCTTGGTAGGATATTTGTGTGGTGGGGCCCGCACGAGCCCCGCCGTTTCTTTCCGCTAAGTAACACACCCGCGAAAACCCGTCATTATGAAAGTCAACTGACGCGTTTTCTTAATTTCTTAAAAGACCATTTAATTGGGCGGTTTATTTCGTAAATTAAATGAGTTGTTTCTTTCGTTGAATTAATTCAACGAATTGATGGGTCGTTACTTACCCTTTTTCGTGCGTTGGCATAATAATAAAATAAGACCAACCAGTCTTTTGAAAGTTTGCGCGTTGAGAGGATTTGACAGAATCCTTGTACCTTCTTTCTCCTTCGCGAAGAACGCAAAGAACGCCGTCATCCGCGGAAATCGACGACGCTCCAATCCGAGACGTTCTTCCCCGCCCCGATCTCCGATCACCAACCGTTTGAGGTGAGTGATTTCGGGATTATTCTAAAAGTTCTTTGTGGTTTAAAACGAAACACGGATTTAATTATTCATAATTAAAATCTGTTGTTTCTTGGTCCGTCGAGTTCGTCGACGCTACGCCGGATTCTGCGACGACGCGACGCCCTTCCGCGACGACGCGACGATCTCCACCTTCCACGACGAACAATTCCGCGAAGAACGCTCACGCGCGACGACTACGAGGTAGGGAATTATTTTGGAATTACCCCTTTTTTTATATTCCCGTAAATGTTTCTTTAAAAAGTTAAAGAACTGGTTTTGTGAACAATTTTAAATTTATTAAAATTGTTGTTTCCGTTCAAATGAGGAACCCGTTTTATGAAACAATTTTATTTCATTAAAAATTGTTTCGGATATGCGTTCATGTGTTGAACTTTAATTCCTCCCGTTGTTTATCTCTAACGCGGAGGGTGCGGGCCAAACGAGCACGGCCCGACGACCCTCCGTCGTACTTCGTTTTTGTGCGGATTTGACGGGCGACGACGGAACGTGCCGCAACGGATGTTTGACGATCCCGCAGTGAAGAACAGAACCCAAGAGGAGCAACGGCGCAGACAGGAAGAAAATCGGGTCACCGGAGCGACTCCGGCAGCCCGCGGAAGCCAGCGGCGCCCGGCGCGCCGCCGGACGAGACCGCTGCGGCGGCGCCCGCGGGACGCGGCTGAAGCCGCGTCCGGCGCCAGGGAGACATCCCACGAGTTTCCCGCGGGTGTCATGCGGGGTCGGCGGCTCCCCCCCCCCCCCCCCGCGTCACTCGGGACGCGGCTTCAGCCGCGTCCAGTTGTCTGGCCGACACCCCGCGGGTGCCGCGGGGGTGTCACGCGGGGGTGGCGGCTCCCCCCCGCGCCGCTCGGCTGAGCCGAGCCGGGCTGGCCGAGCCAGGCCGGTCCGACCGGCCGGGCCGCGCCCTGGCCGGCCCGGACCCGGACCCCCCGTCTTCGGACGGTTTTCGTTCAAATGGTCGTATCTTGAGCTACGGGCCTCCAAACGACTCGCCGTCAGCGGAAACGCGATCCTTGGATCGAGACGGTCGTTTCGGTATATCGCACTCAAGGTTTCAGAATACTTTGAGTTCGGCCGGGTTGGTTCGTACACGAAACCAACCGGGCCCTCGGAGCGGAAACACTCATATCTTGAGCTACGGACGTCCGATTGACGTGCCGTCAGCTTCGTTGAATTCCTCTAAGTGAGACGGATCTTTTGGCACACTCCGCCCGAGGTTTGGATGCAGGTGGAATACGGTCGGGTTGGTTTTTCCTTAAAAATCAACCGGGCCCCTGGGACGAAAAAGCCAATAACTCTCAGACCGGGCGTCCGACTGACGCGCCGTCTGCGATGTTGAGTTCCTGTTGACGATACAGAACTTTTAGATACATCAACTTCGGACTTTGTGTCAGTTGATGTATCAGCCTCTCGGCTCGTGGAGCGGACCCTCCCGAACGAGCTTGTTGTGTGCGGAAATCCTAGAGCTGGCTGCAACTGCTTCTTCGACGGCGACGATCGTGCAGAGATCCTCAGTGGACTGCGGCGACGACTGTGCAGAGATCCTCAGTGGACTGCGACGACTACAGCACTCAGCGATCCTACGTGGATCAGTGCTACAGGTCCTGTGTGGGCCCGATCCTGTGTGGGTCTGATCCTATGTGGGTCCGCGCTCAGCGGTTCTGTGTGAGTCAGCGCCTACATGTCCTGTGTGGGCCCGATCCTGTGTGGGTCATTGCGGGGGTTAGTTACCTATCGATCATTCGTGGGTCCGACGACTTGGATGGATCAGTGATCATCTTTATCGTCATCCGAAGAAGTATACCTGTGTGAGCTGAATCTTGTGTTACTCTCCTTTGTGGATTGTGTTGAGCTATCCTGTGTGGATTTACTGTTTACTCTCCTTTGGGGGATTGTGTTGAGCTATCCTGTGTGGATTTACTGTTTACTCTCCTTTGTGGATTATGTTGAGTTATCCTGTGTGAGTATACATTTTGCTTTCCTGTGTGGACTGGGTTGTGCTTGGGCTCGGACGTTGGAGCCGAACGAGAATTGATGACTTAGGTATATGTATGGGCATATACCTAAGCCGGGTTAGATGTTACTTCGTGATTGTATCTTTCCTTTGTGGATTATCCTTTGTGGATTTCGGGAGACCTTCGGGGGTCTCGGGGTCCCTACTGAGTAGCTTATACTCACCCCTGCACGGGCTATGCCCGCACTACGTTGTATTGGTTGTAGACGACGGACAGCGCTGATCGTGGTTGAGGCGTGCAGAGCAGGACGGTACCTGGAGGTGGGCCACTGGGCGGGACGTACTCGGAGCGGTCAGGTGGACCTGAGGAGCAGTGGAGGCTATCTGTACCCACCCTTCAGGTGGGACTTCCAGAGGACGGCTCGATGCTGCAGTTTTTCCTTTCAGTTGCTGTCTTTCCTATCAGTTGTACTTTACAGTTGGACTTGTATTTCCGCCCCCTTTTACTTTCAGCACAGCTTGTACAGTTTTTACTTAGTGTTACTTTTCCGCTTGCTTACTCTGTGGTGCTTGTTTACTTTTCAAAGGCAATGTCTTCCCTTTTTTTTTGGATTTACGCCTTGGTGCTAGTCGCCAGCCTCTGGCCTATGGAAGGTGGGCTTGGGGTAGTCACGGCACGGGCCCCGAGGACGGGTTGTGACAATTATGACCCATACCTTTCCAAATAATCTTGTTATGCCTCTTAAATCATGTGAACCACATTATATTATTTTACACCTTGATTATTCCCTAAATGAGATTTATAGCTAACCCCTTTCTTATGGATGTCCCCAAGTTATCCCATTTAGTATCAGAAGATCAATGAAATTTAAGGATGTGTTAGGGACTTTTAAAATAATATAATTGTATCCATGATCCAAATTATTAGGATATGTATTAAATTTTACTAAGATGCTGGGCCTCTCTATTTTCTATGATTTTATTTTGTATACCCTTATATAATAAATCCTGAAATAAAGGGTATAAAGTATATGGTTTTTCATACCCTACACATATCATTGGGTGTGTGTAGATATTATTTTATTTAACACTGGTAAAGGAAAGGTGCCTCATGGAGGGGATATGTATATGTGTTAGTGGGTTGTGGGATATCAGTGGTGGAATGGTGGGATATTGACCCATATATCACATAGTGATGGAATTTTTTTTTTTGGATACTTTGTTTCATAATTAAGGTTTAGAGAATGTTTTTCCTAATAGGATTTTATAGTTTGTGATTCAACTTTTTTTTTTGGAATGTCAACTCTCTTTAATATAGTCAATTGATATCTCCCATGGTTTTATAATTGTGGGAAAAAAATTCCCAAACTAATTTCTTGCTTCCCAAGTTCTTATCTCCATCTCATACAGATCGGGAATGCCTTTGTGACTTTTCATGAGCCAATTCGGTTATGTGGATCAGGTTTGATCCAATCTAGTTCATGAAAAAAAAAATTATCAGGTCTACAGTTCCACATTGATGTCAATAATCATCTTTTCTTCGGATGTTTTTGTGGAAAATAGATATTATATTTAGGAGAGGCCCCTGGCCCACCTCCCGTCGCCTCCCTCAAATTCAGCCGTCCGTATCTGTCGGGCATTGTAGATCCGCCCGCCCCGTGGATTCTTCAGCTACCCCTTCGTATGTTCTCTGGGGTCGCCCGCACCCAACCATGGCTCCCGTTAAAAAATCCCTGTTTTATTGATCCCCACACGTCGCCCGATAAGATTTTTCTTCCCCTAAGTGTGGGAACGCTGATTCTCCAAGCAGAGCAACCCACCCACCCCACCTCGATCGACCTTGCCGGCTTACAGTGGCCGGATTCCAGGCTATGCTTAGAAGGGAATTTAAAAGCTTGAACAGTTTTGGAAATAGATGGATAACGACTCGCCTCCCAGTTTTGATGATGTACCGAAGCACCAATCTCTGGCCCCTCCCAGTTTTGGAGTTCATTTCTGTGGAAAGAAAATGGGAAATTGACGAACCGATCATGCGTCGGATGCTTTCAACTTTTACCAGTCCACGGGATCCCATATGGCTGGCTGTTTTCCCTGAAGGAACCGACTTTACTGAAGAGAAATGCAAAAGAAGTCAGCAGTATGCTGCTGAAAATGGATTGCCGTTATTAAAGAATGTATTGATCCCAAAGACCAAAGGTTTCTATTCATGCTTGGAAGTCTTAAGGAGCTCCTTGGATGCAGTTTACGATGTGACGCTTGCATACAAGCATGGCTGCCCGTCCTTCTCAGACAATGTTTTTGGAGTGGGTCCATCCGAGGTCCACATCCATGTTCGGCGTGTCGCGGTGCGGGATATTCCGGTATCCGAACCCGAGGCTGGCACCTGCTTAATCGATGCCTTCCGGGCCAAGGACCAGCTGCTGTTGGATTTCCGGATCCGAGGTCAGTTCCCTCGCCAAGGAACTGAAGGAGACCTCTCTGCTCCAAGGTGTTTGTTTAATGCTATTTTGGTAATTTCCCTCACAGCCATTTTTGCTTTCATTTCTTTTGCCTGGGGTTGGTGCAAGGTGTTCATGTGCTTGTCTTGTGCATATATGGCCTCTGCTACTTACCTTGATTTAAGGCCGTTTCCCTTTGTGGATTTTTTTAAGGGTTTTAGAAAAAACCATGGAATGAAATGATGGTCTGATATTATTTTTAGGAAATAAGTGGTAGTTTATGAGTGAGTGTCTGGATATCTCTCTTCATAACAATCCTTAAGATACCAAGGCATGTTTTCAAGTGTGTCTCTCGTGTTGAGTTTTATCATATTTAATTTCATTGATTATGATCCCTTGACTTGAGTTGAGATAACTCTTTTGAATAAGGGATTCATTCCTTTCATTTATGTAGTACCATCCCCTCCCCCCAAAGACTTCCTAGATTTTCCCAAGAGGGTGTTGCGGAAGATATTCCATGATAAAACACTTATGTCAACTAGAACCTTGTTGATGTGATGGTTTGAGTAGTTATTTCTCTGGATAAGAATGTTTTACACACTACAACTCAAGTTATAGAGGTCCAATCATGAATAGAAGTACATAAATATTATTACCAAGAGTTTATACACCAAAAAGCAACATCATTACAGGGAATAAATAATCCATAAGTAAACAACTATATGGGCATTGTTGAATTGACTTTCAACATTATGGTGACTCTAGATTCATTTAAGGTAAAGTGCGCTACCTTCAAGCTTGAGGGCCCTATGAAAAGATGGTTGGATAAACTCGTTGAAGTGAATAAGCATGATGGTTTGGATCATAATGACTTCAAGTCCATTCTTTTCCAACATTTCTACCCTAAATCATCGATGATGGATAAATACATGGATTTCTTCACCTTCCAACTTGGTTATCATATTTTGAATGAGTATTCCCACTATTTCATTGATCTACACAGTTTCCCTCTTAAAGTGGTATTGGATAATAAGTTGAAGGATCAAAGGTTATATATGGGCTTGTGAATAGATATTCATCCTCAGTTTTTCATGATAAAACTTACTTACAAAGCTCATGTGGTTTCTAGAGTGGTGATGGAAAATATTGAATAGGCCGAACATCCCAGGTTTGTTTAAATTCCTCTACCACCAGGTGGTAATTTCAAAAGTTCCCATGGAAACAAGAGGAAGTGGAATGAAACTCATAGGGGAGGTGGTAGTGGATATCAGTAGTGGGATTACTTCAAACTGTTTCTTGTAGAAGCTAGTAGTATTCCCTTTACTTGATACCAGTGCAGCATGATTAAGCCCATAAATTTTTTTCCCCACACCAATGAACATCTAAAATTCATGTGGACACTAGGTTCACTTCTATAAATAAATTAAAGACCATTCTATAACTCATTAGGACATGATTTTTTTCCTTAAGGAATATATGGTGCATTTGGATGATTCAAAGTCAACAGGGCTCTAGCCATAGGCCTCAAGAATGAAGTAGTTACAATCAGTGGAAGTGTTTTTGGTGGAATGTGATTTAGATCCTTTGATAGTGACAGGTAATATCTGGATTGATTAGTCTTTATAGACTAATTTATTTGATATTGGTTCCTTCCACTCTTTCATATCAACCAACTTCATGAATCCTTGAAAACATCAAATGGAACTCATTCCTTATGTAATGGAGCTAGCCACACCTCTTGGGAAGAAGAGGGAGTGGGGTTTCAGATGTCCCTTATTTTCATTCTTGATGAATGACATAGAGATAGTTTTGGATTTCCTATTTCCTGACAGAGATATATTTGATTTTATTATCAGGATATATCAGTTGATCACCCATAGAGCTAGAATTGATTGTTATCAGTAATTGGTGTCCTTTATAACCACTAATGGGATCTCATGGGTATTTCAGGGAGAGTGGGATTTTAGGTGTTCTAGTTGAGAAGTACCTTTTATTCCATGACTTAGAATATTTATATCCCCTTTATGGATTGATATTAGAGATGCAGATTCT
Organism: Viscum album; assembly: GCA_963277665.1. Taxonomy (NCBI): domain Eukaryota; kingdom Viridiplantae; phylum Streptophyta; class Magnoliopsida; order Santalales; family Viscaceae; genus Viscum; species Viscum album. The sequence continues at coordinate 196,284,921 of OY728135.1, read as the reverse complement.
GTTTTTGAGCTTCCTTTGGTGGTCAGGTAATTTTTAGAGGTGTTTCCAAACAACTTTTCTAGTATGTCTCCTGAAATATAGTTGTATATATTGATCAAATTAGTTCCTAGAATTCAAAAAATATCTTTTACTTATTATCACATGGAACAAGATTATTTGAAGGATTTTAATATTCAATTTTAATATTTAAAGTAGAATGGTTTCATTCCCCCAAGTGTGTCTCCTTAGATAGCTTTTTTTGCTCTTTTCCAAGAAGGCTGACAAGATTATTCTTCTTTGTGTTGATTCTCAAAAGCTTAACTGGGTAATAATTATGAAAGAGATCCCTTTTCCCATATGAATAACTTGTTTGGAAGGTTGAAAATATCAAAGTGGTTTTCAGAAAATGAACTTCGGTGTGGATATCACTAGCTCGGAGTAAGGGGGTTGTATATTCTAGAGACCGCTCTCAAGAGTACTTATATACACTTAAAATATATTGTGATGTCGTTTGGAATAAATAATGAGCTTATAATTTCCATATCATTGAAAATCCATATCTTCAACCAATATCATGATTCCTTTTTCATATTATTTCAGGATGATATACTGGTTTATTCAAAATCTGAGGAAGATCATTATATTTACATAAGATTGTTTTTTAGAATCTTGAGAGATCATTGTTTCTCTATTAAATGTTTAAAATTCCATTTTGGGATCTGGTAAGTGATATATATAGGACATGTGGTTTTGGAAGAAGGAATATTAGATGATGCTAAGAAGGTTAAAGTTGTCTTGTCTTGGGAAGAGCTACAGAATATCTTTAAATTCGATTTTTTTGGGTTTAGTGGGATATTATCAGTTGTTTGGGATGTATTTCTAAAAATATACATCACCATTGACTGATCTTATAAAAAATGGGTGAAATTATAATAGGATTATAAGTCCCATACTTCTTTTATTAACCTGAATTTGCATGTGAACTTAGCTCCTATTTTGATCTTTCAAGAAGATAAATAGGGATATATCGTTTCTTTTGATACGTCATGTGCTAGATTGGGATGTGTTTGGACACATAAGGATCATGGGGTGGAATTTGGATCATAGCAGCTTCGGACACACAACATAAAAAGTCCACTCATGACCATGAACTCACATATATAATGTGTTTCTTATGTGTTGGGGGAATTACCTTTTTGGGGAAAAGATTAGTGTCTATTCTAATTATAAGATTTTAAGTTATATCTTTTCATAAAAGTACTTGAACATCAAGAAGAGAGGATGGGTTGAGTGCCTTCAGACCTATGACCTGACATCATTTACCACTCTAGAAAGGGGAATGATATTGTTTATTCTCTTATAAGGAATTTTCCTTTTCAACATATGTTAGTTTATATGGAATAATGGTAACTTGTGGTCTTTTTTACTCATATTTAACAAAATGTGACAAAAGAAGTGGTTGGTATTATTTTTGCTAAAACATAGATGACATCATCTCTTCTTTAGTCGATCCATCAAAAGAAATCATATGTTGATGATTTCAAGATTGTTTGTAATTCTTTATATAGTGAGAATAGTATCAATGAATGATTTCTATCCTCTAATGGAATTCCTTTCTTTGGTAGCTAGTTTGTTTTCTTAGTATCTCTGAAAATGGTTGTGATGTTGTATTATTATTTTTCTCAAGTTGAGTATAAATTATTATCCTCCTATGGATGGTCAAACAGAGTTTTCTATTTGGATATTGGAGGATATTATCCATGATTATGTCATGGAATTTGAAATTTATTTGGATAGTTACCTCATATTGGTTGAGTTTTCATATAAAAATAATTATTATTTTCCCATTAAAATGGCTCCCTTTGAGGCTCTCTATGAACTCACATTCAAATCACGTTTTTTCTGACCTGTGGTGGGAGAATCTTCTCTTATTTTACTAATACGTTTTCATGAGACGTTAGAAAAGGTTCAAGTTATAAGTTGGTGGTTGATAACCACTCAAAGATAGTATAAATATTATGAGGATCATCGGTGTTATCCTCTACAGTTATTTTTTTCATGGGTTTTTATGAAATTATCACCTCAATTTTGTTACTATGGGCTTGAGAAATAAGGGTAGTTTGTTCCAAGATATGTGGGACCATTTTATATTATTGGGAGGATTGTAAAGTTAGCTTTTAATTGGTTTAACATCTTAATTGACTTTGATTCGTGATGTATTCCATGTATATTAGCTCAACAAGTATCAACCTAGCCTATCTGATGTATTGAATTGGGAAGATCATAACATAGAACATGATATATCGATGACTGATAAATTGATTCATATTATTGACTCTCAAGTGAAGGTTCATCATGGTAATTCTATACTATTGGTTCACATTTGGTGTCTGCATGGATCAGAAACCCATGAGATGTCGGAGTGGGAATGTAATGACTCTATTTTTATTGGATATATCCATTGAATATTTCTATATATATCTGGATTCATATAGGGAGTATTCATGGTATTTTGGTGTATTGGGACCCTAGAAATAATATATTAAAAATATTAATTTATTTTAAAGAACATGCTAATATAATTTCAGTGTTTTTTGGGTTTCTTATTGTGTGGGGCCTCAGATGGGAAATCTGATATCCTGGTTGATTCTGGAAATTAGGCTTTACCCAAGGCATGACCTAAGGTTTATCGGCATCAGATTTTATAAGGGAGGTGATCGCTGTAATGTGCATTTACTTTAAATAATTTATTTCTTTATTTACATTGTTTTAAATGAAATAAATTAATTCTTATATAAATATCCTAGTATGGAAAATCACCCGGATTATCCACATTACCCTCAGAGGATTTGTGCAGAGGAAAACATGTATTTTTCATTGAAAGATTAGAATATAATAGCAAACGGTGACCAAATCAAGGTTGATTGAGATGTAGCGAATTCAATGGGTTGTCTTCATCACTGAAAAATCACTTTATTCACAAACTATATATCCTAAATAGAGTTAAGGAATCTTATTTATTATTGTTATGCACTTTTTATTTAATCAATAATGGAAACATTTATCTGTATTGATTCTATAATTTTCTAACCTTCACATGAGCCCTATCACAGTTTTGATATTTTTTATTCCATTATATTCTTCTTCTGATCATGCTATCTCATTTGGGTACCCTGATTTTTTATAGTTGTCCATAAACACTTGTCCAATGATGGTTTCACCTTGTTTATTTTCATTTATCCCTACCGTTCTTCTTGTTCTATGTTGTTGGACCATGGGGTCAAGGTTTGACATTTTGGGGGTGGGTTCGATCGTGATGGAACCCTCGAATTCATGGTGGTTATGAGAAAGATGTATGGGATAGTGATATTCTGGCTCATCAGGATGGGTTGTAGGTGATTCCTCATTGATCTAGGATTCATATTGTCAACAGGCTATAGGAGGTGAATAGGACATGCGATGGAACATTAGTGAATGATCATAATTTGATTTCTAACTTTTGGATGATAGAAATCAATGGAAAAAGGCATTACACTTTGATTTTGAGTGGTCAAATAAATAATTTGACAGTGGAGAAGTTTGATCTATATCTATGTGAAGAAACTATGTTTTCTATGAAAAAATGAAACTAAATGATGTTTATTATGAAGAACACATGTCATGTATTCCCTTCGCTATGGCAGCTAGGGTTTTGGGAGGAGATAAATATCACACACCATGTGGACCCACCAGAAGTCATGTGACCCTGTGATATTGGTTCGGTGGGTACTCCGAGAGTACACATGCATGGAAACGGCTAGGAACACTAGCACAGCTAGAGTACACAGGCACAAATATATACTCAGAAAAGACTTAGATACCCAGGAATGGCCTTTACATGGGCATGATCTGATGTACATGGGCAAGGTCAGAAGAGCATAGGAAGGGCCTAGGTGGCTAAGACATAAATTGTGCAACCATTACATTCCATACAGCTAGTGTGATATGGGTTCCCAAAACTTTTCTAGAGTGGAACATGTCCAGGTGGCGAGTTGAGGTGACATGCCATGTGTACACCCATACACGTCATTTATTTCCTCCAGGAACTTCTTCCCCTCATATCTCCTTCTTTGATACTTGAGTTTTGGATCTTGAGTATCTTATCTTTAGTGTTTTTTCAAATAGAACAGAATTGTGGCCTTTATTTTGGAATATGAGATGTGATGTGAGGTTCTTCGAGCATTATTCAACCTCAAGTGATGCATGATAATGGTAGTGATCAGGGCATGATCATTAGAGTGATGTCAGGTTCGGTACTCCCATGTCGCTCTAGGGTGTGGGTCCCCCATACTCTTTACATATGTAGAGTATGTACTCCCCAATAGAAGGGTGTAGTCCCTCTTACTATGTATTGGTACTTACTCTTCTTTGTGCTTCAACGGTGAGAAAATCCTCCACTTGATTTGTGTCTCCCTCGGCTATGAAGCGTAACAACGAAGGGCGAGCCCCACCATATGTATTTTTGCAAGGTTGAGAATGATATTGGGCATTATAGATCAAATTTTGGAGTTGTACGTAGAATCATTTACTATGGAAGGGTTTGGAGATGGAGATCCAATTTATCTCTCAAATATTTTCATTTATGATCATATATATATCTTGTGTTTCATTATCATCTTGTTATGGGTAGATATGACTTCGATCGTGTCTTTTTTTCCCCCATTGTGGATTTTAGGGTGTCCTACTAGGTATTTTTAAACTCACCCCTGCATGGGATTTTCCCAAATATTTCATGTCTTATGCCAATGATAGGCATACCAACAGAGAAATTAGAGGAGCTTAGTGACACTTGGGGTGAATTTATCACATACGGTGGTTAGGACTTGGATATGAGGATCCGAGCTCTCTCAATTTTCCTCCTTTTCTAGTTGTTGTTAGTTTGGGACCACACATTTATTTTGGAATATATTTTTACCTTTCTCACATTGGATGTGTATTTTCATACTCTAATGTATTCCCTAGAGTTTATTTAATGCATGGTTTTACTCTTAATGTTACAATCTCCATTATATTCCTTTTTATTGTTACATGGAGATGGTTGGGTGCGTTCATACAAGTGCATTAGGAAAAGGCCTCCAATTTTTGTTATTTATTTCCAAACATGTCACCTACCCCAATCATATTTTGGGCAGGCTCAGGGTTGTCAAAATATAATTTGCATCAGCCAGGCGAGCCCTAGTGGGTCTTGTCGTGATAGGGAATCTATGATGAGGGGGAAATGGACTCATCTATTTTTGGATCAACCTTCTTCAACATAACTTTATTTGGGGTGGAAATTAATATTTTTGGTGGAATTATCACATTCTATTATCTCTTTCAAGTACTATCATCAATATATTTCATTTCCATTCAGTTTTCAGTGATATCTATTTTTTTCATGTTTCTTCAAGATGTCGTTTGAGTGTTGAGTGTGAGTCTGGACTTGCTCCTATAGATAGAAAATCTACAGGTATCCCACCAGCTCATTGGTATGAGCCCCAGGGTATATGTTTCTTTGGATTAGGCTATCCCAGGCTATAGGATATCTACCGGTTAACCAAAAACCTTCCCACCATCTAACCAATGAAAGAAACAGAATTCAAGAATTCTTCCTGCAACCATGGATCGATTGGGGGAGAGCCAATAACTAATCAATGGTGCCACTTAGCTCAATAAAACTAAGGTTCATATCATTATTTTTCCTTGAACCTACCATTTATAATTTATTTCTTATTTTATGACCTTAAATCAATATTTACAAACCTAGGTGCCCTTTTGGGATGATTTTGTATCTCCCAACTCAAAAACTTGGTGGACCGAAGCACCTATAAAATTCATAACCCTTTTTTGTAAGTATATCTCTAATTTATCTTATATCCTCTTCTTATTTATAATACACATTCCTAAGATCTATTATATCCATGGAAATTAATTAAAAATATTTTTCTAATAGGGTTTCTTATAGATACATCTTGTAATTGGGAGTTTTTTCAGATCTTCCTTCCTTATGGTTTGCTATTTGGGAGTCGTTGGGGTAATTGATCTCCCTTATTTAAAATATTCTAGAAATTAATTAATTAATTATTAATTATTTTTAATTATTGGTGTAGGGATTATCATTGTTTCCTAGATCCCTCATTCCCTCATTTTTTGTGGATTCCATGAGGATATCGAAAAATAAATGAGGTGGGTAGTTCTATATAAAGACTTTGTTTTATGAATTATTCATTCTTTATCATATTAAATCATAATTTAGAAAATTATTCAATGTAATAACTTATAATTATTGATATTTATTTATTTTAGATTACTTTGATAAAATGGATTTTTCTCATGTTTTTTAAATGAAATTTTGGTTTCAAAACCAGAAAATCTTTTGTTTCTAAAATTATTTCGAAGCATTAAAAGGTTTGAGCTCAGAAATTATAATGCCTCTCATTATAGTAAGTGAAAATAAGGAATTAATTTGTAATGAAAAGTGAAACATTTATGTGTGAATTTTGGAACATGGGAACATATGGTAATTAGGAGGGGGATAAAATTGGGATAATCATTCTAGTAATAGTATATTTTTTCTATAATAGATACAAGATTACAACACAAACTAAACTATGTTTGGGGAAGGGAGACAATTTTAGGAGTGGACTCTTAACACCTAGTATCATTGTCATAGGGTAATGTGAAAAATAGGTAGCTTGTGGTCACTGAGATTTTGTGAGGACCTAGCTATCCCAGACCTAAACTACTCTAGAATTTAGTTTCCAGATTTCTACCTATTGTGAAATGGTTTTTTGTTCATTCTTGGGTATTTGGAATGACTAAAATGCTAGGTAGTGCATATAATTCTTTAAATGGATTTTATCATTAATTTTTTTGAAAATTAGTTCATTTGGAAATAATTTGAATGTTTCAAGGTTTGATGTTTTGTAAAATTTTATGGAAAAGGGGTGGTTTTCCATATTTTCTATAAACTATGAAAATTTTCTTTCATGACTAGTTTATTTTAAATGACCGTAAATGGTTTATCTTAGAATACATCTTATGAAACACTAGGCTTAATCCAACTAGACTATTTATCTAACACCCTACACATAAATTTGGGTGTGTGTAGATCTTATTTTATCAAACATAGGTAAATGCTAGTCATCTCATGGAGGGGATAGGTAATCATGTTAGTATGGTGTAGGAAAATAGTGGTGAAATGGTGGGATACTAACCCATGCATCACATAAAGTTGGGTTGTATTTATTTTTTGGTACTTTGGTTTGTCGTTATGATTTCACACATGTTTTTCCAGTATGCTTTTGTATTCCAAAATGTGACTATTTTGGGATGAAGACTGTCTGTTGTGTATTCCTTTATTATCTCCCATGGTTTTACACTTGTGGGTGAAACTTATTCCAATGTAAGTTCTTGATTCACATGTTCTTGTCTTCATCCCATGGGGATCAGGAATGTTATTCAAGACTTACCATAGGCTGAATCATGTATCCGGTCTATGGTTGACCAAGGTTAGTTTTTAACAGCTACATGATCTGTTGCATGGATAAATAAGTTCCCTTAGGGTATACAATGATCCATAATCATATCTATGGATCATTCACTAGAAACACCACATGGTAATTTCCTTTTTTATTTATTTTACTTTTCATGGTAAATTATTTCTGAAAATATATTTGATTCGTGATCATATATAATTAATAAGAACACATAGAAAAAGTAATTGAACTTTCTTGATGACTGATTTGTATTTATACATGGTTAGTGTTGTGAGTGTGAACAGATAGTAATAAGTATGATAAATATAATCATACTTCAATTCTAAAGAAAATAAAAACATAAAATCCCAAAAAATAAATATTAATTCTTTAATACCTTTTATCGCTTCTGTTTAAACAAAACCATTGGTTTGTGATGATCATAAACCCTAGTTGTGGGTGCATCTTACTACTTGGTAATTAATATGAAAATGAGAGGTCAACTTAAATAAATTTGGGATGAAAGAATTTGGTATATCTATCTAATTGAAACTTTAGAGGAAAAGTTTTGAGTAAATCAAATTTATTCTCTGTAGGTGATAGGACACCTCTCAAAAAATCAAGTAGTTGTGTGTTAATGTAGTGGACAAGAAAAAAAATCCAATTATGGACTCTTGGAGTAGTTTAGATGTCATTGATTGTACTATGAAGAGAGGTTTATGGACTATTGCTGCTAGAATAATCAAGTGAATGAGTATGTCAAATCTATTATTTAAGGGATACTAAGATTTGATAAATTAGTGGGAGATATTTATGATTAATAAAACAATAATGACTAATAACTTGTAATCAAGACAAATTCTTTAATTTTCTTATGTTTTATATTGTTCAAAATGGAATGTAAAACCATTAAAACAATATGTTCAATTTTTGACATTGAATATGTCATACCCTTACACATTGTCAAGAGAGGTATAGACTCCCACACATACTACTATGATATGATATGAAATTGTGCGTTCTAAGGACCTATTATTAGATGATCCATCTCATGATGAAAAATGTATAAAAAGGATTATTATTGTGGGCTCATTGATAATTATACCATGTTGTCTAATCTATGAGAAGCATACCAGGAGAAAGTAAGGAAATTAATGTATTATATAATGATTACACTTAACATGTATAAATTGAAAGATGGATCATGGTCTTTCAATACATCACATTTTTCCATCCTAGTCACCTAGTTACACCTGTTTCATTGAGAATTGTACAATGAAATATATGGAGAAACCACTTCTACTTGTTTTGGGAAAGCTTCACCATGTTGGTAATAACTTAAATAAAGATAAATATTTTGTTCTTATGGTGAACAATATGAAAGAAAAGGTTGAAATATTCATAAAAATTTCATAGTTTTGGGATCTTTTAAAATTTATTTCCTAGAAACCAAAGATATGGATGGATCACATTAAATGGGAGGTTGTTTTCTTTGTATTTTGAAAGGAATGTCATAATAATAGAAACTTCAATGATTTCAAGTAAAATAAACTAGATGCTATAACTTAATATTCATCTTGTATGTGATATTTCTATTTACTTCCTAGGGATTAGACATTATTTGTGTGTCACTTATTTATATCCAAATAATGTAACCATATATGTTCAGAAATATTATAATAAGTGAGGTAAATTCTTCAAGTAGATGAGTTTGGGTGAATACTATGTCATCGGTGAGGAGAACGTGACTACAATTGTTTAATATTATTTTATTCCATTAGAACAATTTCTTTTAACTGAGTATAAAAAAAATAATTACCTCATGATTTTATTAAACGTGAAGAGACATTATTTCACTTTAAAATGAATTTTATTTTTTGTGACTCATGCTCTAATAATAGATTAGTAATACTTGAATCATCAACAATAACTGAAGAATTTAAAATATAAGACTCGGTAATACCCAGTTGGGGAAGATAATTCATTGTTAATTAAAACTAAAAGAAGTTCTCAAGTATATAATCTGCATGGGGTTTAGACTCCATGGATCTAAAAACCATAAGTATTATAAAAATCCCTAATTATCTTATCTAAAAAAGAATCATTTTGAGATAAACGTGATCTATAAATATTTCCGAGATAGTTCAGATAGACCATGTGAACAACACTATAAAAAATTTATTTGTAAATTCACATAGATTCCTTTATTATTTAAGGAATTTAAACATAAATTAAGAATCATTCATGTTTATGAGATATGAGTTGTTTCAAGGCCAAGGTAGAAGCAATATCCTAACCAAGGATTCATTGATCATGAAAATGTATAGTGGATTAAATCCTAAACATATATTTCCTTATACATATCAGAGATAGAAATTTCTAAAAGGATTATTAGTGATGGTTATTCTATGAATTCATCAATCATTAAAATATGGATTGGATTTATTCCTAAACTCCAATTTCATTATACACATCATATCTATGATTTAAGAAAAATATGGATTAATAATTAGAAAAATAATTCATGCAATGTATTTCATTATCTATTAGTTAAATGATTCACAAATAACAATGTTATCTCATAATCACATGACATCAATAAAGAAAAAAGGATATCATATGAGTAATTGAATGATATAAATCCATTATTTCATAAAACACATATTTAAATACAAATAGTTTGTTAACAATATGTAAATAAACATAATTGTGTTATGGAAAAAAAAAAATTCATGTTAGGGAATTATCCTAAATTTTATACAGGATATTAAATAAATAGATATGATAGAAATATTATAGTCAAATTATATAGTATATTTCTATAAAATGTACACATATATATTTGTTATGGTGGGAGAAATATTAACATGGATAAAATTAAGGTTATGGATTCATATATAGTTTGAATAGGAACTAGTTCCACAAGACCTATTGGAAGATGATTTATTCCAATGAAACATCCTAAATAGGATGATTACAACACAAATTTTGATTTTATATTCACTGTAATGGGTAATATATTATATGTTAAGAATAATGAATCCTAAAAGGAAACAATGTGAGGAAACATGCGATGATTGAAAAGATCATATGAATTAAAAAATAGATTCCATGTACCAATATAAATTTTGTATTTTTTTATTATCTCTAATTTATGTGAAGTAATTAGTGGGTATTCTAAAGAAACTATGCATGGGTGGTATGTGTAACACCCTGAGTTTTTATGAATTTTGTTTGAATAAATTCAAATTCATTGATAGCTTGCATTGAACGCTACACCAAGTTAAGATTTATTTATAAGTTACAATAAGATAATATTTACTTATATGAAACGCCAATTTAATGTCATGCAACAAAAAACAATGAGTTTATCTTGTGGTACATGAAACACCAATTTTGTCCAGTGTTACACACAATACTGAGTTCTACCGCAATACAATATACTATTAATATTATTATTTAATATGATAGTTCTCACTTTCATATTGGAATGGATATATTGGATAGAATTAACTAATATATGAAAATATAAATTTTACACATCATTATTAGTTATAAATTCATTAGTAATAAAATAATAATAATTGAAACGAAAAAATTGTTTTTTAAAAAACTGTATTTTTTTCAAAAGATAGTTTAATCATGCTTGATGCACATAATTTAAAATAAAATTTTACCATATTAGAAAATTTATATTAAAAAATTTTATTTTTTAAATAGTAATACCAAAATTATCTTCGGGTGAATTTTTGGTATTTTTCTAAGAAGTTACATTTTTTGATGTATAGTGAAAGTAATGAATTTTAATTGAAAAATTTATACTTATTTAAATAATTGATAAAGTTAAATTATATTTTTAATTGGTTTTACAGTCAAAATAGATCAATAATAAATCTATTAATCCAATTTATGTCCTTAGAATCGTTTTTATTTTGCATTTTTATGTAAACAATTTATAAACATTTGAATATTTTCACTTTAAAAACTCTCTTTCTTGTCACGTCTGCATGATTACTTTTTAAATTAAATTCGCTAACTTTTGTGAGTATAATTTGACTAAATGGGTTAAATATTTTTAATCATCATAATTTATATTATATAATAAGTTCAAATTTATTTTTTACCATAATTATTAGAAAAAATAATTAAAATTATTTACTATGATTAAAGTAAATTTTTTTTATTAATTTGTTAAACTTACAATATAAGTTGTAAAATGACCTACCCATATTTCCAAAATCCATTTTTGGCCCTATTTGGACCCTTTAAGGCTCTAATTTTATAAATTTTTGAGTCACTTTCATTTATAGTGACCCATATAATAAGTTATTTAAATAAATAAAACTAAAAATGTACCTTTTTGATTTTAATATCAATAATGCTTTAGAATAAGGTAAAAACTAAATATGTTTGGTTATAAATATTATTTTTTAAATATAAATGAGTTTTATTTATTTTAATAAATCATCTTTAATTTTTATAGATGAAATAATTTCTTAAAGTTCCTAAGAAATGTCGACAGAACAATTATTTAGTTAATAATTTAATAAAATAAATGATACTAAAAATAGTTAAAGTGAAGTAAATTGAATGAATTATTGTGTACCATTAAATTAGTATATTATTATATCATGTTGCACATCTATTAACAAAATATTTTCAAATTCCCTAATTATCTTGATATTTATTAAATTCAAATTAAATTAAAAATGTAAAAATGGATATTATTGTTATTTTATAATAAATGGAATTTTATTAAATAATTTAAATTTACTAAGAAACCTATAATATTAAAAGTTATTATTAAATTATAATAAATATAATCTATGTTCCATTAATGTAACAATTTATCTCTTATAATAAACATATTTACCCTTAAATTGTAAAAAACCTTGTTAGCGTGGTTAAGGTTTAAAAAGTATTTTTTCCCATTAGATGTGCTTCGGTTAAAATTAATTTCCAAAACAAATGGTATTTTTATTTTATAAATTATATATAATATTTATAATCATAGGTTAAAAATTTTATAATATGTACCACTCTAATTTATTTTTCATGGATAAATTAATTTGGTTAGAAAGCAAGTTAACATAATGAAAAAACCCAAAATGGTAAAATAAGGAAACATATTAATTAATGAGCAAAATGTTCAAAATATATGTTCTATTGTGTGGTGGAGTTGTGTCTATAACATATAATACTTCCACCCCTTTAATTATAAATATTATATGCACATTAGGTAAGTGATATCTTATAATATTGATCACTTGAGTAATTACAAGAATGTCACTCCTCAACTATAAAAGGGAACTCACTCAATTCACTTATCTACAATTTTAAATAAATGTTTCTTATAAAAAACCTATATAAATGACTCCCTAACTTTCTTAATATAATGATATAATCCTTAGTGTGGGAAAAACCATCCCAGAAATGTTTTAGTGAAAACTTAAAGAGGACACCTGAAGAAGAGGTAATGTTCTTCTAAGAGCATTATCATTTTATTTCCTTATCTAAATCCTTCAATTTATATTATAAAATTATAACATAATATCCTAAGTATATTATAAATAATTAGATGTATTAATGTTAATTTTATGATCTACAACTTCATTCACATCTATCAAACAGTTTATGAACTCATTGTTCCTGTGTACGGCGGACTACCGCCTTGGGAACAGATGTAATTCGTTTTTCCATTACCACCAATAAAGGTTGGTAATAATTAATAAAATATTTTTTATATATGTTATGTATGATATTTATTATTCTATTATTACTATGTAATTTTTATATCACACATACCTTTATTCTTTTCATTTTGTGAGAATACGATAACGTCATTCATGTGTATGATGGAATACCATCATGTAAAGCGATGTGATTCTTTCACTCTTTACATGGAATATATTAAGGAAGTGTTTAATAAAAATTGGTGATATATATGAAATTAAAATGATTATTTAATTATAATATATTCCATTTAATTTTCTTTCTTTTAATCTAACAATAAAATGAAAAAAAATGTGCATGCATTCGTACATCCTAACATATCCATGAACAATGCTTTTCATCTCCTATCACTAAATCTTATGGATTAATACAAATAAATATATAATTAATATATATTAAACTAATATCATGGTTATAATTATTTATATTATGGAACCATGATCAAAATAAATGGACTAAAAATATAACAAATTAAAATATATATGAAAAAAGCAGTTATTACCGAAAATGTAACTTCAACGTGGAAATGTTAATAAATTTGTAATAAAAGGTCATAATAAAATAATATATTCTATGATATATATATTAATATGGTCATTTAATAAATTTATAATAAAATTAGTTTTTTATAAATGTGTTTTGACTGAGTACGTTGGAATTCTAAACTTAAGGTAAGGTAATTTTCATCTCATTTTTATTTTCTATGAGACACAAGCCATTTTTACCACCTGTTTCTTTTCTATGGTGTTTATAATTACAATGAATGTATTCTATTATTATCCTAAAAATAATTATTATGATTTACAAATCCATTTTATTAACTCTCATTCAAGGGTTTTATAGTTATAGAGTTGTCCAATAGGTAATGGAATTTTGTCTCAATTTTCCTTCTCTGAGATGTATATTATGTGATGCACCTATGATTATTCACAAGGTGTATATATATATCCACCTTTGAAATTTAATATCGTGAATTTATTCACCATCGTGATATTTTATGTTTTATTGTCATTATTCCTTCATGATTATTATGATTTAATGTTACCAAAGTGGTATAAATTTTATGTTACCATCTCATCAGTTTTCAGGATTGATTAGGATTAAGTCTCTAATGTTGAAATGTCATAATATACCACTCATGTATTTTATTATACTTTAGTTATTCATGACATATTCAATTAATGGTAAAAAATTAACTCTTTGGCACTTAGGATAATTAAGAAAAAAATTAATAAAATTTGCCATTATTTCTCTCAATGATTAGAAATATATTTTTTCCAAAACCATGGATTATAAAAAAGTGTTTTAAAAAAATATTAAATTATATTTTAAGATTCTTTTTGAAGAAAAGTATTTTATTAATGTTTTATGTTTTAAAAAGTTTTTTCAATGATTTTCAAATCATCGTCTATAAGTTTTAATGGTTATTTTCAATGAAAAGGGTTTTGAATGTGTTTTGTGTTTAAAAAGTGTTTAAAATTATTTTCAAATATTCATTTATATGTTTTCATGTTTATTTTAAAAGAAAAAAAATTCAAATAAATATATGTTTTAAAAATAATTTTTAAAAGTGGAAATATTACTTTCCTCAAGATTTTTTTTAAATAATCTTTAAAAATTATTTTTCCTTTAATATTACATATATTGCTGTTACTTATTCCTTAATGGGGATATGATCCAAGGATACCATTCATATTATTTATTTTAATGTTTTATGTTTTGATGACATCATGTTTATGATACCTATTTATATTCCATGGGTTTTATGAAGATAAAATTATTATAAAACTGGATTCTTTACATGGGTTATGCTATGATGAAATGACTATGAAATCTGTCACTTTTACACATGTTTTGATATGATGAAATTTTTGTGACACCCATTTCATTTTCATGGTTTATGATATAATGAATTTTTATGATCTTATGGAACACATATGTATGATTTCATTATATGATGTGTGGGACCCATATCTCTCTCCAATTAATTGGGAAAAAAATTATATCTCATGAAATAAATAAGACTAGAACTGGGAGTGAACTTCGTTCAGTAAGACAGGACTATAATGGGAAGTGAACCTGGTTCAGTAATATAGGTCTAGAATGGTAAGTGAACATGATTTAGTAATACAGGGCTATAAAAGGGGTTAAACACAATTAAATAATGCAATTTTTCTGCTATTATGGCTTTTTCAGTGAGCCTTGACTAATGTGGAAATGATTTTCAATGCTTATGTTTATTCCAAATATTCCAAATCTTAGGCTCTCAATTCTCATGTTCTTTGATTCCCTTATGAATCATTTCTTATGAGTTTCCAATCTTTATTCCATGATTCATGATTATGATAATTGATATATAGGGTATGGTTTCCAGATGTTGTGCTTAGGTTATCATACACTTATGTTCATGTTATGATTATATATCTCCCTTGTTTAAACTTTCTGAGCATATAATCTCAACCTTTCTTATGTTTCCTTTACCCAAATTTGGAAGATATAAATTATGTATGATATGTCAAATAATGGTGGTTGTTATTAATAACACAATGGGAGAATATGTAGTAAACTTATGGACTAGATTAATGTTTCCAAGATTCCAAATGCATTAAACTATTATGATTCTTGGGTGTGTATTTGTGTAATGTAATAAATATTCCAAACAAACAATGTAATTTCTATCTATGAAAATCTTGCGTTGTTATAGTTGGTATCAGAGAAAATGTTTAGTTAAAGGTTTTAAACTAGGATGAGAAAAATTTAGTGAGATCCCAAGGGATATTTCTAAAGATATTTCTATGGGTGACTATAAGGATAAGTCTAAGGATGAGTCAAATAATGGGAAAATGTCCTAAAATTTTTGTTTAAGGATAGAGTAAGTGGTTTCTTATAAATAAATCCCTGCCTCGATACTAAAATTTTATGAAGATTTGGAATAAATTTACCTAGATCTAACAACCTTGAAAATAGCATATTGATCTAGACTCTATCAGGAATAAGTGCACGCGAACAGGCCTTGTTTCACACCTAGTTTGACACCCCCAGTGGAAATGCTTTGGAGATTCACAAAATCATTATAAACCATCATGAAAGTATTTATATAGATGATGAATATGAATAACCTAGGATAAATGTATGGTTTCATATATTAAAAAGTAGTTGTTATGATTTAGACATCATATAAGTTATTTTTAATGATTATGTGGTTTTTCACTATGATTTGAGTTGCTCACACTATGTTTTGGTTTCAGTTAAAGGATGTTTATATAATAAATCATTTTAACCTTAAATATTATAGGAAATTTAGTGACTATAAGAAACAAAATTGGATGATGACTATAGATAAAGATTTTGTGATTATTCCTAACTAGCTATCGAGATATAATTAACAATATGAAATTCATTGAGATTCCGAACACATCGAATAAGTGGAAGATTATTTTTTATGAAAGTTTTTGTAGTAATTGACATAGTATAAATAAGACTCATATTTATACTTCTCATGAAGGTTTCAATAAACACCTGATGGAAAATCTCAAATGTTGGAGAATATGTTATCTATGGGGAAAATGGGTTCCTAGAGTGACAAATTATCAAGGATTCAAATGTCTTGTCTGTAGAGAACATGGTAATTATCAAACTAAATGATCTATCCCAAGAATTTAATTCTCTACTAAGGAAGGACCTATTCAATTCCAATAATTAAATTTGAATAATTGAAATATTTATGTATTTTTATTCATGAAATATTTACATTAAAATATAAAAGGATTGTTCAAAATAATTTTTTCATTAAGGATTTGAAGGAATATTTTTAATGATGTTAATGGATTGGAAAATTGATTTAATGTCAAGTTGATATTTGATTATGGAAAGTTACCCCTTAATATATTTTGGAAGCTTATAAAATGGTGTCTATTTTGGAAAAAGAAATGATTGATTTGGATAAATTAAATTGGATAGTATAAATGACTTCATGATTGAAAAGGGATTTTTTTTCAAAGTAGTTTATGATATCATTGATGGAGTTAAAAAATTATTGTATCTATTGAATATATTCAATAATTTCTAGTTTTATTCAAGGAATGAGAAATAATTCTTTTTTTTCATTAAGGTTCTTTAGTAATTAAGGTTATTACATTATTTGAATAGAATACATGATGTAGGTATTCACATGTTGGGTATGTGACAATGAAGGGATACTTTATGATTTATGGGTGATAAATGTTAAATTTATTTTGATAAATTTAGTCACTTTCTTTCTCAAGTTTTGGATTTTATTCTTTTTAATAGATCATAAGGCTAACCAATTATTAAATAGTTTATGTTTAACTATGATTTTTTTTTAGAGATTATTGTATTATTTCTCTATATAAATATTTACGCAAATAAGATAGTCTATGATATCCATTTTTCTTTAATGATAACAAAAGATATGTGTAATGACTTGTCATTATATATATATATATATATATATATATATATATATTTTATTATAGGTTTGTGCTTTAGGAATAACAAAACCACTTTTCTTTTATAGAGTAAGAGATAAAGTTTAAATTGACCAAGGCACAAAGCAACAGTGATATTGTGCTTATGAAATCGAATTAAATCAAGTAATTATATCTTCTCATGAAAATTCATCAACTTTTGGAAAAGGTTCTTGAAACAAAACAATGTTATCATATTACCTTCATTTCCATTGAATCAAATGGTCTCTTATATAATCACAAATTTATGGTTTTGTGATCATTAAAATTATCTAGATCACCCACTTTCTTTTTATCAGTGATCTCTAACACTCTCTATAATTATTTTTGCTTTTCTTCCATGTCCAAATAACTACTTCTCACTTGTTTTCTTATAACTGTAAATCTTGTTATGATTTAATTTGGGTAACCATTATGTTTCCAACAATAACTTTTTAAAGGA
The DNA here is from genome assembly GCA_963277665.1 of Viscum album. NCBI lineage: Eukaryota > Viridiplantae > Streptophyta > Magnoliopsida > Santalales > Viscaceae > Viscum > Viscum album. The sequence continues at coordinate 196,266,784 of OY728135.1, read as the reverse complement.
ATTTTTAGTATTAATTTATATGATGTGGGCTCTATGAAAGTAACTTTAAATTACTAAACACTTGATTACACTGATTAATTTTGTGGGTCAAATTCATTTTAATGGGGTACAATGTAACACCATAAGTTTTTATGATTTTTTTCTAATAAATTAAAATTCATTGATGGCTTGCATTACACTCTACACCATGCTAAGCTTGGTTTATAAACTAAAATGTGTTAAGCATGATTTATACGGAATACCAAGTTAATATTTCACTACATGAAACACCAATTTTATAATGTGGTACACACAAATCTATGTTCTTCTTTTCATACACACAATATTGATTTATACCGAACTATAATGTACTGTTATTATTATTATTTAATATGAAAGTTATAGCATTTCCATTAGAATGTAAAGAATTTATAATAATAAATAAATTATTAAAATATATGTTTTCACATGTTTATTAGTTATATATTTATTAGTAATAAAATAAAAAACATTTAATAGAAATAGAAATGTTTTCTGAATAACAGTATTTTTCTAAAAGAAAATTTAGTCATGTTTGGTGCACATTATTTAAAATTAAATTTTAAAAATTTCAGAAAATTTATATTAAAATATAATTTTTTTTTTGAATGTAATGTACCAAAAGTTTCTTAGGGTGAATTTTTGTGATTTTTCTAAGAAGTTTCATTTTATGATGAATAGTGAAAATACTGAATTTTAATAGAACACTACCTTTTCATTTAAATAATTTATAATGTCAAACTTTATTTTGAATTGGATTTTTAATAAAAATATTTCCATTATGAATCTATTAATCCAATTTATGTAATTATAATAATTTTTATAATGAATTTAGATGTAAAAACATTGAAAACATTTCAACATTTTCACTTTAAAAACCAACTTTCTCATCACATTTGTGGGATTATTTTTTAAATTAAATTTTATCCCTTATGTGACTATAATTTTCATAAATGGATTCAATATTTCGAATAATGATAATTTATTTTATCTAATAATTTTAACATAATTTTTGTACCATAATTATTAGTGAAAACAGTTAAAATTAATTATAGGGATAAGGTAAAAACAGGTTTACATAATGATTAAACTTAGAATATAAGGTGTAATGTGACCTAACCATTTCTCCAAAACCCATTTAATGTAAATATATATACCCTTGTTACCTTATTATTTAATATTATGTCTTTTTGGGACACTTTTACATGATATTGTCTCATATAATAAGTTGTGTAATGAAAAAGAAAAAACAAATGTACCTTCCTTGATTTTAATATATGTAAAGATTTAGAATAAGGGAGAAACTAAATATGTTTGGTTATATATATTAATTTGAAATGTAAATTAGTTTTATTTATCATAATAATTTGTATTTAATTTTTAGATATGAAATAAGTACTTAAAGTGCTTAAGAAATTCCAACACAATAATTATGTAGTTAACAATTTAATAAAATAATTGATATTAAAAATAGTAAAGGTGGAGTAAATTGAATGAATTATTGTGTCACATTTATTTTTTAGATAAATATATCATGTTACACATATTTTAACTTAAAATATTCAAATTATTTCATGGATTTTATATTTATTAAATTCAAGTTAAATGAATAATGTAAAAATTGACATTAATGATATTTTATAATAAATCATATTTTATTAAATGATTAAAAATTAATTAAGAACCTAAATTCTACCAAGTGAATTTTAAATTTTATTAAATATAATATATATTCAATTAATTGAAATATTTATCTCTTATAATAACCATATTTCCCTCTAAATATTAAAAAACTTTATTACCATGATTAGGGTTAAAGTGGTGTTTATACACAATACATGATCTTCGGTTAAATTTAATTTACAAAGAACATGGAATTTTTTACTTTATAAATTCAATATCATATTTATAATAATAGGTTAATTTTTTTTAATAATTATCACCCTAATTTAGTCTTAAAGGATAAATTAATTTGGTTAGAAAACTAGTTACCAATATGAAAAAATAGTAAAATAATGAAACTTAGAAGTTAATAAAAAAATTGTTAAAAACATTTGTTATATTTATTTAGTGGTGTTTAATTACCATATAATCCTTATGAACCATTAAATATCAATAATTGAGCCACATGAGGTAAGGGGTACCTCTAAATAATTAATACTTTTGAGTATTTACAATAATGTCACTCCTCCTCAACTATAAAAGGTCACTTACTTCACTTATCCACACCACTAAATACATTTTTATAGTAAAAAACATACTAAAATCACTCCCTAAATATCCTCCCCTATTCCTAGGATCCTTATTTTAGTATTAAATCCCACCAATAAATGTTTTACTGCAAACCGAAGGAGGATACCTGAAGAAGAGGTAATGTTCTTCTAAAAGCGTTTTTATTTTATTTCCTTATTCACATCCTTAAATCTCTATTATACCATGATAATATTATAACCATGGTATATTAAATAAAATTATATGTTGTAATTTTAATGTTACTACCTACAAAAACACACACTTCCACCAAATGGGTTATGAAATCATCGTTCGTCTGTATGGTGGACTACCGCCTCATGAACCGGTGTCATTCATTTTTCCCTTACCACCCCTCAAGGATGGTAATAATGATTTAAATTTTTTTTATATGTTATAAATTTTTTTTATTGTTATAATATGATTATTTAATTTTTATATCACACATACATTTAATATTTTTATTTTTTGGGAAGATGATAATGTCGTTCGTGTGTATGGCGGACTACAACCTCATCAAGTGATGTGATTCATTCATGCTTTTCATAGAATGTTTTAAGGATGAGATTAGTAAAAATTTATTATATGTATTAAATTCAAATTATTATTTAATTATAATATATACAATTTACATTTATTTTATTTAATCTGTCGTGAAAATGAAAAACAACGTTCATGCATGCGTACGACCTACCATCTCTATGAATGGTGCATTTCATTTCCTATCACTAAATATTATGGATTCGTAAAAATAAATATATAATATAATAATATCATGGTTATAATTCTGTAGATTATGGAACCATTATCAAAATAAAAAGACCAAAAATATAACAAATCAAAACATATAAGAAAAAATTAAGCGGTTATTACTCGAAGCAAAACTTTAACATAGAATTTTTAATAAACAGGTAATAAAAGGTCATAATAAATTCACATATGGTATGATATACAAGAATATTGTTATGAAATAGATTTATAATAAATTAATATTTATTATACATGAGTTTTTACCAATTATGATGAAAGTCAAGACTTGATGTAAGGGAATTTACGTCTCACATTAATTTTCTATGTAAAAAAAGACATTTTCAACATATTTTTATTTTATGTGGTGTTTATTAATATCATGAATGTATTTTATTATTATTATACTATTATTTTTTGTTATTTACAAATCCATTTGAGGATATCTATTTCATTGGGTTTATGGTTTAAGAGTTACCGAATTGGTGAGGGATTTTTCTCTCAAATTTCCCTCTTTGAGACATACATTTTGGGATGCACCTATACTATTTCATGAGTTGTATATACATCCCCTTTGAAATTTAATATCATGATCTTATTAATAATATTTAAATTTTATGTTTTACTGTATTTTATTCTTTCATGGATCTTATGATTCAACATTTCCAAAGTGGTAGAAATTTTATGTTACAATCTCATCAGTTATCAAGATTGTTTATGTTTAAGTATCCAATATTGAAATATCATGATATAACTCCCAATAATTCTCATGAATTTTCTTCTCCAATGTTTATTCATGATATCTTAAATTAATGGTACCATTATCCACAATTTGATACTTAATATAACTAAGAATAAGTTTTTAATAAAATTAAAATTTATTTCTCTCTTCATTCAGATATATGTTTTTTGAAAAATGTTATCATATATGTTTTTAAATTATATTTAAAGATAATTTTAAAAGAAAATTATTTTTAAATATTTTTATGTTTTAAAAATTGTTTTAAATGAATTTCAAATATACTTCTATAAGTTTTAATGTTTATTTTCAAAGAAAATGAATTCCAAAGTGTTTTATGTTTAAAAGGTTTTTTAAATGATTTTAAAATCATCCTTTATATGTTTTAAAGTTTATTTAAAAATAAATTTTTTTTAAAAATGTTTTATATTTTAAAAAAATATTGAAAGGATATTTTCATCAAGAAATGTTTTAAATGATATTTCAAAATTATTTTCAATCTAAGATGACATTTTTTGGTGTTACTTATGCCTTACTAGGGATATGATCTAAGTATACCATTCATATTATTTCTCTAAATGGATTATGATTTGATGCAATGATGTTTATAAAACCCATTTCCCTTCCATGGGTTATACCATGATAAATTTTTTTTGAAACCCTCTTGTTTTCATGGGTTAAGCTATGTTGAAATGATTATGAAACCGTTCTCTTTTCAATAGGTTATGATATGATGAAATTTTTATGAAACCCATTTCATTTCATGGGTTATAATATAATAAATGTTTATGATCTTATGGCACACATATGTATGATTTTATTATGTGATGGGTAGGATCTATATCTCCCTACAATGCATTGGGTAAAGATTTGTATCTCATGAGATTGACTGGACAGGAATAGAGAGTGAACATGATTCAATAAGACTGATCGAGAATGGAAAGTGAACCTGATTCAGAAATACAAGGCTGGAATGAGGAGATAAACTTATTTGGAAATACATGTCTTGAATTGGGAGTGAACCCAGTTCAGTAAAGGATTGTTTCCACTATGATGGTCTTGGCGATGAGCCTTGAATAACATTGAAATTATTTTCTATGCTTATGTGTATGGCAAAAATTCCATGCCTTATACTCTCATGGATCATGTTCTTTGATTCTAGTATGACACATGTCTGGTGAATTTTTGATCATTAAGCGATGATTCATGATTATGATCTTTGATGTGTTGGTTATGGTTTTCATTCGTTGTTCTCAATTTATCATACAATTATGTTCATGTTATGCTTACATATCTACCTTTTTTTCTCTTACTGAGAATCTGAGCTCACCCTTTCTTAAGTTTCCTTTCACCGGGTTTTTAAGATAATTATTATCTATGATAATTCCAAGAAGTATAGTAGTTATGGATAACATAGTGAGAGATGGAGTAGCACACTAATGGACCGGTGTTTATGTTTTCAAGATTCCAAAGGCACTAAACTATTATGGATTTTTGGCATGTTTTTTGTTTCATGTAATAAATATTATGATAAATGGTGTAATTTATATGTATGAAAATTTTGGGTCGTTATAGTAAAGGTGTGGAACCAATAAGGATTGATTGAATATACCAAGACATTATGCTTAAATCAATTAAATTCTAAGTGTCATATAAAATATCTATGATCGTTATATTTGATATATGTTGTTAATAAAAAATTTATTAAAGGAAATATTATGATATATGTCTATATGAAACAACCAGAAAGGGTAGGTGACTCCATAGAATACAAAAAAGGAATACAAGTTTTAAAGATCCATTTTTAGATTAATATATGCATTGTGGTAATTGAATACTCATGTAGAATGATAGTTTTGTGTGTGTATATAAGAGGTTAGTAGGATCACCATTATTTATATATAAAATATATTTATTACATATGGAAAGAAGTTATTAGTCTTACAGCTGTTTAATACTAGATTCAAAGAAACACTCTATATATTAACTTAAAGTAGTAACCCATGTTATGGAAAACAATATCTACTAAGGTAGATATAATGGGATAATTATACCAAGTCAAAGTATATATATTGATGATGTATAATAATACGTGTTTGAACATTTCAAGATAGAATTATTTACAATGTCATATTTCAATAATCTTCTTAAGAATCCATGTATAAGACATAGGAGGATATAAAATGGAGAGATATACATATATTATGGTAGAAAAATATCAGATAAATCTAGTAGAACTACATAATAAGAAATCCAAGCTATCTAATAGTACCTCATAAAGTTAAAGGGATGTATATATTGTGCTTGGAGATAAAGGAACACTTGTTTTTAATGGGGAAGAGACTAGTCTTCCAAAATATCAACTGATCTAATATCATAATTAGCCTAAGGAAATGATAAATTATAACTCATTTAATCTAATGGAATCCATATTTCCAAATACTGAGTATGTTAAGACTTATAATGTATATAATGAATCAGTTAACTATATATAATTATTTGTTCTAGTTCTTGAAATCAAACCTAAGGTACTAGACAAGATATCAAGATTATAACAGAGGGAAAAAGGATATACTTGAGGATATCATCTCTTGAGTATTTTTACTCAAGGAGGTAAATTCATAGATAGTAGATTATCCTTGAAGTAAAATATGGAAGGCCTAATGACTAAATCCATTACTCAGTAGAATTATGATCTTGTCATTTGAGAGATAAATTATATATAGTTATTACATTTGATCTAGTGAAACTAAGAGTGTTGTGAAATTGGAACCCTAGAACAAACATGACCAATACTTTTTATTACCATATCATTTAATCAAAGAGTTTTGCATGACGTAATATTTTCATAATAGTGTTGATACTTATGCATCAATAATTTACATGGTAATTTCCCCAGATAATTTATCATATAAAAAGGTTATAGTGGTTCCTAGCTATAATGAGATCCTCAAGATACTATGATAGTAATAATTAAACATATTTCATATGGTCTAGATATATAATATTGACAGGACATAGATGATTTGTGACTATCAGTAGTTGGGGACTCATAAGAATTGAATCATCATCTCAAGAACATCTCACTTAGTTATATCAAGTAGTATATATAATGGGGACAAATCGAACGATAGTAACATTATATGCTACGGGTTTCATTGGTTGTTCCTATTTACAAGCTAGTGTATTAGAATATTGACATGAGATCAGCATTAGTCTGTACTATTTGATCATGTAATTTGATGTTGAGTAAAAATAAGTTCATTTATGTTTGAGTGAGGTACCTATCATTGGTTGTTTCACTGGTGGTGTGGAATATATTAAATGGTTAAGATAGGATTTTTCACTTCCAAAAGGAAGACATTTCTTGGGAACAATTGACCAAAATGGTATTACATTTACTAAATCCATGGCCATAAAATAATAAGTTATGTCCATCCAAAATTTTCATTATAAGAATAAATACAGCATGTAAGGATGATGACACAAAGTGTGAATCACAATTTATGAGATATCACAAGACAAAGAGACTATATTATATAGAACATGTTTGAAGGAGGTAGTTATAGTCTTGACATATCCTTATATCCTTAAGGGTCATGATGTATTTCTTGATACCACTGTTGGACTATGGGTATGAATCACTAAAGTCAATATAATGTCCTAGAGGTTCATATAAAAAGTGTATCCAAAAGTTCCACATATTCAAATTAGTAAGAGTTTCTGATTAAGTGGGACCATATGTGGAGTTCAATGAACGTCTGAGTGTGAATGGTTGCAAGTTAAATAATTCAATTAAATTACAGAAGTTTAGAATGGTAATAATTGAATTTATTTTTAAGGTATTCATGAATTATTTTACATTGAATAATTGGATATGATAAAATTTTCTTTTTAATGAATATTTTTTATTCATGGTTCTTTAAAAAATATGGGATGGAAAAGACAATTTACTGACTCATGTTTAATCATGTGTCATTTTTGGATGTTATAGGTATGCGATTAAATGTAATGGTTGTAATGAAATGTTTAAGTAATTCATTTAATACATTTTTGGGTTAAATATTTATTTTTTTGTCTCTTAAAAGGATTAAATGATAATTAAAAAACCAAAACTAATTATATATACAGTTTTAAACTATTTTGAGTGGGGTTATTTATGGATTGAATTTATGGACCCTCCTTCACATCTGATTCTCTCTCATAATCTAGCAGAGAACCCCCAAGGTAATTTAAATGTTTCATTGATCCAAGTTCATAGATCAAATGTGTGATATTATGGTGATCAAAGGAATATCATAAAGCACTTAGATTTATAATTCTATAACTACTTATCATAAAATGGTGAACCAAGTGTTTTTGTGCATGTTTCGATGATATAGAGGAAATATTTTGGGAATATTTTAGATACCAAATTTTTATAATGAGCATATTAAAATGGAATTGGTGAAAAAATAATGTATTTTTTATGGTTCTATTTGATTTTTTTCTTCATGATTAAATAGAATTGCATGTGATCCATGGGAGAATCTAGGCACGGTATACTGTATTATACGTTAAAAAACAATATTATTTAATTTTTTAAAATATGTATGTATTTCACATTTGTATAGTACCCAAGTTACACCATAGACATGGTTCTCAATGTATTATTGTAAAATTTAATGTTTGAGTAAGGAATTTTGAGAGATATTAGATTCAGGATTGTACCTTTATAATTTCCTACCTACAAAAATGTTGTGTAATTCTCACTTCTGTTTGAGAGTTTTCATAGTGAGACACAATCAGGGACTAGTGTAGAGCCCATTTTTTCAAGGAAAGAGTAATCACTAGCAACTAATTGATTAGAAGATTTGGGACCCCATCATTTGAGATATGTGTGTTCATGATTCCAGTCTTAGGGATCAGTGGAAATCGAATAAAAAAATGATGTAATTAGTAAGGAGACAATATTTAATATAATTATGGAGTAAGATAACATATGGATCAATATTATTTGACCAGAAGATAAGTTGAGGGAATCGAGGGAAGATCCATGGATAGACATCCATATTAGAAGTAGTATTGGGATCTGGGGGTCATCATAGTGGATGGGGTGTCCGAAAAGGATTCTATTTCAGAAAATTATCAAGAGGAAAAATAAGATGAGATATAGGTGGATGAATATTTAATCCACTTTAATGGAAACCATATCTTGGTGGTCCTCACTAGACATGAGAATCTGGAATGTAGTATTGTGAACATATGTAGGTTATAGAGGGATTTGATCAGGTAATGATTGGCATATTCTGAGGTACTGTTTTTTTAAATTTTCTATATTAACACTCATTTTTATAAAAATTGAAATAATCCATTATTTTTTTGTTTCATTATTATTCCAAGAGTTTAGAATACTAGGGGATCCATTAACCTAACCTCTTTAATTAGATAATCCTACAGGGGGAAATTATCCTCTTACCAATATATTCCATTAGAGAGAGCTTTCTTTGGTAAGAAAGATGTTCTCATAAGACCTATAAATGTTGGATATGAGTCTCTATGACATCATACATGGAATGGATTTGTTGTATGAATTCTAGAAACAAGAGGATTTCTACCATCCCATGGGTGATAGGAAATCAAGAATATGGATCAATGGTAACCTTCAATTATGACTGTAACTTTTAAAAAAGAAATGTAAGGCTAAAACTTATGATGTTTTTGTTTATTACCCACCATTTAGAGATATTTTTTTCATGTATTGTGGATTATTTGGTGATTTGGATTCCCAATATTAGGTAGGAGTATATGGATGTTTTCCTAGAGGACATTCCAAGTTTTTCCCCTCATCAATAGATAGACATCTATATTGAATTGCACCATAAGACCACATTTATTTCTTATTCAATATATCAAACGGACCCAAATAATCTTAGGGAAATTAAAGTGAAATTGGAGAAAGTTTTGGAGAAAGTTTTCATTAGTAAATATGTGTCCCCCAGATAGGTTCACATTCTATTTTCTAAGAATGAATATATGGGTCTAAGGCTTTGTATTTATTATCACTACTTGAATAAGAAAACATTTATAAACAAATACCATATTCTGATGATTGATGAACTACTTCAATTACTAAAATGAATGAATTGGTTCTCAAAGATTTACCTCAGGCATGGATAACACCAAAAATGGATTCATAAGTAAGAAATTCTAAATATAAGATGGATTCATAAGGAGGAAATTATAAATATAGGATTTTAATGTTTTTATAATCATTATATTTTCATTATAATAATTTTTTTCATAAGGAATACCCCATCTATGATCATAGGAATCGTGAACTATATTCTCCAGTAATCTATAAATTGATTAATAGCGGTCATAATTTGGGAAATTAGTATCTATTTCAGAATAGCATATGAGTACACAAATCATTTGAGAATCATATTTGGATCTCTCTGAGAGTGTTGATTATATGGTAAACTATTAATGTGGAAATTTGAGATTCTTTATTTTAATCTCTTAAGGTATATCATCTATGAGGGTGGAGTAATAGTTTACATAGTGAGTATTAAAATTATGAAAACATTGGATCCAATCAATAAAATGTTGAAGTGAAAAATGAATGCTTGGTAGATTAAACCCTTCACAAGAGATATTCAGTTCAATTAGAGAGGGAAGATTTTAAGGAGTGGTACATAATGGAGTAGTGAGGCTTGATGAAGTTGGATATAGAGGAAGAATGAAGTGTTTATTATCTTTTAACAATGGTGTTGGACTCCACACTTATTCACTGAGAGAGGGAGGACCATATTGGAGACATTGATTGTGAGATATTTTATGAATGAAAATTTCATGTGATGCACATGATTGATTTTCTAAAGTATGGGAGTAGAGTATCCTATTTATATAGAAAATAATGGAACTAGTTAGTATTCATGAGGAGTTGCTAGGTAGGGTTCAAGAATAATTGATCCTCTGGATTCATAGTGGAATAGTGAATGATGAACGTATCGGTGTTTTGCGGACAAATCAAAATGGATTATGGGTGATAGTTTATGGATATGAGAACCACAAATGTTGATAGGTGATGGGATGTGCAGGGGACATGTGTGGGAATTTGAGCGGATCATTGGATTCTTTTTTCCAACCATCAGATGCCTGGAAAAGATGGTGGCATATTTTCCACTTTGATTTTAGGTGGTCAACATGTGAGATTAATGGTGAAGACCAAAAATCTAGAGAACATGTCAATATTCCTGAGTTTCTATGAAAAAGTGAAATACATTGCATGCAGTTCATAAGAACACATGCCACATACCTTCTTTTCTACAAAGGAAAGGGGTTTTAGATGAGTTAAGGATCACACGATGTGGGAATGGGACCACATGTTGTGTGACACTACCAAGTCATCCAGGAAATGTGCCAGCAGGAACATGCCAAAGGACCCCATGCAGTCGAACATTCCATGTACTTTAAGAGTATACAGGCATGGGCTGGTACCTGAGCATATCCATGTACAAGGGAATGGGTCAACATAAAATGGTTCATCCATGAGGGAATAGATAGGCCATGAGTGGCTGAGACATACTATGTATGATGACATGGATTCCATTTCATGTCAAGAGGATAAGATGTCCAGAAAACTAATTGGGGTCGCATTCCATGTGGACCACCATACACGTCATATATTCCCTCATTCGATTTGTTCCTCACATATCTTCTTCATTTTTACTTAGATCTTGGATTGTGAGTATCCTATCAGGAGTTTTTTCATGTAGAACGTGATGGTGGACTTCATTGTGGAATAATAATTATGTTGTGATATGTTTCATGTGTTACCCTTATTTAAGATATGATTAATGGTAGCAATGGTTAGGGATGTATCATCAAGGAGATACCAGGTTCAGTACTCCCCTTTCAAACCAGAGTGTGTATTCCCCATACTCTGTATAGAGATAGAGATGGTACTCCCCTACACTAGGTGAAGGTACAATATCTATAGAGTGGTATTCCATGTCTTCAAGATCCAGTGGTGAGTGGGTCCTCCACGAATGTTGTGTCTCCCTAGGTTGTGGAGCATAGTTGTGAGGAGAAATCCCTCCACACATATTTTGGAGAGGTTGCATTTGAAATTGGGAATTTGTGATGGACTTTTGGAGTTTTAGTCATACTCATTGACTTTGTTGGGACTATGAGATGGTGATCCTCTTTATCTCTCGGCTAGGTTTCTTAATGATCATATATATATATTGGGTTTTGTTTCCCTCTTACTTTAGGATGAGTTGACCGCTATTGTTATATATTTCTATCACCCCCTCTTCGACTTTTGAGGCATCCTAATGGTTATGAATATATGCACCCGTGCATGGTATTTTCCAACACATGTCATATATTTGGTAGATGATTAATAGGTTGGCTGTGAATTTGGGGGATCATAGTGATACCTTACTGCATTGATCGTGTGCGGTGGTCGGACATAGAGATCAAGGTCTGAGCTCTCTCAGATTTGTTTATTTCTAGTTTTTTCTAGTTAGGACCACTTTTATGGTTGTGTGTGTATTTTTTACATTTAAAATTTCCTTTTATTCTATCATATTCTGATGTATTACCTATAGGTTAATACATGCATGGTTTACTCTAGACATTAGTCTCTTTTATTATTCCTCTTCACCATTGTATGAAGACAGATGGGTCAGTGCACACAATTACATTAGGAAAATGCCTCAGATTTCACATTATTCCCTCTCAACATTTATCTCCATCCCCTAGCTTATTAAATATGGGCTTGTAGTTGTGGTTTCTTAACCTTCCACTATCCATGCGAGACCTGTTGGGTCGAGTCGTTGCAAATTGGTATCAGAGGAGTTTATTATTTGGGATGGTTTTTGTAGTTTTCCCTTTATGAGGATTGGTTAGAACATAGGGAAATAGTTTTAAAACGTTTCATGTGTGGATTTTAGTCTATGGAACCCATTGTTGGTGCAGTGACCACTGTATCCATGCACCAAGGCTCTAACTACCTACTTTTCAACTCGTCATACCGAGATATTGGTTTTAGGTAACAATAGTACATCTATCATATAGGATTGAGTAACATGAATTTCATTCTTGAGTAATCTCCCTATATATATGTGATCATATTACCATTGTATGTATTGATCACTTTCAAGATTCCTTTATTAAGACCTTCGTAAGATACATTCTTTTTTCACGTATATCTCTCTCTAAGTTTTTCATTTAAATTCCCATAGTTGAGTTTTTCCTCATCTCTAATCCTTGGTGGTTTTGTTTTTGTAATGGATGACTGGTGTTTTGAATAAAAAACAGTCTCAAGTTAATAAGAAACTTGAGAAAACTAGATAGAATTCTTATGGGGATCCTTTTTTGGGGGAAATGACTTGTAGTCAAGAGATGTATGTTTTTTTGAATTAATTGAGTTTTGGTATAAGTGGGTCCATAAGTATCTTGAGTAATTGTTAGGTTGAGAACATTTAAAGGGGTTTTAGGTAGTTTATAAAACAAATGGGCTTAAAATCCATCTATAGAAGATTTACACTCCATTTAAATGGATTATACATCTAGTAATGTTATGGTGTTTTTAAATAAACAACCATAGGTGATGGGTTTTCCAACATATCCCATTAAAAATACTTACATGACATGTAACTACATTACACATCATGTTATTCCCTAACCTTCTATTTTAAATTAGGTTCTGTGGATTATTTTTTCATTAATCCTGGTTCACCTAATCCTTTCTCTAGCTAGGGTAACCCTCCATGTGATTTTGGAGTGCCAACTTCCCTTTTAGATGTCCCAATTGCATGCTTAATAAATGGTAAGTCACTATGGTTATGTTTTAAATTCTCTCCCTTGTTTCTCTTACTTGTGCAATCCCTTAACCATGTTCATTATTGGTTTTGATCTATTTTTAACTATAATCCTTCATGTAGTTATTCGTACCTTCTTCCTCATTAAAATTTTTCATTAAAAGCATTGTTGATCGTTAGTTGAAGGTAGGGGTCTAAATCCTAACCCTATGGTGTGATAATTTCTATATATATGTGATATTCTGATTAGGACCATGTAATGTGCACTTGAATTAATCAAATAATGAATGTGATTACTCCTTGAAATATGTTTGTTGCAATTGGATTTTTAACTAGCTTATGGATACCTATTGGGTGAGTGAACCTTGAATATAATGAAAATAGCTAATGGATTAAAATGTGTTTAGCATGACATGGAACCTTTGGTGATTCCTTTATATATAATTCCTATGTTATGGATTATTGATTATTTGTTTGACTATTATTTATTTTTTTATATAAATGAAATTGGTAATTGAAAGACAAATGGTAATTTTCATAATTAACCACTGATGCTTATGAAGTGATATTGTCATATCCAGGATGTTTGGAAATATATTATGTTCATTGCAATAATGTTTATATATCATGTCTGGCCCTAGAACATTCCCACCTATATGTTGTAATGTTGATATTGAGCGGGCTCGAGCCAGTCCCATACTGTAATGATTATAGTGAGCAGGCTTAGCCAAGTCCTATGTTGTAATTATTATAGATATTTAACCCATATATTATAATGCTTATAGGGATTTGACCTATATTTTTGTGATTATATAGTGGTTATATGGTTGTGGTTATCATGTTCATGAGACATTCTCAGAGACATTCATACATGATGTTGAAGCAATTTATTATACCATGGTTTTATGGTTGTGGTTGGAATGGTCCTGAGACATGCTCAGAGACATTCTAACATGAAATTGAATCTAGTTGTTTTACCATGGTTATATGTTTTTGGTTGGAAAAGTTTTGAGACACACATAGATATATTCTGGCACATAGCAGAAACATGATGTTTCTGTATTTTATTAATTTTTGAATAAATTAATACACTTATTTATTGATTTATTTCATACACCTATTATCAGATTGGTTTTTTTTTGACATAGTGGTGTCGACCTACTGAGTTATACTGACACCCTATTCAAGACTCCATTTGGTACCCGATCATATTATGTGGATGCGGGTTTGGATAATGGAAATGGACCTTGTTGTTGATTATTTCTTGTTGGATGGGATGGAGTTTGGAGGTGGGATCGACATGGGGTTCAAAACCAGAGAACTTTGAGTATTTTATTTGTGCCTTATAGTATTTTTATTAAATTTTTTCTAGAATTAAATTAAGTTACATTTCATCTGGTCATTACATTATCTATTTATTGTTTATTGGATTATTCAATTGGATTTTCTTCTTAGTTTACACTATGTTTATATTCTCAATCCTTTCATTTATATGGATTATTTATACTTCTATGACACTTAATAGAAGAGTAATAGTATCCCCACTATACATTTCACACCCCTACTACTAGTTGGAAGCCTCAGGCATATGGGGAGGTGCACCTGATGTCTCATAACCAACCCATTTTTTCCATGTGAGAGATTACTGAATCAGGGGACGTTACTAATTGGTATCAAAGGAGCAGGATTTAATTTTTTTATGGTTGTTAAATATTAAGGAAAGGTAGAAAGGATTATATATTATTTCAGTACTTGGTAATGATCTTGTGCATGGGTGTAGCTAACCCCTATATGAGAGAAATTTTGAGTTCCCAAGGATGGGACTATTGTTTGTATTGTATGCTTGTTACAGTTGATGGTATTTCACCTTGGGTGATTCACATGTTGTGTGATGATTTTTTTCAATGAGGTTTATGATTCTTGAGATTTTGTACTCATGGACAAGTATAGAATTATATTTTTATACTTGTATCATAATAGGAACTTGGGGATATATTAACATGCATGGTTTATCATAGGGATATATTCATCTGCATGTGATATATACTTTCCGATTGAAAAATGATATGAGATAAATGTTGTATCTAATAAATTAAATTAATTGTCATGTCATGATAAAACACTTGTAAGGCATGTTTCAAGAGATCAGGAGTCATTAGTTCTCTATTGTAGATTCCTTTTCAGTTTAGACTTATTATTCCCAGTGTTCTATGGTGTGCATTTAACTTATGGAGAAATTTTCTCCTCATCATATTCAACTTGAGCACTAAGACAGAGGAAATCAGTATGCTCTTAACATAGCTGAATTAGATCTTTTTGTATTTCCTAAGGATTATATGGATGTTCAGCTTTAAAATATATTCTTGAGGGTCATGTGATCCATAGAAAGAGAGACAATTCATACCATACCATCGATGTCTAATCTAATAAGAGAATTTTAGCTGCAACATCTGTCTACATTTAATGGGGAAGGAAGAACAAAGTCGACCGAGTTATGGATCAAGTCAGTCCAAAAAATCTTCAAGAATCTTTAGACACTCACAGATAGGAGGGTGAAACTTGCTGCATATTTGATTTGTGATACTACCTAGCATTGTTGGTGTATTCTAGACGAATATGGGAAGAAGGATCAGCTATCATGGAAAGAATTAGAGACAAATTACCTTATATATTTTTATCCCAAGTAATTGAGGGGTATAAAAACTATATATTTCATGCATCTGACATAGGAGGGCATGTTAGTACTACGCTATGTTGTATGTTTCACTAACCAACAATTTTTTTCACCATCTTTGGAAGTAGATGAGATCTCTAGGGTGATATGTTGTTAGTATGGTCTTCAATATGAGATCTGTTCATAGGTGAATGGTTTTCATTTGAGTAGTTTTGAGGCCGTGATGAACCATTCACTCATCACATAAGGGAATCTAAGAGAGGCCCTGAGTAGAGGACAAGTTGTTTTAGCAGGGAGAACTGGAAGATATCCTTCGAGTATAAAAAATTATAATGGTGATTGTTTATGCCAACATAGTAGTGGTAAGAGTGTTAAAGGTCGTAGACATCCATATCAGGACCATGTTCTATTTTAGTGCTATTAGTGTAGAAAGTTTGGCCACAAATGTCCATAGTTTCATTACACCATAGTTTAATGTCGTATATTTGGAAGAATAGATTATATCAATAGGTTCTATAAAAACTCTCCATAGAAAACCAGTGGAAGGGTATTAGGATAAGAAATTGAGTTAAGAAGGGTCCCAACAACCTCTTAGTAGGCTGGTAGCTAGAGTTCCATTGGTCATTTAGGCTGTGGCATGAATATTGGTATGGATTTGTTATTTCTATTAAAATTTTATATCAACTCTTATAGGAGTTGATTTACATTTTTAACTCCAAAAAGAGGAAGTTATTCTCACCAGGGTGAGTGGAATCTTTAGGCTAGTCATGCAGGACCTATTCATTGCAGATTAGATTATCTCATGAATAAAATATGAAATATTTCTCTAGATGATGGTAGAATGTAGCAAGATTCTTTTCCTCCAATGGTAGACCATTTTCAAGATGTTTTTTTGACGAATTCTATGGATTACTTCCGAAGTTAGAGATTGATTTTATGATCTATTTGGTGTCGGGAGAAGATCCATTTTATGTCCCACCATATAGAATGGTAGAAAAAGAGCTTTGGGAGTTGAATTTTTAGTTAGAAGACCTGGAATCTAAGGTCTCCATATAGCCTAGTACATATCCTTGGGGTTCTCTGGTTATCTTATCTATGAAAGATGATAGTTCTTTGTTCTTGTGTGTGCATTATCAAAGGCTTAACTAGATGAAGATCATGAACCTATATCCTCTTTCATGCGTTGATGATATTTTTGACCCTTTTAGAGGTTATAATATCACCTCTATGGTTGATTTGAGATCAGGTTACCACCAGTTAAGGGTGAGACCAACAGACATACCTAAGACTACTTTTAGAAGAAGGTATGTCTTGTATGATTTCAGAGTGATGTTGTTTGGGTTAACTAATGCACCAAAGGTATTCATGGACTTGATGAATAGAACATTTCATCCTTTTTGGACCAGTTTTTGTTGGTATTTTTCAAATTTGTCTTTGTGTACTCCCAGTGAGAAGGTGATCACGCCCAACATCTTGACATCTTCTTGTGTACATTAAGAGAGCATCACCTTTATGCTAAGATAACCAAATGGAATTTCTGGATTAATAAATTGAAATTATTTTGCCATGTCATCTCAAAGGAAGGAGTCTCAGTGGACCTCAAAAAAGTTGAATTCATGGTATCAGGGGAACATCCCAAGAACATCTTTGAGATTCTAAGCTTTTTGGGTTTAGAAGGTTATTATCAGAACTTTATCCATGATTTCTTCCATTTGGAAGAATCAATGAATGGGCTGATCATGAAATGGTTGAAGTTTTCTTGGTCAGATTCTTATGGGATTGATTTTCAAGAGCTAAAAGGTAGGATGACCTCAGCACCTATACTCAATTTACCTATATTGTTTAAAAAATATACTTTGTACTGTGGCACATCCGGAGTTGGACTCGGAGTATTTATGATGAAGGAGGATTGAGTGGTTCATTATGGCTATAGGCAACTGAGACCACATGAGAGGAATTACCCTATTCATGATCTGGAGTTAATAGTAGTGATACATGCCATGATATGTTAGAGACATAATCTCATGGGTGAGAGTTTTTTATTATGAACAATCCACAAGAGCCTCAGGTGTATCTTTTCTCAGTGGGACCTGAACCTTTGTCAGAGGAGGTGAGTTAAACATATGTAATCTTTAGACTTCCAGTTGGATTATTCACTACGAAAGGGAAATTTCATTGTTGATGTATTGACACAAAAGATGTATGGGTAAGTGTAAAAGTATGGGGTTTAGTGGTGGATAATGGCCCTCTCTGGATACATGCATCTGGATGTTTAATAGTCTCATGGGTGAGTATCTCTGACTTCTACATTTGTTATACCCATTCTCTTGGAACGGATTAAGACCGAGTAGTTTTCTGATCTGTAGGGATTAGTTCTGAGAGATAACTTATATAGTGGGTAGACACAATAATGATGGTCTCTTTGAAGTTTAAATTACATTTTTTTATGGTCGGGTATGGGTTTCTACGAGATTACGCAAGGAGATGATGAGGGGGTTTTAAGCTTCTAGATGGGTGGTGCATCCTGGTTTGAAAAAGATGTATCATGATCTCTATAAATAGTACTGGTGGTCATGAATGAAAAAATATGTAGCAAGATTTATGGAAAGATTCTTCACTTGTCAGTTGGTGAAAGTCGAGCATCAGGGACCAGCTAGGATTTTGCAGCCTTTTCCCAATCTTGAGTGGAAATGGGATGATGTCACGATGGATTTTCTAATAAGATTACCCAATATAACCTATAAGAATGATGATTTATGGGTGATTGTGAATTGACTAATGAAGGTATCCCACTTCTTACAGATCAGAGAGACCTTCACAATTAATGATATAATTAGTATTTATGTGCCAGAGGAGGTTCCATTGCATGGTGTTCTATGGAGTATCATTTCAGAAAGATATAATTATTTCAAATCAAATTTATTTAAGGGTCTTCAAAATTCTATAGGATTGTTGGTTCTTTTGAGTACAACCTATCATCCACATACTGATAGTCAATTTGAGCGGACTATTCAGATTCTATAGGATATTTTATGAACCAGTGTTTTGGATTGTGGGGGTTCGTGGAAGCAACATATGACACTCATGGAGTTTGAATATAATAATAGATTCTTGGAATTGATCCAAATGGAAACTTTTGACACTTTTTATGGAATTCCATGTTATTCACCTATTTTTTGGATAGAGGCATGTGAGTTAGCACTTATTGGGCCTAGTCTCGTGTAAGAGACATCTAAGGAGGTACAATTGATCATATAGTGGTTGGTGACCATGAAGAGATGGAAGAAATAATATGCTCACCACCAAAGACAATTTTTGGACTTATAGGTTGTTCAACATGTTTTCCTTTAGGTATTTTCTATATTAGGGAATCACCATATCTTGAAATAGGGAAATCTAGCACCCAATATTGTTGGTCCATTTGAGATATTATAAAGAGTCAATCTAGTGGCATACCATTTAGTCCTTCAACAAATCTACAAGGCCATTAATGATGTATTTCACATGTCTTATATTTAGAGATATCATCTAGACCCTTCCATGTGATAGAAGTAGTAGATGTCGAGCTTTGTGTTGATGCATCCTTTGAGAAGAATATAATATGGTTGTCGATCATAATTAGAAATATATTTGTGGTAGAACTATACTGTAGGATTGAGTGTAGTGGTAGAATGGGAGAGTTTAGGAGGAAAATTGGAAGGGGGAGTCTCATATGAAAACGCAATGCCCAGACTTGTTCACTGATACCTCATAGTTATGCTTAGTGAATATCATAGATGAGTTGTTATATAGTGGGGAGGTTATAAGATCCTGACCTTTTTTAGGTATGCCTCCCTCTATGTTTTGTTAAACTTCTCTCAGTTTAGTTTTACCTAGTCTCTAAACCTTGGTGGTTGGGTTGTCACCATGGTTGGATGGTTATTTGAATAAACACAGTCTCAAGTTGTCAGGAAACTTGAGAAAACTAGAGAGGATCCTTATGGAGAGCCATTTTTGGGGAAAATGACATAAAGTCCAAATATTTATTTTTTATTTTAATTAATGGAGTCTGGGTATAAGTGGGTCAATAGTTATCATGGTTTATTGGTAAGTTGAGAAGCTTTAAAGTGGGTTCTGGTTTTTTGTAAGGAAAATGGGCTGAAACCCATGTGCAGAACATTTACACAATGTGTAAATGGATTAAATGTCATGCAATGATTGGGGGTTTTTAAATAAATAATATGAATTGATGTGTTTTTTGTCATGTCCCATTAAAAATATTTACACAACATATAACTATATTACATGGTGTGTAATTACCCATTATTTTGTTTTGAAGTATGTTGTGTAGATGATTTTTTCATTTATCTCATTGCATCTATACTCCTCTAAACCTAGGGAAACCCTCTAGATAATTTTGGAGTGCCAACATCCCTCATGGATATACCTCTTACATGATCAATCCTTGGTAATTCACTTTCGTTAGGGTTTTCATTCTCTTCCTTGTTTCTCTAACCATTGTGGTGTAATTCCTTGACCATGTGCATTGTTTTTTTTGATCTTGATCTATTTTGATATAGAATCATTTTTGTGATCATCCACATCTTCTTCCTCATGATAATTTGTCGTTAGAAGAATTATTGATCATCAGTTAAACATAGGGTTTCTAAATCTTAACCTTATGGTTTGATAATTTCTAAGTATATGAAATATTGTGATTTTAGCCATGTAATGTGTGCTTGAATTAATCAAATAATGAATGGAATTTATGCTTGAAATCTATTGGTTTCAATTGGGTTTTGACCAATATTATGGATATTCATTGGGTTAGAAAATTTTGAATATAATTGAAATGGATAATGTCTTAAAGTGTGTTTAGAATGACCTGGAACCTTAGGTGATTACTTGATATATAATCCCTATGTTATGGCTTACTTCTTATTTATTTGACTATTGTTCATTTTTAATATAAATAAAAAGAGTAATTGAAAGAAAAATGGTAATTCACATAATTAACCATTGTTTCTTATGATGTGATATTGTGAAATCCTTGCTATTTGGACTTGGATTATAATCGTTGATGAGATTATTATATATCAGGAATAACCCTGAAACATGAACACTTATAAGCTGTAATACTGATATTGAGAGGGCTTGTCCCAGTCCCATGTTGTAATGCTTACAGTGAGCAATCTCAACCCATTCTCATGATGTAATGCTTATAGGGATTTGAACCAATATATTGTTATGCTTATTGGGATTTGAATCAGATTATTGTGAATATACCAGGGATATGGTTTTGGTTGTCATGATAATGAGACATGCTCAGATAAATTATGGCATGACACTGAAGAAGATTATTATACCATGGTTATATGGTTGTGGTTGGCATGGTCATGAGACATGCTCAAAAAAAAATTCATGATGCCAAAGCATGTTATTTTACCATGGTGATATGGTTGTGGTTAGAATGGTTGTGATAAATGCATAGAGAAATTCTATCAGGGAGCCAAAGAAGGTTGTGGTTATATTTTATTAATAGTTGAATTAATTAATACACATGATTATCAAACAATTTCATACACTTTTTATCGGACTGGGTTATTTAGACATGGGGTTATCGACCTACTAAGTTATACTCACACCCTAATTGTTCCTCTATTTGGTACCTGAGAATATTTTGTGGATGTAGGTTTAGACAAGGGAAATGGACCTTGTTTTTGTTTTTTTCTTATTGGATGGGATGGATTTTAGAGGTGATATGGACATGGGGTTCGGGACCGGTGACTTTTGAGTCTTTTATTTGAGTCTTCTAGTCTTTTTATTGCATTGTTTCAAGCATGAAATTTAGGTAAATTCCAGTACATCATTATATTATTCCTTTATTTTTTATTGGATTATTTAGTTGGATTTTCTTTTTGTATTCCCTATGTTTATACTCTGATTTATTTCATTTATATGGACTATTTGTACTGCTATGACACTTCATATCAGGGGTTATAGACTCCCCACTATATATTTCACACCCCAATTCTATTCAACAGCCTAGGTCATACATGGAGGTGTGCTTGAGGTCTCATAACCAACCCTTTTGTCCATGTGAGAGATTTTCAAATTGAGGTACATTTCACATCCATCTAGGTTACTGATTCATGATTCTGATAATGATATGATAAAAAATGAGGCATCGGTTTAAGGGAAATATCATTATGTGTTTCCTCCAGGTTGATAGGTAGAAACACCCCCTCCTTTCAAGAAATTGTTATTACCATCAAGGTAGGCTATGGAACTATGCAGGATTACCACACTCCATGAGTTCCAGTGTCAAAGACCGTTGTGGTTCTTTGGTGATTCAGATCCCCAATTAGTGAAGGATTGGCTTGAGATTATGGTTTGAGACTTAATGATCATTCAAACCCCAATATATTATATGGTTGTGCTGGTAGAAAATATTTTCCATGGGGTAGATATGTACTGGTGGAGTTTAGTTAGGCAGATCCATGATGAGATGATTCTATCATGGTCCGACTTTCAGAACCTATTTTGTGAGGAGTATCTCCCTTTGTTCTTGCACTCAATTGGAATCTAAGAGCTTATTAAGCTACATCAGGGTCATATGAAAGTAGTTTAGTATTCCATGAAGTTCACTGACCTTGCATGATACTCCCTCAATATGGTGTGAGATGGATTCTTCGAGGCAAGAAAGTTCGAGTAGGGGAACCACAAAGACATTCGGGTCAGCATTGTTTCTTGTGACTCCAAACCTATTATAGAGTTTTAAAGTGATCTATGTTTACTAATGGGTTTCTACTAGAGGTATTCCTGACTATCAGAGCCATTGGTGAACATCATATGACTGAATCATCTGCACTATCTGGAAGAAATCAGATATATTTTTCTTAGTAGAAGAGGTTAACCCATGCCTAGTCTCAGACATGTGGTTCTATGGATTTGGACTTGCACTGAGCATCCAGTCATCCCGTAAAGGGGTGAATCTATGCTTATGATGGGTTAGGTAACTTGGATCATTATTCCTCATCCCTTCCTGATGAGTAGGACAAGAAGATAGTAAACCCCATATTAAAGGATGTGTCATGATCAGGGATCTCTCAAGCATGGTCTAGGCTGCCTGTAGGGAGGTGGCGGTGGAAGAGGATAAAGAGAAGTTTTGGATGGAGGACTAGTTGGTAGAGTATGATGTTACAAGCTCATAACACCAACAACATCAGGTGGTCCACTTCATGCTCAGGGAGCTGGTGGTCAAGGATTTGGGTAGCTGTAGGCTATGGAGGGATATGACCTGGTTGTACATGAGATGATCTAAGGTACAATATATGTTTATTATAATCTTTCCATGGTACTAATATAAATAGGTTTTATTCATTCCTTCATCTTCTAATTTCTAGTGTGATAGATAGAGCTTCCAGTGGAGATTTTAGCCCAGTACCTACGGTTAGAGGTAACAAAAGAGAGAGATATTTGATATCTCTTATCTACTGGTACTGTGAGCTAGTGATCAGTGTATATAGTTTCTCATGGGGACGATTGGTCATCATGATTAAACCTTTTGATCTCATTTTTTGTATGAAATCATTTTCCATTTTTCAAGTCCAGATTGACTATCATCACAGATGAGTAAGGTGCCTTCAGATTGATGGGATGAGATTCTCCATTGTGGATGAGATTGATCTCATGGAAGATCGAGTGGTTCTTATGGGTAGGAAGATGCAACCCATCACTCATCAGTTTTGAAGTTTTTCCCATGGCATAGTGAGATCTTTATGCATCTAGATTCTTATTGTTGTAAAGGACTATATGGGTGTCTTCCCTGAGGGTGTTTTTAGACTAACTTAATGGAAGGAAATAAAATTTTCATCAACTTTCACGTGAGGACCATCTCAATTATTTCAATGGAATATCCGATGGACCATGTTGACCTATGAGAGATGAGGGTGTAGTTGGGTGGACTTTGAAATAATGGATTTATCTGACCTAGTTTGACCCCCTTGGAATCTCTAGTTTTGATTATGAAAAGGGGAGACATTAGTTTGAGTATTTTTATTTATTATCGTCTCCAAAACTAGGTAGATATAAATAGAAACTGCCCCATTACAAGTATTTATGACCTCTTTGATAAATTTCAAAGAACGAGTTGGTTCCAAAAGATCAATCTTAGGTCTGGCTACCCACATTTGAGGGTTTTTGAGGCTGGTATTATGAAGAAAACATTTTGATATTGCTATGAACACTATGATTTCTTGATAATTCCTTTTTGTGTGCTGAATTATTCTACTATGTTTATTAATTTGATGAAATAGATCATCAGTAAATACATGGACTTAATTTATGGCTATCTTTATTTATGACATGAATATTTACTTTGAATTAGAGGAGGATCGTAGAAAGCATTAAAGTATGGTCAAATATTTACTCTGAGAGAACCATATTTATGGTAATCTCTCAAAGTGATAGTTTTTTGATCTATGATATTCACTTTATAGTCCATTACATTTATGAGAATGGTTTAGCTATGGACCCAATAAATATTGATTTAATTATTACATGGGATCTATCCCAGAGTGTGATAGAGGTGTAATGCCTTTTTGTCATGGTGGGGCACCAAAAGAGGTTTGTGTCTGACTTTTCCATGGTAGAAATTCCTTTTACTACCTTGACCTGGAAAGGGTATCCATTTACCTAGACCGGTCAGTTTTAGGCAGCCTTTAACTAGTTGAGGTTGCGGTTGACAAGTTCTCTATGTTGATAATGCCATAAAAAGTCATGGAATAAATATTTTTTTGTGATGCCTCTAGATCTAGGATCAGATTCATATTGAAGAAGAGATCGGTAGTGATCACATATGGTTCAAGTCATGTGAGACCCCATGAGCATAACTATACCACTCCCAACCTGGAGTTTTAAGTGGTAGTCTTTACCTAAAGATGTGGAGGTAGTATTTTCTTGGGGAGTGTTTTATTGTATGCTCGTTCCACCATATTCTAAGGTACATATTCACTCATAGTGATATTAACCTTATATATAGGCATTTTTTGGAGTTCTTATTGTACTATGACTTTGATATGATCTAAACTCGTAGGATGGAAAACAAGGTGGAATATTCCGTTTGCACGAATTCATGTTACCACCTAATAGAGGAGGCATATGTGTAGCTAGATTCTTTACAGTTAACCCTAGAGAAGGATAGGGGTGTATCTTTTCTTCAATTGATGGTGTTATATCCTCTTCTCCTTCAGTGTGTGAGATATTCCTAATTGGTAGACATTGACTATTATGCTCTATGTGACTATTTATCCTTATGGGATGCACCAAATAGATTCTTTAGAGGAGGAGATAATGTCCTCATTTTTGAGGATGTACAGTGGTTCTAGTCGCGATACAAGAAGAGGTGATGAGGGAGTTTCATACTTACCCTTTAGTTTTACATCTTGGTTTTTAAAACAAGAACAATGTCCTTAAATAGTAGTTTTGGTGGTTCATAATAATATGAGGAATATCTGAGTTCATCTCTCGGTGTCTCGCATATTACTAAGTGAAGACTGATCACTAGGTTTTTGTAGGTTTGACACAACCCCTTGATATCCTTGAGTGGAAATGGGATAGAATATCTAAGTGATTACTATGGGCATTTTGTGGATGGCATAAGGCAATGATTTCATCTAGGTGATAATTGACGCACTTACCAATTCAATGCACTTCTATAAGATTATGGAGAAGATTTTGGGGATGCTTTTGGGGAATTTGTATATTTAGGAGATCATCCCACTCTATGGGGTTCCCTAGATGATTGTCTTTAAATATAATGCATGTTTTATGTCATGGTTTTAGATAGGAATACAGGATGAATTAAGCACTCCGTTGTAAATGACTGTGTCATTTAACCCCTGAACATATGAGAATATTGAGCAGACTATCCAAGTGTTGAAGGATATGTTGTGGGATTGTATTTTGGACTTATTCCAGATCTAGGAGGATCCCTTTACATTGGTGGAGTTTATATATAAAAACATTTATCAATATACCATTATCATGGAACCTTTTAAGGGCTTGTACGGGAGACCCTGCAGGTCACCGATACGTTGAACTGAGATTGGAAAGACATCTCTTGTCGGGATAGACATGGTTTAGTCCATGAATAATATGGTTCTGAGGATCCATGAGTTTATGAAGATATCCTAGAGTTGAAGAAAATATTATGTCGATCAATGTCACAGGACCATGGAGTTTGATAAGGGAGATGATGTTTTCCTAAGAGTCTCCCCATGATGAGGATTGTGGAGGTTCATCTTGGGAGGCAAGTTATCCCTAAGGTTCATCGGTTAATTTGATTTCTTAAAGACGGTTGGTGAGGTTTCTTACCAGCTAGACATACCCCAATAGTTAGAGTAGGTGAATGGTGTCTTCTATGTGTCATAGTTGGATAGATATGTAAATGATTCTATAAATGTTACTGACTAGGGTGATATGGGAATCAAGGATGGAGACACCTTTTCGGAGTACCCAGTTGCAATCGAGGATCTATGGGAGAGGATCCTACAATGATATACCATTCCATTAGTTCATGTGTTTTGGTAGTACGGGAGCATGTATGATAGATCATGGGATTTGGAGAGCCAGATGTAGGCTCAGTATTCCCACCTTTTTGTTTATATTTATATTTTGAGGTCGAAACTCCTTGAATTAGGGGATAATGTAGTGACTCGTTTTTTCTTGTACAATTTTGAAATATATTGAGGAATATTTTTAGATCTAGGCACTGAGATGACATGAGATTATAAGGCACAATGATCCCGGGGTTGATATTATAAAAATACTAAATATATTAATAAAACAAGTGAGTAGTTTTCTTTAAATATTGTAATAAATCCAAAAAAGAGTCTTAAATCAGAAACCTAAGACCAAGGTTCAGTTTGGGATGTAGGTTTTTCCCTAGTCACAACCTATGGTTGGTCAGTGTTATATGCTCTATTGAAGTGGTCATTGGAAGTATGTTTAATTAAAATAAATATTTATTTTATTTTATTTTATTTTAAGCACCTGATGTCGCTCTATTTTTACATAGTTTTCCCACATCATTCATTTAATTTTTATCAATTTATTTAATTATGTAGACACTTTCTAATAAATAATGGAACTTTTGTATTTTTATCACTACATCTTTTAATTAATAATTTTTATAATTAAATATTTGTTTTTAGACCTTTTATATATTCTTTCTAATTATACCAAATTTATTAACTTACTTTTTAGATTAATAATATTAATTTGATAATTATTTAATAATTTAAAATGTTATTCATTAATTAATTGTTCATTGTTATTTGCATTAGTCTAATTTAGTTTTTAATATAAAACTTTGCCCTTTAATTTAAATAAATTAACCTTATTTTTTAACCGGTTCAATTATTCTTCTAAGTAAATAAGTTTAATTAAAAGTTTGATAAAGTACTTTGTTTTAAATTTTATGTTTTCATTTCATCATCTAACTAATTAACATTGTCATTTAATATCTCTAGTTAATTCTAATTATTTTAATTTTATGTTTGCGGTTAATTATTTGTAGGTGTTCTGCATTTATTTAGACATATATTTAATTAATCTTAACATTTATCTTCTTAGTTAATAATTTAGTTGCTTTTATTTTTAATTTGTTAAATAATTTAGTTACTTTTTAGTTATAGGTAATTATTTAATCTTAAAAAACATAGTTAAATTCTATTTTGTGTAAATTAATTAATGTTTTACCATTTTATTATTTGATTTAAATTAATTCTTATGGATAACATTTC
Organism: Viscum album; assembly: GCA_963277665.1. NCBI lineage: Eukaryota > Viridiplantae > Streptophyta > Magnoliopsida > Santalales > Viscaceae > Viscum > Viscum album. The sequence goes on along the minus strand of OY728135.1, from coordinate 196,238,758 downwards.
AATTTATCTATCGGTGAGTCGTCACACCGATGCTGCATCATACCGATTCTTTTTGTCACTGATATTCTGTCACATCGAAATTTTTTATAATTATTGGTGAGTCGTGACTCAACGATTACTTTGAAATATCATCGGTCTAATTGACTCACCGATACTTTGTATTCGTATTTTCTTTTAACTATCAGTGACTCACGGTTCTCTCATGCACACACCGATAGTTCACATTTTTACTCCAGCCTTTCCACTGCCGCAGAAGTCACAACCGATGCTAGAGGGGACGAACCATAAAGAGGAATTGTGGCCACTAAAACTAGGGAAATGTTGCTGAGTTGGTGCAGGTAGTTCTTGAACCTAAACCTCTCACCACTGGAAGGAGAAGGAAGAATTCAGTCAACCACTGTGTTGTGAATTGCCTGAGTCATATATGTTGTGCCATCAAGGAGCTGAGAAAGGAGGTCATGCTGCTAGAAGTGCGCATCACTGTTGGGTCGCAGCAGAAATGAGAATCTACATACCAACCTCTTCGGACTGGTGTCTTGAAGAATACAAATCCAAATACCTGGTTCTTTTATTCCAAACTTCAGTGGTCACCTGGTTCGACCTCGACGTCACTTGGAGTAAACCGTTTGCTCCCCTGTTGAGCTCTGCTGGAGATTAAAGCCTCACCAGGCCGATGAGAGCAAAGCGAATCGCCTGCCCATGTCGCGCCACATCTTCAGGAACTAAAGCCGTAGATCGGCTTGGAAGAAGAAGACCGAAACCCTCCCTTCCCCATGGCTGGGCAGAGAAGAATTGGGGGAGAAGAAAAAATAATAATAAATAACTCGAAAGAATAAAAGCTTAAAAAATATAAAAAATAACTTTACATAAAATTAAACGAAAACTTAAATGTAAAAAAATTAAGATAAAATATTAATATAACATAATTATTAAATATTAAAAATTATGAATTCAATTTGTTAGCAAATAAATCATTTACTAATTAACTAATTATAGTTTATAAGAACTAAAATAACTGATAACAAGTTATAAATTAAAATATTTTCTTAAATTTAATTATTGAAAAGAAAATTAAAATGGATTTATTTAAGCATCTAGAATTTAATTTATTAATATTAATTCATCAATTACTCAATTATTTAATAACATTAAAATTAATGTTAATCATATAAATTATTAATTTCATAATAAAAATCTATAAAATTTATTAAACTAATCTGTTTAACTACTTGATACTTTAATAGTTAATACTCAACTTTTAAAATAATAATAATAATTTTTAGAATCATTTAGATCAATGGTAACTTATTATTAATTATGTTAATAAAATAATTTATTAAATAATTTCTAATTTGGATACTTTTTAATTATTTTTTAGATTCCTTTATTTTCTAATGACTATTTATTTTTATTAAACTTTCTTCATGTTCTTAACTGCTCCATTTTTCTATTTATTTTATAGCTACATTCAAGAGTCAAAACACATCCAAGTGAACTTATCTAACTCGTCCAGAGTTAGTTACGTGAAGAAAACTAGTGCGACGTGCCAGTCCAAAAAAAACCACACATGAGCGCTGCACAACTGAGGGACTTATGAAGTCAGTGGAAGTGTGCGGTGACAAGCAGCAGGTGACAGTAGATATTTAAAGAAGGGCAACAACAGATTTTCAGAGACGCTCGTTCATTCCAAAAACACACCATACGCGAGGATGACGAATTCATTCGATCATTCACTTGGAGTAGAGAAGAGAACCTGGAGCACTTCTCGGAGAACCATTCTTCAGAGTTCCGAGGGATAAAAGTAGCAGCAATTGATGCTGGTAGAGGGAGTTTTCTTCCTCTGTTCTCATTTAATTCTCTTCCTCTGTAATTGAATGATTTTAGTATATGAAATAGAGATGATGATAGGCTAAATACTACCAATTTGGGGTTTAAATTGAATCTATTTATTAATCTTTATTTTTCCTTCTCTTTATCATTTTAAATATGATCAGCATTGATTGGCGAGATCAATTATCATTACATTCAATTGCAACATATCCCCAGTACTTAATATTGGAATTCCACATTCAATCGGTGAGTTTGACTGTGGAATAATTTATTTAATCATTTGAATTGAAACTAAAACTATAGAACATATGGTGAGTTTATTTTGTAGTCTTTTTCAAACCTGAATGTTCATTTTGATTAATCTAGGAGTGGCGAACTCTAAAATTGGACAGCTTGAGTGATTTATCACCCGGCAAGGGAAATAAATCACTCCTTTCAGTGATATTAGTTGTAAATAATATCGTGAGAAGGAATGTTTTCAAAAACCATTAGAGTTGATATTTTCCCCAGGCATATTTCTCTGGATTTTTCACTCTTTAGCATTTTATTTCTTTGTTACTATTTTTAGTTTGTTCCTTGTTTTAATACAGTTTAGAACAAAAACTAAAAAGATGTGTTGTTTCATTTTTTCCTTATAATAAATAACAAAATTTAAAAAAAAATAGAAAAATAGATACTCAATCCCACTACTGACAATAGTGGGGTCTTTACTTAGTTTTTATAAGACAAGTGGTCAAAATAGCCTTCCCTGTGTATTTGACTCTGCTTCCCACATATATAGTAGTTAGTAGGAATACAAATTTTAAACTTTGACCAGCTTTGATGACGGTCTAGGTCAAGTTTTTGGTGTAGTTTTTGGGGAAGGCATGTGTTGAGAGTCTAGGGTTATAATAAAATGAAAAAAATCATCAATAAAAATAGAGAAAAAAACATTAAAAAATCTTACATAAAAAATCTTTATAAAAATTACTGTGAACATTTTCTGCTTGTGTTACTTATTTAAATTCTTCTTGACATTGAGTGTGTTTTTTAATCTGAAAATTTAAAAAAAATGGATGAATTAGGACCACACTATGTTTGTTGTCGAGATTATGGACATGCTTCTTGGTAGTGTGATTATAACCAGCCACAATAGATTGATTACATTAAAGAACATGAAAAAATTGAATCTAATCTTGAATTTCTAGCTAAACTTGAATTAATTGAAACCAAACTGGATGCTAGGGAGAATAATTGGAACACCTGGTTTAACCAAACCCATGAGATTCAACTTAGAGATTCTCAAGAGCGAGGGAGAAGAATGAAAATATTGGAAAGCATGCTCTTGGAATTACAAAAAAAGGGTTAAATAACAAAAATAATTTGAAGAAAATAAAAAAATTGTTTAAAAATGTTTCTAAAATCAAGTGGAAGAGGAAAGTGATAGTGAAACTAGACAAGAAACCATTCTCTTTGAAAAAATCGATTCTATTAAAACAAATCTAGAAATAACCAACTCATTAAACAAAGAGAATAACATTTAAAATACAGTAATGAACTTTATTGCTGTTGAGTTTGAAAATTTTGAAGATAAATTGAAACAGATTGAAAATGAATGTCTAGTCCTCTTCATAATTCCTACAATAGAGAAAAATCATTGTTTTAGGAGTTTCTAAAAGGAAGTCATTCTGGTAGAAGAGATTTTTGAGAATGAAAATTTGAATGTTAAAAAATCTTCACCCAACTTTTCTGAATTTGTGAATAATGAGTCCGAACAAAATATTAGGAACACTTTCGAAGAGAACCTTAAGTTGGAAAACATAGAATCTGAAATTTTTGAAAATGAACTGAACACTTATCTTTCATATTTTGAACCTGTAAACCCAATAAATTCTAAAATATTGTTGGATGATGAGGATGAGGGAATGATATTTAAAGAAAGGCTAAATGATGAGTATTCGTTTCCTTATTCTCATAGTAATTTCTTTTCTGAAACTTTGCTCATTGAAATTGAAAACAGTGTTGATATATCTGGGGGTAAATGTTTACATTTGAAGAATCTTGAATCTCAATGTATTGATTCTGAATTGAACATTACTCCCCCTGATTTGAATTTTTGGAACACTCAAATGACCTAGTTTTAGTTATTGAGCCTTTTGAACATGGAATTGAGGTAGAGGTTGAGCACACACTTGAATTAGGTAGAACTTATTTTTATAGAAGTAGTAGATTTTCAATGTGATTTAACAGATGAGGATCTTTTGGAAGAGATTTACGACATTGTTAGACCTGAATCTGTTTGTGATAAAATAAATTCTCTTCCCAGTCTGTCACTTACATCCTCAAATATGAAGGGTGTTGAGCCTTTTCATGATACTGATAATAGTCCATAGGGGGAATAACACTTGTGTTCCATTGTCCATGATTCCGTTCAGTACTTAATTGAATTCCCTCTTGAACTTTCAAATCAGAATTTACCCATTTTCACCCTTGAATGTGAATTTGTTAGTGCTGAAGTTGAAGAAGATAGCTCTAAGGACATTGTCAAACCCTTTGAAGCATCTAATATATTGCTTCCTTTTCCAAAAAAGGTTAATATTGTCAAATCTGAAATAATTATGGATGTTGAGAGCACCATGTCCATTATTGCTAGTGGGTGCTGTTTGGGGATTTTTATAAGCTATGGGAGTTTTGTTGTGTTTAGCTTGGGATCCTACAATTTTCATTGTTATGTTAAAAATATTTGGGCCAAACACATGTGGTGGTTCCTATTAAGGAAACCACATCCACCTAGTGACTATGGTTATTAGTTAGGTGAGTGTGGCTGGGGAATTTAAACCCAGCGTTGCATAGGAGGCAACCCATGGTCTTTGTTACGTTAGTAAATAAAAATTTGTAATTAAATAAAGTCTAAATGAAGACTTTAAATTCAATGATTCTTGAGTGCCAAACCATGTTCTTTCTTTTGTTTTGACTTTTATTTCTATTCTTGTTTTACTTTGAATAAAGTCATCTTGTGTTGTCTCCTATGTGAACTGTCTCTGCTAGATTTTTGTTCCTAGTTTACATTCTATGTGTTTCTAGGATGATGTTTCTGTGACATTTAAGGAGTGGAATTCTCATGCTGAAGGAGTAATGGAAAATCTAGCCAGGGAAGTAACTTTCTATTAATTTTTATTTCATTATTCTGCTCCTTAATGAATTATAAAAAAATCTATTGCATGTCTTGTATGAAAATAAATTCTGCTTAAAAAATTCAGTTTCATGTTTATTGCCACTACAAAAGTCTGTTTTTATTAAAAAAAATTGCATGTTCCTATTGCTGGGAACTGAAATTCTTTGTTTAAAACCCATTCACTACATGAAATTAAGTATGGGGGGTACATGCTTGCTGTTAGTTGTGTTTTTAATTGGAACTGATTATTCTATAGGGTGTTTAGCATGCATCTTTCTGCTTTATTGAACACCCATTTGAATCATGCTTTGTTGAAATCCTTACACCCAATTAATTGTGCACCCACACCTTATATGCTACTTTTTAGCTATAATGGAAAATATTTTTCATTGGAATGAATGTTAATGCATATACTTGCTAACGAACCTGCTGTTAATTTATTCATTGTGGCAAACAATTTCTTTGAACTTCAATGTGACCTTCATAATTTTCATAAATCTTCTTAATTGAAAATTTGTTTTGAACCATAACTATCAAATGTTTCTTCTCCACTTTAGAATTCAAAATTGGGGACAAAGTTGATTTTTATGTGTGGGGGAGGTGGTCAATTCATGACTATGCTAAACTGTGCTTTAATGTAAACCCATCAATTCCCATTTCATTTAAAACGTTTTGTAAAAATGGATAAATTTTTTCAAATTTCTTTCAAATTTCTAAGATGTAAATTGTACTCAATTGGGTCTTTCCTTAGGAAAAGTTCCTGCTAGTAGTTAAGAACTGCTTAGAGTCTGAAATTAATGAGTTTGGATGATTGATGAGTTATTTTACTTAGTGATTTGATGGAAATTTGGTTTAGGAACTACTTCTAAAAGTGATATGGGTAACCTTTTAATGGAATTATGATCATAACTCTTGGAACTGGAAGTTTGATTCTAATTCTAGGGGCCTCATTCATCTTTTAATTATTAAAATTTATTTCTTTAATGATCCAATGGAAATTATTTTTATATAAAACTTTTTAAACTTGAGTAATTTGGGCATCTGGGATCCCACGACAAATATCTGAGACCTTATATGTTGGTTGCATTTCTGTTTACTATAAGCCCTCTGTTCACCATGAATAAGTGCTTATGCATAGTTCTTAGCACAATGAAACATGGCTAGGGAAAAATAAAATAAAGTGTCTAGGGTCAAAAATGAGTTCATAAAGGTGAGGATAATGATGAACGCCAAATGAAGAAGGGTACAATTGGATTATATGAAATTCATTTAGGTTGTATCAATAAGTTGATTAAAAAAATATATATTTATTTTCGGAACCAAGGTGAAAAATCAAAGTACAAAGTTCCTCAGTTAAGTTCTTAATTCCATTGATATTATACATCTTGTCATTCTTGGATTTAAACTTCATATTGGATTGAAATGAATCGTTATGTAGTATCAAATATGAGGCATGACATCTTCATTACTTTATGATTCATATATTTCTTGATTACTCTTGGATTATTTGTTCTAGGAAAAACACCATTTAAAGCATATTTTTCAAAAAGCATGATGATAGTTTATGTCCTCTATTTTTAAATGGATGAACATGTTACAGTGTTTTCTTAATCATAAATTCACTTTATTGTTTTTCAAAGAAAATAAGACATGGGATTGTTTGTGGACAAACAATGCTTATGCGTGGGGGAATTTGATGTGGATCTATTTATTCATAGTTTTTCCACATCATTCATTTAATTTTTATCAATTTAATTAATTATTTTAACACTTATTAATAAATAATGGAACTTATTTATTTTTATCACTACATCTCTTAATTAAACATTTTTATAATTAAATATGTGTTTTAGACCTTTTATATAGTCTTTCTAATTATTCCAAATTTATTAACTTACTTTTTAGATTAATATTCTTAATTTGATAATGCTTTAATAATTTAGAATGTTATTATTTAATTAATTGTTCACTTTTATTTTCATTAGTTTAATTTAGTTTTTAATTTTGAACTTTACCCTTTAATTTAAATCAATTGACCTTATTTTTTAACTGGTTCAATTATTCTGCTAAGTAAATAAATTTAATTTAAAGTTTAATAAAGTACACAGTTTTTAATTTTATGCTTTCATTTCATCATCTAACTAATTAACTTTTTCGTTTAACATCTCTAGTTAATTCTAATTATTTTAATTTTATGTTTACGATTAATTATATGTAGGTGTTCTGCATTTATTTAGACATATATTTAATTAATCTTAACATTTATTTTCTTAGTTAATAATTAAGTCACCTTTATTTTTAATTTGTTAAATAATTTAGTTAGTTTTTAGTTACAGTTAATTATTTAATCTTAAACAATATAGTTAAATTCTCTTTTATGTTAATTAATTAATGTTTTACCATTTTATTGTTTTTTTTAAATTAATTTTTATGGATAACGTTTCAATTTTTCTATCGGAGAGTCGTCGCACAGATGTTGCATCACACAAATTCTTTTTCTCACTAATCTTCTGTCACATCGAAGATTTTTATAATTATCGGTGAGTCGTGACTCACCGATTACTTTGAAATATCATTGGTCTCTCACCTCTCACAGATGTTGCATTGCACCAATCCTTTGCATCGGTTTCGGTCTCTCTTTTTAAAGTATTGGTGATTCGCTTTTTTTTCATCGATGTGTCACACACCGATACATTTTTTAACTAATGGTTTCTCACGACGCACCGAATTTTTGACTCACCGATACTTATTTATTTTTTATCTTTCGGTGTATTGTTTTTATTTTATCTTTCGGTGAGTTCTGATTTTGTTTTAAACTATCGGTGAGTCGATGAATTGCTGATCCACACTCCCATCGGTGTAATGGACTCACCGATACTTTTTATTTCTATTTTCTTTTAACTATCAGTGACTCACTATTCTCTCTCACACACACACACCGATAGTTCATGTTTTTACTCCAACCTTTCCACTACCGCAGAATCTGCAACCACTACTAGATGCGATGAACCACAAAGAGGAATAGTGGCCGCTGAAACATGGGGAATGCTGCTGAGTTGGTGTAGGTAGTTCTTGAACCTAAACCTCTGTTGGGGTGCAGCGGAGGTGCGTGGTACCTCAAACACACAAAAAAGTGATGAAAAACGAAGCAACACGCAAGATTTAATGTGGTTCGGTGATTTGCCTACATCCACGGGAGAATCAGCAGGGCGTCACTATATTTCTCTCATCTCTGAATCTCGTTGGAGGATTACACATATATAAAAATTACAACAGATTTATCTCTTCATAAAGAGGAATCAAACATAATTTTTAAATGGTTGTTGGGTATATCATCTACCCATGAGATATCCCCCCTCCGCCCGCTGCAGTCCACCGAGTCGGCTGCCCACTATGGAAGAAGCTGTATATCTATGATGTCGGTTGCCGACAGTTTCTCTTCCCTGCTGAAAAATCCACCCCACATTGGAAGTGGCCCCCACAAATCTCCCCCTCATGACCAATTTGGGCTAGAAGATTGACATGCAGTCTCCTTGCAGGGGTCAAAAAATTCATCAGCAAATCGAACACGTTTCTTCACACCAGATGACATGGCACTTCCACCATCTTCACTGGATCTCGGGCTGACTGTGGTCCCCATAAAATGATACAACCCTTGGGACTCCTTCCCAGTAAACATCACCGCATCCGCACATGAGACTTCCAACACTCCACCTTCTATGGAAATCTTGAACCCTCTCCCATCGAGCCTACTCAATGATATCAAGTTCCGTCTCAACCTCAGAACAAATTTCATGTCAGCGAGTTTATGAACTCCTCTATCGGGTGTCATCAATTTCACCATCCTGAATCCTCGAACCTCGCATGTTGACCCATCACCAAGTCGCACCAAGTCTCGCACCTGCTGAAAAGTATCAAATGTACCTATCATCGTACATATGTGTGTCGAGCTCCCCGAATCCAGAACCCATCCATCTTCTTTTGGATTTTGAGCACGCTCATTTTTCCTCTTTAGAAATCGGCATTCCCGCTTCATTTGCCCATATCTTTTTTAGTAATGCCACTGCACTTCTCCACGATCAACTCTCCCATCTGAGAGAAAGCTTCCCGTTGTCACGTAGATTTCATCATCTGCTAATAATCCTGTGATGTTCACATCCTCCTCTTCAACTTTCTTCTTTCCAGCAACATACTATTTGCGCTCTCCACAATCACTTTTATAGTGACCTTTCTTCTTAAACCAGAAACACATGGTTTTTCTAGGATCACGCCCTCTGAATTTTGGATACCATTCTTTACCTTATGATTTTCGATGTCGGCTCCTCCCATGCTAATCATATAGCATCGCCATGATTGGCTCGCTTGAATGCATCACGGGTCTTCGAAATGCCTCCGAATCTTGAAGTGACACCATCACATCGTCCAGCTTCAATGTCTCCTTCCCCATGAGCAATGCAGTCACAAGCCCATCAAATGAGCTTGGTAGTGATGAAAAAAGAAAAAGTGCTTTGTCTTCTTCTCAAACCTTCACACCGAGCCCCAATAACTGTGTCAAGATCTTATTGAATTCTTTGGTGTGATCCAACAAATTCGTTCCCTCATCCGTGCGCAACTGGTACAATTTCTTCTTTAAGAACAACTTGTTGGTCAACGACTTAGCCATATACCGCTGCTCCAACTTCTTCCAGATCTCCTTCGGTGAGGTCTCGTCCAACACCGAGTATTTTACCTCATTCGCCAGACATAGCCGAATTGTGCTGATGACCCACATCTCGAGCTCTTCCCAATCATCGGCGCAAGTTGTCTCGAGATTTTCTCCAATCAACGGTCTGATCGTGCCCTGCTTCACCAAGAGATCTTTCATCATGATTTTCCACAATCTGAAATTGTTTTGACCATCAAACTTCTCGATATCAAATCTGGGTAGTGCTCCGCCACCCGTCATCGTTGTTGTCGCAAAATGCGACCGCCACTGTCGATGTCGTACCTTTATGTTACCACCTAACAGAGTGTGAATTCTGAAAAAATAACTGTACGAATGTGTCCGGAACGGTCGAAATAGTTGGAATCGGCTCCTAGATTGCCGAAATCGGACACCAACTGACCAAGATTTGGTCAAAACACGTTCAATGGTCCAGATCACCTATTGATGCGGCGCTGACGTGGCACACCGGAGTTCTACTGGAAACTCGCCAGAATTGTAGCTGGCGGTGTGAACAGTACCGTCTTCTCTGGCACGGGGGTACTATTCACCCGTGAGTTTGACCAATCATTGACCGAGCCTATCGGGCTCGTTTCAGCTCCGTTTTTATCACCGCTTGCCCCGTTGGAATTGTCTCACCGGCCTCTTCACGAATCTGCCGTCAGAAATATTTTCTGACCACTTTCAATTTTCTAGACACCTGAAAATTCGTCTCTGCCTCTCCGTCTCACCTCTGTTCTCTATGACTCGCCTCTGATACCACTTGTTGGGGCGCAGCGGAGGTGCGTGGTACCTCAAACACACCAAACAGGGATGAAAAACAGAGCAACACGCAAGATTTAACGTGGTTCAGCGATTTGCCTACATCCATGGGGGAATCAGCAGGGCGTCACTATATTTCTCTCATCTCCAAATCTCGTCAGAGGATTACACATAAATAAAAATTACAACAGATTTCTCTCTTTATAAAGAGGAAGCAAACATGATTTTTCAACGGTTGTTGGGTAGATCATCTACCCTTGAGATATCCTCCCTCCGTCTGCTACAGTCCACCAAGTTGGATGCCCACCATGGAAGAAGTTGTATGTCTATGAAGTCGGCTGCTGACAGTTTATCTTCCCCGCTGAAAAATCCACCCCACATTGGGAGTGGCCCCCACAACCTCGCACCACCGGAAGAAGAAGGAAGAATTTAGTCTGCCATTGTGTCATGAATCGCCTGAATCATCTGCGATGCTCTATCCAGGAGATGAGAAAAGAGGTCATAGTGATAGATGTGCGCATCACTGTTGTGTCGCAGCAGAAATGAGAATCCACATACCCACCTCTGCAGACCGGTGTCTTGAAGAAGATGAATCCAAATACCTAGTTCTTTTATTCCAAACTTCAGTCGTCACCTGGATCGACCTCGACGTCACTTGGAGTAACCCATTAGCTACACTATTGTGACCTGCTGAAGATTGAAGCCTCACCAGGCTGATGAGAGCAAAGGGAATCGCCTGCCCATGTCACACCGCATCTGCAGGAACTGGAGCCATGGACCGACTTGGAAGAAGAAGACTAAAACCCTCCCTTCCACTTGGCTGCGCAGAAAATATTTGGGGGAGAAGATAAAAAAATAATAATAATAAATAACTCAAAAGAAGACTTTAATAAAAGCTTAAAAAAATTTAAAAATAACTTTATTTAGATTAAAACTAAAACATAAATGTAAAAAACATTAAGATAAAATATTAATAGAACTTAATTATTAAATAGTAAAAATTATTAATTCAATTTTTCAGCAAATAAATCATTTACTAATTAACTAATTATAGTTTATAAGAACTAAAAGAATTGATAACAAGTTATAAATTAAAATATTTACTTAAATTTAATTATTGAAAAAAAAATTAAAATGGATTTATTTAAGCAACTATAATTTACTTTAGTAATATTAATTCATCAATTACTCAATTAATTAATAACATTAAAATTAATGTTAATCAAGTAAATTATTAATTTAATAATAATAATATATAAAATTTATTAAACTAATTTGTTTAACTAATTGATACATTACTCGTTAATACTCAACTTTTAAAAGAAGAATAATCATTTTTAAAATCATTTAATTCAATAGTAACTTATTATTAATTATGTTAATAAAATAATTTATTAAATAATTTATAATTTAGAAACTTTTTAATTGTTTTTTAGATTTATTTATTTTATAATGACTCTATTTATATTTAATTAAACTTTCTTCATGTTTTTAACAGCTCTGTTTTTTAATTAAACTTTCTTTATGTTTTTAACTGCTCTGTTTTGCGATTTCTTGTACAGGTTCATTCAAGAGTCAAAAACACATCCTAGTGCACTTAACTAACTCTTCCGGAGTTAGTTACTTGAGAAAAACTTGTGCGATGTGCCAGTGGTGAAAAAAGAACCTGTGTTTGGTGCACAACTGAGGGACTTCTGAAGTCGGTGGAAGCATGTGGTGACAAGTAGCAGGTGACAGTTGATATCTAAAACAGGGCAGTAGCAGATTTTCAGAGACGCTCATTCAATCCAAAAACACACCAGATGCAAGGAGGGAGAATTCATTCGATCATTCACTTGGATCAGAGCAAAGAACCTGGAGCACTTCTCAGAGAGCCATTCTTCGAATTTCCAAGTGCCAAGAATGGCAGCAATTAATACTAACAGAAGGAGTTTTCTTCCTCTGTTATCTTTCAATTATCTTCCTCTGTAATTGAATGATTTTAGTATATGAAATAGAGATGATGATAGGCTAAATACTTCCAGTTTGGGGTTTAAATTGAATCTACTGGTTAATCTTCCTTTTTCTTTCCCTTTATCATTTTAAATGTGATCGGCATTGATTGGAAAGATCAGTTCTGATTGCATTCAATTGCAACGTATCACAAATACTTAATCTTGGAATTCCAAATTCAATTGGTGAGTTTGACTGTGGAATAATTTCTTTAATAATTTGAATTGAAACTAAAACTACAGAACCTACGACGATTTTGTTCTATAGTCTTTTTCAAACCTGAATGTTCATGTTGATTAATCTAGGAGTGGTGAACTCTAAAACTGCTCTACTTGAGTGATTTATCTCTTGTCGAGGGAAATAAATCACTCCTTTCAGTGATATTAGTTGTCAATAATATCATGAGAAGTAATGTTTTCAAAACCAGTCGAGTTGATATTTTCCGTGGGCGTATTTCTCTGGATTGTTCACTCTTCATCATTTTATTTCTTTGTTACTGTTTTTAGCTTGTTAATTGTTTTGATACAGTTTAGAAAAAAAATTAAAATATGTGTTGTTTCATTTGTGCTTTATAAAAAATAACAAAATTAAAAAAAAAGAAAAATAGAAACTCAATCCCACTGCTGACAATAGTGGGGTCATTAGTAAGTTTTTAGAAGACTAGTGTTCAATATAGCCTTCCCTATGGGTTCGACCCTGCTTGACACATAAATAGTAGTTAGTAGGAATATAAATTTTATACTTTGACTGACTTCAATGATGGTCTAGGTTAACACCCAAGAGCAAAAATCCACTATGTTTACCTCATTATAAAAATTCTTCAGGTTTATACACTTAAAACCTTGGAAAATTTAAAGGATCTATGAGTGTTTTTCATTGGTGGATCACATCGAAGGATAATGGGTGATCAGATGGAGGTGGATCAAGAGGAAGAAAATTCAGTGAGACTTATCCTTTATTATTGAAAGATATATTCACCAAATATTTATCCCAATCAAGGTAGGACTCATCAATTATGTATTTTTACCCTTTTTATTAAAGGATTTAGAATAGATATTTTATCAACTTTTGATCTGTGTTCATACTCCCTTCATATGAGCTCATTTATTTTTTTATCTATTATTTTTTATATGCCATGATATTCATCCAAGATATCCTTGATTAATGATCATCATCTAGGAATGCTTGGAAAATGAAATTAGAGCCTTTTTTTATGCCTTTCCCTTCCCATTATTTTTATTATTCACCATTGGACCATGGGGTCACAGTTCGACATTGTTGGGGTATATTCATGCATAATCGAACCTTAGGATTCATGGTAATTTGGTGAACGAAAAAAGGACAACTATTTTTAGGATGGATCAGGATGGATTGTGGGTGATACTTTATGGATCCAGGATCCGTGAATGATGAAAGGTGATAGGATGCACATGGGATGCGTGTGGGACTTCTAGTAGATTATCAGATTCTATTTTCAGGCCATCAGAGGCCAGGAAACTTTTATTGAAGGATTTCCTCCTCAATTTCAAGTAGTCAACATGTGCGATTCATATCGATGAGCGCATATCTGTATAGCATGTGAAGATCGAAAAGTTTCTTTGAAAAACCACAGTATACTCTTTGTAGTTGGAAAGAACACAATCCATGTACCTCATTTTATAAGGAAACTAAGGTTTTTATCTATGTTATGGATCACACATCATGTGGTTAGGACCACACACAATCGGACCCTACCTAGGTAGTCGGTATGTGTTCAAGTTGTCACACTCTCAAGGATCCCTTGCAGTCAAACACATCAGGTACTCTTGGAGTACTGGGGCATGGGATGACACCCCAAAATAGCTAGAAATATATCCAGTTACACGGGAATTGGTCAATGTGTACATGAACATTTTGGATAGAATGGATAGGCCCCGAGTGGCTGAGACATTCCGTTTATGTCCAATACACACCATATGCAATGACATGGCCTCCAAGCCATGTCCATGGGAGAAAACGACTAGGAAATGAGGTAGGTTCATATATCATATACAGCCCTATACACATCTTTTAATCCCTCAATTGACCTCATCCCCAAATATCTCCTTCATTTGGAATAAAATTTTAGCCCGTGTGTTGAATGTCCTAAGGGTTTTCCTATATAAAACATGATGGTGGACTTTGTTATGAAATATGAGATGTTCCTTGAGATTTTATGAGAATTAAAATTCTTTAGGTGACTCTTTATAATCAAAATGATCATGGTTGGATCATAAGAGATATGTTAGGGATAGTACTACCCTATTGCACCCTGGTGCATGGTCCCCATAATCTTTATACAGATAAAGATAGTACCCCCTACACTGGGAATAGGACCTCAATCAATGGATTGGTACTACCTTGTATTTGAACTTCGGTGGTGATCGAGTCCTCCATTTGTGTTTTGACTCCCTCAGTTGTGTAGCAGGGTAGCGAGGAGTGGACCCCCACACAGATTTGGGTGAGGTTGCATTTGATGATGGGCATCGATGATGGGCTTTTGGAGCTAAATTCTTACTCATCGACTTTGGCTAACATATGAGATAGTGATCCCCTATCTCTCTCATTTGGGATTATTTATGATCATATATATGTATTGAGTTTCATTTCCATCTTTCTTTGGGATGATATGACTGCTATTTTTGTATCTTTATATAGATCCTTTTTAAGTTTTTGGGGTGTCCTACTGGGTATGTATATACTCACTACTTCATGATATTTTCCCACACATGTCATGTCTTATACAGATGATGGATAAATCATTAGTGAATTTTGTGGAGCATAGTGATACTTGGGTGAATTGACCATTTATGGTGGTCGATCTTAGATATCATGAGTAGGGATCTCTTGGATTTCTTTATTTCTAGTTTTTTTAGGTTGGGACTACTTTTCTGATTATGTGTGTATTTTTACCCTTTACACTTTGGTTTTATTCTATCATACTTTGATGTATTCTCTAGATGTTATTGCATGTGCGGTTTACTCTAAGTGTTATAGTCTTTTATTTTTCCTCTACACTATCTCATTGAGACTAATGGGAGTCTGCGTAAAACTACTTTATGAAAAGGCCTCCTATTTCACATTGTGACTTATTAGGGATTATCACCAACCCCTAGCCAATTGGAGGTAGGTTTGGGGTTATCGCAGCTCGATCTTCAACCAACTAGGTGGGCCTTTTCGGTTGGGTCATTAAATTTTTTGTTCTTTGTTTTGATGAATTTAAAACCACCAATCCATGTGCATTAATGTTTAGTTTATTATTTTAATATAATATATGATTTACATTCTTATTCTCATAAATTATATTATGTGATATATAGTTTTTATATTATTTTTATTTTATATCTTATTATATGATTTAATATATTCATGAATTAATATTGTTAAAATGGTTCATTATTTTGAATTATTAAAAAAATTGGTCTTTATTATGCCTTATATAAGTATTTTTGAAATTCCATATTTTTAAAGGAATATTTCAATTTTATGTGGTTATTACATTTAAAACATAATACTATTTATTCTTTGAGGGAGATATATGATCAATTAATAAAGTATGCATAGATTTATTTTGGTTATTTATTCATATGAGTAATTGTTTTATGATTTTATTATATGCATGATATATGTGAAATTTTTAATGTGTTATGTGTTTATGGGGATTATTATTTTATTTTCATGGAGTATAAAATCAGGAAAAAATCATTACTAAACACCACATGAATAATGAATGCCAATTGAACTGGAGTTCATGCCCCATGCACTTCAATTCAAGAATATAAATCGTTATTGGAACATCATGATATGGTAATAGCTATTAACACCAAAAATAAAATAACCACCAAGAAACCCAAAACAGAGCACATGGAATATGAGAAGGATTCACTTCCTACCACTCTAACATTGTTAACACAAGCCACCTAAAATACCATCGCATAAAACTAATGATGGGGTATTGTGTAATTTGTTAGGTGGAAGTAGAGGAGGAGTTTTTAAAATAATGTCATTAAACATAAAGTGAAAATCTAGCAATGAAACTGAAAGAAACAAATGACAGGAAACCTTAACCAATTAGTGGGCTTCAAGAACAAGAAGAACCAAAAATTATAAATACTATGTATATTTGATTAAAAAAAGTAATGATAAAAAAACCTTCAATCAATGGACGATTTGAACAAAAAATTGAAGGTTGAGGCAGAAGGGTTCATCTTCTGCGATAGCTGGAATGAAATAAGAAAGTGATATGTCTATTAGGTTTATTTTAAAATAATCTAAATGGTTTTATCAAAACTATTTAAAATGAAATGACAAAATATTCCTTCATCTGTTCCAAACTAAACAATTCTTTTTATCAATTCCAATTGATATCTTTTATCACCTTTAAATTTATATCTGATGAAGTATGTATTTATCATCACTGAATTTAGCATTGAAAAACACAAAAAATAATTGCCTAGATGTAAGAGGGGTGTTATACATAAGGATAATATCATATGACCACTTCATGAGAAATGGACCACCCTAACACAAGGAATGGATACATTTAAGTGAGGTGGAGTTACCCTTTAGCAGCACTAGGTTTATCATATATAAAGTTTAAATTTAATGCTAATAAATAATAGTTTATAAAATTTGAAAAAAATTATAAATTGCAATAAATTAATAATTATTGAAATACATTGGGTAAAGCTCTAAGGCCCAAAACCATTTATTAAAAGGAAATAAAATGTACAAGGGGAGAAAGGGACATATATGATATAAGCTATCTGTAAAAAAAATAATCATACAATGATAATACCAATGAGGATTATTGAGATGAAGTACTCATGCTATGATTAGAGGCTCATCCACCCTGAATAATGGGATTCAAACCAATTATCCATGTCTTAGCCTAATTCTATGGCCCACCTCCATCTTCTAAAGGCTCATCAAAAAAATCAACCTTTACATCTTTTGATTCAGATACACCAACACTTCAGTTCCCATAATCATCACTATTATTAATATAAAGAATCTAAAAATAATTATGTGTTTGATCCTTCCTCCTTGCCTTTAATGAGGATAAATTTCTTGATTTTTCATATTTTTCATCAATAACTCCTTTGGGAATTTCCCTAGGATAACTCCCTGAAGTTACATCTTTTGCTGGAGTACTAGGACCCACTGTCAAAAACCCTAGAACACTTTCTTATCATCATTGATGTTGGACCAATCACCTTCTTGGAATCACCAACAGCTGCCATAATTTACACTAGACTCCCATGATGTGTAATTGAAGGTGCATCAGTAAGACCACCAATAAGGAAATTGGGGGTAGACACAAAATCACCAAGCTTCTCCACTTCCATGGCATCAAAGAAATTTTCATTTGGATTTCAAAGCACCTAATCACTCTAATTAAGAGCCTCTATAATTGGATTATTATCATTCATTCACCAAGGAAAATCCAAAACAACAATTAAAATATAAGATACAATTAGTTTGACCACATAAAGATTCAGATACAAGGCTTGGTCTTATACTATAATAGGCCTTATAGTATCTAAAACACTAGGGTGAATAGTAACCATCGAAGGGACAGTGACCTCAACCTTCTTGCCAGTGCCATGGGCTGATGTTGAGGCTTATTGAGTACTAGGTACAAAATTAACTATGTATCCTCTATGATGATCAGAAATAGAGGCAGGTAACTTCATTGGTGTCCTTGATAAATAAGTGACCACTATTATTTCTTCCCTTAACCATTAGAAGAATCTAATATCTTTTCCTTTCATGACTACATATCCACTTCTTTTGTGAAGTAGGATAACTATAGTATTGACCATCAATAGATTAATTAGATTACATGTTAGTCTCTAGACAAATTTTATTCCAAAAATAATTACCAACACAGATAAAATTCCCATAAACATCCTCTTCATACACAATGTCATCCCATGACCTTGAAATACTTGACTGAAGCTGTAGATTTGGTGAAGTTTCCTGAACACCATGATTTTTTAGGTCATGATTCTACTTCAATGTTTTAGGATCATCAGATGGATCATGCCTTATATTTTTAGGATCATTTAATGAACAAATATCATTAGTCTCCGTATGTTGTGAGACACCAAAAAATCTGAGATTTTCTTTCATGTTGGACCTGATAATCTGAATACATTAATGGGATTCTTATCCATCTTTCTCTTTTAGGGGACATCCCTCTCCTCATGGACACTCTGAGAATAGAAATATAAGGTAAGGTTCTTTATACAAGTTGATTTACTATGATATTTAATATTATAATACAAAGAAATAACTGGAACCTTTTCATTCCAAATTCATAAAGAGAAATTGTCAGCAATATTTTAGACGAAACCCTTTTTAACTAAGGTGGAGAAGAGATTAACATCCACCATCATATGTGCATAGTGACTAAATTTGATTTTATCTGTTCTTTTATCCATCATTATTTTCACATCGATAGATAATTCAATATCATAGATAATTATTGGTAGTCATAGGATCCAATCATGGCCCTAAACTCAAATAAATAAATGAATGGAGTAATTTTCATCCTTAACAGAATTGAAATTGTAGTCCCACCCTTGAATGTAAAAATACACTAGCTTGAAGGATGCATAACCAAACCCCCAAGACTTCATCTAAAATTCATCTAATGTAAATAATAGATGAAAATATCCATAACCTATCAAGATATATCTCCAAGATATAAAACCCCAAATAGAAGAAAAATGATAGAATATATGTTTAATCCACAATGTCTTAGAAAACCTTGGAAGAATTAAGTGAGATATAATAAACTGCTTACCTTACTCAATCCATTCTGAGATGTCATCCTAATTAGTAACCACAAGGTCAACTATGCCCTTTTTCTAAATCTTACAAGTGTATGAATACTTAAATATGGATACAAATTGTTTCCTAATTTCATCAGATCCTTCAACATTTCTAAACAATCACTCATGACCACCACTAGAGTCATCTGAGTGTCTAGGTTTCTTAACCAGTCTGCCAATTGGAAAGGCCCACCATACAAAAAATCCATACCCATATAGTGAGGAAGCTAATTAATCAAAAAAGAGCCCAAGTTTTCAGCATCATTTCCATGGAAGATCTCATGGGTTTTCATCCTCCCAAGAATTATATTATTAGGTTACAAGGACTTTTCAGGCATCACACCATGACTTTCAAGGGGCCCAACCCAACATCGGCAGGTCATCCACCCCAAACTAAATATGGGCTTGGTAGGACTCAAAAAATATATTGTTCCATTATCGAGGAGTGTCCACCTTACATGGTACCAATTAACAAACCCTCAGTCGGAAATTACAAATTATATAGGCATGAAAAATAATAAACTAAAAAATTATATTATAATAAAAGATAATAAAAATTAAAAATTAATTTTTATTATTAAATGAATATATAATATAAATTATCTAAATTTAAAAAATATAAAAAATTAAAATATAATATAAAAATTATAATTTAATATTATTAAAAATGAATAAATAATATTAATTATGTAAATTTAAAAATATTAAAAATGAATAAATAAATAAATTATATACATTTCAAAAATAATATAAATAAATAAATATTTAAATAAAAATAAATAAGTTTTAAAAATTTTATTTTAAAAAATGATTTACAGTAAAAAACTAATTAAAAAAGTAAAAAGAATAACTGTATAAATATTTTAATTAAAAAGTATTAAAAATATATATATATATATATTAATTATGTTAATCAAAAACCTATTAAAAATATTAAATATTAAAAAATATAAATTTGGAAGGCCTCATCCCTCCAAAGATACCCCACCTAGGTCAACAATGAAGGAAGGGAGAAAATAATGCTCGAACTCCGTCTTTAATAAGCCACAAGTTGACAACTAGCATCGAATGTATATCAATCATACACATGGGTGGAATTAAATTTTATATAAATTAAGAAGTAAGATATAAGGAGGATAAACTGAAAAACAACACCATGCATAAACCAGAAGAAATCCCAATACATGTAGTGTCATATATTCACTGAAAGGAAAACTTAAGTACCAAAAGTAATACTAAGAAGTGACAAATCAATAACTCATATGAACTTGCCAACGAGCTTGTACCCTAGTGGTATAAGATCATGCTTGGAATCTAAGAGACCCAGAATCAAATCCAGTTAGGGGGGGGAATTTCTGGGGTACTGTAGCAGTATTTGTAGTAGGGGTACTGTAGCAGTATTGTAGCAGTGGCGGGAACTGTAGCAGCAGTATCACTGTAGTGACGGAGCGACTGTGCAGGTACTGTAGTGGCGACAGTATTGTAGTAGGTACTGTAGCAGTGCGGGTACTGTAATAGTACTTTTCACCAAGGGGTCCTTGGGACTTCGGGCTATGTAATGGGTCTCCATATACCCTGTCTAAAGTGGTCTTTGTATAAATTATAAATTGAGGCTTTGGCCCCAAACTTTTAAAAAAATAACTCCTATGTACCAGTAACATCCTATCTGATGAAAAACCAATTCATGTTGACCATAAAAAATGGTTTTTATATACTTAAGGTGATAATAACATGTATATTTAGTAGGATCCTCCATGAAACCTCTCATTTGAAATGTGAAAGAAGTATACTAAAAGCCCAATGAATAAAAAATGAAATGAACTCATCACTTAAATAGGCAATATTAATATCACCGTACTAACCATGTCTCACTCACCAAATAATGAATTCAATTAAACCATTCTATATCAAAATCATAAATATAAAATATGGTACCCCACTTCCACTTACTCACTATTTTTTTCTCTCATTCTCATATTCCACACATCTTGTGGTCATCCCTTACATTAGTAAGTCAACCCTAATGTGAGTCAGGCCACAAATTACCTATATCAGTCTCATATAGGGACCAAAATATCATGTTGGTATCAGTCCACATATCCATCTCATCATCATCACTATCCCATTTATAACCATGTGTATTTCTAGAATCCACTATAGCCTATGTAAATTCATTATTCCTCATTCCATCACAGCCCATGCACATACACTTGTGAGCAGATGGAGCCACCATGACTAGATAAAAGAATGTTCTATACCTCAATACAATACAAATTGCACATAAATGTATAGTAAATATAATTCATCATGGCCTTGGTTGGAATGCACTGTGTACCATAATTCAATATTGACTAGGATAAACCTACTCAATTATACGTCCAAAGAAAATGTAAGGGAAAGTGAGAAATCATCCATTAATTACCTAACTATCCTAGATTTAAGAAAACCCACCCCCACCCCCACCCCCCCACACACAAAAATTTAGGTGTCAGTTTCCCACTAGACGTAGGTGGGATAGAAAATGAAATTATAAAATATAAATAATATAGCACACAAAAGGCATTAAGGGAAACTACTGAAACTTGGAATATTCTTCCACTATCATCACAAAAGACCCACAACTTCCCCAAATTTAGACTAGATATATAACAAGAACTCAAACATCATGATATAATTAATTGATTAATTAAAAATAAATTAATATTATTTGAAGTTTAATAGTTTAATCTTCTTTAGCCAAGTGTTGATGAAACTTTAAATTCTCTTGCTTATATTCTCAATTATACCAACATCATTAAATATAAATTAACCATTTTTTTACATCCAATAAGATTTATTAAACCACATTATAGATTCCATATTTCATACCCATGCTCCTTGGATCATCCCATTCACCCATCCCATTTTTTCCATTAATATGATTTAAATCGTCTAACATCACTATCATTAACAACACCCCATCCCATGGGATATTAATTTTTTCATTTATCATTATTAAAATATCTAGGTACTCTAGGACTCCACATAAGATGCCACATCATAACTTCATATTTCATGCATAGAGTATGACTGTTTCAAGCAGTGGGAAACTAAAAAATAACATTCAGCCAATATTCCATCAATCAAGAATCAAGTAAGAAAAAGCCTCCACAAGAAAGCCATGACCTAAACCCATCTTGAACACCCCAATTTCCCACACTATTTTTTGTAACATAAACTATCCTACCATCACCAACATCATTCATCATTTCACCCATCTCACACATCCCATTACCAATCAATCAAATCAATAATCAGTCCAACAGCCCTGAGCCTCCAGCCCATTTATTATCAAGAAATCAACACACATAAGTTTATAAATAATCACAAAAAGTATCTCAAAGTTCCTAGATCATACATAAATTTTAAAATTATTTTACATGGACAATAAAGTCAATAAGGCTATAGATTCAAGGCATACACGCCCTTCACTACAAGAATTGGCTCACATAGCCCCAAAGCATTTATCATAGAAAAAAACCATTTTAATTCTTATATTGAATTAAATAGTTTATTATTTATAGTTTTTCATCAACAAGAAATATTGAACTTATAAAAAATTAGCAGTTATGAACAACATAAAAATTCATTTAGAACTGATTACATATTCCACCCAGAACAAGGAAGGATGAATATCCAACTAATATTCCTCCTTCATTAACCACAATATTACAATTATTTTTTATTTAATATTTTTATTATATTTCCATCAAAATTAATAATAATAATCATAAAAATATCCAAACAAAAAAATATAACATGCAACTTTATAAAAACTCAAGGCATCAACAAGAAAAAAAAAGTGATCAAAAACCCAAACCACAACATCATTCTTCCTTAAAATTATTTGTTCATAACTTTATTAGGTTAATTCTACTACTACCTAAAGGATTAATGTATTATAATCTTATACATTCCCTTTACAATAATGAGAGGTTTCGTATCCCATACAATAACATGAATGTCTCTATGTTCTTAAAGAAATAATAGAACATCAAGTGGCAAACATAGATTACCTCTCTCATGGGGAACCAATAATCCGTAAAACACTAACCCAATAAGTTCCAAACATCAAAAATCGACAGAAAAAAAAAATAAAATTGAAGAGAAAACCCCATTATGTCATATAAAAAGAATCAATTAAGAGAACAGAACTATCAAAAAATGGAAAATTTCCTCAGATCACCATGGATCGATCTTTATAAGACATGGGTTGAATTTGATCGTAAGGGATTCAAACACCTTTGAAAAATCTCTCATGGTCTCCTAGGGTTCGATAAAGGGGGGAATAAGATAAAATCAAGGGTGATCCCCACCTTATAACCAATTTGGTAAAACCACATTCACAGTGTGAAAGGATACTTCATTCCTTGAATTCGCCGAATCCCACATCTGCCAAATATTGAATTGCATCATTCCTAATACCAAAAAATTCATTAATGTCATGAAGAACCAATTCAAACTGTAAATTTCTTCTAGGAAAATGAATTGAATTCCACCTTGAAATACTCTAGGTTGTGTACTAGAATTAAAGCTGTGAATCGCAATTCACATCGTGAATACGGATTTCACACTGTGAAGCCCTCCTACAACCGGGTTTCTAGCTTCCAACCACTCTTTCCTAACTCTAGCTCATAAAGGAAAGACCTGGTAAAAACTAATCCCTTGTAAAAAATGTATAAACAAATATTAAAATGAATATATTATAGAAATATTAAATCAATAAATGTTAAAAATGAATTAATTACAAAAATATTAAAAGATAATAAGTATTAAAAACGAATAGATAATAATATATAAATATATATATATTAAATTGTATTAAATATTGTAATTAATAATGAATAAATTGAAAAAATATTAAAAAATGAATTAATAATTCTCATTATATAAATTAATTACATATTAAAAATGAATAAATATTAAAATAATATATATATATATATATATTCAAAATACATTTAAAAAAAGAGATGTATATTATAATACTAATTAATAATGAATAAAAAAATTGTGTAATGATTCAAATATAAATATATTAAATTCAAAATAAATAAATATAAATTATATAAACTACATACATATTAATAGTTTGGAATGTTATCATTTAAAAATGTTTAATTAACTTTCAAAAATTAATACATTACAAAAAATGTAAAATGGATTAATATTAAAAAGGAATAAATAATATTAATTATATTAGTTATAGAAATATTATAAATGAATAAATATTAAAATCATGAATAAATATTAAAAATTACATTTAAATTCAAATGATTCACAATGAATTACTTATTAAATATGAATAAGTAATGATTTTATAAGATTTAAATACCAAAATATTAAATTAAAAACGAATAAATATTAATTATATAAAATTCAAACATATTAAAATATTAAATATTAATAATTAATAATTTAAAAATAAATATAAAAATTTAAAAATAATAATATTTTAATATTATGTGTATATATATATTTACATTAATTTCAATTAAAAAACCAAATGACTTTTCTAGTTATTGTGTATATGTATACATATGTATATGTATATGTATATATACTAAAATGAGATATGTCGAATTGAAATAAAAAATAACTTTCCCTATTATATAATAATATATACATATACATATAAACTAATATACACCTTACATGCATACACATACATACATACGTATATATACATTGACATAGACATGCATACACATACATACATGTACATGCACGTACACACGTGCATACACATACACATAGATACAATTTCATACACATACATACACATACATACACATACCTACACATTCATTCACTTACTACATAAATATAAAGATACTAGATAAACATACACCTACATACTTATGTATATAGATCCACATAAATACACATAGACATGGGCATACATGCACATACATACATGTACAATCACATATGCATACATAGACATGCACACACATACACATACACATGCCTACATATACATGAATGTATATAAACATACATATGCTTAAATACAATTAATATATAAACATACCCAAACTACATAAACATACACACACATACATACATTCATATACATCAATATATATACACGTAAAAATACACATGCATACACATACACACATAAACATTCGTATATACATGTGTATATAAACACACATACATACATACATGTAAATATGTACATACACATATATAACAACATAAATATACACAACATATACATCTATATACATACACATAAACATACACATCCACATTCACAACACATACATACACATACAACACATAAATACACATATATTCACATATGTACATATACATATAAATACATACACAAATATATGCATACATAAACATATATACACCACTAATCTAGATCCAAATTTATTTATTGATTCCATTTATCAATGCTAAAAATCACTGACAAAGGGGAGCCGTTTATCAGTGCTAACAAAAAATACTAATAAATGAAACCTTTATCAATGCTTTTTTTAGTTCTGGTAAAGGTTAAAATTCTTATTGTTTTTTGTTACCGTTGATAAAGGGAATAATGAATCATTTATTTTATTTAAACATATTTATATATTTTTAAATATGTTTTATATGTCAATAAGTATATATATAATATCAAACATGAAAAATCTAACTATATTATAATAAAAAATTAAAAATCTTATTTTCAAAATTTTATATATAAAAATTATCAAATTTAATTTATCTTATTCAATAAAACTATTTATATTTGTATTAATATATATTAATTACAAAATTTATATATAAATATAATGTATTAATATTTTATTAAAAAATATATAAATATATAATTGAATATGTATGTATTCAAATATAAGTATTTGAATATATATATATATATATATTAAATAATTTAAAATATACCCATATATTTGTATTCATGTGTTTGTGCGTGTTGTATGAGTGTGTGTGTGTGTGTTTGTTTGTGATTATGTGCATGTTTATAGATGTATGTTTTTTGTATGTGTACATTTATGTGTATGTGTTTGTATGTATGTGTCTATATGTATGTGTATGTACGTATGTGTGTGTATATAGATTCGTGTGTTTGTGTGTATGTGTGTATGTGTGTATGTGTGTATGTGTGTATGTGTGTATGTGTGTATGTTTGTATGTGTGTATGTGTGTATGTGTGTATGTGTGTATGTGTGTATGTGTGTATGTGTGTATGTGTGTATGTGTGTATGTGTTTATGTGTGTATGTGTGTATGTGTGTATGTGTGTATGTGTGTATGTGTGTATGTGTGTATGAGTGTATGTGTGTATCTGTGTGTGTATGTGTGTATGTGTGTGTGTTTATGTAGTATTTGTATATTTATATAGTATTGGAATATACGAATATGTATGCATATGTATGTATATGTATGTGTATGTATGTGTATGTACGTGTATGCAGTTGTATGTGTATGTGTGTGTGTGAATATGAATGTATATGTATTTATGTGTTTGTATGTGTACATGTACATGTACGTGTACATGTACGTGTACATGTATGTGTACGTGTACGTGTACGTGTATGGGTACGTGTACGTGTACATGTACGTGTATGGGTATGCGTGTACGTGTATGTGTACGTGTACGTGTACGTGTCCGTGTATGTGTGCGTGTACGTGTGCATGTGCGTGTACGTGTACGTGTATGTGTTTTTGTATTTTCATGTGTATGTGTATCTCTAAATGTATATATGTGTATGTGTATGTATGTGTATGTCTATGTCTATGCATATGTTTGTGTGTATGTGTATGTATATAATGTTTATGCCTATGTATATGTATATGAAGATATCATTATATAACAAGGAAAACTATTTCTTTTTTCAATATAAACCATCTCGTTATAGTATATGTGGGTATGTATATATACACACACATACGCATAATCACGTGAAAAGTCATTTGGTTTTTCAGATGCAATTAATGTACTTTTATATAGAAATTTATATATAAAGTTAATGTTTTAGAAATTTTTCAATTTTAAATATTTATTTATACATTTTTAATTGTTATTAATTAATTTTTATAACATATTTGTAATTTTTATAATAAATATTTATAATTTTTTAAATACTTTTTAGATCTAATTTTTTTTACAAATTAATATTTATTATATTTTAATTGGTAACTTATTGTGAATATCTAGTATTTAAATGTACCTTTTAATTTTCATTCATTTTTTAATATTTATTCATATTTTAATTTTTTATAACTAATATATTTAATATTATCTCTTATTATTTTTTAATGTTTTTTATTTACTTAATTTTAATTATTGAATTTAATTCATTTTTAACATTTATTAATTTAATATTATTTATTCATTTTTAATATTTTCTTCTTTTTAAAATATTTTTTTAATTTCTTAATATCTTATAGTTATTCATTTTTTATATTTATTTATTAATTTTTTTAACGTATTCAATTTTGATAGTAATTTATAAATTTTAAAATATTAATATTCAATAGTTTTAATACATATGTAATTTATATAATTAATATGTATTAATTTCTATTTTAATATATAAAAATTTAGATCTTTATACTGTTACTATTTATTCATTAATTATCGGTACTTCGTTATAAATCCATTGTTTTAAAATATATTTTTTAATAACTTTTTACTTTATTTTAATATTTATTTATATTTAATATATCTTTACTTCATATAATTAAAAAATTTTAATCTATGTAATGGACATCATGCCCACAAGGCCTTTGGTCCATTAAAATTTATTCTGGGCTTTCTTGGTTGTCGGACTGTCCTTATGGGAGAGATGATGTATGGGCCTTACTAGTAGAGTGGGATTTTTTATGTGTGTGTTTGTATGTTTTTGTTGATTGTAACCCCCAAGACCTTAAATAAATATTATTTATTAATTTATCATATTATTAATACATTTATCATAATATTAATACTTTTATCATAATATTATAATATTTATTAATTGATTTAATATAAATAATATTGTTTATTTTTTTAATATTTTATTGATTTAATTAGGTTTTTTATTTTTTTTATAAGGTAATATTTAATATTCATATTTTTATAATTAGTAATTTATTATAATTTTTTATTTTTATTTTTCACAGATATTTATCAATGTTATATTTAGCACAGATAAAAGAAACATTTATCTATGCTATATTAAGCGCTGATAAAATATTCATTTATCAATGCTTATCAGTTAACGCGGATAAAGGTGTGAATTATCAGTTTCTTTTTAGTGATGAAAAATTTAAGGCTTTATTAGCACTAAAAAAGCAATGATATGTCATATCTTTATCAGATCTTTTCATTTCAGCACTGATAAGTGTATATTAATCATCTCTCTTTACTACCACTGATAAACCCCATTCATTAATTTTAAAAGAACCCTAACTGAGATTTCCCCTCCTCGTGTCATTCAAGCTCTCTCAGAAGTTGAATACTATTCTCACCTCCTTCAAATCTTTCCAAGGAATTGAATCTTAAATTAATGGTATATTATTCCTTACTCATTTTTAATCAAAAATTCATCCTTTTTCATGAGATTTTTGTTCTTCTCATTGGGACCTTCGTTTCTTCTTGATGTTTAGGCATTATTTTCATGATTTTTTATTCTTTTCCTTGGTTAATCTATTATTATCAATGTTTTTCCACTTCCTCATAGGATTTTTGGATGATCTTCTCTTATGATTGATGTTTTCCCCTTCCTTGGATGATTTTTTTTGTTTTTCTTCTCATTAACATTTTCCTATTTGGAATTTTTTTACTTTGATTTACAAACACTTTGAGTGAACGTATGAATTATTTTGTTCATTATTATTTTAATTTGATGAATAATTTTATTTGAACTATGAAAAACTCTCTCAAAATTTTTAATATGAATTTCATAATTTTATTGGGGAAATAAATAAAAATAAATTATATATTTATCTTTCAATTCAAATTTTCTGAAAAATTCATACAAACATTGATTTCCCCATCATAATAAGTATAATTCACACAATATTTTTAAACATCATTTCAAAAGTTTATAATATTTTCAATGAGGGATGAATGGAAATTTGGAAATCCCCAATTTTTTTATAAATGAAAATTTTGAAGACATTAAATTTTCAAATTTTAATAACAAGCTTTTTATTTTATGAATTCCATTACTCGATAAAAAATATTTCTGGTTAAATACATTATGGATTTTTAAAATTTTCAATTTGGGTTATTTTTGTTAAATAATTCATTTTTTCCATCCCACCCACTATAAGAATTATATTAAAAATTATATAGAATATTAAAATTATTATTTTTATTATTACCAAATGAATAATACAAATATGATATCTATCATAAATTTTCAAATGCAATAACCATAATCGACGTGATAATATTTTTTTCAAACGCTATGGAAACACTGTGAAAAATAAGTATTTTTATTTATATTTATTTTAATAGTAAAATATTATTATATGTACCCTAATAATTTTGTAGTTATAGAAATACATAGGTTTATAATGAACATTGATAGTAACAGGGAGTGAATTTTCTCCCTTAATGAATCTATTTCAAATATTTCAAGGATTTAGGATATGTGACTTATGGTAATAAAATAATAAGTTTCATAATTATTTATATCCATATAATTCTTTTTCATTATATGTTCTAATAATGTTTTGAAGCAATGAAAATTTGTATCAAATATGATGACTGTTTGTGTGTGTGTGTGTGTGTATAAACAATATAATTTTAGTGTTCAAATCTCATACATTCTGTGATTTTTTTTTTGTTAAATATGAATATTATTAAATCAAATAGGATGGATATGAATAAAAAATGGATGGATGCCAATCGTATGAAAAAATACTATCACGATGGAGTTAAAGAGTTCATCATGTGTTCAAAATATCATACAAATGGCCCTTCTCAAATACATTTTCCATGTTGATGTTGTCCTTATTGAAGATTAATTAGTATAGAAGATTTATAAGAACACTTGATATATCATTTAACACATCGAGTTTGTAAATGTTGGACTAAACACAGGGAAGAACTGAATATAGCTAGTGAATGAGATAAAACTATGTTTTAGGGATCATATGATATGATTATAAGTGTGAACGATGATGAAGAAAAATGTCTTTATTTTTTTTATCATTTTTTTAATTATAAATAATAAAAATTATTGATATTAAATTGATTAAACCCAATTAACTCATTGATATATCATTTTATGGGTAATTAAATTTATAATTCACAGTTTAAAAAAATATTATTTATAAAAAAAACATTTTATATGAGAAAAAAGGGGCCTTAAACTCGACAAAGGAGAATTTCTCAAGCCAAGAATTAGAGGGCATAGAATAAGCATGTAAAAGCATGGGTTGGCACATATGAGATCTAATGGGATCATAAAGTGATCATAGGGTGGGTCGAGGGACTCCATTGGAATGGTCATTATGCACTTAGCACAAAGTGAGGCCATCTCATTCCATCACTCGTGTGCCTCCTCTCGGACACTCCCATTGCAACCTCTAATACCAGTTAAAGTCAGCATTTGGTTATTATTCATACTAGAAACCCCCGTATATGTTTCTACCATGATCGACCTCAAGATGAAAAGCTATTGTCTTGGCCTGGAAGCACTATGAATGACATCTGGGAACTCAAACGATCCCCATTAAGGAATTTTGATGAAAGATAAAGAAATTTTAAGGAAAGATGAATGCTACATCATTGTGAGGCTTGCTTATGGTGAACATGGAATCTTTGAAGTGGAAATGGTGATAGAGATTCCTTTCTTCTATGGAGTTCTTGTTATTACTTCTCTTCTTCTATCAAGCTACTTCTATCACATGACAATGTTAGACCTACTCCTATCACTTGCTTCTGTCTCCTACTACCTTCAGCAAGTGTATGTAGAGTCATCTCACCATTCACCTAACTTGCCTTTGTGGTAATTAAATCCACAAGCCAACATCTATGCTCCTACAACCATGGTGTTCATTTGTTGGGTTGATTGAATAGATAAGCTTTGTGAATCTGTGGATGATGAGTTTCTCTAAAAATACTCGACCCAATAGAATTTGTGAATCATATGCTGGAATTTTCTTCCCATGTTGTTTTTAGTGTGAATAATCCTAGGTTTAGAGCTTCTCTAATGACCTGGTCATATTGATTTGAAAAATTTCAATCCATATGCTTGAGGTTTTTCTTAAACAATCTTCTTGAACTCTGATGATGCCATCGAGAACAGAGAATAGGGGATGTTGTGGCCGATGCAAATGAATTGATTATTTTTTACAACACAAGTTTCATGTGTCCATGTTTTATGAATTGAGGATTGAATCTCAAACCAAAACCATGTATTTAATATCATTATATTTTAGAGCCAATTCTGAAGTTTCTTAAAACAATGATGTGTATTTAGATGAAGAAGATACTCAAACCTCAATTCAGGCATTAAAAAAACAAAGATGAATACACCAATATGTTTCATTATTAGGTTATGTTAAGAGTAACATGTTGGTTCATTTGATGCCTTAATAAGGCCATTTTTGAAGTCTATTCTTTAGATCCATATCACTGGAATCTCATGAATATTTTATATAGATCGATGCATGTGAAGAAATCCAAACTTTTAATGTTGAATTATAAAATATGGAAATACATGAATAATGGATAATTAACACATTTACTATTAAGCTCCGCATTAATAATTCATGTGCACTACATTCACGTGAAAATTAAAATTATATGGAGAATAATTCACTTGATTACATACCATGATGAATAATGATTTTTTTAAGCTGTGAATCATAAAGATTTGGAGATCCCCAAAAGTCTTTGAAATTGAAATAAGTAAGTTTGATCATGAAGCATGATTTGAATGTTACTATTTGGAGCCTTTAAGGAGGGATTTTTGTTCCTATAAATAATGTGAGACTTCATTATAATGAGTATGATAACCCAATTAGCTCTGATATGAGGTTGTTGTTTTGGGTTCTTTTCTACTATAGTTTTAGTTTTTTTCTTTTATTTGACTTCATATTCATATTTTATGTAATTTGTTCTTCCATTATCATTATATATATATATATATATACATATATATCTTTCTATATCATGATATCTTACACTTGTGATTATGGTTGAATGACTAGAGGCTTGGCCTTTGGGGGGGGGGGGGTTCTTGGTGTTGTTGATTTGTTGCACATAAATTCTTTATGTTTTTATTTTGTATATAGTGATGGGAAGATAAATAATTAATATGGGTGTGGTAATCATCCACCAATCTTATTCAATCCTCTTGAGCTCATTCTCTTCCTAAATTAACATTCATTACCTCCCTTATCTTGGATAAAATTCTTCATATGATGAAGTTGAGTTTATTCAAGAGATAAAACAATATACGATAAAGTGGGTTTTCAGAAGGTGTCACACTCTTGAATAAATCATTTAATTAACCTTTACAATTGGTTAAGGTGAGGTTTAATGTGCCAAATAATTCTACTAATCATTCTAAACATTACACTAAAAAATTAGGGATAGTAGTTCAAGAATGAACCATCAAATAGAATTTAGAAAATATTAATAGATAAATTACGAACCTAGGTAACAAACCCCAAGGAAAATACCTTTCCTATAACTACATTCATTCTGTCATAATTTTAATATTTTATTTTTCATTCAATATTATCAAACCCCATTAGTCTTTGTTTTTATAAAATAATTAAAAACATCAAAATATAACAAATGAATCAAGAATAGTGTGTGATCAAATGGAAATATCCTCAAGAGAGATGACCCTTTTCATCCATTATGTTGTAATAGGAAATAAATTATAGCTTTTCACCACATTGAAAAATGTGTTTAAAAACTTGGTACCTTTTCATGGGATCCAAACAACCATTCTCTCACTATTTTTTATTTATGTTTTATAAATAAATTTCATTTTTCTCTTAAAAACTCTAAAAATATAAATTTTGTGATTTACTCATACTATTATTATTCTATATGGATTGATTACTCAAAAGTGAAATAATATAAACAAATAGTTCAAAATAATATATAATACTAGTTCCAAATGATTAGTTATATAATGATGAACATGGAGATAAAAGTGAAATGGATAATAGACTATGTATATGAATCTCAAGAGCCACTACCAAAGAAAGAATCAAAACTATAGATGAAATGACTATCCCCACACCATTTTCAAATTTATTAACCTAGGTAGGCCAAGAAGGAAATACTTGAAGATCAATTCCACCACTCTCAACCATTAATGGAGGAGATTTAAAAATAACATTTCCTAATGTGTATATATTGGAGATCGATATTATTTGGATGAATTTTGGGCTGAATATGCAGGACTAGAAATGAAACAAAATTTCCTTATCTCTAAAAAATAAAAAACAACACCAATTTATCTCTATATAGCTTTAGAATAAGAATAATCCATCCATATAGTAGAGTTTAAAGAAATATTGGATGAGTCAGAACCCTTTCCACCATCTAACAACTGTTAACTCCCAGATGATTTTTCTAATGATTAATAAATTGATGTTTAACCAACATAGGGATATGATCTAACCTTGAAATTTTTCTTATCTAATTTTATTCAAAATTAATTGAGTATAACCACCCATTATTTTTAATTTTAGAATCTTACAAGTCTTGTTTTTTCGTTAGTGGAAGATGATGAAAAGGAAGTATCACCTGATGAGGATCATATGAAGTTCCTCAAACATTTTTGAACATTTATTGGAGAGATTACATGAGTATATACATTTTGATTTTCTAGAGGACACTAAGATAAAATATTATTATATTAAGGGGTAATATTTATAAATTTATTCTTCAAGTTTTAATTTTTTTCATGAAGAATTACACTTTTACGTTCCCTTTGATTATTCAATTGATGTACCATACCTTAAAAAACTGGAGAATGGAGTAGAGGTTGTGAAAGTGAAAAACAAATAGAATGAGGGACTACTCTTTATCCTACCCGAACCAATCAAATTGTACATTGTTTATAAGGGGATACTATTGGTATATTCAATACTTAGATTCCTCAACAATAAAAATAAATGAATGTAAGATGTAAATAAGAGATGTTGGTGGTTCTAATCAAAGAAAATTAACTTTATATAAAACTATGGATAGAAATTATACAGACTTACTATAGGTGATCAAAACTCAGGTCACACTTAGAGGTTCATAATAATATTTATCCTTCTTTTTATTTTATTTTATTTTATTTATTACACTTTAGTTTTAAGTTCATTCTTAGGAATTAGTTTTCTGAAAATATTAGGATATATCCTACCCCCCCTCATTATTTTTAGAGTACATTGAAATGGACCATATGTATTGATGAGTGATCTTATTTTGAAGGCCTATGATGATAATGGCATAAGGAAGACCATACATAAACATTAAAAGAGGATAAAAATAGATATAAATTCAAGTTTAAAGTGGATTTCACTTGGAAATTCATTATATTTTTTTGTATTCACACATATTTTTGGTAAAATATATTTTGAGAATTAAAGGAAGATAGAATGCCCACACATTGAAATTATGATAAACATGACTAATATAGAAGACATAAGATATTTTTTAGGTTTCATATGTTATCATGTTTTATATCTCTAAGTTAAAGAAATTTAATGAGTGAAGTTGTGGATTGAAGGATTAAATATGAGTGTAGGATGTCAGTTGAATGAAGCATGATTTGAGTGAATCTTTTTATTCATGAAAATAAAATTTCTATATGATTTTCATACCATTAATTTCTGAAATTATTGTGGATTGATTAATTATTATTTTTATCAATATCAATAGTGATTGTCCTAGGTTTTATGTTCCTTTATCATGAGGACATCTACACACAATACTTTCTATCTCTGTCTTGAGTATATTTCATGAGATAAATTAGTTCATGACACATTCTAGAATAGTCATTGGAACTTTTAAAAGATATAATTGTATAATGTTAACTTAAATATGATTAAATAATTTTTTTATTAATTTGTTATCATTGAGACCACCTTTTATATTAATCCTTTTTAGGGTATAGGATACATGGATGAACTTATTTGTAATAATAAAAATTAAAACCCAATATTTATCATTTCTACCATTCTCTAGGTATTTTACTTGATATTTTAAAGTTAAAGTGTGAGGGTGAGGGAAGTCATAGTGTAAGGGATGCATTAAGTTTAAATAAATAAGTGTGTGGGTGCTCTTTTGGGAATTGGGATATTATTATTTTCATTAATTTACTACATCTCAATGCTACCCCACTTGTAAAAAAGAAAAAATATTGGTAGTGACTTGGGAGAATTAAAATTCACCATTATAAAATTGATGCTTTTTATCATAAGGGGTTATGCGGTTGATGTAAGATTTATTCCAAGTAAATTATTTGAAAAATTAAATGAAAACTTGAATAATTAGTTTTAAAAAAATGAAAGGAAAAAAATGAAGAAAAAATCAACTAGGTGTACATTATTTATTATATTCATTGTACCATGACATTTACTTTTAGTTTAGGGATGTGGGAGTAGTAACTTTGAGAAGGGATAATTTCATTGAAGATTTTATTATTTAATATCATGCATTATGATTTAGATGTAACATTTCCCTTTGAGACATATTATTTCAAACATCATTACCCACCAACCCGAAGACTTGTACTCAATAGAATCTTAAATCATGTCCTCATCATTATTGTTAATTTTTATCTCTACAGGATGATGATGGAAGGTTTTTTGTAATAAAATAGAAAAGGATAATATATTCAATTTATGATAATAACACTACTTGAATTTTTTGTCATGAGTGTTGAGATAAAATAATTACATGTGGAGTAGATTCACTATTTTCTAATGGGATAAATTAACAAACTAGGGTTGATTGTTTCATTGAAAAGTGAGAAGTTTAATTATTCTTTTTTAACATGAAAATTTATTCATACCATTGAACATTATTTGATTTTATTACTTTGAAATTTAAATAGTGGTATCATGGGTTCCCTTTTCAATTTATTGTGGATGTTCCATTATTAAGGACAAGCATGATTTCAAATGTATGGTTATTTAATGTTCATATTTTTCATATAATGTTTTTAAGTAAAAATAATAAAATTTATTTATTTTTAATTTATTAATCTGGATTAATTCATTGGTATATCATTTTATGGGTATTTATAATTTTAATTATTATATTGTGAAAAAGAATATTTTTATGATCATACTTGAAGGATTTTTATAAAGTAAATTTTTCATATATAAGAGATAGAAGGGGACTTAAATATAATTTCTCACTAAATTTTTTAAATGGAATAACACAAGAATATATAGGTGCAGGTCAGAACATATGAGAAACAATGGGAGAATGAAGCGTACATAGGGTGGGCCGATACCCACCAAACATGTTCTTGTAAGCATCAGTCTATGAGTTGTGTATAGTGTACTAAGATCCCATTCCCATAGTAGGATTATATGATAGGGATGTGGTGTCCCCATTGATATTTTTATTCTCTCCTGAGTGCACAATTGATGTGGGAATCCATTTTTGTGGAAACTGTGTACATAGCACAAGTGACACTGTATCATGCCAGAACTCACATGTTTCTACTTGGACAGTACAATTTCCACCTCAAATACAACCCAATGTTTTCATCTGATTCAAATTTTCATTTTAAACCTTAATGTATTACACTTCCAATCTTTATGTTGAGATGAAAATCCACTACCAAGGCCTAGGAACACCATGAATAACATTTGGGAATTCAAACAATCCTTATGGAACCATTTTAAAGAATGAAGAATATCCTATATAGAATGAATAATTCTATCCAATTGTATGGCTCATCCATTGTGAATAGGGAATCTTGGAAGTGGAGACACTGATAGAGATTTCTTTATTCCATTTATATTCTCCTATAAAGTACATGCTACCATTTCCATGCTTCTGTCTCTTTCTTCCATCACATGGTTCCATCAAACCTGCTCCTGCCTCTTTCTATGGTCGACTACTACTATCATCTTGCATACATGGAGTCCCAACACCAAACACAGGTCATTCCTATGTGCTAATTGAATATGAAATAAGAATTAATTTATGATCTTATGATCATGGTGTCTCTCCATTGAGTCTAATTGAAGAGAGAACCTACACGAATCTATGGATGGTGATTTTCTCCATAAATACTAGACCTAATTGAATCCATCAATCGTCTTCTTGAATTTTATTCCTTTAAATGTCCAATTATGAATAAGGCAAGGATTTCATATTATATAAGTCATTTTTTAAGTTTATTTGAGTCATTTCACTCCATATGTATGATGTTTTTTCTAAAATAATCTTCTCTTAATCCTATGATGCCACCGAGAACCCATAATAGGGGATGCTGAGGTGGATGCACATGACTTGATTGATGTTTACAACACAGATGTGATGATTTTGTTATTGATGAATTAAGTATGGAAGCTCAAACTAAAACCAATAATGGAAGACGATGTGATTTTAGGTCCAAAGCTAAAGGTCCATAAAACAATGATGGGTATTCAGGTGAAGAAGATACTCAGACCACAATTCAGACATTTGATGAACCTATGATGAAGATGCTAAAATGTTTCATGATTAGGTTATGCTAAGAGTAACACATTTTTTCATTATATAAAGAACCAACTTGAGTGAACCCATCCTATTACCCAATCCGTCCAGACATAACGCCCAAAGTGTATCCTTGATTTTCATGGGCTAGCAATAAGCACTAGGTATAACCCAAAATCACATGGGAATGATTTTTTTATGGTAAACCAACATGAACTATAAATAACCTGAACCAAATATCCTATATTAAGTTTCTGCTTTATTATACTATAATAATATATAAATTATCGCATCCAGAAGGACTGAATAGTTTAGTAATTTTGGAAAACTAGATATATACTTGAATCATACTTTACAACTAAAAATATAAAAAATAAAACATAGTAACTCCATTAAAAACACTAGTATTATCCTATATTAACATTGAATATCCGTCATAATATACTTATTGGATTCTAGGGGAAAACAAAACATAATAAAGGGGTGATCTTAAATGCCTGGTAAGGGTATGTATACAGAGAAAACTATCATAAATAAGCAATAAAAATTATGTCAAGGTAAATAAATGAACACACATACCATTTAAAAAACTTTAATATCTTGATAAGATAAGTCATAATAAATAATACAAGGTAAAAAACAGGAAACACATTCTATTAAATCAATAACTAGAAATTAAATGCATCTATATATAACATCATAGTGAAAATATCATGGATAATAATAACTAAAATCACAATGAAGGCAATGCATTAATTATTGAATGTGATGATCCCATGAATTATTATACCTTTTCCATCAAGACCTCTCACAAGATGGTTTAAAACTATTTGGTATAATCTAATTATTTTTTATCAACTTCATCTCTTCTATAAATACATTTCATAAGAAAATTTAAAACTACTGGGTACAAACCGATTAGGTTTGGCCAGCCGATTTTTCTTATGAGACATACTGATACATCTAGGGTTATCTATAACCAGACCCCACCCATTTCATGAATTTAAAAATAATTAATCATATGAAATGAGTGATAAATAATCAACATAAACATATAAATTAAAAACTATCATATGAAATGTAAATAACATTAACCATTTAGTAAACATAATCAGAAAACATCCAAATTAATATGGTGAATGATATCTAAATATTACATTCCTAGTCAAATTGATTATAAACAATTTAATAAAATATGGTAGATGATATCATATTGGAATAACCATAATTAAGCATCATATTCAACAAAGGATGTTGACATATATGTAAATACTTTATTAAGATCATTGAAATATTTTAAAGGAAAATACCCCTTTTCACTTTCAAAATCACTTATTTTTAAAATGGTTCATAATTATTAAAGAAAAAATTATCTTTGAAAATAACCATTTTTTAACATCCTCATTTTTAAATGATAAAAAAACTGCACTTTTGTTAATAAATTACAAGTATTTAGATGTGAAATTTTAATTTTTTCTATACTTGTTCTTATTATTGAATTACCTAAGCGTAAAAGTATTCTTTAACACTTTAAAATATTCTATGAAATATTTTCAAAGTTATACACTGAGTCAGTGTGGGATTCTAAGGCCTGTAGATCCTCAACGTTGATAGAATAGATATATTTATTATATTATATTCATATGTGTGTGTGATTTTTTCCCAAAAAATGAAATAAATCCCAAAGAGTGTATTGTATGAGAAATCTAAGACCACCATTAGGTTTGGAATGTGGGGTTTACCCTAGGAAGGGTATAACCTTTATGTTCAGTGGGTATTTCGTAACATCACATGTGATAATACCCACTTTATTTTTAATTAATTTATTATTCTAATTTTTAATAATATTTAATTAATATCTCTCAAACGGTGTATCATATTAGAAATATGGTACCACTATTTGGTCTGGGATGCAATTTTTACTTTAGGTAGGGTATAACATTTTCGAGCGTCGAATGTTTGGTTAGATCAAATCCGATGATAATTTAATTGGTTTATAAATATATTTTTTGGCCAGTTATAAATTATATTAATAATTTCATTATTAATATTATTATTTATATATATATATATCCACAATTAATAAATTGTGTTGCAGTGTAATTAATAAGTCAGCGATGTAATAATTTTGACATTATTAATTATGCCAATAAAATGAAAATGTGCATTCAATATTAATTTATTAGCTGTTATTGGTTTTTAATTATCATTCTCATTAAAATGTGAATGGTTACAATGATCGGTAATATTTAATAATAATAATAATAATAATAATTATTATTATTAAATTATAAATATAATATTAAATAGTATATATATATATAATGATGAATTGAAAGATAAATGTATTAATTAGTGAAATTGATTTAAATGGTGAAAAAATAAATGGTAATTAAAGGGGGGCCTAGGATGTTTCATGTGTTGAACCTGGATGTTTTACAATAACCATTAATGATTTAAAAAATTAATAATAATCAATAAATGAATATAATTTCAATTGTAAAAAAATGTATATAAATAAGTGGGAAATATAGGGGGATGTGGGGGCTACATGATTTTTCTCCCCTCGTGTTTTCCCCTATCTTTCTCTTCTCTCACTCTCTCTCACACCATGTCACATATTCTTATTCTTATTTTTATTTTTTCAAACTTTAATCATCAATATCTCCAAAAAATATTGATTGGATTGACATGTCGTCGGTGTCATTGGGTTCATCTCGATGAGAAGTGTTTTAAATATATTTTTATTTAAAAAAGAAATTGGGTTTTGGTGGTATAGTTAAACTCGGACATCAACCCTCATCTTCAGTCGTCATTTCACCTAAGGTATGAAGTCCTTAAATTTTTCACATGTAATATAAGGGTTATTGACAAGATTTTTGGTGTGCATGTGTAGCCGTAAGATTCTCTTACCATATTTCCTTTAATTTTAAGAATGATTTAAGTGTTTGTTTGATGAATTTAATTATGTATTCTTAAAAGAAATTTTTAATATGTTAAATGAATAGTTTAATAAATAATGTTGTGACTTTATAATAAAACCCCTCAGATGAGGTGAACTATATTCCAAACAAAAAAGTACTGAATAGTGATTTAAATCGTACTTTGGATGGTAATCTCTTTTCATTTTTCCATGTCATAATGAAAATTTAATGGGTATAATTAAATGATATGGATTTAACATCATGGAATGCCTTCTTTAAATGTTTAAATGCCATGCCTCGACTTGTTTACCATGTTAAAATGGCCTATTTTACATGAATATTTAAATTAATTAAATTAAATTAAATGGAAATTATTATGGCGGTACGATCACAACTCTTGTTATAATTAAATAAGCACAGTTTATGTAAATTGTTTCAATTATATGATTTTAGTATATTCAACAACATGATTTATGGTGGTTGAAAGCCTTGAAATGAGTTTTTTTGGGTGGTCTAAACTAAATCCATTTGTATCTGATACAATTACTTATAATAATTGTGAAATGTGGGATCGTACCATTATGTCACAGACATGACCAGATAAATTTAATAATTCTTATTAAATTATAATTGTTTGTTTTAAACCACCCCTTGGATCCCATTGGGTCTATAGGTGTAGAGACTCAGACCAGCGACCACCCAATTAGTGTGTTAGCCTTGGAAATTATTAAGACTTGGTCTGTTTGACTTTAAATCCCAACAATAGATTTGGATAAATTGTTTGATAGTTGTATTAGACATTGAGTTGGCATAATAATAAATTGTGTGATTTCTTATGATAGAATCGCTTTGGATACTTTGGTGAATAAATACATTAATGGACTTAGGGTAGAATGATTTATTAAACAGGTTTGATACAATTATGAAGATAATTAAGAACCTAAATTAATGAAATTAATTGGTTTGACATATGATAATTTTTTATAAATTGATCATTGTGTCTTATAAAGAAAATTTTGGTATGTTTGATAATAGAGTTGTGATTTTTGTTGCTTAGATTTAGAGTTTAGGTGATATTTATGTGATTATTACCTGAGTATTTGATACTAATTGGCATATTGAGTTTTTCTAGATATGACTCAAGTTTAATGTGGATGCTTGAGAGCTTGATGCATGCTCATTCAAACTACCTAAGGTCAAGGTACACAGGTACTTGATACCCAATGGTAGATTATATGATTATATGGGATGTTGAGGAATCTTGATTGGAAATAATTCTTGAGGGCTTGGTGCATGATTTCGTAACGCCTAAGGGCTAGGCACAATGGTACTAAATTCCTGAGGGAAGAGTATATGATTATGTTTGATTCCTGAGGGATACATGCACCATTAGACAATGCCTGAGGGATAGATCCTAGTTATCTATGAGGTCAAGTTTTTGTTTAGCCTAAGGTAATAGGTTATATGTTATGGTATATTCTAAGTAATTCATCCTCAGCTAGATAATCTGCTACCGATTTGGGTGATCCTTCCTATTGTAGGAGGATTTACCCAAAGACATATATATCTGGCTTAGGCGAGAGCAGGTGGTATGGGATAAGTGTCTGTTTATGATCCCATAACTAGTTTATATTATTTAATTTGTTATCACTTTTCATTTATAATGTGTATCACACTGTCATTTATTATTAATTGCATAATATGTATTTTTATAGACATTGTGGGTGTCAGCCTACTGAGATTTATATCTCACACCCCTCTTAAGTTTTGTTTGGAACCCGAGTAGATCTTCTTGCTTGCAGGTCTTTGGGTTCATTACTTTTGTTGTGTTGTGTACATGGTATCTTGGGAGTACAGGATTGGGCTCTTACTCAGGATTCTCGAGGAGTTGACCATTGGGTTTTTCTTTTATTTTGTAAATTTTTACTACTTATACTTATAGGAACATATATCATACATGCATTGTTGTAAATTGGAGTTGGACATTTTTATTCAGATATTATATTATTCTTTTGTTGCTTATCTTTAGTTTATTATTATTTCCACTACTTATTATTGTTTTCATATTATTATACCATTGTGTGACTCTAGTATAAAGGGTATAATCTGCCCAATGTACCATCAATAGACCCTTACTTCTAGTCAATAGTCTTTGGCATACGAGGAGGTGCATTTTAGGCCATGTTGTGACCGGTCCTCCCATCATCTTAGAGGTGAGATAGTCTAGGATTCTACAAATTATATCAAATCCATTCTTTATTTGATGTGCTAGTGAGGACACTAGGCCCTTCTTGGGGGGGATTATGGAAATCCAGCATCAAATGAGGAGGATCATGAAGCACCCCTTTATAAGGTAGTGTGGATACTTATCCTATCATGAGTCATTTTCCTGGGGGATGCTTGAGGGATAGATCCAAGGGAAAGAATAATTGTGTGGGCTAGGCCCAAAGTGGACAATATCATGATCATGGGCTGGACTGGGCCATTACAAAGTTGAATTAGATCTTTCTTTTTTTCCCATTGTCCTTCTATTTTGGGGATTCTATATAAGAGTATAGGAAATTGTTGGCATTTATTAAATAGTCGGGTTTGGGACTGATCACCCCACCCATGAGGAAATGAAAAAGTGGCCAGGGATGGCATTTTTGTTAGTGCGTTTTTCTATTATAGTTGATTTGATTTCACCTTTAGTGAATGGTTTACTTTCCACTACATATTTATTTATGATATTTATGGTATTTTTCCCTTTTCCTAGTATATAAAGGATGAATAATTTCATGAATCATAATAGGCACTTAGAAATTCGCATGCCATGTATATTCCATTCCATGTAGTTTCATACGTAGGTTTTATGCTAATTTGATTGTGTACTTTGAGTGATATAACATACTGCATGTTTATTACCATGCCTATTTGCATAACCTACCTAGGTGTTAATATTCCATGATTCCGTGCCTATAGAATATCTGCTCTTTATTATCTATCTTTGATGACATTCTACTTTTGTTTTGATGTAATCGATTGCATATGATAAATGTATTGGTTGCAATTAAATGGGATCCAAATACCAAATTTTAAAGTGTATGGTCACTTTAGGGATTGTTATATAGACACCCATGTAACTGAACTATGATATATTACCATGCTATATTTGAAATGATTTTAAATATAAGGGATTTTCAATTTCAAAATTAATTGACTACTTTCTAAAATTTGAAAATGGACCCAAGTATGTTAGTTGGAGCTTGTTCCTTATTAAATAACCATTTATGGGTGGTGATACTTTTAAAAAATATGTAACTTCTTTTGGGTTGCATTATAATGAAACTTAGTTGGATTATGGGACCCTTACATGTTTCCTTATCTTTAATAACATAAATGGAATTTATTTTAATAAATTTCCTAAATATAAAGGGATGGTAATCAATGTAAAATGTTTAAAGGGTGTGTTTAATGAAACATTTATATTTTTCATTAATATTTTAGTTAAATCTTTTAAATTTTTAAATATTAAATTGTGAATAAATGAAATGAATTGAAAATGGAACTTGTATAGGTGTCCTTTGTTTAAAAAATCGTGTAAGGGTAGATTGAGCGTTTCTTTTGAGTATAAATGGAATGGAAATGTAATAATTTTTGATAGGTAGTTTTCTTTTTATAAATTTATTAAATTATCAGCTCTTGAACCTAGTGTTTTCAATTTGGCGTGACCTAGTGATAGGTTCGATGCTTGTGATTTCATAAGGGGTTGGCCCGTAGTAGGAAGCACTCTCAGAATTCAAATTCCTTGTTAAATCTTGTGAGATTTTGATGTTTGGTTCTATTCTGGTTCTATTTTCCCTTTAAGGACTCCTAGATTCTAGTAACACCCTTATTCGAATAGGTG
Source organism: Viscum album (assembly GCA_963277665.1). Taxonomy (NCBI): domain Eukaryota; kingdom Viridiplantae; phylum Streptophyta; class Magnoliopsida; order Santalales; family Viscaceae; genus Viscum; species Viscum album. The sequence goes on along the minus strand of OY728135.1, from coordinate 196,193,979 downwards.
GTCATGGTATCTTTAATGCTCTCTTTTCCCTAGTAATGGATGACTTAATATGGCATCATTCAGGTTAACAGTCATATGGAGAAATATGAATTTGGGTTAAATCTCTTGTATGGATCATATGATGCTTGAACCATAGGGAAGACATCCTTTGGATAGTTTTCAGGACGTGTAGTTTTCTTATGAAATCTCAGGGTTGTATGTGTCGGTATATATGGTACTCATCAAGCGTCTGATGACATAACAAACCAGTTGAGTTTGGTAGGCTTGCCTAGCCTTGTACTGTTGGGTTTTTTCTTAGGTCATCCATAAGGTAGATTGAATTGGGGGTAAATAAATCAAGTCCATCCCAATGCTCGAGATGAATTACAGATACTCTGGTTTTTTGACAAGCTGGTTGGTTTGGTTTTGATTTTCTTGCCAATTGTTTAAATGTTTTTGTTTATGTTATTTCTGACCTAGTGTGCTTTTGAGAAGCCGGTCTATCCCTTTTTAGATGACTAGTATACTCTTAATGTGGGGAGTGTCACATCAGTTTTAGTGTTTATGTGTCAGTGCTTGCTCAGCATCTTGACGTTGGTGTGGTACGCTTAGTATGAAACCTTTGAGAAACATCTTTTTTCATGGGTGGACTTTAGTGGTTAATATTGAAAAATCATGAAAATTCCTTGGGTGGTAAAGCCTTAGTGATGGTTTAATAGTGGTACGTCAGCAATTGAAGTTGAGCTTCTTGCAAGGGAATTAGATTTGTAGTAGTTGAATTAATATTCTCGGTAATATTTTAATCATCTTAGTGTACTCTTCTTTAGGCGAAGGGCATGTCCCCTATCTTGAATTCATCCTTGATACACTAAGAGAGAGTTGGTCTTATGAAATTATAAAGCATTAAAAGTTGTTGGGTTTGTTTAAGTTGTCTTTTAGTGTTGCACACTAAAAGTGTGGTTCTTATTGAGGCTTGGTTATTCTTGAGTGATCCATGGATTCCCTTGAAGGAATGCCTTGGATGAACTCTTGTACATCATCCATTTATTTTGACTTGACCTCCAGGACGATGCTGCTCTGGCCATAGTTAATGTTCTTTTGTGGATGTCCTTGTTTTGTACAAACCTCTAACTTGTAAACATAAATTATGGAAAAACATGGGTTAAATCCTAACCCTTAAGTCATTTCAATACCTGGTTATCCCGAACTTACAGTCGGGCACGACTGTGATGCTTTTGATCGTAGAACATCATTGAATGTCAGGTATGCGATTCAGTGAACATGTTTATTGTAAATGCATGATGACTTGGAGGAAATTATTGTAGTTAAATTTGAAATGTTCTGAGTGTATATGCTGGGAACCTTTGACATGAGTCGGCTGGATGAGATCGATTTTTTTTTCTATCTTTTTTATGTAAAATTTCATAAGGAACCATTTTGAAGCACATCATCAGGTTAGGGTTGGTGCGGTTTAAAGGTCAGCATTGTATTTTTGGAAAGATTTCACTACCAGTTCTATTTTTTTAATCTAGAATTCAACCATTTATTTACGATGGGGTCCCTGATATGACCTTGGAAGTAAACGAGTTTATTATGTTAAATAAATCGTGCCTATATCATCCCTCAAATTCTTAGAGGCATCCCTTTTAAGGAAATTATAATAGTGGAGGTGATGTGGCTCAGAATTTTCACCCTTCATTTTAAAGGTTGAGACTTGTGGTGGGGAGAACTGCTAGTTATTCTTTTTAATAGATGATAGCATGGTTACGTCTCAAGCTAAACGGGCTCAGATAATCATTGTTTCAATGTTTCTGTTGGAAAAATGGGAATTTTCTTGGATCTAAATGGCTCATGTGCTACTTGCCTAATCAATGCATTAAGGTGTGGTAGGAATTTGGAAATGCAATGTGACCATCTCAGTGAGACTTCACACCCCTTATAGGTTGGGTGATGCCTTCATTATTCTTGAAATTTTCTCGGGGATGAGAATTTCTATGGTGGGGAGGATGTAACATCCTCATTTTTAAATGACAGAAAAACTTTACTTTTTTAAAAAATTACATCTACTTTGATGTAAAAATTTAATTTCTCAATAATTGTGTTTATTATGGCTTTAACTAAGGGTAAAATCCTTCTTTAGCACTTTCAAATAATCTATTTAATATTTTTAGAGTTAGATGTTGAGTCGGTTTGAGATTTCCAAACCCGTAGAACTTCGACGTAGATAGGATAAAAATATAAAATATATTTTATTTATATGCGTGTGCGATTTGTTTTTCCAAAAAATGAAATAACACTCATACGGTGCATCGTATGAGAAATATGAGACCATTGTTAGGTCTGTAACATAGGTTTAACCTAGGCAGGGTATAACATTTATGTGCATCGGGTATTTGGAAACATCTCACGTGATAATACCCTCTTTATTTTTAATTAATTTATTATTCCAATTTTTAATAATAAATAATTAATATCTCTCAAACAGTGCGTCATATTAGATATATGAGACCACAATTATTTTTTGGATGCAGTTTTCATCTTAGGTGGGGTATAACATTTGTGAGCATCATACATTTTTTCAGATCACACCTGAAGATAATTTAATTTTTTTTTTGAATATTTTTGTTGGACAGTTAGAAATAATAATAAAAAATTTAATATTAATATTATTGATTGTGTGGAAAACAAAAAAAAATTTACTATTAATAAATGATGTTTTGATGTAAATAATAAGTGCGAAATTCAATAATTATGATATTCTTGATTATGCCAATTAAATGAAAGTGTGGTGTCAGTATTAATTTATTAGTTATTGTCAGTTTTTAATGGTTTTTGTCATTAAAATGATAATGGTTACAATGATGGGTTATATTTAATAATAATATTAATTTTTATTTTTTTATTATTATTACTAAATTGTAAATATAATATTTAATAGTATATGTTTAAAACAATTACTTTAAAGATATATTTATTGGTTAGTGAAATTGATTTAAATAATGAAAAAATAAATGGTAATTAAAGGGTTGCCTGGGGCGTTTCATGGGTGGTGTCTTGATGTTTTTAAAATTACCATTAATGATTTAAAAAATAAATAACAATCATTAAATTAATATAGCTTCAATAAGAAAAAAATGATTATAAATAAGGGGGAATGAGGGGGGAGGCACTGCATGTTTTTCCTCCCCCACATTTTTACCCTATATTTCTCTTCTGTCACTCTCTCATCCACCATGTCTCATATTATATTTTTTATTTTATTTTTTTTATTTTCTTAAAATTAAATCATCAATATCTTCTACAATATTTATCGGATTGATGCATTGTCAGTTTCATTGGGTTTATCTCGACAAGAATATTTTTAAACATGTTTATGTTAACAGACGTAACTGGGTTTCAGTGGTGCAGTTAAACTCAGACATCAACCATCATCATCAGACATTATTGCACCTAAGGTAATAAGTCCTTTACTCTTGAACATTTAATATATAGGTTAATAACATGATTTTTGGTGTGTGTTTGTGTAGTCGTAAGATTCCCTTACCATCTTCTATTTAAATTTAAGAATGATTTAAGTGTTTCTTTGATAAATTTAATTATGCATTCTTAAATGAGATGTTTAATATGTTAAATTAATTGTTTGATAAAAAATGTTATGATTTTATAATAAAACCCATCATATGAGGTGCACTATCTCCTGAAACAAAAATTATTGATTTGTGATTTAAATCATGATTTGGACTAATGCTTTAGATGGTTATCTCTTTACTTTTTTTCGTATCATAATAAAAATTGAATGGGTTGAATAAAATTTGAAGGCTTGACTTCTTTAAATGTTTAAATTTAATGCCTGGATTTGTTTACCATGTTCAAGATGATCTTTTTCCCTTGAATTTTAATATTAATTAAATTAAATGGAACTTATTAGGGTGGTATGAACACACCTCTTGTTATAATTAAATAGGCATGGTTTATGTAAATTTTTTTGATGATATGATTTGAATATATTCAATGTCATGCTTTATGGTAGTTTCAATCCTTGAAATGAATTGTTTTGGGTGGTCTAAAATAAATAGTTTTTATCCGATACAATTACTTATAGTAATTTTGATATGTGGGATCACACCGTCATGATGTGGGAACAACCAAATAAATTTAATAATTCATATTAAATTATAATTGTTCATTTTTAACCACCCCTTTGATCACCTTGGGACTATAGTCCTGGAGACTCAGACTAGTGGCCACCTGATTGGTGTTCCAGGCATGGAAATTATTAATAATTGGTCTGTTTGATTTTAAACTCTGCAATAAATTTGGATAAATTTTTTGATTTGTGTATTAGACTTTGAGTAGGAATAATAATAAATTTTGTGATTTCTTATGATAGAATCACTTTGGATAATCAGGTAAATTAAAATATTAATGACCTTAGGGTCAAATGATTTGTTAAATAGGTTTGATATAATTATGATAATAATTAGAAACATGGATTAATGAAATGAATTGGTTTGACATATGAATTTTTTTTATAAATTGATCATTGTGTCTTATGAAGATAAATCTGGTATGTTTGATACTAGAGTTGTGATTTTTCTTTCCTTTCTTTTTAGTTTATGTGATATCTATGTGATTGTTACCTAAGGGTTTGATACTGATTGGAATATTGAGTATGTTTGAATATAAATCAATATTAATGTGGAAACCTGAGGGATTGGTGCATGTTCTTTCGTACTGCTGGAGGGCAAGGTGCATAGGTACTTGATGCATGAAGGTAGTGTATCTGATTATTTGGGATGTTTGAGGAGTTATGATTGGTGTCGATGCCTGAGGGATTGGTGCATGATTTTGTACTACCTGAGGGCTAGGCACACTGGTACTAAATGCCTAAGGGCAGAGTATATGATTATGTTGGATGCATGAGGGATAGATGCACAGTCATATGATGCCTGAGGGTGATATTCTAGTTATTCCTGAGGGTAAGGTTTCGGTTAGTATGAGGGAATAGTCTATATGTTATGATATATTATGAGTGGTTCATCCTTGTTAGTAGAATCTACCACTGATTTGGGTTATCCTTTCTAATGAATTAGGATCTACACATAGACATATATATCCATCTTAGACCGAAATAGGTGGTATGGGATGAGTGTTCGTTTAGGGTCCTAGACCAATTTTCTATTAATTTGTTTATAACTTTCAATTTACAATGTGTTTCACACTGTCATTTTTCAAAAAATAAAAAAAATGGATTGGGCTAGGCACTGTCAGTGCTGGACTACTGATATTTATATCTCACACCCTGCTCAAGCACTATTTAACAACTGAGTAGATCTTCTTGCTTACAGGTCTTTGGATTTATTACTTGTGATGTGTTGTGTATATAGGATATAGGGAGAATAGGGCTGAGATCTTTATTAGGATTCTCGAGGAGTTGACCATTGGTTGTTTCTTTTATTTTGGGAATTTGTACCGCTTGTACTTGTAGTATCATTTTCATACATGCATTGTTTTAAATTAGTATTGGCCATTTTTATTTAGATATTATATTATTATTCCACTTTTTTATTTATTTTATTACAATTTATGATACTAACTTTTTTTATATTATTATACCACCATTCTACTCTGATTTAGAGGGTATAGTCTCCCCACCATACCATCAATAGAACCTCACTTCTAGTTGGCAGTCTCTGGCATACAGGGAGGCGCGCTTGAGTCCATATAACCCACCGGTCTTTCCACCATCTTAGTGGTGAGATGTCTTGGGATGTTAAAAATATAAATATGAAAGGAGGAATAAAATAATTAAGTCATCATGGATATGGAAAAATTTTCTCATGACATATAAGTTTAAAAAACATTCATTTCGTATTTTTTGTCGAAAAAGTCTCAAAGACCTTGTTTAGAAAACAAAAAAAATAAACCATTCAAACTATTTTGTTAAAAAATTCAAACATGAGTAAAGTTAACTTTAAAAAATAGTAGGATAATTGTTTAAACATTTTTTAAAACAAATTTATAAAACATGTATATAGAATAAATAGAGAGTTTTAAGGAAAACTATAAAATAAATTAAAATAACGTCCCTTTTAAATTTCATGTCATTGAAGTAAGGATTAATAAAAGGAATAGAATATGTTTATTATATGTAAATCCACATAAAACAAGAGTAAATAAAAAATAATATATTCAAAATTAATTTTACAAATAATCATAGTACGACATAACCAATAAAGTATAGGTTTAACCTAAAGAATAGAAATTGGGTTAAGAATTCCCTTACAATTTTGTAATAAGTCAAATCGTACTCCCCATAAATATTATAATTATCAAATGAAACAAAGAATACTATAAAAATAATGAGATTAATTATATAATATATCAAATGTAATTATATACACCACACATAAGAAATTAGTGTTGAATAAGGATATATCTCATCCCGGTTGGTGAGGACTCGACAGGTGAATCCAAAAGACTCGATATCAAATCCAGGTGGAGGCGTATTTTCGGGATACTGTAGTAGTACTATATATTGTACTGTAGAAGTTTCTTTAGAAGTTACTATAGTAGGCACTATAGCAGAGACTATAGCAGGTACTGTTCGGGACTGTAGCAGCTGGAACTATTCATCCATTTGGGCCTTTGGGCCACCGGTTTGGTCCTCGGGTCCTATAAGGCTTTCGGGCCACCCAAGGCCTTTGGGACAGTTGTTTCTCAAGGACTTCAGGCCATCTTAAGGCCTTATGACTACCCTAAGGGCCTTCAGTCCACAGAAATACTGATGTACTAGTCAAAATACAAAGGACCAGGCTTCAGATGAGGATTCAAGGAAGGTGCATTCACTAGAGCAGAGTTAGCCATAATTGGAAGAATGAGAGGGTATGACATTTCCATTAGTACCGGGCCTGTATAAATTTTCATAAAATAGCTAGCCGACCAGCCCTACGAAGGTGGAGTGCTCATATCATGACATATGTTGGGGAGAAGTAGTTACATGTTGTCTTATCTGGGTGATTCGCTCTAAGACCTATGGGTTATGTGATTTTTCTTAAGTCTTCGGGCCCTGTAAGGGTTCCACCTAACCCCTTTAAATGTGGATTATCATAGATAATGAAAAATGGAGGCCTTCAGGCCATTACGACCATAATAATTCTATATCTCATAGAAGTAAAGGTGAGACAAGAAACCCTTACCTTATGTTTCCCTTTAGTTTTTTATAATTTAACCTCATGTATAAAAGTTTAAATAATTTTATTAATTAATTAAATAACTATATTAATTTTAATAATACCTTATATAATAATTTTATAACATCTTATTAGCCTTTTATTTGTAATATTTCATTATTTTGATTGTTTCAGGTGCATTCGTTTCATGGTTTAATGGACGGTTTACTTGTGTATAATTATAGATGTTCTTGAAAAATGGAAATAAAACTCCTAAAGAGGAATAAAATGATATTAATGCAAACCCAGAATTTTAAATATTCCCATATATCATTTTTATTTCTAACATGAGGATGATTTATTTGATAAAAAGTTAATGATGTATGTTTAGCTTATTTTTCATTTTTTCCGACCATCATAATCTAGATTCATTATATTTAATATTATATATATATATATATATATTAGTTTTAGAACATGAAAGAGGTTATGATATACCTATTAAAAAATTATTTAAGAATGATAATACTTTTATGACAATCCATGAAGTCAGTAATGGAAAATGAACAATAATTATCCATAGATACGGTTATCCTCCGTAATTTCAACAAAGGTTTCATTAATTTAAATAAGATTAGATAAGAAAAGGGATGGATATAATATATTCTATGAGAAATATAGAATTAAATTATATACATTATACTGTATTTATTATTCCTTGATAGATAAAATAGGTGAGGAGAAGGTAGAAAAGGAAAATAAATTAAGGGAGGTTCTTTGAGAAAGTTACCTCTTTAATATCACCTTCATTAAGGATCCCTTAAGTAACTTTTAATTGGAATTTGGGTGATAATAGAAGAAATTATACATTTATGGAGTTGGGAGGAGTGTATTTTGAATATATTTTAAGGGATTCAAGTCTTGTTAGGAGAAAAGGTGTCGTGAGGATTGGTATTTATACTTTAGGAGGGGTGGTTTTAAGTGATTGAATAATGATTGTTTTATATATAAAGGAAAACACATTTGGGTGGAATTAATTCCAAAAAATTAGATTGATAATTAATGTTGTAAAGGCTATTTAAGGTATAGAAACATATAAAAAATCCATTTAATGGTGTATTTTTTATTTATTTTAATCCTTTACTATTTAGCTTTAACCCGTTACAATATTTTACCAAAAATGCGGTAAATATTTTTTATTACCATTGTAAATTTTTTATTCCTAAGAATGGAAATGATCTTATAACATAAGTTGGTCCTCCTAATTATAAATATTGAATCCATTTTACTTGATTTAATTTATAAAATTGATAAAAATAAATTCTAAATATATTATGCGTATAACTCATAAAAACTATTTTTTAAGGTTAAAATCCTAGTTTTCAAAATTGCTAAGTACATGTTTCTAAATGTAGTGCCTTATTTATTATATCATTCCACAAAAACATTTTGATCGTGAATGAGGGTTACTAAATTTTAAATCATGATCATATCACCATTAATTCATAAGATTTATGGTATTTTGTAAGAATATTATTTTAACTTTTTAACCTAAAATTAACTTTTTTTAAACCGTAAAAAACATTCCCTAAAATAATTTTGATGTGATAATTAAAAAAATGTTTTTTATTTTTTAAAATAATTTTTCTAAAAGTTTCAAAAATAAATTTTATTTATTTTATCAAATAAATGAATAAAAATATATTTTTGAAGAAAACATTTAATTTTAGAATAAAATAACTTTACTAAAAATTATGTGTTCTATTCTAAAGAATAATTAAATTTGGTTCAATAAAAGCTTCATATTTATTTCATACTATAATTAATATTATTCACACATACAAATTTAATGGCTATTTTATAATGTTCATGTTAAAATGATGATATTTTGGAGTTCATTTAAGCTCAGTGTTCTATGAAACATAGGCTATTGAACATAGTGTTATTTTAAAATATATGGGTGATATATTCACCCCTTATTTAATAAATTAATTCTTATTAATTTAATCTTGTGTTTTGTAATCATGTAAATGAAATTTTAAAAAATACACTTGTAGAAATCCCACATCTTAAGAAGGGTTAATAAAACATCTTCTTAAAATAGGGAAAGGAAAATTTGAAGGTCACCAAAAAACTAGGTTTACGTATAAAAGAACATTAATGGGAAGTGAAAACATGGACAAGGAAATGAAATATAACTATTATGTTCTGATGGAAAGTTATAGATAACATGGTAATTAAAAAGTTTACCATTACAAAACTATAAATTTTTGATGGGTTAAAAGACCATTGATTTCTTTGTAAGAAAAGTAATAAGATAATGTTTTTGTTCCAAAATAATTTTCCTAATGTTGAGGAATTATTTTAAAATCTTGATAAATAACATAAGAATTAAATAAAATGGATTTATAATCATAATATCATCTTATGGTTGTGAATCTATCTATTTAATCTTTATCTCTTATGCTTGGAAATGGATATTCAAGGTGATTTTTTCATGCAAGAATACCTTTTACTGAATCATAAGATCCACAAGTCATTCATTGAGCCTAAAAATATATAGGAAATAAAAAATAGTTAGCATATTTTTTCAAAAAAAAAATATCCAAAGCTCATCTCAATCCAATCAATAAGTAGTTAATCTTAATACTCTTACAAAATATGCTTGTCCAAATTCAAAGACCTAAAATTTTTAAGGAAGGTTACTAAATTTCAGAATATACTTAACATTAAATTCCCCAAAAAAATAATGTAACTCTTAATGTCACATCCCAAATATATAAATATTTTTATCATAATAAAACCTTAATGAAAACATTCATGCTTTTAAAAATAAACATTCATATTGTTGAATATATTCCTTTAATCAAACCATGTAATAAACCCTAAAAAGATAACATAAACCATCAATTAATTAACTACCTTTATGGTTATTAATATTATCTCATAAACATATCTTTAACATTATTATCTCAACATCAAGAACATATTAAGGTTATCTTCCCTAAATCATGTGTTTTTTAAAAGATCAAATTTCCAAAAAATTATTTCTCTTGTTTACTAGAACTATTCATCACATTCTTCTAAAACCTTAAAAAAGATGTATTGCAGTACAATACCTAATTGTTTTGATAATATAATCAATAAAATAATTTTACAAAATATTTCTTAGATCCCAATACACAAGCACAGTAATCATCCCACTTTGGCTATATCAGTACTATAAGCTTGACATTGATTCATTGTCTTCTTTTAGGGTATATTTCTTTAACACATGAGGAATTCATTTGTGTAGTTCCCCATATCCTTATAGTTGATACATTACACAAATTCTTTCTTTCCCTTGTAATCACAAGCATGGTTGGCTTTCTCTCCACACTTGTAACAAACTCACATTCCCTAAAAATAAGTACTGGGGTGTTTATTTCGATAATTATCACATGTGGAAAAATCCATATTTATTTTATTCCTTTTTTCCATTTTTTTGTCTTCAATCATCTACTTATATTTATTTCCTTCAGAACCATAATAATTTTAAAATATCTTCTATATTTTTATGGAACATGATATTATATTCTCATATGAAGATAATTTATGGAATACTAGTTCCCTTTGAAGTATTAGTTTAAGCCCATTATAGAAATTCTAAATATTACTCTTTGGATTATATACATAGTTTTTTGAATGCCTTGATAACCTTGTAAAGTTGGATTCATAGTTAGAAACATTCTCATACACCATTAATCTTAGACTCAAGAATTTTATTTCCATATCATCCTATTGTTTGTGTGGAAAATATTTTTACAAGAAATTATACTTAAAATCCCCCCATTCCATGTTTACTATTTCATCATCATCCTTTTTACTTTGAATCAATAACCACCATTGATCCACATCTCCTAAGAGAAAATAGACATCCATTATAACCTTACACCTTTAATTACTTCACAATGTGAGAAATATCTTTTCTATGGAACATATCCATTTCTCATCTAGAAATGGATTTGTAGTTCCACTGAATGATAGAGGTTGTTGACGTATGAAGCATTCTATCATTGTTACAAAATGTTGTGGATTAGTATGTAGTTTCATTTGGGTAAGGTTATTAATCATAATCTAATTCATCTATCACAGTATAGTTATAAGTTGTTTGTATCTAGCTAAAACTCTAGCTCCAGCCACAACTCTAGCTTCATTATCTTTCCCATGAGGAAAATTCCTACATGGATTACATGCATTGATATGGTTCTCATTCATTCCACTAGGTTGCATTTCTAAATAATGTCATACACTAGATTATATCATAATATTATGAAACATAATGTAAAATTTAAAAACAACTTTAAGATAAATTGAAAATTTCGGTATAAATAACCTCTAAATTATAAGATTGGTTTCTTTGGGAGTGTTTCTAAATTCTCTCATAGGTTTTCATTCTCTAATCTATGTTTTCCTAAATCTAGTTCCTTGGTTTCCTACTAAACTTCCTTTGATACCAACTATAAATAACCCAACCCCAATATCCCAGACTCAGTGGTTAATTTATTATATCGACATAATATACAAGGAATCGTATCCTGAAGGACCTAACAGTTTAGTAGTTTTGAAAAAACTAGATAAATACTTGAATATTTCTTTACAACTGGAGATATAAAAAATAAAACATAGTAACTTCATTTAAAACACCTGTATTCTCCTAGATTAACCCTAAATATCAGTCATAATATACTTCTTAGAATCCCATGGAAAAATAAAACATAATAAATGGGTGAGATCAAATACTCTGTAAAGGTATGTATATAATGAAAGATATCATAAATAAGTGATAAAAATTATGGAATGGTAAATAACATAACACACATTCCATTTAAACAACCAGGATATCTTGATAATATAATACATAATCAATAAGAAAAGGTAAATAACTAGAATCATGTTTCATTTAATCAATAACTAAGAATTAAATGCATCCATATATAATTTCATAGTGAAAATATAATGGATAATAATAACTGAAACTTTAATGAAGGAAACAGTTAATTATTGGACGTCATGATCTTAGGAACCATGGTAACTCTATCATCAAGACCTTTAAAAATATGGTTTAAAAATAACGTGTAAAAACTGATTAGGTTTGGACTAATTAATATCTTTTGTCAACACCTTCCACAATATAGTTTAAAACTACAGGTTAAAAAATGATTAGGTTTGGCCAACTTCATCTCTTATATAAACACCTTTCACAAGATAGATTAAAACTACTAGGTACAAACTGATTAGGTTTGGCTAACTGATTTATCTCATGAGACATACTGATTCATCGAGGGGCTGTCTATAACCTAACCCCACCTATGTCTTAAATTTCCAAATCATTCCTCATATAAAAGTGGTGAGGCACAATCAATATAAACAATAATATTAAAAACTCGTATAAAAATGTAAATAACTTTCCTCAATCAGTAAACATAATAACAAACCATCCAGAGTAATATGGTGAATGGTATCTAAATATTACATTCCCAATAAAACTGATCATAAAACATTTAATAAAATATGGTAGATTATATCATAATATATTGACATCAATTAATCATAATATTAAATAAAGGATGTTGACATATATGAAAATACTTTATTAAGATCATTTAAAAAAGCTTATGAAGAATAACCCTTTTCACTTTGAAAACCATTTTTTTAAATGATTCACAATTATAAAAGAGAAAATTATAGTTTAAAAAAACATGTCAACTATATTCAATTCATTAAGGTGTCATGAAAGTGGGGAAATAGTCTCATTCCTTATAATTTTAGAAAACATTCCTTCAATATTTTCGTAAAGTAAGTCTTTAAGAACCTTGTTTAGAAAAATAAAAAATCTCCCTTTCAAACTTTTTTGTAAATAAAATAAAACATGAGTAAAAATTAATTTAAAAATCATTAGATAATAGTAAAAACATTTATGGAAACAATTTTATAAAACATGGGCATTGAAGAAAAAGTGAGTTTTAAGGGAAACTTAAAAAATAATTTTTTTAAAATAATGTCCCTTAAAAATATCATTTCAATGAAGTGAATGTTAATAAAATTAATCTAATATGTTTCTTTTCTGTAAACAGACAAAAAAATTGAAAATAAAACATAATATAGTTAAGAAAATTCATTTAAAAAAAACCTTAGTATGACATAATCAAGGGAGTAATAATGAAATGATATATCAAAGTAATAATGATAAAATAAAAGTAATAATGAAAAAATAAAACATTTAATACCATTAATATAAATATATTAAAGATATTATATGTCAAAGGGAATTATATACACCACACATAAGAAATAAGTGGTGAATAAATCATATATCCCATAAAAGTAAAAGTGAGACGACAAACCCTTACCTGATGATTCCCTTTAGTTCTTTATACTTTAGACTCATGTATAAAGGATTAAAGGATGTTATTAATTCATTGATGAACTATATTGATATTTATATTAACTTATATTATACTTTTACAACATATTTCCACCCATTAATTAATAATATTTCATTATTTTCATTGTTTCAGGTGCATTCGTTTCATGGTTTCATGGTCAGTTCACTTCTGTGTAATTATGGATGTTATTGAAAAAGACAAAGAAAACTCTATAGGTGAAATTAAATTTTATTAATTCACACTCATAATTAAAATAGTATCATATACTATTTTTATTTTGGACATCAGGATGATTCATTTGATAAAAATTTAATGATAAATGTTTAGTTTAATTTGCGGTTTTTTCTGACCATCACAAACTAGTTTCATTTTATTTAATACTATGTATAAATATTAGATGCCGAACATTAAAGATATTATAATATATTTATTAAAATCATATTTAACCATAATAATACTTTTATTACTATCTATGAAAGTGTTAATTGAAAACAAACAATCATTATCCACGAAGATAGTTAACCACTACAATTTGGACAATGGTTTCGTTTATTTAAATAAGAGAAGATAAGAAAAGGGGTCGATATAAGATAATAAATTTGAAATATAAAATTATAGTATATAAATGATACTATATTTATTATTCCTTGATGGATTAAGGAGGTTAATATAAGGTATACAAAGAAAATAAATTATGAGAGGTTGTTTGAGAAATTTTCCTCTTCAATATCACCTCCCTGAAGGATCCCTTAAGAAACTTCTAATTGATATTTGGGTGATACCATACGAACTTGGACGTGTGAAGAGTGGAGAGGAGATATTATGGAAGATATTTTAAGAGATTCAAGGATTTTTTAATAGATAATTGGTGGTGAGGAGTGGTATTTAAACTTGAGGAGGGATGGTTTTAAGTGATTAAATAATGATTATTTTATATTTAAAGCCAAACGAATTTGGGTGGGATTAATTACCAAAAATTAGAATTATAATTAATGTTTTAAAGACTGATTAAGGTCTATAGACACATCATATACCCATTTAATGTTTCACTTTTTATGTATTTTAATCCTTTACATTTTAACTTTAACCTGTTACATTATGTATTATGTCATTTCAAAAATAAATTTGGGAATAATTATTATACGATCGTGATTTTAAGGGTTAATAAATTAGGTATTATGTTATTCAAAAAATAAATTTTTATCATGAATATCAGTGAATAAATTTAAAATCATGATCATATAATAATTAGTTTTTAAGAGTTATGGTTTTTCGTAAATATATTATTTTTACTTTTTAACCCAAAAATGAACTTTTTTAGAAAATTTACAAAAAATTACATTAAGATAATTTGGATTATATGATTATAAAAAGGTTTTTTATTTTTTAAAATATATTTTATAAATTTTTCAAAAATTAATTTTATTTATTTATCATAGAAATTAATAAAAATCGCTTTTCGAAGAAAACATTTATTTGAAGATTAAAATTACTTTACTAAAAATTATTTGTTCATTTCCTAAGAATAATTAAATTTTTTATTTAATATTAAATTACTGTTTATTTCATAATATAGTGAATATTATTCACATCTTTCAGTTTAATGGCTATTTTATGATGGTCGTATTAAAATAATGATATTTTGGAGTTCTTTTAATCTCTAGGTTATGTGCAACATAATCTATCGAACATAATGTTCTTTTAAATTCTCAGGTTGTTGCATGAACCATCCATAAAATGGGATATCCACACTAATAACATCAATTTCATGAATAATAAAAACCCTAAACCCATAGTAACTCAACATATTAGAAGTAGATATCATAAACCAATACAAGCATCATATACAAATATGCCACAAAAGGTTATATACATAGTATCTCGAGTCATAGAACAAACCTCAAAAGATCAGGAACCTAGCCAAACATATCCACTACATATATTCCAATAGATAAAAACAAAAAATACCCCATATGATCTAACTCTATGAGACCATATATCCTTTATAAAACACGGATGACAGTGATCAAAAAGTGCCACCATGGAAAATGGTTCCCTTGACTTTACCTATGTCCTAAAAAACAAAATATACATATTCCTTAGGTAATATCTAGGATTTTATTCCAAAATACTTGTAGGATTCCACCATGAATCTTTTTGAGGATTTTACCCATGAAAAATAATAAACTAGTTTGAAAAATATTTTCAAAACTAAACCACATTAAAAACATACCATTTTAAAATTAGCCTATAAATTACATTTGGATTTACATTACAAATAAAAACAAATTTCAAAAACATTTCTTAACATGTCTTAAATTTATATAAACAATTCCACAGGATGTAACATGCTCAATATATAAAACAAGGTATAATAAAGGTGAGCATAAGCCACATCACCATATAACCATAAAAATATAAAATGGGCAAAACATGTCTCATCACAATAATATTGTAAATACTAAAATACATAATGCATATAGTTAAATTGGGAATTATTAATGTTCACCTAGGGATATTACCATTAGGACTATCCTGAGTGAGTCTAAAAAGGTCTACTAGCTTTCTAAGTAACAATGGAATCTCTTGTTGTATTCCCTGGACCCAACTCTAAGAGCTCTCACGGTCTCTCGGTAACCCAATAGAATCTATCACATTATTCCAACCCAAAATATTTTAGAGTCCCTTGGAAAACAAAATTTAAGCTTACAAATTCTTCCATTCGAAGGCTCTCATGGCCCCTCAGACAACCCGTCGCTCAAACCCAATTTAACCCATGCGCTACTCCATGCCAATATAATTACAAACAAGTTCCAATCCATGAAAATCCATTTCACAAGTCATTTTAATAAATAAACAGTCCACTTTATAGAAAAACCTATCCTAAGGTAAAACCATTACTAAAACCATTTTATATATCCATTTAAAACTAATAAACCTCTTTGATCCATTTTTTCAAACACTTGGGGTTCACACATGCCACCCCTATTTGGAAAACCCTCATTAAAAACCAAAATTACAAAACCAACCAATGAATCACAATAAACATGGAATACACATCAATAATAAATATTTTAAATGAAAATTTAAACATAAAATCCAAATTCAATTTGAAATTTATAGGTTAGACATGGAAAACACCATTAAATAGAGACACCAACCTCGAAATTAATTTCAACCTCATCTTCTTTGATGATAATAGCACAAAAGAGATATAATAATACCTAACACACCTAAACAACCAGAAAACAAACCATAACACACATAAAATACCTCATATTCAAGTAATACATCTCCTAGGGATACACATCTCCATGAAAATAGTGGAGTAAGCAAGGGGAGGGGAAAGGAAGAAGAAAATTAAAATGAGTACACTTACTTCAAATCAAACAACTGATACCCCAAAGAAAAATCAATAGTAAGAAGAGGAAAAACTACACCACCAAGGATAAGGGGTTGTTCATAATGCGTGAAGAAAATTAGGGCCAACGAGTATAAAATATGTTAGGGGAAAATGGAAAAAGACCACTTTTTAAATGGGTTGGACAAGGCCGCACTTTTAGGAAAACTGTCCACAAACTGTGTGGGAGCCACTGACTCCCCAAAACAAGATGCATGATTAATCCTGGGTGTTTCATAATTTATAAAACAATGAAAAACCCCACTATCTTGTACCATCTTTGGTCCCACTAGTGTGGACTCCCCTGGGTCAGTCCAGCACAAAGGTGATCTGCAAGATTTCCCGTACAATGCCTCAAAAGGTGTCATCCTAATGGTGGATTGATAGATGTTGTTGTATGAAAACTACACCAAATGCAAGTAATACTCCCAGATGTGACCAAAGTTGAGGATGAAATCATGCATCATATCCTCGAGGGTCTGAATGGTTCACTCAGTCTGGCCATCTATCTGAGGATGGAAGGCGGTGCTCAAATGAAGCTACATCCCAAAAGCCTCCTACAACCCCTTCCATAACTGGAAAGTAAAACATGTATTACAATAGGATACAATCGTTGAGGGTACTCCATGTAGCCACACAATCTCTTGCACATAGAGGCGTCCCAAGCTCTCTATTGAACCCTGCTCTCTGATCGGTAGGAAGTGGGCCGACTTGGTAAGTCGGTCGACGATCACCCAGATAGAGTCATGACCTCTGGTTTTACATGGAAGTCCTATCACTATGTCCATGGATATCCCATCCCACATCTTCTCGGGGACCTCTAAAGGCTGAACTAAGCCTGTTGGTACCTGATGCTCTGCCTTTACTTGCTGGAAAGTGAGGCACCAAGAAACAAACATTGCTACTACTTTCTTCATTCTCGGCCACCAGTGCTGTTGTCGGAGGTCCGGGTACATATTTTCCACTCCTGGATGTACCGCTAGAGGGGATGTGTGTAACTTATTCAATACTTCCTCCTAAAGTGATACTGGTACTATGGTACATCCTATGAAGAGGATGACCTGCTCCCCACCTTCAAAAAATCCATCATGTGTCTTCCCTGTGGATATCTTAGCACGTCGAGCCTCACAGTCAGTGTCCCCATGCTGATCTTCCCTGACTCGTTGAAGAAGTGGGGGAGTGACTGTAAGAGACTGATGAAAAGTTACTCAATCCCGATCCACAAAGGATATCTGCAAAGTGGCCAACTGCTTCATCACCTCACCTTGCAGTTGTATACCAGATCTCTGACTGAGTGAACCTGCTACAACGTTCCCCTTCCCAGGAGTATAGACTATCTCAAAGCCATAGTCCTGGAAGAACTCAAGACAATGTCATTGTCTCAGGTTTAGGTACTTTTGAGAGAAGATATACCTGAGACTCATGTGATCATATTACACTATAAAACTCTCACCCATCAAGTAATGTCACCACATCTTCAAGGAGAATATGACTGCTGCTAACTCCAGGTTATGGGTAGTGTAGTTCTACTCACGTCATAAGTGATAACGGCTTGCTCCTACATTAGGAAACATCTGAGTCAGGTCCCTGATGTGTCGCAGTAGACTACATACCCTACTCCCTCCTCTAGTAGCCTCAAGATAGGGGCACTAGTTAGCCTTTATCTCATCTCTTAAAAACTCTTCTGGAATATCTCCAACCAGATGAAGGTTTTCCCCTTCTTCATCAACACTAATAAAGGTGATGCAACTCTGAAGAAATCTAGCACAAATCTCTGGTACTGTCTAGCCAAACCCAAGAAACTCTGTATCTTCGTCACACTCCTTGGTGGATCCCAAGAAAGTACCGTCTCAATCTTTGCTGGATCCACTGAAACTCCAGCCTCCGATATGACGTGTCCCAGAAAGTGAACCTCTCATATCAAAAATTGGGACTTCGAGAGCTTACTATAAAGCTGGTTCTCTCGGAGTGTGTCCAGTACTACCTACAACTGATAGGCATGCTCCTCCTCAATAGCTGAGTAGATCAGAATTTCGTTGATGAACACTACTACAAAGCGATCAAGGTATGGCTGAAAGATCCTATTCATGAGTTCTATGAACACTGTTGGAGTATTGGTCACACTGAATGGCATAACCAATAACTCGTAATGGTCATAACGACATCTGAAAGCCATCTTCTGCACATCCTCATCTCATACTCTGAGATGATGATAGCCTGATCTAAGGTCTATCTTCGAGAACAATCGTGCTCCCTTGAGCTGATCAAAGAGGTCATTAATCCTCGAGAGTGGGTACTTTTTCTTCATAGTCACCTGGTTCAGCTGCCGATAGTTGACACAAACTCTCAATCTCCCATCCACCTTCTTGGCGAACAAAATCGGGGCTTCCTAATGAGAAACACTGGGGCAAATGAATCCCTTCCCCTGTAAGTCCTCCAGCTATATAGACAGATCACGAAGCTTTGCGGGAGCCATCCGATACGCTGGTATAGAGATCGGTGTCATCCCAGGGTACAAGTCAATGTAAAACTCCACCTTTCTACGAGGATTTAGATCTAGAACATCATCAAGGAATACATCCGTGTACTGATCCACCACTACAGGATAACATGGACTCTCCACATCAACTGCTCCGAGGGTATGGCTAGCCAACTGATGAGTGATCGACTGCACCCTCCTCTGGGTGAGTCCATCCTGTGCGGCAAAGGCTCCCTTCTCGTCGGTGAAGGTAAACCTGGTCCCATCCGTGTGGACACACCGCACTTTGTGCCTAATATAGTCAATCTGAGAATGGATTGTAGATAACCAGTCCATACCCATGACGATTTCATAAGGCATCGATGCTACTACTAGGAGATCCCAACCGAAACTCTCACTTCCTCGAGTAAGCTCGCACTGCTAACACCAGTGCGTAATCGTCGAATCTTCTCCCGTAGGAGTCTATAACCGTAAGAATCGATCCAATGGCTCCATCGGAATCTTCGAGCTCCGAATGAGGGTAGTGGAAGTAAAAGAATGACTGGAACATGTGTCTATAAGTACTGCAGCTAATGTAGAGTAGACACAAATCGTACCTCGTATCATCTCTGGAGCGCCGTGATCGTAGGCCTCAGCTGCCTAGAGCTGAGATCACCCTTGTCCTCCTACTCCCTGTGGTCGGGGTGGACCACTTATTGGTGGTGGAGGTAACATCTTGAATCTTCACCCACCATCAGTTGCACGACCAGCTCCTATGCCATGTTCGTCTACTCCCTACGGACCTCCTCGGTCAACCTCTATCTCTACCTGGGAGGTCCTTTGACCATCTGCTGATCATCCGTACTGTGGGTCAGACAGTCATGAGCCATGTGACCCTGCTTTCCACATGCGTAACATGGCCTGCTCCTGGCATGAATGGCTCTGCCTTAGGTGCCCCGCACAACCAACCCTGAATCTAGCAGTCGTCCACCTGTAGGTCTGGTCCTTTTGGACCTCTGTGTCATCTGTCTACTACTAGCTGCAGAAGACTTCTCTATATGATGACTGGTAGTGGGTCTCACTTCTTGTGACTTCTTCGTAAGGAAACTATCCACTAAAAGGGCTCGCTCTAACACCCCCACCTACGTCGGGATGATGAGTGAGATCATCGAAGCTTTGATCTCCTGCCTGAGTCTCTCCTCAAAGGTCTGGGCCCTAAAGAATGGGTCCCACACCATATATGTAGAGTAGCGTGATAGGTCAGTGAACCTCATTGAGTACTGATCCACAGTCATGCTGCTCAGCTGCAGATGAAGTAGCTCCTGAATGCACACTGCGAGAAGATTCAATGGAACAAACTCTTCCTGAAACAGTCTCTCGAAGTCTGCACAGAGAAGAATCACCTCTTCGTGAACTTGGAGCATAAAGTTCCACCATCTTCCTAATGCTTCCTGCAGAAGATAGGCGGCAATGATCACCATGATATCAGCCGGTGTCCCTACCTGTTGGAAGACTCTAACCACGACCTCCATCCAATCATCAGCCGCATGTGGGTCTGTATCTCCCCTAAACCTGTGTGCCCTCTGGCACTAGAACTCGTGCAACGTGCTCAAGTGGCATGCACCGTCTGCTGGTGGGGTCGGTGGCATCGGTGGCCCAATGGGTAATGGTATCGTTGGTGCCTCCACTAGTGCCTCCACTAGAAGAGGGCCCTGTACTGAGGCCTCGTCGCTCTATGGGCTATCAGTGCATACTACTCTCAGAACCCTAGTTGGCTCTCTGCGTGGAGTCATCCTGAAAAGAAACAGGTGTTCCGTGGTCAATAAGTTATACCTGGTGAGATAACTCAAAGAGATCATAAATAAAACTCTTCAAAACACACACACAATCAGTGTTTTCGTGCACTGAGTTGGAAATCAGAATTCAGGGTCCTGGTGTATGGATACGTTGGTCACCTCACCAACACTGGATTCCCTAAATTGATAACCACACTCACTACAATTAAAACTATTATTGTTAAAAATATCAGAGTACTATGTTTTATGGTATAATCGACTCCTCTGATACCAATTTGTCATGAGCCATCCCCCAGGGCTCATGTCGTGACTACCCCAAGCCCACCTTCCATAGGCCTGGGGCTGGAGACTAGCACCGAAAGGCATATTCTCTAAAACTGGGAAGGCATTTCCTTTATAATCTGTAAGCACATGCAACCAATCGCATAGCAAGATACGAACTCAAGTAAACTAAAAAGTAAACATAGTGTGTACAGTAAGTAAAAGGGGCTAGAATACAAGCCCAACTGGAAAGTACAAGAAACTGAAATTACAAGTAAACTGGAATAGCTCCTGTGAACACCCATCAAGGATCCAGCCAGAAGGGTAGGTACATCTCTCGATCAGTCGTCTCTGCGGTACGCCTCGTCTAAGGTCCACCTCTGAGCTACCTCCAGTCCTGGTACTCTCATCCTCAGTCAGTGTTGTCCATCGTCTGCACCAAACACAACAATGTGTGGGCATAACACGTGCAGGGGTGAGTATAGTGACACTTAGTGGGGACCCTGAGACCCTCAAGGTCTCAAAAAATCCACATAGGATAAACAACACAGCATGAAAACAACTAAAAACCCTACTTAGGTATATGCCCATAAATATACCTATGTTTTAAAGTATACCCATATCAATTGTGAGAAAAACTCAGAGTCCAACTCAAATCCAAAAGCTCAACTATTCCACAAAGGAAGGAATACCATGAAGGTAAGTACCACACAGGTATGCCAAACAGAAGAATACCACCAAAGAATTACCATGAAGGAAAGTACTACAAGGTACAGACATAGCTCCCACCTGGTATTTCTTAGGTACAGTAGTAGAGATGATTATATATTACTAATGAATCATCTTACTCTATTAAGAGGAAAACCCACAAAAGATCTCTAGATGCTGACCCACATAGGATTGCTCAGTACTGACCCACACAGGATCGCTTGGTGCTGACCCACACAGGATCGCTCTGTGCTGACCCACACATCATCGCTAGGTGCTTACCCACATAGTATTGTTCGGTGATGACCCACATAGGATTTATAGAGTATTCCAGTATGGAATCCTAGAGTGGTTCCATGTGGTACCCTCAATCACAGACCCACAAAGGATCTCTTTCTCAAGTCACAGCCAGCTACAGGGTTCCTGCACTAAGGTTGCTCGTCTTTGGGAGAGTCTGCTCCTCAAGCCACTCATCAATTCTCCAACTACTATGAAGTCTGGCGAAAAATTATCCCAAAGGATCTCCATGCCAAAGGGGTCTCAATTCAATAGACGGTGCGTCAATCAGATGCCTGGTCTGTAAGTCATTAGCCTTTTAGTCCCGAGGGCCCTATTGGATTCGTGCTCGATCCAACTAGACCATTCCCTAACTTTATCCAAAACTAAAGTGGGGTATATTAAAGGGACTGTCTTGCTCCAAGTTTTACAGTGCCATTGATGGTTTTTCAAATGGACACCTAGTGCCAAAGTTATGGCCAAAAGAGTGTAAATGGGTCGAAGTGGGTCTGGGTCCGGTCCGACCCGGTCAGAACGACCCAGCTAGAACCGACCTGGGCCGACTTGGTTTTGGTCGACCCAGCCTGGCCTGGGCGGTGCAGGGTAGTGAAGAGGCTACGAGGACCACAGAAGCCTCGAGGGGGGTCATGGAGGTCATGGGTGGCCGTGAGGCCGTGGAGGGCCGCGGATGGCCGTGAGGGGGCCTCAGAGGTCGCGGGTGAACGTGAGGCTGTGGAGGGCCACGGGGTGGGGGTGGCCGCAGGCGATGAGGCCGCAGGGTGGCGCGGTGAGTCCGAGGGGCGGTGCGGAGAGGCCATGGGTGGCAGGGCCGGGGGAGGCGGGGGCCGGTGGCGGCCAGGCCGGGGGAGGCGGTGGTCGCGGGCAGCAGTGGCCGCGGGGGTGGGGGCGGGTGGCGAGGGCCGTGGGGGTGGGGGTCGCGGGTGGAACGCTGATACTACAGGGCGACGATCCATTATGGTTTGTCGTGCAGCGCGGTCACGCGTCGTACCTTCGCCGGCGGCCGGGTTGACCGACTGCCCTCAATTTTTCACCTTCATCGCGGTCAGTGGTGGCGTCGACCACCGTTATCTTGCCCCACTGAGGTTGGTTTCCATACTCCTCCATCACGAAGAACACAAAAATTTATCAAGAAAAAATGCAAAGAGGTCGGGCCTTGTTTTCTTGGACCACACCCTCCACGTTAGAGCGGTAGCAAGCAGCTATAATCTCTTCCCAATTTATGATGAATCATCAAGAATAGGTAAGGGGAATAAAATTAAACAACCACCCTACCTTGATTGCTTGTTGAAGTTGGAAGGGGTGAAGTCAGTGACGTCAGCGTTTTCCTGATCGTCGGTTCATTCATCGTTGGAGATCCTTCGACGGTTTTCTTCGTTGGAGAAATATTCATTGGAGAAGAGTTCTTCGTTGGAGACTGTTTCTCCAAAGTTCTCCCCAAGATTCTACCTTTTCCAATGAATTCTCTCAAAAGAAAATCCAACCAAAATAAAAAGTTTTTGTCCAATTTTAAATTTTTGGCACAAAAGAAGTTGGCAACATTAATCAATTGACGAGGCATGATTAATTAATGGGAGGAAGTTCATCGGTTAACTCTTCATTAAGGAGGTAGTTCAAGGGGTTTCTCCCATTAAGAGGGGAGTTCAAAGGGGTTTTAGTCTTGGGTGGTCCCCACCACCAGAAACCATGTGGGAGGTTTTAGTACGGGTGTTTCCCTCCTTTAAACCATCTACATGATAGGTTTAAACAAAAAGAAAAATAAAATAAAAGTTTATTTTATTTTATTTTTATTTCCACTAAAAACCCAAATTATATCTTTCACCCTTGACCTACTGTGGTGGATGTGATGGTACCCTTAAGCGAATACCGGCACTGCGAGTTCAACGGTGCCCTTAGATTTTAATTCTGAGCACCAGTTCAAAAGTTTCAAAAACTCACTCGCATGTTTACTTAATGTACCCGAAAAAAAGCTCAAAAATTCATTCTGGGCACACTAGGCCTCTGAATCACGCACCGTCAATTTTCACGGACTCATAAATTTCCCATTTAATTAAAAAAATTACATGGAAATTTCGGGTTTTTAGAATTTTGTTTTTAGTTAATTTTATTATCATTTTTATATATGAAATTATCAAAAAAATCATGAAGATCTGAATTTTCTAAGTATTTATTTTTCTCTAACCATTTTGTTCTCTATGAATACCAAAAAATGCTTAGAAAAAAAATAATTCTCAATAATGGATTCAACAATGATGAATAGTTGATTTATCTAATATTTATTTAGTAAATTTTACCATCAGTTTATCATCTACTTATTTATTTAGTTATCTTTTCATTTTTATCTACTACTTATCATTTATCAACTTTTTTAGAAAATTCCCAAGAAATTAACCTAAGATAATTTTGATTTTTTGATTCCAAAAATTCTATTTATTTTTTCAAAGAAATTTTATTACTGTTTAAAAATTAATTTTATTTATTTTATCATAGAAATGAATAAAAATAACTTTTTGAAGAAAAAATTTATTTGAAGAATAAGATTACTTTACTAAAAAATATGTGTTAATTTACTAAGAACAATTAAATTTTTATTTAATATTAAATTCATATTTATTTCATAATATATTTAATATTATTCCCATCTACTGATTTAATGGCTATTTTATGGAAGTCATGTAAAAATAATGATATTTTGGAGTTTGTTTAATCTCAGTGTTCTGTGAAAAGTAAACTATCAAACATATTATTCTTTTAAAATATCATGGTGTTAGACAAACCATCCATAAAATTGGATATCCACACTAATAACATAAATTTCAGGATAATAAAAACCCTAATCCTAGAGTAACTTGACATAGTAAAAGTAGATACCATAAACTAAGATAGAAGTCACATACAAACATGACACAAAAGGACATATACAAGGTATCTCATGTCATATCACAAACCTCAAAAGATAGGGGACCAAGAGTAACATAGCCACTAAATATATCCCAATAAATAAAAGGCCAAAATAACTCTACATTATCTAACTCTATGAGACCACATCTCCTATATAAAACATATATGACAGTAATCAAGAAGATCTACCATAGAACAAGGTGCCCAAGCTTTTACCTATATCCTAAAAAACAAAATCTACATATTCCCCAAGGTATATCTAGGGTGTGCTTCAAAAATCCTAGTAGGGCACCACCATGAATCTATTTAAGTCCTTTACCCATGAAAACAAATAAACTCATTTGAAACCCCTTTTCCAAAATAAACCACTTAAAAAACATTCATTTTAAAACAATCCTTTAAAATACCTTTGGATTTCCATTTCAAATAAAACATGTTTTCCAAAACATTTCTCAACATGGATCAAATTTTTATAAATAAGGCCACATGAAATATAATTCTCAATATATCTGACAAAGCATAATAAAGTTGAGAATAATCTACATCACACATAAGAGGTAGAATAAAATATCACACACCTAAACTATAATAAAAAAACCATAACACCCATCAAATACCTCCTATTCAGCTAACACCTCTTTTAAGGTTACACATCTCCATGATAATAGATGAGTAAGAAAGGGTAGGGTAAAGTAATAAGAAAATTCAAAGAAATGGACTTAATTCAAGCCAAACTACTGATATCCCATGGAAAAATAACTAATGAAGTAGAGGAGAAACTCAACCACCAAGGAGAAGGGGCTTTTCATGATGGGTGAAGAAAATTAATTCCAAAGGGTATAAAAATGATAGGGGAAAATGGTTAAAGATCACTTTTTAAATGGGTTGGTCTGGGCTGCACGGTTAGGCAAAGTGTCCGCCAACCATGTGGGAGCCACTACCTCCAAAAAAAAGACACATGATTACTCCTAGGTGTTGGGTAATTTATAAAACTATGAAAACCCCCACTATCACTCTCTACAACTCCCTTTAATGGTTAGCCATACGGCTACACAAACTATGTTCTTACCATGTGCCTTGGTATTTCTTCACAAAACTCCCCCTTTTCATCCCTCTGCACTAGAGAACACCAAGAATGAAGAAAAAGGTAAATAAATATCAAACGTTTATGTACCAGTGACCCAAAGGGTGTCACACATTCTTTGTTGTGATAAATCAGTGATCCAATTACATTCATGAGTACCACGTCCCAGGAAGATCATGAAGATTTTAAATGGTGTAATGAATGTGAAGCAAGCCAAACATTGATCAAGGAAATTTTAAATAATGGAAATACATGAATATGGAATAATTTAAAAATATAAAATCAGTATATTCATAGATAATTATTCTACACTACATGAAAATGTGAATTAAAATTCATTGGATAAGATATCACATGATTCCATTCCATGATGGATAATGATTTTTTAAGCTGTTTTTCGTGAGGATTTGAAGTTCCCCATAAGTCTTAAGAATGGAAATATAGATGTGCAACCATGAAGAATGATTTTAATGTGAATATTTGGATATTTTAAGGATGGAATTGGGTGCCTATAATTAAAGGGAGGCTTCATTCCGATAAGGAGCAAATTCCAATCGGAACCAGGAGGAGGCTGTTATTTTAGTTTCCTTTCTAATATGTTTTTCATTTTATTTCTCTTATGTAATTTCATATTCATATTTTAATTAATGTTTTATCACATTATCATTCTATCTCTCTCTCTATTTCTACTCTGTGATCTCTAACACTCACAATGGTGAGTGAATGACCCAAGGATTTTCCTTCGGTGTAATTTTCACAGTGTTCCCAAATTATAGCACTTCAATACTTTATGTTTTTATTCTGGTTATGGTGAGGGGAATATCATTGCTTATAATGGGTTTGATGATCATCTGCAACTATTTTTGGATCCTCTGAAACTCATTCTATTCCTTAATAAACATTAATTCCCTCCCTTATCTAGTAAAAAACTTTGTATATGATGAAGTTGAGTTTATACAAGAGATGAACCTGCATGGTATGGATCTAGGTCTTGATTGAGGTGTGTAATTAATCTTGACTAAAAAAGGAGGTAAATTTTTTTGTGATAAATAATTCTACAAGGCATAATAATTTTCACAATAAAAAATTAGGGATATTAGTTCATGAATAAACTATAAAATAAAATTTATTCAATATTAATGGATAATAAAGGAACCTAAGTAACCATCCCGAGGATAAAGACCTTTCTTTCTAACCTCATTAATTCTTTCTACATCTTTATGTTCATGTTTTATTTGAAATTCTACATTCTAAAGCCCCCATTTTTCATTGTTTTTGTAAAATAAAAAATATATAAAAATATAATAAGTGAATTAGGAATAGTGTGTGATTAGCTTCAAATATACTTAAGAGAGAGGTACCTAGTTAACCACTCTGATGCACATGGATATAAATTGAATCATTTTCACCACCCAACAGTAGGTGTTTCAAACATCATATTGAGGATATGATTATTGGCATAAACGATAGTGAAGAACATATTGAAAAAATGATAATGATAGTTGAAGACGAACTTCTCGATTATCCAATGATGTTTCAAAAGTTAAAGAGTTATGAAAAGATGCTATTTTTCATGGTTTTACTAAATATAAAAAAAATCATCCATAATAAATAAATATAATATAAGAACTAACAACACATAGATTGACACCATTTTTACTGAACTACTTGTTCTCCTGAATGAAATACTACTAGATGATAATGAGCTTCATTTCTAAACATATAATTCTAAATGGATGTTAAATTCGAAGGGTATGATATATAAAAGAATATATGAATTTCTAAAGGATTGTATATTTTTTATCAAGAACCATGAATTACTTAATAAATTCCAAAACTATGGTGTATCTTTATACAAGAAATATGAATCAAGTCCTTAGAAAGTTATATGAAACTTTCCAATTAGTATAAGGTTTATGAGCCTATATATAAGTGAGGATACTATAAGGAAATTGATATGGAATGTAGATATGAGAAACTAATATAGGAAAATTCATCACCTAATAGGATCTCCTAAGTGGAAAAAATTGGATCATGAGTGTCCTTAATTTTTATATGATCCATGAAACCATCATTTTTTACTATGCATAGATGGATTGAATCATTTAGGTGTACAATGTAGCACTCATAATTTATTTCTAGTTATGTTGGTAAACTATAATTTTCCTCTTTAGTTATTCATAAAGGGATAATAAAATTTATAGTATCTACTTATATCAAGACCAAAACAATCGGGTAATGATATTGATGCTTATTGGGCTCTATTGATCAATGGTCTGAAATTAATGTGGTATTTAGGTGTTATGTTGTATGATTTTTATATAAATGAATATATCAGGTTGAAATACATGTTTAATTTTATGATAAATGACTTTACTTCTTCTGGGAATTTGTTAACATATAACATTCAAGGAATTATATAGTGTCCCATTTATGAAAATGGTAAACACTCTCTTAGGATGAAACATTCCTTGAAGATTGTGTTCATAGGAAATCAAAAATATTTACCTTGAAAACATAAATATATATATTAGATGACATCACTCTATGGGAATTTAGAATAACGTACAACCCCATCTTCACTAGTAGGTGATCAACTGTTTGAGAAAGTAAAGGATCTAGTCAAATATTTTGGTAAAACTTCTATGAAAGAAATTATGAAAATTTGTTGGAAAAATTGATTAGTGTTTTTGAATTACCTTACTATAATTTTTTGTATGTAATATTTTTTTATTTCATGTATAGAGGAAAAAATGTATTTGATAGTGTAATTAGCATGTAACTAAACCCACTTGAAATAAAAGGATGACATTAAGGTTAGGTTAGACATGATTGACATGGGGATATGGTAAGAGTTGGTCCTAGTGAAGGGTCAAAGATAGAATTTTCTTATTATATATTTTTACACTCTTACCATGAAAGAGAAATTTTATTTTTGAGAATTCCAAAATTATTTAATGGTTCCAGATATTTATTCATCAAATATGAAGAATATTTGGTCAATTTTTAATTCAAATTTAGAGTGCCTAAAATTACATGACTATAATGATTTTATGAAATATATAATGCATATATATTTATATATAATTTTTCTTAAAAATTTAAGTCATACATTAACTAAGATTTGTTTGTTTATCAAGTCTATATGGAGTAAATTTATAGACTGGGTGAAGTTTAAAACTATGGAAGAGGGAAATTTTTATCATATTATGTGAGTAAGATATCTTCTTTATACTGTCATTCTTTGATATGATGGTTCAATTGATGGTTCACCTAGTTATTGAGATCCGACTATGTGGTCGTACACATTATAGATGGATGTATACCATTGAATGGTTTATAAAGTTTTTTTAATGGGTATTTCAAAAAATGATTTCATCCAAAAGGTTGTATTAGAGAGAGATGTATTGTTGAGGAATCCATTAAATTATGTATCGACTATATATGTAATGTAGATAGTATTGGTCTACTAAAATCTTATCATAATGGTTAACTTGTTGGTGAGGAAGATTATAGAACAAATTTTGTAACAATTACCATAACAAAGTGAGAGCAATCTTTCCATTACATTTTATATTATAGTTTAGAATTTGTGAAATATGTTGAAACACACAGATCAATTCATAGTCAATCGAACCCATTAAGTGATGAAAGCTAGATATAAAATACAAATAATCAATATTTTATAGGATGGTTTTGAGACTATATTTTTAAGTTTTAAGGTGAAAACTGGAATTCAATTTCAAAATGACTATGATAGTTATCCCAGGGACTAAGTGTGTATAAATTATCATATAATGGTTATGTAATTAATGGTTATATGTTCTATAAAAGTAACTTGATGAATGGAATACCATGAAAAATAGTGGAGTTACCCTTATAGTGGGTGCGATGCATATATCTTGTACCGATGAAAAAAATCCAATTCATGTGAATATTTAATATATTGGAATCCTCAAATAATTATGGGAGTTGGATAATATTAAATTCAAAGTGCTAATTTTTTAATGAAAGTGGGTTGATAAAAGTATTTTAGTCAAAATCAATTAATTTGGATTCATAAAAGTAGTTTTCATTGTGGTAGGGTATAAGGATGAACCATTCATAATAGAATCATATGAAGTACAAGTATTTTATCTCCCAGGTATTGAAATTTTTTTTCTCAATTATTATATTATTAAACAAAACTACTACAGGATCATATGTCAATTTAATAGAGGATAACCCGTTCATTATGTAATTTTAATCATTTCATAGTGGACCCAATGTATAATGGGTATTTTATATCAAAGGTGAAAACAAGGAGGAGATTTTGATACTCAATAGAGGGTTCAAATCCCTTCAACCTTTAAAGATAAATAATATGATTTCAATTATTACATCAAATTTGTTTAATACATATTTCATTAACACATAGTATTACACTTTCACTACTACATTTTTGTATTCTATATTAATTTTTCAACTAATTAGGATGATTATGGTTTCTCCACCTGTTGATTCTTATAATCCTAGGGAATAATAGGATTCTCAACATACTGATTCTCATAATCGCATAGAATAACTGGTCTATCTAAATACTAGTGCTACCAATCCTGATGAACAATATATTGACAATGTTGAAACTAAAGAAATTGTAGAAGGTAAATAACCTATGTTTGAGAAAAAAACAGGAGTGTTATAGTGAGATATTCTTAAAAAATATATTATGTCAAGAAATAGTAGAGTAAAATTTAAGGTTGGATGGAATGCACATGATCATATTGTTGACCACAAAAATTTCATTTTCAAAAGTTACATTGGGGATTCCACTTGAATTCATGTGTTTATTGATTTATATAAATGAAATAATAGTTTTCTCATGATGAAGGAAATAATTTGGGAAGATATTTGGGTAATATTATGATATACTTTCTCTATTTTACTAAAAGATAATTAAATATTGATTTAATATTCATTATCCATTTTAGAGTACATTTATATTAGATTACTATCATATGAAATTTGTGTTAATTATAAATAGAAAATCTCATAGAACCTTTTACACAATTCTTATGAAGCATCATATTAGGTATAATAAAGGGAGAGTAAACTAGCAGTCACCATAGATATTTAAAAACAAGCTAAACCAAGAAACATGGAATGCATTTATTTGGCATCATAAGGAGAAAATATTTCACACACATTATTATTAGTAAAAATTTAATTATAAATAAATGTATTAATTACTTCAATTAATAATTTTTAATTTATGAAATAGAAACAAAGT
Source organism: Viscum album (assembly GCA_963277665.1). Classification (NCBI taxonomy): domain Eukaryota; kingdom Viridiplantae; phylum Streptophyta; class Magnoliopsida; order Santalales; family Viscaceae; genus Viscum; species Viscum album. Next base: position 196,162,229 of record OY728135.1, on the reverse strand, counting down.
GTTAAAAATAAGAAGTGTACATCCAAACTAACATACCCCTACTGTAAATTAAGAATGGGGTATGCTTCACTTGAAAAAATGGTATGTATTTCAAATATAAAATAATAATTTTATGTGGCATGAAAAAATATCCTAATTGTGTTCCTCTGTTTATATTCATATTGATGAATCAAAATCCAAAACAACTTCCATCTCATGTCATGTTCTATGGCAAGAGTCTCATGTAAATAAAGACAGAACAGTAGTAGATGAAAAAACACAAAGAGTATAGGAATCATGTGTAATTATGTAATAATAAAATTGTGTGATATTTAAAATTTGTATTACATATAAAAATATACTTATTTTCTTATATTTTTTATCCGGTTTATACTTAGGAATCTTCATCAGATATGCCCAATGAATGACTACTTTTAATGGCTTTGATATGTCCAACACACTATATTTGCATCAAAGGTGAAGGTTTTGGAGTGTATCCTCAAACATATTTTTAGAAAATACATGCACAATGATATAACGATAATAAAATGGATGATATGAAATAATGGATAAATGTTCAAGAATAAACACTTAATTTGAAGACTAATTTTTTAGAGAATTTTATGCGAAGGGATCAAAGAGAAGAAACAAAACAACAATAACCACTACATAGATATCCCCCCTCTCCAATGATTTGAGGATTTTTATTCCCTTAAATATTATTCCTTAACTAAGATAATTGATTTTATCAAAATTATTTTTTTGAAATATGAATCGGAAAGATACTAGTACCTTTATTTTATTAATATTTTATAGGGTGAAAGTGATTGTGATTAATGCATACCAGCATCCACTCATCGCCTTTTTGTGAGGGGTATAACAAATAACATTCAAGGTGATATTCTACACAATAAAAAAATTACAAAATATTATGTGATATTATATATTTATGTAGTGCATGAGTTGAGTATAAAAATACTTATTCCCCATAATGATCTGGATGTTCACACTATTGAACTTTAAATTATAACTTTCATAACTTGTCCATTTTATCTCATAAAAAATAAATTTCCATAATGAGGTATATACTTTAGAATTTATTTTTTATGAAAAAACCATTAACAACTAATGTAAAAAATGTTAAAAAAATGAATGTTATTATAGAAAAATATAAGGAAGAGAAAACAAATATTTGAATCAATATAATCTAAAATAACAACAAATAAATCAAAAATAAATTCAGAGGCTACCCTTGCCCCACCAATTCAACTGAAATGTATAATAATCTAATAATTTCATGTGGATGAAACATTAAAACATAGTAATATGGACATTTTTTATTTTTAATAAAAAATTTATATAGAATCTATTATAGACTATCTTGGTTTTGAGAGTGCAGATGAAATCCTCATGCATAGATGACTGGTAGCCTTAGTGCTGAATGTATACATGTGGTGTGTTTTCAAAATTTGTTTATCCAATAGAACATATTCTATGTTAATTGTAGTAAAATACTATTCATATCTTTTATAGTTGTATCTATCAAAACTATGTGAAGGGGAAACTTGATGAACAAAATATTGGACTCATTAGTCCACACATCCCTACTTCACAAAAAATAAAATTACAAGAAAATTAATATTTAAAAATAGTGGAAACCTAGTATTAATTATTGAAAATAAACTTATATAAGATTAACACTTCTTAATAACCACGGTGTAGGGGTAAAAATACACAGTCTAATCATATTAAATATATTTTCATTTCTTTCATTAATTATTCCTTTTTTTATTTTTTGGGAGCATTGGTTAAATTTTTTAATTAATTTGTATACACCAAATATTTATTTTTTGGATTCAACTCTTGTATTTTAAAACAAATTAACCATAGATAATGAAATTTATCAATTTTTAATACAATGCATTAAATATTGTCCAATTGAAATTCAAGTTATACATTTTTTGTTATGTGTTAATGAAAAAACATTATGATAGGGTGGAGCTTAAATATCATAAAAATATTGGTATGAGGATGGTCGATAAGCATAAGAAGTCTGTAAATTTATACAACAAGAAAGGAATTGGGGTATATATAATAATATTTCACTCTAAAAACATATGTCAAAACATTTTAGTTATTTTTCTAAATGTTTTTGCAGTTTTAAATCTAATTAATGGAAAATATTATGGTTAATTAAATTTGAAAATTTATGAAAGATATTGTATTCCATTAAAAAATGAGCATCCCTAAAGAGGTATTTTTGATGATAATTAAAATTTAATTTAAAATATTTACTAAACCTATATTCATTTATGTTTTTTTAGTAGTACCTGGAATGCCGATAGTCCACATATTCCAAAGAGGAAACATATTATTTTTAACGATTAGGAAGAATATATGGTATATGAATGTTTTTAGAATTTATAATGATGTGATTTCATACTACTTCTTTAGTAAATTTTCTCATAATTTTACCTGTTTTATTTGTTAATTTTCGTATAATTTTTACTTACTAATTATTTATTCTATTTTTAAAAAGGTCATGAATAGGTGACTTTTTTGAGTATTTATTTTTCTCAAACCATTATATGCTCTATGAATACCAAAAAATGCTTGGAGAAAACTCAATTATCAATAAAGGCCTCAACAAGGATGAAGAGTTTATTTATCTGCTATTTATTTAGTAAATTTTATTATCATTTTATCTAATAATTATTTAGTTAGTTATCTTGTCATTTGTATCTACTACTTATTTAGTTAATCTTTACAAAGATTATAAAGAGGTTATTTAGAATTTATTTTTCTATAGTAATTTTGTGCTGTTAAAGAGAAAAAAAGGCTTCCATGTATAGTTCATTATCTTTTTTAAAGGATAAAATGTGATTTTAACATTAAATAAGAACCATGAACTATGTATGAAGGGATGTTTTCTCTTTGTATGAAAAAAATTCTTACAAAAAAATAAATCCTTAATAGAGGATTCAACATGGATGATACACTGAGGTACGTATTTAATATTCTATCTATATACCTTTTAGTTATTTATTTGATTCGATTGTGTTCATTAGTGATGAAATTCCTTCAATTTTTAATCCCATCATTTTTAATAACATGTTTTTTAAAAAAATTGGAGAAAATGATCCAAATGTCATTTCTAATGTGTTGGAATCAAACACATGTTAATCTGGCACAAAGTGTGCCATATATGACTCAACGTTTATGTCTTCAGTTTAAAAGTGTCATTGTAGTTCAAAACAATAATTACTCATTAAAATATAAGAAAAAACTCTTGTATTGTCTTGATACTTTAAAAAATATATTCATAAGTCATTTTTTGTAGGAATTAACCACATGTCAATCTGATGCATGGTGTTCCAATTATGATTTAAAGTGCATATTTTTGTTTTTAAATTGGAATTTAAATTCAAAACATTAATCATATACTTGAAACTAATCAAACATGCTCATATTATATTTATACTTTAGAAGAAATGACCCATAAGACATTTTTGATGTGTAGGAATTAACCAAATGTGAATTTGATAGACAATATGCCTAGTATGAATCAAAGTGTGTGTTTTCAGTCTAAAAGTATCATTTTAGTTCAAAACATGTCACTTACTTAAAAAACACACACAAATTTTCTCGATAATTTCATAAAATGACCCATACTCCATTTTTAATGTATAGAAATTAGATACACATAAATATGAAACATTGTGGTGTTAATATGATTGAAAGTGCCTGTTTTTATTTAAAATCGACATTTTAGTAAAAAAACACACTTCACTTTCTCAAAACTAGTAAAGTTCTCTTGGAATGTCTTGGTACTTTTAGAAAATAGTCTATAATTCATTTTTATCATTTATTGATTACTCAAACTTCAATATGACATATGGTGTTCCCAATATGATTCAAAGTTCATGTTTTTAGTTTTAAAGTGACATTTTAGTTCAAAACACATGTCACTAACTAAAAACCATGAAAGTTCACTTGAATTGTCTTGATAATTTAAGAAACTGGTCCCTAAGTCATTTTTGACATAAAGGAATTGATCTCACACCAATATAACACACGGTGTGGCTGATATGACTGAAAGTGTGTTTTTCATAAAGCAACATTTTAGTAAAAAAGAAACTTTATATACTCAAAACTGAGTAAATCACTTAGATTATCTTGATATATTAGGAAAATGATCTATAATTCATTTTTAATTTATAGGAATCAGCCTCATATCTATCTGACACATGGAGTGTCTAGTAGGACTCAAAGTTCATGTTATCAATTTAAAAGTAACATTTTAATTCAAAACAAATTTCACTTACTGAAAACCTAGAAAATACACTCAAATTATCTTCACAATTTAAAAAAAAGATCTATAAGTCATTTTTAAAATATATGAATCAATCTCGCATCAATCTGACACAAAATGTGGCCGGTATGACTAAAAGTGATTGATTTTATTTAAAATCAACATTTTCATACACAACACACTTCACATGCTTAGAATTGAGAAAACACAAATTTATTATCTTGATAAATTTTTTAAAAAAATCATAATGCATGTTTTATGTGTGGGAATAAGCTACACATTAATCGGACACATAGTCTTCCAGGTATGACTCAAAGTGAATGTTTTCAGTTTAAAATTAACATTTTTGTTTAAAATAGGTATCACATATATAAAATCGAGAAATCATGGTGTAATTTCATTGATACATTAGGAAAGAAATTTTAAATCATTTTTGATGTGTAGGAATCGATCTCACATGAATCTAACACATAGTGTGCCCGATATGACTTAAAATGTGTGTTTTCAGTTTAAAAGTGACATTTTAGTACAAAAAAATATATCCTACTCAAAATTGATAAAGTACACTCAAAATTTCATAATAATTTAGTAAAATGATCCATAGGTCATTTTTTACATGTTGGAATTAGACATGTATCAATCAAAAACATGATGTTCTCAATATAACTCAAACTGTGTGTTTTTGGTTTATAAGGGGCATTTTTGTTAAAAACATGTAACACCAAATGAAAATTGAGAAAAAAACACTCTTATTGACTTGATGAATTATTAAAATTATCAATAATTGATTTTTGACATATAGTAATCAGTCACGTATCAATCCAATACATGTTGTTCCCGACATGACTCAAAGTGCATGCATTCGATTTAAAAAGAAAACTTTAGTTCAAAATGTATGACACTAACTAAAAACCATTTTAATTCAATCATATTGTCATGATAATTTAGTAAAATGATCCATAAGTAATTTCTTACATATTAGAATCTGTCTCATATCAATCTAACACATGGTGTGGCCATTATGACTACAAGTGTTTGTTTTTATTTAAAATTTATATTTTAAATTTCTACACACTTCACATACTAAAAACTAAGAATCGATGAGCATATTTCCTTGATACTACATTAAAATGATCCATACTATATTTTTGACAAATAAGAATCATCCACATGTCAATACAGCACACGATATTTCTTGCATGACTCAAAGAGTATTTTTTTAGTTTAAAAGAAACGTTTTTGTTGAAAACATGCATAACCGAAAACAAAGAAAACACACACAAATTGTCTTGATAATTTAAGAAAAAAATATATAAGTCATTTTTTATGTATATGAATCATACACATATCAATCATACACACAATGTCTTCAATATGACTGAAAGTGCATGTTTTTATTTAAAATTGAGATTTTAGTACAAAACACACTTCAAATACTCAAAAAATAAGAAAAAATCTATTAGAATGTCTTGATACTTAAGGACAAGGATGAACATGTAATTTATGACTTATTGGAATAATGTGGAAATCAATCTAACACACAGTATGTATAGTATGACTCAATGGGTTTGTTTTTTATTTAAAAGTGACAATTATGATAAAAAATTGCATCACTCACTGAAAACTATGAATACACATGTGGATTGTCATGATAATTAGAATAATGATCTATAAGTATTTTTGACATGTTGGAATCAACCACCAATCAATTTGACACATTTTGTTCCATGTATGACTCAAATTGGGTGTTTTCAGTTTAAATGTAAAATTTTTGTTCAACATGCACGTCACTCACTAAAAACTAAGAATACACACTCATATTGTCATGATATTTTAGTAAAACAATCCATAAGTCTTTTTTGACATATTGAAATCATTTACACATCAATCTAACACATGGTGTATTTGATATGACTAAAAGTGAATGTTTTTATTTAAAATATACATTTAGGTACAAAACACACTTCACATACAAAATATTAGAAAAAACACTCTAATTTATTGATTCTTTTTTATAATGGTCCGTAAGTTATTTGTAATTTGTAGGAATCGGTTTCACAACTATCTAACACACAGTATACCCAATATGACTCAATGTTCGTGTTTTCAGTTTAAAAGTGATATTTTATTTTAAAACACATATCACATATTAAAAAGAGGGTAATCATTTTTTTATTGCCTTAATACTTTAAGAAAATAATCCATAAATTATTTGTGATGTGTAAGGAACAACTGCACATGAATTTGACTCCTATTGTGCTTGATATGACTCGAAGTGTATTTTTTTAGTTTAAAAGTGAAATTTTATTAATATGTTATATCATATTTATGTTTCGTTTATTTCTTTACAATATTAAAAATATTGGGATTTTCATTATAATTACACTCTTATTTTTTCTCGAGCTAGAGTGGTGTGTATAATAACTAGTAGTGTGATTTAGATCTTTTGAAAGGGGGTACCAAAGAGAGAAAAAACCCATATTATTTTTGGATTTATTAAAAAATTTAATGTTTGTAATAAATTGTACAAACCAATGTGGACGTAGTTCATTAAATTTTTTGTAATGTAGAATTGTTTATAATTTTAATTTAATTTTTATTTGAAATTAAATTATAATTTTATTTTGAATATGGGTTGCTTCAATGTGTTGTAAATATAGCAACACATTTATGAAACATATGGAATTTATCATCAATATTATTTGAACTAATAAAAGAACCCTTCACCATCACTATAAAATAACTGAAAAAGGATGTTCTTTATCAGTGTTTTTTAGCACTAACGAAGGGGGATTTTATCAACATTATTTATATCATTAATAAAATCACTTTCCTTTAAAATATGTTTATAACGTTTTCACTTTTTTAGCACAGACAATGGAATTTTTTTGCACTGATAAAACTCATATCTATAGTAGTGCACACACATATAAACATACACATGCATCCACATACAGGCACATGCATACACATGCATAAAAATATATGTGTTTATTTAAAATAATTTAATAATAATATAAATATACAATTTCAAATATGAAAAATAGTTATTGTATTTATATATTTATTTTTATATTTTTTATAGTTTATATCACTATATTTTAACACACACATATGTGTGTGTATTTTTAATTATATATATAATTATAAATAAGTATAAAACAATAAACAAAGGTTTAAATATTTTTTGTTATATAAATCAAACATAATATATATATATATATAATATATTTATATATATTTTTTCAACTATTATAAATACCATTATAAATAAATATAATTTCATTTATATATTTATATAATTGTTTAAATAAAATTTTAATATATACTTTTTATATAATTTTTTTAATGTATATAAATATATTATTAAACATTTTTTTGGTAAATATAAATTTGAGAATTTTTTATATATAAAATAATAAAAATAAGATTGAAAATAGTTTTTTATTATAATATATTTATATAAATATATTCACTTATGGTTATGTAATTTTTTTTTAAATAAATATATATCTGGGGGGTTGGGTCACTCATATTTGAGCCTTGGGGAGTGTTTGTTTATCGTGTATATTCTTCAGGGGGGATGTATATATAATATATAATATTATATATTTCATGATATATATATATATATATTTTATTTATATAAATATATAAACTTATTTTTATATAAATCATACTTAATATAAAATAATGTATATTTAAATTAAATTAATTGTAGTGCCCTTTATTTGTGCTTGTTTCGTGTTGTTAAAGAGGGCCATTTATCATCGCTAATTAAGCACTGATAAAGGGTAATATTTATCAGTGCTAAAAATGAAGACCAAGTGGTTTCTTTTATTAACGTATTTTTTTAGTGATGATAAGGGGTACCTTTATCAGTGTTAAGAAATTATGATAAAGGGGTAGCTTTTATCAATGTATTTTTTTAGTGATGATTAATGGTACCTTTATCAGTGCTTTTATTTTGCACTGATAATTGTCTCCCCTTTATCATATTTGTATTAGTTTTGATAAATGACAGTATTGAATAAAGACGAATTTGTAGTAGTGTTTTTCAACACATTTAAATAATTTTTGAAGAGTTTCTCATATCTCTTATATTTTTTTAATTCTCCCTCCCTTCGGGTTGTTAATTAAATGTGGTCTTATTACATTTCTATGCCTATTTTCTATATCTTCTTCATATCCTTGTATTTTCCCTTACCCTTACATGATGATTTTTGTAACCTTATGTAAGCCTTTTGAAGTTCATGGTACCCTTACATGAGTCCACCATTATTCTTATTTGGGTATTGGTTCACCAGGCTTACCCTTACATATCTCTAATTCCTTTGGTTTTATCCTTACATATGTTTTGGGTACCCTTACATGATGTCCCTTGATCTTTATGTATCTCTGTGTGCATCCTTACGTGGGTTCCCCTTCACCCTTTTGTAGCATCAGTAAAGCCTAGGGATACCTTATGTGAGTTCAGGTTAACCATATGTGGCCTATGTATCAGGTGTTTGTTGACCCATATGTAGAAATTATGTACCCTTACACAGTAAGGGTTCAACCTGTTGAACCCTTACACAAGTGTTGGGTACCCATATGTGGTACCCCTATATATCATTATGACCCTTACGTCGTAGCCATATTCCCTTACATGGTACCCTTATTTAGTGCATAGTACCTTTACAAAAGTGTCAAAGTACCCTTACATAGCTAGAATTCGACCCTTATGCAGCGGCTGAACCTTAGGTAGCAAGGCGGTGGCCCTTAAGAAGCGGGGAGATGACCCTTATGTAGTGGTTTTATGATCCTTACATGGGATCTACCCTTACATAGCATTTTTAAAATAACTTTTAATCCAGTTTTTATTCTAATTTTACTGGTTATGTGTTTCAATGGATCAATGATTTGTAACCATCCATTCCCATTTTGATTGAGCCATTGCAACAACATGCATTTATTATCATGTGTATTTCTACCCTATCTCTTCCAGATAAAAGGTAGATGAATCATTCATTGGTGCAGTAATTTTTATGAGAGAAAGACAGGTCAATGAGAGCAGGGCTGCTGGAGTTGTAAAAAGGATGCACGCTTCTAGTTTGGGTTACCCATGGAGAAAGGGGGTTCTAGGACTATTCTATGGTGAAGAACATGGAGGTAATATTGAGTTTGGGGGAGGAATGATGATTGGGGATGGTATTTCAATGGTTCACACAACCATAATCATTGTGCTTTGAATGTATACACATATTATCTAGATATTTTGTGGCATGTGGACCTATACATCAAATTTATCTTCATGTGACCTCATAGGCTTTGATCCATGTTCTTGGTAAAATAAATTGATACTTTAATTGGATCTTTTTTCCTTATATTTCTTTATTCTTGAAAAAATTATATTAGGTTATTTTTCTTTATGTTTTTTTTTCTTTCCTTATCTTCTTGATAGTCTTCTTCTTATTTTTTCCATATTGTAAGCCCCAACAACTCTACCCCATGCAAGTAGGTCACTTTGACTGAAGCATTAAATCATTGGGTTCATTTACCACTTTCTTTTACTTCTTTGATTATGTCATTGTGTATATTGGTTACATATTAATTTTTTTAATAGATGTTTTATTCTATTATTCATGGAATTAATATTATGGATTTTTTTACATTATCAATGTTGTTTGAATCAATTTATTATTTATGTAATTATACCTATATCAAATTTTTGTTTTTTTTTGGATTTAAATAAAAATTCACATTTTAAACTATTTCAATTTTTTATTTTTTCATGAACCATCTCTAAAATCAATAATACATTTGGATATTGAATAAAGACTGCCCCATAATGTAGCCTATAATAAATCGGTATTAGAGCCTAATTGATATTACTAATGGAATCATCAAATTTTGAAATTGAAAAAATCGATAGTGAAAATTATTTTAGTTTATGTAGAATTAAAATGTGTACTTTATTAGTCCAACATGGTATACCTAATTCCCTTTGTGGTCCCTAGAAAATAGTGACCACGTTATCCACCAATGGATAACCTTTTGTTACCTATAAAGATGTTCCTCTGATGTGTTTGTTAGATACCATTGTTTTCTGTAATTATTTTTGAGTGATAATGTGTTGTGTGAGGAGTAATATGAAACCACTACCACTGTTATATAGATTAAGCATGAATCCATTATATGAAAAAAAACACTTGTCGGTGGGTTCTATAAAAAGTGCGAATTTTTAATTTTAAGATGCAACCCAGGACTTATGTCTAGGCTCACACAACTATATTTAATAAAGTTGTTCTAGACCTAGACAATATAGATGTTAAGGTTGTATATAATGATTAATACATCATTCTTTTGACTTATTTATAATGTTCTTATCAGAATCTGTTTGATTCCATGATGTATGTCACGGAGTATTTGACTTTAAAATAGGTTAAGTCATCTCTTCTTTCAAAATAATTGAAGACTAAGAATGGGTTATGATCATTGGGAGAGGGGATCAATTTCATGGGTATAATATATAATAGTTTCTAGTAGAATAATAATGTTAAGGATAAAAGTAAGGGTAAGAGTCAACCTAATACTTTGAAGTGTTATAAGTGTGGTAAACTGGGTCACTATAAGAAATGTTTTCCGGATAAAAATATTTCAATGGTTAATGGGGATCAATATAATGTAATTAATCCAGTTTCAATGATACTAATGTTCTGTAGTCTATCTAGTTCAACTATGTTATTATTATATTCTTATTCTTGTTTTACAAGTCTTCTTCATCACTTGGCCTTTTACCTTACCCTTATATGAGGCATGATTTACCCTTACATAGGTATTTTGATGTTCTCAGTACCCTTATGTAAGTCCCCATTTACCCTTGTGTGGATTTTGGTTCATCATTATTACCATTACAAGACTCTAATTCTTTTGGTATTACCTATACATAATTTTTGGGTACCCTTACATGAGTTCCCTTAACCTTTACATATCTCTGGGTTTACCCTTACATGGGTGTCCCTTGACCCTTACATGGCCCCAGTAAATCCTAGGGACCCTTAAGTGAGTTCATTTCACCCTTAAATGGCCTATGTATTTGGTGTATTTCCTTTACTCAAGTGGCTCCTGATCCTTAAATAGGAGTTTTGTACTCGTATGCAGTGGGGATTCATCCTTTTGAACCATTATGCAAGTGTTGTTTACCATTACGCGGTACCCTTACGTAGCGGTCAGACCCGTACGCCACATCCTGATTCCCTTATGTGGTACCCTTATAGACTACTTTGTACCCTTATGTATGTTTCATCGTACCCTTACATAACCATCATTTGACCCTTATGTAGAAGGTGACCTTTACATAGTGGGGATTAATCCATATGCAACAGAGGGATGGCCCTTATGTAGAGGGTTTATAACCTTTATATGGGTGCTTCCCTTATGTAGTGTTTTAAAATAACATTTTCTTTGGTTTTTTTATTTCTATTTCACTAATTTAAAGTAGTTAGGTTTTGAGGATTTATATCCATCCATTTTATTTCCTTTTATTTTTTGCAACAACCTCCTTCAATCAAAATGGGTATTTCTACCCTAGTTCTTCCAGGTCGAAGGTAAATGAATCATTCAGTGTCATGACAATTGTTCTGACATAAAAATAGGTCTATGGGAACAAGGGATTATAGGTTTGTGAAAGAGAGATAGTCTATTAGTTTGGGTTTTAATACAGAAATGGTCTCTGTGAAAGTTTGATGATGATGATGAAACTAGATCTGATATTGCGCTCTGAGAAAATGAGATGATTGGGGCTGGTGCGATAGTGGTTCACGAAAGCATAGTCCTGGTTCATTGAAGGTGCACAGATTGGATTTGGATGGCTCACAACTTGTAGAAATATACATCGTATTCATCTTTATATGGTCTTGAATCCTTGGATCTGATTTCATGTTAAAAGAACATAGTACGGTAAGTGGTTTTTTTGTTTGATTTATTTCCCCTTGACCAAATTATATCATGTATGTTTTCTTAGTGTTTTTTTGTTCATCTTGAATATTCCTTATAATCTGCCTTTTATTATTTCATAGTGAAAACCTTAACTCCCATGCCTCATGCACATAGGTCACTTTGACCAAATCACACAAATCATAATGTTCATATACCACTTTATTCTATTAGTTTATTCTGTCATTGTGTATAATTGTTGCACATTGTTTTTTTCTATATTAGTTAATATGGTATTCTAAGAATTAAAATTCAAAACAAATTATATTCCCATTATAGTTTAAATCATTTTATTATTTCTGTAATTGGACATAAATCAAATTTATGTTCTATTTGGTTTTAAATAACAGTTCACTTTTTAAACCATTTTGAATTATGAGTTTTTTTATGGACCATCTCTAAAATCAATAATCCCATTGGCAATTGAATTTGAACTACCCCACAATGAATCTTGAAACATCCATTGATTTTTTTGATGAGTTAATTATCTTAAACATGGATTCATCAAGGACTTTGTATATGGTAGATTGGGCATTGCAATTCTTACATGGTTCCGCTCAGAGAGTTTCCTTTTGTCTATCTTAGAGAAAAATCTCCTCAACCTTGGACTTTTACATGGTGTATCCATCCTCCACAATCTTCATAACATCTTGGGTTCAAAGAAATTCTTGAATTTGGATACTCCAAATATCATAATTTTAAGTAATTTTAAAGCAACAAGAAAAAGTGTATATATTTTTTGTTATATAAATAAAACATAAAAAATATGAATATGTATGTACAAATTATATATATATATATATATATATATTAATTCATTCATTTATTTATATTTATTTCCATATATTATGAATACACTTATAAATAAATATATTTTCATTTATATATTTATATAATTGTTTAAATCAAATTTTAATATTTTATTTTTATAGAAATTTTTTTAATGTGTATAAATATATTATTAAACATTTTTATTGGTGAATATAAATTTGAGAAATTTTTATGTATATAATAGTGAAAAGATTTGATTATAATTTTTTGCTATAATATATTTATATAAATATATGTAATTTTTATTATATTAATCATATTTAAATAAATATATATCTGGGGGGATGGCTCACCCAGATTCGAGTCATGGGGAGTGTTTATTTGTCGTGTACATTCCACGGAGGTGGATGTATATTTAATATCTTATAATATATATTTTATAATATATATATATATATTTGGGAAGAGTTTCTCATATCTCCTATTTTATTTTAATTTCCCCTCCCTTGGTGTTGTTAATTTAATTCAACCTTATTATATTTTTATGTACATTTTCCTTGTCTTCTTCATAGCCAAGAATTTTACTTTACCCTAATGTGAGGATTTTTGTACCTTTATGTAGGCCTTCTAAATTTCCCAATACCCTTACGTATGTCCACCTTTACCCTTAAGTGGGTTTTGGTTTAGCAGCCTTACCCTTACATATATCTGATTCCTTTTCTTTTATCCTTACGTAAGTTTTGGGTACCTTACTTGAGGTTCATGGACCTTTACATATATTTGGTTGTACCCTTACATGGGCGTCCTTTGACCCTTACATTTCCATGATAATGCTTGGTGGTACCCCTATGTGATTTCAGGGTACCCTTTTGTGGCATGTGCATTAGGACTTTGTTGACACTTAGGTGGGAGTTGTGTAACCTTGCACAGTGGGGGTTCAACCTGCTAAACCCTTATGCAAGTGTTGGGTACCCTTATGTGGTACCCTTATGTAGCAGTCTGACCCTTACATCGTATTCAGATACCCTTGCGTGGTACCATTACATAGCACTTGGTACCCTTAGGTAAGTTTCATGGTACCCTTATGTAGCTGGCGTTCAACCCTTACGTAGAAGATGGCTCTTAGAAAGTAGGGACATGGCCCTTATGCAGTTGGGGCATGACCTTTATGTAGTGAATTTTTTATCCTTACATGGGTGCTACCTTTATATAGTATTTTAAAATAACCATTGTGTCTGTTTTTTTATTTATGTTTTTCTGATTTTGGGTTGTTGTGGCTCAAGGTTTTGTAACCATCCATTCTCATTTTCATTGAATCATTGAAATAAACTCCCATAATTATTGTGGGTATTTATATCCTAGATCTTATGAATTAGAGGTAGATGAATCATACAGTGGTGTGGTGATTTTTCTGAGAGAAAAATGAGTCGACAAGAGTAGGGACACTAGGGTTGTACAATGGAGACAAGCTATTAGTTCAGTTTTATAGTGGATAAATGGGGATCTGTGACTGTTCAACAGTGAAGAAACTGGAGGAAAGCTTATGCTTAGAGGATCCAATATAATTAGGACTGGTGCGGTAGTAGTTCACATGAGTGTAATCCTCATGCGTTGAAGGTGCACATATTTGATATAACTGTATTGTGGCTTGTGGACCTGTACATCAGCTTCATCTTCACATTTTTTGGGAGGTTGGGATCCCTGTTATTGGTAAAAGAACACGATGTTGTAATTAAATCTTTTTTCATTTGATTTATTTCCTATTGAATGTATTGTATTGGGTTTTTATACTTTGTGTTTTTCTATTCTTCCTGAGACTACCTTGTAATATGCCTCTTATATTTGAATAGTGTAAACCCTAATACCCTTACCTTGTGGAGATTTTTTTAAATAAGTTTTTTTTAATATTTTTATAAAACAGGGTAGGTTAAAAATAAATAAAAATATGACACAAAGGTGGCATCGTCGATGCTTCCTTCCCTCTATAAACAAAAAAAATGAAAAAAACTCACTATTATTTTGTTTTGTTTTGTTTTGTGTATATATATATATAAACAAAACAAAAAAAACAAAAATAAAAACAAAAATAAAATTTTCAACAAAATTTATTTTCTATTTAAAATCCAGCAGTACTGCCATTACCACAGTCTGGATTCTGACAGAAGACCTCACCCAGAGCTCCCTTTTATAAGAGGTCTTACCCTATAAATCATTCTGCATTTTCGATGTGGGATTCTGGTTCTCTGTTTCCTGCACAGAACATTATCCATTTTCGATGAGGGATTCTATTTCAAGTACATGGATTTAAAAGACTATAAAATATAAACTATAATAAAAATATAAATAAAACTTAAAATGTGGATTAAACATATTATAAATAGTTGAAAACAAAAATAATTTCTTAAAAAAATGTTGATGGAAAACAATTTATAAGGTTTCAAAGACATCTACTTGAAACTTAAAAATGTTTCAAGTATGTGGATTTGTAACCTATAAAATATAAACTATAAGACCAAAATAAATAAAACTTAAAACATGAATTAAATATATAAAAAATAGTTGAAAATAAAAAGATTTCATAAAAATGTTGATAGAAAAGTATTTATAATTTTTCAAAGACACCTACTTGAAACTTAAAAATGTTTTGAGTATGTGACTTTGAAAGTCTATAAAACATAAACTATACGACCAACATAAATGAAACTTAAAACATGGATTAAAAATATAACAAATAGTTTAAAATAAAAAAAATCATAAAAAATGTTGATGCAAAATAATTTATATGCTTTCGAAGACACCTACTTGAAACTTAAAAATGTTTCAAGTATGTTCCTTTGAAATCCTATAAAAAATAAATTATAAAACCAATATAAATGTTACATAAAACATTGATTAAACATATAATAAATTATTTAATTAGTTAATTAATAATTATTAATTACTAATTATAATTACTAATTATAATGAATAATGAATAATGAATAGTTATAATGAATAATTATAATGAATAATTATAATGAATAATTATATTATTAATTAACTAATTAATTATTATATAATAATTTTTATTAATTACTAATTAATAATTATAATGAATAATTATATTACTAATTAAGTATTATATAATTAAAAATTATATTACCAATTAACTAATTAATTATTATATAATAATTTTTAATGAATTCTAATTAATAATTATAATGAATAATTATATTACAAATTAACTAATTATAAAAAGGGCATCAGCTCTATCTTCGTCAAAATATTAACTAATTAACTATTATATATTTAATAATTATATTACTAATTAACTAATTAGTTATTATATAATTAATGATTGATAATTACAAATTATATAATTAATAATTATATTACTAATTAACTATTTAATTATTATATGATTAATAATTATATTACCAAGTAACTAATTAATTATTAAATAATTAATAATTATATTACTAATTGACTGAAAATTACTTTTTTTATTATCAAAACACTTTTGAGCCAAAAAGTAGGAAACCAAAGAGACAGTTTGAACAAAGCATAGGAGTACACATGATAAAGTGAAACAACCAAGGCAAACCACCAGACCTACCCCACCCCAGAAGATAATTCTACAGACAAGCCTCAACTATGTATGGCCTTTCAGCAAACAGTCCCGTGCAGAATTGCACGGGTACGGTACCAATGGCAAAGTCATACCCTCTCAGCATCCCACTCCAAAAGTCCTGCATTGGTGAAGGCTTCGTGCTCTGGTACCCCTCTGGCACAGGTCCAAGTAGAAAGCTGGAAAAATAAAAAAGAACCAAACAAAGACAAACAACCAGAGCCCAAGGGTTGCACCTCAACCAACCCTCTCAAAAAACCTATCCAAATTCACCCTTAACCAGGATCATTAAAGAGGAACTTAATATTACCTTCATCTCTCTCCCTAAAAAGTTTCCAGGATAGGAATGAAACATGTAGATCAGCCACCTCAAAAATCATTTTCTCTAACGTAGAAGGAAGTTGACCCCATGTCTAAATGTACTCTTCAGCGCTGATTATCACTCTATTGAAACCCCCAACCAGAATGGAGTCCTTTCTGTCAATCCAGGTATATTGTTCCTCATTAAGAGACACCTCCAGCGACCTCCCCATCATCCTGGTTACCTCCTCCTCTGATGCATTGAGCACTAAGGTCTGCTCCATCACTTCTTCTTCAGAGATTAAAAGGAGAACCATGTCTTGATCACCCTATTCCACAGGACTCTGGGAATAAAAAGGCTCTTTTTCCTTCTTTTTTTTGTTCATCTTCTTCGCAGATCAGGTCTCAAGAGGCGGAGGTAAGGAGGAGTAGTCCTTCTTCCCCTTCTACTTTCCGAAACCCTTATTACTCTTTCTAGGCAACTCCTCATCTGCAATTTGACCATGCTCAATCCCCTTGGATACCTCCACTCTGGCCCCACCTCCTCCAGCGGTGGAAATAGGGACAACATCCACATCGGCCTCTATGAGGCCTTCAAACCTATTGAATAAGGGGATCAAGGTCTCGTTCGGGATCTCTTCCCCTCCCTCCTTCACAATATGAAAAATCCTTCCAGTATTATCCTCATTATCTCCCAACAGATTATTCTCCATACTCAAATCAGCCTCCCCATCCGTCGTCAACATACCAAGATTCTTAGCCTGGCTGGGTTGAATGAAACCACATCCCATAAACTGTGGTTGTGTGCAAAAGTCCTCAAGAACCACACTCTGCGTAGCACAATTAGTCTGTATTTCAGTACACTCCACATTGATACCAGGAATATAGTCACTTGTGAGTTGATATTGGTCATTCATGGCCACTGCATTTCCAATACGCCATGTGACCGATCTCCTCCCGCTACTAAGGTCACCTATCAGTCTGCTAAACACCTATTTAACTTTTAGATTATCACGACAATCCTGTGATTTCTCTTTCCTCGCTTGGTTGGCACCAGAAGACAACCCCGTGCCAATTGCATTTGTGCCAGTACCTGTATCACCTTTGTCTAGGACTGCAATATGATCCACCATTACAGCACTCAGTGGACCACACAGTGGGGGTTCAACTGGTTAAACCCTTACGCAAGTGTTGGGTACCCTTATGTAGTAGTCTGACCCTTACATCATAGTCAGATACCCTTACGTGGTACCATTGTATAGCACTTAGTACACTTAGGTAAGTTTCATGGTACCCTTATGTAGTTGGTGTTCAACCCTTACGTAGCAGATGGGTCTTAGGAAGTAGGGACATAGCCCTTATGCAGTCGGGGCATGACCCTTATGCAGTGAGTTTTTTATCCTTACATGGGCTCTACCCTTATATAGTATTTTAAAATAACAATTGTGTCAGTTTTTTTATTTATGTTTTTCTGATTTTGGGTTCTTAGGGATCAAGGTTTTTAACCATCCATTCTCATTTTCATTGAGTCATTGAAACAACCTCCCTTAATTATTGTGGGTATTTCTATCCTAGATCTTCTGAATCAAAGGTAGATGAATCATTCAGTGGTGTGGTGATTTTTCTGAGAGAAAGATGAGTCGACGAGAGTAGGGACACTGGGGTTGTACAATGGAGACAAGCTGTTAGTTCAATTTTACAGTGGATAAATGGGGCTCTGGGACTGTTCAGCGGTGAAGAAACTGGAGGCGAGCTTGTCCTCAGAGGAGCCAATATGATTGGGACTGGTGTGCTAGTGGTTCACATGAGTGTAATCCTTGTGCATTGAAGGTTCACATATTTGATATAACTGTATTGTGGATTGTGGACCTGTACATCATCTTCATCTTCACATTTTATGGAAGGTTGGGATCCAAGTTATTGGTAAAAGAACACGATGTTGTAATTAGATCTTTTTTTCTTTGATTTACTTCCTCTTGAATGTATTGTATTGGGTTCTTTTACTCTGTGTTTTTCTATTCTTATTGAATCTACTTTGTAATATGCCTCCTATATTTTAATAGTGTAAAACCTAATACCCTTACCCTGTGGATATTTTTTAAATACGTTTTTTAAAATATTTTTTTAAAACAGGTTGGGTTAAAAAAAATTAAAAATATGCCACAAATGAGGCATCATCGATGTCACCTTCTCTCAATAACCAAAAAAAATAAAAAAATTTACTATTATTTTGGTTTTTTTGTATATATATACAAACAAAACAAAACAAAAAAAAAATAAAAAAAAATTTAACAGAGTTTATTTGCTATTTAAAATCCAGTAGTACTGCCATTAAAGCAGTCTGGATTCTGACAGAAGATCTCACTCAGAGCTCCCTTTTATAAGAGGGCTTACCCTGTAAAGCATTCTATATTTCTGATGTGGGATTCTGGTTCTCCGTTTCCTGCACAGAACATTCTGCATTTTCGATGAGGGATTCTATTTCAAGTACGTGGCTTTAAAAGATTATAAAATATAGAATATAAGAACAATATAAATGAAACTTAAAATGTGGATTAAACATATAAGAAATTGTTGAAAGAAAAAATAATTTCTTAAAAAATATTGATGGAAAACAATTTATAAGGCTTCAAAGACATCTACTTGAAACTTAAAAATGTTTCAGGTATGTGGATTTGTAAGCCTATAAAATAAAAACTATAAGACCAACATAAATAAAACATAAAACAGGAATTAAATATATAAAAAATAGTTGGAAATAAACAGAATTTCATAAAAAATGTTGATATAAAATAATTTATAAGTTTTCAAAGACACCTACTTGAAACTTAAAAATGTTTCAAGTACGTGACTTTGAAAGTTTATAAAACAGAAACTATAAGACCAACATAAATGAAACTTAAAACATGGATTAAAAATATAACAAATAGTTGAAAATAAAATAAATCATAAAAATGGTGATGGAAAATAATTTTAAGCTTTCGAAGACACCTACTTGAAACATAAAAATGTTTCAAGTATGTGCCTTTGAAATCCTATAAAAAATAAATCATAAAACCAATATAAATGATACTTAAAAATTGGTTAAACATATAATAAATTATTTAATTAGTTAATTAATAATTATTAATTACTAATTTATAATTACTAATTATAATGAATAATAAATAATTAATAGTTATAATGAATAATTATAATGAATAATTATAATGAATAATTGTAATGAATAATTATAATGAATAATAATATTATTAATTAACTAATGAATTATTATATAATAATTTTTAATAGTTACTAATTAATAATTATAATGAATAATTATATTACTAATTAAGTATTATAAAATAAATAATTATATTATCAATTAACTAATTAATTATTATATAATAATTTTTAATAAATACTAATTAATAATTATAATGAATAATTATATTACTAATTAACTAATTATAAAAAGGGCCTCAGCTCTATCTTCCTCAAAAAATGAACTAATTAACTATTATATATTTAATAATTATATTACTAATTAACTAATTAGTTATTATATAATTAATGATTGTTAATTACTAATTAAATAATGACAAATTATATAATTAATAATTATATTACTAATTAAATAATTATATTATTAATTTATTAATTAAATTACTAATTCACTAATTAATTATTATACAATTAATCATTAATAATTACAAATTAACTAACTAATTATTATACAATTAATAGTTATATAATTAATAATTATATTATTAATTAATAATTAATAATTATAATTAATCATTATAATGAATAATTTTAATGAATAATTATAAAGAATAATTATATTAAAAATTATCTAATTAATTATTATATAATTTTTTTTAATAATTACTAATTAATAATTATAATGAATAATTTTATTACAAATTAACTAATTAACTATTGTATAATTAATAATTACATTACCAATTAACTAATTAATTGTTATATAATAATTTTGAAAAAAACTAATTAATAATTATAATGAATAATTATAATTTATAATTATATTACTAATTAACTAATTATAGAAAGGGACCCGACTCTATCTTTCTCAAAAAATTAAATAATTAACTATTATATAATTAATAATTATATTACTAATTAACTAATTAGTTACTATATAATTAATTATTAATAATTACTAATTAACTAATTACAAATTATATAATTAATGATTATATTACTAATAAACAAATTGATTATTATATAATTAAAATTTATGTTACTAAGTAACTAATTAATTATTAAATAATTAATAATTATATTACTATTTAACTAATTATATTACTAATTAACTAATTAATTATTATATAATTAATTATTAATAATTACTAATTAACTAGCTATTTAGAATACAATTAATAGTTATATAATTAATAATTATAATTAGTAATTATAATGAATAATTATATTTTGAAATTATAATGAATAATTGTAATTAATAATTATAATTAATAATTAATAATTATAATGAATAATTATAATTTATAATTATATTACTAATTAACTAATTAACTATTATATAATTAATAATTATATAATAGGCCTTTGTTGACACTTAGGTGGGAGTTGTGTAACCTTACACAGTGGGGGTTCAACCTGCTAAACCCTTACGCAGGTGTTGGGTACCCTTATATGGTACCCTTATGTAGTAGTCTGACCCTTACATCGTAGTCATATACCCTTATGTGGTACCCTTGCATAGAACTTGTTACCCTTAGGTAAGTTTCATGGTACCCTTATGTAGTTGGAATTCAACCCTGACGTAGCAGATGGCTCTAAGAAAGTAGGGACATGGCCCTTATGCAGTCGGGGCATAACCCTTATGCAGTGTGTTTTTTATCCTTACATGGGTGTTACCCTTATATAGTATTTTAAAATAACCATTGTGTAGGTGTTTTTTTATTTATGTTTTTCTAATTTTGGGTTGTTAGGGCTCAAGGTTTTGTAACCATCCATTCTCATTTTCATTGAGTCGTTGAAACAACCTCCCTTAATTATTGTGGGTATTTCTATCCTAGATCTTATGAATCAAAGGTAGATGAATCATTGAGTGGTGTGGTGATTTTTCTGAGAGAAATATGAGTCGACGAGAGTAGGGACACTAGTCTTGTACAATGGAGACAAGCTGTTAGTTCAGTTTTACAGTGGATAAATAGGGCTTTGTGACTGTTCAGCGGTGAAGAAACTGAAGGTGAGCTTGTGCTCAGAGGAGCGAATATGATTAGGACTAGTGCAGTAGTAATTCACATGAGTGTAATAATTGTGCGTTGAAGGTTCACATATTTGATCTAGCTATATTGTGGATTGTGGACCTATACATCAGCTTCATCTTCACATTTTCTTGGAGTCTGGGATCCAAGTTGTTGGTAAAATAACACGATGGTGTAATTAGATCTTTTTTTCGTTTGATTTATTTCTTCTTGATTGTATTTTATTGGGTTTTTACTCTCTTTTTTTCTATTCTTCCTGAATTTACCTTGTAATATGCCTCTTATATTTAAATAGTGTAAACCCTAATACCCTTAACCTGTTGAGTTTTTTTTAATAAGTTTTTTTAAAAAAATGTTTTTTTAAAACAGGCTAGGTTAAAAAAAATTAAAAATAAGCCAACAAAGGCGGCATTGTCGATGTCGCATTCCCTCTATAAAAAAATTTAAAAAAACTCACTATTATTTTTTTTTGTTTTTTTTTGTTTTGTTTTGTGTATATATATATAAACAAAACAAAACAAAAATAAAAATAAAATTTTCAACAGAATTTATTTTCTATTTAAAATCCAGCAGTACAATCATTACAACAGTCTGGATTCTGACAGAAGATCTCACCTAGGGCTCCCTTTTATAAGAGGGTTTACCCTGTAAATCATTTTTCATTTCTGATGTGGGATTTTTGTTCTCCATTTCCTGTGCAGAACATTCAGAATTTCTGATGATGGATTCAATTTCAAGTACGTGTATTTGAAAGACTATAAAATATAAACTATAAGAAAAATATAAATTAAACATAAAACGTGGATTAAACATATAAGAAATAGTTGAAAACAAAAATAATTTCTTAAAAAATGTTGATGAAAAAAAATTTATAAGGTTTCAAAGACATCTACTTGAAACATAAAAATGTTTCAAGTATGTGACTTTGTAAGCCTATAAAATATGAACTATAAGACCAACATAAATAAAAAATAAATAATGAATTAAATATATAAAAACTATTTGAAAAAAAAAAGAATTTCATAAAAAATGTTGATAGAAAATAATTTATAAGTTTTCAAAGACACCTACTTGAAACTTAAAAATGCTTCAAGTACGTGACTTTGAATGTCTATAAAACAGAAACTATAAGACCAACATAAATAAAACTTAAAACATGGATTAATAGTTATATAATTAATAATTATATGCACATGAGCCTTATCCTGGTTGGTAAGGACTCTGTAAGTGCATCCAAGTGACCAAGGATCAAATCTATGCGGAGGCAGAATTTCTAGGTACGCTAGTAGTACTGCAGCAGTACTGTAGCAGTACTGTAGCGGGAACTGTAGCATGCACTGTTTGGCACTATAGCAGCCAGGAATATGCCCCCGTTTGGGCCTTTGGGCCACCGATTTGGTCCCAGAGTCCTGTAAGGACTTCGGGTCAGTAAGGCCTTTGGGCCACCTCAAGGCCTTCGGGCCACCATAAGTGCAGATGCAAACCAAAAAACCTACAAGGAACAAGCTCTACAAGGAGGATGAGCAAGGAGATTTCACAACCGCAGAAGCTAAACAGATTTCAATAATGAGAGAATATGGAACCTGCCATCGGGACAAGCCTTTGCATGCACGAGAAAGCCTAGCTGAACAGCCATGCGAAGGTGGATAGCTGATTTCACGATGAAGATGCTGGGGAGGAGTAGTTCCAAGTAGTTAGTCTGGGTTGTATGTAATGTTTGAAGCCTACGGGCAATGAATTCCTCTAAGGCCTATGGGCCATGTAATACTTATGCCTACGGGCCTTGTAAGGGTTCCACCTCACCCCTTGAATGGTGGATTATCAAAATCAATAAAAAAAATGAAGGTCTTCGGGCCATTGGAGGTAATTAATAATTATATTATTAATTAACTAATTAATAATTAATAATTATAATTAGTAATTATAATGAATAATTATAATTAGTATTTATAATGAATAATTATAATTAGTAATTATAATTAATAATTATAATTAATAATTATAATGAATAATTATAACTTATAATTATATTACTAATTAAATAATTAACTATTATATAATTAATAATTATATTACCAACTAACTAATTAATTATTATATATTAATTTTTAATAATTACTAATTATTAATTATAATAAATAAATATAATTTATAATTATATTACTAATTAAATATTATTATTATAGTCTGAATAATTATATTACCAATTAATTGGTTAATTATTATATAATTAATTATTAATAAATCATAATTAACTAATTAATTATTATATAATTATTTATTAATAATGTTAATTAAAATATTGATTGATTTATTATATGTTTAATCCAAGTTTTAACTGTAAATTATATCAGTCTTATAGTTTATATTTTATAGTCTTTCAAACCCACATACTTGAATCATTTTTAAGTTTCAAGTAGGTGGTTTTGAAAGCATATAAATTATTTTTCTTGAATATCTTTTACAAAATTCTTTTTATTTTCAACTATTTGTTATATGTTTAATACATGTTTTAAGTTTCATTTATATTGGACTTATAGTTTTTATTTTATAGGCTTTCAACATCACGTGCTTGAAAGATTTTTATGTTTCATGTAGGTGTCTTTAAAAACTTATAAATTATTTTTCCATTAACATTTTTTATGAAATTCTTTTTATTTTCAACTATTTTTTATATATTTAATCTGTGTTAAGTTTCATTTATATTGGTCTTGTATTTTATATTTTATAGGCTTTCAAAGTCACGTATGTGAAATATTTTAATGTTTTAAGTAGGTGGTTTTGAAACCTTATAAATTATTTTTTATCATCATTTCTAACAAAATTCTTTTTGTTTTCAACTATTTTTTATATGTTTAATCCATGTTTTAAGTTTCATTTATATTGGTCTTATAGTTTATATTTTATAGTCTTTCAAAGTCACGTACTTGAAACAGAATCCCATATCAGAAATGCAGAATATTCTGCATAGGAAAGAGAGAACTAGAATACCACATCGGAAATGAAGAATTATTTACAGGGTAAGCTCTCTTTTAAAAAGGAGCCTTGGGTGAGAGATTCTGTCAGAATCCAGACTGTTGTAATGGCAGTACTACTGGATTTTAAATAGTGGATAAATTATGATGAAAATTTTATTTTTATTTTTATTTTTATTTTATATATATATATAAACAAAACAAAACACAAAATAATAATAAAAATTTCAGGGGAAAGGTGGAATCACAGATGCCGCCTTTCACATGGGCCCAAAGGCGGCATCGCAGATGCTACCTTTGTGGAATATTTTTTTAAAAAAATTAACCCAACATGGCTTACAAAATTATTTTTAAAAAAACACACATAAAAAATCCTACCCCGTGCATATAGGTCAATTTGACGGAGACGTGTAAATAATTATGTTCATTTACCTCTTTCTTTTACTTCATTCCTTATGCCCTTTTTCATTTTAGTTGACATTGATTTTTTTTCTATATTTCTTATTATAGGTATTCTTGGAAATAAAATTCTGGAATTTTTTTACATTCCTTTATGTCAATTTATTGTTCCTATAATTATACTTAAATAAAATAATTGTGTTTGGTTTTAAATAAGTGTCCTTTTTAAACTATTTAAAATTTTGACTTATTCATGAACTATATCTAAAATCAATAATTCCTTTGGCTGTTGAATATGGAATACCCCACATATAACCTGCAAAAAATCAGTATCAGAGCCTAATTGATATTACTGATGGCCTTGTAAAGATTTGAAATTGAGAAAATTGACGGTGAAAATGATTTCATTTTACGGAGAATTAAAATGTGTTCATTGATAGTACAACATGGTTTACTTGATGCCCTATATTTTCCCAAGAAAAATCTTACCACATTGTTTGAAAATGCAATGCCCTCAGTTACCTATAAAGATGTTATCCATAATATATTAGTTAAATCCCATAGTTTTACTTTATTATTTTTGGGTGAATATGTGATGTTTAAGGTGTCATATGAAACAATTATTGTTTCTATATAGCATAATCTTGAAAAACTTTATATGAAAAATCACTTGTTGGTAGGCTCTATGAAAAATGGGAATTTTTAATTTTATAATGTATCCTTAGACTTCCATCCAGGCTCACATAAATGAATTTAATAAAGTTTTTCTAGACATATCCAATATATAGGTTAAGGTTGTAGAAGAGGATCAAGACATCATCATTTCAAATTTTTTTAGACTGTTATTATCAGAATATATGTGATTCTATGATGCATGAAAATAAGTCATTGACTTTAAAATAGGTTAAGTATTGTCTTATTTAAAAATAACTACAGTTTAAGAATTGGTGGAGATCATAGGAGGGAGGGGCTCAATGCCATGGGTATAATATATAATAAGAGTCAATGGAAGAATAATAGTAAGGATAAAAGGAAGGGTAAGAGTAAGTCTAAGACTATGAATTGTTATCTATGTGGTAAACCATGTCACTTTAAGAAATATTGTCCTGAGAAAAATGGTTGAAAGGGTAATGGTGCTCAATATGATTTTTTAAAAAGGTTATTCCTTGGTCAAAGGCCAAGGCTAAATTTATTAAAAAATGAGGGAAAACTAAAAAAGTCTGAAAGAAGGTATTTTATTACAATCTCTATTAAAGATAGTAAGAAGCTCAGCCTGGATGTCCTCACACCAAGTAATACTTTGGTTAATTCCCTTATTGGAAAGCCCATCAGCTACCATATTTGCTTCACAATAATCATGGGTGGCAATGAATCTGATCTCTCAGAGCGAGTCAAGACAATCCGTCCATCGGGTATTAAGTGTCCAGGCAAGGTGAATCACTCCATTTCAAATGGCTTGAATAATGGTGGTTGAGTCACTTTCAATCCAAATTTCGTTCCATCTTTTGATTTTTGACAAATTCAATATCCTGAATCACAGCCATCATTTCAGCTTCTAGCGAAGAGGCATTGCCGCAGCTTCTATAGAAACATCCATAACAGTGACCCAGAGAATCTCTAAAAATAGCTCCAAATCCTGCGGGACCCAGATTTCCTTTTGAAGCACCATCCACATTGACTTTGATCCAACCCGGAATGGGAACCTTCCAAAACACTTCAATTGTGTGCCTCGGTTTTTTGTAAATGCCTTCAATTATGAGGCACCAAAGGATCATGAAGTCCCTTACAGAGTTGTCACAGTGAGCTTTTTGAGTCAAGGAAGCATCCTGGATAGCAGTGAAAATTATCGTCCGACCTGCATTAAGATTGATGGAGTGTTTATGATGAATGATATTATTTCTATCATACCAGATAATGGGGAGGAGTTCCGCAACATCTGAAAGGAAGAGATTCTTGATTTTTCGTGAGAAATAAACCTCCACACACCACTTTAAATGAGAAATAATGGAGTCAAAACAAAGCCATCTGCAGTCAAACAGGTCATTAATATAATTCCAAAGAGCAGAAGTTGTGGCACAAGATAACAAAAGGTGATTACTATCTTTTCTATGTTGATGACACATATGACATTGAGAGTAGAGTTGGATGCCAAAGGACTGAAGGGATACTTCAGTAGGAATGCGATTATGGGAAATTCTTCAGATAAGGTTTAATCTAGAGGTCTTAATCCAAGAGTTGTTAAAGTGTTTCAACCAGTTAAAAAGAGGGGCAGAGTAGGAGAAACTGTGATTGTAAAAACTTTTAGAGTCTAAAATACCATTGTGAGATAGTTCCCAAATTAGGCAATCATCCGTATTAGAGAAGGGATGATTATCAACAATATGCATAATAAACTTAGGGAGGTTAGGGTTATGGGAATTTATCACCTCCAGGATAGTGCAATTGAGGTTATCAGGGGGAGAGTTAGGAGAAAACATGGCAATAAGGGGGGGTTCCAGACCAGTTATCCTTCCAAAAGTTAAGAGAGGAGTTCATACTAACCATCCATCTAGAGTTATTCATAATGTTGGAAAAAGAGTCTCTGATAGAGGGCTGGATCGAAGAGTTGACATAGCTCAAGTATCCTTTTTTTTTAATTTTTCTAGTAATTTTTTCTGAATAAAATCAATGGAATCATCATTATGATCGACTAATTTCCAAGTAAGTTTGGATTAAAGGGCTGTATTAAAGAGCTTGAGGTTATTTATGCCTAGACCACTATTCTCTAAGGGTTTTCAACAGGTAGTGCAAGGTATAGTGACAAGATTTCTGTCAAGGATACTTCCATTCCAAAAAAAAATTAATGTACCCATTGATACGCTTCAAGATAGAAGTCGGCCATTTATAAATCATGAGCGAGTAAACCATTTTGGAGATAATGGAAGACTTAACAAGACAGACCCTGCCATCCATGGATAGAGATTTTCTTTTCCAGGAGGAAAGTTGAATGATAACCTAATCCACAACAGAAGTGAAATAAATAGCTTTAGGTCTTCCCCAGAACAAGGGCACACCCAAGTAAGTGAAGGGTAGGGTACCTTCCATGATACCTAGGTTTTTTATGATGATAGATTTTCTACTAGTGGGAAATTTTTTCCAAAGAAGATAGATGATTTTTTCTAGCTGATGTTCTGACCTAAGACTTCCTCATAGTGTGATAATACCGATTTGAGGTTCATAATATTCCTTTTTCTCCCATTGAGAAACAGGATAATGTCATCAGCATATAGAAGATGTGTAGGCACATTTAGATTTCGGGCTTCTTGAATGGGTTTAAGTTTATTTTGGTCAATAAGGTGGGTAAGGGGTCTGCTAAGGTAGTCTTCATCAATGGAAACCATGATAGCAGATAAGGGGTCACCTTGATGAACTCCCTTGGTGCATTTAAAATAACCTTTCGGATATCCATTAACCAAGATGGAAAGGGAAGTGGAATTGAAGGGAGAGCGGGTCCAGTTTAACTCTCAATATGATGTAATTGATAATGGTTTTGATGATACTAATGTTCTATAGTATGTGTAGTTTGTTCTAGGGGTAGTGTTGTGGGTTCAATCCTAGGTTTTGTTTCTTTGTTCGTTTCCTATGAGGGATTTTTTTCTCAAGATGTAATCAGGTGTAAGAATATTAAGGTCTTGGGAAGTGGTTAGAGAACTAGGTTATCACCAAGATCCATAGTGGTGTTTTTTGTATCTATTTAACAAATTTAGATGGGTACCTTGGAATTAGGTTCTTGATGTCATTGGTTAACTATATTTAAAGCGGTTTTCATTTGGAAAGTAGTAGTCTTCACATTCTTGATGGATGTTTTCTCTCATGGTTATGAGTTGGACTTTTAGGACTAGAGTTGTATGGGTTTTACAACAATCTAGGTTATGATGTGAGACCCCTTGTGGCATGGTTCTAGGTAGTTTATTCTCCTAATATGGATAATTTTCTAGGTTTTTATTAGAGTGAGTTCCTTTCTTTCTCTGAGCCTTATAGTTTAAACTATGTTTATTTTCATTTTTCATTTTTTGTATTTCTTTTCTTCTATATTTTGTATATGAACTATTACACTTTGAGTTTATGTTCATACATTGTATTTCTATTTTTATTTTAGGATGGGTATTTCTTATTCTTTTGTTGTACTGTATGAATTAGAGTTGTCCTGAGAACTTCTGGTTGGCATGTTATCATCATGGAGTTTAGTTATGTGAAGTGGGAAAATTAGGTAAATTAAGATGATTTCCTTTTAGGAATTTTTTTTATAGTTTTTAATTATAATCATGTTGAATTGGTAGCTTATATGGAATTAATGAAGATATATTTATATCACATTGATAGAAATTTTAGGCATAACTAGTGCATAATTTGACTAGCGATATCTAATGTC
Source organism: Viscum album (assembly GCA_963277665.1). NCBI lineage: Eukaryota > Viridiplantae > Streptophyta > Magnoliopsida > Santalales > Viscaceae > Viscum > Viscum album. The sequence continues at coordinate 196,132,264 of OY728135.1, read as the reverse complement.
AGTTTTTTTATGGGTTGTTTAGCATGATTTCCTGATTCAATTGATGGGTTAGGTAGTGCAGTGACATTGGATGCATATTTTTTATGATTTTATTTTCTAAAATGGATATGTGTAATGGTGTTTCATAGAAATTACCTCCTGCATTTAATTTATAAGGTGGGTATTTATTGTTTTATTTTTACCTCCCTTTGTATTATTAATTAAATGTGGTCTTATAACGTTTTTATGCATGTTTTCCTTGTCTTCTTCAGCACTTGGCCTTTTCCCTTACCCTTACACGAGGCTTTATGTACCCCTGCATAGTTCTTTTGAAGTTCTCATCACCCTTACATAACTCCCACATTACCCTTATGTGGGTTTTGGTTCTGCAACCTTACCCTTACATTGCTCTACTTCCTTTGGTATTACCATTATGTATGTTTTAGGTACCCTTATGTGAGGTCCCATAACCTTTAAATATCTCTTGGTTTACCCTTACATGGGTATCCCTTGACCCTTATGTAGCCTCGATAAATCCTAGGGTACCATTAACTGAGTTTGGGTTACCCTTACGTGGAATGTGTATCAGGTGTCATAACTTAACGTAAGTGTCCTCTGGACCTTACGTGGGAGTCGTGTACCCTAAAACAGTGGAGGTTCAACCTATTGAACCCTTACGCAGCTTCTGTTTACCCTTAAATGGTACCATTACATAGTGTTCTAACCCTTACACTACAGCCAAATTCCCTTATGTGGTACCCTTATGTAGCACTTGGTATCCTTACATAAGTATCATGGTAACCCTACGTAGCTGTCATTTGAATCCTACACAGTAGCTGACCTTTACACAGTGGGGGTGATCCATATGTAGTGGGGGTCATACCCTTATGCAGTGGGTTTGTGACCTTTATGTGGGTTCTTCCCTTACATAACATTTTAAAATAACATTTACATTGTTTTTTTTCTTTGATTTCATGTTGTTAGGGATCAAGGATTTCTGGTCATCTATTCTCATTTCAATTGAGTCATTGCAACAACCTCCTTCAGTTCTCATGGGTATTTATACACTAGTTATTCAATATCAAGGATAGATAAATCATTTGCTGACATGATGATTGTTCTGAGAGAAATAAAAGTCGTTAATAGAAATGGATGTTATGGTTGTGTAAGGGATATAGGTTGTTGGTTTTATTTTCCATTAGAGAAAGGGGGATCTCAAATTGTTTGATAGTGATGAAAACAGAGTTTTTCTTATGCCTATAGTAGATGAGATTATTGGGGATGGTATAATAGTGGTTCATGCTAGCATTTTGTGTTGAAGGTGCAGAGATTGGATTTATATGGCTCGTGTCTTGAGGACCTATACATTGGATTCATCTCCATGCACTCTTATAATCCTAGATTTGATTTCAGGTTAAAATAACTTAGTATTATAAGTGGATCTATTTTCCTTCAATTTATTTCCTCTTACACAAATTGTATTAGGTCTGTTTACTCAATGTATTTTTCTTCCCACATTTTCCTCTTATTTTTTAATAGTTAAAACCCAAAATCACATGCCCCATGCAAGTAGTTTTCTTTGACCAAATCACATAAATCATAGTGATCATTTACCACTTTCTTTTACTTATTTCATAGTGTCTTTGTGTATTATTGAGGCACATTGATTGTTTTTTCAAATTTTTTATTCAAGTATTCTTATAATTAAAATTATATAATTTTTTTACATTATCACTTCTATTTAAATAATTTTCTAATTCGTATAATTAGAAATAAATTGAACTTATATTGTGTTTGATTTTAAATAATAGTTACCTTTTTAAAACATTTTTTATTCTGAGTTTTTCACAACCCATCTATAAAATCAATAATACATTTGGATATTGAATGCGGAATTCCACACAATATTACCTGCAACATCCTTTGATGTTTTTGATGAAGTTATTATCTCAAAAGTGACTTCATCAAGGAAAAGGTATAGGTATATTTGGATATGCAATTTTAAATTGATTCCACTTGAATAGATTCTTTTTTGTGTATCTTAGAGAGCAGTCTCCTATTCCTAGGAATCTAATTTGATTTATCTATCCTCCATGATGTTCATTAAATCTTGGGTGACAAAAAAGGATTTAATTTCTATACACTAATTATCATAATTATACTTTTTCATTTTTGGATTTATTTCTTGTGAAGTTTCATTTTCCATAGAGGTTTGGGGAAAAAATTTATTTTGGAATTGAAGAAAAAACCCACAGAAACAGATTGGGAAGGTGTAGACTAGTGGGATTTTTATCAGGAGAGGGAGAGTGAATAAAGTAGGGTGAGATGATTGTGATAATGAAAAATAGGTAGTTATTTTTTAATAAATTAGAGAGAGATGTGTGGGAGGAAAAGTAAAAAAATGGAAAAAGTAATGTAGGGGAGAAAAAAACAAGGTTTTGTAAAAAACATTAATTGTTAGGCAGCTGCTAAATATGGGTGCTAATTTCAATGGGGGTGGGATACCCACCCCCACCAATCCCATCCCCCTACCATTGCACTACCTATAAATGGGTATTGTAACCCCCCTGGTTTGAAAATATGTGTGGGAGATACTATTGTGGAAACACTCCAATAAATTTTTTCATCTCTCTATCTCTTCTTCTTTCTCTTTTTTCTAATACTCAATTTCTCTCTGTTTTAATCATTGTTTTTATAACATGTTATAAACATGAACCCTCAAATGGGTATAAATATATGTTTTTATTTTAAACCTTATTCTCACCACCTGGTTTGATAGTTATAATTATTTATTTTTTCATCTTAAACCTTACATTCACTGCTTGGTTAGATAGTTCTAATTTTTTATATAATATTTTTTATTTACGGCCAGATTGGATGGTTTATGTGGTTTATTTAATTACCTCTAAAAAGGTCGGGTTTCTTCTTGTTCAGATGGTTTTAATTTATTTATTTTTCACCACCTGAGTAGACAGTCTAATTAAAAATTAATACATGCAATGATGTTTTGAATGAGTAATGAAATTTGTTGATTTATTTATTTCAAACCTCCACGTGAAATATTTATTAATCGATTATTGTGGGATATATATTTATAATATTAAATGGTAATATTAACCTGATTTTAATGTTTTTTATACCATTTTATTTTCTTTAACCTGAATGTAAATTGTTGTTTCATTATTATTTTGAATAAATTTTTGTTTTCTCTCCTAGTTACCATCATATAAAATATCATGAAAATTGAATTCACCACTCCTGATATTACTAAAATTAATTAAATACCGTGGATGAAATATGTTGAAATGTGTCTTGAATTTATGGGTCTCATGGAAATAATTAAAGAAAATAATTCAAAAACATTCAAAAATAAAGAAAGGTGATGATACTTTTTATAATACCTCTCAATGATGGGTTGAAATGTTAATACCTAAAATAAATAGATCCATGTAATATCTAGAAGAGTTTGAAATAGAGGTAGGATCATCAAAAGGAGGTGGTTCTTCCAGCGACTCGTGATGAATGGAATGCTTTACACTTCAATACTTTAAAAGGGTTAGTGATTAAAATTCATCCATGTATATAATTCTATCACATCTAAAGTAACGTGGTATTGGGATAACGAATGTCGATATGCTTGAAAATACATATAAAAAATTTCATGTACCTCACATCACCCTACAATAGCAATATCTCTTATGAGGGTATATAAAATATTCTGATCTCATATCATCATTACTTGTAGTAAAGAATAATAATGATATTTTCATTAAAAATCCTTAGTCTCGTCTTACTGGTTCAGCAGTAGAATTTGCTAAAGAAAATGCTATATTTTATGAAAATAATCATGGAATAATATGGGGACTTGATTATTCTGAGTGGACATGGTTTTGGTGGTAGGTATGGTTGAGGATGTGGTTGTAACCATGTGCCTGATCAAAATTAATATCATAATCAAAGAAATATAATCTCAAGCTCTCTGAGTAATCCTAGAGATTCATGTTACAAGTGTGGCTCTAAGGGACATTAACCTCAAGTTTTTCGAACCCCATAACATCTTTTTAATCTCTATAATGCATCTCTTAAATCAAAGGATAATGAACCACACTTTTTTTGAGATGTCCTATAAATTTTAAGAAAATGAGGTGAATTTTACATAGAATCATGATCTATCAAATGATTATTTCACTTACCTCTAAGAAGTTTATTTTACATGTGAATTTGATGACATGATAGCAGGAAATCATTCATACAAATTATAGCAGTAATGATATATGATGTTTTTTTTTGTTTTGTTTTTTATTCTTTATATTTCAGATTTTGTATTATTTTAATTTCACAAAGTGTTTCTTATAATATTGTTGTATTTACTTTGAATCATTGAACTAGATTGTGTAAACGGGACAAATATTTTCATACTGGATAGTCGAACAATGCTCAATATTCTTAAGAATGAAAAATATTTTTCTGATCTTAAATCACCAAGACCAATTGTGAAAACTATATCAATTCTTTCAGATCTGTTAAAAGGTACTGGTAAAGAGAGTTTTTCTTTACCTAATGGGACACAATTATTCTTAAGAGATTTAGTTTTTCCCCAAAATCCAAAAGTAACTTATTATGCTTCAATGATATATACCAGCATATGTATGATACTCAAACTATATCTGAGAGAAGTAAAAAGTACATGTTCATTTCTATTAATAAATCTAGTAAGAGTAATGTACTATAAAAACTACCAAAATTATCATCTAGGTTGTATTATAAATATATAAGTGTAATCTAAATACATATAGTAAAAATAATAGACCACAAATTGTAAATTTGGGGCATGACCTATTAGGTCATCCTGGTTCAGGAATGATATAAAAAATAATTGAAAGTTATCAGGTACATTTAATAAAGGTCCAGTGGATCACTCTACTAAGAAAAATTCCATGCGAGGCTTGTTCACTTGGAAACCTTATTATATGACCATCTCCACCTAAAATTAAGGATGAGATGTCAACCTCTCTTAAATAATTTCAAGGGGGTATATATTGAACAGTTCATCCATAATGTGGTCCATTTAAATATTTTATGGTATTAATTGATGCATCTAGTAGATGGTCACATGTATTCTTTCTCTCAACATGTAATATAGCGTTTTCATGTTTTCTTGCTCAAATAATTAAATTTAGAGCACAATTACAAGATTATTTGATCAAGAAAGAAATTCTCAATAATTCTAGAGAGTTTACCTCTTAATCATTTATTGATTATTTTATGGGAATGTGGATCTCTATGAAGAATCCAGTCACCCATGTGCGTACAAAAAATGGTTTAGCTGAATCACTGATAAAACTCCTCCAACTTATTTCTAGACCATAAATAATGAGAACAATGTTTTTGTTCTTCGTATGGGGTTATGCAATATTTCATGCCTCGATATTAATTCTCATCATACCAATTTCATATAATAAGAACTCTCCACTTCAATCGGATTTTTTCCAAGATCCACAGATCTCCCACATAAAAAATTTTGGTTGTGCAATATATGTATAAATTTTTCCCCCAAAATGTACATAAATGGGACCTCAAAAAAGGTTGGGAATATATATAGGATATAAATCCTGAACCATCCTCAGATGTCTTGAACCACAAACTGATGATGTATTTACAACACATTTTTTTATTGACACTTTAATAAAGAATTATTCTCAATATTTGGGGGAGAAAAGAAAAAAAGAAATGAGATTTACTAGAATATAAAAACATTATATTTTCTTGATCCCTCCACCCATCAGTGTGAGATGGAATTGAAAAATATTTTAAATTTTCATGAACTAGCAAATCAATTGTCTTGGGAATTTAATAATTCAATGGGAATGACTAAATCACACATACCAGGTGTAAATTCACCAGATAGAATTGATTTCCCGAATACAAAATTACATACTAATGTTATAGAAATATCAAAAATACACCTGAAGTGTGGAATACCAATTGGCTCTAAGGATAGAAATAGTCATAAAATAAAAGGGATGAGTATAATTGAAAACCCCATTATGGAGGCTTGTGTACCAGAAGAAACATGTAATTTAAGTTTTCTTAAATAAACACATGATGAGAATAAAAAAAATCATAGGATATTGAAAATCCTAAAGGTTTTGAAAATAATGAAATCTATCTTAATTATAATACTAAAGATGATATATTTAATCAAAGTAATGTGAAAAATATTGATGAAATATTTTCATATTCTATGTCATGTGATATAGAAAATGAAGACCCTCAACCAAGGTTTGTTATGGAATTTCAAAAATGACCTAATTAGAATAAATGGAAATATGCAATGCAAGATTAATTAAATTCACATAATATGTGAAAGGTTTTTGGACATATCATTCCCACACCATAAGTTGTGAAGCCTATTGTATATAAATGGGTTTTTATGTGTAAGAGTTATGGGAAAAATGAGATTGTAAGATACAGATATTGTCTTGTCACACAAGGTTTTTCTCATAGGCATGGAATTGATTATTAGGAGATATATTCTCATGTTATGGATGTTATTACTTTTAGATATCTAATTAGACTTGTATTATCTAGGAAGGTTGATATATGTATTATGGATGTTGTTATAACTTATTTATATGGGTCAGTTGATAGTAGTATATATATACGAATCCTTGAATGATTAAAAATAACAGAAATATTGAAATCAAAACCCATAGACCTATATTCAATTAAATTGAAGAATCCCTTTATGAATTAAAACAATATGGGTGTATGTGGTATAATTGTTTGAATGAATATTATTTAAATAAAGGGTATATAAATAATCCCATATTCCCATGTTTTTTTATTAGTCAAACAACATCTACATATGCAATCATTATTATTTATGTTGATGATTTAAATATCATCTAAACTTTAGAAGATATCAATGAAGAAATTAGAAACTTAAAAGATGAATTTTTAATGAAAGACCTAGGAGAAACCAAGTATTGTCTTGGATAAAAAATTTATCATACTCCAAGTGGTATATTTTTGTATCAGTAAAATTACCCTAAAAAGGTCTTAAAATTATTTAATATGAATAAATTGAATCCTTTAAGTACACCAATAGTTTTCAGTCTATAAATATCGAGAAATATCAATTTCAACCTTGTGAGTAAAATGAGGACTTGGTTGGTCAAGAGGTACCATTCCTCACTACTATAAGAGAAATAATGTATCTTGATAATTATACTCATACTGATATATCTTTTTATACTAATTTATTGGAAATATTTAGTTTATCCCCTACATGAAGGTACTAGAATGGAATTAAACATTTTTTTTATATTTGCATCACTATTGATTTGGGTTCATTATATTCTAATAAATTACAAAAGAAGATGACTGGTTTTGTAGATACGGGTTATTTATCTGATCCTCATAATGCATGATCACAAACTGGTTATGTGTTCACAATTAGAGGTACTTCCATATCATGGTGATCACAAAAGTAGACACTTGTTGTAACATCTTCAAATCATGCAGAAATAATAACATTATATGAAGCATGTCAAGAATCTGATTAGTTGCATTCTATGACTAAACACATTTGAGTAGCAAGTGGATTTCCTATTTATTGTAGCCCAACAATATTATACAAAGATAATATTGTGTTCATCACACAATTGAAAGAATTCCTCGTAAATAATGATTGGAAAAAACACATAACACCAAAAAATTTATCATCCCCACAAGAGTTAATGAAGAACAGAGATATCGACATGCAATATATTTAACCCAATGAAAAAATTATATATTTATTTACAAAAGAACTACCCGAAATTATCTTTATAAATATTTTACATAATATAGGTATGCATAGATTGCAAATTTTGAAATGTAATGTAACTTTCAGGGAGATTCTAAGTGATTGTACTCTTTTCCTTATTCATATTTTATCCTACTCGGTTTTTTCATAAAAGGTTTTAATTGAGGCAGTATCAAAACACGTATGACGTTAGTAGGGGGTGCATCAAAAGGGGGAGAGTTAGGCAGCTTCTAAATGTGGATATTGATTTAAATGGGGTGGGATTCCCACCCCCACTAATCATTTCCACCTAATGTTTCACTGCCTATAAATTGGAAGTGCAACCCCCCTGGTTTGAATATATGTGTGAGAGAAACTACTGTGGAAATGATATAAGTATAGTGGTACCCTTAGTGGTCAGACCCATAAACTGAATCCTGATACCCTTATGTGGTGCCCTTATAGAGTGTTTCATACCCTTATGTAAGTATTGTGGTACCCTTACATCACTACAATATGACCCTTATGTAGAATATGGCCTTTATATAGTGGGGATTTGATCCTTACAAAACAAAGGGATTACCCTTACATAGAAAGTTTTTAACCTTTACACAGTTTCTTCCCTTATATAGAATTTTAAAATAACCTTTATTTTGTTTTTTATTTCTATTTCACTAATATCATTTTAATAGGGATGTAGGATTTATTCCCATCCATTCTCATTTCCATTGATTTGTTGCAACGACCTCCTTCGATTCTCTTGGGTATTTCTACCCTATTTCTTCCAGATCAAAGGTAGATGAATCATTTAGTGCATGATGATTGTTAGGAGAGAAAGAAAAGTCGATGAGACTAAGGGATTCTAGGGTTGTGAAATGGAGAAAACCTATTAGTTTGGGTTTTCCATAGAGAAAGGGGGATCTATGATAGTTCGATGATGATGAAACCAAATCTAAGCTTGCATGCAGAGTAAATGAGACGATTGGGGCCGGTGCAGTAGTGTTCCATGAAATTGTAATCCTTATGTGTTAAAGGTGCACAGATTGGATTTGGCTGGCTTGCGGCTTGAAGACCTATAAATCATATTCATCTTCATGTGGTCTTTGTGCCTTAGATATTATTTCATGGGAAAAGAACTTAGTAATTTAAGTGGTACTTTCTTTTCTATGATTAATTTTCCCTTGAAAAATTATATCATGTTTTTTTACTCAGTGGTTTTTTATTCCTCTTGTATCTGCCTTATAATCTGTTATTTATTTTTTCAGAGCAAAAACCCCAATGCCCATGCCTCGTACATGTTGGTCACTTTGACCAAATCACTTAAATTTTAGTGTTCATTTACCACTTTCTTTAATTGTTTTCATTATATCATTTTGTATTATTTTTTCACATTGATTTTTTATAGATTTATTATTCTGGTATTCTTAGAATTAAAATTATATAATTTTTTTACATATCCATTTTTGTTTAAATCATTTTCTTATTTCTATAATTGGACTTAAATCAAATTTCCATTCTATTTGGTTTAAAATAACATTACCCTTTTAGAACCATTTAAATTTTTTAGTTTTTAACGGACCATGTCTAAAATCAATAATCCCTTTGGCTATTGAATTTGGACTTCCCCACAACACGACACGCAACATCCATTGATGATTCTGATGAACCAATTATCTTAAATGTGTTTTCATCAAGGACTTGGTATATGGTATATTTGTCCTAGAAAATTTTCCTTTGTTCCACTTAAAGAGTTACCTTTTGTGTATCTTGGAGAGAAGTCTACTATGCCTTGGACTTTGACTTCGTGTATCCATACCACACGATGTTCATAAGATATTGGGTTCTAATAAACTCTTGAATTTGGATACTCCAAATATCATAATTATAAATAAGTATAAAACAATAATAAAAATTGCATATATTTCATGTTATATAAATCAATCTTAAAAAATATAAATATGTATATATAAATTATATATATATTTATATATTCATTTATTTATTTAATTATATTAATTTCTATATATTATAAATACAGTTAGAAATAAATATACTTTCATTTATGTATTTATATAATTTTTTAAATAAAATATTAATATATTATTTTTATTGACAAATTTCTTAAGGTATAAAAATATATTATTAAAAACAATTATTGGTGAATATAAATTTGATAATTATATATATATAAAATAATGAAAATAATATTGATAATAATTTTTTATTATAATATATTTATATAAATTTATGTACTTATTGTTATATAAATCATATTTAAATAAATATATATTTGTGGGTTGGCTCACCCTGATTCGAGTCATGGGGAGTGTATTTGTTGTGTAAAATTCCACGGTGGAAGATTTATATATCATATATTATATTGTATATTTCATAATATATATATATATATATTGTATTTATATAAATATATAAATATATTGTCATATAAATCATATTTTATTATATAAAAATATGTGTATATATATTAAATTTACCACGATGTCCTTTATCAGTGCTTTTTTAGGGTTGGTAGAGGGTGTATTTTATCAGTGCTAACTTAAGTGTTGATAAAGGTTAATAATTATTAGTTCTAAAAAATGGTGATAAAGGGGTATCTTTTATCAATGCATTTTTTATCACTAATAAAGGGTGACATTATCATTGGTTTTAATTAGAAATGATAAAATGATCCCCTTTATCAATGTTATTTTAGTGCTAATAAATGACATCGCCAGATAATAAAAAACATGTCGTAGTGTTTTTCATGACCTTTGAATTATTTTTGAAGAGTTTCTCTTATCTCCTATGTTGTTTTAATTTCCCCTCTGTTTGTGTTGTTAATTAAATGTAGCCTTATTACATTTCTATGTACATTTTCCTTATCTTATTCATAGACAAGTATTATCCTTTACTCTTATGTGAGCCTTTTTTACCTTTATTTAGGTCTTTTGAAGTTCCTAGTACCCTTATGTAACTCCCCCTTGACCCTTATGTGAGTTTTGGTTTAGCCGCCTTACCCTTACATAGCTATGATTCCTTCAGTTTTATCCTCAAATAAGTTTTGGGTACCATATGTGAGGTCAATTGACCTTTACATATATCTGGTTGTACCCTTTCATGGGTGTCACTTGACCCTTACGTAGACTTGATAAATCTAGTGGGTACCCCTATGTGAGTTCGGGTTACCCTTTTGTGGCCTATGTATCAGGTGTTTGTTGACCCTTATGTGGGAGTTGTGTACCCTTACACAGTGGGGGTTCAGTTTTGTACGCTTACAGAATGGGGGTTCAACTTGTTGAACCCTTATTCAAGTGTTGGGTACCCATATGTGGTACCCTTATGTAGCGGTCAAGCCCTTACATTGTAGTTGGATACCCTTATGTGGTACCCTTTCATAGTGCTTGGTACCCTTATGTAAGTGTCATGGCACCCTTACGTAACTAGCGTTCAACCCGTACATAGTGGTTGGCCCTTAGGAAGCAGGGGTATGACCCTTATGTTGCGAGGGGATGACCCTTATGCATCAAGTTTTTGATACATATGTGGGCACTACCCTTATAGATTATTTTAAAATAACCTTTATTTAGGTATTTTTATTTCTATTTTACTGATTTCAGGTTGTTATAGCTCAAGGATTTGTAATCATTGATTCTCATTTTCATTGAGTCTTTGCAACAACGTCCTTCGATTATCAAGGGTATTTCTACACAAGCTCTACCAGATCATTTTTAGATAAATCATTCAGTGGCATAGTGATTTTTCTGAGAGAAAGTTGATTCGATGAGACTAGGGATGTTAGGGTTGTACAAAGGAGACAAGCTACTAGTTTAGGTTTTTATTGGAGAAAGGGGCTCTGTGACTGTTCGACTGTGAAGATATTAGAGAAGAGCTTGTGCGCAAAGAAGGCAAGATGATTTGGAATGGTGTGATAGTGGTTCACATGAGCATAATCCTTTTATGTTGAAGGTGTAAATATTTGATCTATCTAGATTGCATCTTGTGGACCTCTACATCAGCTTTGTCTTCATACAGTCTGGGAGGCTTGGATCCAAGTTCTTGGTAAAATAACTCGATACTGTAAGTGGGTCTTTTTTCCTTTTATTAATTTCTTCTTGAAAATGTTTTATTAGGTTTGTTTTCTATGTGTTTTTCTATTCTTCCCTATTCTTCCTTATAATATGCCTCTTATTTTTCCATAGTGAAAACCCCAAAACCTCTGCCTCATGCTTGTAGGTCACTTTAACCAAAACGTGTAAATCATTGTGTTCATTTACCACTTTCTTTTACTTATTTAATTATGTCCTTGTCTATTATTATTACTAATTTATTTTTTTCAAGATGTTTTATTATTGGTATTCTTGGAATTGAGATTATGGAATTTTTTTTACATTCTCATTATTGTTTAAAAAATGTATTTTTCCTATAATTTGACTTAAATAAAATTTATTTTCTATTTGGTTTTAAACAGTAGTACCCTTTTTAAACCATTTTAAATTTTAAGTTTTTCATGATCCATCTATAAAATCAATAATCCCTTTGGTTGTTGAATATAGATTACCCCACAATGCAGCCTGTAAAAAATCAATATCATTGACTAATTGATATTACTGATGGAATCATCAAAATTTGAAATTTAAAAAATCGATGGTGATAATTATTTTAGTTTTTGGAGAATTAAAATGTGTTCATTTTTAGTACAACATGGTTTACTTGACTCCCTATGTTGTACTAAGAAAAAGGTGACCACATTTTTTTCCAATGGACGGCCCTATGTTACTTATAAATATGTTCCACATAATATATTTGTTAAAGCTCATAGTTTTATTTTATTATTTTTGGGTTATAATGTTATGCATGAGGTGTAATAGGAAACCATTTTTGTTGTTATATGGATTATTATTGAAAACCTTTATATGAAAAAAATTACATGTTGGTAGGCTCTATAAAAAATGGGAATTTTTTATTTTATGATGTAACCTCGGACTTTCATCTAGGATCACATAACTAAATTTAATAAAGTTTTTCTAGACCTATCCATTATATATTTTTAGGTTGTATAATAGGATATATCCATCATCCTCTAGACTTTTTTATACAGTCATTGTCAATAAAATATGTGATTCCATGCTAAATGGCACAGAGTATTTGACATTAAAAGAGGTTAATTCATGCCTTCTTTCAAAATAATTGATATCAAATAATGGGTTGATATCATCGAGGGAGGGGATCAATGTCATGGGTGGAACAGATAATAGGGGTTAATGGAAAAATAATGGTAAGGATTAAAGGAATGGTAAGATTCATTCTAAGACTATGAAGTGTTATCTATGTGGTAAACTAGGTCACTTTAAAAAATAATGTCTTGAGATAAATGGTTTGAAGGGTAATGGGGATCATTCTGATGTTTTTGAGAATGGTTTCAATGATGTTGATGTTCTATAGTATTTATAGTGTGTTCCTAGGGGTAAATTTTTGGGTTGAACTTTGGGTGTTTTTTCCTTGTTCGTGTCCTAGGAGGGATGGTCTTCTTGAGAGGTAATCATGTGTGAGAATATTAAGGTCTTGGGAAGTGGTTAGCGAAGAATGTTATCACTAAGCTTCATAATGGTTTTGTTGGTATATATTTAACAATGTTGTATAGGTACCTGGGAATTAGTGTTGTACCCCTCTCTCTTGGATTTTAATGATCACAATCACTCTCATCGTGTTCTAAATTTTTTTCAAGTGTTTTGATTCTAGGAAAAAGGTTGCCCAGGAGTTGGCCCAAGAAGGCTGATAGTGGACTCTCTGAGTCCACCGGCCATCCGGTGGTCTCTGGCAGAAGCATTGCTTTTTGCCAGAGCCACCGGTCAGCCGGTGTTAGCGCACCGGCCAGCCGGTATGGGCACCGGCCAACCGGTTCTTGCCCACCGGCCAGCAGGAGGACCCAGGCAGTAGGCTTGCCCACTGCCTGGTGACACCGGCCAATCGGTGGATGACCACCGGCCAGCCGGTGGAACCCAGACAGAAAGCCTGCTCTGTCTGGACCACCGGCCAGCCGGGAGCTCAGCACCGGCCAGCCGGTGTGCCTAGTCAAACTAACCGTTGGACCACCGGCCAGCTGGTGAGACACCACCGGCCAGCCGGTGTGCCCAGTCAAACTAGCCGTTGGGCTTTGACCAGACTTGTACTTTTGACCCCCAACGGCTCCGGAAGCCCTCCAACGGCCATATTGAAGTGTTTATGGGTATTTCTCCTATAAATAAGAAACCATGGATGCCGGGAACACAACCGAATGATATTTTTATGTCTTGACGCTCTAACGACAAATCTCCAAGGCCTCTTATGATCCATTGTCATCCTTGAAGCTTGAGCTCCTTCTCCATCAGCTGCTCTCACACTTTTAGCGCTCAAGGCTTCCGTGTGTTTGTATTATTTTATTTGTTTAGTTCTTCATTGGGTTTGGATTAAAATAAACCTCTCATTTCCATTCTTTCTTTCAATTGGGTTTCTTGCTACAACCATAATAAAAAAGCAAGCTGTACGAAGGTGTTATAGCCTACCTTAAAACGGCTAGTGGGTTTCTTGCTACAACCATTAAAAAGCAAGCTGACGTATAAATCTCTCAACGGTTCTTGTTGGGAGCAGAGACGTAGGCTTGGGAATTAAGCCGAACTTCGTTATCAAATTGTGTCTTGCCTTTTTTATTTCCGCTGCATTGATAATTGTTTTAAATTGTTAATTATTTTTTGAAAAGGCAATTCACCCCCCCCCCCTCTTGCCATCCTCTACGACCCAACATTTGGTATCTGAGGGTAAGTTTTTGTAATACCTTAACCGGTTACCAACTTAAGATCCTTAGTGATGGCTAATTCCTCGCATGCTCCCGAAGGGTATTCTATGACTCGGGCTCCATTCTTTGATGGAACCGATTACACTTATTGGAAAACTCGCATGATTACTTTTCTTAGAAGCATTGGTTATCCTATCTATAGGATTGTAATGCAAGGCTATACTTTATCTAACAAGGATGAGTCCAAATGGACCCCCGAAGACATTGCCAATTTTGAGCTTGATGGCAAAGCCATGAATGTCTTCATTGTGGGCTAGACCGTAATGAATTCAACCGTGTTTCTACTTGATCCTCTTCTTATGAAATTTGAAAACTTTTAGAAGTAACCCATGAGGGCACTAACAAAGTCAAAGACACTATATTAGACATGTATCGCCAAGATTTTGAAAGTTTCACCATGCACCCACATGAATCAATTACTGAAATGTTTACTCTTTTTACTGACGTTTGCAATGGAAGAAAATCTCTTGGTGAGGATGTTTCTGTAGAAATGATGGTCAAGAAGATTCTTTGGGTCCTACCAAGCTCATGGGCATCAAAGGTGACCACAATTCAAGAAGCAAAAGATGTCAAGAAAATGCCGGTTGAAGAGCTCATTGGATCACTCATGACCTACGAGATCACCATGAAGAGGCAAGACGATAAAGAAGGTAAAACCTTCAAGGAGAAAAAGAACATTGCTTTCAAAGCAAAGGAAGAAAGCTCCACCACTGATAGCGAATCCGAGATTGCTCAACTAGCAAGAAAAATGAGCAAATTCATGAAGAAAAAGAAGAACTTTCGAAGGGCACAAAAGGAAGAGCCCAAAGCAAAGAATGAAGTTACATGCTTTGAATGTGGAAAGAAAGGCCACATCAAACCGGAGTGCTCCATTTTCAAGAAAAGGGTAAAAGAAAAGAAAAACAAGAAGGCTTTGAAAGCATCCACATGGAGTGCAAGTGATGACTCCATGTCTTCAAGTGACTTAAGCGATGAAGGTGAACAATGCCTAATGGCATTTGATGAGGTATCTTCTTCCGACTCCTCTTACTCATCTTCCTCTTTCAATAATGACATGTCCTATGAAGATCTCCAAAATATGAGAGATCAATTAGAGGAAGGTTTTCACGAACTTACCTCTAAATTTATGTCTTTGAAAAAGAAAAAGAAAATTCTCATTTCTGAAAAAGAACAACTTCTCAAAAAGAATGAGGAACTTACCCTTAAGATCCAAGATATTCCAAATGTTGATTATTTGAATTCAACCATTAAAGATCTAAGGGAGTCTCTTGCCAAGTTCACCCAAGGTGAACAAAATTTGACCAAATTACTAGGTTCTCAGTGTTCGGCTAGAACAACACATGGACTTGGCTTTAACAAACAAGCCACTTCTTCTAGAGCACCCACTACTTTTGTAAGGGGGAGCTCTCAATATAAATTTTGTAATTATTGTAAAAAGACCGGGCACATGATTTATGAATGTGATTGTAAAAATGCAAGGTATGGAAGCCCCAAAACCATTACCTACTCGGATGAGTATTTTAGATGGCAACCCTCTAGAAAAATATGGGTTCAAAAGTCTCTTTTAGCTAATCGTTCCGGACCCAAACTTATATGGGTACCAAAATCTAT
Organism: Viscum album; assembly: GCA_963277665.1. NCBI lineage: Eukaryota > Viridiplantae > Streptophyta > Magnoliopsida > Santalales > Viscaceae > Viscum > Viscum album. Next base: position 196,116,053 of record OY728135.1, on the reverse strand, counting down.
TCTCTCTTGATTTTGATGAGGATAAACTCCAAAGAAGTAGGACTATGAAAGGCTCGTGGTATCTCGACAGTGGATGCTCGAGGCACATGTGTGGCGATCCCTCCGAGTTCAACTCCCTTGAAGAATTTGATGGAGGATACGTCACCTTCGGTGACAATTCAAAAAGCAAGATCGTCAGAATAGGTACCATTGGATTTGGTAGCACCTCTTTAATTAAAGATGTTTTATTTGTTAAAGGTTTAAAACATAATCTAATTAGCATTAGTCAACATTGTGATAGTGGTTTTTCGGTGAATTTTCAAAATGATTTATGCCATGTGTTTGATTTTCAAAACAAATTGATATTTTCTGCTTCCCGTTTTCAAAATGTTTACATTATTGAATTGAAGTCTTTAGTTATCTAAAATGTTAAATGTTTAAGTGATCTTGACAATGAGTCTTGGCTTTGGCATAGAAGTTTGGGGCATTGTAGCTCTCATTCACTTCTAAAGCTTAATAAGAACAAGCTCATCCATGACCTTCCTAAACTTAAGTTTAAGAAAGATTTGATTTGTGAGCCATGCCAAATTGGCAAGCAACACAAGTCTTCTTTCAAATCTAAGAAGGAAGTGTCCACTTCAAAATATCTTGAGCTCCTACATCTTGATCTTTTTGGTCCTACCCCTGTAGCAAGTCTAGGTGGAAAATCCTATACCATTGTCCTAGTAGATGACTTTTCTCGTTTCACTTGGGTTTTCTTTTTATCTCATAAAAATGATGCTTGTAGAACCTTTTTGAAATTCTCTAGGAAATTAGAAAACGAAAAAGGATATAAAATTATATCGCTCCGTAGTGACCATGGAGGTGAATTCGAGAACAAAGAATTCGATGAATTGTGTTCCTCTCAAGGATACAATCACACCTTCTCTGCCCCTAGGACTCCACAACAAAATGGAGTGGTTGAAAGGAGAAACCGAACTCTCTAAGAAATTGTTCGAACCCTCCTTAGTGAATTCAACCTCCCTCAATTTTTCTGGGCCGAGGCAGTTAACACTGCTTGTTATACTATCAATAGAGCCCTTGTAAGACCCCTTCTTAATAAAACCCCCTATGAACTTTGGAAAGGCAAATTGCCCAAAGTTGGCTATTTTAAAGTGTTTGGTTGTAAATGCATTATCCTTAACACAAAAGATAACCTAGGGAAATTTGATGTCAAATCCGATGAAGGTATTTTTCTTGGGTACTCCAACTCAAGCAAAGCCTATCGTGTCTTCAACAAACGTTCAAAAACCATCGAAGAATCATCTCATGTCAAGTTTGATGAAAATCTTCCAAAACCCCATCCGGTCATTGAAGATGTTGAAGATAAGCTTGATAAACTTGAATTAAATGATTCCTCTTCTCCTCTCAAGGAGGATGATGATCATGAACCTTCTTCACCTTCTTTGCCTTCCACCTTGCCTAAGGTTTGGAAACCTTCTAGAGACCATCCTTTAGAAAATGTTATAGGTGATCTTCAAGCCGGTACTCAAACTAGAAGATCAATCCTCAACGAGGTTGAACATCAAGCCTTCATTTCTCACCTAGAGCCTCAAACCATTAATGATGCCATTAATGATGAGAATTGGGTTCTTGCAATGCAAGATGAACTAAATCAATTCTCTAGAAATGATGTTTGGACTCTTGTTGAAAGACCCAATGATCATCCAATTATTGGCACTAAATGGGTTTTTAGGAACAAACTTGATGATCAAGGAAATATAACCCGGAACAAGGCTCGCCTAGTAGCTAAGGGCTATAATCAAGAAGAAGGAATTGATTATGGTGAAACCTTTGCACCCGTTGCTAGATTGGAATCCATTAGGATCTTGTTGGCTTTCACCGCCCAATTAAATTTCAAACTTTTTCAAATGGATGTTAAAAGCGCCTTTTTAAATGGTTTTATTTCAGAAAAAATATTTGTTGAACAACCTCCCGGTTTTGAAGATCCAAAATTTCCAAATCATGTTTTTAAATTAACCAAGGATCTATATGGCTTAAAGCAAGCCCCTCGGGCTTGGTATGAGCGGTTAACAAAATTCCTTTTAGAAAATGATTTTAAAATGGGTCAAGCTGATTGTACCCTCTTTTTAAAACACACTTCAAAAGATCTTTTGATCGTCCAAATCTACGTCGATGACGTTATCTTTGGTTCTACCAAAGAATCACTTTGTACTGATTTTTCAGATTTAATGAGAAAAGAATTTGAAATGAGCTTTATGGGGGAATTGAAATTTTTTCTCGGTTTTCAAATCTTTCAAAATTCAAAAGGTATTTTTCTAAGCCAAGGCAAATACACAAACGAGCTCTTAAGTCGTTTTGGTATGGATCAAGTAAAGGAAATTAGTACCCCCATGATTACTTCCTGTAAGCTTACGTTAGATGAAGTCGGGAAACCGGTTGATAACAAGCTTTATAGGAGTATGATCGGGAGTCTACTTTACCTAACTATGACCCGTCCTGACAACATGTTCAGTGTTTGCCTTTGTGCTCATTTTCAAGACAATCCCAAAGAATCTCATTTTAAATCGGTCAAAAGGATTTTTAGGTATTTAAGAGGATCCAAAAACATTGGTTTATTTTATCCTTCTAATACTTCTTTCAAACTTTCTTCATATTCGGATGCTGATTTTGGCGGTTGTCAATTAGATCGAAAGAATACTAGTGGAAGCTGTCATCTGCTAGGCAAGTCCCTTGTATCGTGGAGTAGCAAGAAGCAAAACTGTGTTGCTCTTTCTACTAGCGAGACCGAGTACGTAGCCGCTGGGAATTGTTGTGCCCAAATTATTTGGATGCAGCACACTCTCTTGGATTATGGCCTTTCCTACGATCATGTCCCTATTCGGTGTGACAACACTAATGCGATTAGTATTTCTAAGAATCCAATACAACACTCTAGAACAAAGCATATAGACTTAAGGCATCATTTCCTTCGTGGCCATTTTAAAAAAGGGGATATCACTTTGGACTTCATTTCTACTGATTTCCAATTAGCTGATATTTTTACCAAACCGCTCCCGGTTGAACGTTTTGATTTTATTAAGGGGGAGTTAGGAATGATTCGTCAATGAGCACTATTAAATATTTAACTCTTTTTTATTTTAATTATATTTTTTTGTTTATCTAATTTCTTCTCATTTTTTTCTTTTTCCCTCCTATTTTGATAATCCCAAAGGGGGAGAAATTTCTCTGTTTACTAGTTTCATATTTCAATTGATTAAAGTACTCATTTTAAAAGTTCATTTTTTTTAAAAAACTGGTAAGTTATTGATTTCATTTGTTCCTTTTAAAAAAAATGACCTATGGTTACAATTTCAAAATGACTCATTCTCTTTATATTAAGATCATTTTCAATACATGGTACATCTCTTCAATTTATTTGGATCTCTAATATATTTTCATGTCCAAAATTGTTTATTTAAGTTTTCAATTGGCATATCCTTTTTAAAGCTTTCTCTTTTGTGATTGTGATCATCAAAATAGGGGGAGATTGTTGTACCCCTCTCTCTTGGATTTTAATGATCAAAATCACTCTCATCGTGTTCTAACTTGTTTTCAAGTGTTTTGATGCTAGGAAAAAGGTTGTCCAGGAGTTGGCCCAAGAAGGCTGATAGTGGACTCTCTGAGTCCACCAGCCAACCGGTGGATTCCCACCGGCCAGCCGGTGGTCTCTGGCAGACGCATTGCTTTCTGCCAGAGCCACCGGTCAGCCGGTGTTAGCGCATCGGCCAGCCGGTATGGGCACCGGCCAACCGGTTCTTGCCCACCGGCCAGCAGGAGGACCCATGCAGTAGGCTTGCCCACTGCCTGGTGACACTGGCCAACCGGTGGATGACCACCGGCCAGCCGGTGGAACCCAGACAGAAAGCCTGCTCTGTCTGGACCACCGGCCAGTCGGGAGCTCAGCACCGGCCAGCCGGTGGACCACCGGCCAGCTGGTGAGACACCACCGGCCAGCCGGTGTGCCCAGTCAAACTAGTCGTTGGACCACCGGCCAGCTGGTGAGACACCACCGGCCAGCCGGTGTGCCCAGTCAAACTAGCCGTTGGGCTTTGACCAGACTTGTACTTTTGACCCCCAACGGCTCCGGAAGCCCTCCAACGGCCATATTGAAGGGTTTATGGGTATTTCTCCTATAAATAAGAAACCATGGATGTTGGGAACACAACCGAATGATATTTTGATGTCTTGACGCTCTAACGACAAATATCCAAGGCCTCTTGTGATCCATTGCCATCCTTGAAGCTTGAGATCCTTCTCCATCAGCTGCTCTCACACTTTTGGCGCTCAAGGCTTCCGTGTGTTTGTATTATTTTATTTGTTTAGTTCTTTATTGCGTTTGGATTAAAACAAACCTCTCATTTCCATTCTTTCTTTCAATTGGGTTTATTGCTACGACCATAATAAAAAAGCAAGTTGTACGAAGGTGTTCTAGCCTACCTTAAAATGGCTAGTGGGTTTCTTGCTACAACCATTAAAAATCAAGCTGACGTATAAATCTCTCAACGGTTCTTGTTGGGAGCAGAGACGTAGGCTTGGGAATTAAGCCGAACTTCGTTATCAAATTGTGTCTTGCCTTTTTTATTTCCGCTGCATTGATAATTGTTTTAAATTGTTAATTATTTTTTGAAAAGGAAATTCACCCCCCCCCTCTTGCCATCCTCTACGACCCAACAATTAGGTGCGTGAGGTCGTTGGTTAACTATATTTAAGGGGTTTTTCATAAGTTCAGTAGCGGTCTACCCTTCCTTACTAGTTTTTTTCTCTCATGGTTTTGAATTGGCCTTTTAATATAGGAGTTTTATGGGTTTTACAGTAGTCTTGGTTATGATGTGAGACCCCCACATTCATGGTTCTAGTCATTTTCTTCTCCTTATATGGATAATTTTCTATGTTTGTGTTAGATTCATGTGCAGTGACTGTCTTTCTTGCTATTATCCTTATAGTTGAAATTATGTTTGTTTATTTTCATTTTGTATTTTTTGTTTTTATTTTGTACTACTATTTGTATATGAACTGTTTCACTTTGAGTTTATTTTCATACATTATATTTCTTTTTTTCTTTGAGGAGGGGTAGTTCTCAGTTTGTTGTTGTTCTGCAGCCACTAGAGTTGTCCCGAGAACCTCTGGTTGGCATGTTATCATAAAGGAGTTCAGTTATGTGAAGTGGAAAACTTAGGTATATAAAGATGATTTAATTTTATGAATTATGTTTAGAATTTTTAATTATAATAATGTTAAAGTATTAGCTTAGATGGAATTGATAAAGGTATGTTTGTATCACATTGATACACATTTTAGACGTAACCAGTGCATTGTTTTACTAGCACTATTTGATGTTGTTTTTTATTTCATGGGTTCTTTAACATGATTTCCATATTCAATTGATATTATAAGCAGTGCAAGGACTTTTGATGTATAGTTTTTTATTCTTTTATTATCTAAAGTGGAGATGTGTAATGTTGTTTCATATTAATTCCCTCTTGAATTTATTTTATAAGGTATATATTAGTAGTTTTAATTTACCCTACCTTTGTGTTGTTAATTAAATGTTGCCTTATAATGTTTTTATGCATGTTTTTCTTGTCTTCTTCATATATTAGCCTTTCCCCTTATCCTTACATGGGGCTTTTTGTACCCTAAATATTTCTTTTGATGTTCTTATCACCCTTAAGTAAGTCCCCCTTTACCCTTATGTGGGTTTTGTTTCTGCAACTTTTCCCTTACATTGTTTTTCTTCCTTTGGTATTACCCTTATGTATGTTTTAGGTACCCATATGTGAGGTACCTTAACCAATACATATATCTCAGTGTACCCTTACATGGGTGTCTCTTGTCCCTTATGTATCATCGGTAAAGCATGGGGGTACCCTTAACTAAGTTTTGGTTAACCTTAAATGGCATGTGTATCTAGTGTCTTGCCTTTACGCAAGTGCCTCCTGACCCTTATGTGGGAGTCGTGTACCCTTACGCAACGGTGGTTCAACCTGCTGAACCCTTGTACAAGCATTGGTTACCCTTACATGGTACCCTTACATAGCGTTCTAAACCTTACACCACAGCCAGATACCCTTGTGTGGTACCCTTATACAGCATTTGGTACCCTTGTGTAAGTATCATGGTACCCTTACACAGTTGGTGTTCGACTCTTACATAGCATTTGACCTTTACATAGTGGGGGGTTGATCCTTATGCAGTGGGGAGCTGACCCTTATGCAGTGGTTTGTGACCTTTACATGGGCTCTTCCATTACATAACATTTTAAAATATCCTTTACATTGTTTTTTTATTTTTACTTTTTTTTTTATTTTTGGTTTTTAGGGCTCGAGGATTTTTCGTCGTCCATTCTCATTTTCATTGAGTCATTATAGTAACCTTGTTCAATTTTTATGGGTATTTCTTCCCTAGTTATTCTAGATCAAATATAGATGAATCATTCGTTGGAGCGATAATTTTTCTTAGAGAAAGACAAGTCGATGAGAGAAATGGTTTTTATGGTTGTGCAATGGAGACAGGTTGTTGGTTTAGGTTTCCAGTGGAGAAATGAGAATCTCTAATTGTTTGACAGTGGAAAAACTGGAGGTGTGCTTATGCGCGGAGTAGCCAGGATTATTGGGGTTGGTAAAGCAGTGGTTTTGCTAGCGTTATGCATTGAAGGTGCATAGATTGGATCTGGATGGATTGTGGATTGTAGACCTATACATCAGATTCATCTCAACACAATCTTGGAGTCTTGGATCTGATTTCATGGTAAAAGAACTTGGTACTGAAAGTATATCTTTTTTCCTTTGATTTCTTTCCTCTAAAACAAATTGTATTAGGTCTATTTGTTAAGTGTTTTTTTTTGTTCTTCTCATATTTGAATCTTATTTTTTCATAGTGAAAACCCCAAAGCCCATGCCCCATGCACGTAGGTCTCTTTGACCATATCACATAAATCACATATTTTTTTTAAATGTGTTTTTTTTAAAAAAAATTGAGAAACCGCTTAGGTTAATTTTTTTTAAAAAAATACGCTACAAAGGTGGCATCACAGATGTCTTCTTTGTGTTAGTGTGCAAAGGGGGCATCGGCGATGCTGCCTTTGCTCCCCCACGCCGACTTTGGCCCAGATCGATGACATGGAAAAGGCAGCTTCCCTGATGTCACCTTTTTCTGAAATCCCTATAAAAGGGCGCCCACCCCCCACCCTCCTCACTTGAATCTTACCTTCTTCTCTCCAAAATTCTCTCTATCACTCTCTAAAAAAATAATTTGTTGTGCGAGTTTTTACGAAGCTTCATTTAGAGGTATGTTTTTTTATTTAATTTAATGTTTTTATTTAATTAATTTAATTCTTTTAGTTTTAAATATTTCATTTTTTAAGTAGTTTAGGTAGTTCTTAATATTTGGTTATTTAGTTTCTGTAATTAGTTATATATAGTTTGAAATAATTATTGTTAGGTAGTATATATTAATTATAGATTAACTTAGGATTAAGAATTTTGAAATTTTGGTAGCTTAAAGATTATTTGGTTGTCTAAGCAATTAAAATCCTGTACGGATACAAACAAGTGGGTGTGGATCTGGCACATATGTACATAGGGTTAAAACCCGAAAACACTGCTTTGATCTAGACTCGAACAGGAACCGGTGCATGAAAACGGGCCTTGCGGCATCCTGGTTTGACACTCCCAGGGAATATGCTTAAGATGATTCATATTTTCTTTATAAACTACTAAAACATATAAGAAAAGAAAAATAAAATCAGTGTTTATCAATGATAAAATGATAAATATAATGTTATAGAATCAAATAAGGATATAAGCATTAACGAATTAAAGTTAGTTAATTAAAATTAACTAATGAATATAATATGATTATCGATTAAAGAATAAATAATTAAATAATAACTTTATAATGGTTAAATAGTTATTAAAGAATGATTGATTCGTTAAAAACTGTATTAAAAAATCAGTTTAAAATGACAATTATAATTATTTAAAATGAAATGGAGAAGAAAATGTTTTAAAATATAAAGATTATATAGTTTAGAAATAATACGTACTATTAGACATAATTAATTATAGAATAATTAATAAATAACATAGTATTAAAACATGGATCCATATAATGATTAGCTAACGATACTGATGAAAATATAAAGTGAAATGAAGAAGAACAAACACATTAAAAAAAGGTTCCCTAAAATTACATTCTAAGAAATATCATATGGTCAAACATCAGTAGCTTATTTTAGGGTATAGAAAAGCGCCCTAAAATTACATTCTAATAAACATCATATGGTCAAACATAATTGTTAATATTTGTTACACGATCATAATTTTGATGAAAGAAACATTTTTGACGTAGAGAGTCATGTTTTCATGTGTGTACTGCTATGGGGAGATTATTCAAACTGAGCAAGGAGCTTCTTACAGTACTCAACCAATTACGGTGGTTATTACATCTGATTGTGTAACCATAAGTAACCTTCAAGAGAGAATTCATGGTTCCTTAAATCTGGGACCCGATCAGGAGATCGTGTCTATGTGCTATAGACATTTGCAATTTCCGACAACACTGTGGCATCTGGTTAGTCCATTGGTTGCTGATGCGCAGTGGGTCCAAACAATTAATTTATTTTCTCAACGGTCATATGTTACCATCATGGAGTTATATGTTGATGTTGCTACTGTACAAAAACAACGTCCAATTGTAAGAAGACGTAGAATTACAATAGTGGTTGAAGACAGTCCACCCCATGAAATTGAGTCTATTCCAAATGATGTAGCAGAAGAGGACAACCTAGATGATCTCCTAGATATACATGTCAATCCAACTTCCGATGAGGAGTTTAGTAATGATGGATTAGATGGTGACAACAGTGCCGATGAGGAGGGACCAACGGAAGATAGGGAGGAGGTTTTGAGAAATGAATTAGTTGTACATCAACCTTGACCAATAATAAATCATCCACCACTCTTTTCATCTTGGTCAGAAGAAATGACACGCATGCCTGTATTCGACAATACTGTTCTCACATCGTCAACTGAGTTCCCTAGAGTTGTACTAGATAGGTTTAGTGAGGTGGACAAAACCTTATATATTGGAAGGAATTTTCCTAGTAAATATGCCTTAAAAATAACACTAAAGATATTTCATATTAAGAGACACTTCAACTATGTAGTTCATGAATCATTTCATTGTAAATATGTTATGCGGTGTGAGAAGTATGGGGATGATTGTAGATTTCTCTTGAGGTAGATTCCGGACATTACATTTGGAGGTTGTAGAATCTCGAGGATTGAGGCATCTCATACTTGCGTTCATCCAAGCCTCACACAAGATCATACCTCATTGAATGCATAATTTGTGTCATCTATTGTTATTGAGATGATTCAGACATGTTAAGATGTTCCAATATCCCTTGTGCAAGAGAGGATTCAACAAAAATTTGGTTATAAGATTTCTTATAATAAGGCATGGATGGCGAAACAGAAGGCATTTGTGAAGGCCTATAGTGATTGGGATGACTCATAACGACTGTTGCTGTAATTTCTAGCCATACTGAGGCATCATAACCAAGTTTTCTTCAATCTAGATACAAACGAACATGTGTCTCACGATAATTGACTTGATCCATCTCGTGTTCAATTTAATCGGTTTTTCTAGGCATTCCTTCCCTGTATCTCCGCATTTCATTTCTGCAAACAGTTTATTCATATTGATGGAAAATTTCTGTATAGAAAATACAAGGGTGTATTTTTGATTGTGGAAACCCAAGATGGAAACCATTCACCTCTTCCTCTTTCCTTTTCCACTGTAGAGAAAGAAAACTATGAATCATGGAGTTGGTTTCTGGCATGTATCAACAACCATTTCACCAACATTTGGGGTGTTTGTTTGATATATGATCGCCATCGAGCAATTAATGAGTCAATCAATGCAGATCATGATACATGGAGATACCCGAATTCACATCATTAGTTCTTCCTTAAACACATTTCTAGCAATGTGCATAAAAAAGTCTACAACGAACCAATGAAGAAGGAAATCACGAGGCTTCATACGCATTCTATTTGTTCTATTTTACTATTTCAATATAAAGATAAAATCAATTTATGTGAAATATCATCTTTGGTTTGTAGCATATGAGTCGGACCAATGGCGGTTTGAAGAACATTTTGAACAAATTCGTCAGGCTAATCAAGAAGTTTATGATTATATGATGTGGATTCCAAAAGAGAAATGGACATTGGAATATGACAGGGGGAAGAGGTACGGACACATGACGACAAACATTATGGAGTGCATCAATGGTATCTTCAAAGGGCTTAACAAGCTACCTATAACTGCCTTAGTTCAAGAGACATTATATCGATGTGTGAAGTACTTTGTGGATAGACAAAAACTAGCATCAGACGAAATACAACAAGGGATAAGATACGGAAGACACTTTCAATGAGAGATTGAAAAGAATATTGAAGAAGCTTCTAGTTATCACGTCTGTCTCTTTCAAAGAGAAGACTCCTGATTTGAAGTTCAAGAGCATTCAGACCCCATCACAAATCACATCGGTGAAAAAATGGTGGTATTACTAGAAACAAGGTAATGAATATGTGGAAACTTTCAAGCCTTACGGTTTCCATGTACACATGCCATCGCAGCATGTGCCTCTGTGAACATATCATGGGAAGCATATGTTGATCCAGTGTACCAGATGGATACCATTGCTAACTATTATGTTGCACCATGGACACCTGTTGGGGAGTATCGTCATTTCCCAATGCCTAAAGGCCAACTGATAGTGATACCTGACATGAATCGGTTACGTCCTCATGGGAGACCGAAGGCGAGTAGGATGCATTATGAGATAGACTAGCCTCAAGAACACGGACAGAGTTTGTGATGCACGATATGTTATAAAGAAAGTCATAACTGGAAATGATTCCCTAACATTGTTGGGTCGAGTTCACAGTCTCATCCATAATGATGTATTGTCTTCATTGTGATATTCCCATATTGTAAACTAAATGTTGTTATCTCTTCCTTTTTCCTCAGTTTTCTAAACCCCAAACATCTAAGATAACTTTTCATATTAATATTCTTGCTTTCAAGAAATAACTTTAAATATGAGGTAATAGAATTTATTTCATATATCCAAAAGCAGAACACTTAAACCATATTGGAAAGTAAATGTTATTAACCCATAAACATGTTTCCTGGACTTTAATATTAAAATTTTAACCCTAAACCCTCAAACCTAAACCCAAACCTAAACATGTAGGATATTTTAGTAAACTATTCTATAACGAAATTATAGTATCATAAAGATTAGAAAAAGTTATTGAATACATAAAATTAGATAAATTCAAAAAACATCATTACTAATTGACATTGTTTATCTTAATCCAATACATAAGTAGTTAATCATAAAGCTCCCCCAAAATATGTGCAACCAAATTCAAGAATCAATATTTTAGATAACAGAACTTATTTTATATTAATATTCTTGGTTTCAAGAAATAACTTTAAATATGAGGTAATAGAATTTATTTCATAAATCCAAAAGTGAAACACTTAACCCTTATTGTAGAGTAAATGCTATTAACCCATAAACAGGTTTCCTGAACATTAATATTAAAATTTTAACCCTAAACCCTCAAACCTAAACCCAAACCTAAACATGTAGGATATTTTAGTAAACTATTCTATAACGAAATTATAGTATCATAAAGACTAGCATAAGTTATTGAATACAAACAGTTAGATAAATTCAAAAACCATCATTACTAATTGACATTGTTTATCTTAATCCAATCCATAAGTAGTTAATCATAAGTATCCCCCAAAATATGTGCAACCAAATTCAAGACTCAATATTTTAGATAATAGAACTTATTTCATATTAATATTCTTGGTTTCAAGAAATAACTTTAAATATGAGGTAATAGAATTTATTTCATAAATCCGAAAGAATAACACTTAACCCATATTGTAAAGTAAATGTTATTAACCCATAAACATGTTTCCTGAATGTTAATATTAAAATTTTTAACCCTAAACCCTCAAACCTAAACCCAAACCTAAACATGTAGGATATTTTAGTAAACTATTCTATAACGAAATTATTGTATCATAAATATTAGCATAAGTTATTGAATACATACAGTTAGATAAATTCAAAAACCATCATTACTAATTGATATTGTTTATCTTAATCCAATCCATAAGTAGTTAATCATAAATCTCCCCAAAAATATGTGCAACCAAATTCAAGACTCAATGTTTTAGATAATATAAGTTATTTCATATTAATATTCTTGGTTTCAAGAAATAACTTTAAAACTGAGGTAATAGAATTTATTTCATAAATCTGAATGTGGAACACTTAAACCATATTGTAAAGTAAATGTTATTAACCCATAAACATGTTTCTTGAACTTTAATATTAAAATTTTTAACCCTAAACTCTCAAACCTGAACCCAAACCTAAACATGTAGGATATTTTAGTAAACTATTCTATAACAAAATTATAGTATCATAAAAATTAGCATAAGTTATTGAATATATACAGTTAGATAAATTCAAAAACCATCATTACTAATTGAAATTGTTTATCTTAATCCAATCCATAACGTTATATTTACATTTTACACTTATGACTCATTTCATTTGTTTATATATAGATGGATGATACCATACTAATCACTCAGCAGCATACCCATATTTCATAGGCTGTGTTAGAAGGTCGTCCAGATCGATTAGTGAAGGTGCATCGAGCGCACCATTTTCATCACATAGAGCCTCCACATGCCTTAGACCTTACTTATGACGTGATGGCTTCTATGGCCTTTCCATATCAGATTTCACATTTGTATATCATTACCTACGTGCTACCCTCGTTGAGAGATGTAGACTAGAGACACACATATTCCACCTGCTTGGGGGAGAGATGACCATCACCCTCGAGGATGTCACAGTGCTTCTCGGTCTACCTATCCAGGGGAGACCCGTTATTGGACTCACTCGTGCAACTTGGCCAGACCTTTCTCAGCGCTTGTTAGGCGTTGATATTTAGTCTGACCGTAGGGCTACAGATGGATCGTCCATATCTATGTATTGGTTGGAGTCGCAGATTCCACATTTACATGATGATGACAATGAGAAGGCCGTCATGCGTTATGCTCGTGCATATATCTCACTCAGGGATACATGTGCATATGATGTATCTACCCCTACTAGAGGACTTTGATCGGGCTGGGATGTACAGCTGGGGATTAGCCTCCTTGGCATACACGTACAGATCATTATGCAGGCAATCACACAGGGACCGTACAGGTCTCGGAGGATGCCTCATCCTTATTCATATGTGGGCATGGGAGCGCATCCCAACATTCCACCCTGACCTTACTGGTCCGCCGATCGAGATGGAGGTACAACATGACACTCCATGTGGACGCTGGTATAATAAGTCATTTCTATTGGTTTCTGATTCTAATATGAGTTATTGACTATAATTTCTCATTATTTGTCACTATCATTGATGTCTTTTACAGGTGGTGTCAGCGACACAATTTTGACGTGGTTTCGAGACAACATTTGGGAATATATCAGCCACAGTTGGACTGTCTCTTACCTGATCAGGTGTGTATATACAATCTATCAATGTCTAACATATTTAATAATAGCATCAATTTTGGTTTTTAGTTAGGTGTTTTTTTGAAAAAACCACTTGTCATTTCACATTTCATGGCTTCCATACTAGAGTATTATGGACTAATTTCCAGTATACTGCATTGTTGGGCTTGAGGATGCTATGGTTTTAGTACCCCTCATTCACTTCCATATTATTGAGTGGAAGCTTCCTGACAGGGTCATGCACCAATTTTTCCGTACTCAGCCGATTCCATTACCTTCGAGATAGACAGACCGACTTCATGGGATGAAGCTGACAGGGAGGCAGGATGATGACTGGTCCCAAGTACATGCCAGTTTTATCGACTGCTGGCAGAGATGTGTATAGTTTCATATTTAGGGTGTTCCTACAAATTGATTCTCTCTTTCAGAGCAAGTTGATTATGCGTCGTGGTATATATTGAAGTATATACTGTGTCTTACCGAAGTCGGCATAGAGATGAAGAGGATGGTAAGTCAATAAATTTCCATTAGTTTGTTTATTGAATAATTTTCTAATTCCATTTGAATCTATTTACAGGGAAGTCACACAGAGTAGCTTGTTCGCATTAGTGATGAAGAGGAGGATGGGGTCTTTAGTCGGGCAGCCATCCATGCTACAGCGCTGGAGGTGAGGGCATCTTTTCGTGCGCTTTCTGGGAGCATCTTCGTGCGTCTGGCTCAGAGAGAGGAGGTTCCTACCCCAGAGGAACATCCTGCAGCTGCTACTAGTGCTGAGGAGCCACGACCACGATGACGTAGACAAGGTCGTGATGCACGTGAGGCCTCACCTGTTCCACAGGCAGAGGTCGGCCCTCTAGTAGTTCAGGATCAGCCAATTCAGGATGTGCCTCAGGTGGCATGGGATCCATCTTTCCTAAAAGGATATCCATAGTTCTCTCTATATTGGGTTCCATATCTTTCACAACCTTGGATTCTAGATCCATCACCATCTTGGGGAATAGCTCCATCGCAGGCTTCGTTCCCCACTACGATGGAGGCAGGTCCTTCTACCGCCCTAGTGGGAGAAGGATCTGGATGGCAGTACGAGATGCATTTGATAGCTCCTCCCACTAACACACAGATGGGGGATGCGACAATCAACGTTCCAGTGCCCAAGGATCAGCCTTCTCCAGGTCATCAGACTCTACTGCGCACTCGACATGGATTTCCTATTTACAGACCACCATGTGGGACAGAATCTCCTCGTCACAGACATAGGCATTGATTTTACATTATTGTTTACATGTTTTATGTCTACTAAAATCAAACTACTTTTATTACTTGTTGGTCATAGTGGAATCTCAAGAGGGGGGTGAATTGAGTTCCAATTTAAGCAATGTTTAAAATTTCATTCATACCTGTCTTATAGTTTATATTATATAGGCCACCAAAGTCTCATACTTGAATAAAAGATAAATTATGTTGAAACATTATGTTTTATTTATATATGTTTATATAACCATACGAACATAATAATAAAACATTAATAATACTAATTACCTAATTACAAATTATATAATTAATAATTCTATTACTAATTAACTAATTAATTATTATATAATTAATAATTATATTACTAACTAAATAATTAATTATTAAATAGTTAATAATTATAGTACCAATTAACTAATTATACTACTATTTAACTAATTAATTATTATATAATTAATAATTATATAATTAATTATTAATAATTACTAATTAAGTAGCTAATTATTATACAAATAATAGTTATATAATTAATAATTATATTATTAATTAATAATTATATTATTAATTAATAATTAATAATTAATAACTAATAACTAATAATTATAATTAGTAATTATAATGAATAATTATAATTAGTAATTATAATGAATAATTATAATTAGTAATTATAATGAATAATTAGAATTAATAATTATAATGAATGATGATAATTTATAATTATATTACTAATTAACTAGTTAACTATTATATAATTAATAATTATATTACCAATTATCTAATTAATTATCATATAATAATTTTTAATAATTACTAATTATTAAGTATAATGAATAAATATAGTTTATAATTATATTACTAATTAACTAATTAACTATTGTATAAAGAATAATTATATTACTAATTAATTGGATAATTATTATTTAATTAATTATTAATAATTACTAATTAACTAATTAATTATTATATAAATAATTTTTAATAATATTAATTTAATAATTTAATAATTTATTATATGTTTAATCCATGTTTTAACTTTAAATTATATCGGTCTTATAGTTTATATTTTATAGTATTTCAACACCACAAACATGAATCATTTTTCAGTTTCAAGTATGTGGTTTTGAAAGCTTATAAATTATTTTTCATGAACATTTTTTACAAAATTCCTTTTATTTTCAACTATTTTTTATATGTTTAATCCATGTTTTATGTTTCATTTATATCAGTCTTATAGTTTATATTTTATAGGATTTCAAAGTCACATGCTTGAAACATTTTTAAGTTTCATGTAGGTGTCTTTGAAAACTTATATATTATTTTCCATCAACATTTTTTATGATTTTATTTTTATTTTCAACAATTTTTTATATGTTTAATCCATGTATTAAGTTTCATTTATATTGGTCTTGTAGTTTATATTTTATAGTCTTCTAAAGTCATGTACTTGAAACTTTTTAAGTTTCAAGTATGTCGTTTTGAAAACTTATAAATTATTTTCTATCATCATTTGTTATGAAATTCTTTTGGTTTTCAACTATTTTTTATATTTTTAATCCATGTTTTAAGTTTCATTTATATTGGTTTTATATTTTATATTTTATAGTCTTTCAAAGTCACGTACTTGAAACAGAATCTCACATCAGAAATACAGAATGTTCTGCACGGGAAACAAAGAACCAAAATCACACATCGGAAATGCAGAAAGATTTCTAGGGTAAGGTCTCTTATAAAAGGGATCTCTGGGTGAGATCTTCTATCAGAATTCATACTGATGTAATGGTAGTACTGCTGAATTTTATATAGCGGATAAATTTTGCTGAAAATTTTATTTTTATTTTTGTTTTGTTTATATATATATATATATAAATATAAACAAAACAAAACAAAAATAAAAATAAATTTTTAAAAAAATAATTTAGGTTTTAGTGGAAAGGCAGCATCGCAGATGCCGCCTTTAAGGTGTAGTTTAAAAAAAATTAAACCTAGACATTTAAAAAAAATATTTTTTTTAAAAACCGTATTAAAAAAATTCCATAAATCACAGTGGTCATTTACCACTTTCTTTCCCTTATTTCATTATGTATTTGTGTATTATTGATGCACATTAATTTTTTTTCAAATTTGTTATTAATGTATTATAAGAATTAAAATTGAAGAATTTTTTTACATTATCATTGCTATTTAAATAATTTTCTTATTATTATAATTGGACATAAATCAAATTTCTATTCTGTTTTGTTGTAAATAACAGTTTCATTTTTAAACCATTTTGAATTTTGAGTTTCTCACAAACCATCTCTAAAATCATTAATCAATTTGGCTATTGAATACGGACTTCCCCACAACACATCTCACAACATCCATTGATCTTATTAATGAAGAGATTTTCTAAAATGTGACTTCATCAAGGAATTGGTATATGGTATATTTAGCATTGCAATTTTTATTTGGTTCCGCTTCAAGAGATTCATTTTGTTTATCTTGGAGATCAGTCTCCTCTGCCTTGGACTATGATTTGGTGTGTCCATAATCCACGATGTTCCTGACATCTTGGGTTCTAATAAAGACTTTAATTTTGATACACCAATTATCATAATTATACCTTTTCAATTTTGGATTCATTGATTGTGCAGTCCCATTTTCCATGGTGGTTTGGGAAAATATTGATTTTGAATTCAAGAAAATAAAATAGACGAAATATATTTCAGAAGGTGTAGACTTGTGGTATTGTTTTTGAGAGAGGGATAGTGAATGGAGAGGGGTGAGTCAATAAGTATAATTGAAAATGTGTAGGTATTTTTTAATACAGTATAAAGAGAGATAGGCGTGGGAGGCAAAGTAAAAAAGGGAAAAAACTTTTTTTTGGAAAAAGTAACATAGGGGCGAAAAACAACAAGGTTTGGTAAAATTTCCAATCACCTTTTTTTTGACAATTGGAGAAAACCAAAGACAATGTAACAATAATAAATTTATGTAATACCCCATGGTGTATCATTGGTCATCTTCTTCCTTCCATTAAATTGATTGGTAAATTTGGTTGGGGTTCAGCCCGCACGTGGTTATATTTTATATTTAAGGATATTTTTTTTGGTAATTCAAGTTGGATTCTTCTGTTGTGTATCTGTCATCATGAGAAAGAAGTGATATCTCATGATATCTTTTTTAGATATATTTTCAGATATCTATTTCAAAAAAGATATGCGGCATATGAGAGCCTGTAAAAGTGGAGGTAGCGACTCAAGGAAGGAGATGATTTTGGTGGTGCGCACCAACCCAAGAGTAGTAGATACATGGGTGATGATTTTGGGGCATGGGTAGCAGTGAGCGGCGACAAACTAGTTCATACAAAGAGCTGTTAAAATGACACTGCAAGTTTGAGATTGGTCTCTGATGGGTGAAGTTTGGTCACAAACTATTATCAGAGAGGTAATTGAGGCATATCAGGGTGTGTATTTTCACACAATTTTTTTATTTTTTATATGAAATTCAGGTCTCAAACTTTACTTGTGTTTTTGTACTATCTGATTCATAGTGAATTTTCTTAGAGTCACCCCATTGATTTTAATCCTTTAAAGGAGGGTTTTTTCATGTTGAAATTTGTTTCCCAATTTATTATTATGCTATTTGACTTTTTGTTTCACTTATTTTAGTGATTCTCACAATTATTATTGTTGCAATGAAGTTTTATTTTGGGGCCAATCCACTTCTGACCCAACATCTGGTATCAGAGGAATTTATCCGTGTTTTCTTGTTGATTAAATATGAGTGATTCATACCATGGGATTTCTTCCCACATTGAACTTTCTAACGGCCAAAATGATTTTACACTTTGGAAGTAAAGAGTTAAAAATATTATGGTCCGTGAGAAGATAGTGAATTCATTGAAGAAAAAATCAGATAAATCGGAGATGATGAGCGATGGTGATTGGCAGGATATGAGAGAGTTAGCGACAAACACAATTCTGATGTATTTGGGTGATAATACATTGCGGGAAGTGATGAATCTGATAGATCTAGAGGAGATATGGCTGAAGCATGAAGCAGGTATAAATAAAAATCCCTCACAAATCGTTTATATATGCAAAACGTTTGTATCGTTTGTGAATTCTAGAGAATGAAGAATTAGGAAATCATCTGGATGAGTTCACAAAACTTCTAATGGAGCTATCTTCAATGGCAGTCAAGATCTATGATAAGGGTAATGTGGTGCCTATGGAGATGGAAGAATAAGACAAGGATTTTCTTCTTTTGGGATTGTTACGTAATTAATATGATAATCTCATTTCCACATTATTGTTCTTGAAAGACACATTGAAGTTGGATGATGTGATTTCATTTTTGTGGATGAATGAGACTCGACGAAAGACATACTACTATGAATTGAAAAGGATTAAAGAGGAAAAGAAGGTGCACGACACAAATTCTAAGGATATTGGTGTAAGTTTTATTTAGGGTGAGGGTGATTTACTTTTAATTGGTGTTGATTTTCACATGTCAAATCTATACACTGAATGGGTGGCTGATTCAGCAGCATTGTGCCATATTACACTGAAGAGGGATATATTTTATTCATACGAAGAAGGTGAATTTGGTATTTTGAAGATGGGAAATGGAGATTCTGCTAATTTCATTGTTATTGGTGATATTTGTATCACTATGAATGCAGGTTGTATGCTGAAGTTGAGGTATGTGCAGCAAGTTCCAAGTATATTCAATAATTTTTTATCCTCTTGTACTCTTGATAAATATGGATTCATGAGTTTGTTTAGAATTGGAAGATGGACCTTGTCTAGAGGATCGATGGTTTTTACATGAGGCATAATGTATGACATGATTTACATGATGGATGTAAAGGAATGTGGTGATGTGATGAATGAAGTTGTGAAGATGACTTTGTCATATTTGTGGCACATGCAATCGTCATGCACGAGTCGAAGAGCATCGAATATGATGAAGAATGTTTGAAAGCTAAAGCATGTCAGGTTAGGTGTTTTAGGTCTTACACCTAATTATTTTTCTTCAGAGAGTGCCACTAGTGAAGAAAGAATTAAAATCAAAGATCAGGTTGATACACAAAGAGTTTTGGACTACTCAGAGGATGTTGAGCAGAGGGAGTAGTTAATTCCTATAGTTACTCCAAATTATGTGGCAATCACAATTATGGGGGAGTTGAATATTTTTGATTCTGTTATTAGAGGTGCAGACACAGGTAAATTGAAGACTTTGGAATTTGGATTTATTTTACAGGGTGAGCATTCAGGTTTCCATTAGAGATGAAAAAGTGGAAATTTTCTATAGAGGATGGCAGTGGGTGAGTAACCAACCGGTTTTTTTTTCAACTGAGTTTGTTGGATGTGATCTCGTTTTTTGTTGGGATGAAGGGGGGATGGTTGGGGTTTAGCCCGCATGTGGTTATATTTTAGATTTAATGATAAGTTTTTTTCTAAATTCAAGTTTGAGCCTTCCACTGTGTATCTGCCAGCATGAGATACAAGTGATATCTCATAATATCTTTTTGATATATATTTTTAGATATCTATTTCTAACAAGATATGAGTCATATGGGAGCCAATAAAAGGGGAGGCAGTGACTCAAAGAAGGAGATGATTTTGGTGGTGCACATTATCCCAAGAGTAGCAGATACTTGGGTGACAGTTTCAGGGCATGGGCAGCAATGAGCAGTGGAAAACTAGGTTATGCAACGAGGTGCTGCAATGACGACGCAAGTTTGAGATTGATCTCCAATGGGTGACATTTTGTAATGACATGATAATTCTCATTGTATTGAGTGTACAACGATTCATTACTTCACCTTAAGCGACATCCCTAAGATGCCAAAGGCTGGAAATAAATGCCTAAGGGTTTAAAATACAAGTGTGGGATGATTTACACTTTAATAAATAAAACCATTGACCAATAGCCATAACCAACCAAACACCATATGATGCATGAACTAAGAAAGAAAAATAAATAACTTCTTTTATAACCAAAACCAAACCAAGTTTACCATAGTGGAAGAAAAACTACTATCAAATAAAATAGTGGAAGAACACAATATAAACTCCATGATGACAATGATAATCTATGCACCACAAGCTCCATGCTCCAATCATCAAACAACCAAAGGATCACAAGACGTGTGACACTTTACCTTTTCCTATGTCTCGGAAGATAGTATATGAAAAATCACCAAAGTGACAAAGTAGGGGTGAGTATAAAACTCAATAAGATTTCTTCAATGACTTCCCTACTCATGCCACTATGATAGAAAAGTAAGACACATTTATATAAAACCATTTATATAAAAAAATTATAAAAAACAATTTATAACACATCATAAAAAAGTTCTAAATCCAATTGTAACCAAATGAAAACAAGATCTCATTAAAACAATTTCCATCAAGTTATACTTCCAGGGAAACAACCAAACAAAGCATTAAACCCAATTATCATTTATCATTTTGGCATGCCCATTCCATTGTTCACAACACACACACCCATCCATGCTCTATTTTATAGTTTCATACTAATGAGAGGTCTCTTGTACAATTACCTTGTGTCCCAATGACTCACGCCCCGATCCAGGGTCACACACCATGTGCCTCAATGGTACACATACTTTATTCAGGGGAACGTCAAACATGAACTCATGAAACCCCATGTATTCCAAACCATTTCAAATCACCAAAAAATCTGTTTCAATAAAACTAAATTTCTATCGAAATCCAAAGAACAAATCAATTCGAAAGAAACCATTTCATTTAAATAAAAAATTCCCATTTACTGAAAACATATAATCCAAAACATGTTCCAAAATTCCATAAAATCCACATTTTAAAATCTCTATTTTAAAATTAAAAACACAATCACTTTATTCAAATACCCAATTTTCCAAACCATCAGAAAAAAGGGTTTCCAAAAATTGCTAAATTTTCAAATCACAACCAATTAAACACAAGATATTCACTTTGAGATCATTACAATTAGTTCTAATAAGAGTAGTCGAGATAGAATCCACCTACCTCAAATATTTTTTTTTTGAAATCTGACAACATACGAAGAACGTTCTGGAAACCATTTTGATTCTCCACAAAAAAGGACTTAGATCCCTTATCCTATCACAAAAAAGACCAAATATCATCATATTTGGAATCCACCGTCTTAGATTTACCCATAATAGGCATATATCTGAGAAATAAAGAGGTGGATAAGTATATCTAAGTAGATCTAAAGAAATTTGACAAGAACGATGAAGAACGTCACTTACCGTAAGAATCAGGCTTTCAAACGCCAAGGGAGGGCTCCAAATCGGTTTCTAAACACTTGGTAGAGGTTCCCAAACTTTCAAGGGAGACAAATATCAAATTAGGGCCATTTGGGAGAAAAATTGAGTAAGTATGAGTAAAAACGAGTAAGATCCTAAAAAATAGGATCTTAATTTTTCCCTGTGCACGGTTAGACAAACCATGGGCTAACCGTGTGTTAGATACTACCTTAAAAAAACCCTACATGAACTCCTCACAAAATCTCTATAATCATGCTCAAACCGTTCCTAAGATACTTACTCAAAACTGCAACTGCGTATAGTTTCTCCTTGGATATCCGCATGGTTTTGACAAACCATGTTGTCACGACCCGTCCTCGGGGCCCATGCCGTGACTACCCCAAGCCCGCCTTCCATAGGCCAGGGGATGGCGACTAGCACCAAAGGCGTAAATCCCGATAACAGGGAAGGCATTGCCTTTATAAAAGCAAACAAACACCATAGAGCACAAGTGGAAGAAAAAAAACTAAGTATTGAAAAAAGAAGTGCTGAAAAGTAAAAGGGCCAGAATACAAACCCAACTGAAGTACAACTACAACTAAACAATGTACAATAGAAAAAGACAACAACTGGAAGAAAGGAATCAGCTCCTGGGTCGTCGTCCTCGGATCCTACCTGAAGGGTAGGTACAGACAGCGCAGCTCCTGGTTCGTCCACCACAGATCCTACCTGAAGGGTAGGTACAGATAGCCTCCACAACGCCCTCTCCCGTCAACCTCCTCCGTGTGTCATCTCGTCGCGAAGTCCACCTCCGGATACTGACCCGTCATGTGGTCCACCTCCGGGTACCATCCAGTCCTCGAACACTCGGCCTCCATCAGCGCTGTCGTCATCTACAACCAACACAATGAGGTGCGGGCATATCCCATGCAGGGGTGAGTATAACGATACTCAGTAGGGACCCCGAGACCCTCAAGGTCTCACTAAAACCAACATGGATAACCACAAAGAAGATCTCAACAGATAACCTCTACTTAGGTATATGCCCATGCATATACCTAAGTTATCAAGTAACCCATCTCAATCATGAGAAAAACACCAAGATCATGAAATCAACGGATAACCACTACCCAGGTATATGCCCATACATATACCTAAGTTATCAAGTGACCCGTCTCAATCATGAGGTAAACACAAAGGTCAAAAGTCTCATCTCAAACCAGGATTTTCATTATCGAAACCATAACTGCTGAAGAGCCCCATCTCTAGAGTGTACAGTGGTCCTGTCACGACTCCGAGGTACTGCTCACTAACCTAAGACTGCTGAGGTACTCCTCCTGTCGAGTACCACGGGTTAGCCACCCAAACACAGTAGAGCTTCCCGCTGGGGTATGTCACCCAATCACAGTAGTGCACACCCCCTAGTAGCCTGCAGAGGTACTCTCCAGATGAGTACTGCGGGTCTGCACTGTCACACAGGTAGTGCTCCATCCGCCATGGGTCTGCACCTCACAAAGTAGTGCTCCGTCCACTGGGCTAGTCGACTCACTCCAAGTCGAGTCGGTCAAGCAGTCGTCAGGTCTCAGTCGGCTACACGGTCTCCGTACTCCGCACGCTTGTCTCTGGGAGGGTCTGCTCCATGAGCTACAGGTCGATACTCCAAGTATCTCAAAGTCCCATGAAGAAGTATCTCAAAGGACCGCCTCGTCATAGGGGTCTTAACGTAACAGACGGCGCGTCAATCGGACGCCCGGTCTATGAGTTATTAGCCTTTTCGTTCCAGGGGCCCGGTTGGTTTCGTGAGAAAACCAACCCGGTCGTATCTCAACTGTACCCCGAACTCTCCTAGGGTATACTCAAAGGGACCTTTTCTCAACTTGATCACCAACGCCGCTGACGGTTTGTCAAACGGACGTCCGGTCTGAAAGATGTCAGCTTTTCCGTTCCAGGGGCCCGGTTGGATTTCGGGTACAATCCAAACCGGCCACTATCCAACAGAAACCAAAACTCAGGCAAAGGATTCCAAAAGTTCCGTCTCATCAAGAGGAAAACAACGAGACAGACGGCGCGTCAATCGGACGCCCGGTCTGTGATTTATTGGCTTTTTCGTTCTAGGGGCCCGGTTGGTTTC
The DNA here is from genome assembly GCA_963277665.1 of Viscum album. Taxonomy (NCBI): domain Eukaryota; kingdom Viridiplantae; phylum Streptophyta; class Magnoliopsida; order Santalales; family Viscaceae; genus Viscum; species Viscum album. The sequence continues at coordinate 196,091,765 of OY728135.1, read as the reverse complement.
GTGAGCAAACCAACCCGACCACACTCCGACGGCATCCAAACCTCGAGCAGAGTAAACCAAAAGATCCGTCTAACTTAGAGGAATCCATCAAAGTCAATGGCACATCAATCGGACGTCCGGAGCTCAAGATATAAGCATTTCCGCTCCGAGGGCTCGATTGGTTTCGTAACCGAACCAACCCGGCCGAACCCAAGGTATTCCAAAACCTTGAGTGTAATATACCAAAACGACCGTCTCGATCCAAGGGTCGCATCTCCACCGACGGTGCGTCGATCGGAGGTCTACAGCTCAAGATATGAGCGAAAAACCATGAGGGGTCCAAAAAAGGGGGGGTCTGGGCCCGGACCGACCCGGCCCAACCCCCCTTGGGTCGGCCCGAACCGGGTCGACCCGACCCGGGTTCGGGTCCGACCCGGATGGCGCGACCCAGCTTGGGCGCGACCCGGCCCGGCCGGTGGGTCGGCTCGGCCGGTTACGGCCGAGCGGAGCGGAGCGGGGCGCTGCCCCCGCGTGAAGAACCGCGACCTGCAGTTGGGGCCGCCCGTGCCAGCGGACGCGGCAGCCGTCCACGTCCCGCCGCTCCCGTCCGGTCCCGCGCGGTCGAGGGACCGCGCTCCGCCGCTACGGCTTCAGCCGCGGTGTCTTCTTCCAGCGGCGCACCGGGCACCGCCGCCACCCGCCGCCGGCGCCGCCGTGCCGGCGAGGCGCACCGGCAGGCTGTTTCGCGGACCACCGAACGGGTTCCGGTGGTCAGAAATTCATGCCGTCTTCGCCCAAGATCATCCCGGGACCCGACCTTCGCTGCAAAGCCTTCAAAACGCCTTCGCGGACCGCCTCACCATCATCTGTTGATCCACACTTCGACAACAAAACGCGGGGTCTTCAAATCGCCTCTTCGGCACCGACTCCACCCGCGGTTTCGTTCGGCCCCAACGGCGTGGCACGCTGGCACCGCGCTTCTTTTTCATGTTCTTTCTTCTCATTTTCGCGCGGTGCTGGCGCGCCGGCACCGCGCTTCTTCGCCTCGTTCTTTCTTCTCGTTTCCGCGCGGTGCAACGACACCGCGCTGCCTTTCACGTGCCGCAACAAACTCAAAAAACAATGGGGAAGGAGGGTCGGCCGTGTTCGTGTGGTCCGACCTCCCCCCATTAGTATGATAACAGGCGGCCCAAAATGAAACCAAGAAAGGCTACAGATGAGATTGCGATCAATAATAAAATAATCCCCCACAACTTCCCGCAACAAAAATTCCCAACCCGCAAGGTAAACGTGCGTGGATCAACTAGATAATAAGTTGATCTGTGTTTCCTTGTTTTCTTTAGAAAGAATGAAATGAGGGAATAAAATCATTCTCAAATAATTCCCTACCTCGTGCGAGCTTGAATGGAGGTTCGTCTAACGAGGATTCGTCGCGGGAAGAGATGTCGCGGAAGGATATGTTTCGGAAGGAGACATCGTGGAAGAAGCGTCGCGGTATACGGCGTCGTGTAGTCAGTCTCCAAGGACTCGGCGTTCTTCAACGGAGTTCGATGCGTTCTTCGCATTCTTCGTGTTCTTCGACGAAGAAGATGAAGAACTTCTAGCTTCCTTTAGCTTTTCTCCCCAAACCTCCCAAGCAAAAAATCCCCAAAATAAATTAATCCCTCACTTAATTTATTAACTAGACATGAGTTTGAATTTCAAACCCACACACACATTAAACTCACTTCATTAATAACATAAGTTATTAATACTTAAGTTATCAAATTTTAAAAGTGAGTTGAGGGAGTTAAGGAATATGAAGGGGTGGGGTTCGTGTGGGCCCCACCACCCTCATAACCTCCCTTGGGAAGTTGGGTAGTTACCTAACTTCCACCCAAAGCCTTAAACCACTTAAAGAAAAATAAAAATTGTAGTTAAATTATAAAATAAACTTCCACAATTTTTATCATCTTCTCACGTGAAAACGCAACTCCAGATCAGGTGTTCCTAAGCAATTACCAGAACTGCGATTTCTTCAGTTCCCTCGAAATTTGATTCCGAGTACCGGTTCAAAAGTTAGAAAAACCCGCTCGTCCGTTCACTGAACGTACCCGAGCCAAACTTTGGAAAATGATTCTAGGCACACCGGGCCTCGGAATCAGGTGCCGTCAGAAACTGTGTTCTTGTAAAATTCCAAAGAAAATTAAGAAAAAAATTTCCTTGAAATTACCGGGTCTTTACATTACTCCCACCTCAGGGCTTTACGTCCTCGTAAAGCTTTAACACAAACTAGGGTTATAAAAACGGTACTGAGCACGCATCTGAGCCTTCCGCTCCCATGTGCTTACCTGGAGTTTCCCGTACTGCTAGAGAAAGTGCACCCGAGGAATCGACCTTCCTTGAAGGATCCGCTCCTGTCGATCCCCAATCCCCACTGGAACCTCCATGAAATTCACCCCATCGCCATCGTCAAGCTCCCCATGGTCGATGGTATGCGAAGGGTCGAGCACGTATCTCCTCAGTTGAGATACGTGGAAGTCGTCGTGCACCTGGTGCAACTGAGGTGGATGGGTCAAGCGGTAAACCACCCCGCCTACCCAGCTGAGGACCTAAGAAGGTCCGCTGAACCTCGGAGATAACTTGCCACCTTGGCCACATCTCCGTAAACCTCGTCGAGGTGAGACCCTTATAAAGATGTGATCGTCATCCTCGAACTCTAGAGGTCTCCAATTCCTGTTAGAACTGGAACTCAAAACGACTGCTGCCACGAGGGTAAGGTTGACCGATTCCAGAGTGATCGGTCGCACCCTCCTATGCAAGAGTTTATCTTGTGCTGCCTGGGGTTTCCTTTTCACCGACCAAGGAAAACCCATCCCGACGTTTGCCTAAAACTGTCAATTTGAGTATGAAAAGTTATTGCTCTTTCCATACTCAAACTAATGTCGTAAGGCCTCGACGCTGCCACCAAGAGATTCCAACCGAAACTCTCGCCTCGAGGGTCTGACCACACCGTCGGCGTAAGTGTGATTATTGAGTCTTCTCCCAAGGTATCTCCAGACGTGAGGGTCAAGTCTACGGCTTACCGGAAACTCTAGGTATGGGACAAGATTTGTGGATGGAAGAAATGATTCGTATCGACGTCCGTTACTACAGCAGCTAGTAGTGGACACAGACTGTCCCTTGAATCATTTTTAGATCCATTGGGTCACACTCCTTGACCGCATGAATCCGCACTCTTCCTCTTCCCTCCAGCTCCCTGAGCCTGGCGGGGATAACTAAGGCGGGTGGTTGTAGCATGTTAAGATGTACACCACCTCATGTTGCTCTCCTAGCTCTGCCTCCATGTCTGCTGCTTCGCAGACTCATCTCTCCTTAAAGCTTCCACTTCTTGAAACATTTAACATGCCTGAGTCTCTAGGACTGGTGTCAGTTTCCTGTTTCTTATTGCACCGTGCAGTCTTCATCTGCCCCTAGATGATTTGAACCTTCCTTGCCTACGATCTGAAAGAGCTGCTAAAATTTTTCCTTTTTCGAAAATAGAAACTCGGTCTCATCCCATGGATGAACCACGCCCATTGCCTAATACAGTCAATCCCGACATGAATGATGCATTCATTCCATGGATGACGTCATAAGGCCTCGACATAACTACCAAGAGATCCAACTGTCACTCTCGCCTCCAAGGGTCGAGTCACACTGTCGGCATCAGTGCGAGGTCACCGGGTCTCCTCTAGTAGTAATCTCGAAAGTGAGGTTCAAGTCAACAGTCTTAACCAGGACAACTCAGTATCAACCAAACAAAAGTACAGGAAAGCAAACAAATATAAGTGTCTTTTTTTATTATTGCATATCATAGTAAAAAGACACGAATACAACAGCAACATAGAAGTAGAAGTACAAGATACGTATCCACTAGTTCCGCTCTTGTCCACCTGCTCCCGGAGCTCTACTGCCTTGTCCACTACTCGGCTGTTGCTCAAGCACCAGCCGCTGCTTCTGTCTCGGTGGCGCCTCCAACACATGTGGATCAACTGTGCGGGGGGTCATACAGTCACGTGCCAGGTGACCCTTCCTGCCGCAGGAGTAACACTGTCCGTTTCTGGCACGCCTGGCTCTGACCCCACCCCGGGTGCCCCGTACCACCGATCCTAAAACCCGAGATCGCCCAACTGCTGGTCTGGTCCTCCTGGACCTCTGCATCATCTATCTACTGCCCACAGATGACTCGACTACTGATCGAAAAACACGCGGCAAAGGCAGCAGCTCCTGAACACGCTCGGGGTGTAGAGCTACTGGCACAAATTCCACCCTGAAGAAGGTATCTAAGTCTTCCCATGTGAAGTTCATCCTGTCGCAAAACTAGAACAAGTGGCTCCACCACCTTCCTGCTGCTGCCTGAAGAAGGCTGGCAGAAAAGATCACCATGAAGTCTGCAGGCGTCTCCACTAGCCTGAAGACTCTCACCACAGCCTCCAGCCAATCCTCAGCCGCCTGCGGGTCCATCTCTCCCCGGAACCTGGGTGGCCTATGGCGCTGGAACTCGTACAACGCGCTCAAGTAGCGTGCATCGCCTACTACTGGGGCTGGTGGCATCGGTGTCCCAACGTATGGTAGTACCGCTGGTGCCTCCGCTGGTGCATCAACTGCAAGAGGGCCCTGTACTGAAGCCTCGTTGCTCGGCAGGCTATCAGTACGCACATCCCTCTAGGCTCTAGGTGGTCGTCCGTAAAAATGCATCCTAAAGGAAACAACGTGACACAGTCAAACGATTATACCTGGTGAGCTGAACTGGTTTGAGATGACATTTAAAAACTTCTGGAAACACACACGCAATCAATGTGTTCGTGCACAAAGTCAGAAACCAGTTGTCAGGGTCCTGGTGTATGGATACGTCAGCCGCCCGCACCAACACTGGACTCCCTGAACTGAAGACCACACTTGGTACCCTTAACACTATTGCTTCACAGAAAGAAAATATCAGAGTTATAAGTTCTGCGGTAGAACCGACTCCTTTGACACCAATTTTTCACGACCCGTCCTCGGGGCCCGTGCCGTGACTACCCCAAGCCCGCCTTCCATAGGCCAGGGGCTGGCGACTAGTACCAAAGGCGTAAATCCCGATAAATGGGAAGGCATTGCCTTTATAAAAGAAAATAAACACCATAGAGCACAAGCGGAAGAAAAAAACTGAGTACTGAAAAAAGAAGTGTTGAAAAGTAAAAGGGCCAGAATACAAACCCAACTGAAGTATAGCTACAAATGAACAAAGTACAACAGAAAAAGACAACAACTGGAAGAAAGGAAGCAGCTCCTGGGTCGTCGTCCTCGGATCCTACCTGAAGGGTAGGTACAGACAGCACAGCTCCTGGGTCGTCCACCACGGATCCTACTTGAAGGGTAGGTACAGATAGCCTCTACAAAGCTCTCGCCCATCAACCTCCTTCGTGTGTCGTCTCATCGTGAAGTCCACCTCCGGATACTGACTCGTCGTGTGGTCCACCTCCGGGTACCGTCCAGTCCTCAAACACTCGGCCTCCGTCAGCGCTACCATCGTCTACAACCAACACAACGAGGTGCGGGCATAGCCCGTGCAGGGGTGAGTATAACGATACTCAGTAGGGACCCCTAGACCCTCAAGGTCTCACTAAAACCAACATGGATAACCACAAAGAAGATCTCAACAGATAACCTCTACTTAGGTATATGCCCATGCATATACCTAAGTTATCAAGTAACTCATCTCAATCATGAGGAAAACACCAAGATCATGAAATCAACGGATAACCACTACCCAGGTATATGCCCATACAAATACCTAAGTTATCAAGTGACTCATCTCAATCATGAGGTAAACACAAAGGTCAAAAGTCTCAGCTCAAACCAGGATTTTCATTATCGAAACCGTAACTACTGAAGAGACCCGTCTCTGGAGTGTACAGTGGTCCTGTCACGACTCCGAGGTACTGCTCACTAACCTAAGACTGCTGAGGTACTCCTCCTGTCGAGTACCGCGGGTCAGCCACCGAAACACAGTAGTTCTTCCTGTCGGGGTATGTCACCCAAACACAGTAGTGCACACCCCCTAGTAGCCTGCATAGGTACTCTCCGGACGAGTACCGCGGGTCTGCACTATCACACAGGTAGTGCTCTGTCCTCCATGGGTTTGCACCTCACAAATTAGTGCTTCGTCCACTGGGCTAGTCGACTCACTCCAAGTCGAGTCAGTCAAGCAGTCGTCAGGTCTCAGTCGGCTACACGGTCTCCGTACTCCGCATGCTCGTCTCTGGGAGGGTCCGCTCCATGAGCTACAGGTCGATACTCCAAGTATCTCAAATTCCCATGAAGAAGTATCTCAAAGTACCGCCTCATCATAGGGGTCTTAACGCAACAGATGGCGCGTCAATCGGACGCCCGGACTGTGAGTTATTATCCTTTTCATCCCAGGGGCCCGGTTGGTTTCGTGAGCGAACCAACCCGGTCGTATCTCTACTGTACCCCGAACTCTCATAGGGTATACTCAAAGGGACCGTTTCTCAACGTGATCACCAACGCCGCTGACGGTTTGTCAAACAGACGTCTGGTCTGAAAGATATCAGCTTTTCTGTTCGAGGGGCCTGGTTGGATTTCGGGTACAATCCTAATCGGCCACTATCCAACAGCAACCAAAATTCAGGCGAAGGATTCCAAAACTTCCGTCTCATCAAGAGGAAAACAACGAGACAGATGGCGCGTCAATCGGACGCCCGGTCTGTGAGTTATTGGCTTTTTTGTTCTAGGGGCCCGGTTGGTTTCATGAGCGAACCAACCCGACCATACTCTGATGGCATCCAAACCTCGAGTGGAGTAAGCCAAAAGATCTATCTCACCTATAGGAATCCATCAAAGTCGACGGCACGCCAATCAGACGTCCGGAACTCAAGATATAAATGTTTCCGCTCCGAGGGCCCGGTTGGTTTCGTATCCGAACCAACCCGGCCGAACCCAAGGTATTCCGAAACCTTGAGTGTAATATATCGAATCGACCGTCTCGATCCAAGGGTCTCATCTTCGCTGATGGTGTGTCGATCGGAGGTCTACAACTCAAGATATGAGCGAAAAACCGTGAGGGGTCCGAAAACGGGGGGTCTGGGCCCAGACCGACCCGGCCCAACCCCCCCTGGGTCGGCCCGAACCGGGTAGACCCGACCCGGGTCCGGGTCCGACCCGGATGGCGTGACCCAACCTGGCCTGGGCGCGACCCGGCCCGACCGGTGGGTCGGCTCGGCCGGTGGTTGGGCCCAAATTTACCCTACGGGTAAAAGCGATCGATGTAGTACATGTAGGGGTCGAGTCCACAGGGACCGAAGAAGTAACCTTGAGACGCTATGATTTGGTGAAGGATGGGCTATGAAGTAGCCAACTTTGGTTTTGATTTTGGATGGTTTTAAATAACACTAAGACACCTACGTGAATTCAATTTAATGAAAATGGGTTGATCTAGGATTATGCTCGGGGTGGATTGAATGAATTTTACTTCTTTAAACAATTTTGGTTTTATTAATTTTTGATGAATCCATTCTTCAAAAATAACACTACCTTCATCATTTTCTGGTTTGGTGCTTACTAAACACAATTACTAATCCCCTATACACTTAGATAACCAAATTCATGATCTCTCCGAGGTATATGGTCATTTAGTAATTGAATTTATTTTGCTCAAACACAGTAAAGATGAAGAGTAGAAATAACTGAAGAATGGATGTCTTAAATTAATTATCCATTTAACAACAATTCGTCTATAAAATAACATTCAATCCAGCCTTTGCATCCTCCTAAGATCAACCCATTAAGGGTTTAGCCCTCCATTGATGGTATACTCTCAATGGTGGGCGGAAGATGACTAACAAGAATTGGATTGAAGAAATTAAAACCGCGGAAATAACGAGCACTCCTCCGTGTGTGTGAATGAAATTCACACCTATGTGTGAACTAATTCACAACAACACAGAGATATCACTGTGCTTTGTTATTATAATGTTTTAATAAATTAAATGGAAAATATATAAGAGAAGAAGTTGATTAAGAACAAAAAGAAAAACTTACATGGAAATGGAAAACATTACAAGGGAAATTTGGAAGCAAAACATTACAATAAAACAAAGCATCCAAGATGATAAGAAAATTTTCCACACCATTCCCTTCACCAATATCTCCTTATATAGGCATATTAGGATCCTTAGGTACATCCCCCAACAATTAATTCACCCCCCAACAATTAATAGAGTCAAATGGAGGGTGAATAATAAAAAGGAAATTCATGTTTCGAATTTGACCCGGAAAACTGTCCAGATTCGTCCACCATATTGACGTGTGAATTAGAAATTGAAGACGGCCGAATCCGGAGGGGTTGTAGAAGAGTAATGTCTTCGTTAATGGGTCTTCTAGAAGCTCACAAAATTCCAGGACATTTGGCGCATCCGTTTGGAAGTTATGGTCGAAATGGTGGGACGGATTTCTGTGCATTAATGACGAGTCCACCATTTAAATCTCAACTTCAGATCCATTTATCATCATGAAAACATCAGAATTAGCTCTGGCCACAGTTGAATAAAATGATCCTCATATTTTTATCTTTATACTGTATAAATTTGAGCTTCATTGGGCTTGGTTTCTGGGCCCCACATTTGTTTGATGGGCCTTAGGCCCATTATGCTTTTTCCAGCAAGTTTCTGTCTTCAGACGCAAAATTCTCTATCTTCCTTTGAGATTCATCCAGCGGACCTAAAAGATAAAATGTTCCAAAAAAAGTGATCAATCATATCCCAAAATTTCAAATTCAGAAAATGAATATAATATTGTCAACAAACAAATGAATGATTGGGCCCAAATTTGCATTTTAAACAAGAATTGCATTTTTGATGAGAAATGAAGTTCTATTTATGTAATGCACTAAAAACAATGTTTATGGACTTTGTAACAATGAATATAAAGATATTAACAATTAATATTAGCCACTTTCAGTGACTAATCACACCCCCCAACTTGAGTTTTGCTAGTCCCTAGCAAAATAAATTACAAATATGAAATTCAAATCCCCTTTTCCAAAAACATTTAAATACACATTACTCACCCAAATATATAATACCAAAAAAATTTATGAAAACCCATCAAAATAATTTAAAACAAGCTAGGTCCATAAGCATATCCCAAGCCCAAGCACATTCCTTTGTTCAAATTCATCGCCACATTTCATCCAATTCGAATTAAGCATGATAAAGTGTTGTGCATCATAAAAGATATGGGGCCCATTTTATTGTTCAAGGGGAAAAAAATGGAAGCGCTAGGTGGGAATCACATTAAACCTTAAGATGAGTATCCTTTTTTTTTATTTTTTATTTTTTTTGATTTTTTTTTAACCACAATAGATATGAAAAGACTAACTCTGGGCAAGACAACTATGGAGTCACGATCCCCAAGTGCCGGACGCCACACATTTTGTCAATTTCATGCTCTACAATAGAGATATAAAGCCTAACTCTGGGCAAGACAACTATGGAGTCACGATCCCCAAGTGCCGGACGCCACGCATTTGGACAAAACATTGCTCTATGTGGTCTTTTTTTGTTTTTTTTTGTTTTTTTTTTGGATACTCAAATTAAACTAAAAGTGACCCCAGAACCCTATGCTATAATGAAAGGGACCCAAGAACTCAAATTTACACCCACAATCCAAAAGACGTGCATTGTGGCATTTTTATTAAGAGGATGAAAATGTAAACTTTGAAAAATCACATTGGACAACCGCACTTTCCAAAAACTATGCTCATGAACTTAAACTTGCATTAAAATCAGAATAAAGGCATGCATAATTTATTTGATATCCGATTTTTGAGTTTGCAATGTGTGTTATCATGTTTATGGTTAATGGAATTTTTTTCATGCATGTTCTTATTCAAAATAAAAATCATTTTTTATTCTCCCCCCCAACTTAGAATAACACTGTCCCCAGTGTTTAAAGAAAAAAAAACTTAGAAGGGGGTAGGAGAGGAGTTCAAAGATAAAATTGAGAATGAAAAACATGGAACAAATTCACCTGGTTTTTAAAGTTGAGGTTCATGATGCTCCAAATTACTCCTTTGATCTCTTTGGGGATATAGGCACCTCCTTGATTGAACATGTATCACCCAAAATAGTTCCTGAACCATAAAAAGAAGGACAAAGCAGACAAAACAAACAACAAAATGATTTATTTAATTCCAAGTACCATCATTTTCATGTTTTTTTTTAAATCAAACTAATGATACATTGTCTTCTTTAAATTTCTGGGTAAGGTATTACTCAGGGATCACACCGCGTGACACGGATGAATACGGTGCTCCCCTTTCATACCCATCCATACTCATAAAAGAAGAACGGGTCAAGAGTCTAATAATTTTTTTTTTTAAACCTACAAAAACATAAATAAAATAAACTAATGATACATTGTCTTCTTTAAATTTCTGGGTAAGGTATTACTCAGGGATCACACCGCGTGACACGGATGAATATGGTGCTCCCTTTTCATACCCATCCTTACTCATAAAAGAAGAACAGGTCAACAGTCTATATATATAAAAAAAGTAACAAAATTAAGCACAAGGAAACAAAAGATGATTCCCATTGATTGGAAACATGAAAACCACGGGTTGCCTCCCGTGCAGCGCTTTTGTTTAACGTCGTTAGCCCGACTTGTACCCTAAATCTATCAATTTTTCTCTGGTTCATATGTTGGCTCAGTTAACTCCTCCTTGGTTTCTTGTTTATTGAATGATTCAATGAATGGTTTTAACCTATGACCATTGACTTTGAAGACATGACCACTTGTGGGATCCTGAATCTCTATTGCCCCATGAGGGTACACATGATGCACTAGGTATGGACCAGACCATCTGGACCTTAGCTTTCCTGGGTGTAGATGAAGTTTTGAACTATACAAGAGCACAAATTTTCCCAGCTCAAAGTGTTTGACTTTGAGATTCCTAGATTGGTAGGCTTGAACTTTAGATTTATTGATCCTTGAATTTTCATAAGCCTCCATCCTAAGTTCCTCGAGTTCATTAAGATCTAATTTCCTTTTTGTTTCAGCCAAAGAAATGTCAAAGTTCATTTTTTTTATTGCCCAAAAGGCCTTATGTTCAATTTCAACAGGTAAATGACATGCTTTTCCATAAACCAATCTATACGGTGACATGCCTAGGATAGTTTTGAAAGCAGTTCGATATGCCCAAAGGGAATCTAAGAGTTTCTCGGTCCAATCTTTCCTAGAGGGATTGACAGTTTTTTCAAGAATTTGTTTAATTTCTCTATTTTCCAACTCAGCTTGACCGTTGGTTTGAGGATGGTATGCAGTGGAAACTTTATGAGTAATACCATACTTAGACATGAGTGAAGCGAATGGGCGGTTGCAGAAATGGGTTCCACGATCACTGATTATAGCCCTAGGAATTCCAAATCGAGAAAATATATGCTCTTTCAAAAATCGGATCACAACATGGTGGTCATTGGACTTGGTGGGAATGGCTTCAACCCATTTTGAGACATAATCAATAGCTAAGAGGATGTATAGGTATCCCTTAGAGTTTGGAAAAGGCCCCATGAAATCAATTCCCCAACAATCAAAGATTTCAACGACTAGAATGGGAGTGAGGGGCATTTGATTCCTTTTGGTAATGGATCCTAATTTCTGACACTGAGGACAACTTTTACAGAATTGGAAGGAATCCTTAGTAAGGTTCGGCCAGTAGAAACCACTTTGTAGGACCTTTGCAGTGGTTTTCGTTGTTGAAAAGTGGCCTCCACATGCCTCTCCATGACAAAATTTTAGAATGGACTCTTGCTCAGACTCAGGAATACATCTCCGGATGATTTGATCTGGACAGAACTTGAAGAGGTATGGATCATCAAAAACATAGTGTTTTACATCAGAAAGGAATTTCCTCTTAGCTTGGGTCCCCATGAATTTTGGAATGTCACCCGTCACCAAATGGTTTGCTATGTCAGCATACCAAGGGCAATCACTCACTGAATAGAGGTGCTCATCGGGAAATGAATCAGACACAGAGAGGTGGTGTGAGTTGTCTTTGAATTCCATCCTAGAGAGGTGATCAGCTACAATATTTTCAACACCCTTTTTATCCTTAATGGTTAAATCGAACTCTTGAAGAAGAAGGACCCACCTAATCAATCTAGCCTTGGCATCTTGTTTTTGGAAAAGGTATTTTAGGGCTGAATGATCAGTGAAGACAATGATGGGTGATCCTAAGAGATAAGACCTGAATTTCTCTAAGGCAAAGACAACAGCAAGCAACTCTTTCTCAGTGGTGGTGTAGTTTATTTGTGCATCATTTAATGATTTGCTTGCATAAGAAATGACATGTGGAGTTTTCTCACACCGTTGTCCTAAGACTGCTCCTACAGCAAAATCACTTGCATCACACATGAGCTCAAAAGGAAGTTTCCAATTTGGAGATTGCATGATAGGTGGAGATATAAGAGTTGACTTGAGTGTAGAGAATGATTCCTCACAGCTTTCTGTCCATAAAATGGAGCATCTTTTACCAATAGAGCACAAAGTGGTCGAGAAATAGAGCTGAAATTCCTAATGAACCTTCTATAAAAACCAGCATGTCCTAAGAAGGACCTCACTTCCTTAACAGTTTTAGGAGAGGGAAGGTGACGAATGATTTCAACCTTAGCTTTATCAACTTCAATCCCTCTACCAGATACCATATGACCTAGAACAAGTCCTTCCCTTACCATGAAATGGCATTTTTCCCAATTTAGTATAAGATTCTTATCCTCGCACCTTGACAAAACCTTTTCAACATTTATAAGGCATCCCTCAAAAGTATCCCCAAAGATGGAGAAGTCATCCATGAAGACCTCTAAAAAATCCCCCACCATATCCGAGAATATTCCCATCATGCACCGCTGGAAGGTACCAGGGGCATTACATAACCCAAAGGGCATGCGTTTGAAGGCAAAAGTTCCAAATGGACAAGTGAAGGTTGTTTTTCCTTGATCCTCTAAGGAGACTTCGATTTGATTATACCCTGAGAATCCATCTAGGAAGCAATAGAATTGATGACCCGCCACTCGCTCGAGGACTTGATCAATAAAGGGTAAGGGGAAATGGTCTTTCTTGGTACAAGAGTTGAGCTTCCTATAGTCAATACAAACTCTCCATCCACTACTGACCCTTGTTGGAAGCATCTCTCCATCCTTGTTGGTTATTACAGTGATTCCAGCCTTCTTTGGAACCACATGGATTGGGCTAACCCACTCACTCTCAGCTATAGGATAGATGATACCGGCTTTTAACAATTTCAAAAGTTCTTTTCTCACTACTTCCATGAGATTAGGATTGAGTCGCCTCTGAGGTTGACGACATGGCTTTGACTCAGATTCAAGAATAATTCTATGAGTCCCGATAAGTGGGCTAATCCCAGGGATATCAGATAGGGTCCATCCAATGGCTTTCTTGTGTCTCCTAAGAACATCTAGAAGCATCCTCTCATGATCGGCTTCAAGGGAGGAAGAAATGACAACAGGCAAGGATTGATTGTCCCCTAAGTAAGCATACTTTAGTGATGAAGGTAAGACTTTAAATTCAAGATCATATTGGTCATGACTTTCCAAGAATGGTTGAGACTTTGTATTGAACTTAGTTTCTTTGTTCAGATTTCTTGACAAAATTGGTTCCTTGTGAGCAGAATTTTCATCCACTAAATTTTCCAGAGTAGTGTCATGAATGGATATGGACTCAATGTTATTGATTTCAACCATGGTATCATTGATTGGTGATTCTAGAAATTCATCAATAGAGCTGTCTGAAAGGGATTCAATCCAAGGAGGCAAATTTCCCTCATGTGAATAAAGAAAATCAATCTCTTCTTGACTTAACCATCCTTCTGTAACTCCTTGATGTTCATTGAGTTCATTATCAACACTACCAATCCAATTAACCTCATGGATCTCTTCATCATCCCCAATTTGAGAGTTTGCATTGTAGATGTTCAAGTCTAGACTCATGTTCCCAAAGGTGATGGTCATGTTCCCATTTCGGACTCGGATTACAGAGTTGATTGTTGCAAGGAAGGGACGACCAAGTATGATTGGGGTTTTCTCCCTAGGACCTAAGCTTGGGTGATTGTCCAGAACAATGAAGTCAGCTGGGTAAATGAAATTTTCAACTTTTACCAAAACATCTTTTAAGATCCCCTTTGGAACTCAAACACTACGATCAGCAAGTTGAAGAGTGACAGATGTGGGTTGGAGTTCTTCGAGCCCTAACTGACAGTACATGGCATAAGGAATGAGGTTCACACTAGCACCTAGATCACACAAGGCTTTGACAACTTTGTTCTCTCCTAGTTTAACATTTATGTAAGGGCATCCTGGGTCTTTCATCTTAGGAGGAATGGTCCCTTGAATGGTGGTACTCACATTAGCAGCCAAAAGGACTTGGTTTTTATGTGAAAATTTTCTTTTAAAAGTGCACAAGTCCTTAAGATATTTTGAGTAGGAAGGTATGGTTTGGATGGCATCGAGAAGGGGAATGTTCAACTTGACTTGTGAGAAGATTTCCCTCAATGTTTCACTCAATTCAGGCTTGGTTTTTCCCCTCATGCGTTGAGGAAATGGTGCAGATTGTGGAGTTGTTTGATGAAGTGTTGTTTCATTCACATTATTATCAGTTTCTTCAGTTTGATCTTGTATTTCATTTGAATTTTCATTAGATTTTGAAGCTTCACAATGTTTCTGACATATCTGTTCAGGTTTTTCAATTGATTTCCCACTTCTTAAAACTGTCACAGCCTTTAGTTGTTCGTGAGTTGTTTGAGTGAAACTTGTCTCTCCCCTTGATGTTTGTTGTGGAATGGCTTGTGTGGGCATGGGTGCCTTTCCAGTTTTTATGGTTTGAAGTTCTTGTTTAATGGATGAGAATTCTGAGTTCATTTTGTCCATTTGTTTACACAGTTGTTCTAGTAGGCTTTGTGGAACATTTTGGGTTGGTGCTTGAGCTTGTGGGTTTATTCCAGGAGGATACTTTGGTTTTTGGATAGGTTGTTGATATTGGACATGAGGATTTTGGAATTGGACCGGTTGTGGTTGGAACTGATTATGAGGTTGAAAGTTTTGTTGAGGGTATGGGTTGATACATTGTTGTTGTGTTGGTTGTTGATTGTCCTTCCAACGAAAGCCCGGATGGTCGTTATACCTTGGATTGAAGGTGTTCGTGAATTGTGGCTTTTGAAAGTTCATTGCATTAACTTCTTCTGGTGGTCCTCCTAAAATAACATCCTTGATGGAAGGAATGGTTGGACAATTATCAGTCTTGTGGTCATTCTTGTCACAAATTGTACAAACAAGCTCAACAGTTTGGGTTTTGGGGACCTTCCTAAGATCAATCTCCTCAACTTTCCTCGTGAGTGCAGCGAGTTTTTCTCGAAGGTTTTCTTCTTCTCCAAGATTGTACATTCCACCAGATTTGGGTGGCTTCTCATATTATGGTGATGTTCCCCATGTTTGGTTTTGTTCAGCAAGATTTTCTAGATACTCGTAAGCATCATTTGGGGCTTTGTTTTTGAAGGTTCCATTACACATCATATCAATGAATTGTTTGTTTCCGGGACCCAACCCTTCATAGAAAATTCTCACTTGTTCTGGGATTAAGAAACCATGGTGCGGTACCATGTTTAATGTGTCCTTGAACCTTTCCCATGTTTCGTAGAATGTTTCTCCCTCTCTTTCAAAAAAGTTTTGTATGCTCTTTTTAAGTGCAATTGTTTTGTGATGGGGGAAGTATTTTTTATAAAATTCTCGTTGAAGTTGGTCCCAAGAGTGAATGGATGCTGGTCTCAAATTGTTTAACCAATTCTTTGCTCGGTCCTTAAGGGAAAAAGGGAAAAGTCTCATTTTAGCAGATTCAATTTGATTTGGTGGGCACATGGTTTCGACAATGTCATTAAATTCTTTAACATGAAGGTAAGGCATCTCAGACTCCATCCCATGAAAGGTTGGAAGGTGGTTCAGGACATGGGGTTTGAAAACATATTGGGCATATCCTATGTTATCATGCCTAATGCATGAGGGTGCATTGGTCCAGGTTGGTGTGAGGTAGTCATTCATGGTTGGGTCTGCAACAATTCCCAAGTTAGGGTCCTGCCCGTTATTTTGGTTCCCTCCCCGGTTTATGATTTGGTTTTGTGGGAGATTCTCCATTGTATCGAACTCAACGTCTGAATTTGGAGTATTAGGAAGATTTGGATCTAAAGGAAATAGACCTCTTTTAGTGCTTGACTCCCCAGCCCTAGGAGTATCCACCCTAACTAATCTGTTTGAGTTATCGCGGGTGTAGGCGGACATGCGCCAAAAGAAAAAAAAAGCGAGAAAGGGAAAAGATAAGAGAATTGGGATGAGAATAGAAGAATGGGGGTAAGAAAAGAAGGTTTTTGGTCTAAGGAACTTACTTGGTCCCCGGCAACGGCGCCAAAATTTGGTTGGGCCCAAATTTACCCTACGGGTAAAAGCGATCGATGTAGTACATGTAGGGGTCGAGTCCACAGGGACCGAAGAAGTAACCTTGAGACGCTATGATTTGGTGAAGGATGGGCTATGAAGTAGCCAACTTTGGTTTTGATTTTGGATGGTTTTAAATAACACTAAGACACCTACGTGAATTCAATTTAATGAAAATGGGTTGATCTAGGATTATGCTCGGGGTGGATTGAATGAATTTTACTTCTTTAAACAATTTTGGTTTTATTAATTCTTGATGAATCCATTCTTCAAAAATAACACTACCTTCATCATTTTCTGGTTTGGTGCTTACTAAACACAATTACTAATCCCCTATACACTTAGAGAACCAAATTCATGATCTCTCCGAGGTATATGGTCATTTAGTAATTGAATTTATTTTGCTCAAACACAGTAAAGATGAAGAGTAGAAATAACTGAAGAATGGATGTCTTAAATTAATTATCCATTTAACAACAATTCGTCTATAAAATAACATTCAATCCAGCCTTTGCATCCTCCTAAGATCAACCCATTAAGGGTTTAGCCCTCCATTGATGGTATACTCTCAATGGTGGGCGGAATATGACTAACAAGAATTGGATTGAAGAAATTAAAACCGCGGAAATAACGAGCACTCCTCCGTGTGTGTGAATGAAATTCACACCTATGTGTGAACTAATTCACAACAACACAGAGATATCACTGTGCTTTGTTATTATAATGTTTTAATAAATGAAATGGAAAATATATAAGAGAAGAAGTTGATTAAGAACAAAAAGAAAAACTTACATGGAAATGGAAAACATTACAAGGGAAATTTGGAAGCAAAACATTACAATAAAACAAAGCATCCAAGATGATAAGAAAATTTTCCACACCATTTCCTTCACCAATAGCTCCTTATATAGGCATATTAGGAGCCTTAGGTACATCCCCCAACAATTAATTCACCCCCCAACAATTAATAGAGTCAAATGGAGGGTGAATAATAAAAAGGAAATTCATGTTTCGAATTTGACCCGGAAAACTGTCCAGATTCGTCCACCATATTGACGTGTGAATTAGAAATTGAAGACGGCCGAATCCGGAGGGGTTGTAGAAGAGTAATGTCTTCGCTAATGGGTCTTCTAGAAGCTCACAAAATTCCAGGACATTTGGCGCATCCGTTTGGAAGTTATGGTCGAAAGGGTGGGACGGATTTCTGTGCATTAATGACGAGTCCACCATTTAAATCTCAACTTCAGATCCCTTTATCATCATGAAAACATCAGAATTAGCTCTGGCCACAGTTGAATAAAATGATCCTCATATTTTTATCTTTATACTGTATAAATTTGAGCTTCATTGGGCTTGGTTTCTGGGCCCCACATTTGTTTGATGGGCCTTAGGCCCATTATGTTTTTTCCAGCAAGTTTCTGTCTTCAGACGCAAAATTCTCCATCTTCCTTTGAGATTCATCCAGCGGACCTAAAAGATAAAATGTTCCAAAAAAAGTGATCAATCATATCCCAAAATTTCAAATTCAGAAAATGAATATAATATTGTCAACAAACAAATGAATGATTGGGCCCAAATTTGCATTTTAAACAAGAATTGCATTTTTGATGAGAAATGAAGTTCTATTTATGTAATGCACTAAAAACAATGTTTATGGACTTTGGAACAATGAATATAAAGATATTAACAATTAATATTAGCCACTTTCAGTGACTAATCAGCCGGTTACGGCCGAGCGGAGCGGAGCGGGGAGCTGCCCTCGCGTGAAGAACCGCGACCCCGCGGTTGGGGCCGCCTGTGCTAGCGGATGTGGCAGTCGGCCATGTCCCACCGCTCCCCTCCGGTCCCGCACGGTCACGGGACCGCGCTCCACCGCCGTGGCTTCAGCCGCGGTGGCTTCTTCCGGCTGCGCGCCGGGCGCAGCCGCCACCCGCCGTCAGCGCCGCCGTGCCGGCGAGGCGCGCTGGCGGGCTGTTCCGCGGACCACCGGACGGGTTCCGGTTGTCGGAAATTCGTGTCATCTTCGCCCAAGATCATCCCGAGACCCGATCTTCGATGGAAAGCCTTCAAAACGCCTTCGCGGCCCGCCTCACCATCGTCCGTCGATCCGAACTTCGACAAAAAAACGCGGGGTCTTTAAATCGCCTCTTCGGCCTCGACTCCGCCCGTGGATTCGTTCAGCCCCAATGGCGTGGCGCGACGACGCCGCGCTTCTTCGCCGCATTCTTTCTTCTCGTTTCCGCGTGGTGCAACGACACCGCACTGCCTTTCATGTGCCGCAACAAACTCAATCAACATGGGGGAAGGAGGGTCGGCCGTGTTCGTGCGGTCCGACCTCTCCCGTTAGTATGATAACAGGCGGCCCAAAATGAAACCAAGAAAGGTGACAGATGAGATCACGATCAATAATAAAATAAGCCCCCACAACTTCCCGCAACAAAAATTCCCAACCCGCAAGGTAAACGTGCGCGGATCAACTAGATAATAAGTTGATCCGTGTTTCCTTGTTTTCTTTAGAAAGAATGAAACGAGGGAATAAAATCATTCTCAAATAATTCCCTACCTCATGTGAGCTTGAACGGAGGTTCGTCGAATGAGGATTCGTTGCGGGAAGAGACGTCGCAGAAGGAGATGTTGCGGAAGGAGACGTCGTGGAAGAAGCGTCGCGGTATACGGCGTCGCGTAGTCGGTCTCCGAGGACTCGGCGTTCTTTGACGGAGTTCGATGCGTTCTTCGCGTTCTTCATGTTCTTCGATGAAGAAGATGAAGAACTTCTAGCTTACTTTAGCTTTTCTCCCCAAACCTCCCAAGCAACAAATCCCCAAAATAAATTAAGCCCTCACTTAATTTACTAACTAGACATGAGCTTGAATTTCAAACCCACACACACAATAAACTCACTTCATTAATAACATAAGTTATTAATACTTAAGTTATCAAATTTTAAAAGTGAGTTGAGGGAGTTAAGGAATATGAAGGGGTGGGGTTCGTTTGGGCCCTACCACCCTCATAACCTCCCTTGGGAAGTTGGGTAGTTACCCAACTTCCACCCAAAGCCTTAAACCACTGAAAGAAAAATAAAAATTGTAGTTAAATTATAAAATAAACTTCCAAAATTTTTATCATCTTCTCACGTGAAAACGAAACTCCGGATCAGGTGTTCCTAAGCAATTACCGGCGCTGTGGTTTCATCGGTGCCCTCAGAATTTGATTCCGAGCACCGGTTCAAAATTTAGAAAAACCCGCTCGTCCGTTCACTGAACGTACCCGAGCCAAACTTCAGAAAATGATTTCGGGCACACCGGGCCTCGGAATCAGGCGCCGTCAGAAACTGCGTTCTTGTAAAATTCCAAAGAAAATTAAGAAAAAAATTTCCTTGAAATTTCTGGGTCTTTACACGTGTGCAACCCGTGCGCATTTACTTTTACCCCAAAAAATTATTTATAGTTCACCCAACTCTCCCATACTTCACCCTTACACTTAATAACCATGAAAAGCATCAATTAAGGGTTACCTACAAGAAACTAGGGGTACTTAATTCTCCCCACCATTGGTCTTTTCATCCTCAGAAAGTAGAAAACCATTACTTCCCTCAAGGAGTTCCATCCATTGCTCTTTCATTTCCATATCACATTTCCAAGCCTCTTTTGGAATCTAACCATGTTTCCATAAAACCTACGCTAGACCAATTCTTTTTTCATGCAATGCTTTCTCTTTACTATCCACAATCTACATCAGGATATGTACCCACAAAGAATCCGTCTCTAGGTCAAAGTGATCCCATCTGATCACATGGTCAGGATTAGGTTGATACTTTTTCAACTAAGATAAGTGGAACAAATTATGCACCAAAATGAATTGTGGTGTCAATTCCAAATGATATTCCACCTCTTCAACTCATTATAGTATCTAGAAAGGGACAATGTATCTTGGAGATAACTTTCCCAACTTCCTGAAATGACAATGTCCAAGTCTTGGAGAGATCCTCAAGAACACATGACCACTCACCGCGAAAGACAATGGTCTTCAGTGATGATCCGCATAAGATTTCTGATGACTTTGATCCATATCCATCCTCTTTCTAATCAAATGAATCTACTTCATTGTTTTTTAGACAAGGTTTGGCCCAACTAGTGAGGTCTCACTTGTTTCCACCCAACATAGTGGAGAATGACAAGGATTCCCATACAATGATTCGAACAGAGCCATATGCATTTAAACCTAAAAGCTGTTATTTTATGAGAACTCCACTAAGGGTACATGGTCCTCCCATGAGCCACTAAAATCCATTACAAAACCCTGCAACATGTCTTTAAACATCTTTATCATCCTTTTGGATTGCCCATCCATGTGAGGATGATATGTCGTACTCATATTCAACTGAGTTCCAAGGTATTTCTATAAGTATTTCCAAAAATGAGATGTTAACCTCATATATATATCTAACATGATCGAAATGGGTATTCCATGTCTCTTTACCACCTCTTGGATATAGATTTTTGAAATATCCTCCACCATACGAGTTTCACAAATGGGAATGAAATGAGCCGACTTTGTATACCGATCCACTATCACCAATATAGCATCATGTTTCTGAACCATTCTTAGGAGACCTATAGCAAAATCCATGACTATCTACTCCCATTTCCACATTGGGATAGGTAAATAATACAACATAACCATTGGTCATTGATTTTTTGCCTTAACTTGCTGACAAGTTAAGCACTTTGAAAAGAACTCAGCCACTTTCCTTTTCATGTCACTCCACCAAAATTGTTCCTTCAATGCCTTATACATATTATGTATGCCCAGATGTACAGTCCATATCGAATGGTGGTAATCATGGAGAGGTTATTCCTCAAAAGACATAGGTACAACCATCTTATCTCTGAACCACAAAACCGGACTCCCATCAAGTTTCCATCCAGCAATGGTCTCCCCACCATTTAGTTTTGAACTCATAACCATGCATTCTACATCAGATGTTTGTGCCTCTTTAATCATCATTACCAAATCAGGATCCACTATAACTGAAAATAAAACTACCAAATCACCTAGGTCTTTACATTCCACATGCATGTCGGTGAGGACCGACATCAACTATCATTCATCTAAAGCTTCCTTTGCCAACTGAGTGTATGAGTTTCTGCTTAACGCATCTACCACTGAATTACCTTTTCCCTGTATATACATCATGTCAAATTCAAACATCTGGAGATACTTCATCCATATCATTTTCCTTAGATTCAAGTCTCGTTGTTATAAAATATGTTTCATGATCATATGATCTGTGAAAACAACAAATTTATCACCAATGAGATAGTGACGCCACATCTTCAAAGCATGAACGACTTCTGCTAAATCCAAGTCATGTGTAGGGTATTTGTTCTCATTAACTCTCAACTACATTGAACCATAATTAACCACATAGTCTCCTTTCATGAGAACACATCCCAACCAAGATTTAGAAGCATCAGAGTATAATATGCACCCTGGTCCTGATTCTGGAAAAATCAATATGGGTGCCGATGTGAGATGAACATTCAACTCTTAAAAATACTTTTGTAATTCCTCATTCCATTGTAATGGAGCATTATTCTTTGTCAAATCTATCATTAGTGAAGATAGTAATGATAATTCATGCACAAATCGTCGATAATAATCAGCTAGACCAAGAAAACTTCGTATATCAAAGACATTATTCAGAGGTTTCCATGAGATCATAGATTCTATATTTTTAGGGTCTACTAAAACTCCTTTTTCAGAAATCACATGACTGAGAAAGTGTACCTCTTGTGTCCAAAAGTCACACTTAGACAATTTAGAATACAAATGACGATCTCTCAAGATTCAAAACACGGTCGCCAAGTGTTGCTCAGGCTCAACCCTTGTCCTTGAATACACCAATATGTCATCCACAAACACCATAACAAAATAATCCATATATCTTTGAAATATATTATTCATAAAAGATATAAAGACTGCTAGTTAATTCTTAAGACCAAATGGCATGACTATATATTTTTTGTGTCCATATCTGCTTCTGAAATACGTCTTCGAAATATCTTCCTTCTGAACTCGGATTTGGTGATATACGGACCGCAAGTCAATTTTAGAGAACCATTGATCTCCCCTCAATTCATTGAACAGATCATCAATTCATGGAAGTGGATACCTGTTCTTTATCATAACTTGGTTAAGCTTACAATAATAATTGCACAGCTGAAGAGTTCCATTTTCATTCTTTACGAACAAGATCAGTGTTGCCCACAGAAACGTACTTGGAAGAATGAAACCTTTGCTTTCTAGCTCCTCCAACTGCACATTCAATTCTCTTAACTCTGTTGGTGTTATCCTATAATATGGAAGGTAAATAGGACTACTCCCATAGAAGAGATTACTTGTAAACTCCACTTCCCTTATAAGTGGTAACATTAAGAAGTTCTTGGGAAAGGCATTTGGAAATTGATCCATAACTACTAGAAAACTGGTATCCATGATCCCTTCCATTGATTCAAAATTCAAAGCCTCTAACTGGTAAAATATCATTCCCACTACTGGTGCCAAAAAGCCTTTTGTACCTTTGTTTACAACCTTCTCACCTCTGAAGAGATGCCTGATGTCGTCTACAATCACAAAACTCACAATTATAATATAACAGTCAATTTGAGCCTTAAACATTGTCAACCAATCCATACCTAGGACTACATCATAGAAATCCATCTACAACATTGAGAAGTACCACTTCAGCTCACACAACTGGAAAAAGGGCTATTTCCACAGTTCAAAACCATGGCAATAGGCCCCAAAATCGTGGCCAAAGGCTACGACCACAGTTTTGGACAACTATGGATGCTATCGTCATGGTAGTAGGTCCCAGACTATTGCCACGGTTTTGAAAACTATGGCAATAGGCCTCCAAATTTGAAATTGTGGCACATGACCTATAGCCACAGTTTAAACTGTGGAAATAGTCTTGAAAAACCGTGGAAATAGCCAAAATTATAAATGTCCCCAGCGGGATTTGATCCTTGCACCTCCACCATGCAGTCCAACGCTCTTACCACTACATCACACCACAATTTGGGTACATATATATATATATATATATTATGATATATATATTAATAAAAACTATGGTATAGACTCAAGACAGTGGTGATAGGGCTTCCCGCCAATTTTTTTGTGGGAATTTTTTTTCTTGCGGAAGTGCGGGAACCCTATAGCCACGGTTTTGGAGAACCGTGGATAAAGAAAAATGAAAAAATTGGCCTATAGACACTGTTTTTCAAACCGTGGCCATAGGCCATGGAAAATAGGCCTATAGCCACAGTTTTAAAATTGTGGATATAGGCCAAAGAACTGTGGCTATAGCCACCTATATCCATGGTTTTAAAACCGTGGCTATAGATTCATGGCAGTAGGTCCATTTTCTAGTTGTTTCAGCTCCATCAACAGTTATAAAACAAGCTCTACACACGAAGGCTCGACATTATCTTTCACCGAGAGGAGTTTGAAGTTTTATCATAGAAGGCATTATTTCAAGTTTCAAACATAGAAAATCAACAGCACGAGAAGAAATGAAGGAACGCGATGCACAAGTATCAAAAAACACTTGCATAAGGGTAGAATTCAAAAAATTAATACCTCTCAATGTAGATGGTCCAGTATGATCATCCACATCCATAAGCTCATCTCCATACAATTGCTTCATCGCTACATTATGCCCTATTTTGCCTTGTTGAGATTTCCCTAGTTGAGGAGTCATGGTATTCCGAGAATCGCCATGGCTAGCTATGCTCTACTGACGAGACTAAGCCTATTTCCCTTGTCATCCCGAAGTACACGATGCTTGTGAAACCTGAGAAGTGTCCCTAGAACCTGACCTCAGAGCACTGTGACAATAGTGCTGAAGATGCCCCATGTTCTTGTAGTTATGGAATGCTATAGGTTGTTTCATACACTCTCACTTTATGTGGTCAAGTGAACCACATTGGAAATAACATGATTCTCTCTTGGAACATGGAGGAAGGTTCACTGATCCAGCCTTCTGATTCTGAGTCCCACTCCCACCTTGGAAATAGGTGTCCCTATTTCTCTTGCTCCCAGCAATTGATTTCCCACTATTTCCCATAGGTATTATCATAATTCCTCCTCCCATAGCTCCTAAGATATCTGGCTCAACCACTGTCACTCTGTTCACCATCTCTGTATAATTCGTAATATATAGCACCGCAATCTTCGATTGAATTTCCTACCTTAGCCCTGATTCGAAGATGCATTCCTTCAAGGTCGCACTTGCTGGAACTTCTGGTGCAAAGAGCACTAAATGTATGAATTTATCCGCATACTTAGTGATAGAGAGATTTTCTTTCTTCAGACTAAATAATTTTTTCATCCTATGGATCCTGAATGTGTGAGGATAGAATTGTTTGTTATACAATTCCTCAAAATCCTCCCAACTTAGGTCTTAATCCTTTTTAACATACTGCACTAGTTCCCGCCACTAATGTGCAAGATCCTCGAGCATATACATGGCCAGCTTGACTTCGAGCTTCATTGGTGTGCTGATGAATTCAAATATATGATTCATCATGTTCAACCACACCGTAGCTTTTTCAGGTTTAGAATCACCACAGAATATGGGAGGAATCTACTTCATGAACTGGATGGAATGATCCACATGCCTTGGCTCATCCCTCCGGTTTCTTGTATCCACAACATGAAATGTTTGAACTATACTTTGAACCAACTCTTGGTTCACCTGTGGCTCAGGTGTAACCTTGTTCTCAGAAGCTTCTTCGGGTTAGTTTCTACAATGCCTATTGGGTTCCATTTTCTAAATAAACAACCAAATCGGTGAGCCTCACTCCCTGGCAAACGATGGATTCACATTTCAAATTCTATCACATCAAATATCACAACATTGTTTTCCAAAAACAACCTTTTCCATATTCAACCATTTTTGAAAAATCCATTTTCACTTTTGAAAATAAATCCATTATCAAAATACATTAAGGATCCACTTTTCAAAATCTTTCATTTGGAAAAAAATTCTGCAATTTTCAAAAATTTACACCTTTTCACAAAGTCATAAATCATTACTCCAAATGAAATATGAAATCCTAGTGGGAAGTCATTCCTCTTCAATGCATTTCATTTTCATCTCATTGGCTAAACCCCTGACAAATAGATTTCAATATCCTATAAGTGTCTCCAAAACACTTATGTACTCAACTCCCTAGTAACTTGAAGTTCAACATAAATGGGTTAGCTATGTCCTTTTATGCTATACATTTCAAGTCCTGGAAATCCTTCTCCTTTCTAAGATCACCACCCAAGGAATAGACCAGAATGAATTCAACTCCAAGACCAAAAAACTAATGACTACTTATTAGGAAATGACCAAACAAGCTGATACCATTTGTAATGACCCGCTAATTCTCATTGGCTTGAGAGTACAACGAGTCATTACTTGACCTTAAACAACATCCCTAAGATGAAAAAGGCTGGAAATAAATGCCAAAGGGTTTGAAATACAAGTGGGGTATGATTTACCCTTTAATAAATAAAACCATTAACCAGCAACCATAACCAACCAAACACCATATGATGCATGAACTAAGAAAGAACAATCAAAAACTTCTTTTATAACCAAAACCAAACCAAGTGTACCATAGTAGAAGAAAAACAACTATCAAAGAAAACAATGGAAGGAAACAATATAAACTCTAAGATGACAACGAGACTCCATACTCTACAAGTTCCATGCTCTAATCACCAAATAGCCCAAGGATCACAAGACATGTGACACTTTACCTTTTCCCATGTCTCAGAAGATAGTATCTGCAAAAGCACCAAAGTGCCAAAGTTGGGGTGAGTATAAAACTCAGCAGGATTTCCCCAATGACTTCCTACTCCAGCCACTAGGATAAAAAAGTTATCCACATTTATATAAAACCATTTATATAAAACAATTCTGCAAAATAGATTATAACACAACATAAACAAGTTCCAAAACCAATTGTAACCAAATGAAAACAAGTGATCATTAAACCAATTTCCAACAAGTTATAATTTTAGAAAAACAACCAAACAAAGCATTAAACCCAATTCTCATTTATCATTTTGGCATGCCTATTCTGTGGTTCACAACACACACACACCCATGCATTCTCCATTTGACAGTTCCATACTCATGAGTGGTCTCTCATCCAATTACCTTTCATCCCAATGACACATTCCCCCAATCGAATCTCACGCACATTGTACCCAATGGTACCCGTCCCTTATTCAGAGGTATGTCGAACATGAACTCACACAACCCCATGTATGAAAAACCATTTCAAATCACCAAAATAAAATCATTTCAATAAAACGGCATTTTAATTGAAACCTGGAGAAAAAACCAATTCCCAAGAAGCCATTTCATTTCAATAAAACATTCCCTTTTATTAAAAACGTCTAATCCAAACCATGTTTTACAATTCCAATAAATCCCCATTTTAAAATCTTAATTTTAAAATTAAGAACACAAGTACTTTATTCAAATACACAATTTTCCAAATTTCCCCAATTTGTCAAACCATCACAAAGAAGGGTTTCCAACGATTGCTAAACAGCCAAATCACAACCAATTCAACACAAGATATTCACTTTGAAAGTATGACCATCATTTTTACTAAGTGGAATCGAGATAGAATCCACCAACCTCAAATGTTTTGGTGAAAACCA
Source organism: Viscum album (assembly GCA_963277665.1). Classification (NCBI taxonomy): domain Eukaryota; kingdom Viridiplantae; phylum Streptophyta; class Magnoliopsida; order Santalales; family Viscaceae; genus Viscum; species Viscum album. Next base: position 196,064,532 of record OY728135.1, on the reverse strand, counting down.
ACAACGGATGACAAACACTCTAGCAACCGGGTTGATTCTCCACAAAGGCAACCTTAGATCCCTTCTCCTATTACAACCAAGACCAAATCTCACCATATTTGGCATCCACCATCTTAGATCTACCCATAAGAGGCATAAATTTGAGAAAGAAAGAGAAAATGAGTAGTAGATCTAATGAAACATGACAAGAATGATGAAGAGTGTCACTTACCGCAAGAATTGGGATTTCAAATGCTAAGGGAGGGCTCCAGATCCGTTCCTAAATGCTTGGGAGAGGTTCCCTAACCTTCAAGTGAGAGAAATCTTGAAATAAGGCCATTTGGGAGAAAAAACGAGCAAGTAAGAGAAAAAAACGAGTAAGGTCCAAAAAAGGATCTTACTTTTTCCCTACGCACGGTTAGACCGCATAGTTAGACAAACTGTGTGTTAATCGTGCATTAGCTACTACCTTAAGAAAACCCCTACATGACCTCCTCGCACAGTCTCCATAACCGTGCTCAAACCGTGATGAAGCTACTACCTCAAAACTGTGACTATGCATGGTTTCTATTAATATATCTGCATGGTTTAGACAAACTGTGTGCATCTAATTTAGCCCCAAAAACTTATGTAGAGTTCACCCAACTCTCACATACTTCACCCTTAAACTTTATAATCATGATAAACATCAAGTAAAGATTACCTACCAAAAACTGGGGGTACTACATGTTTGGTCACAGACTATTATCAGAGGCGATGGAGGCGTATCAAGGTGTGGATTTTCATACAGGTTTTTTACATTGTATTTTCAAATTCAAGTCTCAAACATTACTTGGATTTTTTTACTCTTTGATTCATAGTGATTTTTTTTGAGTTGCCCTGCGATTTTTAATCTTTGGCAAAGAGGGTTTTCCACGTTAAAATCTGTGTCTCCATTTATTATTATTCTATATGATTTTTCGCTTCACTTACGTTGGAGATTCTCACAATTATTATTGTCACAACTGAGTTTTATTTTGGGGGAAATTCTCTTCGGACCTAACAAATTTCACAAACCCATATGCATGTGTTGATTAGTGGAGGTGATTGCAAGAAAAGTAATTACACCATGTAGAAACAAGGAACCAAATTTATTTCTTTAACTCTGAATTATTTGAAACAAATACAAGAACACCTTATTTATAGGGATAAAAAAATAATAATCAAAACATAAAAATGCAAATGGTCTTCAGATTTGCTGTAGTAGGTGCAGCCTAAGAGTTACACAAAATTGAAGTCATTTAGCCTCCATCACATCAGTAAATTTCGTTGTTGACTCTAGAATAAAAAAAAATTATTTTTTCTTCACCAATAACATACGATTAGTTTTATGGATAAAAAGGTGTGACAAGTCTAAGAAAGAAAAAAAGAGTAATAAATACTTAAATAACAACTTTAGAGTTTACATGCATTATTTCCAAAATTAAAAGCATTTACATTTACTCGTCAATCAGATGAAGTGGGTGCACAAGTGAGGACATGGCAAGCTCCTTTGTCCAACTCTCTGCATTTCCAAACCCATCTCCATATTGGTAGAAAAAATGCGATCCTCGTACGACATTTATGTTGAAACTCAAAAATGGCTCGGTCAATGGAGATGGATCGAAAAAACATTTATTCAACCTCTTCCACCACAGAAGAACGAGACCTCTGATGTGCTCATATGCAGCCTCAAGGGAAGCACCCGTCTCATTCATGTAACAATGAATTGACTTGATAGTGTCACCTCTTTCCACTTCAGCCTACATAGATTAGAAATAATAATTCAGCATAATAGTGATATGATAAGAGGTGACTATATTCTAAACACATGAAAAATAATGAATTCACACCTGAGAAGTTCCCAAGTCGTTAATCATACGACAAAGAATGGATGATGCACGCGCAATGAGGGGAAGGTTACAACCATATTCAAGTTTTTCTTTTGTAGGATGATCTATGGTTAGGAGGTAGCTGGTGACCAAGAGGTTTGGAAACCCTAAACTGACCAATGCATTCTCCATGTACTCTGCCAAAGTCGGTTTGTATCCTTCATGCAACCACCTTTCTTCCTTTATATAACTATTGATTTGATCAATCCACTGATTACAAACATTGAAACTCTTCAAATGAAAAACGGTCACATTGAATAATTATAAATAAAATTAAGAATAAAGGACATGATAATACCAATCCGGCGGTATAAGGAGCGCCATCGAACTTGTTTTCCTTTAAGATCCAATTACCGATTTCATTAGAAGTATTAAACATGGTAAGAAGCGTCATATTAATATTATCTGATAACTGATCCGCTTTAGCAAGATCCCACCTGATAAAAGAAATCATGTGTTAAATATAATATAAAGTTTGTTTTCATTCAAGAGAAAATCTAAAATATATTATTCTAAATGAACCTTTGGACAATATCTGTGAATAGTTGTAATTCCTCTAGTGTTCCATATGCATCATAAATGTCATCAATTGTGGTTATGATAGCGCCCATTTTTGCTTCCATTTCTCGGATTTCTCCAAAATGCGGCTCAAATAGCATGCCAACGGAATACATGTAGCTTTGCATGATACCATTTCTTGCAAAGGGCACCTTATCCATACCCGTGGCGGCCCACCACCTTGATTAACATCATCACAAACATTTTAAATATAAGTGTTAAAATTCTCAAAATCCAAGTAGAGCCATACCTTATTAATCTGCTCATTTCTTGTTGATGTGAAGACTGTACGATATTGAAGTCCAACATTGCAAATTTGATTAAGGAAGGGTTGATGTCTTCATCCTGCTTGTAAACATCAATATACCAACGTGCTTCATATCTTATCGCTCTCCAGTGTAATGGCAAGTCCAAAGCACGCCGCACCATTTTTGCTAACGTTGGGGGAGATATTTCTGTACCGATACTCCTCAATTGATTGAAAGCGAATTTCTGAGCGTGGTCAAGAATGTCGTCACCCTCCCATCCCAAAAAGGAAGCTTCATACATGCTCAGCAACCCTTTTACATCGCACAAGTGCGCTTCAAAGTCTTTCTCGAATATTGCAAAAACATCTGTCATAAAATAATAATAATAATAAAGCTGGTTTGTCACACAAAACCTTGTATATAGATGGTGTGAGGGATAAGTATTACCTTGGGGAACGAATATCCCATTTTCTCGGAGAAGGCGGAAACGAAGGGCAGTGGCATGTAAGCTGCCGGCCCACCAGGAATGTGTGTCGTCGAGACTAATACTTACAAGGGCCGCCTTGAACTCGGTCTCGAAATGGTATTTGATGCCAAGCCTCCTAACAGCGTCGAGGAGCTCCAATTTGGGGAGTGGCTCCATGGGTTGCAGGATTAGAGATCTGACTTGGGCCTTGAGTTTCTCAGCTACCCTCAACTGCCCTTCATCCTGCATGCATCCATGCATCCATGCATCCATGCATCATGCATCATGCATCATGCATCATGCATCATGCATCATGCATCATGCATCCATGACTGAGAAATAAATATAGAGAAATGGTGGTGATGGATTTACCACAGTGGCAGCATCCCCAAGTGAGCGGAGGAAATCGAAGTCCCACAGGTTGGGCGGGTAATTGCCGGATCGCCGCGTCACGGACGACTGCTCCTCCACGCTGCTAACCGGCGATCTGTTGCTGCCATCCATGGAAGATGGCGGCTTGCCACTGCCCTCCGAAAATGAGAGAGTGCGTGTGTACGTTTTGAGAGGAGAGTTGCTGCGCGTCCTTCTGCTTCTCTGCCGGAGTCCTCTATTTGTATACTTTAGCGTAGAGGGGTCAATAATAACGGCTACTGAAAGGAATTTTTATCCTTTCGGGGGCACCTCTGAGGGTAGACGCGTGGCGCGGCTGCCATTCAAACCTGGCTGCCTCCTCTCACGTGGCTTCCCACTTTTCCACATACTTGGCCTCTCTCCAACCATGCATTCACCCGTTTTATTTTTTATACAAGCTTTTGAATTTTTTTTTAATAAGTTTGGGCCCATTTTTTTTTAAATAAGAGAAAAATGCATGGAATGACTTCACCATTTCGGCTTTTTTTTTTTCACACGGGCCAAATATGTTTTGACCCATCGCATACTTCTGCTTCACTCAGAACCTACAAGTGGTATCGGAGGGGTACATAGTTGTTTATAATTATTTAAGATCATTGGTAATTTACACATTCATAATTTAGTTTTTCAATTCAAGATTAATCAGTCTTTTAATCTGAATTGCGAGATCTATTTGTTCCTCATTCGTTTCTCGTAGATCTAATCGAGACATTTAATTTTTTGATTAAAATAAAATCGAGGAACTCACCTGGAGTAGCCAAAGATTCTACCCGGATAACACAACAGTACACGCCGTGTAGTTGCGTTCAATTCAACTAGAGTTAATTCAGCAATTACTAAACCCATGTGCATTAATGATGCACGGTGTAGTTAATTCTTACACTGCGTGTTGACTAGGCATGGTTAGCCGGACTACGCGCTGTGTGGCCCATTGGACATGGTGTGTGGTCCCTTTGTGTGAAATACGAGATGTGTATATAATACACTGCCTACATGACTGGTGACCATGTAACACAGAGTCAACACGACATGTGGCATATTAGACACACCGTGTAATCCAAATTTTCTGAGGCACAAACTGCATGTCGAGTCCCTAGGCGTGTATTTCAGATAGATGGTGAGAGGTGTACATGCCGTGTATATCAGGTATACATGCAATGTACTTTTACCAAGTTATGCAGAATTAAAATTTATTTATTTTACTATGCAAACCTTGAGACATGTACTCGCATGTGGTCATAAAGATGGGACACTCCATGTGATATGTTTTAATATACATAAATATTTCAATGTTTAATTAATATATACATAATGTTCAACATCTATATATCATGTATGAGTCGTATTATAGGTTGATACTCTATGTTCATTGAAGCATAACACGTGTTCGAAAAATCATGTAATTCGTGTAATCATCCGTGAAGTACATGTCATTAATTTACATGATAAATCGTGTATGCCATATGTCACAAGAGTAAGACAGTGTACGAGTATAATACATATTGAGTAAATTTGGATGGGTATTCACCACGTTGCCTTCAAGTTACATTTATGTAAATGGTTAATTTTAAATGAATTTATTTATTTATTTTTTAAATTATAATGGATGAGAATCTCAATGAAATTTGGATAATAATTAAGATAAATGTATTGATTAATTAAAGATAATAATTAATTGATATGAGCGTGATTTATATTAAATAATAACGATTAAAGAATTGGATGCTAGTTTTATTTAATACATAATACTTCACAAGCATGTGGATTATCATGAGCTGGACCGGACCTTTTTTATATTGGCTTCGTTTAATTTATTATTAAATTAAATTATTGGCATGCAGGCCTTCTTTCCTAATTATTATGTAAGGCATGCGTGCCCGTAGTTTATTTTATGTAACCCCACTTTTCCCCTCTCTTACATGTGAGTAAAACGAATATGTAATGGATGGAGCTCCCAAGTTAGTGGAGGCAGTTCAAGTTATGAGCTAAGGTGAAACGAATCCCAAAAGATACATAGGTGGACACGTAGAAAGTTGTAAATATAGACCTCAATTGGTTCAAGGTGTTTCCCACTTAGGTCAACAATTAGTTTATGAACCGCTTCATAAAATAACCATTTGTATAAGCTCATGGTCATACACTTTATTTTATTTCTGTCAGTTGAATGGTTATTTCATTATGGATGTCTTATTGCGATTACATAATTAATGAATTAACAAGCATGCAAGATATTACTAAAATAAACTATTTTATGCGTAAATATTATCTCAAACATGGTTAATTACTTAAGTAATCCCACTTAATATTAACAAGAATTTAATAAAGATAATAATCGGAAATTTATGAATAAAGGATAAAATCCCTCAATGAAATATTAAGTCGATATAGCCTTCCATTACATTGGTTAGAATCAAACCATATTTCAAAGTGCTTGACCAGCCAAAGTTGAGGTGATTTCAATTATTGGGGAACTCTAACATGAGGTTTTGGGTTCACTTAAATTGGTTCACATCAAGGGTTGACTGCTAAAGTAGGTCTTGGTGTAACTGAGAGGAAAAGGTTAGAGAAATATAAATTAATGATTTAATGATTAGGGGAGGGGTCCACTTAGTAGATCAAGGAACTATGAGTTAATGTGGTTGGATTTTGGAATGCTGACCTAAAACCATTCGAGTTTCTTGACCTACCAATGTTGGGGTAATAAAAAAGGGTAATATGGATCCTTACCACTAGGATGTCCAAGAAACAACATATTCTAAAGCCAATGGCGAGGACTATTGGGTTTTGATAAAATAGTGGGAAACTAATAAATATAATATTTATTTATTTTTCTAAATTTTATTAGATAATATTCTATAATTATGCTTGCCCATTTTGTAGAAACACCATTAAAAATGTCATCTAACACATCATTGCAATCCATACTTGAGAAGGAAAACCATCTCACCGACACTAAATTCTAGGAGTGGAAAAGGTGCATACGGTTCATCCTTCACCATCAAAGAAAATTGTTTGTTCTAGACGAACATTTACCATTTGTGTCTGAAAATGAGGCAAGTGATGAAGAACTATCTCTCTATGAGAAACATCTGAATGATGAAACAAATGTTTAGTGTTTCATGCTATCGTCCATGTCTAATGATCTCTTGAACGAACATGATGAAATGGATGCCTAGAGTATGATGTCTCATCTTTAGGATCTTTATCAAGAGAAGGTGAGACAAGAGAGGCATGGGATTTACAATGCTTTGTTTACCACTAATCTTGGAGTGTCTGTGCTAGCTAGGCCTCGTGTAGTCAAGATTATTGGATACATTGAACACCTAGACATCTTAGGGATTAAATTCCCTGACGATTCGCCAAGTGGACAAGGATATGGGGCATGGAAAACCCACATTCCTTATAGTGAATAAGAAGAGGAAGGATAAGAAAAAGGGGGCCAATACTTATAAATAGTCTAAAGCTCCTGAGCACCGTCTTACCAAGAAGAATAAGATCCAAAGGCATGATAAAAAAGGTGGTAGTGTATTTTTCATGTGGCTCCATGGGTTTCAGGATTAGATATCTCACTTTACCCTTCAGTTTCTCTGCTAACTTCAACTGCCCTTCCTCCAACATGCATCCATGCATCATGCATCCATCACTAAGAAATAAATATAGAGAAATGGTGGCGATGGATTTACCACAGCGGCAACATCCCCGAGTAAGTGGAGTAAATAGAAGTCCCACAGGTTGTGCAGGTAATTTTCGGATCGCCACGTCACGAACGATTTCTCCACACTATTAACCGAAGATCTGTTGCTAACTTCCATGGAAAATGAATGCTTTCCCCTTCCCATGAAAAGTGAGACAGTGAATGTGTATGTTTTGAGAGGATATTTGTGGCGGGTCCTTTTGGTGCTCTACCAGAGTCCTCTATTTGTATACTTTAGCATCAAGGGGTAAATAAATAGTGGATACTGAAAGTAATTCATATCCTTTCAGGGGAATATCAAAGGGTTGTCACGTGGTGCGGCTGCCATTCAAACATGGCTACCTCCTCTCACATGGCATCCTACATTCCCACATATATGGCCTCTCTCGAACCATGAATTCAACCATTTAATTTCTTATACAAGCTTTTTATTATTTTAAATATGTTTGGGTCATTTTTTTTAAAAAAATAAGAGAAAAATGCATGAAATGACTTCATGCCTTTGGCTTTTTTTCACATGGGCCAAATATGTTTTGACCCGTAATGCCTTTTTGAAAACCGTGTTAAGGGTCAAAACATATTTGGTCATACCATAAAAAAAAATTATTTAATAAATTTCTAGTAATGAAATTAAGGCTTTTAACGACTTTGCTTTTTTTCCACATGAGCCTCAAACGATTATGGAACAAGTGAGGTCTCATGGGCAATTTGAAATGATCTACATCATCGTCATCGTGGCTCGTCAACATCTTTAATAGTTGGAGATGGTTCCTAAGTAAGAACCCACTCTCCATGGTCAGAACCACCATTTTCCTAAGGCAGACGATCAAAGACATTTTCATCTAAAACACGATATGATAACATCATGTCCCATGTTGTAGCATGGTATGCTACCTAATTAAATACCTCACCATATTCCATAAAAAATATGTGGATAATATGCTGCAGTCGAGTGTGCTCTAAAGATATTCAAATTGGATTAAAAAATGTACAAAAAACAAACTAACGTAAATTTATTGACCCAACAGATCATGAAGCCTTATATTATGTGGTGTAAGATATAGTATAAACTTTAATCTATACCATGTGTAAGGACTAAACAAACAAGGGCCCACCTAACTGGTAGGAGACAAAGTCACCACAACCTCAAGCCCACCTCTAATAGGTTTGGGGTCGTCGACAAGTTCCGAGAAGACATAATGCAAACACTACAACAAAAATAGCTTTACGCAGCGCCACCCTTTAATAGCACTAAAAAAAGATCTATAAAGGGGATACCTTAATCATCACTAAGAAAAAGCACTGATAAAAGGTGTTTTTAATAGCCCTAAAAAAAGCATTGTTAAAAGTACCCCTTTATTGATGTTTTTTGTTACCATTGTTAAAGGGACACTGTTTATCAATGCCTTTTTAGTAGTGATGATAAAATGGGGTCTTTATCAACATATTTTTACTAGCACTAATAAATGGTATATTTCAAAAAAAAAATCAATAAATATAATATATATATATAAATATATTTAAAAGTGTTTTACAACTGCCAACGCCAACACACAACATGTACAAAGATCCTGCAAAATAAACAGGCCTGAGGAATCGACCTCGCGACCTGAGCCCCAAACCCCACCCTCCCTGCCACCCCAGCCACATGTAGGGTGAACATATATAAATATATTTATATTGATATAAATATAATATATATATTTTAAATATGTTTTAGATAAGTTTAAATAGACATTTACACCTAACATATAAGATATTTAGTAAAAAATGGCTTATAAAATATTTCAAAAAATATTATTAATTAATAATTTTCTAATTATTATTAGGTAATAATTATTTAATAAAAATATGAAGAAAAAAAAATCAAAAAATCAATAAAAGATCTAAAATAAGTTGAAAACGTAACTCAAACTTCAAACAACCATAACTTTTGATCTGAGTGTCGGTTTGAGCTCTACCACATATCAAATCAAACCATACAACAACCTCTACACATTGGTGGCAAAGGAGAACCATATTTCACATATTTTGAGGCCAAAAAAGTATCATAATATCTCAAAAACTGAGTTTTTAGTCAAGATACTCAATTTTTTTTATATTCGATGGAATTTCAGCCTCATTTAAGGGGGTATTTTTTACATTTTTTAGTGGGGACTGAATTTATTCCCCAGGATTACATTTTTATTGATATTATGTTTTTGAAATTTTACATTTTTTTCATAATGTACTATTATTTATAATCAAATATATAACAATATATACATATTTTTTATATATTCACCCATAAAAATTTAATTTTATAAATAAATAATTAAACATATTTAGATATAAAATATATTTCTCAATATATAAGGCCTTTCTAAATAAAAACTAATATCAATTTTATTTAGAAGACAAATATATGAATATTTATATACCTATATAATGTGTTTGTGTGTGTGTGTATATATATATATTAGTGTGTGTCGATATTAACAAACTAATATATATTATCTATTTATTCTAACATATGTATATACATATTAATATATAATATCTTTAAATATATATAAAAATTTATTGATATGTATAATTATACTTATAGATACACATAATATATGTGTGTGTGTGTTTGTATGTATGTTGTATATATATATTAATTTAATTAGTTATTTATTCACATAAAATCATATTTTATAAATGTATTTAAAACTAATATTATAAATATATATTAATATATGAATAAATGTATGGAAAAAATATATAACTAAATATATATATATATTAATATACAAATAAATATATAAATATATAAATATATAAATATAACTATATATGTATATATATACATATTAATATAACTGACTATATATATATATCTTAATATGAATATATATGAATATATGAATAAATATAACTAAATAAATAAATATAAATAAATAGATATATCATTAAATGGAGAACGAAACAAGACAGATGAGTGGTAAATGTGCATGTACGCAAGGGAGAGGTCTTGGGTTCGAATCCAAGAGGAGGCAGTTGTGCGCAGGTGAGTGTAGGGGGGCTAGAGCTGTTAAAGGGTGGGGGATGTGTGCCAAGTGCTGTTAAAGGAGTGGCGGGTGTGCGCACAGGTGGGGATTTCTAGTGCTATTGAAAGGGGGGTCAAACACTGTTAAAAAGGAGGTGGGTCTACCCTCTGATTTATACATTTTTTTTAATTTGTTTTATTTTTTTTTGACTTTTATCTGCGTTTTTTAGCACTGATAAAAGAGGATTTTATCAGACATTTTTTAGTGCTGATAAAAGGACTCCCTTTTAATAGCGCCTCGATTATCAGTGATTTTTTAGCCATGATAAAGACTTTTTTAATGATGACAAAACCCTGTTTTGTAGTAGTGAAATTTAAGCCCTTAATCTAGTGTTCCTGTACACACACACACCCAATCATCTCCATGAAATAGTTCATAGGTATAAAAATAATAGAAAATAACATATAGAGTTAACCATAATTTCAAAACCTCTATAAAATACGTCATAATATGACCGAATACTACCAAAGTGTAAAGAGGCAAAATACATGCCCAAATAGATATGAAGTCTCAACCAAACAATAATTGGAATAGAAAATAGCTAAGAGTGCCTAAATCCTAATCTCGATGCCCCATCCACTAAACGCAGTTAATACACCTAAGTATCTCTATGCTCTAGCAAATTCACCACCTATCTCTCCATCGTATACATAAGACACGACACATGCTAAAAAAGCCAATGCAGAGGTGAGTATATTCATACCTAGCAGGACACCTTGAAAACCTAAAGGGGAGCGATAGATAGATACAACAACAGATCAACCCAAGGAGGAGGGAAACCAAATCCAACAATATATATATACACTCAAAAGAAACCAAGACAAGAGAGAAAGGATATCTCCAACTCATAACCCAACATCTGCCTATAGCTCCAAAGGTCCATAGTGGATGTCCATTATCTTGCGTGTCTCTTTGAGAATGTCACAACCTGATTCCATGTGGCCTAAGACACAACTACCCAAACCCCACCTCCAATAGGCTAGAGGCTAATGACTAGCGCCAAGAAGGCATATCACACACATGAGATACATTAGCCTAAAGTACTTGTGCACACACTCACATCCCCAAATCCATATAATGTTGAAATGTAAAATAATGATAATAATGAATGCATACATCTATAATCCCACAATCATAGTACGACATAATGTTTTAGAAAACATGAAAGGGGCCAAATAAAATCCCACCCCAAACTAGAAAGTAAAGTCAAACTTGCTCAGAAGGAGGAAACTACTATCAAATGTAACACCAGTATACACCTCAGTTTATCTATCCTAAACTAAGAACTACCTTATCTTAGTCCTACAAGGATTATATAGAATGGTTCTTCATCTTTATAAGACATGACATGTGCAAGCAGGGCCCATGCAAGGGTGAGTATAACAATTCCCAGTTGGACACCCCGAAATAAACAAATAAAAAGCATCAAGACAAGTCATCTCATCATAGGATATTACAATCATAAAATGAGATATAAAATAAAACATCTAGGTATAATCATAAAATACTTCAAGTCTCAAAGGTCTCAATCACTATCATACATAGTTCCACTGTGAGGATTCAAGGTTACGCTCATCCAAAAGATCTTACTCCACAATCCCTTCCATCCCTGATGGCACTCAACTAAGAAATATCACTCATTGGGTGTCGCTAAGCCGATGGAACACCTCTGACATAAGGTATATCCATGAAGAATCACATTGGAAACTGAGAGGGTTCATCCAAGAAACACACTCCATCAGACTAATACCCCATCGGAAAGATCAGATCTTGATATACTGATAGGGGGTAAACACCCTAGGGCTCACTGGGGGGATACTTGACCCTACTCGAAACATCCTCCTAGATATAAGATCAATGCCTGGGTAAATATTGATCACAAAAATTCCAAAAAATCCCATCTAATTAAACATGAAGGAAATGAGGAACTCTTTTGGCCTCTTAAATGGATAAATTCTCCAAGCTGCTACGATATTAGTCGAAGTGGACTGAGGCAACTCACTCTAGAGTAAGGGATCTCACCAACTCTACACTGATCATCAAGAATCTGTAGAGGGGGAACCTTTTATGATGGGAATGAGATGTCGCACTGGTCCCTCATATGAATGGACCAAGGGAACACACTCAACCAATACTGGTTGAAGGACGCTCAGACAAGCTCACTATGATGCATTATTGAGAAGAAAGAGGAATCCAGCCTGTCCTCAAAGGAGTACACGATGTGTATCACTAAGAATTGTAATTCCCATGTCTCTAAATTGCATAATATGTACTTTTTCTCATTACACTATGTGTCCCAAGAGCACACAACATGTAGAAGTCTCTCTATCACTCGATATGTCGCTCTGCCTGTGCCCGTGTACATCAGGTTGTTCCAGTGTACTTGGTCGTGTCTGAGTACACGACTCTACCCATGTACTTCCTAAGTACATGAGCGTGTACCCCTAGTATATGTCAATATGGTTGGTTAAGAGTGACATGACATGTGAAAAAAGTCACACGACATGTGATACTTATCTCTGGGTAGAAACTCGAGTGCCATGGATGACTGCTCCATGCTGCTAACTGGTGATATGTTGTTGGTATCCATAGAAAATGAAGGATTTCCCTTACCCTCAAAAAATGAGAGAGTGAATGTGTACATTTTAGGAGGATAGTTGTGGTGCATCCTTCTAGTTCCCCCTCGAATTCCTCTATTTGTATACTTTATCATAGAGGGGTCAATAAATAGCCGCCACTGAAAGGACTTATTATCCTTTCAGGGACATCTTTGAGGGTTGACGCACGGTGTGTCTTCCATTCAAACCTAGATGCCTCCTCTAATCTGGCATCCTATATTCCCACATATTTTTCCTCTCTCCAACCATGCATTCACCCATTTTATTTTTTACAAGGTGTTGTTTATTTTTAAAAATAAGTTTGGGACCATTTGTTTTAATAATAAGTGAAAAAAGCATGAAATGAATTCCCGAGATTGGATTTTTTTATTCACACAGGCCAAAGATGTTTTGACCTGTAACACCTTTATAACAACCATGTTAAGGGTCAAAAAATATTTGATGATACCAAAAATAAAAAATTATTTAATAAATTCTTAGAAATGACATCAAGGCTCTTAACATTTTTGATTTTTTTCTCACGCAAGCCTCAAACGATTGTGGAACAAGTGACCTATCACAAGCAGTTTAACATGATCTACATCGTTGTCATTGCGGATCATCAACACATGCATTATCTATAAATGATTCCTAAGTAAGAACCTACTCTCCATAGGTAGAAACATTAATTTCTTGAGGCAGATGATCAAAGATACTTTCATGTAAAACATGATACAATAGCATCATGTCTCACATTGTAGCACGGTATGCTACCTGACTAAATACCTCACCCTCTTCCATATCAAATATGTGGATAATATGCTATAGTTGAGTATGATCTAAAGATATTAAAATTGAATTAAAAAATGTACAACAAACAAACTAATGTAATGTAATTGACCCAACAGATCATGAATCCCTCTGTAGTGTTGTGTAAGATATATTATAAACATTAATTTATACCATGTGTAAGGACCATAAAAACCAGGGCCCACCTAACCATTAGGAGATAAAGTCTCCACAACCTCAATCATGCATCTAATAGGTTAGGGGTTGTCGACAAGTGCTGAGAACACATAATGAAAATGTGAGGCCTTTGTCTAATGTACCTGTACGCACACACCCAACTATATCTATGAAATAGTGAAAATGTATAATTATAAATGACAATAAAATCTAGTATAAACCTTAAATGAAATACCTATAGAAAATACGTATGTCAGAATACAACAAAATACTATAAAAGTGTAAAGAGTAAAAATACACACCCAAATAGATATGAAGTCCAAACCAAACAAAAAACAGAATAGAAAATAGATGAGAGAGCTTGACTCATAATCTTCAAGCCCTGACCACCATACACAATTAATGCACCCAAGTATCCCTAAGCTCTAGAAAAGTCACCACCAATCTATCTATCATTTTCACAAGACATTAAACATGTATAAAAAACCAATGTAGGGGTGAGTATATTCATACCAAGTAGGAAAACCTGAAAACCTAAAGGGGAGAGATAGAGAGATACAACAAAAGTAGTCAACTCAACCCAAGAAAGAGGGAAACTAAATCCAAATATATATATATATATATATGTATATATATATATATATATATATATTCAAAAGAAACACAGAAAATAGAGAAATGATATCTCCAACTCATAACCCATCCCAGGGCGATGAGTCCACATGTAACTCCAAAGGCCCATAGTCGTTGCCCAGTATCTTGTGTCTCTCTCTGAGAATGTCAAGACCTAATTCAATGGGACCCAAGACACAACTACCCAACCCTACCTCCAATACACCTAGTTAAGCGACTAGTGCCAATAAGGCATATCACACACATGAGATACATTAGTATAATGTGCTTGTACACACACTAACATCACCAAGCCCATACAATACTGAAATCTAAAAGAATGATAACAATGAATGTATACATATATAACCCCACAACCATAGCATGACATAAAGTTCTAGAAAACATGAAAGGGCCCAAATACAATCCCATAGAAAACTAGAATGTGAAGTTTGTCCTGATAAGAAAGAGGGAACTGCTATCAAATATAAAACCGATATACACCTCAGTCTGTCTAGACCATACCAAGCTCTACTTGCCACTGGTCCTCTATGGACGTTGTAGAACGGCATGTCATCTACATAAGATAGGTCTTGTGCAGGAAGAACCCATGAAAGGGTGAGTATAAAAATACCTATTAGGATACCCCTAAATAGCCAAACACATAGCATTAAGAGTACTCATCTCATCCTAGGATATGTCAATCAAAAAATGAAACATAAAATATGTTAGAGTTGGTTCCCTAGAACCAACATCTTTTTTACTTTATGATATACTTGTATTCATGGTTTTTGAATATTAATAAACACCTTATCACATCTTTATTGTTCTTATGCGTAACATAGTATGTGATAATGTCCTAAGTGTAGTTATCGCACTAAAAGGTCATTGCAGTTCCCTGCTATGATGAGAACCTGGAAGTGCTACGACACTATTCCAAAATATATGTTCTATAGCCAGATGATATCATTTGAGGGACACAAATGATACTCCCTATTAGGGGTAGGGACTGTTGGATCAATATGATAGACGATACTGATTGTAGTATCCTAATAATGATGCTCAATAACAAGAAGGGGGGGGGGGTGAATTGTATACTTTAAAAAATCTTTCGAACTTTTAAAGATTAAGATGTTTAACTAGGTTAAACAAGGTAATTCACAAAACCTCTAGTTATACATGCTTGTTTGATTCTGGAAATATGATTCCGAAGATGAAAATCTGAAAAAGTGGTTCCGGAAATAAAACTTAACAAAAGTTTACAAAGATAATGATTCTACCTTAAAGCGTATAGAATCTAACTAAATCAGAGTTTACAAGTATAAGGAAGTATAATATAGTTATACTTTCCTCAAAAATCAAAATGCAGCGGAAAACTTGAAACAATACAAGTAACATATTGTAAATCTTTTAACCCAAAGAGAAGGGTATCCAACAAACTTGGATAAAGGTCCCTTGATTTATACTTTCAAAAAAGAATATCTTACCCACAAAAGGGTATGCCCTCGATATGAAGATCAGAGTCTGTCTTGTTATCCCCACAAGCTCTCAACTTCAAGGTAGTCGAAACCTCTGTCTTCCTCACAAGGAAGTCCTCAAACTTTAAGGTAGTCGACACCTCTGTCTTCCTATCCCCGGATTCCCTAAAATGTACTCAGCAAAATTCAAAGTTTCACAAAGAAAAACTGAGCAAGGTGTTTAGTACGCACTAAGCAAGAAAAGTCTCTCTCTAGAAATCACTTTAGCAGCATGTAATCTCTAGTGTCATAGAACCGTTCATCAAAGTTGTTGTGAGATATTTCAAAGGAGCTCCTATTTATAGGCATATTCTCAATGGTTATCTCTCTCCTTTAATGGTCATATTTTTCATTGAAGTTCAGAGGGACCTATACATGTGTCACTCAAACAATGGTTAGTTAGTAATTGAATGCACGACATCATTTTATAACCAAAACATGAGTAAGAAAAAATATGGTTAATTAACCAAAATCAATTATTCAAAATGTAAGGAAATAAAAGATCAGAGTCTAACCAAAAAACTCATTCAGTGTATATAATACAAGGGTATTCGGATTCTATCATCAGAAGAATTCGGAACCTCAATTCTATAGAATTCTGGAGTCTGAATTTCAGGGAATTTCAGAGTCTTGGATTCAGTAGAATTCGGAGTCTGAATTTATAAGAGTTCGGAGTCTAAACATAAAAAAGTTTAAAGTCTGAATTCATAAGAGTTGGAAGTATGAACTTTACAAAAGTTTGGAGTCTGAATTCATAAGAGTTCGGAGTCTGAACTTACAAATGTAAAGAGTCTGAATTCAGAGAACTCGGAGTCTGAACTTCAAAATGTTCGGAGTTTGAATTCAGAGAACTCGGAACATGAATTCAGAATCTGAAAATAGAATGATTTATATCTATGTATGTATAAGATTCCAAGATTTTGGATACGAAACCAAATTTTATACTTAGACAAAATGAACAATGAAAAACATGGTAATGATAAATTTCCTTGGGGAAGGAAAATTTTCCTTAAGAAAGAAAAGCACAGGGTAAATGAAATTTTCCTTAAGATAAGGTGTTTGTGATTTTAAAAACATGAAGGAATGGTAAAGTCATAAGGAAAACTTATTGACTCAACAATATAACCAAATGAGAAGGAATGGAAAATTCATAAGGAAACCTTATTGACTCAACAATATCCCCCATTTTGGAAAGCACAAACATCCTTTCAAAAAAAAAATAGAAGGACTTAGAAAATATTTTCCTAGACTTTGAATACAAAAATTATCTCCCTTAACACATTGGCAATGATGAATATGACTAACTCCCCCTTAGGCTTTGGAAACACTAAGGATCGTATTCTAGAATTCTAGAATGAGACTTATCATTTTATTGAATATGAAAATCTTCATGATGACCCCCCTTAGATAAACTCTCCCTTACATAAGGATATTTCTTCTTTACATAGTATTCTTTTTTCCATTCCCCCCTTTGTGATTTTCAAAAAGGAATTTGAGGGAATGGAAAATAAATTATGGTACCTGAAATATTAGTACAAAAAATCCAAAAGACAAGTGACCAAAAATTCATTATGATAGGAAAAATTTGTACAACAAGGAAAATACAACAAAAGATCGAATTTAAACAAGGTCATCCTTCCTTTTACTTGGGAATAAACTTCTTCACTATGGTCTTTAGATTTTTGAGCTCCTTATGATCTTCCTCTACTTTCTTATGAATCTGATCCCGATCCTCTACTTTCTTCTCTAGGGCCTTGATTCTTTATTCCTGAGTCTTAAGAGCCTCTGCCTGAGCCTTCAAGACTTCCTCTGGATTGACAAGCTTTTCTTCTATCTCAATCTATAGATCTATTTATCTCTTCCAACTTTGAGCAACTGAATACAATTTCCCATTCAGATACTTCCCTTCTTGAATCCGATAATTCTGTTCCAAAGTCAGATTTTCTTCAAAACTGCTTGTGAGATCCTTGATCTTACCATCTTCAATGTCAAATGCCTCCTTGACACTATCTTGGAACACATAAAGATTTCTCATTTCCTATATGGTTTTCCTTGACCAACTGGTAATCTTCCTGCATGATCTTTTATGGGCTTCGTAGTTAATGAAAAAATTCTTGAAATCAGCCTCAAGCTTGACACACTTGTCCATCACTATAGACACTGAATCTAATTTTTGGTTTAAGGTGTGTTGAAGCATAGGGAATCTTGATTCAATGCTGAAAAAAAAGAATAGTCCCCACAAGATTTTTCAAAGACTGTACTACGAAATCATGTCCAAGGGATGATGATTCCAAATCTGAAACTTTTCTTGGTGAGGGTCATTTCTCCAACTCAGCAGCCTTCCTCTTCGATGTTCCACCAACTTTCTTCTTCTTCACAACAACTTTACTAGGTGTATTAACAACCACTTGTTTACCCTTATTAGTTCTCGGAATGGCTTCCTCATTTGGAAATTCATGTTCACTATCAGAAAGCTGAACAATTTTATCTTTATCTACTAATTCTTTCTGAGATCCTGGCTCAGCATCCTATGGGTGTATGAAATGATGATTATAGATTTCTTCTTCAGACAAATTATTCACTTCTTCTTCAACCTTTTTATCTTAAACTTTCTCGTCTTTTACAGGGTAGCCAGATTTTAAGATTCTGCTTCAGAAGTTCAGATTGAGAGATTCTCGGATGGACTTTCTTTCTCATGGAAATATTATACTTGCTTAATCAACTCTGTGGTGTCACCATTACTTTCAACTTCTTCTTCAAATTATTCTACTACTTATACTTCTCTTTATTTGAATTAATCTGGAGTCACAAATTTCTTCCCAGGAGTCTCTGGTAAAGATTCTACCATGAAAGATTGTGATACCGGGATATTTTCAGATGCTTTCTCAGTATCCCTCAGTAGGGATTGAACATTTTCATCTTCAGACATATTCTTCTTCTGTTTCTTTTCTTTCTCTTCCCTTTCCAGATACTCATCTATCTTCTCCTTCAGAGATTTTTCTTCAGCAGGGTCTAAGCCAAACTTGGGCTCCCCTTCTTTTTTGTTCTTCTTATCTTCCCTCCACTTAGCTACTACTTCATCTAGATATTCTTTTTGCATTTTTTGATTTGGGGGTGCTGACTAAACTTCCTTGGCCATATGAGATTTCTTCTTTTCTTCCACTTCCTTCACTTTCCTCTTCCCTACTCCCTTTTGGGAAGTCTCAACCACTTTTTATTTATTCAGAACAACTTCATCCCCTTCTTTTGGAAAATCATAAAATTCTCTAGATTCTTTAGAAAATACAAAATTCATTCTTCTCAAAGTATCATCACTAACCAGCAAGACTTTGAAAATTCCTTGGTTTTGAATTGTAAGGAATTTTGAAAGACTCCAATCACCGAACAATTAGCTTTGAATGAATGGATGGATACATAATGATCTGGGCCTTCAGATTTCCATTCTTTATATTCTCGATCTAATCAAAATATGCTTAACCAAATTGATATTTCTTAGGTTCACCAAAAAATCCAAAATATACATATCACTTTTCTTCAATGTATCCTTGTTACCTTTTCTCGGAATGATGAATACCTGAAACCATAATTCAAGAATCTGGAAATTTGTAGTGAGGGGAACAATCTTCAAAGTCTTAACATCTGTAAGACCGAGGCACTCCATAGCTTTCACCTTAACAAAGCTTCCTTGAACATCTGAAAACTTATGTGAGAAGAACTCTGCCTCTCCCTCATAAGGATCTCCAATTAAATTTTCAGCCTTGGTGTATGAGAGACTATAAGTCTTCCTCTATCTTTTTAAAGAGAACTTATCTCTGCCTTATTCCTCAATAAAACTTACTGACTCATAAAATTATACTAGAAAATCCGGATATGCTAAATCTTGAGCACCTGGCTTCGTTATGAAAACATTATCCCATCCATTAATCTTGATATTTTTTGAGATTATATAATCATACTTGGTGAAGACGTTTGGAAGAACCAACCTTTCTCTATAAACCTGCCACTCTGAGATTGGATTGACAATTGAAATGTCTTTTTGAGAAGATTCTTTGACAGACATTCGGATTTGATCAAGATATGAAAATTTCGGAATGGGTTTAAGTAGAAGGGAAGAACTTCAACACACGAAGGCTTGATATTTGATGTGGGACAACCATCGGGGGGTCTTTTATATAGGTGTTTGAAGTGACAGATTATCTTCCATACCCAATCCAACAGTTGAGAAGCTTTATAATCAGATCTGACGATTGAAAAGATAGCTGCATGGAAATTTTGACGGAATCCGATCTTTTGAGGTTTTAACCGAAACATTCGTATTTAAGGAAAAGAGAATCCGTAAAAATTAAAAACAAAAGAAAATAAAATAAATTAATGGATGATTACTAAAACTCAAGAAAGAAAAGATACCTTTTAGATTTCTAGGAAGATTATTCGTAGTGAGGAAAATTATTTTTTGAAGAACTTTAGATTCAAGAAAAAAAATTTTGATTACGAAATTTTTTGAAAAAGAAAACTAACTACGAAAA
The DNA here is from genome assembly GCA_963277665.1 of Viscum album. Lineage (NCBI taxonomy): Eukaryota > Viridiplantae > Streptophyta > Magnoliopsida > Santalales > Viscaceae > Viscum > Viscum album. Next base: position 196,043,977 of record OY728135.1, on the reverse strand, counting down.
TTTTAGAAAATCTTCATTATGAAAAAATTAGCAAATATTGACTATGAATATATAGAAAATATTCATTAAGAAAAACTTAGAAAATCTTCACTATGAAAATTTAGAAAATCGTCATTACAAAAATTTAGAAAATCGTCATTACGAAAATTTAAAAAATCTTCATTATGAAAATTTAGAAAATATTCATTACGAAAATTTAGAAAATATTCATTATGAAGATTTAGAAAATCTTTATTACAAAAATTTAGAAAATCCTTATTACGAAAATTTAGAAAATATTCATTACGAAAATTTAGAAAATGGAATAAAATTTTAGACGATGAAATTTTTTTTAGACTACGAAATTTTTTTTAGACTACAAATTTTTTTAGACTAACTAAAAAGCAAATGTACTCCCCCTATGAAAAGAAGTTTATTACTTTAAAGAGATAGGTTTCAATAAGAAATTAACAAGGAAAATTACCTTACGGTTATCATTCCTAACTTATATTTAATGTATTCAAATCTATTTGATGGTAAAGATTTTGTGAAAATATCAGAAAGTTGATCTTGCGTTCTGATAAATTGAAGAATGATATCTCCTTTTTGTGTGTGATCCTTAAGAAAGTGATGCCTAATGTCTATGTGTTTTTCACAAAAGTGATGTGCATGGTTTTTACTTAAGGAAATGGAACTAGTATTATCACACAAAATTTGTGTTTTGGTAAAACTCATACCATAGTCTGTGAGTGTGTATTGCATCCACAACATTTGAGCACAATAACTTCCAGCTGCTACATATTCAGATTCAATAGTGGAAAGTGCTACTGAGTGTTTCTTCTTGCATGACCAAGAAAATAATGAATTTTCTAAGAAATGACAAGTTCCATATTCACTTTTCCTATCCATTCTATATCCACCAAAGTCAGAATCTAAAAAATGTTTTAGAATAAAATCATTTCTAGAAGTATAAAAGAGTCCAAGATCCATGGTTCCCTTTAAGTAGTGAAAAATACTTTTCAATGCATTTAAATGAGATTCCTTAGGATTGGATTGATATCTTACACATAATCATATTGAAAACATTACGTCTGGATGACTAGCTTTCAAGTAAAGTAAATTTTCTATCATACCTATAAAAGATGTTTGATCTACTAGTTTCCCAGCTTCATCAAGATCAAGTGAATTTGAGGTACCAATGGGAGTACTTATACTCTTAGTTTTTTCATATCCATACTTTTTAAGAAGATTTTTAATATAATTATGTTAGTATATATAGATACCTTTTGGTTTTTTGAGAAATTTGAAAACCAAGGAAAAATGTCAACTCACCCATCATACTCATTTCAAACTCAGATTTCATTAGATCTGCAAATTAATCCGTTAAAGATTGAAGAGTTGAACCAAATATAATATCATCAACATAAATTTTAACAATCAAAACATTTTTCTTATATTTAATTATAAAAAGGGTTGGATCTACATTTCCCTTAACATAATTATTTTGAAGCAAAAATCCTGTAAGTATATCATACCAATATTGAGGGGCTTGAGTAAGTCCATACAATGCATTGGTAAGTTTAAAAACATGTTCAGGATGTTTTGTATCTTTAAAACCAGGAGGTTGTTCAAAAAAAAACTTCCTCTTGTACAAAAAAATTGAGGAAAACACATTTGAAATCCATTTGAAAAAGTTTTAAATTGAAGAATGCTGTAAAAGAAAGTAGAATACGAATAGATTCAAGTCTGGATACTGAAGCATATGTTTCTTCATAGTCTATTCCTTCTTGTTGATTATAGCATTTAACAACTAATCTAGCTTTATTTATTAAAATGATTCCATTTTCATCATACTTATTACTAAAGACCCATTTTACTCTAATAACAAAAGTTTACTTAGGCCTTTCAACCAAGGTCCAGACTTTATTCCTTTCAAATTCATTTAGTTCATCTTGCATAGATTTTATCCAATCATCATCACCTAAAGCTTCATCAGTTCTTTTTGGTTCTAATTGGGAAAGGAATGTTATATGTTCTATTTCATTTCTTAAGGATCTTTTAGTCCTTATAGGTTGATTAAAATCACCAATGATACCATCACTGGGATGATTCTTAAGAAACAACTGATTTTGGTTTTGTAATACATGTTCATAAAGATAGGGTAGGAAATCTTTTGGGGTAAATGTTTCAGAATAATTTTCTTGGACATTTTCCTTATCAAGAGGATCTTCTATCAAGGGTTGATGATCTGTTTTTGAAAACACATCTAAAGATGTAGGTTGAGGTTGTTTAAAAACAAAAGGATCAATTTCATCAAATTTGACATGTACTCTCTCTTCAACAGTACAACTGTTTTTATTGAAAACTCTAAAAGCCTTAGAAGTTGTGGAGTAGCCTAATAAAATTCCCTCATTATATTTTGGTGCAAATTTTTGTATATTATCATTAGTATTCAGAATGAATACCTTGCAACCAAAAACCTTGAAGTAGGAAAGTCTAGGTTTTCTGCCATTCTATAACTCATAAGGAGTTTTATTAAGAAATGATCTAATCAAAACTCGATTTATAGTATAACAAGCAGTACTTATAGCTTCAGCCCAAAAATGTTTGGCTACAAAATACTCACTCAAAATGGTTCTTGTTATCTCTTGAAGAATTCTATTTCTTCTTTCAACAAAACCATTTTGTTGAGGTGTTCTGGGTGCTAAGAAGTTATGAGTAATGCCTTTTATACTACAAAAAGTTTCAAAATCAGAATTTTGAAATTATCCTCCATGATCACTATTAATAGTTATCAAAGGAAGGTTTTTCTCATTTTTAACATGGGCTCTAAAACTTTTGAAATAAGAAAAATCTTCAGATTTATTTGTTAGAAAATAGACCCACATAAATATATTATAATCATGAACTAAGACAAATACATAATATTTTCCTCCAATGCTTCCAGTTTGTATTGGTCCAAAAAGATCCTTATGTGCTAAATATAATGTATCAGTGGTTGAGACTTCACCTACTGATTTAAAACTTGATTTATGTTGCTTGCCATATTGATAAGAATCACAAACTTTTGAAGAATCAAATCTAAACTCCTGTAGATCCTTAACTAGTCTTTTTTTAGAGAGTTTGCATCAGTTCCTAGGGTTATAGTGTCCCAACCTTCTATTCCACAACCAAGAATGATCTTCCATTGCACTAAAGCAAGGTAGGTCTTGGCTCCTAAGGTCTTCTATGTTTAGTGTGTAAAACTTCTCTTGCCTATGGGAAGAATGAATAAAATCTTCCTTGGAATTGTGTACTAAGCACTTGTTATTCCTAAAATTCACAAGGTAACCTTAATCACATAATTGACTTATGCTAATGAGGTTTTGATTAAGACCCTTAACAAATAAAACATTTGAAATCAAAGTTTTTCCAAGAAGAATGATGTTACCTATACCAATAATTTCCCCCTTAGCATTATTTCTGAAAGTTAATTTTCCTCCTTTCATCTTGATAATCTTTTCAAAGAAGTTTTTGTTACCAGTCATTTGCTGGGAATATCCACTATCCATGTACCAAGTATTACTATTGGTACTTTCCTTAGTTTCCTGAGAATAAGAATGTTAGACTTTCAGAATCCAAATTTTCTTGGACCCGGAAATTTTAGAAAGAAAAAGTTTAGGTACCCATATTTTCTTAGAAAAATAAGCTTTATGAAATCCTAAAGGCTGGGTTTTGTTTAAGGAACAAATTTTTTCCTAGTGTCCACCACACTAACACTTGGTGCAGAATGGAGCACTTTGAGGAACAAAATAATTGTTACTAAAAATCGGTTTTGAACTTGTATAAACAAAACCAGAATTATTCATAAGAGGTCGGATTTGAGAATACATCTTATCAAAAATTTTATTACCTAAGGTAAAGTTTGACAAACACTTCCTCAATGAAAATATTTTTGACTTTAGTATAATAACTAATTTTTTGTCTTTAAAAACATTAGTTTTAGAACTAGAGTTTGTCTCGAAAACATTTTTCTTAGAAATTAATTTTTCTAGATCTTTAGAAAGTTTATCATTATCAGAATTTACTTCCTCAAGATTTTTTGAAATACTTTCAAAATCAAGAATTTTCTTATCAAGATCTTTATAAAGATCTTATATTTCCTTAGTAAGAATAGTATTCCTAGAATTTTCCTTATCAAGCTTTTTCTTGAGTTTTGAATTCTCATTCTCAAGAATCTTAGCAATCCTAGAAACTTTTTCATAGGTAGGTAAAGTATTGTCCTCATCAGAAGAAGATTCTTCATCTGAAGATTCATAATATTTACTATTAATATAGTTAGCATTTAGGGATACATTGGTCATAGATTCAGTATTGTGTACCTTATCCATTAGACAATTATTTTCAATAGGTAGTTTAGCAATTAAAACAAGATTTTTCTGTCCAAAAGATTCGTAATCTGAAGATTCTCCACCAATGGCACTCCGGGTGTCTTTAGCTTTCAAGAATTTCTTAGCTTTAGCTTTATAGTACCTCTTTCTATTTCTCTCAGAATGCTTCTCTTTTCTTTATTTTCTCTTAAGCATAGGATAATCAGGCTTTATATGACCATCCCTTTTCATTCATAACACGTGACTTCTGAATCTTTCTTATCTTTCCTTTCTTTATTCTTATATCTAGATTGAAAGTTCTTATATCCAAAAATCTTGTTCATCCTTCAATAAAGATTGGATAACTCATTTTCTGAAGATTCACTACCACTAGATTCAGATTATATAACAACTTTATTAGATTTATATCTTGTAACTCTCTCCGGAGTCTTGGATTTCATATGATTTGAAGTAGTTGTAAAAGCAACACTCTCATTCCTTATTATTAACATTATCAGCATCTCTCTTCATTCTAGTCTCATATTGAAGAAGAGTTCCAAAAAGTTCATCAAGTGTGATCTGTGTAACCTTTATATTCTTATCTATAGCTGTTCTCTTGGATTCCCACTCATCGGGTATGATGTCTATGATCTTATCCACAAGAGATTCATAATCTAATCCTTTATCACCCATGGATTATAAACTATTGACGATAGTCATAAATCTTTGTTGCACCTTGCATATGGGTTCTCTATAAGGAAATCAAAAACCATGATATTCATCTCTGAGCATGGATCTTCTAGTTTCAATTACTTTGGAAGTTCCAAAGTGTGTAACTTCATGATTCTTCCAAATACAATTTGATGCTTCACAAGATGAAATTTGGCTATATATATTTCTAGTAATAGAACAAATTAATGTATTGCGTACCTTATAATTCAGTTGATATTCACACTTTCTTGATTGGTGAAAGTACTAACTTTTTTGTCAGGGATTTTATATCCTCCAGTAAGCATGAAAAAATTTTATACACCAGTATTGATAATAAATGTATTCATGCGATATCTCCAATATTCGTAATCATTCCCATCAAAAATTGGTGGTCTAGTTGGATTTAGGTTGTCAATGGAACCAACATTGATTCCTTCCATCTTAAAGAAAGTCTTTCCACACAAACTTGTTATTAGTAATGTTTGTAAACTAGGATAAGAATATCCTAAGAAAGTAAAATATAGAACAATGAAAAACTTGAGCAAGAAAAATTATATGTGAATATAAGTATTTCAGAGACCTTCTCTGATACCAATTGTTGGATCGATATGATAGATGATACTGATTGTAGTATCATAATAATGATGCTCAATAACATGATAGGGGGTGAATTGTATACTTTAAAAATTATTTGGAACTTTTAAAGATGAAGATGTTTAACAAGGTTAAACATGGTAATTCACAAAACCTCTAGTTCTACACACTTGCTAGATTCCAGAAATATGATTCCGAAGATGCAAATTTAGAAAAGTGGTTCCGGAAATAAAAATCAACAAAAGTTTACAAAGATAAAGATTCTACCTTAAAGCATATAGAATTTTACTAAATTAGAGTGTACAAATATAAATAAGTATAAGATAGTTATACTTTCCTCAATAATCAAAATGCTGCAGAAAACTTGAAATAATACAAGTAACAAGTATTAAATATTTTAACCCAAAGAGAAGGGTATCCAACAACCTAGGATAAAGGTCCCTTGATTTATACTTTCAAGAAAGTCTATCTTACCCACACCAGGGTAATCCCTTGATACGAAGATCGAAGTCTGTCTTGCTATCCCCATAAGTCCTCAACTTCAAGGTAGTCGACACCTCTATCTCCCGCAGCAAGGAAGTCCTCGAACTTTAAGCTAGTCAACACCACTGTCTTCCTATCCCTATAATCCCTTGAATGTAATCAGCTACATTCAGAGTAGCACGAAGCAAAACTGGACAAAATTTTCAGTATGCACCAAGCAAGAAAAGTCTCTCTCTAGAAATCACTTCAGTAGTATGCAATCTCTAGAGTCGTAGAACTGTTCATCATTGTTATTGTGATCTCTTTCAAATGAGATCCTATCTATAGGCACATTCTCAACGGTCGGCTCCCTCCTCCAATGGTAATATTTTTCCTTGAATTTTGGAGGGACCTATACATGTGTCTCTCATACAATGGTTAGTTAGTAACTGAATGCAGGAAATCATTTTATAACCAAAACATGAGTAAGGAAAAATATGGTTACATAAACAAAATAAATTATTCGAAATGTAAGGAAATAAAAGTTTGGAGTCTAACCAAAAAATTCATTTGGTGTCTATAATACAAGGGTATTACGATTCTGTCTTCATAGGAATTTGGAACATGAATTCTATAGAATTCCGGAGTCTGAATTTCAAGGAATTTCAGAGTCTTGAATTTAGTTGAATTCGGAGTCTAAATTCATAAGAGTTCGAAGTCTGAACTTACAAAAGTTCAGAGTCTAAATTCATAAGAGTTCTGAATCTGAACTTTACAAAAGTTCAGAGTCTAAATTAATAAGAGTTTAGAGTCTGAACTTATAACAGTTCGGAGTATGAATTTAGAGAACTTGGAGTTTGAACTTTAGAATGTTCGGCATCTGAATTCAGAGAACTCGGAACCTGAATTCGGAATCTGAAAATAGAATGATTTATATCTAAGTATGTATAAGATTATAAGATTTTGGATACAAAACCAAATTTTTTAGTTATACAAAATGAACAATAAAAAACATGGTAAGGATAAATTTCCTTTGGGATGGAAAATTTTCCTGAAGAAAGCAAAGCATAGGGTAAATGAAATTTAACTTATGATAACGTGTTTTTGATTTTCAAAACATGAAGGAATGGTAAAGTCATAAAGAAAACTTATTGACTCAACAATCTCCCCAAACAAGAAGGAATGGAAAAGTCATAAGGAAACCTTATTGACTCAACAGAGACTCATAAGACTTTCATGCACCTTCTCATGGTGTACTCTTTTGGTAATGTCTAGTATGGATATTATAAAAACGAGGCCTGCTAGTTGGAAATCCACATTTCTATATGTCATTGGATGTACTTGTCTATAAACATGTGTATTGGTACTTAGAATTTAATAATATTATTAATGATTATTATGAGTCACACACTTAGATGTATAGATGAAAACCATGACGAAAGATGTTCGCGGTGAAGTAGACTATGCTGGGTGTGTCACGAGTAATATTGAATTAATGAATAATGCAAGAAAGGCTTTATCCCTTCTGTTTATTAATAGAATTTAATATCCCAGAAACATTGATAGAAATGATATATCCTAAATAAATCTATGGCCACGGTGTTCTATAGTCAAGTTATATTAACTGAAAGTCAAAGAAAGAGATATCGTGCTCATAGGTTGATGACACTGACATGAAACCTACTCGATTAGAGATATTTAGATAAATGGATTATATTACATGGTAAAAATTATTTTGAGGTGACATGTTGTTGAGGCATTAAATTATTTCTCTGTGGGTGCCTTGGCATGTTCCTAGACGCTAACTTTGGATTTTAGGCTGCTTTGTCTAATGCCACTAAAAAAGAGGCCTAGAAGGTCGCACACTAAGTATATCCAAAATCTTAGTTAAATGATATATTAAAATTTATTATTTAATAGGTTGAATAAATATTATTCCTATACATGGTTTAATAATTATTCATGTATGCTTGATCGCATTTATTCCATCTCTAGTTATCCGAGAGAATATATTGTGAGAGGAATATTAAATAAATTTTTATTTGTTATTTGGAAAATATAATATTTATTTATTTATTTTAGAATAATTAAGTGATATTTATTTAATAAATAAATTGACATTATTCAAAGCCTAATAAATATTTTGGAGGAATGGTGGACTGAGTTAAATGGTTCAATTAGGAATGATAATATTGAATATTATTTAATTAAATGATATTTAATTTTAATTCGTAAGTTCAACGCATGTTGAGAAATAATAATATTTCTCTTATTATTTGACATGGGGTTTTTCTTGGATTAAATAAATAATAAGGCACTTCTGCAATTATTTCATTTTAACCCTAGAAATAAAAATACCCAATTATGTTATTTTCTCATAAGCCTACCCGGTTGTGTACACAAGATTTGGAGAAAAACCACTCAAGCCTATAGAGCTATATTATCCAATAATGATATCAAAAAAAGAGATTAGTCCTCCTCCACCAGATCAAGGAGAATTCTTTGGAAGCGGTTCTTGGGGTGATCAAAGGTGGACGATGCAAGCAGAAGGATCTCCTGTGCTAGTACTCAGAGACTCATTTAGTGACATATGGATATTCATGGAACACATGTGGATCCCCTCTAGAGGAAATCTATGCTTGGTTTCTACAACATAAGGATGGTGCACTACAGATCTGTCACTAGACACATCAATGAAGAAAAAATTCTTTATAGGTAATTGTTTATCTAATTAAATTAATTATAAACAATATTTGTTCATCCTTCTCTCTCGGTTATGGTGCAATTATTCTTTGTCTAGTTCTTTGACTCAATTATGTGGATCATGAAATTTATCATTATATAGATCTCATATTTATCATTTATTTTGGCCAAAATTAAATTTGGGCATCACCCATCGCACGCTTCTACTGCACCTAGAACCTAAAAGTGGTATTAGAGGGGCCCCATAATTATTTATAGTTATTTAAGATCATTGGTGATTTAAACATTTATAATTTAGTTTTTTAATTAAAGATTAATGTTTCCTTTAATCTAAATTGCATGATATATTTGTTCCTCATTCGTTTATCATAGATCTAATCGAGATGTTTAATCTTTTGATTAAAATAAAATTGAGGAACTCATCTAGAGGAGCCAAGGATTATACTTGGATAACATAGCAGTACACAATGTGTAGTTGTGTTCAATGCACCTAGTGTTAATTCAGCAATTAATAAGCCCGTGGGAATTAATGACATGCGGTGTAGTTAATTCTTACACCACCTGTTGATCAGGACATACCGGTACATGGTCAGTCAGACTACACGCCGTGTGGCCCATTTGACATGGTGTGCGGTCCCTTTGTGTCAAAGATGAGCCATGTATTCAATACACGACCTACATGATAGGTGATCGTGTAACACAGAGTCAACACAATGTGTGGCCCATTAGAGATTCCATGTACTCCAAATTCTTTGAGGCACAAACTAAACATTGAGTCCCTAGGCCTGTGTCTCAGTTAAATGGTGAGATGTGTACATGCTATGTATATCAGATCTACATGCTGTGTTCTTATACCAAGTTACATAGATTTAATTTTTTTTAGTTTACTATTCAACCCATGAGACATGTACTTGCATGTGGTCATAAATATGGGACACACAATGTGATAAGTTTTAATATAAATAAATATTTAAATGTTTAATTAATATCTGTGTAATGTTCAAGATCTGTATATCAAGTATGAGTCATATTACAGGTTGTTAGTCTTTGTTCATTAAAGAATAACATGTGACCGAAAAATCATGTAATTTTTGTAATCATCCATGAAGTACACATCATGAATGTACATGATAAATCATGTATGACATATGTCACACGAGAAAGAAAATATACAATTATAATGCATGTTGGGTAGATTTGGATAGGTATTCACCATGTTGCCTCCAAGGTACATTTATGTACAAGGATAATTTTAAACGAATTTATTTATTTTGTTTAAAATTATAATGGATGAGAATATCAAGGAAATTCCAAAATTAATTATGAAAAATTGATTGATTAATTAAAGATAGTACTTAATTGATTTGAGCATGATATATCTTAAATAAGAAAGATTAAATAATTGTATGCTAGTTTTATTAAATGCGTAATATGTTGCATGCATGTGGATGATCATGAGCCAGAAAAAACATTTTGTACGTGATTGTTTTCATTTAAAGTATTATTAAATTAAATTATTGGCATGTGTACCTTCTCTCCTCATTATTATGTAGGGAATTCATGCCTATGGTTTCATTTATGTAACCCCCTTTTCTCCCTCACCTGCATGTGAGTAAAAGTAAAATTTAATGGATAGAGCTCCCAAGCTAGTGGAGGTGGTTCAAGTTAGGATCCGAGGTGAAATGAATCCTAGGAGATACAAGGGTGGACATGTGGAAAGTTATAAACCCAAAACTCAATTGGTTCAAGTTTTTTCTCCCCTAGGTCAATGATTAGTTTATGAACCGCTAGATAAAATAACCATTAGTATAAGCTCATGATCATACCATTTATTTTATGTCTATCAATTTCATGGTTATTTAATTATAGATGTCTTGTCGCGATTACATAATTAATGAATTAATAAGGATGCATGATATAACTAAAATAAACTATCTTATGTGTAAATATTATCTAAGAAATGGTTAACTACTTAAGTAATCCCACTTAATATTAAAAAGAATGTAATAAATATAATAATTAGTAATTTATGCATAATGGATAAAATCCATCAATAAAATATTAAGTTGGTATAGCCTTCAATTACTTTGGTTAGAATCGAACCATATTTCAAAGTGCTTGACCAACCACAGTTGAGGTGATTTTAATTATCATGGAATTATAACATGAGGTTTTGGGTTGACTTAACTTGGTTCACATCAAGGGTTGACTGCCAAAGGACTTGCTGTAACTGAGAGGAAAATGTTGAGGAAATCTAAATTAATGATTTAAGGATTGGGGAGTTCACTTATCAGATCAAGGAACTATGATTAATTGCAGTTAGAACTTGGAATGCCTACCAAAAACCATTCGAGTTTGTTGACCAACCAAATTTGGGGTAATAAGAAGGGTCATATGGATCCTTACCACTAAGATGTCCAAGCAACAAGATATTCCCAAGAAAATGGTGATGGCTATTGGGTTTTGATAAAATAGTGGGAAACTAATAAATATAATATTTATTTATTTGTCTAAATTTTATTAGATAAAGTACTAAAATTCAACCTATCCATTTTGTAGAAACAACATTAAAAATGAAATCAAACCTATCATTTCAATCCATACCTGAGAAGGAAAACCTTCAGAGAGAAACTGAATTCTAGGATTGGTAAACGTGCATACGGCTCATCTTTCCCCATTAAAGAAAATTTTATGTGCTAGAAGAACCATTACTAGTTGCATCTGAAAATGAGGCAAGTGATGAAGAACTATGTCTTTATGATAAACATCTGAATGATGCAAAAAAAATTTATTACTTCATGCTATCATCCATGTTCAATGATCTCTTGAAGCAATATGAAGAAATTAATGCCTATAGTATGAGGTCTCATATTAGGGATCTCTATCAAGAGGAGGAGAGACAAGGGAAGTATCAAATTTCCAATTCTTTTTTACCACTATGCTTGGAGAGTCTGTGTGAGCTAGGCCTCATGTATTCAATATTATTGGATACATTGAATGCCTAGATATAATAGGTATTAATTTCCCAGATTATTTGAATACGGATATCAGAATTTCATCACTGCCCAAGACCTTCTCCAAATTTATTATGAATTATAATATGAGAAATAATGAGAAGAGTCTATCTGAACTTATGACCTTGATTCTCCAAGTGGATAAGGACATGGGGTGTGAAAAAACCTCATTCCTTATGGTGAATAAGAAGTGGAAGGAAAAGGAAAAGGTGAACAAGACTTATAAATAGTCTAAATCTCCCTATCAACATCCTATCAAGAAGAAGAAGATCCAGAGGCAAGGCAAGGAAAATGAGGTAGTGTATTTTTCATGTGGAAAGCTAGGACACTGGAAGAGGAACTGCACCCATAATCATGGGGAAGCTAAAGGGGAATTCGTTATCGAGTAAAATCTTTCCATATCTATACATTTGAAATTATATAAAGCTTTTATTGCTTACATCTATATCCAAATATAGGAACCAAGTAGATTCTGGAAAATTTCCAAAGGAGAGGTGGATCTACGAGCTTCCAGTGGTGAAAGGTAGGATATTCTTTCCATTAGCGACTACCACCTTTCATTGAAAATGAGAATGAATTTGGTTTTATGTGATTGTTATTATGTACCTACTGTTACCAAAAACATTATTTCTGTATCAAGTTAAGATATAGATAGGTTTATTTTCATGTTCAGAAATAAAAGTTGTTTCTTTTATAAGGGAAACATATGTTAAGGTATGGAAAAATTAAATAATGGTATGTATGTATTAAATTATGAAAACCAAGTGTTGGAAATTGATAATTAATCAAGTTCACATGACTCATATAACACCAAGCTTTGGAATCATCATCTTGGTCATGTAAATGAGAAGTGTTTGACAAAACTCTATCAAGATGTCTATTTAGACTCTTCTAAGATAAAACCCCTTGATAGATATCATCCATGTTTACAACAAAAAATGACCAAAACACCATTTGGTGGATAGAGTGAAAGGGCTAGATTGCTTCAAGGATTGGTACACACTGATGTGTGTGGACCATTTCTAGTAGAATATAGAGGTGGATATTATTACTTGATAAATTTTACTGATGACTTGAGTAGATATGGATATATCTACTTGGTGAGGTATAAGTCTGAGTCCTTTGAGAAATTTAGGTAATTAAAGAATGAAGTAGAGAATCTATGTGGTAAAAAGATAAAGAATCTTTGACCAGATTAAGGTGGTGAATATATTAACCAAGAGTTCATCAACTTTCTATGGGAGTTTGGGATTATATATTGACTCACTCCACCTTATACACCATAGTGGAGTGGTGTTAGAGAATAAAGGAACCATAATTTATTAGAAATGGTAAAGTCCATGAAGAGTCATGAAGATATTCTATTATCCTTTTTGAGACATGAATTACAAATTGTGGCACACACATTAAATCAAGTACCAAATAAAGTGGAAATTGTAATTCTCTTCGAGCTACAGAGTGGAAAGAAACCCTTTTTGTCCCATACACATGTATGAGGTTTATAGGTGTTTGTTAAGGCCTTCTTAGGCAACCAAATAGATCCTCGGGGCATGAAGTGTTTCTTTATAGAGTATCCCAAGGAAAAAAAGGGATACTACCTATAAAACCCCTCAAATCAGAAAGTGACTATCTCTAGAAAATCCTTCTTTATTGAGAGGGATAACATCCTAAAAAGGATAGTGGGAGAAATAATGACTTCGATGAAAATGATTCTTAAGATACATAGGAGTTGCTAGAGGAAATGATTCCATAGGTCCCCATGGAAGAAGTAGTTCCTGAAACACAAGTACTACATAGGAGCTCAATAGAGGTAAGAGAACTAGAGAGATATGGTTTTCTGGTCACTGAGGACATTGACTCATTGTTGGTTGACAATGATGAACCTCTCTCCTACTTGGAGACAATAGAGAGCTCATAAGCTAAAAAACACTAAAAACTATGAATTCTAAAATGGATTCCATGTATCATAACCAAGTTTGGGTTTTGGTCGATGCACTAGTGGGTGTAAAGCTGGTTGGATGAAAATGGGTATTCAAGAAAAAATTGGACATAGAATGTAAAGTAAGTACCTATAAAGCATGTATAGTGGCTAAAGGGTTTAAAAAGCATCAAGGAATTGACTATGATGAAATATTTTCACCAGTGGCCATGTTTAAATCCATCAGAATCATACTTTCTATAACAGGTTACAATAACTATGAGATTTGGCCGATGGATGTCAAAACTATATTCCTTAACAGGAACCTTTAGGAAGATTTCCATATGACACAACCAGAAGGGTTTGTGACTCTAGGTGATGCCAAAAGTATTTTCATGTTGTATAGATCTATTTATAGATTGAACCAAGAATCTAGGTCATGAAATATTCGACTCAATAAATATATAAAATAATTTCATTTCATTAAGAACGAATGTGAGACGTGTGTTTACAATAGTTTTAATGGGAATGTAGTTGTTATCCTAGTAGTATATGTTGATGACATATTAATTATTGGAAATGACATACCAGTCTTACAATCTATTAAAAACTAGCTAAACAAGTGTTTCTCCATGAAGGGCTTAGGTGAAGTAGCCTATATTATAGGGATCAATATCATTTGTGACAGATCATAGAGGTTTCTTAAACTATGTCAAAGTACATATATTGAATAGATACTAAAGATATTTAGTATGGAACAATCCAATAGGGTATTGGTTCCAGTTTCACATTGTTTACATATTTCTAAGAAAATGTTTCCTCAGACACAAAAAGAGTATGAGAGAATGAGTAAGATCCCATACGCTTCGGTGATAGGATCAATCATGTATGCCATGTTTTGTACTAAACTTGATGTTGCCTATGAACTGACCATGGAAGGAAGATATAAAGAAGATCTTGGAGAACTTCATTGGAATGATGTTAAGGCTATATTTATGTATCTAAGAAGAACTAAGGATATGTTCCTAGTGTATGGAAGAGATGAGGAGAGGGTCATCAAGGGTTATATTGATGTTGTTTTTTTAGACAGATCAAAATGATCTTAATTCACAATCAGGATATGTTTTTTGTCTCAATGGAGGAGCTATGAGCTGGAAGATTTCAAAGAAGTTAGTTGTCACTGATTTTTCTATGGAGTCCAAGTATATAGTAGATTATGATGCAGTGAAGGAATTCATTTGGATTCGAAACTTTTTCTAGGACATTGATGCAATTCCTAGTAGTAAAGACCCTATCACATAGTATTGTGATAATACTGTAGTGATGGATATTGAAAAATAGTCAAGGTAACACCAATGGACAAAGTATATAATCTGTAAGTATCACCTCTTGAGGGATTTCTATCAGAGGGGTGAAGTTGTAGTGAGAAGAGTACCCATGGAATATAACATGGTGGACCCCTTAGCTAAAGGCCTGTCTCAGCAGAAGCATGAGCATCATGTGAGAGCTAGCAGATTGAAGGTTGTTAGTAGTTGGATCTAGTGAAAGTGGGAGTCTATTGGAGTTTGTTCCCCCAAAAATCTTCTTTTTTTACTTTATGATAAAATTGTATTTATGGTTTTTGAATATTAATAAACTCTTTATCACATCATGATTACTCTTCTACATAACATAGTATGTGAAAATGTCCTAAGAGTAGTTGTCACACTAAAAGGTCACAGTAGTTCCCTGATATGACGAGAACCCGGAAGTGCTATGACACTATTATTAAATATATGTTCTATAACCATATGATATCATTTGAGGGACACAAATGATACCAGATATCAGAGCTAGAGATTCATATGACATTGAGGAACCTTCTCATGGTGCATGACCTTGGTAATTTCTAGTATGGATATTATGAGAATGAGACCCACTAGTAGGAAATCTACATTTCTATGTGTAATTGTATGTTCCTATCCATGGACATGTGTATTAGTCCTTAGACTTTAAGATTATTATTAATGAGTATTATGGGTTTCACACTTAGATGTATTGAAAAAAACTGTGGCGACATATGTTTGCAGACAAGTAGGATATGTTTGGTGCATCATGAGTAATATTCCATTAATGAATAATTCAAGAAAGGATTTACCCCTTCTATTCATTAACATATGTTAATATATTCGGCCCTTTGATGGAAATGATATAGCTTAAATAAATCCTTGTCAATGGTTTTTTATAGGTGTCATTACCCCCTCCCCAAAAACTGTACCACTCTTGGACCGACAATGGGAGAAGAGAGATAATGACACCCAATTCCCTCCTCCAGTAGGACCTTGGTTGGCGACTAACACTAAGGGTATAGTAAACACATATATTGGAAAAATTACCCTCTAATAGAACACTTGAATGAGAGAGAGAGAAGATGGAAACCAACCAACTCCTTTATAGACCACACAATAAAAGAAACCCAAGTACACATATGTAATGTCATGCAAGAACTACTACCACTAAAAGGGAAAACTGTATGTACCAAAAGAAAGGTAAAGGTGATAGTGACCAAGAAGCCCAAACAACTCCTTTAACCCACTAGATAGTAGTAACCATCCTGATCTCCAACATTCTCTAACTAATATGAAAAGTAGTTTATATATACATAGGGTGAGTAGAACAGTATACTCAGCAGGATTCACCCCGAAGCCTCTCATATAGAAGTAAAGAAAGCATGCTAAAGCACAGTGAACAATAAGTGAAACAAACTCCTCACCTAAACAGATATACTAAGTTCCCAACATCACCATGTATACTCTAACCATGTATCACATATAATATAATATTATATATTAAAGAATATCAAGGGAACCCTGCTACCACTTCCCCACTTGTTTTCCACTTTTCCCCAATGTTGCACATCATGAGAATCTCTCTTAACAAAGGCTAGCCTAAAGACACCAAGTCAAAGCACCACAACATTCACCTCAAGAGTTAACATGCACCTCATGCATCACACCACTAAATCCAAACAACCAAAGTAATAAGGTAGTTTCTGAGAGCCGCCACAGCTCGCACAATGTATAAAAAATATCAAGTATTATACCTCAAGCCATCACAACCCATACATTGAGTAAGGATGCTCAAGCCATCATAGCCCATACACGTTGTACCTATAGTATCCCATAAGAAACTATATCCAGAATATATGTGGGAAAAATAAACACAAGCCATTGAAACCCTCTATAGACATATATAGGGAAAACTAACGACCTTTCATACCATCACAAGTAACTACCAAGAGAAGAGAGCAAGGCCATAGGGGGTGGTAAGCCAACCATCCTCCCAACGGGATATTAGGGAAAACACCCCCAGGGCTTAGAATCCATAACGTTTCAGTTTACCTAACCAACAGTGTGGAGTAGCGTAAAAAAACACAAAAAGTATATGATATAATATAGCTCACAACCACACTGTGGGCACAACCTAGTCTTAGAATCAAATACTACTAACATCTCTTGGACTCCCAATTTCCACTACTAAGATGAGATATCCTATAAGAACACAACCAAGTGCTATATTAAGTTACATTATCCCTTTTTATAAGGTGAACTTTAGGTTAATTAATTATTTAACTATTAATTAACCATTACCATTTCCCACATCACATTCCATTAACATTAGTATTAAAACAAAGTCCCATGCCCTCTAGTCACAACCAAACCGAGTCCACAGATTCTCAGAATCACAACCTCAGCATTGTATCCCAACAAGATCCATCCACATGGGTTAAACAATTATTCATTTATTAAAAAAAATACCACTATCCATGTTTCCATATTTCAAGGTATTCTAGGAAAACAACCTAATCTAGCAAACACAAGGGGCTCAACTTGGTGGGTAGATGAACTACCCATCGAGTCTTTTCCACCTATAGTAGGAGCATAGACTCATCCATTCTCGATAATCTAAACAAAAAAATCACATGGCATACCCCCATGTATTCACCTATTTTGGAAGGAGAGTAAGAAAAACAATTTGTATCATGAAATGGAGAAAGTAAAATAGATAAATAAACAATATATACAACAAGCATCAAACTTCCACATCAATGAGTAAGCCCAACTTCAAACCATTCCATCATCTCTGGTGCCCTCCCCGACACCACATGCATAAAACGAAGCATCTTTACACTCTAGGCATCAAGTACTACCATAAAAACTGGGAATCCCTACCCCATGCACCACAACATCCCTTCAGGATCAGTCATCCCAGCCGCACGTCACATCGGGGAATCCCTGCCCCACATACTAGAAGTCTCATATCTAGATCACATCACAAGAAGCAAGAAAAAACATATCAATGAGATCTTGCCCCTAAATTAAGGCATTTATCATTTATACACAATGAGCTATCATGGCTCCAAAGTTCAAGGAACTTGGACTTTACAAGAAAATGAGAAACTCATGCCTTATAAGGGCATTATATTTTTCACACAACCGGTTTATATTTCATATTGAATTAACCAATTAATTATACAAAGGTTCCAACTATGAGTAACCTATACAACAAGCTATGATAAGCTATCACAAATTAATTAACCAATTAATTTAGAATGACTTTAATTCATTTATGAAAAAGTATCAACATGCTTCAAGTTCATTAACCAATTCCATTAAACATGAATATCTACATCAATTTGATTAACATCATATTACAACAACAATAACCAGATTCATTAAACATGCCTATTTAACCAATTAGACAATTAATTATTAATTAATTTTGGATTTATTTTCTTTACTAGTTTCTATCAAGAATGATATGCTAAGTCAAGCAAGGCATAAATATCACACTATCTAGAAAATCAAGAGGCAAACTGTTATCACTGTATAAAGCGAAAACATCACTAAATGATTGATACCAATTCTTTAATCTGGTTTAAGTATTTAATTAGGTCATTTCCATTTCGATCTAAGGGATAAATCATGTTATCTCTATGATTTCATGTAACTAAATTTTTGAGCATCAAATACCCTACCTTAAAAGATTTTTGACATTCTTTGAATGAAAATATATCCAATCAATGGATCAAGATCACCTCTCCCACAAAAACAGCATCCACCCGAGGACACCATTGCACAACCACACCAACCAACCACCAAGAAAACTACATTAGAACCATGGATATCACGCACCATCACATGGAAAAGATAAATGAGATGAAAAAGATTGAATAAATCATATGAATGAAGGTAGATCATACCTTATATCAATGATGGATCTATACAGATCGAAGGAGGGAGATATGTATCGTTACATGATGAAAGAATCCCTAGAGCACTGAAGAGAGGGTCATTGGGTTACTTGGGGTCGAGGGAGTGCCATTGTATCCATAGGTTTTGACAAAAATGAGCGGCTAGAAAACAATTAAAACATACAACGTCTGGGTATTACATGACATGCAATCCGCTTTCACGTTGTGTAATGACTCGAGGTTGAGTTCTGCTAAAAAATGTGTCGCCTCTCAATTATATTTTATTTTTCAAGACCTGAAGTATTTCATGCTCTAAATCCATCTTTGACACCATGTAGAAGTCTACATGTTGTGAAGCCTTCCAAGACAACCCGTGAAATAGGATTTCACATTGTGTAATACAGTTACATGACGTGTAATCCACCATTTCCATATTTTACTTAAACGAAATCCTCAAAAATTCTTCCAAGCCACCTCTGAGCACTTAAATAATCAAAATCACGCAAAGGGTTGATGCAAATGGATCTGATCTCTTACATCAGATACCTCTCAAAACATTCTTGTCCTAAAGAATCCAAAACCAACCTATAAGGGAAAAAGGTGGTCATACGAACTACCACCTAATGAGATACCTCTCAAATATTTTTCCACCATAGGAGCTCACCACCTCACTAGAGGAACTAGAAAAAAAACCACATAACAACCACAAATAGCTCCTAAACACTATAATGAGGTAGATACCTCTCAAAAGAGAGAAAACCACCACCAACAATAAGATAAATCCATCTCATAAATGGAAAGGGGTCTACAACCACCAAACGAACAATGTTACAATACAAGAGATAAACATTAAAATAATCAGGGTAGTGAGTGTGTTTCTACGACTCACGTTTTTAGGTATTCTCTTACATGACACCATTTCACCACAAGACATGAACTAATGGGATAAAATTCCCATGAAACACCTCCTCCTTGAAGTATTGAATATCTATAGGTTGCTCCTCAAAGGGCGTATCATCATCAACATCGATCTTGGCCCAATACATTATGTGGGAGTCATCATGAAGATAATGACAGAGCTGCAACATGTGAAAAACATATTGTATCTAGATCATTTGTGGGGGAAGTTCTACCCAATAAACCACGACTTCGACATGATCCAACACCTCAAAAGTACTAACAAACTAGAGGAAAATCTTACTCCCATGACCAAACCATCACTACCCATGATGTGGAGTCACCTTTAGAAACATGAAATACCCAACACCAAACTCCATAGGTCTCCTCCTATGATCAAAATATGACTTATGATTATCTTTCACTACCTTTATCCACTCAAGAATCACCTGAACCATATCTATCATATTATGTACAAGTTTCAGACTGAGAAATGCTGACTCTCTGACCCTAGTCCAGCATAATAGAGAACGAGAAGGTCAGACATACAATGATTCAAATGTCCCCATACCGATGGTGGAGTAGAAAAAATTGTTGTAAGAGAACTCTACCAATGGTAGGTGACTCATCTATAAACCTCCAAAATACTAAACATAAGAGCACTACATGTCTTCAAGGGTTTGGATGGTCTGTTCTGTCTAACCATCCATCTGTGGATGAAAAGTAGTGCCAAGGAATAAATCAAAAACAAAATAATGTTATAGACCTATCCATACCTTGGAGGTAAAAATAGGATCTTGATCAAAAATTATCATCCTTGGGACTCTATGGATCCTCAACACCTCCTCCAGATACTTCCTTGACAAAATCTCCACCGATCTCGAATCTTTGATCATTATAAAGTGGGATGATTTCAACAAATGATACACTAACACCCATATAGAATAATATCCTCCTTGATATTATGGAACATCTAATGGATGGAGAAACCCATAGGGAACAAAGTGCTCAACCTCTACCTTCTGGAAAACCAAACATCGAGACACAAACTCCGAAACAACACACTTTATCCTAGACCACCAAAACCAACTCCTCAAAGCTCAATAAATATTTTTTACACCAGAATGTAATGACTGGGTTGAACTATGGAACTCTCTAAGAACCATCTGATGCATCTCCAAAAGAACAAAAATCCTTAGTTGAAATAATAGTCAATGTTTTTCATCTTCAGACCAACCATCTCACACATCTCTAGTTGTCACTGATTTTACAGCGGAGTCTGAGGTTATAGAAGATTCTGATGCAGTGAAAAAAGTTATTTGGATTCAAAACGTTTTCTAAGATATTGATGCGATTCCTAGAAGTAAAGACCCTATCACATAGTATTGTGATAATACTGCATCCATGGATCTTGAAAAAGTGTGATGGTCACCCCAAAGGACAAAGAATATACTCCGGAAGTATCACCTCTTGAGGGATTTATATCAGAGGGGTGAAGTTGTAGTGATAAGAGTACCCATGGAATATAATGTTGTGTACCCCTTAAATAAAGGCTTATCTTAGTAGGAACATGAGTATCATGTGAGAGCTATCAGATTGAAGGTTTTTAGTAGTTGTATCTAGTGAAAGTGGGAGTCTATTAGAGTTTGTTCCCTAGAACAAACTTATTTTTTACTTTATCATAAAATTGTATTCATGGTTTTTGAATATTAATAAACTCCTTATCTCATCATGATTACTCTTATATATAACATAGTATGTGATAATGTCCTATGCATGACCGCACATCATTGGGCATGAGCGACAAACTAAAATTTATAACCTACTTACTACTTAGGACAGTGGAAAGACAGGGTTGAACCACAGGGAGGCCTCATGTTGTGTTTGGATATCTAAAAAAAACAAATAAAAACACACAAAAACAAGCAAAAAAAGTTGGTGGTGGTGAAGTGGAGTGACTGAGAATCAGTGTGTGAGGGAGTGAAGATGAACTGGTGAGCGCAATGAAGGGGGTAGACAGAACAACAAGGGAACTTGTGGTGAAAACAACCAATAGATGAATAGGGGAAAGGTCCACTGGCCGATTTCAATATTGACTACTCTGGTTCATGCACTAAAGTTTAAGAAATATGAATCTGACTTAAATTCACTAGCCAGATTTGTCGTCTGGATAATTTGCGATGAAATAACTGTTACTGTCCTTCGACTATAAAATTCATTACATCCAATGGCGATGAAGGTCAGATGTCACTAGGCTCAAATTTTCAGTTGAGTTCAACATGTCTCTCTCATTTGATCGTGAATCATTTGTCAATGAGTCCCTCAGATTCAAATAGTTTTCATTAAGATTCAATAAATATCGATTTTCACTCGACCTTGTTGTTTTGAAATTAATTCCCTTTTGCATATAGTAAGAGATACATCCATAAATTGACACACTGCATGAATCAAAATAAGAAAACATAATCAACTTGATTATCTCCCCTAAAGGAATTTAACTGGACATAACAGTTTGTTTCAATGAGAAAATAGAATTAGAATCAAAGAAGTTCATATTGAAATGAGATGCAGAAAAATAGATCATAAGAAAAATAAGGATGTTCATCTCCCTTATCGATATCTCGAGAGTTCTAATTCCTGCTGCTCAATGGTGGATGCGATGCTGGAATGCGCTCGATGTCCCGCCCTAGGAATCGAGGTATGAAATGCACTGATCTGCTGCTCTCAGTACTCCAATCTGATTCCGATGTGAGATGGTGAAAACTCTAGAGATCACTTGATCCTCTCTCGATGGATGGAAGTGCAATCCAAATGAAGTCTCTATCGAGATGTGTCGTTCAGTTCTATTGAATGCCTCCTCCTTTGATGTTCGCTCACCCCCAAGTCTGGATCCTAGACCACTCGCACTCCGCCCTTCAGTGTCTAAATGATCTGCTTCCTATCACAAATGCTAATGACCAGTAGAAATCTCTGGAATCTCACCCAAGGTATTCCCTAGCCTCCACATGGAGCTTTCACTATGCTACTTCCTCCGCACTTGTCATCGGTGTAGTTTCTCCTAACTGAATGAAAATGATGTGTGCCCGGCGAGCTACAATCTTTCCTCCACAAATCAGCAAATCCATGTGGTGCGCTTTTATGTGCACGTCCCCAGCTTTTTTAGTTAACTCTATGTAAGTGCATACAACCCCCCTGCAACAAAACAATAGAAAACGCGACAAACACAAATGAGCCCAATAAAAAGTAACTGCTATTTATAACTAAAAAAATTTATACACTATATATTAATATCACTACTTAAAGTTAATAATAATAACAACTTATTAATATGTATATATTATAATTTCTAAATTATTAGTAAAATATATTTAATAATTATTTTATTTAATTAATACATATATTATTATAATATATAAAAGCTATATTCTATTTATTATTAAACCTATAATTGATATTGCATAGTATATAATATATATATATATATTATATAATATATTACGTTATATTAAAAAATAAAATAAAATAAAAACTAAAAAAGAGAAAATAAAAATGAAAAGAGGGGGGGGGGGTCTGTTCTGTTCATGCAGAGAGGAAGGAGAAGTGGAAGGGGGGCCGAGGGAGCTGATGGAGGTGGAAAGGGCTTCGGGCTACAGTTCAGGGAGGTTTGGCTAGCAGCGCAGGGGATAGAGGAGGTGAGACCGGTTCGAGAAACGGTGGCATCATGAGTACTGAAAATGGTGGCTGGGCAATGATTAGTGAAGAGGTGTGTGGGGGTGAAGGAAGCACCATGAGTGAAGCTCATGGTGAAACCATTAGTGATAGGGTAGAACAGTGAGACAATTGGGTGGGGGATACGGTGGCACCATGAGGTGCGAAATAGTGGCACCATTAGTGATGCTCACGGTGAGACTGTGAGGCTAAAATGGTAGGACAATCAAGAGGAATGGTGCCACCGTGATACCTGCAAAAAAAAAATTAAATTAATTAAAATTTTAACACAACTAAAAAATGTTTAATGAGTCAAATTAAAAAGAATAAAATTAAAACTAAATAAATAAGATAAAATTAATTATGCTTTATTAAAAAGTATTAATTTATTTGTTTTCAAAACAAATTAATTCTAGAACTTATTAAAATAGTTACAATTACTTGATTAAATTAATTAACCAATTAATTAAAGAATTAATTAAATTAAAGAATAAAAATATTAATTGAATAAGATTAAATTGTTAAAACTAATTAAATTATTAAATGACTAAAAACTAAAATGAGTTATTTATTTACAATTTAAAGAATAAAGAATTAATTAATTGAATTAATAAATTAATAAACTAAGTGGAATGAAAAATTTGCAAAAATAAAAGAATAAATAAATAAAATTCAAATTCATAGGGATAATTTAATTTTTGAATTATTTAAAAAACACAACAATGAATACTAAAAACACACTATTTAAACTACAATTGACTATTTTATACACCATATTGAAAAACACAACAATAATCAATTATTTACTAAAAAAAATTTTGGTTCAAAAAAGAAAAAAACAAATACAAAAAGGATGTGGAAAAGAGTGTGAAAACACTGCCACATCACTCTAAGAGTTGTTGCCACACCAAAAGTTTACAGAAGTTCCCCGATAAGGCGAGAACCCGGAAGTGCTATAACACTATTCTTGAATATATGTTCTATAACCAGATGATATAATTTGATGGACACAAATGATATAGGTTATCGGGGGTGGAGACTCATATGAATTTGAGGTACCTTCTCATGGTGTATGACCTTAGTAATGTCCAGTATGGATATTTTGAGAACAAGACCCACTGGTAGGAAATCTACATTTCTATGTGTCATTGTATGTTCCTATTGGTGGACATGTGTATTGGTCCTTAGACTTTAAGATTATTATTAATGAGTATTATGAGTTACACACTTATATGTATTAACAGAAAATGTAGAGACATATTTTTTCATCCAAGTAGGATAAGTTGGGTGCATCACGAGTAATATTGCATTAATTAATAATTAGAGAAAGGATTTATATCTTCTATTCATTAATGAAAGTTAATATCTTAGGCCCTTTTATGGAAATGGTATAACCTAAAAAAATCCTTGTCCACAGTGTTCTATAGGTGTCACAACCCCCTCCCCAAAAACTGTACCCCTCTTGGACAGACAATGGGAGAAGAGAGGTAATGACACCCATTTCCCTCCTCCAGTAGGCCATTGGTTGGTGACTATAACTGAGGGTATAGTTAACATATAGATTGGAGGCATTACCCTCTAAGAGGCCACCTTAAAAAGAGATAGATAAGATAGACACCAACCAACTTCTTCATAGACCACATAATAAAAGAAAACCAAGTACACATATGTAATCTCATGAAAGAACTAATACCACTAAAAGAGAAAACTATAAGTACCTAAAGAAAGGTAAAGACGACAGTTACCACGAAGCACAAACAACTCCTTCAACCCACTAGCTAGTAGTAACCAGCCTGATCTCCAACCTGCTCTAACTGACATGAAAAATAGTTTATATATACGTAGGGTGAGTAGAATAGTATACTCAGTAGGATCCTCCCCGGTGCCTCTCATGTAGAAGTAAAGAAAGCATGATAAAGCATAGTGAACAACAAGTGAAACAAACTCCTCAACTAAACAGATATACTAAATTCCCAGCCTCACCATGGATACTCTCACCAAGTATCACATACAAGAGAATATTATATTTTAAAGAATATCAAGGTAACCCCTCTACCACTTCCCCACTTGTTTTCCACTATGCCCCAATGTTGCACGTCCTGAGCATATCTCTCAAAAAATGCTAGCCTAAAGACAACTAGGCAAAGCACCACAACATTCAACTCATGCGTTAACATGTACCTCATGCATCAAAACACCAAATTCACATAACCAAAGTAACCGTGTAGTTTCTAGGAGCCACCACAGCTCGTACAATGTATAAAAAACATTGGGTATTATACCTCAATCCATCACAACCGATACATCATGTAAGGATCCTCAAGACATCACATCCCATACATGTTGTACCTATAGTATCCCATAAGAAACTATATCTAGAATATTTGTGGGTTAAATAAACAAAATCCATTGAAACCTTCTACACACATATATAGGGAAAACTAACGACCATGCATACAAGCACAAGTAACTACCAAGAGAAGAGAGCCAGGCCAAAGGGGGTTGTAATCCAACCATCCTCCCACAGAGATATTTGGGAAAACACCCCCAGGGGTCAGAATCCAAAAGGAGTTAGTTTCCCTAACGAATAGGGTGGAGTTGTGTATAGAAACACAAAAATTACAGGATATAATATAACTCACAAGCACACTGTGGGCATAACCTAGTCTTAGACTCAAATACTACTAAATTCTCTTGGACTCTCTATTTCCACTGCTAAGATGAGATATCCTATAAGCAGATAACCAAGAGATATATTAAGTTACTTTATCCTTTTCTATAAGGTGAACATTATGTTAATTACTTCTTTTACAAGTAATTAACCATTAGCATTTACCACATCACATCCCATTAACATTAGTATTATAACAAAGTCCAATCCCTTCCATTCATAACCAAACCGAGTCCACAGATTCTCAGAATCACAACCTCAACATTGTATCCTAGTAAGCTCCAACCCCATGGGTTAAACAATTATTAATTTATTAACAACATTACCACTTTCCATGTTTCCATATTTCATGGTATTCTATGAAAACAACCTAAGCTAGTAAACCCAAGGGGATCAACACGGTGGGTAGATGAACTACCCATCAAGTATTTTACACATATAGAAGGAGAATAAACTCATCCATTATCAAGAATCTATACACAAAAATCATGTGGCATACCCCCACATCTTCACTAATTTTGGAAGGAGAGTATGAAAAAACATATGTCTCAAGAAACAGAGAAAGTAGAATAGATAAATAAACAATAGATCCAACAAGCATCAAACTTCCACATCAACGAGTTAGCCCAACTTCAACTTCTTCCATCATCTCTGGTGCCATCCTTGACACCACATGCATAAACCAATGCATCTCACCATTCTCAGAGTCAACTACTACCATAAAAAATAGGACTCCAAACTCCATGCACCACAACAACCCATCATGATCAGTCATCCCAACCTCAAGTCACATTCGGGCCTCCCTACCCCAAATACCACAAGTCTCATATCTTGATAACATCACATGCATCAGGAAAAAAACATATCAATGGGATATTTCCCCTAAATCAAGGAATTTAACATTTATACACAATGAGATCTCATGGATACAAAGTACAATGCACTTGTACTATACAAGAAAATCAGAAACTCTGGCCTTATAAGGGTATTATCTTTTTCACACAACCGGTTCTTATTCCATCTTGAATTAACCAATTAATTATTCAAAGGTTCCAACTATGAGTAAACTAAACTATAAGATATCATAAGCTATCACAAACTAATTAACTAATTGATTTAAAATAACTTTAATTACTTTATGAAAAATCATCAACATGCTTCAGGTTCATTAACCAATTCCATTAAACATGCATATCTGCATCAATTTGATTTACATCAGATTACAACAACAATAAGCAGATTCATTAAACATGCCTATTTAACCAATTAGACAATTAATTTTTAATTAAATCTAGATTTATATTCTTTAACAGTTTCCATTAAGAATAATATGCTAAGTCAATCATGGCATAAATATCACACTATCTAGAAAATCAATAGGCAAACCGTTATCACTGTATAAAGAAACAACATCACTAAATAATTGATACCAATTCTTTAATCCGGTTTAAGTATATAATTAAGTCAATTACATTGCGATCTAAGGGATAAATAATGTTATCTCTATGATTTCATTTAAATAAATTGATGAGCATCAAATCCCCTACCTTAAAAGGTTGTTGACCTTCTTCGCACGATAATAGATTAAATCAACGGATCATGATCACCTCTCCCACAACAACTCCATCCACCCGAGGACATCAAAACACAACCACACCAACAAACCACCAAGAAAACTCCATTAGAACCATGGCGATCATGAACTATCACATGGAAAAGAGAAACAAGAGGAAACAGATCGAAGAAACCACATGAATGAAGGTAGATCATACCTTATATCAATGAAGAATATCTACGGATATAAGGAGGGAGAAAGGGATTATTACATGATAATAGAATCTCCAAAACGCTGAAGAGAGGGTAGTTGGATAACTTGGGGTCAAGGGAGATCCACTGTAGCTGTAGGTTTTGACAAAAAATTGCAGCTAGAAAACATGTAAAACATACAACGTCGGGGTATTACATGAAAAGAAATCCTCTTTAACATTTTGTAATGCCTCAAGGTCGAGTTCTGCTGAAAAATGAGTCACCTATCAATTTTATTTTATTTTTTAAGCCCTAAAGTATTTCATGCTCTGAATCCATATTTTAAACCATGTAAAAGTCTACATGTTGTGAAGATTTTCAGGACAACCTATGGAATAGAATTTCACATTGTGTAATACAGCTACACGACGTGTAATCCACCCTTTCCAGCTTTTACTTAAACGAAATCGTCAAAAATTCTTCCAAGTCACCTCCAAGCACTTCAATAATAAAAAACATGCAATGGGTTGATCTAAATGGATAAGGGACCTTACATCAGATACCTCTCAAAACATTCTTATCCTAGAGAATCCAAAGCCAACCTGGAGGGGAAAAAAGGGGTTATCCAAACTTCCACCTGTTGAGATACCTCTCAAACATTTTTTGTAACGCCATGACCCCAGTTACCCAGAGTCAGTGCATTATTGCATAGCATTGTCATGATCACAAAAGATCAAGTCTCGAAAGACTGATTAGTTTAGTAGCCTTGGAAACACTGGATACATTCATAAGTCTTACATTACACCATAAACTAAAACAAAACTACAACATCTTCTCTTAATATCCCCTTATATTATCCCTGCAGGTCATTCATAATATACTTCTTCACATCCTAGAAAAAATTAAAACATTGAAAGGGGTGATCTCAGATGCTCAGTAAGGATAAAAATATAGCGTAAGCTTTCATAAATGAACATTAACATTTAAGGAAATGTATAACTAAAACAAAAGCCTTTTAAACTTGAACATTAGCATAATATGGCAAAAGTAAAATGAAGTAATGCCATTTACTTACTCACATGGATATTCTACTAGTCTAATAATCACATGAAATATCAATAACCACTTTCAAAATGATGGAATACATAAGTACAGACTATCATAACCACGTAGCCAAGGCCTCGTGCCAAGACTACAAATAAGATTTTGTCAAGGCCTCGTGCCAAGACACTAGTTTGTCTCATGAGACATACCGATGCATCGAGGAGCTATATCAGGCTCCACCTGTCCCTTATTAAGTCCAATTCATTCCTCATATGAATAGGTTTAAACATATCATAAACCATAACATAATCATATCACATAAAACATGCATAAAGGAAACATAACATTTCCACATTTCAATCACAAGATATCAATACAACACATTGATATAATAAAAACACTTTGTATAAAAAGATTCCTTTTGAATAAATGTAAAAGTCAAAGGGGTTTATACACCGTATAAAAGAAATTTGTGTATAAAACAAAATATGCCTCAATGAAAGGAGATTGAGACGAAGTCCTTACAAATATCATTTTTAAAATAAAATAGATCTATTATGTGTATTAACTATATATACACATAAATAAAGTACAAATACAATATAGGAAATAATAATATCATGACATAATTTGAAAGTAGGAGATTAACCTAGAGATTAGAAATTGGGTTAAGAAATTCCCTTACCTTGCGTCCTGTCTTGACTCGACCGTTCTTTAACCTCCTGAATAATAAACTAGAGTTAATTTATAGTTTCTTAAGAACCTTTTCAAGTTTCTTATTCCTTTAATATCACTTATTACCATGTTATGAACATTATGTAATTATTTAAGTTAATAACGGTCGTTTTGTCGATCTTTGGTACTTGAGTCAAAAATATACTTCTTATAATTACAAGTTGTTCATGTGGTGAAATATCCATTATATACAGAATTATATTCATGATATAGATATCATATATATCATATATATCCATTATATACATGCATTTATAATATTCCATAACGTTTAGAGGTAAGAAATGAAATGCACCGTTCATGGAGACGGTAAGCCGTACGTACGCATGAACGCTACTTTCATTTTTATCTCGTATTTAATTAAATCATAATGATATAAAGGTATATTATAATTCCAGTATAATATCATATATAATATCATTTACTCCATCCTTTATACATCCCACATATGGCATTAACGATTCAAATCACTTTGAGGGGGCGGTAGTCCACACTTCCTAAAATGAAAATATCGCATTTACCCATAATGGAAACAATAAAGGTATTACATAAATGAAAAATACAGAACCTTAAGTAAAACATAAACATATTATATATCATATATAAATATAGTTACATCTTAATGGCCACCTTTGAAGGTGTTATATGAGTGTTGAACAATCATCGTTTCGTGAGGCAGAAATTCGCCATCCACAGAAACAGTATGTTCTTTAACCATTAGATGTAGGTGTGTGTAAGTGTAGCTCGAATACTTCTTATAAAAACATCCTAGTATATTGAGGATACTGGTTTTGTTACAAAAGAAATGGATAAAAAGAGTTTAAGGGGTTGGAGAAGCAAATTAAAACAAAATAACATAAGAGAAGACATTACCTTAAAATCGGGTAACTCTTTTTTGATTTGAGCCAAAGGCTTCCTTGGGAAGAATTCTGACCAAATTGAGGCTTCTAGGAGTAAGAGAAGTAACTGGGGAGAGTATCTGGGCAGAGGTTGGCCGAGCCAAAAGGCTTTGAAGGTGTGAGTAAGGTGGTAGTGGTGGGGGCCTTTTATAAGTGGAGAGGAGGGGCACTCTTGGAAAGTAATGAAATGTTACTTTATTATACAATGATTTTCGGATTCTAAAGGTCCCACAATTATATAATTCTAGGATAAGGTGATAAGGGTTCTAAATATTCTCATCCAATAGGCTTTTGACATGTGTAATGCTTAGATTTTACATTATCCTTCCATTTTATTAAAATCGTTAATTAATGAGGTAATCGCTGCATCATCATGGTGTCATAAATAATTCAATTTATTTAATGTCTAAAAATTATAAAAAAAATAATGATGTAGTAAATATTTTTATCTTTCTAATTAATATTTATATTAAAAAATATGACTTGTATAACCCCATTTAAAAATTGTTTTAGTAAAACAACTTATCTTTGTGACATTTTTATTTTAACTTTAAATAAAAGTTATTTATGTCATTTTCCTACCAAAGTGGCTCCATGGGGTCCCCAAGTTGACCCATGGATTGTCTTGGTCTGGAATGAAACATCCAATAGGGGTAGGACAAGTTTAAGGGTCATTTCATATTTTTATAATACCATTTTACCTTAAATTTCACTAATTACCTTTAATTGCGATTAATTAAACTTAAAAGTTACTATTCACCAAAAAATTATTTTAATCCCATTGAACCACATTTTACTTCCTAATGACAACCATGTATGTCAGATTTTTGAAAATCAAATCACATAAGTGGTAATGTTTCATTTAAATGAAAAATCTGTTTTTTAACTACCACTTAGTGGTTTCACTATTCATTAAAAATTGATGTTTTTCAGAACAATGCCAAAATTTCACCCTAAGATATAATTGATACTCCGAATTCAAAAATTATGTTTATTTTATGAAATTACAAACATATAAGTTTCATTAATTAATTTTATAATTAATTCCCACTGTCACAACAAATAGCGTGTTTTTAAGAAATAATATATATCAAAAGATTGACAATTGTTTATGTCCAATTTCAAAGTGAAATTAATTCTAATGAACACCATTGGATAAAATGGTAAAAATATATTCTAATTATACTTTAAAAACACTCAATAGTATAATTTATCACTATAAATTATTTTGATTAAAAAAGTTGTTTTTAAGTATTTTCACTATTCATAGAAAATTTGAAGTTCTCAGAAAATTACAAAAAATTCAACATAGGCTAATTTCGATATTACGAATACAAAAATTAAGTCCATTTTAAAATATAAAATTTCTATAATTTTAAAAGTGGGTATTGATATTCATAACGACTACTTTGATTAGTCGCGGTGTGTTAAAACTCGAAGTTGCGTACAATGCAAGCTATTACATTATTGAATGAGAAGCGTATCATGGAAGCTCGGGGTGTTACATTTTTCCACCACAGGAGATCCTAACCTCACTATAGGAACTATAAAAAAACAACACAACAACCACAAAAAACTATTAAACACTCTCATGAGGTAGATAACTCTAAAAAGAGAGTAATCCACCACAAGCAATAAGTGAAATCCATCTCATAAATGGAAAGGGGTCTACAAGCACCAAAAAAACAACATTACAAGAGAAGAGATAAACATCCAAAAATTTGGGGTACTGAGCATGTTTTTTCGACTCATTTTTTTCGGTACTCTCTTACATGACACCATTTTACCAAAAGACATGAACTAATGGGATAACAAACCCATGAATCACCTCATCCCGGAGGTCCTGAATCTCTATAGGTTGCTCCTAAAAGGCCGTATCATCACCGACATTGATCTCAGAATAATAGATTATGTGAGATTAATTCAGAAGATAAATACATAGTTGCAACATGTGAAAAACATAGTGTATCTAGATCATCTATGGGGGAAGTTCTACCTGATACACCACAACTCCGACATGATCCAACACCTCTAAAGGCCCAACAAACTGGGGGAAAGCTTACTCCCATGACCAAAACATTGCTTCCCATGATGGAGAGTCACCTTTAGAAACATGAAATCCACAAAACCAAACTCTAGAGGTCACCTACTTTGATTAGCATATGACTTATGATGATCTTTCGCTACCTTTATCCACTTGAGAATCACCTTAACCATCTCTATTGTATTTTGTACTAGTTCCAGACTGAGAATTGCTGAATCTATGACCCCAGTATGACACAACATAGAATGAAAAGTTTGGCCATACGAGTCTTAAAATGGCACCATACTAATGGTGGAGTGGAAAATATTGTTGTAAGATAACTCTACCAAGGGAAGGTGACTCATCTATGAACCTCAAAAATCCTAAACACAAAAGCATAACATGTCTTCAAGGGTATGGATGGTCCATTATCTCTGGCCATCCATCAGTGGATGAAAATCAGTGCTAGGTAATAACTCAGAACCAAAATAATGTTGTATACCTCTACATACCTTGGAGGTAAAACAAGGATCTCGATAAAAAAATGATCATCCTTGGGACTCCTCATCACCTCCTCCAGATAATTCCTTGACAAAACCTCTATTGAGCTCAACTATTTGATCACTATAAAGTGGGATGATTTCATCAAATGATCCACTACCACCCATATAGCATCATATCCTCCTTGATCTCGAGGTAAAATGGTAAAAAAGTCCATCAGGATTTCCTACCACTTCCACTAAGGAACATCTAATGGATGGAGAAACCCATTGGTAACTAGCACGCAACCTCCACCTTCTAGAAAACCAAACATTGAGACACAAAATCTGAAATAAAAAGCATTATACTAGGCCACCAAAACTAACTCCTCAAAGCTTAGTTCATTTTTACACCAGAATTTAATACTATGGTTGAACTATGGAACTCTTTAAGAACCATCACACACATCTCCAAAGGAACCAAAATCCTTCCTCAAAACAACACTTAGTGTTTTTCATCTTTAGACCAACCATCAAGGGCCTCACAAAAAAAATAATTGGTCTCTCCATATCATCACCTCAAGATCCCCAAACTAGTAATCTTCTATAGGCTAATCTAGAGATTACATCACTGTCATCTAAAAAATAAAACCTCTTCCCCAAACTTATCCCACATCCAGATGTAATGCTGAAAGCTCTTCCATTACTCTCTAGGAATCACCCAATTCACACCCTATATCACTACGAGACTTCATTCTTAGCGCTTCAGCTACAACGTTCCTCTTTCTAGGTGTATATGAAATTTCAAATTCATAATCCTTTAAGAACACCATCCATCGATACTATTTCAAGTTCAAGTCATGTTGGGCGAAAACGCACCTCATGATCTTATGATCAGTGTAGACTACAAAACACCCTCCAATGAGGTAATGTCTCCACAACTTCCAAGAAAACATTACTACCGCCAAATCGAGATCATGGGTATCATAGTTACATTCATGGGGATATTATTACCGAGAACCATAAGAATCAACTAATCTATACTACATCAGAACGCAGCCCAACCCATGATGTGAAGCATCATAGAAACCTCAAACTAAACTCCATCTACTGGAAGAGAAAGAACCAGAGCATCGATAAAATTTTCCTTTAGATAATTGAAAGCTACCTGAAATATAAAATTCTACAAAAACGCATGATCCTATCAAGTCAATGCTATCAGAGGAGTCACAACCCGAGAGAAATTGGCTATGAACCTCCTGTAATAGATTTTGAGACCATAGAAACTTCACACTTCTGCTAGTGTCTAGGGGGATTTCCGAGGCACAATTGCTTCTATATTTTATGGATTCAAAGATACTCCCTATTGGTATATAACATGCCCTAAGAAATGGACTTCTTGAACCCAAAAATCACACTTTGAAAACTTCCCAAATAGCTACCAAGACGAAGAACTCCCAAAACAGTACGCAGATATCCTACATGCTTCTCCTAAGATGTGGAGTACACAAGGATGTTATTGATGAAGACCACAAAGAACTTATATAGAAACTCATACAACATATCATTAAACATCCCCATGAACACGACTGGATCATTCGCCACACTGAACGACACCACAATAAACTAATAATGTCAATGATGACAAAATAAAGTAGAATTCATAATATAATCATCCTTCACACGAATATGATGATATCCTAATTGGAAATTGATCTTTGAGAACCAAATTTAACCATTCATTTGATTGAATAAATCATCAATACACATAAGAGGATAGTTTTTCTTCTCTGTAACTTGGTTCAAGTGATGATAATTGACACACAACCGCAAACTACTGTCACCCTTCTTCATGAACAACACTGGTGCACCCCATAGTGAAACACTTTTTCAAAAAAAATCGCACCACAACAGACCATCAAGCTATATATTTAGATCTTGAAACTCATAAAGAGACATCCTATATGGAGACATCAGGATAGGAGATACGCCTGACTATAGATCGATCCTGAACTCGATCTCTAATCTTGGGGGGTAACACTACAAATTCTTCTAGAAAGTCATTAGGGAACTCTTGAACAAACCTAGGAAACACTAACTGTTGAACCTATGAAAAACTCAGCATCATCTCAGCCATCAAGGATGATAGGGAAGGAACACACATATGACCCATCTAAGGGTCTCTCTCACCAATGAACATTTCTAGCTCTCTATCTGCATCGAAGAACACAACATGCCTTCTAAATCAATCCACGATAGCCTGTAAATAATAAAACCAATCTATACTGAGGATGATATCATATGGTTTTATACATAAAGATAGGAAATCTGGCCAAGAGCGTTGTTGCCCCATCACTAGATCACAGTCTCTACATACTTCAAACAAGTCATCTCAACCTCTAACTGGAATAGTCAACGCCAAGGGAATTAAAATTATCGTTACCTCAAGTCCCAAATCATGGAAAAGTGAAGGTGATATGAAGGAGTGTGTTTCTCCGGAATCAAACAAGGAATGTTCCCAAGTAGAAAACAATAAAATAGTACCTTGAACGATGTCTGTATTGATTTGATGATCTACCAAAACTAACACATGAATCTGACCACAACCTGATCCATGGCCTATTTGACCATATTAACGACCACCTCCATAACTACACTCTTCTCTCTAAGGATGGGGATCATCTTAGGGCTATCCTCTGCCTACCCCATCTACTATTTACTAATCCAAAGCTGGTGTAAACTATTACTGTGACCTCTGAAAGAACTGCTTCATTGATGGAACCTAGAGCAGAACACCTGAGACACCCTGATTACCTAGAAAGGTCTGGAACTCATGCCGCTGATGATCTCATTCTGAACAAAAAAACAAGCACCTGATCCATTAGTATATACTTGAGAGACGCTGCCCTAGGAGAAATGATAAACTAAGGACTGGGACCTACCCTGAATGATCAGAAACTCTTCTACCCTAAAAACTGAGAACTTTGGACCAATGGTCTGCTTCATGAGGAATCATTATGACTCCCATCTCATGATGATCTGGTTCTGGCTAACATCTTCTTGATGACCTCTTCTCTTTTCAGAACCTCTAGATACGTCTTCAACATAAATGGGGTAACATGGAAATGTATATTTGGATGCAAATCCTCCTCAAAATGCCTTTCCCTAGCCTCCTCATTTGGAAATAGGCCCAAAGCATATCACAGAAGGTTCCTGAAATAGATCCCAAACTATCACACATTAGAGATCCCCTGCTAAAGGGTAAGTAACTCTTGACGACTGGACTCCTTCATGGTCGAAGAAAGGAAATCACCTCTAAACTGTTCTCAGAACTCCTACCACAATACTAATGAATCCTCACGATCTCTGAGAAATAAGAACCACCACTGACTCACTTCCCCACATAGCATCATCAAAACCAAAAACACCTAGTGCTCTTCTGAGAATTGATCGAACTGAAGGCTATGTCAACCTTTTCCAACTAGTCTTTTGTGATTACATCAGAAACAAACCCCTCGTACTATTATAGACTCTGGCATTAAAATTCTAGGAGTTTGCTCTTCTAAGTTTTGTCATCATTAACCTCTACTCTATGGCGATCTTCTAGGGAAACCTGCTGAACATATTCTATGCGAACCTGTTGAGGACATCAACATGGATCCATACCTACAAAAGAAAAAACATATAGATATCATAAATTTGGAATATGGAAGACTTTAAAATTAATTCAATGTTTTCTTTTATTCATTTTAGGTTATCCTATCCCAAGGTTTACCCATTCAAACATAGGTGCAAAGAATAATGATGCATGATTCTTTCTTAGGTCTCTACCCTACAACTAGTATCACTTCATTTAGTTGACATAATAAGCTTAAAGGTCCATGAATCAGATCACAGGGGCCCCTAAATACCTATGTATCTTCCAGTCACCCGTGCTTACAGTGCTTGCTAAACATAGCTGACACTGTTTCCCTACCAACCCATGCAACCTCACCTGTGGATAACTCTAAACTCCATCCTATCCCTCAACCAGACTATTTAAACCACTATATCATGACCCCCTCACCACAATTTGTACCCCTCATGGGCCAAAAATGGTAGAAGAGAGATAATGACACCCGAGTCTCTCCTCCAGTAGGCCCTGAGTTGGTGACTATCACTGAGGGTATAGTAACCACACAGATGAGAGTCATTACCCTCTAAGAGAATACATGTGAAAGAGAGAGATAAGATAGAAACCAACCAAATCAGATTCATACCACAATGTAAAATAAACCCAAGTGCACATATGTAATGTCATGCAAGAACCACTACCACTGAAAGGGAAAACTGAAGGTACCAAAAGGAAGGTAAATATGATAGCGACCACGATGACCAAATAACTCCTGCAACCCACAAGATAGTATTAACCAGATCGATCTCCAACCTCATCCAACAGACCTGAAAAATAGTTGACATATATGTAGGGTGAGTATAATAGTATAATCAGTAGCATCCTTTCCAGAGCCTCTCATGAAAAAGTAAAGAAAGCATGCTAAAGAACAATGAACAACAAGTGAAACAAACTCATCATCTAAACAGGTGTACTAAGTTCCCAGCCTCACCATGGATACTCTCACAAATTATCACATAGAAGATCATATTATATAATAATGAATATCAAGGGTACCATGTTATCACTTCCCTAATAGTTTTTTTACTTTTCCCCAACATCGCACATCCTGAGAATCTCTCTCCACAAAGGCTAACATGAAGACACCTAGGTGAAGAACCACAACACACACCTCATGTGTAAACATGAACCACATGCAATACACCACCACATCCACATAACCAATGTAACCAGGTTGTTTTCAAGAGTCACCAAAACTCGTACAACATATATCAAACGTCAGGTATTATACCTTAAGCCATCACAACCCATACACATTGTACATATAGTATCCCTTAGAAAACTATATCTAGAATATATGTGTGTGAAATAACCACAAACAATTTCATCCCTCTAGACAAATATATGGGGAAAACTACTTTGTGCATAACAACACAAGTAACTACAAAGAGAATAGAGCAGGGCCAAAGGGGGTAGTCATCCATCTATACTCCCACAAGGATATTACAGGGAACATCCCCCATGGCTAAAAATCCTTGGGGTGTCAGTTTCCCTAACCGATAGGGTGGAGTAGCATATAGAATCAAAAAAAGTCCAGGATATAATATAGCCAACAACCACACTACAGGCATAACCTAGTCTTAAAATCAACTGAAGCTAATGTCCCTCAGAATCCCAAATGACACAACTAGAACTATATGTCCTATAATAGAAAAACCATTTAAAGAGCTATATTAAGTTACTTTATACCTTTTTATCATTTCACTATACGTAAATTAATTTTTTAACCATTAATTAACCATTATCATTTCCCACACCACATTACATAAGCATTAGTATTACACCAATGTTTTGTTCCCTCTAGTCATAACCAAACTGAGTCCACGACATCTCGGAATCACAACCTCAACATTGTATCCCAGAAAACTTCAACCCCTTTGGTTAACCAATTATTCATTTATTAACAACATTAGCACTTTCCATATTTCCATATTTCCGAGTATTTTACAAAAACATCCTATGCTACCAAACATAAGGGGATCAACACGGTGCATAGATGAACTATACCCATTGAGTATTTTCCACCTATAGAAGGAGAATATACCCATCCATACTTGAGAATCTAAACACAGAAAGCATATGGCATACCCTGCACATATTCACATCTTTTGGAAGGAGAGTAAGAAAAACCACTCGTCTCAAGTAGTGGGGAAAGTGAAGAAGATAAACAAACAACAAATACAACAAGCATCCAACTTTAACATTAACGAGTAAGCCTAGATTCAACTCGTTCCTTCTTCCCTGGTGCCCTCCCCGAAACCACCTACATAAACCATTGCATCTCTCCACTCTAGGCATCAAATGCTGCCATAAAAATGGGACTCCCTACCTCACATACCAGAGCAACCCTCCAGGATCAGCCATCCCAGCCTCATGTCACATCCAGGCCTCCCTACCCCACATACCATAAGTATCATATCCAGAGTACAACACAAGCCGTAGGAACAAACATAGAAGTGAGATCCCAAAACCAAATAAAGGCATTAAAAATTTACAAAAAATGAGCTCCCACGACTCCAAAGTACACGGAACTTGGACTATAGAATCAAAAAAGAAACTCAGGCC
Source organism: Viscum album (assembly GCA_963277665.1). Taxonomy (NCBI): domain Eukaryota; kingdom Viridiplantae; phylum Streptophyta; class Magnoliopsida; order Santalales; family Viscaceae; genus Viscum; species Viscum album. Next base: position 196,004,574 of record OY728135.1, on the reverse strand, counting down.
CTACAAGGGCATTATCTTTATCACACAACTGGTTCTTATTCCATCTTGAATTAGCTGATTCATTATTCATAGGTTCTAAAAACGGGAAACCTAATAAAAAATCTATCACAATATATCACAACTTAATTAACCAATTAATTTAACCTGAATTTAATTCCATTATCAACAATCATAAACATGATTCACGTTCATTAACCAATTCCATTAAACCTATGTATTTTCATTAATTTTATTAACATTGTATTACAATAACAACTAGATTCATTAGACATGACTCTTTAACCAATTATCCTATTAATTATCACTTTATTTTGGATTTATGTTACTTACCAATTTCCAACTTGAATGGAATGATAAATTAATCTAAGCATAGATATCACACTATCTAGAAAATCTAGAGGCAAACCATTATCACGGTATAAAGTAACAACATCACTATAAAATAGATACCAATTATTTAATCATGTTAAAGAATTTAATTAGGTCAATTACATTACAATATAAGAGATAAATCATACTAGATTTATGATTTCAAGTAAATAAATATAGGATCATAGAATCCTATACCTTAAAAGGACATTGACATTCTTCGCATGATAACAGATAAAAGAAACGGATCGTGATCACCTCTCCCACAACAACTGCATCCACCCAAGGATGTTGTGACACAAAATAACTAACCAACCACCAATAAAAATCCATTAGAACCATATAGATCATGATCCATCACATGGAAAAGTGAAATAGGAGGAAACAGATTGAAGGAACTGGAAGAACAAAGGTAGATCATACCACATATCAATGACGGATCACTACAGATTAAATTAAGGAGTTAGGGATCGTTCCTTGATGAAGGAATCCCCAAAATGCTGAAGAGAGGGTCATTGGGTCATCCAGGGTCAAGGGATAGCCACTATAGTCATAGGATTTTATAAAAACTAGTTACTAGAAAACAGTTAAAATATACTGCTTTGGGGTATTACATGATGTGTAATCCTCTTTCATGTTTTGTAATGCCTCAATATCACGTTCCACTGAAAAATACATCACCTCTCAATTTTATTTTATTTTTAAAACCCCCATGTTTTTAACGCCATAAATCCCTCTTTCACAATGTGTAAAATTTTGGACATCGTGACGATTTCTAGGACAACCCTTGAAACATTATTTCACATCGTGTAGTATAGTTACATGATGTACAATCCCCCTTTCTATATTTTACTTAATAAAACTCATCCAAAATTCTTCCAAGCCATCTCAGAGAACTTCGATCTTCGAAAACATGCAAAGGGTTGATCCATAAGGATCCATGCACTTACATCAGATACCTCTCAAAACATTCTCATCCTCAATAATAAAAAACCAACCTATAGAGGAACCATAAAGGGGTTATCTAAATAGCCACCCCATGAGATACCTATCAATGCCTTCTATACCACAAAATCTCACTACCTCACTACAAGAACAAGTGAAAAACCACACAACCACCACAACAATCTGCTAGATACTCTCCCAGAGAAGATACATCTCAAAAGAGAGAGAACCACAACAAGAAACAAGGGAAATCCATCTCATAAACAGAAAGGGGTCTATAATGACCAAATGAACTACATAACAATATAAGAGGTAAACATCAAACAACTTTGGTTAATGAGTGCGTATCTGTGACTCACATTCCTAGGTACTCTCCTCCATTCCACCATGTCACCAAAAGACATGAACTAATGGGATAACATGCCCATGAAACACCTTATCCTTATGGTATTGGATCTCTACAAGCCACTCCTTGAAGGTTGCATCATCGTCAACATTGAGATCTCCCTAATCGATGATGTGAGAGTCATCAGATAACAAAATAGCTACGACATGTGAAAAAAATCATGTATCTGGCTCATCTATGGGGGGAAGTGCTACCTGATATTCCATCACTTCAACATGAGACAACACCTTGAAAGGCCCAAAACACCAAGGATAAAGCTTACTACCATGACCAAACCTTCACTCCCATGACGGGGAGTCACCTTCAGAAAAACGTGATCTCTAACACCAAACTCCATTAGCCTCCTCCTATGATTGATATAGGACTTATGATGATCTTGCACTACATTTTTTCACTTGCAAATCACCTGAACCATCAATATCATATTCTATACCAGTTCTAGCCTATGAATTGCTGACTCTCTGACCCCTGTCTAGCACAATGGAGAATGGAAAGGTCTCCCATACAAGGTATAAAATGGAGCCATAATGACGGTGAGTGGAAACTATTGTTTTAAGGGAAATCTAACAAGGGATGGTGCCTCATCCACAAATGTCCAAAATATAAGACACAAGAGCGCAACATGTCTTCAAGAGTCTGGATGGTCCATTCTGTCTAACCGTCCATATGCGGATGAAAAGTAGTGCTAAGGCATAACTAAGAACCAAAAGCATGCTGGAGACCTCTTCATACCCTGGTGGAAAAATGAGGATCTCAATAAGAAATGATCATCCTCAGGACTCTGTGTATCCTCACCACCTCATCCAGATACTTCCTCAAGAAAAACTACACTAAGCTCTTCTTATTGATCACTATAAAGTGGGATGATTTTATCAAACAATAAACTAACACACATATAACATCATAGCCTCCCTGATATCAAGGTAAACCCGTAAAAAATTCCATTGATATGTCCTCCCACTTCCATTGAGGAACATATAATGGCTGGAGCAAACCATCATGAACATGGTGCATGACCTTCACCTTCTGGAAGACCAAACATCAAGAAACAAACTCTACAACCGCACACTTCAACCCATACCACCAAAAATGTCTCTTAAAAGCTATGTTATTCTTTTTCACACCAAGATATACTACTAAGGGAAAAATATGGATCTCTCTGAGAAACATCTCACACATATCCAAATTAATGAAAATCCTTCCCTGAAACAACACTCAATGTTTTTCATCATCAGACCAAACATCTAGGGTGTCACCATAAAAAACTTGGTCTCTCCATATCTCCACCTCAAGATCCCCCAACTGGGACTCTTCCACCTACTACACCAAAGACGACTACACCATCATCTGAAAAAGATAACCTCTACCCAAGCTTCTCCAATATCCAGATGTAATGATAAATGTTCTTCGATTACTCTATAGGAATCCCCTGATTCATTCACTACATCACTACATGACTTCCCACTCAATGTATTGGCTACAAAATTTCTCTTTTCCTAGTGTATATAAAATTTTGAAGTCATAATATTGTAATAAATCTATCCACTAAAGCTATTGCAAGTTCAAGTCACTCTAGGAGAAAATGTACCTTAGGATGTTATGATCAGTTTAGACCACAAAATTCTCACCAATAAGGTAATATCTACACATCTTCAGGAAAAACCCTACTTCCAACTCAAGATCACCGGTAGAAGAGTTACCCTCATGGGGACTTAATTGACGAGACCCATAAGAAATCACCGATATCTACTGCATCAGAACATATACCAACCCAATCTATGAAGCATCATATAAAACCTTGAACTGAAATTCTATTTGTAGACAAAGAATAATAGAAATGACCAAATTAACCTTCATATAATTGAAATATTCTTGGCATTGACCAGTCCTCACGAATTCCTGATACTTTTTCCTCAACACTGTTAGAGGAGTCACATCTTGAGAGAAATTAGCTACGAATCTCCTGTAATATCTTTAAAGACCAAGGAAACTTCACACTTATGCCACTATCTTAGGGGATACCCAAGACACAAATACTTATATATTCGATGGATCCATAGGTACTCCCTGCTGGGATACAATATTCCCCATGAAACAGACTTCTAGAGCCCAAAACTAACACTTCGACAAATTGCCAAACAACTACTGATGATGAAGAACTCCTAAAATAGTACACAAATGTCATTCATTCTCCTCCTTGGATGTGGAGTAAACAAGGATTTTTTCAATGAAAACCACCAAGAACTTATCTAGGAAATCACACAAAATAGTGTTCATCAACCCCATGAACACAACTAGAGAATTTGTTACACCCAATGGAATCACAATGAACTCGAAATGCCCCTGACAAAAATTGAAAGAAGTATTCAGAATATCCCCATCATTCACACAAATCTGATGACATCCTGACCATAAATCGATATTCAAGAACCAACTTTCACCCTTTAGTTTATTTAATAAATCATCAATCCATGAAAGAGGATATAAGTTCTTCACTTTCACTTTGTTCAAGTGATGATAATAGACCCACAACTGCAAACTTTCGTTAGACTTCTTCATGAACAACACTAGTGAAACCCATAGTGACACACTTGGACAATAAAATCCACCTCATAATAGACCATCAAGCTGTATACACATCTCTCGCAACTCAAAAGGCACTATACTAAACAAAGACATCGATATAGGAGACACTCTTATCTGTAGCTCGATCTCGAACTCAATCTGTTATTGAGGGGGTAACACTACAACCACTTCTGGAAAGACGTCAGGGTACTCTTCCATGACCCTAGGAAACACCAAATGCTGAACCTACAACAAACTCAGCATTATCTCAACCATCAAGGATGATAAAGAAGGAACACGCTTCTTACCCATATGAGGGTCTTTCTCACTAATGAACACTACTGGCTCTCCATCAATATAAAAAAACCTATCACCAGAAGAAATCCACAATATCCTGAACCAAATATAACCACACCATACAGAGGATGAAATAAAATGGTTTTATTTTTAAAAACATGAAATCTCCCCAAGAGTTATGCTGCCCCATCACTAGATCACAGTCTCTACATATTTCAAACAAGTCATCTCAACCTCCAACTGGAGTAGTCAATGTCAAGGGCACTAGAAGTCTCTATACATTATGACCCCAAGAATGGAAAAGGGTAGGTGATATGAAGGAGTGTGTTATTCCTGAATCAAAAAAGGCATGTACCCAAGTAGAAAACAAGTAAAGGGTACCTCGAATTACATATAGCTTTCCTGGAGCTGGCAATGATAATGCATGAAGCTGACCAAAAACTACTCCATGGACTCTTTGACCATACTAGAGACCACCTCCATGACCATACTCTACTATATAAGGAGGAGGATCATCCTGGGGATGTCCTATGTCTTCCCTATCTACTCTCTACTGATCCAAAACTGGTGCAACATACTATTGCTACCTCATTTGAAACTGTCTTAATAGAAGAACCTGGAGTGGAACACCTGGAACACGCTGACTATAGAAAAAGGTTGGGCACTCATGCTACTAATGACATTAACCTACAAAAGAAAAAAATCACCTGATCCCTTATCATATGCTTGAGGGCTACTTATCCTAATTAAATGAGACAATGAGGGCTAGGACTTACCCCCGGCTGATTAAAATCTCTTCCGCCCTAAAAATATGTAACCCTAGACCATAGAACTTCTTTGTGAGGAATCCTGATGAATCCTATATTATGATTATCCTGTTCTAGATAATGTCCTCTCGATGACCTATACTCTTTATAGCACCTGAAGATACGTCTTCAACATAAATGGGGTGACCTGGAACTGAATCTCATGATGCAAATCCTCTTGTAAATGCCTTTCCCGGGCTTCCACATCTAGAAACAGGTCCGAAGCATATCACATAAGGTTTATGAAATGGATCCCGAACTCTTCCACACTGGAGCTCCCCTATGGAAGGGTAAGTAGCTCTCGACGACTATCCACCTTCATAGTTGATGAAAGGAACTCAACTCTGAACTAGTGTTAGAACTCCTCCCATGATACCACCAACACCTCATGATCTCCGAACAACAAAAACTACATGTACACCGTTTCCCCACATAGAATCATCAAAACCAACGAAACCTAGTGCTCCTACCGAGAATGGATTTAACTAAAGGTTATCTCAACCTCTTCTAACTAGTCTTCTATGAGTGAATCTGAAATAGAGCCATCATAATTCTGTAAACTCTGGCACTAAAATTCTCATAATGTTATCCTCCAAGTGTTTTCGTCATCAACCACTACTATACTTCGATTTTCTAGCACAACATTCTGAACATCTTCTCTGGGAATCTAACAAGGATGTTGACCTAGTGCCATAACTACAAAAGAAAAAATAGTTAGAGATACTAAACATAGAATATAGAATAATTTAACATTAATTAATTATATTCTTTTATTTATTTCAGGTTATCCTATCCCATGGTATACCCATTCAAACACAGGTGTTAAATAATAATGCTACATGATCCTTTCCTAGGTCTCTACCCTATAACCAGTATCACATAATTTAGTATCCAATTGAAGCATAAAGGATCGTGCATCAGATCAAAGGGTCCCTAAATACCTATGTCTCAGCCGGTCTCCCATGCTTATAGTGCTTTTTAGACGTGGCTGACACCATCGCCCAACCAATCCATGAAAAATCACCTGTTTCTAACTTCAAACTCCATCCCATCGCTCAACAAAACATTTGATACCACTATGTCACAACCCCCTCCCCACAAAGTGTACCCCTCTTAGTTCAGTAGTGGGATAAGTGAGATAATGAAACCTGAACCCTACCTCAATAGACCCTGGGTTGGTGATTAGCACTGAGGGTATAGTAAATACATAGATGTGAGGCAGTACCCTCTAAGAGAACACATGAGAAAGAGAGAGATAAGATAGACACCAACAAAATCTTGATCAAACCAGAATGTAAAGGAAACCAAAGTTCAAATATTTAATGTCATGCAAGAACTACAACCACTGAAAGGGAAAACATAATGTAACAATAGAAAGGTAAAGATGGTAGTGACCATGAATCCCAAACAGACCCTACAACCCACAAGCTAGTAGTAACAGGCCTAATATCCATCCTATTCCAACTGAACTGAAATTTTTTTATATATACATAGGGTGAGTATAACAATATAGTTAGTAAGATCCTCCTCAGAGCTTGTCATATAGAATTAAAGAGAGCATGCTAAAGCACAGTGAACAACAAGTGAAACTAACTTGTCACCTTAATATGTATACTAAGTTCCTAGCCTCACCATGACTAGTCTCACCAAGTATCTCATACAAGAGAATATTATATAATAAATAATATCAAGGGTACCCCACCCCCACTTCCCCACTGGTTTTCTACTTTTCCCTGATATCGCACATCCTGAGCATATCTATCCAAAAAGGCTAGCCTGAAGACACCTAGGTGAAGCACCACAACACGCAATTCATGTGTAAACATGCACCTCATGCATCAAACCACCACATCCATGTAACCAAAGTAACCAGGTAGTTTTTGGGAGTTAACACATATTTTACAATATATATCAAACATTGAGTATTATACCTCAAGCCATCAAAACCCATACACTAATAAGAATCCCCAAACCATAATAACCCATACACATTGTACCTATAGTTTCCCTTAGGAAAATATATCCAAAATATATGTTGGTGAGATAACCACAATCCATTATATACCACTACACAAATATATAAGTAAAATTAACTATCATGCATACTAGTATAATTAACTACTAAGGTAAGAGACTAGGGCCAAAGGGGGAAGTCAACCATCCATCCTCCCACCTGGATGTTGGGGAAAACACCCCCATGGACTTAGAATCCTTTGGGTGTCAGTTTTCCTAACCAATAGGGTGGAGTACCATATAGAAACAAAAATAGTACAAGATATAATATAGCTCACAACCACACTATGGGCATAACATAGTCTTAGAATCAACTATAGCTAACGTCTCTCAGACTCCCATTTTCCACAGCTAAGACTAGATATCCTATAAGCACAAAACCATTTAAAGAGTTATAGTAAGTTACTTTATCCCTTTTTATCAATTTCAATTTATGTTAATTAATTAATTAACCATTAATTAACCATAAATGTTTCTCACATCACATTTCATTAATAATAGTATTACAAAAAATTCCCATGCCCTCTAGGCATAACCAAACCGAGTCCATAGCTTCTTAAAATTTAATCCTCAGTATGACATCACAGTAAGCTCCAACCCCATGGGTTAAAAAATTATTCATTTATTAACCATATTACAACTTTGCATATTTCTATATTTATAGGTATTATAGAAAAAAATCATATGCAACCAATCACAAGGGGATCAACACATTGGGTAGCTGAACTACCCATAGAGTCTTTGCCACCTATAACATGAGAGTATACCCATCCATCCTTGAGAATCTAAACATGGAAAGCATGTAGAATACCCCACACATCTTCACCTCTTTTGGAATGAGAGTAAGAAAAACCAACTACCTCTAGTGGGGAAAGTAAAGCAGATAAACAAACAACATATCCAATAAGAATCCAACTTCCAAATCAATGATTAAGCCTATCTTCAACCCTTTCCATAATATCTGGTGCCCTCCCTGACACCACATGCATAAATGGATGCATCTCACCACTATAGGTGTCAACTGATACCACAATAATTTGGCCTCCACACCCCACATACCACAACAACCCTCTAAGATCATCCATTGTAACACCCCGACCCCAGCTACCCAGAGTCGGTGCATTACTTCGTAACATTGGCATGATCACAAAAGATCAAGTCTCGAAAGACCGATTAGTTTAGTATCCTTGGAAACACTAGATACATTCATAAGTCTTTCATTACATCAAAATTAAAAAAACTACAAAAAACATGGTCTTCATAGTCCACACTCATATCTTCACTGATTATTCTTGCTAGTCAGTCATAATACACTTCTTCACATCCTGGAAAATATTTAAACATTGAAAGGGGTGAGCTCAGATGCTCAGTAAGGATAACAATATTGCGGAAGCCTTTATAAGAAAACATAAGCATTTTAAGGCAATGTATAACTAGAACAAAAGCCTCTTAAACATGAACTTCAATATAATATGGCAAAATTAAAATAAAGTAATGCCATTACTTACTCACATGGATATTCTACTAGACGAATAATCACATGAAATATCAATAACCACTTTCATAATGTTGGAATGCATAATGCCAGACTATCATAACCACGTGGTCAAGGCCTCGTGCCAAGACCACAAATAAGATTTTGTCAAGGCCTTGTGCCAAGACACTAGTTTGTCTCATGAGACCTACCGATGCATCGAGGAGCTATAGCGGGCTCCACCCGTCACATATTAAGTCCAATGCATTCCCATATGAAAAGGTTTAAACATAACATAAACATTCGTATTAAAACTAGCATACGAAATGTAAATAATTTCACCATAAACTATGAATGGTATAAAAATAGCACATCCACAGTCAAACATATCACAAAACCTTCAATACAATATAAAAGTTTTGTATCATAATAATTCAACTTCAAATAAGCGTAAAATCCATCAAAGGATGTTGACATAGATGAAATCAAAACACTTTTTTAGAGAAATATCTCTTACTATTTTTGAAATCATTTAAGAGCCATATAAAATAAAACATTTTCTTTGAAAATATTCTTATAATCTTGTAAGGAAAACTTTGAAGATTTTATAATGGCGGAAAATAACCGCACCCACCGTATAAGTTAAAAAAAACACTCTTACCTTAATTCTGTCGAAAAGGTTAAAAAGGACCTTGTTTTGAAAACGACGGAAAGATTCCTTTATAAACCTCTTATAAAAAGTCAAACAAGGGTATAAATGACTTTAACCCATATTCTTGTAAATATGTTTTGAAATACATTTTGAAGAAACATGGATGTGGATGATAAAGAGATTCCAGTAGATTATTACGTATAAACAACCTTGGATAATGAAGAGGTTGTGAAGTAAACCCTTACCTTGTACTTTTCCTTGGTTGGGGTAGGTTAGCCTCCTGTATAATGGTGAAATAATTGTTATTAAATTATACAAGAATCATATACATTCATATGATATCATATATGATCTTTTAACATTGCTTTGTTAGCAATATCTTAGATTTATCGTTGTTTCGGGTGTTAACTTACTCGTTTTCTTTTATATGTTTTGTTACGCAAGTCATGTTTTTCATGGATAGGTTGTATCTTATTCATATACAGAATGATATCATGTCCTTAAACATTATTTTTTTAATCATCAAATGATAATTATACTTGAATGGATACGACAGAGAATGAATCTCATCGCGTTCGTGGAGACGGTAGTCCGTACGTACGCACGAGCGACAATATCATTATTTTGATATTAAAATAATATATAATTGGATAGTATATCATATATACAGAATCTTTATCATGTTATATTTATTATTTACATGAATTACATATCATTATTATACCCATCTAAATAATAATATATTGAATAACAATTACACCACGACGTGGAGACGGTAAGCCGTACGTACGCACGTATGGTGACATGTCATTCAAATGATGGGTAGAATACTGAATATGGTTGTTCCATATTTATAATAACATCACAGTATATAGAAGATACTGGAGTTATAATTTTAGAATTGAAATAATAAACAAAGAGGGAGTGGAAGAAGAAGGAAACTTGAAAGAGGGTGATGAAAATGTTACCTCTTCTTCGGGTTCTTCCTTTTGATTTGATCAAAAGGACTCCTTAGGATGGATTTCTGAATAAAGTAAAGCTTCTAGGATGAAGGGAGAGAATTTGGGAGAGTATTGGAGCAGGGGTTGGCCGAACCAAAAGGCTTGAAAGTGTGAATAAGGTGGTAGAGGTGGGGGCCTTTTATAAGAGGAGAGGAGGGGCTCTTTTGGAAAGATTGAAATGTTACATTATTTCACAATGATTTTCGGATTCTAAAGGTCCCAAACTTATATAATTCGAGACTAAGGTGATAAGGATTCTAAATCTCTTCATCCAATAGGCTTTGGACAAGTGTAAGCCTTGGATTTTGCATTATCTTCTCATTTTATTTAAATCGTTAAATAATGAGGTCATCGCCACATCATAATGATGTCATAAATAACATAATTTATTTAATGTCTAAAAATTATAAAAAAAATACTATGATGTAGGAAATCTTTTTATCTTTCTAATGAATATTTATAGTCAAATTTTGGACCTGTTTAACCCTACTTAAAAATTGTTTTAGTAAAACAATTTATGTTAGTGTCATTTTCACTTTAATATTAAATAAAAAGTAATTTATGTTATTTCCCAACAAAAGTGGATCCATGGGGTCCCCAAGTTATGCCATGGCTTGTCTTGGTCGGCCATGACACAACCAATGAGGTTGGGACATGTGTCTAGGTCATTTCATATTATTAAAGTATTATTTATACCTTAAACTATACTAATTACCACTAATCGCGATTAAAACTTAATAAGTTACTATTCACCAAAAAATTATTTTTATCCCATTGAACCACATTTTACATACTAATGACAACCATGTATGTTGGATTTTCAAAATTCAATACACATTAGTGGTAATCTTTCATTTAACTGAAAAATTAGTTTGCTTGATTACCACTTAGTGGTTTCACTATTCATCAAAAATTGAAGTTTTTCAGAAAATTACCAAAAATTCACCCTAAGCTGTATTTGATATTCCAAATTCAAAAATGAAGTCCATTTTACAAAATTCAAAACATATAAGTCAAATTAATTAATTTAATAATTAATTCCCGCTGTTACAACAAATAGCGTGTTTTTAAGAAACAATTTATATCAAAAGATTGACAATTGTTTATGTCCAATTTCAATGTTAAATTAATTCTAATGACCACCATTGGATAAAATGGTCAAAATATATTCTAATTATACCTTAAAACCACTAAATAGTATAACTTATCACTATAAATTATTTTGATTAAAAAAGTTGTTTTAAGTATTTTTCACTATTCATAAAAATTTGGAAGTTCTCGGAAAATTACAAAAATTTCAACATAGGCTAATTTCAATATTAGGAATACAAAAATGAAGTCCATTTTGAAATATAAAATTTATAAAATTTCAAAAAGTAGGTATTACTATTCACAACGGCTAGTTTAATTAGTTGTGGTGTGTGTTAGAGCTCGAGGTTGCGTACAACACACGCTATTGCATTATTCGAAGGGAAACGTACATTGGAAGCTTGGGGTGTTACATTCTCCCCTCCTTCAAATAATTGCGTCCTCGCAATTTCTAGGGTATTACTGCATAAAAAGACCCGGGTGGTTTTTCATCATAAATTCCTCAGGTTCCCACGTTGCCTCTTCCATTTTATGATTTCTCCACAAAACCTTCACCAGACGAGTCGTCCGGTTTCTCAGCACCTGCTCCCTCACATCAAGAATCCTTACGGGCTCTTCACAATAGGAAAGATCGGGTTCCAGTTCTAATTCCTCATAGGTGAGTACATGTGTTGGGTCAGGCATGTATTTCCTCAACAGAGATACGTGGAACACATCGTGAACTTTGGAGAGACTTGGCGGTATTGCCAAACGGTAAGCTACAGCCCCAATTCGTTCTAGAATTTCGAAAGGTCCGATGTACCTGGGACCCAATTTACCTTTCTTACCAAAACGTATGACTCCCTTCCATGGAGATACCTTCAGGAAAACATGATCACCGACTTGAAATTCCAGATCCTTCCTTCGATTATCGGCATAGCTCTTCTGCCTACTTTGAGCTGCTTTGATGTGATTTTGGATCACTTTCACCTTTTCCACCGTTTCCTCCACCAGTTCTGGGCCTACAAGTTTTCTTTCACCAATGTCATCCCAACAGGTTGGTGTACGACATCTCTTTCCGTATAACGCTTCATATGGTGCCATCTGAATACTCGAATGGAAGCTATTGTTATAGGAAAATTCTACCAGTGGTAAATATTGATCCCACATACCCTGAAAGTCAAGAGAGCATGATCTCAACATGTCTTCTAAGGTTTGAATAGTCCGTTCTGATTGTCCATCTGTTTGAGGGTGATAGGCAGTGCTCAAACGAAGTTCAGTATCCAAGGCCTTTTGAAGACTTTTCCAGAATCTTGAAGTAAAACGAGGATCACGATCAGAAACAATCGATAGGGGTACTCCATGAAGTCTTACAACTTCATTAATATATAGTCTTGCTAGACGTTCAAGTGGTAGATTCTCCCGTATAGCCAGAAAATGTGCTGACTTAGTAAGTCGATCGACAATGACCCATATTGCATCATTCCTTCTAGGAGTCTTTGGTAGTCCCATGACAAAGTCTATCGTAATATTATCCCATTTCCACTCAGGTATGGGAAGAGGTTGCAATACTCCACCAGGATGTTGCCTTCCAGCTTTCACTTGTTGACAAACCATACACCTCGACACAAAATCAGCAATCTCCCTCTTCATATTGTCCCACCAAAAATGTTCCTTCAAATCTCTATACATTTTGGTGCTCCCAGGGTGTATAGAGAAGTTGGAACTATGAGCATCATCCAACAATTCCCTTTTTAAATCAGGTATATCGGGAACACAAAGTCTCTTCCCAAATTTCAAAATTCCATCCTTGTACACAAAGTCCCTCAATCTTCCATCATTCACACCTTTAATCTTCTTCTGAAATTCTTCATCATTGGTCTGAGAACTCTTAATCCTTTCTAGTAATGATGGTTTGGCAACCATTTGAAAAAGCATTGATGTTTCACCTTCCCTAGTTATTCCCATGTCCATCTTCACTAGATCCAAGAAAATTGGATCCCTTTCAATTCTCATCACATTCAAAACTCCATGGTCTTTTCTACTCAAAGCATCTGCCACCTTGTTTGCCTTCCCCGGGTGGTAATGTATCGTGCAATCATAATCCTTGAGTAGTTCAAGCCATCGCCTTTGCCTCATGTTGAGTTCTTTTTGTGTGAAAATATACTTCAAACTCTTGTGATCAGTATAAATCTCACATTTTTCACCATAGAGGTAATGTCTCCATATCTTTAAAGCAAAGATCACAGCTGCTAACTCAAGATCATGAGTAGGATAGTTTTGCTCATGAATTTTTAGCTGTCGTGATGCATAGGCAATGACCTTATCATTCTGCATAAGGACACAACCGAGTCCTTTCTTCGATGCATCACTATAAATAACAAACCCATCATTCCCCGATGGTAGAGTCAATACAGGGGCATTGACTAATCTTCTCTTCAGTTCTTCAAAACATTCTTCACACTCTTTTGTCCAGAAAAATTTAATCCCTTTACGTGTGAGCTTTGTCAATGGGTTAGCCAATCTGGCAAAATTCTGGACGAAACGTCGATAATAACCTGCTAAACCAATAAAACTGCGTACCTCAGTTATACTTGTCGGTGCTGGCCATTCTTGGATTGCCTTGGTTTTAGAAGGATCAACGGAAATTCCATCCTTAGAGACAATATGGCCAAGAAAAGAAATCTCATGAAGCCAGAATTCACACTTGCTAAATTTCCCATATAATTCATGTCTTCTAAGAGTCTTTAGGATAATGCGTAAGTGATTTTCATGATCTTCGTGGCTTTTGGAGTATACCAAGATATCATCAATAAATACCACTACAAAGTCATTAAGATATTCCTTGAAAACTCTATTCATCAGATCCATGAAAACAGAGGGTGCGTTAGTCAATACAAAAGGCATTACTGTAAACTCGTAATGCCCGTACCTTGTTCGAAATGCTGTCTTTGGAACGTCTTCCTTCTTCACACACAACTGATGGTACCCGGACCGAAGGTCAATCTTTCAAAAGTATTGAGCTCCATGCAGTTGGTCAAACAAATCATCAATGCGAGGTAGGGGATACTTGTTCTTTATTGTTATAGCATTGATCTCCCTATAGTCAATGCACAACCTCATAGATCCATCTTTCTTCTTAACAAAAAGAACAGGGGCTCCCCAAGGAGAAACACTAGGGCGAATAAATACCTTATTACTCAATTCCTCTAGTTGTTTCTTTAGTTCAACTAATTCCACAGTGGCCATTCTATAAGGGGTCTTCGATATGGGCCTTGATCCAGGAATTAAGTCAATTGAAAACTCAACTTCTCGTTCTGGAGGATGTCCAGGTAAATCTTCCGGAAACACATCAACATATTCTCTCACAACGGGTACATCCTCTATTTGAATCTTCCTTTCCTCACCCTCAGTAATTTCCTTCTCTTCCTCCCCAATAATTGAATTTAGTTGAGCTACTGGGGGTGGATCTAGATAAGAATTATGTGGCGACGACTCGGCTCTAAAGATAAGGTGTTCCTTATCATCATCACCAAGAATCGTAACCTCTTTCCTCTTACAATAAATTTTTGCATCATGGTCCGAAAGCCAATCCATACCGAGGATTATATCAAATTCAATCATGGGTATAACGATGAGATCAGCCGGTAAAGAACATTTAGGTGCTCTAATGGGAACTAATCGACAAAACTTTGTTGCAACAATACTTCCCTTAGGGGTTTTGACCGACAAATCCCTTGTTAAATCAAATTGGAAATATCTAATCTTCTTAGCAAACTGGGAAGATATGAAACAGTGCGATGATCCAGAATCAAATAATGCATTTGCTAAACTTGAGGAAACCATTAAATTACCTGCCACCACGTCCTTCGGAGCTTCTACCTCAGCAGTAGTGATAGCATAAGCCTGGCCTTGATCCCTTGGCCTTTTCTGAGATAAGTTCTCCTAACGCTTAGGACATTCATTTGCATAATGCCCCATCTCCCTACAATTGTAGCACCGAACGTTGGTAGCTTCCTTCTTCCCCTTGCAATCATGAGCTTGGTGGCCTTTTTCACCACACTTGTAACAGACTCCCATTCCCTTCAAGCAAGTACCAGGATGTTTCTTCCCGCATTTACCACAAGATGGATATTCAACCTTTCCCTTCTTCCCTTTATTTCCATTCCCAGATTGATCAGCAGGTCTCTTCTTCTCTTGCTTTGCTTTAAAGTCATAAGACTTAGAGAATTCCTTTTCCGTCTTGATAGCGCATGAGACAATACCTTCGTATGAAGAGAAGGTTTGTGATACTAAAGCTCGACGGAGAAATGGTTTCAACCCATCAAAGAAACGATCAGTCTTACTTCTTGGGTTACGTATGTAATCTGAAGCATACCTTTCTAACCTTGTAAAGTTAGCCTCATACTTTGCGACATTCTCGTCCTCCTTCTGCCTCAGACTCAGAAATTGCCTTTCCATATCCGCTCGATGGTCTCGAGGGAAGTATTTTTCTAAGAACAGCTCTTTGAACTCCTACCATTCCATGTTTTCTAATTCATCATCTTACTTTGTGTTTTGAATTAGTGACCACCATTGATCGGCATCTCCAGTGAGGCGATAAACTGCCATGATAACTTTTTCCCTTTCACTGCTCCCCAAAGCCTGAAATATTTTCTCTAGGGAATTTATCCATTGCTCGGCTACTAAGGGATTTGTACTCCCGTTGAACGTTGGTGGTTGTTGCCTCATGAATCGATCTAACATTGATCCTCCACGCTGTGGATCAGGGTGCTCCATACGAGTAAGGTTATTATTCATAACCTGAGTAAGTTGTCCCAGTATGGTGATTAGCTGATCGGCACCAGTTCCATCACCAGCCCCATTATAATTATCTTGAGCAGGAGGGCAATCCCTACATGGAGTACTTGCATTGATACGGTTTCCATTTCTTCCACTAGGCGCCATTTCTAAACAACGGCATAAACTAGATTAGTTTATGAATCAAAATACATAATCTCATACTTATAAAACATTGAACTATTTATGGATATAATCCATAATCATAAAAAGAAATGTTTTCTTTGAGGAAGTATATACTCATAAACCCTTCATAATGATTTGTAAAGAAAATGAGAGTTATCCTAAGCATATCCCCCGGGAGTGTCGTAACCAAGAGTGCAGCAAGGCCCGTTGTCGTGCACCAGTTACCGTTCGAGTCTAGCTCAAAGCAGTGTTTTCGGGTTTTACCCCTAGGTACATCTGTGCCAGAGCTGCCTCTACCTGCTCGTATCCAGACAGGGATGTATTGCTCGGAAAACTCACAAAATCTCTACAATACCAAAATTATAGGAAGTTCTTCTATACTACTCCTCAAAGTTCATCTTAGGTCTATGTGCTCTAATCAGAGTTTATCTAAATCTAGCTTCCAAGGTTTGTACTAAACTTCCTCTGATACCAACTGTAACGCCCCGACCCCAGCTACCCAGAGTCGGTGCATTACTTCGTAACATTGGCATGATCACAAAAGATCAAGTCTCGAAAGACCGATTAGTTTAGTAGCCTTGGAAACACTAGATACATTCATAAGTCTTTCATTACATCAAAATTAAAAAAACTACAAAAAACATGGTCTTCATAGTCCACACTCATATCTTCACTGATTATTCTTGCTAGTCAGTCATAATACACTTCTTCACATCCTGGAAAATATTTAAACATTGAAAGGGGTGAGCTCAGATGCTCAGTAAGGATAACAATATTGCGGAAGCCTTTATAAGAAAACATAAGCATTTTAAGGCAATGTATAACTAGAACAAAAGCCTCTTAAACATGAACTTCAATATAATATGGAAAAATTAAAATAAAGTAATGCCATTACTTACTCACATGGATATTCTACTAGACGAATAATCACATGAAATATCAATAACCACTTTCATAATGTTGGAATGCATAATGCCAGACTATCATAACCACGTGGTCAAGGCCTCGTGCCAAGACCACAAATAAGATTTTGTCAAGGCCTTGTGCCAAGACACTAGTTTGTCTCATGAGACCTACCGATGCATCGAGGAGCTATAGCAGGCTCCACCCGTCACATATTAAGTCCAATGCATTCCCATATGAAAAGGTTTAAACATAACATAAACATTCGTATTAAAACTAGCATACGAAATGTAAATAATTTCACCATAAACTATGAATGGTATAAAAATAGCACATCCACAGTCAAACATATCACAAAACCTTCAATACAATATAAAAGTTTTGTATCATAATAATTCAACTTCAAATAAGCGTAAAATCCATCAAAGGATGTTGACATAGATGAAATCAAAACACTTTTTTAGAGAAATATCTCTTACTATTTTTGAAATCATTTAAGAGCCATATAAAATAAAACATTTTCTTTGAAAATATTCTTATAAGCTTGTAAGGAAAACTTTGAAGATTTTATAATGGCGGAAAATAACCGCACCCACCGTATAAGTTAAAAAAAACACTCTTACCTTAATTCTGTCGAAAAGGTTAAAAAGGACCTTGTTTTGAAAATGACGGAAAGATTCCTTTATAAACCTCTTATAAAAAGTCAAACAAGGGTATAAATGACTTTAACCCATATTCTTGTAAATATGTTTTGAAATACATTTTGAAGAAACATGGATGTGGATGATAAAGAGATTCCAGTAGATTATTACGTATAAACAACCTTGGATAATGAAGAGGTTGTGAAGTAAACCCTTACCTTGTACTTTTCCTTGGTTGGGGTAGGTTAGCCTCCTGTATAATGGTGAAATAATTGTTATTAAATTATACAAGAATCATATACATTCATATGATATCATATATGATCTTTTAACATTGCTTTGTTAGCAATATCTTAGATTTATCGTTGTTTCGGGTGTTAACTTACTCGTTTTCTTTTATATGTTTTGTTACGCAAGTCATGTTTTTCATGGATAGGTTGTATCTTATTCATATACAGAATTATATCATGTCCTTAAACATTATTTTTTTAATCATCAAATGATAATTATACTTGAATGGATACGACGGAGAATGAATCTCATCGCGTTCGTGGAGACGGTAGTCCGTACGTACGCACGAGCGACAATATCATTATTTTGATATTAAAATAATATATAATTGGATAGTATATCATATATACAGAATCTTTATCATGTTATATTTATTATTTACATGAATTACATATCATTATTATACCCATCTAAATAATAATATATTGAATAACAATTACACCACGACGTGGAGACGGTAAGCCGTACGTACGCACGTATGGTGACATGTCATTCAAATGATGGGTAGAATACTGAATATGGTTGTTCCATATTTATAATAACATCACAGTATATAGAAGATACTGGATTTATAATTTTAGAATTGAAATAATAAACAAAGAGGGAGTGGAAGAAGAAGGAAACTTGAAAGAGGGTGATGAAAATGTTACCTCTTCTTCGGGTTCTTCCTTTTGATTTGATCAAAAGGACTCCTTAGGATGGCTTTCTGAATAAAGTAATGCTTCTAGGATGAAGGGAGAGAATTTGGGAGAGTATTTGAGCAGGGGTTGGCCGAACCAAAAGGCTTGAAAGTGTGAATAAGGTGGTAGAGGTGGGGGCCTTTTATAAGAGGAGAGGAGGGGCTCTTTTGGAAAGATTGAAATGTTACATTATTTCACAATGCTTTTCGGATTCTAAAGGTCCCACACTTATATAATTCGAGGCTAAGGTGATAAGGTTTCGAAATCTCTTCATACAATAGGCTTTGGACAAGTGTAAGCCTTGGATTTTGCATTATCTTCTCATTTTATTTAAATCGTTAAATAATGAGGTCATCGCCACATCATAATGATGTCATAAATAACATAATTTATTTAATGTCTAAAAATTATAAAAAAAATACTATGATGTAGGAAATCTTTTTATATTTCTAATGAATATTTATAGTCAAAATTTGGACTTGTGTAACCCTACTTAAAAATTGTTTTAGTAAAACAATTTATGTTAGTGTCATTTTCACTTTAATATTAAATAAAAAGTAATTTATGTTATTTCCCAACAAAAGTGGATCCATGGGGTCCCCAAGTTAGGCCATGGCTTGTCTTGGTCGGCCATGACACAACCAATGAGGTTGGGACATGTGTCTAGGTCATTTCATATTATTAAAGTATTATTTATACCTTAAACTATACTAATTACCACTAATCGCGATTAAAACTTAATAAGTTACTATTCACCAAAAAATTATTTTTATCCCATTGAACCACATTTTATATACTAATGACAACCATGTATGTTGGATTTTCAAAATTCAATACACATTAGTGGTAATCTTTCATTTAACTGAAAAATCAGTTTGCTTGATTACCACTTAGTGGTTTCACTATTCATCAAAAATTGAAGTTTTTCAGAAAATTACCAAAAATTCACCCTAAGCTGTATTTGATATTCCAAATTCAAAAATGAAGTCCATTTTACAAAATTCAAAACATATAAGTCAAATTAATTAATTTAATAATTAATTCCCGCTGTTACAACAAATAGCGTGTTTTTAAGAAACAATTTATATCAAAAGATTGACAATTGTTTATGTCCAATTTCAATGTTAAATTAATTCTAATGACCACCATTGGATAAAATGGTAAAAATATATTCTAATTACACCTTAAAACTACTAAATAGTATAACTTATCACTATAAATTATTTTGATTAAAAAAGTTGTTTTAAGTATTTTTCACTATTCATAAAAATTTGGAAGTTCTCGGAAAATTACAAAAATTTCAACATAGGCTAATTTCAATATTAGGAATACAAAAATGAAGTCCATTTTGAAATATAAAATTTATAAAATTTCAAAAAGTAGGTATTACTATTCACAACGGCTAGTTTAATTAGTTGTGGTGTGTGTTAGAGCTCGAGGTTGCGTACAACACACGCTATTGCATTATTCGAAGGGAAATGTACAGTGGAAGCTTGGGGTGTTACATCCATCATAGGCGCACGTCACATCTTGGCCTCCCTTCCCCACATACCACAAGTCCTATATTGATTGCACATCACAAGATGTAGGAAAAAAATAACAATTAGTTCTTGACCCCAAATCAAGGCATTGATTCTTTACACACAATGAGATCTAATGACTCTAAAGTACAAGTCACTTGGATTTTAAAAGATAGTGGGTAATTAAATCCCTATAAGGACATTATCTTTGTCACACAACCAATTCTTATTCCATTTTGAATTAATTGATTCATTATTCATATGTTCCACGTATGGAGAACTACACAACAAGATATCAAATGATATAAAAAATTAAATATCCAATTAATTTAACATGCCTTTAATTACTTTATCAACAATAATCAAGACACTTTAGGTTCATTAACCAATTATATTAAACATGCATATCTGCATCAATTTGATTAACATAAAATTACACAACTCTTTGACCAATTATCCAATTAGTTATCAATTAATTCTAGATTTATGTTCTTTTCCAATTTCCATCAAGAATGACATGCTAAATCAAGAAAATAATAGATATCACACTATCTAGAATATAAAGAGGGAAACTATTATCAAGGTATAAGAAACAACATCACAATGCAATCAATACCAATTCTTTAAGCTGGTTTAAGTATTTAATTAGGATAATTACATTGTGATCCAAGGGATAAATAATGACATCTCTATGATTGAATATAACTAAATAGAGAATCAAAGAATCCCCTACCCTAAAAGGTCATTGATTTTCTTTACACAAGAATAGATTAAAGAAAAAGATCATGATCACTTCTCCTACAACAACTGCATCCACCTGAGGATTCCATGACACAAACACACCAACCAAACACCAAGAAAACTCCATTAGAAGCATGAAAATCACTTGACATCACATGGAAAAGTGAAACAGAAGAAAATAGATCAATGAAACTATAATAACCGATGTATATCATACCTTATATCGAAGACAGATTCCTACAGATCGAAGGAGGGAGCTATGGGTTGTTATTTGATGAAGGAATCCCCAAAACACTGTAAAGAGGGTCGTTAGGTCACCTTGGGTAGAGGGAGAGGCTCTTCTGCCATAGGTTTTGACAAAAATCAAGCAGCTGGAAAAAACATAAAACATACAGCATCAGGAAATTACAGGATGTGTAATCCCCTTTCATGTCATGTAATGCCTTGAGGTCGAGTTCCGTTAAAAAATGCATCACCTCTGGATTTTATTTAGTTTTTCAAACCCAGAAGTATTTCATGACATAAATTCCTCATTAATGTTGTGTAAAAGTCTACACATCATGAATATTTCTAGGAAAACCCTTGAAATAGGATTTCACATCATGTAATACAATTACATGATGTGAAATCCCCCTTTTCATCTTTTACTTAACCGAAATCCTCCAAACTTCTTCCAAGCCACCTCTGAGCACTTCGATCTTCAAAAACATGCAAAGGGTTGATCTATGTGAATTATATCCTTTACAATAGGAATGTTATATTTTTGAAAAGTCAATGGAAGAGATATCAAGCACATAGGTCTATGACACTAGCATGAAATCTACACGATTAGAGATATTACAATAAAGGGATTATATAACATGGTAATTGTTTGTATGAGCTAACATGTCATTTCAGCATTAAATTCTTTATCTATGAGTGCCTTGATGTGTTATTAGATACTAACCTTGGACTTTAGTCTGCTTTTCCCAATTCCCCTAAGAAAGTGTCCTAGAGGGTCACACACTAAGTGTATGAAGAATCTCAGTTAAATAATATATTATTATTTATTATTTAATAGGTTAAATAAATATTATTCTCACATGTGGTTTAATAATTATTCATGTATGTTAGATCACATTTATTCTATCACTAGTTATTCAAGAAAATATATTGTGAGAAGAATATTTAATAAATATTTATTTTCTATTTACTAAATATAATGATAATTTATTTATTAGCGAATAATGCATTGATATTTATTTAATAAATAAATTGCCATTATTCAAGGCTCGATAATTTTTTTGGAGGAATGGTGGACCGAGTTTAATGATCTTGTGAGAAATTATAATATTTAATATTATTTAGTTAAATAATATTTAATTTTAATTCTCAAGTTCAGCACATGTCGAGATATAATAATATTTCTATTATTATTTAACATAGGGGTTTTGTAGGATTAAATAAATAATAAGGGTACTTGGGAAATTATTTTATTCTAACCCTTTAAATACAAATACCCAATTATGTTATTTTATCATAATCCTATTTGGTTGCGCCCTATGAATTTGGAGAAAAACCTCTCAAGCCTAGAGATATCTATTCTACAAGAATGCACTCAAGAATGGAGAGGAATCATCCTCCACCACATCAAGGAGAATTATTTGGAAGTGGTTCTTGAGGATATCAAAGGAGGATGACGCAAGAACAAATATCTTCCATGCTAGCACCTAGAGACTCTTTTAGTGATGTCCAGAGATTAGTGGAACATGTGTGGATCACAACTAGAGGAAATATATGCTTGGTTTCTATAATGCAATGAAGATGCACTATAAATATGTCACCAGACACAGAAATGAAGAAATAATTCCTCAGAGGTAATTATTTATATAATTAAATTAATTATAAACAATATGTATTTATTATTACCTCTCGGTTCTAGTGAAATTCTTATTTGTATAGTTATTTTTCTCAATTTTTTGGATCACGAATTTTATTTTTTTATAGATCTCAGATTTAACATTTATTATGAAAAAAATTAAAGTTGGGAAACTCCCATCGCATGATTCTGCTACACCTATAACCTTCACAATAAAACATCCAATTATACTCATAAAATAACCTAAGTCTCAAAGATATCAACCAATGTCAGCCATATTTACACTGTTAGGTTTCAAGGTAATGCATGTCTAGGAGATCTAACTCCATGAGCCCTACCATCCCTGATGGAACTCAACCAAGAAATTTCACTCATCGAGTGTCACTAAGAGGAGGAAAATCCCATTAAATCCCAGAGGTCACACTCATCAGGTCTATCCAAGAAGAAGCCCACATGAAACCGAGAGGGTTTATCTAAGATACACACTCCATATGATTAATACCCCATCAAAAAGATCAGATCACGAAACATAGATAAGGGGTAAACACCCTTCAGGCTGTGCTGCTAAGGTTAATGGAGGGGTTGTAATGCCCCAAACCCAAGTCGTAATGGTCTTATTAATATCATTTTTAATGAAAATAAATTATATTAATTAAGATAATGTATGGAAATAAAATATATGAGAAATATTTTCATGAATAAAACACTAATACATTACATCATTACAAGGATAAAGACTTCAACTACTCCAGAAAACTCATTGCAAGCCCTAGCAGCACCACAAGAATGCCTCTCATCAGCACAATAAGACAGATTGTGCAGCTTTTGTCCCTTGGATCTACCATTGTTAGAAAAATAAAAGTAAGAAAAATATTGAAAATTCTATGAATAAGAGGAATATACAAAACCATTATGAAGCAATAAAATGACTCTGATAATTTTTTTTGAGTTTTGGAATTTATTAGATAGTTATTTATAATGTTTATATGACCGTTGTAAAAAAATAGTCGTTGGAATTTTTAATGATCATTGATGTTTTTTATAACCATTAGGTATTATAAATAATGATTCTAAATAATAATATAGATAATATCATTTAATTAAAATGTTTTTTTAAGAGTTATACTTTTAAAGTTTTAAATTAACAATTTAATAAAAATGTTATGTTATGTAAATATTTTCAAATTAAAATAAAATAATGGGCTCTTTAAATTGTGTAACTAATCCAGATAAATTCATAAAAAATAAATTTATGATTTCTACTTTGGTTATGTTTAACATTTTTTTTCAAAAAATTTCTAAGTGCACACCGCCAATGAGAGAATTCTGTAAAGTCCAAGATCTTGAGGTCTAGTGGAGGAATAGTTAGGTGAAATCCCAACTCGAGTAGTCCTATGGCCAGGCCCATGTATAGGTCCCCATTAATCAAGCTGTGTATAGAATGGGTTATGGACGGGCAGAGAGGCCATATATAAACCTCCCCAAGTGTGTGTGTCTGTCTTGTCATTGGAGGAAGGCCTCCCATGTCCATTTTTATAAGGCGGTCCCAAAAACGGATTGGTTTCAATGTGGGACACACATTTTCTTGGAGGGTGTGACCTTAACCACACAAGTAGACTTCATTCATTCCAGGTCATTTGATCCCTTTCACTTATCAGTCTCCCCTTCACTCTCACTAGGTTTAATCCCAGCCCTTTAATCCATCTTGTATGATCTCAATTATCCCTTCATTTCTTCTATCATCTCTTCTATTTGTTACCTAGTTGCACCACACCAGTAGGTCAATTACCACCTGACTCATCCCTTCTATCAAAGTCCCCTCCACTAAGACCCCATATTGGCTTCATATTCCAAATAAATATATTTACGGTTGTTTAAAAATTAAATCGAAACCTTTAACTCGGTTCCCTTTCTATGGATTCCTTTGGAATCCATCCATAATATATATATATATATATATATATAATGCCAAATAACTCAATTTACTTATGATTTTGTATCAATTATCTTTGACTTGGTCAAGTTCAGATTACTTTTTATATTTTTTTAATTGCAACATGAGATAATATATATATATATATGTATATAAGAAGACCTAAGAATACTTTATCCTCATGATCCTAAGTCCTCCACTTCATTCTTCTCAAATTCTAGAGGACTTAGTCCATCGTTTGATAAAAAAACAAGGGTTCAATTTTTTTATGTTTGATCTTACCAAGACACACACACACACAGATAAGTGTATATACAAATATATACATACATATAATTTTGTTTTAATAATTTTTGATGAAAAAGATTTGTTTTGAATTTATGTTTCACAAGGTTCCTTATAAATCCCTCATTCTTAGGCATTTATTTAAGAGTTAGTTTAATTTTTTGTCTAATTTATAAAATTTTATACATATACTATTATATATCTATATCTACTTATTTTTAGAAATCATAAGAGAATGGTTTTGTTTTAAATTTTATTTCTAAGCCTATTTTTTGAAAGGAAATTTGTTTAGTTTCATTTATCAAATCATGTACATGGGGTTTCAAGGAATGATTTGGATTTCAAACAATCAATTATGTATATGAAATATATATATGTATATATAAATATATGATTATATAAATCTAATTAGTTTAAATTGTTTTTAAGAATTAAAAAGGGGTCAGTTATTTAATTTTTATTCTATTTTAAAAGGTTTAAAATTGGATCTTAATTTATCATTTTATTGTTTAAATTTATATATTACTTTTTTAAATGTAAATTGATATCATTTTATGTTCCATTACTAAAACATTTATCATTTAATGGGATAAATTATCTCTACACCTCCTCATATGTCAGAAATATTTAGATATGGACACAATCTAGTTATCATTGAAATCTCATGTACATTTATTCATTTATTATGATGTGAATTTATATTAATGGATTTTATTTAAGAACCCAAATTTTATAACAAGGATTTCTCCCAAATATGTTTTTATATATTGTCAAAAAAAATATTATTCCACGGCAAGAAGTTAGTGAATTAATTTTCATCTAAGGAAAATAATTTTATGTATGTATTTTTGAAATATTTTGGATTAGGATTGAGAAATTAGGGTCCATTAAAAGAGTTTTACAAAATTGGAACTAGTATAATGAATGTAATGTTATGGGGAGTGAACCCATAAGTCTTTAAGAAACTTTGTTCCATATGATTTATGACTAGATACCTTACAATTTTATTATGGTCTGCGAAGTATCATAAATTAACCACAAAAAATATTATTTTTGATGGAAAAATACCAATGAGCTTTTAAAATATAATTATTTTATGGAATTAATTTTTTCTATGTTATATTTACTTCAATGTTTTTAGAAATATAATTTTAATTATATACACATATATGTGTTTATTCTAAGAAAATATATTGAATGTTTTTTTTAACATTTTCAAAACCCCATAATGGAAATATTAAATCCCCCTTACATTTTAAAATATGTTTGTATAGGTTTAGTAGAACTACTAGTCTTATAATCTTCTTGATGAGAAAGTGCACTAAAAAATCTTTTTTATTTGATTTTATACAGTTTAGTTGAAGTGTTATATTTGTATCTAATTATCAAAAACCTAGACCAATTAAAGGTCCTCGATTGTGTATTGTGTTGTGTAATTATTCTATTTATTTTATAAAAAAATAAAAATAATGTTCTAGAAACAAATCTGGAAGGACGATTTTGGGTCATTATAGTTGGTATTAGTGAAACAGTCTAGAATATTTTGGAAAATTATAACAAAGTTAATAATTTTAATATTCCTCCTCATTAAACTTTATTTTCTTCTATATTTTCAGATGGAAGGAAGAAAATCACAGACAATTCTTTTGTCCCTTCTCGATTAATTACTCGAAAATATAATTTTAAAACAATGTCTGGATGTGTTTGAACCCTTCACAAACCTTCATTTATCTTGTAAACTTCTTTACCTAATATCAAATACTCCAAATATCCTATTATTCTTCTGAGGATTGGGCTTTGTCTATTTTCTCATAGTGCATGAAAAACTTGCATACAATGCCCAGTGAGGGAAATATTTTGAGGGTCTCTTAAAATAATTTACCCTATCAGATAAGTTTCAGTCTTTAATAATTTTTTGAGAAGCTTTGGAAGATGGTGACCTCTGCATTGCTTATCTATGTCAAGTCTTAAACATCATAGTTTATGGGAGACTTTATGATCTTTAAATTTTAGAAAATGAAGTAGTTCAGTTCATTTATATAAATAGAGTTCATTATGACGTCTCCAAAATTTTCACCTCTCATGCCTCTCTCTCAAGATCCTATCATTGTATACATGATTTTTACACTGGTTTCTTGATTTTTGTTTGGGAAAAATAAAATGAAGAACATAAAACTATTTTTTTAGATAAATTTGACTGGAAGAAACTCAAATTTTTAGCAGAACCACCCATTCTAGTGGATTTGGTGATGGTATAAATTAGTTTATTATAATTCAATTTTGATAATTAATAATAATTATGTTGTTAATGTAGGAACATCAATATTTAATTCCGAAGGAATAAGCATGTGAGAATGTGTGTTCAATCAAATTGCGAGGGCACAATTCTGTTAATGGTGGGGGGATGTAACTTACTGAACCAGAGTTGTAATTGTGTTATTATTATTATTATTTAATGAAAATAAATTCTATTAATTTAGATAAATTAAGGAAATAAAATATATGAGAAATATTTTTATTAACAAAACACTAATACCTTACATCATTAAAAGGATAAGGAATCCAACTACTCCAAAAAACTCATTGTAATCCCTAAAAACACCACTTGAATTCGTCCCATTAGGATAATAAGACCTATTGTGTATCATTAATCCCTTGGATCAACCAAAGTTAGAAAAATAATAGCAATAATATTAATGTAAATGTTAAGAATAAGAGTAATGTGCAAAATGATTTTGAAGCAAGAGAAGGACTCTGAAAATTTTGTTTGTGTTTTGGAATGCCTTAGGCAAGTAATTATAATGTTTATAAGACCATTGTAAAAAAATAGTCGTTGGAATTTTTAGTGACCATTGGGTTTTTTAATAATTTTAAGGTATTTTAAATAGTGATTCTAAATAATAATTTAAATAATAAAATTTAATTAAAATGTTTTTTAATAGTTATACTTTTAAATTTTTCAATTAAGAATAAAAAATGTAATATAATGTAAATATTTTCAAATTAAAATAACATAATTATCTTTTTAAATTATGTGATTAATGTACATAAATTCATAAAAAAATGAATGATTTCTTCTTTGGTTATGTATAAATTTTTTTTACAAAAGTTTTTCTAAGTGAACACCACCACCGAGAATAGATTTCAAAGGCCAATCCCTCAAGGTGCAGTGGAGGCACAATCAGGTGAAATCCCAACTTGAGTAGTTTTACAGTCAGGCCCATGTATAGGGCCCTCAAGAACCAAACCATGTATAGGTTGGGATGTGGCCTGGGAAGAGAGGCTGTTTATAAGACTCCCCAAATGCATGTGTATGTTGTGTCATTAGATGAAGGCCTCCCATGCCTAGCCTTATAAGGAGGTCCGATAAAATGATTAGTCTCAATGTGGGATGTGTTTTTTCCTTGAGGGTGTGATATCAACTACATGATTAGGCTGTTTTCAATCCATGCTATCTGATCCCTTTCACCAGTATGTCTCCCCTTCAGTCTCACTATGTTTAATCCCACCCCTTTTATCGATCTTGGAATATCTCAACCATCCCTTCATTTCTCCGGCCATCTCCTCCACTAGTTACCCAGTCACACCGCACCAATAGGTCAATGACCACCTAACTCATCCCCTCCATCAAAGTCCCCTTCACCATGACCCCTTTCCAAATTCCTCTTCCATAAAATGACATCGATGGTGGTTTAAAAATTAAACCGAAACCTTTAACTCGGTCCTCTTTCCACAACTTACTTCAGAAGCCATCCATAATATATATATATATATATATATATAATTTCAAACAACACAATTTCCTTATGATTTTGTATCAATTATCTTTGCCTTGGTCAAGTTCATATTCCTTTTCATCTTGTTTTAATCACAACATTATATATATATATATATATTCACACCCATGAATAACCGATCCCCATCCCCCAAGTCCCCCATTTCATTTTTCTCGAATTCCCAAAGCATCAATCCCTAATTTGATTCAAAAAAAGTAAGAGTTCAATTTTTTTATGTTTTATTTTACAAAGACACACAGACACACACACACATATATTAGTGTATATACAAATATATACATACTTATCTTTTTTAAGTATTTTTGATGAAAATGATTTTTTTTAAAAAAATTATGTTTCAAGGGATTCCTTATAAATCCATCGTTCTTATGAATTTATGTAAGGGTTAGTTTAATTTTGTGTATGATTTACAAAACATTATAAAAATACAATTATATATTTATATCTACCTATTTTTAGAAATCATAAGACAAGGGTTTTGTTTATTTCTAACCCTATGTTTTGAAAGGGAAATTGTTTAGTTTCATTTATCAAATCATGTACATGGTTTTTCAAGGACTGATTTTGATTTCAAATAATAATTTATGTATATTAAATTTATATGTGTATATATATAGATGATCATATCAATCCAATTAATTATAATTATTTTTAAGAATTGAAAAGGGGCTAGTTATTTAATTTTAATTATATTTTCAAAGGATTAAAATTTGTAATTAATTTATCATTTTATTGTTTAAATTTTATGTATAACTTATGTTTATAAATGATAATTTATATCATTTTATATTCCATGACTAAAAAATTTATTATTTCATTTGGAAAATTTTCTCTACACCTCCTCATATGTCATGTATAGTTAAATATGGCCATTATCTAGTTATCATTGAAATATCATGTACTTTTATTCCTTTATTAAGAAGTGCATTTATGTTAAAAGCTTTTATATATGATAATATGTGAGTTTATTTTCTTCTATGGAAAGTAATTTTATTTATGTATTTTTGAAATGGTTTGGGTTAGGATTGAGCAAGGCATGTCCATTAAAATTGTTTTAAACAATTTGCACTAGTATAATGAATGTTATGTTATGGGGACTAAACACATGAGTCATAGGGGAACATTTTTCCATATGAGTTATGAATAGTGGACTTATGGTTTTATTATAGTCTACCAAGTATCATAAATGACCCACCAAAAATTATTATTTTTGATGGAGAAATCCCAATCTTCTTCTCAAATATAATTATTTTATGAAATTATTGTTTTCAAAATTATAAGGATTTCAATGTTTTTAGAAATCTACTTTTAAGTACATATACAGATATATTTTTATTCCATGAAAATATTATGTATGGTTTTATTAATATTTTCAAAAATCCTTATCGAGTATATTAAATGCTCACTCTGTTTTAAAATCTTTTTTTATAGGTTTAATAGAATTACTAGTGATGTAATATTATTAAAGAGGCAGCACACTAAAGACTATTTTGTTATTTAATTTTATATATTTTAGTAAAAATTTAATATTTTTAACTAATTCTACAAAACCTAAACTAATAAAAGGTCCTCAATTTTGTAATGTGTTGTGTAGTTATTCAATTTATTTTATAAAAAAAATTACACAACAAGTTTTAGTACCGAATTTGGAAGCACAGGTTCAGGTCATTATAGTTGGTATTAGAGGCATGGTCTAGATAATTTTGTAAAAATAGAATGAATTTAATACTTTTAATATTCCTCCTTATCAATCTTTATTTTCTTCAATATTTTCAGATGGAAGGAAGAATATCACAT
This sequence comes from Viscum album, assembly GCA_963277665.1. Classification (NCBI taxonomy): domain Eukaryota; kingdom Viridiplantae; phylum Streptophyta; class Magnoliopsida; order Santalales; family Viscaceae; genus Viscum; species Viscum album. The sequence goes on along the minus strand of OY728135.1, from coordinate 195,973,567 downwards.
ATAACTCTTTTGACACTTCCTAATGAATTGCTTGAAAATATAATTTTAAAATCATGTCTTGATGTGTTTGTTCCCTTTTAAAACCTTCATCTATCCTGTAAACATATTTACCTAATACTAAATACTCCAAAAGTCCCCTAATTCTTTCTACGATCAGGCTTTATCTATTTTCTTATGATTCATGCACAACATGCATTCTATACACATCGAGGGAAATATTTTGAGGCTATATTCAAATGCTTTACCTTGTATGGAAAGTTCTAGTATTGAAGAAATTTTTGAGAAGTTGTATAATATGATGACCTTTTTCATATGTTGTATGTTTCAATTCTTGAACTTTAGTTTGTATGGGATACTTTATGATTTTAAAATTTTAGAAAATGAGGTAGTTTGGTTGGTTTATAGAAATCGAGTCCATTATGATGTCTCCTAGATTTTCACCTCACATGCCTATCTCTTAAGATCCTATCACTGTATACATGAGTTTGAACCTGGTTTCTCAATTTGTTTTTGGGAAAAAGAAATTGAATAACCTAAAATTAATTTGGGGATCAATTTGACTGGAAGAAACATTCATTTTCAGGAGAACCGCTCACGTTGTTGGATATGGTGAAGGTAGAAATTAATTTATTATAATTAAATTTTGATAAATAATAATAAATAATTTTTTTTGATGGAACATCAATAATGAATTCTGAAGGAATAATCATGTTGGAATGTGTCTTTAGTTGAATAGTGAGAGAACAATTCTGTTAAGGGGGGATGTAACTCCCCAAACCCAAGTTATAATTGTGTTTTTAATATCATTGTTATTATTTCTATTTATAATTATTTAATCAAAAAAATGATATTAATTTTGATAAATTAAGGAAATAAAATATACGAGAAATATTTTCACGAATAAAACACCAATACATTACATTATTACAAGTCTAAAGACTTCAAGTACTCAAAAAAACTCATTGGAAGCCCTAAAAGCACCACCATAATGCTTCCCATCAGCATAATAAGAAGGATTGTGTAGCCTTCATCCCTTGGATCTACCATAGTTAAAAAAATAATAGCAATAAGAATAATGGAAATGCTAAAAATAAGTGGAATTTACAAAACCAATTTGAAGCAAGAAAATGACTCTAATAATCTTTGTTGTGTTTTGGAATTCCTTAGACATGTATTTATAAAGATTATATGGCCGTTGTAAAAAATATTGTTGTTTTTAATTTTTAGTGACCGTTGATGTTTTTTCCATAACCATTAGGTATTTTAAATAATGATTCTAAATAATAATTTATATAATAACATATAATTAAAATGTTTTTTTTCAAGATTTATAGTTTTAAAATTTTAAATTAATAATTTAATAAAAATATAATTTTATGTAAATATTTTAAAATTAAAATATCATAATTGACTTTTTAAATTGTGTAATTAATCTACATAAAGTAATAAAAAATGAATGATTTCTACTTTGGTTATGTTTAACATTTTTTTTCACAAAATTTTTACTGAGTGCACACCACAACCAAGATCATCATGCAAAGGAAAATCCCTCAAGGTCCAGTGGAGGCACAATTAGGTGCAAGCCCAACTCAAGTAGTCCTATGGTTAGGACCATGTATAGGTCCCCTAAGAACTGAACCGTGTATAGGTTGGGCCATGGCTCTGGCGAAGAGGCTATGTATAATCCTACACAAGTGTGTGTGTGTGTGTGTGAGTTGTGTCATTATAGGTTGGACTCCCATGTCCATACTTATAAGGCAGTCCCCAAAACTAGTTGGTTTCAATATAGGATGCACATCTTTCCAGAGGGTGTGATATTGACTGCACGATCAGACCCAGTTCAATCCAAGGTGTCTGATCCCTTTCTCTAATAGGTCTCCCCATCATTATCACTAGGTTTAATCCCATACCTTCGATCGATATTAGATGATCTCAACCATCCCTTCATTTATTTAGTCATCTCACCCATTGGTTCCTTGTTCAATTCACACCAATAGGTCAATGACTACTCGAATCATCCCCTCCATCAAAGTCCCATTCACCAAGACCCCATTTGTCTACATAGTCCACAAAACAACATTGATGGTGGTTTAAAAATTAAACCAAAACCTTAAACTCAGTTCCCTTTCCAAAAATTCCTTCAGAATCCATCCATATAATATAAATATAATTCCAAACAACTCAATTTCCTTAAGATTTTTTATCAATTATCTTTTCCTTGGTCGTGTTTGGATTCCTTTTCATCACTGTTTAATCACAACATGAGATAACATATATATATTTATATCTATATTTTCACACCTAAGAATACCCGATCCTCATCCTCCCAAGTCCTCTATTTTGTTCTTCTCAAATTCCAAAAGCCTCAGTCTCTCATTAGATCCAAGAAAAAGTAAGGGTTCAATTTATTTTATGTTTGATTTTACCAATACATAGATATATAAGGGTATATAAAAATAAATACATACCTATCTTTTTGTTTAAAGATTTTTTTATGAAAAATATTTGTTTTAAATTTATGTATCAATGGATTACTTATAAATCACTCATTCTTATATATTTATGTAAGGGTTGGTTTAATTTTGTGTCTGATTTAAAAAATCTTATACACATATGATTATATATTAATATCTACCTATTTTTAGAAATAATAAGAGATATGATTTGTTTTATATTTTATTTCTAATCCAATTTCTTGAAAGGAAAATTGCTTGGTTTCATTTATAAAATCATGTACATGGTTTTGCATGGACTGATTTTTATTTTAGACTATCAATTATGTATATGATATATATATATATATATGTATATATATACATGAATAAATCAATATAATCAATTTTAATTTTTTAAGTATTAAAAAGGGGCATGATATTTAATTTTAATTATATTATAAAAGGTTTAATATTTGTTCTTAATTTATCATTTTATTGTTTGAATTTTATGCATAACTTATTTAAAAATGATAATTGATATCATTTTATGTTCCATTACTAAACAAGTTATTATTTTAAGTGTGAAATTGTCTCTGCACGTCCTTTAATGTCATGCGTAGTTAGATATGGCCATTATCTAGTTATCATCGACATCTCATGTAATTTTATTCCTTTATTATGATGTGCATTTATATTAATGGATTTTATATAAGAACCCTAATTTTATAACAAGGATTTATCCCAAATATGTTTTTAGAAATTTTCAAATAAAATATTATGCCATGAAAAGAAGTATGTGAGTTTATTTTCATCAAAGGAAAATAATTTTGTGTATGAATTTTTGAAATATTTTGGGTTAGTATTGAGTAAGGTAGGTCCATTAAAAGTGTTTTAAAAAATTGGAACTTGTATAATGATTATTATGTAATGGGGAGTTAACCCATAAGTATTGAGGGAACTTTTTTCCATATGAGTTATAAATTGTGGCCTTTCTATTTTATTATAGTCTACCAAGTATCATAAATGACCCACCAAAAATTATTATTTTTGATAGATAAATCCCAGTGATCTTTTAAAATATAATTATTTTATGAAATTAATATTTTCTAAATTATATGGATTTCAATGTTTTTAGAAATATACTTTTAAGTATATGTACACATATATTCTTATTCCAAGAAAATATTTTGAATGTTTTTATAAAGTTATCAAAACCCCTTACTAGGAATATTAAATGCTCACCTTATATTTTGAAATCTTTTTTATAGGTTTAGTAGAATTACTAGAGATGTAATATTCTTGAGGAGGCAGCACACTGAAGACACTTTTGTTACTTAATTTTATACAGTTTAGATGAAATGTAATATTTGTATCTAATTATCCAAAACCTTTATCAATAAAAGGTCCTTGATTGTGTAACGTGTTTTGTAATTATTCAGTTTCTTTTATAAAAACAATTACATAGCATGTTTTAGCACCAAATCGAAAAGTGTGGGTTCATGTTGTTATATGGGTGTAGGTGAATTAAAACCACTATTTTAAAGAGATTATGTGTATAAGGAATGATGACACAATGGCAAAGGTGGATGCCTCTGAACAACTTGTTCCTGAGGTGAGCGTACAAGAGGAGGTTGACCATAAGCAACTAATCACTTCCCAAATAAAAGGGAGGGAAAAATGTTGGTTGATAGTGGTTTCAAATTGTGTTTTAAGAAGAAGTCTAAGGCTCTTAAATTTTAGGAGATGTCTCATGATCTTGTTTAGGAATAAATTATTGGGGAGGTTTCATTACCACTTTATGATCTTTTTATGCTCTCTATTTATGGAATATATTATGCTCTGGTGTAAACAATAATAGAATAAAATCTTGTGAACATGGAAAGTTTCAATGCCTTACTAGACCCTAGGTCCACTACTAATAATTTTTCATTTCTTGACATTCTAAAAAGATATTAGAGAAAAGATGTTTTTTGTAATGAATTGGGTAATCACTGAGCTGAGGAACAATCTGATCAAGGCATTGCTGCTTTGAATGATTTTTCTTCTAGAGGATCTGACCCTCATAATGATGAATGAAGATCATCAAGAATGGAAGATCAATATGTTTCATTTCATTTTACAAAATAGTGGAAGTGTGGTAAGCACCATATAGGTTAGGGGGCTCTCGAAAAGGTGGAAGGCTTAAAACAAGGTGATCGTAGTTCCACAATTTTTTTTATTTTGTGGTGTTGTTGATGCCATGGTGTGTTTACATTAAAACTCCCACTACATTCATATTTCTGATTGTAATTTTATTTTTAATAATAATCTTTTCTGGACCATGGATTTTAATCCATGGTTGCACCGTTCTTTGTATATTTATTATATATATAATTATAAATAAATTAATAATTATTTATAGTTATAATTATAAATAAGTAAATATTTATTTATAGTTATAATTATAAATAAATTAATAAATATTTATTATATATATTATTTTATGAATATATATAATAATATAAATAAATTATTAAGATTAGATCTTTATCATCACATTTTAGTGCTCATAAAAATAGCCCTCCATAAATGCTAAAAAGGCGCAGATAATACAAATATTTATCATTGTTATAATTTTAGTGCTGATAAAGACACATTTTATTAGTTATTTTTTAGAAATAATAAATTGGTATCTTTATCATCATTGAAAAATAAGAGTTTTATCAGTGATCTCTATTTTATCATTGATAAAAATGCTCTTTATAAGTGTTTTTTAGAAAGTGATGAAAAAAGACTTATTCATTATTTTAAAAAAACCCTAACCAGATGTCTTCTCATAAACACATTTAAGATCTCATTGAAGCCAAATTCCACCACACCACTTCCCTCTTCGAACCACACTATTGTCGTGCCACCGCTCTCACTAAACTGCATTTCTGCTACACGACCGCTCTCACCAAACCCTATTCCTTCCATTGTTACTACTCTCTCCAAACCCCACTACTGTAATCAAACCTATCTCACTGAACCCCACTACTACCATGATACCTCTATCTCTAAATCTTAATCCCCCACTTTTTCTCTCACTGAACCCCACTATCACCGTGATGTTGTTCTCGCTAACCACTACTCCCACCACCGCCACCTCTCTCATTCCTAATATAATGTATGTGATCAATCATTGCACCACATCACACCTCTTCACCACATCACACCACCACAACACAAAATCTCACTATACACCACATTACACCACCTCTTACTGTCTATTTATCTCATGAGAACCATACTATGAGGCAGTGAGCATTGATGAAATTTCTTACAAGACGGTTCTGTTACATGTGTTGTTCTTTAACGTTCACACTAGAGGTCAGTGTGTTTCAAGATATGCATTTTTTCACAGATAACAGCTAGGTTTGTGAGTTTCAGTCCCATGTGAATTCATTCTTCATCTCCTTCTCAATAACCTAACACTTAACCACACTCAACTAATACCTAAAACCAATAAAAATTTATAATTTTTTATTAAAATAAATTTATAAATAATAATCAATATAAATTTATAATTTTTATAAGTATAAATTTTTATATTTATATATTTATATATAATTTTTTTACTTATATATACATCTCTATATTATATAGTATATATTTTCAAACTTATATACTCAAAAATATCTGCCATTGGTTTGGAGAACCAAATCCATAACCCAAATTTTACTACTAAAATGAAAAGTATAGTACATGAAAGAGGCTAGTCAACAAGACTAGTAATTCCCATAATAAAGATCTAAATCCCATATTCCTCAGGTATCATCCTCATCCCTTCGGGTGTCGACCATTCCTCCATGTATTGACCCTTTAGGGGTCCACACATTCATCATCCGATAATGATGCATATGAGTCCTCCAAAGTGGATCATATCCTGAACTTCCAAGACAATTCAAGAAACTCAATTTCAAGATTGTATCAAATTACACCTTAAATGTTAATGGATAATAACCTATCCATTGTTGTATAGTCATTAAATCCAAATATTTATGGATCCATTGATGAGAAAGTTACATCATGTTGCGAGAAATACCACTTTTATGCTTCCTTGCTGATGCCAGTGATGGGCCTTTCACCTTCCTGATCACCTAGAGTTATAAATCTTGATTTTCACCCATGTAGTAGCACACCCTTAATCATATGCTCTTACAAATGAAACATATTACTTTTTAATTTACTCATTAAAGTGGGATGGATAATTCCAGCCCACAATATCAAAATGATCAACACTCTTTGAAATTTCAGTCTGCATGGGGACAATCCGCTTCTCAGTTTGATTGTTAATTAAATGTTCAACCTATAAAGGAAGATCCTGAACCTGTGTCACAGTATTAGGAAGGATTTCTCCTCTCTTATTTGATTTCTTCTTCTTTAATGAAGAGGTCATTCCAATATCTTCATTTTTTACTTTGTTGCTATCTTCATGTAGGTAATCATCCCCAATAATATCAGCTTCATCCAAGGTGACCTCATAAGAGGTCTTCCCATAGTGAGTGGAAAGGTGGTCCTCCCTATCAATAAAAAGAGCTTCCAAGCTCTTAACATGTTCTCTATAGTATAATAAACTAATATAGAATCATTCGACACTCCTTGGACCTAAAGAGACACCTCATACCAACCTGAGGAAGACTAGTGATGCAAAATATTCATAGCCATTACATGAAGCTCATTCGGTTTTAGTTTTTGGGAGGAAGCATTTTGGAATCCATCCTCATCTAGAACATTCTTACCTTTGTTTAGGAGTTTATCCATTCCCCTATCTTGTGTTCATTTAAATGAGGGTTCCATTAGAATAATAGAAGAATCAACATCAGATTATTTCTCCTATTTATTTTTATCCACATCAACTGATGGTACCGTGGAACCACTATCACCCTCAAGTAAACCAACAATATCCCCACCAAGAGCCTTAGTACCACCACAAGGAACATATAAAATCTCCTTGGTTTTTTGGATTGAAAAAAAATTTGATGGCTGGTTCATAACCATTTGAGCCTGCATATTATTCCCATCATAGGGGTAAGAGCCCATATCATCAATTGTATAGTAAACACCCTTCATAACAACATCAACCAAAGAGGGGTTCCATTCAATAGGGATCAACAACCTTCTACCTAAATACCTTCCTGCCCCTCTTGAGGTTATCAACTAGCCACTTCTTACAATGGAAAAAAGACATGTTCTAACATCTTACATTGAGAGAATGTCAACTTCTTATTACTCTGATCAAAAGAATTCCCAATACAAAAAGAGTTTCCATAATAATTGGGTAGCCAATTGAATTATATTGACACATCCGGTTTTATACTTATATTATTTATATATAAATTTTTGTTAAACATTTATAATTTTATAGTTTTATACATTTTCAAATTTATATAATTTTATAAATTTTATTGTATATTGTATTATACTAATATAATTTATAAACTATTTTTTTATTAAGTATTAATAATTTTACAATTTTATTCATTTATAAATTTATATACTTTTATAAATTTTATAGTATATCATATTATACTAGGGTTTAAATAAATTTTTTTATTCATTATCTATACTTTTATAGTTTTCTAGATTTATAAATTAATATAAAATTATAGTTTTATTTGTTAAAAATTATTAACCTTTTATACTTTCATAAATTCTAATTTCATATATTATAATTTTATGCATTTATAAATTTTTAAAACTAAATAATTCTGTAAATTATGTATAATTTTATAACATATATGTACTTTTTTATAGTTTTATAAATTTATATATATTTATAAATTATGTCTATTTCATTAAAATATATATTCTTTTATAAATTATATTTAATTTTGTACTTATATATAAATCTATAATTTTATATACTAATATAAATATACATACATTTTTAATTTATAATTTTGTACATGTATACTATTTTCAATTTATTAATAGTTTAATACTTTTATACATTCCTATATTCGATGTAACTGTTGAAAATATTTTAAAAAATATAATAAATTATTTATTTATGAAACAATTATTATATTCAATTGTTGTATTTTATATTATGAAAATGGGTTTAAAATAGAATAGTTTTTTTATATTTCCATTATTAGATTCAATGGCCCTATGTCATCAGTTTTTTATAATGTAAATGAAATTTTATACATCATTTGTACTCATATAAAAAATGGTTTTGATCATCAAAAATATGAAATAAATTATTTATTGATCACTAATACTTTATGATGATAGTTCTATAATTTAATCCTATAATGAATAATTTATTCTACCTTAAAATATTTTCATTCCCATTGTCAAAAAGTTGAAAGATGCTCAAGGGAATGTGCCCCAATCCATCAAAAAGAGAACATAATTTCATCCAAAATTATTCAATATAATTTTAGTGCTTCATTTACCATTAAATTGAAGTGAAAATAGTCCCTGGAAATGAAATATCCTCCATTATTTTATTAATTTCCTTCAATATTTTTTTTATCATGTGGGACGATAAATATTTTTTCAATCATTCCATTTTCTTTCAAACAATTCACAAGCTCCATATTCAATTGAACATATTTTAGTGTTTATTTTTTCACAGCCTTATTTATTAATTCCTTCTCTATTATTTGGTGTTATCTTCTAAGGGGACGAGTTTCAAGAAATAAAATTCACAAATAACAATCATCCTCATCAGGTTCATCTCCCGAATAGTTATTATTGTATTTTTTACCTTTGACTCTTGCCACATATATTTTTGACATGCACTTATATTTCTTGAACTAATTTGAGTAGTAGTTATCCCATATTAGGTATTACTGAAAATTGTGGATGAATTCATAGGATAACACCTACAACTAGTGGATTAATTCTTTTCTTACCAAATTCAGTTACCCATTTCCTTCAAAGCATGATGAAATTATTTAAAACATTCAAATTTTGGGTTCCCCTTTTTAAAAGGTCCCTTTATTTTTTTTAAATATTTATATTACCAAATCAAATAGGATGGATATGAATAGAGAATGTATAGATGCCAATCGTATGAAAAAGAGTATGAATATGTGGTGAAAGAGTTCCTCATGTTTACAAAAGATCATGCATATGACACTTCTCAAATACGTTGTCTATGTTTACGCAATTTTTATTCAAGAATTATTTTTCTAGAGGAGTTGTAAGAACATTTTATCTATCATAGAATTGATCACATTTATAAATGTTGGAATAAACATAGGGGGAAGGATAATATATCTAGTGATTGGGATAACATTGTGTTTTATGGATCATCTGATATGATAACAAATATGGTCAATGAAGATGACCATATCAAGGATGTGATTACATTTTTGAATGATGATGAATATTTTATAGAGGAAATTGAAATTAATTATAAAGATTAACATCATAATTTTCCAAAATTGGTTGAGAAGTTAAAGAGTAGTACAAAGAAACCACTGTATGATGGTTTTACTAAATATACAACATTTTCAACCGTACTGAAGCTGTATAATTTAAAATCTAAAAATAGATGGAGTGACACTAGTTTTTCTGAAATATTTTATCTCTTTAATGATACGATCATAGAAGATAAAGAGCTCCCTATCCAAACATATTACACTAAATGACTACTATGTTCGATGGGCATGATCTATAAAATAATACGTTCTTTTCCAAATGACTGTATACTATTTCCCATGGACCACAAATAACTTATAGAATGCTCAATGTGCGGTGCTTATTGATATAAGAAAGATGGATCAATTCTTATAAATATTATAGGTACATTAAAATAATTCCAAGGATTAACAATTATATGGAAGTGAAGAAATTTCAAGGAAATTTTCATGGCATGAAGATATAGAAACTAAAGATGGGAAACTTCATCACATGCTAGAATCTCCTTGGTGGAAAGGAATTAATCATGAGTATCCTAAATTTAGAAGTGATCTAAGAAACCTTCATCTTGTGTTATATAAATATGGAGTGAATCCTTTTGTTTTTGAAATAAGTACTCACAATACATGTTCAGTTATGTTGGTAATTTACAACTTTCCACCATGACTATGCATAAAATGAAAATACATTATGTTATCTAATTTTATATCAAAAATTAAAATAACTGAGTAATGATATTGATGTTTATTTGGATCAATTGATCTAAGATTTCAAATTATTATGGGATTTTGGTGTTACATTGTATGACAGTTATAGATATGATGATTTCACGTTGAGATCCATGTTGTACTTTATGATAAATGACTTTCCTGATTATGGAAATTTTTTAGGATATAGCAATAAAAGAACTCAAGGGCATACCATTTGAGAACAAGGGACATAATCAATTAGATTGAAACATTCATCCTAGACTGTGTTTCTAAGAAATTATAGATTTCAAACCTAGAGACATAAGTACTGATATTGGAAGACATCATTTGATGCATGTTCCAAAGAATGTACAACACTATATCCAGTAATAGGTGATCAAATATTTGAGAAAGTAAAATATATGGAAACTAATTTTGGAAAACCTTTTTCAAAAAACATTTAAAAAATTGTAGGAAAAAGCGATCAGTTTTTTAGAATTACCATACTAGAATTGAATGTACATTAGCCATTTTCTTGATGTTATGCATGTTAAAAAATGTATGTGCTAGCTCCATTAACATGTTACTAAATACACCTGACAAAACAAATGATAAAATTAATGCTAGGTTGGACATGATTGAAATTGGAACATGGGAAGAGTTCACACTATTGAAGGGTGAAAAATGAACTTTTATTCCTCTAGCTGCTTACACTCTTTCTAGGTAAGAGCGATATATGTTTTTCAACTTCTTGAAATATGTAAGGTTCCAGAGGGATATTCATTTAAAATCAATAATATCATGTCAATGACTAATTTAAATTTAAAGGATATGAAATCACCTTACTTTCATGTCTTTATAAAATATCTAATTCCTGTAGCCTTATGTTGCAATTTTCCCAAGAATGTAAATCATACATTAACAAATCTCTATTTATTTTTCAAATATGTAAGCAACAAAGTTATAGACCTGGTGAAATTTACAACAATCAAAAATGAAATTTATGTCATATTATATAAATTGGAAATGTTCTTTCGGCCAGTATTATTTGATATGATGGTTCACTTGACAGTTCACTTGGTGAGAGAGATTTGACTATGTGTTCATATACATTATATATGGATGTACCCCATTTAATGATAAATGAATATTTTGAAAGGGTGTGTAAAAAATCTAAGTTTTCTAGAGGGTTTTTATTGTGTAAATATATATTTTTGATGAATTTATTGAATTCTGTACCTATTACTTGTCTGGTGCGGAAAGCATTGATCTGCCAAAATCTTATCACTCTGGGTGGCTTGTGGGTGAAGGAATTTCTAGAAGATAAGTTGTCACAATAAATATTATAGATCAGGAGGAGTCCCACCATTATATTTTTCATAATATATTATAGGGTTTACCATATGTTTATACCCACAAAGAGATTAGTAGGCATTTAAATCCATTTAGGGATGAAAAATGGATATCAAATACACATAATAAATAGTTTATAGGATGGTTTTGAGACTATATTTTTAAGAATTCAGATGAAAATACTGATTCAATTTCAAAATGACTTCGATGGCTATCCAGAGGACAAAGTGCTTATGTATTATCTTACAATGGTTATGTAATTAATGGTTATATGTTTGATAAAAATGAACATGATGAAGGAAGTACCATGAAAAATATTAGAGTTACACTTGTGGCTGAAGTGATGCATGTTTCTAGTACTAAGGATAGAAATCCAATTTATCAAAATATGGTATACATTGACATCATCAAACAAATATGAGAGTTGGATTATACCAAATTCAAAGTACCGATTTTTCAATGCATGTGGGATGGTAATAGAAGTGCTATTAAAACGTTTGAATTAGGATTTTTAAAAGTGTATGTTAGTAAATAAGGGTGTAAAGATGAACCTTTTATAATGGAATCATAGGTAGTTCATGTATTTTATGTTCCATATCCTACAAACCAAATGTGGTTAATTATTCTATTATTGACCAAAACCACTGAAGGGTTAGATGAAAATTAAACTGATGTTGAATCTTTCATTGGGATTTCATAATCATTTCACAGTGGTCCCAATGTAGAAGGGATTTTTTATTCTAGAGGAGACCACAATGGAGGGATTTGGATACTCGATAGAGGGGTAATATACCTTCAACCTTTAAAAAAAGAGAGTTCAATAATCAGATTATATTTTTTGGTAATATATATTTTGTTACCTCTTGTTATTATATGTTCGCTGCTACATTTTGGCAATCTAATTAAAATATTATATGACTTCTTTATATAATGACTTATTCACATATTGATGCTCCCAAAACTAAAAAATAATAAGTTTTTGAACCTACCACTGCTCCCAGTGTAGTGGAACAATGACCTTCAGCACATGCCGATGCTACCAATCTAGAGGAACAATATATTGATGATGTTGAATCTAAATAAATGGTAGACCTTGAAGAACCGATTCTGTAGAAAAAACCAAAGCGCCATAGTGTGATGATGTTAGTAAAAATTATTAAGGTGAAAAGAAAAAGCATAAAATTCAATGTCGAATGGAATGCGTGCGGCCATCCTATTAACCCCAATAAGTCCATGTTCAATAGTTACATTTGGACCATCACTTGGAAACATGTGATGATTGATGTAGATTCAGGGAACCATGTTCTTTTTACACTTTAGGCACTAGTTTGGGATGATATTATGATAAAATTTTGACATCATTTCTTTATTTTACTAAAACAACAAAGCAGTGAAACATTGTATTACTATTTATCATCCCATGAAGAGTTCATATATAGTATATGAATCCTAAAAGAAATAAATATTAATGATTTATGGAAGGATTCATAGTGTATATCACACAATTCTAATGAGATTTCATCTTAAATATGCGGAAGGGAAAATAAACTTTCACCCACTACTTATATATTCACACATGATAAGCAAAGCAGTGTGTGATGTGTTTACTATCCCTCATGAATAGATATCTTTTTAGGTACATTGTTTCTAGTAATACAATGTTTTACAATACATATAATGACCACTTTGATTGATAATTTTTTATTTATGAAACAAAATCTAAGTTCCAAAAATAAGGAACGAGTATAAAAACCAACGTACCCATACCAAAAAGCAAGGATGGGGTATGATTTACTTGAAAAAAATTGATACATATTTTAAATCTAACATAATAATTCTTTGTGATATAAAAAAACAACATAATTATTATAACGACCCATACTTTACATACATTGTTAATACTTCAAAATTGAAGCACACTTATTACAACATATGACAAAACCACAAAGGACCGTATAGGTATAGTGTCTTTAGAAACTGGGAAACATAAACAACTGGTTCATAAATCTTCTACAGTGTCTCCCATTTATTTCATCATATCTAGGGTCCCTTTTAGCATATTCTACTTAATATCCATCTTCCTGACCTGGGGAAAAGAAAACATAAAAGGGTGAGCTCAAATGCTCAGCAAAGGCAAATAAAGGAAATAAAAATCATATCATATCTTTTTGAAAATCAAAACCTGCAAAAGAGATCATAATATCTTAACATGGAATAAATCATAGAAGTGAAAATGAGATCCCCAAAATCATAACATAAAACTTGAAACTTTGTGGCATGCACACATAATCATGGAAAATCATTTCTTGTTAGTCATGACTCATTGCCAAGACTATCTTAGTGGACAAAGTCCCTTTCTGAACCGAGTTCACTCCTCGTTTCAGTCCTGTATCACTGAACCGAAATAACCTTCCGTTCCAGCCATGTCTATCTCATGAGATATAAAATCTTTACCCAATGCATTGGAGGGAGATATAGGTCCCACCCATCTTATAATGAATCCTTTCTTATGTGTGCCACATAATCATAAAACATACATCATCGCATAACACATGTAACAAAAATGGGATTCTTGAAACATCATGACATCATAAATCAATTCATATAAAAATAATTCCATCACAACATGATCAAATCAATGTAATAATAGGGATAAAAACAGAACCCATTATTATCTTAGATGGAAAATAAATTTTGATAAAACACTTGAACTTTATTCTTGAGGAAAATATCCTTTCTACTTCAAAAACATTTTTCCTTTCTTAACATGTCATACAACTTTAAACTAAAAGAAGTTGATTAAAAATAAACTTGAAAACTTGTAAAGGAAGCTTCTTGGAAATAATGTTTTAAAAATCCATTCATGCCGTATAAGTTAAAAAAAACATTCTTCGTACCTTTGTCGGAAAAGTCAAAAAGTACCTCGTACGAAAAAAAACGACAAAAGATTCCGTTCATATTCTTTACTAAAAACTCACCGAAGGGTAAAATTGGATTTAAACTATTGTAAGTGGATGGAAACAATATTACATATTGAGGGAACATGGATGTGGATGATAAAATACACCCCAGTAAATACTTACGAATAAACAATCTCGGATAAAAATGAGATTGTGGTATTTTCCCTTACCTTAGGTCCGATTAGCTTTGTACGTGTCCGAAGCTCCTGTATAATGGTTTAAATAATGTTATTGACTTATTCCAGAATCATACATATTTATATGATATCATATATGGTCATATTATTAGCTTCTTGTTAGTAATATTTCATTGTTACTTGTTACTCGGGTCTTTATAACTTTTTGTTCTTATGCGTGTTTTGTCGAATAAATTCTTATTCTTATCTTTAGGTTATAGATAATTCATTTCCAGAATGGTATTAGTGTAGTATATACCATATTCATTTATTCAATTCATTTATATAATCATTATGAAATGAAGATCATGTAGAACGAGTCGCATCACATCGTGGAGACGGTATTCCGTACGTACGCACGAGTGATGATATCGTTCCTATGATCATGGAATTGTATTGGAGTATATATATATTATTTCAGTATCAATATTACTTCATAATAATCATATGTAGTTACTCATTACACCATTATACCCATCCTTGTAAGGTGATGGTGGAAAATAGATTACAGCACGGCGTGGAGACGGTATTCCGTACGTACGCACGCGTGGTGATTTCATTTTTCCGTAGGATGGATAGAAGGTGAATTAGGGTTGTTTCATATTTATAATAACATATCAGTATTTAAGTAATACTGATGTTACTACTTTATCATGAAACAACTAAAGAAGAAGAAGTTGAAGAAGAAAGAAATTGAAAAGATCGGTAATGGATATTACCTCTTCTTTGGAACGCTTCTTTGAATCCTCCACTTAAGGAACTAAGATTGGTCTTTGGAGAAGACCAGGACCTCTAGGATTATTCTATGGAAGTGGAGAGGTGAAAATGTCAGGGGTTGTCCGAGCTTGAGTGCTCAATTTGGTGTGAGGAGGAGGGGGAGGAGGTGCCCTTTTATAAGGGAGGAGAGGGGCACCTTAGGAATATCTCCAAATATTATTTTATATTAAAGTGAAAATCGGTTTATAATGGTTCCAAAGGGTCTTATTTCGAAGATAAAGTGGGGATGGGTCGAAATCCTATCAACCAATAGGATTTAGACAAGTTTAGGGTATTATTTTAACCTTATCAATTAGATTTAACTCCAAGTTAATTATTTTAACTTTTACCGTGTCTTTTTGTTTTCCTTAACTATATGGTTAATAAACTTACTATAACATGCCAAACGAACCCCAAATTGTTTATTATTAATATATATATCCTTATCTAAGTCATTTGGCCGAACCTTAGATTTTTAGGAATAAAATAACAATTAATAATATAATATTTGATTTAAAAACTATTTTGTGTCAATTTTGACACTATTTGATATATGATTTGTTTGAAAGTCATAACAGAATTATATGTTCTAACCAAGTTGATTAAATCAACACTAATATATCATAGTAACCTAGAAAATTAGTGGAATTCATAAAAAGTCTCAAATTACATTTATTTTGGTGTTTATAACATCAATTATGTCAATATTTCATTAATAAGATAATTACTGCATCATCATTATGTCATAAATAAATTAAATTATTTAATGTCTAAAAATTACAAATAAAATATCATCATGTAGGAAATCGTTTTATCTTTCTAATGAATATTTACAATTGAATTTATCTTATGTATAACCCCATATTAAAAATGATTTACTTATTAAACTTTGATTTTAACTATTTTAACCCTTCTTTAAATAAATTAATAATAAATGTCCTAATCTAATCCAAGTGGGCCAAAATGGTCATATTTTATTCCTAAGTTTGTTTTTGGTCGAATTACACTTGTCCAATAGAATTAGGACATGTGTTAGGGTAATATTAATATCATATTTACCCTTAGTTACCCTATTTACTATTAACCGCGGTAAAAATCGTAAAAAGTTACTATTCACCAAAAAATTATTTTCATCTCATTGAACCACATTTTAGTCCTTGATATTAACCGTGTCTCTCGGATTCTCGAAATTCCATTCACAGAAGCGGTAAAATTAAGTTTTATGCAAAATTCAGTTTTTAACCTACCACTTAGTGGTTTCACTATTCATCAAAAATTGAAAGTTTTCAGAAAAATACCAAAATTTCACCCTAGGCTAATTTCGATATTCTGAGTCCAAAAATGAAGTCCATTTTGAAAAATAAAATTTATAAAATTTCAAAAAGTGGTTATTACTATTCATAACGGCTAGTTTTAATAGCATATTGTTGTTTAGTGAAACTCGGTATTGCGTACGACGCAAGCTATCGAGGAAGGTCGCGATTGCGTGTAAAGCAAGTCAAGTAAGTGTTGTGTAGAAAAAGATTCCTTTGATAATTTATATAACATAAAAGTCTCGGGTGTTACATTCTACCCCCCTTAAAAAGAATTTCGCCCTCGAAATTCGTCACTTTGTAACAAACAGATGAGGATACTTCTCCCTCATCATATCCTCAAGCTCCCATGTAGCTTCTTCAAGTTGGTGGTTCCTCCATAAAACTTTCACCAAGCGAGTGGTCTTGTTTCGTAGGACTTTTTCGCTACGATCCAGAATCTCTATCGGCTGTTCTTCATAAGAAAGATCTTGCTCCAGCGGTACAACTTCTGAGCTGAGTACATGTGAAGGATCTGGTATGTACTTTCTCAGGAGAGATACATGGAACACATCGTGAACTTGAGAGAGATTTGGTGGAAGCGCCAATCGGTAAGCTACCTTCCCAACACGATCCAGTATTTTGAAAGGACCGATATATCTAGGGCTCAACTTCCCCTTCTTTCCAAATCTCATAACCCTCTTCCAGGGAGATATTCGTAAGAACACTTTATCACCCACTTCAAACTCTAGGTCTTTTCTTCGGTTGTCGGCATAGCTTTTCTGTCGATTCTGAGCTACTCTTATGTGTTGTTGAATAGACCTGACCTTTTCTGCCATTTCATCAACGAGATCAGGTCCTAATAGCTTTCTTTCCCCAACTTCATCCCAGCAAGTTGGAGTCGTGCATTTCTTTCCATAGAGAGCTTCATAAGGAGCCATCTGAATACTGGAGTGAAAGCTATTATTATAAGAAAATTCTACCAAAGGTAGGTGTTGATCCCAACCTCCTTTGAAATCCATAGAGCAAGCTCTCAACATATCTTCTAGGGTTTGAATTGTTCTCTCAGATTGACCGTCTGTCTGGGGATGATAAGCAGTGCTGAAACTCAACTCTCTATCCAGAGTATGCTGAAGACTTCGCCAGAACTTCGAGGTAAATCTCGGATCCCGATCAGATATAATAGAAAGTGGTACTCCATGTAATCTTACCACTTCCTTTACATATATCCTGGCAAGCTGATCTAGAGAGAAATCCTCTCTAATAGGAATGAAGTGTGCAGACTTTGTAAGACGATCAACTATGACCCAAATAGCATTATTGACTTTGGATGTTTTAGGAAGTCCTGTGACAAAGTCCATAGTGATGTTTTCCCATTTCCATTTGGGTATGGGTAATGGTTGTAACATCCCCTTAGACTTCTGTCTCTCAGCTTTAACTTGTTGACAAACCAAGCACCGAGAGACAAATTCAGCAACATCTCTTTTCATGCCATCCCACCAGAAGTACTCTTTCAGGTCCCTATACATCTTCGTGCTTCCAGGATGAATAGAGAATGAAGAACTATGAGCCTCATCCAGTAGCTCCTTCTTTAATTCGGGGATGGGAGGAACACAAACCCGATTCCTGAACTTTATTATCCCATCACAATCAAGGTTGAATTCAGGAACATTTCTCGCCTTCTTTTGTAACTCGACATCTTCTTTCTGTGCCTCTTTAATCTTCACATGTATAGATGGTTGAACATTCATTTGAGAAAGATAAGATTTTTCCCCTTCCATTATAATTCCAAGATCCATCCTTTGTAAATCCATAAATATTGGATCTTTTGTGATCCTCATCATGGATAAACTAGCATGGTCTTGTCGACTTAATGCATCTGCCACCTTGTTTGCTTTCCCAGGGTGGTAATGGATTGAGCAGTCATAATCCTTAATCAGCTCCAACCATCTTCTTTGACGCATATTCAACTCCTTTTGTGTGAAAATATACTTTAAACTTTTATGATCATTATAAATATCACACCTTTCACCATAAAGGTAATGCCTCCAAATCTTTAATGCAAAGATTACCGCAGCCAACTCCAAATCATGTGTTGTGTAATTTTGCTCATGGATTTTCAACTGTCGTGAGGCATAAGCTATCACCATATCATTTTGCATAAGAACACACCCCAATCCCTTCTTGGATGCATCACTGTAGATCACAAACCTTTCTCCACTACAAGGCAGTGTGAGCACAGGTGCACTGGATAACCTTCTTTTCAACTCCTTGAAATTCTCTTCACATTCCTCTGTCCAGACAAACTTAACTCCTTTCCGAGTCAACTTGGTGAGTGGATTAGATAATCGTGAAAAATCTTTTACAAAACGTCGATAATATCCAGCCAAACCAAGAAAACTTCGGATCTCAGTTACTGTGGTTGGTCTCGACCATCTTTCGATAACCTCTGTTTTTGCTGGATCCACAGATATCCCCTCTTTTGAGATTATATGACCCAAAAATGCAACTTTTTGAAGCCAAAATTCACACTTGGTAAATTTGGCATAAAGCTTCTCCTTTCTCAGGGTCTTCAATATAATTCTCAAGTGATCTTCATGCTCTTCCTTGCTCTTTGAATAGACAAGAATATCATCTATAAAGACTACCACAAATTGATCAAGATAGTCTCTAAAGACTCTATTCATTAGATCCATGAAGATAGCAGGGGAATTAGTAAGACCAAATGGCATCACTATAAATTCATAGTGTCCATACCTTGTACGGAAAGACGTCTTTGGTATATCCTCCCTTTTGACCCTTAATTGATGATACCCTGAACGAAGATCAATCTTGGAAAAGTATTGAGCTCCGCGTAGTTGGTCAAATAAGTCATCAATGCGTGGGAGAGGATATTTGTTCTTGATAGTGATCTTGTTAAGTTCTCGATAATCAATGCAGAGTCTCATTGATCCATCTTTCTTCTTAACAAATAGAACAGGTGCTCCCCAAGGTGACGCACTAGGGCGTATGAATCCCTTATCAAGATTCTCTTGGAGTTGCTTCTTCAATTCCTGCAACTCAATTGGGGCCATTCTATAAGGTGTCTTTGAAATAGGCAAAGCACCCGGTACGAGTTCTATTGAAAACTCAACTTCACGATTTGGTGGAAGACCCGGAAATTCCTCCGGAAAGACATCATCAAACTCCCGTACAATGGGCATATTCTTAATCGTGAGTTTCTCACCAACCATTTGAGATAAATAACCTTCATTTAGTGGAATCAATACCCATAAGATGGAAGAAATTTCCACTGGAAGGTTATGTTCATCCTTGCATTGATAGACGATCATAGATTGATCTGGAATATGAAATGTGACTTCCCTTCTTTGGCAATTGATATGAGCTCCATGTAGAGAAATCCAATCCATGCCAAGAATCACATCAAATTACACTAAAGGAAGGATCACAAGATTTGCAGGAAGCACTTTCCCACAAACTTCGATCAGAGAAGAATTATAAACTTTTGATGCGATTGATGTGCCATTAGGTGTTGTCACGGCTAACTCAACATCTAATTGTTGAGGTAATACGGTGATACCCTTAGAAAAGTCTTTAGAAATAAAAGAGTGGGTGGATCCAGAATCAAATAAAACATTTGCTACTTTAGAGTGGATGGTAAGTGTACCTTTCACCACATCGTTATCGTACTCCACATCGCTGATAGAAATTGCATGTGATTTTCCTTTGTCTTTAGCCTTAAGATTTTTTTGACGTCGACCATCATCATCAACCCTTGGATTTGGGCATTGATTGGCATAATGCCCCATCTCCTTGCACTTGAAACATTGAAGTGTAGTAGGTTCATTCTGTGTATCCCTTCCTTTGTTTGCATCATTAGACATCTTCTTCCCATTATCACGGCATTCAAATGCCCGATGACCTTCCTTTCCACATTTAAAACATTTACTTGTCCCTTTAAGACAACTCCCTCCATGTTTCTTTCCACACTTTGAGCATAATGGAAAGTTCATCTTCTTTTCAGTGTGCTCTTTAGAGTTTCCTTTGAATTCCATCTTCCTCTTCTTATCAAACCCATGTGACTGATGGGTTACTCCAATCTCCATCTCGACTTTGAGAGCACATCGAACGATTTCCTCGTAGCTATTGAAGTCCCTTATGGCTAACGCCCTTCGAAGACTTGGTTTTAAGCCACTAAAGAATCGATCGATCTTACTCTCAGGTTGGATAATAATACCAGAAGCGTACCTTGCAAGTCTTGTAAAATTTGCTTCATAGGTACTAACAGATTCATCATCCCTTTGCTTCAGTTCAAGAAACTCTTTCTCTATCTTTGTTCGGAGAATACGAGGGAAGTACTTATTGAAAAATAAGTTCTTGAACTCGTCCCATTCCATAGACTCAATTTCATCCCTTTGCCTCATATTCTTAACAAGATTCCACCATTGATCAGCATCTCCTTCCAAACGGTACACTGCTAGGATGACTTTATCATGTTCAGAACATTGAAGAACTGAAAATATCTTTTCAGTAGTACTAATCCATTGTTCAGCAACTAATTGATAAGTAGACCCACTGAAAGAAGGTGGACGCTGCCTCATGAAGGATTCAACAGAATGTTGCTCCCTCCTTTGCTCGTTTGGAAATCCTGCATGATTCATAGCTTGAGAAAGTTGTGTGAGCATGGCTACAAGATTTTTCATTCTAGCTCCCATATCGTTTGGTTGCTCAGGGGGACAATCATTGCATTGCCCATCGCATTCCGCATTAACACGGTTCCTTCGGGTTCCAGCCATTGACTAAAACCAAGAAGAATAGTGTGAGCAACACTAATTATAATAGGAAACCACATAATTCAAGAATAAAATTTTCATGCTTATGGTCTTATCCTAGGTTATTCATGGCCATTTCTAAGATTGTGTTCTATGCTTAGACTTATTCTTAGGGTTCTTACTAAGGCTTTCACATCCTAGTTTCCAAAGGTTGACTATACCTTTCCTTTGATACCAACTATAACGACCCATACTTTACATACATTGTTAATACTTCAAAATTGAAGCACACTTATTACAACATATGACAAAACCACAAAGGACCGTATAGGTATAGTGTCTTTAGAAACTGGGAAACATAAACAACTGGTTCATAAATCTTCTACAGTGTCTCCCATTTATTTCATCATATCTAGGGTCCCTTTTAGCATATTCTACTTAATATCCATCTTCCTGACCTGGGGAAAAGAAAACATAAAAGGGTGAGCTCAAATGCTCAGCAAGGGCAAATAAAGGAAATAAAAATCATATCATATCTTTTTGAAAATCAAAACCTGCAAAAGAGATCATAATATCTTAACATGGAATAAATCATAGAAGTGAAAATGAGATCCCCAAAATCATAACATAAAACTTAAAACTTTGTGGCATGCACACATAATCATGGAAAATCATTTCTTGTTAGTCATGACTCATTGCCAAGACTATCTTAGTGGACAGAGTCCCTTTCTGAACCGAGTTCACTCCTCGTTTCAGTCCTGTATCACTGAACCGAAATAACCTTCCGTTCCAGCCATGTCTATCTCATGAGATATAAAATCTTTACCCAATGCATTGGAGGGAGATATAGGTCCCACCCATCTTATAATGAATCCTTTCTTATGTGTGCCACATAATCATAAAACATACATCATCGCATAACACATGTAACAAAAATGGGATTCTTGAAACATCATGACATCATAAATCAATTCATATAAAAATAATTCCATCACAACATGATCAAATCAATGTAATAATAGGGATAAAAACAGAACCCTTTATTATCTTAGATGGAAAATAAATTTTGATAAAACACTTCAACTTTATTCTTGAGGAAAATATCCTTTCTACTTCAAAAACATTTTTCCTTTCTTAACATGTCATACAACTTTAAACTAAAAGAAGTTGATTAAAAATAAACATGAAAACTTGTAAAGGAAGCTTCTTGGAAATAATGTTTTAAAAATCCATTCATGTCGTATAAGTTAAAAAAAACATTCTTCGTACCTTTGTCGGAAAAGTCAAAAAGTACCTCGTACGAAAAAAAACGACAAAAGATTCCGTTCATATTCTTTACTAAAAACTCACCTAAGGGTAAAATTGGATTTAAACTATTTTAAGTGGATGGAAACAATATTACATATTGAGGTAACATGGATGTGGATGATAAAATACACCCCAGTAAATACTTACGAATAAACAATCTCGGATAAAAATGAGATTGTGGTATTTTCCCTTACCTTAGGTCCGATTAGCTTTGTACGTGTCCGAAGCTCCTGTATAATGGTTTAAATAATGTTATTGACTTATTCCAGAATCATACATATTTATATGATATCATATATGGTCATATTATTAGCTTCTTGTTAGTAATATTTCATTGTTACTTGTTACTCGGGTCTTTATAACTTTTTGTTCTTATGCGTGTTTTGTCAAATAAATTCTTATTCTTATCTTTAGGTTATAGATAATTCATTTCTAGAATGGTATTAGTGTAGTATATACCATATTCATTTATTCAATTCATTTATATAATCATTATGAAATGAAGATCATGTAGAACGAGTCGCATCACATCGTGGAGACGGTATTCCGTACGTACGCACGAGTGATGATATCGTTCCTATGATCGTGGAATTGTATTGGAGTATATATATATTATTTCAGTATCAATATTACTTCATAATAATCATATGTAGTTACTAATTACACCATTATACCCATCCTTGTAAGGTGATGGTGGAAAATAGATTACACCACGGCGTGGAGACGGTATTCCGTACGTACGCACGCGTGGTGATTTCATTTTTCCGTAGGATGGATAGAAGGTGAATTAGGGTTGTTTCATATTTATAATAACATATCAGTATGTAAGTAATACTGATGTTACTACTTTATCATGAAACAACTAAAGAAGAAGAAGTTGAAGAAGAAAGAAATTGGAAATATCGGTAATGGATATTACCTCTTCTTTGGAACGCTTCTTTGAATCCTCCACTTAAGGAACTAAGATTGGTCTTTGGAGAAGACCAGGACCTCTAGGATTATTCTAGGGAAGTGGAGAGGAGAAAATGGCAGGGGTTGGCCGAGCTGGAGTGCTCAATTTGGTGTGAGGAGGAGGGGGAGGAGGTGCCCTTTTATAAGGGAGGAGAGGGGCACCTTAGGAATATCTCAAAATATTATTTTATATTAAAGTCAAAATCGGTTTATAATGGTTCCAAAGGGTCTTAATTAGAAGATAAAGTGGGGATGGGTCGAAATCCTATCAACCAATAAGATTTAGACAAGTTTAGGGTATTATTTTAACCTTATCAATTAGATTTAACTCCAAGTTAATTATTTTAACTTTTACCGTGTCTTTTTGTTTTCCTTCACTATATGGTTAATACACTTACTATAACATGCCAAAAGAACCCCAAATTGTTTATTATTAATATATATATCCTTATCTAATTCATTTGGCCGAACCTTAGATTTTTAGGAATAAAATAACAATTAATAATATAATATTTGATTTAAAAACTATTTTGTGTCAATTTTGACACTATTTGATATATGATTTGTTTGAAAGTCATAACAGAATTATATGTTCGAACCAAGTTGATTAAATCAATACTAATATATCATAGTAACCTAGAAAATTAGTGGAATTCATAAAAAGACTCAAATTACATTTATTTTGGTGTTTATAACATCAATTATGTCAATATTTCATTAATAAGATAATTACTGCATCATCATTATGTCATAAATAAATTAAATTATTTAATGTCTAAAAATTACAAATAAAATATCATCATGTAGGAAATCTTTTTAGCTTTCTAATGAATATTTACAATTGAATTTATCTTATGTATAACCCCATATTAAAAATGATTTACTTATTAAACTTTGATTTTAACTATTTTAACCCTTCTTTAAATTTATTAATAATAAATGTCCTAATCTAATCCAAGTGGGCCTAAATGGTCATATTTTATTCCTAAGTTTGTTTTTGGTCGAATTACACTTGTCCAATAGAATTAGGACATGTGTTAGGGTAATATTAATATCATATTTACCCTTAGTTACCCTATTTACTATTAACCGCGGTAAAAATCGTAAAAAGTTACTATTCACCAAAAAAATTATTTTCATCTCATTGAACCACATTTTAGTCCTTGATATTAACCGTGTCTCTCAGATTTTCGAAATTCCATCCACAGAAGCGGTAAAATTAAGTTTTATGCAAAATTCAGTTTTTAACCTACCACTTAGTGGTTTCACTATTCATCAAAAATTGAAAGTTTTCAGAAAAATACCAAAATTTCACCCTAGGCTAATTTCGATATTCTGAGTCCAAAAATGAAGTCCATTTTGAAAAATAAAATTTATAAAATTTCAAAAAGTGGTTATTACTATTCATAACGGCTAGTTTTAATAGCATATTGTTGTTTAGTGAAACTCGGTATTGCGTACGACGCAAGCTATCGAGGAAGGTCGCGATTGCGTGTAAAGCAAGTCAAGCAAGTGTTGTGTAGAAAAAGATTCCTTTGATAATTTATATAACATAAAAGTCTCGGGTGTTACAATTATGTTACTATATTTATATGCAGATTGGTGAATGAAATTCCAAATCCTCTTCTATTCCATGTCATGTTATATGGAAGGAGGCATGTGTAAATAAATATGGGATACTAGTAGATGAAAACGCACAAAATGTTTGGATAACTTGTGTAAGTATGACATAATAATTTTTTTTTGATTTAAATCATTATTACATAAAAATGATTACTTATTTTCCTATATTTTCTATCTACCATTGACACAAGAATCATCAACACCTATACTGGATGAACACCTACTCTCAGTGGCCTTAAAGAGACCACAATAGTATGGTCATGTTAGAGGTGCATGTTTTGGGATTTAAACCTGCACATATTTTGGGGAAAAACAATAGGAAGATTAATATAAATAAATGGAATAGATAAATGTAATAATATTTTCCATTGAATAAAAGTTTCATTATAAATTTTTGTTTTTAGAAAATGTTATGGGGGGAAGAACAGAGAAGAAAAAACCCTAGAAAAATTGTTGTGTAAAGATCCATCCCCCCACACCCACCAGCTTTGATGCAAGACATTACCCTAAAAGAGACTTATTAGATGAGGTAATCAATATTATAATAATTATTTCTAGGAAATGTGAATCAGAAGGATAAAAATACCTTTCCTATACTGATATTATAACTGGTGAAAGAAAATTTGATTTATATCCATATACACCCACCCATCACTTTATTGTGAGGGCTACCATGTTCAATATCATAGAAGAAACTCAACACAACATACCACTTCAAAAATTCCATGTGAGAGTGGCAATTAGCATAGCTCATGAGTTGAGAGTCAAGCTACTTATTCCACTTGACGATTTAGATATTCATACGGTCGACCAAGCTGTTGAAACATGAAGGTTCTGGGCACAGAAGAAGCGCATTGGTGGGTATACCCAAATTTAATTTGAGCATTAACAACGATCAATCCGAGATCCTTCACGATAATAAAACATTGGATATTCGAAATAGAACGAAGAATGAAAAAGAAATAGGGGAGTCTCGGAACCATATATAGGATCAACATATGTTGGTTATAATTAATTTTATTAATTAACAAGAATTACCTTGATGTAATTCTTTCTTCGTTGTTGATTCCGGTCATGATCCAATGTGATCCGTCATTACATCATAGAATCAAAGTGTAGGACTCCACTAGCTGTGATCCACACATGCTACACGTATCTCTGGATGTCGCCGAAGGGATCTCCTGGTGCTAGCGTATAAGAGCCTTCACTTTTGATGTCCGCCTTCGATCGCCTTGATCCGGTGGAGGTGGATCTCTCTATCGTAGCTTGAGATCGTTCTCAGTGGAAAAATAATTCTCTCTTGGCTTGAGAGAATTTTCAAATCCGTTGTGGAAAACCACACAAAAAATGTCTAGGCTAATGAGAAATATATAATTGGGATTTTTAATTACATAGAATAATAAAATGAATTAATTACCTGAAATCATTTATTCATTTCATTTAATTCTTAGTAATACCCCATGTCTAATAATAATAGTTGACTATTATTATTACCTGACATGCACCCAAAAAATTACACCTAATATTATTCAATTAAATAAATAATATTTATTCCTCATAAATTTCCCGAAAAAAATACACGGCTTGTATATTTAATATATACGGTGTGTATTTTTATTTTACAATTTTTATTTATTTCCTCCACTACATTTATTATACCTTGAATAATGGATATTTATTTCTAAAATAAATATCATTGCATTACTCGCTAATAAATATATTATTTCACCCACAATATATTCTCTCGAATAACTAGTGTCAAAATAAATACGATCAGGCATCTTTAAAAAATTATTAAACCACAACTGGGAATAATCTTTATATAACTTGTTAAATTAATATTTAACTGAGAAACTCTGACACACTTAGTGTGTGACCCTCTAGGACTCTTTTTTAGTGGCATTAGGCAGAGCCTACATAAAGTCCATGGTTAGCATCTAGCAACACACCAAGGCACCCATAGTGAAAGAAGTTAACGCCGCAATGACATGTCACCTCCTACAAATTCTTAGTGTGTAATTTAATACATTTGTCTTGATATCTTGAATCAAGTGGGTTGCATGCTAGTTTTATCAACCCATGTACTAAATAATTCATTCTTCGACTTTCCATAATTGAACTTTCCCATTCCTCACCATGGACATGGATTTATTTAGGCTATATCAATTCCATCAAATGACTTGAGATATATACTTCCATTATGGAATAGAAGGGACAAATCCTTTATCACATTATCTATTAATGAAATATCACTCGTGAAGCAACCAACGTATCCTACCTCACTACGAACAATGTGTTGTTACAGTTTTCATCAATACATCTAAGTGTGAAAGTTGTGATACCCATTAATAATAATCTTAATGTCTAAGGACCAATACTCACGTCCTCATATAGGAACATCCAATAACACTATGGAATGTGGATTTCCTACTAGCGGGTCTCGTTCTCATAATACCCTCTTTGACATTACTAAGGGCGCACAACATGAGAAGGTTCCTCAAATTTTTATGAGTCCTCACCCCCAATGGACTGTATTATTTGTGTCCCTGAAATAACATTATCCAGCAATAGAAAATATATTCAAGAACAGTGTTATGGCACTTTCAGGTTCTCATTATATTAGGGATCCACTATAACCCTTTAATGCAAAAGATACCCTTAGGAAATTATCCCATGCATTATCATGCAGAAGAAAAATCAAGATGTGATAAGGTATTTATTAACACATAAAGTAAAAAGTAGTTGGTTCTAGGCAACCAACTTCAACAGACTCCCGCTTGGACTAGAGCCAACTGGTAACAACCTTTAACCCTCTAGCTCTCACATGATATTCATGCTTCTGCTGAGATAGGCCTTTAGTCGTGGGGTTTGCCATGTTCTATTCTGTGGACACTCTGCTCATTGCAACTTCACCCCTTTGATAGAAATCCCTCAAAAGTTGATACTTCTGGAGTATGTGCTTTGTCCATTGATGTGACCTTGGTTCTTTTTCAAGAGCCACTACTGTAGTATTATCACAATACAATTTAATAAGATCTTTTCTACTGGGAACGACATCAATCTCCTGGACAATGTTGCAAATCCAGACGGATTCCTTGGCTGCATCATAAGCTACTATATATTTGGAATCCGCTGTAGAATCAACGACAACTAGTTACTTTGAACTCTTCTAGCTCACAGGTCCACTATTGATACATAAAACATATCCATATTGTGACTTCAGATCATTCTGATCTGTCTGAAAACCAGCATCATCATACCCTCTGATGACAAGCTTCTCATCTCTTCCATACACCAGGAACATATCCTTACTTCTTCTCAGATACTTAAGGATTGTCTTAACAGCAGTCCAATGCTGTTCTCCTGGATCTGCTTGATATCTACCTACCATGATCAGTGCATAGGTAACATCAAGCCCGGTGCATACCATGACATACATGATGGATCCTATAGCTGAAGCTTATGGGATCTTACTCATTCTATCTTTCCCCAGTTGTGTCTGAGGACACATTTTCTAAGAAAGTTGTTGGCCATGTGACAGTAGAACCAATCCCCTCTTGGATTGTTCCATACTAAATCTCCTTAGTATCTGGTCAATGTATGTACTCCGACTTAGTCCAAGCAGCTTCTTGGTTCTATCACAAATGATCTTGATCCCTATAATGTAGGCCACTTCACCAAAGTCCTTCATGGAGAAACACATTTTCAACCAGTCCTTAACTTAATGTAAGACTGCTACATTGTTTCTAATAAGTAATATGTCATCAAAATATACTACTAGGATAAAAATCGTATTCCCATTAAACTACTTATAAACACATGGCTCACATTCATTCTTAATGAAACCAAATTCCTTTATGGCTTCATCAAATCGTATGTTCCATGACCTGGATTCTTTATTTAATCCATAAATGGATTTCTACAACTTGCAGACCCATTTGGATTCACCTGGTGTCACAAACCCTTCTAGTTGTGTCATATAGACATCTTCTTGAAGGTTCCTGTTAAGGAATGATGTTTTGATATCCGTTTTCCAAATCTCATAGTCATGGTAAGCTGCTATGGCTAGTATTATTCTTATGGATTTAAACATGGAAACTAGAAAGAAGGTTTCATCATAGTCAATTCCTTGATTCTATCTAAATCTTTTATCCACAAGCCTTGCTTTACAGGTGCTAACTTGACCTTCCATGACTAGTTTTCTCTTGAATACCCATTTTCATCCAATAGGTTTTACATCAAATGGCTCATCGAACGGAACCTAGAATTGGTTCTGATACATGGAATCCATCTCAAAATTCATAGCTTCTAGCCATCTTGCAGCTTCTGAGATTTCTAATACTTCCTTGTAGGAGATAGGTTCATCATTGTCCAATAATAATGATTCACCATCCTTAGTGACTAGGAAACCAAATCTCTCCGGTTCTCTTACCTCTCTTGAGCTCCTATGCAGTACATGTGTTTCTGTAGCTTCTTCCATGGGGACCTGTGAAACTTGTTCCTGTACCAACTCTTGTGTAACTTGAGCATCAACTTCTTCTAAGTCAATCGTGCTCCCACTATCCTTCTTGAGGATGTGATCCCTCTCAGTAATGATGGATTTTATGGAAACAATTACTTTCTTGTCTGAAGGGTTATATAGGTAATATCCTTTCGTTTCCTTGGAATATACTATAAAGATACACCTTGTGCCTCGGGGTGATAGTTTGTTTCCAAAGAAGTCCTTAACAGACGCCTCACATCCACATACACGCGTGTGCGGAAAAATGGGTTTCATTCCATTCCATAACTTGGAGGGAATTCCCTTTTTCACCTTGGCTGGTACTCGGTTTAATGTGTATACTTAAGTCTATATTGCATATCCCCAAAAGGATAATGGAAGATCTGCATGAATCATCATCAACCTTACCATGTCCAACAAGGTGCGATTCCTCCTTTCACTAACAACATTCCACTGTGGTGTATAAGGAAAAGTGAGATGAGATAGAATCCCAGACTCCTGTAAAGGATCGATGAACTCTTGGTTCAGATATTCTCCACCTCAACCCAATCGAAGCTTCTTTATCTTCTTACCCAGACGATTTTATACTTAATTATTGAATTACTTAAATTTCTATAAGGCTTCAGAATTATACCTCATTAAGTAGACATAGCCATATCTACTCAAATAATTAGTAAAAGTAATGAATTAAGAATATCCACATCTATCTTCTACTGGAAATGTTCCTCACACATCAGTGTGAACCAATCCTAGATGCTCTGTGGCCCTTTCACCTTGTCCACCAAAAGGTGGCTTGATAATTTTACCCTATAAACAAGCGCGACATCTATCAAGTGGTTTTATCTCAGTAGAGTCTAAATAGTCATCTTGACATAGCTTTGTCAAGTACTTCTTGTTTACATGACTAAGAGGGTGATTCCACAACTGGGTGATGTATGGGTCATGTGATTCTGTTTTGTTATCGATAGCCAAATCTTGGGTTTTGTAATTTAATACATACAAACCATTATTTAAATGTGCCATAACATAACATACATTGTTCTTATAAAAGAGACAACCCTTATTTACAAACTTGAAAATAAATCCATCCATATCTAAACAAGATACAAAAATTATCTTTTTTGTAACACTAGGCACATAATAATAGTTATGTAAAACCAAAATCATCCTTGTTGGCAATGAGTGGTGGTAATCACCAATGGATAACGTAGCCTGCCTTACTCTATTGGTAGCTCGAAGATCCACCTCTCCTCTATAAATGTTTCCAAATCAACTTGGTTCCTATATTTTAATATATATGTGAGCCACAAAACCTGTATCTAATACAAAATGTGTAGAAATGGAAAGATTACACTCGATAACGAATGCACCTTTAGTGTCCCCACGCTTATTGGTGCAGTTCCTCTTCTAGTGGCCTTTCTTGCCACATGCAAAACATACTACCTCCTATTCCTTGCCCTAACTTTGGATCTTCCCCTTCTTGGAGGGATGGTGCTCAGGGGCTTCAGACTATTTATAAATCTTTTTCCCCTTGCCTTGTCCTTCCTTTTCTTATTAACCATAAGATCTTTGGGTTTTTCATGCCCCATGTCCTTATTTACCTGGCGAATTAAGGTCAGACGTTTCGATAGACTCTTCTCATTTTTTGTCATGTTGTAGTTGACAATGAAGCTAGAGAAGGTCTTAGGATGTGATGATTGGATGATATTTGTATGCAAATCATCCGGGAACGTAATCCCAAAGATTTCCAGGTGTTCAATGTTGCTAATAATCTTGACTACATGAGGCCCAACTAGCACAGACTCTCCAATCTTATTTGTAAAAAAACCGTTGGAGATCTCATATCTCTCTTGTCTTGCCTTCTCTTGGTAGAGATCCTTAAGGTGAGACATCATTATATACACGTCCATGTTTTCATGTTGATTCAAGAGCTCATTAGACAAGGTCGATAGCATGAAGCATTTGAAATCTGTGGCATCATCCATATGTTTCATATAATGAGATAATTCCTCATCACTGGCCTCTTTACCAGGATCAACTAGAATAGTCTCTTCCAGCACATACAATTTCCTCTCGTGGTGAAGGACGAAATGTAAACGCCTCTGACACTCTTGAAAACTGGTGATAGTGAGAAGGGTTTCCTTCTCGAGTATGGTTCACAATGATATATTTGAAGTCATTTTCTTACCGTTTCTACAATTTAAAATGATTAAAGGTTTAGTACTTTATTATAAAACTGAGATAACTAAATAAATTAATACTTATTTGTCTCTCACTATTTTATCAAAATTCAATATCCCTCACCATTGACTTCAGAATATTATATTACTTGAATATTCTAGTTGAAAGGATCCATATTTCCCTTCACATTACCCCAACTAGGTTTGGTCAAACAACTTGAAGTATTTTAGGTAGGCATTACAAATGCCAACTTCATTAACTAGCAGCTCCTTGATCTACTAAGTGGACTCCCCAATCCTAAAATCCTTTTATTTTGGATTTCCTCAACCTTTTCCTCTTGGTCACACCAAGTCCTGTTGTGGAAGGCAACCCTTGATGCGAACCAAGTCAAGTCACTAAAAAACCTTGAATTAGAATTCCCTGATAATTGAAAGCACCCCAACTAGGGTTGGTCAAGAACTTTTAACTATGGTTCGATTCTAACCAAGATTATGGAAGTCTATACTGACTTAATATTTATTTGAGGTATTTTATCCTTATACATAAATTTCCACTTTATTATCTTTGATTACATGCTTTTTAATATTAAGTGGGATATAATTAAGTGATTAACCATGTAAAAGATAATATTTACGCATAAGCTGGTTTTTATTTTAGTTCCATCTTGCATGCTTGTTTAATTCATTAATGGTGTGATCATGACAACACACCCACAATAAATAAACCATGAAACTGACAGAAATAGAATAAATGGTATGATCATGAGCTTGTTTTATCAGTTAGTTTATCTAGTGGTTGATAAACTAACCCAAGACCTAGGGGGAAACACCCTAAAACGTTCAGGTTCGTGTTTATAGTTTTCCACCTATCCACCTTTGTATCTCCTTGGATTGGTTTCACCTTGGATTCTGACTTGGGCCCCCTTCAATAGCTTGGGAGCTCCATCCATTACATATGCATTTATCTCACACACAGGTGAGGGGTAAAAATGGTGTTTTAGATAAAAGAAACCTTGAGTGTGCATGCCCTACATATTAATGAGAAGAAGGCTTGCATGCCAACAAATTTAATTTAAATAAATAAATTAAAAGAAACCATTCACATAAAAAGGTCTTGGTCTAGCTCATGATCATCCTTACATGCAACAATATTTACTCATAAATAAAACTAACATTCAATTATTTAGTAGTTCTTGTTTAAGATAAATCACGCTTGTATCAATTAATTATCTTTAATTAATCAATCATTTTATATTAAATCATTTTTTTCCAGAATTTACTTGATATTCTCATCCATCATAATTTTTAACAAATAAATTCATTTAAAATTATCTTTGTACGTAACCTGTACCTTGGAGGAAACCCCATGAATTTCCATTTACGCAGATATTAAATTAAACACAAATATATAAAACACCTATCACATGTTGTGCCTCAGCTTTATGCCTCCACTATGGTACACGTCTCAAGGGTTTGTATAATATAATAATAAATTTTAATAAATATGTGTAATTTTGATGAGTACACGACATGTAGTTTTGACTACATGACATGTACTTTTGTTCACCGTCCATCTGAAGTACAAGCCTGAGAACATGGAGTGTTTATGTACTTCAGAAATTTTCAGAGTACATGGCATGTTCAGTGGGAAAAATGCCATGTAGTATCCATGTTACATGGTATCCAGCTGGGAAAGCCTTGTACGGGGTACATGGTCCAACCCTAACTCAAAGGGACTGCACGCCGTGTTCCATGGTCCACATAGCATGTAATCCGAAAACCATGTGCCACCTGTTCCTGATCAACACACTATGTCATTTATGATTTAGGAATACTCTAATACACAACCTAATTTGGAAGATCAGTCTGATGCATTGAACCTAGACTACACAGTGTGTACTTCCAAATACACATCGTGTATTCTGGTGTTGTACGACCCGAACATTTTGGCACCTCTGTATGAGATCCTCTATTTTATTTTAATCAAAATAAAAATAAAAATTCATTTCAGTAAGGTGAATGAAAAATGAGAGAGGAGGAACAAAACTCATGATTCAGATTTAAAGAACGATTAACATGAATTGAAATAACTAAATTATTAAATGAGTAAATCACCAATGAAAAAAACTAAATAATTATAATCAATGGAATAACCACTTTGATACCACTTGAAGGTTCCAGGCGCAGCATAAGCGCATTGGTGGGTATACCGAACTTTAATTTTAGCATTAACAATGATCAATCCGAGATCTGTCACAATAATAAAACACAGAATCTTTGTAATAGAACGAAGAAAAAAAAATAAATATGGGATTCCTAGAACCATAAATAGGATCATCATATGTTTGTTATAATTAATTTGATTAATTAAAAAAAATTTCCTTGATGGAATTCTTTCTTTGTTGATGTTTCTATTCTTGATCCGATGTGATCCATCATTGAGTCATAGAATCAAAGTGTAGCTTTCTTCTAGAGTGATCCACATGTGCTCCACGTATCTATGGTTGTCGTCAAAGGGATCTCTGAGTGCTATAATAGAAGAGCATTCACTTGCAATTTATGACTTCTATCACCTTGATCCGGTGGAGGTGGATCTCTCTCTTCTAGCTTGAGAGCATTCTCAGTGGAAAACAAATTCTCTCTTGGTTTGAGAGCTTTTTAAAATCCATTATGCACAACCACACAAAAAATGTCTAGGCTAATGAGAAATATATAATTGGGATTTTTAATTACATAGAATAATAAAATGAATTAATTACCCAAAAGCATTTATTCATTTCATTTAATTCTTAGTAATACCCCATGTCTAATGATAACAGTTGACTATTATTATTACCTGACATGTGCCCAGTGAATTATACCTTATATTATTTAATTAATTAAATAATATTTATTTATCCTAAATTCCTAGAAAAAAATACACGACATGTATATTTAATATACACTATGCATACTTTTATTTTTCCATTTTTCTTTATTTACACCACCACATTTATTAGACCTTGAATAATGGATATTTATTTCTAAAATAAATATCACTGCATTACTCGCTAATAAATATATTATTTCGCACACAATATATTTTCTCGAATAACTGGTGTCAAAATAAATGTGATCAATTATCCTTAAATAATTATTAAACCATAATCGAGAATAATATTTATTTAACTTGTTAAATTAATATTTAACTGGGATACTTGGACACACTTAGTGTGTGACCCTCTAGGCCTCTTTCTCAGTGGCATTAGGCAGAGACTACCTAAAGTCCAAGGATAGAGTCTAGCAACACTTCAAGGAACCCATAGAGAAAGAAGTTAACACCGCAACGATGTGTCACCTCTTAAAAATTTTTACTGTGTAATTTAATTACTTTGTCTCGATATCTCGAATCAAGTGGGTTGAATACTAGTGTCATCAAACCATGTGCTCAATAACTCTTTCTTTGACTTTACAGAATTGTACTTGAAAATTCCTCACCATGACCATTGATTTTTTTAGGATATATAAATTCCATAAAAGGTCCTGAAATATATACTTCCATTATGAAACAGAGGGGAAAAAAAATCCTTTCTTGCATTATCTATTAATGAAATATCACTTTTGATGCACCCAACGTATCCTACCACACTGTGAATAGTTTTTCGTCACAGTTTTCATCAATACAAATAAGTACGTGAGTTGTGATACCGATTAATAATAATATTAATGTCTGAGGACCAATACAAATGTTTGAATATAAGAAAATTCAATGACACTATGAAATGTAGATTTCCTACTGGCGAGTCTTGTTCTCATAATATCTTCCAGGACATTACCAAGGACGCACACCATGAGAAGTTGCCTTAATGTTTTATGAGCCCTCACCTCTAATGGCCTGTATTATTTGTGTCCCTCAAATAACATCATCCAGTCATAGAACATATATTCAAGAACAATGTTATGGCACTTTCGGGTTCTCATCATAGCAGGGATCCGCTATGACCCTTAAATGCAACAGCTATCCTTAGGAAATTATCACATACATTTTCACACAGAAGAGAAATCAAGATGTGATAAGGTATTTATTAATTAATAAAGTAAAAAGTAGTTGGTTCTAGGCTACCAACTCCAATAGAACATTCGTGGCATAGCAATCAGATCTTGTAAAAAAACATGTCGGAAATGAGGTATTCATTTTAAATTTATTTTTCATGATAAACCTTTAATAATTAATGAAAAAAAGTTTGAAACAATTAATGTTATTATATACATATAAAGGGTTGGGGGTGAAATGAAAGGTTGAATAAAAAACATCTAAAGGATTAACCAACTAATCGAAAAGATCTTCAGAAAGCACCTTTACCCTACCTATTCAATATCTGCATTTACGAACATTAAAGGTTCAAATAGATACAAAGTTACAAAGTGGTAGTAAACACATATTTGATTTTAAAAGAAATGTATGGAGAGGTCGTTATAGAATATATTTCGCTTGATAATTTAAATTAAATCATCAAGCATGAATGGGTTGGAGTCTCAATTGTAAATATATACATGAGGTGTGTTTTCATGATTTGTTTTTCTAATAACGGATATACTACATTAATTATGAATAAATACATTTCAAATTTTGTTTAGGCATATATATGAATACCAATAGAATGGATTAACCCATGAACATAAATTTTGACTCATTAGTCCTCACATAACTTCTATAGAACTAGAAATAGAAAAAATGGATGAAATACTAGAAAATCTTGTCAGATATTTTAAAAGAAAACATATGGATGATAGACTCTTTATAATATCAAAAATACAGGGGTAAAAATCTATAATTTAATCATATAAAATATATTTTCATTTCTTTCATTACTTATTCCTTTTTGTATTTGTAGAAAACATTGGATGCTCATTTATGTCAACTTGGATAATCCAAATATTTATTTCCTAGATTCATTGCATCGATACCCAATAAAATGATCACACATGATGATGATTTTCAATTTTTAAACAACTACATATAACATTTTAGAACTGAAATTTAACTTAAATATTTTATATTATGTTTTAATATGAATAATGTTATGATCGGGTAATGTTTAAATATCATAAAAATCATGGCATAAGGGAAATAAATGTGCACAAGGAGCCTAAAAAGTTTTAAAGGTGGAAAAGTATCAGGGTATATATAATAATATTCCACTATCCAAACACATATGAAAAAAATTACTTATTTTTTGCAATGTTTCTGCAGTGTCTGAAACAAAAAAAATATAAAATATTGTAGTTATTGTGTTTGTAAATTTATGAGAGAGGTAAAATTTCATCAATAAACTAGAATCCGCAAAGTGGTATTTTAAAATATAATAACTATTTCATTTAAAATATTTTTCAACCCTTGGGTATTTATATTTTTTCAATACTAGTTTGACTGTAAAAAATTATCATATTCACAAGATGATATAGATTTTCATAGAAACATATGGGAAACATACCAGATAGTAGAATGTGCACATATAACATGAAGATTTGTTCCATAAAAGTAATTGATTATTTTATAATTTTGTTTAATTTATTTCTCTTTAGTATTACTTACATAAGAATTTTTGTCTTATACAGGTGGATTCTTCTGTTTGAGTTGGGGTGGTTTGTTTTAAGTTTCCCATGCTTGTGAGAGATTAGAATTAAAGGGTTCAATTAGGATAATGAAAACATATAAATAGGACAAGAATGTATGAAACCATCATGAAAAGGTGAATTCTAACTACTTAA
The DNA here is from genome assembly GCA_963277665.1 of Viscum album. Classification (NCBI taxonomy): domain Eukaryota; kingdom Viridiplantae; phylum Streptophyta; class Magnoliopsida; order Santalales; family Viscaceae; genus Viscum; species Viscum album. The sequence goes on along the minus strand of OY728135.1, from coordinate 195,935,425 downwards.
CGTGCATTTTTACAGTTTCAAAGTGCACATTTCCTATTTCAAATGTCATTTTAATAAAAAACAAAGTTGGAATACTCAAAACAAAGAAAAAACATTCACATTGTATCGATACTTTAGGAAGATTATCCACATTTAAGTTGTGAAGTGTAAGAATAAACCAAACCTAAATTTTGTTCATGGTGTTACAGGTTTAATTTTTAGTGTTCCTATTTATTTAAAATTGACCTTAATTTTTTTAAAAAGAAAAAGTGACATGATGAAAATTGAGAAAACAAATTCAAATTGTTTTTATACTTTAGGAAAATGATCCACAAGTGACTTGTTACATGTAAGAATCAACGTCACCTCAATATGATGCATGGTGTGACTGATATAACTCCAAGTGTGTCTTTTTTATTTTAAATTGACATCAATATTCGTAAAAAGGACAAGTGACCTACTGAAAACCAAGAAAAAGTACCACATTATTTTTATAATTTAAGATAAGGATATGTCATTTTTTACATTTAGGAATCAACTTCACCTCAGTATAATGCATAGAGTAACTGATATGACTCCAAGTGTGTATTTTTATTTAAAATTTACATTGATTCTAGTAAAAAGAAAAAGTGAAATAATGAAAACAACGAAAAAACAGTCATATTATTTTGATACTTTAGGAAAAGTATCCAGGAGTATTTTTTTGATGTGTAGGAATCAACCATACATCAATCCAATTCATGGTGTGACCAGTATGACTCAAAGTATACATTATCATTTTAAAATCTACATTTTTGTTCAAAATGTCTTCCACTCAATGAAAAAAAATAAAAAACACTTTGATTTTATTGATAATATAGTACAATGATTCATAAGTCATTTGAGATGTGTTGGAATTAGTCTCACATAATACTAACACATGATGGGATCAGTATAAATCAAAGTGTGTGTTTCCAGTTTCAAATTAAATTTTAATAAAAATTGAAGTGACATACTAAAAAAACAAAAATGCATTCATATTATTTTGATACTTTAAGACAGTGATCCATATTTTTTATATGACATGTAAGAATTATCCTCACCTTTATCTGATGCACTATATGACTAGTATAATTCCAAGTGTGTCTTTTTATTTTAAATTGACATTAATTTTAGTAAAATGAAAAGTGATATACTGAAATATGGGAAAAAACATTTGGATTATTTTGGTACTTTTAGAAAATGATCCACAAGTTATTTTTTTGTGTAGTAATCATCTAACCTCAAAATGATGAACGTTATGATTAGTGTAACTCCAAGTGTAATTTTTTATTTAAAATTGACAATAATTTTAGTAACAAGAACAGGTGATGTACTAATAACTGATCAAACATATTCATATTATTTTGATAATTTACGACAATGATCCAGATGTTATTTTTGATGTGTAAGAATTAACCTCATCTCAATTCTACACACAATGTGTCTAACATGAATCCAAGTGTGTCTTTTTATTTATAATTGACATTAATTTTAGTAAAAATAATATGTGCCTTATTGAAAACTGAGAAAACTCATTTGGATTATTTTGATACTTTAGGGAAATTATCAATGAGTCATTTATGATGTTTATGAATCAACCTATCTTAAATATAATGCACAATACACCCTTTATAACTCAAAGTTTCTGATATCAGTTTAAAATTGACATTTTAGGTCAAAACATGTGTCACTCACTGAAAAACAAGAAAACGCACACCGATTGTATTTATAAATTAGGATAGAGATTTATAAGTCATTTGTGATGTGTAATAAGAAATATAATGTAAAACTGACAAACGATGCAATTGGTATAACTCTAAGTGTGTGTTTCTAGTTTTAAACGATATTTTAGTAAAAAACACAAGTGATATGTTGAAAACCAAGAAATAACATTCATATTGTTTTGATACTTTAGGATAATGATCCATAAGTAATTTGTGATGGGTAAGAATTAGCCACACCTCAATCTTATACATGGTGTGACCAGTATAACTCCAATTGTGTCATTATTTAAATTGGTATTAATTTTATTAAAAATAACATGTGACATACTCAAAACCAATAAAACACATTCATATTATTTTGATACCTTAGAAAAATAATCCATAACTCATTTGTGATGGGTATGAATCAACCACACCTCAATATGATGCATGGTGTGACCGATATAACTCAATGTGTGTCTTTTTATTTAAAATTGACATTTTATTAATGTATTATTTCATATTAATGTTTAATTTATTTACTTACTGTATTACTAACAAAATATTTATTTTATTATATAGGTGTATTATTTTGATCGGGTTGAGTTGATTTGTTCCGAAACTAATACCATGGGAAAAATGTTTTGATAGGGGAATTTAGGTGCCAAATATGATGAAATTTTAATTTTTTTAAATGTTTTTGTGTAGTAATTGTAACTATAATTATACAAAACATTGATTGAAATGTATATATATATATTTTATTTGTGGTGTAAAATTTATTTCAATTAAATTATATATTTTTCAGGCAAGTTATAGGTATTTTCTATAGTGTGATGTTATAAAAACAATACACTATTTTTGGTTGGCCCTTTATGAGTGCTATTTATAGCACTGATAAAGGTGACCCCCTTTAACAACAATGAGGACAACAATGCCTTTTTAGCAATGTTAAAGGCCCTTTTGTGTGTTGTTAAATGGAATATCTATAGTAGTGGTACCTAACGTAGATGGAGTTCATCTCTTACATAGTAGTTAACATTTACACAATGGCGGGATGATCCTTATGCAATAGGGGGATGAACCTTATGTAGTGGGTTTGTGACATTTACATGTGCACATCCATTACATAGTGTTTTAAAATAAACTCTGTGCTGGTTTTTTATTTTTGTTTTTCTGATTTCAGGTTGTTAGGGATCAAGGAATTGTGGTAATCCATTCTAATTTCCATTAATCCATTGCAAAAAACCCTTTTATTCTCATGTGTATTTCTACTATATTTTTTTATATCAAAGGTAGATGAATCATTCGGTGGTGTGATGATTATTCTGAGAGAAAGAAAAGTTGATGAGAGAAATATATGATATGGTTGTGTAAGGGAGATAGGATGTTGGTTTGGGTTTCATGTGGAGAAAGGTGTATTTAAAACTATTTTATAGTGTTGAAGTTGGAGGCTTTCTTACATGTGGAGTAGCCAATATTATTGGGGTTGGTGCAGCAGTGGTTTGTGATAGAGTAATCCCTATACTTTGAAAGTGCAAAGATTGGATATGGATGGCTTGAAGCTTGAGAACCTGTACACCGAATTAATCTCCATGCAGCCTCATAGTCTTGGATCTAATTTTATGGTTAAAGAAATCAGTACTATAAGTAGATATTTTCTTCCTTCGATTTCTTTCCTCTTAAAAAATTGTATTATGTCTCTTTGCTCTGTGTTTTTTTATTATTCTCACATTTCCTCTTATTTTTTCATAGTGAAAACCCCAAATCCCATTCCCCATGCACATAGGTGACTTTGACCAAAGCACGTAAATCATAGTGTTTAATTACCACTTTCATTTACTTCCTTCATTATGTCTTTGTGTATTGTTGGGAATATTGACTGTTTTTACAAACTTTTTATTCAAGTATTCATAGAATTATAGTTCTATAATTTGTTTACATTCTCATTTCTATTTAAATCATGTTCTTATTCCTATAATTGGACATATATTGAATTTATTTTATTTTTGGTTTTAAATAATAGTTCCCTTTTTAATCCATTTTTAATTTTTAGTTTTTCACAAACCATCTCTAAAATCAATAATCCAATTTTCCATTGAATACAAACTTCCCCAAAACACAACCCACAACATACATTGAAGTTTTTGATGAAGTTATTATCCCAAACATGACTTCATCAAGGACATGGTATATGGTCAATTTAGCATTGCAATTTTTATTTAGTTCCACTCAAAGACATTCCTTTTGTGTATCTTGGAAAGTAGTCTCCTCTACCTAGGACTCTGATTTGGTGTATCCATACTCCAAAATGTTTATAAAATATTGGGTGTCAATAAAGGATTGAATTTATATACACCAATTATCATTATTATACCTTTTCAATTTTTTATTCATTTATTGTGAAGTCCCAGTTTCTATGGTGGTTAGGGAAAAATGATTATGAATTCAAGAAAAAAAATGGCAGAAACAAATTTTGGAAGGTGTAGACTAGTAGGATTTTTTTTCAAAGAGAGAGAGTGAATGTAATGAGGTGAGGCAACAAGTATAATGGAAAATGGGGAGGGATTTTTTAATAAAGTAGAGAAGGAATCATTCATGGAAGGAAAATTATTTTTTTTGGGAAAAAATAACATAGGAGAGAAAAATTTGTTTTTTGGGTAAAATTCACAAGAACCTTTTTTGTTGAAAAATGGAGAAATCCAAAGAAAATGGGGCAATAAAAAATTATGCAATACCACAGGGTGTACTATTGGCCACCTTCTTCCTTCTATTAACTCAATTAGTAAATTTCACAAACCCATATACATATGCTGATCAGTGGAAGTGATTACAAGAAAAATAATTGCACCAGGTAGAAATAGGGAACCAAATTTATTTCCTTAAATCATATTGATTTGAAACACATACAGGAACATCTTATTTATAGGTATAAAAATACATAGAAATTAGAAAATAAAAATCAAAATGGTCTTCAAATTTTTTGCAGTGGTTTCCTCCCAAGAGTTACCCAAAATTGAAGTCATTTAGCCTCCATCACACTAGTAAATTCTATAGTTGGGTAGAATAATAATAATTATTTTTTCGTAAATAACATTTGATTTATTTTATGGATAAAAAATGTGACATGTCTAAGAAATAAAAAAATAGTGTAATAAATACTTAAATTATAAATTTAGATTATCCATGCATTATTTCCAAAATTAAAAGCATATAAATTTACTCAAAAATCATAGGAAGTGGGTGCACAAGAGAGGAGATGAAAACCTCCACGGTCTAACTATCTACATTTACAAACCCATATCCATATTTTTAGAAAAAACCTGATCCTCATTTGACATTTATGTTGAAACTCAAGAATGGCTCCTTTAATATAGATGGATTGAAAAAAAATTTATTCAAAATCTTCCACCATAGAAGAACAAGACCTCTAATGTCTTTATATGAATTCTCAAGAGAAGAACCAGTCTCATTCATGTAACAATGAATTTAGTTCATAGATTGACCTATTTACATTTCATCTACATAGATTAGAAAAATTAATTTACCATAGTAGAGATATGATAAGAGGTGAGTATATTATAAATTCATGAATAATAATAAATTGATACCTAAGAAGTTTTCAAGTCATTGATCATTTGACAAAGAATGGATGATGAACACACAATGAGGGAAAGTATATTACAATATTCAAGTTTTTGTTTTGTAGGATGATATATGGTAAGGAGGTAGCTAGTGACCAAGATGTTTGGAAACCCTATACTGACCAATGAATTCTCTATGTACTTTGCCAAGGTTGGTTTGTATCCTTGTGGAAACCATCTTTCTTCCTTTATATAACTATTGATTTGATCAATCCACTAATTAAAAACATCAATAATCTTCAAATGAAAAATGGACACATTGAATAATTAGAAATAAAATAAATAATAAAGTTCAAAACAATAGAAATCCACTAGTATAAGGAGAACCAACAAACATGCTTTCCTTTAAGATATAATTACTGATTTCTTTAGAATTATTAAACATGGTAAGAATCATCATATTAATATTATCTGATAACGTATCTTCTTTAGGAAGACCCCACTTGATAAAATAAAAAATGGGTTATATATAATACAAAGTTTGTTTTTATTCGACAAAAAATATAAAATATATTCTTCTAAATGAACCTTTGGACAATATCCATTAATATTTGTAATTCCTCTATTGTTCCATATGCACCATAAATTTCATCAATCATTGTTATGATAATGCCAATATTGGCTTCCATTTCTTAAATTTCTCCAAAATGCAGCTCAAATAGCATGCCAATGGGATACATGTAGCTTTGCATGATAACATTTCCAGCAAAGGGATACTTAGCCAAACCCATGGAGACCCACCACCTTGTTTAACAACATCACAAACATTTTCAATATAAGCATTAAAAATTTTAAAATCCAAGGAGAGTCATACATTTTTAATTTGTTAATTTCTCATTGATGTGAATACTATACAATATTGAATTAAAACATAGAAAATTTGATTAAACAAGGGTTCATGTATTCATCCTCCCTATAAACATCAATATACCAACATCATTTATATATTATTTACCTCAAGTGAAATGGCTAGTCCAATGCACACAGCACCATTTTTGCTAACATTGGGGAGGACATTTCTATATCGATACTCCTTAATTAATTAAAAGAGAATTTCTGAGCCTAGTCAACAATGTCCTCACCATCCCATACCAAGAAGGAAGATTCATACAAGATCAAAAACCATTTTACATCTCACATGTGTGGTTCAAATTCTATCTTGAATACTAATAAGATATATGTCGTTAAAAAATAAAATTGTTTGTTACATAAAACCTTGTATACATGGTGTGAATGATAAGTATTACCCTAGGGAAAACATATCCCATTTTCTTGGAGAAGGTGGAAAAAAGGGTGGTGGCATGTAAGCTATGGGCCCACTAGGAATGTGTGTCATCCCAACTAATACTAACAATTTCTGTCTTAATATCTTTCTCAAAGAGATATTTGATATAGTGCCATATAACAGTGTTGAGGAGCTCTTGTTTGAGAAGTGGCTCCATGGGTTGCAGAATTAGTGATCTCACATCACCCTTTACTTTCTCAGATACCTTCAACTGGGATTCCACCTGTATGAATCCATACACCCATGCATCCATGCATCCATACATAAATTAGTAGTTTTTCATAAAAAATAACTATAAAATGGCAGTGATAGGATTCCCACAGTGGCACCATCCCCTAGTGACCAGAGGAAATCGATGTACTATAGGTTGGATGGGTAGTTGTTGGATCACTGTACCATAGACGATTGCTCCAAACTGGTAATATGAGATCTATTTTAGTCATATATGGAAAATGGATAGTTTCCCTACAATTTACACCAGCCTCAGAAAATGAGAGAGAGTGTGTGTGTGTACATTTTTGAGACACGATTTGCACCGTTTACTTCTAGTAAGGACCGACATCATCTCCAATTAACCCTTTATATGGATATTCGAGTACATCCTTAGGATAGGGACACATGTTCTATTATGTTTTCATCTATCAGATCATTTCTTTTGAGAATTCCTTGAATTTAAATTTATAGATGTTTTTTCCCTTTTGTGAGGAAAATAAAATCCCTGAGACAGATTGACTTCAGCTATGATGATTGTGGATAAACCCTGAATCTGGCACCGTAGTGATAATGATAAATCTATTTAACTTTAGTGAAAACTTTGGGGAGTCTAATTACTACGATAATTTATATGACTCCACTGAACATAGTGTTGAATTGTCCCCATGTTTCCTCTAATGCAAGGGACCAATTTTTTTTTTCTCTGAGAACTTTCTGAATCTGGTGGTGTTTTATCTCAGTCCACAAAAATATTTTTTTATAAAAAAATGAACCACTGGATGAAGAAGGCGGTGTAGTTTTTTTGGCTGAAATATGTATTAGAAAATATATACTCCATTTCAAAAAAACCAAATGTGATGTTTCTATAATTACTTTTTTAATACATTTATATTATGATCATTTTTCTGTAAATGTTGTATGTATATCATTTTCAAATCAAAAAAACTATAATTTACCACTTTTGATTTCAATGTAACCCATGTGGATAGAAGAAAATGAAACTATTTTTCAACTGTATTCATGAATGTTCCTTTGGGAGTTCCACTGAATGTTCCACTAAATTTTTTGTAATTAGTAAAAAAAATGTTATGTATTTTACTGTAAATTTTTCAGGTTTGACGAAGTTGTTATATTGTTTCCCATGGAGTTTACACTGGAGGTTTCATTGGAACGTCTACTAGAGTTTCCAATAGAACTTCCACTAGAGGTTACATTAGAAACTCCACTAGAACCTCCACTGTAGTTCCACCAGAATTTCTAGTGGAAATTCCACTAGAACCTCCACCAGAGATTCCACTAGATCAACTAGAAACTATTCTACCAAATTAAAGTGAAAATCTACCTAAGAAAAAATTCATGTTATTATTTCCCACTAGAAGTTCTGGTGGATATTCCACTAGAAGTTACTATGGAGCTTCCACTGGAAGTTCCACTGGAACTTGCAGTCATCTTCCAACCATGTTGTTTAATTTGTGGAATGAAAAACAAATATTTGAAGTGAAATTTTTATAGGATTCAATAGTGAATTTTTTACTATTGATTTGAAATGGAACTTCCACCAGAGGTTCCATTAGAACTTACACTAGAACTCCCACTGAAACCTATTATACCTAATTACAATGAAAAGTTATCTTAAGTAAAAATTAATGTTTTTATTTACCAGTGGAACTTCCATTGGGACCTCCATTAGAACTTCTAATGGATCTTCTCCTAGAAGTTCCACTAGAGGTTCTAGTGGAAATTATAGACATATTCTACCTTCCAAACCTATAGTGTAATTTTGTAAATCCCCCAAAAAATATTTTTAGTGAATTTTTACAGGATTTAGAAGTGAATTTTGTGTTGTTCTATAGCACAAAAACTTCCACCGGAGGTTCCACTAGAACTTCTACCAAAAGGCACATCAACCCGATCCTATTCTACCTAATTTTAGTGAAAAGTTACCTTATGTATAATAGCATGGTGTTATTTCATAGTAGAACATCTAGTAGAAGTTCCAGTGGATATTTCAGTCATATTCTACCTTCCAAACCTATATTGTAATTTGGTGAATCGCTAAAAAAGTATTTTTAGTGAATTTGTACAAGATTCAGTAGTGACGTTTTGGTGTTCTATATCACTAAAACTTATAATGAATTCTATTCTATGTAATTACAGCGCAAAACTAACTTATGTAAAAAATTGTAGTGTTATTTTCTAGTTGAACATCTATTAGAACCTCCATTCATATTATACTTTCCAAACCTATAATTTAATTTTCGGAATAAAAAAAATATTTGTAGTGAAAATTTATAGGATTAAGAAGTGAATTTTGTGTTATTCTATAACATGGGAACTTCCACTGGAGGTTCCACTAGTTGGAACTTCCATAAAAACCAATTCTACATAATTACAGTATAAATATACCTTTAGTAAATAATCATGTTTTTATTTCTTAGTGAAACTTCCATTGTAATTTGTCGAATCCCAAAAAAAATTGTAGTGAAAATTTTATGGGATTCATAAGTTAATTTCCTATCATTATTTTACAGTGGAACTTCCAATGTAGGTCCCACTAGTGGTTCCACTAGAACTTGCACTAGAACTCCCACTAGAGGTTCCACTAGAACTTCCACTAGAACTTCCACTGGAACATCCATTAGAGATTCCACTGAAACATCTATATCTTTTTAGTAGGGTGTGGTGTTCTTTCCCAGAGGACTTCCATTGGATCTTTCACCATAATTTACAATATTATTATACCTTATATACTATAATTTTCTGATTCCCCCAATAAATTACCTTATTTCTATTTGGAAGTGAAATTTTTACAACATTTTGAATGAAATTGTTCTATTATTTCTAGTCATATAGTATGTTTTGTGATTCCCAAGGAAAGGACTTACTTTCAATTTACAAGTGTGCAATTTAGATATAATATTACATCCTTAAAATTATTGATATAAGAAATAAAACCACAATTTATTGAAGTTTATGAAAATTATTTATAGAATAATCATTTTTGGAATATGTTTCAAGTACTTCTGTCCAAAATTATATCAGAATCTTATTGTAAGAAATTTGACTGTTCTATTTTTTATGTTTTGGATAACTATGTTCCCTCAAAAAATGATTTCTAATTTGGTGGATTGGAAAGATGTTACTCTTAATTTTATGTCCAATGGATATTTAGAATAATATAAGGTGAAATAGAAATTTAGAACTCCTACTCTTTCCATAAAACCAGGAAATCATTGTATATAAGGATATTTTGAACAGGTGTTAAGTTATTAATCCAAAAGGAAATTAAATCACCTATTTTGGAAGCTCTAATGGGAAACAAAAAAGTTGATCATGTTGACACACTAACACTTATATTTTTATACACATGTTCTATTTCATTTTTTACGTACTATAGGTTCTTACATGGGTTGGGTTTGTATCAATTATGTGGATACTTTAAGAGAAATGAGAACACTAAGGTGGTATCATGAAATCCACCAACAGTTGATGAGATTTATTAAATAATTTCACAAGAATCAAAGCAAGATTACAAGTTCTATTATCACATTATTAGTATGGATTAATATTTATTTGCACTTCTATGTATAATTTACTACTCATAGGGTTGTTATTGTTGTAGTATTGATATTGCGGGTAAAGCAGAATAGTTAAAGGAAATAAAAAAGATTCCAATCCAACATTCAAAAAATGGATCCTGTTAGATCTTGATGATACTATAATAAACTAAAGATTCAAATAATCACACGTAGTGAGGCACGTATGCTAATTATAGTCTCAATTTAATGGTTTTCGCAACCCATTGGTATGTAGAAATTAAACTATTATGGATTCAAAAACAAGAAAACATTTTTAAGGTGACAACAATAAGTAATGAAGCTGCTGTTTCATAAAAAAAATAGGTGGATGAGAAGGAAATCAAAATAAAATTTATTGAAAAATAAAATTCAGTATTTAAAGGAAAACTATTGAAAATTGAAATAATAGTTAGGATATAAGTAGAAAAAATTAAAAATTGAAGCTATTAGAAAGTTAAAAAACAAATAAAGAGGAAATAAAAAGAGAATATATCATTTTTTAGAGATGAAATAACCCATTCTGTAATAGAGGAAAATTGGGAAATGTGTACAAATGATGCTTGGAAGTAGATGGCAGAAGAGGTGTAATAACTTGCTGAAAAATCACACCTATTTTGGACAGTATCCAAGAAGAACAACAAAGACTGACCACTTATCTAATGAAGGAAAATTGGACACAAGTTTCAATGAATATGGGATCTAGGAGGATGAAGATCATGTGTAAAAATATGATGAAAAAATCCACACCCCACCCAAACAGAAGCCTAGAATATTAGCTGGAAACAAAAACATTCTAAACCCGATCAATGATTTGAAATGTGAAGTAAAGAGTAAGAAAAAAAGAAACAGGATTCAACATGTCTATATGAAAACTTAAACACAAATAGAAGAACATCATCTTCTCAAAAAAAACTAGTAGAAGATCCATCTCAGCTAGAAAAACTAGTGACATAGACAGTGTTTCAAAGAAAAGACCACATAAAAGGGTTATAACCTAGCTAATAGTTATACCTAAATGGGGCAGGGAGAGTCAATGACTCCAAAAAAATACTAGTATCTTGAAAATATTCTACAGTTAGACCCATCTTGGTATGTTGTTAGGACCAAAGGGAATGACCACCCTAAATTTAAAATATTTCTATTAAAGTCCCTAGCACTTTGCATGTTTTCTTACAAATTACTATAATTATTATGTAGTGAATATGTTTGAGAAGCTAAGAAAAATTTATATTCAGTTGTAATAGATGATATTTTATTTATTTTTTGCAACACCATTACAAGTATTAGGGTGAGTATTTATGTTAACCAATATTAAAGTAAACTAATATTCAATTATTTTGACATTCCCCATAATTATTAATGATACCAAGTTATAGATTCTTATTCATATATTATAAAAAAGAATTGTGAAATGGTAAAGATAGTAGGAATATTACCATATAAATCAATGATGATTATAAGTTCTTCCATTGTGAGTGCAATATTCTCTATATGTTTTCTGTTATAAATATATTAATTAATATTTTTTCTAACTTTATTCATTTTTATAGAAAATAATATTTGGGAAAAAACAAAATTTGATCAAGATGTTGGTAGAGAAACCAATAAAAGAAGAAATGTAGTTAAATAGAAATTTTTTCATCCCCATCAACCTAGAAAATACACACCGGACATTGCATGTTTTTGTTATTGAGAAAAAATATTTCAACCACTATAACGCAATGAAGGCTCAGATGCGTGGTGATTGAGATGATTGTTATCCAATGGATTCTTTAAAAATGATAAATGTTATCCTATTTGACATAAATTCAATTTTATTATAAACCAAATGAGTGAATAAAATTTTTAAAACTTTCATAAAACATTTATCGAAAAAATAATCACAAAATAGAGCCCCAAATACTGGGACAATACTGCTCCTGTGCTATCATTCCTAGTGGAATATACTCCTCAACATGTGGATACAACCTTGGACTATGGAATAATCATTTTTATCTAATAGAGAATTTGAAAACAAATCAAGCATATAACAATAAGCTAACACAAGATGAAATTGATGACCATTGGATTTATTTGGAACATTTCTTCCTTACTAACCCTACATATAATAAAACATAAAAATCATTTAAAATCAAGAGTTTCCTCTTGGAAACAGTTCCACTGACATCAACATAAATAATTAAATAGTCATGTAAAATGGTTGTGACATCAAAGTGGAATTGAAATTGTTATGTGTTTCTTAATAATTTATACAACCCGGTTTTATGGATATTACTAGAAATTTCATTTGAAAGTTGTCAGGTTTTTAAACATTTATACTTCCTAGTTTTATAACTGTTATTGGAAACTACATTTGAATGTTCTAAGGTTTTTAAACATTCATATAGCCTAGTTTTATAGATGTTTCTTAGTTTGTGTGGTGATATAAGTGACTTTGGAATTATGTAATGTGATGATATAGGTTTGATATGGAATATTTTTAGGAATATTATCTTTTATAATGATTTTCATGATTCTATTTAGGTTATAAATATTTTAGTTAAATCAATGTTCAGTAATTTTTTTAGTTCCTATGGTAGATTCTGATAGTTGTATGTGGAATGGAATTGTTTTATTGGGGGGATTTGTTTCAATGATGAGTATTCAATTATCCATAGATTTCTGATCATAGAGTTTCTAATTATAGGTTGTAAATTGATACTGATGGTGGTTTGTTTTTATTGGTATAAATATTTCATTATTAGTAATTATTTGTTCATAATTTTTTGGGCTATTTGGTGATGGATATTTCATCACTATAACACTATTTGATACTATATTTCTATTTTACTTCTTCAATGTCACTTTATTGATGATTTAACAGTTGAAATATTGACATTTAAATACTAATGTTGATGTTATATTTGTTTTATATATGTATTATATTGATTTTATATAATGTTGAATAGAATATTATATAATTATATGGGGAATTATTATTTTTTGGTAATTTTATTGGGTTATATTTGGTTTTTGAAATTACAATGGGATATATTTGGTTTTGGTAAATGAAATTGGTAATTGTAATCTAGTCTTATTTGGTTTGGGTAATTATAATGGGAACATTATGTGCTTCTGAGGGAAATTACTTTCTTATAAGGGGATTTTTTGGTTTTACTGTTATATTTGGTATTGGTAATTGCAATGAGTTATATTTGGTTTTGATAAATGAAATTGGTAATTTTAATATGGTCTTATTTGGTTTTGGTAATTAAAATGTGGAATATTATATTCTTATGAGAGGAATTGTTTTCTTTTTAGGGTAATGAGTTGGTTTTTCTATTATAATTGGGCTTTTTAATTACAATCGGTAATATTTGGTTTTGTTAAGTGCAATGGGTTATATTTGGTTTTGGAAATTGCAATGAGAATATTATGTGCTTCTGAGGAGAATTATTTTCTTCTGAGGGTAATTATTTTGTTTTTCTATTATATTTGGTTTTAGTGATTATAATGGGTTGTATTTGGTTTTTTTAATTACAATGGGTTATATTCGTTTTTGGAAATTTCAATTGGTAATTGCAATCTGGTCTTATTTTGTTTTAGTAATTGCAATGGGAATATTATGTGTTTATGAGGGGAATTATTTTCTTCTAAGGGGAATTACTTGGTTTTGATGTTATATTTTGTTTTGGTAATTACAATTGGTAATTGGAGGAATTGTTATGTTTATAGTTTGAGTACAAAAAATATGATCTTCACTACTGTCACTTTCATAGTTTCATACAACACAAATGCATAAAACACAATTTCAATTTCTTGAAATGGCATCCCAATCCCAATCCATTACAACCATAAGAGGACTATTAAATCTTGTAGCATAAAAATGATTAAATTCAGTCATTACAATTTAAAATATCCTTCACATGGCCACAATTCTACCCAAAAAAAACAACTGTTATTCAATGTTGTCTACACTGCGCATCCTCTTCCAATCCTATGCCAGTCTACCTCTAAAGTTGAAGTTCAAAATTCGTTCAAAATTCTTCCTATAACAGACGAACAACATAATTACAACATTTATAGAAAATAATTCAGATAAAAAAATTACATTTAAAATCTTTTGTGTAGCTGCGACAAAAAACTATGAAATTTATTTCTCTATAATTCCATGCACACAAAGAAAAAAAATATCAGATGACATAGTATAAATAGAAGACTACTCTTATAAATGAAATGAATCATAAAATGAAATCATACCATCATCATAATAGGAGCCTTATTTTTTATTCATTTGTGTCCCCTTTCAGTATCCATTGTCTGAAAAGATTTTGATTAAATATCCCGCTTTCCTATTTGGTTTATTTGTAAAAGAATCCTTTCTTTAAATTGTGTCTAATATTTTATTACCATTAACTCTATCCTATGATGTATTTAAGAAAGTCAACTATTTTTCAAAATTATTAAATTATGGGAAGGCGATGTCATAACCTGCATCTGTCTTACTATTTTCAATAATTAACTTAATTCCCATTCATGATAAATCTTTTTAATTTTCTTTCTATAACTGGTTTTCTTTTATCATTTACTTCAATATAATATCCTTCAAACTTCACAATATTTCTAGCCAATCAGGTCAACCTCCACAAAATATATTTTTTAGGAATTTCTCTCACATAATGTCAATAATTGTTTTTTAAAAAATGATAATAAAGATACCTAACTTTGTAAAACATTCAATAAGAACATTCAAAAACATCATTGGAAGATTCAAATGATATTTGGAGTTGATCTTCATATCCAATCATTCCAATAACATAAATTAATTAAATAAAAATTTCAATACATGATATCAAAAAAACAAGCACCAATAATTAGATATTCATGTTGAAATAAAACAAATATCTTGGGTGTATATCTAGTAGAAATTTTGTACATCAATGCATTGTAATGGGTAAAGATTATGACTAACTACTCCCACATCTAAAATTCTGCCTTTGTTTCATGATACTGTTTTTTTCTAAAAAACGCTCAAACTTCTTAAAAGAAATCAACAACCCTTAACTTGTGATGAAAATAATAGTTAATTAATACATTGAAAGTTTTGTAAGGGTTTGTATCCTGAGAAACAACTATTTTGTACTTTGATTACATGAATGTTCACTTATTATATATTGTTCATTATTCTACATAACTATAATATAATAATGTCCTGGAATATTTGTTGCATTAATAAGGTCATGGAAGATCCCCGCTATGATGAGAACCTTGAAATAGGATAACAATATTTTTAAATAAAGTTCTGCGGTTGGATGACATACTATAATAGGACACATGGTATACAGACCATCATGTGTGAGTACTCATAAGAAGATGAGACTCTCTCTCATGGAGTTCGCACTTGGTAATATCCAAGATGAGAGATTATAAGAACAGACCCACCAGTAGTAATTCCGCATGTCTTGGTTTCATCGGACATTACTATATGCGAGCGTGTATAATGGTCCTTAGACTGGAAGATTATCATTAACTCATGTCATGACTTGCGCACTTAGATTTACTGACGAAAACCCTCACGTAGACAGTTGGCGGGAAGTAGTGTACGTTGGGTTCGTCACGAGTGACATGTTCTTAATGGATAAGTCGAGGAAGGATTTGTCCCTTCCATTTATAGAAGTTGATATCTTGTCCCTTTGATTGAAATAGAACTATCTCATTAAATTCCATGGCCATGGTGCAAATGATGAGTTTATTTCAGGTAGTCAAAGAACGACGGATCAAGCATATAGGTTTATGACACTTCCATGAAACCTACTTGATGAGATATTGAGACAAAGGAATTAAATTACACAGTAAGTATTCATATGAGGTGATACATAAATGTGACATCAACTTCTTTCGCTTGGGTTCCTTGACCCGTTTCTAGACAGTAATCTTGGACTTTAGGCAAGACCACCTAATGCCAACGAGAAAGAGGCCTAGAGGGTCACACACTAAATGTATTAAAGTTTCTCAAGTAGAATAAATATTATTATCGTACGTGGTTTAATAATTATTCAAGGAAGCCTAAATCGTTTTAATGTGGGAGGAAGAATAAACTAAAACAAGTACACGTCGTGTATCAATAATTACACATCATGTAGTTTTATTATGAAAATAAGTACACGCCGTGTAATATTAAATGTAAACACCGTGTAGTTTTCTTTTTGGAAAGGAAATGAATAAATGAAGACAAGATATACACGCCGTGTACATTTAATGTACATTCAGTGTAGTTTTTAATGAAAAACAAGTACACGCCATGTATTTATTAATACACACCGTGTAGTTTTTCCAGTTGGGATTTTGAGGAAATATCATTTTATTAAATGATATTTATTATAATCAATGTGGGTGCATGTCAAGGAATTAATGACTCGATATGGGGTTTTCAAAAGGGATTTAATGAAATAAATAAAATGTGTAATGTGTTTATTTAATGTCATAACTCTACAACCTCAAACCTGATTATAAATATCCTCACAACCCCAACTCTTTTCCTTACACACAAGAGAATCATTGTGCACAACAAATCTGGAGAATTCTTTCGATGCTGAAAGAACCTCTTCCTCCAAGAACGCTCTCAAGACCGAGAGATATCCTCTTGCATCGGATCAAGACGATCTAAGAAGGACAACGCAAGCAAAGGTTCCTCCACGCTAGCACCCGGAGACTCATTTGGCAACGTCCTGAGATATGAGGTACAGGTGTGGATCACTGCTAGAGGAAGTCTACACTTCGCTTCTATGACACAATGAAGAATCACATCAGAACGTGATCAAGAACATCAATGAAGAAAGAACACCCAAAAGGTATTTCTTTTCAATTGATTAAATTAATTATAATCAACCTATAACGATCCTACTTTTTGGTTCCAGGACTTTCCTTTTCTTTGTCTATTTCTGTGATTCGATCCGTGGAGACTGGCATTTATCGTCGTATTGATCCCGGATTGATCATTATTAATGAATAAAATCCAAGTGGGAACATCCACACACGAGCTTTCGCTGCGCCCGGATCCTTCAAATGGTATCAGAGCGAGGTTACAATGTTGATTATAGTTATTTAATTTTTGTTGATAATTTACGCATTTATATTTGATTCAATTTGAAATAAATTGTTCTATAAATATGAATAAATGAGATCTGTTCTTCCTCTTTCGTTTCTCGATTCACATCACAGAAACAACATTTTAATTTTAATTTTGATTAAAATGAAAATGAGGAACTCATCTGGAGGAGCCGCTATTTCTGTCCGTACGACATGGGATTAGATGGCGTGTAATTAAAACTACACGCCGTGTACTTAGGTTCAACGAAATGGCACTGGTCCGCCAAACCACGCCATGTGAATTGATTATGCCTAAGTTTTAATCATGTCGTGTTGACCAGAATTGAACAGCACGTGGAAACCAGAATACACAATGTGTATGTTGGAGCAACACGGTGTTTAGTCCGATCTAACTAAGGTGAAACCGTGTACAAGGAGAAGCCGTGTTCCGTGTACACGGGATCGCCAGGCCGGTTACCGTGTAACAAGAAATTACACGCCGTGTAAGCTTTATCTACACGCCATGTACTCCAAAATTTCCAAATTATAGAAAACACGCCAAATCCCTGACGTGTACTTTGAATAAAGGGTGAAAACAAATATACGCCATGTAAATATAAACTACATTCCATGTACTTTCCAGAAATTTCACCCAGTTTCCTCCAAAAGTACAAAGACCTGTACAAGGAATTTGGATGAGAAGATTCTCAAATGAAATTTAGAAAGGAATTTAAGATAAAGAATAGATTAATTATAAGATCATAATTAATTTAATTCGAGCATGACTTATCTTAAATGAAAGAACAATTAAAAGAATTTGAATTCTAAATATGAGTAAATGTCATTGCATGCTATGGATGATCATGAGCTAGACCAAAGACCCTTTGTATGATTGTATGGTTTCAATTAAATTTGTTTAAATTTAAATTTGTTGGCCTCCAAGCTTCTTCCAATAAAATGTAGGGCCTGCGTGCCCATGGTTTCTTTAATGTAAAACCATGTAATGGAGGATCTCCCAAGCCAGAGGAAATGGGTCAAAACCCAAAGCTCAGGAAAAACCAACCCAAGAAGATACAAAGGTGGACAGGTGGGAGCTTCAAAAACACGAACCATCGGTTCAAGGTGTTTTTCCCTAGGTCAGGGTTATCTTATCAAACCTCTAGATAAGCTAACCAATAGAATCTCATGATCATGCCATCTTATTTTATTTCTGTCTGATTGCATAGTTTATTTATTATGTATGTGTTATCGTGATCACATAATTAATAAAATGAACAAGCATGAAAAGATGGAATAAAATAAAACCAGACTATGCGTAAACATTATCAGAACATGGTTAATCACTTAAGAAAGCATCACTTAATATTAACAATAAATAGATAATGTGAAACAATGCATAAAGATTAAAATCGCTCAATACAATATTAAGTCAAACCAAGCCTTCTGTAAATTGATTAAGGGAAAGACTCAATAAAACTATGTGTTTGACCAACCCTTGTTGGGACACTTACTTTTATATAGGAATAACTTATGAAAGGTTTTGGGTTGACTTAACCATATTACATCAAGAGGAGTAGCTCTTGTTAGACTTGGTGTAATATTAGAGGTAAGAGTTGAGGAAATCCAAGTCAGGATTTTAGGATTGGGGAGTCCCCTCAATAGATCAAGGAACTGTAAGCTCACAGTTGGCAAAGAACTGCCTACCTAAATACCTTCAAATAGCTTGACCAACCCTTGTTGGGGTAATGTGAAGGGGAATATGGATCCTTTCCACTAGAATGTTAAAGCAACTGGACATTCCGAGTTCAATGGTGAGGGCCATTGAGACTTGATAAAATAGTGGTAGACTTAATATAATTTATTATTTCTCATAAAAATGTAATCAAGAAAGTACTGATAAATTTTCTCTTTTAATTTATAGAATCAAAATGAAAAACTTGTCAACCACATTTTCTCTGTGATAAATTCTGGATAAAGACAATATCCTCATTGGCAGTAACTTTCAGGAATGGTTTAGGTGCCTTCGGGTTATCCAATCCATGAACAAAAGTTTTACGTGCTCGAGTCCTCACTTCTTGATTCACCTACCCCAGGGGTGAGTGATGAAGATTTCCTTTTCTATGATCAACATTTGAGTGATGCACTTGAAGTTAAATGTTTGATGCTATCATCAATGTCTAGTGAGCTCATGAAGTCTCATGAAGACATGGATGCCTATAGCATGCTCGAGCACCTCCATGGTCTATACTAGGAGAGAGAAAGACAGGAAAGGTTTGAGATCTCTAAGGTTCTATTTCAGAGTAAGCTTAGAGAGGGTGCCCCAGCTGGGCCTCATGTAGTCAAGATCATTGGCTACATTGAGCGCTTGGAGGTTCTAGGGTTTAAACTCCCCGAAGAACTGGGTACCGACCTAATTCTTGCATCACTCCCCCAGATCTTCTCCAACTTTGTTGTAAATTTTAACATGAACAACATTGAGAAGTCTCTATCTGATCTTCTTATCCTTATTTTTCAAGTGGACAATGATATGAAGCATGAAAATCCTTCTATCCTTATGGTGAATAAAAGTAAATGGAAGGTGAAGAGCTTTAAGCCCAAAGCATCTTCGAGGCCTTCCAAGAAAAGGAAGCTCAAAGGGGAGGCAAGGGAATAGGATGCTAATTGTTTCGCATGTGGAAAGAAGGGCCACTGTAAGAAGAACTACACCCAACCAAGGAAGAAAGGGGAAGCTTCAGGTGCATTTGTTATTGAATGAAATCTATCTGTTTCTACCAATTGGGTATTAGATACTGCTTGTGGCGCTCACATCTGTATCCAAATACAGGAACCAAGTAGATTCATAAAGATTGATCGAGGTGAGGTAGATCTACGAGCAGCCAATGGAGCCAGACTTGCTGCTGTAGCTTTTGGGGACTACCTCCTCACATTGCTAACTAGAATGATCTTGGTGTTAAAGGGTTGTTATTATGTGCCTTCTGTTACTAAAAACATTATTTTAGTATCCATTTGAGATACTGATGGATTCATGTTCATGTTTGGAAATGAATGTTGCTACTTTTATAAAGATAACATTTGTTTTGGTAGGGCACATTTATATAACGACCTTTATGTGTTAGACTACACAAACCAAGTAATAGCAATCGATGACAAAGTTAATTCACATGACTCATACCACAACCAACTTTGGCATCACCGGCTAGGTCATGTCAATGAGAAACGTTTGAGAAAATTACATCAAGATGGGTATTTAGATGCTTTAGAACTAAAACCACTTGGTGTATGTCCTGCGTGTCTACAAGGAAAAACGACCAAAGCCTCATTTAGTGGGAAAGGTGAAAGGGCTAAAGGGCTTCTAGAATTAGTTCACACAGATGTGTGTGGACCATTTACAGTTGAAGCAAGTGGTGGGTTCTCATACTTTATAACTTTTATCGATGATTTTAGTAGATATGGATATATCTACTTAATGAGGTATAATTCAGATTCTTTTGATCAGTTTAAATAATACAAGAATGAAGTTGAGAACCACCTTGGTAAGAAGATTAAGAAACTCCGCTTAGACAGAGGAGGAGAATATCTTAATCAGGACTTCATTGATTTCTTACAGGAGTTTTAGATTCTATATAAAATCACTCCTCCTTACACGCCATAGTGGAATGGTGTAAGCGAAAGGAGGAACCACACCCTGTTGGATATGGTGAGTTCAATGATGAGTCATACGAGTCTTCCATTATCCTTTTGGGGATATGCATTACAAACAACAACACACATACTAAACCAAGTACCAACTAAATTGATAAATGGTATTCCATACGAGTTATGTAGTGGACGCAAAGCTGTGTTATTGAATTTACATGTGTGGGGTAGCAAAGCATTTGTTAAGGCCTCTTCAGGTAACAAACTTTCACCCCGAGGCACAAAGTGTATCTTTATAGGATATCCCAAGGAAACAAGGGGATATTACCTATACAACCCCTCAGACAAAAAGGTTACAGTGGCAAGACATGCCATATTCCTTGAGAGGGAACACATCTCCAAAAGAGATAGTGGGAGCGAGATAGACTTCGATGAAGTCGAGGCTCAAGATACACATGAGTTGGTACAAGAACATATTCCACAAAGCCCAGTGGAAGAACAATCTATTCCAGAGACACAAGAAATGCATAGGAGCACGAGATAGGTGAGAGAACCAGAATGATACAGTTTTCTTGTCACCGAGGATGGTGACTCATTATTGGTTGACAATGATGATCCACTTACCTACAAGGAATCAGTTTAAGGCATAGACGTTGCCAAGTGGCAAGAAGCCATGAATTCTAAAATGGATTCAATGTACCAAAACCAAGTTTGGATTTTGGTAGATCCTGCAGTTGATGTAAAGCCTATTGGTAATAAATGGGTATTCAAGAAGAAACTGGACATGGAGGGGCAAGTCAGCATCTATAAGGCACGATTGGTTGCAAAATGTTTTAGACAACATCAAGGAATTGACTATGATGAAACCTTTTCACCGGTTGCGATGTCGAAATCCATCAGAATCATATTGGCCATTACCGCTTACCATGACTATGAAATTTGGAAAATGGATGTCAAAACAGAATTCCTTAATGGGAACCTCCAGGAAGATGTCTACATGACACAACCTGAAGGATTTGTGACTCCAAAGGATGACAAAAAGGTATGCAAGTTGCAGAAATCCATTTATGGATTAAAGCAAGCATCAAGGTCATTGAAAATTTGTTTTGATGAAGCTGTAATGGAATTTGTCTTTGTTAAGAATGAATGTGAGCCTTGTGTCTACAAAAGGTTTAGTGGAAGTGAGGTCATTTTCCTAATTGTATATGTTGATGACATATTACTAATTGGAAATGAAGTACCTATCTTACAGTCAGTTAAGGCATGGTTGCATAAATAATTCTCCATGAAAGTCTTGGGCAAGGCAGTATATATTCTTGGGATCAAGATCCATCGTGATAGATCCAAGATAATGATGGGCCTGAGTCAAAGTACATACATTGATAAGATACTAAAGAGATTCAGTATGGAACAGTCTAAGAGGGGATTGCTTCCAGTATCACATGACATTCATCTTTCTAAGAAAATGTGTCCTCTGAAACATGAGGAAAGAAAGAGAATAGAAAGGATCCCTTACGCATCCGCGATTGGGTCAGTCATATATGCTATGCTATGTACGAGGCTTGATGTTGATTATGCATTAAGTGCGGTAGGCAGATATCAAGCTGATCTAGGAGACCACCATTGGATGGAAGTCAAGACTATCCTTATGTATCTGAGGCGTACTAATGGATTTTTTCTTGGTTTATGGAGGAGATGAGGAACTAGTCATCAGAGGACATGTAGATGCTAGTTTCCAGACTGATCAAGATGACATGAACTCATAGACTAGATACATATTCAGTTTGAATGGAGGTACAATGAGTTTGAAGAGCTCAAAGAAAAGTTTGGTTGAAGATTCTACAGCGGAGTCCGAGTATATCACAGCTTCAGAGGCAACTAAAGAAGCAATATGGATGCGAATATTATTCAAAGATCTGGATGTAGTACTAAGCAGTAAAGATCCTATCACACTCTATTGTGATAATACTACAGTGGTGGCACTTGTAAAAGAGCCAAGGTCACATTAGCGGGCAAAGAACATAATTCCTAAGTATCATATCTTGAGGGATTTTTCCCAGAGAGGTGAAGTTGAAGTGAGCATTATTTCCACGGAAGATAATGTAGAGGACCCCTTGACTAAAGCCTTGACTCAGAAGAAACATGATCATCATCTGAGGTATAACAGACTAAAATTCATAGGTAGTTGGCTCTAGTCCAAGTGAGAGTTTGTAAGGGTTGGTGTCCTAAGAACCAACTGTTTTTCACTTTGATTACATGAATGTTCACTTATTACATATTGTTCATTTTTCTACATAACTATAATATAATAATGTCCTGGAATATTTGTTGCATTAATATGGTCATGGAAGATCCCCGCTATGATGATAAACTTGACAATATTCTTAAATAAAGTTCTGTGGTTGGATGACATACTATGATAGGACACATAGTATACAGACCATCATGTGCGAGTACTCGTAAGAAGATGAGACTCTCTCTCATGGAGTTCCCACTTGGTAATCTCCAAGATGAGAGATTATGAGAACAGACCCGCCAGTAGTAATTCCACATGTCTTGGTGTCATTGGACATTACTATCTGCTAGCGTGTGTAATTGTCCTTAGACTGGAAGATTATCATTAACTCATGTCATGACTCACACACTTAGATTTACTGATGAAAACCATCACGCAGACAGTTGGCGGGAAGTAGGATACGTTGCGTGTGTCTGGAGTGACATGTTTTTATTGGATAAGTCGAGGAAGGATTTGTCCCTTCCATTTATGGAAGTTGATATCTTGTCCCTTTTATCGAAATAGAACTATCACATTAAATTCCATGGCCATGGTGCAAATGACGAGTTTATTTCAGGTAGTCAAAGAACGAAGGATCAAGCATATAGGATCATGACACTACCATGAAACCTGCTTGATGAGATATCGAGATAAAGGGATTAAATTACACAGTAAGCATTCGTTTGAGGTGAGACGTCAATATGACATCAACTTCTTTCTCTTGGGTGCCTTGACCTGTTGCTAGACAGTAATCTTGGACTTTAGGCAAGACCGCCTAATGCCAACGAGAAAGAGGCCTAGGGGGTCACACACTAACTGTATTCAAGTATCTAAAGTAGAATAAAGATTATTCCCGTACGCTTTTTATTAATTATTCAAGGAAGCCTAAATCGTTTTAATGTTGGAGGAAGAATAAAATAAAACAAGTACACACCATGTATCAATGATTACACGCTGTGTAGTTTTATTTTGAAAACAAGTACACGCCGTGTATTATTAAATGTACACGCCGTGTAGTTTTCATTTTGGAAAGGAAATGAATAAATGAAAATAAGATATACATGCCGTGTACATTGAATGTACACACCATGTAGTTTTCAATGAAAAACAAGTACACATAGTTTATTTATTAATACAAACCGTGTAGTTTTTCCAGTTAGGATTTTGAGGAAATACCATTTTATTAAATGATATTTATTATAATCAATGTGGGTGAATGTCAAGGAATTAATGACTTGACATGGGATTTTCAAAAGGTATTTAATGAAATAAATAAAATGCATAACGCATTTATGAGGTACACTTGTGGATCACTGCTAGAGAAAGTCTACACTTGGATTATGTGACGCAACGACGAATCACATCAGAACGTGATCAGGATACTCAATGAAGAAATACCACCCAAAAGATATTTCTTTTCAATTTATTAAATTAATTATAATCAACCTGAAACAATAAAACTTTGTGGTTCTGGGACTTTCCTTTTCTTTGTCTATTTCTGTGATTCGATCCGTGGAGACTGACATTTATCGTCGTATTGATCCCGGATTGATCGTTGTTAATGACAAAAGGCCAAGTGGGCATATCCACCCATGCTCTTCCACTGCACTAGGAACCTTAAAGTTTCACTTAATTGAGTGCACCAAATATCCAATATAAAATCATCTTTTAAAATGAAACGTGCCAAAGTTTCTCACAATACAAATACAACATCTAACCACTGTGATTTACGATACCCATATTATGCTCAAAGGGAAGCGCACTCCTGATAAAACTTATTTTTATCATGGTATTGGAACATATAATTCTTAAATATAGTTAGAAAACTAGATACATCTTTCATCCAATTAAAATAATTCTTAATGATATTTTGCATAAAATTCTATGAACAAAGATAATGTCGGGTTACCACTAAAACTTCAGAAATTGATTTTTCTATTTACATAACCTGATTAATAAATATAGTTTGAT
The DNA here is from genome assembly GCA_963277665.1 of Viscum album. Classification (NCBI taxonomy): domain Eukaryota; kingdom Viridiplantae; phylum Streptophyta; class Magnoliopsida; order Santalales; family Viscaceae; genus Viscum; species Viscum album. The sequence continues at coordinate 195,910,052 of OY728135.1, read as the reverse complement.
TTCACTTCATGTGATGTACCTATAAAAGTTTTTTTGAATAAAACAAGAAAAAAAGTTGTAATTTCATCATATAACAAAGCTACCAAAAAAACGACAATCTCCCGATGATGATTGAACCTCACAAAGTCACCTAATAGCATGTACTCTTAATTAGTGCTGAAAGTGATGTAAAAAACAACAAAATCCCCAAACAACTCATAATATATATTTATTTTTGGATCAACCCATAAAATATTACTAATTTTCCCAATTTTTCCAAACATCATTGTATAGAGAAATGATGGATTGTCTTGAATGTTTTTTCTAAGAACTCTAACATGCAACAAACATCACCACAAAGGAATTCCCCTTTCCCGTTTAGACCTTAAATATTTTAACTAATCAACATGAATGTACCCAATAACAAATCAACCCCCTAAAATAGCTATCTCTAAGGATAAAGAATCATTTGGTTTAATACTCACTGAAGAATTCACATCTAATTCAAATTCAGGTGCTTCTATTATTTTTCTTTTGGACCTTATCATATGAATTGATTTAGGGATGGGCCAAGGATGATTATTCGCTTCAACAAATATAGTACATGCATATTTCCTAGAAGACAATAAACTAACCTCAATTCTAGAAACTCAACCTGTACGTGTCTCAGCCTAAAGAAATTTCACCACGCTATCACATTTCTCGACCTTCTTATCACCTTCTTTGCTATATGGATAAATTCTTAATGTGACAAATTATTTATCATTTCTCCTTTTATTAGTGTATTTATAGAGTAAATTGAACCCATTTACTCGAAAATATATGACATAAAAACATTGTCACTCATCAAGTGAATTTAACAACATCCCTACAATAATTTATTAGAAGTTGCTACAATGTTAACATCAACATCATCAGCATTGTAACAACCTGCAACAAAAAAAACTTAAGTTCAAGAAAAGTACTTTAATTTTATAACAGGATTCAATCCATTTGAAAATTTATAAACTATATGAATAGAAATGTAACTAAATATTATATAATTAAGAAAATAAATATATATATATATAATAAAATTATATTTCTGAAATTATAAATAATAAAATTTATAAGATATATTAAATATATTTTCTAGTGGTTCTAGTGGAAGTTCAACACTAAAAAAATGTATATTTATAAAACTAAGGAATATAAATTAAAAATTAATAAATATAAATTTTTTAAATACTTAATATTTATGAATATTATATAATTTAACATTTTCAAATGTATAAACTATTTGAAAAAATATGAAAATAAAAATTAAATGATTGGTAAAATAAAACAAGAGAAACTTCCGGTGTAACTTTTTATAAATATATTTTTGTTAAATATTATTAAAATAAATATGAATTAAAATTGTTGAATAATTATTATAATATGATTTAATTTTGAAATGGAAATTTTATAAACACTTTGAAGTTGAATTTATTTTCAACTACAGGTTCTAGTTGAAATCCTAGTGGAAGTTCCAGTGGAAGTTCCCCACTACAAAAAATGTATATTTATAAAACTAAATAATATAAATTAAAATTTAATAAATATATTCTTTTTAAATACTTAATTATTATAAATATGATTTAATTTAACATTTTCAAATATATAAACTATTTGACAAAACCTAAAAATAAAAATTAGTTGATTGGGAAAATAAAACAAGATGAACTTCCAGTGGAACATTTTATAAATATATTATTGTTAAATATAATTAAAATAAATATAAATTAAAGCTGTTGTATAAATATTATAAAAATGGTTTAATTTAGTATTTTAAATTTTATAAACACTTTTAAATTGAATTTATTTTCCACTACAGGTTCTTGTATAAGTTCTAATGGAACATCTACTAGAATAGTGGAACATCCACTAGAACAATGTAATATATAGTGGAAGTTCAAGTGGAACTTCCATAGGAAATTCAGAACATCCACTATAAAGAACTAGTGTAAAATCCTTAATGAAACCATACTCTATATTTATTTCAGAAAAATATCAATTGAAAACTATAGAAAATGATCTTGGATAGATTTATAAAAGCTCTAAAAGTAATCCAACTTCAAATATAATCTCCAATACCTTCACATGATACAATATATAGTCAGGGATATAAAATAATTCCAGATTTTCCAAAAAGCGGTAAAAATACTTCAAATATAATATGAAATATTTTTATCTGTATATATTATAAGTAGAACCAAAATTCAAAATCCAAACCAAGTTAAGACTTTAATGATTCACACTATGAAGAATCCCACTGAAAATTACCCAATCCCTTAGACTTCCCATAACCATTAAGACCTTTCCCGGTGAATACTAGGGAACAAAAATGCCAAACCATGCTACATTAAAATAGATTAAGATGAAACCTACTTCGATGAAACTCACTGAAAATTTTAAACCATCATGAAATCCTAGAGAAACCCACTGAAAATGACCAGAGATGACTCACTTCTTGTGATTCCTCATTTCGCACACATGCGTCATTTTCCATGACGAGAAATTTCCATCTAGTAAATCAAAAAATAAGATACTACCACCTATAAAAATGAACACATGTTAAGATCTCCACACACCACTGGAGAATCCTGTAGTAAAGGGAATCAAAGACAATACACGATGCTTCAGGTTCTTTACCTAAGTCCTCTAATTATATACATTAGCGTAGAGGGGTTAATAAATATTGGCTATAAAAGGGGATTATTATATTTTTGGGGGAATCTTAGAGGGTTTGATATGTGGTGTGGATTCATTTCAAGCCTCACTGGATCCTCTTGCATCAGAGTGTGAGTTCACTTGACATCCTACTTTCTTACATACATGGTCTCTCTCTAACCATGCATTCACCAGTTTTATTTTTTATAAAAGTTTTTGATTTAAAAAAAAAGTTTTGGTCAATATATTTTATATAAAAGATAAATGCATGGTGTGATTTCACGCCTTTGTAATTTTTTTCCATGTCGGCCAAATATGTTTTGAACTTGTACAAATTTATAATTGTGACATTAAGGGGCTAAATGTCTTTAGTCATACCATAAATAATAATTAATTAAATAAACTTCTAGAAATGGAATTAAGGCTCTTAATGCCTTTGATTTTTTTAATTTTCATACAAGCCTAAAATGATTAGAGAATAAGTGGGGTATAATAGGAAATTTGACATGGTCCACTTCATTGTCAACACAGCTTGTCAACATCTGTATCAGCTAGAGATGGTTCTTGAGTTGTAACCTCCCCCCCATTGGTAGAAACATCATCTCTTTGAGGTGGATGATCAAAGATACTTTTATGTAAAACACAATACAATAGCATCATGTCCCACACTATAGCATGGTCAATTGACTGAATAAATACCAAACCCTCCTCTAAATCAAATATGTTGATAATATGGGGCTTTTTATTGTGATATAAAGATATTTAAATTGAATTAAAAAATGTAGAACAAACAAACTGATGTAATGTTACTGACCCACCAGATCCTAAGGCCATCTATTGTGTGGTGTAAGATATAGTATAACATTAATCTATACCATTTTTAACAACTAGAAAAAAAGGGTGCACCTAAATAGTGGGAGACAAAACCGCCACAACCTCAATCCAACCATTAATAGTCTAGGGGTTTGGCAACTAGCACTGAGAATAAATAATGTAAATGTGATTTTTTTGTCTTGTGTACCTATACGCATGCACCTAACCATCTATATGAAATAATGTAGATGTATAATAATAAAAGATAATAACATCAATATTAACCCATAAATGAAATTAATCTAGGAAATATGTTAGAATATGAAAGAAAACTACCAAAGTGTAAAGGGGAAAAATATACGCCCAATAGATATGAAGTCCCAACTAGAAAACAAATGGAATAGAAAATATCCGAGTAAGCCTGACTCCTAATCTACAAGCTCCAACCACCATATGATGTTAATGAACCTAAGTATCCCTAAGCTATAGAAATGTAACCTCCGGTCTATCCATCGTTTGTACAAGACACAAAACATACCAAAAAAACCAATGTAGAGGTTAGTATATTTATAAATAATAGGACACCTCGAAAACCGAAAGGGGAGAAATAGAGAGACACAACAAAAATATTCAACTCAACCCATGTAATAGGGGAACCAAATCCAATAACACACATAAATATATATATATATATACCTGATAGAAACTCAAACAACTGATAAGGAGATCTCTAACTCATAACCCAACCCAGGATGATAAGTCATCTTATAGATCCAAAGTTCCATTGTCGATGCCCAACATCTTGTGTGTCTATTTGAGAATGTCATGACCCGATTCAAAATGTCCAATGACACAACTATCCTAACCCCATTTTCTAATAGGTAATGGGATAACGATAAGTATTAATAAGGCATATTACACACCTGGGATACATTAGCCTTAAGTACCTGTACACAGGCTCATATCTCTAAGCCCATACAATGTTAAAATGTAAAAACATGATAACAGTGCATGAATAAATCTGTAATGCCATAATCAGAGTACAAAGAAAACATGGCAGGGGCCAAATACAAGCCCACCAAAAATTGGAAAGTAATGTATGACATGCTCAGAAGGGGGGGGGACTACTGTCAAATGTAACACTAGTATAATCCTCGGTTTATCTAGCCCAAACTATGATCCACCTACTCCTGGTCCTCTAAAGAATCCTTAGAAAGGTCCATCATCTATATTAGACATGACATGTTTGGGAAGAACCCTTGAAAGGGTGAGTATAACAATACCTAGTATGATACCTCAAAATAACCAAACATAAAGAATTAAGAGTAGCCATATCATCACAAGATATGTCAATAATAAAATGAAACATAAAATAAAACATCTAGTTATACTCATAGAAGACTCAAAGGCTCAAAGTTCTCAATCACCATCAACTACAGTTCCACTATGAAGTTTCTAGAGATATTACTTCACAAGCCCTTCCATCCATGATGGCACTCAACTGAGAAATATCATTCATCCGGTGTCGTTAAGATGTTAGCACACCCCTTCTATACCTGAGGTCAGACTAGTCAAGTCTATCCCATAAGAATAAAATAGGAAACTAAGATGTTTCATCCCAGATACACACTCCATAGGACTAATAACCTATCAGAAATATCGTATTTCGATACACAGAAATGGGATAAATTCTCAGGGCTCACTTGGGGGATACCCGACACTACCAGAAACATCATCCTAGATAAGGGATCGACGATTGTGTAAATATTGTCCATTCCAATTCCAAAAAACCCCATATAAGGAAACATTAAGGAAATTAGGATCACTCTGGGCCTCTCAGAGGGATAAATACTCCAAGCCACTGATATATCCATCAAAGTGGACTGAGAGAACTCAATCCAGAGTAAGTTATCTCTCTCAATCTTCACCGATAATCAAGAAAAGGCATAGGGGGAACCCTCAATTATGATAATGTGATGTCTCACCAATCCCTCATTGGTTATTACTAATGGAACACACTCAACTGATACTAGTCTAAGTAAGCTAACACGAGCTCACAAAAAATCATAACTAAGAAGAATGAGGCATCCAACCTATCCTCAAAGGAGTAGTCAACATGTTCTTATGCATATATGACATTTCTCACTAATCCGAGAACTTCTCATGTATATTGAAAACACTATATGAACTTTTCTTCATTACATGGTTTTTACCAAGAGTACACAATATGTAGAAGTAGCTATGGAACTTGGTGTGTCAGTATGCCCATTATCATGTACACTAAGTCGTTCCATTGTACTTGGTCGTGTGAGGGTACATGGATCTTCCTCCATGCTCTAGCATACCGATGTACTACCTAAGTACACGACATGTGGGGCCACATGTCCACTTGGTCATGTAACCCCTATACACACCAATCTGGTTAGTTAAGAGTCACATGATGTATGAAACATGTCACATGATGCGTGATACTTATTTCTATGTAGAAACCCTATATCCACACAAAATAGACTAGATGGAATGGGTTCTTCCAGACTACACATAGTGTAGTCATGTTTTTAATAGAACCCAGGGAAAGACTTCACATTTCATCATCCATGACCCTCAAATCTCTGATTCTGTCCCTAATCACATCGTATGTCACAGATCAGAGGTTGATCGAACCATCACGCCATCAATAGCTAGAATCCAGTTGTATCTAGTTCTTGAGAAACACACGACTCTATGATTCATCCCTATCACATGCCAAAACCATGAATAACAAATCTCAATCCATCTATAGATATAATTCCACAGTCTTGCACCAAAATAGTAGTGTCATATCTCCATCCCAAACCTACAATAGTAATCAATTCCACCAAAGACCAAATGTGCAATGATCATTCACTAGTTATTCATTGAATTATAGGGAAAAAATAAATTCCAGTGATGAGTGTACATAGAATGGGGAGAGAAAACCATAAACCATAAACATATGGAACAAAACTCATACTTTTTTCATTTCAGAATTGATCCATTTTCATTGAAAATATAGATGAAGACAGTTTAAAATCAATGAAAAATCGAATAATAATTATCCCAAAATCTTGTAAACAAACACATACATCATATCGATTGATCCACAGATCAATTTTTTGATCTATTGATTCAAAGTGATCATGAAATAAGAAAATAAAAATAAATTCAAATATAAAATTTCATACTTTAAGATGGATTGATCATTGATGAAGATAGAATCCACATTGTTGTCATTGGCATGATCCTTAAGTTGCATTGACGCACTATCCAAGATTTGATCTGATCTGATGTCATCCATCAAGAATGATATATTCAAATGGTCTTATAGGAATCCATAGTTTAGTAACCAAACTTGAGTTTATTATTATAAACACATATTTAAAAAAGCAAATAGGTTGCTGCATTAATGAAATAAAAAAAGTTAATTATTTTTTATTAATTGCGTCGTGATGACCTTTTCACAAATTCCCATACCTGTTCAATATTATGTCTCACCTAGGGTAAATTCCATGATATGAACTGAAAACCAATATCATATTTCTATTCAAAGACTCTATTTGGGAGTTATTCCTCTTTTTCAAGAAAACTGTACATGTGTGATATTAAATATATTTGATATATTTCAATAATTTATTCTGGAATCACAGAGCCTTGGAATTACGGGTCATCTTAAACCCTGACTTTAGAAATATTTCTATATATATTCCAAAGAGATTTAGGGAAAATATTGTGACATTATGTTATTCCATCCTTCTAGGATTTTCTTCCTCCAAAAGAAAAAACAATACAAAAGTGTGGGAATACTCACTCTCAACCCGGTCTCCCATTCTCACGAGCTTCCTCGATAATTTCTTGAGCAATCAAAAAACATATACCCCAGAAAAAAACCTGCAGAAAAAGGGTATTTCTCCTACCAATACTTTACACCACCAGATCCTCGAAAAAGGAAACTCCACTTTCACAGACCAGGTTACCTAGGTCGATATCTTACAATGATTTGTCCACATACCATACTAGTTGCGACATGTAGAGAACACTGAGAAACCAAAACTACTATGGCCATAGGGTTAAGTAGTACACCACCTTGCTAACCCAACCTAATAGAAAGAAATGAAATTGCCTAATATTCCTTGAGATATCCTACCACCTTGACTAAGAATACATAAATTTCCAAATCCAAAGGTCTCTATCATTATCCCACTAAGGACTCTTAACATTTACTGGGATATTATCATTCTCTTATGGATGAAATTCAAACCTTAAAAACATCACTATCACCCTAAATAGGACCCAATCCCGTTTACCCCTTGATCCAAACAATATTAAAGTTCCCTAAAAGGTCCCCCGTACATTCCCTAAAAAGTTACTACTTTGGTGGTGGAGTGGTAATCATCATGATACGCAAACACCACCAATGGTAGATGATCCTCTAAGCTGTGGCTCAAAACCAAAAATAGAACATGAAGCATGTTCACTAAAATATAAATGGTCCACTTTTACTTGGAAAACTAGATATGGTAAAACACTAAGCCCAACAACAAATGAGTCCCTAAAGGCTTCCCATATCATCTCCCAAATCCTGTAATAAAGTAAGAATCACAGTCTACAATGATAATTGTGGGAATCACTTGAAGCCAAACTATCTTCTCCATGCACAGGTGTCCCGAACCCTCTACATAAATCTATTGTTTATCACCCACAAATAGAAAAAACAAAAAGATATTAACTCAGAAACATACTATAACTCCCATGTATATCAAATAAATTCCAAGAGATCTCGGTATATCCTCATGTATAATAGATGTACTATTAAGGTAAAAAAACCTCCTTAACACCTCCACTTTCATCATGACTAGAAACACCATCCATAACTAGAAAAGAATGTCATGATTATCTCCTTCAATGAATCCACCAGGAATGTATCCAACAGACATCTGGCCATGTGACACCTCCAAACTAATATCCCTGAGTCACACTACCTTGGATTTAAGAAGAAGAGGAAGGTAACAAATATAATCTAGAGGTAAACCACACTATCCTCATGTGTCTTTATTTCTCCATTTGGATACTGATTATATAGAGATTCCATGAAATAATACCACTATGAAATAATCTATGAAGGGTATAGTATCTAGTCCATATGTCTCACAATTTTAATGTGGTGTACAACTTTCCAAAGGGTATCATCATAAATTCAAAAGAACCGTAATGGATATGGAAACCCAATTATAATATATATTTATCAAAAACTAGAGTTTGTGATAAAGTATCTCAAGCTCAAACCCTGAGAATCACTTCAACCCAAACCAATGGTTGAAGTATCCATCGATTCTAAGGAGCAGATTCTTCCCCTCACATCATTTGATCTAAGTTTCCCCAATCCACACTCATCATCAAGAAATCATACCCCTTATAGGAGAGAAAATATGTGATTACTAGGTGAAAACAATGGATATTTCAAAACCCCTTTCTATTATAACTCCTGACAACACCTTCATTTTATCAATCTCAACAGATGCCCTATGATGCGCTTTCGCAAAAATCAGGTCTATCCTTGGTACCCGTCAACACAAAAACCTAAATCTCAAAGTAAAGGTTAACCCTAAACATCCCTAGGGAAGTAATCCTCCTACTATACCACAACTGAAGGAAAAAAATCACATAGTGTCTACTGCTCTAAATGTATCACTAACTAAATGATGAGAAGTCATTCATAAGATCCTACACATGAGCTCATCCTGTTCTGTCTAGAATCACTCCTTTTCGAAGGATAAAAACTATATCCCAAAAACCATAACCACTTATATAATCTATGTATGTAAAAACAAATCATGTATAATAGAAAACTTGTCCATATTTTGGAAATCATCATAGGGTATCACCACCACTATGAAGAGATTCCAAGTTAGGCTCTCTTTCTCCTCCCAGAGTCAGGTCACAGTGTTGGCAGAAGTGTGTAATCATTGATCATCTATACAAGAGACTCCAAAAAAATGGTTGAGAAAAAGATCTCCACTGATATCACTAGGTCTCTAATTGGAGATACACTTAGGGAAAATAGGCTGATGTCTATGTGTGAAAACTGCAAATGGGGTAATAAAAACACATGTCGTACTTTGAGTTACTCTAGAAGACACTATGATCACCTACTGCTCAATAATCATCCTTTCCCTATCCAGTTTGTTTTCCAAAACTAGAGCTTGATTCCACAACTTAGCACAAAAAGTGACCGAAAACAACCAATTCCTTGGAATCCATCCTCCAAACCTCGAAACAATCTGCTTTAGGTGGTACTGATTCACCCACATGGTTTTGGACTATGTCTCAAAAAGACATCTTGGTGTGGGATATTCCCCTCTTCATTTAATATCCAAAGTGACAATAAAAATAAATAACACAGGGATGTACTAATTCCTTGTGTCTTCTTATAAAATAACTCAAACAAAAGAGGAAAAGTGTGGCTCATATATATGTCTATTGGTACTACATCAATAGTAAATGGGACATAAAACATACCTAGAAACACTCATATAGACCCTTGGAAAATAAACTGAAGTGTCTACAGCTATCCAAGATCCTAAACTCTAACTTCATAAGCCCAAAATGGTCCACCTGTGAGTGGTGGTGGTAGAATCAAAATAAAGCATCAAACACCTTCTCCAACTCCCCCAACTCATCCAACATATTTGGAACCTTGTGAACCTCCTTTTTTCCGCCACTACATACCTCCTTGCCTATATGTCTTTGGTCATACAAAAAATAAACACTTAATTTAATAAATTATTTGAAATGGTATTAAAGAACTCAACATTTATGATTTTTTTTTCACACAAGCCTAAATTGATTATGGAAAAAGTGAAGTATCATGGGTAGTTTTACATGGTATACATCGTTTTCATAGTGAAATGTAAACATATGAACCAGCTAGAGATGTTCATGAGTAGAAAAATCCCCTCTATGGGAAGAAAAATCATGTCTTTGAGGTGGATGATCAAATGTACTTTCATTTAAAACATGATACGATAACATCAAGCCTCACGATGTAGTGTGGTATTCTATTTGAATAAATATCTCACCCTCCTCTAGATCAAATATGTGGATAATATGATATAGTTGAGTATTCTCTAAAGATATTAAAATTTAATTAAAAAATTTACAACAAATAAACTAAGGTAAAGTTATTAGCCCACCAGATCCTCAATCCCTCTATTGTGTGGTAAACATATGATATAATTTTTAATCTATACCATGGGTAATGACTGAAAATACCTAGGCCCACCTAACTAGAAGGCGACATAGACACCACAACCTTAATCCCACCTCTAATTGGATAGGGGCAGGAGACAAGTGCCATGAATACATTATGAAAATGTGAGGCCTTTGTCTAGTGTACCTATATGCACACACCAAACCATATCTATGAAACTATGCAGAGGTTTAACAAAAAAATATAATGACATCTAGGGTAAAACATTCATGCAATACCTCTAGGAATTACATCATAATATGATAGAATACTACCAAAGTGTAATGTAAAGAAATACATGTAAAAATAGATATGAAGTCCCAACAAGACAAAAACTATAATAGAAAATAGCTGAGAGAGCACGACTCCTAATCTCCTGGCCCCAAACACTATACAAAATTGACACACCCAAGTATCCCTAAACTCTAGTGAATTCACCACTGATCTATCCATCATCTACATAACACACAACACATATAGAAAAATACAATGTAGGGGTGATTAGATTAATAACTAACAGGACGCCCAGAAAAACTATAAGTGGAGTGATAAAGAGATACAACCAATGTAGTCATATCAACCCAAGAAATAGGGAAACCAAATCCAATAATATATATATATATATATATATGTACACAAAAGGAACTCAAAAAAGAGAGAAAAGGGATCTCCAACTCATAACCCACCCCAGGATGATGAGTTTTCCTATAGCTCCAAATGTCTATAGTCGATGTCCAATATCTTGTGTGTCTCTCTGAGAATGTCACGACCCAATTCTATGGGGATTGAGACACAACTACCTCAACCCCAACTCCAATTGGGAAGGCAATAGAGACTGGTGCTAACAAGGCATATCATACACATGAGATACATTAGCCCAATGTATTGGTACACACACTCACATCTCAAATCTCATAAAATGATGAAATATAAAAGACTGATAATAATGCATGAATGAATCTATAATCCCACAATTAGAGTAAGATATAAAGTGATGGAAAAAATGAAAGGGGCCAAATACAAGACCACAAAAAATTGGAAAGTAATGTCTAAGCTTCTTAGAAGCTGGGAATTCTGTAAAATGTAACATTTGTATACACCTAAGTCTGTATAGACCGAACTAAGATCCACCTTCTCTTGGTCCTAAATGTACTCCATAGAAAAAACTGTCATCTGCAAAGACATGACATGTGTGTGAAGAACTCATGAAAGGGTGAGTATAATAATACCGAATATGACACCCCAAAATAACGAATCACAATTCATCTAGAGCTGTCATCTCATCAAAAGATATGTCAATCATAAAATGAGACATATAAAAAACATCCAGTTATACTCATAAAAAACTCCAAGACTCAAAGGTCTAAACCAACATCACTCATAGTACCACTATGAGGATTTAAGGAAACACTCGTCTAGAAGATCTCACTCCACGAGCCCTGCCATCCTTGATGGAACACAATTGAGAAATATCACTCATTGGGGTGTCACTAAGATGATGAATCAAACTAGTTATCTCATTGATCACACTCATCAGTTCTATCCAAGAAGAAGCACACATAAAAATGGGAGAGTTCATCTAAGATACACACTCCATTAGACTAATACCCCATCAAAAAGAGCAGATCTTGATACATAGAAAGGGGGTAAATGCCTAGGGATCCCTTGGGGGATAACCAATCCTACTGGAAACAACCTCATAGATAGAGGATCGGTGCTTTTATAAATATCAGTCACACCAATTCCAATCATCCCATATTAGTAAAAAAGAAGGCAATGAGGATTTCTCTAGGCCTCTTGGAGGGATAAATTCTTGAACCCACTGAGATATCTATCGAACCAGACTAAGTCAAATCACTCCAAAGTAAGGGATCTTAACTACACTATAATAATCATCAGGAAGCTGCAGAGGGGAAAAAATCTATGATTGGAACATGATGTCACACCAACCCCTCATAGGAATAGACCAAGGGAACACACTCAATTGATATGGTTCCATGGAATCTCACAAAAAGATCACTATGAAGCACAAATGAGAAGAAATAATAATCCAACCTACCATAAAAGGAGTACACAATGTATCCATATGGGCACACAACATGTCTCAACAAGTATGGTACTATCTGTGTCTCTCACTCACACAATATGTATTTTTTATCCTTAAACTATGTGTCCCAAGAGTACACGACATGTAGATGCATCTATGGAACTCAATGGGTTACTCTTCCTGTGCCCGTGTACATCGAGATATGACCATGTACTTGGTCTTGTATGAGTGCATGAATTTTTCCATGTGCTTCATCCAACCCATGTACTTTCTAAGTACAAGTCACGTGGGGCCACATGGCCACCTAGGTGTATACCCCATGTACACACCATGATTGTCAGTTAAGAGTCACACGACGTGTGACACGTGTCACATAGTATGTGATACACATATTTTTTGTATAAAATCTAGTGCCACAAAAAATGGAATATAGAATGTATGTTCTTTCAGACTACATGCTGTGTAGTTAGGTTTTTAACAAAACCTATGGAAATACTTCACACATTTTCATCAGTGACCCAAAAATCAAAAAAAACTTCCCTGAATCATGTCGTATGTCAGAGATCTAAGGATGAACGAACATTCTCTCCATTGATAGCCTAAATATGTCCATATCCAATGCTCTAATAACACATGACTCCACGTTTCATCCTAGTAACACACAAAAACAATGAAGAACAAATCCAAATCCATTAGTGTATCTGCTGCCATAGTTTTGAACCAAAACCATAACATCAGATATCCATCCCAAACTGGTGGTAGTGATCTATTATTCCAAATAACATATTCCCATTGATATTTCACTAGGTATTCATCGAATTTTAGGGAAATAATTACAGTGAAAAATGCATGTAGAATGGGGAGAGAAAACTATAAACCCTAACTGTGTGGAAAAAACATTATCCTCTATTCATTTTTTCATCAATCCATTTCAATTGTAAATACAAATGAAGATGGTTAAAAATAAAATGAATAATAAATAATAATTATCCCCCCACAAATAAACCCATACCTGCAAGCGATCGACCCACAAATCATGTTTTTGGTTGGTTGATTTGTGTTTATAATAGAAAAAGAAAACATGGATAAATTCAAAAAATAAATCTCCTAATTTTAGATGGATCGATCACTAATTAAGAATGAATTCACATTTTTGTCGTTGGCGAGATCCTTGAGATGTGTTAACGCACGATCCTCGATCTGATCTTATCTGATGTCATCCATCCAAAATTCTCTACTCCAATAGTCCTCTAAGTCTTTAGGGTTTAGTGTCCAATCATTATATTAGTGTCATAATCATATATTTATAGAGGGAATAAGTTCAATGCAAAAATTTAATAATAAAAAATTAATTATTTTATTTTATTTTATTAATTGCGTCAGTGATGATTTTTTCACATACTACCAAACCGAACCATCATTATGTCTTGGCTATGAAAAATTCCATGTTCTGAACTCATTAGAGGTATCTGATTTTTGATCCAAGATTCCATTTTGGAGTGATTCCACATTTATTTCAGAAAAATGTGCACTCGTGATATTAAATATATTAAATATATTTCAAAAATTTATTTGAGGCTCACCGAGCCTCAGAATCACACGTCATCTCACCACCCGACTCAAGAAATTTTCCTAGAAAGATTCAAAAGTCCTACAAAAAAGGGGACATTATTTTATTCCATCCTTTAAATATTTTCATCCTCGAAATACACAAAGTAAACAAATGGATGGAGATACTAAGCTTCCAACTCGGTCTCCCACTCCTATGAGCTTCCCCGATTATTTCTTGTACTTTCAACAAACATGTATGCACGAAAAACACTTGATCATAAAGGGCATTTATACTAACATTCTTTAACACCCCCAAATCCTTGGAAAAGATATTCCGCTCTCATTTCCCTGCATACCCAGGTTGATATTGTACAATGAGTCCTGCACATACATATTTAACTGCGTCATGTGGAGAACACCAAGAAACCAAAACTAATGTGGCCATGAGGTTAAGTGGTCCACAACCTCACTAAATTGGTACAAAATAAATAAAATAAATGGCCTAAGATCCAAAAAGACAGCCTACCACCATGGATTAGACTCAATAAATTTCCAACTCCAAAGGTCTCCGTCATCTGCCTACGAAGGACTCTTAACATTTACCAGGGAGCTCTCATACTCCCCTAGATGAACTGCACACCTTACAAGCTCCAATTAGAATTACAATGCCTTAAAAGTTACCTCAGACATGGCCTAAAAAAGGTACTACTTTGGTGGTGGAATGGTAATCATCATCATATTCAAACCACACCAATAGTAGATGATCCTCCCAACTATGGATCAAAACCAAAATGAAAAATTGAATAATGGTCACCCATACTAGATTGGTCCACTTTTACATAGCCAACTAGATGGGGTAAAACATTGTTCCCAACTAAAACTGAGTCCCAAAAGTATTCCTACATCCTCCCCATAATCATTCAATAAAGTAAGCATCACAGTATGAAATGATCTTTGAGGGAATACCACAAAGCCGCATGACCTATTGTACGCACATGTTTATGAAATCTCTATATATCTTTTCTTGTCATCATCCACAAATAGATGAAGCAACATGAGTTTAACTCAAAAACTTGCTACAACTACCATGTATTTCCAATCGATTCCATGATATCTTGGTATATCCTCACATCCACTAGATTTACTACTAATGGAAAACAATATTCTTAACACCTTCTCCCTAATCGTTACCAGAACCACCATCTATCACTAGAAAATTATGTCATGATTACCTCATTCAATGAGTCTATTAGGAATGTATCCAGTATAAATATTGTCATGCTACACCTCACAAAAGATATACTTGAGTAATACCTCCCTAGATTTTAGAATATGTAGAGGGTAACGACTATCATCTGTTGGTAAACTGCACCATCCTCAAGTGTATCACATTCTCCAACTCAATGTTGAGTACACATGGATGGAATCAATGAATAAAACCATGAAATAATCAATGAATTATTGAGGATGTAGTACATCAGTCTCATGATTTTTATGTGTCATACAACTTTCCATAGGGTATCACCATAAATTTGAAACAACCACAGTAGATTTGGAAATCAACTTATGGTATATCCTACTCCAAAAAATAGCTAGTTATAAACTATCTCAAGGTCAAACAATGATAATCACTTCACTCAAAACCACTGGTCGAAAAAGCCATCGAATCTTAGGAGTGAATACTTCCCCTCATTTCATCTGGTCTAAATTACACCAATACAAAATCAACCTCAAGAACTCATCCACCTCTCAAGAGAACAAAGTTGGGATGCCTAGGTGAAAATAGTGGGTCTTAAAAACCCCCTTTCTCTTCCAATTCCTAACCGCACCTTTAGCTTATGAAACTCAAAATATTCCATATGATGTGCTATCATAAAAATCAAGGCTATCCATTGTAACAGTACTTATAGAAACCAAACTATCAGTGTAGTGGTAAAATCAACATGTCCCTAGGGAAGTATTCCTCATACTCTACCACCACTGTAGGAAAATAAAATCTTGTAGAGTCCAAAACCCCAAATTTATCACTATATATCATATGATAAGTCATTCATAACCACCTTCACATGAGCTCATCCTTCTCTACCTAGAATCACTCCTTATCAAAGGAGAAAAAATCCATCCTATAAACCAGAATCACTTTTATACTCACTAGTAGTAAACAACTAATAAGGGATGATAGGAAACCTGTATCACCCCCTATTTCTTTTAATTATGATTTTTAAGTATATAAAGTATCTGAGTGAAGTTTGGGAGATTTTGGAGAAATTATGGATGGTTTTGGGGCTTTTCTATTGGTTCATAGTTGGTGCACGATTTGGGAAAACCATGAAACATATACAAGAAACCGTGAATAGAAAGATAAGAGAAAAAGGGAATGAGCACATGTGGCACACGAGTTTCCCAAACCGTGTGTCCACTAAGGGGAAACCATGCACTTTGAAAAATGGAATTGGCCATTTTTGAGGAAGTGGCTTTGGCATGGTTGGTGCACTGATTAGAGACCATGTGAGATGACCATGCGAGGCACCACATTGATGTGCCTCACATGTGCTTTAACTAATGCATGATTAGTGCTTTATTTTCCTAACCGTACGACTAAACCATGAATAGAAAAAAACTACTTCCTTAGAAAGTTAATTTCATTAATTTTCTCTTTTAACTCACTAATTGTTCCTCTTATGTGGACCTACCTTGGGAATTTTCACTCTCAATAGTCAATGATTTTTTTAAATTAATCTAGAGGTGATATGAAGGTTTCCCATTGTGACTAGAAGATGATTCTTTATGATAAGGGATTGTTCATGGTTTTTCTTGATGTTTTCTTAGATCTACTTCACCCTCTCTCTTGGTTTATTATATCTACAGCTGATGTGGGTAGATATATGGCTGTGAATGCCACATATTATAAGATTTGTCTTGGTTTATTATAGGTAAAGATATATAAGGTAGGTTTGTGGAGATTCAACCCAGTTTTATGACATCTTTCATGCCATTTATAATTTTCTCCAAAAAATTCAAGGTAGGTGGCTTCAATATCAACTCTTTTATTTCTAACTTGATGGTAAAGTTTTAAATTGAATTCTTTGATTTATTTTTCGAATATCTTGTTAGAAACACTCTTTGGTGATGATTTAGAAAATTGTTGAAAATTGGGTGTTTTCTGGAAAGTTCTTGGTTTTCTTAATTTTAAAATGTTGATTTTAACATATGGATTTATAGGAATTGTGGTAAATGGTTTACTTAGAAATTTGTTCAATAAAAGTATGATTTTATTGAAATTTAATGAATTGGTTTGTTTGAATTGTTTTCAATAAAAGAACAGTTTTATTGACATGTTTGGAATGGTTGTATGGACATAGTTTTTGGGTATACCTAGTCATGTGTGTTCATATTTGTTCAAGATGAATAAGGGTCAAGAGTATACCCCATCATTATTGGGATGGATAAAAGTTAGGTCTATCACTCATCAAATATTCATGTGAATTTGGGTTGGATATGGGTAAGAAGTCTCCCCCATCATTAATGGGATGAATAAGGGTCAGGGCTTTCCCCCTTTTCAAGGATTCAATCATGGTTCATTGTGTGGATATGTGGAATGGAATGGTTACATGATAATAGATTGTTAAATCATTTAAATAATTGTTTATGTTCATTCCTTATAAAACCATTTAAATGTGAACTACTTATCTTTGAAATAATCTATTTTAGAATATTTTTTATATAAATTGTTTATATAAATATTGATAACATGTTCTATCCTAGTGGTGTGAGTTAGGAAGTCATCAGGGTAAACCTATTGAGTTTTAGTACTCACCCCAACTTTGGATCTTTGGTGATTTTGCAGATATCATCTATTGAGATACAGGAAAAGGTAAATTATCACATATATTTATTACTTATTCATGATACTTGGGATGTTTGGTGGAGTTAGATCTTGGATCATGTGGATCTTTAGAGTCATTTTGTTTTCTTTAAGTTTTAATAGTATCTCTTATACTATTTACTTTGAGGTTAGTTTTGTCTTTACTGTAGTACATGGTTTTAGTTTGATTCTGATAAATGAAATTTAGAACTATTTTTCATTTTTATCATGAATAATATAGTGGTTTATGTTTTATGTATTGGTTGGTTAGTTGTTTTATTTTCAAAGGTAAAATCATTTCTCACATATATTTTCACCCTTCAACATTTATTTCCAGCCTTTGGCATCTTGGGGATTTTACTTAAGGGCAAGTAACATCTCACCACCCTCTTAAGAAAATTCGAAGGGGAAGGATGATACAAATGGTATCAGTTTTGTTCAGTCAAAAAGTCTATTTTAGATAAGTTAAATCAGTTTGGTTCTTTACTTATAGAACAAGTAGTCATCAGTTATGTCAGTCTTGGAGTTGAATTCAATATCATCTACTATTTGAGTTTGGATCATAGAAAGGAGTAGGATTGTAGGGACTTTTAATGTATAACATAAAAATACACAACTAAACTTTTTATAATGAACACAAAGTTACCAGGGTTTTGAGTAGATAAGTATTTTAGAGACACTTATCGGATTTGGAAACTAATTTTGATGGGTTTAGACAATGATATGAGCTTGGAATTCCTTAGAGTAATTAATTCCCACTAGGAGTGCATACATCATTTTGCGTAATGATTTATGAGTTTGTACAAAATTGATGATTTTTGAAAATTTGGAAAGCCTTTTCAAATGAATGATTTTGAATAAGTGTGTGGTTGTCGTATTTTGAAAATGGTTTGATTTTGAAATGAAAGTTGAAAATTCCCAAAAATGGTTGAATATGAAAAAATTGATTTTTGAAAGCATTGTTGTGCTAGAATGATGTGATAGAATATAAAATGGAAAGCCTTTAGCTAATATATAGTGAGACTTATGGAATTTCATTATTTTATATTGGAAATCTAACCAGATAGACATACTAAGAATAAATAAGAGGAGGATATTGAGAATGTAGTTGTACTTGAACCATAGGTGAACCAACAGTAGGTTTAAATCATCACCCAGGATTTTCAAACTTTTGAGTCAGTACTACAGCTAGATTATATTTTTATTATATCAGTCACTAGTGGAAATCCATCTGGAGGGAGTTTGGTTGTCTTCATGATAAGAGGTGAGAACTCTAATTTTATGATCAAGGGTAAGAGTAACAACAATTATCAAAGATGTGGAACACATCAGAATCACAACACAAGATCAAGAAACCCTCCCCCATGACCTAATAACAAAGAATATTGTTTCCAATGTGGTTTGATAGACCACACAAAGCAGGGGTGTACAGAAACACTAAGATCATTCCATAATTGCAATAGTATGGGGAACCTTTAGCACTATTGTCACTGTGATTTGAGGTCAAGTTTTTAGAAACCCTTGTGGTGAAGACAATGTGTGCTTCAATGGAATGAGGACAGCAAGAAAATCTTCATTAGTAGAACAACCATGGTGATTCTAGGAATACCATGAATCCTTAGCAAGAGATATCTAAAAAGGGTAATAGAAAAAAATGCAACAACACCCTTTGAATTTACAAATCGATTTAACATAGAATGCATGAAACACTGTGTATCGACAAAACAAAACTTTATTATAACCTAACCAAAAAACATAATTTTTCCACTTCATTAATTTGAATTTTGAAAAATTGACATACACAGTTGCATTCAATAAGATACTTAGAGTCTCATAAAATCAACTTAGTCATTTTGGTGAATAGTAACATAACCTTATGAATAGTAACATACCCTTATTAATAGTATTTTTACTCTTATGAATAGTACTGAATAGTAAATTGGCCCAAAAAATTGAAACTTTTCCAATGAATGTATAAATAAATTTTATAAATCTTATATGTGACTAAATTAATTTTCCCAAGTGGCTAGTACCTTGTGATATCCCATGGTTTTTCAATAACCACTAATGATGTGTCCTTTGAAATTAATAAAAAATTCCCTCTCTTTTACTATAAATACCCACCCATTCCTTCTTTTTCGTTCATTACAAATTATTCATCCTCAAATATCTAGTACTTTCTTCACTCTATGTGGCCTCCCAATATTTCCTCAATACCCCAAGGTCCTAACCTTGATGTTTTAGTAGTTACTCTACAAGGTAAGGGAATCTATCACCCTTCTCTTTTTCAAGAAGTATTTTTATGTTATTATCTTTTATTTTAAATTGGATTATTTTGGGATATGTAATTAAAAATCACCATCACTATCCATATTATTTAATAATGATGAGAGACCCCTTTCTTATCATCAAAATATTTTATGAATTTTTATGTGATGTCGTTAGGCTTCCAAATTTTCGTAAGGGATTTTTCAAATTTTCTTTTATTTCGAGTTCAATTTTTTATTTTTCTTCAATCACATCCTTTCATCCAAATGTTTTTATAACTCTAATACCTTAAATGTACTTGATTGTTTTTGTAAAAATGGAATAATTCACCATTATCTATCCTTTCCCCTTCTATTATACTAAAAATGAAAACACCATTCGAGATGTGTTAATCTATCCCATTCAAGGATGATGGGTTTTCAATTTCTATTACAGTCTTAAATTTTCTTAATGAAACTATTTTGATGATTTAATGACACTATTATATATTTATTATAACTTATTTAAGGTTATTGAATCTTTTTTTTACACATGATATTAATTTATAAATCAAAATGAGTTCATTGTGATCAAAAACCACCAATTAACATAAACACATATCATTAAAATTTTATATAATGATTCATATTCACTCCAAAAAACAAAATGAATTATATAAACATGAAATATTATAGATGTTAAAAAATAAAACTCAACTTTCATTTTGGATAACCTTTCTCATATTACATGTTTATCCTTATAAGTATATAAGTAAACTGGTCATGAATACCAAGGAAGAAAACAATCCCAAAAAATAAAATTAAACCTCTTAAAACCATAAAAAAGACATTAATTTACTTAATAATTATATAATAAATAAAATAAATAAATAATAGTTTCTTTAAATATTAATTAATGAACTTAATTTAGTTATCTAAGACACTAATATCAAGTGAAGAACAACATCAGACTAAAGGTAGGGGTTTCCTCATCTCACTCCCATATTTGTGAGATATTAATCATTCACTACTATTACTTGTGTATGGTGTATGTATACTTCCCATTGATTTATCATATCATTAATCTATTTAATATCATGGTATTATGTTTATCATTTTATGATTATTAGTTTTGGGGCATATGATTTGATTGATTACAAATTGGTAATGGGTTTCTACCCGAACCTCTATTTTCTTCCAGGTTACTCTTATTCTATAATTAACTCAATGAAATTATAATTTATTATTATTTACTCATCATAAATTTGGTGTGAATGTTATATATATTTCTACTAATAAAAATATTCTTTATTTTAGGGGGGGTTATAGTTTTTAAAAGGATCTTTTAAAAATTATTCCCGATAAACAACCCCATTTCAAGTGAACTCATCCAATGCTTAATTATTTTCAAGTGAACTATATAATATATTTTAATCCATTATTTTTTTTAAAAGAAATTTTATCCTGAAGAACCATATTGGTTCATTTATGTTTTATTAAATAAAACACACATTTTCGTTTTAAAATATCTTTATTATTTTACCAAAATCGTACTAAAATGTTTTATTTCTAAAGTTTCATTACAAACTATTTTTACATGATTTATCTTAAGTAGAAAAACATATATTCATAAAATATAATTTCAATTTTATTACCTCATTTTGTTCTGGGGTATAAATGTTTGAAAATTTTACTTCTTGACAAATACAAAATAACTCTTCTTTCAAAAGTAAAAAATATTTTTCTCATCCCACTTTTACTTTAATGAGATATACAAATTGTTCAACACTTATTCCATGCATGTGGTGTATGTAATATCCTTTGGTATATCATATCAGGAGTATAATTATTCTCATTATCTTCTAAGGGATTATGATTTGAATGTTTCAAGGTTGTATGTGACACTTTGGAATGTTAAAGGATTATTTCCTAAAGACATTTTCAATGGTATATTTTAAAGTATCTTCATCTATGTCAAAATCCTTGTGGAATATTGTACATATTTGAGGTGTATCTCTTATGATATAATCTAAAATATATTTTAGAATGGGTTTTTACTAGTTTGAATATTGATGTTCTATCTTTATACCATTCACCATATTACTCTTATGGGATAGTGTTTATCCATAATGTTCAAGAAAAGTTATTTAAATTCCATATGTTAGTTTAAATATGAATTATATGTTGTTTATGATTATCCCCATTCATATGTGGAATGAATTGAACATAGTAATTGATAGATGGGTCCCATGATAGCCCCTCGATGCATTAGTATGTCTCATGAGACAAACTATGGTCTTGGCATGAGGCCTTGACAAAATGATTTTTATCTTTTAGGAATGAGGCATTGATGGTATGGTTATGATGTCTCACATTTTCATTCCCTCATTATGAAACTTGTAATTAAAATTTCATGTGGTTATTTGAATAGTAGAATACCCATGATAGAGCTTTATTATGATATATTTAATCATCTCACATTCCTTCAAAATTATGTCAAGTTTATTTTTAAAGAAATATGTTTTTAGTTATTCACCATGCTTAATATTTATGTTTATGATATATTATTTCATATTTATTACCCTTATTGAGAATCTAATCTCATCGCTTTCTTATGTTTAATTTTATTAGGAAATGACAAAGTTTATTATGAATGACCTGCGTGGATAAAATTATATTTTTTGTAGTTTCCCAATAAAACATATATATTGTATTTCATTTCAAGTTGTAATGTTGAACCTATGTATTTATATAGTTTTACAAACCTACTAAAATCTTCAGTCATTTGGGATTTGATTCATTATAGTCATGGTAATGTATTAAAATAATTCACCAGCTCTGGGAAACTGGGGTCGGTGTGTTATAATTGGTATCAAAGAAAGTTTAGTAGAAAACATGGACACTAGATTTAGAAAACATAGATTATAGAACAAAACCATAAAATAGTATTTGCAGATAAACTTACAAGAACATCTGTGAATTTTGGTAAGGAATAAATTATGTGGATCTTTTTAGAAAATATAAACCTGCCTAGATACTACAAGTGGATGTAGTTCTGGCATAGATGTACCTTGAAGTATCAAATATGACAAGGTGTTTTGGTCTTGACCTGGGGTAACCTGGTAAATGAAAATGAGCCTTACTACTCACCTAGTCTGACACTCCCAGGGGATATTCTTAGGATAATTCACTCTTTCATTACAATCCATTATGAATTATTTATTCCCCTAAATTAAACAAAGTATATGGTTCTAGGATTTGTTATCAGTAAATTTATTTTATGTTCTATATCATGTTTAGGGTTATATATAGTTTATAATTTTATAAGAAAATATAGTATATGGAATTTTTTGAAATGGAGCCTAGCAGAAGGAATGAGAACTTCACTAATGCATGTGATGCCAAGAGTGAGAAAGATCATATCTCTTATGGTCTTAAGCCATCATTTCGAAAGAAGATTGTCTCCCATGTATCCTCATCATATGAAGAAATAGTATCATGTGTTAACAATAAATGTAAAGAATTCTATGAGTCTTATGGATTTAAAGGTAAGAAAGAAAAGAAGAGGATGGTTGAGAAAAATATGGATAAGGGAAAGAAGGGAAATAAGGGTTTTCCAACATATGATAAATGTGGAAAGAATCACTCTGGTAAATTCTTATAGGGAATGAGAGTTTTCTATAAACGTGGAAAAAGGACACCAATTTAATGATTGAAAGCAAAATAAAAAGGTTTTAAATGTACGATGCTTCAACTGTAATGATATGTGACACTATGTGAATCATTGTCCCAAGAATCAAAAGAATATGCACCAAATGATGTTACTGGAAAATGATCAAGTCATGATACTCCTGCAGATGAAGTGGAATGATTATTATGCATCTTCAAGAATCATGTAATATGAATATTTTATTAGAAATGTACTGGTTATAATAATTATGGAATATATAAGGATTATAGCAAGAAGATTAGGGTCTGGCATGAGCCGGTCCTCAAAAATAATATATAATAAAAAAGGAGTCAGGCATATAAGGGGTTATTACATAAGAGAGTGTGAAAGACACCACATCGATCTGCCTCCACCATCAGAGCACAATAATCTGGGGCCGTGAAAGACCACATCATTGTAAGGTCAAGTATAGCCTTTTTGGAAAGTGTATCAGCAACCTGATTAGCCTCCTAGTACCCATGAGAGATAACCATATGTAATTGATTGATTTGGAAGAGACATTCAACCCACTGAGGCAGCACATGCCACGACACATTTCATGTTCTAGTGCTCAGAGCATGAACAAAAATCATTGAGTCAGATTCAACCCAGATCCATTTCCAGTTAAATTGTAAAGCATACCTTATCGCATGAATCATGGCCCATAGTTCATCTTCAAAAGCAGTGCCAAGGCCAAGGTAGTGATAAAAGCATCCCTTAACACACCCACTAAACGTGCGGAAGACTCCTCCGCATCCATCTAGACCTGGCACACCATATCCGGCTCCATCAACATTTACTTTGAGGCACGATGTAATCGGTGGTATCCATCTGATATGTTTAAGCATCCGAGGTTTGCATGAACGACTTGAAACACCAAGAAGCCTAAGAGTTTGGAGGTCAGAAATGGTGTTAGACATTACACCATCTTGGATCACTGACGCAGCGTACACGTACCTGTGGATGGAGCTCATTCTCTTCCGGACATCATCAACCACACCATCAAACAGAGCCCTATTCCTCGAGTCCCACAAGGCCACAAAAATGCTGTAATAGTAGTATTAAAGAGGTTGAAAATATGCTCACTGCAGCGCACCTACAACAGCCCGGATAGTAGATCAATAATCTGATTTCTGGAATCCACCGCAAATCCGAACAGCACACACAAATAGTTCCAGAGTTGACGGGATTGATCACACTCCATAAACACATGCTGCGTAGTGTATTCCCCAGCCCATCAAATAGCACACCTAGATGCCATCTGAAATCCATCCCGCTTCAAGTGTTTAGAAGTGGGGAGTCTGTTTTTCTAGATCCTCCAAAGTAGGATAAACCGGGCTGGCCGAATGAATGGAGCTCTAAATTTCAGCAGCTAGGTTGGGGTGTGGTAATTCCCACCACATGCACTCTTGTAGAATTATTTGGTGTCAAAGATCCCATTCCTTCTGTGAAGCCAAATCAGTTTGTCACAATCCATAAAAGCATAACTGTTAATTTGAGACATCACATAATCAGAAAAATTCAGCTCATGCAAAGATTGATATGAGAGAAAATCCGAGATGGATAAGTAAGAAACTTTAGGTGTGACATTCATGATTTTCAATGCCGATCCAGCCACAAAGTGCTCCAACAGCTAAGATTGGAATCCCTACTGACCAGCCATTTAGAATCCTACATAATCATTGCATAGGCTTGCTAATGGGAAGCCTATACCGAAGACTGGAGGTGGTATTTATATCCATTAACTAGCCGCTTTGTGAACCTGCCCGACAAGAATTCATCAACAACATCATTTGATATCAGCCTCCACATGAACTTTCCAATCATACCATCATTAAATGTACGAAGATCCGTAACTCGTAATCCTCCCATTTCCACAGGTTTTATGCATTCCTTCCACTTTACTGTGACCAAATTCCTTTCAAAGATTGATCTTGTCCATATAAAATTTCTCACCAGGCTTTGATGTTCCTTAATCAATCCTCACAGCCATTTGTAAAGAGAGAATGAATAAATGAATTTGGATGTAATCACTGAGTTCACAAGGCAAACACTCCCAGCCATGGACATAGATTTCCCCTTCCAACTAGAAAGCTGATGAGTAATGCCGGCATAAATGCCTTCAAGATATAATCATTTCACACTTCCCCAGAAAAGAGGCACCCCAAGATACTGAAAAGGAAGGCATCCCTACTTCAACCCAAGATAATGAGTGATCCTATTCTTTTTTCCAGTAGGAATTCCATTGCAAAAAACAATTGAGGACTTGTCCCATCTTATAGCCTATCCAGCCACATCCTAATAATGAGTGAAAAGAGCCTTAATATTGGATATGGTTATCCTTGAGTCCTGCCCCAACAATAGGATATCATCAGCATAGAAAAGATGGGATGAGGCCTGATCATTAATACGAACCCTCATCCTTTTATACATACCCATATGAGCAAGCTCATTGATTCATTTGCTTAAATAATCCTCCGCAATGGAAAATAGAATACCCAATAATGGGTCACCTTGACGAATGCCTCTTGAGCAAGAAAATAATCCTCTCGGTGCACTATTCACAAGAATTGACATCCCTGAGGATCCAGGAATAGTGATAATCATTTTCAGAAAACAATTTGAGAACCCATGCCTGTGAAGTATCTCAATTAGAAATCTCCATTTAAGGGTATCAAGAGCCTTAGACATGTCAATATTGAGGGCAAAGTTCCCTTCCTTTGACTTCCTTTTCATGAGGTTAACATTCTCAGATGCCATGAAAAGGAATTGATGTATGTTCCTTATAGGGAAAAATCCAAATTGATTCACAATGATCATTCCTCCAACAATTCCACCCATCCTGCACATAATGATCTTGCTGATGAGGTTAGGAATTGTATTCCCATGAGCAATAGGTCTGAAATCTTTAATGTCAAGAGCATTTTACTTCTTTGGAATGAGTGCAATCAAGCATGAATTCATCCCATGGGGCATATATGAATGGGAGAAGAAATCCCTTATGGAATGCTCAAAATCATCCTACACAATATCCTAATAGAACATAAAAAATTTATTAGTGAAGCCATTCGGGCCCGGAGCACTCTCAAGATTAAGAGAGAGGAGAGCAGATCTGATTTCCTCCTTATATGGAGGGGCTGTAAGAGACTGATTCATATGCTCATCAACATAGGGGCTGATGTTTTCCATTAGGCTAGTAGAGCAATGTTGTCCATTATCAGAGTAAAAACCTTTAAAATAATCAAAAACAGCTGATGCTATCCCATTATCATCAAAATAAATATGGTTATTGTTTTAACGAGGTCATGTGATGAATTTTAATGTGGACAAGTAACTCAATATAAAGTTAATAACTTGGTAAAGTATATAGTTGATGGAAATACAACCCTAAATATATTCCTTATGATTATGAAAATGATGAAGAAATGATTGATTTGGATAGGTAATGACTACCTCCAAACTGATTGTTGACTTGTCGACAAGTGGTCTATACTTTCATTGACGAAGTTTAAAACATTTTTGGATTTACGGAATATATCTAATAGCATGTGTAAGGAAGAATGCATGTTTCCAATAAGGTTTTATGGTAATTTTAGTTTTAACCATATTTCTAGAGGACATATGATAATGATATTCATATGTTAATAATGTGAAATTTAGGGATACTTCATGTTGATTAATGGAAAATAAGGTAGGAGATGCTTTGAGCAGGATAGATCATGGATTTCTAAAAAAATGAGGATTACTAAGGACCCCGTGAAAAATGGATCTAGAAATGATAAATATAATAATGATTCTAAAGTATTGGATCATGATCTTTTGGAAAGTTAAACCGTTTTTGAAGTTGTTTAAGTTGATCATTAAATGAGGTCTTAGAGCTTAATGTCACTACATTATGAAACCTGGGCTAAGGGATGATGTATAGATAGTTCAAGGAACAAACAGAGGAAAAGATTGTGTTTAAAAAATAGAAATATATATTTATAATCTTATAGTGTGGAATAATTCATCAACTCTAGGAAAATATTCTAAAATAAAAATGTTTTCCTATTATCATTTTTTTCACGATTCCAATAAATTTTTCATAACTGTAGTTTAAGGTTGTGTGGTAATGATCTTTCATCTGAGTGTGTTCTCTATCAGTTTCCATCAGAACATGATGGTTTGATTATTCTTCCTTGTCCATTATTTCCAATTAGAATGTGTAGATTTATAGTAATTGATGCATTTCCTTTTCCCTCTTATCAAAAGTATATTTTAACCATATTATTGATGTGGGTTTTTGATTAGGAAATTTTCAAGTATCAACCATTTAAATTTGAAGTTCATTTTCAAATTTTGAGGAATTTTTTTGTAAGGAGGGAAGAATGTAACTCCCCAAGAATTTACAAATAAATTTAATATAGAATGCATGAAACATTGAGTCTCAAAAAAAAAATATTATAACCTAACCAATAAACATAATTTTCCCCTTCTGTAATTTGAATTTTGAAAAATCGACATGCACGGTTGTGTTTAACAAGATATTTTGAGTCTTATTGAATCAACTTAGTTTTTTAGTGAATAGTAACATACCCTCATGAATAGTAACATACCCTTATGAATAGTACTATTACTGTTATGAATAGCAATGAATATTAAATCGGCCAAAAAGAATAAAAAATTCATCCATGAATGTATAAATACAATTTAGATATCTTATAAGTGATAAAATGGTCAAGTAAAAGTATTGGTATTTTTGAAAGTCATAAATATTTTAATTAAAATATTATGATTAATTTAATAATTTAACATGGGAATTTATTTTCATAAAATGTAATCATAAATTTTTATTTTATTATCTTAGGGTTATAAGATAATTCTATGAGACTTTGATTAATTTTTCAAGGTGTTATAAAACAAGTTATAGTTTTTAAGTTTTTTTTGGAAGAAATTATGATTTTATTTAAAAATTAAATTTAAAATATTTAAAAATTTATTTTCAAAAAATTATTTTATTTTTGAATTCTGCATGTCAAAAAATGGTTGGGGTGAATTTTTTGGATTTTTATAAAAGACTTGATTTTTTTGTGAATTGTAAAAAAAATAGTTTTCAGTTTTCAGTATGTTTAATGACATCATAATGATGTAATAATAAATATAAAATGATATTATACATTTTTTACATTAAAATTTTATACGAGTTGTCCTATTTATCCAATACTGTGGGAAAGACCTTGATTTTTAAAAAAAACCACTAATGAGGTGTCCTTTGAAATTAATAAAAAACTCCCTGTCTTTTACTATAAATACCCACCCATTCCTTCATTTTACTTCAATCCAAATTCATTATACTCAAATATCTGGTGGTTTTGCCTCGATAATACTCTTCCCAAGGTTTATTCATCCCCCAAGGTCACAACCTTCATGTTTTAGTATTTACTCTATAAGGTAAGGGAATCTATCACATTCTCTTTTCCAAGCACTCCTTTTTTATGTTATTATCTTTTAATTTAAATTGTCTTATATTGGGATATGTCATTACTTATCCAACATACTATCCATATTATGTAATAATTATGAGATACACCTTTTCTCTAATAAAAATATTTTATTAATTTTTATTTGACGTCGTTGGGTTGCTGAATTTTCATAAGGGATTTTCAAGTTTCTTTTATTTCAATTTCCTTAATTTTATTTTTCATTTCATCACCTCCTTTAATCCAAATGTTATGATAACTCTATTAACATAAATTTAATGTAATTTTGTTGTGATAATCTAATAATTCATCATCATATCTCATTCAACCTTCTTTTATACTATTAATGAAAACAGAATCTGAGATGTCTTAATTTATCACATTCAAGGATGACGAGTTTTCAATTTCTATTAACATCTTCTATTATGGTCATGAAACCAGTTTGATGGTTGAACCAGAATATAATATATGTATTATAACATATTTAATTTTATGTAATATTTTTTACACGTATTATTAATTTATAAATCTAAATGAGTTCATTGTGATAAAAAAATGCCAATTAACCCAAACAATTATCGTTAAAGTTTTATATAATGATTAATAATCACTCCAAATAAAAAAATTATTTATATAAACATGAAATAATATATATGTGAAAAAATAAAACACAACATCTATTATGGATATTCATTCTCATATTACATGTTTATCCGTACATGTATATAATTTAACAGGTCATGTATACCAATGATGAAAACGCTCCCAAACAATAAAATTGAAACTCTTAAACCCATCAAGAAGGCCATGAATGAACATAATAAGGCAATAATAGCTCAATTAAATAAATAATAGGTTCTTTAAATATTAATTAATTAATTTAATTTGGTTCTCCTTGACACTAAGATCATGTGAAGAACACCATTATACTTAAGGCAAGTGTTTCCTCATCTTACTTCCATATTTGTGATACATTCCTCAGTCACTACAATTACTTGTGTATGGTGTATGTGTACTGAACATTAATTTATTATATCATTAATTTATTTAATTTCATGGTATTAAATTTATCATTTTATGATTATTATTTTTGGGGCATATGATTCGATTGATTACAAATTGGTAATGGATATCTACCCGAACCCTCCATTTTATTTCAGTTTACTATTATTCTCTACTTACCTCAATAAAATTATTATTTATTATTATTTAATACTCATAAATAATGTTTTAATCTTCTATATATGTGTAACAATCATAATCCTTATTTATTTTATGGTTAGTTATATGTTTTCAAAGGTTATTTAAAAAATTATTCCCAACAAACAACCCTATTTCAAGGGAACTTTTAGAATTCTTACCTATTTTCAAGTGCACTATATAATCTATTTTAAGCCATTTTTTTAAAATCACATATTTTATAATTAAGAACCATCTTGGATCATTTATGGTTTTGTGAAATCAAACATGCCTTTCCATTTTAAAATCTCTTTAATATTATCATAAAAGCGCACTAAAATGTTTTATTTCTGAAGTTTCATTAAAAACACTTTTTAGATGATTACACTTCAGTGGGAAAAAGATTTATGCCTCAAATATAAATTAAATGTTATTAAATATTATTTTATCCAATATAAATTTTTAAAAATATGATTTCATGAAAAATACAATAGAACACTTCATTCCAAAGTAAAAAAGTTTTTTTCTTATCTCATTTTAACTTTTTTGAGATATATGCCTTGTTGTCAACATATTCCATGAATGTGGTTCATGTACTACCCTTTTTTATATCATAAAAAGAGTCCCCTTATTCTCATTATATTATAATGTTTTATGATTTGAATGTTTCAAGGTGGTATAGGGAACTTTATAATGTTTAAGGATTATTTCCTCAAGAAATTTTCAATGGTATCTTTTAAAAGTATCTTCATATATATCAACATAATTGTTGAATCTTGTACTTATTAGAGGTCTATCTATTATTATATAATCTAAAATATCTTATTAGAGGGTTTTTTTTGTTATTTTGACTATGGATGTGCTATCTTGAAACCATTCACAACATTACTCTAAATGGTTAGTGTTTATGCTTAATGTTTGGGGAAAGTTATTTTCATTTCATATGTAAATTTTAATATGAATATATATGTTCTTTATGTTTATCCCTATTCATATGTGGAATTAATTGGACTTTGTATGTGATGTTTGGGGCCCACAATACCCCCTCGATGTATTGGTATGTCTCATGAGACAAAATATGGTCTTGGCATAAGGCCTTGAAAAAATGGTTATTTACAGTCTTGGCCTGAGGCCTTGATAGTATAGTTATGATGTCCCACATTATGCATTTCGTCAATATGAAACAAGTAATTGAAAGTTCATGTAGTTATTCTAATAGTATAATACCCATGATAGTGATTTATTATGGTATATTTACTCAGCTCATATTCCTTCCATATTATGTTCAAGTTTATTTTTAGAGAAATAGGTTTTTAGTTATTCACCATGCCTAATGTTTATGTTTATGATATCTTACTCTCTATTGCTTACTCTAACTAAGAATCTGAGCTCACCCCTTTGTTATGTTTCATTTCCTGGGTATATGAATAAGTTTATTATTAATGACATACATGGATAAAATTAGAGTTGTGTATGTTCCCAATAAAACTTATATGCTGTATTTCATTTTAAGTTGTAATTTTGACCCTATGTATGTATATTGTTTTACAAAACTACTAAAATGATCGGTCCTTATGGATTTTATTCCTTTTAATGAAAATATATCAAAATAATTCACTTGATCTATGAAACTATGGTTGGGGAATTTAAAAAGTGCAGTAATGATGAAATTATATGAAGCTAATCAAGTGATTGTGGATGATTAGGATGGACCATCTACATTACGTGGTATGATTATTTTGAATTAAACTATTATGAAATATTTTTTTTATATGAGTATATCCCATTCCATTATTTCATATAGTGTTATTGATTTGCTGTGTTTCAAACATGAGATGATGCCTTCTATGATAGAACTTCAAACTCCTCTTGGAAAAATGAATGAAGATCATTTCTTTATAGATCATATTCTATAACAGTTTATGGATTTTAGATGAAATGGGAATTTTTAGTGATAGATATGGATGTCTAGGATGTAATCCTGTGAATGGATTGGTTGAAAACATTCAGGGTTCATATTGACTGTTATACATGGATAATCAGTTTTGTGACTGAGGATGGTGTCGAACATCTCTTTAGAGGATAAAGGGATGCGAAGATTGGTGTAATTAGATTTTTGGAACTATTTTTTGGAACAATACCATACCTGATGGAATATTTGACTTTGTCCTTGATGGAATAAACTGAGAATACCAGTTTTCCAGTTGCATTTGACTAGTTTCTTGATGTGTTTCTAAAAAATTTCTCTTGGTTACCACCAATAAGGGAAGTGGAGTTTATGATTTATCTCCTCCCAGGGATCGATCCTATATAAATTCCATATTATCAAAAGATATAAAAAGAATTATAGGAAATGAGAGTGAAAATGTAAGAGTTATAAAGAAAATGTCTCATTCAGATGAGCACGTCCCTGTGGGCAGCACCGATCTTGTTTGTGAAAAAGATGGATGGAAATCTAAGGCTATATTTGGATTATTTTAATATTAACCTAGTTACAATAAGAAAATATATCCACTAACATGAATTGATGATCTTTTCTACCAATTAAGGCTAGTATAATGGCTCTCTAATATTGAATTGCGATAAGGATATCACCAATTGCGAGTTCAGAAGGAGGATATTCACAAGAAAGATTTTAGAAGCAGATATGGACATTATGAATATGTGTAAATGCCTTTCAGTCGAACAAATACACCATTGGTGTCTATAGAATTAAATAATCATATATTTCAGTGATATCTGGATTCGTTTATTTTGGTGTTGGTGGACAACATATTGGTGTATTCTAGGACAAGGGCTCAGCATGTGAAACACTTGGAAACAATGTTGGAAATATTTAAAGACCTTTGTTTGTAGGAAAGATTATAAAATTCTAATTTTTTTATATAAGAGTTAAGATTTATTAGCCATGTAATTTCTGAATGAGGTGTTTCAGTAGTTACAGAGAAGATATGCACAATTATCCTTTTGCAACCGCTAAGGAATGTCTTTGAGATATGTAGTTTTCTTGCTCTATCTAGTTAGTAATGATGCTTTATTCATGATTTACCAGAACTATATTCTCCTATTAAATCCTTTAAAGAGAAATTTTTTCCATTCTAATGGAATGAGGAATTCCAAAAATCTTTTCAAGAGTTGAAAGTTCACATTACATCATCACCTATCTTGATTTTTCAAGAATCCAGACAAGGGTATATGGTGTATTGTGATGCTTCAAGATCTAGGTTGGTGTGTGTTCTCATGCAAGGAGATCGTTTTTTTCTTATTTCTTAAAGTAGTTATGAGTCCATGAGGTGATATATCCAACACATTATTTGGAGTTAGCTTTCATCGTATTTTCTTTGAAGACATGGAATCACTACCTATTTTGTGAGAAAATCAATGTGTTTACAGATCATAAGAGTTTGAAACATATTTTCTCACAAAGGGATTTGAATCTAAGGAAAATTAGATGGATGGAGTATCTTGAAATTTATGACATTAACATAATGTATACACCTGGTAATGAAAATTCAGTGGCTGATAATATAAAAAGAAATTCATATGCTATATTTTCAAAAGAATCTTTAGATGAGTGGAAGCTGATGTTGGTCCTAGCTGACATGCATGTGGAATGTGAAGACCAATGTGATGTTTCCATTTTCTATCTAGTTTCTATTATTCCTAATATGGTGATTATTGTAAAAGAGGCACATAAATTCGATGCAGAATGCATAACTATGGGGTTAAAACTCAACGGTGGAGAGACCATTGATGGCTAGAGGCTAGCTTGTAGTTTAGTTTTATAGTTCAGAGAAAAGGATTGTAGTACATATGGATTGTAAAGAAAAACTTCATCATTCCTACCACCATTCTAGATGGGATATTAATCTTGTAATAATAAATATGTATAAGACATTCAAAGAATAGTTTTGGAGGATCGACCTAAAAAAGAAGGTGGTTGAGTTTGTTTCAAGATGCTTAACTTGTCAAAAAGTTAAGGTAGAACATTAGTAACCAGCAAGTATGTTTTAGTCCTTTCATATTCCAATTTGGAAATGGGAGTATACAGTTAATTATTTTTTACAGCTCTCCCATGAATGATTCTAAAGCATTATTCTATATCAGATATTATGGATCACCTCACAAATTAACACCATTCCATCTCTATTTGTGAAACTCATATGGTGGAGGATCTATCCAAAATCTATATCTGGGAAGTGTTAAATAGGCATGAAATACCCATTTTGGTCAAATCACATAGATATCCAAGGTTCACATCTCATTTTTAGAAATCCTTACAGAAATACCTTGGGGATCAATTAACAATGAGTACAACGTATCAACCTCAGATGGATGACCAATCTGATCGGACGATACAATCATTGAAAG
The DNA here is from genome assembly GCA_963277665.1 of Viscum album. Taxonomy (NCBI): domain Eukaryota; kingdom Viridiplantae; phylum Streptophyta; class Magnoliopsida; order Santalales; family Viscaceae; genus Viscum; species Viscum album. Next base: position 195,874,878 of record OY728135.1, on the reverse strand, counting down.
ACATGTTTGAAGCTTGTATAATGGATTTTGGTGGATCATGGGAAGAGTTCATACCATTAATGGAGTAATCATATAATAAAAAATAATAGGCCTCAATACATATGGATCATTTTGAAGAATTTTATGGGCATCCTTGTTTTTCTTCACTTTGTTGGGTGGAAACATGTGAAACTTTACTAGTTTGGCTGAGCCTTATCCAAGAAGAAATATATAAGAATCAATTAATCAAAAAATGGATGGAGACAACATATTGTCATTAGAAATCATATACGGATCAACGTCGATGACTAGTTTCATTCTTGGTGAGTGATGATCATGTGTTCTTTAGAATTTCTTCAAGGCTTGGACATCATCATTTTGGGAAGAAGGTAAATTTATATCCCCGATAAATAGGCCCTTTTGAAATAATGGAATGGGTTGGTGTGGGGGCATATTAGTTGGCATTACCACTACAGTTTAGTGCAATGCACAATGTCTTTCATGTATCTCAGTTGAAACAGTACCAACATGATCCTGACCATGTGATCAGTTGGGATCACATTGACCTAGATCTGGATGCTTCATTGATACATATCCCAGTGTAGATTGTAGATAGGCAAGATAAGGTCTTTCATGTAAAAATATTTCTTCTAGGGTGGGTTTTGTGGTAACATGGTCAGATTCAGGAAGACACATGGGAACATAATAAGTAAATTAAAGATAAATGTCTGGAACTCTTTCAGGCCAATGATGGTTTTATAATTTCTTTGGAAAGAATGACTAATGGTGGGGAGAATGTTTCACCCTTGGTTCCTGGTAGGTAACCCTTTAATTATAATTTTAATGCATATAAATTATTTGTATGACGTTTGGGAGAGGTTGGAGAAATTTTGGATGGTTTTTTGGGATTTTATATAGGTTCATGATTTGGGAACACCATGAAACACCTACAGAAAACCATACATAGCAATACTGGGGAAAATGGAAGGTGTATAGGTGGCACACAATTTCCCCAAACCATGCGTCAACTAAGAAGAAACCCTACACCTTTAAAAATTACTTTGGTTATTTTAAGGGAATGGATTCAGTATGGTTGGTGCGTGGTTTAGAGACCATGTGAGATGACCCTGCGAGGCTCTTCCTTGAGGTAGTGGATAGTGCACGATACCGTGCACAAAAAGAAACTCTATCATTAAAAGTGTATCTTACTCATTTTCTCCTCTAACATACTCATTTCTCCTCCAATGTGGACCTATCTTAGGTTTTTTACCTCTCAAAGGTCAAAGGAGGTTCTGTCATCAATCAAAAGACAATATAAAGGCTTCCCTTGGTGATTAGAATCCGATTCTCCATAGTAAGTGATCGTTCATGGTCCTTCTTGATGTTTTATTATACTGACTTCACCATCTCTCTCGGTTTCATAGATATACACCCATTGTGGGTATATATAATTTTTTGAATGCCAAATATTTTTATATTTTTCTTGGTTTATGATAGAGGAATTTAACTATGGTGGGTCAGTGGAGATTCAACCTTTTTTTTTGAAGTTTTTTCTACCGTTTATCAATTTCTCCAAAACTCTGAAGGTAGGTGGCATACTCTTTACTACTCTATTTAGAACATGAATTTTTAATTTAAAATTGATTGATTTGATTGAAATTTTTGTGAATTTATTGCTAGTAACCCTCTTTTGTGATGGTATAGAAAATTGTGGAAAATTAGGTGTTTTGTGGAAAGTTCTTGGTTATCTTGACTTTAAAATGTTTATTTCAAAATGTGGATTTACAAGAATTATGGAAAATGGTTCAAAAAATAAATATCAATAAAAGGATAATTTTATTTAATTGTTTTTTTGAATGATTTTCAACAAAAGAACAGTTTTATGGAAAATGGTTGTATTGACCTTATTTAATTGGTTCAAGAGTCTCCCTTATAATTATTGGGATGGATATGGGTCAAAGATATCCCCTTTCAAACATTAATGTCCATTTGGGTTGGATAAGGGTAATAATTATCCCCAAACATATATGGGGTGGATAAGGGTTGGGGATTTCCTCCTCTTCCAGGTTTCATGCATGGTCAGTTTTGTGGATATGTGGAATGGAATGGATACACTAGAATAGAATATTAAATCATCTAAAGATTTTTTTATGTTCTTTCCTTAGAATACTTTTTCTAATGTGAACTGCTTAACTTTTTTGTAAATTATTTTAGAATTTTTTATATATTTTTTTTATACAAATGTTTCTAACATGTTCCATCCTAGTTGCATGAGTTTGGAAGTCATTAGAAAAAACAAATTGAGTTTTAGTACTCACCCCATATTTGGAAATTTCATCCTTTTGAAGATATCATCTATCAAGATTTAGGAAAATGAAAGTATCAAGCATCCTTAGTACTTCATAATGATACTTGGTCTATTTGGTGGAGTTAGATCTTGGAGTATGTGGAGATTTAGAGTCATTTTGTTGTCTTTGAGTTTTAATAGTTTGTCTTCCTCTATTTACTTTGAAGTCAGTTTTGTCTTCCACTTTGGTACTTTGTAGTAGTTTTATTTTGATAAATGAAATGCTGAGTTGTATTTCATTTTTTTCATGCATCATATAGTGTTTTATGATTTATGTCTTGGTTGGTTTTTTGTTTTATTTTCAAAGGTAAAATGATCCCCCACATATATTGAATCCCTTTATAATTTATTACAAACCTTTATCCTATTGGGGGTGTTGCATAAGGCCACGTAACATATCATCACCCTCTTAATAAAATGAGAAGAGGATGGATGTTAAAAAAACATGTCCTAAATGAGTAAATCATCATGAGGTCTCACCACCACTATGAAGAGCTTCCACGTTAAGCTCTCTTTCTCCCCCTAGAGTTGGGTCAAACTATCGGTAGAACTGTGTAATCACTGATCCTATCTAAAGGAGCCTCCAACACAATGGTTGAGAAAATGGTCTCCACTAGTACAACTTGGTTTCAAGAAGGGGATTAACTCTCGGAAAATAGGCTCATAACTATGTGTAAAAATTACAATTGGGATTGTGAGGACATACATCATACCTTGAATTTCACTCAAATCCGTTGTGATATCCTATTTCTCTACACTCATCCTTTCCCTTTCCAACTTATTTACCAAAACTAGGGCTTTATTTGGTACCTTATCATAATAAATAACCCCAAACACCCATATTTAAGGAACTCATCCTCCACACCTCAAAACTATCAACTTTGGTTGGTATTGAATCACCCACATAGTTTTGGATAATGTCTCAATAATGAATCTTGGTGGGGGGATTTCCCCTCCTCATTGCACTTACAATGTAATGAAAAACATCACCATCATAGGGATCTACCGATTCCTCATGTAACCTTGGAAAAAACTCATATAGTGTAGTTAAAGAGTGGATTGTACCTATGTATATAAATACAACAATACGAGTATATGGGACATAGAACATACCTCGAAACACTCCTGTAGCCTCTGGGAAAAGAATCTCTAGTTTTTATAGTTTTCTAAGAGCCTAACCACCAACTTCCCAATCCTAGAGTGGTCCACCTCTAGGTGGTGGTGTTAGTATAAAATGAAAGCACCCACCATCTCACACCTCTTCCCTAGCTTCTACAACATGTCTACCACCCTAAGAACCTCATTACTGAAGTTGTTGTCTCTACCATGGAGGTTCTTCTACCATCTCTCTGACTATAACATAGTGGGAAGGAAAATATCACAAGATATTTCCTCTCCCATCAAAATCATCGAATCATATCGGTCTTAGATGACTGATCTATCAATAATATATTTGATGAAACCTCCAGTTTAGAATCTTGCCTCTCATTCTTGTAAACCGTAGGTCTTCATAACCATGCATATCATGAAATACCTACCTCAATAGCTCAAGATACTCACTTGAACCCAATGTATCATCATCCAACACAATTTGAGCCGTCAATTCATTGGTCTGACAAGCCACATCCTCCTAAACCCTTAAAGGTGGTCTACGAGCTTCTAATTGGGTGGAAGTTCTCTAAGCTATCCACATAGAAGAAAACCTACCTCATGACTAAGCCCCTATATAAAGACCTCATCCCTCATTTGGTTGATCTATCGACCCTTCTGTAGAAACCCCACTGGTTGTTCTATAGAATACATCTTGAAAGGATAAAAGTTTTCCATGATTAATGAGTATATATAATGAGAAGACTCAATAAGGACATGGGAACCAAAACTCATTCTTATATGATGCATGTATCGTTATTTTCCCTTCAACCAATGTCAAAATATACTATGTCAACAAGTAGGCTATTAGTGTCCTGCTGAATGGATACATTTTCCGTCACTCCAACACTGTACACACTATATTGAGATACATAATCAAAACAATTTACCAATGTTTCCATATTTCCCAAGCTAAGCCTCATAGATATAAAAAAGTAACTCCAAAATCCTATCCTAAACCCAAGTAGTTTTATAACACTTCAGGTTGTGGACTGATCTAAAACCAATCTATCATGAACCAACCCGATGAGGCCCGAGACACAACTACACTACTGGAAAATAGGTCTATACCCACGGTTTTGTAAAAAACCGTGGGTATAGGTATAGTATGTGAACCTATACCCATGGTTTTGGAGAACCGTGGGTATAGCTTATGGTGGGGTATGAAAATTAGGCAGGAAACGAAAAAATTTTGGTGGGAAGATATTTTTTCACGGTTTAGTTTAATATATTTATATAAATATAAATTTATATATTCATAAGTTGTTTAGCTCAGTTGGTTACAAGTAAAGGCGCGATTGTGGGACTCATATTCGAATCCCGTGGTCCACATTTTTTGAATTTAAATACACGATGTATATTTTATTAATATATATACCTATATGTATTGTTAAATAAAAATTAAAAATTCTAGGCCAGTTGGTCTGTCGGTGGTGCGCGTTCGAGAGGCGCTGCCTAAGACGCAGGTTCGATTCCCCTTGGCTGCGATTTTTAATGTACACCGCGTAAATTAAATTAATATATATAAGCTGATGTATTAATATATAATATAAGGAATCCGCAGGTTTGTTGGTTGTTCAGCCGCGAGGTGCAGGCAGAGTGTGGGTTCAAATCACACCTCCTGTGATATTTTTGAAATAAAATACCCCACAGTTTTCAAACCATGGGGTCTGTTGTGTGCCACGCTGTACAACCGTGTTGCACACTTTGACCCCCCTATACCCACGGTCGAGGGTACAGGTTGAGATCCCTATACTGACGCCGTTCCAGCCCATGGTTCCCAAAACCGTGGGTATAGCCTATTACCATGGGTTTGTGGGCAATACCCACAGTTCTGAACTGTGGGTATATGTCGTTTTTCCAGTAGTGCTACCCCAAGCCCACCTCCGATAGGCCATGGGCCGGAGACTTTCACCAAAAAGGCATATCACACACATAGGAGGCATTAACCTATAGTACATATATGAACACACACATCTCCAAACCCAAAAAATTCTGAAATGTAAATGATCGATAAAAATTAATTCATACATATATAATTACACAATCCGAGTATGACATAAAATAATGGAAAACATGAAAGGGGCCAAATACAAGCCCAACAAAAACTAGAAAGTAAATTTCCACTAGTACAAAAATGGATTTTAAAAGTGAAAGTAAATGGTATATACCAGTGCTATAGAAGTGATGATAATGCAAGTGATGTAAAAGTGTTGTATTTAACAACCCTCATAATAAGCGCTGATAAAGGTACCCTTTAACATCACTTCTTTTTGCACTATTAAAGGTCACCTTCATCATCACTTTTCTTAGTGTTGATAATGTCCCAATTTTCAACACTTTTTTAAGTGATGATAAAGGGGGATAATTTTTTTTTCAAACCACTTATCACCCCACCTTTTATCAGTGCTTCCCACCCCCTTTATCAGCACTTGTTACCCACTTTCTTGAGCTCTTCCCCCACCCTTTATTATCATTTTATGTAATTCCAGCCTCTTACGCATGACTTGATTGGATCCTTGTACCTATCCTTTGTAACTCAAACATGTTTACCACTACACCATGTTTTTTATTATCTATTTTACAATATTTCAATTTATTTTTCTATATATTTACACACACACATATATATATATTATTCATATATTTATATAATTATTTTTAAGTACATCTATAAAATATGTGTGTGTGTGATATATATATATACATATATTTATTTAAATATACTATATATTAATATTCATTTACATATACTAGAATATAATATAAGAATATATACATTTATTAATACACACATATTATCACACACAAGCATACATTTATATTTATAAAATACACATACGAATATTTACATAATACATATTTATTTACATATATTAGATTATACATATAGATATATTTTTTTATTTACACACACAAGTTTATATATAAAAATTACTTGTATTGGTATATATGTACATATAAATAAATTTTTATAATGCCAATAAAATGGTTAATTATTTTATTTTAAATAAAATTAAAATAAAGAACTATTTTATATATTTGTAAATACATTTTTATGTAAATATGTATTTATATAATTTATTTATTATAATTAAATATAAAAAAATATGCATACATTTAATTATAAATAAATCTACATTTTGAAAAAATGATAAAATTTCAAATCCATAATATCAATATGAATGTATGTCCTAATAATAAATTCAATTTTTATTGAAAAAAGACAATAAGACCCCCATAAAAGAGGATGAAATTCCATAAATTGTTAAAATATGGGGATACCCTGACTAAAAAATCTGTTTTGGAGGACTTCTAGGACTTTTTTGGACTCAAAATATATGACCAGAGGTTACCCCTCATTATCAAGTTTTATATATTTTTTAGAGTTCCAATTTGATATATGGTAGAGTTCAAACAGACACACAGAAAAAAGTTATGGTTGTTTGAAGTTTGTGGCATGTTTTCAACTTATTATTGAGAATTTATTATTATTTTTTGTTTTTTATATATTTAAATTATTATTAAATTACTTTTAATGATTAATAATTAGAAAATTATAAATTAATATTATTATTTTTGATATTTTTATAATACATTTTTTTCACTAAATATCTTACATATTAAGTGTAAATTCATATTTATCCTTATATAAATCACATGTAGTGCAATATTATATATATATATATATTTATCTTAATATATTATTTTTAAATAATTAAAAAAAATTAATATAATTTTCCTTTATCAATACTAGTAAAAAAGCACTGATAAAGCCCACCCCTTTGTTAGTGATTTTTTACTAGTGTTGATAAAGGACCCCCATTTATCAGCATTATTTTATAGTACTGATAAAGAAACCCTTTATCAGCACAAATAAAGGGACCCAATTTATCAGTGCATTTTTACTTGTACTGATAAAGGGTCCCCTTTATCATCACTTTTTTATTTGCATTGGTAAAGGGATCCCTTTATCAGTGCTTTTTTTAGAACTGATAACAACCCCCCTTTATCAGTGGTTTTTTCAACACTGAAAATAAGGGACTTTATCAATGACTTTTTTAGTAATGATAATGGGTACCTTTATCAGGGCTTTTATCCGGCCCTAATAAATCCAAGAACTATTAAAATCTTATTTTGTAGTAGTGACTGGCTTGCTCAGAATGATAGGACTATTATCAAATGCAACACCAATATACACCTCTGTATGACAAGAAAACACTAAGATCCACTTATTCATGCTCCTCTAAAGACTCCATAGAAAGGATTTTCATTGGAATAATACATGACATACATGGGTAGATCCCATTTATGGGTGAGTATAATAATACATTGTATTACACCCTGAAATAACCATGAAAAATAATCAAGAGTCGTTAGCTCATCATAAGATATGGAAAGCATTGGTTTTCTAAAATCTTATCACACGGGGAAACTTCTGGGTGAAGGAATTTCTATAAGATAAGTTTTCATAATAAATATTATCGATCAAGAGAAGAACCACCATTATATTTTTCATAATTTTTCATAGGTTTACCCATATTTTTAATCCCACAAAGTGATTAGTAGGAATTTAAATCCATTAAGGTATGAAAAATGGATATCAAATACACATAATCAACAGTTTATAAAAGGATTTTGAGACCATATTTTTAAGCAATCAGATGAAAATACATATTCAATTTCAAAACAACTTTGATGGCTAGCTAGAGGAACAAGTGTGCATGTATTATCTTACAATGGTTATGTAATTAATGGTTATATATTATATATGAATGAACAGGATGAAGGAAGTACCATGAAAAATAGTAGAGTTACATTTGTGGCTGAAGTGATGCATGTTTTTGGTACTAAGGATAGAAATCCAATTTATCAAAATATGGTATACTTTTACATCATAAAAAAATATGAGAATTATATTATAAAAAATTCCAAGTTCCAATTTTTCAATGCAAGTGGGTTGGTAATAGGAGTGCTATTAAAACATTTGAATTAGGATTTTTAAAAGTGTATTTTAATAATTAAGGGTGTAAATACAAACCCTTTATAATGGAATAATAGGCAGTTCATGTATTTTATTTTCTATATCCTTAAAACCAAAAGTTTTTAATTATTTTGTTATTGAACAAAACTACTGAAGGGTTAGATGAAAATTCAACTGAGGTTGAACCTTTCATTGGGATTTCATAATCATTTCACAGGGGTCCCAATGTAGAAGGGGTTTTTTATTACATAGGAGACCACAATGAAGGGATTTGGATACTCGATAGAGGGGTAATATCCCTTCAACCTTTTAAAAAATAGTGTTAAATAATCAGTTTAATTTTTTTGGTAATATATATTATGTTACCTCTTGTTATTATATGTTCACTGATATATTTTTGCAATCTAATTAAAATATTATATGACTTTTGTATATAAAGAATTATTCACATACTGATGCTCCCAAAACTAAGGAATAATAGGTTTCTGAACCTGCCACTACTCCCAGTGTAGTGGAACAATGACATTCATCACATACCGATGCTACCAATTGATAGGAACAATATATTGATGATGTTGAATATACATAAATTGTATACCTTGAAGAAACTATGCTGTAGAAAAAAATGAAGTTCCATAGTGTGACGATGTTAGTAAAAATTATTATGGTGAAATGAAAAACATAAAATTCAAGGTCGGATGGAGTGCCTGCGACCATCCTATTAACCCCAACATGTCCATGTTCAATAGTTACATTTGGACCATCACTTGGAAACATGTTCCGATTGATGTAGATTCATGGAACCATGTTCTACCCACACTTTGGGCACTAATTTGGGAAGATATTATGATAAAATTATGACATACTTTCTTTATATTACTAAAAAATAAAATAATGGATCATTTTATTACTCTTTATCATCCCCAGAAGAGTTCATATATAGTTGATGACTCCCACAAGAAATAAATATTAATTCATGATGGAAGGATTCACAGTAGATATCACACAATTCTAATGAGATTTCATCTTAAATATGCTGATGGGAAAATAAAAGCGCACCCACTACTTATATATTCACACATGATAAGCCAAGCAGTGTGTGATGCGTTTACTGGCCCTCATGAAGAGATATATTTTTAGGTACATTGTGTCTAGTAATAAAATGTTTTAAAATACATATAATGAGCACTTTGATAGATAATTTTTTATTTATGAAACCAAATCTGAGTTCTAAAAATTATGAACGAATAGAAAAACCAATGTACCCATACCAAAAAGCAAGTATGGGGTATGCTTTACTGGAAAAATAATTGATACATATTTTAAATATACCATAATACTTTTATGTGACATGAAATAACATCATAAATACGTTCCTCTATTTATATGCATATTGGTGAATCAAAATCGAAATCCATTTCCATCCCATGTCATGTGATATGAAAGGAGGCATGTGTAAATAAATATGGGATACTAGTAGATGAAAACAAACAAAATTTGGGGATAACTTGGGTATGTATGACATAATAAAAATCTGTTTGGATTTAAATAATTATTACATAAAAATTATTACTTATTTACCTATATTTTCTATCTGACTTTGACACTAGAATCATCAACACCTATACCAGATGAACACCTTCTCTCTGTGTCCTTAATGCGACCACAATAGTATGGTCATGTCAGAGGTGCAAGTTTTGGGATTACACCCTAAACATATTATGGAAAAACACAATCAGAGTATTAATAAAAATAAATGGAAGAGATAAAAGTAATATTATTTACCCTTGAATAAAAATTTCATTAGAAATTTGAGTTTTTAGAAAATGTTATGGGGAAAATAAAAGAGAAGAAAAAACTCTAGAATAATTGTAGCGTAAAGATCCATCCCCCCACCCCACCAACTTTGATGCAAGATATTACCCACAAAGAGATTTATTAGATGAGGTATTCAATATTCTAATAATTATTTATATGAAATGTGAATCAGTCAGACACATATAACTTTCATATACTGATATTATAACTGGTGAAAGAAAATTTGATTTATATCAATCTACACCCACCCATAACATTGTTGTGACAGATACCATGTTCAATATTATCAAAGACACTCTACAAAACATACCACTGCAAATAGGCCATGTGAGATTGGAAATTAGCATAACTCATGAGTTGAGAGTCGAGCTACTTATTCCACTTGATGATTCAGATATTTATATGGTTAACCAATCTGTTGGAACATTCATAGCATGGCCATCAGATCTTGTAAAAAACATGTTTCCAATGAGGTATTCATTTGAAATTTATTTTTCATGCTAAACCATTAACAATTAATGAAAAAGGTTTGAAACAATGAATGTTATTATATACATGCAAAGGGATGGGGTGAAATGAATGGTTGAATCAAAACCATGTAAATTATTAACCAAATAATCAAAAAGATATTCCAAAAACACCTTTACCCTGCCCGTTCAATATCTTCATTTACTAACATTGATGGTTCAAACAGATACAATGTTACAAAGTGGTAGTAATCACCTATTTGATTTAAAAAAAATTAATGGAGAGGTTGTTAGAGACTATATTTCTATTTATAATGTAATTGAAATCATCAATAATGATTGTCTTAGAGTCTCAATTATAAATACATACATGAGGTTAGTTTTTATGATTTGTTTTTCCAATAACCAATATACTATGTTAATTATGACTAAATACATTTCAAAAATTGTTAGGCATATATATGAATACCAATTGAAGGGATTAGCCCATGAATATAAATTTTGACTCATTAGTCCTCACATCACTTCTATAGAATAAGAAATAGAAAAACTGGATAAAATATTGGAAAAACTAGTCAGATATTTTGAACAAAAACATATAGATGATAGAATCTTTATAATATCAACAGTACATGGGTAAAACAATATAATTTAATCATATTAAATATATTTTTATTTCTTTCATTACTCATTATTTTTTTGTATTTTTAGGAAACATTGGATGCTCATTTCAGTCAATTTGGATAATCCAAATATTTATTTCCTACATTCATTGCATCGATAACCAATAAATTGACCACACATGATAATGATTTTAAATTTTTAATCCACTAAATATAACATTTTATAACTGAAATTTAACTTAAATATTTTATATTATAGTTTAATAAGAATTATTTTATGATAGGGTAATGTTTAAATATCATAAAAATCATGGAATAGGGGAAATAAATGTTCAAAAGAAGCCAAAAATGTTTTAAAAATGGAAATGTATTAGGGTATACATAATAATATTCCAATTTCCAAACACATATAAAAAAATTACTTATTTTTTTCAATGTTTCTTTAGCTTCTGAAACAAAATTGAAAATATTATGGTTTTTATGTTTTTAAATTAATGAGAGAGGTCAAATTCCATCAACAAACTATAATCCCAAAAGTAGTAATATCAAATATAATTACTATTTCATTTAATATATTTTTAAACCCTTGGGTATTTATATTTTTTCAATACTACTTTGACTGTAAAAAATTATCATGTTCACATGATGATATATATTTTCTTATAAATAGATTTGAAACATACCATATATTAGAATATGCACATATAACATGAATATGCATTCCATAAAATTAAATGATGGTTTCATATCTTTGTTTAATTTATTTTTTTTAGTATTACTTACATAAGAATTTTTTTCTTATACTGGTGGATTCCTTTGTTTGATTTGGGGTGGTTTGTTCGAAGTTGCTCATGCTCGTGATATATTAGACTTCAAGGTTGAAATTGGCATAATGAAAACATATAAATAAGTCAAGAATGTATGAAACCATCATGAAAAGGTGAATTACTATAACATAAAGTGCATTTTTATAGTTTTAAAGTGCACATTTCCAGTTTCAAATGACATTTTAATAAAAAACACAAGTGGAATAATCAAATTAAAGAAAACACATTCACATTGTATTGGTAATTTAGGAGAATTATCCACATGTAATTTGTGAAGTGTAAGAATAAACCACACCTAAATATAATTGATGGTGTTACGAGTATAATTTTTAGTGTATCTATCTATTTAAAATTGACATTAATATCTTTAAAAAGAAAAAGTTACATGCTAAAAATTGCTCAAAAAAATTCAAATTGTTTGAATACTGTATGAAAATGATCCATAAGTGATTTTTGACATTTAGGAATCAATGTCACATCAATATTATGCATGATGGGACCGATATAACTCCAAGTGTGTCTTTTTTATTTTAAATTGACATCAATATCAGTAAAAAGAACAAGTAACTTACTGAAAACCAAGAAAACATTTTCAGATTATTTTTACAATTTAAGACAAGGATCCATATGTAATTTTTTACATTTAGAAATCAACATCACCTCAATATAATTCATAGAGTAACAGATATGACTCCAAGTGTGTATTTTTATTTAAATTTACATTAATTTTAGTAAAAATAAATGGTAAAATAGTGAAAACTAGGAGAAAATAGTCATATTATTTGGATACTTTAGGAAAATTATCCATGATTGTTTTTTGATGTTTAGGAATCAACCAAACCTTAATCCAATGCATGGTGTGACTGGTATGACTCAAATTATACATTATCAGTTTAAAATCTATATTTTAATTCAAAATGTCTTCAAATCAATGAAAAAAACACATTGATTGTATTGATTATATAACACATTGTTTCATAAGTCATTTGATATGTGTTTTAAGCAGTATCACATAACACTGTCATATGATGGGACCGGTATAAATCAAAGTGTGTGTCCAGTTTCAAAAAACATTTTAATAAAAAAAAGTGACATACTCAAAACTGTGAAAATGAATTCAGATTATTTTTATAATTTAAGACAGTGATTCATATTTAGTTTATGATGTGTAGGAATTATCCTCACCTTAATCTGATGAAGCATGTGATTGGTATAATTCCAAGTGTGACTTTTCATTTTAAATTGAAATTAATTTTAGTAAAATGATAAGTGATATACTAAAAACTAGGAAAACACATTTGGCTTATTTTGAGACATTTCAAAAATGATCCATAAGTACTTTTTATATGTAGGAATCAACCTAAACTCAATATGATTAATGGTATGATTGGTGTAAATCCATGTTTAACTTTTTATTTACTATTTAAAATAATTTTAGTAAAAAGAAAAGGTGACTTACTAATAATAGATCAAACATATTCAAATTATTTTGATAATTTAAGATAATGATGTAGATGTCATTTTTGATGTGTAGGAATTAACGTCATATAAATTCTACACATAGTGTGACCAATTGAAATCTAAGTGTGTCTTTTTATTTAAAATTGAATTTAATTTTTATAAAAATAATATGTCATATATTGAAAACTGAGAAAACTCATTTGGAATATTTTGATAATTTAGGGAAATTATCTATGAGTCATTTATGATTTTTATGAATTAACCAAACATCAATATAATGCACAATGAAAACTTTATAACTCAAAGTGTCCGGTATCAGTTTAAAATTGAAATTTTAGTTCAAAATGTGTGTCACTCACTGAAAACCAAGAAAACAGTCTCCGATTGTCTTTATAAATTAGGATAGAGATTTATAAGTCATTTGTGACATGTAAGAAGAAATATCTTGTCAAAATGACACATGATGCAATTGGTATAACTCTAAGAGTGTGTTTCTAGTTTTAAATGATAGTTTAGTAAAAAACACTAGTGACATGTTGAAAACCATGAACAGACATTCGTATTTTTTTGATACTTTTGGAAAATGATCCATAAGAATTTTTTTATGGGTAAGAATGAGTCACACCTCAATCTTACACATGGTGTGACTAGTATAACTCCAAATGTGTCATTATTTAAATTGATATATTTTTTGTAAAAATAACATGTGACATACTCAAAACTAATAAAACACATTCATATTATTTTTATACTTTAGAAAAAAAATTCCACAACTCATTTGTGATGGGTATGAATCAACCACACCTCAATATGATGCACGGTGTGACCGATAAAACTCAAAGTCTGTATTTTTATTTAAAATTGGCATTTTATTAATGTATTCTTTCATATTAATGTTTAATTTATTTACTTACTATATTACTAAAAAAATATTTATTTTATTATATAGGTGTATTCTTTTTCTCGGGATGAGTTTATTTTTTTAGAAAATAATACCATGGGAGAAGTGTTTTGATAGGGTACTGTGGGAGACAAAGACGATGAAAAGTTAATGTTTTTAAATTTTTGTGGATAGTAATTGTAACTGTAATTATACAAAACATTGTTTGAAATTCATATATATTTTTTGGTATTTGTGGTGTAAAATTTATTTTAATTAAGTTATATATTTTTCATCCAGGTTATAGGTATTTTCTATAGTGTGATGTTATAAAAAAAACACACTACTGTAGGTTGGGACTTTATGAGTGCTATTTATAACACTGATAAAGGGGACCCCCTTTAACTACACAGAGGACCACAATGAATTTTTAGCATTGTTAAAGGACTTTTTTGTGTTGTTAAATGGAATATATATAGTAGTGGTACCCTTATGTAGATGGAGTTCGTCTCTTATATAGTATTTGATCTTTACATAGTGGGGGATGATCCTTATTCAGCGTGGGAATGACCCTTATGCATTGGGTTTGTGACATTTACATGGGCACTTCCCATACATTGTATTTTAAAATAAACTTTGCACTGGTTTTTTATTTTGATTTTCCTAATTTTAGGTTGTTAGGGATTGAGTATTTGTAGTAATCCATTCTAATTTTCAATAATCCAGGGGAAGAAAATCCTTTTATTCTCATGGATACTTCATCCATAGTTATTTTATATCAAAGGTAGATGAATATTTCGATGGTGCGATGATTGTTCTGAAAGAAAGAAAAGTCGATGAGAGGAATAGATGATATGGTTGTGCAAGGGATATATGATGTTGGTTTGGGTTTTAGGTGGAGAAAGATGGATTTGAAACTATTTGACATTAATGAAGTTGGAGGCTAGCTTGCATGAGGAGTAGCCAATATTGTTGGGGTTGGTGTAGCAATGGTTTGTGCTAGAGTAATCCCTGTGCGTTGAAGGTGAATAGATTGGATATGGTTGGATTACAGGTTGAGAAACTATACACTAGATTCATCTCCATGCAGCCTCAGAGTCTTGGATATAATTTGATGGTTAAAGAAATCAGTACTATAAATGGATATTTTCTTCCTTCGATTTCTTTCCTCTTGAAAAAAATGTATTATATATGTTTTCTCAGTGTTTTTTTATTCTTCTCATGTTTCCTATTATTTTTTCATAGTGAATAACCCAAATCCCATTCCCCTTGAATGTAGGTGACTTTGAACAAATCATGTAAATCATAGTGTTTAATTACTACTTTCATTTACTTACTTTATATGTCTTTGTGTATTGTTGATGCATATTGATTATTTTCCCAAATTTTTTATTTAGGTATTCATTGAATTAAATTTCTATAATTTTTTTACATTCTCATTGATATTTAAATAATTTTCATATTCCTATATTGGAAATAAATTAAATTTATATTCTTTTTGGTTTTAAATAATAGTTCCCTTTTTAAACCATTTTTTATTTTTATTTTTTCACAAACCATCTCTAAAATCAATAATCCATTTTTCCATTGAATACAGACTTCCCCAAATCACAACCCACAACATACATTGATGTTTTTGATGAAGTTATTATCCCAAACGTGACTTCATCAAGGACATGATATATGGTAGATTTAATATTTCATTTTTTTGGTTCCACTTGAAGATATTCTTTTTGTGTATCTTGGAGAGTAGTCTCCTCTATGTAGGACTCTGATTTGGTGTCTCCATACTACAAAAT
The DNA here is from genome assembly GCA_963277665.1 of Viscum album. NCBI lineage: Eukaryota > Viridiplantae > Streptophyta > Magnoliopsida > Santalales > Viscaceae > Viscum > Viscum album. Next base: position 195,858,544 of record OY728135.1, on the reverse strand, counting down.
ATTTATGAATTATTGGGTGTAAAAAGAGGATTCAATTTGGATACATCAATTATCATAGTTATAACTTTTCAAATTTGGATTCATTTCTTGTGCAATCCCATTTTCCGTGGTGGTTAGGGAAAAATGATTTGGAATTCAAGGAAAAAATGGCGGAAAGAAATTTTGGAAGGTGTAGACTAGTGGGATTTGTTTTCCAAAGAGTGAGAGTGAATGGAATGGGGTGATTCAACATGTATAATGGGAAATGAGTTGTGATTTTTTTATAAAGTAGAGAGGGAGACATGCATGGAAGCAAAATTAAAAGAACATTTTTTGGAAAAAATAACATAGGAGAGAAAAACAACAAGCTTTGGTAAAATTTCCATGAATATTTTTTTGTTGAAAAATTTAGAATGCCAAAGAAAATTTGGAAATAAAAAATTATGCAAGACCACATGGTGTACTATTGGTCATCTTTTTTCCTTCCATTAACTCAATTAGTAAATTTCACAAACCCATATGCATATGCAGATCAATGGAGGTGATTGCAAGAAAAATAATTATACTAGGTAAAAACAGGGAACCAAATTTATTTCCTTAACACATAATGATTTAAAACACATACAATAACATCCTATTTATTGGTATAAAAACACATAGAAATCAAAAAATAAAAATAAAAACATTCTTTAGATTTGTAGCGGTAGTTTCCTCCCAAGAGCTACCCAAAATTGAAGTCATTTAGCCTCTATAACACTAGTAAATTCTATTGTTGGCATGAATAAAAAAATTATTATTTTTTCATACATAACATATGATTTATTTTATGGATAAAAAATGTGACATGTCTTAGAATGAAAAAATAGCTTAATAAATACTTAAATTATAACTTTAGATTATCTATATATTATTTCCAAAATTAAAAGCATAGACATTTACTAATAAATTAGAGGAACTGGGAGCACATGAGAGGACAAGAAAATATCCATGGTCCAACTATCTTAATTTACAAACCCAAATCAATATTTTTAGAAAAAACTTGATCTTCATACGACATTTATGTTGAAACTCAAGAATGGCTTGTTCAATATAGATGGATTGAAAAAATATTTATTCAAACTCTTCCACCATAGAAGAATGAGACCTATAATGTCTTTATATGAAGCCTCAAGGGAAGACACAATATCATTCATGTAATAATGAATTTACTTCATACCTTCACCACTTTCCATTTCATCCTACATTGATTAGAAAAATTAATTTACCATAGTAGTGATATGATAATAGGTGACTATATTCTAAATGCATGAAAAATAATGAATTGATACCTAATAAGTTTCCAAGCCATTGATCACATAAAAAATAATTGTTGATGAACCCACAATGTGGGAATGTTTGTTATAATATTCAAGTTTTGGTTTTGTAGGATGATATATGGTTAGGAGGTAGCTGGTGACCAAGAGGTTTGGAAACCCTGGACTGACCAATGCATTTTCTATGTACTCCACCAAGGTTGGTTTTCATCCTTTATGAAACCACCTTTCTTCCTTTATATAACTATTTATTTTATCAATCCACTAATTAAAAACATCAATACTCTTCAAATAAAAAATGGCCAGATTGAATAATTAGAAATACAATAATAATAAAGTTAATAATAATAGAAATCCAGTAGTATAAGGAGAACCAACCAACTTGCATTCATTTAAGATCTTATTACAGATTTCATTAGATGTACTAAACATGGTAAGAAGCGTCATATTAATATTATCTAATAACTGATCTTCTTTAGGAAGATCCCACTTGATAAAAGAAAAATGGGTTATATATAATACCAAGTTTGTTTTTAATAAAAAAAAATTAAAAATATATTCTTATAAATGAACCTTTGGAAAATATCCATGAATAGTTTTAATTCCTCTATTGTTCCATATGCATCATAAATTTTACCAATCATTGTTATGATAACACCAATATTGACTTCCATTTCACAGATTTCTCCAAAATGCAGCTCAAATAGCATACCAATGGGATACATGTAGCTTTTCATGATAACATTTCGTGCAAAGGGATACTTATCCAAACCCATGGTGACCCACCACCTTGTTTAAAATCATAATTTTTTTTAAATATATGCATTAAAAATTTCAAAATTCAAGGAGATCCATACCTTTTTAATCTATTAATTTCTTATTGATGTGAATACTATACAATATTGAATTCCAACATTGAAAATTTGATTAAACAAGGGTTCATGTATTCATCCTTCCAATAAAAATCAATATACAAACATCATTTATATCCTCTGTCCCTCTAGTGAAATGGATAGTCCAAATAACACTACAACATTTCTGCTAATGTTGGATATGATATTTTTATATCGGCACTCCTTAATTGATTGAAAGAGGATTTCTGAGCCTAGTCAAAAATGTCTTCACCCTCCCATCCCAAAAAAGAAGATTAATACAAGATCAAAAACCATTTTACATCGCACAAGTGTGGTTCAAAGCCTATCTTGAATACTAATAAGACATATGCCATTAAAAAATAAACTTTGTTTGTTACATAAAACCTTGTATACATGGTGTGAATGATAAGTATTACCCTAGGGAAAAACTATTCCATTTTCTTGGAGAAGGTGGAAACAAAGGGTGTTGGCATTTAAGCTATGGGTCCACCAGGAATGCGTGTCATCCCAACTAATACTAAAAATTTCCTCCTTAATCTCTTTCTCAAATAGATATTTGATATGGATCCACATAACAGTGTTGAGGAGATGTAGTTTGAGAATGGCTCTATGGGTTGCAGGATTAGTGATCTCACTTCTCCCTTCACTTTCTCAGCTACCTTCAACTGACCTCCCACCTGTATGCATCCATGCATCCATGCATCCATGAATCCATGAATCTATACATAAATGATTATTTTTTCATAAAAAATAAACATAAAATGGTAGTGACAGGGTTCCCATAGTGGCACCATCCCTCGAGTGACCAGAGAAAATCGATGTACCATAGGTTGTACGGGTAGTTTCTAGATCACCGCATCACATACGACTGCTCCACGCTGTTAACCAGAGATCTATTACAAGCATCCATGAAAAATGGATGGTTTCTCTAGCAATGTACACCAGCCTTAGAAAATGAGAGAGAGAGAGAGTGTGTGTGTGTGTACATTTTTAGACGATATTTTCACCGTTTCCTTCTAGTGCAGAACAACATCGTCTCCAATTAACCCTTTAGATGAATAATCTAGTACATCCCAAGGACGGGGACCCATGTTATATTATCTTTTCAGTCATCAGATCATTTCTTTAGGGCATTCCCCATATTTCAATTCATAGATGGTTTTCCCCTTTTGTGAGGAAAATCAAATCCCTGAGACAGATTGACTTTGGCTACGGTGATTGTGGAGAAACCATAAATCAAGAACTGTGGTGATAATAATAAATCTAGCTAACTTCATTGAAAAATTTGTGGTTTCCAATGACTATGATAGCTGTTATGACTCCACCGAACATAGTATCGAATTTTTCCAAAGTTTTCTCTAAATAAAATGAGCGATTTTGTTTCTCTGAGAACATCATGAATCTGGTGGTGTTTTATCTCAGTCCTCAACAATATTTTTTATAAAAAAATTAACCACTGGATGAAGAAGGTGGTACAGTTTTTTTTGCTGAAATATGTATTAGTAAATATCTATTCCATTTTAGAAAAACAAAATGTTATATTGCTATAATTCTTTTTTTAATACACTTATATTATAATAATTTTTCTGTAAATGTTGTATGCATATCATTTTCGAATTAAAAAAAATAAAATTTATCATATTTGAATTCAATGCAACCCATGTGGACAGAGGAAAATGAAATTTTTTTTCAACTATATTCTTGAATGTTCTTTTGGGTATTCCGTTGAATGTTCCACTAAAATTTTCATAATCAGTAATTTTTTTTATATATTTTACTATAAATATTAAAGGTTTGATGGAGTTGTTCTATTGTTCCCCACTGATGTTTCCACTGGAGGTTCCATTGGAACATCCACTAGAGGTTGCAATGGAACTTCCACTAGAGGTTTCTTTTGAACCTCCACTGAAACATCTACTTCAGTTCCACTATAATTTCTAGTGGAACATCCACTAGAACCTCCACCAGAGGTTCCACTAGATCCACTAGAAACTATTCTTCCAGTTTAAAGTTCCAAACTACCTAAGGAAAAATTAATTTTATTCTATACCATTTGAAGTTCCACTCATCTTCCAACCATGTATTGTTATTTGTGGAATGCCAAAAAAATATTTGAATTTAAATTTTTATAGGATTCAATAGTGAATTTTGTGCTATTTATTTTCAATGGAACATCCACCAGAGGTACCATTAGAACGTAATCTAGAACTTCCACTAAAACCTATTATAACTAATTACAATGAAAAGTTATATTAAGTAAAAATTCATGTTTTTATTTACCAGTGGAACTTCAATTAGAACCTCCATTATAACATATGGTGGACCTTCTAATAGAAATTCCACTGGAGGTTCTATTGGAACATACAATCATATTATACCTTCCAAACTTATAGTTTAATTTTTGTAATCCCCCAAAATATATTTTTATTGAAATTTTACAGGATTCAGAAGTGAATTTTGTGCTATTCTATAGCACGAAAACTTCCCCTAGAACTTCCACCAAAAAGAACATCCATCAAAACCTATTCTACCTAATTATAGTGAAAATATACCTTAAGTATAAAAACATGGTGTTATTTCCCAGTAGAACTTATGGTGGAAGTTATAGTGGAGATTTCAGTCATATTCTACCTTCCAAACCTATAATGTAATTTGGAGATTCTCCAAAAATTTATTTTTAGTGAATTTATATAGGATTCTATAGTGAATTTTGTGTTGTTCTATATCACTTGATCTTCTAATGTAATATATTCCATGTAATTACAGTGAAAAACTTCCTTATGTTAAAAATTGTACTGTTATTTCCTAGTAGAACTTGTATTAGAACTTCCATTCATATTCTACCTTTCAAACCTATTGTTTAATTTCTGGAATTCAAAAAAATATATTTGTAGTGAAATTTTATAGCATTAAAAAGTGAATTTTGTGTCATTCTATACATGGGAACTTCCACTGGAGGTTCCACTAGAGGTAACTTTCATAGAAACCAAATCAACCTAATTACTGTGTAGAGATACCATTAGTAATTAATCATGGTTTTATTTTCCCGTGAATCTTACATTGTAATTTTTGGAATCCCAAAAAAAAATTGTAGTGAAAATTTTATGGGCTTCATAAGTGAATTTCCTACCATTATTGTATAGTGGAACTTCCAATGGAGGTCCCACCAGAGGTTCCACTAGAACTTCCACAAGAACTCCAACCAGAGGTTCCACTAAAACATCCACTAGATCTTCCACTTGAAATTCCACTGGAGGTTCCACCGAAACATATAGTCCTTTTCAGTAGGGTGTGATGTTCTTTCCCAGAGGACTATCAATCGATCTTTCACCAAATGTTACAATCTTATTCTACCTTATATACTATAATTTTTGTATAAACACAATAAATTACCTTAGTTTTATTTGGAAGTGAAACTTTTACATCATTTAGAATGAAAATTTTCTATTCTTTCTGTCATATAGTATGTTTTGTGATTCTCAAGGAAAGGTCTTACTTTCAATTTTCAAGTGTTCATTTTAGGTCTAATAGTACATCCTTAAAATTATTGATATAAGAAATAGAACCAAAATTTATTGAAGTTTATGAAAATTATTTATAGAATACTCATTTTTAAAATATGTTTTATGTGTTTCAATCGAATATTATATCACCATCAGATTTTAAGAAATTTGACAGTTCTATTTTTTATGTTTTGGATAACTATGTTCCCTCAAAAAATGATTTCTTATTTGGTGGAGTGGAAAGATGTTACTCTGAATTTTATGTCCAATGGATATTTAGAATAAAAGAAGGTGAAATAGAAATGGAGTACTCATAATCTTTCCAGAAAACTAGGTAATCATTCTATATAGGGATATTTTGAACAGGTGTTAAGTTATTAACCCAAAAGGAAATCAAATCATCTCTTTTGGAAGATCTAATGGGAAATGAAAAAGTTGATCATGTTGACAGACAAACAGTTATATGTTTATAAACTTTTGTTATTGTGTTTTTACATATTATAGGTTCTTACTTGAGCTGGGCTTTTATCAATTATGTGGATACTTTGAGAGAAATGAGAACACTAAGGTGGTCTCATGAAATCCACCAACAGTTGATGAGATCTATTAAAGAATTTCACAAGAAGAGCACTAAGATTACAAGTTCTATTATCAGATTATTGGTATGTATTAATATTTATTTTCACTTCAAAGCATAATTTACTACTTATTGGGTTGTTATTGTTGTAGTATAGGTATTGTAGGAAAATAAGAATAGTTAAAGGAAATAAACATGATTCCAATCCAACATTCACAAAATAGAGCTTGTCATATTTTGATGATACTATAATAAATTAAAGATTAAAATAATCATAGCTAGTGAGGCATGTCTACCAATTAAAGTCTCAATTTAATGGTTTTCTTAACCCAGTGGTATGTAAAAATAAAACTATTATAGATTCAAAAACCAGAATAAATTTTTGAGGTGACAACAATAAGTAATGAAGCTATTGTTTCACAGTAAGAAAAGGTTAATGAGAAATAAGTCAAAATAAAAGTTATTCAAAAATAAAATTCAGTATTGAAAGGAAAAATATAGAAAATTGAAACAATTTTTAGAAAACAGGTAGAAAAAAATTTAAAAATTGAAGTTGTTGGATAGTAAAAAAACCAATAAAGAGGTAAGAAAAAAATAATATATCATTTTTTGGAGATAAAATGACCCATTATATAAAGGATGAAAATTAGAAAATGGGTAAAAATGATGCTAGGCTGTAGGAGGCAGATGAGGTGTAATAACTTGCTGAAAAAATCACACCTCTCCTGGACAGTAGTCAAGAAGAATAGAAAAGACTGACCCCTTATCTAATGGAGGAAAGCTGGACACAAGGTACCAATGAATATGGGATCTTGGAGGATGTAGATCATGTGTAAAAAGATATTGAAAAAACCACACCTCTCCATAATAGAAGCCAAGAAGAAGAGTTGGAATAAAAAACATGCTAAACCTGATCAATGATTTTAAATGTGAAGTAAAGAGTAAGGAAAAAAGAAACCAGATTTAGCATGTCTGTTTGAAAACTGAAACACAAGAAGAAGAACAACATATGCTCAAAAAAAACTAGTAGAAGATCCAACTCAGCTAGAAAAACCAGTGACATATCTAGTGTTTTAAAGAAAAGACCACATAAAAGGGATATTACCTAGCTGATAGTTATACCTAAATGGGGTAGGGAGAGTTAGTGACTCCAACAAAATACAAGTATCTTGAAAAGATTCTTCAGTTGGACCCATCCTGGTATGTTTTTAGGACCAAAAGGAATGAGTACCCTAGATTTAAAATATTTCTATTAAATCCCCAATCACTTTACATGTTTTCTTACAAATTACTATAATTATTATATAGTTAATATGCTTGAGAAGCTAAGAAAAATTTATATTCAATTATAATAGATGATATTTTTTTAGTTACACCATTACAAGTAGTAGGGTGAGTATTTTAGTAAACCAAGATTATTATAAACTAATATTCAATTAGTGTGACATGCTCCATTCCTTTTTAATGATATCATGTTACAGATTCTTATTTTTATATTATAAAAAAGAAGTGTGAAATGGGGAAGATAGTAGGATTATTCCTAGATAAATCAATGATGATTACAAGTTCTTCCATGGTGAGTGGAATATTCTCTATATATTTGTAGTTATAAATATATTAATTAATATTTTGTCTAAATTTATTAATTTTTATAGAATATAATATTTGGGAAAAACCAAAATTTAATCAAGATGTTGGTAAAGAAACTAGTAAAGGAAGAAATGTAGTTAAATAGAAAATTCTTCATCCCCATCAACATAGAAAATACACATCGAACATTTCTTGTTTTTGTTATTGAGAGAAAATATTTCAGCCACTATTACTCCATGAAGCCTTAGATGCATGGTTCTAGATATGATTTTTATCAAAATAATTTTTTAAAAATGGAAAATGTTATCTTATTTGAAATAAATTCAATTTTAATATAAAATAAATGTCTGAATAATTTTTTTACAACTTTCGAAAAACATTTATAAAAAAAACATCACAAAATGAAGCCCTGAATACTGGGACAATACTGATTTTGTGCTGTCATTCCTTGTGACATATACTCCTCAACAGGGGGATATGACCTTGGATTGTGGAATAATCATTTTTGATCTAATAGAGAATTTGAAAACAGATAAAGATATATAACAAGAAGATAGAACGAGATGAAATTGTTGACCAGTGGATTTATTTGGAACATTTCGTCCTTACTAACCCAACATACAACAAAACATAAACCTCATTTAAAATCAAGAGTTTCCTCTTGGAAATAGTGCCACCAACATCAACCTAAATAGTTAAACAGTCCAGTAAAATGGTTGTGACATCAAAGTGGATTTGAAATTGTTCTATAGTTCTTAATAATTTATACAACCCATTTTTATGGATATTACTAGAAATTTCATTTGAAAGTTTTCATGTTTTTAAACATTTATAATTCCCAGTTTTATCGCTGTTATTGGAAACTACATTTGAATGTTTTTAGGTTTTTAAACATTCATATAGCCTAGTTTTATTGCTGTTTCTTAGTTTGGGTGGTGGTATAAATATATTTGGAATTATATAATGTGATTATATAAGTTTTTTCTGGAGTATTTTTAGGAATAATCTCTTTTCTAATGATTTACATGATTCTATTTAGGTTAGAAATATTCTAGTTAAATAGATGTTCAGTAATGTTTGTTTTAGTTTCCATGGTAGATTCTGATTGTTGTATGTGGAATGTAATTGTTTCATTGGGGGATTTGTTTCAATGACGAGTATTCAATCGTCCATAGATGACTGATCATAGATTTTCTAATTGTAGTTTGTAAATTGATACTAATGGTGGTTTGTTTTTTTTGGTATAAATATTTCATTATTATTTATTATTTTTTCATAATTTTTTTGGCTATTGGGTGATGGATATTTCATCACAATAACACTATTGGATACTATATTTCTATTTTACTGGTTCAATGTCATTGTATTGATGATTTACCAGTTGAAATACTGAAATTTAAGTACTAATAATGAGGTTATATTTGTTTTATATATGTATTATATTGATTTTATATAATGTTGAAGGGAATATTATGTAATTATTAGGGGAATTATTTTGTATTGGTAATTTTAATGGGTTATATTTGGTTTTAAAAATTAAAATTGGATATATTTGTTTTTGGGAATTGAAATTGGTTATTTCAATCTGGTATTATATGGTTTTGGTAATTATAATGGGAACATTCTATGATTTTGAGGGGAATTATTTGCTTATAAGGGGATTTTTTTTATTTTTCTTCTATATTTGGTATTGGTAATTGCAATGAGTTATATTTGGTTTTGATAATTACAATTGGTATTTGTAATATGGTATTATTTGTTTTTGGTAATTAAAATGTGAATATTATGTTCTTATGAGGGGAATTATTTTCTTTTTAGGGTAATGATTTGGTTTTTCTCTTATAATTGTGTTTTTTAATTATAATGAGTTATATTTGGTTTTGGTAATTTCAATGGGTTATATTTGGTTTTGGTAATTACAATGGAAATATTATGTGCTTCTGAGGAGAATTATTTTTTTCTGAGGGTAATTATTATTTTTCTATTATATTTTGTTTTGGTGAATATAATGGGTTATATTTGGTTCTTTTAATTACAATGGGTTATATTTGGTTTATGTTATTTCAATTGATAATTACAATATGTTCCTATTTGATTTAGTAATTGTAATGGAAATATTATGTTTTTCTGAGGGGAATTATTTTCTTCTAAGGGGAATTACTTGGTTTTGATGTTATATTTTGTTTTGGTAATTACAATTGGTAATTGGAGGAACTGTTATGTTTATAGTTTGTGTACAACAAATATGATCTTCACTACTGTCACTTTCATTGTTTTATACAACACAAATGCATAAAACACAATTAGAATTTCTTGAAATGGTATCCCAATCCCATTCCATTATAACCATAAGTGGACTATTAAATTGTGTATCCTATAAATGATTAAATATAGTCATTACAATTTTAAATATCCTTCACATGGCCAAAATTCAACTCAAAAAACAACTGTTATCCAATGTTTTCTACACTCCTCATCCTCTTACAATGCTATGTCCGTCTACCTCTAAATCCGAAGTTCAAAATTCGTTGAAAATTATTCATACTGCTGAATGATTAAATACTAGAAATATATTCTTTTTAAATACTAAATTTTTATAAAGATGATTTAATTTAACATTTTAAAATATATAAACTATTCTAAAAAACCTAGAAAAATTTGTTTATTGGGAAAATAAAACAAGAGAAACACCTAGTGGAACTTTTTATAAATATATTATTGTTAAATATCATTAAAAAAAATATGAATTGAAGCGGTTTCATAAATAATATAAAAATTTATTAATTTTTCATTTTAAATTTTATAAACACTTCGAAATTGAATTTATTTTCCACTAAAGGTTCCCGTAGATTTTCCAGTGCAAGAAACACCAGAATAGTGGAACATCCATTGGAATAGTGGAACATCTAGTGGAAGTTCAAGTGGAACATCCATAGGAAATTCAGAACATCCACTATAAATAACTAGTGTAAAATCCTTAATGAAACCATAATGTATATTTATTTCAAAAAAAAATCAACTGAAAACATTAGAAAATGATATTGGATAGATTTACCAAAACAATAATAGTAAACCGACTTCAAATATAATCTCCAATACCTTCACATGATACAATATATATTCATGGATATACAATTATTCTGAATTTACCAATAAATAGTAAAATTACTTCAAATATAATATGAAATACCTTCATCAGTATCTATTATAAGTAGAACCAAAATAGAAAATCCAAACCAAGATACAACTTTAACGATTCACACTATGTGGAAACCCACTGAAAATGCCCTAATCCCTCAGACGGCCTATAATCATTAAGACCTTTCCCAGTGGATCCCAAAGAACAAAAATGCCAAACTATTCTACGATGAAATTGATTGAGATGAAACCTACTTCTATGTAACTCACTAAAAATTTCAAACCATCATGAAATCCTAGAAAAACCCACTAAAAATTAATGGAGATGACCCACTTCATGTGATTCCTCATTTTGTACACATGCCTCATTTTTCATGAGGAAAAATTGTCATCCCGTAAATCAAAAAATAAGATACTACCACTAGTAAAAATGAACACAAGTTAATATCTCATCCCATCACCAGATAATCCTATAGAAAAGGGAATCAAAGAAAATACACAACGCTTCTGGTTCTTTTCCTAAGTCCTTTAATTATATACATTAGCATAGAGGGGTTAATAAATATTAGCTACAGAAGGGGATTCTTATATTTTTGGGCGCATCTTAGAGGGTTTTATACGTGGTGTGTATTCCTTTCAAACCTGGCTGGATCCTCTTACATTAGAGCATGAATTCACTTGACATCCTACTTTCTAACATACATGGTCTCTCTCTAACCATACATTCACCAATTTTATTTTGTATACATGTTTTTGATTTTTTTTAAAAACAAGTTTTTGTCAATATATTTTAAATAAAAGTTAAAGGCATGGTGTGACTTCACGCCTTTGGATTTTTTTTCACGTAGGAAAAATATGTATTGAACTTGAAAAACTTTCTGGAAATTACATTAAGGGACCAAATGTCTTTAGTCTTACTATAAATTAAAATTAATTTAATAAACTCCTAGCAATGGCATTAAGGCTCTTAATGCCTTTGAATTTTTTTTATTTTTCATACAAGCCAAAAATTATTATTGAATAAGTGGGGTATCATAGGAAATTTTACATGGTCCACATCATTGTCAACATAACTTTTCAACATCTGTATCAGCTAGAGATGGTTCTTGAGTTGGAACCTCCTCACCATGGGTAGAAACATCATCTTTCTAAGGTGGATGATCAAGGATACTGTCATGTAAAATAAGATACAATATCATCATGTCCCACACTATAGCATGGTATGTGGACTAACTAAATACCTCACCCTCCTCTAGATCAAATATTTCGATAATATGGTGTTGTTTATTGTGATCTAAATATATTTAAATTGAATAAAAAATGTAGAACAAACAAACTGATGTAAATATATTGACCCACCATATCCTAATGCCTTCTATTTTATGGACTAAGATATTGTATAAACATTAATCTATACCATTTGTAACAACTAGACAAAAAGGGGACCATGTAATCGGTGGGAGACACAACCACCACAACCTCTATCCAACCTTTAATAGGCTAGGGGTTAGTGACTATCAGTGAGAATACATAATGTAAATGTGATGATTTTTGTGTAGTGTACCTATATGCATGCACTTAACCATATCTATGAAACAATCTAGATGTATAATAATAAAATATAATAACATATAGAGTAAACCATAAATGAAATTACTCTCGGAAATACGTCAGATATGAAATAAAACTAACAAAGTGTAAAGGGGAAAAAAACACGCCCAAATAGATATGAAGTCCCAACCAGAAAAAAATGGAATAGAAAAAATCTGAGAGAGCCCAACTGCTAATCTCCAATCACCAAACACCATAAGATGTTAATAATCCTAAGAATCCCTAATCTACAAAAAAAATAACCTTTGATCTATCCATATTTTGTACAAGACAAAACACATACCAAAAAATACAATGCAAATGTGAGTATATTCATAAATAGCAGGACACCTTGAAAACCTAAAGGGGAGAAATAAATAGATACAACAAAAGTTTTCAAATCAACCTAATAAATATGGAAAACAAATCCAATAACACACACAATATATATATATACACTTGAAGAAACTCAAACAAGAGAGAAAAAGATCTCTAACTCATAACCCTACCCAGGATGATAAGTCTTTCTATAGATCCAAAGGTCCATAGTCAATGCCCAACATATTGAATGTATATTTGAGAATGTCATGACCCAATTCAGAATTTCCAAAGACAAAACTATCCTAAAGCCATCTCCAATAGGCCATTGGATAGTGGCTAGTATCAAGAAGGCATATCACACACATGGGAGACATTAGCCTAAAGTACTTGTACAGATGATCATATCCCCAAGACCATACAATGTTGAATTGTAAAAGACTGATAACAGTGCATTCCTAAATCTATAATACCATAATCAGAGTACAATGAAAACACTAAAGGGGCCAAATACAAGACCACCAAAAACTGGAATGTTATGTATGACATGTTCAGAATGAGGGGACTACTGGCAAATGTTACACTGGTATACACCTCGGTCGGTCTAGCCCAAACTACGATCCGCCTACTCCTGGTCCTCCAAAGACTCCATAGAAAGGTCCATCATCTATATTAGACAGGACATATTTGGGAAGAAACCATGCAACAGTGAGTATAACAATACCTAGTATGACACCTTGAAATAACCAAACATAAAGCATTAAGAGTATTCGTCTCATCATAGGACTAATAACCTATCAGAAATATCATATCTCGGTACATAGAAATGGGATAAATGCTTAGGGCTCACTTATGGGATACCCGACCATACTAAAAACATCATCCTAGATAGGGGATCGATGATTGTGTAAATATTGGTCATTCAAATTCCAAAAACCCCCATCTAAGGAAACACGAATGAATGGAGGATCACTCTAGGCCTCTATGAGGGATAAATACTACAAGCCACTAAGATATCCATCAAAGTGGACTGAGATAATTCACTCCATAGTAAGGGATATCTCCCAATACACACTAATCATCAAGAAGATTCATAGGGGGAACCCTCAATGATGGGAATGTGATGTCTCACCAATCCCTCATAGGTTTTTACAAAGGAAACACACTCAACAGATACTGGTCTATGTAAGATCACACAAGCTCACTACAAAGCATAACTAAGAAGAAAGAGGATTCCTATCCTCAAAGGAGTACTCGACATGTTCTTATACATATATGACATTTATCACTAATCTTGGTACATTCCATGTATATTGCGCACACTATATTCACTTTTCCTAATTACATGGTGTTTCCCAAGAGTACAAAATATGTATAAGTCACTCTGGAACTTGGTGTTTCAGTCTGTCCATTCCCATATACACTGATTCGTTCCATAGTACTTGGTCATGTGAGGGTATGTAGATCTTCCCCTATACTCTAGACTACCAATGTACTACCTAAGTACACGGCATGTGGGTCCATGTGTACACTTGGGCATGTACCCCCTATACACACCAATTTGGTTAGTTAAGAGTCACATGAAGTATGGAACACATCACATGATATGTGATACTTATCTCTAAGAAGAAACCCTATCGCCACACAAAATAGACTAGATGGAATGGGTTCTTTCAGACTTCACATAGTGTAGTCATGTTTTTAATATATCCCACAGAAAGACTTAACATGTCTTCATCCATGACCCTCAAATCACTGATTCTGCCCCAGATCACATCGTATGTTGTAGATCTGTGGTTGATCGAACCTTCACGCTATCAATAGCTAGAAACCGGATGTATCCGGTGCTCAAGAAACACACACCTATTTTCTTCATCCCTATCACATGCCAAAACCATGAATAAAATATCTCAATCCATATGTATATATGATTCCATAGTCTTACACTAGAACCGTAGAGTCAGATATCTATTCCAAACATTCAATAGTGATCATTTTCACCCAAGACCAAATGCGCAATGATCATTCACTGGTTATTCATTGAATTATAGGAAAAAAATAAATTCCAACGATGGGTGTACATAGAATGGGGAGAGAAAACCATAAACCATAAACCCATGGAATAAACCTCATAATTTTTTCATTTTGGACTTGATCCATTTTTATTGGTAATATAGATAAAAACGGTTTAAATTCAATGAATAATAAAATAATAATTAACCCAAATCTTGTAAACAAACCCATACCTGCATATCAATTGATGCACTAATCAATTTGTTGATATATTGATTCAAATTCATCATGGAACAAGAAAATGAAGATAAATTCAAAAATAAAATGTCATACTTTAAGATGGAATGATCATTGGTGAAGAAAGAATCCACATTATTGTCGTTGGCGTGATCCTCAAACTGTATTGGTGCACTATCCTCGTTTTGATCTGATCTAACATCATCTATCAAGAACATTCTCCTACAATGGTCTATAGAAATCCATCGTTTAGAAACCAACCCTGATATTTTTATTATAATGGCATATTTAAAAAATAAAAAGGGTCGCTTCATTGATGAAATAAAAAAATTAATTACTTTTTATTAATTACATCATTATGACCTTTTCACATATTCCCAAGCCCAATCAATATTTTGGCTCACCTAGGGTAAGGTCCATGCTATGAAATCAAAAGTGGTATCTTATTTTAGATCAAAGACTCCATTTGGGAGTTATTCCTCTTTTTAAGGAAAACTATGCCTGTTTGATATTAAATATATTTGATATATTTCAAAAATTTATTCTGGACTCAATGAGCCTTGGAATTACTTGTCATCTTAACCCTCGACTATAGAAATATTTCTATAATTATTCCAAATGGATTTAGGGAAAACATTGTGACATTATGTTATTCCATCCTTTGAGGATTTTCATCCTCAAAAAGAAAAAAGAAAACAAAAGTGTGGGGATACTCATCTCTCAACTAGGTCTCCCATTACCACGAGCTTCCTCGATAGTTTTTTGTGCTAAAAAAACATATACCCAATAAAAAACCTGTAGAAAAAGGGTATTTATCCTACCAGTACTTAACACCGCCAGATCCTTGAAAAAGGAAACTCCACTTTCACGGACTAGGCTACCCAGGTCAATATCATACAATGATTTGTCCACATACCATACTAGAAGCGATATGTAGAGAACACTGAGAAACCAAAACTACTATGTCCATAGGGTTAAGTAGTACACCACCTTGCTAACCCGACATACTAGCAAGAAATGAAATGGCATAATATTTCTCGAGATATTGTACCACCTTGGCTAGGAATCCATAAATTTCCAATTCCAAAGGTCTCCATCATCAACCCACTAAGGACTCTTAACTTTTAATGGGATATTATCATCCTCTTATGGATGAAATTCACACCTTAAAACCACCACTATCACCCTAAATAGGACTCCATCCCTCTTACACCCATGATCTGACCATTATTAAAGTTCCCTAAAAGGCCCGTCATACATTCCCTAAAAAAGGTACTACTTTGGTGGTGGAGTGGTAATCATCATGATACACAAACACCACCAATGGTAGATAATCCTCCAAGAAATGGCTCAAAAACAAAAATCAAACTTGAAAATGCCCACTAAAATCTAAATGGTTTAATTTTACTTAGAGAACTAGATAGGGTAAAACACTAATCCTAACAATAAACGAGTCCCTAAAGGCTTTCGATATACTCTCCCAAATCATGTCATGATGTAAGAAGCACAATCTTCAATGATAATTGAAGAAATCCCATGAAGCCAAACTATCTTCTGCATGCATAGGTGTCCAAAGAACTCGACATAAATCTATTTTTCATCACCCAATGATCGAAAAAACAACAAGATATTTAAGTCCAAAACATACTATAACTCCCATGTACATCCAATCAATTCTAATAGATCTCAGTATATCCTCATGTCTAATAGATGTACTATTAAGGTAAAAAAACTCCATAAAACCTCCTCTTTAATCATGACCAGAAACACCATCCATCACTAGAAAAGAATTTCATGATTTCCTCCTTTAATGAATCAAATAGGAATGTATCCAATAGGAATCTGGTCATGCTACACCTCTAAATAGATATCCCTTGGTCAGACCTCCTTGGATTTCAGAAGAAGAGGAAGGTAACAACTATCATCTAGAGGTAAACCAAACTATCCTCATGTGTCTTGATTTCTCCATTTGTATGATGATTATATAAAGATTCCATGAAAGAAGACAACTATGAAATAATCTATAAAGGTTAAAGGATCTAGTCCATATGTCTCACAATTTTGATGTGGTGTAAAACTTTCCAAAGGGTATCACAATAAATTCAAAATAACCAAGATGGATTTGGAAACCCACTTCTAATATATCTTTCTCTAAAACTAGAGTTAGTGATAAAGTATCTCAAGGTCAAACCTTGAGAATCAATTCACCCCAAACCAATGGTTGAAGTATCCATCAATTCTCAAGAGCGGATACTTTCCCTCACGTCATTTGATCCAAGTGACCCCAATCCACACTAATCCTCAAGAACTCATCCCCCTCATAAGAAAGAAAATATGGGATTCCTAGGTGAAAATAATGGATCTTAAAAAACCACATTCTATGCCAAATCCTAACAACACCTTCATCTTATTAAGATCAACAGATTCCCTATGATGTGCTATCAAAAAAATCATGTCTATCCTTAGTACCGGTCATTACAAAAACCTAAATCTAAGTGTAATTGATAACCCAAAAAATTCCTAGGGATGTAATAAACCTACTATACCACAACTATAGGGAAAAAATTACATAGTTTCTACCTCTATAAATGTATCACTAACTAAATGATGAGAATTCATTCGTAAGATCCTACACATGATCTCATCTTGCTCTGCCTAGAATCACTCCTTTTTGAAGGATAAAAACTATATCCTACAAGCCATAACCACTTATATACTCACTACAAGTAAAAAAAAATATAATGTATAATAGGAAACTAGTCCATATTGTGGAAATCATCATAGGGTATCACCACCACTATGAAGATATTCCAGGTTAAGCTCCCCCTCTCCTCCCAGAGTCAGGTCACAGTGTTGGTAGAAGTGTGTAATCATTGATCATCTCTACCGGTGACTCCAACACAATGGTTGAGAAAAAGGGCTCCACTGATATCACTAGGTCCCAAATAGGGGATACACAGATGGAAAATTGGCTGATGACTATGTGTGAAAACTTCAACTGGGGTAATGAAAACACATGTCATACCTTGAGTTACACTAGAGGACTCCATGATCACCTACTGCTCGATAATCATCCTTTCCCTCTCCAGTATTTTTTCCTAAACAAAAGCTTGATTCCAAAACTTTGTACAACAAGTAACTAAAAAAAACCAATTCCTTGGAAGTCATCCTCCAATCCTCGACACTATCTGCTTTAGGTGGTACTGACTCGCCCACATGGTTTTGGACTACGTCTCAAGAACACATCTTGGTGGGGGAATTTTACCAGTTAATTTCATATCCAAAGTGACCATAAAAATCAATAACCCAGGGATCTACTGATGCCTCATATCTCCCTGTAAAATATCTCAAACAAAAGAGGAAAAGTGTGGCTCATATCTATGTCTTTTGGTACAACAAAAAGAGTCAACGGGACATAGAACGTACCTAGAAACACTCATATAGACCCTTGGAAAATATCATATAGTGTCTACAACTATCCAAGAGCCTAAACTCTAACTTCTTAAGCCCAAAATGATCCACTTGGGAGTGTGGTGGTATAATTAAAAAAAGCACCAAACACCTCCTCCCACTCCCCAAACCATCCAATATATTCACCACCTTGTGAACCTCCAAGCTCTATCCACTACAAACCTCCTTGCCTAGATGTATTTGTTCATACAAAAAATAAATATTTATTTAATAAATTCCTAGAAATGGTAATAAGGAACTCAATGTATATGAATTTTTTTCACACAAGCCTCAAACGATTGTGGAACAAGTGAGGTATCATGGGTAGTTTTACAAGTTCAACATCATTTTCATTGCGACATGTCAACATATGAACCAGCTAGAGATGTTCTTGAGTAGGAAAATCTTCTCTATGAGAAGTAACATCATCTCATTTAGGTAGATGATCAAATATACTTTCATGTAAAACATGATATGATAGCATCAAGTCCCATGCTGTAGTGTGGTATGCTGTTTCAATAAATATCTCACCCTCCTCTAGATCAAATATGTGGATAATATTCTATAGTCGAGTTTTCTATAAAGATATTAAAATTTAATTAAATAATTTACAACAAATAAACTAAGGAAAAGTTCTTGGTCCACCAAATCATGAATCTCTCTATAATGTGGTATAAGATATGATATAATCTTTAATCTATACCATGGGTAATGATTGAAAATACCTAGTCCTACCTAACTGGATGTTGACATAGCCACCAAAACCTTAAGCCTACCTCTAATAGGATAGGGGTAGGTGATAATTACTGAGAATACATTATGAAAATGTGATGCCTTTGTCTAGTGTACCTATACGCACACCCCAAACCATCTCTATGAAATTATGTAGAGGTTTAACAATAAAATATAATGACATATAGAGTAAAACATTCATGCAATACCTCTAGGAAATACATCATAATATGATATAATACTACCAAAATGTAGTGTAAAAAAACATGTAGAAATAGATATGAAGTCCCAACCAGAAAAAAACTATAATACATAATAGCTGAGAGAGCCTGACACCTAATCTCACGGCCCCAAAAACTATACACAATTCACACAATAAAGTATCCCAAAACTCCAGTGAATTCACTACTGATATATCCATTATCTGCATAAGACACAACACATATGGAAAATCCAATCTAGGGGTGATTAGATTAATACCTAACAGGACGCCCAGAAAAACTAAAGTGGAGTGATAAAGAGATACAACCAAAGTAGTCATCTCAATAAAAGAAATAGGGAAACCAAATCCAATAATATATATATATATATATATACTCAAAATAAACTCAAACAAGAGAGAAAAGGGATCTCCAACACATAACCCAACCTTGGATGACGAGTTTTCGTATAGCTCCAAATGTCCATAGTCGATTCCCAACATCTTGAATGTCTCTTTGAGAATTTAATGACCGATTATATGGGGCTAGAGATACAACTACCCCAACCCCACCTCCAACCGGGAAGGGGATAGAGACTAGTGCCAATAAGGCATATCATACACATGAGATACATTAGCCCAATGTACTTGTACACACACTAACATATCAAAGCTAATAAAATGATGAAATATAAAAGACTGATAATAATGCATGAATGGATCTATAATCCCACAATTAGAGTATGATATAAAGTAATGTAAAACATGAAAGGGGACAAATACAAGCCCACCCAAAATTGGAAAGTAAAGTCTAAGCTGCTTAGAAGTCGGGACTTCTGTAAAATGTAACATCTATATACACCACAGTCTGTCTAGACCAAACTAAGATCCACCCTCTCTTGGTCCTTCATTTACTCCGTAGAAAGGCCTATCTTCTAAATTTGACATGATATTTGTGTGAATAACTCATTAAAGGGTGAGTATAATAATACCCAATATGACACCCCAAAATAACCAAACACAATGCATCTAGAGTTTTCATCTCATTAAAAGATATGTCAATTATAAAATGATACATATAGTAAAACATCCAGTTATACTCATAAAAGACTCCATGTCTCAAAGGTGTCAACCAATATCTCTCATAGTTCCACTATGAGGATTTAAGGCAACACTCGTCTAAAATATCTCACTCCACGAGCACTACCATCACTGATGGAACACAATTAAGAAATATCACTCATTGGGTGTCACTAAGATGATGAATCACCCTATTCATCCCATATGTCACACTCCTCCGTTCAAACCATGAAGAAGAACACATAAAAATGAGAGGTTTCATCTAAGATACACACTCCATTAGACTAATACCTCATCAAAAATATTAGATCTTGATACATAGATAGGGGGTAAACGACCAGGGCTCTCTTGGGGGATACCCAATCCTACTTGAAACTTGCTACCATATAGAGGACAAATTCTTGTGTAAATATTGGTCACAGAAATTCTAATGATCCCATCTTAGGAAACACAAAGGTAATGAGGATTTCTCTAGGACTCTTGGAGGGATAAATGATCGAACCCACATAGATATCTATCAAACCAGACTGAGTCAACTCAGTCCCAAGTAAAGGATCTTACCTACACTACAATGATCATCAAGAAGCTGTAGTGGGGGCTACCTCTATGATGGAAACAAGATTCCACACCGAAACCTCATAGGAATAGACCAAGGGAACATACTCAATTGATATGGGTCCATAGAATCTCACAAAAGAACAATATAAAGAAAAAATGAGAAGAAATAAGAATCCAACCTACCCTCAAAGAAGTACACAATGTATCCCTATGGGCACACAACATGTCTCAATAAGTTTGGTACTGGCCATGTGTCTCACTCACACAATATGTACTTTTAATCCTGATACTACGTGTCCTAGGAGTAAACGACATGCAAATGTAGTTGTGGAACTCAGTGGGTTACGTTGCCCATGCCTGGGTACATCAGGCTACGCCCATGTACTTGGTCTTTTATGAGTGCACGAATTTTTCCATGTGCTCCAGCCAACCCATGTACATTCTAAGTACAAGGTATGTGGGGCCACATGGCCACCTGGGTGTATACCCCTTGTACACACTAAGCTCGTCAGTTAATAGTAACATGACATGTGACACGTGTCACATAGTGTGTGATAGTCATCTTTGTGTAGAAAATATAGTGCCACAAGAAATAGAATACAGATTGTATATTCTTTCAGACTACATGCCGTGTAGTTAGGTTTCTAACAGAACCTATGGAAAGACTTCACACATTTTCATCAGTGACCCCAAAATCAAAAACTCTACCCTGAATCTCACCACATGTAATAGATCTAAGGATGAACAAACTTTCAATCCATTGACATCCTGAATATGTCCATATCCAATGCTATATAAACCCATGCCTCCACGCTTCAACCCAGTAACACACAAAACCAAGAAGAAAAAATCTAAATCCATCTGTGGATCTGCTACCATAGTTTCAAACCACAACCATAACATCGAATATCTATTCCAAACCTGTGGTAGTGATTTATTATGCCACATAACATATTCCCATTGATAGTTCACTAGGTATTCATCAAATTGTAGGGAAACAATTATAGTGACAAACACATGTAGAATGGGGAGAGAAAACTATAAACCTGAAATGTGAGGAAAAAAACATAGCCTCTATTTATTATTTCATTGATCAATTTCCATTGTAAATGAAAATGACAATGGTTAAAAATAAAATAAATAATAAATAATAATTTTCTCCCCACAAATAAACCCATACCTACAAGTGATCGACCCACAAATCTCATTTTTGTTTGGTTGATTCATGTCTGTAATAGCATAAGAAAACATGGACAAATTAAAAAAATCATATTTCCTAATTTTATATGGATAAATCACTAATGAAGATTGAATTCACATTGTTGTTATTGGCAAGATCATCGAGATGTGTTAACACACGATCCTCGATATGATCTTATCTGATGTCGTCCATCAGGAATTATCTACTCCAACAGTCCTCTATGTCTCTAGGGTTTAGTGGAAAACCATTATATTAGTGTCATAATATTATATTTATATAGGGAATAATTTCAATGCATTAACGAAATAATGAAAATTAATTAATTAATTTTATTTTATTAATTGCATCCATGATTACTTTTTAACAAACTCCCAAATCCAACCAAGACAATGTCTTGCCTATGGAAAATTCCATGTTCTGAACTAATTGGAGGTCTCCTATTACTGATCCAAGAATTCATTTTGGAGTGATTCCACATTTTTTCAGGGAAAATGTGCACTGGTGATAATAATTTTTTTCAATATATTTCAAAATTTTATTTGAGGCTCACTGAGCCTCAGAATCACACGCCGTCTCAACACCCGACTCCAGAAATATTCCTAAAAAGATTCCAAAGTCCTACAAAAAAGGGACATTATTTTTTTACCTCCTTTAAGGATTTTCATCCTCTAAATGCACAAAGTAAACAAAGGGACAAGGATACTAAGCTTCCAACTGTAACGCCCCGACCCCAGTTACCCAGAGTCGGTGCATTATTACGTAACATTGGCATGATCACAAGAAAGATCAAATCTCGAAAGACCGATTGGTTTAGTAGCCTTGGAAACACTAGATATATTCATAAGTTTTACATTACATCATAAAATGAAAAACTACTACAACAACATAATGTTTCCACAGTCCACACTATAATCCCCTCATAATATCCCTGCAGGTCATTCATAACTTACATCTTCACTTCCTGGGAAAAATAAAACATAGAAAAGGGGTGAGCTCAAATGCCCAGTAAGGATAACAATATAACGGAAACTTTCAAAAATAAGAATAAACATTTAAGGTAATCTATAACTAAAACAAAAGCCTTTTAAACATGAACTTTCAACATGGTATGGCATAAATAAAATGAAGTAATGCCATTTACTTATTCACATGGATATTCTACTAATCGAATAATCACATGCAAAAATCAATAACCACTTTCATAATGTTGGAATGCATAATGCCAGACTATCATAACCACATAGCCAAGGCCTCGTGCCAAGACTACAAATAAAATTTTGTCAAGGCCTTGTGCCAAGACACTAGTTTGTCTCATGAGACCTACCGATGCATCGAGGAGCAATAGCGGGCTCCACCCATCACTTACTATGTCCAATGCATTCCCATATGAAAAGGTTTAAACATAACATAAACATTCGTATTAAAACTAGCATACGAAATGTCAATAATTTCACCATAAACTATGAATGGTATAAAAATAGCACATCCACAGTCAAATATATCACAAAACCTTCAATACAATATAGAAGTTTTGTATCATAATAAATCAACTTCAAATAATCTTAAAATCCATCAAAGGATGTTGACATAGATGAAATCAAAATTCTTTTTAAAGAAATATCTCCTTTAATTTTGAAATCATTTAAGATCCATATAAAATAAAACATTTTCTTTGAAAATATTCTCATAAGATTGTAAGGGAAGCTTTGAGGATTTTATAACGGCGGAAAATAGCCGCACCCGCCGTATAAGTTAAAAAAAACATTCTTACCTTAATTCTGTCGAAAAGGTTAAAAAGGACCTTGTTTTGAAAACGACGGAAAGATTACTTTATAAACCTCTTATAAAAAGTCAAACAAGGGTATAAATGACTTTAACCCATATTCTTTTAAATAGTAAACTTGTTTTGAAATACATTTTTAAGAAACATGGATGTGGATGATAAAGAGATCCCAGTAGATTATAAACAACCTCGGATAATGATGAGATTGTGAAATAACCCTTACCTTGTACTTTTCCTTGGTTGGGGTAGGTTAAACTCCTGTATAATGGTGAAATAATTGTTATTAAATTATAAAAGAGTCATATATATTAATATGATATCATATATGATCTTTTAACATTGATTTGTTAATAATATCTTAGTATTATCGTTGTTTTGGGTGTTAATGTACTTGTTTTCTTTCATATGTTTTGTTACGTAAGACATGTTTGTAAAGGATGGGTTGTATATTATTCATATCCAGAATGATATAAAGTCCTTAAACATCATTTTTAAATCATCAAATGATAATTATACTTTAATGGTTACGATGGAGAATGAATCTCATCGCGTTCGTGGAGACGGTAGTCCGTACGTACGCACGAGCGACAATATCATTCTTTTGATATTAAAATAATATATAAATGCATGGTATATCATATATACAGAATCATTAACATGTTATATTTATTATTTACATGAGTTACACATCATTATTATACCCATCCAAATAATAATGTATTGAATAACAATTACACCACGACGTGGAGACGGTAAGCCGTACGTACGCACGTATGGTGACATGTTATTCAAAGGGTGGATAGAATACTGAATATGGTTGTACCATATTTATAATAACATCACAGTGTATAAATGATACTGGAGTTATTATTTTAGAATGGTAACAACAAAGGAAGAAGAAGTGGAAGAAGAAATGAACTTGGAAAAGGGGTGGTGAAAACATTACCTCTTCTTCGGGTTCTTCCTTTTGATTTGATCAAAAGGGCTCCTTATGTTGGCTTTATGATCAAACTAAGGCCCCTAGGTTGTAGTGAGGGATGTTGGGAGAGTATTTGGGCAGAGTTTGGCCGAACCAAAAGGCTTTATAGGTGTGAAGAAATGAGAAGGAGGAGTGCCTTTTTATAAGAGGGGTGAGGGGCACCTTTGGAAAGGCTAGAAATATTAATTTATAATAAATTAATATTCGGTTTCTAATAGCTCCAAAGTTGACTATTCAAAGTTTAAGGTGGGTATAGGTCGAAAAAAACTCAACCAATAGGATTTAGACAGGTTTGAGTACTTATATTAACCTTATCTTTAAGTATTAACTGTAAGTTAATTAGTTTCACTTTTACAATGTCTCCTTGTATTTTTATATTATTTTGTTAATAAACTAACCATATACATACAAGAGACCCCAAAGTGGTCCATTAATGATGATCCTATCATTATATAAGTCTCTTGGCCGAACCTTAGATTTTTAGGAATTTAATATCAATTAATAATATAATATTTGTTTTAAGAACTCTTTTATGTCAATTTTGAAACTGTTCAATAGTTGATTTTTGTGAAACTCATAACAGATTTATTACTTCGAAAAAAGTCAATTAAATCAATCCTAATATATCATATTATCCTAGAAAATTAGTTTAATTCATTAAAAGTTTCATATTATATTTATTTGGGTATTTATAATATCAATTATTTTAATTTTTCACTATTATAGTAATTACTGCATCATCATTGTGTCATAAATAAAATAAATTATTTAATGTCTAAAAATTATAAATAAAATATCATTATGTAGGAAATCTTTTTATATTTCTAATGAATATTTATAATCTAAAATCCAACATATATAACCCTATGTAACAATTGTTTTGCTAAAAGATATATGCTTGTGTCATTTTTGTATTCATTTTAACTTAATTAAAATAAAGTGTCATTATCACTTACAAGTGGATCCATGGGGTCCCCAAATAGACCCAAAGATGCTCATGGTCGACCATGTATCAACAAATAAAGTTAAGACACATTTTAGGGTAATTTAGAATTATTATAATATTATTTTTTAACCCTTATTTACCGGATTTACCCTTAACCATGGTAAATAAAATATTTACCGCAGTAATTATTCAAAATGCCTAAAAATAAAAGTTACCTATTTACACAATTTGAAAATCCTGATTCCAAATATGGAATCGATTTTCCTAAATTCAAAACACAGAAGTTGCAGAAATTAATTTAAAATTAATTCCTGCTGTCAAAACAAAAAGCGTGTTTTTAAGAGATAATAACTATCAAAAGATTGACACTTGTTTATGTTCGGTTTAATTGTAAAATTATGTCCAATGACCAAAATTATAATAAATGGTGAAAATATATTCTAAATATACTTTAAAACCACTCAAATTCATAATTTATCACTATTAATTATTTTGATTAAAAAAGTTGTTTTTAAATAAAATTTAGTAATTTTCACTATTCATCAAAATATGAAAGTTATCCGAAATGTACCAAAATTTCACCTTAGTCTAAATTAGATATTCCAAATCCAAAAATGAAGTCCATTTTGAAATATAAAATATATATAATTTCAAAAAGTAGGTATTACTATTCATAACGGCTAGTTTAATTAGTTGTGGTGTGTGTTAGAACTCGAGGTTGCGTACAACACACGCTACTGTATTATTCAAAGAAAGCGTACCATGGAAGCTTGGGATGTTTCATTTTAAATTTTTGATGTCCCCATTTAGTCAAAAAGTTTAAAATATTGTATTTAAAAAGGGTTCACTATTAAAAGTTGATAAAAGTGCAATACTGAAAATGAATTTGTTCTTGCATTATATCTAAGAAACTCATAATATGGATTCTAAAATTATAAGGATTATATAAAGTTTAAAATTTAGATAATACTATTCATAACATCTTTTGAATGGCTTTTTTGTAAGTCATGGTGTGATTGAACTCGGTGTTGCGTGTAGTGCAAGTTATTGAATTATTTTGAAGAAATAACACACTATGAAATCTTGGGGTGTTACATTCTCCCCTCCTTCATTAAATTGCATCCTCGTAATTTGAAATTGTTCTTCGAAAATAAAAGGTTGAAAATAGAAAATATATTTGGGGGAAAACCCACATCAGAAATTGGGTTACTAAAATTTAGTCTTAATATGAGGAAAAGAGAAATGAAAGGGTCACCACCAAATTATGATCTCGATTAGGAGAACATTGGTGGAAATTAGAGACATATAATTGGAGGAAAAACATAAATATTTATATGTAGTGATTGAGGTCATCAATCACAAACAAGTATAAAATTGAGGTCCTTAAATTCATCAATCTATGATGATTTGAAATACCATCGGTTCAACAAAACATAGGGTATTATGATAACACATTTTTGATGTTTCAAAATATCTTAGTTGAAATCCCACATCGAAAAATGAATTAATGTGGCCTCTATTTAAAATAAAGAGTCAAAAGTATGAATATTACCGAAAATAACACATACTAGGGTTCCATGTAGGAAAATATGGATATGGGAGAAAAATCTAACCATCAATTATCTGATGGAGAGTGGTAGAGAACATGGCTATGAAAAGTCCAACAATCCCAAAGCCATAAATTAGTGATGATTTAAGGTACCATCTAGGAAAACATTTTTGTTCTAAGTTGCTTTTCTTAATATTGAGGAATTTATTTATGAGATTGGCTAAGATCATAAGGATATATAATTACTTTATAATTAGAGTTTTATCCATTAATAAATTTCTACCACAAACTCATCTTTCACTCTAAAAGATAATAGAATGTAAAAGAATTATATTTACACTATTCGTATAGGGTTCCAAAATAAACGAATTTATAATTCATCTATAAGATCTTTTAATAAAAACTACATTATTTAATCCAGGACATCTCGTGGGCTAGTGGTAGGTGATACACCCTTGTCGCCCTTCGGTTGCGGGTTCAAGTTTCGCAGCCTTGCCGGACGCGACGGGTTGCTGCCCGACCTCCGGGTTGTCCTTTTATGGAAATCCAAACTAATCCAAACTAGAACTATCCAAAATACTTCTGTCCAAACTCACAGTCCAACATTTATGAGGAAGGTAAACATAATATAGATCCTTTTTACCCCGTAATAGCATATGAATACCTTCATCATGTATTACCATATTCCTTATTGATTATATTCATGATCCCTTATTTCATATAGAATGCAGGATATACTTCATTAATCCAAAAATATTTTAAACCCCAACAATGATGGAATATACAAATCATTAATCAGTTCCAAGGTAGTCAAGAATATCCAATATAATTTATCCAAAACAATCACATATTATTCCAAAATCACTACCTCAGTATCAGAACTATATCATGATTTATCATTCTCTCAACCATATATTTTCCAAAAATTTATCATGCTATTGAGTCACTTTTCTTTGTTCCACAAAATCTCAAGTCCTTAATGAAATAGTACTGCAGTACAATCCTTATATACTCCATAATTATTATAACAAGTACATTGTTGATACAACACTCAATTGACATAATCAACATAAGAACTCTAACCATTCCTCTTCATCTGTGGTAGTATCATAACTTGATTATTATCCAATAACATCATTTGTGGCATAGTCTGATGACTAGGACATAGGTTCGCGTAGTGTCCAAAATCCTTGCAAATGAAGCATTGTACATTTGAAACCATTTTCTTACCCTTGCAGTCACGTACTTTGTGCCCTTTTCCTCCACACTTATAACAAACTCCCATTCCTTTCAGGCAAGTTCCAGGGTGTTTCTTTCCACAGTTACCACATATGGGAAAATTATTCTTTTCCCTCTTCCCTTTATCCATCTTTCTCTCTTCCATCCTTTTCTTCTCTTGCTTCCCTTCAAAGCCATAGGACTCAGTAAACTCTTTACTTATCTTATCAACACATGATATTATTTCTTCATATGATGATAATACATGGGAGACTATTTCTCTGATAAATTCTATCTTAAGACCATGAATGATATGATCCTTCCTTCTCTTTGAATCATGTGCATTTCTGGAGTTCTCATTCCTTCTACTGGGCGCCATTTCTAAAAATGGCATACACTAGATCAGTTTATGAATCAAAATACATAATCCCATACTTATAAAACACTTAACATAAATTGAACTATTTATGGATATAATCCATAATCATAAAAATGTTTTCTTTGAGGAGTTATATACTCCTAAACCCTTCATAATGATTTGTAAAGAAAATGAGAATTATCCTAAGCATATCCCCCGGGAGTGTCGTAACCAAGAGTGCAGCAAGGCCCGTTGTCGTGCACCAGTTCCCGTTCGAGTCTAGCTCAAAGCGGTGTTTTCGGGTTTTACCCCTAGGTACATCTGTGCCAGAGCCGCCTCTACCTGCTCGTATCCAGACAGGGATGTATTGCTCGGAAAACTCAAAAAATCTCTACAATACAAAAATTCTAGGAAGTTCTTCTATACTAATCCTCAAAGTTTATCTTAGGTCTACGTGATCTAATCAGAGTTTATCTAAATCTAGCTTCCACGGTTTGTACTAAACTTCCTCTGATACCAACTGTAACGCCCCGACCCCAGTTACCCAGAGTCGGTGCATTATTACGTAACATTGGCATGATCACAAGAAATATCAAATCTCGAAAGACCGATTGGTTTAGTAGCCTTGGAAACACTAGATATATTCATAAGTTTTACATTACATCATAAAATGAAAAACTACTACAACAACATAATGTTTCCACAGTCCACACTATAATCCCCTCATAATATCCCTGCAGGTCATTCATAACTTACATCTTCACTTCCTGGGAAAAATAAAACATAGAAAAGGGGTGAGCTCAAATGCCCAGTAAGGATAACAATATAGCGGAAACTTTCATAAATAAGAATAAACATTTAAGGCAATGTATAACTAAAACAAAAGCCTTTTAAAGATGAACTTTCAACATGGTATGGCATAAATAAAATGAAGTAATTCCATTTACTTATTCACATGGATATTCTAATAATCGAATAATCACATGCAAAAATCAATAACCACTTTCATAATGTTGGAATGCATAATGCCAGACTATCATAACCACATAGCCAAGGCCTCGTGCCAAGACTACAAATAAGATTTTGTCAAGGCCTTGTGCCAAGACACTAGTTTGTCTCATGAGACCTACCGATGCATCGAGGAGCAATAGCGGGCTCCACCCGTCACTTACTAAGTCCAATGCATTCCCATATGAAAAGGTTTAAACATAACATAAACATTCGTATTAAAACTAGCATACGAAATGTCAATAATTTCACCATAAACTATGAATGGTATAAAAATAGCACATCCACAGTCAAACATATCACAAAACCTTCAATACAATATAGAAGTTTTGTTTCATAATAAATCAACTTCAAATAATCTTAAAATCCATCAAAGGATGTTGACATAGATGAAATCAAAATTCTTTTTAAAGAAATATCTCCTTTAATTTTAAAATCATTTAAGATCCATATAAAATAAAAACTTTTCTTTGAAAATATTCTCATAAGCTTGTAATGGAAGCTTTGAGGATTTTATAACGGCGGAAAATAGCCGCACCCGCCGTATAAGTTAAAAAAAAACATTCTTACCTTAATTCTGTCGAAAAGGTTAAAAAGGACCTTGTTTTGAAAACGACGGAAAGATTCCTTTATAAACCTCTTATAAAAAGTCAAACAAGGGTATAAATGACTTTAACCCATATTATTGTAAATAGTAAAAATGTTTTGAAATACATTTTTAAGAAACATGGATGTGGATGATAAAGAGATCCCAGTAGATTATTACGTATAAACAACCTCAGATAATGATGAGATTGTGAAATAACCCTTACCTTGTACTTTTCCTTGGTTGGGGTAGGTTAACCTCCTGTATAATGGTGAAATAATTGTTATTAAATTATACAAGAATCATATATATTAATATGATATCATATATGATCTTTTAACATTGATTTGTTAATAATATCTTAGTATTATCGTTGTTTGGGGTGTTAACGTACTTGTTTTCTTTCATATGTATTGTTACGTAAGACATGTTTGTAAAGGATAGGTTGTATATTATTCATATCCAGAATGATATAAAGTCCTTAAACATCATTTTAAATCATCAAATGATAATTATACTTTAATGGTTACGATGGAGAATGAATCTCATCGCGTTCGTGGAGACGGTAGTCCGTACGTACGCACGAGCGACAATATCATTATTTTGATATTAAAATAATATATAAATGCATGGTATATCATATATATAGAATCATTAACATGTTATATTTATTATTTACATGAGTTACACATCATTATTATACCCATCCAAATAATAATATATTGAATAACAATTACACCACGACGTGGAGACGGTAAGCCGTACGTACGCACGTATGGTGACATGTTATTCAAAGGGTGGATAGAATACTGAATATGGTTGTACCATATTTATAATAACATCACAGTATATAAATGATACTGGAGTTATTATTTTAGAATGGTAACAACAAAGGAAGAAGAAGTGGAAGAAAAAATGAACTTGGAAAAGGGGTGGTGAAAACATTACCTCTTCTTCGGGTTCTTCCTTTTGATTTGATCAAAAGGGCTCCTTAGGTTGGCTTTCTGATCAAACTAAGGCCCCTAGGTTGTAGTGAGGGATGTTGGGAGAGTATTTAGGCAGAGTTTGGCCGAACCAAAAGGCTTTATAGGTGTGAAGAAATGAGAAGGAGGAGTGCCTTTTTATAAGAGGGGTGAGGGGCACCTTTGGAAAGGCTAGAAATATTAATTTA
Organism: Viscum album; assembly: GCA_963277665.1. Lineage (NCBI taxonomy): Eukaryota > Viridiplantae > Streptophyta > Magnoliopsida > Santalales > Viscaceae > Viscum > Viscum album. The sequence goes on along the minus strand of OY728135.1, from coordinate 195,826,593 downwards.
TAATAAATTCATATTCGGTTTCTAATGGCTCCAAAGTTGACTATTCAAAGGTTAAGGTGGGGATAGGTCGAAAAAAACTCAACCAATAGGATTTAGATAGGTTTGGGTACTTATATTAACCTTATCTTTAAGTATTAACTCTAAGTTAATTAGTTTCACTTTTACAATGTCTCTTTGTATTTTTATATTATATTGTTAATAAACTTACCATATAAATACAAGAGACCCCCAAGTGGTCCATTAATGATGATGCTATCATTATAAAAGTCTCTTGGACAAACCTTAGATTTTTAGGAATTTAATATCAATTAATAATATAATATTTGTTTTAAGAACTCTTTTATGTCAATTTTGAAACTATTCAATAGTTGATTTTTGTGAAACTCATAACAGATTTATTACTTCAAAAAAAGTCAATTAAATCAATCCTAATATATCATATTATCCTAGAAAATTAGTTTAATTCATTAAAAGTTTAATATTATATTTATTTGGGTATTTATCATATCAATTATTTTAATTTTTCACTATTATAGTAATTACTGCATCATCATTGTGTCATAAATAAAATAAATTATTTAATGTCTAAAAATTATAAATAAAATATCATTATGTAGGAAATATTTTTATCTTTCTAATGAATATTTATAATCTAAAATCCAACATATATAACACTATGTAACAATTGTTTTTCTAAAAGATATATGCTTGTGTCATTTTTGTATTCATTTTAACTTAATTAAAATAAAGTGTCATTATCACTTACAAGTGGATCCATGGGGTCCCAAAATAGACCCAAAGATGCTCATGGTCGACCATGTATCAACCAATAAAGTTAAGACACGTTTTAGGGTAATTTAGTATTATTATAATATTATTTTTTAACCCTTATTTACCGGATTTACCCTTAACCATGGTAAATAAAATATTTACCGCAGTAATTATTCAAAATGCCTAAAAATAAAAGTTACCTATTTAAACAATTTGAACATCCTGATTCCAAATATGGAATCCATTTTCCTCAATTCAAAACACAGAAGTGGCAGAAATTAATTTAAAATTAATTCCCGCTGTCAAAACAAAAAGCGTGTTTTTAAGAGATAATAACTATCAAAAGATTGACACTTGTTTATGTTCGGTTTAATTGTAAAATTATGTACAATGACCAACATTATAATAAATGGTGAAAATATATTCTAAATATAATTTAAAAACCCTCAAATTCATAATTTATCACTATTAATTATTTTGATTAAAAAAGTTGTTTTTAAATAAAATTTAGTAATTTTCACTATTCATCAAAATATGAAAGTTATCCGAAATGTACCAAAATTTCACCTTAGGCTAAATTAGATATTCCAAATCAAAAAATGAAGTCCATTTTGAAATATAAAATATATATAATTTCAAAAAGTAGGTATTACTATTCATAACGGCTAGTTTAATTAGTTGTGGTGTGTGTTAGAACTCGAGGTTGCGTACAACACACGCTAATGTATTATTCAATGAAAGCGTACCGTGGAAGCTTGGGATGTTTCATTTTAAATTTTTGATGTCCCCATTTAGTCAAAAAGTTTAAAATATTGTATTTAAAAAGGGTTCACTATTAAAATTTGATAAAAGTGCAATACTGAAAATGAATTTGTTCTTGCATTATATCTAAGAAACTCATAATATGGATTCTAAAATTATAAGGATTATATAAAGTTTAAAATTTAGATAATACTATTCATAACCTCTTTTTAATGGCTTTTTTGTAAGTCATGGTGTGATTGAACTCGGTGTTGCGTGTAGTGCAAGTTATTGAATTATTTTGAAGAAATAACACACTATGAAATCTTGGGGTGTTACACCAACTGGGTCTCCCACTCCTACGAGCTTCCCCGATTATTTCCTGTACTTTCAATAGACATATATGCATGGAAAACACTAGATCATAAAGGGTATTTATACTACCATTCCTTAAAACCAAAAAAATCATTGTAAAAAAAATACTCCACTCTCATGGCCTAGCCTACCCAGGTTGATATTGTACAATGAGTTGTGCACATACCTCCTTATCTATGACATGTGGAGAACAACAAGAAACCAAAATTAATGTGGCCACGGGGTTAAGTGGTACACTAACTAACTAAAATAGTAATAAATAAATAAAATAAATGGCCTAAGATCCCCATAGATATCCTACCACCTTGGATAAGAGTCATTAAATTTCCAACTCCAAAGGCTTCTTCCATCTTCCAACTAAGGACTCTTAACATTTACTAGGCATCTCTCATCCTCCCCTAGATGAACTGCACACCTTACATGCTCAAACTTGAATTATAGTTCCTTACAAGTTCCCTCATACATGGACTAAAAAAGGTACTACTATGGTGGTGAAATGTTAATCATCATTATATTCAAACCACACCAATGGTAGATGATCCTCCCAACTATGGATCAAAACCAAAATGAAAAATAGAATAATGTTCACCAAAACCAGAATGGTCAACTTTACTTCGCCAACTAGATGGGGTAAAACATTGTGCCTAACTAAAACTGTGTCCCCAAAGTATTCCTACATCCTCCCCATAATCATTCCATAAATTAAGCATCACAGTATGAAACAATATTTGAGGGAATGTCATAAATCTGCACAACCTATTTCACGCACATGTTTTTGAAATCTCTATATATCTTTGCTAGTCATCATCCACAGTTAGACGAAACAACAAGAGTATAAATTAAAAACTTTCTACAACTACCTTGTATTTCCAATCTATTCCATGAGATCTTGGTACGCCATCACATTCTATAGATTTACTACTAAGGGAAAACAATCTTCTTAACACCTCCTCCCTAATCATGACCAGAGCCACCATCCATCACTAGAAAAGTATGTCATGATTCCCTCATTCAATGAGTCTATTAGGAATGTATCCAGTAAAAATATTGTCACTCTAAACATCACAATCTATATACCTGAGTCCTACCTCCCTAGATTTTAGAAGAAGTAGAGGGTAACTACTATAAACAGTTGGTAAACTTCACCATCCTCAAGTGTATCACATTCTCTGACTTGATGTTGAGTACACATGGATGACATCAATGAATAGAACAATGAAATAATCCAGAAATTATTGAGAATTTAGTAGACGAGTCTCATGATTTTGATGTTGAATACAACTGGTCATCGGGTATCACCATAAATTTGAAACAACCTCAATGGAATTGGAAATCAACTTATGGTATATCCTACTCCAAAACAAGATATAGTTATAACCTATCTCAAGGTTAAACACTGATAATCACTTCACACCAAACCACTAGTCAAAAAATCCATTGAATCATTGGGGTGAATACTTACCCTCATGTCATCTGGAATAAATGACACCAATACACAATCAACCTCAAGAAAACATCCATCTCTCAAGAGAACAAAGTTGGGATGCCTAGGTTAAAATAGTGGGTCTTAAAAAAACCCTTTCTCGTAGAATTCCAAACTGAAACTTCTGCTTATGAAGCTCAACATAATCCATATGATGTGGTATCATCATAAAAATCAGGGCTATCCCTTGTAATAGTACATAAAGAAACCAAATTATCAGTTTAGTGGTTAACTTGAAATTTCCATAGGTATGTTTTCCTCTTACTATACCACCACTGTAGGAAAATAAAATCTCATAGAGTACACTACCCCAAAGTAATCACTATCTAGCTAATGAGAAGACCTTTATTACCTCCTTCACATGAGCTCACCCTTCTTTACCTAGAATCACTCCTTATCAAAGGATAAAAAATCCTTCCCATAAACCAGAATCACTTTTATACTCACTAGTAGCAAACAACTGATTATGGATAATAGGAAACCTGTAGCACCCATAATTTCTGTTAAGTAACACTTTAATGATGATTTTTATGTATATAAAGTATTTGGGTGAATTTTGGGAGAGTTTGAAGAAATTTTGGAGGGTTTTGGGTCTTTTCTACTAGTGTGTTATTTGTGAACGTTTGGGAAAACCATGCAACATCTAGAGGAAACTGTGAATAGGGAGATAGGGGGAAAAGGGAATGCACACATGTGGCACATGGTTTTTTCAAACCGTGCATCCACTAAGAAGAAACAGTGCGCATTGAAAAACGGATTTGGCTATTTTTGAGGAAGTGGATTTGGCATGGTTGGTGCATGGATTATAGACCATGTGAGATGACCATGTGAGGCACCTCATTGAGGTAGTGGTTAATGCATGATTAATGCATGATTTTCCTAACAGTGGGACAAAACCTTACATAGAAAAAAACCACTTCCTTAAAAGGTGTATTTTACTAATTTTCACTTCTAACTCGCTAATTTTTCCTCCTATATGGCCCAACCTCAGGAGTTTTTACTCTCAAAGTTCATGGAACAGTTTTAAAATGATCTAGAGGTGATCTGAAGGTTTCCCTTGTTGACTAGAAGTTGATTCCTCATGATATGTGATTTTTCATGGTTTTTCTTGATGTTTTCTTAGATCTAATTCACCCTCTATCTCAGTTTATTATATCTACACTTGATGTAAGAAGATCTATGCCTTTGAATGCCAAATATTATTATATTTTTCTTGGTTTATTATAGTTGAAGAGATCTAAGGTAGGTTTGTAGAGATTCAACCAGGTTTTGTGATGTCTTTCATGCCATTTATAATTTTCTCTAAAACTCTCAAGGTTGTTGGCTTCAATATCAAATCCTCTATTTATATCATGATGGTATAGTTTCAAATTGAATTCTTTGATTGATTTTTTTGAATATCTTGTTAGAAACCCTCTTTGGTAACGATTTAGTAAATTATTGAAAATTGGGTGTTTTGTGGAAAGTTCTTGGTTTTATTAATTTTAAAATGCTGATTTTAACATATGGATTTGTATGAATTGTGGTAAATGGTTTGATCAGAAATGTTTTCAATAAAAGTATGGTTTTATTGAAATTTATTGAATTGGTTTGTTTGAATGGTTTTCAATAAAATCACATTTTTATTGACATGTTTGAAATGGTTGTATGGACATGGTTTTTGGGTATACTTGATCATGTGTGTTCATGTCTGTTTGGGAAAATTAAGGGTCTGGAGTAACCCCCATCATTACTGGGATGGATAATAGTTAGGGCTATCACTCATCAAACATTCATGTGAATTTAAGTTGGATAAGGGTAAGAAGTGTCCCCCATTTTTAATGGGATGAATAAGGGTTATGTATTTCCCCCTCTTCCATGATTCATGTATGGTTGGTTGTGTGGATATGTGGAATGGAATGGTTACACCACAATAGAATGTTAAATCATTTAAGGAATTGTTTATGTTCTTTCCTTAGAAAACCATTTAAATGGGAACTACATAGCTTTGATATAATCTAATTTAGAAATTATTTTAAGCAAATTGTTTATATAAATATTGCTAACATGTTATATCCAAGTGGAGCGAGTTAGGAAGTCATCAGGGTAAACATATTGTTTTTTAGTACTCACCCTAACTTTGGAACTTTGGTGATTTTGCAGATATCATCTATTGAGATACATGAAAAGGTAATGTATCACATATATTGATTAGTTCTTCATGATACGTGGGATGTTTGGTGGAGTTAGATATTGGATCATGTAAAGCTTTTGAGTCATGTGGTTGTCTTTGAGTTTTAATAGTCTATCTTCTACTGTTTACTTTGATGTTATTTTTTGTATTCTACTGTTTTAATTGGTTTTAGTTTGATTTTGATAAATAAAATTTTGAACTATATTTAATTTATATCATGAATAATATAGTGGTTTATGTTTAATGGCTTGGCTGGTTAGTTGTTTTATTTTCAAAGGTAAAGTAATTTTCCACATATATTGAAATCCTTTAACAATTATTTACAGCCTTTAGAATCTTGGGGATTTCACTTAAGGCCATGTAACATATCACCACCCTCTCAAGAAAATGAGAAGGGGAAGTATTTTTTTAAATGGTATCAGTTTTGTTTGGTCTAAAAGTTTATTTCAGATAATTGAAATCGGCATGGTTATTTCCTTATGGAACAAGTAGTCATCAGTTATGTCAATCTAGTAGTTGAATTCAATCTCAACTATTATTTGAGTTAGGATCATAGAAAAGAGTATGATTGTAGGGACATTAAATGTATAACATAAAAATACACAACTAACCATTTTATACCGAACACAAAGTTACCGGGGTTTTGGGTATATAAGTGTTTTGGAGACACTTATAGGATTTGGAATCACATTTTTATGGGTTTAAAGAATGAGATGAGCATGGAAATTGTCAGAGGAATGACTTCCCACTAAGAGTGCATACCTCATTTTGAGTAATGATTAATGAGTTTGTACAAAAGTGTTGTTTTTAAAAATTTTGAAAGCATTTTAAAATGAATGATTTTGAAAAAGTCTATGGTTATGATATTTTGAAAATTGTTTTATTTTGAAAAAAATTTTGAAAATTTTCCAAAATGGTTGAATGTGAAAAAATTTGATTTTTGAAATCATTGTGGTGATAAAATGATGCGATAGAATCTGAAATAGAAATCCATTAACTAATAAAGAGTTAGACATATGGAATTTGATTATTTTTTATAGGAAATGGAACTTGATAGACATACTAAGAATATATTAGAAGAGGATATTGAGAATTTAGTTGTACCTAAACCATAGGGGAACCAAAATTAGGTTCAAATCATCACTCAAGCTTTTCAAACTGTTGAGTCAGTGCTGCAACCGTATTCTATTTTAATGATATTAGTTACTAGTGGAAATCCATATGGATGTAGTTTGGTTGTCTTCATAAGAGGAGATGAGAACTCTAATTATAAGAGTAAGGGGAAGAGGGACACCAATTCTCAAATATGTGGAACACATCAGCATCGCACCACAAGATCAAGAAACCCTCTTGCATGACCTAAGAGAAAAGCATGTTGTTTCAAATGTGGTTTGATAGACCACACAATGAAAGGGTGTACCATAATACTAAGAGAATTACATAATTGAAACTAGACGGGGCACCATCAGCACTATTTTCACAGTGCTTTGAGGTCAGGTTTTCAAAAAACTACCCTTGTATTGAAGACAGTGTGTGCTTCAATGGAGTGGGGGCAGCAGGACAATCCTCATTAGCAGAACAACCATGGAGATTCTAGGAATACCATGACTCCTCATAAAGGGATATCTCAAAAGGATAATGGACAAAAATGTTAAAACACCCCATGAATTTACAAATTGATTTAACATAAAATGCATGAAACACTGAGTATCTATAAAACAAAAATTTATTATAACCTAACCAAAAAACATAATTTTTCCACATCTGTAATTTGAATTTTGAAAAAATGAAATACATAGTTGCATTAATTAAGATATTTATAGTCACATAGAATCAACTTAGTTTTTTTGTGAATAGTAACATACCCTTATGAATAGTAACATACCCTTATTAATAGTATTGTTACTCTTATAAAAATTAATGAATAATAAATTGGCCCAAAAATAGAAACTTTACCCAAAAATGTATAAATACATTTTAGAAATCTTATAAGTGAAACTTTTAATTATCCCAAGTGGCCAATACCATGGTAAATCCTATGGTTTGGCAAAAACCACTAATGAGGTTTCCTTTGAAATTAATATAAAACTCCCTCTCCTTTACTATAAATACCCACCCATTACTTCATTTTCATTCAATAAAAATTAGTTATCCTAAAATATCTAGTATTGTTTTCACCCTATGACTCCTCCCAATGTTTCTTCAAGCCCCTAAGGTCCCAACCTCGATGTTTTAGGAGTTACTCTATATGGTAAGGGAATCTATCACCTTTCTCTTTTTCAAGGACTCTTTTATATGTTGTTATCTTTTATTTTAATTTCTATTATGTTGGGATAAGTTATTACACATCACCATCACTATCCATATTATTTAATAATTGTGGGAGACCCCTTTCCAGTCATCAAAATATTTAATGAATTTTTTATGTGATGTCGTTAGGCTACCAATATTTCGTAAGAGATTTCTCAAATTTTCTTTTATTTTGATTTCCTTTATTTTATATTTCATTACTCACCTCCTTTCATTAAAATGTTTTTTAACTCCAATACCTTACATGTACTTTATTTTTTTTGTGATAATGGAATAATTAACCATTATCTATCCTTTCCCCTTCTATTATACTAGAAATGAAAACACCATCTGAGATGTGTTAATTTATCCCATTCAAGGATGACGAGTTTTTAATTTCTATTATCATCTTCAATTTTGGTCTTGAAACCATTGTTATGATTGAAAAAAACTACTACATATGTATTATAACTTATGTAAGGTTCTGAAATCTTTTTAACACATGATATTAATTTATAAATCAAAATGAGTTCATTGTGATAAAAAACTGCCAATTAACACAAAAAATTATCATTAAAATTTTATATAATGATTCATCTTCACTCCGAAAAACCAAATGAAATATATAAACATGAAATATTATGGAAGTTAACAAATAAAAAAAAACTTAAATTTTGGATTACCTTTCTCATATTACATGTTTATCCTTACGTGTATATAAGTAAACTGGTCATGAATACCAAGGAAGAAAACAATCCCAAACAATAAAATTAAACCTCTTAAACCCATCTAGAATGACATGAATGAAATTAATAAGTATATAATAAATATATTAAATAAATAATAGTTTCTTTAAATTTTAATTAATGAACTTAATTTAGTTGTCTAGGACACTAAGATCAAGTTAAGAACACCATCAGACTAAAGGTAGGGGTTTCCACATCTCACTCCCATATTGGTGATACATTGATCGTTCACTACTATTAATTTTTTATGGTGTATGTATACTTAAAATTGATTTATCATATCATGAATATATTTAATTTCATGGTATTCAGTTAATGATTTGATGATTAATAGTTTTGGGGCATATGATTTGATTGATTACAAAGTGGTAATGGATTTCTCCCTGAACCTCCATTTTCTTTCGGCTTACTCTTATTTTATAATTACCTCAAAGAAATTATTATTTATTATTATTTAATCATCATAAATTTTGTTTGAATGTTATATATATTTCTACAAATAACAATATTCTTTATTTTATGTGGATTTATATTTTTTAAAAGGATCTTTCAAAAATTCTTCTTGTTAAACAACCCCATTTCAAGGGAACTCTTCGAATTCTTACCTATCTTCAAGTGAACTATTTAATATATTTTAATCCATTATTTTATTAAAATTAAAAATTTGATCATGTAGAATCATATTGTACCATTTATTATTTTATTAAAGATAACACACTTTTCATTTTAAAATATCTTTATTATTTTCCTAAAATCAAAGTGAGATGTTTTATTTTTAAAGTTTCATAACAAACTATTTTTAAATGATTTCAATTAAGTGGGAAATAATTTATTAATAAAATATAATTTCAATTTTATTCCCTCTTCTTTTCTAGGATATAAATGTTTAAAAATTTGATTTCATAACAAATACAAAATAACTCTTCTTTCCAAATTAAAAAGGACTTTTCTCATCCCACTTTAACTTTTATGAGATATATGCCTTGTTCAACACATATTCCATACATGTGGTGTATGTAATACCATTTTTTATATCATATAAAGAGTATAATTATTGTCATTATATTTTATGGGATTATGATTTGAATGTTTCAAGGAGGTATGTGACACTTTGGAATGATAAAAGATTATTTCGTCAAGATATTTTCAATGGTATCTTTTAAAGTATCTTCATCTATGTGAACATCCTTTTGGAATATTATACATATTTGAGGTGTTTATTTTATGATATAATCTAAAATATCTTTTTGAAGGGTTTTTTACTAGTCTGACAATGGATGTGCTATCTTGATACCAATCACCACATTACTCTAAATGAATAGTGTTTATGTTTAATGTTTAGGGAAAGTTATTTACATTATATATATTAGTTTAAATATGAATTATATGTTGTTTATGTTTATACCAATTCATATGTATAATAAATTGGACTTAGTAATTGATTGGTGGGGCCCATGATAGCCCCTCAATGCATTGGTAGGTCTCATGAGACACACTACAGTCTTAGCACGAGGCCTTGACAAGATGATAGTTATCGTTTTGGATTGAGGCCTTGATGGTACGGTTATAATGTCCCGAGATTTTAAATACCTCATTATAAACTATTGTTTAAAAGTTCTTATTGTTATTTGACTAGTATAATACCTATGATAGTGCTTTATTATGATATATTTACTCATCTCATATTCCTTCGAATTTATGTTCTGGTTTATTTTTTAAAGTAATGTATTTTTAGTTATTCACCACACTTAATGTTTATGTTTATGATATCTTATGTTGTATTTATTACACTTATAAAGAATCTAATCTCAACACCTTATTATGTTTCATTTTATTAAGAAATGAAGAAGTTTATTATGAAAGACCTACAGGGATAAAATTAGATTTTTGTAGGTCCCCAATAAAACATATATATTGTATTTCTTTTAAAGTTGTAATGTTGAACCAATGTATGTATATTGTTTTCCAAAACTAATAAACTCGTTAGTACTTTGGGATTTGATTCCTTGTTATCATTCTAATGTATTAAAATAATTCACCTGCTCTGTGAAACTAGGATTAGGGTGTTATAGTTGGTATCAAAGGAAGTTTAGTAGAAAACCTGGAAACTAGATTAAGAAAATGTATATTAGGGAACAAAACCCTAGGATAGTATTTGCATATAAACATACAAGATCATCTGTGAATTTTGGTAAGGAATAGATTATGTGGATCTTTCTAGAAAATAGAACCCTGCCTGGATATTACAAGTGGATGTGGTTCTGGAACAGATGTACCGTGGATTAACAACTATGACAAGGTGTTTTGGGCATAACCTGGGGTAACCTTGGGTAACCTGGTACATGGAAACGGTCCTTACTATGAACCTAGTCTGACACTCCTAGGGGATATTCTTAGGATAATTCACACTTTCATTACAAGCCATTATGAATTATTTATGCCTCTAAAGTAACCAATGTATATGGTTCTTGGATTTTTGATGCATTAATTTATTTTATGTGAAATATAATGTTTAGGGTTATATGTAGTTCAAAATTTTATGAGAGAATATAGTATATGGAATTGGTTAGAAATAGAGCCTAGAAGAAGGAATGAGAACTTCACCAATGCACGTGATGCAAAGAGTGAGAAAGATCATATCTCTTATGGTCATAATCCATCATTTAAAAGGAAGATAGTCTCCCAAGTATCCTCATTATATGAGGAAATAGTATAATGTGTTAACAATATATGTAAAGAATTCTTTGAGTCTTATGGCTTTGAAGGTAAGCAAGAAAATAATAGGATGGATATGAAAAAGATGGATAAATGAAATAAGGAAAAGAAGGGTTTTCCTATATGTGATAACTATGGAAATAATCACCATAGTAAATGATTTAAGGGAATGAGAGTTTGTTATATGTTTGTCGAAAAAGGACACCAATTTAATGATTTCAAGGGCAATAAAAAGGTTTTTAATGTATAGTGCTTCAACTGTAATGATATGGGACACTATGCGAATCAATGTCCCAAGCATCAAAGGAATATGCACCAAATGATGTTACTAGATAATGATCAAGTCATGATACTCCCGAAGATGAAGTGGAATGAGTAATGTGCTTTTTCAAGAATCATATAATATGAATATTTTATTAGCAATGTACTGGTTATAAGAATTATGGAATATATAAGGATTTACTATAGTATATTTTCATTAAGCATTTGAGGTCATGTGATGAATTATAATGAGGATAAGTGACTCAATAGAAAGTAAATATCTTGGGAAATTATATGGTTGAGGAAAATACAACCCTAAATATATTCTTGATGATTAAGAAAATGATGAAGACATGGTTGATTTTGATAAGTACTGACTACCCCCAAACTGATTGTTGACTTTTTGACTAGTGGTCTATACTTTCTTTTATGGAGTTTAAAACATTTTTGGTTATAAGAAATATATCTAATAGCATGTGTGATAAAGAATGCATGCTTCCAATAAGGTTTTATGGTAATTTGAGTTATTACCATATTTCAAGAGGACACATGATAATGATATTCACATGTTAAGAATGTGAAAAATTTAGGGCTACTTCATTTTGATTAAAGAGAAATAAGGTAGGAGATGCATTGAGTAGGATATATCATGGAGTTCTAAACAAACATGGATTACAAAGGACCCCGTGAAACATTGATCTAGCTAGGATGGATATAATAATGATTCTAAAGTATTGAATCATAATCTTTTAGAAAGTTAAACCATTGGTGAAGTGGCTTAAATTGATCATTGTATGAGGTTTTAGAACTTAATGTCACTACATTATGAAACCTAGGCTAATAGATGATGTAAAGATAGTTCAAGGAACAATAAAAGGATAAGATTGTGTTTATAAAATAGAAATGTATATTTATAATCTCACAGAGTTGAATAATTCATCAAATCTAGGAAAATATTCTTAAATAAAAATGTTTTCCTATTATCATTTTTTTCATGATATCAATTTTTTTCATAACTATAGTTTAAGGTTTCGTGGTAATGATATTTCATCTTAGCATGTTCTCTATCAGTTTCCATCATAACATGATGGTTTGATTATTCTTGCTTGACCATGATTTCCAATTAGAATGTGTAGTTTTACAGAAATTTATGCATTTCCCTTTCCGTCTTATTAAGAGGATATTTTAACTGTATTCTTAATATGGATTTCCCATTAGGAAAATTTCATGTATCAACCATTTAAATCTGAAGTTCAATTTCAAATTTTGAGGAAAACAATTTTGTAAGGAGGGGAGAATGTAACACCCTATGAATTTACAAATTTATTTAATATAGAATGCATGAAACATTGAATCTCTAAAAAAACACTTTACTATAACCTAACCAATAGTCATAATTTTTCCCTTTCTGTATTTTTGAATTTTGAAAAACCGACATGCATAGTTGTGTTCAGTAAGTTATTTAGAGTATGATAGAATCAACTTAAATTTTTAGTGAATAGTAACATACCCTCATGAATAGTAACATACCCTTATGAGTAGTAATATTACTCTTATGAATAGTAATGAATATTAAATCATCCAGAAAAAATAAAAACTTTGACCATGAATGTATAAATACAATTTAGATATCTTATAATTGATAAAATGGACATAGTAAAAGTATTTTTATTTTTGCAAGTCATAAATATTTTAATTAAAATATTATGATTAATTGAATAATTTAAAATGGAAATTTATTTTCATAAAATGTAATCATGAATTTTTATTTTATTTTATTAGGGTTACAAGATAATTTTATGAGACCTTGATTAAGTTTTCAACGTGTTATAAAACATGTTATAGTTTTAAAATTATTTTTTTGGAAGAAATTATGATTTTATTTTAAAATTAAATTTTAAATATTTATAAATTTATTTTTGGAACATTTATTTTATTTTTGAATTCTACATGTCAAAAAATGGTTTGGGTGAATTTTTTAGATTTTTCAAAAATACTTGAATTTTTCGTGAATAGTAAAAAAAATAGTTTGGAATTTTCGGTATGTTTAATGACATCATAATGATGTAATAAAAAATATAAAATGATATTATACTTATGTACATTAAAATGTGATATGAGGTGTCCCAATTTTCCAATATCGTGGGCAAGCCCATGGTTTTTCAAAAAACCACTAATGAGGTGTCCTTTGAAATTAATAAAAAACTCCCTTTCTTTTACTATAAATACCCACCCATTCCTTTTTTTACTTCATTATAAATTCATTATCCTCAAATATGTAGTTTTTTTACTCCCTAAGAGTCCTACTAAGTTGTACTCATCCCCCCAAGGTCCAAACCTTCATGTTTTAGGAGTTACTCTACAAGGTAAGGGAATCTATTACCTTCTCTTTTCCAAGAACTCTTTTTTTATGTTATTATCTTTTAATTTAAATTTTCTTATGTTGGGATATGTCATTAATTATCCAAGATACTATAAACATTATTTATTAGTTATAAGATAAACCTTTTCTCTATTAAAAATATTTTATGAATTTTTATGGGACGTCGTTGGGCTGCCGAATTTTCGTAAGGGATTTTCAACTTTCTTTTATTTCAATTTCCTTAATTTTCTTTTAATTTCCTCACCTCATTTGATTAAAATGTTATGATAACACTAGTAACATAAATTTAATGTAATTTTTTGTGATAGTCTAATAATTCATCATTATATATCATTTCCCCTTCTTTTATACTATTATTAAAAACACTATCTGAGATGTGTTAATTTATCACATTCATGGATGAAGAGTTTTCCAATTCTATTACCATCTTCAATTCTGATCGTCAAACCATTTTGATGGTTTAACCAGACTATAACATATTAATTATAACATATTTAATGTTATGGAATATTTTTTACACATAATATTAATTTACAAATCAAAATGAGTTCATTGTGATAAAAAACCACCAATTAACCCAAACAATTATCATTAAAGTTTTATATAATGATTCATAATAAATCCAAGTAAAAAAATGTATTATATAAACATATAATAATATATATGTTAAAAAATAAAATACAACATCCATTATGGGTATTCATTCTCATATTACTTGTTTATCCTTACATGTATATAATTAAACTGGTCAGGAATACCAAGGAAGAAAACACTTCCAAATAATAAAATTGAACCTCTTAAAACCATCAAGAATTCCATGAATGAACTTAATAAGGATATAATAAATAAATTAAATAAATAATAAGTTCTTTAAATATTAATTAATTAAATTAATTTGGTTATCCTTGACACTAAGATCAAGTGAAGAACACCATCGGACTTAAGGAAAGGGTTTCCTCATCTTACTTCAATATTTGTGAGACATTCCTCATTCACTACAATTACTTGTGTATGGAGTATGTATACAGAATATTTATATATCATATAATTAATATATTTAATTTCATGTTATTAAATATACAATTTTATTTTTATTATTATTTTTGGGGCATATGATTCGATAGATTACAAAGTGGTAATGGATATCTACTGGAACCTCCATTTTATTTCGGGTTACTCTTATTCTCTACTTACCTCAATAAAATTATTATTTATTATTCTGTACTCCTCATAAATAATCTATGAATATTATATATATGTCTACCAATCATAATCATTCTTTATTTTATGTGTAGTTATTTGTTTTAAAGGGCTCTTTAAAAAATTCTTCCCGATAAACAACCCTGTTTCAAGAGAACTTGTCAAATTATTACATATTTTCATGTTCAATATATAATTTATTTTAAGCCTTTTTTTAAAATCACACATTTTTTTCATTAAGAACCATCATGGTTCATTTATGGTTTTATTAAATCAAACATTCCTTTCCATTTTAAAATCTCTCTAATATTTTCCAAAAATCACACTAAAATGTTTTATTTCTAAAGTTTCATTAAAAAATCTTTTTACACGATTTCAATTCTGTGGAAAAAAATTAATGACTAAAATATAAATTCAATGTTCTTAAATATTCTTTTATCGAATATAAATTTTTACAAATATGATTTCATGATAAAAACAAAATAACACTTCCTTCCAAAGTAATAAAGGATTTTTCTCGTCTCACTTTAACTTTTGTGAGATATACTCCTTATTGTCCACTTATTCCATGCATGTGGTTTATGTAATAAACTTTGTTATATCATATCATGAGTCCCCTTATTCTCATTATATTCTAATTTATTGTGATTTTAATGTCTCAAGGTGGTATAAGACACTTCAGAATGTTTAAGAATTATTTCCTCAAGAAAATTTAAATGGAATCTTTTAAAAGTATCTTCATATATATCAACATCCTTATTAAATATTGTACTTATTTGAAGTTTATATCTTATTGTACTATCTAAAATATCTTTTTGGAGGGTTTTTTAATATTTTCACTATTGATGTGCTATCTTGACACCATTCACCACATTACTCCAAATGGTTAGTGTTTAGGCTTAATGTTCGGGGAAAGTTATTAGCATTTCATAAGTTAATTTCAATATGCATATATATGTTGTTTATATTTTTCCCTGTTCATATGTGGAATGAATTGGACTTTTTATGTGATGGGTGGGGCCCCCAATACACCCCTAGATGAATCAGTAGGTCTCATGAGACAAACTATGGTCTTGGAATGAGGCCTTGAAAAAATGGTTATTTACAGTCATAGCATGATGCCTTGATGGTATGGTTATGATGTCCTACATAATGCATTACCTAAATATGAAACTAGTAATTTAATGTTCATGTGGTTACTAGAATAGTATAATACTCATGATAGTGCTTTATTATAGTATATTTACTCAGCACATATTCCTTCAATATTATGTTCATGTTTATTTTTAAAGGCATGTGTTTTTAGTTATTCACCATGCCTAATGATTATGTTTATGATATCTTCATCTATATTGGTCACCCTTACTAAGAATAAAAAATCACCCCTTTGTTATGTTTCATTTTCTCAGTACATGAATATGTTTATTATGAATGACCTGCAGGGATAAAATTAAGGTTGTGGATGTTCCTATTATAACTTATATGTTGTATTCATTTTAAGTTACAATGATGAACCTATGTATGTATCTGGTTTTACAAAAAAACTAAAATGCTCATTCCTTTGGGATTTGATTCCTTCTAATGAAAATATATTAAAATAATGCACTTTCTCCATGCAACTTCGGTTAGGGCATTAAAAAAGTGCAGTAATGATGCAATTATATGAAGCTAAGCAGGTGATTGTGGATGATTAGGCTGGACCATCCACATTACGTGGTATGATTATTTTGAATTATAATCTTACGCAAGATTTTTTTGATATGTGTGTATCCCATTCTATTATTTCATGTTGTGCTATTGATTTTTTGTGTTTAAAACATGAGATGATGCCTTCTTTGATAGAACTTCAAACTCCTCTTTGGAAAAAAGAATATAGAGCCTTTCTATTTCAATCATGTTCTATAACTGTTGATGGTGTATAGCTGAAATGAGACATTTTAGTTCTAGATATGGATGTATATGATGTAATATTGGGAATAGATTGGTTGGAAATATTCAAGGTTCACATTGACTGTTATACATGGATATTCAGTTTTGTTACAAAGGATGACATCGAACATCCCTTTAGAGGATAAAGGGATGTGAAGATAGGTGTAACAAGATTTTTGGCACTAGTATTTGGACTGATACCATGCCTGATGGCATATTTTAATTTCGCATCAGTGGGAGATATTGAGACTACCAGTTTTCTGGTAGTTTTTGACTATTTTCATTATGCATTTCTTGAAAATTTCTCTTGGTTACAACAAGTAAGGGAAGTGGAGTTTACAATTTATCTCCTCCCAGGGACCGATCCTATATCAATTCCATCATATTAGAAGACACCAATAGAATTATAAGAGATTACTATAACGACCCATACTTTACATACATTGTTATTACTTCAGAATTGAAGAACAATTATTACAACATATAACAAAACCATGAAAGGACCGTATAGGTATAGAGTCTTTAGAAACTGAGAAACATAAACAACTGGTTCATAAATCATCTACTTTGCCTCCCATTTATTTCATCATATCTAGAGTCCCTTTTTGGAAAATCCTACTTAATAACCTTATTCCTGACCTGGGGAAATAAAACATACAAAAGGGTGAGCTCAAATGTTCAGTTAGGGTCAAAAAAAGAAATATCAATCACATCATATACATAAGAACATAACTTTTGGAAATCTTAACCTACAAAAGAGATCATAATTTCATAACATGGGATAAATCATAGTAGTGAAATGCAATCCCAATAATCATAACTTAAAACATGAAACTTTGTGGCATACACACATAATCATAGATAATCATTTCTTATTAGTCAAGACTCATTTCCAAGACTATCTTAGTGGACAAAGTCCATTTCTGAACTGAGTTCACTCCTCATTTCAGTCCTGTTTCACTGAACTGGTTTAACCTAAGATTCCAGCCATGTCTATCTCATGAGATATAAAATTTTTACCCAATGCATTAGAGGGAGATATAGGTCCCACCCATCTCATAATGATACCATTCTTATGTGTGCCACAAAATCATAAATCATAGCATAACCCATGTAATAAAAATGGGAATCTTAATCATCGTGAAATCATAAAACAATTCATATAATATAAAAGAATTAATAAAAATATTTACATCACAACATAATCAAATCCATGTAATATTAGGGATAGTAACAGAACCCTATATTATCTTAGATGGAAAATAATTTTGATAAAACTCTTGAACTCAATTCTTGAAGAAAATATTCTTTCTACTTCAAAAACATTTTCCTTTCTTAACATGTCATACAATTTTAAACTAAAAGAAGTTGATTAAAAATAAACTTGAAAACTTGTAAAGGAATCTTCTTGGAAATAATGTTTTAAAAATCCATTCATGCTGTATAAGTTAAAAAAACATTCTTCTTGTACTTTTGTCGGAAAAGTCAAAAAGTACCTTGTACGAAAAACGACAAAAGATTCCTTTCATATCATTTACTAAAAACTCACCGAAGGGTAAAATTAGATATAAACTATTGTAGAAGGATATAAATATTACATATTGAGGAAACATGGATGTGGATGATAAAATACACCCCAGTAAATACCAAAGTATAAACAATCTCGGATAAAAATGAGATTGTGATATTTTCCCTTACCTTAGGTCCGATTTGCTTCATAAGAGTCCGAACCTCCTGTATAATGATTTAAATAATGTTATTGACTTATTCCAGAATCATACGTTTTTTTATGATATCATATATGGTCATATTCTTAGCTTCTTATTATTAATATTTCAGTACTACTTGTTATTCGGGTGTTTATTACTTTTTGTTCTTATGCGTGTTTTGTAGAATAAATTCTTATTTTTCTTTTTAGGTTATATATACCTCATTTATAGAATGTTATTAGTGTAATATATATCATATTCATTCATTAAATTCATTTATATAATCATTATGCAATGAAGATCATATAGAACGAGTCGCATCACATCGTGGAGATGATATTCCGTACGTACGCACGAGCGATCATATCGTTCCCATGATCGTGGAATTGTATTGGAGTGTATGTATACTATTTCAGAATCAATATCACTTTACAATAATCATATATAGTGATTATTTACACTATTATACCCATCCAAATATGGTGGTGGTGGAAATAGTTTACACCACGACGTGGAGACGGTATTCCGTACGTACGCACGCGTAGTGATTTCATTTTCCGTAGGATGGATAGATGGTGAAATAGGGTTGTTTCATACTTATAATAACATATCAGTATATGAGTGATACTGATTTTATTACTTCATAACGAAACAACTAAAGAAGAATAAGTGGAAGAAGAAATAATGTTGAAAGAATCGGTAACGGACATTACCTCTTCTTTGAAGCACTTCTTTGAGACCACCTTTTGGGCCACTGAAATTGGTCCTTGAAGAAGACCAGGTCCTCTAGGATGTCTCTAGGAAATTGGAGAGGAGAAAGTGGCAGGGGTTGGCCGAGCATGAAGGCTCAAGGTGGTGTGAGGAAGAGGGAGAGGAGGTGCCCTTTTATAAGGGAGGAGAGGGGCTCCTTTGGAAAAACTAAAAATATTATTTTATTATAGAGAAAAATTCGGTTTTAAATATATCAAAATTGATTTATTTCTAAGATAAGGTGGGGATGGGTCTAAATCCTCTCATCCAATAGAATTTATACAAGTTTAGGTTCCTATTTTAACCTAATCATTTATATTTAACTTTAAGTTAGATAATTTTACTTTTACCGTGTCTTTTTGTGTTCTTACACTATAAGGTTAATAAAATTACTATAACAAGACAAACGAACCCCAAGTTGTTTATTATTAATATATATAACCTTATCTAAGTCATTTTTCCAAACCTCAGATTTTTATGAATAAAATAACAATTAATAATATAATATTTGTTTTTAAAAACTATTTTATGTCAATTTTGACACTATTTAGTAATTAATTTTTGTGAAAATCATAACAGAATGATTAGTTCAAAAAAAGTTAATTAAATCAATACTAACATGTCATATTAACCTATAAAATTAGTGTAATTCATAAAAAGGCTCAAATTACATTTATTTGGGTATTTATAACTTCAATTATGTCAATATTTCATTAATAAGATAATTACTGCATCATCTTTGTGTCAAAAATAAATTAAATTATTTAAGGTCTAAAAATTAAAAATAAAATACTATTATGTAGGAACTCTTTTTATATTTCTAATTAATATTTATTGTCTAATTTATCTTATGCATAAACATATATTAAAAATTATTTAGTTATTAAACTTTGATTTTAACTATTTTAACCCTTCTTTAAATAAATTAATAATAAATGTCCTATTCTAATCTAAGTGGGATTAAATGGTCATGTTTTTTTCCTAAGGTTGTTTTTGGTCGAATTACACTTATCCTGTAGAATTAGTACATGTGTTAGGGTAATAATAATATCATTCTTACCCTTAATTACCCTATTTACTTTTAACCGTGGTAAATAAAAGTAAAAACGTTACTATTCACCAAAAATTGTTTTCATCTCATTGAACAACATTTTACTTGCTGACATCAACCGTGTATCTCTGGTTTTTGAAATTCCACTCGCATAAGCGGTAAAATTAAGTTTTATGTAAATTTGCAAATTCTTCTAGGAGGTGGGTAAAAGACGGTGAAAAGTTCAATAAAATTTTTATATATCTAAAATCATTATAAAATGACTCCAATGAATTGAATTGAACTTATATAGGTATTATGTATCAATTTTTCACTAAATTAAATTTAATTAAAATAAATAATTATTTAAATAAAAAGTCGGTTTTTAAATAGTAACCCAGTGTTTTCACTATTCATCAAAAATTGAAAGTTTTCAGAAAAATATCAAAATTTCACCCTAGGCTAATTTCGATATTCCGAAACCAAAAATGAAGTCCATTTTGAAAAATAAAATTAATAAAATTTCCAAAAGTTGTTATTACTATTCATAATGGCTAGTTTTAATAATATTTTAATAGCATATCGTTGTTTAGTGAAACTCGGTATTGCGTACGACGCAAGCTATAGAGGAAGGTCGCAATTGCGTGTAAAGAAAGCCAAGCAAGTGTTGTGTATAGTGAAATATTCCTTTGATGATTTATATAACATAGAAACAAAATATTTCTCATAAAAGTCTCGGGTGTTATAATTACAGTGAAAATGGAAGAGTTGGAATGAAAATGTCTCATTGGGATGAGAACGTCCCCGTGGGCAGCACCAGTCTTGTTTGTAAAATATGTGGATGGAACTCTAAGGCTGTATTTGGATTATTTGAAGCTTATCCAAATTAAAATAATGAAAATATATCCACTACAATGAATTGATGATCTGTTTGACCAATTAAGGGCAACTCAATGGATCTCTAAGATTTAATTGCGAAAAGGATATCACTAATTGAGAGTTCGGAAGGAGGATATTCACAAGAAACTTTTAGAATCAGATATAGACATTATGAATATGTGTAAATGACATTCATTCTTACAAATACACCATTGGTGTTCATATAATTAATGAATCAGATATTTCAGTGATATTTGGATTCTTTTATTGTGGTGTTTTTGGATGACATATTGGTGTATTCAAGGACAAGGGATGAGCATGATCAACACTTGTAAACAATGTTTGAAATATTTAATGACCGTTGTTTGTAAGAAAAATTATCGACGTTTTATTTTTTGATATAAGAGGTATGATTTATTGGCCATATAATTTCTGAATGAGGTGTTTCAGTGGATACAGAGAAGATAGACAGAATTATCTCTTTGCGACCACTAAAGAATGTCTTTGAGAAACATAGTTTTTTTTATCCAGTTGCTTATTAATGACGCTTTGTTCATGACTTCTAATAACTAGATTCTCCAATTAAATACTTCAAAAAGAAGAATGTTCTATTATAATTCAATGAGGAATTCCAGAAATCATTTCATGAGTTGAATGTTCACCTTACATCAGCACCTATATTGATTTTTCTAGAATTATGACAAGGGTACGTGGTGTATTGTGATGCTTTGGGATCTGGGTTGGGGTGTGTTGTCATGCAAGGAGATCATTTTTTTCTTATGTGTTAAGGTAGTTATTAGTTCATGAGAAGAGATATCTAACACATGATTTGGAGTTATATTATTTAGTAAATTCTTTGAAGACATGGCATCGTTACCTATTTTGTGAGAAAATCAACGTGTTTACAGTTCATAATTGTTTGAAACATATTTTCTCACAAAGGGATTTGAATCTATGTAAAATTAGATAGATGGAGTATCTATAAATTTACAACATTAACATAATGTATACACCTGGTAACATAAATTCGGTGGCCGATACAATAAGAAGAAATATGTATGCTCAATTTGCAAAATAATCTTCAGATGAGTGGAAGCTGATGTTGGTCCTAGATGACATGCATGTGGAATGTGAAGACTGAAGTGATGTTTCCATTTTGTATCTAGATTATATTATTCCTGATATAGTAAAGATTGTAAAATAGGCACTTTAATTCAATGCAGAATGCATAGCTATGGGGTTAATACTCAATGGTGGGGAGACCATTGATGGCTAGAGGATGGCTTGTAGTTTAGTGTTGTGGTTCAAGGAAAAGGATGGTTGTACATATGGATTTTTAAGAAAAATTCATCCTGCTAACCACCATTTGAGATGGGCTATTCATCCTGGAATACAAAATATGTACAAGTAATTCAAGGAATAGTTTTGGAGGATTGGCTGAAAAAAGAAGGTGGTTGAGTTTGTTTCAAGATGCTTAACTTGTCAGAAAGTTAAGGTAGAACATTAGTGACCAACAATTATGTTGTAGTCCTTACATATTCCAGTGTGGAAATAGTAGTAGATAGTTATGGATTTTGTTACAAGTCTCCCATGAACGATTCTAAAGCATGATTCCATATCAAATATTAGGGACCATCTCACAAATTCGGACCATTTCATCCATATTTGTGTAACTCATATGATGGAGGATCTGTCCCAAATCTATATCTGGGATGTGGTAAATAGGCTTGGAATACCCGTTTTGATCACATCGGACAGTGATCGAAAGTTCACATCTCATTTTTGGAAATCCTTACATAAATACCTTGGGACTCAATTGACTATGAGTACAACGTATCAACCTTATATGAACAACGAATATTATTGGATGACACAGTCATTGAAAGACATGTTTCAGGCTTTTATAATAGAATTTGGTGGCTCATGGGAAGAGCACATACCATTAGTGGTGTAATCATATAACAAAAATCAACAAGCCTCAATAAATATGGACCATTTTGAATAATTTTATGGGCATCCTTGTTGTTATTCACTTTTTTGGGTGGAAACATGTGGAACATAACTTGTTGGGCTAAGCCTTACCCAAGAAAAAATGTATAAGATTCACTTAATTAGAAAATGGATGGAGATAATATAGTGTCATAAAAAATCATATGCGAATCATCATCAATGACTATTGTCATTGGTGGTGAGTGATGATCTTGTGTTCTTAAAGATTTATTCAAGGCTTGGACATCATCATTTTGGGAAGAAGGTAAATTTATATCCCCGATACATAGTCCATTTTGAAATACTGGAACGGGTTGGTGTGGTGGCATATCAATTGGTATTACCACCATAGTTTAGTTAAGTGCACAATGTCTTTCATGTAACTTAGTTGAAAAAGTATCAACCTGATCCTGACCATGTGATCTGATGGGATCACATTGACCTAGATCTGGATACTTCGTTGATACATATCCCTGTGTAGATTGTATATAGGAAAGATAAGTTATTTAAAGTAAAAAGATTTGTTATAGGGTGGGTTTTGTGGTAACATGGTCAGATTTAGGAATACTCCTAGGAACATGAGAAGTAAATGAAAGATAAATGTTAAGAACTCTTTTAGGAAAATGATGGTTTTCTAATTTCTTGGGAAATAATGACTAATGGTGGGGAGAATGTATCACCCCTGGTTTCTGGTAGGTAACCATTTAATTATGAATTTTATGCATATAAATTATTTGGATGAATTTTGGGAGAGTTTGGGGAAATTTTGGAGGTATTTTTGTGATTTTATATAGGTTCACAGTTTGGGAAAACCATGAAACACCTACAGAAAACCATACATTGCGAGAATGGGGAAAAGGGAAGGTGCACAGGTGGCACACTGTTTTCCCAAACCATGCATCAACTAAGAAGATATACTAAACATTAAAAAATGGATTTGGTTATTTTAAGGCAATGGATTCAGTGTGGTTGGTGCATGGTTTAGAGACCACATGATATTACCATGCTAGGATCCTCCTTGAGGCAGTGAATAATGCATGATTAGCTCAAAATTTTTCAAACTGTGCGACTAAACCGTGCACAATAAGAAAATCATTCCTTAAAAAGTGGATCTTACTCATTTTATCCTCTAACTAACACATTTCTCTTCCTATGTGGACATATCTTATTATTTTTATCTCTCAAAGGTCAATGAAGGTTTTGTCATCAATCAGAAGGAAATATAAAGGTTTCCCTTGGTGATTAGAATCCAATTCCTCATAGTAAGTGGTTATTCTTTGTTGTTCTTGATGTTTTCTTATATCAGCTTCACCATATCTTTCGGTTTCTTATATATACACATTCTGTGGGTATATCTATGTTTTTTAATGCCAAATATTATTATATTTTTCTTGGTTTCTGATAGAGTAATTTAACTATGGTGGGTTAGTGGAGATTCAACATATTTTTTTCATGTTTTCCTACTATTTATCGTTTTCTCCAAAACTATTGAGGTAGGTGGCATAATCTGGAATCCTCTATTTAAAACATAAAGTTTTTGTTTCAAATTGATTGATTTGATAGAAATTTTTGTGAATTTATTGTTAGTAACCCTATTTGGTGATGGTTTAGAAAATTGTGGAAAATTAGTTGTTTTGTGGAAAGTTTATGGTTTTCTTGATTCTAAAAGGTTGATTTCCAAATGTGGATTTATTTGAATTATGGAAAATTGTTTAATAAACAATATTAGCAATAAAAGGATAATTTTATTGAAATTTATTTAATTGGTTTTTTGAATGATTTTCAACAAAAGAACAGTTTTATTGAAATGGTTGTGTTGACCTTGTTTTTGAGAATACCTGGTTATGTGTGTTCAAGTGAAATCCTGACAGATAAGGTTTAAGAGTCTCCCACATAATTATTGGTATGAATAAGATTCAAAGCTATCTTCTGCCAAACATTCATGTCCATTTGTGTCGGATAAGGGTAAGAAGTTTCCCCCAATATTTGTGGGATAGATAAGGGTCTAGGGTTTTCCACTCTTCCAGGTTTCATGCATGGTCAGTTGTGTGGATATGTGGAAGGTAAGGGATACACCAGAATAGAATGTTAAATCATCTAAATATCTTTTTATGTTCTTTCCTTCGAATAATTTTTTTAATGTGAACTACTTAACTTTTTGGTAAACTATTTTAGAATTTGTTTATATATTTTTTTATATAAATGTTTCTAACATGTTCTATCCTAGTGGTGTGAGTTTGTACGTCATTAGGGAAAACCTATTGAGTTTTAGTAGTCACCCTTTCTTTGGAAATTAGGTGTTTTTGAAGATACCATCGATAAAGTATCAAACATCCTTAGTACTTATTTATATTACTTGGTCTATTTGGTGGAGTTAGATCTTGGAGTATGTGGAGATTTAGAGTCATGTGGTTGTCCTTGAGTTTTAATAGTTTGTCTTCCTCTAATTACTTTTATGTTAGTTTGGTCTTCCACTTTGGTACTTGGTATTATTTTGAATATGATACATGAAATTTTGAGTTGTTTAAAATTTTTATCATGCATCATATAGTGGTTTATGTTTTATGTCTTGGTTGGTTATTTGTTTTATTTGCAAAGGAAAAATCATCCCCACATATATTTAAGCCCTTCAAAATTTATTTCTAGCATTTATCCTCTTGGGGATGTCTCTTATGGACATGTAACGTATCATCACCATCTTAAAAAAATGAGAAGGGGATGGATGTTACAAAAAAATTCATAAATGAGGAAATCATCATCAAGTCTCACCACCACTATGAATAGATTCCAAGTTAGACGCTCTTTCTCCTCCTAGAGTCAGGTCAAACTATCGGTAGAAGCATGTAATCATTGATCATATCTATAAGAGCTTCCAATACAAGGGTTGAGAAAAATGTCTCCACTAGTATAACTAGGTCTCAAGAAGGTGATACACATGGGGAAAATTGGATCTTAACTATGTGTGAAAACTACAATTGGGATTGTGGGGACATACATCATACCTTAAATTCCACTCAAATCCATTGTGATATCCTATTACCCTACACTCATACTTTACCTTTCTCACCTGTTTACCAAAACTAGGGCTTTATTTGGTACTATAACACAATAAATAACCTCAAACATCCATATTAAAGGAAATCATCCTCCACACCTCTAAACTATCCAATTTGGGTGGTACTGACTCCCCCACATGGTTTTGGATCATGTCTCAAGAATGCATCTTGGTGGTGGGATTTCCCCTCCTCATTGCACATCCAAAGTAATGAAAAACATACCCAACATAGGGATCTACCGATTCCTCATGCATCCTTGGAAAAGAACTAATATAGGGTAGGTAAAGAGTGGCTTCTACCTATGTCTATCCATACAACAATACGAATATATGGGATATAGAACGTACCTCGAAACACTCCAATAGCCTCTGGGACAATAATCTCTAGAGCCTATAGTTTTCCAAGAGCCTAACCTATAACTTCCCTATCCTAGAGTGGTCCACCTATGGGTGTTGGTGGTAGTATAAAACTAAAGAACCCACCACCTTATACCTCTCCCCTAGCTTCTCCAACTTGTTTGTTTCTCTAAGAACCTCATTAGTCCAGCTGATGCCTCCACCTTAGAGGTTTTTCTATCATCTCTTTGACTAAAACATAGTGGGAAGGAAAATACCACCAGATATTTCCACGCCCATCATAATCATCGAATCATATCGGTCTCAGATGACTGATCTGTCAGTAATATCTTCGATGAAACCTTCAGTTTAGAAACTTGCCTCACATTCATGCAATCTGTATGTCTTTATAACCCTGCATATCATGAAATACCTACCTCAATAGCTCAAGATACACACTTTAACTCAATTTATCATAATGCAACACAAATAGAGCCATCCATTCATTGGTATAACAATCCACATCCACTTAAACCCTCAATGGTGTTCTACAGGCTGCTAATTGGGTGGAAGCTCTATCAGCTGTCCACTCCGAAGATAACCCACCTCTTGACTAGGCCCCTACATAAATACCTCATCACTCATTTGGTCATGCTCTAGACCCTTATATAGAAACCCCAATGGTAGTTCTCTTGAATACATCTTGAAATAATAAAAAATGTTCCATGATTAATTAGTATGTATAATGAGAAGACTCAAGAAAGACATTGAAACCAAAACTCATTCTTATATGATGCATGTATCATTGTTTTCCCATCAACCAATGTCAACATATACTAAGTCAACAAGTAGGTTTTTAGTGTCATATTGAATGGATATATCTTCCATCACTCCAACACTGTACACTCTATCTTGAGAGCCAAACTCGAAACAATTTAGAACAGTTTCCATAGTTCCCAAGCCAAAACTTATAAAGAAGTAACTCCAAAATCCCATCCTAAACCCAAGTAGTTTCATAACACTTTAGGTTGTGGACCAATCTAAAACCACTCTGTCATGAACCTACCCGATGAGGCCCAAGACACAACTACCCCAAGCCCACCTTTGATAGGCCACGAGCTGGAGACTTTCACCAAAAAGGCATATCACACACATGGGAGTCATTAACCTCTAGAACATATATGAACACACACATCTCCAGACCCAAAAAATGCTAAAATGTAAATGGCCAATAAAAATAAATTCATACATCTATAATTTCCCAATCAGAGTATGACATAAAGTACTTGAAAAAATAAAAGGGACCAAATACAAGCCCAAATTGAACTAGAAAGTAAAGTCCCACTAGTACAGATATGGATTTTAAAAGTGCTAGTAAATGGTATATATCAGTGCTATTGAATTTCTGATAATGCAAGCGATGTTAAAGTGTTGTCTTTAATAGCCCTCACAATAAGAACCGAAAAAGTCACCCTTTAACAACTCTTCTTTTAACACTATTAATGGTCACCATTATCAGCGCTTTTCTTATTGTTGTTAATAGCCCTATTTATCAACAGTTTTTCAAGTGCTGATAAATGGGGATAAATTTTTTTGTTCAAACCACTTCTCACCCGACCTATTATCAGTGCTTCCCACCCACTTTATCAGCACTTGTTACCCAATTTCCTGAGCTCTCCCCCCACCCTTTATCAACATTTTATATAATTACCGCCTCTTACACATGACTTGATTTGATCTTTGTACCTATCCTTTGTAGCTCTAACACATTTATCACTACACCATGTTGTATTATTGTCTATTTTACAAGATTTCAATTTAATTTTCTATACATTTACAAATATATATATATATATATATATATATTATTCATATATTTATGTAATTATTTTAAAATACATCTATAAAATATGTGTGTGTGTGTGATATATATATATATACATATATACACCTATATTTATTTAAATATATTATATATTAATATTCATTTACATATACTAGAATATAATATAAGCATATATCCATTGATTAATATACACATATTATCACACACAATAATACATTTATATTTATAAAATACACATACAAATATTTACATAATACATATTTATTTATATATATTAGATTATACATATAAATATATTTTTTTTATTGACACACACAAGTTTATATACATAAATTAGTTATATTGGTATATATGTACCAGATAATGAATTTTTATAATAACAATAAAATGGTTAATTTTTTATTTTAAAGAAAATATTAAATAAATAACTATTTTATATATTTGGAAATACATTTTTATGTAAATATGTTTAAATATATTTTTATATAATTGATTTATTATAAGTAAATATAATTAAATTCATATAAATTTAATTATAAATAAATCTACATTTGAAAAAATGATAATGTTTCAAATCCTTAATATCAATATGAATGTATGTCCTAAGAAAAAATTCAATATTCAATGAAAAAAGACAATAAGTCCCCCATAAAAGAGGATAAAATTCCATAAAATGTTAACATATGGGGATACACAGACTAAAAAATCAGTTTTGGAGGACTTATGGGACCTTTTTGGATTCAAAATATATGACCAGAGATTACCCCTCATTATCAAGGTTTATATATTTTTGAGAGTTACAATTTGATATGTGGTAGAGTTAAAACAGAACACGGATAAACAGTTATGGTTGTTTGAAGTTTGTGTCACGTTTTAAAATTATTTCTGAGTGTTTATTATTATTTTTCTTTTTTCTATATTTAATTTTTTTTAATTTATTTATAATGATTAATAATTAGAAAATTATTAATTAATATTATTTTTTTTATAATCCATTTATTTTACTAAATATATTATATATTAAGTGTAAATTCATATTTATCCTCATATAAATCATATGTAGTGAAATATTATATATATATATGTGTGTGTGTGTGTGTGTTAATATTTTTTTAATTAATCAACAAATTTTTAATGAAATTATACTTTATCAGTACTAGTAAAAAAGCATTGGTAAATCCCACCCCATTGTTAATGATTTTTTTACTAGTGCTAATAAAGGCCCAACATTTATCATCTTTTTTTGATAGTGCAGATTATAGAGACCCTAAGATTGACGTACATGGAAATTACATTACTTTTGTGGAATAATTAATACATAACAAAAATAGGCACACGAGGACCGTAATAGTTTAGTGTCTTTGGAAACTTGGAACGTATTCTTCTAATCACGGTGAAAGATCTTCAACATCTCCCATAATGATCTTCCCCTTTTTTTTATTACCTAAAACATTTCTTTATATCCTGGGGAAAAGAAAACATAAAAAGGGTGAGCTCAAATGCTCAGTAAGGGTAAGCATGGATAAAATAAAACATACCATATACATTTGAACTTAAAAACATGAACATAATGTGTAAACATCAAAATCTTGAGCAACGACATAAAACATGGAAGTAAGTAAGGCATAAATCATAAAGAAACATTTGGAATAATAAATTAGCATGGGAATAAAACATGTAATTGTGGAAACCATTAATCACATGATATGATTTCCATATTAGCCAAGGCATTGCTGCCAAGACCATCTTAGTGGACAAAGTCCCTTTCTGAATCAAGTTCATCCTTGTTCCAGTCCTGTATTACTGAACTAGTTTAACATGCCGTTCCAGCCATGTCTATCTAATGAGATATAAATCTTTAATCAATGCATTGGAGGGAGATATAGGTCCCACCCATCTCATAATGAAATCATTCTTACTTGTGCCACAAAATAAACTTAAAAGATTCATCATAACCCAAAGAATAAAATGGGTTTCATAAACATCATCCCATCATCACAAAATCCATATAAAATAAATGGACATTTCATCATAAGAAAATTGAAACCATGTAAATCAAAGAGACATTATACTTGAAACATAAACATATGAAATAATGTCATCTTAGATGAAAAATGGTTTTGATAAAACACTTGAAATGAAATCTTTAGGAAAATATCCTTTCTTCTTCAAAATCATTCTCTTTTCACAAAATGTCATGCAATTTTAAAAGAAAAGGATTTTGTTGAAAATAGTCATGAAATATTTTGGAGGAATCATCATGAAAATAAGGCTTCGTGAAACTATAAAAATACGTTCGTGCCTTATAAGTTAAAAAAAACATTCTTCTCGTACTTTTGCCGGAAAAGTCAAAAAAAGTACCTCGTAACGTAAACAAAAGAAAGATTCCTTACATACCATGTAGTAAAACTCAAAAAATGGGTAAAAATTACTTTTAACATACATGAAAACACTTTTATAAAACATGGACATGGATGATAGAAATAACCCCAGTAAACACTTACGAATAAGCAATCTCGGATAAAAATGAGATTTGCAAAATTATCCCTTAACTTATGTCCAATATGCTTCGTATGTATCCGAACCACCTATATAATGATTTAAATAAAGTCATTGACTTATTACAGAATCATATTAATTCTTATGATATCATATATGGTTCACTTATGACTTTATATTACCCGTTATTTTTTAAATTCCATGTTAAAAAGCGTTTTGGGTAAAATCGTTTCATTTGTCGTCCGTGTTTTGACTTGTAATTATTCATATGATTACTTAGATAAAGATTACTTAATTACAGAATATAAAACATGATTTATATATAATATATATTCAGAATATACATATATATAATAGATCGATAAATGGAATTAAATACACCGTTCATGGAGACGGTAGGCCATACGTACGCATGGACGCTGTTTTCGTTTCCTTATTGAGTTGAAGGGAATTAAGTAGATGACATACATATATATATATACATAAATCCAGTAGATTTATAACGTCATATATTTCATTATTATTTCTTATATATACTTTATAATCATTCTTAAATGGGTAACATGGAGAATGAATCTCATCGCATCGTGGAGACGGTAGTCCGTACGTACGCACGAGCGATGATATCATTCCCTTAATTATTGAATTGAATTGGAGAGGATGAAACAAAATATCAGAATCATAATGATTTTATAATAACTTTGTATAGTTATTTTTTACACCATTATACCCATCCAAGTAAGGTGGTGTTGGAAAAACAGATTACACCACGGCGTGGAGACAGTATTCCGTACGTACGTACGCGCGGTGATTTTGTTTTCCGTCGGATGAATAGATGGTGAAATAGGGTTATTTCATAATTATAATAACATATCAGTATATGAGTGATACCGATGTTATTACTTCATAATGAAACAAGTAAATAATAAGAAGTTGAAGAAGAAATAATCTTGAAATAATCGGTAGAAGAGATTACCTCTTCTTCAACGCACCTCCTTTAAACTTCTTCTTAGGGCACTAGAGTTGGTCTTTTGAGAAGACCCGTACCTATATATGGTTTATAGGGAAGTGGGGAAGAGAATTTGTCAGGGGTTGGCCATGATTGAAGGCTCAAAGTGGTGTGAGGAAGAGAGGGAGGAGGTGCCATTTTAGAAGGGAGGAGAGGGGCACCTTTGGAAATCTTAAAACTATTAATTTATAATAAATCTAACCCCACTTAAAAAACCTCCAAAAATGACTAATATTCAAATATAAAATGAGATAGGTTTTTAATCTCATCAAACAATAAATTTTATACATGTCAGGAAATTATTTTAAACATTATCAACTTGATTTATCCTTACTTAATCAATTTAATTTTATTTGTTGTAATAACATTTTAAATTTTAAATTATAACAAAAAATTACTTATTTGTTGTGAATTGTCCATAATTGGATACTTTATAAAATTTTAGACCATATAAATTGAAATTTATAATTTTTTATTATTTCTTGTGATTTTTAAACAATTTTATAATATGTTATTTTTATAAAATAACAATAGTGTCAATTTTGACACTATTCATTTATATGAATTTAAATAAAATATATATAGAATATATGTTCGAAATAAAAGCTTTAATAGATTCATAAAAGGACATATGTATCTATAAAATAAGTGGAGAACATTAAATAGTTCATATAATATTTATTTTATTATTTTTAAAACCATTTATTTGGTTTATCTCTTCATAAAATAATTACAACAACATTTTTGTATAATTATTTAATATACTTATTTGTTGCATAAAAATTCAAAATAAAATTCTATGATGAAGATAAATCTATTAAATTTAACAATAATACTTTTCTATATTTTATAATCTTACAATCACAATATTTAAATTGTTATAGTTATTAAATTATGAAGGTGACAACTTTGGCATCATTTAAAATAAAATAATATAAGTGTCATAATCACTTTTATAAAACTCCAAAAGATTATGTATTAGGTAATTGGATGCTTAAGGTGTATATATACACTACCAAAAAGTTTTGGTCAGGTTTTTGGTCTTTTTAATGGGTATTATTATTTCAATAAAAACTATATTACTGATTTTTCACTTAGTAAATAATTTCTGCATCATTAATGTATCACCATTAATGACAATTATTTAATCCTTAAAAATTTAAAATAAATTATCATGATGTAGATAAGTTTATTATATTTCTTTAGAATATTCATGTTCGATGTTTTATGATATTTATCACTAAATTAAAATTATTATACTTATAAGATTTAAGAGAGTGACATATTGTCACTTTCTTTGGTTTTAATAATAATTTATTTATTTTCATGGTCAAAAGTCCATAAAATGAATCTAATCCGACCCTTAGGTGATATGGGGCTATCTTTAGCCATCCAAAATATTTTTTTCATATGTTAGGGTAATTTTATAATATTATATTTACCCTTAATTACCCGATTTACCTTTAACTATGGTAAATAAAATTTACCGCTGTTACTATTCATAAAACCCAAAAATAAAAATTAGTCTATTACTATAATTTGGACCCACTGATTCCAAATATGGAATCGATTTTTCCAAATTCAATACACATATGTTGTAGAAAATAAATTAAAATTATTCCCGTTGTCGAAAGAAAACGGGTTTTTGTTTAAAACATTGCAAAAGAATGAATTTATTTAACCTAAGAATTCAAGGTACAATCAATGATAATGACATACATTGTATTAAATGGTAAAAATATATTCTATTTATACTTTAAAACCATTCAATATTATAATTTAACCACATAAATTATTACGATGAAAAAAGTTGTTTTTAATTAAAATATAGCGCGTTTTTACTATTCATTAAAATATGAAAGTTATCAGAATAATATGAAAATTTTATCCAAGGTAAAATTTTATATCCTTATTCCAAATAATAATTTTATTTTGAAAAATTGAACTTATAAACATGTCAAAAACTAGATTTAATGTGGGTGCGCCAACAAAAGGCGGCAAAACTGCATTTTTTGAAAAATACTTATTTTACCTGAAAAATTTATTTTCATCTTATTCCATGTTCTAGAAAATGTGTAAGATGAATAATAATGTTATAAAATTCCAAATTTAGTGAATACTATTCATAAAGGCTAGTTCATAATAATATTATAATAATATATCTTTATTTAGTAAAACCCGATATTGCGTACAACACATGCTATCGAGGAAGGTCGCGATTGTGTGTAATGAAAGACAAGTCAGGGTTAAGTGTTGTGCAAGAATACTTTGTTTTTTCATATAACCGAATCCAACCATATTTCATTTATACACTGAATATATATATATATACTCAATGTTGCGTAGAATAACTATTATCAAAATTGTGTGTAACGCGATCCAAGAATAGTGTTGTGTATACTGCAAGCTAATACGGTGTTGCGTATAGCGCAAGGTAATCTTGGTGTAGCATACAACACAAGACATTAATGAAATTAAAAGAATATCTTTCATAAAATCTCGGGGTGTTACATTCTACC
Organism: Viscum album; assembly: GCA_963277665.1. Lineage (NCBI taxonomy): Eukaryota > Viridiplantae > Streptophyta > Magnoliopsida > Santalales > Viscaceae > Viscum > Viscum album. The sequence continues at coordinate 195,791,906 of OY728135.1, read as the reverse complement.
CCCCTTAAAATGAATTTCACCCTCAAAATTCGTTGGGGTTATAAATGGTTTACTACTCGAAAGTTTGTTAAATAGAAACCCATATCGTAAAAAGGAATACCAAAACATGGATTTCAAAACTAAAGTATGAAATGTAACAGTTACCCAAATTAACTCATTACTGGGTTTCCACGTAGGAGAACATAGGTGGAAATATGGATATGGTAGAAAAATCTAACCATCAAGTTCTGATAGAGAGTGATAGAGAACATGGCTATGAAAAAGCCATAAATCACAAAGCCATAGATTTGTGATGATCTAAGATACCATCTAATTCATCAGATATAAGGGAAATAGGACACAATTTTTGGTTTTCAAGATCATTTCCCTAAAGTTGATGAAATTGGAAATAGAAGAAATACTTTCATGATTTTGGTACAGTCTCACCATTGTTCGTTCTTTGGAAAATTTCCACTTAATCTCTTAAAGAAATGAAGTTGAATTTTTCATTCATGAATTGTTAGCAGCTCATGTGATAGAATGATGGGTCATTCCATCTGTCTCAAACAAAAGGTTATAAAAGTTATCAAGAATACATAAGTCCATCTATAGTGAGATTAATCATATATGGTTCCTAAAATGGACTTATACTTCATATATCATATTTCTTAATATAATAAAACTAGTTTCTACTAAACAGGGACTTCTTGTAGGCTAGTGGTAGGCGATAAAGGCCAGTCGCACTTCGGTTGTGGGTTCGATTCCCACAGCCTTTTCTGACGCGATGGGTTGTCGCCCGTCCTGCAGGTTGTCCTTTTTCTAAAACTACATTACTATAACATCCCATAAATAATATCAAAAAAAAGTTCTATCCTTAAACAATACTAACTTATGTCCAACATAATCCATTCCAATCTTTAGGCTTATCTAAAATACTTCAGTCCAAGCTCATAGTATAAAGAAAACGATTACTTGAAATGTCATCAACCAAGCATGTGAATACCATCATTTATCCCCCATATGTCTTGTTGGTCACATTCCAGTCATGTGAATACCTTAATCATGTATTCTCTTGAAAAATTAATACCCATTAAACCATAGTGAAAACATGAATGCTGTCAAAAGTTAACTCTTTCCACATACCAAAATCCAAAAATTCTATGTACTCAAACCATGATAAAACCTTCTCCTTATATCAGTCATGATCTCATGAATACTATCAAACATTTAGTTTTCTCATTATCCCTTCATTATGTGCATATCATCTACATTCCAAAAAATATCTGAATAACCTTTCATGGATACCGGTACCATTAATCATACACTTTCAAAACTCAAGGAAAGACAACAGTGTAACAATCCTTAGATGTCTCTTTATTCTATAGTACCATGAGATTACTTATACAACATTAAACTTGATAAACATGTAATCATTCCACTACCTTATTAAACCATTGACCGAGCTTCAACAATTCTTTCATCTCACATATCATTTGTAGTCTCTTCATCATCATCAACATAAATACAACCCATACGACCGTACTGATTCTCTTGATGAGACTTTCCCTTAGGGCCTTGGTTTGCATAATGCCCGTACATTCCACATTTAAAACATTTAACCATTGTTTATGTCGTAGCAATAACATTATCCTCATCCATGGTGTTAACTGAACCTTTTCCTTTTGCACTTACTGGCTTTGTGTCCTTCTTTTCCACACCCAAAGCATCTTCCAGTTCCTTTGAAACAATCTCCCTGATGCCTCTTCCCACATGATTTACATCAGGGAAATTGAACTTTCTTTCCTCTATGATCATCATGAAACACCATCTTTCTCTTATTAGCTGAGTCAGGAAACTTACCAAAGTTGATATTATTAATTATATTATGAGATTTCTGATTAGGCATAATAATGATGTTTGGACTTCCAAATCCCGTTTCATTTGGTTGCTCATGAAGAATATAATTCCATTTTCCGTCATATCCTCCATTATCATGAATCTTCCTGTTTCCAGCCATTTTCTAAAACCCAAAAAGAATAGTGTGAGAGGAAAAAATAATGCTAGGGAAAACATAATAGTAAAGGGGAAGTACCCTCAATATCTAACATCTTAGGTTAAATTCTATGATCATTACCGTAGTTCTAGGACTATATCCTATACATATACTTATCCTTAGAGATATCCCTAGACATACCTTAGAAATATCTCTAGGGATCTCACTAATGTTTTCACATCCTAGTTACCAAAGGTTGACTAAACCTTTCCTCTGATACGAAATTTAGAGACCCTAAGCTTGACGTACATGGAAATTACATTACTTTTTCGGAATAATTAATACATAACAGAAGAAGACACACAAGGACTGTAATAGTTTAGTGTCTTTGGAAACTTGGAACGTAATATTCTAATCGTGGTGAAAGATTTTCAACATCTCCCATAAAGATCTTCCCCTTTTTTTTCTTAACTAAAACCTTTCTTTATATCCTGGGGAAAATAAAACATAAAAAGGTTTATCTCAAATGCTCAGTAAGGGTAAGCATGGATAAAATAAAACATACCATATACATTTGAACTTAAAAACATGAAAATAATGTTTAAACATCAAAAGCTTGAGCAATGACATAAAACATGGAAGTACGTAAGGCATAGATCATAAAGAAACATTAGGAATGATAAAATAGCATGGGTATAAAACATGTAATTATGGAAACCATTAAGCACATGATATGATTTCCATATTAGCCAAGGCATTACTGCCAAGATCATCTTAGTGGAAAAGGTCTCTTTCTGAATCAAGTTCATCCTCGTTCCAGTCCCATATTACTGAACCTGTTTAACTTTCCATTCCAGCGTTGTCTATCTCATGAGATATAAATCTTTACCCAATGCATTGGAGGGAGATATAGGTCCCGACCATCTCATAATGAAATCATTCTTACTTGTGCCACAAAATAAACATAAAACATTCATCATAACCCAAAGAATAAATTAGGTTTCATAAACATCATCCCATCATCACATAATCCATATGAAAGATATGGACATTTCATCATAAGAAAATTGAAACCTTGTAAATCATAGATATATTATACTTGAAACATACACATATGAAATAATGTCAACTTAGATGAAAAATGGTTTTGATAAAACACTTGAAATGAATTCTTGAGGAAAATATCATTTCTTCTTCAAAATCATTCTCTTTTCACAAAATGTCATGCAATTTTAAAAGAAAAGGATTTTGTTGAAAATAGTCATGAAATATTTTGGAGGAAGCTTCATGAAAATAAGGCTTTATAAAACCTTAAAAATCCGTTTGTGCCGTATAAGTTAAAAAAACATTCTTCTCGTACTTTTGCTGGAAAAGTCAAAAAAAGTACATCGTAACGTAAACAAAAGAAAGATTCCTTACATACCATGTAGTAAAATTAAAAAATGGGTGTAAAGGACTTTTAACAAACATGAAAACCCTTTTATAAAACATGGACATGGATAATAGAAATAACCCCAGTAAATACTTACGAATAAGCAATCTCGGATAAAAATTAGATTTGCAAAATTATCCCTTACTTTATGTCGAATATGCTTCATATGTAACCGAAACTCCTGTATAATGATTTAATTAATGTCATTTACTTATTACATAATCATATCCATTGTTATGATATCATATATGGTTCACTTATGACTTTATATTACCCGTTCTTTTGGAAATTCCTTGTTAAAGAGGGTTTTGGGAAAAATGGTTTCATTTGTCGTCCGTGTTTTGAATTGTAATTATTCATATGATTAATTAGATCATGATTAATTAATTACAGAATATAAAACATGATTTATATATAATATATATTCAGAATATACATATATATAATAGATCGATAAATGGAATGAAATATACCGTTCATGGAGACAGTAGGCCGTACGTACGTATGAACGCCGTTTTCATTTTTTTATTGAGTTGAAGGGAATTAAGTAGATGACATACATACATACATATATATATATATACATAATTCTAGTTGATTTATAACGTCATATATTTCATTATTATTTCTTATATATACTTTATAATCATTCTTAAATGGTTAACATGGAGAATGAATCTCATCGCGTCGTGGAGTCGGTAGTCCGTACGTACGCACGAGCGATGATATCATTCCGATAATTATTGAATTGAATTGGAGAGGATGACACAATATATAAGAATCATAATTATGTTATAATAACTATGTATAGTTATTCTTTACAGCATTATACCCATCCAAGTAAGGTGGTGTTGGAAAAACAGATTACACCACGGCGTTGAGACGGTATTCCGTACGTACGCACGCACGATGATTTCATTTTCCGTAGGATGGATAGATGGTGAAATAGGGTTGTTTAATAATTATAATAACATATCAGTATATGAGTGATACTGATGTTATTACTTAATAATGAAACAAGTAAATAAGAAGAAGTTGAAGAAGAAATAAGCTTGAAATAATCGGTAGAAGAGATTACCTCTTCTTCGACGCACCTCCTTTAAACTTCTTCTTAGGGCACTAGGGTCAGTCTTTTGAGAAAACCAGTACCTCTATAAGGTTTATAGGGAAGTTTGGAAGGGAATTTGGCAGGGTTTGGACAATATTTAAGGCTCAAAGTGGTGTGAGGAAGAGAGGGAGGAGGTGCCCTTTTATAAGGGAGGAGAGGGGCACCTTTGGAAATCTTAAAAATATTAATTTATAATAAATCTAACCCCACTTAAAAAACCTCAAAAAATGACTCATATTCGAATATAATATTAGATAGGGTTGTAATTTCATCAAACAATAAAATTTATACATGTTAGGAAATTATTTTAAACATTATCAACTTGATTTATTTTTACTTAATAAATTTAGTTTTATTTATGGTAATAACATTCTAAATTTTAAATTATAACATAAAATTAGTTATTTGTTGTGAATTTTCCATAATTGGATAATTTATATCCTTTTAGACCATATAAATTTAAATTTATAATTTTTAAATATTTTTGTGAGTTTTGAACAATTTTATAATATCTTATTTTTATAAAATAACAATAGTGTCAATATTGACACTATTCATTTATATGAATTTAAATAAAATATATACCGAACATATGTTCGAAATAAAAGCTTTCATAGATTCATAAAAGGACATATGTATCTAGAAAATTAGTGGAGAACATTAAATAGTTCATATAATATTTATTTTTTTATTTTTAAAACCATTTATTTAGTTTATCTCTTAATAAAATAATTACTACAACATTTTTGTATAATTATTTAATATACTTATTTGTTGCATAAAAATTAAACATAAAAGTCTATGATGAATATGAAGATATTAAAGTTAACAATAATACTTTTACTAGAATTTATCATCTTACAATCACAATATTTAAATTGTTATAGTTATTAAATTACGAAGGTGACAACATTGGCATCATTTAAAATAAAATATTATAAGTGTCATAATCACTTTTATAAAACTCCAAACGGTTATGTATAAGGTAATTGTATGATTAAGGTGTAGATATACACTACCAATAAGTTTTGGTCAGGTTTGTGGGCCTTTTAATGGGTATTATTATTTCAATAAAAACTATATTACTGATTTTTCACTTAGTAAATAATTTCTGCATCATTAATGTATCACCATTAATGACAATTATTTAATCCCTAAAAATTCTAAATAAATTATCATGATGTATATAAGGTTAGTATATTTCTGTAGAATATTCATGTTCGATGTTTTATGATGTTTATCACTAAATTATAATTATTATACTTATAGGATTTAAGAGAGTGACATATTGTCACTTTCTTTGGTTTTAATAATAATTAAATTATTTTCATGGTAAAAAGTCAATAAAATGAATCTAATACGACCCTTAGGTGATAAGGGTATAATGTTATCCATCCAATAGAATTTTGGCATATGTTAGGGTAATTTTATAATATTATATTTACCCTTAATTACCCTATTTACCTTTAACTATGGTAAATAAAATTTATTGTTGTTACTATTCATAAAACCCAAAAATAAAAAGTAGTCTGTTAATATAATTTAAACCCACTGATTCCAAATATGGAATCCATTTTTCCAAATTCAATACACAGAAGTTTCAGAAATTAAATTAAAATTATTCCCGTTGTCGAAAGAAAACGGGTTTTGGTTTAAAACATTGCAAAAGATTGAATTTATTTAACCTAAGAATTCAAGGTAAAATCAATGCTAATGACATACATTGTATTAAATGGAAAAATATATTATATTTATTCTTTAAAACCATTCAATATTATAATTTAACCACATAAATTATTACGATGAAAAAAGTTGTTTTTAATTAAAATATAGCGTGTTTTTACTATTCATTAAAATATGAAAGTTATCAGAATAATATGAAAATTTTATCCAGGGTAAAATTTTATATCCTTATTCCAAAGAATAATTTTATTTTGAAAAATTGAACTTATAAACATGTCAAAAACTAGATTTAATGTCGGTGCTCCATCAGAATGCGGCAAAACATAATTTTTTGAAAAATACTTATTTTACCCGAAAAATTTATTTTGTTCTTATTCCATGTTCTAGAAAATGTGTAAGATGAATAATAATGTTATAAAATTAAAAATTTAGTTAATAATATTCATAAAGTCTAGTTCATAATAATATTATAATAATATATCATTGTTTAGTAAAACCCAGTATTGCGTACAACACACGTTATCGAGGAAGGTCACGATTGCGAGTAATGCAAGCCAAGTCAGGGTTGCGTGTTGTGCAAGAATCCTTCGTTGTTTTGTATAACAGAATCCAAACATATTTCATTTATACATTGAATATATATATATATATATATACTCAATGTTGCGTAGCATAACTATTATCAAAATTGTGTGTAACACAATCCAAGAACAGTGTTGTGTATACTGCAAGCTAATACGGTGTTGCGTATAGCGCAAGGTAATCTTGGTGTAGCATAAAACACAAGACATTAATGAAATTAAAATAATATCTTTCATAAAATCTCGGGGTTTTACACAGATAAAGACCCTCGTTACCAACACTGATAAAAGGACCCACTTTATCAGTTCTTTTTTACTAGCAATGATAAAGGTTCCCCTTTATCATAACTTTTTTATTAGCACTGGTAAAGGGACCCATTTATCGGTTCTTTTTTTAGCACTGATAATGACCCCCTTTATCAGTGATTTTTTCAACAATAATAATGGGGGGACTTTATCAATGTTTTTTCTAGTAATGATAATGGGTTCCTTTATCAGTGCTTTTATCTAGCCCTAATAAATCAAAGCACTACTAAAATCCTATTTTGTAGTAGGGACTAGTTAGCTTAGAATGAGGGGACTGCTATAAAATGCAACACCAATATACACCTCTATATCAAAAAAACAAAACTATGATCCACTTATTCATGCTCCTCTAAAGACTCTGTATAAAGGATTGTCAATGGAATAATACATGAAATACATGGGTAGATCCCATTTAGGGGTGAGTATAACAATATATAGTATGAAACCCTAAAATAACCATGAACAAAGCATCAAGAGTAGTTAGTTCGTCATATAATATGTATATCATAAAATGATATAGATAATAAAACATCCAGTTATACTCATAAAATAATTAGTGTCTCAAAGGTATCGACCACAACTAGATATAATTCCACTGTTGGGTTTTATGGTAAAACTAATCTAGGAGATCTCACTCCATGATCCTTTCCATCCCTAATGGAACCCAACATAGAGATATCACTCATAAGGTTTCCCTAGGATGATGGAACAACCTTTCCATCCTATAGGACACACTTGTTAGGTCTAGACTAGAAGAAGCACACAAGACACATAGAGGGTTCATCCAAGACACACACTCCATCAGACTAATACCCCATTAGAAAGATCAGATATCCATACACTGATATGGGGTCAACACATAGTGACTATTGGGGTGACACTAGACCATTCTAGAATCCTCCTATAAGATAGTCGATTGATTCCCATGTAAATATTGGTCACACCAATTCCAAAAAACCCCATATATGGAAACATGAATGAAATAATGATCACTACAGGGCTCTCGGGGGGATAAATGATCCAATCTATTGAGGTATCCATCAAAGTGAAATGAGGAAACTCACTCCAGATTAAGGGATCTCGCCCACTCTACATAGGTCATCAGAAAGCTGTAGAGGGAGAACCCTATATAATGAGAATCTTATGCCACACTGATCCATAATAGGAATGGACTAATGGAATAGACTCAACTGATACTATTCCAAGGAAGCTCACACAATCTCACTACGATGAACAAGTGAGAAGAAAGAGGAATCCAACCTATCCTCAAAGGAGTACATGACATGTCTCTATGGGTATATGGATTGTATCACTAACCATAGTATTTATCGTGTCTCTTTATCATGAGACATATCTATTTCCACATTACATGATGTGTCACAAGAGGACACGACATGTAGATGTTTCCCTCGAACTCAGTGTGTTTATCCTTTCATGCCTATATAACATGGTCATACTTGTGTACTTGGTCTAAGTATAAGCCTATGCTCATGTGCTCCAGTATACCAGTGTACTTCCAAAGTACATGGTGTATGGGGATACATGTAAACCCTAGTTTGTACCACCTATACATGCTAAGATGGTTATTGAAGAGTCACATGGTGTGTGAAATGTTTCACATAGTGTGTAATGCTTATCTCTTCACCGAAACCCTTGATCCACATAAAAACGACTGCAGGACATGTGTTCTTTCAGATTATAGTAGTGTAGTCCAGTTTTTTTTCACAAAACATGGAAAAATACTTCACACATCTTCATTCACGACCCTAAAATCACCGATTTGGACTTGAATCATGCCATATGTCATGGATCTGAGAATGAACGAACATTATAACCAGTGATAGATTGAATCAATCTATATCTCGTGCTTGGGAAACATCCACCTCCAAGACTTATCCAAATAACATTACATAACCACAAATAATAACTTCTAATCCATCCATTGATGTACTTATATAGTCTTGAACCACATCTATAACATGAGATCTCCATCCTAAACCCACGGTAGTGATCCATTGCACCAAATATTGAATTTTTAATGATTTTTCATTGGGTATTTGTTGAAATGTAGGCCAAAAAGAAATGCCAACGATGAAAGCATGTAGAATGGGGAGAGAAAAAAATAAACCACAACTGTTGTGAACAAAACCCAACCTTTTTTTGTTTCAAATTATATCTATTTTCATAGGAAATATAAACAAATAATATTAAAAAAACAAATTTTTATTATCCCTAAATTTCAAAAATATACCCCTACCGCAAAGCGACCAATCAACAAATAAATATGTTGGTGGATTGATTCATGTTCTTCCGGGTATAAGAAAAAAAGGGATATATCCAAAAATAAAATTCCTTAATTCGATATGGATCGATAACAGAAAACGAAGGAATCCATCCCATTTTCATTTGTGAGATCCCCAAGTTGTTTTGGTGCATGATCCTCAATCTAATTTTATCCGATGATGTCCTCCATGAAAGCTATTTTCCAATGATCCTCTAGGTCTTCAGGATTTAGCTATCAACCCTAATATTTTTATCACAACCACATATATATAGAAGGAAACATGTCACTGTTTCAATGAAATAAAACAAAAAAAATATTTTATTTTATTTTATTAACTGTTCTCATGATGAATTTTTGACAAACGCCCTTGCACGTGTAAGATTATGTCCCACATCGGGTAAATTACACATTTTGAACTCAATCATTATCTCAAATTTCTCATCCAAGACTTTATACATAAGTTATTCTACTTTTTAAAGAAAACTGCACACGTGTGATAAAAAATATATTAAATATATTTTAAAAAATAATTCTGGGATCACTGGGCCTCAGAATCATGCACTGTCTCAATGCCTAGCTACATACTAATTCATAGAAATATTTTAAATTCTTACATGAAAAATATATGAAATTATAGAGAAATCCAATTTTAGGACCCACACATCACCACTACACCATACCCTGAGAGGGAACCATCTTCAATAGAGGACCCACACCATAGTAGGATATAAGGATACAACTCAGTAGATAGAGGAATCACACCCTAAAATGATAAGGAGATTTTCATAAGTAGATAGATATAGGAACCACACCATATTATGTTAGGGGGTACAACATAATGCACGGGGGACCCACAACTTACTCAAATTGGGTGTGCCACCCAATGAATGGAGGACCTGTGCCCAAGTGCGTTAGTGGGGTGTCACTCGATAGGTGTTGGTAGAGGACCCATACCCTAGTGCATTTGGGGGTTACACTTTTTTGTTATCGATAGAGGAATTCCACCATAGTGCATCAAGGGGCTTCTACTCAGTGGGTAGAGGATCCACACACTGGTTGTAACATCGAAATGTTTATATGAAATATTTTCATTAAATAATTTTAATTCTTCAATAAATTTCATTACATTCAATATAGAGTTTAAACAAACTGTGAGACTCCCTTAGTATAAAATGGACATTATAACCTAGCTGTTAGATTATCGAGAATAAATATAACGAAGTTATGAAAAGGTATGGTGAATTTATTGGCTACAAATTATTTATGAAAAATATAAATCAAATATATATTTGTATTTTTAAATAGAGTGAATTGATATTAGTAAATGAAATTAATTAAATATATATTTTATATAATTAATAAAATATTTTTTATATACATTAAATAGATATTTAGGTCATTTTGTATGAATAAACAATATTTTATGTATAAAAACCTATTTTTTTCAAAAGGGTGAATTTACCGCCTTTTAAGGGAGAACAATTTTTAATGTAATATTTTGACACATTAATATTTTTTATATAACAAAATAAAACTCTTATTTGGTAGAGGGATATAAAAATTTACTTTGGATGATATTTTTATATTTTTCTGATAACTATCATGTTTTGATGAATTTTAAAAATACACTAAATTTTAATTGAAAGAATTTTTTTTCATAAAATTACCTTATATGGATAGATTATTTTATTTAATGATTTTAATGTATAAATATCATATATTTTTATCATTTAATATAATTTAGGTTATTGACATTAATTTCACAATGAACTCATAAGTAAAAACATTTCAATCTTTTGAAATGTTTTAACTTTTAAAACACATTATTTATTTCTGACAACAGGTTTAATATTAAATTCATTAATTAAACTTCTATGTTTTTTATTTGAAAAATGGATACATTTTTTTAATTACTATGTCAAAATTATTTAAAAATATTCCTTTTATTTTTGGGCAATTCAAATAGTAACTTCAGTAATTTTTATTAATACAATAAAAGGGTAAATCAGGTAATTATGGGTACAAATAATGTTATAAAATTACCCTAACACATGTTATAATATAATATTATGGGTTTAGTTCTACCAAAATAACCCTTGGGTCGAAATGGAATCCTTTGGAAGCCACTTGGATGATATTAGGGTATAAAATTAATTTTATTTGATGAAAAGTTAAATATGTCTCAATCAAATTATTATAAATATATAATTTTCAATATAAGGTTAAACATGAGATTAATTATATTATAAATAAATATTTGAAAGATAGTATGTTTTTATTTATCATGATAATTTACTGGTAATATTTAGGAAATATATAATTACTTTCAGTACATATAATTTGATGACGCATAAATTATTTAATTTATGAGAAATCAATAAAATAATTATTATTAAAATAATAATAACCATTAAAAGTCTCATAACCTTTCCAAAATATTATTGGTTGAGTATATATTGACCATAATCATCCAACGGTCATGTTATTGATCATTTTAAGCCTTATAGAAGATATTAAGACACTTATATTTTTTTAAAGTGATGATAAACTTATCACATTCATGTTTTAATAAGTATAAATTTGTTAATGATGTATTATACATAATATATATTTTATTATAAATATTATTATGAAATCTAAAAGATTCATATTTTTTATAATATTTTTTTTAATTTTTATGCAAAAAATAAGCATACTAAATAATTACACAAAACGGTTGTAACAATTATTTTATTAAGGGAAATATCATATAAATATTATTAAAAATATTGAAATAAATATATTTTCAACAAAATAATATATAAAATTAATTTTATAGTTGACCTTGACCTCTTAGTAATATAATAAAATATTTTTTTCCATTTTAAATTTTTTATACTAATATTTTTAAAAATCATTGAGCTGAATAATTTCAAAATTGACACAATTGGTTGTTTATAAAAATAATGTTTTAATAAAAAAATTAAAAATATTTTTTTAAAAAATATATAATAATTAATATATTGTTTAACATGTTATAATTTATTTATTTATTATATAATTGATATCAAATCAGTAAATATTTCATCATTTTAATATTGAAATATTTGTTACCTAAGTTAAAATTAAATAGTATAACTAAGTGTTAAATGAAAATGATAAGGTTTAAATGGATATGAAAACAAATCTAAAAATTATTAGTGGATGATATTAAAATCCAATATCATCTAATATTTAAAATTGGGACATTTTTGAGTGTGTTTTTAGGTTTTAATTTTATTAAAAGTTAATATTTTTGGAGACTCCAAAAAGTGCCCCTCACCTCAATTATAAAAGGGATTATCCTCCATCATTTCTTCACAAATAATTGAGCCTTAATGCTCAGATATTCCCTGACCTCAACCATTATTATATTTCCTAGTAACATTTTAGAGGTTTTGGTCTCCTACAAATACCAACTCCAGTGCTTTAAGACGAGATTTAGAGGGAGTATGTCGAGGAAAAAGTAATCTCCTCTACAAATTCATTCCAACTTTTTTTCTTATTATACTTACTCTTAATGAGTTCTTTCATTATAATGTAATAACTCCCATATCAAATTTATACTTATATGTTATTATGATTATGAAACAACCATATTCACCTTATATCCATCCCATGAAAAATGAAATCACCCTGCATGCGTGTGTAGGCTTAGCATCTCCACGCCGTGGTGTAACCCATTTTTCACCACCACCTTACTTGGACAGGTATAATGATGGAAATAATTAATATATATGATTATTATAACAAGATATTGACTCTAAAATATTATACCCCTTCTAATTCAATACCATTCAACAATTATGAGAACGACATCATTGCTCATGCGTATGTACAACCTACCGTATCCATTATGTGATGTGATTCATTATACATGATCTTAATTAATGAATGATTATGTAAATTAATCGAATGGATAAATATTATATTTATTATACTTATATTTTTTTAAATTATATAACTATAACCAAAGAATAGGAACAAGAACTTATCTGACAAAACATACGTAAGAAAACAATAAAGTAAATACCTGATGGACGAGTAATAATGTTACTAACGAACAAATGATAATATGATCCTATATGATATCATAAAATAAAATATGATTATGAAATTAGTAAATTAAATTATTTAAATAATTATACAGGAGGTTTGGTTACATACAAAGGATATCAGACCTAAGGTGAGGGATAATTTTGTAATCTCATTATTATCTGAGATTGCTTATACCAAAGTATTTACTAGAGTATATTTATCATCCATATACATGTTTCCTAATTATGTATTAAAAAAATATTATTTCAATTATTATACAATTTTTTAAATTCAATTTTATGCAATTGTTTACTTTTTTTAAATGGTATGAAATGAATGTTTATTCGTTATTCTATATGAGGTAATTTTTGACTTATATGACAAAGGTATGAGAATAATGTTTTATTTTAACTTATAAGACATGACGTATTTTTGAATTTTCATAACAAAATATTTCTATGAGGATTAATTTATAATATTTCATGTATATTTTTAAATAAATTCTTTTCTTTAAAAATTTTGTGGAATTTTGAGAAAAGAAAATGTTTTTTGAAGAAGAAAGGATATTTTACTAAATATTTAACTTCAAGTGTTCAATGAAAGTTATTTTCCATATAAGGATAAATTATTTAATATTGTTATGCTTAAAGTAGACTATACATATTATTATTTTGGTTTTATTTTGTTTTTTAGGGAATGATATTTATGAAATACATTTTTTTTCATGGGTTATGCAATGACATAATAATTTTTTAAAAAACCATTTTATTCATTGGGTTATGATTGGATGAATTATTTATGTTTTTATGAAACATATAAGAATAACTTCATTATAAGATGGACGTGACATATATCTCCCTCCAATTCATTGGGTAAATATTTATATCTCATGAGATAGATAGGACATGAATGTGAAATGAACGTGGTTCAGTAATATATGGTTGAAAGGAGGAGTGAGATCAGTTTAGTTATGTACTTTGTTCGCTATGATGGTTTTGGAAATGATCCTTGACTAATATGAAATGATTTTATATGCTTAGGCGTATGAAACAAAAAATCACATCTTATGTTATGAATTATAGGATAATATTTATTGATTCTTATGAAATTTTATGATGCATCCCATGGCATGATATCACGAACATTCATATACAGGATAATAGTTTCAAATTGTATGTTCTTATGTGTTATGATTATGATATGATTGATACCTAACTTTTTTACCCTTACTAATCATCCGAGCTCACCATTTCTTATGTTTCCATTCCCCAGGTCATAAAGAAGGGTATTAAGTAAGACATGTTAAAAATGGGTCCAGTTATGTATGAATAAGTCAGACACAATGTAGATGTATTATAAACAAGTTATTTATGTTTCCTAGTTTCTAAATACATGATACATGTGTGGTCCCATCGTGTCTTTGTTATATTTTGTAATCAATATTCTTAAAATTTGATGTAATACCTATGTTTGTAATGTATGGTCCATTATACTAGTACCATAGGGGGATTCCACTCAACCAGTGTATGAAGTATGTGGGACCCATACCCTAGTGCGATAGGGGGTTTCCAACACCAACCTCTATCTGATGATCTAAAATGATTATTGCTTCTGGTCCAACATCACTCAGAGAAGAATCACACTCACATTACCTCACGTCGTATCTTGAAAGACACTATAAAGGATACCATCACGTTTTATATAGAAAACTCATATGGATAGGATAATTATGGGTTAAAATCTAAGTCCAAATAAAGGAGATATGCAAGGATGATTTTTATGAGAAATGTACATGGCATGTACCAAGGGTCACATGGCATGTAACATCTTTTGGACTTCTGGTTGTTTCCACTTCAGTACACATATTACTTGTCCATATAGCACTACACGGTGTGTAAGGGCACTACATCACATGTCTTGTCCACCCAAGGCCTAATTGTGTGCTCTTAGTCATGATCATTTCCTTTAGACTATGAACACATACTCTCATAGTGCATGGCATGTCCACCCACACAGGGTCTTGGCCATGTGTAGCGGGAACATAGCGTAGCCACCTAGGCAAGGTCACACAGTGTGTGGTCCTGAACATATGGAGTGTAGTACTTATCTTACCTTAGAACCATATCTAGGTAGATACGTGGTATGTGTTCCTGTACGAAATTCCATGTAGTCAGGTTTTCTACCAAAACCCAAGTTCCTTCACATTTTGTTGCCATGCTACCACCACCTCCGTTTTTGCCACAATGCATGCTGGGGGTCTCAGATATGTGGAAATCCCTACCCAATTCATCATCAATTTCCATAATAAAATCACCAAAGCTTCACATGGATCCATCTCGTCACCATCACAGTCTCCCATTTCCACTCTAGATCCTTAATCCCTGGAGGTCTCACCCACAAACCGTAAGTCATTCATATTCATCCAAAAATCACTAATCAATTCTTCATTCATGAAACCACCTTGAATCTGGGGTTATAATCATGTTTGAACCCATATTGATAATTTCAAAACCACAACCCTATGGGACAACAGGGAAGAGCACGGAGAATCGTATTGGGAAAACACATAAACAATGTAAATCCATAGTTTTCCAAGCATTATTGGCTGATGATTACATGATCAGGGTATCTAGGGTGATAACAAGTTGAATGGAAGAAATAAATAAAATATTATAACTAATAAATTTATAGGTCTCATGTGAATGGAAACTAAATCATAGATCAAATAAAACAGATCAAATCCATACATTAAAATATTAATCAAAAGGGTGGAAACCCAAATTTATAATCACTACAATGACAAATGATCGATCATTGGTGAATAATTCATTATCCATCAATGAATAAGTCCCACTATTCTTTTTTCCTCTCAATCCACCTAGATTCAATCATTATTCATAGTCTGATCTCTATCCACCAATTAAGAACATCATATACTCCTCTCAAATCCAAAATGGTTATGTGGATAACCTTGAAGAATTTCCATAACATCCTATTTAACGAGGAAATTAGGTTTTTGGGAATTAAGTGATGAAATTAAATTAATTAATTATTTAATCAATTTAAAATACCCACCACTGACTACCTCATCCGAACATCTAGTTTTGACCAAATTTAGGTCTCTCTTAAGGTAAACCCCATGTTCTAGATTTAAATATGGCGTCATATTTCAAATCCAAAACATTGGTCAGATGATATTCATCTTTTTTTTATGAAAACTATGTGTGTGTGATATTAATATATTTAATATTTTTATAATATCAATTATGAGCACACCAGGTCTCTGAATCTTGCGATGTCTCATTATATGGCTCCAAAAAGAGTCCTTAATATATTTCAATGTCTTAAAATGGAAAAACTATGTCAGTAAATTCTATCCATCAATAAGTATTACCCCACAAAAAATATAGACTAAATAAAAAAATTGGGACACTGATCACACATCTGTCGCTTCCACTCTATGGAGATCTCTTTCATGCTATCGTACTGCCACAACACACAACCCAATAGAATGTTATATCCTTATAAGATTCTCTCATATTGATAATTGATCACTAATAGGTAAGCTGTGAAGGTGGATCCATCCTTAATGTCCAACTTTCCTTAGTTAATAACATGTGTTGTATCTTGGATGTATCTTCTTAGATTAGGAACATAGAAGATCTCATGAACCCACTACAACTATGGGTGTAATTCTAGGTGGTAAACAACCTCATCAACCCTCCATTGAATCTCAAAAAACCCAATAAACCTAAAGAATTGATTTCCTCACCATAAAAACATATGTAATCTTGATCGAGGGGAAAATCTTTGTAAAATATGGTCTATATGCTTTAACTCCAAGGGCCTACGATGTCAATCTATGTAATATTTCTATCAGATCCGAGCTGTCCTCATCCACTTGTAGATCAACTGGACCTTATCTGCCTTATCCTATATCATATTTGGACTAATATTAGATTCCTCTCTAATCAATGTCCATCACAAGGGTGACCTGCATCGTCTTCTATACAGGGCCTCAAAGGGTGTCATGTAGATCATAGAGTGATTGATATTATTATAAGAAAACTCTACCAATGGAAATTGATCCTCCATGCTCCCGATGAAAGACAAACACATAGGATCTTAGCATATCCTCTGACACCTAAATAGTGTGCTCAGTCTTTCCAACCTGCTGGTGGTGGAATGTCGTACTCATCCTCGACTAGGTCTCAAATGAATCACATATTGCTCTTTACAAATGTGATGTTAAATACACATTATAGTCAGAGAAAATCATTAAGGGAAACCCATGGAGTTGGATGATCCCCTACACGTAAAAAATCCACAAACAGTCCACCAATCTCTACTCCCTACTAGCAATTAAGTTCATTGACTTGGTAGGTAAGTCAACAATCATCTAGGTGGAATTGTGGCCTCATGTTGTCCATGGAAGTCTTGTGAAAAAGTACATGGATATTATATCCCATTTCCACTGTGATATCTCTATAGGCTGCATCAAAACTACCAAAACCTAGTTCTCTACCTCACCTACCAATATGTGAGACACAAAGAGATAAACTCAACTATTCTGAACTTATTCTAGTCCCCCAAAACTACTGTGGAATTCCTTTTTACTAATTTTCCACACTAGGATGTAAATAAAAGGGGAACTGAAAAACCACCTCATCACCTCCTCATGAAATAAAAATAGAACCACCTTCCATACTTGGAAAATGACGACATTATATCTTCTATAAAAGGTTCCATCAGTTGCATCCCTTGAATATATCTAGTCATGAATGACCTCATAGTCAATGTCTCCCAATTGGTCCTTTCTCACACATTGGAGGAGAAGAGGTTCCAACACCATATACTGAAGAAAACTTTCACCCCTCTCCTCCACTAAGGTCAGCTATAATGAATCAAACTACTCTGACACCTCCTCCATCAAGTGGTTATGAGACTTCCTACTAAGGTTATATGTCACCAAATTTTCCTTTATAGAAGTATATACTATCTCAAAGTCATAGTCCTACATAAAATGAAACCAAAACCTCTGTCTTAGGTTAATATTTATTTGAGTGAAGATGCATATAAGACTATGGTGGTATGAGTATACAACAAAATGATTTCCTAGAAGATAGTGCCTCCACATCATTAAAGAAAATACTACCACTACAATATCTAGGACATGAGTTGCGTAGGTTTTCACAAGGGTGTAGTTGGAGGAAGTTGTGACCCCTTGTTTTAAAGGCATCCTACTGTGTATGTATATAATCATCCATGCATGGGATTTTCCCACCCATGTCATGTGTTATTTAGATGATGGACATATCATTAGTGAAATTTTTAGAGATTAAGGATACTTTTGTGTGTTTAACTTGTTTGGTAGTTAGGTGTTATAGATTAGTAGTCAGTCTCTCAAGGTTATTTTTTCCACTTTTTGTCAGTTTGGTAATTTATTTTTTTTTGGGTGCATATTTTTTCCCATTTAAATTTGCTTGTATTCTATTGTACTCTCCCATATTTTTTAGAGTTATTTTATTCATGATTTCTCTAGATATTATTATCTTTTATTAATATAGCTCTACACTATTACATGGATATGATTAGGTGCATGCATACAGGTACACTAGAAAAAGGCCTCCCATTTACATTATGCCTTAGAACCACTTTTTTAAAACCCTAGCTTATTGGAGGTGGTTTTGGGGTTGTGGTGGCCCAACATCTAACTGGCAGGGAAGGCCCCAGTTATTTGGGTCATTACAGCATTGTATAAGAGCAGTTACTTCCATGAGATAGTGTTTAGAGTGTTCCCCTTACAAGGAATACTTAGGAATTTGGGAAATAATTACAGAGTGTATCAAGTGTAGATTTTAGGCTAGACAGACTAGTATTGGTGTAGAAACTGATATATCCACACATCAAAAATATAATTATATATATTTTTAATTGGAATACCGATACATTGGATGAAGGGAACATTTGTATATGCATTATATATGATTGAGTCTTTTGATTGCCCTTCTTGAGTCAGATTCGAATATATAAATGATATTATTACCATGGTATGTCTTGACCACATTTTGGATACATCTGTGAATATATCCATCTAGGTTACAAATTCATGGTCTTGATGAATATCTGATAAGCTATGAGGCCTTATTTTAGGGTCTTTCTCATGAGGTGTTTCCTCTACGTGGTTAGGGAGTAGCATCCCCAACTTCTAAGTAGTAGGTAGTACCAACAATTTAGGATTAGGATATATGTAGGATTAACACACTATATGAGTTCCATCTTCCAATACCACTGAGGTTCCATGGGAATCCAGATCCCTAGTTAGTAGCATATTAGACTGATTCAATGATCTGAGTATTTAGTCATGTTTAAATCATAATATATCAGATAGTTCTACTGGAATAATGTCTTTTACATGGATCAGATGTGCTTTATTAGGTCTTGGTTATATATTCCCTTGATGATATGATGGTCTCATTGTCCATATTGTAGTAGTTGATTCTTGATAAATATTATCCCTTGTTCTTTCACTGGATTCGGATCCAAGATCTTCTTGAGATTTGGCATGTTAGTATAAAGGTTTTTGATTATGCCTCAACGTTCATTGACCTTACCTAGTGGTCACTCAACATAGTTGGGGATAGTTACTACCGGGTGTAGAAGTTATACTAGTGGATCCATAGAGATATCCATGTCAGTGTGGTTCCCCTATGAATTACCACATATGATGGAGAGCTAGAGTAGGAATTGGTGATCGAAAGCCTCATTTTATATCAATTATATAAGGATAGGACTGAAAATTTTCTTCGTGGGGATGATTAATCTCTTGAATCTAAAAAATGCCAGTGATTATGGTCTCGGTGTAGGATACCTTATTGTGGACAATCTCAGTCATGTAGACGTTTTGTGTAATGTTATTACATAGGACCAAGATATCCCAAAGATGGGTAATGATATAAATGCGATGTGTGAGGTCACATGGTATGTTATTTCCATACTAGATGTTCCTAGGAGGGTAGACAGGCATTGGATGGACCCCTATGGAAGAGGCAGCACTGTGATCAGGGATCTTCTATACATGGGAAGGGAATCCCTTAGGGCGGCAGTATTAGTAGCGGAGTAGGAGAAACTTATGAGGGAGGAGAAGTTAGTGGAAGATGATGATATCATCTCCTACCACCATCACCACCTGGTGGCCCATGCTAGGATCAGGTAGCTAGAAATCGAGTGATATGAAGTTATAGGTCATGGAGGGCTATAACCTAGATACACATGATATGATATGTGGTATGATCTATAATTATTCTAATATATCCTTAGTACTATTAGACATAATTTTGAGTCATTTATTTATCTCCTTATTATTAGAGTAAGATCTTGAGATCCTAGTTCATACTTTATCCCATCATATATGGATAAATGTTTCTATAGGAAGTGATCATTCAATATCATTTTTCTTCTAGAAGTGCATGCTATTTCTTAGTGGAGAGAGCTTAACATGGGACCTCTTGGTCATCATGATGAGACCTTATGAAGTCATCTTTGTTAAAGAATTTTTTCACATGGTTTAAGTGAAAATTAATTATTATCATAGGTAATTCACATTTCTTCAGAATATTGAGACGAGATTATCCTTTGTGGGTGAGAAGGATCTCATAGAGGATTAAGTGAGTCTCACTGGCAAGAAGATGTAACCCAACACCCATCAGTTGGTGATTTTATCCCTTAGTGTATTGGTATCTTTAGGCATATGGATTCTTTTAGTAGAAGAGTAATTTTTATACCTATTCCCCAAGGATGTTTTAGTATTACCTTTATGTAGGGAGATATACTTATATTTCAAATTTCACCTCCGGACCGCACTGATATCTTCTATGGCATATTATATGGCCCTTAAAAAGATTTGGGGGTTGAGGGTGTAGTTGGAGGAAGTTGTGACCCCTTGTGGCCCCTTGTGGATCTCAAGAAATCAATGTATCAATATTTTACATCTACATATGTAATCCATGATCATAAATGACATGCCTCAGAAAGTGAACCCCAAAAGTCGAAAAATGGAACTTTGAGAGCTTACCATAATTTCAGTGTTATTGAAGTAAGTCTAGGATCATCCTCAGATGCTTTACATGCTCATACTTAGATGAAGAGTAAATTAATATGTCATCTATGAATATAGACATAAATCAGCCCTTGTATGGTTGGATGATTTGGATTATCAAAGTCATAAACAAGAAGGGGAATTTTTTAGATTTAAAGGCATCACCAGGAACTCATTGTGTTTGTAGTGACATCGGATTACCATCTTCGTAATATCAACCTTGAAAACCCTAAATTGGTGGTAGATGGACCTGAGATCGATATTCGAGAACCAAATCCCACCTTGCAACTAATCAAAGAGGACATCAATTCATGAAAAGGGATATTTTTTATTTATCGTTACCTAGTTCAAGTGATGATAATCAATAAAAAACCCCAAGCTCTCATTTGACCTTTTCATGAACAAAATTGGTGCTTCCCAGGGGGACACAATATGTATGAAAAATATATTCTCTCTAAGGTCCTCCAACTACACCCTCAACCCCCAAATCTTTTTAAGGGCCATATTATATGCTATAGAAGATATCAGTGCGGTCCGGAGGTGAAATTTGAAATAGAAGTATATCCCTCTACATAAAGGTAATACTAAAACATCCTTGGGGAATAGGTATAAAAATTACTCTTCTACTAAAAGAATCCATATGCCTAAAGATACAAATACACTAAGGGATAAAATCACCAACTGATGGGTGTTGGGTTACATCTTCTTGCCAGTGAGACTCACTTAATCCTCTATGAGATCCTTCTCACCCACAAAGGATAATCTCGTCTCAATATTCTGAAGAAATGTGAATTACCTATGATAATAATTAATTTTCACTTAAACCATGTGAAAAAATTCTTTAACAAAGATGACTTCATAAGGTCTCATCATGATGACCAAGAGGTCCCATGTTAAGCTCTCTCCACTAAGAAATAGCGTGCACTTCTAGAAGAAAAATGATATTGAATGATCACTTCCTATAGAAACATTTATCCATATATGATGGGATAAAGTATGAACTAGGATCTCAAGATCTTACTCTAATAATAAGGAGATAAATAAATGACTCAAAATTATGTCTAATAGTACTAAGGATATATTAGAATAATTATAGATCATACCACATATCATATCATGTGTATCTAGGTTATAGCCCTCCATGACCTCTAACTTCCTATCACTCGATTTCTAGCTACCTGATCCTAGCATGGGCCACCAGGTGGTGATGGTGGTAGGAGATTATATCATCATCTTCCACTAACTTCTCCTCCCTCATATGTTTCTCCTACTCCGCTACTAATACCGCCGCCCTAAGGGATTCCCTTCCCATGTATAGAAGATCCCTGATCACAGTGCTGCCTCTTCGATAGGGGTCCATCCAATGCCTGTCTACCCTCCTAGGAACATCTGGTATGGGAATATCATACCATGTGAGCTCACACATAACATGTATATCATTACCCATCTTTGGGATATCTTGGTCCTATGTAATAACATTACACAAAACATCTACATGACTGAGATTGTCGACAATAAGGTATCCTACACCGAGACCACAATCACTGGCATTTTTTAGATTCAACAGATGACTCAGCCCCATGAAGAAAATTTTCAGCCCTATCATTATATAATTGATATAAAATGAGGCTTTCGATCACTAATTCCTACTCTAGCTCTCCATCATATGTGGTAATTCATAGGGGAACCACACTGACATGGATATCTCTATGGATCCACTAGTAGAACTTCTACACCTGGTAGTAACTATCCCCAAATATGTTGAGTGACCACTAGGTAAGGTCAATGAACGTTGAGGCATAATCAAAAACCTTTATACTAACATGCCAAATCTCAAGAAGATCTTGGATCCGAATTCAGTGAAAGAACAAGGGACAATATTTATCAAGAATCAACTACTACAATATGGACAATGAGACCATCATATCATCAAGGGAATATATAACCAAGACCTAATAAAGCACATCTGATCCATGTAAAAGGCATTATTCCAGTAGAACTATCTGATATATTATGATTTAAACATGACTAAATACTCAGATCATTGAATCAGTCTAATATGCTACTAACTAGGGATCTGGATTCCCATGGAACCTCAGTGGTATTGGAAGATGGAACTCATAGAGTGTGTTAATCCTACATATATCCTAATCCTAAATTGTTGGTACTACCTACTACTTAAAAGTTGGGGATGCTACTCCCTAACCACGTAGAGGAAACACCTCATGAGAAAGACCCTAAAATAAGGCCTCATAGCTTATCAGATATTCATCAAGACCATGAATTTGTAACCTAGATGGCTATATTCACAGATGTATCCAAAAATTGCTCAAGACATACCATGGTAATAATATCATTTATATATTCTAAGCTGACTCAAGAAGGGCAATCAAAAGACTCAATCATATATAATTCATATACAAATGTTCCCTTCATCTAATGTATCGGTATTCCAATTAAAAAAATATATAATTAGATTTTCGATGTGTGGATATATCAGTTTCAACACCAATACTAGTCTTTCTAGCCTAAAATCTACACTTGATACACTCTGTAATTATTTCACAAATTCCTAAGTATTCCTTGTAAGGGAAACACTCTAAACACTATCTCATGGAATTAACTGCTCTGATACAACTCCGTAATGACCCAAATAACTGGGGCCTGCCCTGCCAGCTAGATGTTGGGCCACCACAACCCCAAACCCACCTCCAATAAGCTAGGGTTTTCAAAAAGTGCTGCTAAGGCATAATGTAAATGGGAGGCCTTTTTCTAGTGTACCTGTATGCATGCACCTAATCATATCCATGTAATAGTGTAGAGGTATATTAATAAAAGATAATAATATCTAGAGAAATAATGAATAAAATAACTCTAAAAAATATGGGAGAGTACAATAGAATACAACCAAATTTAAATGGGAAAAAATATGCACCCAACAAAAAATAAATTCCCAAACTGACAAAAAGTGGAAAAAAATAACCTTGAGAGACTGACTACTAATCTATAACACCTAACTACCATACAAGTTAAACACACAAAAGTATCCTTAATCTCTAAAAATTTCACTAATGATATGTCCATCATCTAAATAACACATGACATGGGTGGGAAAATCCCATGCATGGATGATTATATACATACACAGTAGGATGCCTTGAAAACTAAAAGGGGAATGGTAAAGAGATATAAAAAAAGTAGTCAACTCATGTAAAGACCCCAACCCTTGTAATATATTTTTGATGTCTAATTTATTACTTTAGAACTATATAAATGGAATCACATTTTAAAGGATAAAATAATTTAGTAGTATTGATAAACTGGTCATATACTTTAAATTCAAATTATAATTGAATACTTAAAATATAAAAGTCTTTTCTTAGAGAATGCAATATTTCCTCTTAACATATCCCTATATATCAATTACCAAACACTTCCTAGTATCCTAGGAAAATAAAAATTAAGAAAGGGGTAATCTCATATGCTTAGTAAGGAAATGAATATAGTAAAATCTATCATAAATAAATAATCAAAAACAATATAGAAATTTAAATAATCGAAACACATTCCATTTAAACAATAACATGATCATAAAATAACATGAATAAATAATGATAAATAAATCCATATAAATAAAAACATGATTTTGAATCATATCCATGGATATTCAATGTCATAAAATAATAATTGGGACATTAACCAATGATATCATAATTTGAGAATGCATAATTTCCTTCATTTAAAACATACTATCAATACCTTTCACAAGGTGATATAAAACTACAGGTAAAAAACCATCTGATTTGGCCAACTGATTTGTCTCATGAGACTCATTTATACATCAAAAGTATATCTATAATTGGTCATACACATCAAATACTAAGTCCAATTAATTCCTCATATGAAAGCAGTAAAACATAATCAACATAAACATTCATGTTGAAAATATAACACCCAAAATGTTAATACCTATCCCAATCAAATAAACATAATTGTAAACCATTCAGAGTAATATGGTGATTGGTGATAAAATTTTACATCCTCTGCTAAATTATTTATAATCTATAAAAATAAATAATAAAGATGGAATCAATGAAAAATATTCCTAGAGTATTATAAGTAAAATGAAGGGTTAATGTCATTGATGAATAGAAATTCCATAAAAATGTCATTAAAAACATTTTTTTAGGAAAATAACCTTTTTTTACATTGAAAATATTTATTTTTAAAAAATTATCAAAAAGTATTTTTAAAATAAGTTTCTATGAAAATTACCCTTAAAAACATTTTAAATAATTGTTAAAATAATAAGTGTTCATGATGATGAAATTTTTTCGTCATGTTGTAAAAGTTAAATCAATGATTCCTTTCAAAATCCAAATAGACATTGATTGAAAAATTACATGAATATAAATTTCAATTTTTTTATAAAAAATAATACATGGGTAAAAATTTCATTAATAAATCATTTGGAAAATGTTAAAATATTTTTTGAAAACGTTTTTAGAAAATATGGGTTTGGAATAAAAATGATTTTTGACCGAAGAGAGAAATGAAGTTGGATTTTCTTAAAACCCTTCTATCAATAATTTTAAGAACCAAAGAGTTGTAAAATGGTAATATTACTTAAAAATTTAATTAGTAAATATATGTTAAGGAAATATATTGTTTTTATGATATAAATACAAAATAATTCATCCAAGTGATATTTAAACATAAATAATCTTGAATAATGATGATATTGTCAAATAACCCTTATCACTTTGGTATATTATAAATCACAATTACTATGAAATAAGTAACATAAAATGAAACATTAAATATCAATAATAAATTTTTTTTTCATGATATAAAATATTAAAAGTGGTATTATATACACCACACAATCGAATAAGTGGTGAAAATGGCATATGTCTCAAGGAAGTAAAAGTGAGATGAGAAACCCTTACCTCAGGTTTGAAACCCTTTGTATGTGTAAAAACCTCTATTATTATAAATATAGTTTTATTTTAAACCAATTAAATAACTATAATTCTTTATATCATAACATATATTATCATATTATAACATTTCACCATCTATTTATTAATAATATTTCATTATTTTTATTATTTCAGGTGTTAATTTCCTTATTCTCTCATATGTGTTAGGTCATGAAAGTTTCATCTATTGTATATAGAATATAGTTCCACAATCACCAAAATTATATTAATGTTATTAATATTTTTTTAATTATATATATACTTATACCCATTCTATAAAATTGGACACAAAAAATGAATCACATTGCTTCACAGAGACGGTATGCCATACATATGCACGAGCGACGATATCAATTCATTAAAGGGTGAAAGGAAAAGCATGGTTTTGATATGTTAATTTTAAATAATTTATATCATTTTATATATTTTACATATATTCATTAATTTTATCCTTAATAATTTCCATGTAAGGTGTAACTAAAAAATGAATCACATCGCTTCGTGAGGCAGTTGTCCGCCGTACAGATGAGCGACGATATCATATTTTAAAAGAAATGAAAATTAAGAATTTATTTGTGATAGTATAAATAAAATAGTATAATTATATATAAAATATTATATATGTATACTAAATCCATAATTATATCCAATTATGAGAAGTGTTGATGTAAAACGAGTTACATTAATTCGCGGGGCGGTAGTTCTCCATAGATAAGATTTTATGATTTCGTTTTCCATTTGATTGAATTGAAGATAGAAAAATATTATTCCATGAAAATAATATCAACTCAATATTTTTTAGATAATGGTTTTATTATATTTTAAGTCTTAATATATAATATAACTTTATAAAAGAAGAAATAAATAGAATGACTTAGTAAAGACAATTACCTTACCTTAGAGAAACATCCTTTGTTTATCTCCATATAGAGCCTAATGTTGATCTTCTAGAATGATTAGAAGAGATATAATATGTATATAGACCTTTGGGATGAATTTTTGTATGGTTTTTTAAAGCGTAATGTGTTTATTGGGGTGAATTAGTGAGGGGAGCGAGTGCCCTTTTATAATTAAGGATGTGTGACATTTTTGTAATTATCTATTAAATAATGGGAAGTCACTCTCACCTCATATGGCTCTTAAATAGATAATTAATGATTTCTATGGATTAAATTTTTGATACACACCTCCAACATAAAAAAACATGTTTTTAATATGTTTTTCTTTTTCCTTTATGTTTATTTAATTTTACCATTTTAGTTTTCACCACAGTAACTTGTACCTTTTTATTTACCAAAGTAATTTATCCATAAAAAAATTAAAATGTTCCTTATTAGAAAGTTTAAATTAATTTATTATAAATATTAAATTGAAATTTTCAAAAAAAAAATTTCTATGTGTGTAAAATTAGGCTCATGTAATGCACAAAACCTCATTTTAACCTTAACCACGTTAATTAATTTACTACTTTTTTTACTAATTATTCTGACAAAAAGTTAGGTTAAATTATCATATAATAAGAACTATGTTGATTACAATATTTAATACATTTTTATAAATTAAATTCATAGATGTAGAATAATTCAAATTAAAATTAAATCTACAAACATTTGGAAAAAGAGTTTTTCCAAAGAAAAAAATTCAAATGTTTTAAAATTTATGTATATCATAATTCAACAATAATTTAATGAAAAAAATAAATTAGTAAAATTATAATATAATTGAACTTATTTTACTTTAAAACAAGGTTCACTATAATTTATCTATATAAATAATTTAAACAAAATGGATGTTTTCAATAAAAATCAATATTTTTCAATATTCATCAAAGAATTAATATTTTCTAGAAATTCCTAAAAATTAAACCAAAGATAATTTTGAAATTTAAATTTAAAATATGAAATATTATGTTTTCAAATAAATTTTCTAAATTAGATAAAAATTAATTTTTAATTATGAGCACAAACAGTAACTATTCCCCCTTTCCTAAAAAAATAATGTTTGTTACAAAAAAAATTATTTCTCTTTCAAATAGTTATTATTTTATTTGTAATTAATACATAACCCATTTCATTTTCAATAAAAACATGGTGTATGAATGAAATTTTTTAGTTGTTGTGGAATAACCCTTTATGTCAAACATATATCTTCATGTGTTTTTTGGGTGGTTTCCAATGAGTTTTATTCAAGGAACCAAAAACACCCAATGGTTCCATTATTCAACATGTTTTATGAACCTACATTCTAAAGGTAGGTGGTGATTGGGAAATTTCACAAACAATTTTTAGGGACTCACATTGTTCTAGATTATGGGAGGTCAGGCTCATCATAGATTTTTGGGGGGAATTATTTCCTACTACAGGTCACTCTTATAGATTTAAGACATATTCATGAATCCTTTATTAGATCAAAATTATAGAATGGGTTACCCATACATATGAAATTAATTATTAGAATGTGTAGGATTTAGAATCATCTATATGTACCTATGTTTCTTCATCAATAGAGACATCTTTATTTATCTGATTTTCTCTATTAATGGAACCCTTTTGTATGTATGGATTAGATATTCTTATGTCATCTATTAACATGCTGATGATTTAAGGAACATACTGAGGTGCCCAAGAGTTTATCATCATCTTGGAAGTAAAAAAGTTTTTCTGATATAAGATTGGTCCCATGAGATGGGATTCATATATATCATTGTGAAAGGAATAATAACCCATGCACTTTAGTGCCCCATAACAGGATACATAATACCTTTTATGGTCATGTGATGGGGAAAAACTCTGCAGTTAAACATCATGTGATAGAGACATCTAGGAATAAGGTTCCTATCCAAGGATTGTGTAGGGATTATACTAAAGTTACCTAAGGGAACTGGAAAGAATTTTTACTCCCATGTTGAATATGACACTACTAGGGAAATGACCTAGAGAAAATTATGGTGAATTTGGGCTATACTACCACAAAACATGCTTTTATTAGTTCTAAAAATAGCCTTTATCAGCGCTAGAAAAACATTGATAATAGAGATTCTATTAAAGGGGGTACCCTTTATTAGGGATATTTTTAGCACAGATAATGTACCCCCTTCTTCAGTGCTTCAAAAAGTGATGATAATGGATATTATTTATCAGTGATATTTGTAACACTGATAAAGTCCCCATTTATCGACACTTTAATTCACGCTGATAAAGGATTTCCTACTTGGGTGTACTATTTATATAATAGAAAAACCAACAACCTACAAAAAACAAACAACACCCAAATAGCAGACCAAAATAACCAAGCCAACAAAAATAACCTGAAAAATCCAACAAAAACATGATAAAAAATTTCCCCCTATATTATATACAAAAGAACCACATACACAATGTAAATGATGAAAAAAAAGAAGCACACACAAAGGTTTGTCAAAAAATTCTAAATACATTTAATTTACATCATGAATATAAAAATATTCACTCATTTTATATAAAAAAAATACTTCTATATATATTTTGAATAATTTTTTATAAAATTACATTTACAATTATTGAAAAAATAGTTAAACACATTAATGTTTTATCATTGGATGTCTATCGTCCCCTCTAAAAAATGTCATCTGATGGTAATAGTCGCTGAACAAATCATTCAAACTAATGAAAAGGTTCCTCCAATATAGGAAGACAATTATTACTTTAGTAATACTATAATGAAATAAATTAAAAATTAATATAAATAATACAATAAAAAAATTTCATTTTTTAATAAAAATGACTCATATGTAGTTATACTGGTCTCACCGTGCATCATATTGAGGTGGGGTTAGATCCTACATGGCACAAATAAATAATGGATCATTTTTATAAATTATAAAAATAATTCGAATGTGTTTTCTTAGTTTTTAGTATGTTAGTTGTGTTTTTTTACTAAAATATCATTTCAAACCAAAAACACTCAATTTGAGTCATATTGGTCACATCATTTGTTAGTTTGATGGGAGACTACTTCATACACCTCAAAAGGGACTTACGAATTCCTATCCTTTATTTTGAATACAATTAGAGTGTGTTTTTATTACCATGACCATTCTATGCTTGAAATGGAGTATGGTTTGTGTTTGTTTTCAATCATCTTCAGAAGTTCAGGATGCTTTCTAGGAATGGGATCATACAGTTCAAGTGGGATATGATATTTATGGTGGCATCATTTCCTAGTGTTTTCCAAATTTTTGGCTCCAAAAATTGGAATATAGAGAAAAGTGTTTTTGTAAAATGGAGTTATGCTCAAGATTAAAGTGTGTTTAAAATGTTTTACATAAGTCTTGATTTGGGATCATTACATTAAAATATGGAAAAAGAAAATAGTGTGCACAATAATTAAATGTACGTGAAAGATGTGGTTGCATGGAAGAATCTTACGTGTCCAATGTGATGTCAAAAGGGTTTTTATGTGCTCGGAAAGAATCATACATTCACCTACCAAGAAATTCCAGAGTTTTGTAGGAAGGGTCATTGAGGATTATAAATAAGAGGCTACCCCCATGGAAGTATTTATATTTTTCCAACGAAAATCTGGTTTCTCTACTGCATGAAATATTTGCAAGAAAATGAATTAAAAAGAGTTAATCTTGTGCGAAAGGTGGTCTTTTAGTCTGAAAAAATAAAGTGAACCTTTCTATGTAGCTTGGAAAATATAATGGTTGCACGAAAAGTAGGGGTTGCACGAAAGTCGTCTTTCTTGACAAATCCCAAATATTGCGTGCAGGTTTAGGTATTTCGCACAAGCATAGTGTTAATATTCAGACATGGTTTTGAGTATCTAGCTTTTCTTATAAGTGATTTCAAGGGCATCAGTTCAGGAATTCGATGCCAGAAGTGTCTCGTGCTGGAATGAGATAAATACTTCAATGCAAATATGTTGAAGAGACCTTCAATTCAATAAACTGAGTGAGACCACTCCCATGGTAGTGAGTTAGGGGAGTCAACCGAAGTGATCCGAGGGAAGTAGTGATCTATCCTTGAACCTTTGTAATGGTAGTATTCCTGGGATAGAGTGACTGTGTCCAAACCTTTATATAAGTAGGTAGTGAATATTAGTGAATTTGGTACAACTTAAACTTATCAACATATGCTCCTTGGAAATAGCACTTAGTGGTGAATCAAGTAAATGTGTTGTGTCTTCTATTTTCATGTGAATGTTTGATTACTAATCATATCCATCATATAGGTTTAACAAGTTCCTACCAACATGGGAACGAGATCCATAACTTTAAAAGAAAACATTTTCACCCTTATTCACTTTTCCCCACTCAGGGTGCCTCGAGGTCTTACAAGCAGTATCAAAGGGAGGTTACTGGTGTTAAATATGTCCTTAATTTATTTTCATGGATAATTTAGTAAATGTTAGGGGAGTTAAACTATTCAATGGATGTAACTTTCATATTTTGAGGAATATGATGAGATCACATCTAAGATCTCTTGGAATAGATAACCCTTTTTCTACTGCACAAGGAATTTAAGTCACTGATCCAACCTGGCTATCCATGACTGATACAGACAGAAAAATGCTCGATATAGACACTAACACACAGAATTCTCTCACTATGGCAATTTCTGATCATATCTATCTGAATATAATGAGATACACCTCAGTAATGTCTACATGTAAATATCATGGAAATATTTATAGAGGGGAAAATAATGTAAAGGAGGAGAAACTCCAAATTTTTCACAATAGGTTTGATGATCGAATGATGCACCCTAATGAAAATGTTGATTCCTTCATTAATCGAATTACTAAATTTGTAGGAGAAATTCTAGGGCATGGTAAAGTGATCAAAGACATTGATATTGTAAAGAAAATATTGAGGAGACTTCTACCTCTATACAATGAAAAGGTATTATCTTTTGAGGAATGAGATCTCTCTAAACTATCAATGGATGATCTGTTAAGAAGCTTAGTGGCATATGAGATGTGAGTCAAACCAGATGATGAAATAAATAATGTACACAATGAAATGGAATTCAAATCCATGTAAAAAATGGAAATTTCAGAATATTGTGTTGATGAATATGATGATTAAAAATTAATTCATTATCTCTTTGCTAAGAAATTCAAGAAGGGAAAATGGAAATTTAAAGGAAATCTACATCTGGATTGTTTTCATTGAGGCAGAGTTGGGCACATTTCCTCTTGATGCATAAGAAAGTTTGATTTTAAAGAGAGTGAAGCTGGAGATATTCAGAAGTCTCAGATAAGTTTTTACAAAAAAGGGAGACTTCAAATCTAGAAAGAAACTACAATAAAAGAGTTTTTTCTATGAATAAGATAAAGATGATAGTGAATTATCTGAGGAATAATATGTAGTATTTAGGTTTGGAAACCATTATTTTGTGATTAATACAATTGAAAAATCAGAATCATCAAAAATTAAAGCTATAGATAATTAGTTGGCCACATATTCAAATCCCATGTTACAGCTTAAGGATGATTTTGGTAAGCTTGATAATAAATGTAAGAGATGTAATAAGTAGAAAAAAATTGATGAAGAATCATCAAAATATGTTGATCAGCTTAATGTTGAGATTGAATGACTGGAAGAATTTGTGAAAGTGTAGTCATCAATTATTTAAAGCACAATTGATGTAGTGGAACTAAAACTAAAAATTGATGAATAGGAAAAGTTCATTAATGACCTCACCTTAATATTCGAGCAAAAGTCCAAAACTATTCAGATAATTGAAGAAGAAGTTGTTACTCTTAGAAGTAAACTTGAAACTAAATAAAATTCAAAAGAAGAAAGTAAGAAAATAAAATTTATAAAATTATTAGATGTTGAATTTCTAGCTAGAGCAAAGTGTGGTTCTAAAAAAGGTGAATAGATTTTGAATGATCAAAGACCTGCATGCATGGGAAATAGTGGAATCAGTTTTGGTGCTGAAACATCAAATGTTGAAAATAAAATTGGCCAGAATAAAGGCAATCAGAAAATGGGAAATGTTGAAAAGTCACCTAAAGTGCTAAAAAATAAACCCTCAACTCAATCTGAAAGAATAACTGAAGATTTTACATAGGTATCCAGAAGTTTTAGGCATCCAAATAGTATGACTAGGGAAGTATAAATGAGGATAAATCAAAATGATAAGATATTTCCATGTTTGAAATGTTAATTATGTGGCTATCTGGGCCATACCATGTCATATTGTGAAAAGGCACGATGCTATTTGAATGTGGAAGAGATAGAATATCAACAAAAGAGAAAATTATCACATCCTAATTCTTATAGAAGAAATAATTTATATGGATATTGTCTTCATGGTTATAAATTTGGTCACAAAAATTTGTATTTTAGGTAGAGAAACGACAGAATAAATTCATACAATTCTCAGAGATAGGTCAATATTCGATAACCAGATGATGTGGCTATTTCAAAGAGGTTTTCTCCTTTGGAGGAAGAGTACAAGTTTGAAGAACCCACTAACATGGAAGAGAGAATCGAAAGGAAATTAGTTTAATATTCTCAATCCAATATCTCATGGAAATAAAAGTGGAAAATTGAGAAATCAAACCTTGTTGAAGTAGCTCTCAAAGAAATCTAGAGCAGCAGCACCTGGATTCATGAGAGCGGATTCTCATCTCACATGACTATTAATGCTGAACTATTATAATATTTTAAGAAAAGGGTTTATGGAATGGTGGGGTTCGGTAATGATGGTGCACTTAAGATAAAAGGTTGTGGGAATACTAAACATGCTAATGGATAGCTGAAGAAAATTGAAGTTCTTTACATAGATGTCATACACAATAATATCCTTTGTGTGATTCGAATCTGTGACTCAGGACTTATTATGAAATTAAATGAAAAGGGTTATAAAATAGGAGGAAAGATATGGAATTTTCTTATGAAAGTATGCATAACATAAGGGAACTTATATCAGGATGACAGTAAGGAAAACATTTGTTACATGACCATTGAAGAAGAAAAAAACTCGTGGCATCAGAGATTGGGGAACATTAATCAACAAACATGGAAAAGATATCAAGGATGAATATTGTCATGGATATTCCCAACCTGAAGCATGAATAGGAAAAATCTGGTGATTCTTGCATACATGGGATGATGGTCAGTAGTTCTTATCGACCAAACAAGAAAAGGGCATCAAAACTTCTTGATCTAATCCATACAGATGTATGTGTCCCGATAAATTTAGGTGGAACACATGGAGAATGGTACTTTGTTCTTCTCATTGATGAATATAGTAGAATAAATTATGTGATGGTTATACATAGAAAACCTCAAGGGATTGATTTTATGAAAACTTATCACCAAATTACAGAGAATGATATGGGGAGAATAATCAATGTTTTTCTATTTAAAAATAGAGGAAAATACACATCTATGGAGTTTGAAAATTTCCTAGAAAAGCATGGAATTCAAAATTAGGGTTCCACTGTGAGAACCCCATTAGAAAATAGAGTTTTTGAGCACCAAAATTGAGCGGTGAACAGTATGGAAAGAACAATACTGATTGAGAGTTGTATCTCTCACCATTATTGGAAAGAGGTTGTTCACGCTCTTGTTTATATTCAAAAACAAACTTATCTATATATGGGAGAAACAAAGATACCGTATGAGTTGTGTCATAGAAGGAAACCCTCATTGAAGTATTTCCATATTTTCATAAGTAAATGTTTCATCTGAAACAAATAAAGAAACCAAGGAAAGTATGGTGATGCGATTGATGAAGTAATATTCCTTAGATATTAAACGAATAGTAAAGCCTATAAATGATTCAACATGCATCTCAAAAAAATTGTGGAAAGAAGTTATGTAAAGATAGTTGTAGAGAGGACCACAAATAATTTTAGGGGATCTTATGCTAATGTTATTGAGGATGCAGAAGACAGTGTAAATGGAACATATTTAAATGAATATGTAGAAGAAGAAGGTCAACTCATTTAAGAGCCTCAACATGATGTTCAATTTGAAGAAGTATCGAAAGTGGAAACCATGGATGTATATAATTTAGTTTAACCTCAAAGGAATAATTTAAGAACATTGATTTATCAAACCAACATCATCGGGGATTGGACTACAACCACTCAAACAAGGATAATAAGAAACAGTGATCTATCGTCATTCCTATCAATTATAGAACCATATTCATTTGAAGAAGCTACAAAGTATGAATCATGGGTTAATGCCATGAATGAAGAGTTTGATCATATTGAAAATAATGAAACATGGGATCTAGTTATGAGACCCAAAAACCACAATGTTATTGGTACAAAGTTTATTTTCAAGAATAAATTTGACGAGCATGGAAATGTGATCAGAAAAAAGGAACGACTAGTGTGTAAAGGATATTCGCAGATTGAAGGTTTTGATGTTGAATAAACCTTTGCTTCAGTGGTAAGACTGGAGTAAATCAGGATATTTCTAACCATGAAAATCCAAATAGGATATAAAGTGTATCAAATTGATGTCAACATAGAATTATTTAATGGTTTTCTTGAAGAATAAGTCTACATTGAACAACAAATGTGTTTCTTTCTTTGAAATTATGAAATGAAGGTTTGATGATTAAAGAAAAAACTCTATGGTCAGAAGCTGGCACCAAGACTGTGGCATTAACTTATGGACTCATACCTATGGAAGCTCAAATTTATAAGAGGTGGAGTAGATGACCATCTCCATGTGAAGAATTATAAAAAAGATCAGTTCATGGTTCATGTTTATGCGGATATTATTATCTTTAGCTATTGCAGAAAGGGATTAGGTGAAGAATTTTATAATCAAATGAAGTTATAATTTGAAATTTCTATGATTAGAGAACTCACATACTTCTTAGGTCTATAGGTGATTCAGAATAAGGATTATACTTTTGTTTCTCAAGAAAATTATGCAAAAGAGATGTTGATGAAATTTAATATGCAAGATTCCAAACCAATGGGGACTCTGATTGTAGTTGGAACAAAACACATAAAGAATGAGGATGAGACATCTATGGATCCAAGAATTTATAAGAGAATCTTTAGAAGCTTACTATACCTGATAGCGAATCAACCAGATATTGTATGTGAACCTGCTTAGCAGCCCACATTCAAAGTAATCTAAAGGAAGATCATATGGAATCAGTTAAACGATTCATGAGGTACATTCAGGGTACTCACAATTATGTCTTATTCTTTTATATTGTAAAAGATAATGAATTATCAGAAATTTCAGATACTGATTGGACTGAAGATATGGTGGATAGAAAGTCCATGAGTGGTGGAGAACTATTTATTGTCAAGAAATGTGTACACTGGTTGAGTGTGAAATATGAATGCACATCACTTAGTACTGTTGAACCTGAATATATCTCCTCTACCATGTTGTTCTCTTAGTTAATTTGGATGAAGCAGCAACTAACTTACATAGGTGATTAGGTTAAACAACCAATGTTGATTTACTGTGATAATAAGAGTTCAATTGATCTTACGAAGAATCCTGTTCAGCATTCTCGTATGAAACATATTGAAATCAGATATCACTTTATCATGGAAAAAGTTGAACAAGGCATGATCAACATGGAACATGTGGGAATAGCTGAGGATGTTGATGACATTATAATCAATCCGCTGTCAATGGTTGTGTTTGAGAAACATCGGTTGAACCTCAGTGTCCAACCACCTCCTAGTGCATGAGGAGGCTACAAATTTCCACCCTCTCCCCAGTTATGTTAACAATTTTAATCGGTTTTTGGATGTTATGTGAGTT
The DNA here is from genome assembly GCA_963277665.1 of Viscum album. Lineage (NCBI taxonomy): Eukaryota > Viridiplantae > Streptophyta > Magnoliopsida > Santalales > Viscaceae > Viscum > Viscum album. The sequence continues at coordinate 195,754,654 of OY728135.1, read as the reverse complement.
TATGGGCGAGATACTATCCAGGGGAGTGTGTTTTGAGCTGTACAATGAACAAATACAAGTCTTTGGGTTTATTTCCAATGGGGGAGAAAGAATAAATAATGTACATGTAATGCTTTTGTGACTCGATGAGAATTCGGTGTTAGATGAAGAAGGAATAAATTCTGGACATGTAATGTTTATGTGACACAATAAGAGAATAACTTGGATTTCATTAAGAACTTCTAAACACATGTACCCAGTTCAACCATCCCCTCTTGTTTTCTACCTTGATCATTGATCACATAGACTTAGAGTGTCGGCTGAGTTGATTATTGCGTATCAGGTTTTTATAGTGGGTGGTGCTCTTTTGAATTTATCTGGAGATTTCTAACAAACCCAAAGGGGGAGATTATTAGAACCATGACCGTTCAATTCTAGAAATGGAGTATGGTTTGTGTTTGTTTTCAATCCTCATTGAATGATCGAGATTTTTTCTTGGAAATGGATCATACAATTTAAATGGGAAATGATATTGAAGGTGGCGGTGTTTCCCAATGTTTACCAAATTTTGTGGTCCAAAAAATTTGAAAATGGAGAAAAGTATTTTTGGAAAAGGGAGTTGCGAGAAACAATAAAGGGTGTTTAAAAAGTTGCATGTAAGGCCTGATTTGGGATCAGTGCTACAAAAAATGGAAAAGTAAAACAGTGTGTGCAATACATAAATGTGTGAAAAATATGTGGTTACATAGAATAATCTTATGTGCCCAATGCGACGTCAAAACTGGTTTTGTGCACTTAGAAAGAATCTTACATGCACTAACAAAGACACATCGTAATATTGCACATAGGGTCCTAGAGGCCTAAAAATAGGCAGCTACCCCTATGGAAGACTTAAGATTTTGACAACGAAAATCTGGTTGCTCTGCTGCGCGAATGATTTGCACGCAAAAGAATCACAAAGATTTAATCCTACGTGCAAGGTTTTCCTTTAGTCTGAATAGACCAAGTGAACTCTTTGGTGTAGTTTCTTGAAATATTCAGGTTGGACTAAAAGTAAAAGTTGCACAAAAGTCAAGTTGTGCAAAAAAATTCAAAATCATGCCTACAGGTTTAGGTATTACGCACATGCAAAGTGTTAAGCTTCAGACATTATTTTGAGTATCTAGCTTTACTACTTCCAAAACAGGCAATAGAAGCGCCATATTTTATCAGTGCAAAACAAAAATGAACTGATAAAGGTAATTCTTTATCAGTTCTTTTCTATCACTAATAAAGAAGCCCTTTATTATCACTAAAATAGTGCTGATAAAGGATCCCTTTATAAGCGATTTTCTAGCACTAATAAAACCATAGTCCCATTTTTTAAAATGTGGTGCAATGTTCCCTATGTTTATCATGACCCAAGATCTCATGGAACTATACCCTTGTGACAACTCCCCTATCCCCCAATCATCACTTTGTCAGACCTCCACTACTATCCCTACTCTGCCACGAACCCTACTCTTTATCCTCCCCCTAGAACCCCTTCCACAGATCCTCCTCCCTGCAAACCCTAATTCTCCTCCTCCATGCTAGACCCACTACTGAGAAACCCTACTCCTCCATTTCTGAACGATTGGTGGCTCCTCCCGTGCACCTCCCCCTCCGGCAGTTGCGCCTTCCCCTCCTGATGTAGCGTAGGAGGCTCCCTGACTGCTCGATGCTTCTTCTCTCCCTCTATCACAGGTGAGATCTACTCTAGGTAGGTCTCCCAAATCTCCTTTTAGGTTTATATTTTCCAAAAGGTAGGGTTCCATTGATATGATTTAATCTTGTGACTTAAGGTTTAATCTTATTATCATTGGGTAAATATTTCCTTTCTAGGTTTTCTTTGTGGTGCACTTGAAATTCGATCACAGTTCCACATATGATTTTATTAATTTCTTCACCAAATGTCAGTGGTTCCAGGCCCTAAAATATAAAGATGTTTTTAATAATATTTTTTGTTCATTTATTCTTGTTCTATTAATTAATTTTTTGGTGCGAATTGTGTTTTCGAAGAATTTTTCATACCTATGTGTTTGAAATGAATTTTAATAAAGTAAATGGTTATGTTTTGTGTATGTTTTAATTTAATACTTATTAGAAAGGGATTTTGGGTTGTTTGAAAGGTGTGAAATATGATTCCGAAGGCACTAGAGGTGAGAATGGGTTTGGGTGTAGGTTTTAAAAAGGAAACATAATAATTTAGCATGTTTTTCTTGTTGTTAATTTTTAAATATGAGTTCTAAGTTGCTATAATTATGTAAGGAATGTATTGAAACTATTCTTGGTTTATGTTTGATTTTCCAAGGGGGATTGACCAATGAATTTGGTTTATTAACTGTATTATATTCTTTTGTTTCATAATAATGGAATTTTTCAAATATGTGGGTATTAGAAAATGTATTTGATATGGGTTTTGGAGTGAGTAAAAATAGAAAATGGTTTTTTTTATAAAATGGAGATTTAATTGAAATTATAGGCATTGAGTTGTGGATGAGTAGGGTTCATGGATCCTTCTTTGGATTTTTTCATATTTCAATGAGAAAGGAAAATTATTTAAATGATATATTGGAAATGTTTTTAGGTTGCGATTATGATTCTAATAAATTTTTAATTTATATTAAGTGAGGATTTAGGATGTGTGAACTATATTGGAATTCTATTATATTATTTAGGGTAAATTTCTAGATTACACTTTATATAGTGTATCTTTTAAATACTCATTGGCCCTATTGATTTACCCTTGAACAATTCACCCATTTGTGAAGGATGTTTTATCACTATTTGATTCTTTTATCCCCTCATGTGTGAGTTTTTTAATATTAAGGTATTGTTTTTATCACTTTATATGTGAATGTGCTTTTTTATAGAATGGATGTAAGACTTGTCTGTGTATATTAGTTACATGTTTGGAGAATGTGAGGGAGAGTTATTGCATATCCTGTAGATGCTCATGATAGAATTTATGTTCACTAACCTCAATTTTCTATTTCTTATGTTAATTTGGGTAACAAAACCTATGATATTCCATAGTAATTTTGGATAAACCTATGTTATTTGTCTCCCCCACGAACCCCTTTGTGTTTGGAAATGTATCTTCTATATTAGTTTTCTTATCAAATTGTACACTTATTTTCATTTTATTTGAGTTTGGTCACATGTTTTGGGTTATTTAATGTGATTATTTTATTATGAACGAGGTGGATGGTAGGGGTGGTAAAAAGGATGTTTAATGTTTTACAACAATGGTGGTGGGTGCTAGAACTATTGGTAAGGGTCTGGAAAGTTTGTTGATTTTAATGGGGGGTCTATCTTGGTTCTGTTGATTTCCAAATCCTTATTGGAAATGGTTAGGACATATTAATCTCAAATTTTACAAGGATGTGGTTCTCTTATACTGTATTTGGAAGTCTTGTTTTGTTTATTTTGATCATAAATAATAATATTTGAGATTCAAATAGGATGGAGATGAATAAATATTGGATGGATGCTAATCATTTAACAATAGATTATGAGAAAGGAGTGAAAGAGTCATCATGTTTGCAAAGTATCATTCAAAGGATCCTTCAAAAATATTTTTTCTGTGTTTACATTGTTGTCATTCTAGAATAATTACTCCTGTGGAGTTGGAAGAACATTTGATATGTCACAGAATATATCGGAGTTATAAATGTTGGAATAAACACAGCAAAAAAGCAAATGTAGATACTGGCTAGGATAAAAATGCATTTTATGGATCATCAGATAAGATTAAAAATATGGATAATGAAGAAGAATGTATGGAGTATGTGATTACAAATGTCAATAATGATGAAAATCTTATTGAGGAAATGAAAAGGACAGTTGAAGATGAACTATGTGATTTCCCAAAATTGTTTTAGAAGTTAAAGAGTTGTGCCCAGACGCCATTGTATACTGGTTTCACTAAATAGAAAGTATTGTCAGCTGTACTGAAGTTGTATTGATTGAAATCAGGCAGTGGATGGAGTGATGTAAATTTTACATAACTACTTTCTCTCTTGAATGACATTCTCTCGGAAGATCATGAGCTCCCAAGATAGACATATGAAGCTAAAATAATGATACACTCGATGGGTATGATTTTTGAAAGAATACATGCCTTCCTGAAAGACTGTATATTGTCTCTCAAGGAGAAAAAATCACTTACAGAATTCCCTAAGTTTTGTGCTTCTCGATACAAGAAAGATGAATATAGTCCTATAAAAGTTATATAGTACTATCCAATCATTCCAAGGTTTAGGCGTCTATATGGAAGTGAAAAAACTGCAAGATAATTGTCGTGGCGTGAATATAAAATAAATAAAGATGGGAAAATTACGTCACCTAGTCGACTCTCTTCAATGGAAGAGAATTGATCACGTGTATCCTAAAATTGGAAATGAGCTGAGAAACCTTCGTCTTGCATTATCTATAGATGGACTGAATCCTTTTGGTTTTCAAACTAGAACTCATAATACATGGCCTATTATGTTGGTAAATTTTATCTTTCCACCATCATTATGCATGAAATAAAAATTGATCATGTTATCTATTCTTATATCAGGACCAAAACAACTAGTTAATGATATTGATGTTAATTTGGCTCCTTTGATCGAGGATTTGAAGTTATTTTGGAATTCAAGTATTATGTTGTATGATGCTTATAAAAGTGAATAATTCATGTTGAGAGCGATGTTGTATAGAATGATAAATTATTTCCCTGCTTATGGAACTCTTTCAAGGTATAGCATTAAAGGAACTCAAGGGTGTCCTATGTGTGAAGAAGATATCAAATCAACTAGGTTGAGACATTAATCAAAATCCATGTGTCTATGACATCATAGATGTCTACCCCATCGGCATAACTACTGATCTTAGATGACATCATTCAATGGAAGTTTAGAATAACATACAATGCCGTCTCTACTAACAAGTGATTAGTTTTTATAGAAATTAAAATATGTGAACACTATTTTTGGCAAACCATTTTCGAAAAACCTTAGGAAAATTAGTTGGAATAAGAGTTCTGTTTTTTTGAATTACCATACTAGAATTCAATGTACATCATAAATTTTCTTGATGTGATGCATGCAGAAAAAAATTTATGTGAAAGTTTTATCAGAACATTTCTAAATGCCCCTGTAAAAACAATGGATGGAATTAAGGAAAGGTTGGACATGGTTGACCTGGGAATACGAGAAGAGTTTGCTACCGTGAAGGGTGAAAATTGAATGTTTCTTCCTCGAGATACTTAAACTATTTATAGATAGGAGAGATATCAGTTTTTCAACTTCTTCAATGATGAAATGGTTCTAGATTTGTATTTATCAAATATCAAGAACATTGTGTTAATGAATCATACTATAGGATTGGGCTGATAATTTAGGATTGTGTCACAAATGACGTATGAGGGAAACCAACAAAATTCATTTTTATCGTGTTTATACTTAATGAAAATGATCCATGGGTCATATGTGATGTGTATTAGTCAACCCCACCTCAATCCGATGCACGGTGTGGCCGGTATCAATAAAAGTGTCTCTCTTTTGTTTAAAATGGACAAAATTTTAAGTGAAAACAACAACTAACATAAGGAAAACCAACCAAACGCATTAGGATTGTGTTGATACTTTAGGATAATGATAAATGGGTCATTTGGGATGTGTACGAGTTAACCCATCCTCAATCTAAGGCACGATGTGACTGATATCACTCAAATTGTCTCTCTTTTGTTTAAAAAAGACAGAATTTTAAGTGAAAACAACAACTAATGTATATAAAACCGACCAAACGAATTTAGAATGTGTGGATACATTAGTCCAATGATCCATGGATCATTTATAACGTTTATGAGTCAACCTAGGCCAATATGAGGCATAGTGTGGCTCGTATCAGTCAAAGTGTCTCTCTTTTGTTTAAAATGGACATAGTTTTTGGTGAAAACAACAACTTGCATATAGAAAACTAGCCAAATGCATTCAGATGGTATTGATACATTAGGAGAACGACACATGGTTAATTTTTGATGTGTACGAGTAAAACACGCCTCAATATGAGGCATGGTGTGACTGGTATTACTCAAAGTGTCTCTTTTTTTTAAATGGACAAAATTTTAAGTGAAAACAACCACTAACGTACGGAAAACTGACCTAATGCATTATTATTCTGTATATACTTTATAAATATGATCCATTGGTCATATGGGACATGTAAGAGTCAACCACACCTCAATATGAAGCACAATGTGGCTGACGTTAGTCAAAGAGTCTCTCTTTTGTTTAAAATGGACATAATTTTATGTGAAAACAAGAACTGATGTACAGAAAACCGACCAAAAACATTCTTATTGTGTGGATACATTAGGAGAAAAATCCATGGGTCATTTTTGACATTTAAGAATCAACCCCTCCTCAGTCTGAGGCATGGTGTTTTTGGTATCACTCAATGTTATCTCTTTTGTTTAAAATGGACAGAATTTTAAGTGAAAACAACAACTAACATACGGAAAATTGACCAAATGCATTAGGATTGTGTTGATACTTTAGGAAAATGATCCATGGGTCATTTTTGAAGTGTATGAGTTAACCCCTCCTCAATCCAAGGCATGTTGGGGACGATATCACTCAAAGTGTCTCACTTTTGTTTAAAATGGACATAAATTTAAGTGAAAACAATAACTGACATATGGAAAAATGACCAAACACATTCTGATTGTGTTTATAATTTAGAACAACAATCCATGGGTCAATTTTGATGTGTACGAATCAACCCCACCCCAATCCAAGCCATAGTGTGACCGGTATCACTCAAAGTGTCTCTCTTTTGTTTAAAATGGACAAAATTCTAAGTGGGAACAACAACTGACATACGAGAAACTAACCAAATGCATTCGGATTGTTTTGATACTTTAGGAAAATGATACATGGGTAAATTTGATGTGAACAGGTCAACCCTACCTCAATAAAAGGCACATTGTGGCTAGTATCACTAAAAGTGACTCACATTTGTTTAAAATGGATAGAATTTTAAGTGAAAACATCAACTGACATACGGAAAACTGACCAAACACATTCAGATTGTGTTGTAACTTTAAGAGAACGATCCACGGGTCATTTGTGCCTTTTAAAAATTCAACTTAGCTTCAATACGTGTCATAGTGTGACCGGTATCACCCTAAGATTTTCACTTTTGATTAAAATGGAATTTAATTTTAAGTGAAAACAACAACTGACATATGAAAAACAATCCAAAAGTCATTACCTATGACATAAGACACTTAAACAAGCCTCGTAGAGTCCTAAGTAATCCTTAGAAAATAAAACCCTATTAGTAATTCATCAAACACACTAAATATAAACCTTTATCTCTACAGTTCATGGTGAGGGATGAAAACAAAGAGGAAAGGGAGAGGGAAATGAACGAAAGGGGAATAAAAAAGAATAGAGGATTTAAATTGTATAAATTATCAAGATAAAGGGATCTTAGACTAAGTTTCGGGAAGGGGATGGAAAGATATTGGTTGGAATCTCTTAAATTATTTCATATCATTTGCAAGATTCATGGTCTGGTTGGGCAGTTTTCCAAACTATTCACCAACTTTTTTGGGAGCCATTTGACAAGAAACCATCTTCTGCACAGTTTGGACAAACTATTAACTAACTGTATTCCAATCATTCAAAATGACTTAGTTAAACCACATATCCATGCCACATGGTTTCTACTAACCATGAACAATCTGTGTTCCTAACAACTCCCTCAAAAAATTAAGTTTCATGGTTATTACTTGGAGTCATACAACCCATCCTTTTCTTATGTATGTAAAATAGAAAAAGTTCAAAATGAATAGGAAAATTCCCCTTGAAAGTGTACCCACATGGGTTCTTCCAAATTGTGTCCCCCCCAAAAGATAACTACATGACTACTAATCAAGAGTCTATGATAGAAAATGAATAATAATATATCTTCCCACAATTTATAAATTCTATAAATGGCGTGATAAGAAGACAACACACAATAAGATAAAGGCATCAACCACAAGAACACATTTCATTAATTATCCCAAGAATCACCCAAATACATCTACCATGAGGAATATACAGGGGAAACTCTCTAATTCCTAAGGCAACATATCCCAAAAGGAACTCAAAATCAATAAACAAATTCCATATCCAAGCATGACATGAATCTGAAAGAAAAAACATGAATAATAACTCGCATGCATTTCTTAATCAAATTTTTCTTAAGGTTTTGACATTAAACACTATTTATATATTTTATCTGAGGTAATTTAAGATATAATTTTGAGGAGATAGTGTTTAATGGTACCTTTTGATAATCATAATGAATAATTAGTACATCACATTAGGTATGGATTTTTTCCCATCTTTTGATCCCATATTGACTACCACTGCATATTTTATCTGTGTGAACTACTTGTTTGATATGTTGATTTTTTGAAGGTCTTTTTTGGTTGTGCTAATATACAATTTCATGTTATATCAAGCATGGCATTTATCAGTACTGAGCTTTACAGTAATTTTTAGCACTTTTAAAGCCCGTTTTGAGCGTTGATAAAGACAGTTTTTGTAGTTGTGCTTGTGTGATGAGTGATTTCAAGGGAATCAATTCAGGACTTCTATCTAAGAAGTGTCTCATACTGGAATGAGATAAAGTCTTCAATAAATATCTATTGAATATACCTTCAATTTAATTAACTTAGTGAGACCTCTCCCAAGGTAGTGAGTGAAGGGGAGGAAATGAAAGTGATTCGAGGGAAGCAGTGAGTTATTCATGAACCTTTGTAAAGGTAGTGTGCCTATGAAAGAGTGGCTGTTCCCAAACCATTGTATCTATAGGTAGTGATTATTACTAGAATTTTTTATTCCCAAAAACCTATAAGCATATGCTCCTTGGATGTATCCCTTAGTGGTGAACCATGTAAAAGTGTTGTGTTGTCTATTTGCATGTGAATATTTGATTACTAATCATATCCATCATACAGGTTTAATGAGTTCCTACCAACATGGGAACAAGACCCATAACATTAAAAGAAAATTTTTACACCCTGACTCATCCCTCCCCTCTTAGGGATCCCCGCGGTCCTACAAGTTGTATCAAAGGGATGTTATTGGTGTTAAATTAGACCTTTCTTTATTGTCACAAAGAATTCAGTAAATGTCAGCGGAATGGATTTCATATTTGAAAAAACAAGATGAGATCACATCTAAGATCTCTTGGAATGGATTTCCTTTTTTTACTTCATAAGGAATTCAAGTCACTGATCCAATAAGGCTATCCATGATTGATACAAATAGAAAAATACTGGATGCGGACGATAAAGCAGAACATTCTCTCACTATAGCACTTTTTAATCAGATATATCTAAAGGTAATGAGATGAACCTCAGTGAATTCTATGTGGTAAAAATATGAAAATATTTATAAAGGATACAGTAAAGTGAAGGAGGTGAAACTCTAAGTTTTTCACAAAATTTTTGATGATCTAAAGATGCGCCCTAATGAAAATGTTGATTCCTTATTTCATAGAATTACTGAAGTTGTAGGAGAAATTTTAGGGCATCATAAAGAGATCAGATACATTGATATTGTGAAGAAAATTTGGATGATACTTCCACCTCTATACAATACAAAGGTATTATCTCTTGAGGAAAGGGATCTCTCTAAACTCTCTCTGGATGATCAGCTGAGCATCCTAGTGGTATATTAGATGAGAGTCAAACCAGAAGATGAAATTACTCATGTCGGCAAGGAAATAGCATTCAAATCCATGGAAAACAGAAAATTTTAGGAGATTGTGTTGATGAAGATGACTATTAAAAAAATTTGTTATCTCATTACTAAGAAATTCAAGAAGGGAAAAGGGAAACATGAAGGCAATCTAACTCTGGATTGTCTTCATTGTGGAATAGTTGTGAAAATTTCCTATTAATGCATAAGAAAGTTTGATGATGGAGAGAGTGAAGTTAGTGATATTTAGAATCCTCATAAAAGGTTATACAAAAATGGAGAGTTAAAATCTAGAAAGAAACTACAACAAAAAGGTTTTTTCTGTGAATAATACGTTGATGATAGTGAATTATTTGAGGAATAAGAAGAATAATTTTTGTCGAGAAACCATTTGTCTATGATGGATACAATTGAAAAATTAGAAACATCAAAAATTAAAACTGGAGATAATTAGTTGGCCATAGATTCCAATCCCAAGTTGCATCTTCAGGTTGATTTTGGTAAGCTTGGGTATCAATGTAAGAGATGTAAAAAGTGGAAATAAATTTCTGAGGAATCATCAGAATATGTTGATCATCTTGATCCTTGATATTGAATGATTGGAATATTATTTGAAAGTGAATCCATCAATTCTTAAAAACCCAAATGTTGTAGTGGAACTAAAACTAAGAATTGAACAATAGGAAAAATTTCATTAATGACCTTACCTTGAGATTGGAGGAAAATCCAAAAATTGTTGAGAGACATGAATAAGATGTTGTTACTCTAAGAAGTAAACACAAAAGTAGATCAAATTCAAAAGAAGAAAAAGAAGAAAATACAATTTGTAAAATTCTCATATGTTTAATTATTGATAAGAGCTATGTATGGTTGTAAAAAATTTGAAAAGATTTTGAATGATCAAAGAACCACATTCCTGGTAAATATTTGAATCAGTTGTGATACTGAAACATAAAATTCTATAAATAAAATTGGCTAGAATAAAGGAAAGATGAAAATGGGTCATGTTGAAAAGTCACCTGATGTGCTGAAAAAAGAAATACTCAACAAAATCTGAAATAAGAACTGAAGAGTTTATAATAGTATCTAGAAGTGATAAGTAGCCAAACAGTGTGCCTAGGGAAGGATACATGAGGAGGAATCAGAATTATAAGATATTTCCACTTTGGAAATGTAAATTTTGTGGATATCTAAGACATACCATGTCATATTGTGATGAGGTAAGTTTCTATTTGAATGTGGAAGAGGAAGAATCTCAAAAAAAAGAGAAAATTATCATATCCTACATCTTATAGATGAAACAATTTCTATGGATATTTTTTTAGTGTTCCAACTTTGGTCACAAAGCTATGTATTGTAGGAAGAGAGATGATAGAACAAATTCATACAATTATAAGAGAAAGGTCAATACTTGACAACTAGATGGTGTGGATTTTTCAAATAGGTTTTCTCCTTTGGAAGAAGAGTATGAGTTGAAGAACCCACTTATATGGAATAGTGAATTGCAAGGCCTTAGATGTCATATTCTCAATCCAATATCTCATGGAATGAAAAGAGAAAAATTTAAAAATCCAACCTTTATAAAGTAGCTATCAATGAAGTCAAGAGTAGCAATAAATAGATTCTTAATAGTTGATTCTCATGTCAGATGATAGGTAATGCTGACCTACTAACCAATGTTAACAAGAGGGTTAATGGAATAATGAGGTTCGGTAATAATGGAGCACTGAAGATCAAAGGCAGTGGGAGTACTGATCTTGCTAATAGATAGAAGAAGAAAACTGAAGTTCTTTATGTGGATGGGTCATGTCATAATCTCTTTAGTGTGATTCAACTATGTGACTGAAGACTTATTGTGACATTCAATCAAAAGGGTTGTACTATAAGAGGAAAGATAAAGAATTCTCTTATGAAAGGATGTAGAATAGAAGGGAACTTATATTAGGTTTATAGTATGGGAAACAATTATTACATGATTTTTGAAGAAGAAAACAACTTGTGGCATCAGATATTGGGACACATTAATCAGATAGACATGGAAAATATATCAAAGATGAATATAGTCATGGATATTCCCAACTTGAAGCCTGAATAGGAAAAATCTTGTGATGCTTGCATGTGTGGTAAACATGTCTGTAGTTCCTATCATCCAAAGAATAAAAGGGCGTCAAATCATCTTGATCTCATCCAAATGAAGGTATGTGGCCCGATTAATATAGGTAGAACACATGGAGAAAGGTACTTTGTTCTTTTTATTTATTACTATAGTATAATGGCTTGTGTGATGGTTATACCCAAGAAATGGAAAGTTCAAGATTGTATGAAAACATATTTCCAAATTTCTGAGAATGATACTGGGTAAAGAATAAATGTTTTTTGATCTAACAATGGAGGGTAATACACATCTATTGAGTTTCAAAATTACCTGGAATGATCTGGAATTAAACATTAGGTCACCACTGTGATAACCCCACAGAAAAAGGAGTTGTTGAGCACAAGAATTGACAGGAAAATAACATGGCAAGAACAATGCTCATTGATATTAGTATCTCTTGGCATTATTAGAAAGAGGAAGTTCAAGCTGTAGTTTCTATTCAAAACAAAACATGTCTATTTTGGGGAGAAATGAAGACACCATATGAGTTGTGTCATGGAAGGAATCCCACATTGAAGTATTTCTTTATTTTTTGAAGTAAACATTCCATCAGGAACAAAGAAGGAAACCAAGGAAAGTATGTTGATGAAGAAGATGAATGAATAGTCCTTAGACATTCAATGAATATCAAATCCAATAAATGCTTCAAAAATAATCTTAGAAAAATTGTGGAAAGAGGCGATTTAAAGACAATTGAGGAGAAGAACAAAAATACTTTGAAGGGATCTTATGCTTATGTGATTGAGGATATACAAGATAGAGGAAATGGAACATATTTATTGGAAGATGTAGAAGAAGAAGTGAAAAACATTTAAGAGCCTCAACATGATGTTGACTCTGAATAAGTATCGGAAGAGGAAACCAACGATGGAGAGAATTCAGTTGATCCTCAATGGAACAATTGAAGAGAAGAGATTGAATAAACCAATATCATAGGAGATTGGGATGCACCCACACAAACAAAGATAATGAGGAACAATTCTCTATCAGTTTTTCTATCAATTTTTGAACCATCCTCATTTAAAAAAGATGCAAAAAATGATTCATGGGTTAAATCCATGAATGAAGAGTTGGATCATATTGAAAATAATGAAACATGATATCTAGTTAATAGACCCAAAAACCAAAATGTGATTAGTACAAATTGAATTTTCAAGAATAAATTTTATGACAATGGAATTGTGATTAGAAACAAGGTGTGACTGGTGTGTAAAGGATATTCACAGATTGAAGGTGTCGATGTTGAAGAAATGTTTTCTACAATGGAAAGAATGGAGTATATCAGGATATTTATTTTCATGTAAATTCAAAGAGGATATTAAGTGTATCAAATGGATGTCAAGAAAAAATTATTGAATGGTGTTCTAGAAAAAGAAGTCTACATTGAACAACTAGTGGTTTTATTGCATGGAAATGATGAAATGAAGGTTTGTAGATTAAAGAAAGCACTCTATAGTCTGAAGAAGGAACCATGAGCATGGTATTCATGGCTGGATTCATACCTATGGAATCTCAAATTTATAAGTGGAGGGGTATATCACAATAAATATGTGAATAATTATTATAAAAATAAGTTCATGGTGCTTGTTTGTGTGAATGATGTTATCTTTGGTGGTAGTAGAGAGGGATAAACAGAAGAAAATTCTAATCAAATGAAGTTATAAGTTAAAATATATATGATTATAGAAATCAGATACCTCATAGTTCTATAGGTGATTTAGAAGATTGATTACACTTTTTTTCTCAGGAAAATAATGAAAAAGAGCTGTTGAAGAAATTTAATAGTCAAGATTCTAAACTAATGGCGACACCAATTTCAGTTGGAACAAACCTCAAAAAGCATGAGGATGGTACATCTGTGGATCCCACAACGTATAAGAGATTTATTTTAAGCTTACTATACATTATTGGGACACTACCATATATTGTATTTGCAACATGTTTAATTGTATGCTTTCAAAGTAATCTGAAGGAAGAACATATAAAATGTGTTAACCGAATCATGAGGTACATTCAAGGTACTCATTATTATGGATTATTCTTTTTTGTAAGAAAATATAATACATTATCTAAATTTTCCGATACTGATTAGGATGGAGATGTGGTGGATAGAAATTCAACAAGAGCTGGAGCATTCTTTATTGGAAATAAATGTGTAGGTTGGTTGAGTAGAAAACTGGAAAGTACATCGCTTAGTACCGCTGAAGCTAAATATATCTCCACTACCAAGGCATGCACTCAGTTATGTTGTATGAAGCACCAACTGACTGACATAGGTGATGAGGTGAAACAATCAATGGTGATTTAGTATGATAAAAAGAGTGAAATTGATCTTATGAAGAATCTTATTCAGCATTATCGAATGAAACATATTGACATAAAAAGTCACTTCATCAAAGAAAAGGTTTAACAAGGAGTGATCAATGTGGAACATGTGGGAAAAGGTGAGAAAGAGGATGACATTATGACCAAGCCTCTATCAAAAGATGTATTTGACAAACATCATTTGAACCTTGGTGTTCAGCCACATCATAGTGCATGAGGAAGCTGCATGTTTCCCCCTCTCCCCAGTTATGTTAACTGTTTTTAATCTGGTTTTGGATGTGATGTAGGTTTATGGGGGAGATACTATCTAGGGGGAATATGTTTTTAGCTATACAATGATCAAATTCGAGTCTTTTTATTTATTTTTAATGGGAGATAAGAAATTAATTCAGGACATGTAATGCTTCTATGACTTGATGAGAATTCAATGTTAGGAGGAGAAGGAATAAATTCAGGACATGTAATGCTTTTGTAACATAGTAAGAGAATATCTTGGATGTCTTTAAGAATTCCAAAACATAGGAACCCAATTCAAGCTTCTCCTCTTGTTTTCTACACCGAGCATTGCTCACGTAGACTTAGAGTGTTAGCTAAGTTGATTCTTACATATCAGGTTTTTATAGTGGCTCATACTCTATTGAATTTAATTAGAGATTGAAAACAAAAACCAAGGGGGAGATTGTTAGAACCAAAATTGTTCTATATTGAAAATGGATTATGGTTTTTGTTTTTTCAATCCTTATATTATGTTCAGGATGGTTTACAGGATAGGGATCATATAGTTCAAGCAAACAATAATATTGAGGGAAAAAGTGTTTCCCAGTGTTTGCCAAATTATTGGGTCCAAAAATTGGAATATGGAGAAATGTGTTTTTGGTAAATGGATTTTCGCACAAGATTAAAGAGTAATTCAAAAGTTGATTATAAGGTCTGATTTAGGGTAAATTTATCAAAATATGGAAAAGGAAAATAGTGCATGCAATAGTTAAATGTGAACCAATGATGTAGTTTCACAGAAGAATATCACGCGCCCAATGCGATGCCAAAAGGGGTTTTGTGCACTCAGAAAGAAACTTACGCTCACCAATAAAGACGTGTCATAATCTTTCACACAGGTTCGTCGAGACCTATAAATAGGAAGCTACCCCCATGGAAGATTTAAGATTTTTCCAACAAAAATTTTGTTTCTCTGCTGCATGAAATATTTGCGTGAAAAAGAATTAGAGAGAGTTAAACTTGTCCACAAGGTGTTCCTTTAGTCTGAAAAGACCAAGTGAACCCTTCAATGTAGTTTCAAAAAAGTACAATTGCGCCAAATATTCCAAATATTGCATGAAAATTAAGGAATTATGCACTAGAATAGTGTTAATCTTCAGACATGATTTTGAGTATCTGGCTTGTGTGATTAGTTCTTTCAAGGGAATCAATTCAAAAATTCGATGTAAGGAATGTCTCATGATGGACTAAGATAAAGAATTAAATGAAAATCTATTTAAGAGACCTTCAAGTCAATAAACTGAGTGAGACCTCTCCCAAGGAAGTGAGCCAGGGGGAGGCAATAGAAGTGATCTAAGGGAAGTAGTGAGATATCCCTTTACCTTTGTAAAGGCATTGTACCTGGGACAAGGTGACTATTACCAAGACGTTATAATCCATAGGTAGTGAAGATTAGTGGAATTTGGTATGAGTAAAAACATGTCAAAATATGCTCCTTGGACGTAGCCCTTAGTGGTTAACCAAGTAAAAGCATTGTGTCATCTATTTGCATGTGAATGTTTGATTACTAAACATATCCATCATAGAGGTTTAACTGGTTCCTACCAATGTGGGAAAAAGATCGATAACATTAAAAGAAAACAAATTCACCTTTATTCACCCCTCCCATCTCAGGGTGCCCTAGGGTCCTACATGTGTTTTCTTGGTTTTTAGTGACTGACACGTTTTGAGCTGAATTGCCAAATTCAAACTGATATCAAACACTTTTAGTCATACCAGTCACACCATTCATAAAATTGAGGTGGGGTTCATTCTTATGCATCACAAAAGACTCATGGATCATTGTCTTAAATTATCAAATCAATATGAATGTGTTTTCTTGGTTTTGAGTATGTCATCTTTGTTCTTTACTTGAATTTATGTAAATTTTAAATAAAAAGTCACATTTGGAGTCATACCAGAGACACCATGCGTTGAATTGAGGTTTAGTTGAATCTTACATATCAAGAATGACTGATAGATCATTTTTCTAAAGTATAAAAACAATTGGAATTCATTTCCTCGGTTTTTAGTATGTCAATTTAGTTATTTTACTAAAATGTCATTTCAAATAGAAAACATGAAATTTGAGTCATACCAGTTGCATTCTGTGTCAGTTTGACATGATAATACTTCTTATATCTAATAAATAACTAAAAAAATCAATTTCCTCAATTTTTGAAGACAATCATGGTGCACTATTTTGGTTTTCACTGAGTGACACATTTTGAGCTAAAAAGTCAACTTTAAATAAAAATTGGACACTTTTAATCATAACAGTAACACCATTCATTGGATCTTGGTGGGGTTGATTCCTAAACATCACAACTAACATGTGGATCCTTTTAATAATGTATCAAAATAATCTGAATGCTTTCGCTCAGTTTTCTGTATGAAAGGTGTGGTTTTTACTTGAATTAATGTCAATTTTAGATAAAATGTCACATTTTCAGTCATACTGGTGACACCATGCATCGGATTGAGGTTAAATTGATTCCTAAACATCAAAATTGATTGATAGACCATTTTTATAACGTATCAAAAAAATTGGAATTCATTTCCTCAGTTTTTAGTATGTTAGTTTAGTTTTTTTACTAAAATGTCATTTCAAACTAAAAAAAAGAAATTTGAGTCATACCTGTTTCATCTTGTGTCATTTTGACCTGATAATACTTCAAATACATCAAAAATAAGTAATGAATCAATGTCCTCTATTTTTAAGTCATTCAGAGTGCATTTTCTTGGTTTTCAGTGAGTGACACATTTTGAGCTAAAATTTCAATTTTAAAGAGAAAGAAGAATCTTTTAGTCTTACCAGTCACATTGTTTATTGAATTTAGGTGGGGTTGATTCCTACACATCAAAAATTACTTATGGATCATCATCCTAATGTATCAACATAATCAGAATGCTTTTGCTCTGTTTTTTGTTTGCTAGTTGTGTTTTTTTACTTGAATTAATGTCAACTTTAAATAAGAAGACACATTTGGATTCATAATGGTGGAACCATGTGTAGGATTGATGTTTAGTTGATTCTTATATATAAAAATGTCTGATATATCATTTTTCTAATGTATGAAAACAATTGGAATTCATTTCCACTGTTTTTAGTATGTCAGTTTAGTTTTTTTTTACTAAAATGTCATTTCAAACAGAAAACATGATATTTGGGTCATACTAGTCACATAGTGTGTTAGTTTGACATGATACTGCATCATATACATCACAAATAACTGAGAAATCAATTTCATCAATTTTTAAGACAATCAAAGCATGTTTTTTGTTTTCAGTGGGTAACACATTTTGAGCTAAAAAGTCAATTTTAAACAGAAAGTAGACACTTTTAGTCATACCAGTCACACCATTCATCGGATTTAGGTGGGGGTTGATTCCTACATATAAAAAATGATGCATAGATCCTTTTCCTAAAGTATCAAAACAATAATAATCCTTTTTCACAATTTTCAGTATGAAAGTTGTGTTATTTTACTTGAATTAATGTTAATTTTAAATAAGAAGAAAACTATGGAGTCATACTGGTGACACGTGCATCTAATTGAGGTTTAGTTGATTTCTACACATAAAAAATAATTGATAGAACATTTTTCTAAGGTATAAAAATAATTGTAATTCATTTCCTCAGTTTTTATTATGTCAGTTTAGTTTTTTTCCTAAAATGTAATTTCAAATTGAAAACATGCAATTTGAGTCATTCCAGTCGCATCGTGTGTCATATTGACATAGTACAACTTCATATATGTCAAAAATATTTTATAAATCAATATACTCGATTTTGAAGACATTTAGAGTGAATTTTCTTGGTTTTTAGTGAGTGATACATTTTGGGATAAAAAGTTAATTTTAAGAAGAAATCAAACACTTTTAGTCACACCAGTAACACCGTTCATCAAATTTAGGTGGGGTTTATTCCTACACATCAAAAATGACACATGGATCATTTTCCTAAAGGATCAAAATAATCTGAAAGATTTTTCTCAATTTTCAGTATGCCAGATGTGTTTTTTTACTTGAATTAATGTCAATTTTAAATAAGAAGACACATTTGGAGTCATACTAGTGACACCATGTGTCGTATTGAGGTGCGGTTAATTCAGAAAAATAAAAAATTACTAATATTTCTTTGTCTTAATGTTTCAAAAAAATCCGAATGTATATCATTAGTTTTCAGTATGACAATTTTATTTTCTTACTAAAATGTTATTCAAACCGAATACATGAAATTTAAGTCATATCAGTCACATCGTGTATCATTTTAAAGTGAGACTGCTTCATACATTTCACAATGGACTTATGAATCAATTTCCTTAATTGGGAATATAATTGGAGCACAATAGTTTGGTGTTCAGTGAGTGGCATGTTTTGAGATAAAATGTCAATTTTAAACTTATAACAGAAATTTTTAGTCATACTGATCACACGGTGCGTCGGATTGAGGTTAGTTTGATTCCTACATGTCCCAAATAACTCATGGATTATCTTTCTAAAGTATCAAAGTAATAATAATTCATTTACTCAATCATTTGTATGCCATTTGTGTTTTTTACTGGAATTAATGTCAATTTTAAGTAACATGACACATTTGGAGTCATACCGCTAACACCGTGCATCAGATTGATGAGTGATTGGTTCATACAAATCCCAAATGACTGATAGATTGTTTTACTAAAGTATCAAACCAATTAGAATGAATTTCCCCAGTTTTCTGTATGCATGTTCTGTTTTTTACTTGAATTGATGTTAATTTTAAATAAAGACATGTTTGGAGTCAAATCGGTGACACTATGTGTCAGATTGATGTGTAGTAGATTCCTACACGCCACAAAAGACTCATGGATCATTTTAATAAAGTATCAAAACAAATTCTAAGTACATATTTCTGTCTTAAAATCAATACACCCTTTCCTCTGAAACCAAAAAATGAGACCTGACCTGCTCAATATACTCAATCTACCAAGTTTATAAGGATCATGGAAAACCTTTGATCCCTATACGATTGAAATGAAATAACATCCTCTTTCTATAGAATAGCATTATTAAACCAAATAAGGATCAAACTATCTTATATTTAGGACCTCACAATGAATATATGATAGTTGGTTCTTCACTGGATTAACTAAAGAGGGGAACTGCCAATGTTGTAGTTTGAATAGATGTTTTTATTGAGAAAAAACCTTATCATTATTGAAAACAAGAAGAGTGGAATAAGTTCCTATTCACATTATGTCTCATGACATCACAAAAATCTCAAGACATGGGGAAACCGCTTCTGGATACGCATTATCTTTTGTTTTATATCAACAACACACATACCCTAGAAATGGGTACCACTAATTTCTTTTCAAAAACCAACAACATGAAATGAATTTAGTGTGCAAATAAGGACCACCAACAAACATTATTTTTACCAGGGCGTTTATCCCGTAAAAATCACAACATTACTATCAAACAAAGAGAAAGATAAGGTAGACAAGATTGTTAAATCCAAATTATTTGATATGATTACCATCTTCATGCTATTGTTTACATTCTTCCATCATGTATGCTGCCCATTTGTTTCTAAGGATATCTATATCATCTTGTGAATATGACTATTTTTTGCAGTCATGGTATTACAGAAAAAATATAAATACACAACGGGTTAATAAATATTTTAAATTAAATAGAAATTATCTTTGAAAATACCTCATTCGGGATGCTAGTTTTTTCATGCAATATGATCCTGCTCATAAATTTATAAACATAACAACCAAAATATTTTCTGTTTGTTTTTTTGGAAACTACAGAAACATTGAAAAAAATAAGTAATTTTTTATATGAGTTTGGATAGTGAAATATTATTATATATACCCTGATTCTTATCCATTCGTAGTACTTGTGAGGTTTCTTGTCCTCTTCAACTAATTGCATTCCATGATGTAGACGATATTCATGTACCACCCTATCATAATATAATCATCATTAAAAAATAATATAAAATATATAACTGGATGTTTAGTTCTAAAATTTGGGGTGTAGTGTATTAAAAATCAACAAATTCCATCATGTGTGGTTGGATTTTTAGATATCCTTGCACTGAATCCAAAAAATAAATCTTTGGAGTTTCTAAATTGACTGTAATGAGAATCCAACGCTGCCTAAAAATATAAAAGGAATAAGTAATTAATAATATTAAAATATATTTGATATTATTAAATTGTTGAGTTTCACCCTTTCATATTTGGTATTAAGAATATTCTATCATCCATAATTTTTTTGTTAAATTATTTGAGTAGGCCTACTACTATTTAAACCTATTTCATAGAAGTTTTGTCTTTTTGTGTTTTAAAGGTGATGCGAGGAATAACGAGTGAAAATTTATGTTCAAGGGGAAATACCTTTAATTGTTTTTATATATACACCTATAAAAACTATGAAAGGACTTTAGTCATAATTTACACAGTATATCAGATTTTGGAAAATAAAGTCATAAAAACATACCTCATGTATACATTTTCAACTGAGCCATGTAACCATTCACAGTAGAGGATTTCAGTTTCACTCTCAACACCAATGGAGTTGGGATCTTTCCCTTCATATATATTCTCTTAAAAATAAATTATGTGAGTATCGCCATCTTTCAACTTCATATCCACATGAGCCTTCAATGATAATAAAATTGGATATTGAACCCGGGGGGGGGGGGGGGGGGGGGGTTAAGGAGCATTGGGAAGATAATTTTGATCGGTTGGTTGATCCTTGAGATGGTTTGGAATAAATCTTTCATTTCTGTCCCTTCCCTTTGTTTGTCTATAATAACAAGAATCAGTTTAGACTTTTTTTCATTAAATATTTTACATTTATCTTTAAAATTAAATTTTAAATGAATACCTCATTATTTACATGTTTTTTTATAAGATGTGACGTCCATGCGATAAATGTTCCAAGATATTGTTCAATCATATGAATATTTGCATCATCAATTGGAATAGTTAGCTCAGTGCTCAAATCTTAGAGTACAATAATTATACCTCTGACATGATCTGTAGGAAGTGATCTATTCTTTAACATGTCATTCTAGATATTTAAAATTGTTTCCCTTGATACAAGGTGATGGGTGGGTGTTGATATATGTAAATCACAATCATTTTCCTCATATAGATTATAAATAAAATAAAGTTATAAGTGTTTAGTGTCTATCTGATTCAAATTTCATAGAAACAATTATTAAAAATTTGAATACCAATATTATGAATTGTTTTTTAGGGGAATGACTAGCCTCAAAACAAGTGGGCGGTGCGGTGGGATCTTCACGTGCATGTTGTTCTTGAGTGGTTTCTTCTCTTTGCCTCCTCCCCACCAAACATTCTATCACCTCTCTTTGATATTTAAATTGTTCTTAAAATATAGAAAATATTTATCTCAAATTTTTCATTTATTCACTTTGATTTTCCTCTTGGGTTTTTTCTCAAAATATATTTTGGGTGTCACCCCAAAACCCGAACCTATGACATAACCATAATTTTGTGGCTACTTCAAGGACACTGAATGTTTTTCTACATCCAGTGTGGGTGTTGTTGATTCTTGTGACTATGTATGATATAAAAGATATTCAAATAAGTAATAATTGTTATATAATAGTGATTTAATGAAATTTTTCTATTATTTCAAACTTACACTTGTTTCCCACACTTTTTGTGTGTTTTCAACTATTAGTTTTTCATCTTTAGTTACATGCGCCTCCATCCATAGCACAAGGAGTGGGATGGAAGCGGATTTGGATTTGGACTCTTAATGATGAATATAAACAAAATAACATAATTATTCTTTTTTTTTATGTCACAAAAAATTATTATGGTAGATTTGAAAAACATACAAAATTTTCTTCAAGTGATGCGTACCCCATCCTTGCTTTACAGTAGGGGTACACTGGTTTTGATACCCATTGTTTATTTTTAGCACTAAGTTTCTATTTCATAAATGAAAAACAATAAATAAAAGTGATGAATACACATACCATGAAACAACGTATTACCAGACATGATGTACCTGAAAAGACTACTTCGCAAGATGGCCAGTAAACGCATCACATGATTCTTGGGTTATCAGGTGTGCATAAATAAGTGGTGGGTGCAGTTTTATTTTCCCTTCATCATATTTAAGATGATATTTCATTAAAAGTGTGCGAAAACCCCCATGAGTTTTTCTAGTAACCCTTAAGACATAGCCTTTATGCGAGTCATCTACTATAAATACACTCTGCAAGAGATGATGAAGTGTAAGTCAATGTTTCATTATTTAATTTTTAGTAAATTAAAAATTGATATCATAATGTTACTGTAATATCTTCCCACATATGTGTCTAAATGTCAACCACAACATGGTTCCACAAAGTTACATAAATTTCCACATGTTTCTGAGTGACAATTCCAATGTAACTACTGAACATGGCCTTAGTGGGGTAATCATGTTGGACCCAATTATTCCATCCAATCTCATATTTTATGACCCCCTCTTTATCCTTAATGATATTCGCTAATAACATAAAATTATGAATATCCTATTTTTTCTGCATCACCGGTGTTTTGTCACCATTGATTTCATCGGATCCATAATTATCAATATGTTCCTCCGACACTAAAGGGCTATCATCAGCATGTGAAAATAGTGATTATACCTCTGCATTAGGAGCAACAACAGGTTGAGAAACATAAATTTTATCTACAATACTAATAACAGTAGGTTCAGAGACCTATTGTGCCTAGTAATTAAGAGCATCATTATGTACAAAAGTCATTATCTACAAAATTGTTTTAACATTTAATTTAGATAACATAAATGTAGCAGCGAATAGATATTAACATAAGGCAACAGGTTGAGAAAAATGTTGTTCGTCTGCACTACGAGTAGTATCAAGTTGAGAAATCTATTATGCCTGGGTATTGGGAGTATCGTCATGTAAAGAATTCATTATCTGCAAAAGTGGTTTAACATTTAATTTCGATTAAATAAAATAATCAATGAACAGATATTAACATAAAGTAACATGATGTATATTAAAAAATATAACATGATTATTAAACTCTCTTTTTGTAAAGGTTGAAGGGATTTAACCCCTCCATTGACTATCCAAATCCCTTCATTATTGTGTCATATGACATACAAAATGCTATCTATAATGGGACCACAGTGAAATTATTGCAACACTCTAATGAAAGGATCATACTCCATTGAATTTTCATCTGACAATTAAGTGGTTTTGGTCGATAACTGAACAATTAACTAGTTTTGGTTTATGGGATCTGGAATATAAAATAATTGTACTTTTTGTGACCCCAATATAAATGGTTTATCTTTGTACTATTCCTTAATGAATTTGACATCCACAAATCCCAAATCAGCTATTTTAACATCACTTCTATTATCAACCCACTTGCATTCAAAAACCAGTACTCAGAATGTTGTATAATTCAACTCCAATATTTTTTTGATGATGATAAAGTATAACATATTCACTTAAATTTTGTTTCTAACCTTAGCACCAAAACATGTATTGCTTCATCCATAAGTGTAACACCACTATTTTGTATGGTACTATCTTCATCATGTTCCTTATTATATAATTCATAACTATTAATTATATAAGCAATGTAAGATAATACGTACACACTTAGTCCTATGGATATCCATCAAAGTCATTCTGAAATTTAGTCGGGATTTTCATTTGACTCCTTACAAATATTGTTCTGAAACCATCCTATAAATAGTATATTATGTTTATTTGATATCAATTTTTCCTCCCTTGATGGATTTGAATGCCCAATAATTTCTTTATGTGTTTCAACATATGGGTCAATGTCCAAACTGTTATGAAAAACATAAAGGTGGGTCTGCTCTAGATCTGTAATATTGATTAGGACAACCTCTTTCCTAGAAATTACATCACCCAGAAGACTCCCAGTGTGCAAGATTTTTTTAGACCAATGATTTTCACACTGGATAGGTATTCGTTACAGAATTCAACGACTTCCTCAACAGTATATCGCACCACAATACAACACTCTAACCCATTCTGTTTTTTAAAATATGCATTCAAAATCTTCATATACCATTCAGTGGGGGTAAATCCATATATAGTGCATAGGACCACATTAGTGAATCTCTATCACCAAGTGAACCATTAAATGAACCATCATATCAAAGAATGTCGGTAAAAAAAAAACATTCCCAATTCACATAATATGACGAAAATTTCTCTTTCCATTGTTGGAAATTCTACTAGGTATATAACTTTGATAAATATATCTTTAGAAAATAAATATAGCTTTATTAATGTATGATGTAAATTCATGTGAAAAATTCAATGTAAAGCTATAGGAATTAGATCATGTATTAGAACATGGAAGTCTTGTGATTTCAGATCTTTTATCTTTAAATTGTGAATTGACACGATGTTCTTGATATTCGATGAATACACCTCTAGATCCAATTTTCTATTCAAGAAGTTGCAAAACCGATATATCTTCTACCTCAAAAGAGTGTAAGTATTAGGAAGAAGAGATATTCATTTTCCACCCTTTACTAGTTCCCACTCTTCTCGTATTCCCATGTCAACCATGTACAACATAGCCTTAATTCTATCCTTATTTTGGAGTGAGTTTGGAAATGTGACGATGACGCTATCACATACATCTTTTTCAACATGAATAACATCAAGAAAATATGTGAAATACAGAAAATTCTAGTATGGTAATTTAAAAAAAAACTAATTTCTTTTTCCAACCGACTATGAAAAGTTTTTTTTGAAAATGGTTTTCCAAAAGTAATGTATACATCTTTATCTTTCTTAAATAGTTGATCACCTATTAGTGGAGACGGTGCTATTAAATCTTCAGAGCTTCCTTCAAAGTATGTCGTCCAAGATCAGTACTTATGTCATCAAGTTAGAAATATACGATGTCCTAGAAACTCAACTTTTTAATGATTTTTTCAACCTAATTTACAGTGTAACATGTTTGTAGGTGGGACACCCAAGAGTTAACTTGATGCTATATCCAAACAAATTTCCATAAGTAGGAAATTCATTTATCATCTTATACAACATTTCTCTCAATGTTAAATCTTCATTTCTGTAAGAATCATACATCATAACACCTGAATCCCACAATAATTTCAAATCCTCAACCAATAGAGCCAAATAAACATCAATACCATTACTAGATTGTTTTGGTCCTAATATAAGAATAGATAACATGATGTGTTTCATTTTATTCATAACCACAGTGGAAAGTTATAATTTACAACCATAACCAGCCATGTACTGTGAGTGATACTTTGAAAAACAAAATGATTCACTCCATTTATAGATAACACAAGACAATGTTTTCTCATCTCATTTCCAAAATCAGGATACTAATGATCAATCATCTTCTACTAAGGAGAATCTGTTAGGTTCCATCATTTTCTATATTTATTTACTCTATCTACGTGCCACACCAATAGCCATGTAGTATCCTCACTTCCATAAAGGCGCCTAAACCTTGGAATGGTTGAAAAGTTCCATAGATCTTTTGTATGACTAGATTAATATTTCTTGTATCGAGAAGAACCACACTTTGGGAATTATCTAAGTGATTTTTGGTCCTTTAAAAATAGTATATTATCATTTAGGTAGGTGTGTATTCTTTGAAAGATCATACCCATCTAGAAAAACATTCATTAGGCGTCGTATGTTTGGATCGAGAGCTCATTATCTTTTGGGATCATGTCATTAAAGAGAGAATGTAATTCCATAAAACCGTCATCACTCCATCAATTGCCTACTTACAAATTACATGACTTCACTATGGCTGAAAATAATGTATATTTAAAGAATTCATCATACAATGGTGTCTTTTCACAACTCTTTAACTACTCAAACAATTTTTGGCAATCACGAAGTTCATCATCAACTGTCCTTTTCATTTTTTTAATAATATATTCATCATATTTCACATCTATAATCATGTCCTCAATAAAATCTTCTTCAATTCCCACACTTGTAATATTTTCAAATGATCCATAAAATGCAGTGTTATCCCAGTCACTAGAAACACAGGCTTTTTTTCCTTTTGTTTATTCCAACATTTATAACATCGAAATATTCTATGACAGATCAAGTGTCCTTACTACTCATCAAGACTAACTTGTATTGAATAAAAAAATCTAAAACATGAGCAAAGGATTTGAGAAGGATCATATGCATGATCTTTTGCAAAGTTGATGAACTCTTTCACTCTATCTTCATACGCTTTTGTTAGACGATTGGCTTCCATCCATTCCTTATTCATATCCATCCTATTTGATTCAATGATATTAAGATTTAACTAAATAAATACACAATACATTGTTATAAAAATTATCCAAGGCTAAAATAACACAATATTCGGAAAACTATTTATAAAATAACAAAGAGATAATTTATAAAACCATTTACACAGTTGAAATCCCATTATTAAAATATTTATAAAAATGAACACTCTTTGAAAATAACATTTAAGATCCTATTAAAAATAATAGATGAAATCCCATTAAAAAGACAACCATTTACACATATTCCTCTTTAAAATAACACATTATTTTTAAAATAAACCTTTTAGTTCAAAACATCCTTTCTCAAAACCCCAATTCCATTTTTAAACCCTTTAAAGCTATTTAAAACCAAAAAACGGTATGATGAAGACTTATAATATTTTAATAAACATCTCAAAACACTTGAATCATTTTAAAAGAGCCACTTACGAATTTTCACAAACACATAAATCCCAATAGAGACACTTTATACATTATATTAAACTACAAAAACATCAGTCCTAACTTCACAACCAAACATGGTACATTATGTTAGATCCCACTTTATTGGGTTACCTTGCTATGCATAACACTCTCACAATGATCCTATTTAAAGGTTTAACCCTCACTTATACTAACATTCCATAGGATGTTCCCAATTCAAGGGGGTGCAATTTTTTCACTCTCTTTTATTCAACTAAAATTCAAATTCCCTCAACCTTACCCCTTAAGTAACTATACATACCATTAAATAAATTCCTTATTTTAGGCTCTTTCCCTAACTAACCTCCCAATTTTTTGGGATTCCTCCATTGGCCAATATGTCATTCCAACCCCAACACATTTGATACTTTTTGTGTTCAATTGTCTAACATAGGTAATGTTCATATACAACCTATTTCCTACACTGAGAATTGATAACGCGCGATTAAATTTTATCAGTGTATTATTTCCCAACATAATTAAGGAATTACATATTTATGACAGGCTTTCTTCTACATCTTCTTATAATCCATATATAGACCCTAGGCACCCTTACAAAAATCCAATGAAACCCATTCATATCATTTTTTATTTATGGGTAACCAATATGAAGTATTTTTAATTAGAGACTATCCATATATAGCTCCTACCATATCCTTATATAGTGAAAATAACCTTGGGTCACAAAATTAAAGGAAAGGGGAGATCTAAGACATCACATCGCAAGATAACCTTATCATTGTGAACCCTAGACAATAAAAAAGAGAGTCATAAAACACTAAATAATATTCACAACCACTATAAAAAATCCTCACGTAAGAGGAAACAAAAAAAAACAAATAATACATAAATTAAAATTTAAGTCAAAGCCTCAAGACATCCCAAATTGACAAGCACAGATTCCAAAATATACAACCACCCCAGACCACTTTGGGTAATTCAATTCAAGGGATTCATGAAAATAACCTAACCACTTCATAAACTTAGGAGGAACTTAATCACCGAGGAAGGTAGGATTAAAATTTAAGAAACCCTAAATAAAATGATGATCTAGATTCACCATCCCATCTGAAGTTTGGGTAAATCCCATACCCCAAATAGATATACCCATTCATTAAAATAATTCACCATAGGGGATGTTTATTTACATCTACTCAAGACCGTTCTAAGAGGATAAAATACCACATAGTAAATATGAATTTATCCCACTCATGTTTCACAAGATAAAACCAAGAATCATAATGCACACCAAGTGAATAAATCAAGTATATAAAATTTATTGAGCCCAAAACATACAAAAAGGTCTTTAAATATGTTCACTATTATTTAAAAAACACCCCTTCTATTAAAGTTCCATTATAATTTTTTTAAAGAACCACACTCTTTGAAAAAAATCCAACACCTTGTTAAAATGATTCACTAAAATTTTAACACTCAGAAAAATCAATTTCCTCAAGATTGCCACATTTATAATGAGTCTAAGGAATCTTTTCACCCAAAGCACACACTTGATTTGAAAATATTTCAATTTAATTCAAAATAAAAACCCACTTTAACTTTAAAATATTTTAATAAATTTAAATCATTTAAAAATCATTTCAATCAATTCTAATATATTTTTAAATTTCCATAATGAAATCAAACTCTTTTTATAAACTTTAAGATAATCAAAATTTATCTTACAAAGAAACCATTATACAATGTTTTAAAAAAAAGACACATTTAAAAATTTTCAATTCAAAAAAATCTCCCATTTCTAAATGAAGAGAAAGTCTTTCATTTGAAAACATTTTATGAACACCAAAATCAACTTTTTAATCCATGAAATAAAATTTTCTATAACATAAAACCAACTTTTCAAAAAACAATACAACACAACAAGGCCTGAATAATTAATTTAAACATCACCCAGAAATGAAAACCCCCATAAAACAACCTTAATCAACCACAAACCAATGGTTGGAACTATCGAGATTAATGAAAAATGCAATGAATCCATAACTAAAAATCAATGGGGAAGAATAATCATGCATGGTTTGACCACAAGGGTTATATAACCATGCACTAACCCTGAAAAAACCATCACAATTGTAATAGACCCCACTTAATGGGGTATAAATAGTTTTCTAGACATGTTAGTTAACCATAAAACTTGGGATCTTTTCTTATTTTCACCCCAAAAGATCAAAGTGATCATAGAATCACCTATACATTCAATATGGATCAAAATAACACAATTTCATATCACAAAACATTTATAATAAATATAAAATATATAGAACAACCAAACCAAGAGAATAACCAAATAGTAGAGACTATTTTTATTTCAAGAAGAAGAAGATGAAATGAAGTTACTATAGAAGGGAGAGTACCCTTACACGCAGCAGCAACGGTAGAAGAGGTGGAAAAGTAAGTGGTAGTGGCAGTGACGAAGGCAGTGACTATTGAAGCAACAATAGAGGAGGAAAAGGAGGTGGTAGTGGTGGTGAAGGAGGATCCGGAGGCGACAATGGAGATGGATGAGTAGGAGGACACGCTCACATCAGTGGTGACATAGGATGAGAAGGAGGAGTCCACAAAGGAGGAGGAGGAGGAAGACGAATCGATGGCCATAGTGGAGGATGAGTAGGAGGAGGAGGAAGCAGCAGAGAAGGAGAGGGATTGGGCGGCACCTGGTTGGGCTTCCGTGAGAGCTTGAGGGGCACCGAAGGAAGGGGACACAATTTGGGTTCATTTATAAAATTCGGGGAAACATGTATCAGTTCTAGTAAAAAGTGCTGATAAATGTATTTTATATCATTGCTAAATTGAAATGCACAGATAAAACATACATTTATGATCTCTTTTTTAGTGCTGATAAATAGGGTCCTCTATCACTGCTAAAAAAGCACTAATAAGTGTTTGTTTTATCAGTACTTTCTAATTATCATTGATAAAACAAACCATTTATTCATAATTATAAAACTATAACCAATATGTTTATTAAATTTATAAATTTATAAATATATATAATTTATATATTTATTATAATTTAATAATTATTTAAATATATCTGTACACATTATATTTTTTTTTATAATTTTATGAAATATTTAAAAATATATATATTTATATTTAAATAATTATAAAATAATATTAAATAAATTTATTATAATTTTATAATTTAAATTATAATTATATATATATATTTAAATACTACTAAAACTACAATAAATTGATATATTAATTTTTAATTTACCTTTATTAGTATTTAAATATATATATGATTGTGTCTGTGTATGTTTCCGACACTTTTGCTGGGGAGCACGTGTCCATCTCATTCGAGGAGGAGAGGCGCAATTATTGTTGCCCTGCATTCCCGCATTCCAAAGGCGGGAAACATATACTCCTTATTCAGGGATGTCTACTCCTTGATCGAAAGAGGATGATCGGATGTCGGTTATTCCTTCCGTGGATTCCTCCTCGGATCTTGTCACCTAGTCCGGGTCTCCCTCATAGACTTAAGATGTCGTTCGTGAAACTCTTCCTGGCGCCATATCTTCATGAAAAATAGTTAATTACATTGCTTCTATCAGGACATTCCAAGGGGTCCGGTCAGGGAAGCAACCTTTGGTTAGGGGAGTACTCACGTTGGGCATCACTGGAATGTCTGGACACTGGGGGATTGGCGTGTCTATCTTCTATCCCTTATTTTAGGGCCTCTCGAGGGCACAAAAGCCTGAGGCATACCACATCCAACATGGGGAATCGTATGCCATGGGCATGTATCCGAGGTTTTCCTCATCTTCCAATGCTTAACATGGGGTATATTGCAAGTTTAACATCTGGCAGAGATGGATCATGCTGATCAGAACCCTGACTAGAGTGGATCAGATGGAGGAACCCCCCTGGAGGGAACACCGCTACCGGGGCCGTCATGTGGGTGGTCTCCCAAATTCTGTTTGTTGGAATGGGGAATGGTGTGGAATGATCCCACTGGGATGTGACGGCTCGGGTAATAATCAGGATGAATGATGGAAGCTTATGTGAATTGGATGGTGAATGGGATGGAACCGTCATGAGGATGATGATGGTTTTGGGCTTGAGCCTCGAAGAAACTTCCTACGTATCCCCATGGCAGGGAATCAAAGTCCACATAGTTCATGTGATGACATCTTACCACCGATTGGGGTTTTTAATCGCTTACCGCTGGATGAGATCGCAACGGCCTACTGTTGGATAAGGTGTCAACAGCTTGCCACTTGGTGGGGTTTCGACGACTTACCGCTGATTGAGGTCACTACGACTTACCGTTGGACGAGGCTATCAAGGGATTACCACTGATGAGGTCGCAATGGATTACTACTTTATAGGTTCACAACGACTTACCGCTGATTAAGGTCACGATGGCTTACCACTGAATGTAATGAAAATGACTTATCGCGGAAAGAGGTACACAGTTTAACATCATGCGGGATGGAGGTGAACCGACATGATGGGGGGTTGGAACTGCTGGGTGTTGAGTATTGGAGAACAGACATAAAAGAGGGTCGGAACAACCAATGGATGGTGGGTATTAGAGAACATATTTAAAAGAGGGTCAGAACAACAAATGGGTGGTGGGCTTGAACCTCCGGGAGGCTTCATAAATATCTTGCCTTAGCAGGGATCAAAGACCTCGTAGTTCAGGATGTGGCGTGAGTCAGTGAACCTATGTTAATAAGGACTTAGGGTCCAGGTGGATGGTGGGATTGAACCTCAGGGAGTCTTCCTACGTACCTTGCCTTAGAAAGGATCAAATACCATGTAGTTCAGGTGGTTGGGAACTGACGTGAAGATGGTCAGGATGACTGGATGGTGGGCTTGAACCTCATGGAGGCATCCTACGTACCCTGCCTTGGCAAGGATCAAATACCACGTAGTTCAGGTGGGCGTCGAAGAATTGACGTAAAAATGGTCTGAACAACTGGGTGTTGGGCTTGAACCTCAGGGAGGCTTCCTACATACCATTCCATATTAAGGATCAATGACCACATAGTTCAGTGGGTGTCGGTGAACCGATATGAAGATGGTCAAAAAGACCGGGTGTTGGTGGCCTTGAACCTCATGTAGGATTCCTATGTACCCTGCCTTGGAAAGGATCAAAGTCCTCATAGTTTGGATAAGTAGGTGGGACTTGCACTCTAGGGATGAGGATGATAGGGTTAGTTCTTACACTTGGCCAAGTGAGTCATGCTCGGTGTGAGAAACAAGAGGGATCAGAGACCTGACGATCGCGTCGAGAAAGGTGCGTCTGTGGGAAGTGGGGTGGGGCTTACACATGATTGCAGCCCAAAGTAGAAATAGGGGCTTATGAATGGTCAGAAGCCTGAAGAGGTTAGGACTTACTCCTAGAGGGAGTCCCGATGGCGACAAAGTGTAGTAGGAGAGGGATTTGGGGCCGAAGAATGGAGAAGCACTATTCCCCATCACGCCCTTTGCTCACCCTGGGGACCGAAGAAGAAACGAGGAGCAGGGATGCAACCTCCTACATGAAAAAAATGGATTACAACAAGATGGTTTCCCTTTCCCAATGGAAAAATTCCACTCCCATAAAGAGGATATCATCTCCTGTGGAGACCGGGGGGTGTAGAGAATGTCCAAGATGGGGGTACCTTGCATGTGAGGCATGTGGCGATGTCACAGTTTATCATCATGTTTTGAGGAAGAAGGTGCTTGGTGGTTTAATGTCCTACAACTTGGATGAGGTGGGTTTTCTCCATACCCCTAGAACTTACATAACTTGTACCCTCTACTCCTTGGTGCATAGAGGGGCAGGAAAATCCATGGTGAGGGGGTGTCATAGAGAGAAACATTGGGGGGTCCATATTAGCGTGGCTATGCGAAGAATCAATTGCCATTAGAGTTCCTATGCAAAGAATCATGAGGAAAAGAAACACAATAGGAAGTATCCTCCAAGGGGCTTTGAACTCACATCGTGTAAACCTAGACGGTTGCATGGGAAAAGGAATTGCCTTGTAGAGGGGTTCATAGGCAGGGGTCTTGTGAAGCTCTGTTGCTCCGCATAGCGGAGGGAACTTGTGAAGAGGTTTGCTTCGCGAAGTGGGGTGCCTCAGCCTAAGAATAGGGAATATGTGCATATGGGAGGTGCTTCAAGAAGTGAGAATGCATTTGCGGAGCACTGCCTTGTGGAACAAAGGTACCTCAGGAAGCAAGGTTTCATGAAGCAATGGGCTTCGAAAAATACAGTGACCCTACCATAGCATGGGGATCATGGGTACATGAAGGGTGTTTCGTGAAGAAAAAATGCTTTGTGATGACCTGTATACCCTTGGGGATCCCCTTCCTTCACAAAGGCCCTTAGGCTTTACGAAAGGCATCCCTCTTGGAAGAGGGGATCAAAATGATACAAAGGGGAGGCACTTCGTAGAGCAGAAGTACATCGCACAGCTCATGGTTCGTAGAGCAGAAGGGTGCTTCATGATTCGGGATCTAGGAAGTCGAAAGGTCAGATTGTCCATCCTTTGGGCTAAGAGGGAGCCTCGTATTTATAGGCAAGAGGCACCGTGAAGCGAAGCTTATGTAGTGTGAAGAGGGACTTGGTTGCTTTGCGGCGGTCCTGCGAATGTCAAATGTGTTCGTGGAGCGTCCAACCTCCTAGATTTGTGGCGGGCTCGCGAACACCAAATTCATTCACCAAGAATCCCGCCTCCTTTATTCGCGGCAGACTCGCCAATGTCAAATGCATTCACATATCATCCTGACTCCTTGATTCGCGGTGGGCTTGGGAATGTCAAATGTGTTCTCGGAGAGTCCCGCCTCTTTTCTTCATGGCGGCCACGGTGCTGGGGGGACTCCGTGAAATAGCTTCGTGAGGCATTCAACAGTGCCTTCATTTTGGCTTCATTTCTATCCTGAATTTTGGTGCCAACAAATGACCCCCCCCTCAGACTTAGAGCTGCAGAGAGATCTAGGGTCGAAGTCTAAGGGTAATCACCAAAATCCTCGACCGTTCATGATGCTGGCTCGCGAATAGGGATCACGATGCGGATAGGGGATGTGTGGGCCAAGAACAACATGAAGCTCGACGTGAACTAGACACACCACAATGCTTTGAAGTCCATCGCCTATAAATTGGGGATATGCCATCTCTTTTTTCCTTTCCCTTCTCCACAAATTTGTTCTTTTGCTCTCTTGATTCACAATGCTTCATGTACTCTGTGAGTGTTCTCTGCGAATCGAGTCTTCGTAGTGCACATCGAGTCCTTGACTCCGCATTTGCGCTCTGTGATCTGGTGTTTGAACGCCTAGGTAGGGCTCTACGAACAGTCTTCACAAACAGTCTTCGTGAACATGATCTGTGAACGAGATTCGTGAACCAACCCAAAAATCGTCCAAGTTACAGAACTGAATGGCCCACCAAGAAGCTGCCTAGCGGGTCCTTGCGGATGCTGCCTAGAGGTATGAGATGGCGAACAGTCTGGGACTAGAAGAGCTAGTCTGTAGCCACTCAGACCATAGTTAATTGGTAGAGATGCTATTAGAGAGCCAGAATAACTACCCATTGTGTAGGAGGTTTCCCTGGTATGGATTCGGGCTGAGGGATGATTTCTTTATCCCTGAAGAAACATGGGAAGATCCAACTTACTAGTTCTAGTGCACACCGTGTCAGCACCGATGGTTCAGGTTGGCTGATGGTCATGCCTAGGAGGACTTCACTCCCGTCATTGCTGACTGCATATAGAACCATCTAAACAACGTCGATGGGAAGGAATTGAATCCAGAGACGTCCCCTCCTCTATACCAAATTATCCTCAATACGGCATTGGGGAACCCGAAGAAGGTGTGGTCTGAATAATGGGACCTGCGCCAGGGCGGCAACTTCACATATGATTGGGCATGGGCCTACTGGGTAGGCACCTCGTGTGATGAGTTCAGAGCGGAGCTGAGAAGAGTGGGCCTGTATGAGGTGGCTTGGGCTTCCCAGTTTCACATCTACCAGCTGAAGAAACTAATGCCAGTGTTTTTGATCCAGTGGTCACCGGGGACTAATACCTTCAACCTTCATCATGGGGAGGTTGGCATCAACTTATGGGACATGCATCAGATCTCAGGGGTCCTGATACTGGGGTGATGTATGATGAATTCCACCCTTCTATGGGTGTGTGGGAGGATCCAGAGCAGATATCGCGTTTGGTGATGGCATTGATGGAGCGTGTTCCAGGAGTGGATAAGGAGGTGGTGAGGGATTTCCACTTCAAGGATTGGTTCAAAAGTTCATTGAACTTCCTAGTAGACCTTTAGTTTCCAGTGAGGCCTCTAACATTCCCAAAGGTAGCCCAAAGTAAGGAAAACTCATATTGGCGGCTGTTGGAGGAGATCTAGTGGATGACATGGGGGTTCAGTGCCAGCACTGAGCAACAACCAATAGTCAGGATGGCGACATTCATCGCAGCTCTCCTTTGTTGTTGGATTCTGCTGGCGAGGGATACCAATAAGGGGCCACAAAGCAAGTCTCAGGTATCCAGGGGCTTAGAAAGCAAATCTTAATTCCTATAAAGTAAGGGGGAAAGGCCTATCTAGAGAGGGAAGATCTCGGTACAACCATATTTCCATTTTCCTGATGTTATCTTTTGCATGAGCGAGGCAACGCCAGGGGCGTTGGAATCAGTCCAAACATAGGGGTATGGAAAAAATTTGAATTAAGATACATCATATTTGGAACACTGTATGGGGTGGTGAGAAAATAAATCATAACTTCTAACCATGTTCAAATCACAACATCCTTATTGCATTAGCCTGATATGGGGATAACAAATGAGGGCTGACCACTGACAATGTTTGAAACACGGGGCCTAACTCAAAATGTCATCTATTGGCCTTACGAAATGTTAGTCCAGGATAATACGAGATCCATAGGATGAGTATCTATACTATTAGGGGGTTCCTCCATATGTGAAAGGGGACGAGGGTCTGAATAAGGGGCTCGCAAAGCGTGGAATGCGGAGTGATGGGTTTTTTGAACAGAATCCAACACTCTTAAAATTACGCCATTGTGGTGGAAGCACATTAGATGGGCATGTCAGTTTGATCATGGATCATCCTACCTTTAAGAAGGGCCACTTTTTAAAGGGAACTATTTCTCCCCAATGTCAATGTGGGGTATCCCTAACTTGTTCAGGGAAAAGTTACAGTTACATAGCTCCCCACGAAGGGTCAGGCCAGGGGGCCAGAAATGGGGAAGAATATGATTTATGATCCCTGGGGCTGGACCCTAGGTGAAATACCTGGGTGTCTCTATGTATCCCATGAGGATGGTAATCAAGACATACGTTGTTCTAGAAGCACAATTTAAAGTCATGTCAGACGATGAAAATCCTGGCAGCACCGGTGCACATCCTTCCAAAACTATTAAGTCCACATGAGTCGTGATCGATGTAGGAAACAGGAAGTAGTGGTGGAACTTTCTCGAAATAGGAAGGAACATGTTAGGTAGAAGGGACGCTCAGTGAATGTCCACCTATGTATGCTAACCCGTCCATGTAGCACACCTAGATGTGCGAAGAAGTAAAGTCGAGTATGTCGGAATTCCACTTGAACATGAGGAAGTGGAAATGTTTGAATCATGATGCTCAAAATTTGGATCACAATGATGGTTTCATGATTATGAGGGATAACTGTTGACCATATTCGAAATAAAAAATATATATTATGTTAGACTAGAGTGGGGATAGACAAATGAGGGTCGATCGCTGACCATGTTCGAAACACGAGACCTGTTGAAAATGTTGTCTGAGATCATTAGGGACGTTGGCCCGAAACATTAGGTGAGATAAGGTGGCATAATAAAAGACCATGAAGGGGTCCCTTCGGATGTGGAAGAGGATGAGGATACAAATAGAGAGCTCATGAAGCATGGAAATGGAACGGGGGGGGGGGGGGGGATGTCCCCATGAAAATTCCACACTTCGGGATCTTTGTCAAAACACATCTGAATACGACAATGAGACGTATTAGATAGAGGGATTAGAGTCCTTTCCTATAGGGAGATCTTAGTTTAGGGTCGAATAATTCAGACCATGGATCATTGGCAACACGGGAGACACATGGTGGGGTAAATATAAAACCCTACATGAATGGGAACCTGGGGTTTAGACCACCATGTGTTCCATGGAGAGGTTTTAGGTCGAGGGACCGAAAACAAGAGTTAAGCTAGGCCTGAGGCAAAGTGCACAGGCATTCCAACGTATCTCATGAGAATTAGAATCAAGCCACACATAGTTCTAAGGTGTGGCATGGTAAGGTCCCAATACCAATAATAAAAGAGGCATACGGGTGTAGCCCCCGCACCAAAAGAAGCATTATTTGATGTATCTTGTTTGTCCTTTAAGGTGGATGTTGTTTTTTTGTGAAGTGACAAGCCTAGGATGAAAAGTTTTGGAAGCGCCACAAGAATCAAGCCATATGAAGGAATTGAAAAATGGTATAGCGTGTGACCGACACCAAATATGGTGTCTCCATGAGTGAGGACATCACGATGTAGTGTCGTCTTTCATCGTGTGGTCAGGACGATAATATCACAGTTTCGGGTCATGTGATGGGACCAGGAGGCATAGTTTAATGTCATTTGGATTAGACACATATAGGAGGGGTGAGGTTCAGGAGGGGAATGCACATGGTGCTGTAAAACATACCTGACATAGATGAGTACATAATCCCACATCACACCACGTGCGATTCTATGAGGGAATCCTCGGGCCGAGGAGCCAAGAAATACCAGAAGAAAAGGGGTAGTAGAAACCATTTCTCCATTGAGCTAGGCCCAGAGACAAGATGCCCGGGTGTTCCTACATATCCCATGAGAAAGGGAATAAAGATGTACGTAGTTCCAGAGGAGATCTTAGTTTACTGTCTTAGAGCTCAGAGCAGAGAGGAGTGAAAAACATCCAAGTAAGCACATACCTCAACCCGATCCCTAGGCCCACGTGAGTCAAACTCGGTGTGGGAAATAAGAGAGGAAGATGTATATTGCATTAACTAGAACGTACACCAAAGGGAAATCGGTGTGGAGCCCCGAATGACGCCCTTACCACATATTTTTCATCCTAATGTGCAAATGCGTACTGAGGAATAGTGCTGGGAGTGTCGAGATTTTACTTGGACATGATGAGGTGGAGAAGTATGTGAATCATGTAATTGACATTTTGGGCATAATGGGGTTGGCGTGATGATGTAGGATGACTCTTGACCGTTTTCAAAACACAACATCCATATCATGTTATCCTGAAATGGGGACAATCAAAAGAGCATCGACTGCTGACCATATTCTAAATGTAGGATTTGTATCGATTTGTTGTCTGCGACACTCGAGGACGTTGGCCTGTAATGGAAGGAGAGCCCTTAGGCCTAGCATCTGTGCCACTTGGGGGTCCCTTTAGGTGTGAAAGGTGATTGAAGCCCTAATGAAGGGTAACACGAAGCCAATGAAATGGGTGAAAGCATGTCCGAGTAGAGTCCAACATTCCTGGTACTAAACCAAAGTACATTTAGGAACATTGGTGAATCGCTGAAGAGGGTCCACGAGGGTGCTCAAATTGAGAGTAACCGATTTGAAGGGATGAGTATAGAATAAGGGGAGAGAGAATTACCAGGAGGGAGAGGTATGTGGTGTGGTCATTACAAAACTGACGTGAATGAGGACATAATCCCATACCACACCATATACTCCCCTCCCCATGAAAGGGTAGGCCATAGGGCCAAGGTGAAATGGATATTTCTGAGAGATGGGGTTGAACCTAAAGTATAGACATTCGGGTGGTCCTACGTATCCAATGAGGATGGGAATAAATCCACATGTAGTTCTTGAAGTCATATGGGGGTAAGATACCCTAGGGGGTGTATTCCACGACGCATAACCCGATGCGAATGAGGACATAATCCCAAACCACACCATAAAACCCTAAATAGGAATTTGGGATAGGGGCCTGAAAAGGCCAAGGGGCCTGAGGTTGGGCCTCAGACGAGAAGGCCCAACCAGTCTGCTGTTTAACAACTTGCAGTGAGGACGAATATAGGAGTAAGATACCACAAACAAGGGAGGTGTACAACATGGAGAATAACCAGACGTGAATGAGGGTATAATCCCACACCACACCGTACACTCCATGTAAGAACTTGGGATAGGGCCTGAGAAGTCCGAGGGGCTGGAGGATGGGCCTCGGTCGGAAGTTCCTAACCAGTTTTCAATTTAACATCTTGCATCGAGGATGAAGGTAGGATAAGGTATCTCATCCAGGGATGTGTATGACACGGAGAGTAACCCGAAGTGAATGAGGACATAATCTCATACAACATTGTACACTCTTAAATAGGAACATAGGATGGATTCCAAAAAAGTCTAAGGGGCTTGAGTTTGGGCCTCAGATGGGAAGGCCATATGCCCCCTTGTACGGTTACCACCTCATCATAGTTCATAATCCCACATGAGCAGTGCTTAGTATGGGAAACAAGGAGCTGGTCTCGGCTCTCCTCATCATATGGGGCCTAGTAGCTGGCATTGCCCGATGTGAGTTCGTCGCTTAGAGGTACTACAGGGTAGAATGAACCACTACACTCAATGTTTAGGACTTCTTGTGGTGGTTTTAATGACAAAGTATAGTTGTTGAACATGTTCTAAACACAACTTTTTCATAGTGACCTGAAATGGGAAAAACAAATGAGCATCGAACGCTGACCATATTCACAACATGGGACATGTATCAGCTTGTTGCTCAACATAATTAAGAGCATTGGCCCAAAGTAGAAGGATAACCCTTATGCCTAACATCCATGCCATTCATGAGACCTTCAGGACGAGAAGGATAATGGAGTCCCAATTAAAGGAGTGGGTGAAATATAGTTGTACCCATACATTTTAATGCCGAGAAGGGTGGTGAAAGATGAGGAAACCTCTAGAGATGGAGAAGTATGGAGGAATCAAGATAAGCTCACCATTTATTGAGGAAAAAACCTATATCAAACCATGTGTCCTGACCCGAGGGGAGATTCTGATATTTTGGGGCTGGGCCGATAGACAAAATGTATGGGCATTCCTACATATCCCATGAGGATGGGAGTCAAGCCACACATAGTTCTTGATGGTCCTGTAGTTTAACATCGTGTGGTGAGAATGTGGGAGAATAGAAGAACGAGGGAGCACATGGTGAAATTGTCGCAACTCCCATATGAACGAGGCTAAGGAGGCCTTCACTACACCACAAGAGGACCCTCCAAGAGGACTATACCCTAGGGGGATAGTAGAAAATGAGAGTTTTGGGGTTGGGCCCAAGATGAGGAGTCTTAGCTGTCCTATGTATCCCATAAGGGTGGCAATCAAGCCGTACATAGTTCTAGGGGCACTGTTTAACTTCATGCTGGATGATGCACAGTTTCAAGTCATGTAGGACTGAACAGTTTAAGGTCATGTTGGACCAACGTGTAGTTTAGGGTCATACGGGACAAATAGTTTAGGGTCATGTCAGACCTACTGTGGCTTAGGAAAAGTATTTATTGAGGAACTTGGCATTGGTGGGAGGAGTTATATGCTCCCCATCCATGGTCACCAGGGAGTATGCACCATTAGGGTAAGCCATGTGAATTATGTAAGGTCCTTACCACTTGGGATCCATCTTGGGTGGTTTCTTACCAGGGATCATTGGCAACCGAAGGGCCAATACCAAGTTGACTTATAGGAAAGAGTGGAGGTGAACCTTTTTGTTGAAGGCCCTAACTATCTTATTCTGATGCCTTTTTAGATTGTGCATGGCATAAAGCCTATTCTCATCAAGGGCTTAAAATTCATCCAAAAAATTTTTGGCTACCATATCTGGACCCTGATGGTCATAAACTGCTACGCATAACGAAGGTAGCTAGATCTCGATGGGCAGGACAACCTGAACTCTGTGCACCAGGGAATATGGGGTCACCTGGGTGGAATTACAAGTCATCGTCTGATAGGCCTAGAAGGTGTTGGGGAGCTTTTCTGGCCAACTCTTCTTGTTTTGACCAAACATTTTTTTCAAAATGTTACATAGGGTTTTTTAAAATCCTTGATCTACCCATTATTCTGCG
The DNA here is from genome assembly GCA_963277665.1 of Viscum album. Taxonomy (NCBI): domain Eukaryota; kingdom Viridiplantae; phylum Streptophyta; class Magnoliopsida; order Santalales; family Viscaceae; genus Viscum; species Viscum album. The sequence goes on along the minus strand of OY728135.1, from coordinate 195,713,272 downwards.
AGTGATAGTGGGAGGTATGGTTCGAACGGATGTTGTACTTAGCGTACAATTTCTTCAACTCAGCTGCATGGAAGTTGGTGCCGTTATCTCCGAGGACGATGTAAGGGACCCCAAATCGATTGATGATATTGGATCTTATGAATTCAACGATAAAACAGGCCCTGACCTCCTTGAGAGGAACTACTTATGCTCACTTGGAAAAGAAATCTGTGGCAGATAGGATGAACCTGCAATAGCGAGCTATCACCAGTGGGTATGGTCCCACGACATCGCGTCCCCATACCGCGAATGTCCAAGAGTAATTGGTGGAGTGGAGTGGTTCTGGCATCCGATGTATGAATTTAGCATGAATTTGGAATGCATGACATATCTTGTTGAACTTGATGCAGTCATGGATCATGGAGGGCTAGAAGTACCCCATTCTCCAGATCTGATGGGACAGTTTTGGCCTAGTCTGGTGATCCCCACAAGAACTGGCATGAACCTCGTGCATGACATGAGAAATCTTGACTCCTTGGATGTAATGGAGGAGAAAACCATCAAACCTGTTCTTGTAGAGGATCTACTCAAGACTAGGGCCACACCGGAGGGTGAACTGCAGCGTGCGTCGTCGGATTTTCTCACACTCGGACCGATCATTCCGGAGGTAACCACTTTAGAGATAATAAAAAAAGTGGCTCTCCAGTCAGGAGTCACTTAAACCACTACATCTGGAGAACCCGGGGGGTCGTGACATAGAGGATCCGGTGGTAAGATGGCTTTCTCATAGGCTGTTGTCATCATATGGGGTTACGAGAGAAATGACTCTCCAGTGTACCATGTATATAATCAGATCATCCTGCTCGGGTTCTGCAAGCGATGCAGCCAGGCCGTCCAGGGCATCAGCTCAACTATATTGAGATCGAGGGACATGAGTAACTTCTGTCTAAGATGGAAACTGGGCTATTAGCTAGAGGGTGTGCTCTAACAATGGTACGAGCTCTGGATTTCTGACAACATAGCCACCATTTACTTACTATATGATTAGTTCAGAATCCCCTTTCATGTGAAAATGGGGTACATTGATCTCGAGGGCTAGCTCAAGGCCAGTGATAAGAGCCTGATACTATACCTTGTTGTTGGTACAACCTTATGACAATAGGAATGAATACAACATAATGGCTTGCACTGGGGTAATAAAGACAATACCCAGGCCTACTCTGTTGAGTCTAGGATCATTGAGCCTCTTGCCATTGGGGCTCTGAGAGGTGACGTCAAAGTGAATCTTCCAACATGGGATGGCATGATCTCCCGTGAGGATTGCCTTGTTGGGAAAATCCAAGTCCAGGGACTGTTACAGGGAGTTGGATGGGCAGCAAGAAAGTCCGCCAAAGCTTGTCCCTTGATAGATTTCTGAGGGACAAACTGGATGTCGAACTGCTGGAGGATTACTTCCCACCGTGATAGATGGCCGATTAACATGGGGTGGTTCAGAATGTACTTCTGTTGGTCTACCCAAGACACCAGCTATACCTCATGGTGCTGTAAGTAGTGTCACAACTTCTATACTACGAATACCAATGCAAGGTAACTCTTCTCAATGAGGGAGTATCTTGTCTTCGTATCGATGAGCATATGACTGAGGTAGTAGAGGCTGTTTTTCTATCCCCTCATTATTCTTCGGGGTGAGAAGGGAACTGAGAGATTGTTCCAGGGCAGTGACGTACATGATCATCATCTTTTTGGGGACAGGTGGCATCAGGACCGGAGTTTGGAGAAGATACTTCTTAATTCCCTCGAACGCGGTCTGGTACTCTTTGTCCCACTCATAGTCAGAGCCTTTATTCATGAGCTAGGAAAAGGTATTACACTTGTCATCCAGATTCTCAATGAATTGGCATATGTAGGCTTAGTGGCCCTGGAAATCTCAAAGATCCCAAATATTTCTTGGGGGAGGCATCTAACTGATGGCCTTGATCTTCTATGGGTCAATCTTGATGCCTCGGTACCTGACAAAAAATCCAAAAAACATCCTAGAGGTGACCTTGCACACACATTTCAGTGGGTTCATCTTCAGGTGGAAGGAACAGAGGAAGCCTAAAACTTTCTCAAGGTTCTTGAGATGGTCCTAGTGCTGGTGAGATTTGACCACCAGATCGTCCACATTACATTCGAACAATGTCCCGAGGGTTTGTTTGAATATGTTGTGCATGGCTCGCTGATAGGTGGCACTTGCATTCTTTAGGTCGAAGGGAATAACATGGTAACAGAAAGTACCTTGAAGCACCCTAAAAGCAGTGGAATATTCATCCTTGGGGGCCATACAGGTATTATTATATCCAAATTGACCATCCATGAAAGAGAGGGCTTGGAACCCAGCCATAACATCGATTAACAATTCTGTCACTAGAAGGGGAAAATAATCCTTCAGATAGAAACGGTTGAGATCTCGTAAGTCGATGTAGACTCTGATCTGTCCATTCTTCTTCCTGATTGGCACAATGTTGGCTAGCCACTTGGGGTACTAGACCTCCTTGACAATGTTGGATCTGATGAGTTTTTCAACTTTGGCCTCGACCATGGAACCATGAGAAGATTGCATCTTCTTGGGAGGCTTCTTGAACCCATGATGATTTGTCGGGAGACTGAGGAAGTGGACAACTACTTGAGGATCTAGTATTGGAATCTCATTTTATCTCCAAAATAATACATCATGATGATTATTCAGGAAATCTATCTACCGCTACTGCTCCTCGAGGGACATGGTGGCACTAATCAATGTGGGTCTCGGATCTACCCCTCTACCAAGGTTCATCTATATCATTTAATCGACTGTGGAAAAGATGCCTTCTTCAAAGGTGGGGGGAGCATCCTCTAGATCCTCTTCTTTTCTTGTGGATGAGGGGTTCCCAGCGGGAGAATCTTCCTCTAGGTCGGAAGATCCTAACGGGGGCTGGTACCAGCCTGGACAGCAGTGGACAACATATCAGGGAATTCACATGCTGCTGAGACCATAGCGATGAAGGCAGTCGATCCGACCCCATCTGATCTTCATCCCAAGGGTCCATTCTTGATGATATCAAAGAAATAGTGGTGTGTTGGCTTAATCCATTTAATCCCAGCCCAACAAAATAGACATGTATGACATACTACCATTTACATGGGGTGTACATCCTGATACCGTATGGGGGTAGGAGGCTCTCGGATCACCTGACCCTGATTTGTGTAGGTGTATGAGGTGATTTTCCACCATCTCTTGGACTTGGGAACATGATTTACTCTTATACCAGAGACAAAAAAACATTGAACCATGATGGGGGTCGTGGCCTCCAATCGATGGATCAGTAAGACGTAGGCATCATCCAGACCAGCCCAGGGGTCATTTGTGACTGTGGCGGGCTCAACCTCACCTGCCAGAATCTTCATATCCTTGCTCTCGTAATAGTCGAAATCCAGGTAGCGGGATTAACAAGAGGAAAAAATAGATATATCTCATTGGAGCACACCTACTCGACCATTGAGGGAGTACTTGAGGAATTGGTGATACGATGAGGGGACCACTGCATGTAGGTGGAGCCATAGTCTGCCCATCAATGCATTGTATACGGTGTCCTGGGAGACAACCATGAACTTGGTAATAGAAACTAGGCCACCTAACTGAATCTTCAAGCAGATCTTACAAACTGGAGTCTGCTCTGTCTTGTAATATCCCTAGATCCTTAAACTGGAGGGAGTCAGGTCATCATTGGATACCCCAGCTTCCGCAATGTCCGCGTAGGGATAAGGTTGATCCCGGAGCCGGTGTCAATATGACAATGACGAACCTCCACACCATTAAATTGGCCAGTGATGTATAGCGGGAGGATATGACCCTGTATGGGGGAGCCTTAATCCTCTCCATAGAACGAAATGATGGTCTAGAATTCGGCATTCCTGACCGCTTCAGCAGGATTGGATTCTACAACTACTACCTCCATCTCAAACTGGAGGGGGCTTCTTAAAGTCTCAGCAAGTGCCTCACACATATCTGATAATAAGAGAAGGTATTCAAGGATGTAAATAATCACTGGTATGATGATGAGGTTGTTGATAAAATCATTCTTCCGTGCCAGGCACAAATATCTGCTTATAGGAGGCTTCTCTGCGATTGGAGGCATGGCGAGCTCTGCTGGCTAGACCGGCGGTTGGCTGGTGCTGAGCATATCCCGCTGCTCACAAGTAGAAGCCTTAAGAGTAGCTACTGGATGAAGAACCAAAAACTGAGATTGGACTATAGCTAGGCGAGGCTGGAAGCAGCCTAGATGAGGTAGCTCTACCTAATCCATCAGCACAAATGGTGGTGGAGGTGGTCCTGGAGACACCAGATGAGGAAGCTGCGCATGCTGAGTTTTGCGCTGGGCCTGCTGTCTAGTCTCAGTGGCATGCACGACCTGGATGGGGGTTCCAACTGATGCTCCTCGACAACCCATATGGCCATGGATCCACCGATGTTGGGTTGGCCGGGGACGTTGTGGAGGTTCGCCTGGCGCTCCCCCTCATCGGGAGTCATATAAGGATTTACCAACTCCACGGTATTAACCAAAGCATACCCTTGACTGCCACATTAAGAGTCATCCACTACTGGGCATATTTTGGGATGGATCTGCATCTCAGGGGGCATGAAGTCTCTGAGAGTGCAGGATGATGATGTCATTAGAGGGGCGCATTGCTTTTTCTTGCACTGCTGATGCTTGCTCTCCTGGGAAGAGGCTGGCTGAGATGATGATGTAGAAGTGGTGGCCGCAACTTTTGAAGGATCCGGCTGATTTAGGTGTGATTGAATGATTCCATGGGCATGAAAAACCGTCTTGTGATCCATCCATCCATCATAATTCTGGGACCCGCTGTTAGAAACCTACTGCCACTCGCCTTCACTATCGCTACTACTATCTGACCATACAAAGACACCCACCACCTGTGTCGGGGCTGGGCCTAGCCAAACAATGTTTCTATCAACCGGGTCATGGATTTAGTAAATATACACATAACACTACTTGAGGGTGTGCCCCAAAATTTTATGATAGGGGCAATAGTTTGGGCGATTAGTGAGATTAACCTCTTCCAACCTTCTGCACTTAGGCAAGCTTACAATCCCTTGTTCAAAGGTGTTACGAAAGTAACAAGGGACATGATTCTTGTTGAATGAGTAGGTCCATTTTCTTCTATCCGAGAAGGGGTCCCTTGGAGCCTAACCCTGACGAGGGGCCAAAGGGGACTGTCGAGGAGGTGGACCCTGATCATCCCGCCTAGGCGGCGGCGCCACATTCCGCGGGGGTGCTTGCCGATTCTGAGGATGCTGCGGAGCCGGAGGCTGCATCTGAGGTGGAGGGCCTCTGTGAGGCTGTGGGGCTGGTGCTACTGGTAGCAATTCTAGTTGCCTGGGGGCTTCTATTTGGGCCATAGCGGCAGGCTCAGCTCTGGCATCCCTCCTTTCTGGAATTACAGGGGGGAAAAAATGTGCCTGGCTGGCCTATTGCAGTATTTCCTCCAAGAACTGATCCTTATCAGAGAAGTCCCAGAATCCTCTAGTGTTGTTTTGGGTGATTAGAGAAGGAAATAGTTTCGTCTTGATGTTACCTATGCACATCATCAGTAGTTTCTCCTGAGTCAGTGTCATGTGAAGGTAGTATGTAAGCCCCTTCCACCGGGCGATAAAGTATGCAACTCGCTCATCAGGCCTTTTAATTCACTTGAAGAGGTCAGCAACGCTCATTTTTTAGGTGGTAGAGCTGAACTGGTAGAGGAATTTCCTGTGAAGGTCCTCCCAGCAGGTTACAGATCTGACGGGGAGCAGGCTATACTTGATGAATGTTGGTCACTCCAGTGTCTGAACAAAACAGAAAATTTTGGCAGCCTCCTGCTATGCTGGAGTTCCTAACAAGGGACCACACCTTGAGTTGAGGTGGGCCAGGTACTACGGAGGGTCCCCTGTCCCGTTAAAGGGGTAGAAGATGCGATTATAGAAACCCGCAGGTGCTGTCATATCATCCAACCACACTGGATATGGCTCACCATCAGGTGGGATTGCCACCGATCACGTCTCCAATGCCTCAAGGTGGGCTTTGAGCACCACCATAGGATCATCTGGGTCGGTCCCTCTCTTGATGTGGATCCCTAATCATAAGCGCATTGCTGGGTTCTTGAACACGGTAGACAGGCTCAGCGGCTCATGGAGCGTATGGTGAATTGACCCTTGGGGCTGTCGGGGGATCCTGAGAGGGGTTCCATGGATTTCGGTGCCGTTAAGGAGGGTTTGGCGAGACATACCATGCCCTCTTTCCATGATCTCTAGCTTTAGCCCTGTCTGTAGGAGCGGTATAATCAGGGTTGCCTAGGGGCAACTCACCGAGTGGTATTTGTTCCTGCCCCTGCTGCCCCGAACTAGGATCACCATAGTTGGGTCATCGCTCTGTAGCACGTTCAGACAAGAGTTCATCAACCAACCTCTTCTTCTCAGAAAGATGCTGGAGCAACGTGACCTTCTTGGGGTCCTCCTCCGTCTTCGACACAAAGGCGGATGAGTCAGAGTGATTGACAGCTCTCGCGTGCTTTTTTCCTTTACTAGAATTCATGCTGAGTACCAATGCCTCAGTGGGTAATGAGAGACCTATTAGGTTTCTCTGGTGGTGCGTAACTCTTCCAGATGGGTCGAATAGTGGTGGCATACCCTCGAGGGGTATGTCTCCATCGAGAAGCTTCAGCTCATCCTCCTTGTCCACTAGGTCAACCTTATTGACCGTGACCCTTCCTGGGGGAATTTCCTCAATATCGCATAATGAGTCGTGCTGTCATAGAATATGACTCGAGAGAAGGGTAGCATACTTCCCCCATCCATGGATTTGCACGTGGTGGGTAGCCTCCATGATAAGCTTACAGAGTACCTTGATAATCTGAACGCATTTCTACTAGAGGGCCTCATGACGACCTTGTTACTCGTGGCGCTGGGCCACAAGGAGCGTGACCAGATTGACTAGATGACATTCCTCTCTGATGTCTTTGAAATTTGTTTGGATCCTTGGATAAACAATGGGTTGATGACAAAGACTGGAATATGTCACCCATAGGGTGTAGCGGAAACACTCAACATCCTTTGGGGCTAGGGATTCTGGTATGCGGAAATTTTGCGCTTCTATGGGCTAGAAATTATCAGGGAAGTGGTCCACTGTGAGGATGGTCTAGAAGCTCCATGGTTCAGATTCAGGGTCTGGCCCTTGATTTCCCCAGTTGTAAATTTGGGGTGGTTGAGGAATAGGCAGCGGTACTGAGGAAGACCACTGGGTTGGCAGGCTGCCCAGTGGAGAGTACAGCGAGTGGGCTGACTAAACACCATATCTTGTGCCTTCTTCTAAATATGTTAGCGATTTGGTCACTATGTAATGATAGGATGGGCTGACAGCTTTAGTTCCTAGCTTAGGGGCTACGACTACTGGTGATAGGCTTTGATGCTGCTCGCCTGCCATTGGTCCCCAGAATAGCTCTCCGTGATATCTTGTAGAGGTAGAGATCACTTCTAGTGATGATGGTGGTGATTTCACGACTGTAATATACGAGGTCGCCAGATTTTCATCCTCCTAGATATACCTTTAGAGGGAGGTGGGAATCTTATGGACCTCGTATTTTGGGAGCACCAGGATGATGCGCCTCATTCCTGCCCCGACCCTTGACTCAAATGAGCGAGGGGAGGGTTCCCGAGCTGAGTTGAAATCTGCTTCAGATTCTGAGAAGTGGACTAGTTTGATCTCCATCCGGACGTTCCTAGGATTCTTCTTATGGCAGTGATGACCCACCTTCCTGCCCCTTAGTGGCTCCTCGGTACAGGGCTAATTTCTGACACGGGGTCCTTTGGCCGCACTAGTGCTGGGGTGGAGAGGGTTTCTACCCGAGATAGTCAGGGTGTGAGGAGAACCGAGATAAATTTCGAAGGGGACATGGGGAGGACCTTTATGAATAGTGGTAGAGCAGGAAAAACCTCCACTGGAACTGGCAGGAGCATGTGGAGGACCTCCATGCATGTTTTCTCAGGCGACCTCAGTGCGAGGAGGGTCCTTGCGCTGGTCTAGATGTACACGAGTAGGACCTCCGTGCTGGGTGTGGGTGGAGCGAGACTGACCTTCACCCCTCTGTTTGCCAAGGCGAGGAGGACCTTCACCAGCTATGGAGAGGACGTTGGTAGGATCCCCCCCATTGGATAGAGACCGGATGGGAAATGTCCCTACATCGGCGGTCAGGGGCAGGAGGAATGACACAATACCCAATGTAGTGGGCAAGAGAGAGGCTTTCGTGTCGAGTATCACTACCATGGGGAAGACCTTCATTCGGATTGGGGGTAGCTCAGGGTGGACCACTATACCGAGCCTTGAAGCGGGGAAGGGCCACACTCCCTGTAGAAGTGGTATAGGAGGAACCTTTATGTGGGTTGGCATCGCTGCAGGTTGGTTTGTTGTGACTACTGCTCGTGCCTGCGACCAGGTTAGTCGACCCAACATGCCTGTAGGGTGGTTGGGGACTTGATCCCAGTCGTTTGTATAAGTGCCCATACTTATTGTATGCAAGGAAATGATGATATGAATCGGTGGTGGCTCAGGCCATAGTAGCTGCAGACGTAGATGCCCCTTGGAGGACATCCTCCGCTTGCGCCCGACACTGGCATTAGGTCGGACGAACCAGGGCTAGTGGTGAAGGTGCATAGCTTGCCTACTCCTCGCCCATCAAGATCGGGCGGCAGTGCTGAAGCAGCTGGGTGGGAGCCCTTTCTCGGAGCCCCTGGATTGGGACTCTAACCTGGTTGGGCCGAACATCACCTACCTTATCAGCATAAGACATGGATCCATCAAAGCGCTATGGGGATAGGCTCCCAAAGTGGTTGTATATCGGACTGGGGAGCAGTGACTCCCTGCACGGCCCTCGGGGGCGTGTTGACGGCGAGGTAAAAATGCCTCCATGTCCAGGCGGGCCATACTTCGGGTTGGGATTATGCCCTCCTCCTCGTAACGGCACTCGAGGTCATGAATTACCCTTCGTTGGATAAATACCGATGGGGAGATGGGGCTTGGGCACCCCACAGACACAGACTCATAGGTCGTCGCGGATGCAGTGAAGCAACGCGGAGCGGCTGTGCTGGCGTTTTCCCTGCCCCTGCATAGATGGGCAGGCGGTGATTGCATTCCTGAGGCAACAACCTGAATTCTGAGAAGTAGGGAGATGAACTCATTAATGCTGAAAGAAAAATGAATCGACGACCAATGCCCCAACACCATCCTGTCTTCCATGATCGGTAAGAGGGATCCACGCTAAAAAAATCATAGAATAGGATGTTCAATGTTCTACTACCCCAAATTCTGGTGAGTTTCATGCCAGGCCCACTATTTGTTTGGCGGGACCCGATGCAGGATAACTCGATCCGGTGACACATCAATCTATTGATGCCCCGAGTGCTACTAATCTCCATATTGAGGAGAATAATTTCACGTTTGGTTCACCATTTCTGTTTTTGACACTTTTGCTGGGGCGCGCGCATCCGTCTCATTCGGGGATGAGAGGCGTGGTTTTTGTTGCTCTGCATTCCATCTTTCCAAAGGCAGGCGACCTCCGCTCCTTATTTAGGGATGTATTCTCCTTGATCGAAACAGTATGACGGCATGTCAATTCTTCTTTATCTGGATTCCTCCTCAGAAATCGTCACCTAGTCCGGGTCTCCCTCATAGAGTTAAGACGTTGTTCTTGAAACTCTTCGTGGCGCCATATCTTCCTGAACACCTGTTAATTACACTGATTATGTTAGGACTTTACAAGGGGTCTGGTTAGGGTAGAAACCTATAGTTAGGGGATTAGTCATATTGGGCATCACTGGCATGTCTGGACGTTGGGGGATAGGCATGTCTGTCTTCTATCCCTTATTATAGGGATTCTCGAGGGCGCAGAAGCCCGAGGCATCCCACATCGAACGCGAGGAATCATATTCCATGGGCATGTATATGAGGTTTTCCTCATCTTCCCATGTTTAACACAGAGTATTCCGCATGTTTAATGTCCGGAGGAGACATATCAGGTTGATCAGAATACCGACTAGAGTGGATCAGATTGAGGAACCCCCTATAGGGAACACCGATACTGGGGCCATTGCATGGGTGGTCTGCAAAATGTTGTTAGTTGGAACAGGGAATGGAGTGGCATGATCCAACAAAGATGCGGTGGCCTGGGTAAGAATCAAGATGGATGATGGAAGGTTCTATGAAATGGATGGTGAATGGGATGGAACCTTTATGAGGATGACAATGGTTTTGGGATTGAGCCTCGAAGAGACTTCCTACGTATCCCTATGGTAGGGAATCAAAGTCCACGTAGTTCATGTGATGATAACTTACCAACATTTGGGGTTTTCAATAGCTTACCGCTGGATGAGATCACAACGGCTTACCGTTGGATGAGGTGTCAATGGCTTGCCACTGGATGGGGTTTCAATGGCATACCACTGATTGAGGTCACACCGGATTACTGCTGGATGGGGATGTTAGCTGCTTACCAATGATGAGGTCATAACAAATTACTACTGCATATTGTCACAACAGATTACCACTGATTAAGGACATAATGGCTTACCTCTAAATGGAATTACAATGACTTACCGCTAAAATAGGTCCATAGTTTAACGTCATGCGGGACGAGGGTGAAGAGATGTGAAGGGGGTCAGAACTGCTGGGTGTTGGGTATTGGAGAACCGATGTAAAAGAGGGTCGAAACAACCAATGGATGGTTGGTATTAGCGAGCCGATGTAAAAGTGTGTCGAAACAACCAATGGGTGGTGGGGTTGAACCTCTGATAGGCTTCTTACGCACCTTGCCTTTGCAAGGATCGAAGACCTCGTAGTTTAGGATAGGGCGTGAGTTGGTGAACTGACATGAATAAGGGCCTAGGGTCCAAGCGGATGGTGGGATTGATCCTCAGGAAGTCTTCCTACATACCTTTCCTTAGTAAGGATCAATGACCACATAGTTCAGGTGGTTAGGAGCTGATGTGAAGATGGTCGGAATGACCGGATGGAGGGATTGAACCTCAGGGAGGATTCCTACGTACCCTACCTCAGCATGGATCAAAGACCATGTAGTTTAGGTGGGCGTCAGTGAACCAATGTGAAAATGATCATAACGACTTGGTGTTGAGCTTGAACCTCAGGGAGGCTTCCTACGTACCTCACCTTAGCAAGGATCAAATATCATGTAGTTCAGGTGGGCATCGACGAACCAATGTGAAGATGGTCGGAACAACCGGGTGTTGGTGGGATTGATCCTCATGGAGGCTTCACACGTACCCTGCATTGGCAAGGATCAAAGTCCTCATAGTTTGGATAGGTGGGTGGGGATTACACTCTAGGCTACCCAGGGATGTGGATTTCAGGTTTGGTGCTGACTCTAAGACCACGTGAGTCATGCTCGGTGTGAGAAACAAGAGGCAGCAGAGACCTGACGATCACATCGCGAAAGGTGCATATGTGGGAAGTGTAGTGGGGATTACACGTGATTGCAACGCAAAGATGAAACAAGGGCTTATGTGTGGTTTGCAGTCCGAAGAGGTTGGGACCTACTCTAGGAGGGAGGCCCGATGGAAACAATGTGCATCAAGAGAGGGATTTGGGGCTGGAGAAAGAAGAAGAACCATTCCCCATCACACCCTTTGTTGGCGTTGGGGACCAGAGAAGAAAGGATGAGGAGGGATGCTACCTCTTACAAGAAAGCTAGGGGCTTTCACTAAGATATTCTCCCTTTCCCCATGGAAAAACTACACTCCCATAAGGAGGATATCATCTCCTGTGTAGACCAGTGGGCGTGGAGAATGTCCAAGGTGGGGTACCCCGCGTGCGTGGAACAGGATGAGGTCATAATTTAACGTCATGTGTTGAGGATGAAGGTTCTTGTAATTTTAACGTCATATAGCTCACATGAGGTGGGTTTTCTCCACACCCCTAAGACTTACATAACTGGTACTGTCCGCCCCTTGGTGTAGAGAGGGGACATGCAATTCCATGGCGAGGGGGTGTCATAGAGAGAACCATCAGGGGGTCCACGTTAGCATGGCTATGTGAATAAGTAATAGCCATTAGCTTGCCTATGTGAAGAAGCATGAGAAAAATCAATGCGATGGGCAGTATCGTCCAAGGGTCTTTGAAGTCACATCGTGCAAACCTGAAGGGTCACACAGGAAAAAGAATTTCCAAGCAGAGGGGTTCATAGGTAGGGGCCTTGTGAAGCTCTATTTCTCTGAATGGTGGAGGGAACTTTCAAAGGGGTGTGCTTCGTGAAGTGGGGCGCCTCAGCCTATCCATGGGTCATAGGTGCATATGGGAGGTGCTTCGAGAAGTGGAAAGGCATTCACGGAGCACTGCCTCATGTAGCATTGCCTCATAGAGAAAAGGTGCCTCACGTAGCAAGGTGTCATGGAGAAATGTGCTTCGTGAAGTACAGTAACCCTGCCTTAGCATGGGGATCATGTGTAAATGAAGGGTGTTTCGCGAAGCTTAAATTCTCCGCAATTACCCGGGTCCCCTTGGGGATCCGATTCCTTCAAGAATGCTCTAAGGATTTGCGAAAGGAATCCCTCTTGGAAGAGGGGATCAAAATGAGACAAAGGGGAGGCACTTGGCAGAGCAAAAGTACCTCACACAGCTCATGGTTCGCAGAGCAGAAGGGTGCTTCACGATTTTGGTGCTGGGAAGTCGAAAGGTTGGATTGTTCGTCCTTTTGGCTCAAAGGGATCCCAGTATTTATAGGCAAGAGGTGCCAAAAAGAGGAGCTTATACGGTGCAAAGAGGGACATGGTTTCTTCATGGTGGGCTCACGAACATCAATTGCGTTCATGGAGTGTCCCGGCTCCTAGCTTCGCAGTGGGCTAGTGAATGTCAAATGTGTTCACCGAGCATCCCGCCTCCTTGCTTCATGACAGGCTCACGAATGTTAAATGTGTTCACGGAGCATCCCGCCTCCTTGATTCTCAGCGGTCTCATGAACGTCATATGCATTCACAGAGCGTCCCACCTCCTTGCTTCGCAATGTCCGCGGTGCTGGGGGGACTGTGAAATAGTTTCACGAGGCAGTCAACAGTGCCTTCATTTTGGCTTCTTATATATCCCGAATTTCGGCGCCAACAGTGTATATATTCATTAAATACATATATTTATAAATAAATATATTCTAAAGGTACACATAAATATATATTTATCATTAAAAGAAAATAATTTTGTAATTTTATAATTATTTAAACCTATTTTTATTTAATTAGATATATATAATTATAATTATATATAATATATATATAACGTATATAATTATATATAAGTTAATATTTATATTTTTAAATTTAATAAATACATTTTTTAATTAAATATATTTATTGTGATTTTAAGTATTTATGAGAACATAAAGCTTCAAATATATTGGAAATGAATGAATTTATACACCAAGTATAGTACTATAATATATACAGACTACATTAGGAAACATATTCATGAGATGAATATGAATTTCCATTAAGCATCAATTGGCACATTCATTTGGAAACATAAATTTATTTAAATATATATATATATATATATATTAAATAAGTATCTCTATATATATATATATATTAAAATGTATATTTATATATATATTATGAACATATAGTATAATAAATATATTATAAGCATACAACTAAAACTAATAAAAATAATAAACATTAATAAAACATACAAAATATACACAATAAACATGCATTTGTTTATTTAATGTATACATATAAACATTATTTTTGTATAGAATTATAATTTTTTTCATAAAAATAAATAATATTTTCCATTATAAATGTTTTTCAGCAATATTATTAGGGTTGGTAAAGTCTTCTTTTTATCATCACTAATAAATGGGGGCCTTTATCAGTGCTAATAGTAGCACTGATAAAGGGTAGATTTATCAACAGTTTTTTCTAGCACTGATAAAAGCCCCCTTTTATCAGTGATTTCTGATTAGTGCAAATAAAACCCTAGTGCTTTCCTTTCCCATGTCTGTGGTAGTGGTGTTGGGTTTGAACCTCAGGGAGGCTTCTTATGTATCCTGTTTGGATAGGAATCAATGTTCACATAGTTTGGAATGTTGAGATTACTTCTATAGAGGAGGAATGTGGTTGATTCCTTAGTAATGTTCCCACTTGATGGTTTTTCTCATATAGAATATGACCCTTTGGGGGGAAAACAACATGAATTTGGGGATTATTCTGAATAGGATTTCCATGTGAGAATGAGAGGATGATATAGAAAAAGACTATCTATCAAGATTGGTATTTTATCGTGTAGACGTTGTGATATTTACTAAAATCTAAGACCACATGATTCATGTGCACTGTGAGAAACAAGAGGAAGAGGATGAATAGAAATCCACACAATCTTCTTCACCTATTGGTGGATGAGGGAGGGGATATGAAAGATAAGGGATACCCCATAAAAAATAATGGGGATTACTCTAGGAGAGATTCCATAAGTTAACATACTCAGTAGGTTGTTTAGGTAAGGGTATGTTTTAGGGATTACACCAAGGAGGATTCCCATGTTTCTAGAAACATGAAGAGAATATAAACTCATGGTAATTTGGAATGAGAGGTGTGGTTTTATGTGTCAATACCTAAAACATCCTTGACTCATCCTGGAAAGTTAATGGTCCAAATCTCCTTTTATAATGGGTGTTAGTGACGGTAGTGATGGGACTGGGATAGATGCCTAGGAAAATAGAACATCATTGATCTTGTGTGGTGGTGTGGGGGTAAATACCCCATAGTATGGACCAGTGGGAGATAAGTTTTACCAATGTGGGGTGACGTGGGAGAAGGGTAACCTAGACGAGGCTCTCCCATGTGGAGGATCACCCAAGTGGTTCACCCAGGTTGGGGATCTCCCAAGTGGTTTGCCCAGGTGGGGGATTACCTAAGTGGTTTTTATAGGTTGTGGTTCACCCTAGTGGTTCTCCTAGATGGGGGTTCACCCAAGTTGTTCAACTAGGCGGGGGATTTCCCAAGTGGTTCACCCAGGTTGGGGCTCACTCAAGTGGTTCAACCAGCTAGGGGATTATCCAAGATATTTTCAAAGTTAGAGACCTCATCCATGTAGAAGTATGGAAATAATAGTTCACCTAATTAGGGATTTACTACTTGGGGGAAGGATCTGTTTGATCAGATTTGTCACCTTACTTCCCCATCCAGATGTTCATCCATCCTCCCCAAAAAATGGATGTTGAGGGGTTTATTTAAAGACCGAATGGAGAACCTGGGTGAACAAGATATGCAAAGGTGATATGCGAGGGAGAGATGTGTGGGACTCTCATGAGGTACTTACATGAGGAAGATGTGTAAATTCCTTGTATGATAACATCAAATTCCTTTATAAAATTTTCCCAAATTCTTTCCTCTTTAAATTTGGATTTGTAAACCCATTTGGGCTCTACAAGAAGTCAAATCAATGATTTCTAAGTGATATAAACACCTCAATATGGTATATACAACCTATCATAGTGTTTTCTAATACCAAAAATTCCATGAAGATAGTCAAAAATGAAATTTATGGCATCAACCCCTTTTTATTAGCGATTTTAGAAATCCATGAACTACACATAGAGAGGGGTTTTCTACACTAAGACACTAGATTGGGAAACAATTTTAAAGTAAAACTTACCTCATATTGTGGAGTAGGCTTGTGGAACAATTAAATCCAACCAGCTTCTTCTTTTGACATAGATATTCATTTCAACTCAAACTTCACACTTATTCTTGAAGTGAGGATAATGTCACTGGTCATGTCTAAAAGATCATGGGATGAATTTTTCAATGCCATAATAACTATTGAATTTATTTCTAAATGTGTAAATCATATAATTTTCATAATTTAGTTATTATTAGGAATGCACTTCAACTTAACAATAATGTTATTATGGTAACATTTAAATAATAATATTTTAATAGAGTATGTTGTTTCATTCAAACCTGGTGTTTCATGCATTAAAAGCTATCAAATAGATTGAATTTATTTACTAATAAAAATATTGTAAAGTCCCATGATTTTACTATAACAACCTGACCCCTGAGACTCACATGGTTGGTGAAAGACCGAGCCATCCTAACCTTAAGTCCACCTCCAATAGGATAGGGGATGGTGACAGGAGCTGAGAAGGAATAACTAAAATGTGAGGCCTTGGCCTAATATACTTGTACACACACACCCAACCATATCCATAATGAAGTGGAGTGAAATAATAATAAATCATCATAACATCTTGAGTAAAAAACATTCATTTAATAACCTATATTGAACAAAAAATAGTATGACAATGTAACTTGAAATGTAAAGGGGAAAAATGGGTTCCGAACCAGAAAAGATGTCACAAACTATCATTAAATTTAAAGAAATAAATATGATAAATCCTGACTCCTGATATTAAAACATGACCACTATACATAGTTAGTTTACCTAGGTATCACTATTCCTCCCCTTAATCATCATTGAATTGTCTATCGTTATCATAAGACAAGACCCATGAAAGAAAGTCATATACAAGGTTGAGTATAAACATACCCACTAAGATGACATGAAATCTAAAAAGGGAGTGATAGGGAGATAAAAAATATTTATCTAAATCCAAATAAAGAGGGAAATAAAACTCAACACATATATATATTCAAAATAAATCTAGACCAGAGAGAAATGAGATATCCATCTCACAACCCAACCAAAATTAATGAGTAAAATTATAACTCAAGTAGTCCATCACTAATTCCCACCATCAAATGAAACCCTACAAAAATATTATTTTAGGGGCTTGACCATTGCTTCTTTGCTCCATATCCTTGGGATCTATGCTTTATGGAGGAACCACACCCCTTCAAAGCATGAAGATGGGGGTGAACCCCTCTGTAGATAGAGGACACGTGCCTTTAATAGAGGATTATTGTATATAGCTAACTAAAGAGTACAAGGGACCCATTCCATGGTGTGATAGGGGAGTAATTTCCATATAAATAGATGAATTTGGTCTGAAATAGGGGATTACCATCTCTTCTTTACTAAAGAGTTTGGGGGATGTGTTCCCTAGTGTGATTGGGAAGTGTCGTACCTTTGTAAAGAGGACCCCACCCTAAATAGGGGAGTACTATCTCTACCCAACTAAAGAGTATGGGGGAAATGTTCTATAGTGTGAAAGAGAAGTACCATATCCATAAATAGTGGACTCAGGACTTTAATATGGGAGTACCATCTCTACTTTGAATCCCTATAATGATCCATCTTAATCGCTGCCATCGTTAGGCATTGCTTAAGGAAATGTCGTACTCGAATAATATATTATAATACCTCAATATACACTATGAATGAAACTATCATGTTCTACATGAAACAGTAATTAGAATATTCTACTCATTGGTTAAAATTAATCTTTTTAAGGAGATATGAGAGTTGGAAGATTCACATTGGTGTAAATGGCATGTATGTGGTCCACACGATGCCCAATCTGATACCTGGACTTTTTCTCCATAGAAAAATCTTTTGAAGCATTGTATTGACACATAGAATTACTTATATGATACATGGTTTGTATGAAAACCAAGGATCCTCATCATGCATCTCAGCCTGTGTCATGTATCCCTTCCTGTGCTTGTTTACTCAAGTAGACGGTGTGTTCGTCCACATGGGACCTGAGGTGAATGTGGATGACACATGTCTTGGAAACCTGGGTAGGGTAACACAAATTTTAGGCCAACTTATTTGGCATCTTATATTTATCTTCCCCAGAAACCCCAGTACCAAAGGCAGGGGACAACACAACCGATATTCTTCCAGACTACATGTTATGGAGTCGGGGTTTTCACAAGATGAATAACCTGGTTTTCACGTGTCTCTAGATCCACCTCCACCACCATTATCACCATCATTTAACAAATATATGTTGATTTAAATAATCTTTGACCATCAATTCTCGACCTCTAATGTGTAGAAATCATAATCCAGAGATCCAATCAATGTCTACATCGCCTCCCATTGTCCATAACACCTCGTGTCACCACCTGTTGCCACTATAGGTCTAATATAAATGACACATTAACCTCAAATAATCCCTATCTATCCACAAATCACTAATTTGTTCATCATTAATACATCCTCCATCAGTTTGGGGGTCTGATCGCACTAAGAATCACCCTGAAAATGTCAAAACATGACCCCATAGGTCAATGATAAAGAACATGATGAATAAATGGCTGAAATTCACAAGTGAAAGGGTGAAACCATAATTGTACAAGAATTCATGGAAAAAATAACATGAAAATGGATAATCATATTGTAATCATGGAATAATAAGAATAAGTCAAATAAATAATTTATTTCTTTTAACAGGCTCATGCGAAGGATGCGAAAACATAGGTCAAGAATAGAGGACACAGATCCATGTCAAAACATTTAATCAATGGGGAGAAAACCAAAATTGATGAATCCTACCTCAATTATGGATTGATTATTGGTGAATAAATTGTTCTCTTGTGATAATAAGGAACCTTTGTTTTTGATATCTATCAATCCACCTCAATCCAATCGCCATTCATCTTTTGATGTCGATCCTCAAATTGAAGATAAATCCCCTAATCCTCTCATATATATAAATGGTTATGTGAATAACCCTTGGAAAATGATCATAAGATGGTGTTTATAGGTGATTTTAATTAGGTCATTCAATAAAAAAATATTTTTTTTATATTTTAATTAAATTCACCCCCCAACAGCTGCCTCAAACAATCATCTGGCACCAACCGACCTTAGATATTACCTAGGGTAAACTCCACCTATTCGAGTCAGCCATGGTATCATATTTCTTATATAAGGCTATATATAGGATTTATTAAATTTTTTAGAAAAAATAAGTGTTCATCATATTAATAAATTTAATTTTTTTATAATATCCATTTAAATATCACCAGGACTCATAATATCATGTTGTCTCAGTCCCTGGCTATGAAAATATTCCATAATTTATTTCAATGTCTTACTAGGAAAAAATAGGGTCACCATATTATTATCCCATCTATGATTTTTCATCCTCAAAAGTTAGATGCTCAACAAAATAGTGGGGATACTGATCCTGCATCTGGTTCTCCCATCCCCAAAATATCTCATGCATGCTCCCATACTACCACAACACACAAACCAATGGAATGGTATGTCCTTATAGGATCCTCTCCTACCAATCACTGAAAACTACATGGTACTCCATGAAGGTCAATCTATCCTCGATATACATCTCACCATAATCAATCACATATGTAGTGTCATGAATGTATCTCTTCAGCTATGACACATGGAAGATTCCATGAACCTGCTCCAATTGTAGTGAAAAGGCTAGTTGATAATCTTACTTTCCAACCCTCGTAATGATCTCAAATGTCCCAATGAACTTTTTTGATATCATGCCTCCCCAGATGAAACTTAGAAATCCTCCTTGTGGAGAGACTCTTAGGAAAACATGGTCTCCCTGATCAAACTCCAAAGGTCTATGTTGATGATTTTTGTATGATTTTTGTTCACCCTCAGATGTCCCCATTCACTATCATATCACCAGAACCTTCATTTTCTTTTTCATGACCATCTACTATTTTAGAGGAGTAGTATCTCCAACCATAGACTTGCATAAGGGTGACCCTCAGGGTCTCCCATACAAGGCCATGAGGGGTTCCATGCTAATCATAGAGTGATAGTTGTTATTATAATCAAACATTACCAGTGGAAAGTGATCCTAATAGCTATGATCTAAGTCTAAAACACATGTTCTTAGCATATCCTCGAACACTCAGATAGTTCTCTTGATCTACCCATCCATCTTAGGGTGAAATTCCTTACTCTTCTGTAATTGGGTCCCAAATTCCTCTTGTAGGCGTTTCCATAATCATGATGAAAATTGCATATCTTGGTGGGAGACAATCATGGAGGGTACCCCATGGATCAAGACTATCCTCCTCATGCACAACTATCCTAGACTCTCTACCAAAATCTACTCCTTAATGGAAATGAATTGTGAAGCCTTTGTAAGATGGTTTGCTACCACCTATATAGAATCATTAAATATTTCTATCTATAGAATCTATATAAAAAATTCCATGGATATGATATCCTATTTCCTCTTTAAGATATCAACAGGATATGTCAAATCTTCTAGAACCTATTTCTTAGCCTTCACTTATTGACATGTGAGACAATGAGAGATGAGTTTAGAAAAACATTGCCTCACGATATTCCACAAAAAATTTCATTGACGGACCCTATACATATCCCCAACATCAAGATGTACATCCAAAGGATACGTGTGAAACTCCCAGATCACCACCTATAACATCATGACCAAAACCACCATCCATACCTAGAAAAGGATGGCATGATCCCCTATATCATAATATCTATATGGTGAATCTCTTGAAGATATATGGTTAT
Organism: Viscum album; assembly: GCA_963277665.1. Lineage (NCBI taxonomy): Eukaryota > Viridiplantae > Streptophyta > Magnoliopsida > Santalales > Viscaceae > Viscum > Viscum album. Next base: position 195,692,774 of record OY728135.1, on the reverse strand, counting down.
AGAGAACATAAAAGTTGATGTATCCCAACTGACTCTCCCTCACCACTTGAAGAAGTGGAGGATTCAACACCATTGAATAAAGATAATTTGCACCCACTTCTCTACCAAGTTCAGCTATAAATAATACAATGGCTCATATGCCTCCTCCACCAAAAAAGAATAGGACTTCCTTATAAGAGAATCTACCATAGTTTTTCCCTTCCTAAGAGTATAAAATATATCATAGTAATATTCCTATAGGAACTCCAACCAATTCCTTTGTCTTGGGTTCTGATCCCTCTATGTGAAGATATAATCAAATCTCTGATTGTTCGAGTAAATGAAAAAGTGTTCACCCATAATATACTAAAACCAAATCTTTAGAGAGAATACTACCACTTTCAAATATAGGTAATCATTCATGTAGCTGTACTCATGGGTTCTTAGCTGCCTCATCCCATATACTATCACCATGTGATTTTTCATTCACACACAGCCGATCCTAGCTCTAAAGGCATCACAATACACTATGTACTCCACAACTTCCTCTTGTAGTCTCATCATAGGAGCACATGTAAACCTCATCACAAACCACTTGAAGGATTCCTGACACTGCTCAGTCTAGGTAAAAAAAATTTCTGTACATGCCAGGGTGGTCAAATTGGCACCAATCTTAGAGAATTCATCCATGAAATACATTTAGTACCCCACTATGACAAAAAAATTCTGCTACTTAGATATTCTCTTGGGTGGATCCGAATCAAGAAATGTATCAATATTCTATAGGTACATAGCTAATCTATGATATAAAATTACATTACCCAAAAAGCGAACTTCATGAATCTAGAATTGGAACATTGATAGATTACCATAAAGATAGTGCTCCCAATGTTATTCAAGGTCTATCCTCATGTGTTCTGTATGCTCTTCCTCTAACAAAGAGTATATGTGTATGTAATCAATGAAGAAAACTACAAATATATACATGTACGGTTGAAATATATGATTTATCTAAGATATAAACAGAGTGGGAGAATTTTTCACACTAAAAGGAATTATCAAGAACTTATACTATTCATATAGACATCATAATGTCCACTTTAGAATATGAACCAGGTGAAACCTAAAATGGTGGAAAACACACCAGAGATCGATCTTTGAGAACGAAATAAAACCTAATAAACTAATGAAGGGGGTCATACATTCATAGAAAGGTTTAGTTTTTCTTTATAATTACCTGGTGTCAGAAATTATTGTCAATATAAAATAACATGATCCTATCTGACTTTTTCATGAAAAAACCAAAGGTATCCTGGGGGACACACTGGGTATGATAAAACCCTTCTCCCGAAGGTCCTGCAACAACAACTTCTTCTCCTGGATCACATTAGGGGCTATCTAAAATTCTTAAAAATATATCAACATGGTCCTATCATGTAATTCAATTAAAAAGCCCATATCCAAGAACAAAGTGGTCCTGGAATTTTATATGGTAATATGTCCATAAAATAATCTACTACTAAAGTAATAATGTTTCTTGAAGATCTCACTACATTAAGGTATAAAATCTTCAATTAATGGGTAATGATAATTATCAACGTACTTGCAAGTCCCACTCACTCATCAATGAAATCTTTCTTACCCATAAAAGAGAATATTTTCCCATCTTTCTATAGGAATATGACCCATGCATGATGATAATAAATCTAGTATCAAAATGTGGAAAACCATTATGTACCATAGATGACACTATAAGTTTCCATCATGATGACCAATGGGTCCCACATGAAACTCTATCCATCAAATGATAGCTTACCCTACAAGTAAATAAATGATATCAAAAAATCACACCCATTCAAAACCTCTTAAAAATAAGGTTTACTAATGTCTCAATGGGGAGAACTAGCTCTCACATAAGCCATAAATAAACAAAGGAGTTAATCACACATATTTCTAAAAGTACTAGGGAAATTTTAGATTAAACAAAGATTTCACATTGTATTATCCCATGATATTCAAGGTCATAAGCCTAAATGGTCTGCAGCTACCTGTGACCTCATCTGCTAGATCACTAAGCTTAAAATGGGCCACATGGTGAAGGTGGTAGAAGTATCTCATTGCATGTACCTCCACTTATAGCTCCTCCTCCTAGATCCCACCCACTCCTCTCCAAGATCCGCACACCTAGGGGTTTCCCTACCCATGACTAGGAGATCCATGATCATAGGGTTGTATTTGTTGTGGTGTTCCATCCACTATCTAACATCCACCACCTACTTGATAGTTCAAGTAGTCACGTTCCATGTAACCATTCCTGTCACATACATAACATCACACCTTTCTAGGCTGCCATAGTCTTTTGTATGGTCTCTACGCTACATGAATATGTGCCTGAGTATGATCATTTCCATGCCTATTTTGTGGAGACCTCGATATCTATATACTTTAAGCCAATATAGATGACTTATCCCTAGGATTTCCACTATTATCACCAGTATCTCAATGTACCGTTTCTAGAAAGATATATATAACTAGAGTTCAATGTAGAACTCCAACATAGGTTGGGATACATAAGGAGGACATGATATCATAGAAATATATATAAAGATCCTATATGAACTTACTATCCTAGAAGAATCCTTCCCATACCATATTGAGGATTTCCACATAAGGTCATCGAAACTCACAACATAATCAGCTACTAATATACTTCCCTTTTCTAGCTCTAGAAGATCCTGTATTTGAACTGAACACAATAAAAAGGTGTATAACTCCTCATGAAATAGGTAATGTAATTAAATCCATGAATGTGACAAATCATCATGAATAGTCATTAATGAACTCCACTAGCACCATACTTCTCCTTGAAAAAGACTGGATGCCACTACAACCATTTGATCATTCAGGTTCTACACAAGCCTTAAGACATTGATCACTGACTCAATTGAATCTTACATTTCTTGGGGATTTATATCACGATAGAACCTCATAAGCCTCTATTAGTGTAACTCGTGGGGTGTGAAAATCCTACACAAATCCTCATTATGAAATGTCGATACGAACTACTACTTTATAGGACAGGGTAGTGCTACCTACACACCTGGTGTAAACACATCACTGAATGAACCCTGAATTAAGACCTCATCGATCATCAGATAATCAATACAATCCTGAATCAGTAACCAAGATAGATGTCTCCAAGAAGGCATATTTAAAGTAATTAAGATTTACCACAATCACATGAGCATATAAATATTGGGAGATGACTAAATAATGATAGTCGAAGGGCTTTATCATATATGATATATTTATTATTATTCCCTATAACCAATGTCTCTGTATGTTTAGTCAATAACAAGGAATTTATAGTCGAGGTGTATGGATACATCATCTGTTTCACACATAATGGGCTACCTAGCATGAAATTCACACTTGAGACACTCCTATAATGTTTCCCAACATTACCATCCAATACTCATAAGGGGAAAGCATCAAAAATCATCCCAAGTATGAATCACCTATGATACCATTCTTTAATGAACCAACTCACAGGTGCCCTCCTTGTCAGTAGATGTCCAGGCCGTCAAAACCCCAAGACCACCTCTAAGAGTCTAGGGGTTAATGATATTATTCAAGAAGGAATATATAAAATGAGAGGTCTTTTATTAGTGTTCCTATATGCAGTCACCCAACCATATTAATGGATGAGCATAGAATAATAATAATAAAAGATAGTAACATATAGAGTAAAATCCATGCATATAATAAATTCTAGGTAATACAAAAGAGTATTATAATGTAATCCAAAATGTAAAGTTGAAAAATGAACATGAAACTAGAAAATTTGTCCCAACATGAAAATAAATGGAAAGAAATAATGTTAAGATATCCTAACTTTTGATCTTGAAGACCGACCAATATATGTAGTCAATGCACTTAGGTATCACTATGCTCCACTATAATCATCACCGACATATCCATCATCATCATAAGACATGAATCATGTGGGAAAATATTATGCAAGGGTGATTACATATATAAACAATAGAACTCCCCAAAAACCAAAAAATGGCGTGATAGAGAGATACAAAATATTCATCTCAACCAAAATAAAGAGGGAAATGAATCCCAATACTTATATATGATCACAAAGAAACCTAGAAAAGAGGGAAAGGGGATCTCAATCTCACAGCCCAAACAAAGTTTAAAATTAATCCTACACATCCAAAGAGCATGGGGGACCTATTCCTTGGTGTGATAGTGGTGTACCGTCCCCATAGATAAAGGATCAATTCCTTGAATAGAGGATTATCATCTCTACCTAAATAAAGAGTTTGGGGGACTTGTGCCCTAGTGCGATAGTGGAATACAGTTATAACAACCTGAGATATTATGAAATATTTTTTAAAATAAATTTAAACATTATGATATTTTGTGGTACGTGAAACATTGATATTATCTTGTCTTACTTGCAATAATGACTTTCTCTAGTGTTACATGAAACACTGAGAGTAAACTACAATACACTCTATATTGAGATTAAACCAAACGTAACATACTATTAAAATATAATTATTTAATATAATAGTTTTCATTTATCCATTAAAATGAAGATAATGAATAGGAATAACTATATTGTGAAAATATAGGATTTAAACATGTATATAAAATTAATTATTTGATGAATAATTAATTAAAAACAAATATAAAAAATATATATTAAAAATAAAGGAATTATTTTTCTAAAAAATCATTTCTAAGAAAACAAATGCATTTTACCTCAGTAAATTAAACAATCAACTTTTGGTAAATTATTTTAATTATTTTTATATATATTATTTTTCAATCAGACATTTAAAATTCAACTTAGGTGTTTTCTATAAAATAGATACGAATAAATCCAATTTTATGCTTAAAAAATATATTTTTCTAAAAATTATGTTTTTCTGCTTGTTGCACACTTATTTTAAAATAATGTTTTGAGACTTTTAAAAAATTTATTTTTAAAAAAAAAAATAATTTTTAAATCATTATGTCCAAATTATATTACAGTTAGTTTTTTTAAAATTTTCTAAAAAGATTAATTTTTTTAATGAGTAGTGAAAATACTGAATGTTAATGGAAAATTGCCTTTTCGTTGAAATTATTTATAAAGTTAAATTTTATTTTAAATTTGTTTTATATTAAAATTAGTTTAATTATATATCTATTAATCCAATTTAGGTCATTTTAACCAATTACATATTTATGTGTTATATAAAAACTGTATAATCTTTTGAAAAGTTTCTCTTTGAAAACCCTCTTTCCCATCGTGTCTACATGATTAATTTTAAGTTAAAATTTTACACTTATTGAAATAAAATTTGGAAAATGGATTCAATATTTTTTTCAACATAATTTATATTATATAATAAGTCCATATTAAATTTTAATCCAAATGAGTAGTGAAATAGTAAAAATTAATTTCCATAGTTATGTTAAAAATGAGTTTATCGGGAGTTTTATCTTAGAAGATAAGTGTTAAAATGAATATAAAACTTAAAAAATTCCTATTATATATCCATATTTAAATTTTATACTTACCAATTTTTAATCTAATATAATTATTTTTATTGATAATGACATTTTTTTGGATTCTTTTGGGAAATTTCCATGTAGTTTCTATGTGGGTTCATTTCCCCATATATAAAAGGCCACCACAACCCTCCACTTATTCACACATATGAATCCATATAGTCATAAAAAACCTATAAAAATCCATTCCTACAATAAATATACATTTTATAGGGATTATGTTCTTCCCAAAATACAGACACTAGGGTCCTTAATAAAATATCCAAAGTAGATGCTCCAAAGTGATGGTAATTGTTTTCACTATGTTCATTATTTTTATTTCATATTTTTTCACCATTAATTATGTATTAACACTTATAATATAATAAAAATCATATACTATAAAATTATATGTTACTATTTTAATATAATAACATATACCCATCTCCAATTCCATCAAATGGGAAACAAAACTGTTTATCGTGTGTACGACAGGCTACCACCTCGCGAACCAACATAATCCATTTTACTTCACCACCTCTCATTGTTGGGTGTAATGATGAATTTATTATATTAATATGATATTTGAAACATAATTTCACTTCTATAAATATAATTTAACATAAACTCTTTTTTAATTTCCATTTTCTGGGTGTTATGTTAACATCGCTCGTGTGTATGGCGGACTACCGCCTCGCAAAGTAATGTGATTCATTCTCCAAAATGATTTACATGGAAGGTAATATATATTTTTTTAATAAAAATATTTAATATATATGAAATCATAATTTTTCTATAATTTTAAATAATTGTTTACTCTTTTTTGTTTCATTCATCGAAATATGAGAACAATGTTCATACATACATACAGCCAACAATCTCTATCAATGGTGAATTTCATATTTCTATATCTAAATTTTGTGAATGAATATCAATATGTATATAATGAACATGTATTGTAACACCATGAGATTTTATGAAAAATATTCTTATAATTTCATTGATGTCTTTTTTTGTACGCTACACCAATGTTAGCTTGTACTATACGCAACACCGTATTAGCTTGTAGTATATGCAACACTATTCTTGGCTCGTGTTACACACAATTTCAAGTTCATTTTGGAGAAATTATTCTACGTAACCTTAAGTATAGATTTTTTGTTGTGTATAAATGAATTAATTTTTGATTATTTTATACACAACACCAAAGGGAGCTTTCACTACATGCATCCATGACTTGTCTTGCATTACAGGCAATCACGACCTTCCTCGATAGCGTGTGTAGTACGCAATACCGAGTTTCAATAAAAAATGATATATTCTTATAATAATAGGAACTAGCCATTATGAATAGTATTAAATACATTTTTAATCTTATAACTTTATTATTAATCTTACACATTTTCTAAAACATGGTATGTGAACAAAATAATTTTTTCGGGTAAAATAAGTATTTTTCAAAAAATGCAGTTTTGCTGCCTTTTGATGGCGCACCCACTTTAAACATAGTTTTGAAATGTTTATAAGTTCAATTTGACAAAATAAAATTCTTATTTGGAATCAGGACATAAAAATTTACTTTTTCTAAATTGTTCATATTATTCTGATAACATTCATATTTTAATGAATAGTAAAAACACACTATATTTTAATTAAAAACAACTTTTTCATCACAATACTTTATATGGTTAAATTATAATATTTAATGGTTTTGAAGTATAAATAGAATATATTTTTACCATTTAATATAATGTATGTCATTACCATTAATTTTACATTGAATTCATAGGTAAAAACATTTCAATCTTTGGCAATTTTAAAACTTTTAAAACCTGTTTTCTTAACAAAGAGATTAATTTTAAATTAATTACTGAAACTTCTTTGTTTTTAATTTTTAAAAATGGATTCCATATTTGAATTTAGGGGGTCCAAATTATGTTAATAGGTTACTTTTATTTTTTTGATATTATGAATAGTAACTGTGGTAATTTTTATTTACTGTAGTTAAAGGTAAATTGGGTAATTAAGGGTAAAAATAAGAGTATAAAATTACACAAACACCTTCCAAAATTATATTGGATGAATAAAATTCGACACATATCATCTAAGGGTCGGAATAGATTAATTTTATGTACTTTTGAACTAGAAAAAAATTTAATTATTATTAAAACCAAAGAAAGTGACAACATGCACTACTAGAAATATGACTTTTCCCAACGCTTCTATACCAACAGTTTGTAAAAACTGTTGGTATAGGTTCCCTTTCCCAACGGTTTGGCCAAACCGTAGGGAAAGCCCACTTTGAGGCCACTTTTCCCAACGGTTTGGCCAAACCGTTGGGAAAGGGCACGGCTTTCCCAACGGTTTGGCCAAACCGTTGGGAAAGGTCCCCATTGTGACCACCTTTCCCAACGGTTTGGCCACACCGTTGGGATAGGTATACCCTTTCCCAACAGTTTGGCCAAACCATTGGGAAAAGTCCCCTTTGTGTCCACTTTTCCCAACGGTTTGGCCAAACCGTTGGGAAAGGGTATACCTATCCCAACGGTTTGGCCAAACCATTGGGAAAGGGTACCCCAACAATCAACCTACACCCATAATGAAATTCCAAACTCAAAATCTATACAAACGGTTTTCAAAACCCTTGGTATAGGTCTATACCAATGGTTTTGACAACCGTTTGTATAGATCCTTTGATTTTTTATCAGTTCTTCTTACCGAGAACATTATATAAATCAAAATTTAAAATAATTATGAGAATACATATATATATATATTTATGTAATTATGTTCACAAAAGTCATGTTAGGTTAGTGGTTAAGTCGTTCAATGATAAACTAGGGGTCCTGGGTTGAAATCCCAGCGGATATTTTTTTTGAAATACATATACCAATGGTTAACCATTGGTATATATTTCCATATTACTTATACCAACAGTTTCCAAAACCGTTGGTATAGGTCTATACCAACAGTTTTCCCAATACCGTTGGTATAGGTCTATACCAACAGTTTTCCCAAAACCGTTGGTATAAAACTATCCCAATGGCTTACTTGTAAACGGTTTTCGAAACCGTTGTTATAGGCTATACCAACGGTTTGGAGGCCTATACCAATGGTTCCAAACCGTTGGTATAGGTTAGTTTTCCAGTAGTGATGTCACTCTCTTAAATCTTATAAGTATAATAATTTTAATTTAGTGATAAACTTCTTTACACCTCAAATATAAATAGTCTCCAGAAGGATAATAAAATTATCTATATCATAAGAATTTATTTATAATTTTGATGGATTAAATAATTGTCATTAAGGTTGACACAATAGTGATGTAGAAATTGTTTATTTAGTGAAAAATCAATAATATATTTTTTATTAAACTAATAGTGACCATAAAAGGAACAACAAATCCGACAAAAACATATTTTTCATGTACATGTAAACCATAAGAATCCAATGGTCTAATATTGGATCATTTTTCATCCTTATAAAGGCGATTATGACACTTATATTATTTTATTTTAAATGATGTCAAAGTTGCCACCTTCATAATTTAATAACGATAAAATTTTAAAAGTGTGTTGTTTTAGAAGATAAATTCGACTTAAAGTATTCTTATGGAATATATTATATTTATAATCATAATAGTATTTTATTTATAATTTTTATAAAAAAAATAAGTATATTAAATAATTCTACAAAAATGTTGTATTAATTATTTTATTAAGAGAAATATCAAATAAATTATATTAAAAGTATAAAAATAAATTTTATATGAACTAATTAATGTACTCCACTAATTTTATAGATGAATATGAATTGTTAGTAATCTATTAAATAGGTGTTTTTGAAAATATATTCTCTGAGGATTTTATTTAAATTCAAATAAATGAATTGTGTCAAAATTGACACTATTGATATTTTATATTATTAAATTGTTTAAAAATCAAAAAAGTATTTACAAATTACAAATTAAAATTTATATGATCTAAAATGTCATAGGATATCAAATTATGTATACTTAACAACACATAAGTGAGTATTTTTAACCACATAATATTTATAACATTATTACCACAAATAAAATTTAATAGATTAAATAAGGATAAATCAAAATGAAAAGGTTTAAAATAAAATAAAAACATGTCTAAATTTAATTGGTTGATGATATTAAAATCCTATAGTATCTAATATCCGAATTTGAGTCACTTTGTAAGTTTTTATGTAGGTTTTGGGTTTATTATAAATTAATATTTTAGAGGTTTCCAAAGGTGGCCCTCTCGTCCCTTATAAAAGGGCACCTCCTCCCTCTCCTCTTCACAACACATTGAGCCTTAAAGCTCGTCCATCCCCTACCCATTTATCTTATCCACTTCTCTAGAAACATACTACAGGTACTTGTCTTCTTCAAAGACCAAATTTAGTGCCCTAAGAAGAAGTTATGAAGAGGCACGTCAAAGAAGAGGTAATATCCTTTACCGATTCATTCTAATTTATTTCTTCTTCTACTTATTCTTCTTTATTTGTTTCATCATAAATTAATTAAATCAGTATCATTAATATACTTATATTTTATTATTAATATAAAACAACCCCATTTAACCTTCTATCCATCCTATATAAAACTAAATCACCACGCGTGCGTATATACAGAATACCGTCTCCACGGCGTGGTGTAATCTGTTTTTCCACCACCACCTTACTTGGATGGGTATAATGGTGTAAAGAATAACTATATATAGTTATTATAAAATCATACTAATTATGATATATTATATCATCCACTCCAATTCAATTCAATTATTATGGGAATATATCATCGCTCGTGCGTACGTATGGATTACCGTCTTCACGGTGCGATGAGATTAATTCTCCATTTTAACCATTAAAGAACGATTATAAAGTATATATAATGAATAATAATTAAATATATGACAATATAAAGCTACTTTATTTATGTATATATATATATGTCATCTACTTACTTCCATTCAAGTCAATAAGGAAAGGAAAACAGCGTTCCGGCGTACGTACAACCTACCGTCTCCATGAACGGTGTATTTCATTTCAGTTATCAATCTATTATATTTATATATACTGAATATATGTGATATATAAATCATGATTTAAATTCTGTATGTAATTAAATCATGATATAAGTAATTATATAAAAAACAACAAGTCCAAACACGTATGATAAATGAAACAATTAATACCCAAAATGATACTTTAACATGGAAATGACAAATGAACAGGTAATATAAAGTTATAAGTGAATCCTATATGATATCATAACAATGAATATGATCCTATAATATGTAAATGAAATTATTTAAATCATTATATAGGAGGTTTGGATATATACGAAGCATTTCAGACATAAGGTAAGGGATAATTTTGCAATCTTTTTTTTTTATCCGGGAATGCTTATACGCAAGTATTTACTGGGGTTATATTTTTCATCCATGTCCATAAAAATGTTTTTTATAACGTGTTTAATATTCTTCCATGAATTTTTAAATTCATGTTTACCCCTTTTTTACTTTTAATTTGTGTTATTGAAGGAATCTTTCTTTTGTTTACCATACGATGTACTTTTTTACTTTTCCGGCAAAAGTATGAGAAGAATGTTTTTTTAAAATTATACGGTATGAATAGATTTTTAGGATTTAATAACACCTAATTTTCATGAAGCTTCCTCTACAATATTTCATGATTATTTTAAAAAAAATCCTTTTCTTTTAAAATTGAATGACATATTGTGAAACTGAAATGATTTTGAAGAAGAAAGGATATTTTCCTCAAGAATTCATTTCAAGTGTTTTATCAAAATTAGTTTCCATCTAACATAATATAGGGTTCTGTTTATATTCTAATTTTTACATTTATTTGATTATGTAATGATGGAATTATCTTCTTATGAAGTCCTTTTATCTTATATAGATTATGTTATGATGGCATGATGTTCAAGAATCCCATTTTTATTACATGGGTTATGCAATGATATATGATTTATTATTTTTTGGAACACATAAGAATGGTTTAATTATGAGATGGGTGGAACCTATATCTACCTCCAATGCATTGGGTAATGATTTATATCTCATGAGATAGACATGGCCAGAACAACAAGTTAATCCGGTTTAGTGTTACAGGACTGGAACAAGGAGTGAACTCGATTCATAAAGGGACTTTGTCCACGAAGATGGTCTTGGAAGCAAGGCTTTGTCTACTATGGAAATCATATCATGTGTTTAATGGTTTTCCACAATTAAATGTTTTATTCCAATTTTATTTTATCATTATTGATGATCCATTATGATCTATTCCTTACGTACTGCCATGTTTTATGTCATTGTTCAAGATTTTGATGTCTAAATATTATGTTCATATTTTGAAGTTAAAATGTATATGGTTTGTTTTATTTTCTTCATGATTACCCTTACTGAGAATTTGAGCTCACCCTCTATATGTTCTTTTTTCTCCAGGATATATAGAAAGGTTTTAGGTAAAAAAAGGAATATCTTTATGGGAGATGTTGAAGATCTTTCACCATCATTAGAAGATTATGTTCCGAGTTTCTAAAGACACTAAACTATTACGATCCTTGAGAGTTGGTTTTTGTTCTATATTAAGTTTTACAAAAAAGTAATTTAATTTCCATGTACGTCCAGCTTTGGGTCTCTATAGTTGGTATCAGGGGAAATGTTTAGTCAACCTTTGGAAACTAAGATGCAAAAACTTTAGTGAAAGCCCTAGAGATATTTCTACGGTTTGTCTTGGGATGTATCTAAGGTTAATTATAAGTATAGGTTATAGTCCTAGAATTATGGTAACGATATTTGAATTAAACCTAATATGTTATATATTGAAGTTAATCCGCCTTGATTATGATTTTTGCTGCTCACACTATTTTTTTGGGGGGTTTTAGAAAATGGCTGGAAACAGGAAGATTCAAGATAATGGAGGATATGATGGACAATGGAATGACATTATTCATGAGAAACCAAATGAAATTGGATCTGGAGGTCCACATATCGTTATTATTCCTAATCATAAATCCCATAATATGATCAATAATCTCAACTATGGTATGTTTCCTGACTCAGCTAATAAGAGAAAGATGGAGTTTCATGATGATCATAGAGGAAAGAAAGTTCTATTTTCCTCATGTAAATCATGTGGGAAGAGGCATCAAGGAGAATGTTTCAAAGGAACTGGAAAATGCTTTGGGTGTGGAAAAGAAGGACACAAAGCTAGTAATTGTAAAGGAAAAGGTTCAGTTAACTCCATGGACAAGGATAATGGTATTTCTGAGACATTAACAATGGTTAAATGTTTTAAATGTGGAATGTAAGGGCATTATGCAGACCAATTTCCTAAGGGAAAGTCTCATAAAGATAATCGGCATGGTCATATGGGTAGTATTTATGTTGATGATGATGAAGAGACTACAAATGATATGTGAGATGAAAGAATTTTTCAAGATCAGTCAATGGTTTAAGAAGGTAGTGGAATGATTACATGTTTATCAAGAGTAATGTTGTATAAGTAATCTCATGGTACTATAGAATAAAGAGACATCTAAGGATTGTTACACTATTGTTTTACCTTATGTTTTTTTGAATGGTACCGGTAACCATGAAAGGTTATTCAGATATTTTTGGAAAGTGCCTAATATGCACATAAAGAAGGCATAAGGAGATAATGAAATGTTTTATAGTATTAATGAGCACATGACTAATATAAGGAAAAAGTGATATAACGGTTTGAGTATATAGAATTTTTGGGATTTTGAATGTGGAAAGAGTTACCTTGTGAAAGCATTCATGTTTTCACTATGGTTCAAGAGAATACATGATTAAGGTATTCACATGTTTGGAATGTGACAAAAAAGATATATCATATGATATATAGGGGATACATGATGGTATTCACATACTCGGTAGATGAAATTTCTAGTAATTGTTTTCTTTATACTATGAGCTTGGACAGAATTATTTTGGATAAGCCTAAACATTGGAATGAATTAAGTTAGACATAAGATAGTATTGTTTAAGGCTAGAACTTTTTTCAATATTATTGCAAGAATTTTATTATAATGTAGTTTTAGAAAAAGGGACAACCTCCAGGACGGGCGAAAACCCATCGCGTCGGACAAGGCTATGTGAATCGAACCCACAACCGAAGTGTGACAAGCCTTTATCGCCTACCGCTGGACTACAGGAAGTCCTTGGTTAGTATAAATTATTTTTAATTTATTAATTAGTATGATATATGATGTGTAAGTCCATTTTAGGCACCATATACGATTAATCTCACTATAGATGGACTTATGTATATTTAATAACTTTTTCTAACCTTTTGTTTGAGACAAATGGAATGACCTAACATTCTATCACATGATCTGTTAACACTTCACAGAAGACAAATTCAACTTCATTTCTTTAAGAGATAAAGTGGAAATTGTTCAAGTCACGAACAATAGTGAGATTGTACTAAAATCAAGTAAGTATTTCTTTTAATTCAAAAAAATTATTCAACATTAGGGAAATGATCTTGAAAATCAAAAATGTTGTCTGAGTGCTCTCATATCTGACGAATCAGATGGTAACTTAGATCATCACAAGTTTATGGCTTTGTGACTATTGGCATTGTCATAGCCATGTCCTCTACCACTCTCCATCAGAATTTGATGGTAAAATTTCTCTGCCATATCCATATTTTCACCCATGTTATCCTATGTGGAAACCCAGTGATTAGCTAATTTGGGTAACTATTACGTTTTATACTTTAGTTTTTAAATATAAGTTTTGGTATACCTTTTTACGATGTGAGTTTCTATGAATGAAACTCTCATGTAATAAACCATTCATAACCCCGATGAATTTCGAGGGAGAAATTAATTTTATGGGGGGTAGAATGTAACACCCTGAGATTTTATGAAAAATATTCTTTTAATTTCATTGATGTCTTGGGTTTTATGCTACACCAATGTTAGATTATACTATACGCAACACCGTATTAGCTTTCAGTATACGCAACACTATTCTTGGTTTGTGTTACATACAATTTCATGTTCATTTTGGAGAAATTATTCTATGCTACCTTAAGTATAGATTTTTTATAATGTATAAATTAAATAAGTTTTGATTATTTTATACGCAACACCAAAGAGAGCTTTTACTACATGCATCCATGACTTCTCTTGCATTTCACGTAATTGCGACCTTTCTGAATAGCGTGTGTAGTACGCAACACTAGGTTTCACTAAACAATAATATGTTATTATAATATTATGATCTATCTGTAATTAATAATATTAACTACATTTTAAATTTTATAACATTATTATTCATCTTACACATTTTCTAAAACATGTTATGTGAACAAAATAATTTTTTCGGGTAAGAAAAGTATTTTTCAAAAAATGCAGTTTTTCCGCCTTTTGATGGCACACCCAATTTAAACCTAGTTTTTTACATTATTATAAGTTCAATTTGACAAAATAAAATTCTTATTTGGAATCATCATATGAAAATTTACATTGGATAAATTTTTCATATTATTCTGATAACTTTCATTTTTTAATGAATAGTAAAAACACGCTATATTTTAATTAAAAACAACTTTTTTCGTTGCAATAATTTATATGGTTAAATTATAATATATAATGTCTATAAAGTATAAATAGAATATATTATGACCATTTAATATAATTTATTTCATTACCATTAATTTTACATTGAATTCATAGGTAAAAACATTTCAATCGTTGGCAATATTTTAACTTTTAAAACTCGTTTTCTTAACAACAGGATTAATTTTAAATTAATTACTGAAACTTATGTGTTTTTAATTTTGAAAAATGGATTCCATATTTGAATTCAGTGGGTCCAAATTATATTAATAGGTTAAGTTTATTTTTTTGACATTATGAATAGTTAATACGGTAATTTTTATTTACTACAGTTAAAGGTAAATTGGGTAATTAATGGTAAAAATAAGATTATAAAATTACAATAACACCAGAAAAAATGCTACTGGATGACTAAAATTCGACTAATATCACCTAAGGGTTATAATATAATAATTTTATAGACTTTTGCGATGAAAATAATTTAATTATTATTAAAACCAAGGAAATTGACAACATTTCACTCTCTTAAATCTTATAAGTATAATAATTTTAATTTAGTGATAAACTTCATAAAACCTAGAATATAAATAGTCTGCAGAAAGATAATTAAATTATCTACATCATGAGAATTTATTTATAATTTTTATGGATTAAATAATCGTCATTAATGGTGACACAATAGTGATAAAAAATTATTATTTAGTGAAATATCAATTATATAGTTTTTATTAAACTATTAGTGGCCATAAAAGGAACAAAAAACCTGACCAAATCTTATTTCTCATGTAAATGTAAACCATAATAATCCAATGGTCGAATATTTGACCATTTGGAGCCTTATAAAAGCGATTATGACACTTATATTATTTTATTTTAAATGATGTCAAAGTTATCACCTTCATAATTTAATAAAGATAAAATTTTAAAAGTGTGTTTTTTTAGAAGATAAATTCTAGTAAAAGTATTATTATGAAATCTATTATATTTATATTCATCATAGTAATTTATTGTTAATTTTTATACAACAAATACGTATATTAAATAATTACACAAAAATGTTGTATTAATTATTTTATTAAGAGAAATATCAAATAAATGATTTTAGAAGTATTAAAATAAATATTATATTAACTAATTAATGTAATAAACTAATTTTATATATTAATATGACTTTTAGTAATATATTAAATAGGTTTTTTCGATAATATATTCTCTGTGGATTTTATTTAAATTCAAATAAATAAATTGTGTCAAAATTGACACTATTGATATTTTATATTATTAAATTTTTGAAAAATCACAAAATAATTTAAAAATTAAAAATTAAAATTTATAAAATCTAAAATTTAATTGGAAAGAAAATTATTTATAATTAAAAACACATAAGTATGTATTCGTAACCATATAAAATTCATAACATTATTACCACAAATAAAATTAAATAGATTAAATACGGATAAATCAAAATGATATGGTTTAAAATAAAATCAAAACAAGTATAAATTTTATTGGTTGATACGATTACAAACCTATCTTATTTAATATCCAAATTTGAGTCACTTTGGATGTTTTTATGTGGGTTTTGGTTTTATTATAAATTAATATTTTAGAGGTTTCCAAAGGTGCCCCTCTCCTCCCTTATAAAAGGGCACCTCCTCCCTCTCCTTTTCACAACACATTGAACCTTCAAGCTCGGAAAAACCCTGACCATTTCTCTTCTCTACTTCCCTAGAAAAAATCTATAGGTCCTAGTCTTCTTCAAAGACCAAAATTAGTGCCCTAAGAGAAGGTTAAGAAGAGGCGCGTCAAAGAAGAGGTAATATCCTTTACTGATTCTTTCCAATTTATTTCTTCTTCTACTTATTCTTCTGTATTTTTATAATCCTAAATTAATAACATAGGTATCAATAATATACTTATATGTTGGTATAAATATGAAACAATCTCATTTCACCTTCTACCTATCCTACAGAAAAAAAATCACCGCGCGTGCGTACGTACGGAATACCGTCTCCACACCGTGGTGTAATATGTTTTTCCACCACCACCTTACTTGGATGGGTATAATGTTGTAAATAATAACTATATATAGTTATTAAAACATCATAATTATTCTGAGATATTATATCATCCACTCTAATTCAATTCAATAATTATGGGAACGATATCATTGCTCGTGGGTACGTACAGATTACCGTCTCTACGAGGTGATGATATTCATTGTCCATGTTAACCATTCAAGAATGATTATAAAGTATATATAATGAATAATAATACAAAAAATGACAAGATAAAGCTACTTTATTTATTTATATATATATATATATATGTCATCTACTTACTTCCATTCAAGTCAATAAGGAAAGTAAAACAGCGTTCATGCGTACGTATGACCTACCGTCTCCATGAACGATGTATTTCATTTCATTTATCTATATTATATATATATATATACTGAATATATATGATATATAAATCATGATTTATATTATATAATCAATTAGATCATGATATAAGTAATTATATCAAGAACAACAAGTCCAAACACGTACGATAAATGAAACAATTAATACCCAAAACGTTACTTTAACATGGAAATAACAAATTAATGGGTAATATAAAGTTATAAGTGTACCATATATGATATCATAACAATGAATATGATTCTCTAATAAGTCAATTAAATTATTTAAATCATTATACAGGAGGCTCAGATACATACGAAGCATATCAGACATAAGGTAATGGATAATTTTGCAATCTTTTGTTTTTTCCAGGATTGCTTATACGTAAGTATTTACTGGGGTTATATTTTTCATCCATGTCCATAAAAAGGTTTTTTATAAAGTGTTTAAGATTCTTCCATGAATTTTTAATGTCATGTTTACCCCTTTTTGACTTTTACTTTGTCTTATGGAAGGAATCTTTCTTTTGTTTACCATACGAAGTACTTTTTGACTTTTCTGGAGAAAGTATGAGAAGAATGTTTTTATAAACTTATACGGAATGAATGGATTTTTTCGATATCATAATGCCTAATTTTTATGAATATTAATCTACAATATTTCATGATTGTTTTCAACAAAATACTTTTATTTTAAAATTGAATGGCATTTTGTGAAAAGAAAATGATTTTGAAGAAGAAAGGATATTTTCCTCAAGAATTCATTTCAAGTGTTTTATCAAAATTATTTTCCATCTAAGATAATATAGGTTTCTATTTATATCCCAATTTTCACATTTATTTGAATATTTTATGATTGAATTATCTTTTTATGAGGCCCTTTAATCTTAAATGGATTATGTTATGATGGCATGATGTTCAAGAATCCCATTTTTATTACATGGGTTATGCTATGATATATGATTTATGATTTTGTGGCACACATAAGAATGGTTTCATTATGAGATGGTTGGGACCTATATCTATCTCCAATGCATTGGATAAAGATTTATATCTCATGAGATAGACATGGCTGGAACGGAAAGTTAATCCGGTTCAGTGTTACAGGACTAGAACGAGGAGTGAACTCGATTCAGAAAGGGACTTTGACCACTAAGATGGTCTTGGCAGCAATTCCTTGGCTACTATGGAAATCATATCATCTGATTAATGGTTTTCCATAATTAAATGTTTTATTACCATGCTATTTTATCATGATTTATGATCCATTATGATCTATACCTTACGTACTGCCATGTTTTTTGTCATTGCTAAATATTTTGATTTTTAAATATTATGTTCATGTTTTGAAGTTCAAATGTATATGGTTTGTTTTATTTTTTCCATGCTTACCCTTACTGAGTATTTGAGCTCACAATTTATAATTTTTCACTTCCCTAGGATATAAATAAATGTTTTAGGTAAAAAAATAAGATCTTTATGGGAGATATTGAAGATCTTTCACCATGATTAAAAGATTATGTTCCGAGTTTCCAAAGACACTAAACTCTTACAATCCTTGAGAGTTGGTTTTTGTTATGTATTAAGTATTCCGCAAAAGTAATGTAATGTCCATGTACGTCAAGATTTGGGTATCTATATATATGATATTAATTTTAAATTTAAAATTACATATTTTATGGAATTAGTTTTAAATTACAAGAACTCGAACTACAAAAACAAAACTCTTATGAAAAAATGTAATAGTTAACATGCAAAAATAGTTATTTATTAACGAAGTTATAAATAAATATATGTTTAAATGTTTTAAGTGGATCATATATGAAGTTATAAGTATTTTTATGATTCTATTATTGATTTTTAATAAACATATATTTATTATACATAATTTTTTAATGTGTATAATGGAAGTAGAGATTCATGTTGTAAGGTATTTTCATCTCACTTTTATTTTTCATGAGGAAGATTCCATATTCACTATTTATTTATTTAATGTTCTGTATATAATACACATGAAAATCTTTGATGATGATTTTATAAAAAATTAAATGGATTAGATATCAATTTTAATATCTCTCTACAATTTCTCTTATAAGGTTTTGGATTTCTTAATTAACAGTCGTCTTTATCTTTATCTTGATCATTGGATCGAGGGGGAAACAAAATTTTGTTAATGGAAGAGCTATTCAACATTCCATCATTATGGACCAAGAAATGATCAACGATCTTAAATGAAAGTTCTTGGATCCCACATTTCTCTTAATACTGAAATGTACAAGGCCTTTGATCAACTTCAATGCTAAATTATTATCAAGACCCACTAATGTATGGATTTCTCTAGTGGGGTTGTTGATCTTTTATTCAGGTGTTAAAGCTCTTCATGGATGTCAATTTCATTTCTGGGAAGGAACAATGGTTTCTTTAAATGTATCTATGGGTTAAAAAAAGGGTATCCATTATCTTTTAGCCACTTCATTCTTATGAAGAACATCCTCATCAATATCATAGAAAGAAACATTAATTATGGTATTATTTCCCCTTTTTCGGTGTAGGCCCCCTTTTCCTAGTATTTAACATCTCATGTTCACTGATGACACCATTATTTTTATCAATGGTAATAAGAGATCAGTCCAAGGCATCAATAAGACCCTTTTTTACTTTTGAAAGTGGAGTGGGAAGCTTTTTAATGGGGAAAAAAGTAGCACCTTCATTTCAAGATATTGCTGGAACATAAGGGTTCACTTAATTAAATCAATTCAGGGTATTCAAAAGCAGATATTTACTACAGAATATCTTGGAGTCCCTATATACTCTTCTAGGATTCATTGAAATCACATTTACAAGGTTTTTTCAAGGACCACTATCGAGATCACTAATAGGAAAAATCATTTATTATCTTTTAGATGGGGAATTACATTAGTTAAAAATATACCCTCTTCTATTCCCATCCATGATCTCTTAGCTCTTATGGTCAAAAAGGATATCATTTTTATAATTTAAAACATTATATATGCTTTTATCTAGGATGAAAATTTTGAGGGGAAATAGCACTGGGCCTCATGGTTAAGGATTTTTAAGCCTATAAGTGAGGGATGGATGAACATCAAGAGTTTTTCCATTAAAGTGAATTCCCTTAATGATAAAGATTCTCAAGAGGTCCTTGAAAACTAAACCCTATGTGTTGAGTTTATTAAATAAAAATATGGCATTGATATGGTCACCAAGAGGGGCAGATGATCACTACTTTGGCGTAAGCATCATCGACTCATTCCCTCCCTAGTGTAGTATGACCATTGGATTATTGACAGAGGTGACAACAACTTTGGAAACATAATTGGGCTGGAACCAAACTTTTTTTCCTGGGTCCCCCGATCTATATATTTCTTTCAATGAAGCTATTACACATATGAGATTCATTTAAGACATATTAATTAAATATCAATGGGGCACCTTTGACCTCGTTGAACTATATCATGAGAATGATAGATGAATTTTTACCAAATATTTTTCTAGTTTGTTCTACTTTTGGGGCTTCGATATGGTGTTATATTTTTCGACCAAGCTAGAAAGATGGGAATACACTCTTTGGAACAATAAATCCCCTACAAAGATGATATTTCTCATTTGGGGGGTGAGGAATCATGTAATTCCAAAGGATGACAAAATACTGTGATGGGTTATTCAATATGTGTCTAAATGCTCATACTACGGTGAGCCTACTGTTTAATCCTAACATCAATTATTTTTGGAGAGTCACTGGGAATAAAAAATATGAAATTTTATTTGTTTATTATATAGAGTTTTTGGCCAAGAGGTATCTCATCACAGCTTTTTAGACCAATGGAACTATGGCTCAAGAAACAATATTAAAGATCCAAGGGCGCATGTTCACATTATATATGTAGGGATATGGTGTATTTAGCATGAAAGGAATAATGTTTTTTTGATGGGATGAAAATATATTCAACATCCATTATTACTAGAATTAAAAATATCTTTCTCGAACTAGTGTGGAATTTGAAAGACTGAGAATATTCTCCCTCACTTTGTTTTCTTAGGCATGTAGTAAGGCCTTCATCTATTTTTCCTTTCTCTTCTCCCAACCTCAGGGTTCACCCCCCCCATTTTAAGATTCAAGATCAATAGTGATGGATCAAGAAACATGCATGCCATATAGGGAGGAAGTATTGTCTGCGACTTCAAAGGTTGTGTTATTGTAACCTTCTCAGCTGCATTTGGTGCCAATGATTCTTTTAAGGATGAAGACAATTCCATGTTGTCTAGTCTGGAACTCTGTTGGCTCAAAAATAACAGAATATACTCTACTAAAACTCATTCATAGGCACTCTACCAATCTATTTGTGCATGTATCCCCACCCCATAATCCATATACTATTATGTTCGTAAGTGAACTAGATTAATTTCCAATTATATTGACAATTCCTCTAGATGACGAAAGGTCAATAACATGACTGATTAATTTTTATAGGGATCCTCGAGATGCTCCTCTTCATTGTTTTTTTGGCGGTGGGTCCATCCCAGTGGAATTTTTGGATAATATTATATTTTATTCTATCAGGATTCACTTTTTTAGATCCCCATAATCTCTGCTCCTTTTTTTTCTGTATTTGATTAGTGGGTTCCCTCTTCTCTAATAATAGAAAACTATTATTTTTTGGCCATTCGAGTTTTACTAAAAATGTGGAAAGAAAATTTATTTTAACATGTACATCATGTATGGAATATTAAACTATCATGGCATCCATATTTTTTAAATATTCTTTAATAAATTATCATGGTGATTTTTATCGAAAAGTTTTTCAATTTTCTAATTTTTAATTATTTGTTTTAAAACGTTATTTACAAATAAAAGTTATTTTCCTCAAGAATTGTTCCATGTGATCTTTAAAAATAATTATCCATATAAGATGACATCTTGTATTGTAACATATTATTTTATCGGGATATAAACTAAGGATACAATTATTATAATTTCTATTAATGGTTTATCATGAAATGATTCTTATGAAACCCATTTCTCTTCCACCAGTTATACCATGAAAAAGTTCTTATGAAATTAAATTCTTTTCCACAAGTTATACTATGATGAAATGATTGTGAAACTGATATTTTTACACATGTTATGTTATGATAGAATGTTTATGAAACCAATTTCCTTTTATGCATTATGATATAATGAATGTTTTATTATCTTGTGGAAAATATATGTATGATTTTCATTATGTGATGGGTGAGACCTATATATACCCAAAATGAATTGGGAAAATGTGGATAACTCATGAGAGAATATGTTATGTGAGAAACTAATTACTTGTCCAAAATGTTATGTGTAGAACTAATTTCATATTCACAATGTTATATGTGAACTTGATTACATGTTCATAGTGCTACGCGTAGACCTTGTTGCATGTCCATATGTTTATGGAGGGACCTGATTTCATGTTCTTATATAAATGAGCAAACATATTTCTATATATACATATTCATAGTGTTATATGACGATGTCTGTTCAATAATTCCATATCTTAGGATAATGTTATGCTTTCATGGCTCATATTATTTCTTTCATTTTCAATTCATGTCTTACAAAATTCCAATCTTTTTTCTCTGATAAATGATACTGGTCTTTGATAGGTAGGGTATGGTTTTTAAATGTTACAACCATGTTATAATACCATTATGTTCATATTATGATTACAAATCTCTCTTGTTTATCCTTACCAAGCAACTAAGATCACCCTTTCTTATATTTCCTTTTCCTAGGTTATGAATAATGGTTTTAAGTGCAGTATATTTTAAAAGAATACTAAAGGGTAAGATCATTATGGGAGATGTGGAATATCTTTCCCAAAATTAGAAGGTTGTGTACCTAGTCTCCAAATACACTAAACTATTATGGTACGTAGGCATGTGTGTGTGTAATGTATTGAATATTCATTAAAAATATATATAATATTAATGTTTGAGAAGCATGGGTCATTATAGTTGGAATCAGAAGATAAGTTTATTTATACATTGAAAAATAGGTTGATAAACATTAGTGATATTTCTATGTATATGTATAATTATTAGTGTAAGGATGATTCAAAGTATTAGGAAATGTATTCGAATTTTGGTAAAGGATTTACTGAGTGGTTTCCATGAAACTAGATCCCTATCTAGAACTATAAGTGGATGAGGATATTGAACAGATATTCCTAGGGTTAATAACTCTAAATGGGAATATTTAATTGGACTCAATCATCACCTAGAAAATGACAACATGCCTTATTAGAAACCTAGTTTGAAACTCTTGAAGGATATTCTTTGGAAATTAAAAAACACATTACAAACCATCATAAAGTATTTAAATAGATGAAAACTACGAATGACCTAGGATAAACCTAAAGCGTCATAGAATGAAAATAATGCTTCACTATTTAGATATCTTATAGGTCGTTTTTCACGATTATGTGGCTTTTTGCAATGATTATTGTTACTCACACTATGTTTATTGGTTTTAGTCAATGGTTGGAACCCAAAAAAACCATGTCAATGTAGAATGACAATATTATCCTTCGAAGAAACTAAATGTTATGGTAACTAAAATGAAAAACTTATTTTTATGCTCATTGTAATTTATTAAGTTATGACTCATGCTGAAATTATAAATGAGAAAAGGTGAGGAAAATACTATTTTGAGTCCTTTAAGATGAAACACCAAACTTATATCATTAGTTATACTGATTCAGTAGTTTCTGATCAATGGATCAGTACCATTGAAATTATATTTTCCTCTAACTAGTTTTTAGAGCAAGAAAAATTCATTTTGTAAAGATACCATTTGGAAGTTGACACTGATCAATGGTGAAATTTTATTATGAATATGAGGTGATGATAATAAATTTACTCCATGAAGTGGGATGAGTATAATATATTATTTTTGAATAAGTAATTTTCTAATATTATTTGTTCAAAAATGGAGAAGGAATTTCCCTAGATTAAGTAGAAGAATAATGAATCTATGGGTACCTGTGAATAAAATGATAGAAGCATTTAGAGGTACTCATTGGGTATTATCCTTCACTATGAATGTAAGGTTGAATAAATATTTGGTGTCTTAAATAAATCATTATAGGGAGTTATCCATAGGGGAATTTGAATGCTATTAATAAATCTTTCTATGTGCGCTAATATTGGAAATAGAAGATTAAAACCCTCTTTGTTTTTTTTGATATTAAAAAGAATATGGGTTTTATAGAAATTACAATGATATGTCACATGGAGGAAAAAAAGTTTCAAACTCCTACTTTACAAAACTATAGGAAGAAGAACATAGGTGAGTGCTAGAAATGATTATATGGTTTTTCGTGTATGGGATTCTTGGCCATCAAGTGAAATATTGTTGAAGTAGTGTGAATTGGATAGTCAGTGAAATTAATGGATAGAGAGATAAACATAATGCACCACTCACACTCTACTATTTCAAGTGAAAGGAATTTGATCATCATTATAACCAATGAACCGATCTAAGGGATAAAGCAGATGATAAGTAAGAACAACATTTGTAGATAATGGGAAAGTATGAACCCATGATTTAAATGAAATGACAAGGTTTCATGGGGTACCACACTCAATTGTATATTATCAAGGAAAAAAGTTTACCTCTTTGTTTTGGTGAATTATTCAACAATCTCTTGATATATAATTGAGTTTTAGAACTTCGTATCATCCTTAGAATGATATCCACTATGTAGGTACCATTAAAACTATAGAAGATATTATATGATCTTGTTATATGGATTTCAAATGTGGTTGGAATCATCACCTTCCTCTAGTTTATTTTTATAGAATAAAGTCATTCACTCAAGTATTTATATGTCAGCTTATGAATCCATTTATGGAATGAAGTGAAGAAATACAACATACTCATATGAAGATATAGAAACAAATCTATTGGGAATTGAGATAGATGATTAAATTATAGAGAAGGTTCGTGAAATTCAACAACACATAAGAGAATCACAAATTTTAAGAAAATGGTATACTAATAATCATCGACACGATCTAGAATTTGACGTTAGTGAGAATTTGTTTTTTAAAATTTCTCTAAGGAATTATTTAGGGAAAATACACCCAAATTAGATCGATCCCTTTAACATACTTGATCATATTAGGATAGCAGCATATATTTTTTTCTCTTACACAAAAATAATCTCATTTCACATTATGTTCTAGGTATCTATTTATAGTATTTACATACCTGATCCATCACATATTTTGAACTCATAGGTCATACCATAGAAGAATGATATTTCTTTTGAGGAATAATTACTAGAGATTTGGGATCTGATAAAGAAGGTTATATGAAATAAGACCACTCACCTGGTCAATGTTTTGGGGTGAAACTACCAGCTCAAGGTAGCTATGTGGGAATCTAAGGATTTAATGATGCCAGGGCATCTTTAGTTTTTTGTACAGAAGTGATGAATTTTGAGGGTGTAATGTAATACCCCAAGATTTTGTGAAATATATTTTTTAATATAAATAAAATATTTATGGTATTATATGTTTCACACAACACTGATCTTATCACATGTTACATGAAATATCATGTTTATCTTGCATTACACGCAACACTGAGTATAACTTGCAATACATGCTACACTGAGTTTTAATGAAACATTACACTCTAGTAACAATAGAGGGTATGAATATGAATAACTAAACTATGAAAATATATGGTTTACACATGTATATAAAATAAATTCATTTTTTACCAATTAATTAAAAATGAAAATAAAAACCTTTTGAAAATAAAGGAAATCATTTTCCGATTTTTTTTTTATGAAAACTAAATTTTTTTCCACAATAAAATAAACAAAAAGGTTTTTATAAATTATTTTATTTAAATATATATCTTTATATTTAATGAACTATTTAAAATTTATCTTATGTGTTTTTGAGAAAAGAGATAAAAATAAATGAAATTTCATGCTTAAAAACAATATTTTACTAAAAATTAGTTTTGTTGGTTTCTTGCACATTTATATTAAAACTAGTTTTTTAAACTTTTAGAAAATTTATTTTTAAAAATAAACTTCAATTTTAAAATTATATTGTTAAAATTATCTTAGTGTTATTTTTTGGGAATTTTTTGAAATGATTAATTATTTATAATTAGTAAAAAATACTAAATTTTAATTGAAATATGATTTTTCATTTCAATTATTAATGATGTTATATTATTTTTTAATTTTTTTAAAATTATAAATATTCTGATTATATAAATTAATACAATCCTGGTAATTAGAATGATTTTAATATTGATTTTATATAAAAATCATGTCAAATTTTGAATATTTACTCTTTGAAAACCCGTTCTCTCGTTGGGTTTGCAAGATTAATTTAAAATTACTGTTTTACAATTATGTTAATTGAATTTAGACAAATTGATTACATATTTTTAATCAGGATAATTTATATTATCAAATGACTTTAACATAATTTTTTCCTGAAATAAATAGTGAAAAAAATAAAAAATTAATTACCACAGTTTTGGTAAAAATATGTTTACCGATGGTTAAACTAAGCAGATAAGGGTTAACATGAAAATAATACTTTTAAAATTCTTATTTTATGTCCATATTTCAATTTTATCCCCCCCATGTTCTAATATATGGTCATTTGGATGATTTTTTCTTAGTAATTCCAATTTTATTTTGGATTTCTTTAGGAAAATTTTAAGTAATTTCCTAGTGGGTTACTTTCCTCTACTTATAAAATCATACCACCAAATTCCACTTATTCTCACTAATAAAACTGTACATTTATCCCAAAACCTAATAAAATTCCACCCCCAAATTCTTATACCTATCCAAGATATGTTTTTCATCCAAAAATACCTACACTAGGGTCCTTAATAAGAGATCCAAAGGAGGTGCTTCTAAGAAATGATAATTGTCTCCATTAATATCCTTATTTTTATTTATTTGTTTACACATTTAATTATATATTTACACTTTTAATATATTATCTCCTTTATATCCTATATATTTATATGTTATTATGTTAATGTAATAACCTATATCCTTAACCCCTTCCATAAAATGGGAAACCAAACCATTGATCGCGTAAACGACATACTACCACCTCATGAACCAATATAATTAGTTTTCAATTAACAACTATAAAATTTTAGTTTTATGATGGATTTGGTTTATTTAAATTTAATTTTTAATAACTTTCATTTTTTTAAATATAATATCACATATACTCTTATTTACTTTTTTTACTAGGGGATATGCTAATATCTCTCATGTGTACGATGAAGCATTACCTCATGAAGTGATGTGATTTGTTCTCACTAATTATTTACATGGAAGTTAATAAAGATGATGTTAAAAAAATAGGTGATATATATAAAATCATAACATACTAGTAAAGGTTAATAATTAGTTAGTCTTTCTTCTTTGAATTCGTCAATAGATAGAAACAACGTTCATGCATATGTATGACTCACCGTCTTCATAAATGGTAAATTTTAAGTTTCTATCTATAATTTTTTTGAATGAATATAAATATTTAAAAAATTAAAATATATGAAATTAATTTCTCATATAGAATTTTGTAAATTACGTAAGAATGATAAACATATAAGAACTAGAACTACAAAACCAAAACTCGCAGAAAAAATGAAATAGTTAACACACAAAAATAGTGATTTTAAAAAAGAGTTATTAATAAATTCTTATTGAAACATTATAAGGGGGGTTTATATATGATATTTTAAGTATGTATATGATTCTATAATATATTTATAAAAAATTTATATTCATTATACAGGAGGTTCAAACATGTACAAATGAAGTCCAGATTCATGTGGTTAAGGATTTCTATATTGCTTTTATTTTAAATGGGACAAAAGCCAAATTCACCACATATTTATTAGATATTTCATACATACTTCCAATGAATGTATAATATGATTAATATATAGAAAATTATTGGGATTATATATTCATTTTATGATATATATTTAATGGGGATTATGTCAGAAATGTTACAAAAGTGGAATTGGTTTACTATTACAATCTCATAATTTATCGAGATTATTCATGATTAAGTATGCAATATTTAATTATTATAATGTACCTATCATGAATTATCATGATTTTTCTTTTAAACTATTTATTAATTATATTTTCAATTAACATTACATTTTTTTGACTCTTTGATACAGAAAATAAATGAGCAAATATTTTTATTAAAATACAACTTTATTTCTCTCATCGATCATAAATATGTTTTCATCTAAAACCACATTTTTCTAAAAAAAAGTCATTTTATCTGTTGGTAAGAGTAGATTACTCAAGATTGAGGGGGGGGGGGGTGAATTGAGTCTCTATAAAATGTTCTGATAAAACTGGTTCTTTAAAAAATATCCCCCTATTATAATAAATTAAAATTTAGTTTGTAGTGAATTTATATAAGTACTAAAAGTTCAATTAGTTTCTCTGATGATTGATTAGTTCTTAGTTTTACCAATCTAAAGATTAGTCAAACATTTGAAACTAATCTATTAATTTAAAATAGATATAAACAATGTCTAAACTAACTATCAAAGTTCAATTTATCTTAATGAAATAAATATATAAAAAATAAGAATATTAGGCATATGACATAGTGGTGAAAACAAGACATTCAGTGTCAAGATGAGACTTAGTCCTCCTCACTTGGTGATCACCTACCAACAAGCAGTTTATATTAATAAACTTTTGATTCACACCTTAAATCGGGGTTCACAATAGCACACATGCCTCTCTAGGTCACACTTGACCTCTACCACTATTATTCATGGGAAAATCAAATAAACATATCACACAGGATCTCTTACAAATTCTATGTGGGATACAAGATTAAGAAGGGATTAAGAGTGTGGATATTTTATTATCCTCCAGTTTAGCTTAGGAGATAATGTGTGAGATTTAAACAGATATATACACAACACAAATATTTATGATAAGAACATAGCAAAGTTATGAATGATAATAGGGTTTAGAATTATTTGTGTGTTGTGAAGCAACACTCTAGATTCATTGGATGTTGAGGAAATGAAATTTGAGTCCTCTTCTAAAAAGTTGGCTTTAGAACAGAGTTTCGCAGTTTCTTGTGAAAGTGTTCAGCTCTACTTTGAGAGGATGTTCATTAAGATTCAGTAGGTAGCTAATAGGTGAGCTCAAGCTTCGAGTTTCACTATTTTTCAATATTTTGAGTTCACACAGTCTATATTTATCGGTGTTCTTCAAGATTTATGTGAATTTGTATATCTCTGTGTATCTGTATCTTTAGAGCTTTGATAGAAGTACTTTTATACCTCAAGATCCACTAGGCATGATGATCTCTGCATGTTCATGTACCTCGTATTGTTTACAGATAGTCCTACAGACAACATTAATCAATTTCAGAAACATTAATATGTCTAAATATGACCGTTAGAAATAAATTTGAATTAATAAAAACGAAACAGTTATTTATGAGTATCAGAGCGTCATCTTTGGTTTGGTAACATCAATGTGTCATCTTCGGTGTGTCGACTTCAGACTGTCATCTTTGGTGTTTCAACTTCGTTCTGTCAACATCGGTGTGTCAACTTCGGTCTTTCAACTTTAGAGTGTTGACTTCAGTCTTTCGAACATCGGTGTGTCGAACATCAGTGTGTTGAACATCGGTGTGTTGAACATCGGTGAGTTAGGGAATCTAAAAAGGTTATGAAGTTTCTGTCTTACACATATCATTACAAGACTAAGTGTTATCCAAAAATTCATGTATAAATACACATGTAATCATATTTAGTCAAGAATAGAGTTTATGGACTTATTTAAATATATTGTTCTGTATGACATAATTGATTTACATAGAGATATTAAGATGGCATGAAAGAGTAGAATCTGTATATTGAAATTATTTGTGATTATGAAAACTATATTATCATAGAGGGTCTAACAATATACCCCTTTTTTATAATCACAAATTATGGAATACATGAAAATATATAGAATAAAGATATCTTGACATAGCATACTGCACTGAATGTAATTATCCCATATAACTAATGATTTTCTTTAATTGAATTTTTAAAACAAATATCCCCCTTAGTAAATGGATTAAGGTGATTACCTAAACCAGAAAAATCCCCCCCCCCCCCTTAGATAAATAATGCATGCCTTATTTTCTCTCCCATTTGGGATTAGCAGAAAAAACATAAAAGAGAAATAACATAGAAGGAAGACACCATAAATATTTCCATTAAGAGGAATAAAAGTACAAGCAAACAAAAAGATCAAATACTTATCAATGAAAAATAATGCACCACTAAGGGTTTGGCTGTCGTGGGGATTTTCATTTATCTGAAGGATCCGGAGGAGAATGAGAGGGTTTGGTAGATTTAGAGTGAAGTTTTAGTCTAAAAAAATCACCAGGTGGGGAAACCCTATAAGAACAATGGCATCAAGGGTAGGCCACCTTTCTAATAACATGCGACTGGGAGGATGCTCTGTGATGATCGATCGAATCTAAGACAGGGCCTGAGAGACAGTCATATGAGCAGGAGGTCAAGTGGTAGTACCAATTGAAGCAGTTGGAGGGACCACAATAGCCTCAGTCTGAACATGGAGATATGTTTTGAGCAGGTTTATGAAGTCATTAATAATGTCACCACCATATTGTATGGATTTCTCAAATTCATCCTTATTTTTTATAACTTTACTCAGCAAAGGGGTAAACTCCTTCAATTAATGGACTTTCTTCTTCAATGTTTATGCAACTGGAATAATTATATGATTTTCTGTGAGAAACTTGAAGTTATTGATTAGATCACGCTTTGTATAAATATTAGTGAAATACTTATCCACCTTTCCTCAAATATCTTTCTAAGCTGCAGAGGCTTTATTTGTGCACTGCCAGACCATATTGTACACAAGATCAGTATTTCAATGCACCTTTTCAAGAGTTTCTTTGTATAAAATACTATAAATATTTTGGAGTTCCTCTCTCATCACAACCTTGAGAGTCTCTAAATCAGAAACAACAGTTTTCCCACTCCTGGAACTGGATGGGCCAGTAAACATTTTTCCAAGCTCTTCTTTAAACTTTTTTAGATCTACATTGAGGAGATGAGTCGCCAAGTTCCTAGGAACTTTTAAAACCACACTAATGGAGGTTTATAATTGAGAGGTTAAAGAATTTAATTCATTTCTCATCTTTCTTACTTATTCTCTCAGCAAGGTATTGTTTCTAATTATGGTTTCTCCTGTGGTAGGGAGATTCAGTTTAATCTCCTGGATCATTATTCTTGCAATATTCATTGCATCAGCATATGAAATACCTGATGATGTGGAGGATTCACTTCTGAATCCCAATGAAGCTATCGTAAACTCACATATATCATTTTTGAATTTCTCCTAATCATCCTTAGTAACATAGTCACAGGGCACTGAATGAGAAATTGGATCTACTGGTGGAGGTGCAGTTGGTGGAACAGGTGGAATATGTTCTGGTTCTGCATGGACTTGTGGAGTAGAAGGAGGAGGTACCCTCTCCTCATCCGAGTCATACTCTAAACTGAAAAGAATGTATCCTAGAACATTATTTCATTCTCTAGTACAGGTCCAGTCTCTTGGTTCAACAGTATCAATTCTAATCCTTCTTCCCTCATGCTTCGGAGAAACTTCATGTTCATCAACTTCTTCATTCAGTCCACTAGCAACAAAAACTTTTCTATGTACATGAACCAACAGAACTTCATATCCTGCCTATTCTGTAGCTGCTGCAGCTTCTCCAGGTACATCCTTTTTTTGAGGCACTGGAACCACATCTTCTTCCTCTTGGATAGTAGCCATAAGATCATTCAATTACTGAATGATCACAAGATTTTTAGAATTATGAAGGGGTGATATGTCCTCATGTTTAGCATCTCGATGACCAAAATCCTATTGTTCAACATGCTCAACACCCTCATCAGCTACATGTAAACATTCCTCACTGGATTTGTCAACCACATGTTGTCCCATGTTTATAGAGTCACTCACATACTCATCATTTCCTCCGTTATCACCATTATCATCATCTGATTCCTCATCTTATTTACTAACATAGTCTTCAACTCAAGTAACCTTGATCTCTTCTTCATCCTCATCACCTAACACTGATTTTCATAAGGGTAAGTACAAAGGTGGACTAGAAGGTCCATAAGACCTGTCCATGGTACTTTTAGAAATATTATGATCACTCTTGTCATCAAAAGGAGATCCTTCTTCCCTGGGCACTTCAGGCTCATCTTCCTCATCAGAATAAATTTGAACTTCTCCTAGTTTGAGACCTAGATAAACTTGGTCCTTTGTTCTAGAAGGGTGGTCAACTAGATTGAAATCCTTATATAGCCTCTCCTCATATCATACCCAACATCACTTCCATGTGTTCGAGAAGATTTTCATCCTCTTACAAATGTTTTTTTGAAGGAAAAACCACTACAGGAATTTATCACTTCATCTCTATATTCCACACAACCTAACCTTTTCAACATGGCAGAATTCATCCTCAGATAGTAAAATCAGGTTACCTTCTTGGATGGATTAATCAAATCAGAGATATGCACCATTAGATACCTATATAGGTTCACTTTTATCCCAATTTTCAATAAATAGATCAAGAAAACATTCGGATACTTCACAGTGGAGAAATCTCCCTTCCTTGGGAAGATTTGAGGTTGTATAAACTTAAAAAGTACGCGTACTTCTCCTTAGAATTCATTTGCAATAGTCCTCCTGGATTCTCCATTTCTAGTCAGATCCTTCAGAGCATCTTCATATGAGAACAAATTAGAGGAAGGTGGAATATTTCCTGGATAGTCAGCATAGACACCTTCATGAGGCATTTGTAATCATTCATCCCTTTCCTTAGATAAAAAAGATATCACTTTTCCCTTTACCAAAAACAACATCTTTGCTGCCTCAACTTCATCCATGTATATCATCAAATTTTGATAGAACTCATGCACTATATGGGGATAATAAGGTATTTCATTGTTGGCGAACCAACTGATCCACCCTTTTGATTCCAACACTTTCAATAAAAAAGACATGCTCGACAGAATCCATTCAACAAACACTTCTTTTTTAGCCATAACCACTTGGATTTCAAAACTCAGTTTCACAGTCCCACTAGAGTCAACTTTCTGACGCTTAGCAGTAGGAGATTCGCTTGGATCTTCCATTGCATGCTTGGCCCTTTCCATGACAAGGATTCGGATTCCAACAATGTTTAGAGGTTGAGGGTTGAGAGGGAGTGTGAAAAAAGGTAGAAAGATTTTCAATAGTGGGGAAGGTGAATGGTCGGGAAGGATTGAACTAAATATATCATTTAGGGATTGAAGATTGTAATTCATAAAAATTTAAACACAGAAAATGATACTAAATGAACACTGTTTTATTTAAAAATGGATAGAATTTACAAAAAATTCTTTTTACTACATCAGTTTTAATAAATCTGTTTCAAGTGATGGGTTTCCATGATTGGATTCAAGAGATCAGCTTGAAGAGATCAGTTTCAAGGATCGGTTTTAAGGATCCATTTCGGGGATCAGTTTCAAGAAATCGGTTTCAAGAGATCGGTTTCATTAGATCGGTTTCAGGAATCGGTTTCAAGAGTCAGTTTCAAGGATCAGTTTCAAGAAATAGGTTTCATGGAATGGTTTCAAGGATCGGTTTCAAGGATCAGTTTCACGATATCTATTTCAAGATATCGGTTTCAAGAGATCAGTTTCATGAGATTGGGTTCATGAGATCGGTTGCAAGGATCAGTTTGACAAGATCAGTTTCAAGGATCAGTTTCAAGGATCGGTTTGACATGATTAGTTTCAAGGATCGGTTTCAAGGATCTGTTTCAAGGATTCTTTAATGATTTATCAATCCTAGTTCATGTCTAATGTAATTCATTCTCCCAAAATTTAAGAGATTAGTGAATATATCAGCAAGCTGATGTTCAGTCCCCATAAACTCAAGAGTTATATCACCATTTTGATAATGATCTCTCAAAAAGTAATGTCTAACATCAATATTATTTTTCAAAAATGATAAATTGGATTTTTAGAAATGTTAATAGCACTTGTGTTGTCACAGTTTATGGGGATATGTCTGAATTTGAATCCATAGTTTAATAAGGTGTGTTTCATCCACAAAATTTGTGTACAACAACTACCATAAACTATGTACTCTACTTCTGTAGTTGATAACGCAACTGAATTTTTCTTTTTACTACACCATGAGATCAATAAATTTACCAAAAAGTGACATGTTCTAGAGGTACTATTTCTATCTAACTTGCATCCACCAAAATCAGCATCTGAGTAGCTAAATAAATCAAAAGGTTGGACTTTTGGATAGAAGAATCCTATGTTAGTTGTATACTTAAGGTATTTTAAATGACTTTTAACAAAAATCAAATGTGACAATTTTGAATTTAATTGAAATATCGCACATATACACACACTGAACATAATATCTAACCTACTAGCAGTTAAGTACAACAAACACCCAATCATTCCTTTGTAAGCAGTTCGATCAACTGATTTTCCA
Source organism: Viscum album (assembly GCA_963277665.1). Lineage (NCBI taxonomy): Eukaryota > Viridiplantae > Streptophyta > Magnoliopsida > Santalales > Viscaceae > Viscum > Viscum album. The sequence continues at coordinate 195,657,571 of OY728135.1, read as the reverse complement.
GTTTCATAATGATTTAACTTACATGTAGAACTAATAGGGGTTTCACTACTCTTAATGATATCAAAACCATATATTGTCAAAATAAATTATTTAAGTTCACCCATTAAACTCATTTCAAACTCACACTGCATTATGTTTGAAAAATCATTACATAAAGAGTTTTAAAAGATCCAAAAAAATATCATCTACATATATTTGGGATATTAAAACTTCTTTCAAAACTCTTTTTATAAATAATATAGGAAATGCAAGTCCTTTTGAAAAACCTATAGAAATAAGAAAATTACTTAAGCATTCATACCAAGCTCTTAGAGCTTGTTTCAAACCATATAAATCTTTTGATAATTTGAATGCATGATTTGGAAAATGAGGATTTGTAAAACCTTGGGGTTGTTAAGAAAAAATATCCTCAATTATATAATCGTTTAATAATTCACTTTTTAAATCAATTTGATAATGTTTAAAATCCATGTGTGCTGCATAGGCATGTAAGATCCTAATTTCCTCATGTCTAGCTACTAGTGAAAAAGTCTCTTCATAATCAATTCTTGCTTCATGATTATATCCTTGTGAAACTAGTCTAGCATTATTTCTAACTATATTTCCAACATTATCTACTTTATTTCTAAACACCCATTCAGTTCCTATGGTCAATTAATCCTTAGGTCTACCTACAAGTTTCCAAACTTTATTTCGTTCAAACTGATTAAGTTAATCTTGCATGGCCATTACCCAAAATTCATCATTTACTGCATCATTGATATTTTTATGTTCATGTTGTGACAAGGAGGCTTAATGTTCAACATGGTTTCTCAAGGAAGCTATCGTTTATGTTCCTCTATCTAAATCTCAAAAAAATCATATAGGGGATGATTTTTAAGAATCCTAGATGGTCTTGTGAAAGTAGGACTTGATATTTTAGGTTGGTCAGGTTGATCTGGTTGACTATGGTTAGGATCTGGAAAATTTCAAGAATTGGATTTTTTCACAGCATCCTTCACATTATGATTTGAGGTTTTATCATTAATGTATAGATTAGACATATCCTCTTCCATATTTTCTAGTGAGGTCTTGGGCTCATGTGGATCTGATTCATCAAACATGATGTGTATAGAATCCTCCACACATTTGGTTCTCTTATTAAAAATTCTATTGGATTTTCTTTATGTGGAATATCCATGAAATATTCGTTCAACAATTTTATAGGAAAATTTATCTACATTATCATTAGTGTTTAGAATATAAACTTTACATCCAAACACTTTAAAATAACCTACTTTGGATTTCATATTATTCCACAACTCATAAGGTGTTTTCTTATGGATGGATCAGATTAAGACTCTATTTGTTATGTAGAAAGATGTATTAACATCTTTATCCCAAAAATAAATGGGCAAATCATAATTATTATGCATAGTCTGATCAATTTCTTGTAAGGTTCTATTTCTTCTTTCTACCACCCCATTATGTTGAGGTGTTATAGGAGCAGATAAGTTATGATTATAGCCATTTTGTGAGAAAAATGCTTCAAAATATTGATTCTCAAACTCACGACCATGATCAATTCTTAAAGATTTTATCTTAAGTCCACTATGATTTTCTACAGTCCTAGAAAACTTAGTAAAGTGAGAAAACGATTCACTTTTATGAGCCAGGAAAAAGGTCCAGGTATACCTAGAGTAATCATCTACAAGAACATAAACATAGTACTTCCCATTGAGACTTAAAAATCTCTATGGTCCAAAAAATTCCATGTGAACCAACTCAAGGGGTTGGGAAGTAGATACTTCTTTCTTTGGTTTGAAAGAAATTTTATGTTTCTTTCATTTTTAACAAGAATTACATACTTTGTTGTCTAGAAACTATAATTTGGGTAAGTATCTAACTAAGCTTTTTTCTAGTTCACTTATTAAGAGAGTAAATATTACAATGTCCTAGTCTTCTATGCTAGATCCAAGACTCTTTTTGAAAGGAATTTAGATGAGAGACATTCTGTGAGGCTAGTGTGTCTAGATTTATAGCATAAACCTTATCATTTCTAAAAGAAGTAAATACTAAATTATTGTTGGAATAAGAAAAATGGCATGCATCATTTTTGAATTTATCATTAAATCCATCATTAGAAAGTTGAGATATGTTGAGAAGGTTATACTTTAATCCATCAAAATACAGTACTTTAGAAATTAAAATAGAGTTAGGGTTCCCAATCTGGCCTAGGCCGATGATTTTTTCTTTACCATTGTCACTAAAAGTGACATGTCCTCCAACAATCTTGATAAGACTTTTAAAGCATGAAAAATCACCTATCATATGTCTTGAACAACCACTGTCCAGGTACCACAACTTTTTATAAAAGCTCTTTAGGAAGTTTACCTACAAAATAGTTTAACCAAGAAATGAATTTGGTAACCATATTTGTTTGGGTCCAATAATATTAGTAATAGGTGATTTAGGAACCCATATCATTTTCATAGGCATCGTATATGCACTATTTAATGTATTTGAAAAATAAACTCTAGTTGGTCTAGAAAAACTTGAAACAATAGAAATTGTATCATAAATTGAACTAGTTGATTTGTGTCCAGATCTGGGAGTAAAACTATATGTCCTAGATTTAGAAATAAAGTTTGTTTTACCAAGGTTTTTTTCCAGGTTGATAACCAATTCCAGTGTTGTATTTAGGGGAATTTTTTTTCCTATCATTTGAGTAAGGGTATTTTTATCATTGGTAAAATTTTCTAGTTTATTATTCAATTCCTCATTAGACATTTTTAATTCGTCGTTCTCTTTGAGCAGTTGAACATTTTTCTCCTTTTCAATTGTGATTTAAGATTTAGCAGTCACAGTAAAAGCATACTATTTTTTCAATGATTTATATTTTTCTTTTAGTAAATTTCATGTTTCTTCAATCATGTTACAGTGTTAAAACATTTATTCATTATTCATATTTTTAGAGTGACTCTCATCTCTAGATTAGTATGAATTTTTTTAAAAAAGAGTCCATTGTTACCTCAAATGTGTTTGTCATAAGACACATATTGGATTTGTTGGCTTGTTCATCATGCGATGTTTCTGAGTCTCTTGAACTATCCTCAGAAGCACTCAAGGTTGTTTCATTGACTTTTCATACTTCCTATCCTTTTCCTCATATCTATTTTTTTACTTGAGATTTGGACAGTCAGCCTTGATATGTCCTTTGCGATTACATTCATAGCCGAAAATCTCATCAGTCTTGTCACTTCTTTTCCAATCCTTCTTCCAACTTCATTTTAGGTCATATCTTCCCTTGAAGTTAGGCTTTCAAATAAAATTCTACTTCTTGTAAAATTTCTGGAATCTTCTAGCTAATTGAGCCATCAACTCATCACTGTCAAGTGATGATTTTTCAGTACAGGAAATTTCTACATAAGCTTCCAATTTCCCTTTTTCTTTGTGTTTAGTGGCGGTGGTTTTGAATGAAATAGATTTCCTTTTTGGTTCATCCACCTCTTCATTGTTTAATTTCATCTCTTCTTCATAAATCATTAGCATTCCAATGAGTTAGTTTATAGGTAGCTTTCTTATGTCATAAGATTCTCTAATTGAGATAGAGGTTCCTCTCCATCTTTTAGGATGGAATCTGAGAATTCTCATGATCTGTTCCTTGGAAGTGACTTATCTTTCAAGAGAAATAATTGTGTTGACAATCTCAATGAACCTAAGATACATGTCAGATATAGTCTCATCAGGTTTCATTTAAATGTTATCATTTTTAATAGTATAAGTATTAAGTCTCTTTTCTTTTACACTAGATACTCCTTCATGTGAGAAAGACTGGGTACCCCAAATTTCATGGGTAGTTTTACAAGCCGAAGTTCTATTGAATTCCTTATATTTTAAGGAGCATTATAAGGAATTCATAGATTTTCAATTGTTATTATATGTGGTTTTGATCGGTTCATCCCATGTGTTTCCATCATTAGTTGTAATCTTATTTTCAACTATAACAGAAGACCAAATTTCAAAACTCATACTTTCTAAATGAATTTTCATTTTTAATTTTGAATTGAGATTAGTTGGTTCCATTAACGAATGGTGGTATATTGGTTGAAGAAACATACAATATATTATCCATAATATAGAAATATCATGAAGGATCTAGAAATTTAGAATTAATAGAAATTTACAGATCTTCAATGTACAACTACAATCACAGTTGACATAATAAAAGAAGAGAATAATAACTTTCAAAAATCCTTTGATACAAAATGTTGTTCGGAGTAGATGACTGAAGAGGGGGGGGGGGGTTGAATTGAATATCTATAAAAATTTATGTTAAAATTGGTTCTATAAAAAATATCTCCCTATTATGATAAAATCCATGTCAATTTGTTGTGAATTTATATAAGTCCTAAATGTTCAATTATTTTATCTAAAGTTTGATCAGTTCTCAGTTTTACCAATCTAATGATTATTCAAACAATTAAAACTAATATATTAATTTAAAATAGATACAAAAACATGCTAAACTAACTATCAATGTTTGGTTTATCTTAATGAAATAAATACATAACAAATAATAATATAATACAAACAACACAACAGTTAAAACAAGAGGTTCAGTCTCAAGCTGAGACTTAGTCCTCTCCACTTAGTGATCACATACCAAAAAGTAGTTTATATAAATAAAATTTTGATCCACACGCTTGATCAAGGTTCACAATAGAACACAACGCTATCCAGGTCACACTTGAACTCTACCACAGTTATTCGTCGAAAAGACAAATAAACAGATAACACATGATCTCTTCCATAGTTCAACATGGGATACAAGTGTAATAAGGGATTGAGAGTGAGGATATTTTGTTGTTCTCCAATTTAGTTCAGGAGACAGTGTGTGAGATTTAAATAGATATACACACTGCTCAAATAGTTATGATAAGAACACAATATAGTTATGAAAGAGAATAGGGTTTATAATTCTTTGGGTGTTGTATAGAAACACTATGGATTCAATGGATGTTGAAAAAATGAAATTAGAGTCCACTTCTGAAATGTGGCTTCATAACAGAGTGTCGTAGTTTCCTATGAAAGTGTTCAGATCTTCTTTGAGAGGATGTTCAGCAAGCTTCAGTAGGTAGCTGATAGGTGACCTTAAGCTTTGAGTTTCTCTCTTTTCCAATATTTTGAGTTTGAAAAGTCTATATTTTAGTGTGTTCTTCAAGCTCTATGAGAGTTTGTTTATCTCTGTGTATTTGTATCATTAGAGCTCTGATTGAAGTCCTTTTATACTTCAAGATCCACTAGGCATGAAGATCTCCACATGTTCATGTACCTCGTACTATCTACGGTTAGTCCTACATAAAACATTAAATAATGTCAGAAACATTAATTTTTATAAATATGATATTTAGAAATAAATTTGAATTAATAAAATTGAAACTGTTATTTATGACTATCAGAGAGTCATCTTCGGTCTGTTGTCTTCAGTTTGGTAACATCGTTCTGTCATCTCCGGTGTGTCTTCTTCGGTGTGTTGACTTCAGTCTGTAATCTTTGGTGTGTTGAATTCGGTCTATCATATTCGGTGTGTCAACTTTGGTCTATCAACTTCAGTGTGTCAACATCGTTCTGTCAACATCTGTGTGTCAGCTTCGGTATGTCAACTTCGGTGTGTTGACTTTAGTCTGTCAACTCCAGTGTGTCGACTTCGGTCTGTCAAACATCAGTGTGTCGAACATTATTGTGTCAAAAATCGGTGTGTCGAACATCGGTGTATCAAGGAATATAAAAAGTGAATGAAGTGTCGGTGTTACCCATATAATTACAAGACTAAGTCTTATCAAAAAATACATGTATAAATACACTAGTAAACATATTTAGTCATGAATATAGTTTATGGACTTATTAATGTTTATTTTTCTGTATGACATAATTGATTTACTTAGAGATATTAAGATAACATGAAATTGTAGAATCTGTAAATTGAAATTATTTGTGATTATGAAAACTACATTATCATAGAGGGTCCTACATTAGAATTGTTAAAATTATTTATTAAATATATTTTATCAACGTTTTAATTAGTATTTCTTTAAAGTAATATTATTTTCATTTTCCAAACGAATCTCATTCAGCTTTTATTGAAAATGTAAAAATAATTTTTTTAACATGTATGACATGTATACAATTTTCTAAAATTATAAACTCAAAATATTTTCAATATTCATTTATATGTTTTCAAGGTTTATTTCAATGAAATGGAATTCCTAATTTTTAATGAATTTTTTTTAATATTTTATTTTCAAATAAATTTTATTTTCCTTATAAAATGTTCCAAGTGATCATTCAAAATCATTATTCATCTAAGATGATATCCATTTTTGAAAATTATTCCTCGATGTGGATATGATCCAAGGAAACAATTTTTATTCATTCATTGAATGGTTTATCATAAAATTAATTTTATGAACCCTATTTCTCTTCCATGTGTTATACCATGATAATTTTTTTGGAATCCTGATTTCTTTTCCACAAGATATGATATGATGAAATGATGAAGTGATTATGAAACCATTATCATTTCCATAGGTTATGATATGTTTAAATGTTTATGAAGCCCTTTTAATATCATTGGTTATGATATGTTGAATGTTTTATGATCTTTTAGAACCCATATATATAATATTATTTATGTGATGGGTGGTAACTGTTTCTCCTTCAAATGAATTTTTTAAAGATGAATTTATCATGAGTAAATCTGTTATACGTGAACCTGATCACATGTTCAAAATGTTTTTTGTGAAATTTATTACATGTTCAAAATTTCATGAATAAACCTGATTACTTTTTAAAATTTTTATGCATGGACCTATAATTTAAGTCCATAATTTTATGCATGGACCTGGTTGCATGCATATATGTTTATTCGAGGACCTGATTTCATGTACTTATCTTAATGAGTGAAGTTGTTTTGATTTATACATGTTCCCAATGTTATAATATGATGTGTATTCTACAATTCTATGAATCATTCCAATGTTATGATCTCATGGATTATGGTCTTTTATTTAAATATGATTGATGTCTTGTGAACTAAAATTTTTATTCCATGACTCAAGATTATTATATTTGATATGTTGGGTATGGTTTTCAAATTTTATAATCATGTTCTTATACCCTTATGTTCATGTTATGATTATGTATCTCCCTTGATTACCATTAATATGCATGTGATCTCACTCTTTCTTACGTTTCTTTTCTCCAGGTTATGAAAAAATGTTTTAAGTAGGGTATGTTTGTGAAGGGTACTAATGGGGAAGATATTTATGTGATATGTTGAAGATTATTCACCAAATTAGAATATTGTGAACCTACCCTCCTAAGAAACTAAAATATTATGGTCCCCAGGTATGTGTTTGGTTAATGTATTTAATATTAATCTTAAAATATGTAATATCGATGTATGAAAATTTTGGGTTCTATAAGTGTCACCCAAGATATAAGATCCATAACTAGAATAAGGGAGTACCATCTCTTCCTAGATTCTCTCTGATGATCCTTTCCAACCACTGCTATCGTTGAGAATCACCTAATGAAACTTTCTACTTGAGACACCTCACATCATACATAAAAATCCTCTATTAAGGCCAACATAATAGTTCACAATGAACAAAACTTAGTATAGACTACTCATGGGCCAAAATCCATGTTTTTAAGTATGAGACTCAAGAGGTAAAAGATTCACATAGAAGTACACAACGTGTAATGGGTTCACACAGTATGTGTCACCACTTCACTTATTGGCTACGTTATCCCAAAAAATGACTCAGGAATCCATGTACCTTTATATAACATGTTTTTTAGGATACACAGTGTGTATGACCACCCTGGATCCCAGCTATGCATCACATCCCATGCTCTGGGTTCATGCTTGTGCATGTGTACTCTGGTACACAATGTGTTCATCAACACAAGGCCCTAGGCATGTGTGGGTAGCACACAACTTGTCTTATATATTATGTCACAGCATGACCCCAAAACCCTTGATCTATAGTGTTAATAAACATGGTGTGAAATTTTTTTTTACAAAATGATATGTTGATAAATTAATCATCATGTGCCATAAATAGGATCTTTGCAGTTTTTTTTCCGAAAAACCAGATACAAATATTACAATCCTTTAATAGGGAATAGAAAAGACTCCACAAATTAGAAACCATATAGCGTAACTCATATATAACAAACCTATAAAAAAATAATTTGAAAATGTAGGGTGAGAACAAGAATGCCCAGTAAGGGAGTTTTAAAATAAATATAATATTTCTAGTAAAACCTTTTAAAAAATACATTTTTAAAATAATCACAAAATATTTTCTTATAAGTAAACTACAATACATGTTTCTCAACGTTAACAAATTTTCAAGGTTACTAGTAAAAAAATTAGGGGAAATTAAAAGGGCTATGTATGTAACACATTCAAATCATATGCATACTTATAAAAAATGTATGGTGTGAAGCATATAAATCAAGAGTTAACCAAATTATACCAAGTGTAACGTGAAAGGGTGCAGGTTCAGAATTTACTCTTGGAAGTAGTACATGATCAGAGTTGTGTATACACAATGTCATAATTAATTTATCACATACAAATGCACATCATAACTTACTTGGTAAACTAATATAATTTTTATTAAAGTTCACAATATGAGTGCTGAATAAACATTATGTCACGTCCATTTTCTTATTCTGATAATCATTAGTAAGGCTCTTAACCAAGTATATTATACTATTTTAATAATCAAATGGTTGGTCACATAATAACACATAGTGAGGGAATGTATAATGCCAGACTGTGTCAAGGCCTCATGCTATAACCTAATTTGTCTCATTATAACTACTAAGGCATCGTAGGGATTTCATTAATTAGTCCCCAACCCATAGGGCTTTCATTAACCGATCCCCAACCCATAGGGATTTTATTAACCAGTCCCCAACCCATAGGGATTTCATTAACTGGTTCCCAACCCATTTTATGCTAAGTCCAATACATTCATCATATGTCCATTAAGGTCATATATTCAAAGTGTCCCATAAAACATTGAATATTTAATTTCTTATCTGATATATTCAAGGATTCCTATACCACTTTGAATATTTAATTTCTAATTTCATATTATTCAATGTTTCATATACCAATTTGAATAATTTTTTTCTTAATCCAAAAAAAATGTTCATAATAGTTAAATTTCATTCTTTAGCAATTACATATATAAAATTAATCATGTATTAATTGTCTATACTAAAAAATGTATGGTTATAAAAAATTAATCAATGACATGTATGGATAGGCATACATATTATAACACATGTGATGATAACTAATGCACATAAGTTAAATGATTAATCACACTTTGTCACATCAAATTATAACCCTTAAATTTTAGAAATCTTTACTTCATGAAAAAAATAATTTTATATTCTAAAATGTATAATTTTTAATTTAAAATAGATGTCATATATATTTAAAATATATTCTGATAAATGGGCTTACAAAAAAAACTAATCTTCAATAACTGAAATCATTTAGAGTGGTCGATTCTTTATTAATTACAATGGAATATGTTAGATTGAAAAGAATTATTTCATGTGAAGCATTCATGCATAAAATTATAATTAAACATATTTCTCAACATGTGCTTATTCATGCATATGTTTTTATGCATAATATAAAGACTATTTCAACATTTTAAAAAATAGGAATGCATACATTTGTGTGATTGTGATTCTCATACATGTAGATGTGGGTTTAATAATTATATGTAACCATGTAAACACAAATTGTATACATGGGGATTTTCCGAACCAAAGCAAGGTTTAATAAATTATTATTATAAATCTCAAAAAAATAATTTAATAAAATAAATCAGTTTTATGGAAACTTATTTAGAGTTATTGTAACACCCCATGATTTCATAGTGCGTTATTTCTACAAAATAATTCAATAACTTGCACTACACGCAACACTGAGTTCAAGCACACCATGACTTTTCAAACAAGCCGTTCAAAAGAGGCTATGAATAGTATTAACTGAATTATGAACTTTATATAATCCTTATAATTTTAGAATCCATATTATGAGTTTCATAGACATAATGTAAGAAAAAAATTCATTTTTTTCAGATAAAAGAAGTATTTTTCAAAAAATGCACTTTTACCGAAATTTAATGGTGAACCCTTTTTAAATCAACTATTTTAAACTTTTATATATTCAATTTGACTAAATAAATTTATTATTTAGAATGGGGATATCAAAAATTTACAATGTAACACCCCAAGCCTCCATGGTATGCTTCTCTTTGAATAATACAGAAGCGTGTGTTGTATGCAACTTCGAGGTCTAACACATTGCGGCCAATCAAAGTAGCCATTATGAATAGTAATACCCAATTTTTGAAATTTTATAAATTTTATCTCTCAAAATGGACTTCATTTTTGGATTCATAATATCAAAATTATTCTAGGGTGAAATTTTGTTACTTTTCAGATAACTTTTATATTTTGATGAATAGTGAAAATTACTAAATTTTAATTAAAAACAACTTTTTTAATCGAAATAATTAACAATGATAAATTTTGAATTTGAGTGGTTTTAAAGTATATTTATAATATATTTTTACCATTTAATACAATTTTTGTCATTGGACATAATTTCACAATTAAACCGGACATAAACAAGTGTCAGACTTTTGATAGTTATTATTTTTTAAAAACACGCTTTTTGTTTTAACAACAGGAATTAATTGTAAATTAATTTCTTCCACTTATGTATTTTGAATTTGTAAAAATAGATTCCATATTTGGAATCAGGATGTCCAAATTGTGTAAATAGGTAACTTTTATTTTTAGACATTTTGAATAATTACTTCGGTAAATATTTTATTTACCATGGTTAAAGGGTAAATCCCGTAAATAAGGGTAAACAAATAATATTATAATAATAATAAATTACCCTAAAACGTGTCCTACCTTTATTGGTTGATATATTTTCGACCATTTAAATCCTTGGGTAGATTTGGGGACCCCATAGAGCCACTTTATGGTGATAAGAAGACTTTATATTAATTAAGTAAAAATAAATACAAAAATGACATAAGCATATATCTTTTAGAAAAACAATTTAACGTAGGGTTATATATGTTGAATTTTCAAATATAAATATTCATTATAAATATAAAACGATTTCCTACATATTGGTATTTTATTTATAATTCTTATACATTTAATAAGTAAATTTATTTATGACACAACAATGATGCAGTATTTTCATTATTAATGAAAGAATCAAATAAGTGGTATTATAAATGTTAAAATTAATATAATTTGAAAGTTTTGATGACATACATAAATTTTATTGGTTAATATGACATGATAGGATTTCTTAAATGATTTTTTAGAATTAATAAAGTAGTTTAGACTTTAACAAAAATCAATTATAGAATAGTGTCAAAATTGACATAAATGAGTTTTTTTAAAAAATATTATATTATTAATTGATATTCTATTCCTAAAAATCTAAGGTTTGTCCAAAGAACTTATTTAATGATATGTGTATCATTAATTGACCATTTGGGGGCCTATTGGATGCATATAGTAAGTTTATTAACTATATAGTATAAAAATACAAAGTGACATGGTAAATGTCAATCTAGTTAACTAAGAGTTAAAACAAAACGATAAGGTTAATAAAATGACCCAAACCTATCTAAAATATATTGGTTGATAGGATTTAGACCCATACCCACATTATACTTTGAATAATCCACTTTGGAGCCATTATAAACGGAATATGAATTTATTATAAATTAATACTTTAAGTTTTTCCTAAAGAGCCCCTCCTCCCCCTTATAAAAGGACACCACTTCTAACCAATTCTTCACACCTTAAATTCCTTTTGGTTCATCCAATACCTGCCCAAATACTCTCTAAACTTCCCTCAATTCAACCTAGAGGCCTTATTTTGATCATAAATCCAACCTAAGGATCCATTTGAATCAAATCAAAAGGAAGAACCCAAAGAATAGGTAATGTTTTCACCACCCTCTTTCAAGTTCCGTTCTTCTTCAACTTCTTATTTCTTTTTTGTTTCTATTCTAAAATAATAACTCCAGTATCTTCTATATATTGTGATGTTATTATAAATATGTTACAACCATATTCAGTATTTTATCCATCCTTTGAATGACATTTCACCATACGTGCATATGTACGACCTACCGTCTCCACGTCGTGGTGTAATTGTTATTCAATACACTATTATTTAGATGGGTATAATAATGATGTGTAATTCATGTAAATAATAAATATAACATAAAAATGATTCTGTATATATGATATACCATTCAATTATATATTATTTTAATATCAAAAGAATGATATTGTCGCTCGTGCATACGTACGGTCTACCGTCTGCATGAACGCGATGAGATTCATTCTCCATCATATCCATTCAAGTATAATTCTCATTTGATGATTAAAAATAATGTTTATGGACTGGATATCATTTGGATATGAATAAGATACAATCTATCCATAACAAACATGACTTATGTAACAAAACATAAAAAAGAAAATGAGTAAGTTAACACCCGAAACGAAGATAATAATAAGATATTATTAACAAATAAATGTTAAAAGATCTTATATGATATCATATTAATGTATATGATTATTTTATAATTTAATAACAACTATTTAACCATTATACATGAGGTTAAACTTCCCTCAACCATGGAAAAGTACAATGTAAGGGTTTATTTCACAATCTCTTCGAAAGGGGGCTTATATAAACTGTATGATTATATATATATATGATTGTATATTAAAAGTATATATAAGGGTTTTGTACCATGAAAAAACAACAAATATAATCCCTTACTTATCTATAAATGCATTCCAGAATCATTCTAATAACTCTTTAGCTTGAACATCATCTCACCGAACTGATAGATAATGATTTTTTTAAAGTTTATATTTTCTGTGGCTTTTAAAGCCATAATCTTCCTTGAGAAGTGATATTAATATAATTATTTATAGACATATCATGGAACTATAGTGATCATTAAAATAGGGAATCAGCGACCTGAGGCTTGTAGGGTAAGCCGAGCATAGAAAATATTATCTGTGTAATTCATTATCAGTGTATTATACTCATCATAAGAAAAAAACAACACACAACTATTGAAAAATTTGAAAAGTTCATTTTAAAATTTACACTACAGAAGAATCTAAATTGATTGAATGAACAAAAAAAACAATTGACTGATATATCCGAATCCAACCAAATTGATGAAGACATAATTATTACTAGGAACAGAATTAATCTCATATATTGAACTGACCAAAAATATTCAAAAAACCACAAAAATTCAGATAACCAAAACGCCAAGAACCAGAGTTTATCAAAAGAAAAATTTGAACAACTAAAAAGATAAAGCAATTCACCTATCCAATTAGGTTGATGAAGAATGGAGATCTATATCCTACCCAAAACTAGACAAATCAAAACCCTAACCTTGATATTGACCCACTCAGACAAACCTCATTGGACACTGGTCTTGATTCCAGATGAAGCAACATTCGTAGCTGAACCATTATATTCACATCGTCCACACCTCAACTCAACCATACCTCGACAACAATGTACGGAACCATAGCCTAGCTTCATCTGCTCGATATCCTCCCTAGTTGCATTACCTCTTAACCAGACACCCCTCAATGACCCTCGTGATGGTGAACATGCTGAAACCCTTTGTGTCCCGCTCAAATCACACCCTCTCCCTCTCTACATCACGACACCCCCACCTATGGAACCCCAAATCCCTTTATGGGATTCTATCTATTTTTTTCCTTTAATAATCTTTTATTGTTATTATTATATCACTATTATTATCATATCTTTTAAAAAGACAAAATTTTATATAAAACTAATAATCTATTAGAATTATCTTATCAATAATTTAAAAAATTAAAAGGTTTTATTATTAAATTCTTATATAAAACATATATATATATATATATATATTTCATATTATATACAGAAAATGTTAATAAATTGAATATACCAGCAAGACCAGCCAGAAGCGATGCTTCTGACTATTTATTAAAAAATGAAAAGAGTACAGAGGAGACAGGCGGGGTCAAACAAAGGGACTTGCCCTCATCCGTCAAAACGCAATGTTATAGATCATAATAAGACATATCTTTCCCATAATTAGAATCATCAGCAGTTTCCCATTCAGAGTGGGATTTACCCCGATTGAGAATCTTAAGAATATCAGAATTAAACATACCTGATAGCTTAGAAGACTGAGTACACACAGTGCATGGTGTATTAGAGTATCCCTTCCTTGGCCTGTGCTTCGAGGGGGCAGGAGTGTTGTCAACTCCCCTTCTCAAGAAATGAGTGCATCCTTGAAAGAAGTAGGACCACCGCTACCCGTTGTAGTCCCTTCCGCCTCCAAGATGTCACCCCACTTCCCAGATATCCTAGAAGAGTTCAAGAGATTATGGATCTCTTGATGGAAATCAACCTGGGGAGGAGCCTCAGTGATAGAAGTCATCCCAACAGGCTCATCACACTGTAATCCATCTCTAGGATTCATGCATATATTTGAGGGGTAAATGAAAGTAGGAGATCCTGCAACAGAAAAAGGAGAATTCATTCCAATCCCAACTAATCCCATGGGAGTAACTGCATGGGGTGTACTCTCCATGGAAAAGCCAACCCGAGAAGTGGAGGGACCAATCATCGAAGATGCAGAGTTATCCCAGATATTAGAAGGACCACTGTTGGCTCTCAACGGTGATGAATCCACCATCAACCCCTTCTCTTTCGAAGGTAGCTGGAAACCTTCCTCAGAAGCTAACACATAAACCTTATTAGAAAATGGCTTGATGCTATGATCAAGAGGTCATGAAAAATCCACATCATTTTTCCTTGATCTCCATTGATAGAGGCTGGATGGATGACCCTTCATCACACATTTCTCACAAGAAATTTGCCTTCCACATAATTCCAGTGAGTGCCTAACAGACATAAATTCATTATAAAAAAGTGAATTTCTTTTATACTCAACATCAATTTGAATGTCATTCTTCAGAGTGGAAAGAGTTACCTTGTAAATCAAGATGGAGCTAAGCTTTATCTCAACTAACATTCTAGAGAAATGTCCAAACCGAACATTCTTAGTCTCCTTGTCAAGTCGTATAGGGTTCCCAATCGCCATGCCAATATCATGAAAAATATTTGGGTGATAAAGAACCCAATTAAGACCTTGAAGACAAACCCATACATAGGAAAAAGCATTCCTTGCATGTGAAGCATTGAAATACAAAGACCATTCATGAAGATGAATCAATCCAGGCTTCAAGGTAAGAGATCCAGTGCTCCACGCATGAATTTTAGCAGCATCTGAAGGAAAAATGAAATGAAAGAAACCATGTCTAAGAGACACACAACTCCAGTCAGAAAAAACACACAAACATGAAATCTGTCGGACCAAATCATCAAAAATCCATGATTTCTGACCCTTAGGATTAACATGACGTGCAATGAAGGAGGATTTCCCGATGGAAATAATTTTAGCAAAGACATCAGGATTTTCCTCAACATGTTCTGAATACCCCTTTCCAAGAATTCTTCCAAAGAAAGAGTCAGTATAAGACACAAACGCAGGATTCAATGAATAATCTGGATATATCCTCTGCGAAACAGGAATAGAAAAACCATAAGGCATTGCAACAACCAATTTATTGGATCTGTCATGAACACACGAGCTCAAATCCTTCTTGAGCGGCAGTCTTGGATTGGAAATGACAACCAGCCCCCGCACGCCAGCATCACCCTAAAAACCACGACCAATGTCTAGATTCTGAGGTCTGAGATCATCACTGACAACCTCCTGAGTAGCATCATGATCCCTCAAGCCACCTTCAGCCATCCGACCACAGACAGTGCGGATCTATGAAGATCCATCCACCGAGGGCACACAACCTCTGGGACTCAAAACACATTCACTCTGGGCAATAGATCAGACATCAGCATCCCGAGACATTGGCAGACTCGCCACAGATGCATCTCCAAGCCGCTGCGGACCTTCATTACCGATGGAACCTATGCCGCCAGCCACAAGAATGACGCTGAGAAAGTGTGGAACCGACATCGTAAACCCTAATCTTGATCGGCATCCTCACAGCACTCCTGCACACCCCGACCCATGTCCCCCTCGCCGTTGGTTATTCTACTTTGAATATACATTAACTTGAAAATAAATATAATTATTATCAAAATATGTACCAAATATTTGTAATTTTGAAACCTCAAAAATGTTAATATTATCTAATTCGATGTAAGAATAGTTTTTATTTGAACATCATGATAATATACCACTATAAGATCATCTGATACCTTTATACCATTATAGTATTATTATATAATAGGATTTGAAGTCAGATACTTATGAAATACATCATTAGTAAACTTAAAATGCTTATTATAAGGGTAATGGCCTCATAATTATAATAGAAACCTTCAATGAACGTAAATTTAAAACTTTTAAGGTGTATTTTAAATACTTATGTTTTGAAACCATACTATGATTCATAAAAAATGAATTTGATTTTTTATTTTAAACCTTGATACTTAAAATATTTAAAACACATAAAAACAGTTGAAATGTGCAAGGAAATTTTATAGTCCTTATAAAAATGAAAAAATATAAAATATATCATAATAATTTCTCTTAAATTATTTTGGTCTAATGGTCACTTCATTTTAAAAGAAAATTTCCATAAAGGGAAATAATGGTGATATGTATTTCCAATGGTCAAAAATACCCTTATAAATACCTGTTCAGGATATTTCATATCTTTAAATTGGTTTGGATTACAAAGATGGTTCTCTATATTCCTCTGATACATAGTACCTGTGCCATTCTTCTAGCAATAATATTATTTACTACAGTCGGCCCCAGGGATGGGGGAAACATGCTTTCTCACATTGTGGTTCTTGGAGGTCTCCAAGTGGTGATTCATGGATTTTCCATTAGTTTTCAAGGCTAGCTATAATCTTTTGGCCATGTTTTAAGGTAATCGGTTCAGTGTTTAATTGAATAAAATATTTCTTGTGTTTATTTTCAAACATTATTTTGGATAGAAAAACAATTAAAACTATTAAAATATTATTATCACACATAAAATATGTTCGGGATATCACATTATCCCCCTTAAAAGAATTGTGTCCTCACAATTCCTTCGTGATCTTAAGCTTCCCATTACCAACCCATAGACATCGCCCCTCATGCCCCTTCACTAGGCCCACAATCATCGGAGACTTTCCTGGTTGGTTCTTCCGGTTGAATTGATCCCCAAAATGTTCTTAAACTCATCAGTTTCATTCTCCTAGATTCACCTCTCAAAACTCAAGTCAAACTCATACGGGTAGTAATAGGTCCTCAAAAGGGTGGCACGATATGTGTATGTGATATCGGAATGAACATGGTTCCAATAGACCAATAAGATGACATGGTTTTATAAAAACCAAATGTTATAAAGACTCCCATACTTGCTGAATCTCAACACATGGAACATATAGGGTGCGCGGGGGTATCCCGAATTTATAGCTTCTTGGAACTTCTCTAGGGCCAAATAACCCACAGATAGGGTGAAAGACAACAAGAGGCCTTTGTAGTAACTTTCTTTGTGTCAATAAAAATGATGTTTCACTTGTGACATGAGGTAGTAAACATGACCCGGTCCTTGATAAAGTTAAAGGATATTTGGGTGGTTTGACAGTTGATAAAGGCATTTATAGGTTAGACGTACGTTCATATATGGCTGGTATGTCTCTAAACATGACTCGACAATTATGAATTCTAGTAATTTTGTGTGGAGAGACAAAATAATTGTTTCATCTTCCATATAAAAATTTTAATAATGAATTATACTTATTAAAAAAATAATTAATTTTTTAGCATTGTTATAATTTTACAGTGTTTTCTAAATCGATCATCCGATACTAACTATCACACCCTAATCCTAGAAATCTTGATGCTGGTGCATTATTAAATATGGTGTGTATTTTTCTTACAAAATGAAATGATGATAAATTACACATCAAGTTCCATAGAAAGTATCTTTGCAGTTTAGGTTCTAGAAAACCAGATACAAATATTACAATCCATCAATACAGAATGGAATAGACTCCACAAAGAATCCAACACATAGTCTAACTCAAATCAACTAAACCTATAAAAAATAAATTGAAAACATAGGTTTAGAATAAGAATTCCCAATAAGGGGGTTTTAAAATAAATATAATATTTCAAGTAAAGCCTTTTAAAAACATCCATTTTTAAAACAATATAAAAACATTTCCTTATAAGTAAACTACAATACATTATTATAAATGTTAATAGATTTTTAAGGTTACTAGTAATCAATTTAGGGAAAATTAAATGGGATACGTATATAGCACATTCCAATCATATGCATAATTATAAAAGATGCATGGTGTGCAACATTTAAATCAAGAGTTAACCAAATTATTCTATGTGTAACATACAAGGGTGCCGGTATAGAATATATTCATGGAAATAGTATATGATCATAGTTGCGTATAAACAATGTCACAATTAATTTATCACCTAAAAATGCACGTCATAAAATAACTGGTAAACTACTAAGATTTGTATTAATGTTCAGAAGATGAGTGCTGAATAAACATTATTCCATGAGCATTTAATTCTTCTAATACTCATAATTAAGGCTCTTAACCAAATATATTCTACTAGTCAAATAATCCATTTGTTGGTCATATACTAATTCATCTTGAGGGAATGTATAATGTCAGACTCTGTCAAGGCCTCGTTCCATGACCTAATTTGTCTAATGAGAACTTCCGATGCATCATGGGGATTTCATTAACCGATCCCCAAAATGTTATATACTAAGTCCAATACATTCGTCACATATCCAGTATGGTCATATATTCCAAGTTTCCCATAACACTTTGAATATTTAATTTTTATCTCATATATTCAAGTTTTTCGATACCATTTTCAATATTTAATTTCTCATTTCATATTATTCAATGTGTCTCATAACACTTTGAATAATGTAGTTCTTAATCCAAAATTTTTCATAATAGTTAAATTTAATTATTTATAAATTACATATATAAAATGAATCATGCATTAATTGTAAATACAAACAACTCATGCATATAACAAATTAATCTATGACATGTATGGATAGGCAGACATACTATAGCACATGTGATGCTAACTAATGCACATAAGATAAATGATTATTTAAAATTTTCCACATAAAATGATAAACCTTTAATTTTAAAAATCTGTGTTCCATGAAAATAAATATTTTATATTCGAAAAATTATAATTTTTAATTTAAGATACTTGTCATTTATATTTAAAACATATGGTGATAAATGGGCATGCCAAACAGAACTAAACTTCAACAAATAAAAGCATGTAGAGTGGCCTATTATTTATGAATTAAAGTGAAATAGGTTAGATGGAAAACAATAGTTTCATGTGAAGCATTCATGCATAAAATTATAATTAAATATATTTCTCTACATGTTCCTAAGAAGACATATGTATTTATGCATAAACTAAAGACTATTTCATCCTTCTAAAAAATAGGAATGTATATATTTGTGTGATTGTGATTCTCATAAATGTAGATGTGGGTTTAAAAATTATATATAACCATGTAAACACAAAGTGTATTCATGTGAATTTTCCAAACCAAAGTAAGGTTTAATAAATTCTTATTATAAATTTCAGAAACATAATTTAATCACACACAAAAAATCAGTTTTATGAAAACATATTTTGGGTTATGACCGAAACCTATAAGTATATACATATAAACACATATTTATATTTTTACAATCCACTTAAACACAACAATAAAGTATACATACATGATTTACATGTATATAAAAAAATATTCTTTCACCATTTGAAAAACACATAAATAATACTGGTTTGTTTCATGATGAACAAAAATATATATAAATATATACATATATAAATATATACATATATAAATATATACAAAAGTGTATATAAGGGTTTTATATAACAAAACATAAACTAAAAAAAATAACAAAAACAATTTCCACACATTTTTAAGAAAACACCATTTAAACCATGAAAATCAATACCTAGAAGACATAAAAAACTGGTTCAAAAGGAGACTTATATAAACTGTATGATTATATATATATATGAACGTTTATATAAAATTTATATATGGGTATTTAACCATGAAAATATAGAAAATATAATCCCCTAATAATCTATAAATTCTTCTCGATGTCCCTCTGATAATGCTTTAGCTTGCACATCATCTCACCAAACTGATAGTTAATGGTTTTTTTGAAGTTTATATCTTCTAGGTATTTTATAGGCCATAATCTCTCTTGAGGAGTGATATTTATATAATTATTTATAAAAATATTCTGGAAAAAATGATCTTTAAAATAGGAAAGCAGTGAAACGAGGCTTGTAGAGTAAGCCGAGCATAGAAAACATTATCTGTATAATTCAGCTTCGGTTTGTTATATTCATCATAAGAAAACAAATGACCCACAACTATTGAAAAAAATGACAACTTAATTTTAAAATTTACACTACAGTAGAATATAAATTTATTGAATGAACCAAAACATAATGTTTGACAGATTTATCCAAATACAGAAAAATTCATGAAGATAGAATTAGGACTAGGAAAAGAATTAATCACATATATTAATCTGAAAAAAAATATTGAACAAACCACAATAATTAGGATAACCAAAATGTAAAGAACTAGAGTTTATAAAAAAAATCAAAACTATTATAAAGTGAAATCAATACACCTATCCAGATAAGTTGAAGAAGAACGAAGATCTATATCCTACCCACAACTAGGAAAATCAAAACCCAGACCTTGATCGTGACCCACTCAGACCAAGCTTGCTGGCTGTCGGTCTTCATTTTGGATGAAGTTGCACCCACAGCTAAACCATGAAATCCACATCATCTGCACCTCAACTCAACCAAACCTTGAAAACATCACACAAACCTGAGGCTGAGAATCATCTGCTCAAGATCCTCTTGGGTTACATGACCTTTGACCCGGATGTCCCTTGAAGAACCCCGTGACGGTGAACCCACTAAAACCCTCAATGTACCACTTGACTCTCCCTCTCTCCCTCTTTGCATCACGACATCCCAACCTATGGAACCCCAAACCCCTTTACGAGATTCTATCAATTTTTTTTCATTTAATAATATATAACTATTATTATTATATCAATATTATTATCATATCTTTTAAAAAGTAAAAAGTTTATATAAAACTAATAATATATTAAAATTATCTTATTAATACTTTAAAAAGATAAAAGTTATTATTATTGAATTCTTCTATAGAACATATTTATATATATTTTATATTATATAATTAAAATTTTAATAATTTAAATATACATTAACTTGAAAATCAAAATAATAATTATCTTAATCTGTAAAAAATATTTTCCATTTATAATATTTAGAAATGTTCATATTATATAATTTGAAGTAAAAATAATTTTTATTAAAACATAATTATAATAGAAAACTATAATACCATCTTATACCTTTATACCATATAGTATTATGATATAATAGAATTTGATGTCAAATAGTTATGAAATACTTCTTTAATAAACATAAAATACTTATTAGAATGTTAATAACCTTATAATTTTAATATATACCATCAATGATTGTAACTTTAAAGCATTTAAATAGTATTTGAAATACTTATGTTTTGAAACCACACTATGTTTTTTAATAAAAAGAATATGATTTTTAATTTAAAACCATGATACATAAAATATCTAGAACACGCCAAAATACTTGAAATGTTTAACGAAATTGTATGGGATTTAGAAAAAAGAAAACCTATACAATATATCATAAAGTTTTATCTTAAATTATTTTGGTTTAATAAGATAATAATAGTCACTTCATTTTAAACTCCAACGACCATAAAGGAAAATAACATCCATCAGTATTTTTAATGGTCAAGAAGATCCTTATATATACGTGTTCAATATATTTCATATATTTAAATTGGTTTGGATTACAAATATTGTTCTCTATATTGCTGTTATGCTTAGTAATTGTTCCATTATTATAGGAATTTTATTGTTTTCTACATCCAGTCCAAGGGATAAGGGCTACCTACTTGGTCTCATTATGGTTCTAAGAGGTATCCCAGTCGAACTTCTTGGATTTTTCATTAGTTTACTAGGCTAGCTATTATAGAGACCCACACTTGATGTACATATGCATTAAATTACTTTTGCAGAATACTCTATACATGACAAAAACAGATTCCCAATGACCGTAATAGTTTAGTGTATTTGGAAACCCATAACATAATCTTCTAATCATGGTGAAAGATCTTCAACAGCTCCCATAAATATCTTCCCTTTTTTTTCTTACCTAAAACCTTTATTTATATATTGGGGAAAAACATAAAAAGGGTGAGCTCAAATGCTCAATAAGGGTATGCATGGAGAAAATAAAACAAACCATATACATTTGAACATAAAAACATGAACATGAAGTTTAAACATCAAGTTCTTGAGTTGTGAAATATATCTTGGAAGTATGTAAGGAATAGATCATAAAAGAACATTAATCATGAAAAAATATCATGGAAATATAACATGTAATTGTGGAAACCTTTAAGAACTTGTTATAATTTCCATAGTAGCCAAGACATTGCTGCCAAGACCATCATAGTGGACAAAGTCCATTACTGAATCGGGTTTACTTGACATTCTAGACCTGTATTACTGAACCAAATTCACTTGCCATTCCAGCCATGCCTATCTCGTGAGATTTAAATCTTTACCCAATTAATTGGAGGGATATATAGGTCCCATCCATCTCATAATGAAATCATTCTTTCGTGTGCCACAAAATTTCCAGAAATCATTCATCATAACCCAAAGAATAATATGGGTTTCATAAACACCATCCCATCATAATGTAATCCATATGAAATAAATGGATATCATTTCATCATAAGAAAAATGAAAACATGTAAATAATTGAACATCATACTTGAAATATAAACATATTATATGATTTCTTCTTCAATGGAAAATGGTTTTGATAAGACACTTGAAATGAATTATTGCGGAAAATATCCTTCTTCATAATCATTTTATTTTCACAAAATTCCATTCACTATTAAAAGAAATAAATTTTGTTGAAAATAATCATGAAATATTGTAGAGGAATCTTCATGAAAATTAGGCGTTATGAAACCGTAAAAATACGTTCATGCCATATAAGTTAAAAAAACATTCTCCTCGTACTTTTGCCAAAAAGTCAAAAAGTTCCTCGTATGGTAAACAAAAGAAAGATTACTTCCATAGCACAATGTAAAAGTCAAAGTGTGGTAAAAATGAAATTAAAAATACATGGAATAATATTTGAAACTTTATAAAAAACTTTTATGGTCATGGATGAAAAATATAACCCTAGTAAATACTTATGTATAAGCAATCTCGGATAAAAATGTGATTGAAAAATTTTCCCTTACCTTATGTCCAATTTCTTCAGTATCTGTCTGAGACTCCTGTATAGTGGGTTTAAAGATATTATTAACTTGTAAAATAACCATAATAATATTTATGATATCATATATGATTCACTTATGACTTTATATTACCTGTTCTTTTGTACATTCCATGTTAAAGCAACGTTTTGGGTAAATTCGTTTCATTTATCGTACGTGTTTCGACTTGTTGTTGTTGATATTATTACTTACATACTGATTTAAATAATTCCATACTGTAAAAAATTATTTATATGTAATATATATTCAGCATATAAATATATATGATAGATCAATAAATGGAATGAAATGCACCGTTCATGGACATGGTTGGTCGTACGTACACATGAACACTGTTTTCATTTCCTAATTGAATTGAATGGAATTAAGTAAATGAAAAATATATGTACATAAATCCAGTATCATTATAATCTAATATATTTGATGATTATTTATTATATATTCTTTATAACCATACTTGAATGGTTAATCATGGAAAATGAATCTCATCACGCTCGTGGAGACGGTAGTCCGTACGTATGCACGAGTGACAATATCAATCTTTTGATATTAAAACCATAAATAATTGGATAGTATATCATATATAAATAATCATAATAATTCTATATTTATTATTTATATCATTTACACTCATTATTATACCCATACAAATGATGAAATGTTTGAATAACAAACTACACCACGATGTGGAGACGGTAAGCTGCACGTACGCACGTGTGGTGACTTTTTCATCTATAGGATGGATAAAATAAATAATATGGTTTTAAAATTTTTATAATAACATCACAGTATAGAGAAGTTACTGGAGTTATTTTTTTATAATGGAAAAAACAAAGAAGGAGGAAGTGGAAGAAGAAAGGAACTTGAAATATGTCGTGAGATATTTACCTCTTCTTCGAGTTCAACCTTTTGATTTGACCAAAAGGGATCCCTAGGTTGGCTTTATGACAAATGTAAGGCCTCTAGGATGAAGGGATGATAGTTTAGAGGGTATTTGGGAAGAGTTTGGCCGAGAAAAATGGCTTTGGAGGTGTGAATTAGAGAGAAGGGGGAGTGCCCTTTTATAAGAGGGGTGAGGAGGAAAAACTTAAAATATTATTTTTCAATAAAATAATATTCGGTTTATAATGGCTCCAAAGTGACTTATGATGAGGCTAGGGTGTGTATGGGTCGTAATAATCTCAACCAATAGATTTTAGACATGTTTAGGTTACCATTTTAACCTTATCATTTAGAGTTAACTCTAAGTTATATAATTTAACTTTTAACGTGTCTTTTTGTATTCTTACACTATATGGTTAATAAACTTACTATAAACTGAAAATAGAACCCCAATTAGTTCCTTAATGTAATATATGTTATTATATAAGTCTTTTGGCCGAACCTTATATTTCTAGGACCATTATATCAATTAATAATATAATTGTTTTTAAAAAACTCTTTTTTTGTCAATTTTGACACTATTTGGTATTTTGTTTTCTCTAAATTTATAAAAGCATTATTACTTCGAAACAAATTCATATACCCAACCCTAATATGTTATATTAACCTAGAAAATTAGTTTAATTAATAAAAAGTCTCAAATTATATTTATTTGGGTATTTATAATATCAATTATGTTAATATTTCATTAATAAGGTAATTACTACATAATCATTGTGTCATAAATAAATCAAATTATTTAATGTCTAAAAAATATAAATAAAATACCATTATGTAGGAAATCTTATGTATAACCATATATTAAAAATGTTTTAGTTATTAAACTTTGTTTTTTACTATTTTAACTCTTCTCAAAATAAAATAGTAATAAATGTCCTGATCTAATCCATGTGGACCTAACGGGTAATATTTTATTACTAAGGTTGTTTTTGGTCTAATTATACTTATCCATTAGAATTAGGACATGTGTTAGTGTAATTACCCGACCCTAGTTACCCAGAGTCGGTGCAATATTACATAACATTGGCATGATCATAAAAGATCAAGTCTCGGAAGACCGATTAGTTTAGTAGCCTTGGAATCACTAGATACATTCATAAAGTTTACATTACAACATAAAGTGAAAACTACAAAAACAATTGTCTCTATAGAGAACACTCATATCCCCTCATACTATCTTTGTAGGTTATTTATATAATACTTCTTCACATCCTGTGATACCTAAAACATAGAAAGGGGTGAGCTCAGATGCCCAGTAAGGATAACAATATAGCAGAAACTTTCATAAATATTCACAAACATTTAAGGAAATGTTTAACTACAACAAAAGCCTTTTAAACTTGAAATTTAGAATAATATGGGATAAATAAAATGAAATAATTCCATTTACATATTCAGAAGGATATTCTACTAGTCGAATAATCACATGAAATATTAATAACCACTTTCATAATGATGGAATGCATAATGCCAGACTATCATAACCACATAGTCAAGGCCTTGTGCCAAGACTAAAAATAACATTTTGTCAAGGCTTAGTTCCAAGACTCTAGTTTGTCTCATGAGACATACTGATGTATCGATGAGCTATAACAGGCTCCACCCGTCACTTATTATGTCCAATTCATTCCTCATATGAACAGGTTTAAACATAACATAAAAATTTGTATTAAAACTATCATAGGAAATGTCAATACTTTATTCATAAACCATGAATGGTAAAAAAAATAACACATCCAAAGTCAAACATATCACAAAACTTTCAATACATTATGTAAGTTTTGTATCATAATAAATCAACTTCAAATAAGCTTAAAATCAATCAATGGATCTTGACATAGATGAAATCAAAACTATTTGAGAGAAATATCTCTTTTTTTTGAAATCATTTAAAATACACATAATTATAAAAGAAAACATTTGCTTTGAAATTATTCTAATAAGATTGTAAGGGATGTTTCAACGATTTTATAATTGCAGAAAATAGCCGCACCCACCGTATAAGTTAAAAAAAGACACTCTTACCTTAATTATGTCGAAAATGTTAAAAGGACCTTGTTTGGAAAACAACAAAAATATTCCTTGATAAACTTATTATAAAAAGTAAACCAAGGGTATAAATGACTTTAACCCATATTCTATAATATATTAAGAATTATTTGAAATGCATTTTTAAGAAACATGGATGTGGATGACAAAGAGGTCCTAGTAGATAATTACATATAAACAACCTCGGATAATAAAGAGATTGTGAAATCAACCCTTACCTTGTACTTTTCCTTGGTTGAGGGTAGGTTAACCTCCTGTATAATGGTTAAATAATTGTTATTAAATTATACAAGAACCATATACATTAATATGATATCATATATGATCTTTTAACATTTATTTGTTAATAATATCTTAGTATTATCGTCGTTTTATGTGTTAACTTACTCGTTTTCTTTTATATGTTTTATTACATAAGCTATGTTTGTTATGGATATATTTTATATTATTCATATCCCGAATGATATCAATTCCTTAAAAATTATTTTTAATCATCAAATGAGAATTAGTCTTTAATGGATATGATGTGGAATGCATCTCATCGCGTTCATGGAGATGGTTGTCCGTACGTACGCATGAGCGACAATATCATTCTTTTGATATTAAAATAATATATAATTGGATGTTATATCATATATACATAATAATTATCATGTTATATTTATTATTTACTTAAATTACACATCATTATCATACCCATCCAAATAATAATGTTTTGAATAACAATTACACCACGACATGGAGACGGTAAGCCGTATGTACGCACGTATGGTTACATGTCATTCAAAGGATGGATAGGATACTGAATATGGTTATACCATATTTATAATAACATAAAATTATATATAAGATACTGGAGTTATTATTTTATAATGGAAATAAAAAAGAATGAATAAGTTGAAGAAGAAAGTAACTTGAAAGAGGATGGTGAAAACATTACCTCTTCTTCGGGTTCTTCCTTTTGATTTGATCCAAAGAGCTTCTTAGGTTGAATTTCTGATCAATCTATGGCCTCCAATTTGAATTGAGGGAAGTTGGGAGGATAGTTTGGAAGGTTTTGGCCGAGAAAAATGGCTTTGAAGGTGTGAATTAGTTAGAAGGGGGAGTTCCCTTTTATAAGAGGGGTGAGGGGCACCTTTGGAAAAGCTAGAAATATTATTTTTTAATAAATTCATATTCAGTTTCTAATGGATTAAAAGTGAATTATTTAATGTATTATGTGGGTATAGGTCAAAAAATGTAAACCAATAGGTTTTATACTAGTTTGGGTCACTTTATTAACCATATCTTTTAGTTTTAACTCTTAGTTAATTAGTTTGACATTTACCATGTCTCTTTGTATTTTTATATTATATGGTTAATAAAATTTCTATATACATCCATGAAACCCATAACTGGTCCATTAATTATACACCAATCATGATATAAGTACTTTCACTGAACCTTAGATTTTTAGGAATAGAATATGAATTAATAATATAATATTTGTTTTACAAACTCTTTTATGTCAATTTTGACACTATTTAATTATTGATTTTTGTTAAAGTCTTACCAAATTTATTAATTCGATCCAAATTAATTTAAGAAATACTACCATGTCATATTATCCTAGAAAATTAGTTTAATTCATAGAAATTCTCAAATTACATTCATTTGGATATTTATAATATCAATTATTTTAATATTTCAATAATTAGGTAATTACTTCACCACCATTGTGTCATAAATAAATTAACTTATTTAAGGTCTAAAAATTATAAATAAAATACCATTATGTAAGAAATCCTTTTATATTTATAATGAATATTTTCAATCAAATTTATCTTCTCTATAACCCTATATTAAAAATATTTTAGTAATTAAACTTTGATTTTAACTCTTTTAACTCTTCTTTGAATTAAATAATAATAAATGTCCTAAAATAAACCAATTGGAACTAAATGATAATATGTTATTCATAACGTTTTTTTGGTCGAGATACACTTGTCCAATAGTATTAGGACATATGTTAGGGTAATATTAATATCATTTTTACCCTTAATTACCCTATTTACTTTTAACCGTGGTAAATAAAAGTAAAAAGTTACTATTCACCAAAAATTATTTTCATCTCATTGAACCACATTTTACCTACTAATATCAACCGTGTCTCTCAGATTTTTGAAATTCCACTCACAGAAGCGGTAAAATTATGTTTTATGTGAATTTGCAAATTCTCCTAGGAGGTGGGTAAAAGACGGTGAAATGTTCTATAAGATTTTTATATATCTAAAATTATTATAAATTGACTCCAATTAATTACATTGAAATTATATAGGCATTATGTCTCTATTTTGACCTAAAATAAATTTAAGTAAAATAAATAATTATTTAATAAAAAATTTGGTTTTAAAATATAACTCAGTGTTCTTCACTATTCATAAAAAATTGAAAGTTTTCAGAAAAATACCAAAAATTCACCCTAAGCAAATTTTGATATTAAGAATCCCAAAATGAAGTCCATTTTGAAATATAAAATTTATAAAATTTCAAAAAGTGGGTATTACTATTCTTAACGGTTAGTTTGATTGGTTGTGGCGTGTTAGAACTCGTTGTTGCTTACAACACACGCTAATGTATTATTAAAAGAGAAGTGTACCATGGAAGCTTGGGGTGTTACATTCTCCCCTCCTTCAAATAATTTTGTCCTCAAAATTTCTAGAATACTGCCCCATGAAAACACTCAGGTGATTATTCATCATAAGTTCCTCGGGTTCCCATGTTTCCTCTTCCATTTTATGGTTTCTCCATATAACTTTTACCGGACGAGTTGTTTGGTATCTCATCACTTGTTTTCTCTTATCATGAATCTTGACAGGCTCTTCGCAATAAGACATATCAGTTTCCAGTTCTAATTCTTCATAGGTGAGTACATGTGTTGGTCTAGGCATGTATTTTCTCAATAGTGATATGTGGAACACATCGTGAACTTTGGTGAGACTTGGTGGCATTTCCAAATGGTAAGCTACAACGCCAATTTGTTCTAGAATTCCAAAAGGTCCGATGTATCTGGGACTCAATTTACCATTCTTACCGAAACATATAACACCATTCCATGGAGATACCTTCAAGAAAACAAGATCTTTGACCTGAAATTCAAAATCCTTCCTTCGGTAATCGGTATAGCTCTTCTGCCTACTTTGAGCTGCTTTGATGTGGGTTTGGATTACCATTACCTTCTCCATCGTTTCCACAACAAGTTCTGGGCCTAAAAGTTTCCTTTCACCAACATCATCCCAACTAGTTGGTGTGCGACAACACTTTCCATATAACGATTCATATGGTGCGATCTGAATACTTGAATGTAACGTATTGTTATAGGAAAATTCTACCATAGGTAAATTTTCATCCCACATACCATAAAAGTAAAGTGAGCAGGATCTCAATATGTCTTCTAAGGTTTGAATGGTTCATTCTGATTGTCCGTCTGTTTGAGGGTGGTAGGCAGTGGTCAAATGAATTTCAGTATCCAGGGCTTTCTTAAGACTTTTCTAGAATCTTGATGTAAAACGTGGATCATGATAAGAAACAATCGATATGGGTACTCCATGAAGTCTCACAACTTCATTAATATATTGTCTTGCTAGATGTTCATGTAGTAAATCCTCCCTTATAGCAAGAAAATGTGCTGACTTGGTAAGACGATCAACAATGACCCATATTGTATCATTCCTTCTAGGAGTCTTTGGTAGTCCCATGAAAACTTCCTTCGTGATATTATCCCATTTCCACTCTGGTATGGAAAGAGGTTGCGTGACTCCTCCAAGCTATTGCCTTCTAGCATTCACATGTTGACAAACCATACATCTTGACACAAAATCAGCAATCTCCCTCTTCATGTTCTCCCACAAAAAATGTTCCTTCAAATCTCTATACATTTTGGTGCTCCCAGGGTGTATAGAGAAATTTGAACTACGAGCATTGTCCAACAATTCCATTTTTAGAATAGGTATATCAGGAACACAAAGTCTCTTCCCAAATTTCAAAATTCAATCTTCATACAAAAAGTCACTCAATCTCCCATCATTCACAGATTTGATCTTCTTTTGAAACTCTTCATCATCAGTCTGAGAACTCTTTATCCTTTCTAGAAAATATGGTTTGGCAACCATTTGAAAAAGTATTGATGTTTCAATTTCCATGTTGATCCCTATATCCATTTTTACTAGATCCATGAAAATAGGATCCCATTAAACTATCATATTGTTCAAAAATCCATAATCATTTTACTCAAAGAATCTTCCACCTTATTTGACTTCCTTTGGTGGTAGTGTATCGTGCAATCATAATCCTTGAGTAATTCAAGCCATCTCCTTTGCCTCATGTTGAGTTCTTTCTGTGAGAAAATATACTTCAAACTCTTGTGATTGGTATATATCTCACATTTTTCCCATTAGAGATAATGTATCCATATCTTAAAAGAAAATATTACAACAGCTAACTCAAGATCATGAGTAGGATGGTTTTTCTCATGAATTTTTAGCTGTCGTGATGCATAGGTAATAACTCTATCATTCTGTATAAGGACACAACCAAGTCCTTTCTTCGATGCATCACTATAAATAACGAACCCATCATTCCCCGATGGTAGAGTCAATATAGGAGCATTAAGTAATCATCTCTTCAGTTCTTCAAAACATTCTTCACAATCTTTTTTTTTCAAACAAATTTAAGCCCTTTACGTGTGAGCTTCATTAATGGGTTAGCTAGTCGGAAAAAATTCAGGACGAAAAGTCGATAATTACCTGCTGAACCAATAAAACTGTGCACCTCAATTATACTCATAGGAGCTGGCCATTCATGGATTGCTCTTGTTTTAGAAGGATCAACAGAGATTCCATCCTTGGAGACAATATGGCCATGAAATGAAATCTCCTGAAGCCAGAATTCACACTTACTAAACTTCCCATATAATTCATGTCTTCTAAGATTCTTCAGGATAATGCGTAAGTGATTTTCATGATATTTTTAGCTTTTGGAATATACCAAGATATCATCAATAAATACCACCACAAAATCATCAAAATATTCCATGAAAAATCTATTCATTAGATCCATGAATACAGGGGGTTCATTAGTCAATCCAGAAGGCATCATTGTAAACTCATATTGCCTGTACCTAGTTCGAAATGCTGTCTTCAGAATGTATTCCTTCTTCACATAGAACTGATGGTATCTAGATCGAAGGTCAATTTTTGAAAAGTATTGAGCTCCATGTAGTTGGTCAAATAAATCAACAATGGGAGGTAGGTGATACTTATTCTTCATTGTTATAGAATTAATTTCCCTGTAGTCGATACATAACCTCATAGATCCATCTTTCTTCTTAATAAAAAGGACTTGGGATCCCCATTGAGAAACACTATGGAGAATAAATCCCTTATTATAAATTCCTCTAGTTGTTTCTTAAGTTCAACTAATTCCACAGTTTCCATTCTATAAGGGGTAATCGATATGGGCCTTGAACCAAAAATTAAGTCAATAGAAAACTCAATTTCTCATTTTGGAGGATGTCCAGGTAATTCTTCTGGAAACACATCAACATATTCTCTCACAATAGTCACTTCCTCTATATGAACAATACTTTCCTCACCCACAATTATTTCATTCTCTTCCTCCCAAATAATTGAATTTAGTTGAGCTACTCTGGGTGGATCTAGATAAGTATCAGGTGGTGACGATTCTACTCTAAAGATAAGGTGTTCTTTATCATCATCATCAAAAATCGCAACCTACTTATTCTTAAAATAAATATTCACATCATGGTATGCAAGCCAATCCATATCGAGGATTATATCAAATTCAATCATAGGTATGATGATGAGATCCGCAGATAAAGAACATTTATGTGCTCTAATGGGGAGCGATTCACAGAACGTTGTAGCAATGATACTTCCATTAGGGGTTTTAACTGATGACTCCCTTGTTAAATCAAATTGAAAATATCTAATTTTCTTATCAAAATGGGAAGATATGAAACAATGCGGTGGTCCAGAATCAAATAATGCATTTTCTAAACATGAGGAAACCATTAAATTACTTACCACAATGTCTTTCAGAGCTTCTACCTCAGCAGTAGTGATAGCATAAGCTTGGCCTTGATCCCTTGGCCTTTTCTGAAGTAAATTCCCCTGACACTTAATACATTCATTTTCATAATGTACCATCTCCCTGCAGATGTAGCATTGAACATCAGTAGCTTCTTTCTTCCCCTTGCAGTCACGAGCTTGGTGTCCTTTTTCACCACACTTGTAACAGACTCCCATTCCTTTCAAGCAAGTACTGAGTTGTTTTTTCCAACATTTAATACAGGATGGATATTGAACTTTTCCCTTATTCCCCTTATTTCCATTCCCAGAGTGATCAGTAGATCTCTTCTTCTCTTGATTTGCTTTAATGTTGTAAGACTTAGAGAATTCCTTTTCTATCTTGATAGCACATGAGACAATATCTTCGTACGATGAAATGGATTGTGAGACTAATGCTCGACGGAGAAATGGTTTTAACACATCAATGAAATGATCAATATTACTTCTTAGGTTACGTATATTATCTGCATCATACCTCACTAACCTTGTAAATTTATCCTCATACTTTTCAACATTCTCATCCTCCTTTTGTCTTAGACTCAGAAATTGCCTTTCTATATCTGCTCGATGGTCACGAGGAAAGTATTTTTCTAAGAAAATATCATTGAAATACCTCTATTCCATATTTGAAACTTCATCATATTCCTTTGTGTTTTTAATCAATGACCACCATTGGTTAGCATCTCCATTTAGGCGGTAAACTGCCATGATAACTTTTTCCCTTTCACTACTCCCCAAGGCATGGAATATTTCCTCTAAGGAATTTATCCATTGCTCCGCTAATAATGGATTTGTACTCCCATTGAATGTTGGTGTTTGTTTCCTCATGAAGCGATCTAACATTTATCCTCCACATTGTGGGTCGGGGTTCTCTATACAGGTAAGATTATTATTCATAACCTGAGTGAGTTATCCCAGTATAATGATAAGCTGATCAGCACCAGTTGTATCACCATCTCCACTATAATTATCTTGAGGAGGAGGGATATCACTACATGGAGTGCGTGCATTGATATGTGTCCCATTACTTCCACTAGGCACCATTTATAAACAATGGTATAAACTAGATCAGTTTTTGAATCAAAAAACATAAATCCAAACTTGTAAAATACTTAACATAAATTGAACAGTTTTTGGATATAATCCATAATCATAAAAAAATGTTTAGTTTGAGGAAGTATATACTCATAACCCTTTATAATGGTTTGTAAAGAAAATGAGAATTATCCTAAGTATATCCCCCAGGAGTGTCATAACCAAGAGTGCAGTATGGCCCATTGTCATGCACCAGTTCCCCTTAGAGTCTAGTTGAAAGCGGTGTTTTTAGGTTTTACCCCTAGGTACATCTGTGTCAGAGCCGCCTCTACCTGCTCGTATCCCGACGGGGGTGTATTTCTTGGAGAAATCACAAAATCTCTACAATACAAAACTTCTAGGATGTTCTTCTTCACTAATCCTCAAAGTCCATCTTAGATCTATGTGATCTAATGAGAGTTTATCTAAATCTAGCTTCCAAGGATTATACTAAACGTCCTCTGATACCAACTATAATGCCCCGTCCCCAGTTACCCAGAGTCAGTTCATTATTACATAACATTGGCATGATAATAAATGATCATGTCTTGAAAGACCGACTAGTTTAGTAGCCTTGGAATCACTAGATACATTCATAATGTTTACATTACAACAGAAAGTGAAAAACTACAGCAACAACTTGTCTCTATAGACCACACTCATATCCCCTCATACTATCCCTGTAGGTCATTCATAAAATACTTCTTCACATCCTGGGAAACATAAAACATAGAAAGGGGTGAGCTCAGATTCCCAGTAAGAATAAAAATATAGCGGAAACATTCATAAATAAGCACAAACATTTAAGGAAATGTATAACTAAAACAAAATCCTTTTAAACTTGAATGTTGGCATAATATGGAAGAAATAAAATGCAATAATTCCATTTACTTATTCACATAGATATTCTACTAGTCAAATAATCACATGCAATATCAATAACCACTTTCATAATGATGGAATGCATAATGCCAGAGTATCATAACCACATAGTCAAGGCCTTGTCCCAAGACTACAAATAAGATTTTGTCAAGGCCTTGTGCCAAGACACTAGTTTGTCTTATGAGACCCACAGATGCATCGAGGAGCTATAGTGGGATCAAACTGTCACTTATTAAGTCCAATGCATTCCTCATATGAACATGTTTAAACATAACATAAACATTCCTATTAAAACTATCATACGAAATGTCAATACTTTCTCCATAAACCATGAATGGTATTAAAATAACACATCCACCATCAAACATATCACAAAACATTCAATACAATATAGATGTTTTGTATCATAATAAATCAACTTCAAATAAGCTTAAAATCCATCAAAGGATGTTGACATATATGAAATGAAAACTATTTGAGAGAAATATCTCTCTTTTTTTTGAAATCATTTAAAAGAAAAATAATTATAAATGAAAAAATTTAATTTGAAAATATTATTATAAGCATGTAAGGGAATCTTCAACGATTTTATAATGGCAGAAAAGAGCCACACCCGCCGTATAAGTTAAAAAAATACATTCTTACCATAATTGTGTCGAAAAGGTTAAAATGAACTTATTTGGAAAACGACAGAAAGATTCATTTATAAACTTTTTATAAAAAGTCAAAAAAGGTTATAAATTACTTTAACCCATATTCTGTAAAATACTGAGAATGATTTGAAATACATTTTTAAGAAACATGGATGTAGATGATAAAGAGGTCCCACTAGATAATTACATATAAACAATCTCAGATAATGAAGAGATTGTGAAATCAACCCTTACCTTGTAATTTTCCTTGATTGAGGGTAGGTTAACCTTCTGTATAATGGTGAAGTAATTGTTATTAAATTATACAATAACCATATACGTTAATATGATATCATATATGATCTTTTAACATTGCTCTATTAATAATATCTTAGTATTATCGTCGTTTCGGGAGTTAACTTACTCGTTTTATTTTATATGTTTTATTACATAAGCTATTTTAGTTATGGATAGGTTGTATATTATTCATATAAATAATGATATCAAGTCCTTAAAAATTATTTTTAATCATCAAATGAGAATTAGTCTTGAATGGATACGATGGGGAATGAATGTCATCGTGTTCGTGGAGATGGTAGTCTGTACGTATGCACAAGCGACAATATCATTCTTTTTATATTAAAATAATATATAATTGGATGGTATGTCATATATATAGAATCATTATAATGTTATATTTATTATTTAATTCAATTACACATCATTATCATACCCATACAAAAAATAATGTTTTGAATAACAATTACACCACGACGTGGAGACGGTAAACCGTACGTACGCACATATGGTGACATGTCATTCAAAGGATGGGTAGGATACTGAATATGGTTGTACCATATTTATAATAACATCACAGTATATAGAAGATACTCGATTTATTATTTTAGAATGGAAATAACAAAGAAATATGAAGTTGAAGAAGAAAGGAACTTGAAGGTGTGTGGTGAAAACATTACCTCTTCTTCGGGTTCTTCCTTTTGAGTTGATCCAAAGGGCTCCTTAAGTTGGATTTATGATAAAACTAAGGACTCTAGGTTGAATTGAAGGAAGTTGGGGGGATATTTGGGAAGGTTTTTTCCATGCAAAATGTCTTTGATGGTGTGAATTAGTGAGAAGGGGAAGTGCCCTTTTATACGTGGGGTGAGGGGCACCTTTGGAATAGATAGAAATATTATTTTATAATTTATTCATATTCGGTTTATAATGGCTCCAAAGTGGATTATTTAAATTTTAAGGTATGGATAGGTCGAAAATCACTCAAAACATAGGTTTTAGATAGGTTTGGATCACTTAATTAACCTTATCATTTATTTTTAACTCTTAGTTAATTAGTTTGACACTTACCATGTCTCTTTGTAGTCTTATATTATATGGTTAATAAACTTACTATATACATCCAAGAGACCCCTAAGTGGTCCATTAATGATACCCCTATCATGATATAAGTACTTTGGCTGAACCTTATATTTTTAGGAATAGAATATGAATTAATAATATAATATTTGTTTTAAAAACTCTTTTTGTCAATTTTGACACTATTTAATAATTGATTTTTGTTAAAGTCATAAAAACTTTATTAATTAGAACAAAATTCATTTAATAAATTCTAACATGTCATATTATCCTAGAAAATTAGTTTAATTGATATAAAGCATCAAATTACATTTATTTGGCTATTTATAATATCAATTATTTTAATATTTCATTAATTAGGTAATTACTACATCACCATTGTGTCATAAATAAATTAACTTATATAATGTCTTAAAATTATAAATAAAATACGATTATGTTGGAAATCCTTTCATCTTTCTAATTAATATTTACAATAGAATTTATCTTATGTATAACCTTATATTAAAAATGTTTTAGAAATTAAACTTTGATTTTAACTCTTTTAACTCTTCTTTGAATTAAATAATAATAAATGTCCTAATCTAATCCAAGTGGACCTAAATGATAATATTGTATTCATAATTTTTTTTTGGTCGAGATACACTTGTCCAATAGAATTAGGACTTTTGTTATGGAAATATTAATATCATTTTTACCCTTAATTACGCTATTTACTTTTAACCGTGGTAAATAAAAGTTAAAAGTTACTATTCACCAAAAATTATTTTCAACTCATTGAACCACATTTTACTTACTGATATCAACCGTGTCTCTCAGAGTTTAGAAATTTCACTCACATAAGCGGTAAAATTATGTTTTATGTGAAATTGAAAATTCTCCTAGGAGGTGGGTAAAAGACAGTGAAAAGTTCTATAATTTTTTTTATATCTAAAATTATTATAAATTGACTCCAATGAATTATATTGAACTTATATAGGCATTAGGTTTCTATTCTGACCTAAATTTAATTTAAATAAAATAAATTATTATTTAATAAAAAATTTCATTTTAAACTATAACTCAGTGTTTTTCACTATTCATCAAAAATTGAAAGTTTTCAGAAAAATACCAAAAATTCACCCTAAGCTAATTTAGATATTCCGAATCCAAAAATGAAGTCCATTTTGAAAGTTAAAATTTATAAAATTTCAAAAAGTGGGTATTACTATTCATAACGGCTAGTTTGATTGGTTGTGGTGTCTTAGAACTCGAAGTTTCATACAACACACACTACTGTACTATTTAAAGAGAAGTGTACCGTGGAATCTTGGGGTGTTACAGTTAGCGTGATAATAATATCATTTTTACAATTAATTACCCTATATACTTTTAACTGTGGTAAACAAAATTTAAATGTTTCTATTTACCAAAAATTATTTTCATCTCATTGAACCAAATTTTACTTGCTGATATCAACCGTGTCTCTTGGATTTTTTAAATTCAACTCACATAAGCTGTAATATTATGTTTTATTTAAATTTGCAAATGCTCCTAGGAGGTGGTTAAAAGACGGTAAAAAGTTCAATAAAATTTTTATATTTCTAAAATTATTATTAAATGAATCCAATGAATTACATTGAACATATATAGGTATTATGTATCTTTTTTCACATAAAATAAATTTAAATAAAATAAATGATTATTTAAATAAAAATTGGTTATAACCAATAACTCAGTGTTTTCACAATTCAACAAAAATTGAATGTTTTTAGAAAAATACCAAAACATCACCCTAGGATAATTCCGATATTGAAAATCCAAAAATGAAGTCCATTTTGAATGGTAAAATTTATAAAATTTCAAAAAGTTGGTATTACTATTCATAACGGCTAGTTTATATAATATTTTAACAACATATCATTGTTTAGTGAAACTCGGTATTGTGTACAATGCAAGCTATCGAGGAAGGTTTCTATTTCATGTAACGAAATCCAAGAATAGTGTTGCATATACTACATGATAATATGGTGTTGTGTATAGTGCAAGATAATCTTGGTGTATCGTACAACACAAGACATCAAAGAAATTAAAAATAACATTTCTCATAAAATCTCGGGGTGTTACATTATACCCACCTTAAAATGAATTTCGCCCTCAAAATTCGTCGAGGATATTAATGGATTACTACTTGAAAGTTTCATTCATAGAAATCCACATCATAAAAAAGAATACTAAAACTTTATTTAAAAAAATCATAATGGTTACCCAAACTAACTCATCAGTGGGTTTCCACATTAAAGAACATAGGTGAAAATATGGATATGGTAAAGAAATCTAACCATCATGTTCTGATGGAGAGTGGTAGAGAACATGGCTATGAAAAAGCCAAAAATCACAAAGCCAAAAATTTGTGGTGATCTACGGTACCATCTAGGACAATGTTTTTGGTTTTCAAGATCATTTCCCTAAAGTTGAAAAAAATTGGAATTAGAAGAAATAATTTATTAATTTTGGTACAATTTCACCATTATCCATTCATTGAACAATTTCCTCTTCACCTCATAAATAAATGAAGTTGAATTATTCATTCGTGAAGTGTTAGTAGATCATGCGATAAAATAATAGGTCATTCCATCTATATCAAACAAAAGGTTAGCATAAGTCTATGTATGGTGAGATTAATCATATATGGTTCCAAAAATGGACTTATACTTCATCCTTCATGCCACATAATAAAATAAAACTAATTTCTACTAAACAGGGACATCTTGTAGGCCAATGGTAGGCAATAAACTCCTTTCACACTTCTGTTTTGGGTTCGATTCCCGCATCCTTGTCCCACACGACGGGTTGTCACCCATCCTACGGGTTTTCCTTTTTCTAAAACTATAGTATTATAAAATTTCAGAAATGAAATAAAAAAGTTATATCCTTATGAAATACTATATGATGTATAAATTAATCCATTCCAACCTTTAGGCTTATTGAAAATACTTCTATCCGATTACTAGAAATGTCATCTATCGAGCATGTGAATTCCTCCATTTGTCCCCCATATATCATTTTATATATCTTGTTGTTGTCACATTCCAAACATGTGAATACCTTAATCATGTATTCTCTTAAAAAATGAATACCCTTTGAACTTTAGTGAAAACATGAATGCTGTCAAAAGTTAACTCCTTCCACATACAAAAATTCCTAAAATTATATATACTCAAACCATGATATCACTTTGTCCTTATATCAGTCATGAGCTCATTAATACTATCAAACATATTATTTTCTCCTTATCCCTTCATTATACCCATATCATCTTCTTTCCAAAAATATTTCAATCACTTTTCCTAGTTACCTGTACCATATAATTATTGAATAACACAACAAACCAATACATAAATATTCCAATATTACACGATACTATAAATGAGATTCCACAACACTATTTTGGAATCTAATTACATAAAATCTTAATAATTCCCCCACTTTGTTGTCATATTCAATAGCTCCAATAGTGATCGCATGTGACTTTCCTTTGTCCTTTGCTTTGAGAGGTTGTTGATGTCTATCATTATTAACCCTTGGATTAGGGCATTGGTTATCATAGTGCCCCATTTCCATGAACTTGAAGCGTTGAAGTGTTGTTGGAGCATTTTCTGTAGTCTTTTTTCTATTCACATAATTAGCTACCTTTTTCTCATTAATTTGACACTAAAATGCTTGATTACCTTCTTTTCAACACATAAAAAATTTTCTAGTCCCTTTAAGACCATCACCACCATGCTTCATTCCACAATTTGAGCATAACGAAACATTTTTGTTCTTTTTACCATAGTTTTGAGAATTTTCCTCGAACTCCATCTTTAATTTCTTGTCAAAACCATGATATGTATATGTTACACCAACTTCCAGTTCTACATTGATAGCACAATGCACAATTTCTTCATAGATACTAAAGTATCTTATAGTTAATTCCCTTCGAATACTTGGTTTTAAGCCACTGAATAATTGATCAACATTACATTCAGGTTGGATGATAAAGCCAGATGCATAACTTTCATGCCTTGTAAAATTCACCTTAAATATACCAATAGATTCATCATCCTTTTTCTTATGCTCAAGGAAATCGTTTTCCATCTTTTTTCGAAGAATACGAGGGAAGTACTTGTTGAAAAACAAGTTCCTGAACTCGTCCCATTCCATGGATTAAATTTCATCTTGTGGCCTTGTATTTTTAACTAGAGTCCACCACTGGTCTTCTTCACTTTCTAACCGGTAAACAACCAAAATGAAATTTTTCATGCTCTAAACAACAAAGTATCGAAAATATATTTTCAATGGTATTAATCCATTGTTCAACAACAAGTGGATCAGAAGACCCACCGAAATAAGGTGGGTGTTTCCTCATGAAAGACTCAATAGAATATCGTTCCTTTCTCTGCTCATTTAGAAGTCCATAATGATTCCTATCTTGTGTAAGTATAGGAATAATATTTTTCACTCCATCTCCAATGAAATTGGGTTGTTTAGGAGGAAAATCATTACATTTTCCATTACATTGATCAACATGGTTCCATTGGGTTCTAGCCATTGTCTAAAACCCAAAAAGAATAGTGTGAGAGGCAAAAATACTGATAGGAA
Organism: Viscum album; assembly: GCA_963277665.1. Lineage (NCBI taxonomy): Eukaryota > Viridiplantae > Streptophyta > Magnoliopsida > Santalales > Viscaceae > Viscum > Viscum album. The sequence continues at coordinate 195,616,176 of OY728135.1, read as the reverse complement.
AACAATATAATAATGGGGGAGTACCTTCAATATATTAGATATTAGGTTTAATTACAAGATAATTTCCATAATTCTAGGACTATAACCTATACTTATACATTACCATAGAGACATCCCTAGACATACATTATAAATATCTCTAAGGATTTCACTAAAGTTTTCACATTCTAGTTTCCAAAGGTTAACTAAACCTTCGCTCTAATACCAACTGTAGAGACCCACACTTGACGTACATATATATTACATTACTTTTGAGGAATACTTAATACATGAAAAAAATAGATGTCTAAATACCACAATAGTTTAATATCTTTGGAAACTCGGAACATAATCTTCTAATCATGGTGAAAGATCTTCAACATCTCCCATAAAGATCTTCCATTTTTTTCTTACCTAAAACCTTTCATTATATCCTGGGTAAAAAACATAAAACGAGTTAGATAAAATGCTCAGTAATAGTAAGCATGGAGAAAAAAAAACAAACCAAATACATTTGAACATAAGAACATGAACATAAAGTTTAAACATCAAGATCATGAGTTGTAAAATAAATCTTGGAAGTACGTAAGGCATAAATCATAAATGAACAATAATCATGAAAAAATAGAATGGAAATATAACATGTAATTGTGGAAACTATTAATGACATGTTATGATTTCCATAGTAGCCAAGGCATTGGTGCCAATACCATTATAGTAGACAAAGTCCATTACTGAACCGAGTTTACTTGTCATTCCAGCACTGTATTACTGAACCAGATTCACTTGGCATTCCAGCCCTGTCTATCTCATGAGATATAAATCTTTACCCAATGCATTTGAGGTATATATAGGTCTCACCTATATCATAATGAAATCATTCTTTCTTGTGCCACAAAATAAACATAAATCATTCATCATAACTCAAAGAATAATATGGGTTTCATAAACACCATCCCATCATAACATAATCCATATAAAATAAATGGATATGATTTCATCATAAGAAAAATGAAACCATGTAAATAATGGAGAAATTATATTTGAAATATAAACATATTAAATGATGTCATATTATATAGAAATTGGTTTTGATAAAACACTTGAAAAAATTTCTTAAGGAAAATATCCTTTCTTTTTCAAAATCATTTTCTATTCACAAAATTCCATTCACTGTTGAAAGAAAATTATTTTGTTTAAAATAATAATGAAATATTGTAGATGAATCTTTAGGAAAATTAGGCATTATGGAACCGTAAAAATCCGTTCATGCTGTATAAGTTAAAAAAAACATACTCCTTGTACTTTTGCCGAAAAAGTCAAAACGTTCCTCGTATGGTAAACAAAAGAAAGATTTCTTTCATAACACGATGTAAAATTCAAAGAGGGGTAAAAATGAAATTTAAAATACATGTATTAATATTAAACACTTTATGAAAAACATTTTATTGGCATGGATGAGAAATATAACGCCAATGAATACCTACGTATAAGCAATCTCAGATAAAAATGAGATTGCAAATTTATCCCTTACCTTATGTCCAATTTCTTCAGTATGTGTCTGAGACTCTTGTATAATGGATTTAAAAATATTATTAACTTTTAAAATAACCATAATAATATTTATGATATCATATATGATTCACTTATGACTTTGTATTACCCGTTATTTTTTAAATTCCATGTTAAAGCAGCGTTTTGGGTAAAATCATTTCATTTATAGTACGTGTTTCGACTTATTGTTCTGGATATTATTTCTTATATACTAATTTAATTTATTCTAGATTTTAAAAAATGATTTATATATAATATATATTATATATCGATAAATGGAATGAAATACACCGTTCATGGAGACGGTTGGCCATAAGTACGCATGAACGCTGTTTTCATTTCCTTGTTGAATTGAATAGAATTAAGTAAATGAAACATACATATACATAAATCCATTATCATTATTATGTAATATCTTTCATGATTATTTAATATATATACTTTATAACCATACTTTAATGGTTAATCTTGGAAAATGAATCTCATCGTGTTTGTGGAGACGGTAGGCCGTACGTACACATGAGCGATAATATCATTCTTTTGATATTAAAATCATATATAATAGGATGATATATCATAAATAAAAAATAATAATAATTTTATAATTATTATTTATATAATTTTTACTCATTATTATACCCATCCAAATGATTAAATGTTTGAGTAACAAACTACACCACGACGTGGAGATGGTAAGCCGTACGTACGCACGTGTGGTGACTTTCTCATTCATGGGATGGATAAAATAACTAATATGGTTGTAAAATTTTTATAATAACATCATTTTATATAGAAGATACTGTATTTATTATTTTATAATAGAAAAAACAATGAAGGATGATGTGGAAGAGTAAAGGAAATTGAAATAGGTGGTGAGATATTTACCTCTTCTTCGGGGTTTTCCATTTGATTTAATCAAAAGGGATCCTTAAGTAGGCTTTATGACTAAATTAAGGCCTCTAGGATGAAGGTAGGACATTTTACAGGGTATTTGGGCAGGGTTTGGCTGAGAAATATTTCTTTGGAGGTGTGAATTAGAGATAAGGGGGTGTGCCCTTTTAGAAGAGGGGTGAGGGGCACCTTAGAAAAAACATAAAATATCATTTTATTATAAATTCATATTCAGTTTATAATATCTTTAAAGTGACTTATTTCAAATATAGGTTGGGTATGTGTATCAATACTCTGAACCAATACGTTTTAGACAATTTTTGGTTACCATTTTAACCTTATCTTTTAGATTTAACTCTAAGTTAAATAATTTAACTTTTACCGTGTCTTCTTGAATTCTTTCACTATATGGTTAATAAACGTACTATAAACTACCAATCGAACCCCAATTGGTTCATTAATGTCATATATATTATAATATAAGTCTTTTGGAAAAACCGTAGATTTTTTGGACCATTATATCATTTAATAATATAATATCAGATTTAAAAACGCTTTTTTGTAAATTTTGATACTATTTGGTATTTTGTTTTTTCTAAATTCATCAAAGCATTATTACTTATAATAAAATTCATATAAACAACCCTAATATGTAATATTGACCTATAAAAGTAGTTTAATTAATGAAAAGTCTCAAATTATATTTATTTGGGTATTTATAATATCAATTATGTAAATATTTCATTAATAAGGTAATTACTGCATCATCATTGTGTCATAAATAAACTAAATTATTTAATGTCTGAAAAATATAAATAAAATACCATTATGTAGGAAATAATTTTATCTTTCTAATTAATATTTATTTTCGAATTTATCTTATGTATAGGCCTATATTAAAAGTGTTTTAGTTATTAATCTTTGATTTTATCTATTTTAACTCTTCTCTAAATAAAATAATAATAAATGTCCTAATCTAATCCAAGTAAACCTAAGGGTTTTATTTTATTCCTAATGTTTTTTTGGTTGAATTAAACTTCTCTAATAGAATTAGGACATGTGTTAGGGTAAAAATAATATCATTTTTACCCTTAATTACCCTGTTGAGTTTTAACCGTGGTAAATAAAAGTTAAAAGTTACTATCCACCAAAAATTATTTTCATCTCATTGAACCACATTTTACTTTTTTATATCAACCGTGTATCTCTGATTTTTGAAATTCAACTCACAGAAGTGGTAAAATTAAGTTCTATGTAAATTTTTAAATGCTCCTAGGAGGTGGTTAAAAGACGGAAAAAAGTTCAATAAAATTTTTATATATCAAAAATTATTATAAAATGACCCAAATGAATTACATTGAACTTATATGGGTTTTATGTATCTATTTTCACCTAAAAATAATTTAAATAAAATAAATGATTATTTAAACAAAAATTCTGTTTTAACTAATAACTCAGAGTTTTCACTATTTATCAAAAATTGAATGTTTTCAGAAAAATACCAAAAATTCACCCTAGGCTAATTTCAATATTCTGAATCAAAAAATGAAGTCCATTTTGAAAGATAAAATTTATATAATTTAAAAAAGTGGTTATTACTATTCATAACAGCTAGTTTATATAATATTTTAATAACATAACGTTGTTTAGTGAAACTCGGTATTGCGTACAACACAAGCTATCGATGAAGGTTTTTCTTGCATGTAACACAAGCCATGAATAGTGTTGTGTATACTACAAGCTAATAAGGTGTTGCATACAACATAAGATAATCTTGACGTAGCGTACAACACAAGACATTAAAGAAATTAAAAATAATATTTCTCATAAAATCTCGGGGTGTTACAACTATGGTCTTTGGGATTAGTTGTAATGTAATTGTTTATGTGTCTAATTGAATAAAAAATGTCTTGTTTTTATTTTCAATCATTATTTTTCGTATTAAAACAATTAAAACAATTAAAATATTATTATCACACATCAAATATGTTTGGGATATCACATAATACATCAACCTCCAAAACCTCAATAGTAAATCCAAAATTAAACTTAATCAATTTCATAAATAGTTAACCTTAAGACTCATCATAAATTTGACTGACCAAATTTGAAGTCCAAAAATTTTAATGGAAGGTCACTCAATCAACATTATATTCCATAGAAAATATAAAATTTTCTTAATGAAACATTTAAAATATGTTAATACATTAATCATAATTAAAAATTAATTAAAAGATGTATTATTCTGAAAATAAAATCATAGGTTGCCAAATATATTCCATAAATCCAAATGGGGAATAAACCCTAGAAAACATAACATAAAACTTTAAATCACTAACCAATTTCAGGGTAACCAATATTATCCTATATAGATATATTTATCATTATTATGTCAAGATCAACCATATATTAAGGGTTATTCTCCCATGATCATGTTTTTTCCAAAAATACCATCTTTCCACTACATCACTTTTTTTGTTTATTTATACAAATTTACATATGTCTTCAAATCCTTATAGAAAAAATGCTATAGTAAAATATTTATACTTTTTTTATTATTATCATTGATAAAATAATCCTTGAATATATGTATACAAGAATTTTAATCATTCCACTTCAGATGTAGAAATAGTATAAGCTTGACTGTTATCCATTAGCTTCTTCAATGGTATATTACCTTGATGCTTAGGTAGTTATTTTTCATAGAACTTGATTTTATTATAGAAAAAAATAAACATAAAAGGTTTATTTCTTACCATTTATATAATGATAATAGTTTCCTTTATATCAAAAATCATAGAAAACTCACATTCACTTCAAGATAGTACTTGGGTATTTTATTCCTTAATTATCACATGGGAAAGAGCCTTCTTTCCCTTCTTCCATTTTCAACCTTTTCTATATCGTCATCTTTTTATCTTACCATACATAGAATCTAGATAAATTTTAGAATAATTTCTCAATATTGATATCTCATGATATTAGTTCCCCATATGATAATAATTATTTTGAAACTAGTTCCCTTCGAAGGATTAAAATAATCACATCAAAGAAATGATCATTCTTACTATTTGGAATATGTGCAATGATACAGTTCCAATTATTTCTATCAGTTTCCATTTCTAAAAAAAGGAATACACTTGATTATATTATAAAATTATGTATCATAATGTATAATCCCAAAACTAGGTATACACTTAGCATAAATTGAAAAACTTATGCATTGATAATCTAATAATCGTAAACATGATTTCATTGAAAAAATTTCAAATCCTAAAAAAAATTAAAATACATTATAATGGGTTGTAAAGAAAATGTGATTTATCCAAAGAATATACCCCAGTAATTTCAAACTTGGTGCTCAGTAAGGCTTGTTTTCATATACCAGGTAACACCGGAGTTAATCCCAATGCTCTGTTTTTGTATTTATTTTATCTATGTATATCTATGCCAGAACCATATCCAGTTGAAGTATCTAGACATGGATGTATTTCTATAGAAAACCATATAATATCTTCTTTACATAAAAAATTTTATTTTCATCTATACTTATCCTCAAAGTCTATCATTAGGTTATGTTCCATAATCATTGTGTTCTTTAATATAGTTCCTAAGGTTTCTATGAAACTTCCTCTAATACCTAATATAAAGACCCCGACCCTAGTAACATATATATAATTCCTTATTTATTATATTGGTACTAGATATAGGAATCATATACCAAATGACAGGATAGTTTTGTAGTCTTGGTAAACTAGATAAATACTTGAAATTCAACCTATAATTGAAAACATAAAATAAACAATGTGTTTTATTTGATAATGCATTATCCCCTTATCATATCCCAACATATCAATTACAAAACACTTGCTGCTATCTTGGGTAAAATAAAACATAAGAAAGGGGTGAGCTCAGATGTTCAATAAGGGTATGCGTACAAAACAATCTATCATAAATAATAAATATGGAAATGTAAATAAATTAAACACATTCCATTTCAATAGTAACATGAAAAAAATATGGAATGAATAAATAAAGATTTAATAAATCCAAATAAATAATCACATGAGATAAAAAATTATTCATAGATATAATAACTAATAGAAATATTATATTGACATTAATTACTTATCTTATAATGATTGAATTCATAATTCCAGACATTTGAAGCACACTGTCATGAAATATCACAAGATTGTTTTAAAATAAAAGGAAAACCCATATGATTTGGCCAACTTATTTGTCTCAGAAGACCTATTGATGCATCTAGGGGTTATCAATAACTAAGCACCACTCTACACACACTAAGTCCAATTCATTCCTCATATTAAATGGTAGAAACATAATAAAAAAATTCATATCAAAAATATAACTTATCAATTGATAATACTTACTCCAATCAAATAAAAATAATCATAAACCATTCATAGAAATATGGTGAATTTTAATAAAATTTTATATCCTCAATAAAAATGATCATAAACCATCAAATAAAATAATACGGATGATATCAATAGAAAATATCACCAATGGATAATAATTACAATGAAGTATTGATGTTATTGATCAATATAAATTCCAAAAAAAGTCATTAATTACATTCTTGAGCAAATTAACCTTTTCAGTTCGAATTCATTTTTTAGAAGAAAAAATTGCATAAAATTTTTGAAAAATATTTACATTGAAAATAACATTTTAATACTTTTGAAATTATATTTAAAACAGTGAGCAATCATGATAGAAGAAAATTCCATTCATTCTGTACACGTTAAAACACATATTCTGTTCAAATTTTCAGTAAAAATCAATGATGAATAATTTAATAAAAGAAAATAATATTAATTTAATTTTTTCTTAAAATTCAAAAATTAATATCAAATTCATTAATAAATCATTTGGATAATTTTTAAACAATTTGTCTTTTTTTTTGAAAACATCGTTTATGAAGAAAAATTATTTCTGTACGAAGTGGGAAATAAAGTCAGATTTCCTTAAAAAAATTCCCAATCATGTTAAGTACCAAAGAGATGGAAAATGGAACTATTACTTGGAAATTACATTATTAAATAGATGATATAGATGTATATTGGTTTTGAGGTAGAAATAAAAAATAATTCATCTATGGGAGATTTAAATAAAAAAAATATCAAATAGTGATGAGATTATAAAATAACCCTTACCAAATTATTATCTTTTGAACCATAAGCCCCATTAAGGAAGAAAATTTAAATACCATCATTAAAAATAAATTCATGATATAAAATATAAAAGTGTCAGTATATACACTATATAAAGGAATAAGTGGGGAATATGACCTATGTCTCATGGAAGTAAAAATGAGATAAAAAACCCTCTATTATTGAACAATACTCTTTTATTTCAGAAAATATATGATTCTATTATAACATTTTACCACATGTTTGTTAAAAATATTTTATTATTTTCATCATTTCAGGTGTTAATTGTCTTGTTTTCTAATGCATGTTTGTCATAAAGGTTTTGAATATTTTATGTTGGTTATATTTAAATCATAAAAATAATTATATTAATGTTATAAATATTATAATGTTTAATTATATACATTCTTATAACCATTCTTGAAAATTGGATATAGAAAATGAACCACTTATCATCATGAAGTTAATATGTCATTCATACATATGAGTGACAATATGACACCATTAAAGGGTTAAAGGGTATGGAAGTGTATGATATATTGACTTTATAGAATGCTATTATGACAAATATATGACAAATACTCACTAAATTTATCCTTATTCCATTCCATGTAAGGCGTAATAGAAAAAAGAATCACATCGGATTGTAAGGTGGTAGTCTACCGTACACTTGAGCATCACTATTGTATAATAAAAGGAATAGATAATTATAAGTTATATGTGATATTATAACTATATGAGTATAATCATATTATAAATATTATATATATATATATACATAAAATCAAAAATTATATTCAACTGGGAGAAGTGTTGATGGAAATAAATTACATCAATTCACAAGGTGGTAGTCCACCGTACACACGATTTAACAATTTTATTTACCAATTGATGAAAATGGAGATGGGTAAATATTATCCCATAAAAAAATTCATAGTATAGGAAAGATACTAGTTTTCTTATAATGTAAATTTTAATACATAACTTAATGTTTCAAAATAAGAAAGAAAAATAATGAGCATAGTAAAGACAATTACATTCATTTAGATAAAACTCTTTTGGATATCTTCTTAACAACTCAAGGGCTGGTATTCTAGTAAGATATTAATATCAATAATTTATATTAGTAATTTGGGAGGGATTGTTTAGGGTGTGGTGGAACCAAATGTCTTGAGATGTGTGAATAAGTGAGGGGAGTGAGTTCCCTTTTTATACTTGAGGAGGTGTGACATTTTTGTAAATCTTGAAAACTATTCAATAATTACAAAACTATCTCAACCCAAGTGGATAAAAATTGATAAATAAATGTGTGGATAATCAAATTTTCAAGAAAAAACAACTCAAAAAATCACATGTTTTTAACATGTTATTTATTTTCATTTTTGTTTACTTAATTTTACCATTTTTTAACAACAGTAATAAGTACAATTTTATTTACCAAAGTAATTTATCATTTAAAAATAAAATTAAAATGAGAAATTTTTGACAATTTATATTTACTAGTTATAAATATTAAATCTAATTTACCAAATAAAAATCTGATGCATGCTGAAAATTAATTTTAACACAACCATATGTAACATGAAAAATGTTGTTTTAACCATAACCACTTTAATGAATTTATTATTATTTTTAATAATTATTATAAAAAAATTAATCTACTTAATTATATTACATATATTTTTATTATTATTCCATATATGTAATCTATTTTTTTTAAAATCAATAAATCGAAGTGGTAGAATTAAATTTAAAATTAAATCCACAGAGGCATCAAAAAATGGTTTTCCAAAGAAAAACATTCAAAAGTTTAAAATGTTTTCATATCGGGATTAAAAATGAAATTTATATTAATGATATATATTAGTTAATTTTTAATATATTTCAAAAAAATTTAATTTTAATAAAAATTAATTATAATATGAATTTCTTGATAATTTATATGAAAAGGCAGTTTTCAATAAAAATCAATCTTAATCATTATTTATCACAAAATTAATCTCTTTAGAAAATTATAAAAAAAACCCAAAGATAATTTTAACATTTATATTTAAAAAAGGATTTTTATTTTGTAACAAGACCCTAGACCTATGATTATGTGTATTATTTTTGTTATATAATTAATAATATACATTCATTTTATTTTTGTTACTTTGTAAGTAGTTTTTAAAGAAATTTGTTTTTAGATAATATTCAATTAAGAAATTTACATTTAAGAATTAATGAATTTTATAATTAAATAATATTTTATTAAAATATTATTACTAAATTAATTTTTATTAAATATTATTTATCATATAATTTTTATGATACAATTCCAATTTTTATTAAGGTTTGAAAGCAGTTTTTATCAAAACCCATGAATTTTCGATAAATGTCGGTTTTTACATTAAAAGAAAAAATTCACATATTTTGAAAATTATTTAGATAAAATGAATATTGTTTTTTGAATTAGGACATCAAAATTATGCAATGGATAATTTTTCATAATTTTCTTATAAATTCGAATTTTTGTGTAAAAATTAAACACCGATTAATTATATAATGTATTTTTTGACATCATAATGACTCAATAATGATTTAATAAAATAATATAAATGGTATGATCATCCAATATATGTCATAAAATTAAAATAATATTATTTTTGGTTTGTTTTATTTATTTTAAAAAGCATTAGTAAACCCTCCTGGAAATATAAAATATTGTAGATTTTTAAATTGACTTCCTTGAGAGTGTGACTCACCTCCAAATAAGCAAGTCTAATATTTTTAGAAGATCGTCCATTGGACTTATAAAATAATATTTTCCACTACCCTTTAGAAAAAACCATGGGGAAAAACCATTGGTTGGTTTGAGGTTTTGATTAGTTTAATGTGTAGTGGCCAAAACCTAAATAATAATGAATTCCCTCTCATTTCCTACATAAAACCACCCAAGCTCCCACTTCCTCTTCACTCAAATCCTTTGGAGATCGAACCACCCCTGACCTACTTTCTCTATAATCCTTCAAAGGTGACCCAATCTACCAAGATGTCATGACCCATCCCTTGGGGCCCGAGGCGTGACTACCCCAAGCCCACCTTCCATAGGCCAGGGGTTTGGAGACTTCCACTAGAAAGACATATGCCTAAAATGGGAAGGCATTCCATTTAAACCTGTAGAAACACATAGTCCCAAAACACAACAAGATTTAACCACCATGTAAAACAATAGTAGTAAAGGTTTTTACTATATGTATAGGGGCCGGAATACAAGCCCAAATGAATAGATACAACTACAACTGAAAACAGAAAACAGTTCTTGAGATCGTCCACCGCGGATCCTACCTATAGGGTAGGTACAACTCATATCCACATCTCTCCACGTCAACCATAACCTCTTTTCTCTATCAGGTCCTAGCTCCCTGAGTCTCACTCAAGGGTGACTATCGTCTGCACAAGACAAAACATGGTGCAGGCGAAGCTCATGCAGGGGTGAGTATAATGATACATAATTGGGACACTGAGAACCCCAAAGGTCTCTCAGAATTCTACAAAATAAAACCACAAATAATGATCTGAAATATAATGAATAAATAAAAATACTGAGCTAAAAACCTAGGTTTAACTAAAGTATAGAGGTATAGATGATTAGTTGTAAATCTTGATCATCTTATTCTATAAAGACACAAAACTAATGACCATATAGAGTCTCACCCACAGAGGATCGATAGGTACTACCCCCAAAAGAGCTACACATGACTCATCCCACCCATGATCGATAGGTACTAACCACTGCATGACCCACATATGATCTGAATCTCCCAACATCGATAGGTACTAACCCCCACAAGATCCAGACAGGATCGATAGGTGTTTATCCACAAAAGATCACTGGGAGTTGATCCAAATAGGATCACTAAGTGCTAATACACATAGGGTCTCTATATGCTGATCCACATATGGTCGCTATGTTATGATCCAAACAAGATCACTAGGTTCTAATCTACACATGATCGTTTGGTGCTGATCCACATAGGATTGCTAGATGCTGACCCACACATGATCGCTCAGTACTAAACACCATATGATCGATCTACAACCTCCATCTAACAACCAGCCACTGGATTCCTGCTCATAGTATAATTGATTCCAGGAGAAACCACTCTTCAAGCCATTGGTTCTTTTTCAACTGGCACGAAGTGCCATGAAGAAGATACCCAAATATCTATCATTTTAAAAAGGTTCCAACATAGCAGACAATGCATCAACTGGACACCCGATCTGTAAGTTACTGGCATTTTAGTGCCGAGGGCCTGGTTGGAATTAGTGTCGATCCAACCTGGCCATACTCAATTCAAAAATCTCGGGGACTATCTCAAAAGTACTGTCTTTCTACAAGGATCCTAGCACCAAGGATGGTCATCAAACGGATGTTTGGTTCTCAAGATACATCCTTTTGAGTGTATTAGGGACCGAGAGGCGTTCGGGTCCTGTCTGACCTAACCTGGTTCAGATCAACCAAACCTGATCTGGCCCGAACCAGCCGGGTTTGGCCCGGTTGGGTGGGGATGCATCAGTCTTGACCCCCTTGGACACAGACCGGCCTGGCCCACTCTAGCTAGGCTGGGTCACGACATCTTGGCCCACCGGCTAGTGCGACCTCCATGGGGGTCATGTGGTTCACCTCCCAAATGGCTCAAAGTGACATTTTTCTCTTCAAATGGTGGTACCTAGAGGCACTGCCTCATCACCAATGGGACACACAGGGAGAGGGTCCCCTCTTTCTCCATGGGATTGTAGTCGCGACCTATTCACCATAGCACGTGACGGCGCACTGCCTCCCTCCTCTATGGCCGACCGATAGCCAGCCGCCTATCCATCCACTATGATGCCACCTCCTTCAGCGGCCGGTGAGTTTCCACTACTGCTTTCTCTTCCCGATGTCAGCTGTCTCCTTCTCTTATTCAAACCACTGTGTCAGTTCCACGCTGATGGGACTTTTGTGGGCCATTAGGTGAGCTTCGGTGGTCGATTCTTCCTTCCAGAGGTGCCTACGGGCCTCCCGGGATGCCACTGTCTTTGTGTGCCTCCCGGTTTCCATTTTCCATCATGTTGGAAAAATTTTACCTCGAAGAATGCAACAGGAATAAAGCAGTAGAGGGTCTGACCATGTTCATTTGGCTCGCTCCCTCCACATTAGAATTATAACAAGAAGAATATTATCCAATTCATCAATGATAATCTTTAATAAATAAACCCATACCACCATTTTCATTGGAGATGTTGCGGTGGTGGAAGGAGAATACGCACTTGACGAAGCCACTGGCGTTATTCGTTCCCGATTCGATTCCTCCAACATTGCTGTCCCAGCATCCGTTCTTCAGTGGAATTCACCGCAAATACTCTAACATTAACCTAGAGGAATTAATTTGATCAGAAATCTATCCAAATGATCCCATTTGATAAAATCAAAAGGAAGCACCCGAAGGAGAGGTAATAATTTTACCACCTCTTTCAAATTTATTTTCATCTTCCACTACCTATTTATTTGCTGTTTCCATACCAAATTAATAAATCCAGTAACTTATACAAACTGTGATGTTATTATAAATAGTTTACAACCATATTCATTATTTTATCCATTGTATTAATGAAGATGTCACCATATGTGCATTCGTACGACTTACCGTCTCCACGCTATTGTGTAGTTTGTGATTTAACAATTTATTATTTGGATGAGTACAATAATAAGTACAACTAATTTAAATGATAAATATGACATGTTAATTATTTTTTATATATAATATACCATAAATAGAATGAAATTGTCACTCGTGCATATGTACAGCTTACCGACTCCACGACGAAATGAGATTTCATTCCCCAGCATAACCATTCAAGAATAATTTTCATCTGATGATTTAAAAATAATGTTTAAGAACATAATTCAAATATGTATATGAATCAAATACATCCTATCCATAACCAACATGACATAACAAAACATATAAAGGAAAACGAATCAGTTAACTTTTGAAGTAATGATATTACTAAAATATTATTAACAAACCAATATTTGAAGATCATATATCATATCATATTTATGTATGTAGTTCATGTAAAATTTAACAAAAAATATGTAAATATTATAAAAGAGGTTAACGTACCTTTGACCAAGGATATGTACAAAATAATTGTTAATTTTACAACCTATTTGTTATTCAAGTATGTTTATACGTGAGTATCTACTAGTACATCTTTATCATCCACATCCCTGTTTCATAAAAATGTATTTCAAAACATTGTTACTATTTCATATAATATGGTTTAATCTCATTTAAAAAATTATTTGAATTTTTATAAAATGTTTTGAAAATAATCTATCCGTCGATTTCCAAATAGGGTACATTATGACATTTTTGATGAATTAATGTAAGAATGTTTTTTAAAATATACGATGGGTGAAGATATTTTTCACTGTTATAACACCTTTGATTCTCCCATTACAAGACTATAATAAGATTTTAAAAATAATTTTTTTATAATTATGTTACTTTTAATTGATTTTAAAATAGAAATAAATATTTATCTAAAATAATTTTGATTTCATCTATGTCAAAATCCTTTGATGGATTTTACACTTGTTTGATGTTGATTTATTATGATACAATATTCCATATTTCATTGATGGTTTTTTGATAAGTTTGACTGTGGATGTGTTATTTAATATCACTCATGGTTTATGGTTAATGTATTAATATTTTGTATGAATTTTTTAATACAAATGATTATGTTATGTTTCAATCTTTTCTTATGAAGAATGAATTGGACTCAGTAAGTGACGGGTGGAGCCTGTTATAGCTCCATGATGCATCAGTAAGTCTCATGGGAGAAACTAGTGTCTTGTCATAAGGCCTTGATTTTTTTTTAATTTTTGTCTTTTCACGATGCCTTAACTATGTGGTTATGATGTCCGGTATTATACATTCACTCATTATGAAATTAGTTATTACATGTGATTGTTCACCTAGTAGAATATCCATGTGAATAAGTAAATGACATTATTGGATTTATCTTTGCTATATTATACTAAAGTTTATGTTTAAAAGTCTGTTGTTTTCATTGCACATATTTTCTTAAAAGTTTATAGCTTCCGCTAAATTATTTACCCTTAATGAGCATCTGAGCTCTCCCCTTTCTTATGTTTTATTATCCAAGGATCCAAGTGGTGTATTATGATTGATATGAAGGGTTAAGCTATTGGAATAATGGTGTTATCAAACGATTATTTATTCTATGTTATATTTTAGAAATTGTAATGTAAAATTCATGTATGTAATCTGTTTTCCAAGACTGCAAAACTGATCGGTCATTCAGGACTTGATTAATTGTAATCTTTCCAATGTATTAAAATAATGCACCAAGTCTGGGAAACTGGAATAGGGGTGTTACAGTTGGTATCAGTGGATGTTTAGTACAATCCTTGAAAACTAGATTTAGAAAAATTCTGATTAGTGAACATTACTCTAAGATAATCTTTGAGGATTATTATAGAAGAACTTCCTAGAATTTTGGTAATATAGATATTTTGTGAATTTTGCAAGTAATACATCCCTGTCTAGATACGAGTAGGTAGAGTCGGCTATAGAACAATTGAATCAAAGTTTAAAACATGAAAAAACTTCTTTGAGATAGACTCAAACGAGAAACTATGAACAATAATAGGCCTTGCTACACTCTTGGTTATGACACTCCCATGGGATATGATTAGGATAATTCACATTTTCTATACAAACCATTTTTAATTATTTATGAATAAATACTTCCTCAATGAAAACATTGTTTTTATGATTAGGGATTATATGCATAAATTTTGAATTTATGTTAGGTATTTTACTAGTTTGGAAATATGTATTTTGATTCATAAACTAATCAACTATATGACATTGTTTAGAAATGGAACATAGTGGAAAAAAGGGGAACTTTATCAACACATGTAATCCATGTAGGGATTTCTCTCCTAGTCAAGAAAATTAAAGTTGATCTTGTGATGTAATTGGTATTGAAAAACTTATAACCATACAAAGATAACTCACTTAGGTAAGAAATAATATCATTACTCGTATGGAGTACCCTGATCAACAATGTTGAGGATTAATGTTTGATCTATTCATGAGGAAAAACCACCAATATTAAAATGGAATACAAATCCATTTTTAGTTGAGAAATGAATAAGTTCCTTAGAGAAAATATTTTATGCTTTGGGGAGTAGCGAAAGAGACCAAGTTGTCATGGTAGTTTATCACCTCATAGGAGATGTAGATCATTGGTGGTCATTAATTCAAAACCCAAAGGAGGATGATGAAGTGGAAAATATGGAATGGAGGGAGTTTAAATAATTTTTCTTAGAAAAATACTTTCCTAATGAACATCAAGCAGATATAAAAAGATAATTTCTGATTATGAGGAAAATGGAGGATGAGAATTTAGAAAAATATGAGGATTAATTTATAAGTTTATAAAGGAATGATGCTGATTATATACGTAATGAAAGAAGTAATATTTATCCATTCTTGGATGGGTTAAAACTATTTAGTCTTCAATTAATAATATCACGATCCTTCTCATCATATGAAGATGCAGTTTCATGTACTATCAAGACAGAAAATGAATTCTCTAAGTCTTATGACATTAATGTAAAGAAATATAAGAAGATAACGGTGGAGTAAGATATAAAATAAGGGGAAAAGGAAAAGAAGTATTTTCCCTTATGTGATAATTGTGGGAAGAAACACCCTGATACTTGCCTAAAGAAAATAGAAGTTTGCTATAAATGTGGAGAAAAAGGTCACCAGGCTCGTGATTGAATGGGAATGAAGGAGGCTATTAATGATGAATGCTACAATTTTAGAGAAATATGAAATTATGAAAATGAATTTCCTAAGATCCAAGGAAACATTCCTCAGAAAAGGCCTAGGGAGCAAGGCCAAGCTTATGTTGTTACTATAGTTGAAGTGGAGTAAATAATGTATTTTTGTTTTTGGATTCGAGAATTATATTCTGGTTATAAGAATAATTTTATATATATAAGGATTGTACTATAGTACATTTTTTTCATTATGGTTTTAATATGATTAAGGTAATTATATTTTTAAAAACTTTACGTTGTTTGGGGAATCTGATGTTACATTTGATTTTGGAATTTAGAGACCTTTTTGAGAGATTTTGGATGCAATTATTTTGGATAAATATAACGGTTGGAATGGATGAAGTTGGACATTGGATATTATTGTTTAATGTTAAAATATTTATTATGACTAATTTTGTATTGTTATATAAAGGACAACCCAGAGGTCTGGAGACAACTCAGAGGTCGGGTGACAACCCAATGGTCGAGCAAAAAAATGGAGGTCAGGTGACAACCCGTCGCGTCTGGCAAGGCAGCAAGACTTTAAACCCACAACCGAAGGGTGAAAAGGGTGAATCACCTACCATTGGACTACGTGATGTCCTAGTTTGTATAATGTAGTTTTTTATGGTCTGAAAAATGAATTATAAACTCATTTTTTTGGAACCCTAAAGGATTAGGATAAATGGATTATTTTTGAGTTCTATTATCTTTTGGAGTGAAAGATGAGTTTGTGGTAGAAATTAGTTAAAGGATGGAACTCTACTAGTATTATTATTATTATTTTATTCTATAATGAAATTAATTATTAAACTTTAGGGAAAGGATATTAGATCCAAAAATGTGTTATCTTAATACCTTATATTTTGTTGAACTGACGATATTTTAAATCATCATAGATTTATTTCTTTGAGCCCCTCAATTTTCCATTAAATTGTTTGTGATTGATGAACTCAATCAATCCATATAAATATCTACATTTTCCCTAAAATTATAATTTCCACCAATGTTCTCGTATTCTAAATCCTAATTCGGTGGTGACTTTTTCATTTACCTTTCCCTTTTATTAAGACTAAATTTTGTTAATCCTATTTCTGATGTGTTTTTTCCACATAGGTATTTTCTATTTTCTAACCTTTTATTTCTGAAGAACAATTTCAAATTGCAAGGATGCAATTTATTGAAGGAGGGAAGAATGTAACACCCAAATCTTCCACAATACGCATCTCTTTGAATAATACAATAGCGTGTAATGTTTACAATACCGAGTTGAAGCGTACCACGACCTATCAAACTAACTGTTTGAAAAGTGGTTATGAATATTAATAACCAAATTTTTAATTATATATATATCCCATATAATTTTCACATTAATATTTTGTGTTTCTTAGTTATAATATAAAGACAAATTCAATTTTTTAGATAAAAGATGTATTTTTAAAAAAATGTAGTTTTTTTGCCTTTTAAAAAAGAACCATTTATAAATCCATTATTTTATACTTTTATATATCAAATTTCATGAAATAAAATTCTTCTTTCGAATCAGGACATAAAAATTTAGTTTGGATAAATTTTTGGTATTTTTCTGATAACATTCATATTTTGAGGAATAATGAAAGATACTAAATTTTAATTGAAACCACTTTTTTTACACAAAATAATTTATATCATTAAATTATAAATTTGAATCATTTTGAATTATAATTAGATTATATTTTTATAATTTTATACAATTTTGGTCATTGGAAGTAATTTTACTTTTAAATTGGATGTAAACACATATCAATCTTTAGATAGTTTTTATTTCTCAAAAACCCGCTTTCATGTTTTGACAACATGAATTAATTTCAAATTAATTAATGCAACTTATATGTTTTTAAATTGGAATCATTTTTGGATTTGTATTATCAAAATTATCTTAGATTGAATTTTTGGTATTTTATGAATACATTCAAATTTTGATGAATAGTGAAAAATACTGCGTTATTGTTTAAAATCAACTTTTTATTTAATTAATTATTTATTTTATTTTATTTTATTTTAAGTCAAAAAATATACATAAAAAATTTATAATTTTAATTTTATTCATTGGATTCATTTCATAATAAAATTAGATGTATAAAAATTTATTGAAAATTTTAATGTCTTTTTCCCACCTTCTAGGCACATTTTCAAAATTGCATAAAACGTAATTTTATCATTTATGTGAATTGAATTTCAAAAATACGAGACACATGGATGAAATAATTATGAAAATTTTTGTTCAATAGGATGAAAATAATTTTTGGTGAACAATAACTTTTGAATTTTATTTACCATAGTTAAAAGTAATACGGGTAATTATAGGAAAAATGATATTATAATTACTTAACACAGTACTAATTATATTGGATAAATTTATTTCAACCAAAATCAACCTTAGTAATAAAATATTATCCTCTTCTATCCACTTGGTTTTTATTAGAACATTTATTATTAATTTTTTTAAAGAAGAGTTAAAATTGTTAAATTCAAATTTTCATAAATAAAAATTTATTATATCAGGTTTTACATAAGATAAATTAAAATATAAATATTCATTATAAATGTAAAAATATTTCATACATAATGGTATTTTTTTATAAATTTTTTATATTAAATAATTAAATTTATTTATGACACAATAATGATGTAGTAATTATCTTATTAATGAAAGATTAAAATAATTGATATTATAAATTTTCAAATAAATGTATATTTAATTTTCTGATGCATTAAAATAATTTTTTATTTTATTATGACATGTTAGGATTGATTTAATTTATTTTTTTCAAGATAATCAGGTTTTGTTGACTTTCACAAAAACCAAATACCATATAGTGTCAAAATTGATATAAATGAGTTTTCTTTACAACAAATACTATATTATTAATTGATATAATATTCATAAAAATATATGGTTCAGAAAAAAGACTCATATAATTATATATATTTCATTAATGAACCACTTGTGGTTCTCTTGGAATTTTATAGTATGTTTATTAACCATATAATATAAAATACAAGAAGATATTGTAAAAGTCAAACTATTTAACAAAGAGTTAAATCTAAATAGTAAGGTTAAAATGGGGACATAAACTTGTATAAAACCTATTTGTTGAGAGGATATTGACCCATCCCCACCGTTTTCTTGAAATAAATTATTTTGGAGGAATTCTAAACTAAATATGATGGTATAATAAATTAATATTTCAAGCTTTTCTTAAATTGACCCTCACCTCTCTTATAAAAGGGTAATTCCCCTTAGCTCAAAATCACACCTCGAAATCCATTTGTCTTGGACAATACCTGCTCATATATCCTCCCAAATACCCTCAAATCAACTTATAGGCCTTGCTGTTATTAAAAATCCAACCTAAAAATCACTTTTGATCAAATCAAAAGGAAGCACCTAAAGAATAGGTAATATTTTTACCACATCTTTCAATGTTCTTTTCTTCTTCCACTTCCTCTTTCTTTCTTGTTTACATACCAAAATAATAAATCTATAAAATTAAAAATACCATGATGTTATTATAAATATATTACAACCATATTCATTATTCTATCCATCTTATGAATGATAACGTCACCATATGTGCGTACGTATGGCTTACCGTCTCCACGTCGTGGTGTAGATTGTTATTCAACAGTTCATTATTTGGATGGGCATAATAATAAGTATAATTGATGTAAGTAATAAATAAAAAATGTTAATGATTATGTATATATAATATACCATCCAATTTGATACAATTTCACCATCAATAGAATGAAATTGTCTCTCATGCGTAATTACAGCTTAATGTCTCCATGATGCGATGAGATTTCATTCCCCATTATAACCATTGAAGAATAATTTAAATTTTATGATTTAAAAATAATGTTTAAGTACATAATATAATTATGTATATGAATCAAATACATCATATCCATAAAAAACATGACTTATGTAACTAAATATATAATGAAAAACGAATCAGTTAACACCTAAAACAATGATACTACTGAAATATTATTAATAGAGCAATATTATAAGATCATATATGATATCATATTTATGTATGTTGTTTTTTTAGAATTTAATAACTATGATTTAACTATTATAGAAGAGGTTAACACACCATTAACCAAGAAAAGTACACGCTAATGGTTACTTTTACAATCTCTTTATTATCCAAGGTTGTTTATATGTGAGTATCTACTTGGACCTTTTTATCATCCACATCCATGTTTCTTAAAAATGTATTTCAATTTTTTTTAATATTTCCTATAATATGGGTTAAATTCATTTATACCCTTGTTTGGATTTTTATAATTTTTTTTGAAAAGAATCTATCCGTCATTTCCCAAACAAGGTACTTTATGACCATTTCCATGAATTAAGGTAAGAATGTTTTTAAACTTATACTGTGGGTGTGACTAGTTTCCACCGTTATAACACATTATATGCTTCTCTTACAATATTATAAAAACATTTTCAAAATAAAATTTTTCCTTTATAATTATGTGACTTTTAAATGATTTCAAAATAGAAAGAGATATTTCTCTTAAATAGTTTTTATTTAATCTATGTAAACAACATTTGATGGATTTTAATGTTGTTTGAAGTTTATTTATTATGACACAATCTACATATAGTATTGAAGGTTCTTTGATATTTTTGACAATGGATGTTTTATATAATAACATTCATGTTTAATTGATAATGTTTTAACATTTCATATGATAGATTTAATACGAATTTTTATGTTGTGATTCAACCTTTTCATATGAGGAATGCATTGGACTTAATAAGTGACGGGTGGAGCCCACTATAGCTCCTCGATGCAGTGATAGGTCTCATAAGACAAACTAGTGTCTTTGAATAAGGCCTTGACAAAGTTTTTTTTTATTCTTGGAACAAGGCCTCGACTATGTGGTTATGATGTCCGATATTACATGTGATTATTCGAATAGTAGAATATCCATGTGAATAAGTAAATGGAATTATTTGATTTATAATTTTCATATTTATGGTAATGTTTTTGTTTAAAAGGATTTTGTTTTTATTACATATATTTCAGTAAAATATTTTAGCTTTAGCTAAATTATTTACCCTTACTAAGCATCTGAGCTCACTCTTTTCTTATGTTTTATTTTCCCCATATTCCAAGATGTGTATTATGATTGATATACAGGGTTATGATAAGGGAATAATGGAATTATCAATGGATTATTTATAATGTGTTATATGTTATAAATTTTTATGTAATGTTCATTTATGTAATATATTTTCCAAGATATCTAAATTGATCAGTCTTTTAGGACTTGATTCCATGTAATTAGGCCAATTTATTAAAATAATGCACTGACTATGGGTAACTGGGGGTGGGGCATTACATTGTATATGCTTAACATGAAAAGGAACATGATGACCGATCATCTCAATACAACCTTTATAAATATATAATCCAACTGATCTTTTATGCATATCTTTATTTGAATAGAAATATTTTTTGACATGCCATTTATTAAAAATATATCAACTTTTGCATGTTTTTATTCACCTTAGTATACTATATTGTAGGAAAAATAACATGTTGATTTATTTTTATAAAATAGGTATAATAAAAAATATGGTGAGAAACCCAAATGATTTAAGAAAATACATAACCATAGGGATAATAAATATAAAAAATTATATATATTATCTAACAATAAAAATATTTTTTATTTCTTCGATAAACACTAAGAACATTTTATAAAAATTCATTTAACAAATTTAGTCATTATATATATTATCAGTAATAAAACCATATAATGTTGTATATATATTATTTATAATTAATATATCTAGTGGTCTATTTTTTTGTATATATATATTATAGAAAAATTAAATTAATATATATATAATATTAAAAATATTATATTTAAAAAACATTATATATTTAATATATATAATCATAAAATATAAAATTTTATATATATTATTGATTCACTATTCCAGATAATCCTTTTATAAGTGCTAAAAAAGCATTGATTCTTTGAGTTCCCTTGAATGCTACATTCTTTTATCACCACTAAAGTCCTTTGATAAAGGATAAATTTATCATTATGTATTCTAGTGCTAATAAAATAATAATTTATCATCACTATTTATAGTGTTGGTAAAGGGGATTATATCAATGTTAGATATAGTGTTGATAAAATCTGCTTTTATCATCCCAACCTCTAGAAATGATAAATTCTATCAGTTGCAGTAGTACACAGAAACAACCCAATAAGTAAATTACAATTTTATTTCAAATAAATTTATATTATAATAAATTTACAGTACAAAAATTTAATTATATTACAGTTATATTGATATGTACAATTTATTATAAACATTATAATTTTGAAAAAATTTAAAAACTATTTAACATGGAGTAGACTAGGTGGGCATGTATTCTTCTATCCTTGGGACCCCCTTCCAATAGGTTATAATAACCCTATTATTTTCTGATCATACCACCCCAATTAAAAAAAGCGTGACTGTGATAAAAAATAATTCTTATTTCTGTAATAGTATATGGAAATAATTGAAGCATACAAATGATACAATAATGTATTGATAAAAAAATAAAATAGTAAACATGAATGAAAAATTAGTATAAATAAATAAAAAGAATAACATAATACATAATTAAAACTTATTTCAATATAATGCCACTCTCGTAAAAAAATTCTCCATTTCATGTATTTGATGTACGTTTAGTCATACATGAGACATTTAATATCATATTTACATGTGGTGAATTATAGCACATCATAAATTAATAATTTAAACTTATCCTAAAGGGTCTAGATATTCTAATCCGGTTTTATTAGATTTTAGTATGTGATGTGTGATTCATAAAAAAATCACTTTTAAATTAAAAAAACACTTTTAGTCATAAGAACCACAAAATTTGTAAGATTGATATGAAATTTAGTTTCTACTTAATTAAAACAAATCACATATCATTTTTAAAATTTAACAAGGCAATCCTAGTGTGTTTCTTAGTCTAAAGTGTGTGATGCACATTTTGGAAAAAATATCTCAATTTTAAACAAAAAAATCAAATTTTGGTCATAATGACCAAACCATATGTCAAATTGGAATTTGATCAACTCATACATATCACAGATTAATTATCAATATTTTTCATGAAGAAAAAAATTAGTGTGTTTGATCATTTTGTACTATGTAACACACATTTTGAACTACAATATCACTTTAAAATAAAAAAAATTCACTTTTGGTTTTATAATAATCACATCATGTGTTGAATTGGTATGAGAGTAATTGATGCACATAAAAAATGCGTCAAGATGCA
This sequence comes from Viscum album, assembly GCA_963277665.1. Lineage (NCBI taxonomy): Eukaryota > Viridiplantae > Streptophyta > Magnoliopsida > Santalales > Viscaceae > Viscum > Viscum album. The sequence goes on along the minus strand of OY728135.1, from coordinate 195,592,327 downwards.
TTATCATAATGTATTTAGAAAATAATTTGGTGATTTATAGTTTTTGTGTGCATGACATGTATTTTGGATAAAAATGTCACTTTTAAACTAAAAATATACATTAATTATAATAATATCAAAATTCTTTTTAAGATTTATGTGAGGTTAATTCCCATGCATCAAAAATGTATTATTTATCTTTTTTATTAATTAATATGAAAATATGATTACTTATCTACATAGATTATGTGACTAGTGTTTTCAACTAAAATTTGAAATTTAAATTAAAACATGCACTTTTAATCATAATAAGCACATCATGTGATGAATTAACATGAAATTAATTACAAAAAATTAAAAATGAATCACATTTAATCATTATAATGTATTAGGATAATCAAAGATATTTATATCAGCTTTGAGTATGTTACATATATTTTTGATGAGAATTTCATTGTAAAAGGAACACACTAACATTGAGTTACATCAATCTCACTATGTGTAAGATTGATTTTCGGTTGATTCTAAACATCTAAAATAAATTACAAATAATTATCCAAAATCATTAAGGAAATTTGATGGTGTTTTCATAGTTTTGAGTATATAACTTGCATTGTGTTCTAAAATGATACTTTTATATTAGAAACATGAACTTTGATTAATATCAGCAACACTGTGTGTCATATTGATCTACAATTCATTCCTATTAATCAGAAATTAATTAGAGATAATATTCCTATTTTTTCTAGAAATTCCAATGGAAATTTATTTTTTTTGACTAACTAACACTCGTTTTGAACTAAAATGTCTCTTTTAAATAAAAACACACTGTCATTCATAACCGTCACACCATGTATTATTCTAGAAAACATTTAATTTATATTTATAGAAAATAAACCAGGGATATTTGTCTTAATTTTTGAAGATAATGAAAGGTATTTTTCTCATTTTTGAGTATGTGACTCATGTTTTTGACAAAAACATCACTTTTAAATAAAAGAAATTATTTTTAGTCATATTGCACAAATTGTGTGCAGATTAACATGCACCTAATTCCCACATGTCACAAATAAATCATGGATCATTATTCTAATGTATCAATTTAATCCAAGTTAATATTCTTGGTTTTGAATATGTTCTATATATTTTTAACTAAAATTTCACTTTTAAAATTAAAACACACACTTTGAGTCAAACTTTAAAAAGCATGTGTTAGATTAACATATAATTTATTCCATCATGTCATCAAAGAATAACAACATGTTTTCCTAATTTATCAATAAAATACAAGAATATTTATTAGACATTAACTATCTGATGTGTGTTTTGACCTAAAATAAAACTTTTAATTAAAAACAAGCACATTCAGTCATAATGATAACAACGTGTTTCAGATTAGAGTGTGTTTACTTGGAACATGAAAAATAATCATGGATTATTGTTTTAAAATAATAAGACAATATAATTTTTTTTTTCACATTTTGAGTATGAAACATGTGTTTTGGGTTAAAATGTTTTTTTAATGAAAACATATTCATTTTGTTTCATTATCCACACCATGTGACCGATTAACATGCAGTTTATTCCAACACATAAAAAATGAATCACAGATCATTTTCCAAATTTATCAAATAATTAAAGTATTTTTATTGTTTTTGAGTATGTGACACATTATTTGAAATAAATTGTTTCTTTTATAGTGAAAAATACACTTTTAATCATACTAGACACCCCATGTGTTGGATTGATGTTAAGAACAATTATACCTATCAAAAATAATTAACAATCTATTATACTAGAGTATTTAGATAATACAAGAACATTTTATTGTTTTTGACTATATTATTCATGTTTAAAACTAAAAGGTCACTTTTATATAAAAAATTAAACTTTCAGTTTTACTAGCCACACTATATATCCTATAAGATTGTTTTTAATTAAAAGATTTCATGAATTTTAATTGATTAGTTTCTTAACGTATCAAAAATATTCAAGGTTGGTTTCATGGTACTAAGTATATGATGAATGTTTTGGACTAAAAAGTAACATTTAAATTAAAATAATCACTTTGGGTTATATAAGCCACACCATAAATCAGATTGGAATGAAACTGATTCTTACCCATAAAAATTGAATCCTAGGATAATGTCCTAAATTATCAATATAATTTGAGATTTTTCAATCCATTTGGTGTATGTGATACACATTATTAAATAGAATGAATTTTTATGGGGAATATCATTCCTAAAATATATTTGAAAAATCATGAATTGAGTAGAAAAAATGTATACAAGAACCCAAAATAGAGTAGGTGGAAATTTATGAAATTAAAAGTGGAATGCACCAATAAACAATTGTATTAAATTCAATAACATTATTTTATATCAGTAAGTCACAATGTAATTTCACCATTATGTTATAAAAAGGGCTTTGATCCCAAAAGGATATCATGACATCAATAATGAAAATAAAAAAATAAAATAAATAATAAATAGGTTCATGGAGAGAATATTAAATAGTACTTAAGTGAATCACCCTTATAAAAGCCATTATTAAGAATTGATTTTCCCATTAATTTTATGTATATTAAAAAGAATAAAAGCCTCCATATAGAGTTTAGGGACCTTCTTGAAGACTAAAATCGTTTCACCTTTAGAATCCCAATTCATGGAAATTCTAATAGTATATATTTAATCATTTTTTTTATTCACTCAAAGAGCACTAAATATATCATCAATTCATGTAATAAATATAGGCCAAGGATTTGAATTTATTTCTTATATTTTTGGAAACCTTATTGATCTAGTAGTGAAGCATGGAAATGATGAATTCCAATCTAATAGAATTGACATGCTGTTTTATTGGGAAATATAAGGGATTTTATCCTACAAACCATAACATGGATTTATGATCTATCTATCCTTTTATTTTAAAAATAAATTATTTCTCATAGACTAAGTAATCGCTGACACTTTGTGGTAATTTTATTTGGTTTAACACCATGATGCATGTTATTAAAAACATTAATATATTGAAAAACTGATTATTTTGTAATTATAAACACATAACCCATATAATTTGTGTTCCAATTATTCTTCAATTTAAAAATAACTCGAATATACTTGTTATATGATTTTACTTCAATAAGAGGTTTTCTAGTAGGTTTTAATCATTAAATACACATTTTAGAGTTTTAAAATCCTAAAGGTGTTTTTTCATATTGAGAAAAAAATCATATTGATTTTATGTATATTTGTAAATTTTAGAAATAAATTAGTGGCTATTTTCCTATGATTTCATGAAAATATAGGGTTATTTTCTTATGTTTAACCCCATGACATATGTTTCTTTACAATATTCATATATTTAACTTTTTTTATTTAGTAATTATGAAAAAACAACACATTGGATTGGAATTATATATTTTTGAACTTGTAAAAATTAACATATAGTTATTTTTTCTAAAATATAATGGAAAATTGAGGCAATTTTCTGGGTTTTCATTATTATAAAAATGTTTTAGAGTTTCAATACACTAACGATAATTTTTTTGGTAATCCTAAAAAAACTATAACACATATTGTTGTCAAATATATCTCTAAATTTATGATAATAATCATAGGTTGTTGTTATAATATTTCATGGAATTCTTAATTCCTTTTTTAAGTTTAGATCCCACGAAACATATTTTTAAAAACATTAATATCTTTAAAATTACTTATTTAGTAATTTTATGGAGGCTATATTTTTTAATGACCATTTGTTTATATGGACATGTGAAAAATAATTTAATAACCATTTTCGTATTATTTAATATAAATCCAAGACTATTTTATTGGTTTTGAACCTTACAAATGTGTTTTAGAGTTTTAAAATACTAAAATGTGTCTTTTCCTAATCTTGAGAAAACCAAAAACCAGATTGATATTGTGTCTAATTCTATGTTTTAGAAATTATTCAATGGTAATTTTTCTATCATTTCATGGAAATTAGGTGTAATTTTCAAGGTTTGGGACCCTTGATGATTTTTTTAAATAATATATTATAATTAAATATTTTTTATTTAGTAATTATAAGAAGTTTATAAGGCATGTTGTCTAGCTTCCAATGTGGTTTATGAATAATCATTGATTATTTTTCAGGTGTTAGCTCCCATATTATGGAATTTAAATAGTTCATTTGGATTGATTCTCTTGGGTTTTATTACATTCTTCCATCTTGTTGTCACTTTCTCCTTCTTCTAATACATTTTTTTCTTTTATAATAAAATATTGAACATTTCCAACCAGTCACTTTAAGAATGATACACATCAGATTGGTGTTATTTATAATAAATATGTTTTCAATAATCAAAATATAGTTATGTTATAGATTCACATCAATATAATTTCTTTTTCTTTATTTGACTATTACATACATGTTTTAATGTTTTAAAACACTAAATTTGGAAATAATTCATGACCTGACCGACCGAGGAACACCAAGATAATGATATGTTTCATGCAGAAAACCCAATCCTACTATTAATATTATATGGGAGGCTAACTTGGTCTAATAAAAAATATATCACACATGGGAGGCCTAAACGTAAGTACCTATACATACAACCACATATCCAAGACCATAAAATACTAAAAAGTAAAGAAATACAACTCATACTAGTGCATCCATAATATTCATAACAAAATTAGACTGTGATAAAAATATTGAAAGGATAAAGGGGTTCAAATAAAATCACAACAAAAACTTTCAAATGAGTTTAAGTTTCTCAAAAGGTGGGGGACACTGTCAAATGTGACACTTGGTAAAACACCTTTTCTTGTATAGCCAAATCATATATTTGTGTACTCCATATCCTCCTAGAAAATAATCAAATGGACTATTATCTATATAAGACATGAGAAGCATGGTAAAAGATCGTGAATGGGAGAGAATAAAAATACCCAAAAGGAAACACATAAATCACTAAGCATAAATCATGAAGTGTAGTCAGTTCATCACAAGATATATCAATAGATAAAGATACATAGCAATAGTAAAAGCCTAGATATAGTCAAAACAAACAACCAATCTCAACCAATACTACTATCCATATGATTATTCTTTAGGATTCTATGTAATTCCCAATTGGGAGGGCCCAATCCTCGTGCTATGTTGTTATTAATGACACTCATCTGAGATTTTGTGCTCACCCGACATTGAAAAGAATGTTATCATTGGATCATAAAGAACATGATGTCTATATAGTGGTTCAATCCCAAGACCATTGGGGTATACCACCAATCATATTGGACAAATCATATAGAGAAGGGATTTATTCCCTATTCATGGTGGTCACACTGATACCATGAACCTCAACTAGGAAGTATTTGACAGAGAATCCCACCACAGACCCCATAAAGGGACACCATGAACTATATCAAATATGAAACCCATAAACGGTATCAAAATCCTATTATAAAAACGTAATTTTTCACTATATGCTCATGGGATGGAATAAAGAATTATGGTCAACTAAACCTGGTCTATAATGTGGAAATGAAAGTTCCAAGCTATCTCAAATGAAGTGCACAACATGTATAGTGGGTACATGATATGCTCCTCTAAACCAAGACCTACAAGTATCCATACCCATGTTTCTATCCCAGATCCATTTATACCTATCCATGCCTATCTACACATAGTGATGCCTATGTACCAATGGATGTGCCCATGTACCTAGGATTTTCTTAGAACTGGGTCATGCTTGTGTACTATACCCATGCCCGTGTGCCTAGCCATGTCCATTCTCATGTAACACAAGAGTTCACATCAAGCCAACAACATCGAGTAACATGGTATATGACACTTGTCACATAGAATGTGATATTTAATTTTTCATGAAAACACCAGAGTCATAGGTAAGGGGTCACACATGATGTGTATATCTAGATTACATGCCATGTAATGTAGGATATCTGTGAACCCATGATCACTTTATTATTACTCCCTCGCCAATACTAGATCCACCATTTATACTATTGATCACAACTATAATACTCATATGGGATCTTTACCAAGATGCACCATCACTATTGACCAGAATCCGACCACAAAATATTTTTTGGAGTTCGTCCTTCACCACACTGTCTCACAAAAAGAACAAGAACCACAACATGGAATCTCCATATCTGAACCCCTTCATCCTACATCATCATAAACCTTGATCTCATCCTTGATCATGAACTTCACCCTAGGTATTGAAATACTGTTCCAATGAAAATTCACACAATGATTAAATACTTATTATTCATTGAACTACGGGGAAAAGGAATCAACTACAATGAACTTGAGATGAAACAGGGGATAAATCCAAGAAACACATGATATGAACAAACCTTAAATACTTTTTGGGTTATACTAAATCCATTATCATTATAACAATGAATTAGTTAACCAAGAAATAATCCAATCAACCATAAAATAAATAAACCATTAATGTATGAATCATTTCTTAGATGTTGAATTGATATGAATTCTACATGGGATATTAAATGGTTTGAATCCAAATAAATCAATCATCCTACCTCAAGTTAAAATCAGTTACTAATGAATAATGATCATGTATCATAGTCACTAGTGAAATGCAAAAACTCTGTTGACATAGACTACCCATGTGGAATCGATCTGTTTCATTGATCCATTGTCATCCACCAACGATCTCCACTAATTCTCACTATCAATTATACGGGTTACATAGGTAACACTAATAAATATGTATAACATGATATTTACATAGGATGTTTAGATTTTTGGAATTAGATATAAAATTAAATAAATAAATAATTTATTTAATCATTTATCCTTCCATGGTGGTGCCCAAGACAAACACCCAACACACATAAGGATTATGTCTTTCATAGGATAAAAAAACATTTTGAACTCAACAGCTGTAGCCTCCGATTTAAATTCTGAGCCTCTATTATGGATTTATTATACTATTCCTAGATACCTACTTATGTGTGGTATTAATAAATTATATATTTTAAAATTATCAATTTCAAGATCACTGAGCCTCATAAATTCTCGTTGTCTCAGTTCCTAGCTCTGAAAATATTACTAGATATATTCTAAATCATTACATGAAAAAAGAGGTGTTACAAAATGGGAAAAAATATAAAAAGTGAATATATTTTGAAATATTATGTGGTCACAATATAACATCCATAAAAAATAACCAACGTAATATATAATCACATCCTTATAAAGTCTATAAACATTCTTTTATCATTTAAGTTACCTACTCATTTCTAAAAAATATTCCACCTATTTTAAATATGTTGACTATAGATAGTTCTAGTAGTACTAGAAAAATAAATATAAATAAATGATTAAAAAATATTTTCAATGAAATTATAATTACCTTAAAAAATACCTCTTCATTAATTCTAGTTTGTTGATAGAATATGATATCATTGTAAGATTTACAATTGTATTAACTATAATAGTTTTCATTACTTTGTTTCTGAAAATCCAAAAAACATTGAAAAAAGTAAGTAATCTATTTCTATAAAGTATTATTTTATATACCCTTGTACTTTTCTTGTTATAGTATTCATATTCTTCTTGTGCTCATCTTACATCATCATACTATAATTTTGATGATAAGTACGCACCGCTTGATCGTTAAAACATTCTTGTTAAAAACTAATAAAAAAATACAGATTAAAGTTTACTTTTAAATTGTTGAATGAATATTATTAATCATTCACAAAGGACATCATGTGTGTTCGATTTTATGGATATCCATGTTTTGGATTCAAAAAAATTAATCTTTTGAGTATCCCAAGTGATCATTATGAACATCTAGTGCATCCAAAAATATAATAATGATTATGTAATGAAAAAATAAAAAAAATATTTTAGAAGACTAGATTTTATATTATTATCCTTTCAATGTAGGTATTAATAATTATAATTATTCTATTATTTTATTATGAAATTATTTATATTCTAGCTGTGATTTTATTAAAAATTATATCTTATTTCATTGAAAATTATTATGTTGAAGTGATATGAGGAATATTGAAGCTATATTTTTTCATGGGGATTTCCCTTCATATAGTAGTAGTATATATTCATATAGAAAATATGAATAGTATATAACTATAATTAAAATAGTATATTAATTATTGGAAAAACAATATTTGAAACTATACTTCATCAATACATTCATAACCGAGGCTCCTTACTATTCATGCTTGAGGATTTCATTTACATTCGATAGAACAACCATGTTTGAAATGGAAAATCCATAAACTTTTCATCAAATTGAATCTAGGATATATTTTAATCTTTTATAATCTTATTTACATGAACTTCTATTTTTTGTAAATTAATAAGAGGAATTAGTGGGGTAAAGGTACACATGGAAGGTCCTTTTTATTTAGTGGTCGATCATAATGATTTTCTTAACTCGACATTTTGTTTCTCCTACAATTTCCCCTACTATAATAATATTACTCAATTCAGACCTTTTTTTATTAATTGTTAATGAATTTTCATATAAAATTATATTGAAAAATACCTATTTATTCTAATGTATATTCTTATGATTAAAAGAAAATTATAAGGAATTTCAAATATAAATCTCAACTATGTAAACAACTAGATCATCAAGGGGAACATGTTTCTTGGTGATTAGCTGATTATCTACATGAATCCATACTATCAAAAAAATTGAACATTATATATTATATAGAATATCTACAAGGATATTTTACCATATACCCCTCACAAAAAGGTGATGGGTGGGTCTTTATATATATTAATTTCCATAAATATCACCCTACAAAATCTTCTTACAAGATAGGTATCAATAGTTATTTAATTAAAATTTAATATAAATTAAAATAAAAAAACTTATTACCTTAGGTAAGGAAGGCCTTTGAGACGATGGATAGCCTTAAATAGAGGGTGTATCTTAATGTAGTGGTTTTTGGTGTTTTATTATTCTCATCGATCCCTCTGTATAAAATATCATATCACACCAAAATGCTAAGTAACATTTTTCATGGAATATCTATTTGTTCCGATAAGTCTTTCAATCTCTCACTTACACCCCCTAGGTATTTACATTATAAAAACATGCAAATGGTGAAAATCTAAATTCTGCACCTCTAACACAACCATATTGTTTTATCCACTTTAAGGCCATGGAATGGAGTCATTCATCAGTTACCATAGATGATGATTTTTGTGTCCATATAGGATACAACAATATAGTAAAATATGTATTAATTATTATATAATTAAAATTAAAATTTTGAAACAATTTCAATTATTCCTTACTTAAACATGATTCCAATAATTTTTGTGTGTTGTCATATACTATTTGTAGTTTTTTATTTATTCATGCCACATTGCATAATATATGACATAGGTTGGAGGTTGATTTGTATTCTGATTCAGGAATCTGTATATATAAAAAAAGAAAATATTTATGTCATTTTTTCATATCACATACAATATATACTGTACATTTAAAACATATACATTTTTAAAGTATATCATCCCCCATTTTTACGTTATAGTAAGGATATAATGGTTTTGATATGCCCTACTCATTTCAACTCTACATTGTATTTTAATAAATTAAAAATTATGAATTAAGTTTATTAGTAGTCATAATGTCAAAAAATATTAACAACTATATATTACTTGAAAAAATTCCCCTTCACAATGACTAATGAAATCTTTCGATGTTTCTTGGTTTATCATGTGTGTATACACATCTAGTGGGTGGTATATTACTTTCCCCTCAACACCCCTAATATGTTACTTCATAATAAGTGTCTGAGAGGCTCTATGAGCCATTATAATGACTATTAATATGAATTTTTGTTGACAATCAACTAATTTTAATGCACCCAATAAGGTATAATTAAGAGAAAATCGATGTTTTATAATTTTATTTCTTAGTGAAACTGAGAAAGTATATCATAATGTTAACCTAAAATATTAACATTTTTTTGACTTCAATGGAAGAGAAATATTGTTCAAAGTATCAACATCAATTAGAATATGAATTTGAGTAGTGTAACCAATTTAACTAATGAAAATATACTTTTTCATATCAATAGGTTTACCAAATTCATTACGTCCAACCATGAATTTTAGTCCTTTGGATTCCTCCTTAATAATTTTAATTAAGACTTTCAATATATGATGCTACTATCATTTCTCAACTATATGTTGTTTATATTATAAAATTTATTCTATTTCATCATTTTAACTATGTTTTTCCTTAATATTGGTAGCATAAAAATGTCAATAATAAATTATAATTAAATGTAGATAGACATTTAATTCAAATTAAATAAATGTAGTAGTGAACAAAAAAAAATTACGAGGAAATAACAATATATTAAAATAACATTAACATGTTCATTGAAATATAAAATTTTTCCCTTTAATTTTTGAACGTATTTTCCCCTTTATCAAGTATAAAAATCCTATCATTTTTGTCCCCTCATATTTAAAAGACATCATCGACATTCGGAGCACCATAAAATGATTGTGACGTCTGATTGAAAGGGTCATACTTAATAGAATTTTCATTTTACCCTAAAGTGGTTTTAGATGATAAAAGTACAATTGAACAATTTATTTTTCAGATATATTAGAAATTATATAAATATATTTTCTATGATATGATTCTATATGGTTCTTTCTTAAACCCTTCCTTACTAAAATTCATTTTCATGAATCAAAATTAATCAAATTTTACTACACTCCTATCATCATCTCATTTCCATAAAATATCAACAATTGGAATATTTCATAATATAACTCACCTATATTCTCAATGATACCAAAGTATTATATATCCATGTAAATTTTATTCTTATTCTGGGTACTTACTTCATGCATTGCTTATACCATTAGAGTAAATCCATTATTTTTCATCACACCTCTTTCATCATGTTACTTCATATTGAATGCATACGTATTTATTACATAAGAAATGTATGAATGTATATGTACACTTATTCCTATAAATATCTATAAAAGTCATTATGAAATTTAATTCTTATTTATAGATATCCCCTTCAGAATATTGTCCAGAAACCATCCTATAAATGGTTGATTATATTTATTTATATTTGGAACAATGATGGATTAAAATCCTTAAAAATTACATTTTTCATTTTAAAATATTCAACAACCTCTATATTTTCATTTAAAACGTAAAGTTTAGTCTAATAGCACTCTATAAAGTTAATTTTGACAATATCTCTTTTGTAAATTCCTTCACGCAGAATGCATCGACTACAATGAGATTTTAGGAGACCAATGTTATCCACATTAGATAGGTAGATGATATAGAATTCAATGGGTTCTTTAATAATATGTTTATCTACAATAAAACCATTTTTTATTCTTCAATTTTTGGTTCACGCTTTCAAAATATTTATATACCATTTAATGGGGTACGTCCATCTATAATGTACATGACCACATAGTTATTGATTATTAATGGGACTTAGCCCCCCAAAAAATCCTATCAAATTGAATTTCTTTGGAAGGATGATTGAGAAAAATATTTTACATATTTAATATGGGATTAAATATAATAATGAAAAATCTTATGGGCTTATGTAGGCCAGTCTCAAAATCCATGTTCCATCATGCGACCCAAAAATAATTTTTGTTGATTTTTTTATCATTGTTGTTTCAAATTAATATATAATTTTTTTGATGATATATATATATAAATATAATATGAATGAGAGTATTATATATATATATATTAAAAATTATATGATATCTATAATATGACTAATATTTAGTATTAAAAAATATTAGGTGTCTTTATTTTTTAAATTTGTTTTTAATATTGATTACAAATGTAGTCCATCTCATATACTAGTCAACTTAAACCATGGACTAGACTGGGCATAATTTTTTGGTTCCAACAAAAAATGTGCGCCAAAAAAGACCACTTATTTTTAGGAATGGACTATATAGGACTAGTTTGTATAGCCTTTTTCGAGTTCATTTAGTACCCCTACACATAGATAACTAAATCAACCTTAAATTGGATCATTATATAAAAGAGTTATAATGATAAGAACATATACAATTCACTTAATATGTAAAACATTTTGTTTTCCACAGTTGTTAACATCATTAGGTCTATTAATTTACTATATATATATATCTTTGAAAAATAAGTACATCTTGATTAATGTGTGTCATAAAATTTTATACATTATCAAATATAAATAAACTAGCATTAAATCATGCATCAAAATATAATATTCATGTGAATTTATTTCACTTAACTTGAAATAAAAGATCAAAATGATATTGTTCATATTTGATGAATTCCCCTCTAAAACCTTTACACTATCTATAATGTTCTTAAAATAAATTATTTCTTACCAAGAATAAGTGAAATCTACTAGTGGATGAAAATCCCAACTTTCACACTTCACCAAAAACGACTCATTAATTATTCCCAGTTTAATATTATACAAATAAAAATTAATGATAACATTTATTTTTTGTGTGAATTTATTAATGTTCCAATGACACTATTACTTAGATTTTTTTCTATGATTGTAACATCAAAAAAATGGTTGAAGTACAAACAATTTTAGTGTGGTAATTCAATAAAATTTATAATGTTTTTCAGCCAATTTTTTGAGGTTTTTTGAAAAGGGTTTACCAAAAATGATGATAATATCCCTTAGTTTTCAAAAATTTTATCACCTATTAATATATATGATGTTGCACCTTCTTTTGAATTCCCTTGATTAATTCCATATAGGACCGATATTTATGCCATCAGGGTAAAAATTTGTGATTTTCAAGATATAAAGTCATTAAGGAATGTTTTATCGAAAATGATTGTGAACCTTCTTCAAAAATAGGACAATCAAACATTCCTATAATGATTTATCCAGAAAAAAATCCACAAGTAGAAACATATTTTATCATATTGTACAATATATATATAAACAAGAAATCATTATTTACATGATAATCATACAACCTAACAAAATAATCCCAATTTAATTTTAAATCATTGATAAATGGATCCAAATAACCATCTATATCATTAACAAGTTGTATTGATCCCGATATAAAAAAAGACAACATAATGTATTTGTTGTTTATGTATAACCATGGTGGAAAGATATAATTTTCCAACATAACTGATATAGTAATTTGAGTGCTATATCATACACCAAAAGGATTCATTCCATCTATATATAACATAAGAAAAAGGTTTTTGGGATTGTTTCTAAATTCAATATAATCTAGATTAATTTTCCTCCACTGAGGAGAGTCTATTGGGTAATGATGTTTCTATTCTGTAATTATTGTATCTTCGTGATGCATGAATATAATTGTAGTCTCCTCATTTTCACATATGCTTCTAAACATTGGAATGATTTTAATGTAACACACAACTTTTGGAGGACTTGATTAAATTTTATTGTATTGATCCACACCATACATATGAATTTTTTTAAGTTATTCATGGTCCTTATAAAACAGTATACAATCATTTTTGACAAGAATGAATTATTTTAGAGATTAAACCCATTGAACATTGAATTCATTTAGCATCATGTGTTTTACAAGAGATATCATTATCTTCTAGTATCATTTCATTAAATAGGGAATGTAGTTTAATAAATGTAGCGCAACTATATCTATTTCCATATTTCCAATTTTATATTTTCAGTATGGCTGAAAATGGAATCTTTTCATAAAACTTTAACATCTCAAATAGATTGGGATAGTCATGAAGTCCATATTCAACTATCGTAGTCATTTCCTCAATAATATCTCTATCATCACTTACACTTGTATTCATATCAGATAATCTATAAACCAAGGTTTCATCCCAGTCAGTTGCAAAACTATTGTCTTCCACATGTTTAGTTAAAAATTCATAACTTTGATATATTATGTGATATCCCATGTGTTCTTCCAACCGCTTTGGATAATTTCCTCTTGAATAACAACAACCTAAACATGAAAAAAATTATTTGACAAGGGTCTTAAAACTGAAATATTTCATAATTAATAAAATATTTAACTTCATCACCATATAATTTTTTCAAATGATTGTAATATATCTATTTTTTATTCATATACATCCTAGTTTGTATAAAAATATTTATTTTTTTACTATAAATAAATATATACACAAAAGGAATTCATATAATGTACCATTTTATACATGTATAAAATATATAATACGTAACATTGAAAATTATAATTATAAATTATGATACATTTAAATACGAAGTATATAAATGAATAGATATAAATTCAATGATTTAAAATACATTTCAAAACACTTCATATTCTGGTTATCACCATAGATATGACTAATGATTTTATCTAGGAAAGTAAAAGAGGTCTAATTTTTAAAATTCGTTGAATTCAAAATCATTTTAAAATATAAATTACGTACAATATTTACAATATTATATTATATAAAACATGGGAGGTATTCCAAGATAAATACTTATTAAATAAGAATTTATTATGATGAAATAACTTTTTTTATGAAATTATAAAATAATATGTATTATAATAAAATGAATGTTTTTTAATAATGTTTTAATTTAGGATATTATTTAGTTGGTTTCGAAATTTTTTGAATATTATTTATTTTCATTTTCTAAATTAATGTAAAAATGTAAAAAAATAAAATTTAAATTTACTTCTAGTAGTTTTATTTATTAATTATAAATACAAATTTATTTTTGTTATATTTTTTATGATATATATATATTTCATTCATTATCGTAGATGAATCTGACATTTGAATGGAAAATGGTCCATACCTGAGTCATGTAATACATTAAAATAGTCCCATTAACTCACAAGGAATCCCTCAAAAAATCTCCAAGAGGTTTGGTGTCTAACAGATGAAAAAATAATAAAACATGGGGATATTTCATTTTTAATCCATTTTTTAGTATTAATATAGAGGTTATTTTTCTCCCCATTATACCTCTACTAGACCCTCAGTACTAACTAGAAACCTTTAGTGTATGGGGAGGCACACTTAAGGCCTTATCAGAAACCAACTTCAGGGTCCATTTTAATGACTCCCAAGATTCCACATGACACCATAAGCCTTATACAAAAACAAATATGCATCCTCCCAAAGGTTGTAATTAATGTCACCCTTGAACTAGTTTTCCATATTGCATTTTGATCCTCCTCATATCTATCTCATCATAATATATTTAACAATATTAGAGTTCTAGGTGATGGATTTGATTTTAATAGTGAATAATTTACCATCAGTGAAATCTCCATTGATATGATTATAGTAATGTTCCTATAAATCTTATAATCTTAACAAATGACCTTCAAAATTGTTACCCCTTCTATTCATTGATTTTAAAAACAAACTCTTTTAACCAAAAATACATATAATATGCCTCAAGTCATGTTCTTTATTTAAAATAGGATACTAAAAATCTAGGTGTCATGAACTAGGTCTTTCATGAATATGAATTTACTCAATTTTGATGATTCAGATTCCCAGGACCTCCCATGATGTCAAATAGTAAATTTAACCAATCAAATGTCCTTGAAAATCATTTATTGTTATTTTTATATAAGGGTGAAAAGTATACCCCATGAATGAGTTTTGATGAAATTTCTAGGGAGAATAATTTTAATTAATTTTTAATATTTATTAAATAAATACTTATTTATCCCAAGATAGATGTCAATGATGCCTTCTATATGTTTTGATTTATATAAATTTTCAGTCAATGTTTGTGACTATAACAAGGGGTTTTCCATAGGGGTGATATAATTCTCCTTCCCATTTTGGGTTAGGGGACAGATTGTCATGGGTGAGTCAATTAAGGATATAAATTATTAGTTAATTTTTTATTTATTTGTGGAAAATACATAGAGTTACCAAATAAAAACATCATTTAAGAACCTCTCTAGTGTTTTCTTCTATTTTATTTTATATAACCCGGGAATGAGAGAGTATAGAGTGGTCCAATAAGGGAGGATTTGCTATCAGTTCAAATTAATGGGACTATATCCATGATAAAATTGATTTTTATGTCACATGGTTGTGAAAAAATAAACCATCACATAAAAAAAGTGATTTAATTAATGAATATTGTTCCATGTGGTTTGGATTTTTTACTTTTTCATACTTTATTTTTTCTTTTCAACCTAAAGAAATTTTCCATTTATTCCCATTGAGTGAAACAATTCCTTATCACTTTATTAGTTTATAATAATTTATTTTCACTCATTACCTTATATTCTTATCCAACAGTAAATTCAATACCCAATTATAGGTTTCTTGGATTTGAAATGGCCACCCTTAATTTCATACATGAATTTGAAATTATGTTCCCTTCACTGTTCTTCTTGCATTCATTGTCAACCATAGTTATGGTCAGTGGTTCAATAGTTCATGGTCTGGATCAATATGAAATATATATACATCATAAAGAGGGAATGATTTATATTTTATAATGAATATTATGGAATACATGAAGATCTTAAAATTAAATAAAAATATATAGATACATGTTGGTGTGGTTTCCCAATGACAGTCATTTTTGGGGCAATTGGGGGCTTGAGTTGAACCCTTCCTATTAGTCTTAAAAGGTATTTAATTTACCAACATTGGATATTATAGGTGAAACATCATCATAAGAGTCATTTAGTAAAGTATTAATCTCAATTAAAGGTATAAAATGAGACCATTATTTTATTTCAACTATACTATAGAATTTGGTCTCAAAGAAATAAGTAAATATCAATAATTTAGAAGAACCCAAGTCTTTTAAATCACTAGCTATGATGGCCATGGTTTTGAAATATTTAAGTATGAAATTACATGTGACCTAAGTACACCTTCCAAGTTCCCCTGGGCTAACTTTCAGGGTTGGAATAGAGACTACACACCAAAATCATTATTTGGACACACAGATCATGTGGGTTGAGACCCAAACCATGTAACATTGGCCTTACACAACACTAATTCCACAGTAGTACATGGCATGCGATCTGAATAAATATACAAATTATATACCCTATGGGACATGTTATCTATATCATCCCTTACATAACATAGGATATTTAGGAATAGATAGTGTACCCCACTAATTCAACACATCGTATACCCAACTATACACTCTATAAAGGTAAACCCTTACATTCAATGTCCTGATGAAGTGTGAGGGTAGAATTTCTTAGATGGGATATATGTCATGAACCTTGAAGGCACATCTTGTATACTTTTCCAACACGTGTGTATTTTTGAATCTCCTTATTTGGGACTCATATTTGGATACGTGAGTATTCCATCTTGATCAATTTTTCATATGGGAAGTGATGGAGTTTGTCTCTTCATTATTCTAATTGAGTTGTATAATGATATGGGAAATCTGTTTTCATGTCCCTATGGGGTCAATGACAGGATTCAAGAATTGTGATCAGAGTTTTATAACCTTATGCACCCACATGGTGCTTTGTTTATGTTGTGGTGTTTCTCCCCAACACATTAAATATGGGTTTGGTTACACCTAAACCCCCCAAAACATAATAGAGGAAAGGGTAATTTATTATAGGAGTCAGTTAACCTTATTTGAGAGCATAGATGTGTAATAGATCTTACAATGGAGTCATTTACCCTCTGAACCATTACATATACATAATTATGATGTATTGAATATATTGTAGCTACATAGATGTTATTTAGGGTTGAACATATCTAAGTTTTTATAATATTAGTGTGTTAATACTCCCTTAGAAAACATCAACCCTAGTACCATATGTGAGTTCCACAACAGATTTTTTTAATGGTGATGTGTTAATAGAGAAAGGATAGGTGTAGCACTCCCTCGATTGTCACACATTATTCAATGATAAACATGTCCACCATTATGGTTTCTAGTGGAAATTTATATATTAGAGAGTTTCAGCATACCATATGCTTTAATATTTGTTAATCCTCAGGCACCCCTCTCTTTCCTTCATGATATAATGTATGGATGAACGATCTAATGATTTTTTTTAAATTTTGGTACTTTTAGAAATGTTATTTTCTCATGTGATATGACTCCCATGGTTTAGATATGTAATTAATGATACTTCTTTCTATTTTATGAAAAATATAAGTTATGAATATTTGGATCCTTTCTTGTATTTCAAATTTTTACTCTCCTATAACAAGGGTTTTGAGATGAGATGTTTATTTTATTTTTTATGTGTTTTGGGAATTCCTACTGAGTATATTTATACTCACTTAGTCAAGGGTGTTGTGTCCATAGGTTTTTTGTTTTTCCAAGAGATACACAATTTTTGAGATGGTCTTAGTGGATATGGAGCCGATTTGGATTATTTAGAGGTGATGCATGGTAACACATGATGATGAATGATGGATCATGGTGGTCCATGTTTTTTAAAGTTATCATTGTTGCTGGATGTTGATCTAGGAATACATAGAGTGAATTTGAAATTTCCAAGGTCATGTATCTTCTGTAATATGGGGCTTTTTAATGTACAATTTATCTAGCATTACCCTATATGTAATTATGATTTAATTCTATTTCCTCATCAATGTAATATATTTAAATAAATTATATATATATATTCTAGATAATTTATGAAATGGAGATATGTGTCTTCTACTAGTTCAGTTAGGCTATATCCTCAAATACTGTGTGATATGTATACTCTAGGCTGGTCACATGTCCAGGATGTATTGAACATGGACATGGGATGGAATAATCATATTACTATTAGAATGGGTGATGAGTCTTTTGTCTAGGTTGGGTTATAGTGTTATTAGATTCCTCAAGTCCTAAGGATGAAGTGGTGAGTTTTTTTCATGTGGGGATTGGATTAATAATTATCAATAGTATTGTTAAGGGGGTATTGAGTTTGGTTATGAAACCAAGGACACTAGATTAGGTGTGGTAATCGATGTATCCTTTCACTATGAATTTGATAATATATTATTCAATAGAAATATATAAGATATTTATTTTATTATAAAATAATATTGTATATGAGTCATATAATGGTCAATTATGATCCTTTATATCCTTACCTTTTAGATCATATAGATATATTGTAATCCTTATAGTTTCATCTAATAAAATTTAGGGTTTCACCTAATTATACCCATATTATTCATATTGGTTAAATCTTAAAAATTTCATTCCTATTGTGCTACCTCTCACCCTTGATTAGTAAAAAAAATGGTGTTGTTTGAAAGACCTGGTATAGAGATATCCCCACATCCTGATCTGTGGTAGTCTATATTCACATTAGGATTAGTGAATATTAATCTTATAGAGTGGATTTAAGATATCACTAAGGCATATTTGAATACCCATAGGCATTATATTCTATAAGTGTTACAACAATAGAGTCCTCGTGGGTCTAGAGGATATCATGCTAATTATGAAATGGTGGTTTGGTTGGTGTCTGAGACTTGTGTGACCATCTATTTTGGACTCTAATTGACCAGATTATGATTCTTGAATTATGTTACCTATAAATTATAGTGATCCATTAGTGTATGATGATTTCCTAAAACTCATGGTAATGCTGCTCTATTGTGGTTGGGTCTTGGGGCCTTGTTCAGGATAAAAATTTATCCATGGAAGTTGGCCCTTTCATAGGGAAAAGTGACCGTGTACATGTACACATCATAGACATTATAAATTAAAAAATATTATTTGGACATGATTTACAGTGGAATTGTTCGATCTCATCTGTTTAGGAGTAGACATCAGAGGATGAGTTATTGAGTTATGGATGGGTTTTTACACCCAAAATATCATTATATAGACCCCTCATGTAGGTGATGATAGTTGAGAATTATTTTTAGAGATTCATGAAATCATTCATATTAGGATAGTTCTTCACATGAATACATCGATAGTTGTTTCATTTGTGGAAATACACATGGGAGATAACATTGGTGGTCAGTGGACTTCATATTTTAAGCCCAGTTTCCCACAAAAGTGATGCTGGGTAGAAAATAAAGTTGTGTAAAGGAATTCAGATATGGATGAAGAAATGAAACACTCCCAAAATCACAACCCTTGGTTAATTTATATCCTTTATAGGGTTCTGATATTTAGAGATGTGTGAAAATGTACATGATGGAAGACTATGATCAAGAGTTAATGGATGTAGTTCTAACTTCCATTCATGTCCTCTCTTCAAAGACCCTTTTGTTGGATTATGTTCGTGTTGGTTATTCTTTCTACTTTATATGTTTAGGAGTTCGAGATTACAGTGGTACCCATGTCCTGTCCCTATACACTAGATTGATTATATTAATATATAATTTAGTTTACTCACCCCTTTAGTAATTAATTTTTATTATTACAAATGAATAAGACATTTTAATAGATTCCTTCATGTAGGAGATGTGATCCACTGGTTCTTACATCAAAATCAATCAAGTAATAGTTATAGTACTATAAAGTGATGTATATTTGAGTAAATAAGTTGTGGTTCACCCCAAGAATTATGTGGGCCCCCACAGGTGTCATGATTGAGGCCCACCCTTAAGAGTTTGTACTTAACTACACATCATATGGTAAGCATAGATTTATGTGTAATGTGAATGCAAAAAAAAATCTCTACATAATAATATGGAGGAATTTTAAAGTGAAATTGAAGGGATTCCCATGGTTTCCCTCCATGGGATATTTATTAATGCATTATCTTTTGTTATAGGGATATAATTCTTTTGTAGAATATTTTATTTACGAACATTCCAGTTGAGTTTATACGGCATGGGGATTGAATTATTCCCAATTTCGTTTGAAAGATGAACCATTTTTTCTCATACAAATTTAATTGACAAACAAATATAGTATTATTGGTTTTTACCCTCTTTAATCATATATTTTAGATACACTAGGTAGAGGTTGTTCTTTATGTGGTTGAATCTAGAGAAGTTGATGATATCATAGTTTAACAATAGTGGTGTCGTGGATGGATATTCAAGTAGGTGACTATTTTTTTAAATAGCGGAGTATATTTAAAAGATTATAGCATCAAAGAAGTTAATTATTGCATTTAGAGGGAGATATTTTTCACCTTTGACCAAGGGTGGTAACCCCACACTCTTTCATTACATGAAAGTGGCCCATTATGCAATTAAAAACTTAGTATCTTTGTGTAACTATTAAATATCATGGGATGGACCTAAGGGTTTTTCATGATGTTGAGGGACACATACTTAACTTTCCTATGATGATAGAGATTTTCCATTGGTGTACATATTGAATGTTGTGATAGATATCTTGAGGAAATATTTCCCTAGAAGAGAATAATACTTTGTGTGGAAGGTCTAGTATATCATCTATGGAAGTAAACATCACATGAAAAATCTTTCTATGTGGAGGTGGAGGTTTTGGATTCCATAAAAGGTTATATGATTAGATTTCTCAATTCTAAAGGTGTTATCCTGGGTCTTGTAACTGATATTACATAGTTATATGAGTGGTCAGATGCATCTATTCAGATTTTGGTTGATTTCACCACCTAAGGGAAAATGTTGGGATATTGAATTATATGACGAGTTTGGTATGGTTCATGATGTTATCATTCATCGATTTCTTGAAGGACTAATGAGAAAAATGATACCTTTGATGGTGGTTACTATAATTTTTAGGATCATGATATTTATGGAGAATTTCCATGAATAGTTGGGAAAAGATTTTGAAAGAAGTTCCATGATTAATTTTATGCCATTAGATAGAGTAATTAATGTATCGTCCATATTATTATTAGAATAATGTGGAACTAATGTACGTTCTTAGAATTAAGATACCTCATAACTCGTTGGGTGTTGGTGTGAAATCTTCATAAACTGATCAACAGTGGTGTATGATCCATATGGATAGTTTTCATACAAAACCATCATGAACCCTCTTTAAAGGTTGCAAGAGACATGATCCTACTATGGGTAACCAGGTATATGAACTATTTTTAGAATGATTTTAGTGGTTTATGGTTCTAAATAATCCCATGTGCTTGAAGATACTTCAAATGAGATAAGATTTTTGGTTCATTGGCATGGAAGACCCTCTTTGAGTGTCATTTGAGGCCTTTCTTTGAAATGGGATGGACTAAATGACTATGCTAAAGAAAGATGATATTCATATATATGGGGGTTATGTATTGAGTTCATTTTTAGGTTAAAAATATGAAGATGATGGATGGATATTTTAATGTGGGTAATTCTATTTGTGAGTCTATTTTGTGAGATTCTTTTTACGAAGACCATTTTTTGGATGAAAATTTTTGAAGGTGGGGTGCATGTCGCAACCTGGGTCATTAATAAATAAAACTTTTCTCAATTTCAAAACATTAGAGTCTTGGTACATTCCTCAGGTCAAATGGATAATTTTAGTGTTCCCATGATCTCAAGGTGTTGTGTATACCCTCATACTGGGTTTTGATGAATTTATTACAATCGTGGATTTTAATATAGTTTTAATATGAATTAAAGAAATATTAATTTATCTCATGAAAATGGTTAATGATATCTTATAAATATAAAATTAAATGGAGTTTCTAATTCAAAGGTTGTTTCTAGAGTAAGGGATTAACCTTATAGGTCATACACATTCTCATTTTGGGCCCTGAGCCACCCCATTATTTGTTCATCGGTTAATGAAATTATTAATTAATTAATTAATTAATTAATGAATAATGGCAAATTTTAGAATATTTTATCCTAAAATATGGCTGAATGTATTTCATCAATTGGTGTCTCATAATGTACATGAGTCCACAACTCTTGTGATTTAACCACCATCACTGACATAGAACTGTAGCTGTTTAGACATTGTTGACATGGAACTGCAGTGTCTTGATCTTTTTTATTGGTGGTACTGTAGTTGTGTGGACTTCTATCCACCATTTACTATAACACATTGGACCAAATGTGTGGTTGGTTAGAAAATAGAATCATATTCACTAATATCACATTCAATAGAGGATTTCAATGTGTTTCTAATTTTTTGTCACCCTATCTTTATTCTACCAAAATAGTGAAATTATTATACCTCTTTATGGACATATGGATTATTACTAAACCACATAAACAACCATGTCCTCTGATATTTTTCTCATTTATTTTTTCACAATTTAATCTTATTCTTTTATTCATTTTTCATTTTTTTAATCTTTTGTTTATGCAATAATAGTTTTTAGAGCCTATGTTTGGAAGATCATGTTTTATTTTATTGAATTGAATTATAACTATGGTAATAGAAAATGAAATTATTGATTAATTAAATGTAACTAAATTTATTTAATGGAGGATTGTGATCAAATAAATTCTTTATCCGAATAATTTTCACTTTCGACTTCTGGGTGAAAAACTAATGGAAATGGAGAAAAGGGAGTGAGAGCTTCTAGATCGATAGGTTTTAAGAGTTCTTCACATTAATTTGGTAAACAAATGTGGAATTAAACATAATTGAAGAGAATAATATGTATGGTTTGATGAAATCTATCATGAATATATATAAAAATCTTTCCATGTCAAAAAATTTTAGATAATGAGATGGTTATTCAATCTAAGGATGATTGATGGGAATATTGTTTTTGGTTATTTCCATGAATTCAATACCATAAAAATATGATTTAATCAGTGGGAATTCTTCAGGATGATGAGCTATTTTTGTTTATTTAATTTCAATGTTAACTAAAATATAGGAATCCACATTAATTGTTGTGAATAATTCTTCATGGAATAAAAATTTGGTTCTGAAAGAGGAGTTAGTCTCGATCCTCAATGAGTTAATTATGAGAATAGAATTATGAAGATTCTATGGGTTTTATCTGAAGAAGGAATGAATAGGTAGATATGCACAATGAGATAATAATAGAGGAATATCAAAATCAAGAGAAAGGTTCCAAGAAAATGATAAGGGAATCAGTCTTAACTAATGTATTTTTTGGAATATAGGAATCCTAAAGAGGGTGCATAAAGAAAAAAGGGAACCAAAAACCAATACAATAAACATGGCAGATGAATTCAAAGGTAATTTTTTTCCACTAATCATGGAAAACCCTATGATGTCTTGGATTTTAGAAATAAAGGAATCATTCCATTACACTTATGAGATAGGTTTTCTCAACAATTGTGTTCTTGGAAATTTTGGAAAGGTATATATTGTAGATGATGAACCCATGAAAATAATCCCTTGAGTTCCCATATAAATACTTCCGTATATATCATCTCTATCCTTAGCCTCAACTTTCATTAATATAAACCACTATTGAGAGAGAGGATATAGTATCAATATTTTAGTATCCATGGTTGTATCAAAGGAATGATAGTAGATCCACAATTATGTCAATAGTCATACATGGGGGAGATGATGAGTATACCCTTGGAATGAAAAAAACATTGAAGAGTTGGTTATTGTGAAATAAGGTGGGGCTTTATTTTTTTCGAAATTATATATATTTCTTATTTAAATACTTGGGAATTTTTATCTCATATCCCATTTAGTAAAACATATTACCCTGGTACTAATATTAATATATAACACTTAATTGATTCTTTACTAATTTTTCTTTGTCATTGGTGAATTCCATGACCCAAAAATGTTTCAAATAATTCACTATATGCACCATTATTTTTCACCTGTGATTACACATTTTTTTGGTTATCAATTTCTCATGAGTGGATCATTGGAAATGGATATTTATAGAAGTTTGATACATCATGGTTAGGATCATCACATGATCAACAATTATGGCATAGTTAATTTTTTTTGGGTCCGACAACAATGAGAGAGGCGTGATGGGAGGATCCCTGAGAGATGATTGATTAATAGTGACTTGTTGTTGAAATTTACCAATTTAAGTAGCATAATATGTTATGGAGGGTTGCATAAAAACCTTTGGATCAATTTTTTGGGGATTTTGCAGTTGGAAATTGACAATTGGTGTTGAAATATTATTGAACAAGGAATTTGCTGGAGTCCTATTCTTGATAAGAAGTAGAAACGATGACAATAATATGTTATCAAGTACACTATGGAATCTAGTGTCGATGATATGACTAAAATACATATAGTTTAGGAGAACTAAAACTATATGCCACCTAGGATATAGTGGCTATTGTTTCAAGTCATTTAACTATTGCATAACATGTGACCTCGATACACACACTTTGTTCCCTATGGATGACCAACAGAGTGTTTACAGGGCTTTCATGCCTAGGTGGTCATTTAGCCGCACATACCATGTGGGAAATGATTACACACCATGTACCCATGGACTTACACAACTCAACCTCCTTGGATGTACCTTATACGTGATCTTTTTATGTCTTCATGTTGTGTACCCTCATACACATTATAGGAATATCATCTGTTGCACGACACTAACAACAATGGTATATACAGAGTACCCCATTGTTCCCACTGATAGTTCCGAGCATAGAGGAAGCGCGTTGGTGGGTTTGCCCAACTTTTATTTTGGCGTTAACAATGATCAATCTGAGATCCATCACGATAATAAAATTCCAGATCTTTGGAATAGAACGAAGAGCCAAAAAGGAAAGAGGGATTCCCAGAACCAAAAATAAAGGATAATTATATGTTGGTTATAGTTAATTTAATAAATTACAAGATTTACCAAGATGAAAATTCATTCTTAGTTGATGTTTCTGGAAACAATCTGATCTGATTCAACATTGTATCACAAAATCCAAGTGTATACTTCCTCTAGAAGTGATCCACACGTGCACCATGTATCTCTAGACATCACCAAAGGAATCTCTAGTTTCTACAATGGAGAAGCCTTTGCTTGCTTTGTCCACCAAATAGTTCCTTGATCCGATGGAGGAAGATCTCTCTCGGTCTTGAGAGAGTTCTTAGAGGAAGGTGTTATTTTGTCCTTGAGAGAATTATCTAGAATTGTTGTGCACAAAAATTCTCTATGGAAATGTTTTGGTGTTGTGAGGATATGTATAATTGGGTCTGAGGTTATAGAGTTATGACAATAAATAAACGCATTAAAAGTTTGAATTATTT
This sequence comes from Viscum album, assembly GCA_963277665.1. NCBI lineage: Eukaryota > Viridiplantae > Streptophyta > Magnoliopsida > Santalales > Viscaceae > Viscum > Viscum album. The sequence continues at coordinate 195,566,261 of OY728135.1, read as the reverse complement.
CATTAACTCTTATTTAAAACCCCCTTGTCAAATGATTAATTCCTTGACATTCACCCACGATGATTATAATAAACATCACTTAATAATATGATATTATTTCCCCAATAATACCGATTGGAAAAATACATGGTGTGTAATAATTAATACATGGAATGTACATGTTTTACCTGAAAACTAAATGGAAGGTACATTAAATGTACATGGTGTGTTTATCTTGTTTTCATTTTTGTTTATTTCCTCCACCAAATTTATTATACCTTGAGTAATGTCTATTTATTTCTTAAATAAATGTAACTGCATTACTCACTAATAAAAATATATTATTTCTCCCACTATATATTCTCTCAAATAACTAGTGTCAAAATAAATGTGATCAAGCATCCTTTAATAATTATTAAACCACAGTCCATAATAATCTTTATTTAACTTGTTAAATTAATATTTATCTGAGATAAATGGACACACTTCGTGTGGGACCCTCTAGGCGTATTTCCCAGCGGCATTAGGCTGATCCTGCCTAAAGTCCAAGGTTAACGTCTAGCAATATGCCAAAGAACCCATACAGACAGAACTTAATGCCATAATGACATGCCACCTCATACGAATGTTTTCTATGTAATATAATCCCTTTGTCACGATATCTCGAATCCAGTGGGGTGAATACTAGTGTCATCAACCCATGTGCTTGATTATTCTATCTTTGACATCCCAGAATTGAACTCGCCCATTCCTTACCATGGCCATGGATTTATTTAGGCTATATCAATTCCATCAAAGTGCCTGAGATATCTATATCCATTATAGAACAGAAGAGAAAAATCCTTTCTCGTATTATATATTAATGTAGTATTACTCGTGACACACCCAACACATCCTACCTCACTGCAAACAGTGTGTCATCACAGTTTTCATTAATACATCTTTGTGCGTGAGTTGTAATACCCATTAATAATAATCTCAATGTCTAAGGACCAATACACATGTCCGTAGATAAGAAAATCCAATGACACTATGAAATGTATATTTTCTACTGGCAGGTCTTGTTCTTATAATATCCTCTTGAATATTACCAAGGGAACACCCAATGAGAAGGTGACTCAAATTTTTATGAGTCCTCACCCCTAATGGCCTGTATTATTCGTGTCACACAAATAACATCATCCGACTATAGAACATATATTCAATAATAGTGTTATGGTACCTTTGGGTTCTCATCAATACAGGGATCCGCTATGACTCTTTAATGAAATAGCTATCCTTGGAATATTATCACATGCATTTTCATGTAGAAGAACAATCAAGATGTGATAAGGTGATTATTTAATGAATAAATTACAAAGTAGTTGGTTCTAGGACCCCAACTCCAATAGAATCCCACTTGGATGAGAGCCAACTACTAACAACTTTTAACCTTCTAGAACTCACATGATATTCATGCTTCTATTGAGATAGTCCTTTAGTCATGGGGTCCTCCACGTTCTCTTCTGTGGACACTCTACTCACTGCAACTTAACCCCTTTTTAGAAATCCCTCAAGAGGTGATACTTTCTATGTATGTGATTTTTTCATTGATGTGACTTTGGTTCTTTTTCAAGTACCACCGCTGTAGTATTATCACAATACAACGTGATATGATCTCTACTCCTAGGCACCACACCAAGATCCGAGAAAATGTTCCGAATCTAGAAAGTTTCCTTGGCTACATCAGAAGCTGCTATATATTCATACTCCACTGTAGAATCAATGAAAACTAGCTGGTTTGAACTCATTCGGCTCACAGATCCTCCATTGAGATAGAAAACATATCCAGATTGTGACATCAAATCATTCTGATCTATCTAAAAATCAGCATACCCTCTGATGAAAATCTCATCATCTCCTCCATACACCAGGAACATATCCATATTTCTTCTCAGATACTTAAGGATAGTCTTAAAAACAGTCCAATGTGGTTCTCCTAGATCTTATTGATATCTTCCTACCATGATTAGTGTATAGGAAACATCAAACCTGGTACATATCATGGCATACTTGATGGATCCTATAGCCGAAGCGTATGGGATCTTACTCATTCTATATTTCTCTTGTTGTGTCTGATGACACATTTTTTAGAAAGATGTATGCCATGTGACACTAGAACCAATCCCCTCTTGGATTGTTCCATATTAAATCTCTTTTGTATCTAGTCAGTGTATGTACCCTGACATAGTCCACATAGAATCTTGGATTTATCACGAGTGATCTTGATCCCTAGAATGTAGGCTGCTTCACCCAAGTCCTTCATGGGGAAACACTTTTTCAATGAGTCCTTAACTGACTGTAATATTGGTACATCATTTCCAATAATCAATATGTCATCAACATATACAACTAGGATAACGATCTCATTCCCATTAAACTACTTATAAACACATGGCTCATATTCATTCTTAATGAATACAAATTCCTTTATGGCTTCATCAAATCTAATGTTCCATGACGTAGATGATTGGTTTAATCCATAAATGGATTTCTGCAACTTGAAAACCCATTTGGCTTCACCTAGTGTCACAAAACCTTCTGGTTTTGTCATATAGACATCTTCTTAAAGGTCCCCATTAAGGAGTTCTATTTTGACATCCATTTTCCAAATCTCATAGTCATGGTAAGCTACTATGGCTAGTATGATTCTTATATATTTAAACATGGAAACTATCAAGAAGGTTTTGTCATAGTCAATTCCTTGATGTTGTCTGAATCCTTTAGCAAATAGCCTTGATTTTTAGGTGCTAACTAAACCTTCCATGTCAAGATTTCTATTGAATACCCATTTTTATCCAACATGATTTACATCAATTGGCTCATCAACTAGAACCCAGACTTAGTTCTAATACATGGAATCTATCTCAGAATTCATAGCTTCTATCTATATTATAGCTTCTGAGATTTCTACTACTTCCTTTTAGGATAGAGGTTCATTACTGTCCATAAATAATTATTCACCATCCTCAGTGTCTAGGAAACCAAATCTCTCTAGTTCCCTTACTTCTCTTGAGCTCCTATGCAGTACCTGTGTTACTGGAACCTCTTCCATGGGGACCTGTGTAACTTGTTCCTGTACCAACTCCTGTGTATATTGAGCATCAACTTTGTTGAAGTCAATCTTTCTACCACTTTAACTTTTGAGGATGTACTCCCTCTCATGAAATACTGCTTGTCTGGCAATAGTCACATTCTTATCTTGAGGCTTATATAGGTAATATCCTTTTGTTTCCTTGGAAAATTATATAAAGATACACCTCGTGCCCTGGGGTGCTAGTTTTTTTCCTGAGAAGGCCTTAACAAATGCCTCGCATCCCCATGCACATGTATGTGAAAAAATGTGTTTCTTTTCATTCCATAACTCAGAGAGAATTTCATTTTCTGCCTTAGTTGGTACTTGGTTTAATGTGTATGTTGTAGTTTGTAATGTATATCCCGAAAAGGAGAATGGAAGATCCACATGATTCATTATTGACCTCACCATGCCAAAAAAGGTGAGGTTTCTCCTTTCACTAATAGCATTCCACTGTGGTGTATAAGGAGGAGTGAGCTAAGATAGAATCCCAATCTCCCGTAGAAGATCGATGAACTCTGGGTTCAAATATTCTCCACCTCGATCCTATCGAATTTTCTTTATCTTTTTTCCAAGATGATTCTATAATTCATTATTGAATTCCTTAAATTTCTTTAAGGATTCGGACTTATACGTCATTGAGTAGACATATCCATATCTACTCAAATCATCTGTAAAAGTAATGAAGTATGAATATCCACCTCTATCTTCTACTGGAAATGGTCCACAAAAATCCTTGTGCACCAATCCTAGAAGATCTGTGGCCCTTTTACCTTGTCCAAAAAAGGGTGGTATGGTCATTTTTTCTTGTAAACAAATGTGGAATCTTTCAAGTGGTTTTATCTCAATAGATTCCAAATATTGATCTTGGCAGAGATTTGTCAAGTGCTTCTCATTTACATGACCGAGACAGTGATGCAACAACTGGGTGATGTATGATTCATGTGAGTTTGTTTCATTATCGATTTCCAACACTTCGTTTTCGTAATTTAATACATACAAACAATTATTTAAATTCTCTATACCATAATATACATTGCTATTATAAAACAGACAACCCTTATTTAAAAACATGAAAATAAATCCATCCATATCCAAACAAGATACAGAAATTATGTTCAGGGTTACACTTGGAACATTATAACAGTTATGTAAAACCAAAATCATCCCAGTTGGCAATGATAGGTGGTAATCACCAAAAGGCAATGCAGCCAGTCTTTCACCATTGGCAGCTCGAAGATCCACCTCTCCTCTGGAAATCTTTCTAAATCTAATGGTTTCCTAAATTTTAATATAGACATGAGTCCCAAAAGCTATATCTAATACCCAATTTGTAGAAATGGAAAGATTACACTCGATATCGAACATAGCTTTAGCATCCCCACGCTTTTGAGTGCAGTTACTCTTCCACTGGCTTTACTTGCCACATGAAAAACATAATCCCTCACATTCCTTACCCTGCCTCTGGATATTCCACTTCTTGGAGGGATGACACTCGGGGGATTTGGACAGTTTATAAGTCTTTGGCCCCTTTGCCTTGTCCTACCTTTTCTTATTCACCATAAGGACTGCGGGTTTGTCACTCCCCATATCCTTATCTACTTGGAGAATCATGGTCAGAAGTTCCGATAGACTCTTCTCATTATTGTTCATGTTATAGTTGACAATAATGCTTGAGAAGGTCTTGGCACTAGTGCAGAAATCGTTTTTTACGTCACCACTTTTTACGTCGGTTATATATAACCGACGTAACAATGCGGCAAGTAGATTTTTCATGTCGGTTATTTTAATAACCGACGTTAAAAATTGAGCCTGTTGTGTTTTTACGTCGGTTATCTTATAACAGACGTAAAAAACCAAAGCGCGGGGTTTTTACGTCGGTTATTTTATAACCGAAGTAAAAAACCCCCCGGGGATTTGGTTTTTTACGTCGGTTATTTGATAACCGACGTAACAAACACGTCGATATCGGGTTTTTTACGTCGGTTATCTGGTAACCGACGTGAAAAACCAATGCGCGGGGGGGTTTTTACGTCAGTTTCCAAATAACCGACGTAAAAAATCTAAAAAAATAGTTTATAACATCGGTTATATAATAACCGACGTTATAAAGCATTTAAAAAAATTAAAGCCCGTGTTCGGTCATTTACGCTTTTTTCGATTGACAGTCGACGGCTCGTCTCTCTCTCGCGCGTTAAACCCTAATCGGCTCGTCGATCGCCTGCATTACACTCATTTTGGCTTCATTTTTTATCTTCTTCACTCCTCTCGGATCTATCATCTCAACTCGCGACATTCAGGTAAGCCTTCCACGAATTTATTTCGTTCGTTTTTGTTTCGATTCTTGATGTGCTTTTCGTTTGTTTTTGAATCTCATGGAATTTTTTTTATTGCAAATGGTTATTATGTTCATTCAACTCGCAACATTCAACTCACAAATGGTTATTAAAACATTGAGGATTAGCTTCAGCAAAATCTGAAAAATAATGGGTGGTACTGTAACGTTCCATTCTTCCAGCAACATTATTATTTCCTACTTAGCTGGAATGTGTCTTTCTGGAAGAAGATTGGTAGTACTTATTTTCTTAAAATCATATTTTCAATATGATTGTCCAGAAAATTATTTTCATGAATGAAATTGGACCAGGTACAATCGGTAATACCTATCCTTAAAATTTCATTCAACATTCTTACATCATAATATTTTTTCAAAAAATTATGATTTTTAGAACTCCTAGATCAGAAAACCATCATCTGTTTTCATCTGCATTCATAAAAATATCAATTCATACCTATTACAATCAAATATTTCATTATGGACTCATGGTGAGTCTGATAATACATTTCTTCTTTTAGTCATCTCCTAAAAATGATGGACCTTTTCATGCAAAGTGTATCTGATTTATTGAATACGATGGTATGTCCGATTTTCAACAAAACCAAGTGAGGTGATTTCTTTTATTATTAATAATTCATAAAAAAAATTATAATACCTAAATATTATTATCATCCTTTTCAGATTTTTCATTATAAAAAAGGTAAAGGGTACTTTCTTTTCATTCTCAAGTTAAATTATATTTTTTATAAAGGTCTTTTCTATCTAGGTAGAAATAATTTAATGATAATTAGATTGAATTAGGTATATTATCTTATCTTACCATCCAAACACATTTTTATGTATTAATAATTATTATGTTTTGTAAAAACAATTATGACCCCCATTTCATATTTGTTAGTTAATTGATCTACGAAAGTGTTATAAATGATTTGATGATCACGATTCACCCATATATATGGTTAGTCATTATGTGACATTTGGGTCCATAATATCCTTCCAATGCATTCGACAATGCATTATATATCATAGATCAATATGGGGTACAGATGGTTATACCATGTCCAATGTGTTATGTTATGTGTCTGGTAAGAAATATTATAATAAATTATAGGAAAGGTGATTAACATATCCCAATATGAGGTGAATGAAACTATGTTTTCCCTTGACATATGTTATGACTTATATGATTATGTTTTTTCCACACTCTTATGTTATTCCACATACCAATGTTTTGATCTTGTGAATAAGGTTTTTTAAATCATGTTCCCACTATCATATAAATCATGTCTTATGTTATGCTAAAATGGTTATACTTGGACTCAGGTTTTATGATCTATGATTATATAGAACTGTTTCACTTATCTTTTTGATCATGTGCTTTGTGTATGCTCTTATACCCCCATGGATATCTTTTTATGAGATTAGATATTATATTTATATATATCATTTTACCCATAATGAGTATCATAAATCAAAACTTTTATTATTTTCATTCCCTAAGTTATAAAAATAAGTATTATGTAGGATGATTCAAAAATTTAATCTGTGAGATGATTTGTTTTATGTGTGAAACCCAGGCCAAACACATATGCATTTTTTTATTGGTATTACATATATATAGTTCGACGTATACTTTTTTTTACATTACCATGATATTAACATTACTTTTTCTAAAGAAATATTAATGTCCTTAGATTATATATCTGATCAAAAGGATATAGTAATTCTAATATATAATCAGAATGATTAGATAATATGACAATATTACTAAACATAAAACAAATGGTCTATATTCATATTTTTAACATGACACTTACGATGTATAGCTATTTGGTGTTGGGTACTTATGAAAACTACTATTACTTTTAAGATTTGTTTTATATTTTAAATTGTTTTACATTCAAATTATGATTTTTTTCATATAAACATGTTTTGTCGTATCTTAAAAATATATATTTTTTGTTGATATTTGTTATAGGTAATAATGAGTCGAAGTTGGATTACGGCACATCGAATGAGCAATGAATTTGAGGAAGGTGTTGATGCCTTTTTGGAATTTGCAAAACGAAATGTTCCAAGTAGTGACATTTTTTTCTGTCCATGCCTGCAATGTTTGAATATGAAGAAGTTGAAAAGTAGAGAGATAAAAGATCATCTGATATGTCATGGTTTTAATCCGAGTTACAACCCTTGGATTTGGCATGGTGAAACTGGATGGAATGTCACTGATGATGATGATTCGCAAGATGGTAACTCCGATGGAATTGAAGAAATGATTCGCGATATTGTAGCAGAACAAATAGAGATAGAACCGACAGTTGCACGTCTATATGGTGATGCTGAAAAACCATTATATCCCGGTTGTACAGATTTTACGGTTCTGTCGGCGGTGTTAAGATTGATTAACCTGAAGGCGAAGCATGGATGGAGTGACAGAAGTTTTACAGAGCTGCTACAATTGATGAAAGACATTCTTCCAAAAGATAACGATCTTCAAGATTAAAAATACAAAGCCAAGAAAATATTATGCCCGATGGGATTGGGATACAAGAAAATACATGCCTGTCCGAATGACTACATTATATATAGGAAGGAATATGAATTTCTGTTAGAGTGTCCAAAATGTGGGACATCACGGTATAAGGTGAAAGAAAAATCACAGGGTGATGTAGAGATTACAAAGCTCCCTTCAAAGGTATTTTGGTATCTTCCTATAATTAATCGTTTCAAACGTTTATTTTCTAATTCACATGATGCAAAAAGGTTAAGATGGCATGCTGAAGAGCGGGTATGTGATGGAAAAATACGTCATCCAGCTGATTGTCCACAATGGAAGAAAATTGATGCGCAGTACTCTACATTTGGAAATGAAATAAGAAATCTCAGACTAGGGTTGTGCACAAATGGAATGAATCCATACCGAACACTCAATAGCACACATAGTTCATGGCCTGTTTTATTTTAAATTTACAACCTCTCTCCTGAAGTTTGTATGAAGCGCAAATATGTCATGTTGAGTACAATGATCTCTGGTCCAAAGCAACCCAGTAATGATATTGATGTTTACTTGTCACCGTTGATTGATGATTTGAAACTGTTATGGGCTGATGGTATTAGGGTGTATGATTCTTATAAAATGGAATATTTTCAACTGCATGTAGTGCTTCTGTTCACTATAAATGACTTCCCAGCGTATGGAAATTTGTCTGGATACAGTGTTAAAGGGCATAAAGCATGTCCAATTTCCGAACAACAGACGTCCTATTGTCAATTGCATCATGGGAGGAAAACAGTGTACATGGGTCATCGAAAGTTTTTGCCTATGGAACACCCTTATAGAAGACTAAAAATGGCATTTAATGGCTAACAAGAATTTAATACTACTCCAAAACCTTTATCCCATGATCTGTATTTTGAGAGGTTGAAAAACCTTGACGTGAAATTGGGAAAGACACAGAAATCTGGTAATGATAGACATATTTGGAAGAAAAGGTCATTTTTTTGAGCTACCATATTGGAGGTATCATGAAGTTAAACATAATATTGATGTCATGCACGTGGAGAAGAATATATGTGATTCTTTGATTGGAACATTGTCAGATATTAAAGGAAAGACTAAAGATGGGTTGAATGCAAGATTAGACTTACTATCAATGAGAATACGTTTGGAGTTAGCTCCCCTTCCTAAAGGAAGACGAACATTTCTTCCCCCGCCTTGTCATACATTATCGAAGAGGGAGAAAATTAGCTTCCGTCAGTGTCTTCATGATACCAAAGTGCCTCAAGGTTATTCTTCTAATGTAAAATATTTTGTCTCATTGATGGACTTGAGGTTGATAGGTATGAAATCACATGATTTTCACGTCATGATGCAACAAATTCTACCAGTTTCATTGCGTGGAATATTGCCCATTCGTGTCAGAAAGACTATAATGAAGTTGTGTTATTTTTTCAATTCAATTTGTAACAAGGCAATTGATGTGAATGCTTTGAACATTTTGGAAAAGGATGCAATTTTTATACTTTGTCAATTGGAAATGTATTTTCCTCCAACTTTTTTTTATATAATGGTGCATTTAATGATTCATCTGGTTCGAGAAATAAAGCTTTATGGACCTGTATATCTTCGTTGGATGTATCCTTTTGAAAGGTATATGAAAATATTAAAGGGGTATGTTAAAAATCGATATCGACCTGAAGCCTCCATTATTGAAAAGTGTATTTCTGAGGAGGTAGCAGAGTTTTGTACGAGCTACTTGGCTGCGGCACAACACATAGGTTTGCCTCCATCTCGCCATGAACGAGTTAATAATGAGGGAAAGGGGATTCGCGGCTTGAAAGTCAAATCATTGTCAGCTGAACAGATGAAGAAGTTAGAATCATACATCTTGAATAACATAGCTGATGCTCAACCATATATCACATTGCATATTAATGAGTTGAAACAATGTCATCCAAAGAAGAAAGAAATGTGGATTTTGAATGAGCACAACAAAACTTTTTTGTCATGGATTAAAAAGACTTTGATTGGTAGATCAGATGTATCAAAGACATTAAAATGGATAGTGGGTGGTCCATGTTTAAATGTGATAACATGGTCTGGTTATGACATTAATGGTTATACATTTCATACAAAAGCTCAGGACAACAGAAGTGCAGTTGAGAATAGTGGTGTATTGGTGTTTGCAGAAGTAATGCATTTTTCGAGTGCTAAGGACAAAAACCCAATTTCTGCATCAAATGCATATTATGGAGTGATTGAAGACATATGGGAGGTTGATTACTTTAAAATTAAAGTTCCCGTTTTTAACTGTAAATGGTTTAACGGTAACAACAGTGCCAGACATGATGAATTTGGAATGAAACTTGTTAATCTGAATAGATTGGAAGACACAGCTGATTCTTTTATAATGGCAACACATGAAAAACAAATTTTTTATGTAGTAGATCAATCAGATATGCAGTGGGCCATTGTTTTACAAGGGAAAAAACAATATGTTGGTGAGGATGAACTTGATGAATATGCTGATTTATGTGAGATCCCTACTTCAATGGAAATATTAACAGAACATAATGACGATCATATTGAAGACATAGTTTGTTCCATAAGGAACGATCACGACGAAGGAATTTGGGAAAACAATCCATCTGTACATTCCTAAAATTACAGGTAACATATGTTTATTTCTTGTTTACATTTATTTTTTCCATAAATGTTAGATATTGTAAGTTTTTTATTTATTATAACATGTTTTAAAATAAAATAAGTATATGTTATTATTTGTTTTAAGTTTGTTTTGTTTACTTTATCATGTTTATAACCATTACATGAATTTTAAAATGCTTATTTTTGTTCACTGACAATTACTTTACCATGTTTACAATGTTTACCAGGTTTACCATTTTTACCATTTTTACCATCTTGACCATCTTGACCATCTTTGCCATCTTTACCATTGTTTAACATGCTTACCATATTACCAATGTTTATTATTATGTAACCTAGTACACTTTTATATTTTCTGATTACAGTAGTATTAAAATATTTGAATTTTTATATTTGTTCACTCACAATTACTTTACCATGTTTACAATGTTTACCAGGTTTACCATTTTTTCCATTTTTTACCATCTTGACCATCTTTGCCATATTTACCATTGTTTAACATGCTTACCATATTACCAATGTTTACTATTATGTAACCTAGTACACTTTTCTATTTTCTGATTACAGTGTAGTATTAAAATATTTGAATTTGTATATTTGTGAACTGACGTTTGTTTTTTTGATTTGAAGGATAATGACAGATCATTCAGATGATCAACCACATGATTCTAGGGAAGAGCATATTGCTGGTCATACCTCTGGGGATGAACATTCACATGCTCCTATTACGACAAAGAGTTGAAAGGTTGGTAAACGTGGTTGCACACGTTTACCAAAATTATCACTTGCCCGTACGCAGGATCAGAGGATAGTAGTTGAGTTTGATGATGATGATATTCCTAGAGGTCCGAATGCCAAATATTTTAAGGGTTTTGTTGAAACTCAGGCTAAGACCAAAGTAAGCATTCTGTATGATGATTGGAGAGGTGTGGATAAAGCGATTATCTCTCAGTTGTGGGAGACGATTTTGGTAAGATCTTTTGTCATTGTTTGACCATTCTTTTAATGTTTCTGGTATATATAATATGTATAACCTCTTCTTTATCAGATGACATTTGATATTACTGACACTGGAGGAGTCAGGAAGAAATGCTTATCGTTGGCTTCCAGGAGATGGAGGGATTTCAAATCAACCCTCACATCTAATTTCATTTATGGTCATAGGAGTCATCACAATCCATGTCGTATATATCCTTTTATAGATGAAGACACATGGAGACAGTTTTTTGAAAGTAGAAAAAAGAGTCATTTCTGGTAAGGGCAATGTAAACTTTTTTATACTATCTTATATAATTGATTTTATTAATGTTTTTTTAATGATTTTTTATTCTTAAATTATAGAAAACAAGGAAAGCTCATCAGGAGATCCAATCTAAAAATGTATACCCTCATAGTTTATCTCGGGGAGGGTATACATTATTGGAAGAAATAATGATAGCTGAAAAATTTCAACAACTAAGAGTTGAGTCTTCAAGCTCTGGAGAGGTGGCCCCTCCATCCCCTCCATCTAGACATGAAAAATGGAAGAGAGCTCGGAAGGGGAAAAAAGGGCAATATCTTTCAGAAGAATCGAGAATCGTAGCTGAGAGGATTGTAAGATATCTATTTAATTTATTTAAGTTAACTTTTTTCTTCATATAAGTTTCAATCATTACAGAAATGTTCAATTAATTAATACAGGACTCTCTTGAGGAGCAGAGTTCAGAGGGTACATTTACAGCTACTGGGAGGGAAGATATTTTATTTGGAGCATTGGGAAGGCCCGAACATCCTGGTCGTGTAAGAGGATATCCGACAGGTGTATCGGTAAGAAAAGTGTTTCCACGTTCTTCAACTTCTAACATGGAGGGGGTTTATAAAAAAAATAGAATCATTGGAGGCTGAAGTTCAAAATATTAATTCAACAATGGAAAAAAAGATTAGAGATTCGGTGCAGTCTATGTTTGCAGAAATGCAAAGACAATTTCAGACTGCAGCTCCCACTCCTCCCCCTCCCCCTACAGACCCCATTATTTATCCTCCACCTCCGCCAGTAGCTCCCACTCCCCCACCTCAGCCTACGGACCCCATTTTTATCCTACGCCTTCGCCGCAGCTTCCTACATATTGCGAGTTGTATGTTGATGATTCTCAACATCATATAGTAGCATACGGGTTGGTATATTGTATAGGAGATACAGTTCATCATCAACAATTAGAGGTAGAGAATCAGAGGGGCACTGTACAGGATATTATAGATAGATCAGCTAGGGTACCAATACCTACAGATGAGGTGGCGACAGTTGGACAGAGTATCGGCCATTTTTTAGTTTGGCCATCCAGACTTCTTCGACTCATTACCATAGAGGTATGAAAGTTATATATTTTATTTTATTTTTTTATTAAAGTTGTTTTATCATTTGAAAACTACTATAATTCTCAATTTTTTTTTCACAGGAATACTTCAAAGGTAAAGAAATACTGTATAGACAACAACAAAGACAACAGGCTATGACATCAGGTACAGATGTCAGTGGTCTTGAAAGATTGTCAAGATATTCACATTTGTTGTTGGATTTTTATGAGTTTCCAACGGAATCTCATGTTTATGGACGTGAAATAAGTGTGGGGATTACAAAATCTGATATCATGGAGCTTGTTACTGGAGATAAGTTGGGCATCAACGTGGTGCAAATTTTTTCCATGTAAGCCTTAAAACCTTTTCCCTGCGTTATATTTATTTAAAATGTATACTTATATATGTTTTGTATTAGGTATCTTTATAAAATTTGTGAGAGGAATGAACTGACAGAAGTATATGGATTCATGGACCCGCAATTGATTTCCCCTGAAGCATGTGCATTGACTGAGGAACAAAGAATGTTTTATATTGCTGAAAGATTTGAAAAGAATATAATCCAACAATGTTGGATGATGCCTTTTTGTGAGAGGTATGAAACACATTTCTCTCAAAGAGTTAATTATCTTTTAACATAAAAAACCACTAACATTAAATTTCCTTTTATCAGTAATCATTGGATGTTAGGCATTTTTTGCCCAAGGGAGAAAGCTCTTTATTGGATATGCTCTGTTCATGGTGATGTGCGGGCAAGTTTTAAGAATATATTGGAAAAGTAAGTTTCAATTTCTCAATAGTTTTATATATTATAATGAATTTTAAATTTACCCCATTCGTATTATTTTCTAACAGTGCATGGGTCTACTTTCGAAAAAACACAAAGAAAAGAAATGCAAAGATCAAATATGTAAAGGCAAAGGTAAATTTCCATTTATAATTTGTACTTTTTGATTTATTACATAAAAATAATATATTGAATTTACAAATTCAAAACAGAATTGTCATGAACAACAATGCCTCATAGAATGCGGATATTACATGTTAAGATTTATGTATGAAATAATAACAACTGGGACAGTTGTGAATTTTGACCTGGTACGATTTCCTCTTAAAATTTTCCATCATATTTCAATTTGATTTATTCATTATACACGTTAACTATCTTCTTTTTCATTTGTAGCTTTTTGATGACCCTCAACCCTATACTGCTGAAGACATCAAACACGTACAAGTGGAGTGGTCAAATTATTTTACAGGTTTGATTGAATTTTAGTTGTTTGTAATGTAAAATGAAATTTTGAATATTGTCGTTTTAATTGTCTATTTGGTAGTTGTTTAGGTTTGATTTAGTTTTTTTTTGGAAGTTGACAGTGTATGTTTTGAATGTTATATAAGTGAATGTTTAATTTTTCTCTACTTCTTGTTTTGGTCTACTTTTGATGGTTCTTCTGGTATGGATTTGGGTCTGTGGGGGAGGGGTTCCCAGGGTGTGGGGGTGTGTTCAGTGGGGTTGGGGGTGTCCAGCGGTCTGGGAGGGCTGTCCGGTGGGGTGGGGTGACAGTCTTGGGGGGTGGCAGGGATGTCCAGGGGTGTGGGAAGCCGGTCCAGGGGTGTGGGAGTGCTGTCCAGGGGTGGGGGGTTGTCCAGGGGTGTGGTGGGGGCTGTCAAGTGGGGTGAGGGGGTGATGAGGTGCTGTTCAGGCAGGTGGGGGGTTGTCGAGGGGTGTTTGGGGGTGTCTGGGGGTCAGGGGCAGTCCAGGAGTGTGGTGGGGGCTCCAATGGGGTGGGGGAGGGTTGTCCAAGGGGTATACAGGATGGTGGGAGCTCCAATGGGGTGGGGGAGGGTGTCCAGGGGGTATACATGATGGTGAGGGCTCCAACGGGGTGGGGGAGGGCTGTCCATGGGGTATAAATGAGGGTGGATGCTGTCCAGTGGGTAAGTTTAATGTGTTATCTATTTACATGCTTATTTTTGATGTACTTCTGTTTTTGTGGTATGATTTCTTGATTTATTTTCTGGTTGATTCTGGTGGAGAGAAGATCACTGCATTCTGTTTAAAAAAAAATTGTGTTTATCACGTCGGTTATTTAATAACCGATGTGATAAAATTCCTGGAAAATAGTTTATTACGTCGGTTATTTAATAACCGACATGATAAAAGGCCTGGAAAAGGGTTTATCACGTCAGTTATTTAATAACCGACGTGATAAAAGGCCTGGAGATTGGTTTATCACGTCGGTTATTAAATAACCGACGTGATAAAGGGCCTGGAGAACGGTTTATCACATCAGTTATTGACTAACCGACGTGAATAAACCCCTGCCCACCGGTTTATCACGACATTTATAAATTAACCGACGTGATAAACCCCCCTCCCCCGGTTTTTCACGTCGGTTTTATATGAACTGACGTGATAAACCACGCTCATCCCAGTTTATCACGTCGGTTCTTATAGAACGGACGTGATAAACCCCCTCACCCCTATTTATCACGTTGGTTGTTTAAGAACGGACGTGATAAACCATTGTCCAGGCCGTTTATCACGTCGGTTCTTCAATAACCGACATGATAAACCATTCTCCAGGCCTTTTATCACGTCGGTTCTAAAATAACCGATGTGATAAACCATTCACTAGGCCCTTTATCACGTCGGTTCTAAAATAACCGACATGATAAACATCGCGATTTTATGTTTTTGACGTCTGTTTGTAAATAACCAACGTCAAAAACCTTATTTATAACGTCGCACGTATTAACGTCGGCTAGAAACGGACATAAAAAATTAAAAATAACCGACGTAAAAAATGTTTTCTGCACTAGTGTGGGAAGTGATGATAGGATGATATTTATATGAAAGTCATCTAGGAATATAATCCCTAAGATGTCTAGGAATTCGATGTAGCAAATAATCTTGACTACATGAGGCCCAGCTGGTGGAGACTCTCTA
Organism: Viscum album; assembly: GCA_963277665.1. Classification (NCBI taxonomy): domain Eukaryota; kingdom Viridiplantae; phylum Streptophyta; class Magnoliopsida; order Santalales; family Viscaceae; genus Viscum; species Viscum album. The sequence continues at coordinate 195,550,378 of OY728135.1, read as the reverse complement.
AGCATAGTTGTAAAAACAGCATTGGAGATCTCATATATCTCTGGCCTCTTCTTCTCGTGGTAGACATCATTAAGGTGAGACATCATGCTATACACATCCATGTTTTCATGTTTCTTCAATATGTTTTTAGACATGGCTGATAGAATGAAACATTAGACATATGTGGTATAATCTATATGTTTTGCATAGAGAGATATTTCCACATAACTGGCCTCTTTTCCAGGTATAACTGGAACAAGATCTTCCACCATATACAATTTCCTTCCATGCTGAAGGGTGACTCGTAAATGCCTCTACCACTCTTGGAAATTGGTGTTGGTGAGAAGGTTTTCCTTCTCGAGTATGGTTCACAATGATATGTTTGAAGAAATTTTTCTTTCCATTTCTACAAATTAAGATGATCAAAGGTTTAGTACTTTATTACAAAACTAAGACAAATAAATTAATTAACACTTACTAGCCTCCCACTATTTTATCGAAATCCAATAGCCATCACCATTGACATTGGAATATTCTGTTGCCTAAATATTATAGTGGGAAGGATCCATATTGACCTTCACATTACCCCAACTAGGTTTGGTCAAGAAACATGAAGGGTTTTAGGTAGGCATTCCAAATTCCAACTACATTAACTCGCAGCTCCATGATCCGCTGAATGGACTCCCCAATCCTGAAATCCTTTTATTTTGGATTTCTTCAACCTTTTCATCTTGGTCACACTAAGTTCTGTTGTGGTAGTCAACCATTGATGCAAACCATGTTATGTCAACCCAAAACCTTGAATTATAATTCTATGATAATTAAAAGCACCCCAACTAGGGTTGGTCAAGAACTTTGAATTATGGTTCGATTCTATCCATGATTATGGAAGACTTTACCGACTTAATATATCTTTGTTAGATTTTATCCTTATACGTAAATTTCTATTTTATTATATTTGATTACATGCTTGTTAATATTAAGTGGGATATAATTAAGTTATTAACCATGTGTAATATAATATTTACACATAATACGGTCTTATTTTAGTTCCATCTTTCATGAATATTTAATTCATTAATTTTTTGATCATGACAACACACCCACAATTAATAAACCATAAAACAAAATAAAATAAAATAAATGGTATTATCATGAGCTCTTTTTATTGGTTACTTTATCTAGTGGTTGATAAAATAACCCAATTCCTAGGGGAGAAACACCTTGAACCTTTCTGGTTCATTTTTACAGCTTTTCACCTGTCCACCTTTGTATCTGCATGAATTAGTTTCACCTTGGCTCTTAACTCAGGCCACCTCCACTAGCATGGGAGATACATATATTACATATGCATTTATCTCACACGTAGGTGAGAGGTAAATGAGGTTTTTACATAAAAGAAACCCTGGGCGTTTAGGCCCTATATATTAATGAGGAGAAGGCTCACAGGCCATCAAATTTCATTTAAATAAATAAATAAAAATAAACCGTTCACATACAAAGGTCTTGGTCTAGCTCATGGTCATCCATGCATGAAACAATATTATGCATTAATAAAACAAGAATTCAATTATTTAATCATTATTGTTTAAGATAAATCACACTTGAATAAATTAATTATCTTTAACTAACCAATCCTTTTATCTTCAACCCTTTTTCTGAATGCCCTTGAGATTTTCATCCATCATAATTTTAAACAAATAAATTCATTTAAAATTATCTTTTTATATAACATGTACCTTAGAGGCAACCTGGTGAATTCAAATTCATTACACAGATGTTAAATTAAACATATATATATATATATAACACCTATCACATGTTGTGGCTCAGCATTAGACCTTTTCTATGGTACACGTCTCAAGGGTTTGTAGAATATAATAATAAATTTTAATAAATCTCCATAATTTGGATGAGTACAAGGATTGTAGTTCTGACTACACGACATGTACTTTTGTTCACTGTCCATCCGTAGTATATTCCCTGGGACATGGCATGTAGATGTAGATTGGAAATTTTTGGAGTATATAGAGTGATCAATTGGACACATGTCATGTAGTATCCGTGTTACACGGTTTCCAGCTGGGCAAGCCATGTACGAGGTACACGGTTCAACCCTAACATAAAGGGACAACATGTCATGTTCAGTTGGACCACACGATGAGTATCCCAGAAACTGTTTACCTCCTATTCATGGTCAACACACAGTGTCGTAAATGACTTAGATAGGATCCAATACACAACCTGATTTGGCAGATCAGTCAATGCATTAAACATAGACTACACGTCGTGTACTTCCGAATACACGCCGTGTATTCTAGTGTTGTACGGCCAGGAGTGTTTGGCACCTTCGAATGAGTTCCTCTATTTTATTTTAATGAATATTAAAAGAAAAATTTGTTTCTATAAGGTGAATGAGAAACAATAGGTGAGGAAAAAATCTTGAGATTCATATTTTAAAAAATGATTAACTTGAATTGAAATAACTAAATTATTAAATGCATAAATCACCAACAAATAGTTAAATAATTATAATCAATGATATGACCCCTCTGATACCACTTGTAGGTTCGAGGCACAGCAGAAGCACGTCAGTTGGTTTTCCCAACATTAATTTTCACGTTAACAACGATCAATCCGAGATACTTCATGATAATAAAATACCGGATCTTCAAAATAGAATGAAGAACGAAATAGGAAAGAGGGAGTCCCAGAACCATAAAGACTGGATTATCATACGTTGGTTATAATTAATTTAATTAATTGACAAGAATTACCTTGATGGAAATTCTTTCTTCGTTGATGTCTTCGATTACAATCTGATGTGATTCGTTGTTGCATTGCAGAAGCCTAGTGTAGAATTTCTATAGCGGTGTTCCACACCAGCACCACATATCTTTGGATGTCTCTAAAATAATATCCATGTGTTAGTGTGGAGATGCCTTTGCTTGCGTTGTCTGCCTTAGATCGCCTTGATCCGATGGAGGAGGAACTCTCTCGGTCTTGAGAGAATTATAGGAGGAAGGAGTTCTATTGGATTTGAGAGAATTCTCCAAAATTTTTGTGCACAATGATTCTCTGTGGATAAGTGTTGGGGTTGTGAGGATATTTATTATTGGGTTTGAGGTTATAGAGTTAAGACAATAAATAAATGCGTTACACGTTTTATTTATTTCAGTAACTCTTATTTAAAACCCCCATGTTGAATGATTAATTAATTGAAATGATCCCATGCTGATTATAATAAATATCATTTAATAAAACGATATTATTTCCTCAAAAATCCTGATTGGAAAACTACAAAGTATGCAATCATTAATAAACAGCGTTTACTCATTGTGAATGAAAACTACATGGCATGTACATTTAATGTACACGAAGTGTTTATCTTATTTTAATTTTTCTTTAGTTCCTCCACCACATTTATTAGACCTTGAGTAATGTCTATTTATTTCTTAAATAAATATAACTACCTTACTCACTAATAAATATATATTATTTTTCCCACAATATATTCTCTCGAATAACTAATATCGAAATAAATGCGATCAAGCATCCTTAAATAATTATTAAACCACAGTTAGGAATAATATATATTTAACATGTTAAATTAATATTTAACTAAGATACATGGACACACTTAGTGTGTGACCCTCTAGGACTCTTTCTCAATGGAATTAAGCAGAGCTTGCCTAAATTCAAAGGATAACATCTAGTAACATTCCAAGGAACCCATAGAGAATGAATTTAACTCCGCAATGACGTGTGTCCTCATATGAACACTTACCGTGTAATATAATCCCTTTGTCACGATATCTTGAATCAAGTGGGTTGCATGCTAGTGCCATCAACCCATGTGCTCGATTATTCTTTCATTGACTTTTTGGAATTGAACTCTCCCATTCTTTACCATGTCCATGGATTTATTTAGGATATATCAATTCCATCAAAGGGCCTGAGATATCTACATCCATTATGGAATAGAAGAGAAAAATAATTTCTTGCAATATCTATTAATGCTGTATTACTCGCGATGCACTAAATATATCCTACCTCATTGCGAACAGTGTGTCGTCATGGTTTTCATCAATACATCTTAGTCCACGAGTTGTAATACCCATTAATAATAATCTCAATGTTTAAGGACCAATACACACTTCTGTAGATATGAACATCCAATGACACTATGAAATGTGGATTTCCTACTGCCGGGTCTTGTTCTCATAATATCATCCTCAATATTACCAAGGGCTCATACCAAGAAAAGGTGCCTCAACGTTTTATGAGTCCTCACCTATAATGGCCTCTATTATTTTTGTCCCTCAAATAACATCATTCAGCCATTGAACATATATTCAAGAATTGTGTTATGGAACTTATGAGTTCTCTTCAGAGTTGGGATCCGCTATCACTCTTTAATTCAACAACTATCCTTGGGACATTATCACATGCATTTTCATAGAGAATAACAATCAAGATGTGATAATGTGTTTATTTATTGAATAAAGTACAATGCAGTTATTTCTAGGCCACCAAATCCAACACCCACATGGTGTGTAACATATTGTAAATTCCATTTGGGTAGACCCTTAAATGTCATGTAATAAGTATTTACACTGTAATACTTTCTTAGAAGGGATACATATTTTATTAACATAAATTTAATGTTTTTTAAATTTCCAGCATGGGTGAATTTTCATATATCCTTGCTTCCTACATAGAATTGGGAATACGATTAGTCTATCATGAATGTTTTTTCATATAAGATAAAATAGTGTTATAATCTTCCATATAATATATAAAACACATTATGATACAAGTAATTAGTCTCTTTAACTCTATATAAAGTCTAATCTGGTTCAAAAATGGAAATTAGAGTGTTCTCAAGTTATGTATCCCATAGAGGTCAGTTTATGTAATTGTATGGTTCACCCACAACATTGTATATAGGTTAATTTACCCCCATATCCACCCATATACTCAGGGTGAAGGTCCTTTATTTGAGGACTCTATTACCCATGTATAAGAGCTTAGAGTGGCTGAGGACCTACTACCTAATTCGGTTACCCCTTTGACAGATAATTATTCCTCATTGCAGTGCATGACCTTCCATACTATTATAGAGAGGTGATGTGGGTTTTCATATAGTTGGATGGTTATGAAAGTAGGAATCAAACTCCCTTGGAATACATATATTATAGGATAAGGTGTGGGATCCCTTGTAGTTTTTTATGGTGATGTGGAAATGGTGGATGGTAAGGTGAAGATCTCCCTTAACTTTCATGTATGCTTTAGCTAAGAGTGAGTCATCAATTATAGTTTTTATTGGAAATTTGAAAGTTGGTCAGGTTGATAATACTAGATTATTTGATACATTTTCACCTTAAGAACCCCTTGGATTCCTTAGATATGTGTTATATTAATGATTTATCAGCATGAGATTAGTTTTAATTGTTGTTAATCCAAGCATACTAATTTTTTTGGGAGATATGGTATTCAAGTATTTGTTCTGAGATGACTGTGAATTCATTTCATCTGTATGAATATTAATTGTTGAGAATATCTTGATTATTTCATGTCTTCCCCATTGTTACTCTTTCATATATAGGGGTTTTCAGAAGACAAATTTCTTGGTCATTCCATTTTTTTACTTATCTCCTAAAATTTATGTTTTTATATAACCCTATATGGTCCATGTTCCCATGATTTTCACATATGTACTTCAAATGAATTGTTTGAATATAATATTATTAGAAATGGATCTCTTGTGTATTGTTTGGAGCTGAATCCAAGTGATGATTTGTTACACAAACTCGGTTTCTAAGGGTGTAAGTGATCATTGTAGAAGGGGATCAGTCCAAAAATATACATAATGGGAAGAGATTTTATGGGTCATGTTTTTTCTAAATTTAGAGTCTTTTCAATTGTACATTTTCCTTAATGTTTTTCTTTGTGGTGTTGTGCTTGAATTTTATTATCTCATGAATGTATTTTATGAATTTTAGTTGTTTATACATATGTTTTTGTGTTCTTATTATTTTATGAACTGAAGATATGTTTCTATTACATGTTGATATAATCTAACTCATCCCATATTGTTTGGAATTTCTACTCAATGTGAGTAACCAACACCTAGACTATCAAATATTGTATTGTGCTAGAACCCTCAGAATAATACCATATTTGGAAGGGCCCTGATGGATCAGACCACAGTTCTTACTATCCTGTATATAAAATCACCTTTCTACCAAATAGTAATGGGTTAAAATTCTCCATATCATACACACATACAATAATTTCATTTCCTATTTTTTATTGTACAAACAAGCTCCATTTACAGTTTTTATGTACTGTTATCACATGTTTCTTATTTCTATCATCTCTCCAAGAATATATAATATTTAAAATTCATAATATCACAAAAATTTAAAAATGAAAAATTCCAAGCAGGTAAAATTATGAATGGTTCTCAAATAGTGTCTCTCTTCAATCTTTTAAAGGTATAAAATAAACCTTTATCAAACATGAACTTTACTTATTTATTTAACAGTGAACAAAAATGTTTTGAAACATTTTAAAATTATTTTATTAATATCTTATATGATCCTATATGACCTAGAAAACTTCCCACTACATTAATTTTTTTTGGTGTCAACCTTATATATATCCCTTCAATTTTTCTTCGTCCACTTCAGTCAAAAACTTAGAGAAATTTATCCCAATCACTATATATTATTTTATAAAAATATTTCATTCCCACTAATATAGAACAAGGGTGTTTTCATTGCATATATAAAGTAAATTTGATTGAATTTCAATTAATTCCACCAATTTTATTTCAACTAATGAAAAATAATCCATAAAATTTCTGTTACCCTCTCCACCATATCTAAGAAAATAACCACCATGAACCTCTTGAATGTGGTCAGAGCACCATGAATAGCATAATATAATCATTGTTTGATAAATTTATAGTAACATATTATATTTTTCTTTATTAATTTTAGTAGTTGGATAGTAGTTTTTAGGGTTTTGGAATATATAAGAATAATTCTTATACATGACTGAATATGGTGAATTTCATTGATAAATTGATGTTTTTGTGTAAATTATTATTGAATAGAATTTTATTGTATTTTGGATTTATTAAATGGAGGTGAGGTTGAAAAATATTATTAATTAAATAAATTGAAATGTTATGGGTGAATAAACTGAGAGGATGTATCAAGTATCAAAGGGGCCAATGTAGTGTGCATATACTACAGGAAAACAATGATTTGGCGGTGGTTTTTTCTTAAGGGGTTTGAAATACGTCGATAATTTTTTTATTAGGATAAAATTTTGTGGAAGTATTTTAGAGGTGTTTTTAAAAATTGTCGTGAAATGTTTTTTATTTTTTTTATAATTTTTATCATTTTTTTCAAAAAAATCAATTTTTTAGCGGCGTTTTTTTTAAAAACCTTGATGAAATTAAAGAAAAAAATAAAAAAGATATTTACTTAATATATATTAATTACTTTTTATTATTCATAGTCATATATAGTTTATTAATTATAATTTTAATTAAATATAATTTGTTAATTAAAAAATATTTATAATTATTAATTAATAATGACATGAAACTAAGAAATATATATATAAATTGAAAAGAAGACTTTCATATCAAATAACCATTACATTCTATCGAGGAGTCCATTTTACCTCCAAAACCTGTTAAATCAATGCTTAGGAAATGATCTAAAAACAAATGAGATTTAAATATTGTGATAATCAATGGAATAAAATATTTTTTCTATAGAAAAAAATTTAAAAATCGAACTCAAACTTCAAATAGCCACAACATTTGATCCGGGTTTCCATTTGGACCCTACCACATATCAAATTAATCACTCAAAAAATATCTATGAAATTTATGGTCTCTGGATGAGGTGAAATAGTTATATCATATTTTTCATCCCGTGAAAGGCTAGAAGGCCTCTAAAACTGAGTTTTTTTGTCACCTATCTAGGATTCTTAAAATCTAAACAGCTATAAATTCTAACCCGGGTGTCTATTTAGGCTATACCAAATATGATATCGAATCCAATTTCATGAGCTTCAATTTGATTGATTGTGGAGCTGAAACGGAATCTTATATGGAAAGTTATGGTCATTTTACTATTTTTAGGGTTTTTACAGTTTTCAATGTTTCTAAACATTTTTATGTCCTTTAAGGGTACCCTAATTTTTTATTTGTTATTGATTTCTTATTTCCTAATTTAGTTTTGTTTATTTATTTATTATTTATTAGTTATTAATTATTCACTAAGTATTAATTTATTATTTATTTATTATATATTATTTATTATTTATTATCTATTAGTTATTAGTTATTAGTTATTAGTTATTAATTATTAATTATTTTATTATTTTATTATTTTAATTGTGTAATTTTATTATTTATTTTTTTTATTTTTATAATTTCATAATTTTATAATTTTTCAATTTATTTATTGTTTATTTATTTATTATTATTTATTATTTATTTATTATGATTTATTTATTTATGATTTAAAATTATTATTTATTATTAATTGTTAATTATTAATTATTAATTATTAATTTTATATATTTTTTATGTATGTGTTTCTTTTTTCAATTAATATATTTATGTATATTAAATATAGTTTATTCACCACATGAAGAGCCTCTTGGAGTTGTAATGTCTGGAGAATATGCAAGAGGTAATGGGTTCCAATCTCACCAAACACAGAATTTCTTTATATGGAACATGCATGTACATGTGCATATGCATGTGCATGTGCATGGTAATAAATTATAAAAATTAAATAATAAATAATAAATAAAAAGTAAATAAATAATTAATAAATAAATAACAAAAAAATAATTAAATTTTGAAAATAAAAAATAAAATCATAAAATCATAAAATAATAAAAAATAAAATAAAATTATAAATAAAGGATAAATAAATAAATAATAATATTTGAAAATTAAATAATAATATAAGACAATAAATTAACAATATTTTAAAAAATAAAAAAATTAAAAGAAATAAAAAACCAATTGAAAATGATTTAGCAACGGTTTAAACCACCACTAAATAATTCAACAGTGGTTTTGAAAAACCGTCACTAATTGATTGCTGACACATTAATTAATAGAGATTTAAACCATCACTAAACTCAAATTTTGTCATAATAATTGGGAATAAAGAATAATTGCCAACCCAACACTTCCTATATTTTTCCTGATAAATACTACCACACCAACATAGTTTTTACTATCCCTTGGGAAGGTTTCATCCACTAAAATCATTTTTCATTAGGCCATGAGGCATTATCATACATCCAAAATGGCATAAAAACTGAACAGAAAATACAATGCCTATCTAATGTAACTTGAATTTTGATGCACTATTTTAGAGGAATTTCAATTACCGCATTAATGTTGTCTAGAGGTGGTTGTGGTGTTGTAGAGAAAAAAATTGGAGTTTTATTGAATATAACCAAATATCAATCTCTAATGAACATAACACCAATGTAAATACTATACTATAGACCCAACATAACCTATGAATTCACATGTCTACGTTTTGAAGTTCCAATGCTGAGAATGTTTCTCTCCCAAAAGTATTATTGGTGATTTCCCTTATAAAGAAATCATGTCACACAATAAGGGAGATAAAGGCTAAGAACTATGGTCCTTGAAAATGATAATGATTTTGATGTGGACATGAAATCCTAATAATATTAAAAAATATTCTTCATCCCCAATTATCTTACTGAATTAGTCAAATAATTAATAATAAGTCCACATAGAATAAGATCCTAGAAATAGGATTTTTCATTGAATAAATTTCTTAGTATAGAAGAAGTATTGAGGGATGTATATACCACAATGAAGTGATCATTTTTCATACTCCACACATATCAATATTACATAATTTTTGTTAAATTAATTTTATAGATTGGGTATAAGATGAAGAGAAGGAAAACATAAAATGGATACTCCCCTAGTGAATTGAATGCACATGGGCTAAATATTAAGATGTTTTTTTGGTTCCAATAGGATATATTCGAGGAGGCTCTTTTACTGAGTAGAGCCCAGAAAAAATTAAGAGGGTGAGTGGAGGGATTCTATATGTGATTTTATTAACTCACCTTTCCTTTCTTTGATCAATTATTTTAATAAGGAAGGTTCCTAGGACATTCATAATGATTAAAATGATGGATGAGTTTTTGATTAATCAAACAAGATTTATCTATAGTTAGTATTAGTATAATTGAATCACTCCATTGTTTGAAATTATTATTTAATAGTAACAATGGGTGGATGATTCATGTGTGTGATTAAATAAAAAACTCTTGAATATCACACTAAATAAAAAGGCAGTGCACAAAAAAATCTGATAGAAACGTTTGTGTCTTGATAACTAACTCATGGATGGACTTAAAGCGCAATAATTGAAATAAAACTCTTTGTAAAATGACTTCACATATCATAGTGTTGTTAAACATTATTCTCCTAGATTAATCTTATCAAGAAACCAATCTTGGACCTACAACTGGGCTTTTAAATTCATTTTTTATCTCAGAAGTGAGTCTAGTGGTATCTTGTTATGGATTCTCTAAGCTCTAACATGACATATATTAATGTAATGTAGGTTTGGGGATTTATACATACATTATAAGTGCTTCCACTCCTGTTGATGTGATTCCCTTGGTGATCAAATTTTGGGTAGGTACATACTATTTACCTATTTATCACACACAAACACAACACTATTTTAGTTTCATTCATTTTAATTAAACTCATCAAAGAATACTATCCATCACAACCTATCCATGTCATTCAACATAGACTCCTAGTAAAATTTTCTTTGTTCTAAACATTATTATACACACAACAAATAAACAACACATAATCCTTCAATATAAAACATTATCGTATGGATATGTAAAATTAGTCTTCTCTGGGTTTATTATGTAAATTTAAACATGGATTTATCCTAATTATCCATGAAGAAAGAAAATGTGCTAGTTTTTTACAATTATATCCAATATTTTTTCAATAATAGGAATGTTAAATTATTCTTTTTTATTATAGTATTTATCTTTATATAGTACATAAATACACTCTATATTATATCTATTATTTTTGATATTTTTTCATTCTTTTCATTTATAACCACTATCACACCTCCTTTATAAGGCATCACATATATAAGACTTGCACACCACCTTTCTAAAATACGGTATATTATCATTGCATCTAGTAACATAGTATCTTTATCCTTGTAATCATAATTTTTTGGGTCCATCCACTTTTATCACTCAGTAATGGGTTTCACTTCATCCTCTATGTTGAACTTCGGTATGAAACATCATATACTTATAATTTTGATATACAAAAAGTCTATATAATGAAAGTATTATGATTATTTAAAACATTAAGAAATATTTCAAAAAAATTTCTCTTCCAATTTTTTTTCACTATAACTAGATGTGTCTTCTTGTCAGGTTGTTTTTCCTATTTTCGGATTGCTAAAAATGTGTTGAATTGAAGTATTTGTTTTGTAATATGTGAATTTATAACAATTATTTCTACTATAATATCCTATTTTGTTTATCAAAATTCAATCCTATAATCATTGTATTTATAATCTATCTCATCTCTTTCGAGAACCTCATTTTGGTCTTCCATGTCAACATTAGATTAATATTTATCATACTAATGAACTGAAAACTATCTTATTAATTACCTTTTGACTTTACAATCAATTAAATAAACTGAAAAAATCATGAATCCTATATAGATGTTAAAAATCATATTTTTTTTTAAATTTCCCAATATTATCTCACCTAGATTCTTATTTTCCTTTAAATCACATCAATCAATGCATCTCCAGTTGCCAATAATGTTATTTCAAATACGATTGTAACTTATATTTATACTTCCATATCAAAAACCATGAAATCATAAAGTAAAATTAATGACCCAATTTTTAAAATTAGGTCATAAATAAATCATTTCTTATATGAAATAGATCTACCTATACATTATAATTTAAATTTTTTGGGATTCAACCTATTCCTTATATACTCTAAAAAGTATTAGGATTATATCAGCTACAAAATTCACTAGAAAAGAAATAAAATTTATCCATCAAACACACAGTGAAATTAAAATCTACCAAAATACTTAAATTTTAATTTTATTTTACTTTGCATTATTTCAAACTATTCTTCTATTAGTGGAACAATGAAAAATTCTTTAAGATTAATTTTTTTAAAATAATAATTTTGAAAATTTTGTTTTTATGATAAAATTATTATAAGAACATTAGTAAGTGGAATGTAAAATAATATATTTTTAATCATCTCAATGAATCTCAAAAAATTATATTACATTTATTTTTGAATATCCATGTATCATTTTAGTTATGGTTTTGGTGTATTTTTTATTTTGACATAACTGGAATCTAGTTTTAGAATTACATATCTTTATCGTTTCTCCATACACTTTGTAATTGAATGAAATTTCTTTTGTATATTTATCTTATTTTTATTAATTTACTATCCCCTTTCAAGATATTTGTTACATTCCACAAGTTTAGTTTCTATTTCAGCATCATTAATTTGTACTTAATATTTTTCATGTAATTGTGTATCCTCATTTTATTATAATTTCTATACAACCTTTTCTCAGCTTTGTATCAATCATATTTTTTATCTTCCACTTATCTCTCAAATAAATTTATTCACCATGATTCCCTTATTATATTTCTATGTTGTGAAAAAAAAACATTATTTCATGGGTTCTATTGATATAATCTTGATAAATTGGAATTTATCCTAAAAAAATAATTATTCATAATCTCATAATTTTTAATTTTATATTTCCCTTTCAAAAAAATATTATTCACTTGATAAATCTATTTTAAAAATGTGAATTGATTCATACATGTTTCATTATATTTTATTCAAGGATGGGAATATTATTGTTTCTCATGATAATAAATTAGTCCCCCATGTTTAAAATTACCATGTACTATCCAAAAGGGCTGGGATTATTCTTCCACCCAAGATTATAAATATTTGAGTAGGCTTCCTTACAAATGGATTGTATTTTATAATTTCCCATGTGTCATACTTCCTCAACATGGTAATATAATATAATATGATATGAAATATCAATATTCATGAAATGCATGGCATTTTAAGAAAATATTACATTGTAATTACATGTTTTCATAATCCCTTGGATCTTTCACATTATTTTTTAAAATTATGAATTTGTTTATTCATATCATTTATCCCAGAAACATCATTTACAATATCTCTCCTTCCACTGATTTCCTTTTTATTTTAGTATATTGAATTAATATTTTCTATTTTCTATTTATTATATTATTTTATCCCTGTAATGGCATCTTAATTCTTAATCAATGAAATCATATCACATTTCATTCTATCCTTATTTAAATAATTTAATCAATAGTATTTATGGTAATTGATGATGTTGGAATTATTATCAATATTCTATAAATTTCTATAATTCTCCAGGATATGGATCCTTATAATTTAATAAAATGTTTTATATCCTGGTTTTCAAATAAATTATTCTATTTATTTGGTATAATATCTAGATTAAGGAATTTTAAATGTATACTAATGTTTTCAAAATTTTATATTCATATCGCAATAACCAATTCATTTACTTTTATTTTTAAGAAGTCTAGAAATTGCCTTAGTTTGAGTTAATCCTCTAATACTATAATAAGTGTATCATATTAGAAAATATTTTAAATTTGTTATATAAATAATAGTTCATCCTATGATGGAATACCATTAAAAAATAAATACATTGGGCATAATATTTTTTGAATCCATAATTTGTATATTTTGTAGAAATTATGATATATGATGGATTTACAAATAATCGTGTAACTTATAGAAGATGATTTTTTGGTGTAATCTTATAATTATATATGAACACATCTTAACACAAGGTTGATCAATAATATGGAATCCTACCAAGGATTTTCACTTCAATATCATTAGTGTTTTTTGAAAAAAATACTTTAGAAATATCCCTTAATTTTTGCTATCAATGGTAAGAGTTAATAATTAATAGTTCTCCTTGGGTAGATACACATAAACCAGTTTAATAAATTATTAAAGTAAAAATATGCTCAATTTTATGAAATTTGTGGAAAATTATATTGATTATAAGAAATATTTTTATATTTACAATATGAAATATAAATATAAATTATAAAATAAAACCATGACTCCAATTAATGTTCTATAATTTCTTGAAAATGTTATGTAGTGGTTGGAACACATTCACTTAAATGTACACTTGGTATTATAGCATCTTAAGTAGGAGTAACCAAGGTATTCTCTAGAAGGAAAATCATGTTGTTTTCTATAGTATTAATTTATTAATATTAAATAATTAAATGAATTATTGGTGTATGTGTGAATGTATGTATTTTTTATATACTAAAAGTAATAAAAATAAGAAAAGAACATTATGTGAGTTAGTATGCAATGAATGAGGAATATAATCATTCTCTCCCTAGACCCCCTATCATTTTTTAGATTATACATTTTAGGTTTTCTCTATTTTTATCATTACTGATGATGTTATCCATATTTCATCATTCTTATTTCCCCATTCATGGGGATGTCCTAATTTGGTCTTTCTTTTCTTTTTTGGTGATATGTGTTCAGATTTATTGCATCTGATTATTTAAATTTCATGTGGTTGTTATGAGATTGATTCCTCTATATTCCCCTACCTCTAAAATTTTGTCCTCCACCATCTTGATATATCCTATATTTCACTGCAGTGATGGTGACTATAGAAACATTGGAATGTGATGGTAGTTCGGTGTTAGGCTGATAGGTCACACTTTTTTTAGGGATTCTTGAACAATGATACTAACATTATAGTTATTTATACTTGGTGAATATGAAAATTTCTTACCTACTTAATTAAAGATCTATCAATATGAACCCGATTTTTGTCATGAATGATGGATCTCACAGTGTCCTAGGAATGCATTGGTGAAATTTTCATCATTAGATCCTACGAGCACATCTCTCATTGGGGTTAGATTCTTCTTAGTATGATGTTTTCTTTCTATTTTTTATATTTTGTCATTGGTCTACATAGTGTTTTCTGCATTTACAAGATTCTTTGGTGGTGGAATTTATCATCCTCTAATATTTCTATATTTTGTTCTTCCACTCAAACATTCCTCTGGTTGAGACCTTTCTAATTTACATAGAGGGTGACTAATTGAAAGTATCTCCAAGGATATATTCAATAGAAGAGGTGAATATCTAGATACGGTAGTTACTTCATGTGGTGATAAGTATGTACTGGTTTGAGTAGGGTATTGGATTTTTTGTTTGATTTATGTTTCTAATGTTTGGATTTAGACTAAATAGACATCATCATTTTTTATTATCCAATTGTTCATGTTCACTTTTTGGGTTGGTTTGATTATGTCTTTTTGGGTGGTTGTAATGTATTGGGTTTTCTGTGTATTATTTTTAAATATTATATGGTATTATTTGGAGACTAGAACTATAGATGACATGCGATTATGAGGACCAGATTACCTGGAATAAATGTTTGAATTAATTTAAACATTAAATAGCGCTCATGAGCGATTTTACTGAAAAAGAGGAATTACTTTTGAATGGGTTCTCGGATCAGAAATGTGAGGTCATCGTTACATTCAGATTAGTTACTTTACCATAGGTGGGGCCTAACATCAACCAACACAGGTTAGCTGTGAGAGTTATTTTTGGGATATTTAATGGATATAAAATGATGTAATAATTTATTTTATTTAAAAGTCAACTTTTTTGAATAGTAAAATATTTCATTCCTTTTAAATACCTACTTATGGAATTTTCACATGGATAGACCCATAACTATGTGAATTGAGAGAGAGAGATAGAGATAGATCCTCTTGGAGCTTTGGAGGAGAACTCCTTGGCAGACGACGACGACAACGTCATCCATCGATGCATCTCGGATTTGACAAACCCCGCCAACGATCACGACCTGACGATCGTTATTCAACAAGATCGAGGTAGAAGTTTTTATTTTGATTATTCTTTTCCCTGTTCATGGATTAAATGATGAATGTGGATCAACCCAAAAATTGGGTGATCAGTGGATCATGCGTTCTTGCGGGAGGGTGTTATTTTTCTTTTCTTTTGGTGTTTTTGATTCTGGAATTGATTATATGATAATTCTTGAATTGTAATTTTTATTTGCTTGTTAAACCTATTAATGGGAGTGGCTCGATACTGTGATGAATGATGGTAGAGGAGCATTCCTCCTTTATTTATTGTTTTTCTTCCTCCTTTTTTAACCTTGTGTTCTTTGCATTCTTCACGGGGTTATGAACAATGGATTGTTGCACATCTGTTTTGAAATGCAACGATCCCAAATTATAGATATGACATCATGATGACCTATGAGAGGTGTGACGATGATGGTGGAAAATGAATCGACGTGGTTTCAGAATTCTTGTTCTTCGAGAATTTTTTTGTGGGTTGATCAGAATGCATTTTCGTGGCCGATCGGAGGCCCAAAATCGATGGAACCAGCATTGTGATGGGAGGCACGCCGGCAAAGAACAATGGTTCTGGAATTTTCCAAGGAAGACGCCTTGTATTCAAAAGAACACGCCATGTGGGACCGAATTAGAAGTGTCTAGGATTCCGCGGTGCATGAAGCGATGTCTCAATGTGTTCTCCAAAGGACACAACGTGTGGGTCCTCACACGGAACTCGGCGTGTATCTAGGGGATACACGAAGATGGGGTGGGATACATGGTCGTGTACTCCACCACATGGCCAGTCCTAGATGGCTGCATGGGTTACCCCATGTATCGGTCACACGGTTTGTGACACATGGTTTGAATCCGTGTATGGGCACATGGATAGCATACATGGAGTCCTCCATGGATAGAGTAACACGACATGTCACTCTATTACCTGTCGTGTATACCTTCTTCTACACAACCAGCCTTACGACACAGGCTGTTGAACACGGGCAGTACCTAGGGTCAGAATACAGGACATCTGACACATCAACATGCCTTGTACTTCTTAGTACATGGCTTGATTGTCTTGTCCCCAGTATGTTGGACATGTTTTGTTTGGGTTAGTTCCCCTTTTTCTCATTCCCCAAATGGTCCAGTATCATTTTCTTTTTCAAGAGTATGATCTCTTCAACAGGACTTTCTAGGATAGGGTGAGATATCCCTCCTAGAGGCCCAGATCAAGTTCCTATATCCATTCTTGACGCTAGGTAGAGTCAGTTATTGATGTGACTATCCCCATAGGGCACCAATCATCTATATAGCAGTTGAATCTGGATGAGTTGCTGTATCTGCCAAGGCCCTGGCAGTGATCCTCATCTGTGTATCATTATCTTTCACCACTCTGGAGTGTGTTCTCCCAAAATGAGTGTATCTATATCTCATGAATTTTCCTAATAGATTATACTTCTCAAACAGACATCATCAGATCTATCAGACTCATGGAGTGAGTTCTCCTGGACAACAGCTTTGTGGAATCTTCAAACTGATCCCTAGCGGGGGAATGTGGTTGTGTGACTTGTCTCTAGAGTACAGATCTAGGATTCATGTATATCTAGATTGGGTTCACCTATTATATGTTTAGTAGCAATATACTATTTAGATCTAAATGTACCCTTCCTTTGTGTGTTTATTTTTGGTTTTCAGGGTCCTCTTATGAGTATTGTTATACTCACCCCTGCATGGTATTTTCCCACTCGTGTCATGTCTTCTGCAGACGAGCAGCCTTTTGATAAATTCCAGGGTAGACCAGGACAAGACTGAGCTTTCTGAGTTCCCAATAGGATTAGGTGTTCCTACGACTATGAATATCAGTCCTAGTACCTATTCCTGTTTACAGGTTGGACTTTGTAGTTTTTAGACTCTTGTTTTTTTGGTGGGCTTGTATTCTGGACCAATTTACTTACATTACTTTACTTCATATAATACTATCTTGGTTGGGTTTATATATATGCATGCATTTTTTTCCAATGTTTTTTTTACATTTCAACATTTTTGGGCTTGGAGATGTGTGTGTATGTGTAGAGGTACTTAAGAAATACCTCCTATGTTAGTATTATTCCTACACGTTTCTAGTCACCAGCCCCTGGCCTATTAGAGGTGGGCTTGGGGAGCCATTGAGTAGGCCCCACTGGGATGGGACATGACAAATTGTTATCATAGGTGGTCAAATTTATCTTATAACCAAGAGTATTTGAGTTTGGGTTGCGGAAATAGTGTTACGTTTTTTGAGCTCGACTTTCTGGACATAGACTCGAAAGTTTGTGCGGGTGGCTGACGTATCCATACACCAGGATGTAGATAAACTACTTTTCGACTTGGTACAAGAAAAAACTAGTTATGGGGAAATAAGATATTGGTGCATGATTCATATAGGAATGGGTTTCGTTTTCCATGTCCTTTGTGTCAGATATCCAGATATACTCTTTGACCATAGTACATCTTGTTCCATATTGGATTCTTCTACGATGCATACCCACTAGGTTTAGAAGCATAATCACGAGGATGAATCCCTTTGTGATGAGGATTTGATATAGGTACCATTTATCTAGGCATTGCCTCCAGGTGGTGAACCTTCAATACCACCACTAGAAGATCACCCATGGTACCTATAGTACCGATAGATGAGGGGAAATGGTTGAGCACACTCCTTGAGTTCCAGAGATAGATACCCCTCAGGTTTCGATGCGAGCCCAACCATCAGATTACTAAGGACTGGATTGAGGAGGTGACCAGAGATTTTCGTCTCGTGAGGACACCGACGAACAAGATAGTGATCCTAGGAGAAAGCCTTGTTTATGGATCGACATGACAATGGTGGATTCTGGCCACACAGACTCATGATGAGGAGACACTTTCATGGACATAGATTGAGTGAATATTTAGGGAGGATTTTCCACTAGATATGCTATGAGTAGTGCATATCCATGAGCTTCTTCAGATACAACATGGGCAATATGATGGTGGATGACTATTCATCGTGGTTCACCAAACTTGCAAGGTACTCAATGGATATGGTCAGAGATCAATACTTCAGAGCTCAAACATTTGAGCAAGGTCTACGATGGTATATCATAGCTTGTTTTGTGCCTCTTTTCATTCCAACTTATGTTGAAGTGCTCAATCAGGCCTTGGTGATAGACAAATTCTTTGCGGAGAAGAGACTGCCGACAACAGTCAGTAGTAGGAAGACATGTGTGAAGAACTCGGTGTCTGGGAGCCAATGTTAGGCACATGGATCAGGATGTGGGAGACATAATAGGAGGACCCAGGATTGGGGGTAGGTTTTCCTAGGCTCTCAGGCTGGATCCAGTCACCCTAGGGAGTGGAGATTCTACTTGTGAAACGGTAGGGGATATCTTGCTAGATATTTTCTGACCCATCGACCTGCTGATAGGGAGGTGGTGGATGGACCACCGAGGCAGAGGTAGAGAGTGGAGCAGACAGACCAGCAAGGTGGCGGACATGGAAGAGGAGCAGGGGAGCTACATGTGGTGTTATATGCTTCGATATACTTCAAGCACCACCCCTAGGAGGTCCGCACCAGGCTCAAGGAGTTGGGGGACATGGGTGAGGACAAATACATGTAGTCAAGGCGTATGACCCAGGGACTCCAGGGATGATCTGAGGTACAATCTGTGTCTCCTCTACCTTAGCTATCGTACTTTTAGTCACAGGTTCCATTCATTACATCCTCACCACATGTCTTGTGTGAAACCTTGAGATTCCGGTAGAGTCATTGACTCAATATTTATGCTAGGAGACACCTATGGGAGGAGACTAGATGATCACAAACCTCTGTACATAGAGTGATCTTACCCGTGGATGTAGAGTTTCAGTTTGAACCTCTTTGTGGCAGTGTCGAGGCCTTACGACATCATTCTAGATATGGATTGGTTATCCTCAGTCCATGACTAGATTTACTGCTTTTTCCAAAGAGTGCAGTGGGTCGACAATGATGGGATGAGGTTTTCCTTTGTTAATGAAAGGGAGACTCAGACATTAAAAAATGGGATCACGCGTAGAAGGGTACAACCGATCACTCATGAGTTGGCTAGCCTTTCCCTCAGAGTAGTAGATGTTTCAAGCTTCTAGTTCCCATTAGTTGTGGTAGAGTACAGGGATGTATTTCCCGAATATGTTCCTGGACTACCTCCCCACCAAGAAAGTGAATTTTGCATCTACTTACACACTAGGATGACACTGATTTCCTCATCAGCATATCGATTGGATCTTTCCAAGCTTCGTGAGCTGAGGGTGCAGTTGGAGGATTTGCAATGAAAGGGTTTTGTGGGACCTACTCTTTCACCCTGGGTGGCCCCAATATTCTTTTCCAATAAGGAATATGAAATTTTGATGATGTTCATGGATTACCAGTGTCTAAACTTGGTAATATTGAAGAACAAGTATCCACTACCAAGGATCAGTGACCTCTTCAACTAACTAAGAGGGGAACAATGATTCTTAAAGGTTGACCTTTGGTCAGTTCTCCACCAGTTATGATTACAGGATAAAAGTATTCCGAAGATGGATTCAGATACTTCTACGGTCACTATGAGTACATGGTGATGCCTTTTGGCATGAAAAACGCCCATGCAGTGTTCATGAGACTTATGAACCAGATCATCCAGCCCTACTTAGACCAGTTCTTAGTAGTCTTCATCGACAACATCCTTGTGTACTCGATGTCAGAGGAGGAGCATGTGAGACACCAACAGATGGTTCTAGATGTACATAGAGAGCACCAACATTATGGGAATCTATCAAAGGTCCAATTCCTGATTCTTGAGGTCCACTTTCTGGGACATGTCATTTCATCATATAGTGTATCTATGGACCCAACCATGGTGGAGGTAGTGCTAGCATGGGAGCCACCTCAGAGCATGATGGAGGTGCGTAGCTTCATTGGGTTGGCAGGATATTACCAAAGATTAATGCCCGATTTCTCCCAAATATCAGCACTGATGACACCCATGAAAAGGAAGGGGAAACCCTTCATGTGGATGGAGAAGTGCTATTTGTATTTCGAGTGGTTGAGGTAGATTTTGATGAGCGCCCTGATCATGATGTTATCGGAGGAGGGTGTCGAGTATGTAGGGTTCTATGACTCATCGAGGATCTAGCTTGGCTATGTCTAGATGTAGAGAAAGGAAATGATTTCTTATGTTTCATGTCAACTTAGGCCACATGATAAAAACTATGTAACCCATGATCTCGAGTTGGCTGTAGTAGTCTTTGTGTTGAGGATGAGGTGACACTACCTTATGGTTGAGCAGTTCATCATCTACTCAGACCACAAGAACCTTAAGTACATCATTCAAAGAAGGATCTGAATATGAAACAGAGGCATTGTGTATAATTCCTCCAGGAAATTTATTTCTAGATCATCTATACTCCTGGGATGGGGAACAAGGTGGCAGATTCTCATAGTAGAAGGTCGAGCTCGTAGTTATTAAGTGAGGAAACAGAGTAGTTATCCACATTGCAGTTATCCTTTGTGAAAAGAGAGGATGCAACTTACCTTCAGTCGATGGTTGTCACCATTCTACTCTTATATCATGTTAGGGAGGCACAAATTATGGATGTAGGCTGTGAGGCTTTACATGCTCATTTATCCACAAGACATGCAACTGATGGATATTCGTAATGTGGGGAGCACATAATTATTTTTAGTGGACACAATGTTGTACCAATGGGGTCGTAGGAAGAGGTACGGAGGGTGTTTCATACACCCCCATTGGCGGTACATCCTGGAGTGGAAAAGATGTACCAGGATCTCCGATGATAGTTCTGGTGGTAAGGCCTGATGAAGGCAGTAGCAGAGTTCATTTCTTGATGCCTTATATGCCAGCAGGTGAATGTTGAACACCGGGATCCAACGAGATTAGCTAACCCCTGGATTCTCTAGATTGAAAGTAGGATGAAATATCGAAGGACTTCATGATTATCATACCCCGGACTTCAAAGGGGAATGATTCCAAATAGGTGATCATTGAACAACTCACCAACATGAACCAATTACTATATATCAGAGAGTAGAGTTCTGTAGAGTGATTGGGATGCATCTACGTGCAAGAGATAGTTCGGCTTCATGGCATCCCTTTGTCGATAGTCTAGGATCGAGACTCCCACTTCACATACCAGTTGTGGAAGTGATTGTTGGAAAATTTGGAACTCAGCTATGCTATAGCACAGTGTTTCATCCCCAGATAGATGGCCAGGTAGAGAGGACCATTCAGGTTCTGGAGGATATATTGTGGGCCGGTATCTTGGCCTTTGGTCATAGTTGGGTGGATTACATACTACTAGTGGAGTTTGCGTACAATAACAACTACCACACAATCATAGGTATGGTACCATTCAAGGTCTTATATGGGATACCCTTCCGGTCACCGCTTTGTTGGACCGACCTCGGAGTGTTAGCACTCATGAATCCAAAGTTAGGTAAAGATACCACTGAGAAGGTGCATATCATATAGGAGCAGATGAAGACTGCACAAACCCAGCAGAAATCTTATGCTAACAGACAATGAAGACCTATGGTGTTTGAGGAGGAAGACCATGTCTTCCTTTGGGTCTCACCTCGACGAGGGTTGCATAGATTTGTCTGGGGTGGTAAGCTATCTAAGAGATTCATTAGACCTTTCCTAATACCGTGCAATGTTGATGAGGTGGTGTACGACCTAGATCTACCACCACAATTGAATCAAGTACATGATGACTTCCAAGTGTCGCAGCTGTGGGGGTACGTGCATGACCCGTCGCACGTCATCGACTAGGGCAAGCTGGACATTAAGGATGGAGCGTCCTTTGTTGAGTACCCATTAAAGATCATGGATCAGAAGGAGAGGATCCATCTTGGCCAATCGATTCCATTGGTGCATGTTCTGTGATAGTAGATGAATCTACATGAGAGCACGTGGGAGCGAGAGGCTTAGATTCGTGCCTAGTACCCACATATTTTTGAGTAGCCTTGTTTTGGCTATTCGGGGACTCAAATCCCCAAGGTGGGGAGAATGTAATGTCTTGGGTTTTCCATGTATTATTGTGAAATATTATATGTAACTATTTTGAGAACAAGTATTGCAACAAAATGTGATTGCAATTCCCATAGTGCCCATAATAAATGTTTTAATTAATTTAATCTTTAAACAGCATGCATGAGTGGTTTTTCGGAAGAAGTAGGATAACTTTGGAAAGACTGCTCGAATCAAAAATATGAGTGCACTGTTGTGTTCAGATTAGCAACTTTACCTTTAGAGGGACCTAACGTCAACCAATGCAGGTCAACTGTGAGAGTTAGTTTTTGGATGCTTTAATGGATATAAAAGGAAGTAATATTTTATTTTATTTAAATGTTTTCTTTTTTGTGTAGAAACATAATTCTCCATTTTAAATAAAAACTTATGGAAAGTACGCAGGGTTAGACTTATAACCTTTTGAATTGAGAGAGAGAGAACCTCTTGGTGCTTTGGAGGAGAACCCGTTGGCAGACAATGATGACGTGATCGATTGACGCATCTTAGATTCGACGAACCCTACCAATGAACGCGACCTAAGGATTTTTCTTCATCTAGATCGAGGTAGGAGTTTCTATTTATATTCTTATTTTCCATATTCATGGATTAAATGATAAACACAGATCAACCCACAAGCAGTATGATCCGCAGATCATGTGTTCTTGAAGGAGGGTGTCATTTTCCTTTTGTTCATGGGTTTTT
Organism: Viscum album; assembly: GCA_963277665.1. Lineage (NCBI taxonomy): Eukaryota > Viridiplantae > Streptophyta > Magnoliopsida > Santalales > Viscaceae > Viscum > Viscum album. Next base: position 195,526,545 of record OY728135.1, on the reverse strand, counting down.
GATTATGGAATTGATTATACGATAATTGTTCAATTGCAATTTTGATTTTCCTGGTAAACCTATTAAATAGAGTGGATCAAAACCGTTATGAAGGATGGAAGAGGAGATTCCCTCTATTAATTATTTTTCATCGTCCCTTTTTAACCCTGTGTTCTTCACGAGGTTATGAACAACGGATCATTGCACATCAGTTTCACAACTCAAAGATTCCAAATTGGAGATCCAAAATCGTGACAAACTAGCGGAGGTGTGAGGGTGATAGAAGAAGACAAATCAACATGGTTTGGGAGTTCTTGTTCTTCGAGAATTCTTTGTGTGAGTGGATCAGAATGCATTTTCAGTGCCGATCAGAGGCCCAAAATCGAAGGAACCAACTTCGTGATGACTGGGTGACCTCAACCATTTAGTTTGTTGATGATCATATCGTCAGGGACATTGGAGGATCACAAAAGGCATGGTAGTGAAGAATAATGATTCTAAAAATTTCCTCAGAACATGACATGTATTCTGATGAACACACAGTGTGTGACCAAATCAGATGTGGCTAGAGTTTTGTAGTTCGTGAAGTAATGAAACGTCATGTTCTCCAAAGAACACTACGTGTGGGTACTTACCTCGGACTCAGTGTATATCCATGGGATTCATGGACACGCTGTCAGGTACACGGACATGTACTCCTCCATATGGCCATACCAGGTTGACTACATGGGTTACCTCGTGTACCAGTCACACAGGTTGTGACACAAGGGTTGGAGCCATGTATGGGAACATGGGCAGCATACACAGAGTCCTCCCTGGAGAGAGGAACACAGCGTGTCAATCTCTTACACACCATTTATATCTTCTTCTACACCACCAGCCTTATGACATGAGCGGTTGTACACAAGTAGTACCTTCGGTTAGAATACACAGCATGTGACACTTCTACATGCTGTGCAATTGTCAGTACATGGAATAATCTTCTTTTCCACTGTATCTTTGACAATTTTTTTTTGGGTTACTGTCCCCTTTTATCATTCCCCTAATGGTCAGTTATTGTTTCCTTTTTCAGGAGTATGATCCTTTCAGCAAGACTTTCCTGGATAGAGTCAGGAATCCCTCCTAGAGGCCCAGAGTGAGATCCTCTATCAATTCTTGACCCTAGGTATTTTCAATTATCAACGTGACTATCCCCATAGTACACTGATACACTACTTAGCAGGTGAATCCGGATGAGTTGTGGTATCCACCAAGGCCCTAATAGTGATCCTCATCTATGTATCGTGATCTTTCCCCACTTAGGAGTGTGTTCTCCTAGAATGAGTATATCAAAATCTCATGACATTTCCTGAAAGATAGTACTACTCAGAATAACGTTATCAGAGCTATCTGACTCATGGAGTGAGTTATCCTAGATGGGTGCTTCGTGGAATCTTAAAACTGAATCCCTAGAGGGGGAATGTAGTTGTGTGACTTTTCTCTAGACTACGGGTTTGTGTTTTGAGTATATCTAGATTGGGTTCACGTATTATATGTCCAGTAGACAAATAATTTTTAGAGATGACTGTACCTTTCCATTGTGTATTGTATTTTGTTTTTTGGGGTCCTCTACTGAGTATTGTTATACTCACCCCTGAATGGGCTTTTCCCGCACATGTTGTGTCTTGTGCATACGAGAAACCTTTTGGCATAGTCTAGGGCAGACTAGGACATGACTGAGCTTTTTGAGTTCCCTACAGGATGAGGTGCTTCAACGAATCTGAGGAGCAGTCCCAGTACCACATTGTGTTTACAAGTTGGACATCGTAGTTATCATAATTTTGTTTTTTATGGGCTTGTATTCTGGTCCAGTTTACATTCAATAGTTTACGTCTTGTCATACTCTGTTGGTTGGGATTAGATGTATGCATGCATTTTGTTCCTCAATGGTTTTCTTACATTTTAGCATTTTGGGCATGGAGATGTCTGTGTGTGTGTACAGAAACATAGGCAATACCTCCCATGTTAGTATTATTCCTAATATGTGCTAGTCACCAACCCATATCCTATTGGAGGCGGGCTTGGGGAGTCACAGTGCGGTCCCCACTGGGACGTGTCATGACAGTGGTACTAGAAGTCAGATCTTTATGGATTCTAGTTAGGGTTGAAAGCTCACTTTAATATTATGTTTTTTTTATTTCATAGAGTTGATTTAATAATGGTATCATCATATTATTTTCATGAATTACGTTTTCTTTGGTTAGAATTCATGATGGGTTTCTATCTCTTGGTGCATCCATTGGAATTCAATGGTGGTATGGTTTTCTTGAGATATGGTTAATCTAATTAATTATTTTCCTGTGTCAATGGATCATGGAGTGTTGGAGATGAAGGAGGTAATATTTATGTGGAAATTTTTGTTGTAAGATGTTGTGATTGAGGTTATTTTTTAATATACATCTTTCATGATTATTCCATGGTTTTTAAAATTTATAACATTAAAATTTGGTATTGTTTTTTCCATTACATTATGGTGGTATGTATTTTCTATGTTTAGTATGATGTTTCTTTTAATATTGGTCATATAGTTACCTGTGTGGTTTCCCACTCAACCAATAAAGTGTTATTTTCTTAAAAATTAAAAACGAAACATGAGATCTTGTTTGAGAGTGAGTAACAATGAGGTAATCTAGATGGTAGTAGTGATGATGGGAAAATGATCAATGCATAATTTTTGAGTGGTTTAGTAAGAGGTAGTGGGGGTGTCTATATTATTATTATTTTATACTGTTTATACATTAATTTATTGATTTAATGTTATAAAAAAATATACTATTAATTATATGTAATTATTATATAGTTTCTTGCTCTTATGTATAACCAAAGTCCCCCATGGTATCATGTTCTTAATGCTCTATAGGAATTACATTTTCATATATATAATTAAAATGTTCCATAGCATTTTAGGAGACACTTTTTCTTCAAAAAACTAATTATATCTATTTAGTGAGCATGATATAGTTAAAATTTCATTACATCACCCAATATTAAATGATTATACAATAGGTGATCTAACTTGTGGTGCATTATGTAAAAAGACAGTGATAGTTACTTATCTATTCATTCATAGTTTCATAGTAATTAAAAACACAACATAACTTGAAAACCACTATAAACCTATAAATTACTACTCAAATTAAAAACCATTAGACAAGAGTAATATAATTCTTCTATAATTATGATGGATTAGCTCCCTATTCCTATTTAACCATTGGTCTTTAATTATCATTCTATATTATGAACCCCTTCTCAATGCATGGTTTTATCTTTTTATACTGCAGTCCAATTCTGCTAAAAATGTTTGATAAATACTAATGAGTATTAAGTATTGAGATACCTCCATGTATAAACACAAAATTTCATCGTCATCTAGATCCATTATCCTTTCCCATGTACACACCAACTCTCTCCTCAAGATATGTTAAAATTTGTATACACTACTAGAATTTTGGTATATGGTCATGGGACTATTACCTTAGTCATACTTAATCATAGAAATTGGACACTTATATAAATATTTATCCCAATAAACATGTATATAGGTCATGTATATTCATGATCAGGATTTATTTTGGTTAAAGGGGTCCCCCTATTATTGTCGAAAAATAGTTCCTATCGGTACAGGAACAAGAAAGCCTGATAGCTATGGTTAGGGGCATGCTAATGGATATAATGAGATATATGGATAATTTTATCCCTCAACCATTGATATATCATGAATGGATAAATACTTTATCTATATAATTTCTTGATCAGGGTTAAAGGCCTTCAGAAGTGGCTTATATAACCATGGTCACATAAGATAATGGCTATAGGACCTTATAGTCATGAAATTCCATGGAATTGTTTTTAATAATAACAATGAAAAATATTTGAATTTTATTTTATATATTGATATATTTATATGTATTTATTTATATATATATTTAAAATCAATTCATTGAAGTTGTTTTGTGTGTATAATTACTAACGGGAGGTACGAGAGAGAAGCCTTCTAGGAATTTTTTTAAATCCTAGAGCTATGGTAAGTTATGATTTCTATAGATCGTGGATATAATTTTTTTATGCTTAGCTTCACATAAATGAACCTATTTCTATATTTTTTATCCACAATTAGTGATTGAGGTTATAAATATGGAGGCTATTACAATGAATATATACTCCATGGTCTTCCTAATCTTAGATATTAGTAAATTTTCCAGTAGAGTCAATATATTATATGGTTTCTAAATTTAATTAGATAATATATCACATGGATTCCGTTAGTACCCAAAAGTTATGGATGTGATTAAAATTTATTAGAAACACATATTTGGACCTCATTACTCAACTTTCTTAATTACCTATAAATCATTTAATGGTCATCTAGTATTTTTTTGGACTATGATGAACTCCCCTGTAACTTGATGGTAATTTTATACTTAAAAATATATAATTTTTACAATTATATACTACATCACCCATTTTTTCAAAAAACCATATATGTTGGAAAAGTATAATGTTTTTTCAAGGTAAAATTTCTCAAAACATCTTATATCTTTAACATATCCTATTGATGATTATTTTAGAGTTAACATGATGATGATACCATGGTTTTCTAATGCTAATAGAGTACACTTATATCACTAACTTAAATTTTATTACCTTATATTTATCAAAGTTTTTGAATCTATATCTCCTAAAAGTTTACATTTAAAAAAATACAGGCATTAAAACACCAATAAAATTATTAATTTTCATTTTTCATGTTATATATATATATCTAGTATTATGTTTATTTTCTTTTACTTGGAGGAAAAATATATAAAAATTAATGCTTCAATGTTTATATGGTTCATCCCCACTTCTGATACACTTGGTGTTAACTCATTTTGAAAGTATGAGTATTTTTTCATTGTAGAATTGATAGTAGTATTGTCCTAATAAGTTAATGTGTATGGAATCCTCACATCGACACAACACAAAGACAAAAATGACAATAATTGTTGAATATGTTTTTCAGCCAAAAATGTGATATCTATGAATTGATGTTTTTCACTGTCCTTTAGGGGTTATAACATATTGTGATTGTGTTATAGAATATACTTTTTCTTAGAAAATTCATAATTATCCATCCAATGTTATCTCCAGTGAATTATTTCATACAACAACCTTATGTTTTCACTAGATTAGGACTTGCTGAAAAATGTTTTCTTATGCTGTTAGCAAATGTGATTATATATCATGGTACTCTATATCAAACTACAACAAACTAATAATGAATTATTCCCTAGTGATCATGTCAAATAATATACCATGTGAGGTCCTAGACACCTAAAGAACCCCCATTAAGTTTTGAAAGGGTAAGTGGTAGTAAGATGGATTTTGGGGGATTTTTAAACTCTATCAAAGTCTTATAACCATTAAAATGTTCAAACCAATATAGTGGGGACTATGGTGCCATATATTCTACCCTTGGGTACATGGAGGCTGTCAATGAGTCTCGTATTGTTGTGCTAAGATGTGCCAGAATGTGGGAAACAACATGATTGTAAATTATGTTATGCATTGTTCTTGGGTGGTCACCCTATATGAAAAATTCAACATTAAAACACCAAGTTAAGATAATAGAACTTGTTTTGGGGTTTTTAGAGACCCCCTATGTAAAATATGGAATTATATCTCACCATTTCGTGGTTTTTGGTTCAGTGAGGAGAAAATGGAAAAACCTATTGTGCTACACTATACTGACTAGTCGTGGAAGGCATCAGAGGATCCAACATAACTTGGACCATAATGTGGAATTTGATGTTTTAATAGTTAAATTATATTTTTAAAACATAAAATAATGGGTGAAATTACCTTGGGATATTCTGATCTTGTCTGACTAATAGAGGCCATGATATAGGGGCATGTCTCCACACTATTTTGGGGACATTTTGGATTCCACTATAAATAGCATTCCTAACCTCCCACATCTCTGTTCCCATCAAAACCCAGCAAGATGTTAAAATTAAAAACCTCCATGAAACCCTTTGATTATCTATTTTGAGGGTTCCAACCTCTTGGAACATGAAGAATCTAGTTCTCTTGAATCATTGTACATTATTCTCCCCCTTTCCTCTTTCATTTCCCCCAATTTGTCTGGATCTTCATTATAGAGAACACCTCATATTTGGAAAGATTTATGAGAATGGTTTGTTATGGATTTTTTTGGGTTTATACCAATATTTCCCCCTTTACTCTTGCAAGTATTTTAATCCCACGACTCTATAGTGGAGAGTATAGTTGTCTTTAATGAAATCACCAAGGTAGGGGATTCCAAATCTCTCTCTATCTTTGGGGATAGATGACATTATCATGTTTTTTATATGGGATTTTATGAGTTTTAATAATAAATACAAATAATTTCAAATAATAAAAATGAAGGGGAAGCATCAGATATCACATATGATTTACTTGCTTTATGATATTTCAATTCTATGATTGTGTGCTGGATATTGTTGGTTATGAAATGTGTTCATTATGGTTGATTTTTTTATATTTTCTAAAACCAAATAGTGTAAGTCACCAAACATGAAAATGTTTAATACCTCAATGATTGTAATTGAACTAATTAAATTTAGAGGAGTAAATTTTCTATTTCCCCTTAGATTTTGTAGTTGATTTGATACAATGGTTTGTGTGATGGTTGCGATTATGGGAATGGTTTTATTATAAGTTTGACTTTTGGGATATAGTGATGATTTTTTAATGTAGAATTTTTGGGATCGATGTGTGTTTCAGTGATGGTATTGTGTGTCATATTGGTAGTTTCCTAGTAATTATAGAGTTCTAAAAAAGTGTAAATTTCAAATTCAATGATCATGGTTTAGACCAAATGGTTTGGGAATATAAATTATTGAATGATGGGAAGTTAATTAGGATAATAATATTAAATTTAAATATTAAAGATGTTAAATGAATGTGTAAGTGGTCATTAATTAATATGGTTAAATTGGAACAATGAAATTGATATATGGTTGTCTACTTGGTATGTGAGACTATTTGGGTGGGTAGTGTATTGAAAATGATGTTGGCATACAATTATGATGATACAAAGGTTGTAGTAGTTGGGTGGTTTGGTCTTATAGAACTATAGATCTATCTTATATGTAACTATTATATATATATATATTATTATCTTTTGGTTTCTCTATGCACCCAACTAGAGTCTCGTTTTTACCTAATTCTCAATGGTTTTTGGTTTTGGGTGTTTTCCACAAAAATAAATATTAGTGATATAGAATTGATTTCTATTCCTCTTCCATGATATTTCCTATAGGTGATTTTGTTACACACAGGTTTTAATAGGTTGAAAGTGTAATTCTCTTTCGGTGATGACTGGATAGAAAATATTAATGTTCATATTTGGGTTCAAGCATGGTAGATTGAGAAAACAAGGTTGATGTTCATCTTATCCATGATAATAAACTATTATTGATTTATTGAAATTTTCATGAGATGATAAGGATGTGATGGTTCTGACATGGGTTGCGAGTTGTGGATTTTCTGGTTTGATGAGGTTTATAATGGTATGAAGCAAATGGATCTGAAAATGATGGGAGGACCATGATGTGAAACGTTGTGGATTGATAGTAGAAAACCCTAGGGGAAGAGGTACAAGGTAACCTTAATCAACATGCTTATTATTTTTTTATTATAATTGGATATGTTATTTAGATAGTGACCCTTGTTGTGGATGGAAACTAGCTGACTGATAGGTACCCATTGCTTCTAGTGTTTTCTAATTATAACTTTAACTAGATCTTATCACATTTTCATTAGATTACTTAGGTATGATTATATAGATATATAAACTATTTTCATGTCATAAATATGGAGCTGGAGACTGAGACACACATTTATTGTTGCTCGTAGTTTTTGAATTTATACTGTAGGATCGTTTTTTGTAATTTACGTGGATAATTTTATTTGTATTCATATATAATTACATGCATTGTGAGATATTTTTGGGTTTTTATTTTTCATTTATGTACTCATTTATTGGTTCATATAATATCTCCAGAACCATTTTCTTCAATTATGTGTAATACCTTCTAAATATATGGATTTCTTTATATCCTTGGTGATAATCACCAACCAATGGCCTACTTGTGTCAGGACTTGGGGGTCATTATGTATGATTCTTCATTACCATACCTAGAGGGGTTCCATTGGAGGTAGGGGTCATTATAGAGTTGTATACAATAATTAGATTGAATGTTATAATGGATCATTACGTCAGGAGCTATGAGGATTTCTTGGGCTTGTTAGGGAAACAGTTCTAAAAACCTATCATTTCATGTACTCAAGGGATAATGGCTTGGAAATATGATTTTTGGACCCCTATTATATAAAATAATGACTATATGCCTATTTAATGTTCTAGGTGAAGATAATTTTCTTACAGGATAGTGACATAGGATAAGAAACATGCATTATACATCATACAGTCTACACATGTAATTCAAAGGGGTGAATTCAAGGATTTAAAATGAATTTAATTAAATGAATCTATTATTAAATTCTATAAAGATTAGGGAATTATTGTTTCCCTATTTAATTATTGTTAATATATATTATACGTTTCTTGTTTTGGTTGGTGAGGTTTAGCTGACTAAAATAATTAATATCTAAATGGTTGAACTAACTAAATAGGATAAGTATTCATAAACAATGTTGCATGCATTTTAGTAGAAAGATATGGATATTTCTGACGGAAAAGTCTTAGAATTTATCATAAATAACTGGTTTGATGATATTTAGATCACCATTAATTATATTCAGGCCTAATAAGAGTATTTGGTTCTACTACAATTAGTTTGATGAGAGGTTAAACACATTGGTGGTGGAAATTTATCTTGATTAGTAGAATGATTTAGATGGTTCATGGGGGATATTTTTGGACGGAATTCAAGGAAGGGATTCCATCAAACGGTGCTGATATTTTTTGTGTAGAGAATGGGACCAAACAATCCAGTATAGGGGTTGTCGATGTATTTTAATATGCTTATTCTCTTAAACCGGCTTCAATTTTTGGAGGGTCTAGTTTGTATAAATGTAGGGGTTGAATAATGTGGATATTACTTCTTTGGTTGAAGGAATGATCATTAACATGGAGTACATTCATGTGTATGAGACTACTGCTAGATTGCATGACATTAATGCTGGAAATAGATGTACCTCAACACCAGATCTGAATGTTTCATGGGTTGATGTAGTTGGATAAGAGGTAGAGGTGCATGATAATCAAGATATTATATGAAATAAAATTAATGTTGAAATGGAGAATAAGGCCACCATTGGATAGTCTGACTATAAGGATACCTTCCAAAGGGAAGTTGATCATGACCTAAGGTAGGAAGCCACCTGTTACTGCAAAAAGAAAGATTAAATAAAATGTTGTCGATGATAAGGGATTTCAATTGGTAGTGCTAAGAAAACATGTAGCTTCCTAGCCCATTCTTAAGAAGGTGTCAACTATCCAATTTTCAGTGCAGCAAAAGGAGTAGGTGAACAAATCTAATCCCAATTTTTTTTGAAATGTAGTCTATAAACGATATTGTAGGGGATATTGATTCTTCGTTAGACTCTCCCCTAAGAAGGGCAAGGAATAATTTAAAATAGAATGTGGTGGAATCTGAGGAGAATTTCACTCTTCTACTAGACTTTGATTCTAATACAAATAGAGTTACTTTGATTGATATTTTGAATAGATCTCACAAAAGAGAAGTGTTTCATGGGGAGTTCCAAAATGTTCATGATTTTTCTGTATTGATATCAAAAAATAATTTCACTAGAGTTCAAGAAAATGGTCCCCATAATGAGGAGCATTAATCATCAAGTATGGATGATCAGACTGACACTTGGCAAGATTCTAAACAATAGAAGATAGAAAGACACTTGAGAAGTCGAGGTGGCTCCCAATGATGGCGTAATAGTCAAAAAATAGATGACTTTGTAGGTTCTCTTATTTTTGAGGCATTGAAAGTGTCATTTATTAATACAGAATCTTTCTATATTCTATGATTTTTATATTCTTTTTATCAATAAATTTTATGGGATAATGGGTTTACCCATGCAACGTGTCGTTCTTTGTATATTTATTTATTAATAAAAATATATAATTATTGAAATATGTATAATTATATAATTATATTTAAAATTATATTAAAATTTTTATAAATATATTTATTAATAATTATAAATGAATATATGCATAAATAATTATTAAATTATAATGAATATATTTAAATAATCAGTATATTTATTATATTTAAAATTATATATAATTATATGTTAATTGAAATATAATTATATAAATACATATAAATATATAAATATATTTATAATTATAATCACACACAGACACTCATATATATATATTTAAATAATTATAAAATTATAAAAAATATATTTAAATTATAAATATAATGAAATAAATATATATTTTTTAATAATAAATAAACTTAAATAAATATATATTTAAAAAATTATAAAATTATCTTAAATATATTTAAATAATAAATATATTAATTATATTTATAGTTAATATAACACCCCAAGCTTCCATGGTACGCTTCTCTTTGAATAATGTAGCAACGTGTGTTATACACAACCTTGAGTTCTAACACACCGCTACCAATAAAAGTAGCCATTATGAATAGTAATACCCAATTTTTGAAATTTTATAAATTTTATATTTCAAAATGGACTTCATTTTTGGATTCGGAATATTGAAATTAGCCTGTGGTGAATTTTTGGTATTTTTCTGGGAACTTCCAATTTTTGATGAATAGTGAAAAATACTTAAAAACAACTTTTTTAATCAAAATAATTTATAGTGATATATTATACAATTGAGTGGTTTGAAAGTATAATTAGAATATATTTTTACCATTTTATCCAATGGGTTTCATTATAATTAATTTCACTTTGAAATTGGATGTAAACAATTGTCAATCTTTTGATTGATATTCTTTCTTAAAAACACGCTATTTGTTGTGACAACGGGAATTAATTATTAAATTAATTAATTCAACTTATATGTTTTGTAATTTTGTAAAATAGACACAATTTTTGAATTCCGAATATCGATTATAGCTTAGGGTGAATTTTTTGTATTTTTCTGAAAAACTTCAATTTTTGATGAATAGTGAAACCACTAAGTGGTAGTTAAAAAACTAATTTTTCTTTTAAACGAAACTTTACCACTTCTGCGAATTTAATTTAAAAAATTTGACATTCATGGTTGTCATTAGTAAGTAAAATGTGGTTCAATGGGATGAAAATAATTTTTGGTGAATAGTAACTTTTATGTTTTATTAATCGCGATTAAAGGTAATTAGTGAAATTAAAGGTAAAAATGATATTATAAAAATATGAAAATACCTTTACACTTGTCGTAAACTTATTGGATGAGTCATGGCCGACCAAGAAAATCCATGGGTCAACTTGTGGACCCCATGGGGCCACTTGAGTAAGAAAATGACATTAATAACTTTTTATTTTGAGTAAAAATAAAATTGTCACAAACATGTGTTGTTTTACTAAAACAATTATTACATGGGGTTATATAAGTTAACTTTTCGACTATAAATATTCATTGGAAAGGTAAAAATATTTTATACATCATGATATTTTTTTTATAATTTTTATACATTAAATAAATTAAATTTTTTATAACACCATGATGATGTAGCGATTACCTCATTAATTAACGATTTAAACAAAATGAAAAGATAATGTAAAATCTAAGACATACACTTGTCAAAATCGTATTGTATGAGTATATTTCGAACCCTTATCACCTTATCCTAGAAATATATAAGTGTAGGACCTTTAAAATACGAAACTCATTATATAATAAAGTAACATTTTATGACTTTCCAAGAGTGCCCCTCCTCTCCTCTTATAAAAGGCCCCCCAGCACTACCACCTTATTCACACCTTCCAAGCCATTTGGCTCGGCCCACCTCTACCCAAATACTCTCTAAACTTCCCTATATTACTCCTAGAATCATCACATTGGGCATAAGTCTTTCCAAGGAAGCCTTTGGATCAAATCAAAAAGAGTTACCCGATTTTAAGGTACTGTCTTCTCTTATGTTCTTTTGTTTTATTTTGCTTCTCCAACCCCTAAAACTCTTTTTATTACTTTCTTTTGTAACAATACCAGTATCATAAATATACTAGGATGTTTTTATGATAAGTATTAGATCTACACTTACACACACCTCTGTCTAATGGTTAAAGAAGATACTGTTTTCGTGGATGACGAATTACTGCCTCACGAAATGATGATTGTTATATCTTCTCCTACCACCTCTCATGGTGGCCATTATGATGAAACTATTTTCAAATATGATATATATAGTATGTTTATGTTTTACTTATGATTTTTTTTCTCATTTATGGAATACCTTTATGATTTCTATTATGGGTAAATGCGATAATTTCATTTTAGGAAGTGCGGACTACCGCCCCCTCAAAGTGATTTGAATCGTTAATGCCATATGTGGGACATATAAAGGATGGAGTAAATGATATTATATATGATATTATACTGGAATTATAATACACCTTTATATAGTTATGATTTCATTCCATTAAATACGAAATAGAAATGAAAGTATTGTTCATGCGTACGTACGACTTACCGTCTCCGTGAACGGTGCATTTCATTTCTTACCTATAAATGTTACGTAATATTATGAATGAATGTATATAATGGCTATATATGATATATATGATATATAAATCATTAATATAATTCTTTATATAATGGATATTGTACCACATGAACAACTTGTAATTATAAGTAGTTTATTTTTGACTCAAGTACCAAAGATCGACAAAACGACCGTTATTAACATAAATAATTACATAATGACCATAACATGGTAATAAGTGATATAAAAGGAATAATAAACATGAAAAAGGTTCTTAAGAAATTATAAATTTACTCTAGTTTATTATTCAGGAGGTTAAAGAACGGTCGAGTCAAGCCGGACACGAGGTAAGGGAACTTCTTAAACCAATTTCCGTTCTTTGGGTTAATCACCTACTTTCAAATTATGTCATGATATTATTATTTCATATCTTGTATTTGTACTTTATTTATGTGTACATATAGTGAATACACATAATAGATCTATTTTATTTAAAAATTATCTTTGTAAGGGACTTCGTCTCTATATTCTTTCATTGAGGTATATTTTTTTAATACAAGAGTTTCTTTTATACGGTGTATAAACCCCTTTGACTTTTACTTTTATTCAAAATGAATATTTTTATATGAAATGTTTTACTAAATGAAAAAGGGAATGTTTTTTTGTCATACGTATGCAGATACAACAACTTCTCTGCCTCTGTGACCATTATTTGAGTTTCGGTTTCCTCTACAAGCCATAACTTTTTTTAAAATGAAAAATAAAAACCAAGATTAAATTTTCATTTATTTTTGTATTGAAAATGGTTTTGATAATGTTTTATTATATCAATGTGTTGTATTTATATCTTGTGATTGAAATGTGAAAAAGTTTTTTTTCCTTTATGCATGTTTTATATGATATGATTATGTTATGGTTTATGATATGTTTAAACTTGTTCATATGAGGAATGCATTGGACTTAATAAGTGACGAGTGGAGCCCGCTATAGCTCCTCGATGCATCGGTAGGTCTCATGAGACAAAATAGTGTCTTGGCACAAGTATTTGACAAAATATTATTTTTAGTCTTGGCACGAGGCCTTGGCTATGTGGTTATGATAGTCTAGAATTATGCATTCCATCATTGTGAAAGTGGTTATTGATATTGCATGTGATTATTCGACCAGTAGAATATCCATGTGAATAAGTAAATGTCATTATCTCATTTTAGTTTTTCTATATTATGTTTATGTTCAAGTTTAAAAGGCTTTTGTTTTAGTTATACATTGCCTTAAATGTTTATGTTTGTTTATGAAATCTTCCGCTATATTGTTATCCTTACTGAGCATCTGAGCTCACCCCTTTAAATATTTTATTTTTCCCAGGATGTGATGAAATATTTTATGACTGACCGGCAGGGATAGTCTGATGGGGATATGGGAGTGGACTATAGAGACTATGTTATTGTATTTTTTTCACTTTATGATGTAATGTACCATTTATGAATGTATTTAGTGTTTCCAAGGCTACTAAACTAGTCAGTCTTTCGAGACTTCATCTTTTGAGATCATGCCAATATTACGCAATAATGCACCGACTCTGGATAACTGTGGTCTGGCCATTACAGTTGGTATCAAAGGTAGTTTAGTACTAACCTTGGAGGTTATATTTATAAAAACTTTGATTAGAGCACATAGCCATAAGATAGACTTTGAGGATTACTATAGAAGAACTTCCTAGAATTTTGTTGTTGTAGAGATTTTGTGAGTTTTCTGAGAAATACATCTCTATATGGATACGAGCATCTAGAGGCGGCTCTGGCACATATGTCACTAGGGGTAAAACCTGAAAACACCGTTTTGAGCTAGACTCGAATGAGAACTTGTGCACGACAATGGGCCTTGCTGCACTCTTGGTTACAACACTCCCAGGGGATATGCATAGGATAATTCTCATTTTGATTACAAAAAATTATGAAGGGTTTGTGAGTAAATACATCATCAAAGAAAACATTTTTATGATTATAGTTCAATTTATGTTAAGTGTTTTACAAGTATGGAATTATGTATTTTGATTCATATACTAATCTAGTTTATGCCATTGTTTAGAAATGGCGCCTAGTGGGAGGAATGGAAATCGTATCAATGCACACACTCCATGTAGGTATTTCCCTCCTGCTCAAGATAATTATAGTGGAGCTAGAGATACAACTAGTGCTGATCAACTTATCACCATACTGGGACAACTCACTTAGGTTATGAATAATAACCTCACTTCTATGGAGCACCTTGATCAGCAACGTGGAGGATCAATGTTAGACCTCTTTATGAGGCAACAACCACCAATATTTAATGGGGTAAAAATCAATTAGTAGCTGAGCAATGGATAAACTCCTTAGAGAAAATATTCCACGCCTTGGGGAGTAGTGAAAGGGAGAAGGTTGTCATGGCAGTTTACCGCCTCACTAGAGATGCCAATCAATGGTGGTCACTGATTCAAAACACAAAGGAATATGAAGAAGTATTAATTATGGAATGGAGGGAGTTTAAGGAAATACTCTTATAAAAATACATTCCACATGACCATCGTGCAGATATGGAAAGGCAATTTCTGAGTCTGAGACAGAAGGAGGACGATAATGTCGCAAAGTATGAGGCTAACTTTACAAGGTTAGCAAGGCAATCTCTAGATTATATACGTAACCCAAGAAGTAATATTGATTGTTTCATTGATGGGTTAAATCCATTTCTCCATTGAGCATTAGTCTCATAAACCTTCTCGTCGTATAAAGATATTGTCTCGTGTTCTATCAAGATGGAAAATGGATTCTCTAAATCTTATGACAATAAAGTAAAGTAAGAGAATAATAGAACGGTGGAACAAAATATAGATAAAAGGAAAAAGGGAAAGAAGGATTTTCCATTATGCGATAATTGTGGGAAGAATCACCCTGGTAATTGCCTAAAAAGAATGGGAGTTTGTTATAAATGTGGAGAAAAAGGTCACCATGCTCGGGATTGCAATGGAATGAAAGAGGCTATCAATGTTGAATTCTACAATGGTATGGAAATGGGGAATTATGAAAATGAATGTCCTATGAGTCAGGGAAACTTACCTCAGAAAAGGACAAAGGATCAAGGCCAATCTTATGTTGTTACTATTGTTGAAGTGGAATAATTAATTTATTGGTGCTTTTGGACTCAAGGATTATATTCTGGTTATAAGAATAATGTGATATATATAAGGATTTTGCTGCAGTACTTGTTGTTTTCATGAAGGTTTTAATATGATGAAGGAAATTATATTTTTAGTATATGACAATAAGAGAAACTTTACCTTGTTTGGGGAATGTGATGTTATAATTGATTTTGGGATTCAGAGACCTTTTAGAGAAAGTCAGGACATAAGTATTTTGGATAAAGGTTGGAATGGATTAAGATGAACTTTGGATAGTATTTTTTAAGGTTAAAACATTTTTGAAGATTATTTTTAGAATATTATAATACTATAGTTTTAGGAAAAGGACAACCTTCAGGTTTGGGGATAACCCGTTGCGTCAGACAAAGCTGCAGGAATCGAA
This sequence comes from Viscum album, assembly GCA_963277665.1. Lineage (NCBI taxonomy): Eukaryota > Viridiplantae > Streptophyta > Magnoliopsida > Santalales > Viscaceae > Viscum > Viscum album. Next base: position 195,510,275 of record OY728135.1, on the reverse strand, counting down.
CCCACAACCATAGTGCGACATGCATTTATTACCTACCACTAGCCTACAGGAAGTCCCTAGTTATTACAAAATAGTTTTCTTAATCTAAATGGTATGTGTTAATATTTGGAACCTTGTACGATTAGGATAAATATAATATTTTTGAGTTCTATTATCTTTTTGATTGAAGGATGGGTTTGTGGTAAAAATTTATTAAAGAATGACACTCTACATGACAAGTATGTATATTCTATTACGTTCTTAGTAAGTCTCCTAAATAAATTCCTCATGTTTATAAAAGGTAACTTAAAACAAAAACGTTGTCGGTTGACTATTCCTACTGGGGAATCAATGATCGTTTAACCAATCACAAGTTTGTGATTTTCTTGTAGTTAACTTTCTCCTAACCCTATTTTCTACAACTCTCCATCAGACCTTGATGGTTTGTTTTTCCTCTATATACATATTTTTATAGAATCCTTGTATGGGCTATCTCGGGTGACCTTCGTACTTCTCTCTCATTCTTTTAATGTTATATTTATATTAACCTTATTTACGATGTGGGTTTTCCACAAAGGTATTTTATATTTTCAACTTTTTATTTTCAATGAAAAATTTCAAATTATGAGGATGCAATTTATTGATGGAGGGGAGAATGTAACACCCCATGCTTCCATGGTAAGCTTCTCTTTGAATAATAGAGCAGGGTGTGTTGTACACAACCTTGAGTTCTAACACATCACGACCAATATAAGTAGCCGTTTTGAATAGTAATACCCACTTTTTGAAATTATATAAATTTTATATTTCAAAATGGACTTCATTTTTGGATTCGTAATATCGAAATTAGCCTATGTTGAATTTTTGGTATTTTTCTGAGAACTTCCAATTTTTTGATGAATAGTGAAAAATAATTAAAAACTTCTTTTTTAATCAAAATAATTTATAGTGATAAATTATAAAATTGAGTGGTTTTAAATTATAATTAGAATATATTTTTACCATTTTATCCAATGGTGGTCATTAGAATTAATTTTACTTTGAAATTGGACATAAACAATTGTCAATCTTTTGATTGATATTCTTTCTTAAAAACACGATATTTGTTGTGACATCGGGAATTAATTATTAAATTAATTAATTCAACTTATATGTTTTGTAATTTTTTAAAATAGACACCATTTTTTAATTCAGAATATCAATTATAGCTTAGGCTGAATTTTTTGTATTTTTCTGAAAAACTTCTATTTTTGATGAATAGTGAAACCACTAAGTGGTAGTTAAAAAACAAATTTTTACATTTAAACGAAACTTTACCACATCTGTGAATTTAATTTCAAAAATACAACATACATGCTTTTCATTAGTAAGTAAAATGTGGTTCAATGGGATGAAAATAATTTTTGGTGAATAGTAACTTTTAAGTTTTATTAATCGCGATTAAAGGTAATTATCAAAATTTAAGGTAAAAATGATATTATAAAAATATGAAAATACCTTTACACTTGTACTAACTTTATGTTATGAGTCATGGCAGACCCAGAAAATCCATGGGTCAACTTGGGGACCCCATGGAGCCACTTGGGTAAGAAAATGAGATTAATAACTTTTTATTTAATGTAAAAATAAAATTGTCACAAACATGTGTTGTTTTACTAAAACAATTATTACATGGGGTTATATAAGTTAACATTTAGACTATAAATATTAATTGGAAAGTTAAAATGATTTACTACATCATTATATTATATATATATATTTTTTAGACATTAAATAAATTAAATTTTTTATGACACCATGATGATGCAGCGATTACCTCATTAATTAACGAATTAAACAAAATGAAAAGATAATGTAAAATATAAGACATACACTTGTCAAAAACCTATTGGATGAGTATATTTTGAACCCTTATCATCTTAGCCTAGAAATATATTAGTTTGGGACTTTTAAAATCCGAAACTCATTATATAATAACGTAACATTTCATGACTTTCCAACAGTGCCCCTCCTCTCCTCTTATAAAAGGCCCCCACCACTACCACCTTATTCACACCATCCAAGCCATTTGGCTCGGCCAACCTCTGACCAAATACTCTCTCAACTTACCTATATTACTCCTAGAAGCCTCACTTTGGGCATAAGTTTTCCCAAGGAAGCCTTTGGTTCAAATCAAAAAGAGTTACCCGATTTTAAGGTAATGACTTATCTTATGTTCTTTTGTTTTATTTTGCTTCTCCAACCACTTAAACTCTTTTTATTCCTTTATTTTGTAACAAAACCAGTATCTTCAATATAATAGTATGTTTTTATGATATTTATTCTAGCTACACTTACACACACCTCCGTCTAATTGTTAAAGAACATACTATTTCCGTGGATGGCGAATTACGGCCTCACGAAATGATGATTATTCTATCTTCTTCTACCACCTCTCATGGTGGCCATTATGATGACACTATTTTATTATATGATATATATAGTATGTTTATGTTTTCTTTATTCTTCTGTATTAATCATTTATGGAATACCTTTATGATTTCCATTATGGGTAAACGCGATAATTTCATTTTAGGAAGTGCGAACTACCGCCCCCTCAAAGTGATTTGAATCATTAATGTCATATGTGGGACGCATAAAGGATGGAGTAAATGATATTATATATGATATTATACTGGAATTATAATACAAATTTATATATTTATTATTTCATTCCATAAAATATGAAATAGAAATGAAAGTAGCGTTCATGCGTACATACGGCTTACCGTTTCCATGAACGGTGCATTTCATTTCTTACCTCTAAATGTTACGTAATATTATGAATGAATGCATATACTGGATATATATGATATATATGATATCTACATCATGAATATAATTCTGTATATAATGGATATTTTACCACATGAACTACTTTCAATTATAAGAAGTTTATTTTTGACTCAAGTACCAAAGATCGACAAAATGACCTTTATTAACATAAATAATTACATAATGTCCATAACATGTTAATAAGTGATATAAAAGGAACAATAAACTTGAAAAAGGTTCTTAAGCAATTATAAATCAACTCTAGTTTATTATTCAGGAGGTTAAAGAATGGTCGAGTCAAGTCAGACATGAGGTAAGGGAACTTCTTAACCCAATTTCCATTCATTGGGTTAATCTCCTACTTTCAAATTATGTCATGATATTATTATGTCATATCTCGTATTTGTACTTTCTTTCTGTGTACTTATATTTAATACACATAATAGATCTATTTAATTTAAAAAATGATCTTTGTAAGGGACTTCGTCTCAATCTTCTTTCAATGAGTAATAATTTATTTTAATACAAGACTTTATTTTCTACAGTGTATAAACCCCTTTGACATTTACTTGTATTCAAAAGGAATATTGTTATACAAAATGTTTTACTAAATGACAAAATGGAATGTTTGTTTTTTGTACATATGCAGCGACAATGACTTCTCTGACTCCATGACCATTATTTGAGTTTCAGCTTCCTCTACAAGCCATAACTTTTTTTAAATGATAAATAAAAACCATGTTTTAATTTTAATTTATTTTGGGATTGAAAATGGTTTTGATAATGTTTTATTTTGTCAATGTGTTGTATTAATATCTTTTGATTGAAATGTGGAAATGTTATGTTTCCTTTATGCATGTTTTATGTGATACGATTATGTTATGGGTTATGATATGTTTAAACATGTTCATATGAGGAATGCATTGGACTTAATAAGTGATGGGTGGAGCCCACTATAGCTCCTCGATACATCAGTAGGTATCACGAGACAAACTAGTGTCTTGGAACGAGGCCTTGACAAAAAATTATTTATAGTCTTGGCATGAGGCCTTGGCTACATGGTTATGATAGTCTGGCATTATGCATTCCATCATTGTGAAAGTGGTTATTGATATTGCATGTGATTATTTGACCAGTAGAATATCCATGTGAATAAGTAAATGATATTATCTCATTTTAGCTTTTCCATATTATGTTGAAGTTCAAGTTCAGATGGGTTTTGTTTTAGTAATACATTACCGTAAATGTTTATGTTTATTTATGAAAGCTTTCGCTATATTGTTATCCTTACTGAGCATCTCAGCTCACCCCTTTCAATGTTTTATTTTTCCCAGGATATGAAGAAATATTTTATGACTGACCTGCATGGATAGTCTGAAGGGGATATTGGAGTGGTCTATGGAGACTATGTTATTGTAATTTTTCACTTTATGATGTAATGTACCATTTATGAATGTATCTAGTGTTTCTAAGTCTACTAAACTAATCGGTCTTTCGAGACTTGATCTTTTGTGATCATGCCAATGTTACGCAATAATGCACCGACTCTGGGTAACTCTTGTCGGGGCTTTACAGTTATATATATTTATATATTAATATATATATATATATACATATAATTATATACATATATATAATTGTATAAATATATTTATAATTATATATAATATATAAAAACATATTTATTTATAAATTTAATTATAAATAAATATATTTATTTAAATAATAAAAAAATAAAATAAATTTACATAAACAATATATACATTAATAATATCGATAATTATATATACTTAAATATTAATTTATATATAAATATTATTATACATATAGATAGAATTATATAAATATATAGAAATATACAAATATATTTATAATTATGTAAATAAAAATATGTATTTATTTACTTACAATTATAATTATAAATAAATATATCTATTGAAATAGAATTTATATTAAAATAAATTTATATATATATGATGTAACATAAAAATATGATTTATATAGCTTTTAATAAAAAATGAATCTAATTTTAATAATATTATAAATAAATATTTATAAAATTTATATTCATTATAATGCTTATTACTTTATTTGTATACATCAATTACAAAATGTGTGTATAAATAATGAAAAAAATCCTATACCTGAATAGTAGTCTCCTATTTGGAATTCGATTGACCAATGATCAAATATGGTTGGGGGGATTTCTGGGTACTATAGTAGTAATGTTGTAGCTACTGTGTGGTACTGTAGGAGACATAACTATTCATTTTATTTGGGCTTTCAGGACACCAATGTGGGCCTACGTGTCTTAGTGTCTTCAGGCCACTAAGTCCTTCAAGCCACATGCCCTTCAAGCCACAGGGCCTTCCGTCCTCCAAAAGCCTTCGGGCCATAGGGAATTGAGGACACCAATGGCCATCAATACATATGACCTTGTAGCCAAAGGGAGCAAGAAGAATTTTTGGAAAACCAGACCAGAGTGGAACCAGATGTGGTTTCATAGCAACCAGAAACCACTAGAGCATAGATAATAAGATTAGTATAATGAGAGGGTATGTAAATTTTCATTGGTACCAAGCACCATGAATATTTTCATAGGGAAAAACTAGCCGATCATCCATGCAAGGTGGGGAGAAAGGTTCCATCAAAGATAGAAATATTGGGGAGGGGCAGTTTCATGTGTAGTTAGGTCTTGGGCCTTCTAAGACATGTATGGGGCCTTGTACCTCTAGGACATCAGGCCTTATATGGGTGTTGTTCCTTGGACTTATGGGTCATATAAGACTTCCCCTCAACATTTAAAAGGGATATAATAAAAAAACTAAATAAAAATATAAGGCCTTCGATATTTTCGAATGTATATAATTTAAATATATATAATATATTCATATTTTATTAAAAAATAATTTAATATCTAAATGAATATATTTATTTAGATATAAATTTAAATATATATTAAATAATTTAAGATTTAGATACCTGAATAATTTTTTTATGTATATGTGTATATATATTTTTGTATTTATACGTGTCTCTGTGTGTGTAGATGTGTACATGTACATATGTATAAATGTAACTAATTTAAATGTTACATATTTAATTTTTAATATTTTTGAAATTTAATCTATTTTTTTTCTTTATTTATTATTTTTTGAAAGTCAACTCATCCCGAAAGCCTTCTTGATATTTTTAACGATTTTTTGATAATCTCCATTTCTAACTGCGTTAAGAGGGAAAACTTATAAGACCTGCAGGCCTAGTGGAAAGAGGCCAAATACATAACATGAAAGCCTATAGACCTGACAATATGTGATCTTCCCCACTCTAACATCTTGTAAAATGATTCCATTCTCTTAACCTAGCTTGACTGATCCACTAGAATGACCCCATATAGAGTTTCATGGTTCCTGGTACTAATGACATATATCATACTTTCTTGCCTTTCAGATATCATTAGCTCTGCTATGGTTTTTTTTACTCCTCTAATCCTCATTTGGGGCCTTCCTCCTATGTTGTCTATTATGATTTATACATAGATCAAAACCCCATCGACTAGAGGACTATGGTGGATTGAAAGCCCTGTGCACCACCCATGTGAGAGCATAGTACAAGGATATCTCTGAACAGATGAAGTTAGGTATGCTCTAGATCATTTCCAGATTGATATTACACACGAGCTTCAATCCCTAGAAAAATTTATGACCTAGTTAATCAGACAGCTGTAATTTTGGGATTCAAGTATTGGAAATATGTCTCACTGGAAAGAGGCTTCATTCACATTCTATAATCCACATAGGAGAATAAATTGAATGAGTGGGGGCTTGGTTCACTTTTCCACAAGCCTGATGTTATTTTCCTTATTGAATTGGACAAATAATTCAATCCTATAGTGGTTTATAATTATTCCATGCAATTATGGGACATTTTTATTGGTCTTAATAGGTTTTTGTGGCACCTAATGATTCTATATGATCAGGAACATGCGATCGATGTTCCCATCATACATGATTCTGAAACCGAACATGATCACATTGGACACTAGTCTATATTCCTAGATGAAGTTGATTTGGGTGCTACCATGTTTGAAATAATTTTTATATCCACTAACTTTGATGAAATTGACCTAAAAATTATGAATGAGTAAATTCTAAATTTTTTCTTAAATTTAAATGAAATTGGGAATGAATCAGTTGGTTATAGAAAATCTATTGCATGCCCTTTTTTCTCTACACTGGGTCATGTGGGTATTAATTGCAACAGGAGGGTCAGGCCTATCTATGCTGCAGCTGCCAGACTTTCTAAAATAAATCAACCAGATATGAAATCACTAATTCATTCACCAGTGTTGTATGATTAGGTATTGGTTATATTGATGAAAAATAATCAGATATTTGAACGAAGGATTCTTCTTTGTATAATGATTTTTCACAGCATGATGAAGGTGGGTGCTCTTGAAATCTGGGCAATGCTATGGGAATGAATATATCCAGAATGATGATGTTGAGTTGGATGTTGGGGATGCTGATTGATATATAGATAATTGAATACATGTAGTTATATGTACTAAAACTTCTAAAGAAACACATTATAAATATTTTTATAGGTTATGGTCCGAAATATTTGCTGATGAAGAGTTATCTGCACCTAGACTGGACATTTGTTATGCTCCTTCTAGAGAGACTAAGGATTCCTCTACTTTGTCAGATAGAATGGTGATCATTGAGAGAAAAGTTGTGGATTTAGATGATTTTTATGAAAAGATTACTTCTAGTAGTATTAAAGGTATGATTAGAGTGGAAAAGGAAGGGTTTCAAATGATTCCATGGGGATATTCCCTAAAGTCTCTGAGAAAAATATTGACCGATCATCCAATGTCAAAAGAACTAATAGTTTTGAGGCCCTTGGTTCTCTTAATGCATATGTCAGTCATTTATTTAATGATGTGATTGATCAAATGGATCAACATAATGCAATAATGCATCAAAAAACTTGGAGATGGTGTAGGCATCAATAATGTTGATGTCATGGTGGCTACGATGATTCAAATTGATGTTGTGGGTGAAGAATGTCTTCTAGATCGGCTAATATCTCTCCAGAGAAAGTGATGATTAAGGAAATGTATATTGAAATTTTTAAAAAGTGGAATTTATAATCAGAGTGGATGTTTACTGATGATGCTAAGGATTCTGGAAACAACTATGATCATGATTATGGTGATTCTTGAGTTTTTGTGATTTATTTGGGATGTGGGATTATACCTTTTTTTGTCTCTATCTATCATTCATGTGCTTTTTTCATTTTATTTATTTGAAAAATAGGGGTCTTGAACTCGATCCTTTCAGTATATTTATAATTATATAAAAATATTTATAATTATATAAAAATAGTTATAAAAATATTTATTTATAATTAATAATTTAAATATATATATTTAAATTACTACCAAAACTAAAATAAAAAATTTAAATAATGATTATATTTATTATATTGTTAAGTTTATATATATATAATTATTTAAAAATATATACTTATATAAATATATTTATAATTATATAAAAATATAATGAATATATATAAATATTTTTAGATATAATTATTGTATTTATAATTATAATTAAATATATTATTAAAATTAGATCTTTTTCATCTCTTTTCTAGCATTGATAAAAATTTATCTATATCAGAGCTATAAAATTGTTGAAAAAAATACTTTTTACATTGATTTTTTGAAATTGATGATAAAAGCCTTAAACAATCTTATAAAATTACCCATAATAGCATATTCTCTCTCACACCATTAATCACTCACAATACCCTACTACGATCTCCACTCTAAATCATTATCTACTATCTTGATGAATCCATCCTCTCTAAATCTATTTTATTTATTGATTTCTTTTGTTAGTGCTGCTAGATTTTCTCCTTAAACTCAATCAATTTTTTAGTTGTTACACCTTATATTCATGTCATCTTCATGCTTAGAGACCCCTTTTAGTCTCCCTTATTTTTTGTTTTGGCTAAGTGACTTCATGATTCTCCTTAGCCTCAGTTGATCTTATTCTTGTTTGACCAAACCATCCCAATGTGGTGTTGTGGAATTCATATGGATGTTTAATTTGGACCACAATATCCACCTCATCTATCATGGACATTCAACATCCTCATAAAGTCCCTATCAACCATGATCACTAAAACCACAGGTGTTTTCAATGTTTTATCAAGAATCTTCATCATCCATCCTTCTATATGGCTTAATAGAACTCCCTCAAGCTTCTAGTTTTGACAGTTAACATTCCTTAAACCAACTAATAGTATTATATAACCTACACAAAAAGTGATTTTGAATAATTATTTCTAATTAAAATCAATAATTGATTACATTTGAATTTATAATTCCATTTCATAGAAGAATAATTTCATTATTTTCTTCTAGTTTTGATAAATTTAAAATAATTTTTATTAGAACAATTAATTTAATTTTCTTCATTATATTAGTTTTTCAGAGTTGAAAATATTTATAAAAATATATTTTTTTTAATTTTTAAAACAATTATTATATTCAAACCTATATTTTCTATTATGAAAATGGTTTTAAAATAATATATCTTTTGTTTATTTATATTTTTATTTAAAATAATATATATTTTGTTTTCATTATGACTCTAACTATATGTTTTTATTCTAATATTTACATTTCATTTTAAAAAACATAACATGGTAAAAAAAATTTGATTAATATTATAATTTTTTTGATAATTTTATATAATTATCCAAAAGTCATTAGTGATGTGTAGGAATCATCCTCACCTCATTGTGATGCATGGTGTGACCGGTATAATACCCAATGTGTCTTTTTATTTAAAATCCACATTTTTGTAAAAAATAAAAGTGATATACTCAAAAAAAGAAAATTTATTAAGATTTTTTTATACATTTGGAAATCAATTTATAAGTCAATTTTGACGTTTAGGAATCAGCTAGACATCAATACGATAGATGATATTCCTAGTAAATCTCAATGTTCTTATTATTAGGTTTATATTAGTTTTGTAGTTCAAGACATGTTTCACTAACTAGAAATTGATAAAAAGAGGTCCAATTTTTTATATAATTAAGGAAAACATTCCATAAGTCATTTTTCACATGTAAGAACCAGTCTCACATCAAACTGACATAGAATTTTTCCAATATGACTCAAAGTGTATGTTTTCTTTTTAAAATTAAATTTTAGTAAAAAACACAAGTGACATGCTCCGAATTGAGAAAACACATTACAATTATTGTGTTAATTAATTAAATTTATCCATAAATAATTTTTAACATGTAAGAATTATCCTCTCCTCAATCATATACAAAACGTGACCAGTATGACTCCATGTGTGTACTATTATTTAAAATTTAAATTTTAGTAAAAAACACAATTTCCCTACTAAATACTTTGAAGACACATTCATATTGTTTTTATAATTTGGTAAAAATAATAATAATTAATTTATGACGTTTAGGAATTTTTCACACCTCAATCCAATACATGATAGACTTGGTATAGCTCAAAGTGTCTATAATCTGTTTAAAATTGAAATTTTAGTTAAAAACATGTGGTAGTAACATAAAACTAATCATAGAAAGTCCAATTGTCATGATAATCTATTAAAATTTTCAATAACTAATTTTTGACATTTTGGAATTAGTCTCTCATTAATGCAATATAGGATGCGACTGGTATTACACAAAGTGATTATTTTTTGACTAAAATGAAAATATTATAAATCACTCATGTGACATACTCAAAAATCATAAAATAAATTTGGATTTTGTTTATACTTTATTAAAAAATTCAATAATTTATTTGTGACATGTAGGAATCATCTGCACCTCAATCTGACACATGGTGTGATCGGTATGACTCAAAGTGTTTCTTTTTTATTTAAATTCCATATTTTAGTAAAAAAACATATATGAAATACTCAAAAATGAATAAACATGTTTTTACTATTATCTTAAATTATGAAAATGATTTTTATGTCATTCTTGACCTATATGAATCTGCCTAACCTTAGTCCAATGCACGGTGTGACCATTATGACTCCAAGTGTGTCTCTTTCTTTAAAATATTCACTACTTTTATTAGAAAGCACAAGTGACCTACTCAATACTAATAAAACACATTAGGATTATTTTTTACATTAAAAAAATTATCAATAATTCATTTATGATGTGTAGGGATTTGAATAACATTAATTTGATTCATGGTGTTCCTGATTTGACTTAATGTGTCCGCTATAAGTATAAAATTGACATCTATGTTTAAAACATATCATACTCCCTGAAAAGTTAGAAAAATAATTCCAATTATATTGATAATTTAGGATAATTATTTCTAATTAATTTTTGGAATGTATGAATTTTTCCCATGTTAAATAGACACATGATATGACCACTATAATTAAATGTGTGTGTTCCCCGTTTAAAATGAAATTTCATTAAAAAACTAAATTGAAATACTCAAAATTAGGAAAAATCCTTTATATTGTTTTGATAAATTATAAAAAATGGTCCATAATCAATTTTTTATGGGTAGGAATATTCCGCACCACAATTCGTGGCACGACATGACTCATATGACTCAAGGTGCGTCTTTTTATTTAAAATTTACATTTTATTATAAAACACAAGTAACATACTCAAAAATGAGAAAAATAATTTTTATGATGTTGATACTTTAATAAAATTATCCATAAGTTATTTTTGACATATAGGAATTAGATTCACCTCAATCTGGTACACAATGTTCGCAATATGACTCAAAGAGTCCATTATCAAGTTAAAATGGGTATTTTCGTTAAATAAAAATGTCAGTCACTGAAAACCCATGAAAAGGTTCTCTGATTAACATTATAATTTACAAAATTAATTAATAAATTATTTTTTATGTATATGAATTAGTTTTACATAAAACTAACACATGATGTGACCGACATGAATCAATGTACATGTTTTCAATTTAAAATAACATTTTAGTAAAAACTACTAGTGACATACTCAAAACAAGGAAACCACATTCATATTTTTGTTGATATTTTTGGAAAACGATTCATAATTCCTTTGTGATGTGTATGAATCATCCACACCTAAATCTGAGGCAATGTGAGACCAATATTACTACAATTGTGTCTTTTTATTTAAAATTTTGATTTTATTATAAAAACACAAGTGACACTAAAAATTTGGAAAAAACATTCTGATTACTTTAAAACATAAGGAAAACTGTCCATAAGTCATTTATGACATTTAGGAATAATCAATACATAAATATAATACAATGTGTTCCCAGTATGAATCAAATTGTTCATTATTAGTCTAAAATTGGAATTTAATTTCAAAGTGTCCATTATTAGTCTAAAATTTACATTTTATTTTGAAGTGAGGTGTAAGAATCATTCTCATGTGATAAAAATACATAATGTGACCAGTATGACTCAATGTGAGTGTTTTCAATTTAAAATTAGATTTTAGTAAAAAATACAAGTGAAAAACTCAAAACTAGGAAAACACATTCACATTCTATTGACACTTTAGGAAAATGATCCATATGTCCTTTTTTACATATAGAAATCAATTATACATCAATATAACACAAGATATAACCCGTTTGCCTAAACTTTTGTGTTTCTATTTAAAATTTTAATTTTATTAAGTTATTGTTTCATGTTTATGTTTAATTTTTTTAATTATTTTATTATGTACATAAAAATTACTTTTTTATAAAGGTGGATTTTTTTATTGAAATGAAGCGCTTTTTTTGGAAACTAATACCATGAGCACAATTTTTTGATGGGGGGGGGGATCAGGTGATAATGATAATGAAGTGTTGATGTTTTTGAATTGTTTTGATATAATTGCTAATTTTATTGTAGAAAACATTGTTTGAAATGCCTATAATATTGTTTTTATGTATTTTTTAGTTAAATATTATTATAATTAATTAATGAATTTTCAATATATAGTTTTCTTTAATATATATGTCACTACTATAGAGTTTTGTAATTGAAACAAAACATTTCAGTAGCAGGGAATTTATCATCCCTATTTCTTGCACTGATAAAGATCCCCTTTATCAGTATTAATGAAAGTACTGATTAAGGGTTCACTATTTAAAGGTTAAAAATAGCAATGATAATGGAGAAAATTTAAAATCACTAAACTAGCATTGAAGAAAGGCTATATTTATCAGCCATGATTTTAGCAAAAATAATGCTCCCCCTTTATCAGAACATTATTAGTACTGATAAAGGGGCCCCCATCAACGATTCCTAGGATGACACCACATTTTTTCCCTACTAAAGCCTATTTTTTGCAATTTTAATGGGCTAAACTATGGTAATAATATGAGGATTTCGCATTTTTTTGAAGTTTGTGATAGTCTAAAGTTAATGGATTTGGATGTGATAGGAGTTCTAGAACGTACAATATTAGAGTGTAAGATAGGAAAACCATTGTGGAAGTGGTGAAATGAACCAACTATAAATATGGTTCTTCTTATATTATTATTCATGGATGTGTCTTTTAGTGAGTGATCTATGGTGAGTCTGTGAAATTAGAATAATTGGTGACCATTGAATTTTTTTTAATTTTTTCACTTAGTGAATTAGTATGATCTTGTCACATTTTCATGAAATTATATAGGTATGATTATATTTAGTATTCATGTTATGCTCATCCTAATATATATATATATATATATATATATATACTATTTTCATGTCACCAATAGGGATATAGAGATTTAGTTTGTGTTTCTGGATTGGATCATAGAGTTATTTCTATGTTGTCAAAAGATTGTCTTTCAGTACTCTACATAGACACTTTTATATGTATCTGAATAAATAAAATATATTTTATTTTTGTGTTTTTTCTTTTCAATCATGCAGTAATTTGGTGGTTGATATCCTATTTCTTGATCTTACATTTCCAATTGATGTAATTCCTTAGATAAGTATGGATTTCATTATACCTATAATTCCGTATGCTAATCTGGGCTCAACATGAGTTGGGATATACGAGTCATTATCTCCCTTCCTTAATTGAAAACCTATGAGGGATACAATTAGAAGGAGGGGTCATAACATAGCATTATTGAATATAAACCACATCAATAATTTTTAATATTCAATTATATTTTCCAAATAAAATTAAAACCACTATAATAATTTCAAATTATTAGTTTTAATAGACGATCAAATAGAAAAACGATAAAAAATTCTAAAAAACAATGAGGATTTTATTCTGATAAGGAACCCATATATCGAAATGATGAATTAAAAAATGAATAATAATGTAATTTATAGTTGATAGTGCTATTTTTGGATGACTCATTGAATGATAATATTACCAGAAAATTAAGATCATAAAGTAAAATATTTTTATATGAACTATTGAATATTTTCTTAATATAAAAGACATGTCCTAAACATTTTTTACACAAAAACCATTTTGAACATTTTTCTCTAAATTATGATTTCTTACTACTATAACCATTTAAAAATTTATAGGATGTATATATTTACATCCTAATAAATTAAAATTAATTTCTTAGTACCATAATATATCATCCCTATCATTTGTATACCCATTAACATATAATGGTCGCATAAAAAAATCATGAAAACTATTTAGTCATTTAATTTATTAACCAAAGGTTATGATGTGTTGATGAAAAAATGTAAAATATATTAAAGGGCGAGGGTATTAAAAAAATATAAATCAATTATTCCCACTTATTAGATCATTACCTCAAGTGGTGGAAAAATAGGTTTTTTGGAGAAGTATTATTATTATTAGATTTTATATAATGAAAACTGACATATCTGATTTAACTATAAGAAATTTTAAATTTTAAATTAGAATAATATGTAAAAATATCACCATTATGTTTATAGTTACTTATAATGTTTTGGTTGTATTCATTACATCTTTATTTGTGTTACCATTAGCAATACGAAAAATATGATTCAATATGGAATCATTCTTTCATGATGTAGGATTATTATACCACTATTATAGATATCCCACATGCTCAAAATTATAATATTTTATATTCCCATATCTATTTCAATGATTATAATTGATTTTAAAAATTTTGAAATAAGAAATAACACAAAATAATGTTGGCATTGATACCAAGTTGTAAAAAATATATTGTATTATATCATTTAATTTGATGGTAGAATTATTATAGACACATAGATGAAGGTACCAACCTCTTTATTGTTTTTAAATATATACATAATAATTTTTAAATTATGTAGAAACATTATTTTCATTCTCAAATGTTGAATAGAATCTAATTTTTTTAATATTTATCCATAAATAGTAAATTTTAAGGATTCATTAGTGCCAAAAAGAATAAAATTAGTAGATTAAAAATCATATGATTTTTTAAATTAACCATAAAATATTATAGTCTCAATTCAAAATTTAAATAAGTAATAATTATTAAAAAATAATAATCAAATAAAAAATTAAAAAATATGACTAAGAACATTCATTATTTAAATAAGTTATATGAAATCAATTGTGTAATAAATGTTCTACAAGTCTAAGGGATATGCTTATCTACCTGTATATATGGGGAATGATTGATTAGAAAAAAATGAACCAATATCTTAATGTTCCAGAACAGTATGAGGAAATGATCTTGTGGTATTAAGCATAAAAGACATAATATATGTGAGACGATATATTTCCCTAGAATTTTTTTAATTTTTCATTTAACATTCATTCAGTTTAGTGAATCATCTTTTTTAAGAGAAGCATATATATATATATATTAATTATTTTTTGAATATATATACAAACATACATTTATTTGATAAGTATTATGTGTTTAATATTTAATAATCCATAATAATAAGTGTTTTACTCTTTAAAAACTATTCTTAATAAAAATTACATATATGGGATAACTAGAAGAATATTATACAAACATTCATACCATAATAGACTTAATTTTTATAATCTATTGTTAAATTCAAACAAAAAAAGTACAGGGAAGTTTTAATCCTATCACATGTGGTTTTAGCCTAGTTCTCCCTAGTCCATCTTGTTAATCACCCATAAGTATATATGGGTATAGATCAAGATATCAATTAAGCACATATTTTTATTCAACATTAGTTTCATCTATTGGAATTGAACAAAAACAATTTTTTCTTAGCTATATAAAGCATATTAAGACATGAAAAAATGGAATGAAGAGTCAAAACAAAAAATTTATTAGGCAGGATGAAGAATCCATAAAACAAGTATGATGACAAAGAAAACTAAATAAAATATAATTTAAAATACAATATATCAATATCATTCAAAAAAATTCTATCTAAAATTTTATTAATGGAAATCATAATTTTTAATAGTACGTTAGCATCATTATTTTTTAGTTTTCCACATTTATATGTCTGCAACCAAATTTTTCATAAAATAATTGTTAGTATAAATGGTAAACTTCGATCTTGTGAAATAAGTTTCTTTTATTTCAATTAGTTGATATTTATATTTTTCAATTTTTCATTGAAATTCATCATATTCAAATTTTAAACTTCATTTATAATGCATGTTACACCGTTATTTCCATATTGATACATTATTTATAGGTTTGAAAACATGATAAAGTTATTTCCATTGAATTAAATTAAGTTCATTTTTTAATTTTTTAATTTCTATTATTTATGTTTATTTAAACATTAGTATTATATAACACCACATATGATTATATTATTAATTCAAATACCTGGATTATATCAGTGTTTTAGTTCAATATTAATATATATTAGTTCATATCGTTTAATTGTTGTTATAATATTTCACATTGATACATACTAGCCAAATTACAATATTATTATTATTATGTAAGATTATTGGTATGAAAATTTAGTATATCACATCATTATTATAATAATTCATTTTTTTATCACCTATAATTGAAAACATCAACTATTATTGTGTGAATTACCACATATATTTATATATCTATTACAATATTATTTCCCATAAATTGTTCTCGTACTTTTTGTTTTTACAAAAATTTAATAGTTGAGAATAAATTAAACCTTGGAATAATTTTAAGTAATAAATTTTTAATTATTCAATATTAGATAATATATTTTATTGTTAGTGTTCTATAATCTAATAAAATTTTAATAAAATTATATATTATGAATCTTTTTTATTAATAAAAATAAAATTTTGTTTTTTTATTATTTATTTTCTAATTTTTCGTCATGTACATGTTTCTCATGGAAAAAGTAAAAAGAAAGAAATTATTATATTGGGATCATGTAAACCTGAGAAAATGAACTCATATGGTTACAATTTTAATTTAATAAAGTGTTGTTTTCTTGCATTAATTTCAATTTAGTTGAATGACTATCCATAATAAAAAAATTACGTATATGGGGATGTTAATTTTTATTTTATTTTCACGATTTTTCTCAAAAATTTATTAGCTAATAATTTTTTTATTTAATATAACTATTATAGATTCATTTAGTTAAATGAGTATATTAAATTTTCAAATTTCCTTAATCTTACTTAACATCCATTATACTTGGATGATAAAAAATCAAGCTAAAAATATCTGTTTTTTAAATTATTTCCATAATATAAAAATGGAAACTCATAAATACGTACACTAAACCAAGAAAGGAAGGGAAAATTCATTTGAGGACATGATAAATAAAAAATTATTCTAAAATATTTGTGAAAATTTATCCATAATTGAGCCATATTAGACTCCATTATAGACTTCTCAGAAGTTATAATTAACTTTATGACTTGGAGAATGGAAACATAACAAAGGGGTTAGCTCAAATGATCAGTAAGTGAAAACATATCACCACATTATCAATGGCTATATCATCAGTATGATATTAACCATGATAATGGGATATATATATATATATATATAATTAAAAATAACATGGAAAAATTAGAGTTATCCATAAATCATGATATAAGGACATGTAATCTAAAATAAACAAATGCATACCTGAAGAAAAATATGAAATAACGATGAAATAAACATGATCCATGGAGTATAATACATAGAATATAGAATGTAAATATAACATTGTCTTGATACATATCATAAAAAAGAACATTGGAATGAAAATAATCATAGGGTATAATCATATTGTGATAATATCCAAGAAACATAATCTTTAAATTCTGAGCACATCCATGATGAACCACCCTTTAGTTTTTAAGAACATCTATTAAATCCCACCATCAGTTTATGAGTATTTCCAAGAAGGAACATCCTTTAATTTTTAAAATATCAATTTAGGATCCCCATTAAATTTTTCAGAATATCATAGAAGGCCGAATATTATGTTTGTGAGAATATCCCAGAAGGATCTCCCTTTAATTTCTGAACATATCTGATGAGGCTCACTATATATTCTTTAATGAAATATGAAACATTAAAAAGTGAATTGAAGAATGACATAGGACCCCATAAACCATCATATATATATATTACTTCCATGAGATATCAATCAATTAATAATATCATTAAGACCAGTGGAATGAAAATGGGGTGCATTCATCACATCATCAAGAGTCCATGTAAAGTATGTGTTTCAAATAACATTAAAATTCCATTTTTAAAAAAGGGAAATGAACATTTTGATTTCATTTTTAAAAATTAACATAATGAATATATCATTGAAAATATATAAAGGTTATTAAAAATATCATTGGTGTGGCAAAAAAAATAATTTTTTATAAAAGGATATAAAATATTATTAATATTTGTAAATAATGTTGTTGCATACCCACATTGTAAGAAACATTCATTTTAAAATGGTTGAAGGTAAAAATGATGGTCAAATTAGATAACACATAATTGGGTTTCCATATAAAAATGTTATCATTGGATGTAAATTTAAATAAGGTTAAGAATGTTAAACATTATCAATATGGATGTGAATTATTCTCAATAATGAAGTATTTTTGAGTTAGAATTCATTATGTTGAAAATTAAAATTACAACTGTTTCTCTATCTAGTTACAAAATGAATTATTTTATCATAATTTAATGGGAGAAAAAAATATTTTAATAATTATATTAATAATAGAATCAATATGAATCAAGAATGTAATTTTAGTAAAGAAAAAATCCTACCATAACCCCTACGTATTTGATTGCTCTATAACCTCCAATATAACAAAAATAACTATCTTAATCACATATTTAAGGAATTTATTCATACATGCACCCCTTTATAAACATAATGTATAATCATTTAATAGAAATTCATTTTTGAGAGGACCACTTTGGGATGTACTCAATACTAAGAAGGGGGATAATTAATGTTAGGATGTTTTTCCAATTTATAGATTTTGAACATATACCTCTTAGACCTGTTGGGTTCTTGATTGTATTATTTTATTTTTCTACACGTATGAAGGTATATATTAGAATTTAAATATGAAACCTGATATTTTTACAAGGTTTGATGATCAATAAGAGCATCTAGTCATATTCATTGTCTATCAATAATCTAATACCACCCAACCACTACAAAATAATAATCTGTCATAGTTATAGAATGAAAGGAATATCATTTCACTTCCATCACCATATATTCAATTAACCATTATTGTTTTTGTAAAATAAATGGTCTTTAGACGAACTATTATGATAGAATCTGCCTCTTTTATAAATATATTTTAACAATAATAATGTCATCCACCGTATTAGAATTCCATTTTATGTGGAAGTGGTTCATTATTATTCCAATAAATTTATCACTTGTTACATAAAGAGTAGAAGACATGAAACTTTCCCTTATCCCAGTAGAAAACTAAATACATATTATTTTATTTGTATTCTTCCTATATAAAGTGAGTTTCATAGTACTTTCTTATTCTATTTCTTGAATCAATAAAACTCAATTGTGATTATCTAAATGAAAAATATTCATCTCAACATCATCACAATTACGTCTCTTATACATTATATTCTTCTTTAGTCTTAATAACATGAATATATATATGGGATAAAATATCATAATACTTATTTGATACCTAATAACAACAATTATTTTTTTATCAGTTCTTTTTTTATTCTTTGTGCGTTGATTATTTATGCAACTAAATCACACCCCTTTTAATATTAATCTATATAGGAATGATCATTCACAAACATAATACAATAAAAATTAGATATGAATTCTTCTGATATTCTTCCTTGCCGTACTCTCAAGTTCAACACATACTATTTTTGGAAAATAATATCAAATTTAAATTTCAAAATATTAATTCATGTGTAGTAAAACATTCATGGTTATTCTCAAAGTTATAAACCCGAGAAACATTTATTTTATTTAGTATTTTATATATTTTCTTGGTATATATCTTCTTCCTTACTAATACCGATGTATGTTTTTATATATAATTTCTACTTATTTTTCCTTAAATGTATTCAAATGTTTCATTTTTTCTGAGACCATACATTTGGGTTTCTTTATGTATGTGAATTCATTTACATCTTGCATAATAAAAATAGTTCTTTTTATATTAATTAGTCATTTTAAAACATGGTCGCACACATACTTGACAAATTTGAGTTTGGAAATATTCCCCTTCGCATAACAGAACAATTTTATGAATATTATTCTATGCGAAATAAATAAAATATTCATGTAATGAGTTCTTTGTGAAGCACTACATGCATTTTTTAGCACAACTCAAGTGTCTATAGTTAATCTTCTTGGTACATGTTAGTGTACTATTCCTCCTCTACAAAAATCAGTGTGCTAAAAATTCTTATTCTCATATCCCATTAGGCTCATTGATCTTTTTCCTCTTCATGTTGATTAATCCAGTAGATTCTATGATTTTATAAAAAATAAGATCTCTCGTGTTAAAAACAGGTGTTAGAAAATTCCCTCAGCCTTGGTATCTATAACATCTATAGATGAGGTATCTTACTTTCACCCCCTTAGTCCTCTAAATTTTAGGTTTTATCAGGGATCTAAAAAATATGTCGTCTCACAAAATTTTTAATTTACCTAAATATTATAGCTTTTCTCAAAGAACCTACTCCAAAAAACATGGAGTACCTTGTTATAATAGTTCAAGTTTCTACACATGGTTAAGTCTTACAGCACATGCGTTAAAGATCACATATATCAAAACATCCTCATATAATATTCATATTGAGGAATTAATTTTTAAGTGTCCTCGACATTCAGTTATTAACATTTTTTCCTAATATAGAATTTCAATAACTTCATTTTTACATCTACACTATCTCATGACTTCATTAGATTGTCTCTATAGTGATCATGATATTAGTTTGACTTACCCATCATTTTTCAATACATATCTAGGAAAAATGCTTCTCCCATCATTGATAGGTTGTGGATGCTGGTTTTTTAATAAAATGAACCTTATCAAATGGATCAAATGATTGGTGTTCTATCATTAACATTTTAAATTGATTAGTAGTTAGTGTGTAGAATGTATCCCATATAGAACATTTTTTCCACTCTTATTATTCGATATAATAAAAACCAATGCCTATTATAGCTCAAGACATGGAACATTGGTTGAAACCTTGACACAAACCACACACGTCCTTCACAAGCCATGCCACCACCTTGTGCGCACCACCCAAGAACTCTTTCACATGCTATGCACACACTATGTACACTCTATGGGATCATAGAAAGACCACTCTACTCTACAACCATGTAGGATCCTTGGGTGAACATTAACACATGGATGACCCTAGGTTATCAAATTTATGGTTAATGGGATGGAAATTATGTCTTGTAGTGGTCGGCCTAATTTTTTTTAACATCCCACCATCGTAGACATTGAATAATTCCAGGAATACAATAGAATTAAAATCCATTGTAAAATATAAATCATACAATCATTTTCCTCCTCAAATAACACATTAAAAATGAAATTTATTCTTCATGTAGTTATATAAATTCTTTATCTAAAATACTCTTCATTAAAATAAATATTTTCATGGTGTTCACTGTATTAAAACAACACTTTTATTAATTTTTATATTTCATATCTTTCTTTAAATCATCCTCTTCTCCATATTTTATTGTAACCAATGTATTATTATAATTGAAAGTTTTTCATTAAAAATAGGATTAATTTATCATTTATTGGAGCTATAAACTCAAAGTATTAAAATGAACTTCTTTAAGACAATAATACATTTGTAATTCCTTGTTTATCCATTTATCCAAATTATATTCACTTTTATATCATGTTTGGATATCATGCGTACTTCACTTACATCAACTTATTTCTTTCTAAATTATTCAACATATTGACATCAGTGAAATCATTCAAATTAATTTACAAAAATTAAAAAACAATGAAAATTATTAAATAAAATACAACTCATACAAAAATTGGTTTCTTCAATTAGTAATTTAAATTTTTTCCATCATCGAATGCTATTCAGTTTGATTGTTTGTTTACTACTAGTTTCATAATAGTGGTGTCAATTAATATTTATATATTGATTGTTCATGATTAAGAAATAATTATATGTATTGGAATACAATTTTTATATTTTTTCTATAATTTTATAATTTAACTTCATAAGTATTTTTGTTATAATTCAAGGGGAAAAGGGATGTGATGAGCTATTTTGGGTAATTCATTTAATAAATAAAGAAGGATATTAATAATAATTGAATTATTAAAATAATATTTCAATAAATATAAACAAAAAAATATTATAATGTTAATATATAATAAATTTTGTACTTATGTTTCCATATAATTTAGTGCTATAAAATTATATCATTATTCTAGTTGGTCTTTTAACCGACCCAAACAAAGAAATGGAATAATCAATAGGATAACATGATAAAGTAAGTGATTTTTTAATAATATCAATATTAAAAAATAAATAATTATATGAATTATTTAATTATTAATTTGAATCATATTCTGAGAGTTTGATAAAGAAAAATAGAGAAGTTAAAATAACAAAATATGACACTATCCTGGATGTGGAAGTCCACGCGTACGCATGAGTGATGAATTATTTTACATATAACATAAATCAAGTAAGAATAGTTATATATTTAAAGAATATTAGTAATTTTTATGGATAATATTTATTCTTGTATTACCCCTTTAACAAATCTATGTATGGTAGTTATGGAGAATAGATCACATTTTATATGTTCGTGAAATATGCATATAACAAAAGAGGAATCTTCCTTTTTTTTTTTATGGTTGTGGGGAGGGTAGAAAATGGAAATAAAAATTTTATGATGACATTTAATAAAATTATTAATACTTATGTTATAATAATTTCATGAATATATATGGTTTGATATGGTATATGGAAAAAATAATTAAGAGAGGACAATCGAGAATATTACACATCTATTTAGATGTTCTCACGTAGGATACAACTTAAGGCTCCATATAACGGTATTTTATAATTAAAAAGGCTTATAAGAATTTTGAAAATAGTTTATTAGAGACTGAATTAGAGTATTAAAAGATCTAATAATTTTTAGTGGGTGTAGAGGTGTGTTGGAGATGATCACCATTCCGTTGTTAGGAAAATTTTATTTTTTGTACGTACTCTAACTTTTTCAATGGTGGAATGGCACTAGTCAAGGGTTGATGGATCTAGATTGGTTTATAATTGATTGTGTAGTGATATAAGGTTTAAGAATCCTTTAACATTACTTATCAAACAATTGTAACGACTTATAGCACTAGTTTTTTACATTTTCACATTTTGGATTTTACCATAGAAAGTAGGTTTAACCAAGTAAAAAATATTTCACTAAAAATATATGTTAAATTTTATTCAAAAAGTTTTTTATTCAAAAATTAATTTTCCAAATAAATTATTTAAAATTATAAATAATATATAATTATATTTTAAATTTAAATATTTAATATACAAAATAATTGTTTGTAAAAAATATTATTATACTATTAAGGGTTATTAATATTATATAAAATTACTTACCAATTAAATGAGTTGTAATATATTTTAATATAATTTAAAAAATAAATTTATATTAATTATATAAAATTTATCACTTTAAATTATGGGATATTATTTTACAAAATCAATTAAAAAATTCTTTGAAAATAAACCTTTCATCATTATTATAGTCATTGAAATTAATCTTATAAATCATTATTTTAAGAATAAAAATGAAATTTAACATATAAAATAGTATTAAAATGTTTATATAAAATATTAAATCAATTTTTTATAATTTATTTTATAAATAGTGGGAAAATAATTTTTAATATAAGTGAATACTAACAGTTTGACAGCAAAATATTATTTGTTTTTCTAAAACATTAACCATGTGTTATATAAACAAAAAAATGAATTTTTTAAACATTTATTTTAGTTTATAAATATATATTTTCTTTCAAAAACTTTTCAATACACTTATTTGTTTCTTTCATTGTGATAATTTTATAAAATTGATGGTATTTGAAAAATCAGCAATTTTCACTATTCACGGAAAAAAATATTTATTTATAAACATCTCACAAATCATACAAAATTTTATTTTAAAATGATGAATTCAAAATTTAATTTCATATTAAAAAATTTAAAATATAAAATTTATAAATATATCTTTTAATTCAAAATAAGATATATAATGAAAAACATCTTTTATTAAAAAATTCCTTTTTAAGACATTATGTGTTCTTAATCCTACTTGTTATGCATTCCTAATTGATTACAATTTTTCCATTTATGAGTGGTTTTTTAATACATAATTTTTATGAAAAATATTCATCTAACAGGTGATGGATCTTTTTATTTTAGTTTTTCATGTGAAACAATTTATCCAACACATTAGTTTTATTTTAAGGAAAGATATGTAGTAAAATATTTTAGTGTTAAAATCTCCACCTCACCTAAATAAATTTTATATTTATAGTTTTAATTGTCAATCACTGGTGAAAGTAGATAATTGTTTTATAAGAATCAAATGAAATATTTTCTATTAGGATACCAAAAAACCAATATTTGATAAATGGGGACTCATAATTTCCCATGTAATAATCATTTATTAATATTTAAATTTTTCTCAAATAAGTTTATGAAAAATACATATTTATTTCCTAATAAAATTTTTTATGGACATAACGTTTAAAAAATCATATTCATGATACTGTTTCTAATTGAATACTGAATAAAAAGTAATTATGCTAATATATAATAAAACTAGAGTAAATGATCATATTAATATGAAATCTAAATCCTAATATGATTTCTCCAATGAAACATTCATTTCATGATATGATACCTTCAGTTCAAATATGATAAAAATCAACCAACTAATAAATCCTTCAGTGTAACATAGGTTGATCATAGTCATATTTCTATAGATATTATCATATACTTCATAATGGTTCATCAAGAGAATATTACGAACCAAAGAATATCCCTTGGGAGTATCTAACAAGATATGCAGTATTAGGACTACTAACCGTGCACTAGGTGAAGATAATGTAGATACATAACCAGCCTTTTCTAGGTTGATTACCTCTAGGTGCATCTGTGCCAAAGACAGACCCACCTGCCAGTATCAAGAAATAGATATATCTACTAAGAAAAATGAATACACAAAATATTACCAAAATTTCAATATGTTGTGTTGTACTTAGAAATATCCCTTAGAATTATTTTTAGGGTTTTAAATAGTTTTCTCTTATCATATTCACTAAAATAACTATTAAAACCTAAAAATAACTAAATAATTATTTGATACCAATTATAATAAGTCAAGAAAATCATATCATTATTTTATATCATTTAGATAAGAAAAATAATAAAAATCATAATCATTTAAAAAACCCATGATCATATAGTTCAGTGAATTTAAACACTATTGAGATAAAAAAACTTATAATACAACAGTTATAAATATTCCTTAATAATGGAGATATATTAAAATATATTCTATAGATTTGATAAGTTATAATAATAATCAAAAGATAGGGAATATAATTATAATAAATGGGTGATATCAAACATATAGTAAGGGAAAACAGATTGGCTTATCTTCAAGGGTTTGATCGCAAGAATATGATAAAACCAGAGTAGTGGATAAATATTGTTTTAAGAATAATATGTTACAATCAGGTTTTTCTAATACCCTTGATAGGATGACATGAAATTTCATTGTGAAAAAATACCATAGAAATGGAGTGTGGAATTAAGAATTTATAAACATGATCAATATGTTACGATAATAGGAACATGGAATGGAAATATAAAATTCCCATAATATATATCATAACAAATAACTTTGAAAAAAATCATAATCTTAGGGTATCATAATATTGTGAGAATAACCAAGAATCTCACCCTTTAGTTTGCGATAATATATTAGAAAGATCACCCATTATATTAATAGAATATCCCAGAAATACCAACCATAATTTTTGGTACATATCTAATAAATCCCAAGAATAAATTTTTGAGTATGTTCCAAAAATCCCACCCATTAATTTGGGAGCATGTCCAAGAAATAGAATTCTATATTATCAAATGAGATATAAAACATTAACCAATACATTAAATAGAGATATAGGACCCCCCAATCATCATCCAAACATACATGTTATATGAGATATAAATTATTTTAAAATATATATAAAACACATTGACAGAAAGTGAGTTTCATTCATCCCATCATAAAGAGGCCATGTAAATAAAACTGGGTCTAAACACATTTCTAAATTGTATATCCCAAATTGACTATATGAATGTAAATAGTTGATACCCAAAATTAAATCACCATAAAATATTATTCCATAAGAACATTTGGAAGGTGATTCATAAAAAACATTATAATGAAATAAATACCATAGAGATAAAAATTAAAATGGTAGTGAACATATAAAAGATCATTTAAATAATTGTTTTAACATTTACATAATATAATCCATTACATATCATATTAAAATGGTATTTTTGAAAATTAGATGAGGGAAATTTGAAAAACATTTTATTTTAAAAAATAGATATTAAAATAGATCCTAACAAATCTATAAAGGTTATAGAATTTGACTATGGGGTGGAAGCTAAAAAAATTTATTATGAGCGGATGGGATCATTTTTATATTTCAAAATATATTTTTTTGAAAAACATCTCTGTAAAATGAGTAATAAATAATATTTTTAAAGGTGTTTATTATAAATATAAAGGTAACAAGATATAAAACATAAATGGGTTTCCATATAAAAATAATAATATTGTTTTTAAATGGAAATATGAACTTGGATGGGAAATATTATAAATTTGGGTGATAATTATTCTAAATAATGATTAAATTTTGTGATATAAAATCCTCAAGATTTAGATTTGAAGGTGAATTTTCGCTTTTTCAAGGGAGAAAATGAATTATATTACCATTATAAAAAATTAAAAACCATATTGTAATAACTATAGTAAAAAATTATATTTATGACATATGAAAACATTTTTAGTCAATAAAAACCCTTCTTATAAATCTAGTGTAGATGAATATTAATTAATCTTTTTTATAAAAACATTAACATATTAATCATCTATTTACAAACATTATTCATATATACATGATTTTATAAACATAATTTATAAATATTTATTTTAAAAATTATTTAGTTGTATTTTATTTCCATCATGAGTTTTTATTTGCTTCACATGTTTTTGAGTACTTGTTATGCAAAGGAGGTGTTGATTATTGTTTAAATATTAAATTTTCATGATTATGTATTATTTATATGAATTTTAATATATGTATTTTAATGATTTATAATTATTAATAATTTTATTATTTCATATCATATGTTATACTAGTTGTGATTTGTGATGATGAAATCTTCAAAGAGCCAGTTTCAGTATTTTGTTTTAACAAAATAAGAGTAATATTAATAATAAGAAAAATATTGATGAAATCTTTCAAGAAAAATAAACGAGAGATTATTTTATCTTTAATTTATATTTTAAAAAATAGTTATGTTTATATGTCCATTCAAGATATAAAATCAATGAATTATAAAATTAGGTTGTGAAAAGAACCCAAATAAGGACAAGCTATAATATTTGGGTAAGGTTGGTTAAGAAAGTGAATATTTTGGAATAATGTAACTGTTATAAAATTGTAGCTATATTATTTATTTGTTTTTAAGGCGGAGAACCCTATTTTATGAGGTTATTATAAATAATAAATTACTTGATTAAAAAAAATATGTCACTTTCATATAGACAGAAGTATACACATGCACACGAGTGACACAATCATTTATATATAATGTAATGGAAGTAAAACCTTTTATATATTTTATGAATATTTATATCATAATTATTAATTGAATACAAAAATTTCAACTAACCATTTATGGTGGTTATAAAACATGGATAATATTGTTTATAGAGGTGGTAGTTTTCACGTTACCCATGTGATTTTTTTTAGATAGTTGGGAGGAGGATAGAAAATAGAAATTTCATTAGTATAATAAAATTTAAAAATTATATCAATAGTGAGGTTATACTAATTTTGCAGGAATATTAAGGTTGTTGTGTAAGAAGAATTAAATAATTAATATAGCTCAGCTGAGAACATTACATATCCCATTAGATGTTCTAACTTGGGTAACACCATAAATTTATATAAATTTTACATTTGGAAAGGCAATGGATTATAAGGAAATGGGTACACTGTACAAGTTAGAGTAGTATAGGGTTTAGGAAGATCTATGTTTGGGGAAATGGTGGATTAATGTTGTGGAAGTGATCCCCTTTAATAAATTATGAAAAATATTTTTTTTAAATACCCATTACTTTTCAATGATTATATGACACTATTAATGATTCAATGGATCAAAAGTTATAAATAATGAAGGGGGTGGTGAGACGATGCGCCCGTAAAGGGCTCCTCCTGTCCTAGGGTTTCCTCTCGCCGCTGGCAGCTCCGTCGCTATGGTTTTCACGATGATTCCTTCTCGTGCTCGGCGGGTTGGTGGTGGTTCTATGCTTTCGGGCTTCATGGTCTTCTCTCAGGCTGTGGAGACGCTCTCCGGGCTTCAGCGGTTGTTGGTCCAGATCCACGGGTGTAAGATGGGTTCTTGTTGATGTCACACTCTTCAGAGCGCTCGTGGTTCTGATCTCGTCAGCTCGCTATTGTCATGTTGTGAGTTTTTTCGCATTAGGGGATTGCGCTCATGAGATGGTGGTTTGTGGGGTTCTTCATCTTCTCATGTGATCACGTTAGGGTTTCGGGTGTCTGATGCAGTTGTTTTTGTCTGGTGGCGGTGGGATCTTTTGTTCTTTGGTTTTTCTTTTCTTCCACTGTGTCATGGTGAATCTCTCGGCAAGAGTGCTGTCGAGATGGAGTGATGATGATGATTTGTTTCAGGAGGCATCTCCATGTATGTTTGATCTATTGATTTTTGTTTTTCGTTCGATTTTTTTTGTATACTCTGTCATGGGGAGATGATGATGATAGCGGATGCCAGCGAAGCTCACCGGCGATCCGGTGATGGGAATGAGGGGAGGGAACATATAGGCTACTCCATGGATGATGTTTTGTTGAACCCCCGACAGTGTGATGTGCAGGACATGTGACGACGGACGCCGGCGATGCTCACCAGTGATCCGGTGATATGGATATGGCTAAAGTACATGGCACATGGCGTGTCAGATCTGATGGCGGCTCGACGCTCGAGGCGGTGCAGGCTCACTGCTTGAGGCGATAAGGCGGTGGTTTGAATTTTGAAATTTTAGTTCGAATTGTGATTTGGTGTCTGGGTTTCAGCTGTATGGGTACCGACAACCCACAATCCGGCTTTCTATAAAATTATAAAAAAGGATTTGCCGATAAATAATGATGTTTGGGTTAATTTAAAGTTGATATATCCTCTAACATTACTTTTAAAAATATATTTTTTATATTTATAATGTCTTTTACCATGATTTATTTACATTTTATAATTTTTATGTCTACCTTGGTAACTAGATTTAACCTCAGTAATTAATATATTAATAAAAACATAGTGAAAATACTATTACCAAATATTGATGTTTTGACCCTTATTTTATGATCCATATAATCTAGTCCATTTTATAAATAATATAAAATTAATTACTCATAAAATGAGTGATAAAATAATTTTATATATTTTTAAACTATATATAAAATTCATTATATAAAATATTAAAATTTTATTTCTTTGTTATAAGTTATGTGACATTAATAAAACAATTCTTTAAAAAAATCCTATTATAATTGTCATATTCATTAACATTAATTGTAGTAAAAATAGTTTTATATCTACAAATAAAATCAATTTTTTTTAATATTATGAACACATTCATATATTACATAGAATCAATTTTTTATATTTATTTTCTAAATGTGATGAAAAATAATTTTTAATATATGTGATTAAAAATTGTTCTTAGATTAAAATATTACTAATGTTTAAAAAAAAAAGAAACTTATGTTTTATAAATTCAGAATATATTTTAAAAATATTTATTTAATTTAAAAATATATATTATATTTATAATTTTTCAAAAGATTTTAATTCACTATTTTATTACGATAATTTCAAAAAAGTGACACTATTAGCAGGAAAAGTATTTTCACTATTTACCTAAAAACCAATTATTTAATAAAAATCATAAAAAATAACCTCTTACTAATTTTAGGATGGTGAACTCCAAAGTTAATTTCACTAAAAAACATTTATTCTAAAATTTAAAAAAATTTCTGTTAAATGAGAATAGAATATCTAAAGAATAATAGTTTATTGAAAAATGTAATTGGAAAACATTAAGTGTTCTTAATGATATTTTGTTTTCATTTACAGTTTGATACAATAATTTTATTTACAAGGGTTTTTATCAATATTAAATTTTCTTGATAATATTCATCTAATATGTCATGTCACATTTTATTTTGGTGTTGTGTGTGGAACATGCTGTTGAAGATGTTAGTTTTTTTATTAAAATATATATAACAAAATTTTGGAGTTGTATAAGATGTGTAATTATCCCACATAGATCGGAATTCTGAAATTAGAAATATAATTATATTGAAATGTGAAGAAGTTGGAAAAATACATTAATAGAATTAATATAATCACCTCTTTAATTTTATACACATATAAAAATAATTATTTGTGGTGTTTCTATTTAAGGAATGATATTTTCAATGTGTATTAGTATTTATAAATAATTATAATTAAGAAATATTTGATCTTTGTGATTTTTTAGAGTATAATCCATAATTTTGTTATAATATTTCTTTGTTTTAGTTTTATCTTTATTAGTGAAGGTGTGAGACCCTGTGTTATCTTAGAGATCAATATAATATTGATCTTCCCTACTTCGATTAGAATAATGGAATGGGAAGTGTAAAATTACCATTCTTCCATTTACATATATAACTGGAAAAATATTTATTATATACAGAAAATTAATGTTAGATAATTATTTTCCCTCTAACTTCATAACATAAAAAATTTTACTTAATTTTGCAACATATATCAGCTTATTTATATTCACACAATCACAAAAATAATATTTCCTTTGAATACTACAAAAAAGAATTTTCTATTTTGACCCACTTGGAGACAACAACACAGAACATTTTTATAAAGAAAATTTACTCATTCTTTTCTAGACATCAAATATTTTACAAAAATAAATATCATTTAAATTTATTAACCTCACCACATAATTTTAACAACTCACATATTCTGTGTAGTATTTTTATATATTATATGGTTTGTTTTCAAAACCATGAAAAGAGACAATGTGTTTTTATTTTGATTCCCAGTGTGATTGGAATAAAAGTTTAAAATAGATTAAATATATTAAAATGTGTGCGACATCATTTTTCATGAAATAGTGGAAGAACTTCTAAAAGGATTCCCGTGATGGCACTGTTGATTTCAAAATGGTGGTTTAACCAAGGTGAAACATAACTTTATTTGGAGCTGGTCATTTGTGGAAATGTCATCATGGGTGTTGATATGAATAAAATAATTTAATGAGATAATTTAATTTCATTTTCTCTAAGTCAGTAACTAAAAATCATGAAATATATTGTTATGGATAATTTTAAGGGTTAGCTACATAACCTTGGAAACATTAGAGAGCAGTTGGAGAGATCTTCTAGGATTTTCTCTCAGGAAAACTGTGACAGATCGTGGATCGATGATTGACGCAACCTTGGATTCAATGAATCATGCCAATGAGAATGAAACACATTAATTATTCATCAGTGATCAAATTGAATTGAGGTAGGGTGTTTCTTTTATTTGTATTCCATCTTTGTTCTAAATTTATATGAATAACACAAATCAATTGATGATGAGATTGATTTTCCAGATAGATCACCCTGTGGGAAGGAATAATTTTGTGTGGATTTAGAAAAATAAATTCTCTTGATTAAATTATTATTGGATTATTTTTTTGTTCCAACTAAAATATAACAAGATCAACATTAACATCAATCAAGGTTTGTTCCTCATATTTCTTTTTGTGCTCCGCTCCCATGGTTCCAGGATTCACCACAGGCATTCTTCGTTTGGCCTGAAGATTGACTATTACCTTTAAATTGATCATTGTGCACACATTTATTGGTGAAATGATTTTATATCATAGATATGGTATTACAAAAACTTGACGGAGGTGAGATGATATAGATCGAGCGATTCAGTCAATAGACAGCTCCTGATTTTTATTTCTTTGGTGTTCTTTATCACAGAATGAAGAATATTAATTCAATTCGTTTTGCGGGAAGATATAATACTGAATCATATTGATTGCATGATTTCAGGGAAAAATGAGGTTGAAACATGAGTTTTTCAGAATGAATTTTCATGGATCAGAGGTTAGAGGACTAGTTGAGTCATGTAGGGGAAGATCTGGGATTTCTAAAAAATCTCACAGAACACGGAATCTCATTCAGGATTACACAGTGTGTTGACACACTATGAAATTGATAGGATTTCAGGTAGTATATAAGTATCAAATATTGTATAAGGGGAATACAGAGGATGTGGTACCTCCTCAAATACTCCATGTATACCTATTAAGTTGACATTCATGGGGGGAGTACACGAGTTTCCTAGAAGGCATGTACTACCCCACAGAGACATAGGTTGGATAAAGTACATGGGATGAGTCATGTACTGATACACATACTTGGGTACATGGTCTAAATCTATGTAATAGAACATGGGATGAGTAAAAAGTTTTCTTACATTTTGTGTATTACTACACAAACATTTTTTGGAGACACTGGTCATTTACACGGGTAGTATTCAAGGTCAAAAGACATGGTGTGCGCCCCTTATACACATTATGTACTCCTTTCGTGTGTGTGTAAGGCTCATTTCATTATTATTTTGGACTAAAATTGGTCAAGTGTATTACCTTGGTCCATTCTTGTGAGGGTACATTGAAACATTACATCCACATCACTGGGTTTTGATCCCCTCAAGAGTCCTATCTCAGATAAAGTAATGGTGTACCTCCCCAAAAAAAGAGTACGATCCTATATCATCCTTCATTACCTATTTGGATTTTATAGAATCAGTGTGACCTACCTAAGAAGATATTTTTTTCTTCCATCAACCATGATGAATCCTCATGGTTGGTGGAATCATTGACATGTGATCCCCTATGTAGTGGGATGATCTATATTGCATTCATGGTGACCCCACTACGGTTCTAGGTATGACCCCTTATCGGTGTATCAAATTCTCCTTACACTAGTGCATTGTCTTTGGGTGTGGGACAATGATCTAGGTATCTTCATCGAGAGTCTCCAATGATTGAATGGATCGCAGTGTGAGTTCTACCAGAATGAGCATTTCTTCGAGCCGAATCATGTTGCTAATAGTTGGTTATGACCACCTGATAGTGTAGTGTATTTCTTTAGTATATTTTGTTTCATCAGTTATAAGTTTATTTTTATATCATTTATTTGTCCGAATATACTTGGTTATTCATGTTTAGTGTTTTTGGGTGTCCAACTGAGTATTGAAATACTCACCCCTACATGGGATTTTCCATCACATGTTGTTTCTTTTGCAGATGACGACCCATTTGATAGTGTCCCTGGAGGGACAAGAGAGATTGGAACATAGATGGAGATTAAAAAACATAGGTGTTTACCGAGAGTGTACCTTTGACATACTCCTCACCCTTGGAGAAGGATGGACTCTTTTCATTTTGGGATGGTCTTATTTTTCCCCTATTCTATTTTCAGAACACTACCATCATACTATTTTCTGATATCATAGATATAAACATGCATTGTTACAATTTTATTACATTTCAGTATTGTGTGGCCATAGATATGTTTCTATGTGTTCATGTACATTCAGATAGTGCCTCACATTTATGGCATATTCATAATCGATGCTGGTCAGCAGCCTATGGCCTATTGGAGGAGGGCTTGGGGTAGTCCTTTTTCGGACCTCAGTGATTCAATTCATGACAGAGTGGCATCATAGGTAGTCAATTCTACTTTAGGATTGAGAGAGAGTGATATTGGCTTGGGAAACCTGTTTTTAGTGTCTATAGATCATATTTGAGGCTAGAGATGATAGTGTTATTGTGTAGGCAGATGTATCCATACACTAGGACTCTGATCACCTTCTTTTTCACACTGTACATTTAAACATTTGGTTGCTGTGATTTTTTTTTGAACATGTATCATATAGGAATGGGTCATGGTTTTCATTTCCTTCTTGAGTCAGCTCCCTAGATATTCTCTTTTGACTGTGGTACACCTTGTTTTATATTAGGATACCACCATGTAGACAGCTATCTAGGATCCAACTGTGTGATCATGAGGATGATCCTATTAGTGATGAGGCATCAATACAAGGGATTTTACAAGAGATAGCACCAATAGGTGGTTTACCAGCTATACCACCACCCATTGAGAAGTATCTAGAACCGACACATCCAACTGAAGATTCACACAGGCTTAGTATATTGGATGAGTTTCATAGGAAATGATCTCCCAGATTTCAAGTTAATCGAGACCCCCAGGTGGATGAGGATTGGCAATAGGCAGTCACTCACTTTTTTATCCTTGTTAGGATTCCTACCAATAAAAAGGAAGTCCTTTCATAACTATTCTTCTTGTCTCTATATGGTGATGATGGAGTGTGGTGACTCTATCACTTGACATCACATCTGTCAACTGGAAAAATTCTGAGCATCTATTCAAAGAGGAGTTCTGTTTGTCCACATTGTAATTTGTATGCATATAGAAGCATCGTCGTTTGAAATAAATTAGTATTTCCATAGAAGAGGATTCAATGAGGTATTCTAATCTATAATGTTACTCGTTGTATAGGGTATGGGACTAGATCATCTGGCTTATACCTTTGAGTAGGGAATGTACTAAGACACAAGGAAATATGGGGTATCTCTGAGCATTTCCACAAATGCTGGAGTTCCTGAGTGAGCCTTACTGGTAGAATTTATTATGGAAGAAAAGTAGGCAATAGTGAGAGCTAGTAGTGGGAACCCACTATATGGGACCTCTTTAGTAGGTATCCAGAATAAGTCTTATGTATTCAATTTGTTCAAACACTTCAGGAGGAAAAATCAGGACTTGGGGTCTATAGTGCATGGATCATAGGTTGGAATGATTCAGCCAAGGGACATGTGGTGTATCTATTTCAATTGTTGGGGAAATTAGGAATGAGATTGCCCCAACCATTATAAAGTTGATTAAGAGATAGTTGAGGGACTATCAGGATAGAGATATAGGTAGGATCAAGGTGGTTTAAAAGGTAGAAGATGAGTCAGAGGGCCCAGAAAGGTAGTAGTATGTGTTCGGAGGTTCAACCTATTATGATATCCACCCTGAGGTTGTCTATACTAGGATTACAGAGTTGGTGGGAAGGGATGATCCCAACTGCAATCTATGAAGGCCTAAGATCCCATGTCTCCAATGATAATGTGAATTATGATCAGATTCATTTATAATTGGGTATTAGTATTGGTTGACATATGTTCTATTCATTACATCGATTACACTTTTCTAGTTTGAAACATATATATTATGTTTGATCTTTTGACTCAAACCATGTTTTTGGAGACTCTGATGGTTATTGAATTTGAAATATCAAACAGGTTCTAATAGTGTGACCTAACACTTGGAGGTGAGAGTTTTGTATGAGATCTACTTGTTTTAGTAATTTCGCCTTATGATGACATCTTAGGTATCAACTGAATATCTATAGTTTATGTTGATTTGACTCTTTTATTCAAAGGATGCAAATTTTCCATAGATATGGAAAGAGGTCTTCTTATATGGGTTAAAATGAAACCTTGGAAATGTAGGAAGAGCTTAGTCATAGGTGAGTAAAGACTATTACTCACTAGTAATCTAGCATGACTCTGGGGGTAGTGGATGATTTGGGCTATCAGTTTCCTATTGTGATCGTGGAGTATTTGGATATATTTCCTCAAGATGTAATAAGTTTACCTCCCAACCGATACATAGAAATATGCCTCAACTTGTATACAAAGATGTAACTAATATCTTCCCTACAATATCATATGGATCCTATTTAGTTTTGAGATCTTAGGATTCTGTTGGAGGGCTTACTAGAGAAGGGATTTGTGAGACACAATGTTTCTCCCTGAGTAACCCTAGTGTTATTTTAAAAAATGGTAGACTTGAGATTGAGGTTATTTGTAGACTACCATTTCATTAAAGATGTGACTGTGAAAGAAAATGTATCCACTACCAAGAATTGATGACCTCTTCAATCAGTGGAGAGGGGTGTACTGGTTCTCAATGATTGAAATCAGATTATACTATCACCAATTGTGATTACGAGATGAGTAAAAATAAAATATGACCTTTTTATGTTTTTATAGTAATTATGAGTACACATTGGTTCCATTTGGTGTGAATAATTCTCCAAAATCTTTCATGGGACTCATGAATAGAATTGTTCAAAATTTCATAGACCGGTTCATGGTAGTATTCGTTGATGACAACCTAGTGTATTCAGTATCTGAGGGCCAGCAAACAAGACACTTGAGGAAGTTACAAGACTCACTCCAAGAGAAACATCTTTATGGTAATCTCTCAAAGTGTCAATTATGGATTTTAGAGGACCATTTTCAGGGGCATGTCATCTAAGAGGCTGGTGTTGTAGTAGATCTAGTAATGGTTTTAGTTGTTCTTTCTTGGGATCCAACCAAGAGGGTTACCAAGGTGCAGAGTTTCCTCTGATAGTATGGGAAGTATCAGAGGTTTTTACCCATCTTAGCTAGTGTGGAAGGACCCTTTATATCCTTGAAAAGTAAAGGGAATCCTTTAATGTGGATGAAAAAGTGTCATTAGTGCTTTTAAGAGCTACTGTAGAGGTTGAAAAGTGCTCCCATATTTATGATACTGGAGTAGGGTGTCGAGTACATAGTATTCTACGATACATCAGGGAAAAGACATGGTTGTGTTCTAGTGTATAGGTAGTAGATATTTCCTCTGGTTCACACCAGTTAAGACAATATGAGTAAAACTAAGTGACCCATGACCTTGTGTTAACCATAGTAGTTTTCACATTGAAGATGTGGTGACAATACCAAATGGGTGAGAGGTTTATCATAAAAATTGACCATAAGAACCTCAAGTATATCTTCTCTTAGAAGGATATTAACTTGAAAAAAATGAAATGGATAGAGTTCCCCATGGTCTATGACTTTGATATTTTATTTACTAATGGGATGGGGAATTTTTTGGTAGATGCGCTCAGCATGAGATCTTGTTCTTACTTTTTGGATAAGGCGTTAGAGTAGTTATCCTCATTGTAGTTTCCCTTTCTCAATAGATATAGTTCTTCTTATCTTTAGTGTATGGTTTTTACCTCATCTATTAAATATTATGTTAGGTATTATCAATGTGGAGATACTAACTATGAAACATTACATACTCAGATATTCAATTGAAATGCTCTTGATGGATATTCTGAAAGTGGGGAAATACTATCATTTCTAGGGTACAGGTAGTGATACATTTGGAGTTGCATGATGATGTGTTGTGGGAATTTCATACATCCCATTTTGAGGTATATCCATGTGTGGTTAATATGTACCATGACCTTCAACATTAGTTTTGGTGGTCAGGCATAATGAAATATGTTGCAGAGTTTGTCTCTCGATTCTTTATTTGTTTGCAAGTGAAGGTTGAGTACCATGTTCCAGTGGGTTTAACCCCTCCCTTTGTGGTGCTATGGTGTATGTGTGATGTAATATCAATGAAATTCATAAAGATATAAAAACATAAGTCTAGGGGACATGATTCCATATGGGTGATCGTATACCGACTGACCAGGCCAACCACCTTCTTAGCAATTTAGGAGTAGATTTTAGTAGATATCATGGTATATATATACATTAAAGAGGTAGTATGACTATATGGAGTACAATGGAAGATTATTTTTGATCATGATTCACGATTTAAATTCCAACTGTTGAATGTATTATAGGAGGCATTTCAGACTCAGTAATGCTGGAGCACAATATTTCATGGCCAAACTAGAAGCCAGATTGAGTAGACCATTCAGGTTCTAGAGGACAAGCTCTGGGCATTCAAGTTTGACTTTGGCCAAAGTTCCATGGACCACCTACCCTTGGTGAAGATTTCATACAACAAAATTTACCATCCCACCATTGATAGGGCACCATTAAAGGCTTTGTATGGGTGACCCTACAGGTCACTACATTGTTGTACTGATCAAGGAGAGTCAGTATTATGGTCCTAGTGATGGTGTAAGCTACTATTGAGAAGGTGTATATCATCCAAGTGTCGATGAATACTACACAAATCCATCAGATGTCTTATATTAATTGGTGAAATGAACATTTGTAGTTCAATTATAGAGACCATGCATTCAAACAGGTTTCATCCTGATGTGAAGTGTGGAGGTTTTGATGAGGTGTTAGTCAATCTTCGCGGTTTATCATCATTTTCTTGAGACTACATAGAGTTGTAAATGTTGTATACCTCTTAGCTATACCACTATAGTTTTTCCAGGTATATGACACCTTCCTTGTGTCACAACTGATGAGGTATATGCATGGACCCTCACCCGTTATCAAATAGGGAAATATGGAAATAAAGGATGGAGAAACCTTTGATGAATACCAAGTACAGGTCAAGGATCTATAGTATAGGATCCTCCATGGGCGTTCAATTCCCCTTTTTTATTTTGGGAGGAAGTACATGAACCTTTAGGGGAGAACCTAGGAGTAGGAGACCTCGATGTGAGCCCAACATGCCTATCATTTTGAGTATTTTTTTCATGTTTGGGATGAAAATCCCTAAGGTATGGAGAATGTAATATCTTATATTTTCCATGAATTAGTTTTAACTATTATATGGATTTTTTAGAGACTAGACACTAAGAAAACATGCAATTATAAGGCTTGGTGAGCCTGAAATAAGTTTTGTAAAGCTATTAAATAGAACATGTGCAAACGTTTCCTAAATCATTGAATTAACATTTAAACAGGATTGATGATTAGAAATCCAAGGGCACCATTGAGTTTAGAATTATTGTTTTACCATAAGTGTGACTTAATATTAGTTAGCACAAGTAATTTGTACAAAATTC
Source organism: Viscum album (assembly GCA_963277665.1). Taxonomy (NCBI): domain Eukaryota; kingdom Viridiplantae; phylum Streptophyta; class Magnoliopsida; order Santalales; family Viscaceae; genus Viscum; species Viscum album. The sequence goes on along the minus strand of OY728135.1, from coordinate 195,470,785 downwards.
ATCACAGGTGTTGAAATGAATAATATAATTTATTGAAATTATTTAATTTGAATTTCACTAACGTAACAACTAACAATATAGAAATATATTTTTATGGTGGATTTCCATGGTTATACACATAACCCAAGAAAATTTGGGCAACAACTAGAGAGATATTAGAGAATTTTATCTCAGGATAATGGTAAAAGATCATGGATCGATGATCGATGCACCATTAAATTTTACATATGTTTCCAATCGTGATGGTGGAATATTCTTTCTATGACAGTTATTGAACCAAATCGAGGAAGGTTCTACATTTTATTTATATTTATTTCCCATTATAAATTATATTAATGAACTCAAATCAATTGAGAAAAAATTGATTTTTTGATTAGTCACCTTGTGGGATGGGATTATTTTTCTAGAATTTATTGGGGTAAATTATTTTGATTAAAATGTTGATAGATTCAATTTTAGATATAATAGAAACAAACTATGATCAACTTGATCATAGATCGAGGTTCATTCCTCCTTGTTTTTTTCTTTTCTCCTCCAGTTATGTAATTCCCCATGAGTGTTCTTTTTTTGGCCTGAAGTTCAACTATCCCTAATCAATTGATAATTTTGCACCTGTTTTGTGGAGAAATAATATGATATTGTGGATCTGTGATCAACATGACATGATAGAGGAGTGATGATGGAGATGGAGTGATTTAGATGACAGATGTTTACTGATTTCATGTTCTTCAGGGTTCCTTGGCATGGAATGAATAACATCAATTAGATCTATTTTTGAGAATATTGGGTGATGAAACATGTTGATTCAGTGACGGAATGAAAAAAATAATGTTTCATATATAGTTTCACGGAATGGTGGGGAACATATTGGATGCTAGAGAATCATCCCAAGCATGCTGAGAATGATCTTGGATTTCTGGAAAATCCCTCAAAACACAGTGTGTAATATAGGATTACATTTTATGTGTGACCCCATAAGAGTCAACTATGGTTTCAAGTTAGAGATAGGTATCACCCAAGATGTGTCCCATCCTACACAGCATGTTTCTTGACCTACACAGTGAGTGGTCCCTCCACCGTTACTCAACATTTACATGGGAAGTACAAAGATAGAAGGTGGATTGAATAAGTTTCCTACACGACATGTACTCCCCCACATCAACACATGTTAGACCAAGAACGTGGAATAATCAATGAACTGATACATAGACATGGGTCTATGATTTTAATCCATGTACATGCACATGGGTAGAGTAAATGGGTTTCCTACATAGTGTGTACTACCCAGAAATGGTTTTATTATAAAATAAATTTAGACAGGCCGGATCCAGTGTCAAAATAAGTGGCTTGTACCCCATCTACACACCATGTACTCCCTTAAAGAGTGGATGGGGCTTTTTGATTCCTTATTATTTTCTATTATAGTTTGATTTTGTTCCCTTGGTCCATTACCTTGAGGATAAAATGTGTCATTAAGTCGAAATCACTAGGTTGAGATCCTATTTCGAGGCCAAGTCTCAGATAGATTTATGGTGTCATTCCATTCAACTAGAGTGAAATCCTTTATCACCCTTTTTTCCCTAGTTAGACTTTGAAAAATAATAATGTCCTCTTTAATAAGATCATTGATCTTTAATCTATCAGGATACATATGTAGGCTGGTGGAATTGTTGATGTATGGTTTCATTCATAGCGGGTTGATCCAGATAGGGTCTGTGGTGTCCCCCAACAGTTTTGGCCATGACCCTATATTTTTGTTTCAATGTATTCTTAAACCAATGTGTTCTCTTTGGTAGGGGCCCAAAGATAAAGACCTCTTCATTGAGAGTTCCATTGATATCGTGGATCGTGAAATGAGTACTCCCAAACAAGTGTTGTTTCGAAAAGAATTTTGTGGCTAATAGTTGGTTGTGACCACCTGATGGTGTTTTGTATTTCTAAGGTATATATGGTGTCTTCAATAATATGTTAATTTCAATATCCTGTATTGAGATAACTATACATGGTGATTTATGTCATATTTTTCATGGAGTCTTACTGAGTATGGTTATACTCAACATTTCATGGGATTTTCCCAAACGAGTCATGTCTTATGAAAACAACAACACATTTGAATGTTTCTAGGGGGGACATGGAGTGGGTGGAGCATAGATGGAGCTTGAAAGACCATCGTGTTTACCAGGAGCATACCTCTAACTCAGTCCCCACCCATGGAGTAGGTTGGACTCTTTTTTGTTTTGGTTGGGTTTGTTTTGGACCCTTTAATTTTTCAGTACTTTATTGTCATACTCTGTAGTGGGATCTTAGATACATGCATGCATTTTTCCAGTTTTTTAGATTTCAGCATTTTTTGGGTTTAGGAATGTGTGCATGTGTATAGGTATATTATAATAATTCCACCCATTTGTGTGAAATTCCTACTCGGTGTAGTTCTCCAGCCCCTTTCCTATTAGAGGTGGGCATGGGGTAGTCATGGTAAGGTACTTGGTGGGTTATTTTATAAAAATAATATCATCAAAGAACACAAAAAATATTTACTATGTAATATCAATCTGCTAAAATTTATCATTTCCCATAAAATTTCTTAGACTAATAACATTTACATTTTATATATGGAAATAATAAAATTCTAGATATTATGGTGATATTCAAATAAAAATATGTCAATTCCAATCATCAAGAAATCCAATCTTATTTTCATTTTATTCATGACGATATCTTCTTATCAGTGTTTTCACAAGAGGTAAAAGAGTAATAAATAGTGAGACAAACTTTGATGATGGATCTAAGTTCTCTTATCGTCAATATGATATCACACGATCAAAAACTAAATAGATATTTATCACATGAAAATAGAAATATATCAAAATCCCCAAATACAATACCTAAACATAATTAAAGTAATAATTAGAACTTAATATGGAGAAATGAAGGAAAATTGGGTATTTTAAAACAAATCCTCTATATTGTTTTTCAACATTAGAATAATGAATGGTTTTCAAAGTTGTTTGCCTAATTATTCATTCATTTATGTTAAAATATTCCAAGGATACATTGTAAAAAATAAACAAAACACATATAAATAATTTATCAATAAATATAGGGTTTTATAATAGAAAATAAGTCAAATAAATTAATCCACCGATTCATGTAATAATTTTTTCATTTTTTTGAAATTATATTCCAATATGTACATGAATATTGATTCATGAAACCACATAATTATCAATAAGAAAGATAAATCAACAAACACCCTTATTATAACAACATAATATTAGAGGTATTTCAAATTTTTTGGGAAAAACAAATATAATATATAAGATTTATTAAGATAATTAAATATTTAGTGTGTTTACATTTATCATTAAATAAGATTACATAAAACCCCCAAATTCCATTAAAACACTTAAAATAAATTCAATGATTGCAATTTTTTTAAAACAAACCTATCACTTCAATAATGTAAAGGTTATGTCTTTATGTTTAAATTATATTTTTTTTATTATTTATATAGAGTTTTGAGAGAAAATATAAAAATTTTAAATAAATTTGATGGTTTCACTATTAGGGAATATATTCTTCCAAACTATACATAATGGCCATTTATTTTAGAAAATCATCTAGAATCACTGTATATATAGAAAAATAATTTTTCTAACCATTAATATTAATCCTTCAACACATTAAAACATAAATATTTTTATTTTATAAGTTTTTATTAAGGTATTTCATCCCTCATTTTGTAACTAGAGATCATGAGATGACCAAAATGTTGTCTTCCTTTAACATTGTGATCTAATTTTCATTATTTGATTATTATTGATTTAAATAGGTTCATTGATTATGGAATGTGCCTCTTACCTTTCATATTTTCTCCTCTACAACATTATTTTTTTTACCCTACTATGTATATGGAAAATATGAAAAAATTGATTTTTTTTAATTTTACAAGTTGTCGATATCATCGAAGGACTCTATCTTTCCTCTACTCGTGGATATATATCATTCGATATGGATTTAATTGGATATTAATAGGTGGTTCTATTGAAATATATTTATTGATGATCCATATATGATATGTTATATTTGAATGATATTTTAATTGAAATAAATAATATATTAAATTTTAATGAAGATTTAAATATGGAGTTTCCATTAATCAATTTTGAATTTAATTTGAAATTAAAGTGGATTTTAAAATGAAGATTTGAAATTATATTTTCATTAAATTATTTAATAGACGGTTTTTTTTATAAAATTTAAAGGTAATTTTTTTTAAAAAATAAATATAATTTTTAAAATGATTAATTATGAATTATAATGGATGTATATCCAATTATTTTGAAGGATAAAGGCTTGTTTTTATTGAAACAAATATTCTATTATTGATGAATTTACACCCTCAATGTCTGTGACAAACCAACCATGTCACTTTGGTAACCTGATAACCAATCCGGTCCTAACATAGCCTGAAGGGAATTCCCAATCCCCTTGGGTTAGTGAGTAGCACCTAACATCATAAAAAATAAAAGTGGGAACAATTTTTACACTAACAATGCAGAATTAAAAGAGACAATTTAGTAATTCATATAAAAGAAACTCCATTTATACTAATTTACTATAATTCAAATAGCCAGGACAAGCCCAAGTACTATAGCTAAGTACCAAAAAATAGGAAAAACTACCCATTACCCAAATCATATAACTCACCATGACCAAGTTTCAACAGATAGATCCACCTACAAGATATCCTTTTCCCTAACTCAAACCTGGAATAAGATTATCTATAAACACCCAATGTTAAAAGTTTGTTATGAGCCAAATCCTTGTGGGATTTCACTCAATGATTCCATAATAGATGCTAATATCAAATTAACCATGTCAAGAGAATTCAATTTAAAACACATCGGTTTGTAATTTTTAAAAGCATATATAAAAATACATTATTTACATTTCTAATGATAGAAATAGATTTATAAATTTGTGTAATCCATTTAAATTGACTGAAGTACATTTTAAATAATGGAATGACCATTTAAAAAAGTTGCATTACATAAATTTTACTTTACCCAAAATTGATTATATAAATAATTTTATATAAAATACTTTATATAAATTCTCATGGAATGTAACTCAGTTTTCAATAGTGGCATATATACATTCAAAACAAAAAACAGGCTAGAAACATAGTCATATGACAAATAGGTATGATAGTTCCAAGCTATAGGGACCCAACAATGTGAAATGGATAAGAATGTACCTACATCTGTTGAACAAAGTCGACAAGGACTCATCACCATCAGCTAAGGGATGTGATGTGCTGATATGATGTTTTAAAACATTATAGAATCGTAAAGTCTTGTCCAAATAACTCACTAACTAGCTATGGCTTTCATGTGTTCAAGTACAAATCAATGATGAGATGTTTATTTCAAGACTTCTTAAAATATATTTCATCCAATTATACACTTCAAATATGCCAATTTTCACTTTAAACCCCATAATGAGTTTTTAATAAAAAACATGCATTTTCACCGATGAAAAACCCTAATGTTTGAATCAAAATAATTTTAAGCCATTTTTCAAAAATAAGGATTTGAAATAAAACCATGAAATTTCATAATTTACTTTTATATATTATATTCAATAATTTAATTTTTCAAAACCATTCCATCAATTTTATTACAATACCCAGTTCAATGGAATTAAGGTCTTTCACAACATTCCATCAAATAAATTTTTATACAATTAAATTATATAATATAATTGAAATAAATTCTACCAAAACCAGAATTTAAATTACAAAAATTTCATAAACATTCCTTAATTCAATGGAATTGGGGGTTTTCTAATTTCACGTGAAAAACCCCATTTTTCCCAAATACACAAATTCAGTCGAATTGGGTTTTTAATTGATCCATTGAAGAAAATTTAATAATAATGATGAAATTTTCATTTAAAAATCAATTTAAATTAAAAAATCAATTTAGTGTTAATATTAATTGGGCATCGGAATGGAACCACCTACCTTCGAGTCACTAGACCTATAAGAATCAATCCCTAATTTGGATTTGCTTTGGAATCAAATATATATATAATTTTGGGAAATGAGAGTCAAACCTTGGTTTGAAACCCATAATAGTGGGAATTAGATCCAAAATTAAACACATTAATCCATGTAACCATAAAGAGAAAGGGAGAGATCATCGCAGATCAAGAACATGAGGATGAAACTAACCAAAAGAGGATCAAATTACACTATCCCAGATTCAAATTACTTAAGAGAGGGGTTCGAGTCACCAAGAATACTCCATGGGAGCATCAATGAAGGTATAAAAGAGTTTGGGTCAAATTAGATCCAACGGGGACCTAAAAAAAGGGTTTGTGAATTTCTAATTGAAATTTATATTAAGGAAACACCCGTCCGCAAGGTTTCTTGGGAACATACCTACATTTTAGAAAACTCATGTACATGATGTGCACCAATTATAAGTGGGATGTATCTTTTATCTAGATAGGGAACATTTTTTGGTAAATCATGGACACATCATTTGAATCCCACTATCAAAATTTTTCCTTTTTTGGAAGTTGGGGTCATAGTTTGAAAACTGTGCGCAAGTCATGCACCAATAGTGCACTAGCCTAGAAACATCCAAAAAATTATAATTTAAATTGACTCAACACCAAATGAAACCCAAACAATTAATAATAAAAAATATGGATTTAGGAATACCTTAAAATATTTTCGGGATATTACAATTTCCCCAACATAGAACCATTATGTCTCTAGAAAGACAATGATGAAGCCTCTATGAAAAAAAGATGAGGTCATTGATATCTCATCAGTGCATCCCTCTCCCACATTTCATGACAATCAGAATTGTTTTTCTAAAACATAGGAACTAATGGTATCATTCTACAATAAATTATATTAGTTTCATAATCAACTATCTTGACTGGTCGACCAGTCATGGAAAAGTTAGGTTCAACCTCAAGATCACCCAAGATTAGAACATGAGATGAATAAGACATATACTTTCATTGCTAATATATATTAAACAAATTATGTGTCTAATTTGGCTATGGTGGAAGTTATACATGATATGAAAATTTTCCCACCCAGTCAAAAACCTCAAAAGGGTCCAAAAAATGAGGAATAAGATTCCCTTGCCTCCCAGACCGTCAATGACCCACCAGGGTGACACATTCAAGAAAACATGGTCACAATATTAAAACACTAAAGGTTTATGGTTACTATCATCATAATAATTATATTAGCAATATTCCATCAACATTCTCTTATTAATCAACTGAATCATTGTTATCATCTCTTACACTAGACTTGGTCTGACGAAGAACATTTTACATCCTTTAACCAAAATAACATATATTTAAAAGTTCAACCATAAAGGGCCACAAGTGGAGATATCCTAATAGTGTATTGGTAAATATTGTCATAAGAAAACACCACTAGACCCATGTGATCATCACAAGCTCCACCAATGATTAGAACACAATCACAAAGTATATCCTCACAAATCTGTATAGCTCTTTATGTGTGTCCATTCGACGACAGATGATATATCATACTCAAATAGATGTGAGATCCTAGAGCCTCCTTAAATCCTCTCCAAAAATGAGAAGTGAACTTTCAATATCTATCAAAAATCATTGTTGAAGGAACCCCATGAAAACAAACAATCTATTTCACATAGGGATTTCCTAACTCCTAAATATTGGCTATATCACAAATGTGTATGACGTGGGCCAATTTTTTCAGCTAATAAATCAAAAACCATATCAAATTCTTATTACTTAGGGTATGTGAAAACCCAACCATAGATTCCATAGAGATATCATCCAACTTCCATATATGAACTAGATGTTTCTGATATAAACCCAAAGGTTTCTGGTTCTTGGCCTTCAACTGTTGGGATGTTTAACAACAAGATTTTATTTTTGAAATGTACCATATCATATGTAGACACCAGAACTATTGTATCATGTCATAGAACATCTTTGTAGATCATGGGTGCACTTCCTAATGTTAATAATGAAAACTCCACATCACATCTTTTCTGATCGATGATGGTATCAAAAATAAGATTCTAGAAGCACAAAATTCCATATATGGTGAATCAAAAATGGGAAAAAGCTTCCCCACCATAAAGAGATTCTTTAATTCTATGGAATTAATCAAAATGTTGTTGATCTTGAATATTCAATTCAAGAATAGAATATTTAAACTGATCATGGGAAAAGGACACATCAGCCCAATTATCCTGAACTCCAATAAAAAACTGTGCAAAGGGAGCCATTAAATTCTACTCTTTTGATGATTCATTCATTGCTTGGGTGATAATTTTCCTAATAAAATCATCTTTAATGACATTCCTTTTATCTAGGGTAGAGTAACTGTAAATTTCAAAATAAATTAGGTATTCCAGCCACTACATTTGTTAGAGATTAAAATTTTATTGAGAAAAGATATATCTCAAACTCTTATGGTCAGAATACACGGAAAACATTTCCCCATATAGGTAATACCAGAAACTCTTAAGAGTGTGCATCAAAGGTACATGTTCAGGGTCATGGGTTGGATAATTCTTCTCATTTTTCATAGTCTGACAAGATCTATAAGAAGCAAAATGATCACTATGAATAAGAATGAATCCCAAGCCTAAAACCACTACATAATAAAATACCACATAGCCATTCTTAGACTCTAGAAGAATCAACATCAGTGCAGTAGTCAAAATATGTTTCATATCCCCAAAACATTCAGAAATTTTTCACCCCAACAAAACTTTACTTCCTTCTGAGTGAGATCAATCATCAGAGAATCCAACAAAGATAATTCCTCAACAAATCGAAAATAATATCAATTTAATCCCAAGAAGCTTCAGATCTAGAAAATATTTTGTAGTTTCATCCTTGTAATAACAAACCACACCATATCAGGATTGAATGATATCCATTTTTCTGACAACATGTGTCACATAAATTTTACTTTTTTGATCAAGAAATCACATTTTGAAAGATTTTTATAATATTGGTGATTTATTTACAAAACCCAAACCATTCTTAGATGATACACAAGATCTTCCTTGCACATATCATAATTCCACATTCAAGAATATCATCCAACTGAGACATTATCACTTTCAGTTAATCTGGTGGAGTACTAGGCATCAAGTCAATGGAATAATCAACAACCCTTACTGGCATCAAATTATAGAAATCATAAAGAATCACATTGGGGGACCTGACAAATAGAATATGGATATCACCTCTAAATGATTCCCCCTCTCGATCACTTTTAAAAAAAATATTAGTTTCCCCAAATCTGGATAACTTGCTCTGGATGTTCCTGACTTTGGGTCCAATTCTCCTTTAATGTCATGGAACACAACACTGGGTGTTGTAATGGAGACCCGTTGAATATAACAATCAATCTGGAATTTATTTTCAATGATCTAATCTATCTCAAATATGGAATCATGTGGTTTCATTTTGAGAACTAGAGAACTCCAAGAAAATCCAAACATCTAATAGATAAAAAAACATAATAAGGACTAAAAATATCTTACTCTCACTTAATTCCATGGGGTGTACTAATATCCATTGAACAAGCTAAAATAAAATGAATGAGATACACCAATATCAAATAGAGCAGTCATTAATGATGAAGCTATAATAGTGAAACCTCTCATTGTCACTAGACCCGTATTAACTTCTTCTGGAGGCTCTTCCACCATGTGAAAAAGATTAACTCTTTATTCATATGGATGGAACACATTTTCACATGAATAATAAAATTGGTCCATATCTCTAGAAGGTGAATATATACAATTCCATTGCACATACTCGAATAACAATGGTAGAACCTCTCCAAGTTACCTAGGTGTCTGCAGAAGCCGCAATTATTTGGTAAGTTAGTGAAAACCCTCTTGGAATGTCATTGATTTCCACACTGGTGTTAATCAAAATGAAATATTATAGGTATTGTAGGATGTTCAAAAAAACCCTACCATCAACAAATACATTGAGAATCATCACACTTCCTCATTCCCCTAATGGAATGTGCACTGCCACTAGGAGGGAAATAAACTCTCGAAAACATGACTTTCAAGAAAGGTCCATCTCAACCACCAATTCTCTATCCAATACATTATCATATGAAAGATGATTTAGTAAGAAAAATTGAGAATGAATATCCTAATGATTTCGCAACAGGATCCTTCAATCCTTCATCATCTCATCCAATACAATATCAGTTGCAAAGTGCATAAGATCAGAAAAACAGTTTACATACTAAGTCATGATATTGTTAGCCTGTTCATGCTTGAAAAAATCCATAGACAAGGAAAACAAAATAACTTATGGATAGAATTAGTTATTGAAAATTTCTATGATGTCATTACAACACAAGACCTCAAGTGTCTTTATCGTTACCATTATGTCCCACCTTTTACTTCTCATCCATTATAGCGTGAAGGTGGCACACTTCACTATGATCTTTTCATGTGTCTCCAAAAACCCTAAAAAATAATCCATTTTTCATAACCAATCCACACGCTCTTGAGTATTATTTTTTCCATTGAATGGTTCTAGATTATGTTGAAGGAACTATTGAGAATAAATATTGAGAATATTTTTATGATATTCCACTACTAGAGCCTAAACAGAAACTGGCGGTGGTGCATATCCCAGAGCTTGGACATTAAACATGATCACCTCTACTAGATTTGGGTCTAAAAGAGGATTCACACATTCAGGATTAGTAGAATTCTCCTCATAGATATCATTCACACAGATACCCAGAGGAGTGATTCTACACAATATCAATAGAAAATAAAGAATACATCAAGTTATTCTCAAACAGATAAACAAGGTAAGATAATCCAAATACGTTGAAAAACAATGATTTGGACTTCAACCCATCTAAGTAAAAATAGGGAAAATTATAAAACTAATCCACAATACCTATTTCCCTAACCATACCTTGTGATATAAGGTTCATTGCAGTAAGATCTAGCCAAGTACTCAAAAGAAACTTCTTCCTAGGCCCAAAAAATATTTCACAATGCATACTAACTTCAATACGAAAGCTCGACATCCATATAATAATAATTTGTTATGAACCAACCTTTGTTACCATTGTGACCCAAAAACTATGCCGGTCCAGACAAAGTGTGAAGATATTTCTCAATCCCCACAGGTCATTGACTAGAACATGGAATCCTAAAAATTGAATATGGGAATGATTTTTACACTAAAAATGCATATGTAAAAGAGAAAAGTTAGTAAAAAATAAAATATAAACTTCATTTGGAGTAATGTACTAGAATTAAAATAAGAACATAAATCCCATGTACTACAACAAAGTACCATAAAACAGTAAAAACATCCCATGTCTTAAAGGACGTAACTCATCAAGAACATGGTTCTATAACTAGATCCACCTCTAAGAGATCCATTTCCCTTATTCAAAACTAGAAGGAGATAATATAAAAACATATAATGGCCCAAGTAGGGTGTGATCCAAAACATAGTGGTATTTTACCCGATAATTCCATAAATTATACCAATATCAAATTAACCAATTAAATTTATTTCAATTAAAAAAAACATGTTTGGAATTTTTAAAATAATATTTAAAGAAATCATGCTTTACATTAAAAATAAGGGAAATACATTTAGGAATTCATGATTCACATTTCAATTTATTGAATTACATTTCAAATGATTGAATAACTGTTAAACAATAGGTGCATTACATAAATGGATATTTTTACAAAATGGTTAAAATAAATAAATTTATGTGAAACAATTTATATAAATTCTCAAGAAATGTAAAACAGCTTAAAAAAGGCATAAATACATTTAAAATAATAAAAAAGTTATAGACATGGTCATATGACCAATAGGTATGATTTACTATGATATAGGGACCCAACATTGTGAAATATTAGTCTTTGTAAAAACATTCCATTAACCAAAGCCATGAGGACTCATCAACATCGCATAAGGAATGCGATGTATTGATATGATGTCTTATAACATTGTATAATCATAATGTATTATCCCTTTCATGTGATAAAGTACAAATCAATGATTGGAAATTTATTTCAGGACTGATTAAAAGTCAATTCCTCCCATTATCGATTTCAAATATTCTAATTTTCTCTTTAAAAACCATAACATGTATTTAATACAAAACATTCCTTTCCCCTGAGATAAAACCCTATAGTTTCTATAAAAATAATTTTAATTCATATTTCATAAATAAGGATTTGAAATCAAATCATATAATTTCATTATACAATTTTAAAAATTATGTTCAATAAGCTAAGTTTTCTAACACATTCCATCAATTTCATAAAAAAAACCCAATTCAATGGAAGTGAGTGTTTTTCAAAACGTTCCATCAAATAAATTCCAAAATTAAATTAAAAGATTAAATGAAACAAGTTCCATAAAAAAACATAATTTAAATTAAGAAATACTAATTACCATAATTTCATAAATACTCTCAAATTCAATGTAATTGGGGGGGGTTTAATTTTATGGAAAAAATATATTTGTTTTAAAATCCCAATTAAATGGAATCATGTTTTTAATCCCACTATTGAAATAAATTTAATAATACTAATTAAATTTTATTTAAATCATCAATTTAATTAAAAATATTAATTAATTGTTAATATTAATTGGGAATCATAACGAAACCACCTACCTCGGAGTATCTTGATCAAGAATCCTCAAACTAAAATCAGAATTTGCTGAGGAATAACGAAAACCATGGAATCCAGAAAAATGATGATCAAAACTAGGTTTATCACCCCAAAATAGTGGGTATTATGTCAAAAATTAAACAAAATGATCCACAAAACCCAATATAGAATATTGATATCCTCGGAGATCAATAATGGGTGGGGGGAACTAAGTCAAAGATGATCATCCAATGACCACCTAGTATCAGATCACTTATGGGAAGGTTCCGAGGGACCAATAATCCTTCTCGGAATCTTTAATGGATGGGAAAATGAGTTTGGGATGAAAGGGATCCATTGGGGGCCTAAAAATATTTTTTTTTGGATTTTTAATTAAAAATTAGAATAAGGAAAAATCCGTCTGCATGGTTTTCTAGAAATAGAGACACATTTTGGATAAACTGTGTGTAAGTTATATGCTAGTTATAAATGGGCCATACAGTTTCTCCAGATATGTTTCATGGTTTGGTAAACCATATGCAATTTTTGTGAATCCCAGTTTCAAATTTTTATGTAGTAGGGTGCACTTTTTGGAAAACTATGCCCTAGTTGTACACCAACCATGCACTAGCCCTAAAAAATTGAAAACATTTATAATTTCAACTGATTCATCCCCAAATGAAACCCAACAAATGTAAGTTCAAAAATAGGGGTTTAAGAATACCAAAAAATAGTAAAGAGGTGTTAAAATGTCATACAAATTTTTTAATTTTTAAAATTATATTGTGATGACTGATTGGTAATCATTAGATAGGGTTTTTTTTCATTAAACAATTCTTAGAGGCCAGGAATAAGTTTTAAAATTATTAATTTTAAAATTATTTGACTAAATAAATTATTATAATCCATGGTAATAGTTTGATAACTAAGAAAGACTATAGTTAAAATTACATCGCTTGGTTATGATTCTGGTCTCCCTAGACATGCACAACCTTTATGTGATCCTCCTGTTATAGTAGTTAATAGTCATTTATTTTAATATACCTAGTTTCATCTTTGTTTTTCACTAGTTTAGGATTTATCTCTATCTATTTTATTTTGTAATATTTTAGGATTCCCATATGTTTAGCATTCTATATTTTTCTATTTTTTAGTTATAAGGATTGTATTCTATTTCCATATAATCAAAGGAAATATCCCATGATAACATAATATGTGAGAAAATGATTAGGTTTAATTAATTTATTATTTAATACACATACTTGAGAGTTTTTAATTAAATAATGGGAACTTATATTAATTCATAATGAAAAATAGAATAGTTATTACTTCTTGATATTTGATTTCATAAAATAAAAAGTAAATTTTCATATGTCTATATTCAAAAATTCATGTTATGAATTGTTTTTCTAGAATTATGTTTATATAACACTATAGGTATCCATTATGATTTCTTGTATACACCATATATATAAACATTGCTGTGTATTTATATTTATATATTATGTTCATGGTAAAGGAAAAACACCACTTTTTTTTGGTGATTATCAAGTGACATGTTTGGTGTGAATGAAGTGACAATTTAATGGTACTCTTTTTTCAAAAGGTGAAGTGATGTATTAGTTTATTATTATAATTTATTATTAATCTTTAGGATACTTCAAAATTATCTAGATGTTACCGGTCTTCAAAAAAATTTATTTTATAGTTTTAGATTCTCAAATAACAAGAATATTCATGTTATATTTTCAAGGTGATATATTATTTTATTATATGTATTGATATGTTAAATCTATTCAAAAAGATATCATATATTGATAGATAACTTTTTTCTAGCTATTAGAGACTTATAATGTAATTTTATCCATATGATGGGTTGGCTTGTGTGTTGAGATATGGTGGTCTTGGATTGTTCATTAAAAAATTGCATTAATGACTTTGTTTTGTTACTTTATATATGAAATAAGATAAATAAGATAATTGATCATAAAAACTCCATGTATATGTTCAGCAGAATTTTATTTCCAAAATATTTTTTTTGAGGATCCTTGACTTACTATGAGATGTTGAATAGTGGTAATTTGGTTCCAAGTTATGTTTATCATTTCTATAAGATATTTTCGTCATTATTCTTGGTATTTTTAAATTTTTTAGAAATTTAATCTTTTGGAATAACAATTTATGTACATTACAGTGGTGAATGATTAGTGGGAACTAGAATAATATTCCAAATAACCAAAAAAGAAACATATAAGTTCTTGTAGGAAATTTGGTTATATACATGGTCTAGGAGATCATATAATCAAACTATGATTCATGAAAAAAATTTGTGTTAAAATTTACATATAATTATATTTTCTGTAATTAGATGATTGAATATGAAACATAAGACTTAAATTTGACGTTTTATTACATGAAAGAATCTGAAATTAATGAAATTTTATTTATATATTAATTATTTAATATTCATACCTTAAAAAAATGTTCCATGGAATCCTTATCAGAAAGAAATGGATGTTTTTAATCATCATAACCCACTTATTGATGAATGTTTGATCAAGGTGGTTTTTTGAGTTACCTACGATATTGAAATGGATGTTGATCATGGTATTATGAAAATAAGAGTATGAGCTTCCAAATTCGATCGACATAATCAACTTACATTAGTAGGAAATAAATATCATAAAAAAGTGGATGAATAACTATAGAATATTTATCTAATATTTTATATAATTTAAATTACAAAGAAAATGAAGGTGAATTTAGCTACATTCATGCTTTAGGGACCTATTATAAGGATTTGTGAGACACTAGTTCTAGGTTAAATGTGTAAAAATTTAACATGGATTGATTTTAAAACTATCTTGACACAAAAAATTAGTACTGAGATAATAATGATAATGGATACAATGAGGTTTGTATATCATTAATAGAAAAATTAGATAGTTATGGAGCATGACACCTGATTGATTAGGCTAATGTAACTTACATCATGTTATATAACAAAATAAACTTTGAAATATTGAGTCTTTGAAATGGGTTCTCAACTGAATGTTATGTGAATCTTATTCTTATATAAACTAATATGGAATTATAAAGTGGTGGATTAATATTTTATGGTAAAAATAGAACAAGATATATTATTTGGAAAAATAATTGTTTATTTTTTTCATAGTTTAATTGAAGGTTTCTTCTAGAAAAAAATAGTGATGAATACAAAGAATATAAAGAGACTCGAACATTTCAAGGGACTATATATTGTAGTTTGGATTTTTTGAACGTGTTAGTGTGGGGATTAGAGATGGCTTAAGGGTTAAAGTTTGATTTTTTCATGGTGGAGGAAGATACACCCAATTTGAGTTTGGATTATGTTGTAGTGGATGGTGTTTTTCTATGTTTGATGAGTTAGCTTTTAATGACTATTTTTAAATAGGTTTTTCTATGTTGAGTATTTTTTAGTCATATATATCGTACTGGCAATCTATTTTGGGGAGTTGTGCTGATACTGCATGAAATTCACATCTTGAGTGAATCATAGGAATTTTGGTAGAAATTTTAAGTTAATTGATGATTATCTGGGAAATGTAGTTTAAAATTATTTTTTGAGAAGATAATTAACTACTATATTAGGTATCAAAATAGTTTTATTTTCATGAATCCAGATTATAGTTGATTGGTAACCAAAAAGACAATAAGGGATTTAAGATTAAACATGCTTCCAAATTAATATTTTGAAATTAAAAAAGCATAATTACATAAATAGCACCAAAGGATACCTCAGTCCTTGAATCACACACATTAGTTGCATTCACATCACCTATCATCAACCTCATGACTTAACCACAATCGACTTCACCACTATATATCCACAATAATTGATAACCAGAACAAAATAAGACCCCTTTAACCACATCATCCTCATTAATAAATAATTTTCCTCTAGATCCAACATTTTAAATCCATGGTAGGGGAGGAATCTTTAAAAGAAAAACAAAAATCATTACCATCACTTTCTGTTAGGACCCCCACCATACAAGACACTCACCATATATCCTCCATGAGCATCGAAACTGGAACTGCATTACCACCATAATCAGATTAGCTAGAATGCTCTGAGGAATCCTTCAGATCCTTCAAACTAAATATGTCATCAGCAATGATAATTTTAAAATGAAAAAAATCCTTACCTCTAATCCCACAAGTCCTTGCACATTGAAAAAATGAGAATACCAACGTGCCGACGACATGATTCATCTAGTAAGAAAAACTGTAGATCATTTAAAATTAGATATAGAACATGACTTCTATAATATTATTTAATGATCAAACAAAACATCCAAATGACTCCTTGAAACTACCTTAGTAGAAATTATGGGAGAGAATTAAGAGAACCAGATGTTAAAAATTATTTTGAAGTAGTCTAGGGCATCAATTGAAATACTCCTCCTCCCCTAGACCATGAAATCAAAATTTCAAAACCAAAGATAGAAAAAAATCACACCTAAAATAACACCGAAGGAAAAAAACTTTAATTAAAGAGAATAATGAGAAGAGACATGACTTGACACATGTCTAGATCAAGGGAAAACAATGAAACTCAACCCGTAGATCCAAAACCTCATAGAGAAAACCAATACACCATACTAGAATGAGGTCAGAAACATAGAAACCGAAAGTAAATACAGAAGGAAGAGATGAAAAAGGTTACAAATGGAGGTATGAGCATTAAATGAACTTAACTAGTGCAAAGAATTAGGGTAAAATAGAAACCATGATTGAGCAGTTTGGGAGATGGAATGGTAGAAGAGGGAATTTTGACTATTTTAATAACCTAGAATACTATTTCACAATTAGAAAAGTATCCATAATCCTATTTTTTGATCCACTATGCCTTGTCATGGGACCCATTATTTTTTATAATTATTTATATATAAAAAATATTTTTAGTTTGGTTTCCAATAATCCTATAAAACCATAGAAAATTGTTGGTGCACCTCTATGCGGTCTTAGGTATCAATGATCAATCATTAGCCTCTCACTTCCTTAAATAAATATTTATCAACCCATGTTAATATTTCCTATCCTCATACACTATTTCTATATTTTATCTTCTCATAATGTAATTGATGAAGGGTTTACATAGTTTTAATGACCATTTTTCATAAGTTTGGAGGGGTTGTTTGTACTTAGTCCATGTGGACGATTATAATGAGTTTGGTGATGTTTCTCATCATCTTTAATTACCAATCATAAATTTTATTTATTGATCTTATATTGTAGGAAATTAATTTCATAATTATATCATTTTTTATGTTTATATGTAATGTATTCAATATTTTATTTTTAATTTGTATTGTACTAGAATTTTTCCAAGAGGATAATGGAATTAACATTAGAAATTAGAATAATGGGAAATTTTGTTTCATGTGTTTATCATGATTTCTATGATATTGACTTAAGACCTTCTTTTCCATGATATTGATTTATTTTTTTTCTCATATTTCATAGATTATTATCAATAAGACTTTGTACTAGATTTATATTTTTTGAATCACGATCGTAAATAGATAATTACTTAAAGAATGTAATTTAATGTGGATGATGTATTATAAAATTATTATTTATATTATTTAAACATATATTTATTAACCTGACTGAATCATGTATTATATACTGGGTAATTAGCGCCGTTATAGTTTATTGATGTTATTCTTAATGTATATTATCATAAATCTCCCAATTTTGATTAGAATGGATTCAGTGTGGTCAGTAGGGGTATTATATTTTTGTGAAAATGGTTGGGCTGTTGATAAATTATTATTGGAGAGGTGGAATCATAAAGATGATGTTATAGATATTTGAATGAGATCATGATGGTGATATTTATGTATTCTATTAAATTATTTATATAGTGTTATTTTGAAGACAATGTGTTTGAGTTATAGGTATGTGAGGTTTGGAATGGTAAGGAACAGATCAATCAATTATTTTATTAAAGACCTGGCAGTAAGCCTTGCATATTCTAGTGAATTTGAAATAAAATTCACATTCTTATAATCTTGAAGATCTTTTTGGTATATATTTTTATTGAATTAGGATAAAATATTATATAGAATACACTTATAGTACATGTGGACAGATATACTCCGTATCCATTTTTCCCACCAATTTTTTTAAAAAAATTAAATGTGGATTGTATTCTGGATAAATCATCTCAATGTTCATCTTGACTTCAACACATACCTACACTTACACAAACCTTGTGATTTTTTAAAATTTTGGTTGAGTAGAAAAAGTATATTATGGGACCTAATGAAATTAAAATAATTAGTCGAGTAAAAATGAATAAAATTATTTTCTAAAAAACATTACTTTTTCCCAAAAAGGTCCTCATATTTCTCAAAAATATCATTATAATACCTTTTTGAAAATATAATTATTTGAATGAAAAAACAATAAAAATAATTGAAAAGGTATGTAGTTATCTTAAGACATAATTCTCCATATCACCCTTAAAATGAAATAACCAATACGGTCAAATTTCATCTCCAGAGTACCCAATGTATTAGAGGATATAATGCAACCACTCATCCTTGTTTTATCATGGAACCACCCATCATTGGATAATAACGTAACCAAATATCGTTGGTTTATCACAGAAACACAAATAATTAGTTTATAACATAACACCCTATCTTAATAAATAATTACCAAGAACCATATCATTATTATCAAACATGAATTCTTACTTCATGAAAAAATTCTTATGGAAAAGTACATTTTCATTTTAAAATCACGATTCTTAGGAAAATATGAGTACATACAATGGAAAAAAATTCATTCAAAATAACTACTAAGAACAATAATAGAATCTCTAATTCATTATTGTGTCACGATGGTGGAAACAAATCTCATAATATGCATGTTAAAAACCATACCTTTTGGATTTTTTTAACAAATGAAGAGGAAAAATAAAAGTGGATTTTTAAAAATAATGTCCTATAAATAATGTTTGATTCATAATGTAATCCCCTTATTATCATAAATAAAAAATGTATGCTATTTTTTTAATTGATTAAGAAATCTTTTAGTTCATTATTCCATTTATCTAACTAATTTCCATTTCAAATGAAATTACATAATCATTTATGTCCACATTGGAGGTTTTGACAATATTCAGTAATTAAGTCAAAAAATGACTTTGATATGATGAATTTTGTAAAAGCTTTCATCATTATATCATATATTGAATAATAATAATGGACTAATTATTATCTCTATACATAAATTATAAATTTAAATAAAACCATTAAATAATTTTATTAAAAATTAATTACGTTACAATCCTGGATATGATAGACATATTTACAAAAGAGTAATGGCTACATTTGTCAATGGTAATTATGGAAATAAGGTAAGTATAATTTTATCTTTCAAAAATTATTATAATATAATAAATATCGCACAGAATTTCCAAATATAATTATATATATAATTCATGTGTTGTGGTGATGAAACAAATCACATCGCTTTGTGGAGGTGGTAGTCCACATGTTCACAAAAGCAACGTTATAATTTTTCAGTTGTTGAATGGTAAGAAATTAAGTTATATGTTGTATTTTAAAAAAGACATATATTAAATTAATTTCATATATAAACTTAAATTCCATAATTATAACCAATATTTAGAGTGGTTTGTGGAAAACGAATTACATCAATCCGCAAGGTGGTGGTCCACTGTACACACAAATGATGCATTCTTTTCCCATGTGATGAAATGGGATATATATATATATATATGGGTCATGAAACAAAAATAATAGAACATATGAATATTTTTGATAATGGATTTCATATAATATCATGTAATAATAATATTTTAAGAAGGTGGATGAAGAATGAAATAAAAAACATGTAGTTGAAAACAATATGTCTTATTTTAAAACCTTCTTGGTTTAATACATTAACACTATAAGTTTTTTATTATTCTTAAAATAATAAATTGAAAATGTGGGGAGGTATTATTGGAAATGATTTGTATTGGTATATTATGAGAAAAAATGTTTTTTAAGTGTGAATAATTGATAAGAAGTGGCTCCATTTTATAAGAGAGGGTAGGGGCACTCTTGGAATATCTCCAAATAGTATATTAATATAAATTAATTTTCAATTAACAACAGATAATAAGTGAGCTAGTTATAATATAAGATTTTAATGGGTCCAAATAACCCCATAAAATAAAAATTAAATATGTTTTTACTATATTTATACACTTATCATTTTGTTTTACGCCATACTTAACCTCTTTAACTCTTATAGTGACAACATGGATTTTTACTAATTGAGGGTAAATATAGAAACTATAAAATTTTTAAATGATGCATAAAAAGGGCACGGTTAATATTACCAACCTTAGAATGATAAATTGGCCTAATGTTTTATTTTCATAAATATTATATCATTAAATAAAACAATTTTTATTATAAAATATCAATAATATCAACTTTTTGAACTCTTCATTCATTTGATTTTAATAATAGCAAGATCATACATATAATTAAAACCAATAATTTAATTGTATCTGTATAATCAAATTTCCCTCTATAGAATTTTTGGATAACATTATTTATCACAATGTACAATTCATTTAATATTTTTAATATCATTTAGTTCATTTTTTAAATAATTTAATAGTTATTTTTATTAGCTTTGGGTAAACATTTAATTATTTTTTAACTAAAAATAAAAAATTACCATTATTAAAAAAAATTATTATATTTACAAATACTATTTATAGTCTATCATATACTTAGGAAAACACCATATTAACAATATTACACGTTTGAAAAATATGTTTGACAGTTTTGACATTTATTTAAATAAAATAATATAATGGTCATAATCAAATCCATGGGGCACTAAAATTTCATAAATTAGACTCTAGGATAATTATATTCTATATATAAATGTAAAATATTTTTTTTAAAATTTTATGGTCAATTCATGGTTCTTATCATTTTATTTTTAGCCTAAATTACCTGATTTACCCTTCACCGTTCCACCAAAATTACTAAATTTACAATTCAAATACAATGAAAAATAAATAGGGAATATTTTTGATATTTTTACCAAGGGATTAAAAATTAGTAATAAATTTTTAAAAATTATTAGATATATTTTTTAAAATTTAATTTAAAATAAAATTGAAAAACCCCACAAAAAAAGTTTTGTTTAGAAAACATCTTTTATTAAAAAAAATTTTTATACTAAATTCAAGAATAAAATCCATTTAAAAACCATAAATATATTAATTTATATCCAAAATAACTAATTAAAATTTAAATATAATCCAAATCATTAATTTACATTTTAAATAAAAAATGTTTTCTATAAAAATCAGTATTTTTTTAATATTCATCGTAAAATAAATATTTTTAGAAAATTCTCAAAAATTCATCATGAGCTAAATTTTAAATTATTTATTTCAAGAGTAAAATAATTTGTTTTATAATAAATGTTCTATAACTTCTATAAATTATTTTGTTCTCTAAAAAAATACAGAAAATACGTTTTTATGAAACTGTAATTTTGAAGAATAAAATAAAATCATTAAAATTTTTACAATTACTTTATATGATCTTACCAATACATTAATATTGAGTTTGATATTTATATTTATTTAATAAATTATTTCTTCCCATTAATACCCACCAATTTAATGGATATGATATAATGGGCACATTTAAATAATAATATTTAGTTGTTCATTTAAGTTCGATGTAGTATATCTTGTACGCTGTCCAACATAGTGTTTACTTTTAAAATAGTGTGATGTTATATTACTTGTACCCCCATTTAGAAATTTAGTCCTTGAAATTTTAACATGGTATAAAAGAATGTATGAAGGCCATATAAGATAAAATATACTAGATTTGAATACAAAAATACAAGGACATATAAGAGAAAAATAAATCCTAAATATTAGTATAGAGTGATAGAGAACATGGTCATGGGAAATTTAACCATCACAAAATCCTAAATCTATGATGGGTTAAAAGGATATTTATTTTTCTGTTAGAAAAAATAAATAATAATTTTTTTTAAATCCTTCTATGAAAGATGAGGAATTAAATTTCCATATATTATAATGATATAGTTAAATAGACTTAATTTGATATTAAAATTTCATTCTTTTATCAATTTTTACAAATATTTCATCTTTTTCTCCAAATGATGCGTATTCAAGATGATTTTTTCGTGCCTGAAGCATTATAATAAACTTATTCTATTAAAAAAATACACAAAATAATAACTATGAAGTCTTCTTTTATTTATTCATTAATCATTACCAAATTTTTTATTACGAGATATTATATTTTTATTAAAACAATAAACCATTATTTGATTAAAAAGTACTTAAAAATATAAAATTCAATTATAGTACCCAAATTTCAAAATAGATCATTAAAAAAGTAAATATCAGTAAAATTAATTCAAAATATTATAGAATAACATTGAATCTGAAAAATATTTTTGATTTTCTAACATAGTCTACCTTTATTAACATTAATATTTATCTTGGAAAAAATCAATTTCCATTGAAGTATCATAGAAAAATGTTCACACACTATGCTTATAATCTCCAAGATACACTAACCAATTCCACAAATAACCTAGACCACTATAATCCTCAATTGAGAAACATATTCATCTAGAAGATAATTCATCCTTTTTTCTAAAAATAAAATCATGTAGTATTCTATTTACCTTAATACTATTATATTCCCAAAATTATTATTATCTTCTTCTGAAATATAATATATCACTTAATATCCAAATAAATTTTCAAAACAATAGTTATCTTTATGATACAAAACATAGACCCAAAATAAACATATTTTTCATCTATAAAATCATTATACTAAAAATAAAATGTTATATAAACAAGGTTTTCACATTTTACAGTTGTTGAAGATTCACCCTTATCACCCTTCAGTTGTGGGTTGAAACCTTATGGCCTTATAGGGTATGATAGGTTATCAACTAGTTTATAAGCTATCTTTTACTGAAAGAGTATAATTCTTATAACATTCCTTGAAATATTATTAACATTATTAAAAATAAATTTAAAACATCATCACTAAATAGAATGTTTTATTTATATCATACAATTCCTTTTTTACCAAACCATTATTACCTTAGCTTCTAAATACACAATGTATTTTATATCTCAGCATATGAAATTTCATCTCCCTTTGACTAAAAAATAATTCAATATAAAATAATTTCAAACCTTGACTAGGGTGTCCACTTGATTTATTTATTGTTTTTTCCCATAGGTAGAAGGTCTATGCATCAAAATAATGCTCTAGAGCCTCTTCAATATCCCTAGATTAATTTATCCAAAAATTAATTGTAATATTTTTATTGTATGGATTTTGATGAAGAAATTGTTTTAGAAAATCATTTTTTTGACATATAATTTGAAAACATCCGATGAAAAATGTTTTTTATAAAAAATTTAAAATGAGTTTTTTGTAAACCTTCAATAAAGGGTCCTTTTAAAATATTATATGTATGACCTATAAAAATATAATTAAAATTATATTTTTTATAGGAATAATAAAGGGATCCTTATTTAATAGTTATATCAAAATATACATAAATGACTTTTCATAGGGTAAAATATTTCAATGTTTCTAAATGATATTTACATGTAATGGCTCGGACCTCTCCGGACAATTCCTTTGCCAAAAAGAGGGTCTTGAAGTGTTCTGGAGGGTAAAATGGACTTTTCCCACACTTTCCAGAATTTTGAAACTAAACACCGTGTAGTTTGAGTACACGTCGTGTACCCCCTTGTCGGGTATACCCCGTGTTGAAGTTCGTGTCCTTTTCGTGTGAAATAAATTGGTACACGTCATGTGTCCAATACTACACACCGTGTAGTCTCTCTCTGCGCACGCGTTACCATGTGTTGACCAGTCAACGGATGTGTGCCGTGTTGGAGTCGTGTCCTTTCCCTGTGCAATAAATGATTTCACGCCGTGTGTCGAAACTACACGCCGTGTAGTCCTTCCCCGCGTATGCGTTACCTTCAAGTCGTGTGTTGACCAGTCAACGGCCCCAGAGCCCTGTGGGAAGCTGCGTGGAGACCATGTGAATTAACCGAGTACACGCCGTGTACTTTTTCTTTTCTCACCTATAAAAGGAGGGGTCCCCTCCCCCTTTTCAACTCACCCATCTTCTCCCCTTTCCTCTGAGCAGAGTTCTCCCAAGAGACTCGAAGGCTCTTTCTTCCATAACTTCTTCGTCTGAGCTCCGATTTACGATCCGTCAATGGCCATGGGATTGTAACGATGAGGCGGAACATCGGAGCTTGGATCCGTTATCTTTCCATCGACTTTTCCTTTCCGACATCCACCCGAGGAGGTTTTTCCAGGACCCGAAAGAAGTGACGAACACCGAAGGACGTCTTTTAAGGTTGATCTGGGGGAGCGTTTTGATCAGAACCTGTTGAGGTAGGGATCTTACCTTCGTCTCTATAATTTTTTCATTATGCGGGGTGGGTATCCTCTTGTTTTCATGAGAAACAGTTAAACCATTAAATAAAGATAATAACTGGTTAAAGAACAGGAATGGGGAAGTTGTTATGTTTATCTTTATTTATCCTGTGAATTATGTTGTGAATTGAATAGGCTTATGCCTATTGAAAATCACAGTCATTGGTGGCCTTTTCATCTACAATTAAATGTTTCCATATCTTTCTAGGCCATTTTTGTGAATGGAACTTTGTGGAATGTGGAAATTGGTTAATCACGTAAAGTTGGCTATTTAAAATTTGGAAGCCTTGTGTGATCACCCCAGTTGAACAAAATGGAATAATGAACTTGTGGGTTTTGTCTTGGTTAGTGGTGTGTGAAAGGGGGGAGGGGGTGAATCCTGGGTTGTTACGAATAGAACAGGCAGCAGGGCTGCGATAAAATGTGGCATGGACCTTGTTTTGTGGATTGTTGTGGATCCAGTGGGCTTAGGGGCTTTGATAAATGGTATTAAAGGGATAATGATGTTCGGTGTGGTTGTGGTTATGGCAGTTGGCAGCATGACTGTAGGGATGGGTTTGTATGTGAACGGACTATGGGTTGTGAATAATAAATAAAAAGTGGAAGTGTTAATGAATGGTGAGTCATGGTAATGAAACGGGATTAATAATCAATGGGGTTGGTTGGTTAATAAGAAGGGTTTTGTTGGGCTGCTTGTGTTTTCCTAACTTGTATTGTGGATGGCAGGGATATGTTTTATGAACGATTGGTGTGGTTGGTTGTGGATAGTTTCCCAGTAGTTAAGGAACAAATAAACCGATTCTGCGGAACTGTGAAAACATAAATGGGGTTCGGGTTGTTTTTGTATGCATGCTTCGTAGTAGCAGTGCTGAGGCACGTGCTTAGTTTCTCTATTTAGAAGCCATAGGTTGGGTTGAGTGGTTGATATATATATATATATATATATATATATATATATATATATATCTGTATCTTTTGTGTTTTATCACACCCCACCCATCTTGAGTACTTAGTGCCGAACACTCCCATTTCATGACAGAGAGTGTTTTCCCCTTAGTTACTAGCTTCTTCCTGCTCCTTCTTCCCTAGGATATGATGGCTTGAGGCGACCTTACGCCCAAGACTCTTCGGGTAGGTTTCAATTTGGGGTGGATTTGCCCAAGGCTCTTCAGGCAGGCTTACTTTTTCCCAATAATCTTCGGGATGCGTGGTTGTGAGGCCCAGGTGTGTGCGGGCGGGATGCGTGGTTGTGAGGCCCAGGTGTGTGCGTGCGGGATGCGGGGTTGTGAGGCCTAGGTGTGTACGGGTAGGATCTGTGGTTGTGAGGCCCAGGGGTGTGCGGGCAGGGAGAGTGTCGCAGCGTCAGGACGTTCGCCATTAGGAAGAGCAGCTTACTAATGGGAAACAGTGTGGGGTACCCAATACTCTTGTTTCTTATATAGTACTACCTGTTGTGTTTGTGTTTTTGGTGAGTGTGGTAGGTGATGTTGGGTTGATAGAATTCCTTGCTAGGTTTCTTCTGTTGTTCCCACGGGACATTAGGAAGTCTCCCCACTTGTGCACGAGAGCTTTATGTTTCCCTACTGAGTATACTTGTATGCTCACCCTACGTTTATTTTCATGTTTCCAGGAGGACTACCAGGGCCGCACAGGACCCTACTAGTTGGACAGTTGGAGTTGTTGCAGTTGTTGTACTCTTGTTTTCTCCTAGTATTGTACTTTGAGATTTCTTGTACTTACACCTTATTATAAAATTGTTTAAACAAGCATCTGGGATTGGTTTGGGTTTATTTCTATACACTTGTTCTTTTCCTTTTTGGTGGTTGACTTGTCCTATTTCCTGATCTTTAAAAATAAAAATGGTAATGCCTCCCATATTTGTGAAAAACTCATACCCTTGGTGCTAGTCGCCACCCCAGGGCCTTTTTGAGGCGGGACTCGGGAAGTCATTATCTCCCTTTCGCCATTTCCAGCTCAGGAGGGGCATCTTTGGTGGGAGGGGGTCGTGACAGAATGGTATCAGAGGTGATGGTTGAGAGATAGGATGGAGTCTAGATTTAGGCACATTGAGGATTGCATGGGATGGTAGGGCGACAATGTTAGTTAATCTTGGTGCGTGACATCGGCCAGGGAAGACCGGCTAGGACACGGGATTTTAGGGCCCCCCCCTGATCTGATGGAAGGACTCTGAGCCTACCAAATGACCAAGTGATGCTATATTAATTGCAGGGTAGAAACCCTAGGGAAGGTACATGCATCATCATGATTGTGTTTTACTTGATTTGGGTGTTCTGGGAAAGAAATTAGAATAAAATGATAAAATAAAACCTTGAGTTTTTCATTACTAGTTGGGCTTAGGTGATCCTTGTTTACCGTACAGCTATGGCACCTGGACGTCGTCCCCGGGTGGCTCATAAGGCGAAGTCCCGGTAGATTCAGGTGGTCGATCAGTTGAGGATTGAACGAGAGGAGGTAGATAGCAAGTGGCAAAAGACTCTCTGTTCTTTCCAGCGGCAGACCCTCAATAAGTACGAGGGTAGTTCTTCGGATACAGAGACGGAGGGGTGGCGTGAGGAGCTAGGGATCGCTTTTACCTTGATTCGTGCTCTGAGGGAGTACTGGGTTCCCATATCATTCTGTCAGCTAAGAGGTGCGGTGCAACAGTGGTGGACACTCTACCTCGGAGAGAGGATAAAGGCAGAGGTTCCATGGGCTGACTTTGAGAAGGAATTCCGAGAGGAATTCCTTTCTTCCATGATCAAGGAGGGGAATCGATAGGAGTTACTCTCCCTTCATCAGGGGAGTATGTCAGTATGAGAGCTGGGGATCAAGTTCAAGGATCTCCTACAATTTTCTATGGATCTCTTTCCAAATGAGGGGTCTCGAGCGAGACGTTTGGAGGAGGCGCTTCGTCCTTCGCTCCAGTATGTTGTCACCACTTTCACCCTTCCGACGTACTTGTCGGTACAGAAGAAGGCATAGGTTGTAGAGAGGATGAACTCAATGAGAGTTGCACCCCGAGAGGGGATTCATCCAGGTTCGTTGAAGGGTAAGGCAGTCAGCAGCAGGTCTCCAGCGACGGGACCTTCTAGGTTCAAGACAGTGGGGAGTAGGCCCCAAAAGTTCCTGTTCATATATTCAGGTCCTCGTCCCTTTTTCACGAACCCAAGACTGAAGCATTTTTCTTGTGGAGGTTTCGGGCATGTTCAGAGTCGGTGCCCGATCCGAGCTCAGTACGGTGGAGGTGAGCAGGTTCAGTGCCCACCTCAGCAGCACCAGTTGTCAGCGAGGCCCTTCCAGCAGCAGCTGGACCAAGCTCCTCCGAGGGCAGACATTGCGGGAGGAGGCCAACCTCAGGGTGCTCCTCAGGGACCTCGACCAGGGCGTGGTCGGGGAGGTGGACGACCTCAGAGAGGCAGAGGATCTGGGCGTGGACAGTTTCACGCATCAGAGTTGGTAGCTCCAGCAGGACCAGAGGTGGTGTGATGTACGATTTGTTTGTTTAGCACTCTTGTTTCTTCTTTGTTCGATTCGGGAGATTCACACTCCTTTGTTGAACCTGGTCTAGCCCATGTTTGGGACTAGATGTAGAGAGACCTTCCAGACCACTGGTGCTGAGTACACCAGTTAGAGGCTCGACCAGCGTATCTTGTGTTTGCTGGGGATGTGGGCTGACGTTGGGACCACATCGATCTAGTGGGGACCTTCTTCTGTTACAGATGCAGCCATACGATGTCATCCTATGCATCGACTGGTTGTTTTCTGTTAGTTCCATTATATAATGCTTCCGGAGAAGAGAAGTGTTCTCTGACGTGGACGGGTAGCGTGTAGCATTTGTCGGTGAGAGGAGCTATCAGGCGGGAAGCCGGCGTGTGGAGCATCTCCTTTCCTTGTTAGGCGGGTTATCCGTGGTTCCAGCTTATACAGTGATGATGGATGTCCCAGAGGTTGTTGGCGAGTTCCTCGATATTTTTCTTGAGGAAGTTGTGACTCTACCCCCCTGATGTGACGCTGATTTCGGGATAGACTTACAGCCTAGTGCTCGTCCGATTTCGATGGCCCCTTATCGGATGGAACCGTCGGAGTTGCGGGAGTTACGGATTCAGATTGACGATCTGATGGAGAAGGGTTTTGTTTGACCCATTGTGTTGCCATGGGGTGCTCCAGATTTGTTCGTGAAGAAGGTAGATGGTGGTCTCATGCTATGAAAAGACTACCGAAGGTTGAACCAAGTAACAGTCAAGAACCGTTACCCCCTCCCAAGGATACATGATCTCTTCGACCAGCTGAGGGGAGCATGTTGGTTCTCTAAGATTGATCTGTGATCGGGGTACCATCAGCTGAGGGTGAAGGACAGTGACATCCCGAAGACGGCTTTCATGTGCAGGTATGTGCACTTCGAATTTGTAGTGATGCTGTTTGGAGTTACGAATGCACCAGCTGTGTTCATGGGACTTATGATCTTTGTCTTCCGAGTGTTTCTGGACCGGTTCGTCGTTGTGTTTATCGATGAAATCCTGATATACTCAAGATCACAGGAGGAGCACGTTGAACATCTTAGGGTAGTCTTGGAAGTCCTTTGACACCGCCATCTTTACGGGAAATTGTCGAAGTGTAAGTTCTTGATGCAAGAAGTACACTTCCTTGGGCACATAGTGTCTCAGCATGGAGTGTCAGTGGACCCATCGAAGGTGGAGGCAGTTGTTTCTTGGGATCACCCAAGAGCATGGCAGAAGTTCGTATTTTCCTGGGGTTTGTATGTTACTATCAGAGGTTCGTTTCAGACTTCTCTCAAGTTTTTGCTCCATTGACAGCTTTGACTAGGAAGAACAAGGTCTTCCTATGGAGCAAGCAATGCCAGAAGGCTTTTGACTACCTGAAGGAGAAGTTTGTCAGTGCTCCCGTACTCAGGTTTCCAGAGTAAGGGTTGTTGTATGAGGTGTTTTGTGATGCTTCTAGAATTGTTCTGGGGTGCGTGCTGATGCAGAAGAAGGGGGTGATTTGTTATGGGTCTAGGCAGTTGCGCCCTCACGAGCGTAACTATGCCACCCATGACCTGAAGCTTGTAGCAGTAGTGTTCACACTGATGTTGTGGCGACATTACCTCTTTGGGGAGTGCTTTGTGGTCATCTCAGATCACAAGATCTTACGTTATATCTTCTCCCAGCGTGACCTGAACTTATGGCAGCGGAGATGGGTCGAGATTCTCCAAAACTATGACTTTGATATCTCTTACACTGAAGGAAAGGGCAACGTTGTGGATGATTCCCTGAGTAGGAAGTCTCATAAGGACGTGGTTCGGGAATCCACTGATGCTTGGGAGGTGATGGGAGAGTTGGCTACATTGCACTTGGATTCCAGGGTAGAAGGTGTTAGAGGCTGTTTGTTTCAGATGACGGTGCAGTCCTTCTTGTTGCAGCAGGTGGAAGAGTCACAGTGGGGGGACTCCGTGGCAGAAGTAACGCGGGATCGTGTCGATCAGGGAAACACTCCAGAGGGATAGTCCGAGGACACCCGACATCAGATGCTTTTCCATGGAAGGTTGTTTGTTCTGGAGGCGATGCGTGCGGGAGTTCTCCGTGAGTTCCATAGCTCAGCCTTAGTGGTAAATCTAGGAGTTTCAAAAATGTACCGAGGCCTGAGGGAACAGTTTTTGTGGCTCGGGGTGAAACGGGAAGTGGAAGAGCTTGTGGCTAGATACCTAGTGTGTCAGTAAGTGAAGGCTGAACACCGTGTTCCCAGTGGTTTTTTGCATCCTTTAGATGTCCCCAAGTGGAAGTGGGATGACATCTCGATGGACTTCATCACAGGACTACCAGAGCTCAGGAAGGTTATGATGCTATCTTGGTAGTGGTGGATCATCTGACGAAATCAGCTCACTTCTTAGCAATTAAAGAGTCAGGCCCGGTGAGTACCTTAGCACAAAGGTACGTAGATGAGGTGGTGTGTTTTCATCGGGTCCTGAAGACTATCATCTCAGATCGGGATACTCGGTTTACCTCACGAGTCTGGAGGGGGTTACAACATGCTTTTGGCACCCAGATACACCTTAGCACTACTTCCCCCCCCCACACCGATGGGCAGACAGAGAAGACTATGCAGACGTTGGAGGACATGATGCGAGCATGTGTTCTGGATTTCAGAGGATCATGGGTACGACACTTGCGTTTAGTAGAGTTTGACTACAACAATAGCTTCCACTCTACTATTGTCATGGAACCATTTGAGGCCTTGTATGGAAGACCACGTCGTTCACCCATTTACTGGGCAGAGGTTGGTGAGACAGGTGCTCTTGGGACAGAGGAAGTGCAGAGCACCACAGAGAAAGTCCAGCTTGTACGTGAGAGGATGAAAGTAGCTTAGGACCGACAAAAGTCTTATGCTGACCGTCTTAGGAGGCCCTTGGAGTTCGAGGTGGGGGATCATATGTTCTTGAAGGTTTCCCCTTGACGGGGGCAGCAGAGGTTTGGGAAAGGGAGAAAGCTCTCACCTAGGTTCATCGGACCTTTTGAGGTGCTGAGGCGAGTCGGCGAGGTGTCATACCAACTAGCCCTACCACCTCAGTTGGAGAAGGTTCATGAAGTCTTCCATGTATCCCAGCTTCGCCGGTACTTACACGACGACTC
Source organism: Viscum album (assembly GCA_963277665.1). NCBI lineage: Eukaryota > Viridiplantae > Streptophyta > Magnoliopsida > Santalales > Viscaceae > Viscum > Viscum album. The sequence goes on along the minus strand of OY728135.1, from coordinate 195,438,880 downwards.
CCACGTTATCGACTGGGGAGAGTTAGATATGGGAGACGACGTGACCTTCGAGGAACGACCAGTCAGAATCGAGGATCGTAAAGGGAAGGTGCTCCGTGGACTAACCATTCTGTTGGTTCGTGTGTTGTGGAGGCATAGAGGCCTCAAGGAGAGAACTTGGGAGTGGGATACCCAGATGCACGCTCAGTGCCCGGAGTTGTTTTGACTTGTGTTTTCCACTTGTTCTTTTGAGCTTTGTGTTGATGTTGTACTCTATACCATTGATATATGGAATGCTTGCCTTTTTGGTTGTGAGACCTTTTGTTTCCTTGTTCTCTGAGAGTGTGTAACATGTCTGGGAATGTGGGGAAGGGGAAAACTGATCCTTAATCGAGACGCATTAATGCGGATGCGATTGAACCCATGCAGGCGAGTCAGTGCCGCCTAAAGAGGATAATATCTCGACATAGGAAAAGGAATTTTCCCCAAACCACATGTTCGGGCAGTGTGTGGGTTGTACGGTATTGGGGGTAGTGTGAGTTGAAAAATCCTAATGTATGGAAGTGGGAAGACCTGATTCATAATCGAAACGGATTAATGAGGATGCGATTAAACCCGTGCAGGCGAGTCAGCGCTGCCTAAAGCGGATAATTTCTCGACATGGGAGAAGGAATTCCTAACACCTATAATTAGGGTTGGTGGTTGGGATCCTGTTATAACAAGAGCCCTAAGATGTATCTTATTGGGTTCCTCTGGGTTTGTTTTTGAATTCTTGGAGACGAGAATGTTTTAAGAGGTATCCGATGTAATGGCCCGGACCTCTCCGGACCATTCATTTGTCGAAAAGAGGGACTTGAAGTGTTCTGCAGTGTAAAATGGACTTTTCCCACACTTTCCATAATTTTGAAACTACACGCCGTGTAGTTTGAGTACACGCCGTGTACCCCCTTGCCGGGTATACCCCATGTTGAAGGCCGTGTCCTTGCCATGTGAAATAAATGGGTACACGCCGTGTGTCTAATACTACACGCCGTGTAGTCTGTCTCCGCCTACGCATTACCGTGTGTTGACAAGTCAATGTCCGTGTGACATGTTGGAGCCGTGTCCTTGCCGTGTGCAATAAATGAGTACACGCCGTGTGTCGAAACGACACGCCATGTAGTCCTTCCCCGCACATGCATTACCTTCATGTCGTGTGTTGACCAGTCAACGGCCGCAGAGCCGTGTTAGAAGCCGCATGGAGACCGTGTGAATTAACTGAGTACATGCCGTGTACCATAAAGTACACATCATGTAATTTTTCTTTTCTCGCCTATAAAAGGAGGGGTCCCCTCCTCCATTTCAACTCACCCCTCTCCTCCCCTTTCCTCTGAGCAGAGTTCTCCCAAGAGACTCGAAGGCTCTTTCTTCCATAACTTCTTCGTCTGAGCTCCGATTTACGATCTGTCAGCGACCACGGGATCGTAATGACGAGGCGGAACTTCCGAGCATGGATCTATTGTCATTCCTTCTACTTATACTTTTCGACATCCACCCGAGAAGGATTTTCTGGGACCCCACATAAGTGATAAACGCCAACGGATGTTTTCTAAGTTTGATCCGGGGGAGCGTTGTGATCAGAACCTGTTGAGGTAGGGAGATTACCTTCGTCTCTCTAATTTGTGCATCATGCGGGGTGTGTATCCTCTTGTTTTCATAAGAAACAGTTGAACCATTAAATATAGATAATAACCGGCTAAAGAATGGGAACGGGGAAGTTGTTATGTTTATCTTTATTTACCCTGTGAATTTTGTTGTGAATTGAATAGGCTTATGCATACTGGAAATCATGGCCATTGGGGGCCTTTGGTTGCGAAATTAAATGTTTCCCTATCTTTCTAGACTATTTTTGTGAATGGAACTTTGTGGAATGTGGAAATTCGTTAATCACGTATTGTTGGCTATTTGAAATCTAGAACCCTAGTGTGATCACCCCGATTGAAAAAAATGGAATAATGAACATGTGGGATTTGGCTTGGTTACTGGTGTGTGAAAGGGGGGGGGAGTGAATCCTGGGTTGTTACGAATAGAACAGGCAGTAGGGCTGTAGTAAAATGTGGAACGAACCTTGTTTTTTGGGTTATTGTGAATCGAGTGGGATGATAGGCTATGATAAATGGTATTAAAGTAATAATGATGTATGGTGCAGTTGTAGTTATGGCGGTTGGCAGCAGGGCTGCAGGGATGGGTTCGGATGTGAACGGACAATAGGTTGTGAATAATAAATAAAAAGTGGACGAGTTAATGAATGGTGAGTCATGTTAATGGAACAGGATTAATAATAAATGGGGTTGGTTGGTTAATAAGAAGGGTTTTGTTCTGTTGTTTGTGTTTTCTTAACTTGATTTGGGGATGGCAGGTATATTTTTTACGAACGATCGGTGTGGTTGGTTGTGGATAGTTTCCCAGTAGTTAACGAACAAATAAACTGATTCTGCTGAAATGTGAAAACCTAAATGGGGTTGGGTTTATTATTGTATGCATGTTTCGTAGTAGCAGTGTCGGTGCACATGCTCAGTTTCACTATTTAGAAGCCATAGGTTGGGTTGAGTGGTTGCTATATATATATATATATATATCTATATCTTTTGTGTTTTATCGCACCCCACCCATGTTGAGAACTTAGTGTCAAACACTACCATTTCATGGGAGAGGGTGTTTTCCCCTTAGTTACTAGCTCCTTCCTGTTCCTTCTTCCCTAGGATGTGATGGCTTGAGGCAACCTTACACCCAAGACACTTCGGGTAGGTTTTCATTTGTGGTGGATTGGCCCAAGACTCTTTGAGCAGGATTACTTTTTCCCAAGAATCTCCGAGATGCGTGGTTGTGAGGCCCAGGTGTGTGCGGGCGGGATGCTTGGTTGTGAGGCCCACGTGTGTGCGGGCGGGATGTGTTATTGTGAGGCCCAGGTGTGTGTGGGTGGGATTCGTGGTTGTGAGGCCCAGGTGTGTGCGGGCGGGGAGAGTGTCGCAGCGTCAGGACGTTCTCCGTTAGGAAGAGCATCTAACTAATGGGAAACAGTGCAAGGTACCCAATACTCTTTTTTCTTATATACTACTACCTGTTGTTTTTGTGTTCTTGGTGAGTGTGGCTGGTGAGGTTGGGTGGATTGAATTCCTTGCTAGGTTTCTTCTGTTGTTCTCATGGGACTTTAGGATGTCTCCCCACTTGTGCACGAGAGCTTTAGGTTTCCCTACTGAGTATACTTGTATGCTCACCCTACGTTTACTTTCAGGTTTCCAGGAGGACTACCAGGGCCGTGCGGGACCCTACTAGTCGGACAGTTGGAGTTGTTGCAGTTGTTGTACTCTTGTTTTCTCTTGGTATTGTACTTTGATCTTTCTTGTACATACTCATTGTTATAAAAAATTTTAAACATGCATGTGGGATTGGTTTGAGTTTATTTCTATACACATGCTCTTTTCCTTTTTGGTGGTTGACTTGTCCTATTTCCCTATCATTAAAAATAAAAAGGGTAATTCCTCCCATATTTGTGAAACACTCATACCCTTAGTGCTAGTCGCCACCCCGTGGCCTACTGGAGACGAGAATCAGGGGTAATTATCTCCCTTTCTCCATTGCTAGCTCAAGAGGGGCATCTTTGGTTGGAGGGGGTCATGACATTACATTTCTAGAAAAAATAATAAAATTAGGAAATTTTGATATCATTTAAAAGAATCTGTGAGCCATGATGGTATTGAGGTATAGAGGAGGTGTTTGATAATTCATAAAAAAATTTAGGATATTTTTATATTCGAAAATTTTTTATACCTATAAAGACATAACTTTGAAATAATTATTGTAAGAAAATAATATTGAAGAGATTCAAAATGTTGTTTTGGATACTCCACCTTCAATTTTTAATTGATTTACCTTGATCTATAAAAGAAAAAATATATGGATTAACTAAATTATATACATAAAAACTTATCCTATACTTAAAAAAAGATCAAATCTCCAATTTTTTCTAAATCCACCTCTGGTACCGACTTTATGACCCATCCCTAACCATTATATATTATAATTTTTTAACAATAATTAACATTCTAATAATCCGATAGATATTTTCAGTTTATAGTGTTATATAATTATTAATAAACTTTACATAGAAAAATGATACTCTATTATTGGACACTTTTATTCAGTATCATATTTTCCCACAAAAAATCATTTTAAAATAATTTTTTTTTATTTTCATGATAAATATTAAAAATCTTATATTCACGTTATCCTTATACAAACTATTAATTAATCCATCTAAAAACATTTAAAAAAATTACAATAACAAGCTATATAAAGGACTTAAAGAAAGAAAACTTTTAATCTAGTGAAAACCCCTAAAACATATTCTTAAAAATAAACCTTTTTACCCCAAAAAGATTAAAATCTTTTTCAAAATGATCATTATAATTCCTTTTTAAAAATGAAATGGTTTCCATGAAAACTCATGAACAAGAATATAGAGGTTATGTGGGTATCTAATGACATCATTTTTCATATCACCCTTATAAAAAGAATGACCAATATGGTCAAAATCTATCTCGAGAGTACCCAATACATTTGAGGGTATAACATAACCATATGTCATTGGATTATCATGGAACAACCCATTATTGTTTAATAACATAACCATATATCCTTATTTTATTGAATAACCACCAATAATTTATTTATTAAATAACCACCTATAATAAAAAAATTATGAAGAATGATATCATAATCATAAAACACAAATTATTACATCTATAAAATATTCTTAAGGAAAATACATTTCATTTTTAAATTACATATTTTTAGAAAAACACCATATATATAATGGAAAAAAATTCTTTGAAAATAACCTGGTAGACTTATAAAAGAAGCTCCAAATAAATAAGGAATAATGATGATAGGAATCTTTTTTCATTCTGTATAATTTAAAACTCATTTCTTTCGGTATTTTGTGAAAAAAACAATGAGAAACTTTAAAAGAAGATTTTTAAAAGTAGAGCCCCTTAAATAATGATTTATTCATCACAAATGTTCTTTATATTCATAAATATTAAGATTATGATGATTTTATATTTTTTTATAACCCTTTTGATGTTTACTATTCCCATTATATCATTTATTACTAGGATATATACAATTACTAAATCATTTAAGTTTACTTGAGACATTTTGAAGATATTTGATATATATGTACAAAATTACTTTGGGGTGATGACTATGGTCAAAGTGTGAATCACTATTTCATATCTAGAATAATAATCATGAAATAATTGTAATTTTAAAAATTAAATTAATCTTTTAAATTCATTATTTAAATATAGTTATGAATAATTAATAATGTTATAATCATGGAGATGATAGGTCATACATACACATTCATAATGTTTCAATTTTTCAAATATCATTATGGAAGGAATTATTTTTTATCTTTCCAAAATGATCATAATATAATAAATATAATATTTTAGTTTCAATTATAATTATATATACCGTTCATGTGATCTGGTGATTAAAAAAGAATCACATCGCTTCATGGAGGTGGTATTCCAGACAAATGCAAGAACAAAATTATAATTTTTCAGTTCCTGGAAAGGGTAAATTTTAGGTGATATATTAAATTTTTAGAATGATAAATATTTTATTAATTTCATATATATACATTTTTTCAAACATTATAACAATTATTGAGATCCATTTATCGAAAACTCAATACATCTGTTCATGATACGGTAGCCCGCCATTCACATGGAAGATAAATTCTATTCTTATTTGATAGAAGATGAGATAGATATGGGAAATGAAAAAATAAAAATAACATCTAAATATATTTTATATATTTTATTTTTTTTCATTTCGGATGAATATTTCATGAATTTCTAAAAAGAAACAAAACTAAAACGTGCAATTGAAAACAATACCTCTTTTTTGGAAAACCCCATTTTCTTAACACCTTAATCTCAAATGTTTGGTTTTATGCCTAAAAAACCTATATAATGTTGTAAGGGAATATAAAATGTTATGTGGGCAAGGATTTACAAAAGAATAATTGTTCCCAAGTGTGAATAAATGAGAATAATATGTGCATTTTTAGAAGAGAGGGGAGAGGTGCTATTGGAATTCCTCAAAATATGAAACTAATATAAAATAATTTTCAAATAAAAATTAATCAGGAGTATTTTAGTTAGAATTTAATATTATTATTGGTCGATATCAAGTCAAATGATAAGAATTATATATGTATTGACTATATTTATTCCTCTATCTTTTGGTTTTATCCCTTAGTTAACCTCTTTAACTCTTACAATAAGGACATGGATTTATACAGCTTGAGGGTTAATATAGTTTCAATTAAATGAAAAAATATCCATAAATGGACCAAGTTTAATATTTTTCAAGAACAAACTAATAACATAGATGTTTTTTATATTTTTATAAATTTTATATCATTAAATAAAAAAATATTTAGAATCAATAATAAATAATGTCAATTTTTAGAACTATTCAATACATTGAAAATAATAGTATCATGATCAAAAAAAAAATTTCAAAAATATTATTAAATCCCTAAAATGTAATGGTATTATATAAAATAATTTATTTCAATAGTTATCTTAAATTGTATTTATTTTAATAATTTTAATATCATAGATTTCATTTATCCAATAATTCAATAATTAATGTATCAACATTGTGTAAACATTTAAAGTAATTATTTCTTCACTAAAATTTAAAAATAAATTTCCATGATAAAGATAAATTTTTTATTTTTAAAAATAAAATTTTTATTCTAATATATTCTCTATATAACACTATATTAAAAATATTAAACTTATTTAAAATAAAATAGTTACATGTTTGACATTATAATAAATAAAATTCAATAAAGGTCCAAATTTTTTCGAAGTGGCTCCAAAATGTCCTAAATTATACCCTTGGATGATTATAGTATATATATACTTATTAAATAATATATATAAGTTTTTGGGTTACATTATGTATCTAATAATTTTGTTTTTTACAAAAATTACCCAATTTAACCTTTAACATGGTAACCATAATTACTATTGTTAAAATTCATATTCTCCAAAAATTAAGAGGACCTATTTAATAAATTTTGAAAAAATAATTCAAAAAATAAAATCTATGTTTCAAAACACAAAATTAGGAATTTTTAGAGTTTAATTTATAATTAAACAGACAAAATCCAATAAAAAGAGATTAATTTTTGGAAAAATGCCTTTCTGAATATAAAATGTTTTTATACTAATTTAAATTATAAAATCCATTTAAAAACCATAATTTGAATCATTTAAATAAAAATTATGTAATTAAAATTGAAAATTACTCTAATACTAATTATATATTGTAAATAAAATACAGTTTTCAATAAAAATCGGTATTTTTCAAAATATCTTGAAAAATAAATATTTTTAGAACATTTTAAAAAATACACCGTATGATTATATTTACATGATTAATTTAAAATTTAAATTTATTTTGTGAAATAAATTTTCTATAACATCATGAAATAATATTTTTCACACATACAAATATAAAAAAACACATTATTGATGGAATACATTTTTTAAATAATAAAATGACTCTACTAATAATTGTGTGATTATTTTATAATTACATTAAAATAAATTAATATAGATTTGGAAATTTATATTTATTTTATAATTCATAAATTCTTATTAATACCCAAAACATTAATGCCTATGTAATGATGGTCACAATTAAAAAATAATATTTACTTGTTTGTTTTATCTTAATGTGGGGTATATTATTTGCAATAGAACATAATTGTTCCTTTTAAAATATAAGGATATTATAAATAGGACCAATTTATAGTGATATAATGATAATTATTTCGGTGATATGGTGAATTAATGAATGAATTTGATAATTTTTTCAATTATAGGTTTCCTGATTGTTTAACATCAAAAATCACTTAATACCATTTGCTTTACAAGTTGTGTTTCAATCCCCACTCCACTTTTAATTAATGAATAAATCAATTCCATCATATTCTTTTCCGTACAAGAGTGTTCAAGAATAAAATTATGAAAATTTTTTGAGGTGGTCCATTACACAATTTCATTGAACTCCCATTCGAACTTGAACTCAAGTGAATTTCAACACATGTGTCTCAATTCCCTATTTGAGTTCATTTTTATAGATGATCCTCTTCTAATTGATTGAAAAATTCATAGGTTCCTGTGATTTTTGTTGACTTTATAAAGGAAAACCTGGGTGTTAATTATGGTAGAAAATTTTCCATAGGAGGATCTGATAGTACACACGATCATTAAACTTCACACACACTTTTTTTTCTCATTCTAATATGGTTTCCCTCTTTATAGATTTGAAATTAAATGGAATCTTATGTACCCCTATAAACAAGAAGATTGATAATACTTTTTTTAATTTAATAAATATTAGTTTATTATTAATGGAGTGTAATGTGGTGGTTCAATGATACATTATAATAAATATGTGGGCTTAGTTTAAATGTGGTAATTAAATTAATAATTTTTCAATAAGGTCACCATGTGGCATAGTAAGGTTGAAATATTCATAAGGTTTAATGATTATAGCATGGATAAATTTTTTTTAAGATTATAATTAACTGGGAATCGAATTTAGAAACATAATGATGAGGAATATATGTATATATATATATATGAGTTTTTTATAATTTATTAATGATAAATGAATATAGGATAACAAATACCTGTTAATTCTTGTTGTGTTTTGAGGTGATGTTAGTTATTATTATATCTATGCAAGTAAGCTTATATGATATATGGTAATGATATAAAGAATAGTATTTTGATGTGTAAGATAGTTGATATAATGCCCCAACCATAAACATTACATAATAATTAATTAGGTTAATAATTAAAATTGAGTATCTAATCAGGTTTAGAGATTTAGAGAATAAGGTCATAAATTATACATAAAAGCTTGAATATTACAAGTAGACACTTATACTCACTATAAATAGTTTTTTCATAAATCAATAAATATAAAAAATAAGCATTTCTAGTTCAATGTTTTAGACAGCATGACTTTCCTTGATCCCATCCTTGACCCTATTCATTATTAAGTCCTATGAAAAACGTTTCAAAACCTGAGATGGGCATTAAAATCTTAGTAAGGGATACATAAATAATTAAATAAAACATTAGTCCCAGAATTCATACATATCAAAGAGATCATTATTTTAAATCATAGATCATATGCTCTTTAACAAACATCATGAAATAATAAGATTTATGAATAACACATAGAAATCATAAATTATAAAGGTTACATGAGGAATCCATATCATAATTACATTGTAGATTTTGAGTCTTTATAGGGAGTTATGTTTGGAATTCCCATCATAGTATATTCCCAAAATCTCTTAAGAGAAACATCCACATTTACCTCCATCATGTTACCCAACGAATTATGGAGTTATCTCGGGCTCACCGACCCTATGTTTATCACGGAACCACCAATATACGTAAACAATTATCAAGAACCATAAAATATTCATAACACATAACTCCATTATAAAGAAATGATAACATTACCACATGGAATCCACAAGATATCAGTTCAAGATATTTAGATAATCAATTCATTTAAAACATTCAAAAATAAGAGTACTGAATCAAAGTGTCCTATTCCACTTTAAAAATGTTGAAAGAAATTTACACATTAAAACTCTTATGTCCATATAAATAAATCCATAAAATAATTTCTAAAACATGGACCTGAAATAGAAGGATTTTGAAGATTATATCATTAAAACATATAAAATTATGTTTTAGTTAAATAATCCTTTACCACTTGAGAAATTAATTGAATAAAAATAATTTCAGAATAACATTAAACAAAAACTATAATATCAGGATAATAAATAGATTCATGATATAATATTTAAAATGGGAAGTATATACAACTTATAGGATAATAAAGGTGCCCAAAATCAATATTTCCTCAACGAAAGGAGATTATGACATAGTCTCTTAAAAATATTATATCAAAGACATAAGAATTTATCAATGGAGTGATTATGTGAAGAAATAATATATCCACACAAAAATAAGAAGAAATTAAATCATAAATAGTCAAACAGTGATTCCACATATAATCTAGGAATAAATAATCAACGAAGTTTGTGCAAACCCCAAGGAGAGGAAATTGAGTTTAGAAATTCCCATATGAAAATTCATCATCCTAACAATGCCACATTAAAATTTAGAAAATAAGTTTATGAGAATGAATGGGTCTCTCATAATTTTGACATAAAATGGATAGAGTTAAGTATAGATAAAAAGATATCCCAAAATAAGAAAATTGAAATTAAAATACATGACATAAAAGTAGTGATTGACTAAATGAGAACGGTGAAAGGTTCCCTGAATGATTTGGTAACATACGAAGAATAAACTGCATAAAAGAAGGATCATAAAATGGAGATGTAAATACCAATATATTAAATTATATTACACAAATAATACAATAATTGGTTGTTCATACACCTCACAATAGGTAATAGTGAAAAATATAGCATGAATCTCATAGGAATAAATAGTGATATAAAAAAGGCATACCTTGTGTCTGACTTGAATTGTTCATTCTTTAATATCTTAAACAAAAAAATAAAGTTAATTTTCACTTGAATCATAACTTTTTACAATTTTATTATTCCCTTTATATAACTTATTAAAATGTTAAAATCATTACGGAATCATTTAAGTTAATAATGGTCATTTTTTCGATATTTGGTAATTGAGTCAAAAATAAACTTCTTATAATTACAAATTTTCAATGTGGTAAAAATTAAATTTTCTACCAAATGATATTCATGATTTAGAAATAATATATATCATATATATATATAAATATATTATATATTTATTTATAATATTACAGGATATTTGGATATAAGAAAATAAAATCACTGTTCATGGAGACGGTAAACCTTATGTACGCAAGAATGTGATGTTCATTTCTATTTAAAAATTAATGGAATGAAAATATAATGATACATAGGTATAATATAATTATATTATAATATATTTTATACTTTCATTCATGAAATCATTTATACATTCCATGTATGGCATGAACGAGTCATATCTCTTGGAAGGGGCGGTAGTGCGCACTTCCTCAAATGAAATTATCGTATATACCTAGTATATAAACCATAAAGGTATGCCCTAAATGAAAAATATAGAAACATAGAGACCATATAAATATAATATATACCACATATAAATATATTTCAATCATAATGGCTTCCATGATAGGCGATATTAGAAAATTTAAAAATCATCATTTTCTGAGGCTGTAGTTCACCATCCACAGAAACGGTCTGTTCTAAATCTATTAGATGGAGGTGTGTGTAAGTGTAGTTTGAATACTTCTCATAAAAAAACCTAGTAAATTTATTGTACTGGTTTTTTATGTAAATAAATAATATTAAGTGCATAGGGAGTAATGAAGTAAAATGATGGAATAGAACCTGAGCAAAGACATTACGTTCAAATCTGGTAACTCCCTTTGGTTTGAACCAAAATGGTTTCATTAAGTTCCTTCTGCATAAGGTAAGGCATCTAGAGGTAAGTGATGGATGTTGGGAGTTTATTTGGGATTTTTTTTTTACAATCCAATGGGATTGAGATGTGTCATTAATGGGTTATAGGTTGTGTCCTTTTATAAGAGGGAGGAGGAGCACTTTTGGAAATTTGAAAGTGTTATTTTTTTAGAAATGGATTTTCACTTTCAAAAGATCCATAACTCATTAAATTTGAAGTTAATATGAATAATATTCAATATATTCTCAAACAATTGGTTTTAAACATGTTTTGGTTTCATTTTTAGCTTTATGATTTAGCTTTAACCCTTAGTTAACTAATTTATCTTTAACCATGTCTTCTTGTATATTAATACAATATGGTAAATATAGTTATCATAAAATGCCAATAATTCAATATTTGGTTAATTAATGACATTTGTAACCTTATCTAAGTCATTTAGATGAATCTTAGTTTTTTAGTATTATTATATTATTTAATTAAATAATACTAGTTTTAAAGACTCATTTATATCAATTTATATACTATTCATATCATGACTTTTTAAAAATCCAATCCAACATGATTATTTTTTAAAAACATAATTAATGCAATTATAAAAATTCATTATCAACCCAAAAATTCGTGGATGTTATAAATAGTATCAAAATAATTTTATTTTAATATTTATAATCTCATTTATTTAAAAAATTCAATAATGAGGTAATCATTACATCATAATTGTGTCATAAATAAACTTATTTATATGATGTCTAAAAAATATAAAAAAATACCATGATGTAGGAAATATTTTTATATTTCTAATTAATATTTATAGTCAAAGATATCAATTATATAACCCCACATTAAAATTTAATTATCAAAACAATACATGTTTATGATATTTTTTTACTTTAAATAAAAAGTTATTAATGTAATTATCTTACGCAACTCGAGTCCAATGGCCAAATGTTCAACCCAAGGATTGTAATGGTCGGACATGACTCATAAAAAAATGGTTAGGAAAGGTGCGAAGGTAATTTTATATTATTACAATATTATTTTTAGCTTGAATTGCTCTATTTACCTTTAACAATAGTAAATAAAAATCGAAATATTTTATTCACCATAAATTATTTTAACCGTTTTGAACCACATTTTACTTACATATGGAAACCATGAATGTCATATTATTGAAATTAAATTTATATAAGCGATAAAATTTCATTTAAATGAAAAGTACGCTTTTTAACTACTAGGGAGTGTTTTTCACTATTATTCAAAAATTGAACGTATTTAGAAAAATACCAAAAATTTCCCCAGAGATAATTTTGATATTTTGAATTAAAAAATGATGTATATTTTACCAAATTAAAAAGTTATAAGTTTCATTAATAAATTTAAAATTAATTTATGTTGTCATATTAGAAAACGTGTTTTTAAGAAGTAAAAACTACAAACAGATTGACATGTTTTTATGTCCAATTTCAAAGGGAAATTACTTCCAATGACCAAAATTGGATTAAATGGTAAATATAAAATAAAATTACACTTTAAACCCATTTATAGTTATAATCAATAAATATAAATAAATCTTATGAAAAGTCTGTTTTGACCTAAAATGCCTTATTTCTCACTATTCATTAAAAATGAACTTTATCAGAAAAATAACTAAAATTTACCAAATGTAAATTTTGATAACCCGATCCTAAATAAGAAGTTTATTTTGGAAAATTAATCATATAAAACTGAAAAAATATGAATTAAAAGGGGTTCACCATCAAATGGTGGTAAAACTTCCTTTTAAAAATATAAGAGTATTTATGCTTAAAATTAGATTCATTATCATTTTAAGACTCAAAATTTTATTGGATAAATGTAAAAAAATTTAACAAAATGTATTCATAATAATATGGTTTGTTATATTCATTCTTTCCAATAAAATGGCTAGGAATTAACTACCATTTAAAATTTTAATATTATTATATTATTATATTATTTATCGGTATAACTCAACATTGTGTGCAACATAAGATTTCAGAAAAAAATCTGTTGTTATGTGTTGAGTACGTTGTCGAACATAGAATCACATTTAAACTAAAATTAATATTTAATTCATAAATATTAATAAATATTACATTTTCATATTTTTTATTTACCTGGGATGTTACATCCTTCCCCCTTTGGGGGATTATGTCTTCGCAATTTTTAAATTGTGCTCAGAAACATAATTAAAAGTAAAATATTAGAAAAAGAGTCAAAAAAACTATCACATAAAAAATAAATAGAAGTACAAAGGTCACCTGAGATAATTCATACGAGGATTCCATGTAGTAGAACATGGATATGGAGGAGAAACCAAGTGTTGATTTTTGATGGAGAGTGACATAAAACATGATTAGGAGAATGTTTACAATCTGGAAACAAAAAAATTGTGATAGGTTAAATGGTCATTGGTTTACCTATAGAAAATTATAATGGACAAAATTATTGTTTTATGTTCTATTTCATTAATAGAGAGAATTTATTCCTGAGTTTTACTAAGGATATGAAGAAATAAAATTACTTTTCATGGAATGTTGAATCCTTTAATTATTTTCTACCAAAAACTCATCTTTTCTCCAAACGATGAGTATTCAAGATGACTTGGTCACACCTGAAGTTCAGTAATGAACTTCTACAGAGTCACATGATCCACAAAAGATGAACTATATATTTTCCCTATCTTTATACATTAACCAAAATGAAAATCGTTAGTACAAGATCAGATAATCCACAAAAAGGATAATCATTTATGAAAAGAAATAAAACTATTAATCTACAAAATTGAACAAACAATACCCCATGTTTTACAAAGACCAATCAATAAAAAATTTCCTTAAAATAATTCAATATAATCCAAAATAATATTGAAACACAAAACTCATAATAATTTTGTCACATATTCTTCCATGATAAATCTTAACATTTATCTCCAAATATCATAAGCTACTCTTAAAGTATCATACTGAAAAGTAATTAACCTAGTAAAATATTCTCTTATATTGGATAATAATTTCCATAAATAACACAAATCACCATATGTCCACAATAAAAACATTGATTCTTCCAAAATAAAATTCAACCATTACCTCTCAAATGAAATCTTAGATTACTCTATTTTCCATAATCATATACTCTTCCCAAAAGAGGAAACGTCTTCCAAAATAACATATTTCACTTAATCATAAAATTATTTTCCTATAATAAGGATATCCATTTGATAAAAAATTATATCCCAAATCAAATTATTCTTGATCAATGAAATAATTTAACTAAAAATACTAAGTCATACAAACCATGCACTCTACATACTTCATTGGTAGGTGATAAATCCCAAACGCACTTGGTTTGTGGGTTCAATTCCCATAGCATTGTCCTATGTGACGGTTTGTCCCACGCTCTGAATTTTGGCCTTTCTCAAATAATATATAATTTTATATCATTCCAAAAATGAAATAGATTCCTAAAAAATAACCAAAACATATTTTTACCACAAACGATATCCCATACCTCATATTTTCATCCCAAAAAGTAATAACCTATAATTACCTTAAATTCAAGGATCATATAAACCCAAATTTTTCTTTATAACTATATCCACAAAATAATAGATAAATCTTCCTCGAATAACCTTTTCACATACCAAAATTTACGTATACACATACTATAAAATCACTTTCAATGTAATCACACCATCAAAAGAGCCTTAATACGTTTAAGCATTTCATCATACTAAAATCTACGATAACTCTTAAATACCTCATTTTCAGACTTCTTATTCATTCAATGTTCACTATGATCCATTAAACATTCATTCACACCTTATTCCATAATAATTCATTCATAAAAACAAAATCATGAATCATATCCTAAGATTCTTTAATATCAAAACCTCATCTAAGAAAAAATTCATACCTTCCATTTGGAATTTTCAGTTTCCTCATCCTCAATTGGAATGAAATTAGGTATTGGTAAACATATATTTTTACGGTCCTTGGGATACCATTCCCTAACCTTTTTCGTAGGACATATATTTGTATAACGAGCAAGCAAACCAAATTTAAAACATTCAATTGATCCTTCAAAATGTAATTATTCCCCTTTCCTAGAGTGAACTGGATGATTCCTTTTTCCATGGTAGTTTTTTGCTTTATGACCTTCATTACCACATCTAAAACATCTTTCCCTCCCATTTAAGCATTTTCTTAATGGCTCCATTCCACATCCTTGGCACATATATTTTTGGATATACATAAATTTATGAAGATTACCTAAACATCTATAGGGATTTGTTTCAAGAATAAATTATTACTTATAAAAATCACCAAGGTTCAAGTGGTCAATCATGACTCTAGATATTTGGTTACAAATAACAACAAGAGTTCTCATTGCTCCTTCCATTTCATTCAGTTGCTCATTCAGGAAAACAACATAGTTTTGTTCACATCCAGTGTTACTTTAGTGCCTTCTAAATCAATACATTAACTAAAAAAAGTGGTTAGTGTGATTATATCAGTAAAATCATCAAATAATATCTTTTGAGTAGGGAAAGTACTATGTTATACTTAATCATGTTTTTTTAACTCATCAATTTATCTAAAATAACTATGACTCTTTCTAAAATTCTAAAAATTGTGGTTATGTCTTATATGATTAGATAACACCCTAACCTCTAAAGTTTTATAAACAAAACTCTACAAAAAACTATAATTCCCCATCCATAAATATTAAATAATATTTAATTGAGGTAATAACGATCATTTTTTTTATATTTGGTAATTTAGTCAAAAATGAACTTCTTATAATCAAAAATTGTCCATGTGGTCAAAATTCCATTATCTATTGAATTATTTTCATGACTTTGATATAATATATATAATTTATATATAGTTATTTCAAATAGTACAAAAATTTGTGATAAGAAATGAAATTCACCATTGATGGAGATTGTAAGTCGTACGCATGCATGAATGCTAAATTCATTTATATTAAAAATTTAATGGAATGAAAACATAATGCTATATATGTATATTATAATTCTAGTATAATATCAATTATAATTTCATTAACTCTATCCATTATATATTACATGTATGGAATGACTGAGTCATATAACTTTTAGGGGGCGGTAGTCACCATTTCCTCAAATCAAATTATCATATTTACCCATTATTGACACCATAAAGGTATGACATAAAAAAAATATGGAAGAATAGAGACAATATAAATAAATTAAATATCACAGATAAATATAGTTACTTCATAATGGGAACCATGAGAGGCAGAAGTATATAATTAAAAAATCATTGTTTTGTGAGGTAGTAGTTCGTCATCCACAGAAACAATATGTTCTAATCCATTAGATTGAGGTGTGTGTAAGTTTTGTTTGAATCAATCTCATAAAACAACCTAGTATATTGAGGATAATAATCTATTTATGTAAATAAATAATAAAAAGTTCATAGGGACTAAAGAAGTAAAATTAATGAAAAGAACCTTAGGGAGGACATTACCTTTGAATATGGAAACTCCCTTTTGTTTGAACCAAAAGGATTTCTTGTAGTTTCTTATACCTAACGTAAGGATTTTAGGATTAAAGTAGTGATTTTGGGAGCTTATTTTTTTAGAGGTTGGATGATACGAGGGGAATTAGAGGTGTGATTAATGGGTTAGAGGTGGTGTCCTTTATAAGTGGGAGGAGGGGCTCTTTAAGAAATCTTGAATGTATTATTTTATTATAAAAGTATTTTCTATTTCAAAAGGTACATAACACATTAAATTATAAGATAAGATGAATATTATTAGAATAATCTCAAAAAATAGGTTTTATAAAATATTTGGTTTCATTTTTATCCTTATCATTTAGCTTTAACCCTTAGTTAACGAATTTAACTCTTACCATGTTCTCTAGTATATTCATATTATAAGGTTAATATTGTTAACATGAAATGCCAAATGAAAATCAAGTGGTTAATTACTAATATTTTAAACCTTATCTAATTCATTTGGCTTAACAATGTATTTTTAGGATCATTATATGATTTAATAAAAAAATATATGTTATAAAAACTCATTAATATCAATTTATATACTATTCATATTATGACTTTTAAAAAATTCCAATCCAACTTGATTATTTCAAAAAAATCATTTATTTAAAGATAAGAAGTCATAATGAACCCAAAAAATCATGGATATCATGAAATCTTTCAAAATAAATTTCGTTTAATATGTATAAACACATTTATTTAAAATATTAATTAACAATGTAATCATTACATCATCATTCTGTCATAAATAAATTTATTTAATTGATTTCTAATAATTTTAAATAAAATACCATGATTTATGTAATATTTTTAGATTTATAATTACTATTTATTGTAAAAGATATCAATTATATAACCTGACATTATAGTTTTTTTATCAAAACAATAAATGTTTATGATATTTATATTTTTACTATAAATAAAAAGTTATTAATGTAACTATCATACCCAAGTGGCTTCCAAAGGGAAAACATTCTACCAAATGATTTTATTGGTCTCACATGACTCATAAAATATGTTTATAAAAAGTGTTATGTTAATTTCATATTATTATAATATTGATTTTACCATGAATTACAAAATTTACATTTAACCATGGAAAATAAAATCGAAAGATACTATTCACAAAAAAAAATATTTTCATCCCATTGAACCTATTTTGCTTGCTGAGGAAAAACATGTATGTAATATTTTTTAAATTAAATTCATTGTATAGGTAAAATTTAATTTAAATGAAATGGAAATTTTTTTAACTACTAGGTAGTGTTTTTTATTATTTGTCAAAAATTGAACATTTTCATAAAATTACCAATACATCACTTGAAGCTAATTTTGATATTTAAAATTCAAAAATGATTTATATTTGACCAAATTAAAAAGATATAAGAATCATTAATTAATTTAAAAATAATTTTCATTGTCAAAACTAGAAAGCATGTTTTTATTAAGTAAAAGCTACATAATGATTGACATGTGTTTATGTCCAATTTCAAAGTGAAATTACATAAAATGACCAAAATTGTATTAAGTAGTAAAAATATAATCCAATTACACTTTAAAACAATTAAAATGATAATATAAGCATATAAATAAATCAGATGAAAATATAGTTTTTACTTAAAATGTATTATTTTTCACTATTCATTAAAAAATGAACTTTAACAGAAAAATACCAAAAATTTACCCAATGTAAATTTTGATATCCTATATATAAAAAAGTTATTTTTTTCCAATGAAACATATAAAAATAACAAAATATATATTTAAAATTGGTTCACCATCAAAATGCGGAAATCCACCTTCTAAAAATATTAGAGTATTTATGCTTAAAATTGGATTGATTCTCCTTTTAAGCCTTTAAATTTTATTGGATAAAAGTACAAATAATTAACAAACATTTTTTTGTCATAATATGGATAGTTTTTTTCATTCTCTATAATATAATGGCTACGCATTAACTACCATCCAAAATAATAAATTTATTATATTATTTTTTGGTATAACTGAACATTTTGTTCAATATAAGATTCTAGAGAAATGCATTGTTATGTGTTGATAAAGTTTTTGAACATAGAATCCTCATAAAATTAAAATTAATATTTAATTAAAAAATATTAATAAATATGAAAATGTTATATTTTTTATTTACCTGGGATGTTACATCCTTCCCCCTTTTGGGAATTACGTCCTTGCAATTTTAAAATTTTTCTCAGAAACATCATTAAAAGTCACATATATGAAAAAGAGTCAATAAAACAATCAACTTTAAAAGAATTAAAGAGAATAATAAAGGTCTCCTGAGATAACCCATAGTATGATTCCATGTAGTAAAACATGGATATGGAGGAGAAACTATGTGTCAAGTTCTGATGGAGAGTGACAGAAAACATTATTAGTTGAAAGTAAACAATCTGAATACCATAAACATGTGATAGGTTAAATAGTCATTGGTTTCCTAGTAGGAAAATTAAATAGAAAAAGTTTTTTTAATGTTCCATTTTATAATGTTGGAGAATTTATTTATGATATTGACTAAAGTAATAAGGAAATACACTTACTGTTCAAGTAGATATTCATTCTTTAATAAGTTTCTACAAAACAAAATCATCTTTTCGCCAAATTATGAGTATTCCAGATGAATTGGTCACACTTGAGGTGCTAGAATAAACTTTTAGAGAGTCACATAATCCATAAAAGATGAACTATATATGTACACTATCTTTATGAATTACAAAAACCTAAATGGTTTGTAAAAGAATAGTTAATCCATAAAAGTATTATATTTTATAAAAATAAATACTACACTTAATCACCAAAATTGACCAAACAATACCCAAAATTCAATAAAGACATTTCAATAAACAATTTTCCTTAAAATCATTCAATATAATTCAAAATTATATTGAATCCGAAAACGAAAAAGACTTTGTTCACCTAGTCTTCCACAATAAATCTTAACATTTATCACTAAACAACATTAGCTACTCATAAATTCTCATAATGAAAAGTAATTAACCTAATAAAATATTCTCTATAATAGGTTAATTATTTCCAAAAAATAACCCAAATCACCATATTTCCACAATAAAAACCTAGATTCTTCTGAAATAAAAATCAACCATTAATCCTCAAATGAAATCCCATAGTATTCTATTTTCCTTAAGCATATAGTGTTCCCAAAATAGGAAACATCTTCCAAAATAACCATTATCACTTAATATCCAAATCATTTTCCTATAAAAAGGATATCAATTTGATAAAACATAATATCCAAAATCAACATATTATTTATCAATAAAATCATTTAAATTGAAATAATAAGTCATACTGTCCAGGGACTTCACGATGTTCAGTGGTAGGTGATAAATACGAATCACACTTTGGTTATGGGTTCGATTCGCACGGCTTTGCATAACGTGATGGGTTGTCACACAGTCTGCGTGTTGTCCTTTTTCAAAAAATATATAATTTTATAACATTCCAAAAAACGAGACAAATTTCTCAAAAATAACCAAAACATATTTCAACCAAAAATGTTATATTATACCTCAAATTTTCATAATAAAAAGTAATAACCTCTAATTACATCAAATTCACGGGTCATATAAACCCAAATGATTTTTTATAACTATGTCCTCAAAAGAAAAGATAATTCTTCCATGAATAACATTTTCATATACCAAACATGTGGATTATACATTCTTGAAAATGACATCCAAAGTAATCCCATCATCTAAAGATCCTTAAAACTTTTAAGCATTTCATCATCCTAAAATATACCATAACAATTGAATCCCTTATATGTAGAATTCATACTCATTTAACGTTCATCATGATCCATTTATCATTCCTTCCTAACTTTTTTTGTAATATTTCATTCCTACAAACAAAATCATGAATCATATCCTAAGATTCAATAATGTGAAAACATCAGCTAATAAATAATCCATAAGTTTCATTGGTCATTCTCAGTTTCCTCATCTCCAATTGAAATGGCATTAGGTATTTGTAAACATATATTTGTATGGACCTAGTGATCCCATTCTTGAACCTTCTTCCTTGGACATCTATCTGTATAACGATCATGCATACAACAGTAAAAACATTCAATTGATCCTTAGGAAAGAACTTCTTTCCCTTTACTGGAGTAAAATGGACGCTTCCTTTTTCCATGGAAGGTTACTGTTTTTTAACCTTGATTACCACATCTAAAACATTTGACTGCCCTTTTAATTATTTTCCCAAGTGTTTCTTTCCACATCCTTGACACATTAGTTTTTTAATATAGATACCATTTTGATTATTACCTGAACTTTCACAGGAATTTGTTTCATGAACAAATGATTCCTTGTAAAAATCACCAAGGTTCAAGTGGTCAATTATGACTCTAGATAGTTGGTTATGAATAACAACAAGATTTCTCGTTGCATCTCCCATTTCATTCAATTTCTCATTCAAAAAACCACCATAGTTTCCTTCACATCCATTATTATTTTGGTGCCTACTAGATCCATCCATTGACAAAAACCAAAGAGTTCAGTGTGATTATATAGTTAAAATCATCATATAATATCTTATGAGTAGGGTAAATACTATGATATACTTATTCATGTTATATTAAACTCATTCAATTTATCTAAAATAACTACGAATATTTCTAATATTCTAACCATTATATTTTTGTAACTTATGCTTAGATAACACCCAAACCACTAAAGTTATCAAAATATACCTATTATACCAACTATAAGGCCCAATACATAAACATTGCATAATATTGAGTTTAGTTAATAATGGTCATTTTCTCCATATTTGATACTTGAGTCAAAAAGGAACTTATTATAATTACAAATTGTCTATGTGGTGAAAATTCCATTTTCAATAGAATAATATTAATGATTTAGAGATAATATATATTATATATATACAATATATATATGTATTTATAATAGTACATTACCTTTGGATATAATAATTGAAATGCACCATTCATGGAGACAGTAAGTCGTACGTAGGCATGAACGCTACATTCATTTATATTTTAAATTTAATGGAATTAAAACATAATGATACATATGTATATTATAAATCCAATATAATATCTTATATAATTTCACTAACTCTATTTTTTATACAATACATTTATGGTATGAATGAGTCATATCACATGGAGGGGGTGGTAGTCCGCACGTCTTCAAATGGAATTATCATATTCACCCATTATGGAAACCGTAAAGGTATGGAATAAATGAAAAATATATAAGAGTATAGAAAATATAAATATAATACGTATCACATATAAATACAGTGCTATTATAATGTCTATAATGGGAGGTAGTATGAGATAATTGAACAATCATCGTTTCAGGAGGTAATAGTTCGCCGCCCACAGAAACAGTATGTTCTAATTCAATTAAATGGAGATGTGTGTATGTTTTGTTTGAATACTTATCATAACAACAAACTAGTATATTGAGGACACTAATGTTCATATGTAATCAGTGAATAATAATATCATAGGGAGTGAAGAATTAAATTAAAACAAGATAACTTGAGGGAAGGGGTTACCTTTAAATCAGGTAACTTCTATTGGTTTGAACCAAAAGGATTTATGGAAGTGCCTTATGCCTAAGGTAAGGATTATAAGAGTAAGACAGGTATGTTAAGAGATTATTTGGTAGAGTTTTGATGAGCCATGGGGCTTTAGTGTTCTGATTAACAGGTTTTTGGTGGTCACCTTTTATAAGAGGGAGGAGGGGATCTTTAGGAATGTTAAAAAGTATTATTTTATTATAAAAGGATTTTAGGTTTAAAACAATACATAACACATTAAATTCAAAGATAATATGGATATTATTCAAAATAATTTCTAAAAAATTTGTATAGAATATTTTTGGTTTCATTAATATCCTTATCATTTAGCTTCATCCCTTAGTTAACAAATTTTACTCTTACCATGTGTTCTTAAATATTTATAATATATGGTTAATATAGTTACCATAAAATGAAAATAAAACCAGAATTGGTTAATTAATGATGTTTTAAACATTATCTATGTCATTTGGTAGAATATTAAATTTTTAGGATAATTATATCATTTAATAAAATAATATGTTTTGGGAAAACTCATTTATATCAATTTAAATAATATTCATATCATGCAATTTAAAAAAATCCCACCCAACATGATTATTTCAAAAAAAAAACATAATTAATTCAAATATAAGAAGTCATAATCTACCCCAAAATTTGTGTTTGTAATATAATGTTTCATAATAAAATTATTTTAATATTTATAATCTGATTTATTTAAAACATTCATTAATGTGGTAATTATTATTTCATCATTCTGCCATAAATAAAATTTTTTATTTGATGTGTAAAAATTATAAATAAAATACCATGATTTAGAAAATATTTTTATATTTTTAATAACTATTTAGAGCCAAATATATCATTTATATAACCCCGTATTAAAATTGTGTTATCCAAACAATACATGTTTATGATATTTTTATTTTTATTTTAAATAAAAAATTAATAATGTAAATATCTTACCCATGTGGCTTACAAAGGCCAAAGGATCTAGAAGAAGATTGTATTAGTATTAAATGTCTCATTCAATAAGGCTAGTACTTGTTTTACAATAAATATATGTTATTATAATATTATTTTTACCTTAAATTACCATATTTACCTTTAATTGTGGTAAATGAAATCAAAAGAAACCATTCACAAAAAATTATTTTTATCCGATTGAACCACATTTTACTTAATCATGACAACCTTGTTATTTAGATTTTTGAAATTCAATTTAAAGAAGTGTTAAATTTTATTAAAATAGAAAATTTGTTTTTTAACTACTAGGAAGTGTTTTTCACTATTTGTAAAAAATTGAACGTTTTTAGAAAAATACCAAAAATTCACCAGAAGATAATTTTAATATATAGAATTTAAAAGTGAAGTTTATTTTACCAAATTCAAAAGTTTTAAGTTTCAATAATTATTTTAAAACTAATTTCTGTTGTCACAACTAGAAAGATTGTTTTTAAGAAGTGAAAACTACAAAAAGGTCGACATGTGTTTATTTCAAATTTCAAAGTGATATTAATATTAATGAAAAAAGTTAGAATAAATGTTAAAAATATAATCCAATTAAACTTTTAAAAAATTTAAAAATAAATAATAAACATAAAAATAAATTTTATGAAATGATAGTTTTGATATAAAATGCATTATTTTTCTCTATTCGTTAAAAATTAAAATTTTATGAGAAAAATACCAAAAAATTACCCCATGTAAATTATTATATCCCTCATCTAAAGAAGAATTTTATATAGTAAAATTAAATATAAAAAGTGATAAAAAACAATTTTTAAAATGGGTTCATCATCAAAAGACTGTGAAAATACCTTTTAAAATTATTATAATATTTATGCTTAAAATTGGATTCATTATCCTTTTAAACCTCTATATTTTATTGGATAAATTTAACGACATTTAATAAATAAGTTTAATCATAATATTGTTAGTTCTGCTCATTTCTGCCAATACAAAACTAGGTGTTAACTACTATTTAATATACTTATATTATTATAGTATTTTTTGGTATAAATCAACATTCTGTGAAATGTAAGATTTCAGAGAAGTATTTTATTGCGTGTAGAGTACGCTATCGAACATAGAATCCCATTTAAAGTAAAATTAATATTTAGTTCACAAATATTAATAAATATGAAAATTTCATATTCTTTATTTGCATGGGATGTTACAGCTGAGCTTAATTAGTGAATGTATGCTATTATATATTCATTTTAGTATTGTTATATTATATAAAACTCCACCCATGTTAGGTAATGTGAGTGATGCATATATAAGGTTTTGGATTTCTCGTGATTTCTTTATCATCCATGCAGTAAGGGATATGGCTAGATGGCGACTTCCCCTTTATAGAATTATCCTCCAAATGTTATAGAGTATATATATATATATCTATGTCTGTTAGTGGTATGATAGATTAATAGAGTATTATATATATTAGTGATCACATAAATATACTTAGTATAGTCATTCACCAAACATTACATGAAAATGTTGAATAATCATACTATAGAAATTAGTGAATAAAAAATGAAACAAACCCATTAACTAAATGGGTCCAACTAAGTTCTTATTATCACCATGGGTCACACATTGTAATATTGGTTAGAAGTATATGTAAAATTGATGCAACCATGGGTTATATGGTTGGATGTTTTCAATTTTG
Organism: Viscum album; assembly: GCA_963277665.1. Classification (NCBI taxonomy): domain Eukaryota; kingdom Viridiplantae; phylum Streptophyta; class Magnoliopsida; order Santalales; family Viscaceae; genus Viscum; species Viscum album. The sequence goes on along the minus strand of OY728135.1, from coordinate 195,413,438 downwards.
AGATTACTTGAAGTCATTTGGAGTAACTTATAGTCAATGTGTATGCTTGGAGTTGATTTGGGATGAATGAATATGCACTCTAAGGATTCAAGATGTTCTAGGAACATGTCATGGAATGATCACATGGATAACATGATTGATGGAGTTATGCATAGTAAAATGAAAAATTCCTTAGATATATATGGTTATTTTTTATGTGTTTGTGTTTCAATGAAATGTACGGGAACCTAATTTATCAAAAACCGTCAGTGATATTATCACACTGTGATATTAATATCCACTTCATAAAGAGGATAAGGATGATTTATAAGATTATATCTATATGGATATTTCCATAATGTGAAGGATGATAAAAAAATATCTTTTGAAGATAAAAGGGGAACCATGTAGTGACAAGGTAATGATGAATTGTGAGGTGAATTCCACGAAGAATTTTATAAGGAAGGATCATTTGATGTGAATGAAATCAAATTGATAGAAGAGGGATCATGTTGTGGAAGAAAAGTTTTTTTGTATATCATAATGTATTATCAAAGAGGACACATAATTTCATTTGGCTATAGAAATTTAGTAAAAGTCATGAAAGACTAGCCTATATATTTTTATAACTGAATTAGGTGTGCATGTTGTGATGAAGTGTGTCTTTAAACAAATGTATTAGTGATATATAATTTCTTTCAAGATAATTCTGTGAAATGTTTTGTTTATTAAATTAATGATTTAGCTATATAATGGGGATCTATTTGTTTTACCATGATCATGATATTATGATGAAAATCATGTTTTGATCTAGGAGTTATTAATGGGTTACAAAACAACATGTGGATCCTTCGTGGTGGGGACTCATGCCGAATAACCAATAACATAAATATCCTAACTAATTTAAAGGTTTATTTTGATAGTATGATCATTTTTGGAAAATGGAAAACCATTAAAATTAAGGGAAGATGAAAGATGGCATTGGTTGATTATTACCTAAAGAATATAGAAGTCATATATATAGATTTTTGGGGATAAAATATTACTAATTATTCAACTTTCCAATTCATGAATAGATGAAATGTAACACCAGAAGGGATTATCTATCATACAAAATACTAGAAATTTTTTGAAGATGGACTGTAAAACCAATGAAAATTTATATCATGTATATTATAAGATTAAAAATACCCTTTTCTCAGGGTTGAAAAATAAAAAAAAAATTTGAAATATATTTCATATTAATCTATAAAGAAAGGAATTGTTTCATGATAAATTAGGAAACAAGTATTCCTAATTTGAGTTAGAATTAGAATAATACATGTGAATCTAGTTTTAGATGGACATTTTTGAGAAATAAGCACCCATAAAAGAAGAAATTTTCCTCAAATATACTATATTTTACTCACACCAATGTTTTCAGAACCTGGAATTTTGTCACCATGTATGGTGAAATACACATTATTATGTTTGTTGATGATTATTGAAAAAAAATATTATTATATTTTATAGTAAATAACTTTTTTTGAGTGTATTAATTTGTTTTATTAAATAGATGAGAATGAATAATCAAAAAAATAATTTTTCATGAGTCCTACCATGGAATAAATAACACCTCTCATGAGGTTGAAAATTACCTTGCCAATCACAACACTATTAATGAAATATCATTGGTTCCAACGTCATAAAAAATGTTTAATTGGAGAGGAAAAATCATATATCAAAATTATGACCAAAATATTATTCATCATAAGTGGAACCTATCATCACAATTTTAATTAATCCAAACAAGTGGTTTTATAAATAATTAATTTGTATTTTCTAATCCTCTGGTTGAATAAGACTCCATAAGATATGTGTCATGGTGGAATGATAATGATGACCCATTTTTAGTGATAAGTACAAAATGTTACTAAAAAAACATGGAAGGATATCAAGATAAATATGTGGATTTACCGAATTAAGTGATGTTGTTAAGTTAATATTTCAAAAGTATAATAAATGTATCAGAAATAGATTTAAAATAATTATGAAGAGAAATAGTGTAAAAATTATTAATGAAACTTTTAGCAACATATCTATAATCCCATATTTGGGTGAGTCCTTTTATAAAGAACAATAATTAGATAAGAATCATAGTGTTGTATTGACTCTGTCATTTAAATGGGATTTTGGAGATAATTTAGTAGGTAATGAAGCTATTGAGGTGATTCATCCAGTGAATCTATGGAGAATATGATGTGTTGAAGATGATGACTCAAATATTAGTATAGATAAACCTACACCTACTAATACTCAATGGATGGAAACAATAGAACATGCGGTATTATTATATCAAGATAAATAATTCCAATTTTTATCATCAATGGAAGAAGATTAATGTGCCAAAGCCATCAATTGGGATTTAGATTTAATATGAGGAAAAAAAGACATCAAAGCCCACAAATAGGCTGAGAGATCACAATAACATAAGAAAATATAGTGTGTTTAGAAATAATCATGATGATCAATGTAAAGTGATTTTAAATAAATAAGTATTATTAATAATGGTTTACACACATGTTGAATGAATTGATATGGAAGAAACATTCACACGGGTCGAGAGACTTGGATTGATTAGAATATTCATTAATATAGAATTTTAATGGAAATTCAAAATCTATGGGATTGATTTCTAGATAAAATTAAAAAAAAGATATTATAAAATTAGATGTTTACATCAATCTAATAATGTTATTTATAATATCCTCACAGAGGTGGTTATGGTGGAAGGAAAGTTTGGGGTAGAGGATGAAAGGTCGATTCCTTGGACCATTTTTCTTCTTTGCATGCAGTGTAGAAAAATATTCATGTTGTGATTTATAATAGGTGATGATGAATTGAATATGTAGAGGTTAAAGATGGACCTATAAAATTTGAAATAATTACTTTTGGAAGGGTATTCTTGGTTGGATATGTTCTTCAAGAAGTTACTGTTTAAAATAGGTGGATTCAATTGTTTAATTAATGTGATGTTTAACAAGGAAGAGTATTTTTTGGCTCTTCTCTATGTGGAAGATGTAATATATAGTGGGAAAAGAAAAAACCAATGAAATAATTTTCACGATTATGATCTGAGAGTTTAAAATATCATTTACCATAGATCATACATTCATTCACTAGATAAAAGTTATAAAAAATAGGGATACACATTTTTTCTACAAAGAAAAACATCTAATGGATCTGCTAAATACATTTTAGGTTCATGAAAACAATATAATTTTAACACCGATTATGTTTGGAATAAATATTAAAAAACACGATGATATAATAGATAATGATCCAACAGTATATTATAATATTAGAATAATATTATTTCATTATATAAACACAATACTAAATATATGGTTTTTTATATTCATAGGTTCCCACTATTATATCTACCCCAAATAGGAAAAACTGTGGTTTTTGAACATATAATGATTTATATTTAGGGAATAATTGAATACAATTTTGTATACTATATAGTGAATAATTTTTATACTTGTTTATAGTTGAATAGGGATTAGTGTAGATATATTGTGGCTAGAAAATCTATAAATGGAGAAAATGTATTTATTAGTAATAAATGTGTTTGGTGGCTTAAAAAAATAAACAGAGTATTTCACTTAGTATTGTTGAATAAAAATAACTTTCATCAAAATAATCTTATAAAATTTAATTAAGTAATACTATATCTGTTGGATCTTGGGGAAAATGTGAATGTTCCAACAATAGCCCACTGTGACAACCACATACTGATGGATTTGATAAATAACCAGATACAACACAATCAATAAAAGTATATTGGGATATAATTTCATTGAGTTAATGATAATTTATAAAATAAAATAATTAATTTCTAAAATGTAGAAAAAAAATAAAAATATGGAAGAACCCATCATAAAACCAATGGTCGCATTCATTTAACCTTGGTGTTCAACCACCTCTTTTAGATTAAGGATGAATAGATAATACCCACTCCCCATTGTATATAATATTTAAATTCGATATTATTTTCTAATATAGGAAACTGCATTATGGTTAGTGTAGAAGAGAGGGGATTAACAATCTATTGGGAATTAGAAGAAAAGGGAAAGATGATGAAAGAAAACTAAATAGATAGAATGGGGAGAAAAAATCCATTGGGAATCTGCAGCAAACTGAAAGATGATCAAAGAAAAATAAATAGATATAATTGTTACCATTAAATTGGTTTCTCAATTAATACAATAATAATTTACTCACATATTCTTAGGAGATATGTTAATGTCACTTGTCATTGTCTTAATCCAAGTGACAATAAGTGGATTATTAGAAGATATAGGAACTTGAAAATGAGAAATCTATTTTAAAATTTTGTTGTCAAAATAAATGAAAGAATAAATGGGGAGAATTACTATGGGTATAGAGTCATATGTTTTGATGTATTGAAACTAGAATGAATGTGAATGTAATGAATAATCCTGGAGGAACATATATAGGATTGAAAACAAAATTCATTGATGGATACTATTTCAATTACAAGTTTAATGGTTTGATTTTCTATCAATTGGGGGTTTATTAGAAGATATTTTATTTATCTTAGATTGGGTGGCGATGTTTGTAGTTGATTTGATATGTATCGATATAAACATTACAATTTTGGATGTAGTAGAAATAAATAATGGTTTGAGAACATTGGTCACACAATGAATTTTGTTATTGTTTAGTAAAATTTATATGTACTCATATATATAAGGTTATTGTTCAATATCCATAAAATTCATTCAGTGAAATTTATGGAAAAAAACATTGTTAAAAAACCAAATTTCTCTTGTCGCGTTGCAAGATGAATAGTAACACCACATAGAGTATGATGCATATTTCCATGGTATTTTTTATATAGTGATGCCCATAATATAAAAGATTCTCATAATAAAACCTATAAATACAAAATGAGAGCCACACAATTACATGGTGGTCATGTTGTGTGATGTGTGTTCTATGAAGAATGTTAAGGTGATGGATCTTTTGAACTGTAGGAAATAATGTTGTAATTAGAAGAATAATCCCATATAAGAAAGTATTTTCATTAAGTTATAAAATATTATTTAAGGTGTCTAATCATTTTATTTAGACAATGGAAATAAATATAACCTCTGAACATTTAGATAAGGATTGTTTAGCATAGAATCGAGTATAAGCATTGTGAATTAAAGTATAAAAAAGAGATAGGATTACGTTTTGAGAACAGGTTGGAAGCACACCGTATGATATTTTTTAATGACATAAAAAATATCTTTCTAGATATTTTGGATCTGGGTGTTGAACCGAGATCCCACATTTCAAATGAAATCACATTATGGTCTCCTACTTATTAATAATGTATGCACCATAATGTAAAAGGTCACTATATGACTAAAAGATCCAATAAATTTACATATATTAAAATCCATTCAAGATATTGTAGAAACTTCGTTCATTTGGTATAATTTATGGGATTCTAATGGGTAGTTTGAACACCAAATTAGGAAAAACATGTGGTAATTTCGCTGTTCATATTTTGAGGAAATGCAAGATTCAAACAAAATACTTTTTATGCAGGTAAATGAGAGAAGAGAATATTGACATATCTATAAGTATATAGAAGAGGGAAGACCTCTAGATAAATTCCATTGAAGATTAGATGATTCAATATGTAATATAAGTTCAATGACAACACCCCATCATAGATTAGTGTAATTTGGTTGTGAATAATAATTTTAAGAGACCATTATGTTGAATTTGTTTTTTATTCCTTGTCCCAATGTAGTGATTCAAGTGATAGGATGAGGGATCTCCCATTGGATCCACTACGTGGCTTTTATAAATTATTATAACACTAAAATATTGTAGAGTTAATCCCCAGTACATCGACATGTAATTATAATATACTCATTGTAACAGACCTCCATTGTGAAGAAAAAAATTTATTATGTCTCTAACATTAATTATTTTATTCAATTATCATATTTATTCTTTGGTATTGATAGGTTTCATACGTTGTTCTTAATTTGAGGTAGGGTCTAATAGAAAAATATTGAATTGAACACTATGATGCTCTAATACCACTTAGGATATATTGGGAATTTCATTATAAAAACATTATATCCATATGATTTATAATAAGAAAATTTACCACATATCTTATTCCCCACAAAACTAGTCAACATCAGGACACAATGACATAAGTCTTCAGGCAACCATTCCATCCTTATGTCATATCACATTAAAAAAATTCTATATATCCAAATAATTTCTACATCCACAAAATCACAACTACATGACCAGTTAGAAATATCTATTTGTTCCATGTATAGGTTCTATTTGTTTTGAATAAGTGTTATTGTAAATCATCCAAAACATTCATTGATGTCATGAAAAACATCAAGTTTTATTTTGAGAATAGTATCAAGTGTTTTGGTGAATGAAACCATGACCACGAATTGGGATACCCTACAATAATTATTTTGAATCTATTTTGGATGGATTTAGTGATTATATAGTGGTTGTTTTGTTTAGAATTTGAGTTCAATATTCCATTTATGGGAAATAGTGTGGATTTCCATGTCATGGGTGAAGTCAAAATGTCTGTGGTGGGAAATTGAAATCATTAAACAGTTATAGTTTTTGAAATGTGGTGTAGTGGTAGGATATACCATTTTACATGGTGTTTTGTGTTGGATAATTCCCTATATGAATTATTGAATCCCAATTAGGTCTTTTTAGGTGACTATGGTCATAGGTATAAAGTATGTATAATATATGATTATTACAAAATGGTTTTTCAAATATAACCACACCACATCGCTAGGTATTTGGGACTTTTTGGTCGACTTATTTGAAACGGGGATTCCCACTATAGGATCATTGTTATCTATGACACACCAGTGTAAGGAGAATCATAAGTATACTCTTGAGGACCAATATTTTGTAGTTCTAACAATGAATATGTTTTTATTATTATGGTGTACATAAATATTTCTATATTTTTTCTACATGGGAAGTTATAATTTTTAAATCCATAGTAAATTATGTTATTGACCAAAGAAATCTTTTTGATAAGTGACCGCATCATGGTATTTTAATTTATAAATGATTCAAGAATATTATCATTTTTTTATGTTTCAATATTAATTAGTATTCTATTGTTCAATATTAAATGGTCTATTTTTAATAATATGTTTATGATTTTATGAGAGATAATATAAAGGTATTATTTTAGTTAATGGAAATTTTTTTTGTTGAGTTTGACTTGAATTTAAAATTATAAATTCAAAATTATTCATGTTTTTATAAGGTTATTCAATGTAGAATTGCATATATATAGAATAATAGAGTAAGGAAACCATCAAGGGTTATTAAAGAAGATACATAAGTTACCTATTTATATATTGATTTGGATAAATCTAAATGGTATTAGATAAAACAGTAAATTCTATTTGTATGAACTTTATTATAGAGGATAATTTGGATAATCTAGGAGTTAAAATTCATTAAATTTTTAATCAAATATTTGCATGAAATGTCACACCATTCATGTTTTATTTATTATCACTATTTTATGAATAATAAATAATCATTATATGAGAAATGGTTATAATTTTTTGAAGTAGGGAAGCATGTTTCCTGTTTTCGGGGACTAGAGTAGTGACATTTTTGTTTCTTGTGTTGATAGTTAGTTTAGATGATTAATGAGGATTACCTACTGTGTATAAACATAAATATAGTAATATTTAGTTCTTTAGGTGCATCAAAATATCATTATTTACATGCTCATTAAATTATTACATTTTGGGTAACCATGTAATATAATCAATGTTATGTACTACTTTTATTTATTGAGAGACTTTTCAATGGATAAAATTTAGTATTCCTCGTATAGGGGAACAAGATTGTAATGAATGAGTATATTAATTTTAATTAAAAATACTTTTTGTCACCCCTATCATAGGGTTCATTCATTGATAAGGTTCAGGTAGTGAAATCAATGATGAGGTTTTGGGGAGATGTTTTCACTCTAGGATGAATGGAAAAATTTTCAGCCAAATGGGAATACATATTTTTGAAGGTAGTTATTTCGTATTATCGAGGAGTTGAATGTAGAATTATTTCATATGATTGAGAATATATGTGTCTATAATATAATTGAATGAGATTTTTTATTGTCTAAAGTATAGTAACTTTTCTAAAAAAGATCATGAAGAATTATATATAGATGAAATTTCAATGAATGTTCATGGGGAATCCTTGGATTAATCTATTTAAATAGAGGTTATATTATGGTAGACATACAATACAATGTGGGAAAATATTTTGAATATTTATAAATTAGATTCAGAATCATGATAAATAAAGTTATAAGTTTTATTGAATAAATATAAATATTTTATAATGAGTTTAAATGAGATGGATGGTTACTTATTTTATTTACACTATATTTATTTTGAAGACATTTTTTTCTTAGGGAATATATCAATGATAAAAATAATTGGTAAAAAAATATTTAAATGACTTTATCCCCATTAAAATGAAAAGTTTTGTTGCTCTAATATAATTATCTAAAGGAAGTATTTCTGGACATACAATATAGTACTCTTGTTTTATATGATATTAGGAATGATGATAATGAATCTATAAAAAAGGAGATATCATAGTAGGAAGGTTTTAAGACATCAAATAAATTACTAGTAACATAGTATCATATTGATGAGGAAGTTGATGAGGTAATGAATTTATATTCATGAAACATTATGTGGGGAAAAGGAAAACCTCAAGGGTGAGATTACACACACTTTTTTTCTATATAAAATGAAGGAATCTAGATTCCAAGTGTTATTTGAAAATTCAAAATCATCACGAGGAGGATGGATCTACGAATAAACTATTTGATGTTGGAAAAGTAAGATAAAACGTCAATAGAAGTTATTTAATAAGAAAAAATTGTTATTTTATGAAGCTGAAATATAGGATGAGTCTGAAGTGGATGAGTTTGGGGACAATAGATATAACGACTAAGAAGTTGTGGTTGATGTTTTAGATCGACTAAAAGTTTAATATAGTGATGATTTAGGTAATAAAATTATATGGAGAATTGATCATAAATATGAACATATGAATACCCTGACAATATTGAAAATTGGGGGATAAAAAAGAAGGCTAATGGATTTGTTCTTGAATCTAAGTATTATTATAAGTAACAAGAATAACAAAATTCATAGATGTATGGATATATTAAAAATCATAAATCTATAAATTCTATAATAACTGAGAAATAAGTAAAGCTCAATCATATATTTGAAAAATATTTCCAAATAATTGAAGACCTCACTAAAACTATTAAATAAAGATTTAAGATAATTGAAGAAAAAAATAGAATTTATGATGTGGAACCATAAGTGTGAAGATAAATATAAAATACTCACTCATGGGAATAAATCTCTAAATCACTACACTTTAGTCTCTTAGGAGTCTAAGGATGTATCTGGTGACTTTTCTAAAGATATTATGAATGTCCCATAGTTGTATAAATTCATGAACAAAGTAAATTTTAATGAGGAGTATAATTATAAGATTAAACTAGAATTTAATAATGTTAAAACTCAAGAACAACACTAGTGTAAAAAACATTGAGCACATCGGAATTTTTCATGTTGATTCTATATAACCAACATGAAAAGATTTAATAATCGATATATCACGTTGTAACTGATGTGATATATCTATCATGATCCATTTTTACATCTGTTATTTTATAACTGATGTAAAATATACAAAGATTAGCTTTCTTATGTCCGTTATTGTATAACCGATATGAAAATTGAATCTAGTGTGCTTTATCATGTTAGTTATAAAAAAACCGATGTGATAAAGCTAATCTCAGCAATTTATCACATCGGTTATCAAAAGAACTGATATGATAAGGTGACATTTATCATGTCAGTTAATTTATAAACAATGTTATAAATTGTTTTATACGTCTGTTATTAAATAACCAATGTTATAAACCTTAAAAAAATAGTTTACCATGTCGGTTATTAAATAAGCGACCTGATAAATCTTTTAAATGATCTATCGTCCCCGTATTCAATCATTCTGTTTTCTTCGATCGGGCGACCTGCGACTTGTCTCTCACAAGTGGAAAACCTAAAAATGATTCTTCAGAGTCATGTCATCAAGCCTCATTTTTCCAACAACTTTCTTCTTATTTATTATCATCAAATATATTCGGTCGACTCACAACACTCAAGTGAGCCTCAGACGACTTGTTTTCAGTTTTTATTTTCAGTGATGCCCTAAACTAAATTTTTGAGATGTTATTTTTTGTTGTTCTTGCTATCATGGTATGTTTCATAGTGCTATTTTATACCATGCTGAATTCTTTTCTGCTAAAATAAAACTATGGAAGCGATATCATGCGAGTTTACGATTTATGTGTGTTCTATCATGTGTGTGTGCACGTACAGGTGATTTCCAAGGGGGTGGGGGCTGTGTAATGGGGTGGAGGTGTCCAGGGAGGTTATGTGGGCTATCCAGTGGGGTGGGGGTGACTAGGGGGTGTCCAAGGGTGTGGGGGTGGTGTCCAGGGGGTGCACAGGCTATCCAAGGGGGTGCAGGGAATGTCAAAGGGGGTGGGGGTTGTGTCGAGGGGGTGTGGGGCTGTCCAAGGGGGTTGGGGGTGTCCAAGGGGGTGGGGGTGTCCATGGGTGAGGGGGCTGAGGGAGATTTCCAAGGGGATAGGGCTGTCCAGGGGGTGGGGTGGGGTGGTTTCATGGGAGGTGATTGGGCTGTGCAAGGGAGTAGGGGGTGTCCAAGGGCGTGGGGGCTATCCAGAGGGGTGGCAGGCTGTCTAGGGGGCGTGGGGGGCTGTACAGAGGGGTGGGGCTGTCTAGAGGGTTTGGGGGCATGTCCAAAGGGTTAAGGGTGTCCATAGAGGTGGGGGGGGGGTATTCTAGGGGTGTCTGTGCGTGGGTGGGGGGGTCCAAGGGGGTGGGGGCATGTCTAGAGGGTTTGGGGGCTGTCCTAGGGGGACTATCCAGAGGTTTAGGGGGTGTCCAGGGGGGTGCCTAAGGGGGTATGGTGTGGGGGAGGTGTCCAGGAGGGGGGGGGGGGCAGCCAAGGGGGTGGTGGTGTCCAGGTGGTATCCAAGGTGGTGTGGGTGGGGGTGTACAGTGGTCTCAAAGGGCGTGGGGTGGTGTTTGGGGGGGGGGGGGGCTGTCCAAGGGGGTTAGCGATGTCCAATGGGGCGCCGAGGATGTCAAAAGGGGTGGGGGTGTTGTTCTAGGGGGTGTGGGGGACGTCCAAGGGGTGTGGGGTATCCAATGGGGGGGTGTCCAGGGGGGTGAGGGGGATATCCAAGGGGATAGTGGTGTCCAGGGGTGGGGGTGGTGTCTAGGGAGGTGAGTGGGCTTTCCAAGGGGGTAGGGGGTGTCCAGGGGGGGCTTTCTAGAGGGGTGGGGGTTGTTCAGGGGGGGTGATGTCCAGGGGATGGGAGTGGTGTCCAAGGTGGTGGTGGTGGTATCCAAGGGGGTGGGGGTGTGGTCCAAGGGGGTAGGGGTGTCCATGAGTTGGGGGGGTGTCCAAGGGGGTGGGGGTGGTGTCCAGGTTGGGGGGGGGGGTGTCCAGAGGTGTGGGGGATGTCTAGAGTTTTCAAATTATAAGGATCGGTGTAATTTTCAGTAGTTAATGTATACATATTTTAATATTTATAATTCATATTTCTTTTTTACGGAAGAGTGAATTTTCTATCCAGTTACACCGGGATGTATTATTTGTGAACCTTAAGAATAAAGGATCCAAGATGAATTTAAAATCATTATATCTAACTATATTTTCTTTTTAAAATCATTTTCAAGCATATTTTTTAAAATACGCATAGATTTTTTTTTATTTCAAAATTGATTTACAAATAAATTATGATATTTTTCATATAAACATATATTTTTCATATCTTAAAAAGATGTATAATTTTGATATTTGTTTTAGGTAATAATGAGTCGAAGTTTAATTACATCACATCCAATGAGTAATGAATATGAGGAAGGTGTAGATGCCCTTTTGGAGTTTTCTAAACGAAATGTTCCAAGCAGTGACATTTTTTTCTGTCCATGCCTGAAATGATTGAATATAAAGATGTTGAAAAGTAGAGAGATAAAAGATCATCTGATTTGTGATGGTTTTAATCCGAGTTACAACCCTTGGATTTGGAATGGTGAAACTAGATAGAATGCCATATCTACTGATTATGGTGATTCACAATATGTTAACTCTGATGAAATTGATGAAATGATTTATGATATTGCAGGAGAAAAAATTGAGATCTTACCGGATGTTGCACATCTATATGGTAATGTTGAAAAACCAATGTATCCTGGTTGTAGAGATTTTACAGTTTTTTCGATAGTGTTAAGATTGATTAACCTAAAGTTGAAACATGGAGGGAGTGATAGAAGTTTTACAGAGTTGCTACAATTGATGAAAGTCATTCTTCTAAAAGATAACAATCTTCCAGATTCACATTATAAGGTCAAGAAAATATTATGACCGATGGGATTGGGATACATGAAAATACATGCATGTCCGAATGACTGTATGATATATAGGAAGGAATATGAATTTCTTTCAAGGTGTCCTAAATTTGGGACATCACGGTATAAGGTGAAAGAAAAATCACAGGATGATGTAGAGATTACGAAGATCCCTTCCAAGGTATTTTGGTATCTTCCTATAATTCATCGTTTTAAACATTTATTTACTAATTCACTTGATAAAAAAAAGGTTAAGATGGCATGTTGATGAGCAGATATGTTATGGAAAAATAATTCATCCAGCTGATTGTCCCCAATGGAAGAAAATTGATGTTTAGTATCCTACATTTGGAAATGAAAGTTGAAATCTCAGACTAGTTTTGTGCACAGATGGAATGAATCCAAACCAAACTCTCATTAGCACACATAGTTCATGGCCTATTTTATTAGTAATTTACAACCTCTTTCCTGATGCTGGTATGAAGTAAAAATTTGTCATGTTGACTATAATGATCTCTAGTATAAAGAAACCCGACAATGATATTGATGTTTTCTTGTCACCATTGATTGATGGTTTGAAACTCCTATGGGAGGATGGTATTATGGTGTATGATTCTTATAAAATGTAAAATTTTCAACAGCATGTAGTACTTTTGTTCACTATAAATGACTTCCCAGCATATGGAAATTTGACTGGATATAGTGTAAAATTGCATAAAACATTTCCAATTTGCAAACAACAAACTTCATATTGTCAATTGCATCATGGGAGGAAAACACATTACATGGTTCATTGAAAGTTTTTGCCTATGGATAACTCTTAGATTAGTCTAAAAAAGGAATTAGATGGATCCAACTAATTCGATACTGCTCTAAAACATTTATCCCTGAATCTGTACTTTGAGAGGACGGAAAACCGTGATGTGACATTGGAAAACCCATTGAAATCTTGTAATGATAGAACTATTTGGATGAAAATGTCAATATTTTTTGAGCTACCATATTTGAAAGATCATGAAGTTTAACATAATATTTATTTCATGCATGTGGAGATGAATATCTATAAAAGTTTGATTGGAACATTGTTAGATATTAAAGGAAGTACAAAATATGGTTTGAATGCAATATTAGACTTATTATCAATGGGAATAAGTTTGGAGTTCGATCCCACTCCTAATGGAAGATGAACATTTCTTCACCTGAATTGTCTTACATTATCCAAGATGGAGGAAATTAGCTTTTGTTAGTGTCTTCATGATATCAAAGTGCCTCAAGTTTATTCTTCAAATTAAAAAAAAATTGTCACATTGAAGTACTTGAAGTTGATAGGTATGAAATCTCATGACTGTCACGTCATGATGAAACATCTTCTACCATTTGCATTGTGTGGAATATTGCTCATCCATGTCAGAAAGACTATAATGATGTAGTGTTATTTATTCAATTCAATTTATAATAAGGTTATTAATGTGAATGATCTGAACCTTTTGAAAAATATGAAATTTGTATACTTTTTCAATATGAAATGTATTTTCCTCCGACTTTTTTTGATATAATGGTACATCTAATGATTCATATGGTTCGAGAAATAAATCTTTTTGGACTTTTATATCTTCATTGCATGTATTATTTTGAATGGTATATGAAAATATTGAAGTGGTATGTTTATAATCCATATCGACCTGAAGCCTCCATTATTGAAAAGTATATTTCTGAAGAGGATTTAGGGTTTTGTACAAGCTACATGGTTGTAGGGCAACATATAGGTTTGCCTCCATCTATCCATGAAAGAGTTAATAACGAGGGAAAGGGCATTTGTGGATTCAATGTCAAATCATTGTCAGCTGAACAGATGAAGAAGTTAGAATTATACATCTTGAATAACATATATGTTGTTCAACCGTATATCAAATTTCATATTAATGAGTTGAAACAATGTCATCCAAAGAATAAAGAAATATGGATTTTGAATGAGAACAACAAAACATTTTTGCCATGGTTTACAAAGACCTTGCTTGGTAGACCAGATGTATCAGAGACATTAAAATGGGTAGTTTGTGGTCAATGTTTAAATGTGATAACATGGTCCGGTTATGAAATTAATGGCTATAAATTTCATATGAATGATCAGGACAAGAGAAGTGGAGTTCAGAATATTGGTGTATTTGTGTTTGCAGAAGTTATTAATTTTTTGAGTGCTAAAGACAAAAACCCAATTTCTATGTCATGTTCTTATTGTGGAGTGATTGAAGAAATATGGGAGGTTGATTACTTTAAAATTAAAGTTCTTGTTTTTAACTGTAAATGGTTTATCGGTAACAACAGTGTCAGACTCGATGAATTTGGAATGAAATTTTTAATCTGATAGATTTGAAGACACAACTGATTCTTTCATAATGGAAACACATGAAAAACATATTTTCTATGTATTATATCAATCAAATATGAAGTGGGTTGTTGTTTTAAAGGGTAAAAACAATAAGTTGGTCAGGATGAACTTGACGAAGATGCTGATTTATGTGAGATCCCTACTTCCATATAAAGATTAACAGAACATAATGATGAGCTTATTGAAGGCATGGTTTGTTCCATAAGGTACGATCATGATGAATGAATTTGGGAAAACAAGCCATTTTACATTCCTAAAATTAAAGGTAACATTTGTTTATTTTTGTTTACATTTATTATTTTCATAAAATGTAAGATATTGTCAGTTTTTTCATTATTAAAAAATGTTTTAAAACAAATAATTATCTGTTTTTGTTTTTTTTAATTTTGTTTAGATTACTTTATCATGTTTATTATTACCTAAATTATATATATATATATATTATTTTTGTAAAAAGACAATTAAATTATAGTGTTTACCATGTTTACCTCATTTACCATGTTTACCATCTTTACCATCTTTACCATTGTTTAACATGCATACTATATTAACCATGTTTACTATTACGTAACTTAGTATAATTTTCTATTTTCTGTTTACATTTGTATTTTCATATTTGAATTTGTATATTTGTAGACTAATGTTTGTTTTTTTATTTGAAGTATAATGAAAGATAAGTCAGTTGATCAACCACATGATTCTAGAGATGGGAATATTTGTCATACCTCTATGGAGGAACATTCACAAGCTTATCTTGATGTTACCCAATCTTCCACATGTGCTCCCATTTCGAAAAAGAGTTTAAGAGTTGGTAAATGTGGGTGTACACGTTTACCAAAATTTTCACTTGCTCATACGTAGGATTAGAGGATAATCATTGATTTTGATGAGGATGATATTCCTAGTGGTCCAAATGAAAAAGATTTTAAGATTTTTATATCAACTCAGGCTGAAAGAAATGTAAGCATTTTTTATGATGACTGAAGATGTGTGGGAAATGTGATAATATCTCAGTTGTAGGAGATGATTTTGGTACGATCTTTTTCTAGTTTTTAAATATTCCGTAAATTTTTCTCTTATATATAATATGTTTAACCTCTTCTTTATCATATGACATTTGATATTCCTCACACTAGAGGAGTCGGGAAGAAATGATTATTGATGGCTTATAGGAGATGGAGGGATTTCAAATCAACCCTTTGATCTGATTTTATTTTAGGTCATATGAGTCAGGAAAATCCATGTCATATATATCCTTTCATAGATGAAGACACATGAAGATGGTTTTTTGAATGTAGAAGAAAAGATTAACTTTTGCTAAGGCCAATTTAAACTTTTAAAAGCCTTCTTAAATAAATGATCTAATTAATTCTTTGTTAATGATTTCTTATTATTACTTTACCGAAAACAACGAAATCTCATCAGGAGATACAATATCAAAATGTATACAGTTATAGTTTATCTCGGGAAGGGTATACATTATTGGAAGAACAAATGATGGTGAAAAAATTAAAAAAACTAAGAGCTGAGTCTTCAAGCTCTAGAGAGGTGGCCCCTCAATCCCCTCCATCTTTACATGAAAAAATGGAAGAGATCCTAGATAGGAAAAAAGGGTAATATATTTTGGAATATTTGAGAATATTATCTAAGAGTATTGTAAGATATCTATTTTATTTTTTTATGTTAAATATATTCATAATATAATTTCAATCATTACAGAAATGTTCAATTAATTAATATAGGAATCTCTTGAGGAGAAGAGCTCACATGGGGTATTTACTACTGCTGGGAGGCAAGATATTTTATCTATAGTATTGGGAAATCCAGAACATCCTAGTCGTGTACGAGGATATCTTATAGGTGTATTGGTAAGAAAAGTGTTTCCACATTCTTCAACTTCTTACGTTGTGGGTGTTTATAAAAAAATAAAATCCCTGGAGGCTGAAGTACATAATATTAATGCGACGATGGAGGAAAAGATTAGAACATCGGTACAATCTATGTTTGCAGACATGCAAGGACAATTTCATAGTACAACTCCCACTCCTCCACCACCTCCTCCAGTAGATCCCACTCCTCCACCTCAGCCTACAGGCCCCATTTTTTATCCTACTCCTCCAACTAAGCTTCCTACTTATTTAAAATTTTACGTTGATGATCCTCAACATCATATAGTTTTATATAGTCTAGTATATTGTATAAGAGATATAGTTCATCATCAATAATTAGAGGTAGAGAATCATAGGGTCACTGTACAAGATATTATAGATAGATCATCTCGAGTACCATTACCTTCAGATGAGGTGAAAAAAGTTTGAAAAAGTATCAACCATTTTTTAACATGGCCATCCAGACTTCTGTGACTCATTACCGTAGAGGTATGTATTTTATATCTTCTATTTTATTATTTTATTAATTTTGTTTTATCATTTGAGAACTAAAATATTTTTCTATTTATTTTTACCGGAATAATTTAAAGGTAATGAAATATTGTTTTGACAATAACAAAGAAAAATGGCTATGACATCAGATAAAAGTTATTTTAGTCTCGACATATTTTCAAGATATTCAAATTTGTTGGCAGATCATTATGAGTTTTAAATAGAAGCTCATGTTGGTGGACATGCAATAACTGTGGGGATTGTGAAAACTGATATCATTGACCTTGTTACTGGAGATAGGTTGGGAATCAATGTGTTGTAAATTTTTCCATGTAAGTCTTAACACCTTTTCCCTGAGTTATATTTATTAAAAAAGTATTCCTAGGTTTTTTTGTATTTGGTATCATTTAAAAATTTGTGGGAAGAATGAGATGATAGATTTATTTGGATTCATGGACCCACAATTGATTTCCCCTGAAGCACGTGTAGTGGATGATGAACAAAGAATGCTTTATATTGCTGAAATATTTGAACAGAATATTATCACACAATGTTGGATGATTCATTTTTGTGAGAGGTATGAAACACATCCCTATCAAAAAGTTCATTATCCTTTAATATAAAAAGCCACTAACCTTAAATTTTCTTTTATCAGTGATCATTGGATGTTAGGTGTTGTTTTTCCCAAGGGATAAAATACTTTATTGGATAGGCATTGTCCATGGCGATGTGCGGGAAAGTTTTAAGAAAATTTTGGAAAAGTATGTTTTAATTTCTCAATAGTTTTATATATTATAATTAATTTTAAATTTATCATTTTCATATTATTTTCTAAAAGGGGATGGTTCTACTTTCAAAAAAACACAATGAAAAGTAGTGTGAAGATTAAATATGTAAATGTAAATGTAAATATCTATTTATAATTTGTAATTTTTGATTTATTACATAAAAATAATATATTTAATTTACACTCATTCAAACATAATTTCATGAAAAAAATGGATTCATTGAATAAAGGTATTATATGTTAAGATTTATGTATGAAATAATAAAAACTGGAATAGTTCTAAACTTTAACCTGTTAAGATTTCCTTTTAAACATTGCCATAATATTTCATTTGATTTATTAATTATACATGTTAACTACTATCCTTTTAATTTTTATATATTTTATGACCCTCGACCATATAGTTATCAAGACGTCAAACACATACAAGTCGAATGGTCAAATTATTTTACAGGTTTGATTGAATTTTAGTTGATTGTATTGTAAAATGTAATTTTGAATATTTTCATTGTAATTGGGTATTTGGTTATCGTTTAGGTTGGATTTAATTTTTTTAAGGTGACATTATATTTTTTGAATGTTATATATGTGAATTTTTAATTTCTCTATACTTCTTGTTTTGTTCTATTTATGAAGGTTTTTTTGGTATGGATTCTAGTCTTGGGGGGGGGGGGGTTCCAAGGGTGTGGGGGGGGGGGTGTTCAGTGTGGTGGTTGGTATCTAGGGCTGTGGGAGGGCTCTCTAGTGGGGTGGGGGTGTCCTGGGTGTCTATGAGAGTGGGGGTTCAGTCCAGGGGTGGGAGCATTTACAAAAGGGTGGGAGGGCTTTCCAGGGGAGTGGGGGGCTTCCCAGGGGGTGTCTAGGGTTGTGGGGGTGTGTCCAGTGGGGTGGGGTATCTAGGGGTGTGGGAGGACAGTTTAGTGGGGGTGGGGGTGTCCTAGGTGTCCATGAGAGTGGGGGGGGGGCAGTCTAGGGGGTGTGAACATTTCTAGGAGGGTGTGAGGGCTGTCCAGGGGTGTGGGCGTGTCCTGTGGAGTGAGGGGGGTTTCTAGAGGTGTGGGAGGGTTGTCTAGTGGGGTGGGGGTGTCCAGGGTTTCCATGGAAATAGGGGTAATTCCATGTGGGAGAAGAGGTTCTGGTATCCCTCGAGGGGCTCAATGTCGCTAGAAGGTACTCATCACTCTCACATGCGAAGCTTGAGCTCTCAAAATGTTTCCCGAATTCTTTCTTCCCCTACAAATATCATTCATTCTATTAGTTTGATGCCAGTATAACCATTGGGGGGTAATTCCATCATGTGTGACTAAAATACCTGGATCATGGCGGTAGAAATATCCCAGATCTTGCGGGACTAGAAATGATGCTCCAAAGACTACCCATGAGGCACCTGAAACGATGTGAACAAAAACACCAGCAGTGGAAAGAGGGCATCAGTTCAGTAGGTGGAGAGGGACGCAGAGAAGAGGATTGTGATGATCCGAAATATACCAAACAAGTAAATTTAAGTGAATAATTAGTTTCCCAAATTAGATGATTGAACAAATATAGGGCTGTTTGTGTGTTTTTTGTTCTCCTCCATGCAATGTTGGTCTACGAACATTACCATCATATCCCATCTATCACAAAAAAAAACAGACAAAGAACCCTATATTTTATTAATCATCTAATTTGGGAATCTAAACAGTTACTTATGTGTACTTGTTGGGTATATTTCAGATCATCTATGTCGTCTTCTCTCCATCCCTCTCCACCAACTAAATCGGGCCCCACTTCCCATTGTCGGGCTTTTTGTTAACGTCATTTTAGGTTTCTCATGGGCAGCCATGAGAGCATCATTTATAGTCTCACATGATCTGGCAGATTACAACCGCCAAGATACAGGCATTTTAGTCACACATGATGGCGATTACCTCGAGTTATACTGGAAACAAAGTGATATAATGAATGATGTTTATAGGTGAAGAAAGAATTGGTGAAACATTTTCAGAGCTTAGCATCACATGTGAGAGTGATGAGTACCATCCAACGACGTTCAGTCCCCCGAGGGATGGCGGCGCCTCATATCCCAACACTAGTTGTCCAGGGGCTATCTAGGGGGTGGGGGAAATCCAAGGGTTTGGGGGGCATCCAAGGGTGTGGTGGGGACTATCCTGTGGGGTGGGGGGGGGGGGTTCTGGTCTAGTTTTGGTTGGGGTTTGGTCTTTTTTTTGGTTAGGGGGTGTCCATTGAGGTGGGGGTGTCTAGGGGTGTGGTGGGAGCTGTCAAGTGGGGTGGGAGGGTGTCTAGGAGGATGAGAGAGATGTCTAGGCAAGTTGGGGGGGGTGATGTCCAGGGGTGTGGGGGGAGTCTAGTGCGGTTGGGGGGTTCTAGGGGTTTGGGAAGGCTGCCCATGGGAGTGTTGTCCAGTGGGGTGGGGGTGTCCTGGAGGGTGGAGGGCTGTCCAGGGGAGTGGGGGGCTTTCCAGGGTGTGGGGGTTGGGGGGAAGTCTAGAGGTGTGGGGATGTCCAGGTGTGTAGTGGGGGCTTTCTGGGGGGGGGGGGGTTTGCTCTTGTTTTAGTCAGGTTTTGGACTGTTTTTCTTCTGGGGGTGTCTAGTGGGGTGGGGGTGTCCTGGGTGATTTGGGAGATGTCTCGTGGGGAGGGAGGGTGCCCAGGAGAGTGGGGGGATGTCCATGGGTGTCCAGGGTTGTGGGGGTGGGGTGGGAGGGTTTCTAGTGGTGTGGGAGGGATGTCCAGGGGAGTGCTGTCCAGTGGGGTGGGGGTGTCTAGGACGGTTGGGGGGTTTCTAGGAGTGTGGGAGTGTTGTCCAGGGGTGGGTGGTATCCAGGAGGATGGGTGGTTGTCCAAGGGTGTGGGGGATGTCCATGGGGTGGGGGAAGTCCAGGGGTGTGGGGGTGTCTAGGGGTGTGGTGTGGGATGTCCAGTTGGGCGGGGGGGTGGGGGGGGGGGGGGGGTCCAGGAGGCTGGGGGGTTGTCCAGTGTTGTGGGGGGATGTCCAGGGGGTGGGGGAAGTCTATGGGTGTGTGTGTGTGGGGTGGGGGGGGGGGTTGTCCCAGGGTGTGGTGGGGGATATCCAGTAGGGGGGGTTCTAGGGGTGTGGGAGGGCTATCCAGTGGTGTGGGAGAGTTGTCTAGGGGGTTGGGGTGTCCAGGAGGGTGGGGTGGGAGGGGGGGGGTTTCTCATGGTGTGGGGAGCTATCCAAGGGGTGGGGGTGTCCAGGGGTGTGGTGGGTGCTGTCCATTGGGGGGGGGGGTTCTAGTCTGTTTTTGGTCGGGTTTTGGTCTGTTCTTAGTATGTTTTTGGTATGTTTCATGTCCTTTGGTAGGGTATAGTAGTGGTTGATCGGTGGTGGGGGTTGTCCAGTGGGGGCGGGGTTCTGTTTTGTTTTGGCCTGTTTTGGTAATTGTTTGGTCTGTTTCAGGTCTTTTGGCAGGGCATAGTAGTTTTTGATCGGTTTTATTTTAAAAAAATTGTTACATCAGTTATTTTAAAAACGATGTACAAAATTCACTAGGATTAGTTTTAACATCGGATATTTGGAAACTGATGTAATAAATACACGGGAAATGGTTTTTACGTAGGTTAATTTATAACCGATGTATTAAATGGAAATGGATAGTTTTTTTCATCGAATATTTTTTAACCAACGTATTATATAGTTTTTCATGTTGGTTATTATTTAACCGATGTTGGAAACTGCTTTGGTGATAGGTTTATCATGTAAGTTATGAAAATAACTGAAGTGATAAATGCTTTAGAGGAGTGATTTATGACATTGGTTATATAAAAACAAACCTGAAAGAGTATATACCACATCATTTATTAAATAACAGATGTAATAATCCATGACTCTAAAGCATTTTCCACATTGGGTTTTTATCAAACGATGTGAAAAAAGCTTTGGATTTGTGTTTTTTACATCGGTTTCAAAATAATTGACGTAAAAAACAATGTTTTATAACGTCTCTTGTAATAACATCAGCCAAAAGCCGACGTAAAAAATAAAAAATAACAGTCATAAAAAACAGTTTCTGCACTAGTGTAATAACTTCAAATGAAGGTGGGCCTGAATATCACATTGAGTTCTATTTTTAGTGAATTAAATGTAGATTTATAAAAACAAAAAATCTTATGATTTTCTATATAATAGTTTGACCAGTGAAATATATATGTTTTATTACAAAGTAATGCTACTAGAAAAATAATACCAAACAAAAAAAATTATAAATTATTCTTTATCATATTTTTTAAATTGATACTACTTTTGATGTGAAGGATTTGGCCAAAAATAAATTTGCTGTGTGTCATGGGTGAAAAGGAAACTACAAAAGAAGATCAAGACTGTGGAAGGAAATATTGGGAATCATCTTCAAAGAAGATGCATATTCAAAAAATAATTACAATTTTAGAAAATAAAGATGATTAATTAGATAGGGAAGTGAAAGATATTTAGTTATCATTAGGATATTCTACCTCGCATCCATGGGTGAAGGATAAGAGATATAAAAAGGATAATTTTGTAGTAGTGGCATGTTTTTATGAAATATTTTCATTGTATAATTTTAATTCATAAATAAAATTTAGTTCACACAATAGTGAGTTAAAATTATCTATCAGATACCCTTAGTATAAAATGATCATTATAACCTAACTGTTAGGTTAATGAACATAAAAATAACTAACCTATGAAAATGTATGGTGAATTCCTTGGGTACCTATTATTTATTAAAAATATGATTCAATTTTATATTTTCATTTTCAAATTAAGCTAATTTCTATTATTAAATGAAATTAATGAAATATATATTTTATATACTTAATAAAATATTTTTTATATTCATCTAATAGATATTTTTTTCATTGGGTATGAATAAACGTTATTTTTTGTGTAAAAATCTATATTCTCAAAACTGCAATTTTACTACCTATTACTAGAGAACCATTTTTATGTAAACTTTTGGCACATTAATAATTTTTATATGAAAAAAATTAAACTATTATTTATAATGAGGAAATAAAAATTTAATTTGGATAAATTTTTATATTTTTCTGATAACATTTAAATTATGATGAATTGTAAAAATACATTAAATTTTAATTCAAAACAACTTTTTTCATCGAAATTATTTATGTGGATAAATTATATTATAGAGTTGTTTAAAATTATAAATAGAATATATTTTTATTATTTAAATTAATTTAGGTCATTGGAATTAGTTTTTCATTGAATTCAGATGTTAAAATATTTCAATCTTTTGTAATGTTTTAAATTTTAAAACATGTTCTCTATTTCTGACAATGAGATTAATATTAAATTAAATATTAAAGATTACATATTTTTAATTTTGAAAAATTTATTCCATATTTATAATTAGTTTGTTGATATTATTTTAATATCTTATTTTAATTTTTAGCTATTTTGAATAGAAACATTGACAATTTCTTATAATACACTTAAAGGGAAATCAAGTAATTAAAGATAAAACTAATGTTATAAAATTACTCTAATAATTATCCTAATATAGAAGTATGAGTATTTTTCAACCAAAATTATACTTGGGCAAAAATTTTATCCATTAGAAACCACTTGGTTTAGATTAGGACATTTAATTTATTTTATTTAAAGAACTGTTAAATATGTCTCAATCAAATTTCAATAACTATATAATTTTTAATATAAGGTTATACAGAGGATAAATTCCATTTTAAATAATTATTTGAAATATAAAATGTTTTTATTTTTCTTGATTTTTTTAAATTTTAGGAAATAAATAATTACCTTAATGACATATACTTTGATGATGCAAAAAATATTTATTTGATGAGAAATCAATAAAATACTAATTATTAAAATACTAAAAACCATTAAAAGTCACAAAAACTTAACCAAACATTATTTTTTTATTATATATCTACCATAATAATCTAAGGGTAATTTTATTGACCATTTGGATCCTTATAGAAGCAATTATGATACTTATATTGTTTTATTTAAGGGAGGATACATTTGTTACACTCATATTTCAATAATTGTAATATTTTTAATGATGGATTATAAAAAAGTTAGATTATATTATAAATATTTTTATCCAATATAATATATTTATCTCTACAATGGTATTTTATTTTCAATTTTTATTCATCAAATAATCATATTAAATAATTACACAATATTGTGGTAGTAATTTTTTAATGAAAAATATCAAATAAATATTTTTAAAAATATCAAAATAAAAATAATTTGGATAACTAATAAGAAAAATTAATTTGATATTTTTCTTTGATCTCTTAGAAATATAATAAAATACTTTTTTTGAAGTTAACATATTATCTTAATATTAACTAAAATCAATTATTTTAATAGAGTCAAAATTGACACTGTTGATTGTTTATCAAAATAATGTTTTATTAAATTATTTAAAAATCATATTTTAAAAAACCTAAATATATTAATTATAATATGGTTGAAAATTTTCAATGGTATTTATTTATGTTCTAATTAAAATCAAATAAGTAAATATTTTAGCCTTTTGATATTGAAATATTTGTTGCCTTAGTTAAAAATAAATAGAACAACAAAGTGTTAATTGAAAATAAAAAGGTATAAATGGATATAAAACATGTATTAAAATTATTTTTTGATGTGATTAAAATCATATCTCATCTCATATCATCATATATATTTGGACAATTTGGATGTTGTTGGTTGGGGTATGATTTTATTATAAATTAATATTTTTTTTGAGTTTCAAAAAGTACCCATGACCTCAATTATAAAAAGGCTCCTCCTCACTCATTTCTTTAAAAATAATTGGGCCTTAAAAGTTTCGATATCATCTGAATTTTTCCATAATCATATTCCCTATTATGATTATATAGGTTCTGGATTTCTCCACGTACCTACTCCAGTTCTTTAAGAGGATATAATAGAGGGTAAATGTAGAAGAAGAGGCAATCTCATCTACCGATTCCTTCATATTTCATTATTCTTCTACTTCCTCTCAATGAATTGTTTCATTATAAAGTAATAACTAAATTATGAATTATATATTGATATTTCATTATGATTATTAAACCACAATATTCCACCTTATATCAATCCTGCAAAAAAATCACCAAGCATACGTACGTACGACTTACCGTCTCCACAGTATGGTGTAACTAGTTTTCACCACCACCATAATAGGATTCGTATAATGATGTAAATAATAAATATTTATGATTATAATAACAATATATTTATCCTTAAAAATTATTCACCATCCACTTCAATACCCTTCAATAATTATGGGAATGATATCGTCGCTCGTGTGTATGTACAACTTTCCATCTCCACGATGGGATGTGAATAATTATACATGATATTAATTAAAGCATGATTTTATAAATGAATTTAATGTATAAATATGATATATATTATAATAATATTATTTTTTTAATGATATAACTATAACCTAATCATAGGAATAAGAATGTTTTTGACAAAACATGGTTATAAAAATAAAGAAGTTAATACCCGATGGGTGAGTAATAATGTTAATAACAAAAGGGTGATAATATGTTCATATTTGATATCAGAAAAATTACAATGATTTTGGAAAATGTAAATGAAAATATTTAAATAATTATATTGGATTTTTGGGAGCATTGAATGGATATCCTACCTAAGGTAATGGATAATTTTTTATTCTCATTAATATCTATGATTTTTTATACGTTAGTATTTATAGGGGTATATTTATCATCCATGTCCAGGTTTCTTAAATATGTATTTTAAAAAAATATTTCTATCCTTCTATAATTGTTTAATGTCAATTTTACCCAATTGGTGATTTTTTATTAAATAGAATGAAAGAAATATTTTATATTTTTAAAATATGTTGTAAATTTTGACTTATCCAAAAAAAGTATGAGCAGAATGTTTTCATGTAACTTATATAGAATGAAGGGTTTTTTACATTTTTATATCACCATATTTCCATGAAACGTCCTTTACAATATTTTACGTTTATTTTCAAAGAAATTATTTTCTTTTATTTTTTTTTTGCATTTTTAGAAAAGAATATTTTTGGAGAAGAAAGGATATTAAACTCAATAATTAATTTAAAGAGTTAAATCAAATTTATTTTCCATCCATGAGGACATTATTTAATAGGGTTATGTTTCATGTATATTATACCTATTATTCTTATGGATTTATTAATATTTTTAGGGAATGTTATTTATGAAATCCATTTATTTTAAACAGACTATGTTATGATTAAATGATCTATAAGAAACCCAATTTATTCCATGGATTATGCTCTAATGAATGATTTATGATTTTTAGGAACATGTAACAATGAATTAATTATGATATTAGGGAGATCTATACCTCCCTCCAATGCATTGGGTAAATAATTATATCTCATGAGATAGATTGGACTGGAATAGGAAACGATATCAGTTCAGTAATACAGGGCTGGAATGGGGAGTGAGATCGGTTCTATAATGGACTTTGTCTGCAATTATAGTCTTATCAATGAGTATTGACTAATATTAAATGATTTTATATGCATATGTGTATGCCACAAAATTCAAGGTATTATATTAGGTCTTTTGGGAAAACATTCATTCATTATTATGAATTATCCCGTGGAATGATATCACAATCATTCCTATATAGGATATTATTTTCAATTTTTATGTTATTATGTTTTATGACTATGATATTATTGGTATTTCCCTATATATCCTTACTAATAATCTAGGCTCACCCTTTCTTATGATTATTTTCCATAGGTCATGGATAATGGTATTAGATAATATATGTCAAAAGAGGTCTAGTTATAATAGAATAAGTGGGAGACTATATAAATGTCTTATAAACCAATTTCTTATGTTTCCCAGTTTCTAGAGTCACTATACCTACACGTTGTTGTTCTGGATTTGTTATATTTTGTAACAAATATTCCTAAATTTCGAAGAACAAATATATATGTTATGTATGGGTCATTATAGATTGTATCTGAGGAAAGTTATAGTTAACCTTTGGGAACATGGATGAGAAAACAAAAATAAGAACCCTAAGGATATGTTTAAGTATATGTTACAATCATAGTGTTTTAGAAAAGATCATGAATAACCAAGGATATAACCTAGAGAGTCTTAAATTTAAATTTTATACTTTATTATGTGGTTTTCCCATTATGATTAGTGTTTCTTATACTATGATTCTTGGTTTTAGTTAATAGTTGGAATCTATAAGAACCACATTTATGCTAAATCTGATGGGAAGTTTAATGATTTTCCTCATGTGAAACTAAATGTTATGGGAGATGGAATGAAAAAAATTGTTTTTATGCTGACACAAACATCCAAGTCTATGAATCATGCTTGACTTTCAAATGAATAAAGGAGGGAACAACATTATGTTGAGTCCTTCATGAGGCAGCATCCACATTCATTCTATGGTTATTATAATATAATAAGGGATATAAAATTGATAGTACCACAAATAAATTTCGTTCTCAATGTCCAGAACATGATAAATCCACCTTAGTAGTATATTTTTTGGAAGGTGAATATGATGTATAGTGGAATATTATCAAGAATATGAAATAAAATATTAAATTAAATTAATTTAATGGGACAAGTTTAAGAAATTATTTTTCAATAAGTACTTTCATAGTATTATTCGAACAGAGATAGATAAGGATTTCCTTGATCTTAAGAAAAAGGTGGATTAATCCATTGTTACCTATAAAGAAATTTTACAAAACATTCACGGTACTATTCCGGAATTATTATTCAAATTGAGAGTAAAATTGATCAATTCTATAGTGTCTTAAAACCATAACTATGCTGAGAATTATCCATAAGGGACTTCAATATCTATGAGGAAATCATTTTATATACTCCTAAGGATGAGATGGAGATTGGAGTAACCCATTATACTAAAGGGTTTGATAACAAGAGAAAAAATGGAATTCATGTGAAAATATTAATAAAAAAATAAAAAGAAGAAGAGTTTTCCATTATGCTCAAAGGGTGGAAAGAAACATAGAATAAATTATCTTAAAGGTACTATACAATGTTTTATGTTTGGAAAATAATACCACCAAGAATTTTAATTTTAATGTGTTGGGAAATATATGTTTAATGAGATGAATAAATAAAAGGCTACACAAAATTCACCTCCCACTCTTAAATTTTACAAGTGAAAGGAAATAAGAAATTATACCTATCAATAACCTAATCCAATGGCTATTAATGATGTTTTATGTCAGCAAACTCTTAAGAAAAAACAGAATGACATGTCAAATTAGATCACTATAGATTATGTGTAGTACGATAATGCAGTGGTGAATGGTAAACTTACAATCCACGGTAAGGTAGAAAAAGTTTTATTTGATTCTTGATCTACACACTATTTTATTTAGGAATAATTTTCTAATTGCGTCTCTATAATATGTTAATAATTAGATGTTTTGTTAGCTATGAAAACTCATAATGGCCCAAAATTCATATCAAAAGCTTATAATTCTTCTCCATTTGATTTTTGTGGGGAAATTCTTCCTGCAAATCATGTGAAACTTCCTATAGTGAAATTTTTTGTGATTCTTTCCATGGATTTAATTTCTCTATATAGAGTATAAATCTATTTCCAAATAAGAGATTCCACATTTAATATATCATATCAATCTATGATAATATATTAATGTAAGGATGAATATGGAATTCCAGTATAAATTTATTTCATCTTATGGGTCTTGATTCCTATAAATGAAGGTTATTTATCACAAATGGTTGGGAAAAAACTCACAATTAATAATACACCCCTCGTATGAGAATTTATTAATGTTGTTATGGATTAATTTCCGAGTCTTCCACCAAATATTAAGGTTGAGTTTTCAATAGAACTTTAAATTTGTGTAATTCCTATATCAAGGACATCCTATAGAATGTCCCAAATTATGTTTCAGGAATTGAAGAAGAAACCCTTGGAGAATCTTCACATGGGATTCATATGACCTAGATCATCACTTAAGAGAGAAACCATTATATTTTTTAAGAATAAAGATATATCAATGAAACTTTGTGTTGATTATCTAGAACTAATCAAGTTCACTATCAAGAACAATGTTGTCTTCCCCATGTTGATGACTTATTTGACCAACTATGCAGAGATGAAAAACTTTCCAAGATGGAACTTCATTTATGATATCATTAATTTAGGGTCAATAATGAGGATAAACCAAAGACGGAATTTTGTACAACGTATGGACAATATGAACTTATAATGACACTTTTTTGGTTTTACTAATTCTCCCACTGACTTCATAGATCTATTGAATAGAGGGGATATCTATGCATCCAAAAAAGAGAGGGGATTTATGTGCATCCAACAAATACAAAAGTTATTTAATGTTGTCCAAGATCTAAAATGGTATCTAAGATCCAAATATGGGTAATCTAGCTATAATCAATGTTCAGTGAGAGAGTTTTCATGGTTATCTAATCCAATAATAATTTTGACTCAAAAAGGAGTTAAGTTAGTGTGGATGAAGGAATGTGAAGATAATTTCAATGAGGTAAAAATAATTTTATCAAGTGTACCTATACTCACTCTTTCTTATAGTGGAAAAGTGTTTGTGATATATACTTATTCATCTAAGAAGGGTTTGGGATGTTTTCTTATTAAAATGGATATGGTGATAGCTAATTCATAAGGAAAGCTAAAAATCAAATGAAAAATTACACAACTCCTTATTTTGAGTCATTTGTAAGAATCATCGCATTAATGATATGGATACACTTTCTTTATGGTGAAAGATGTGATATTTATAATGATTGTAAAAATTTAATGAATATTTTAACATAAAATTAATTGAATATGCACCAAAGAAGATTATTGGAGTTTCTTAAATATTACGACCAAATAATACATTATGACCATGGGAAAGAGAATAAGGTAGAAGATGCTTTGAGTCGAAAGGACCATGCTAGCCTATCCCTGATGAGTATCACAAAAGTTCTAATGTTTATAGATTTGGGAAGGATAGATCTTTAAATTTTAATGTATGGGGGAAATATTATCTTTCTCAAATGAATTTTAAACCATATATACTAATGAGGATTAAGGAGGAACATAAGGAATCTGTAGAGATGAAGAATAAGGTGAGAAATGTTCCAAATTCAACCTTTATTGTGATAGAATAATAAGGTTTAAGAATCTGGTTTGTATTCCTCCCACAAAATAATTAAAGAAGGATTTATTGGATATAGCTCTTTGTACCTCATTATCCATTTATCCAGGAAGCACAATGATGTACATGGACCTAAATGAGTGTTTCTGGTGGGATGGAGGGAAAAGAGATGTTGCTGAATATGTCTCTCGATGCTTGGTTTGTTAGCATGTTAAGGTTGTGGGACATAAATCTAAGGGGGTTTTACAACTATTTACCCATACCCAAATAGAAATTGGAAACCATATCTATGGACTTTATCATTGGAATTCCTAAAATATCTGATGTCCATAATGCTATATTGGTTGTAGTTGGTCACCTTACGAAGTCCGCACACTTTATTACTATTAGTGTGGAATTATATCATGATCATCTTACCGGGATATATATAATGGAACATGTAAGATTTTATTGATTAATACATTCCATTATATCTAATCAGAATCAGAGGTTTATGTAGATTTTTTTGGAAATTTCTTTAGTAGGATCTGGATATACAGTTATGTTTTATTACTACTTATCATACTTAGATAGATTCTAATTCTGAGAGGAAAACTCAAACTCTAAAAGACATGGTGAGAACTTTCTCTATAGATTTAAAAGCTGGTTGGGATCAACACCTACCTTTTGTGGAATTCACATACCATAATAGCTTTCACTTTAGTATTAAGATGTATCCTTATGAATACCTCTATGGAAAAAAGTACATAACTCTAAAATTTTGGGATGAAGTATGGTAAATAAATCTATTTGGACTTAAGTTCTTTTTTGATTAAATGCCAAAAAATGGTTATATATATTCAACAAAACATAAGAGAATCTCAGAGCTGAAATAAACGTTTTATTAATAATTGGTGAAAACAACTAGAGTTTGATGTTGGTGATAAGGAGTTTCTATAACTATCTTCCTCAAAGAGATTAATGAGATTTGGAAATAACTGAAATCTTAGCCCAAGGTATATTGGTTCTTTTGAAAAAATGGATCATGTGTAGAATGTAGCTTTCCCATTAGTTCTTCCAAAAAATCTCTCTCAAGTTTATGATGTGATCCATGTATCTTTTCTGAGAAAGTACATACATTATTCTTCACATGTACTAAACTCGGATTTCATTTCGCTAGAGAAAGATATTTCTTATAAAGAACAATAGATATAGATTCTGGATAATAGTAAAAATGTAATGCGAAACACGGTCTCTCACTTGGTTAATGTTTTTTGGAGGAACCACAAATTTTAGGAATCTAGTGGGAACATGAGGATGTGATGAGGTAGAGGTATCCTCATTTTTTTATCCATGTGATGAATTTAGAGGGTGAAATTCAGTTTAAGGGGGTTAGATTGTAACATCGGGTTGTTTTTATGAAATATTTTCTTTAAATAATTTTAATTATTCAATAGTTTTCATTGTATGAAATCACGAGTTTAAATGAACCACAAGATGCCCTTAATATAAAATTACTAATATAAAATTTTTGTTAGTATAGCAAGAATAAATATAACTAACTTAAGAAAATGAATGGTGAATTCATTTTGTACCCATTATTTATCAAAAAATACAAATCAATTATATATTTGTATTTTTAAATTGATTGAATTTCTATTAGTAAATGAAATTAATGAAATATATATTTTATATACATAATAACATATTTTTGATTTTGTTCATTTAGATATTTTTGTCATTGGGTATAAATAAACCTTATTTTATGTATAAAAAACTATATTTTTCGAAAGGGTAATTTTACCTCCTTTTAATAGTGAACCCTTTTTTATGAACAATTTCTACCCATTAATTATTTTTATATGAAAAAATAATACTCTTATTTTTAATAGGGTTATAAAAAATTTATTGTGATGAATTTTTAACATTTTTCAAATAACATTATAGTTTTGATGAATAATAAAAATACACTAAATTTTAATTAAAAACAATTTTTTCATCAAAATATTTTCCATGAAAAAAATATATTATTGAATTGTTCCAAATTATAAATAGAATATTTTTTATATTTAATGTAATAATGGTTATTTTTATAAATATACTATTTAATTTAAATGTGAAAACGTTTCAATATTTTTCAATTTTTTAACATTTAAAACTCATCCTCTCTTTCTAACAAGGTATTAATTTTAAATTAATCACTAAAAAAATCCTTATTTTAATTTTTGAAAACATTTTTCCATATTTGGAATCTGTAGATCCAAATTATGTAAATATATTCCTTTTATTTTTGGTTATTTTGATGTGTAACATAGGTAATTTTTATTAATAGGGTAAAAGTTTAAATCGGACACTTAATGGTAAAAATAATGTTATAAAATAACTATAACACTTGGACTAATATCATTGGATGATTAAGTTTCCACCTGAATCATCCTTGGGTTAAATTGGGTTCATTTTGAATCAACTTGGATATGATTATGAAATTTAATTTAGTTTATTTTATTTAATGAAAAGTTAAATATGTCTCACTCATCTTTCAATAACTATGTCATTTCAAATATAAGGAAATACAGAAGATAAATTCAATGATAAATAATAATTTTAAAACTAAAATGGTTTTCATCAATTTTTTTTTTTTAAAATTTTATGAAGTAAATAACTAACTTATAGATCTATACATTGATGATGCAAAAATTATTTAATTGATGGGAAATCAATAAATACAATTTTTATTAAAATGATAATACCAATTAAAAAACCCAAAAAAACATGGCCAATTCCTATTGTTTGAGTATATCATGAACTTAATAATCCAAGGGGTGAGTTATTGACCATTTGGGGCATTATAGAAAAGATTATGGCAGTTAAATGTTTTTATTTAAAGAAATGATAAACTTTTCACAACCATGTTTTAATAAGTATAACATTTTTAATGATTGATTATACATAGGATAAATTCTAGTATTAATATTATTATAAAATATAGGGGATTTATCGTTGTTATAGTATTTTCTATTTTATTTTTATTTAAAAAAACACATATTAAATAATTATACAAATTTTTTTAGTAATTATTTTATTAACTGGAATATCGAATAATTACTATTAACAATATTAAAATAAATATAATCTCCACCAACAAATATTTACAACAAATTTTCTAGTTTAACATGACCTATTAGGAATTAAATAAATTAGTTCATTTTAAGTTAAATAGTTATCTATATTTTTTTAAACACTAATAAGTTGAATAGTGTCAAAATTGACACTATTGATTATTTATCAAAATAATGATATATAATAATTTTTAAAAATCATAAAACAATTTTTTTAAATTTTAATAATTATTATATGGTATAAAATGATCTAAGTTATTTATTTATGGTCTAAGTTACATAACATAAGTAAAAATGACCTACTTTTTATATTGAAATATTTGTTACCTATATTAAAAGTAAATTGAATAATGAAGTGGTAAATGAAACAAATATGGTTTAAATGGGAATAAAACATGTGTAAAAGTTATTGGATAATGTGATTACAACCCTATATCACAGAATCATTTAATTTGTGAGATTTTAGATGTTTTTGGATTTGTTTTGATTTTAATATAAATTAATATTTTTGGATTTTCCAAAAGTGCCCCTCACCTCAGTTATTAAAGGGAACCTACTCCCTTATTTATTCACAACTCATTGAGCCTTCCAGCTCATCTATATTCCCCATAATTTTCCATTATCATCTTCTTTTGTAACATTATTGATATTTTTCTTCTGCAAAGACCAGATCTAATGCTTTTTGGGGAGATTTAGTTGGAGCACATCGAAGAAGAGTTAATCACCTCTGGCGATTATTTCAAACTTCTTTCTATTTCTCTTCTTTTCATCATGATTTGATTCATTATAAA
This sequence comes from Viscum album, assembly GCA_963277665.1. NCBI lineage: Eukaryota > Viridiplantae > Streptophyta > Magnoliopsida > Santalales > Viscaceae > Viscum > Viscum album. Next base: position 195,379,260 of record OY728135.1, on the reverse strand, counting down.
ATAATATATAATGCATCACTTATATATTTTGATGTTATTATAATTATGAAACAACCATCTTCTACCTTTTATCCATGCTATAAAAAATAAAATCACCTTGCGTGTGTGCGTACGAATTATCATCTCCACACTGTGGCGTAACCTATATTCACCACCACATAAAATGGATTGGTATAATAATGTAAATGATAACATTATGTGATTATTATGTCATTATATTGATTCTGAAATACTATACACTATCCACTTTAATACCATTTAATAATTATGGGAATGATATCGTCCTATGTGTGTGCATGTGGCCTACCGTATCCATGATAGGAGATGCGATTCATTCAACATGAACATCATTAAAGAATATTTATATGAATTAATTTAAAGAATAAATTAGATATAAGTTATAATAATATCATTTTTCAATTATATAAATATAACCTGAGAAGTGGAACAAGAACTTATCCAGCAAAACATGCTTAAGAAAATAATGATGTTAATACCGAATAGACGAGTAATAATGTAACTATAAAATGAATGATAACATGATCATATATAATATCATAAATAATAATATGGTTTTATAATATGTACATGAAATTATTTAAATAATTATACAAGAGTATTGGGTTCATATAAATGATATCAGACCTAAGGTAAGAAATAATTTTGTAATCTCATTATTATAAGATATTTCTTACATGTAAGTATTTTTAGGGGTATATTTATCATCCATTTACATTTTCCGTAAATATGTATTAAATATATTCTATCTATCCTTTACAATTTTAATTTAAATTTTACCCAATTGATGAATTTTTTTTAAATTGCATGAATGTAATATTTTGTCGTGTTTCGATTCAGGGTACTTTTTGACTTATCTGACAAAAAGTACATGAAGAATATTTTATTTCAAATTATATGGCATGATGGGTTTTTATGTATTCATAACACCATATTTACATGAAGCTTCTTTTAAAAATTTAAATGTTATTTGTAAACAAGTTATCTTTTTAAAATAGTGTGGCATTTTGAGAAAAGAATTTTTTTAAAGAAGAAATTATATTTTCCTTAAAAATTAATTTCAAGTGTTCAATCAAAATTATTTCCCATATAATACTACATTCATTAATATGGTAATGTTTAATGTATGATATCCATATTATTCTTATGTATTTATAATGTTTTTTTGTAGATTAGTATTTTTGATATCCATTTGTTTTACATGGATTCTGTTATGATGTAATGATGTTTAAGAAACCTATTTTATTCCTTGGGTTATGCTATGATGAATGATTTTTGTTTATGTGGAAAACATATGAATTATTTCATTATGAAAATTTAGGGACCTATCTCTCTCTCAAATTCATTGGGTAAACATTTATATTTAATGATATTGAGAGGGCTAAAATAGGAAATGATAACTTTTCTGTAATAAAGGGCTGGAATGAGGAGTGAGCTCAGTTCAAAAATAGACTTTGTCCACTATGATGGTATTGGAAATAAGCATTGACTAATATAAAATTATTTTATATTATTATTTTTATTCCACAAAATTTCTTTTCTTATGTTATTAATTTTGGGAATTCGTTCATTGAATCCTATAAACTATTATGATTTATCCAAAAACATCACATCATAATCTTTTATATGAAGGATAATATTTTGATAAGTAATGTTCTTATGTGTTATTATTATGATATGATTGATATCCCCATGATTACCCTTACTGAGAATCTAAGCTCACCATTTCTTATATTTCTTTTCCCTAGGTCTTGAAAAAGGTTATTAAGTATGATATGTAAAAAAGGGGTCCAGTTATGAAAGAATATGAATGAGGTATTATAGATGTCTTATGAACCAGTTGTTTATGTTTCCCAGTTTCTAAATACATTATAACAATAAATTATGGTAATGGATTTGTTAAATTTTTTAATGAATATTCAGAAATTTTGAATTAATAAATAGGTATGTAATGTATCGGTAATTATAAATGTATTTTATATTACAGTTAGGGAACAAAATTGGTTAAGAATATGGATTTTAGATATTAAGTTATATTTTCATATTTTTGGATAAAAATACCTTATCATGGTAATAAAATATATTGAAGATTGAGTTTTTTGTTTGGCAAATAGATGATGTAATACAATTTTTTTACTTTTTAAAGGAAAAAGTTTAAGGAAAATATTGAAGATGGATCAATGTTGTCATTGATAAAAGTATCAATAATAATCTACATAGTATTATCCAATTTTATAACTTCATTAATGTAGCTATGTTCCAAAATAATTCATATATTTTAATGTGTAGATAGGTAAAATCATATTATAAGGAAAGAGAAAAAAGAGGAATCCTTACATAATTGGTGAATCAGATATATAAATTTTTTGTAAAGAAGAGTAAAATAATATATGATACAAAAATCATAGCAATTTGAGCCAATTATATTTAATGAAATTTGTAAATAATGAAGGGCACAATGTATCCCTCATCTCATATACAATCAAACTATTGGTTTAGAATATTTTCAAAAAGGAAAATTTATTAGAAAACCCTACAATATATAGAACGGGAGATCATATAGGTTGCTCGATGTTATAAAAATAGATGAAACAATGATGATGAATACCCTAGTATATCCATGAATGATATTATATAAAGTCAAAGATAAGATGTATTTGAATATGACTCTATGTTACAGATCATTGGTAGTTCTCTATACATACCAACCACTCAACATGTTATTGTATTTTCCATGTTTTATGATGAATATGATGAATGTTTTACATCATAAATTCCAATTGAAATTTTGGTATGAATACCTCAATATATTAATTACATAGAGGGTTTTAGAATTTTTTATTTTGACAAATCATTACAAGTTTTTTTGTTTGATACTTATTCAGTTTGAGAGGTTTTATGGATGATATGAAGTAAACTTCAGGTTGTTATTCTTGTCTTTTACTTTTTTTTTATTTCTTGATAGTATAACGATAAATATTTTACTACTTTAAGTTTATGGAGGGTGGAACATATAATATACAATCTGGCTTATACCTAATGGATTTGTATGAAACAAAAGTACAATGATATGGGAGTTTAATAAGTGTCTCATATTCCAATCAAGTGTATTAAATAATATTATATAAAGGTTATAAAAATAACATTTAGCATTAAAGTATAATGTACATAGAAATACCGTATCATTTAATAAATATGAAAATAGAGTAATAATATTTTTTATCAGAGTATAGGTGAACACAAGATTATGTTGTTGTAAAACTGATAAATGATCTACCCAATATTTATTTTGGTAGTCATTGGTTGGCACATTGAAATAAAATTAATCCCTATAATTATATGAGATTGACATGGGATCCCCTAAATAACCAGGGGGAATTGATCTGTAGGGAATGATATGGATGCTCTATAAAGATAAATGTTTGGATTTATAACTCTGTTTTATGAACCTTCACACAAGTGTTATATTTTGGTTAATTAAAAAAGTTGTATAATTATACATTAATATATTTACATGATGAGAAGCTATATATGAATTGAGAAATTGATAGATGTGGAATTTATTTCCAATAATGGAGAATAATGATTCAATTTTCATTCATTAGAGAAGTTATTGGTTTTAAGGATGAAGTGATTGATGATCAATTTAAATGTCCATGAGGATTTTTGCATCCAGTTCATAATTTATCAATAAATTTATGGATCACATGGGCTTAAGAGTAATAATTTGTGATTCAATTTTTCACAACTTGAAGGCCTTGACAAGAAATTTTATTTTTGGACAGATTTTATTTTTATGAATAACTCTACTGATTAATGTTTTTTATAATCATTAGAATTATTTAGAACTGTAAAAAAAAATAAAAATAAAAATATTTATAAAATAATACATTTGAGTGATTATTAGGTGTTATAGGTTGAAATGGTTTCTGGACGATTTCCCAAAACATTCATTAATGTCATGGAGAACATTTAGTTTAAGGCTATGGGAATCTCAAGTAGTTCAGTAATGAAATGGAGACCATTTATTTTATTAATAATGGAATCTCAAGTGTTTCAGTGAAGGAAACATTCTCTAGGGATTTGGAAAAACCATGGTGATTCTATATATTTCTTTTTGAGATCTAGAACAAGTTGTGGTGATGATTCAGTGTGTAATTTATTTATCATTTTAGCTTAGGATTCCTCCAGCGAGAAATGGTACGAAGAAATATTACATAGATGATGGTTTTGTGGCTACGGAAGGCCTTTGAAATTATAGAAAATTCAGATATTTTTAAATGGATAGTATACATAACCACGTCATAGAAAATTGAATTTTTTATTAGATAAATGCCTATATGACATGAAAAATAAAAGTATGGGTGTTTCAGTAGATTGTGTGTAACACCCAAGATTAGATAATAGAAGGTAAGTATTTCATTATAAAAAGCAGGAACATTATGCACATAGACTCATTCAATGGTGTTACTAAAAACGAAATTCTGAAAATTTTTATATTTATTTTTATGAAATAAATAAAAAATTTAATCTAGTTTTTTTAAATTATCTTAGGGTGATTTTTCGAGATTTTTTCATGAATTGTTTTTTATTTAATGAAAAATTAATAATACTAGTTTCACACAAACTGTAAGTTTTATGAAATTACAATGACAACAGAATAAATTAAAATAATATGAAACTATTTTATAGAAAAAAATTTATCACATGTCATATAATTCATATAGAATTTTAATTTCTATCTTATAAATATATTCCAATCATTTTAGAAGTATAAGTAATGCTTTTGATTAAATTAAAATGATTTTTTGATTATCAATTTTAATTAATTATTTTTGGGTTATATTCGTTTTGGATAGGTTTTAATGAAAAATAATTATCATTTAATTTTACCAATTAATTATATTTTAATCGACAATGTACTTTAATTCCTAAAAAATGTATTTTTATACTCAAAACAAACATTTTAAAAAAATGTACTTCATTACATTTTTCATAATTATATTTTTATTAATTTATTTTTAGTATTACAAAATAAATATCATAAAATGTATTCCAAATTTTAAAATCAATAATTAATATTATTTAATATATCCAAAAAATTCTCACATAATAAATAGTTAAAATAGTAAAAAACTATTTCCATGATTCGAGTTTAAATTAGTTTAAAGAGAGTTAAACTAAGAGACAATGGTAAACATTACCCATAAACTAGTAATCTTAATGGTTTAATAGATATAAATATTCTATTATCTTTTTTTTAATTATTATCTATTTGGTTCCACCATTAAATGAAATGGAATTTATATCAGTTAAATATTTTAAGTAATTCCATGTGTTTCCCTCCCCCACATATAAAATGGAACCTTTTCTATTCCCTAACTAAAAAAATTATTCAAAATTTCTCCTCCAATATCTACAAAAAAAATCCTATATTCCATCCCAAAATTGATTATCCTCTTTTCTACTTTAAATCCCATTGTAAGATGAATTAAGGTTAAACAAAATGGGGGTCTCCCAAAGAAAAAGTAATCATCTTTAGAAAATCTATCAATGTTTATTTCTTTTTATACTCTCTATAAATTTGTTTGTTCCATTATAAATAACATATATTATAATATATATATATAAATGTTTTTTATGATTATAGGAAACCATTTTCCACAACTTTTTCAAACTATAGAAAATGGAAACCTTGCTCATGCGTATGTATAACATACCGTCTCAATATAGCGGTGTAATTAATTTGTCATAATAAATTTACATTGATGTATCGAAATAAGGAAATAATAAATATATATTTTATTCATGAAATAATTATTAATCTTGAAATATATAATATCATCTTCATTTATACATTTCAAAATATTAAAAAACTAGAATGTCGCTTATACGTAGCTGTAGACTACTGCATCCAAGAAGTGATGCGATTATTTTTTCAAATAATCCATTCATTGGAATTTCTAAATATTTTTATAATTAATGTACATTGTATTTATATAATGAATAAAATTTTTGAGATGGTGAAATAATGATCAATATTCAAGGACTATAACTTCCTCATCAAAACATACAGGAAAATGTTGTGGTTGACATCTAAAATGATGATGATAATAAACAATTTCTATAGAAAAAGTTATAAGATGTTATATAAAAATAGTGAATAATATTATATTTATGAATATTAGTATGGTTTATAATAATAATAATAATAATAAATTCAAATTTATTATATAGGTGGTCGGAATCGCTTCTAAATCATGTCCTAAATGTGGTAAGGGTTTATTTAACAATATCATCCTTATTCAAGATTGTTTTTGTTAAATAATCCATTTTTTGGAATAATTTGATATTTCTATATTAAAACACATAAATTTTGTAATATTATAGAAATTTTATGAAATTAAAAGTTTCCATTCATTTTCTTCTCTCTTGGTACTCAAAATTATGAAAGTATGTATTTAAAGAAAACTGACTTTGTTTTTTCAACTTAGTTGATGATCTTTTATTAAATGTACATATAATTTTTAAATTATTTTAAAGAATAATTTTTCTATTCTCTAATGATTGGTTAACATAATTTTTTCTCATATTGTAAATTTAAACAATGGTTTGAATGGAATCTTATTATCATATTCTAAATATTGAACTTTTTTATTGAAGGAGTGAGTGAAATATTTATTTTAATTCATACCGCATGAATGGATTTTTATATCATCATGTTTATTCATTTACTTGAATCATTATGTATAATTTTCATGGTTTATTTAAAATCATTGTTTCCGTAATATTATGATAAATTTTATATTAAAAGTAAGTGATTTCAAATGGAAAATGATATTTTTCCTCATGAAAATATCTCAATATATTTTTAATGTATTTTCATATATGTTAACATCCTTTGATGATTCTTATATTTTAATAAGTATATAATTTAATGATACCATCGACCATATTATTATGAACATATTAGTATCATGTTTTTTGATTTATTGGTTGTGAAAATATTAACATTTTTTGCTATTTTTTTCAACACAAATGTTTATATAGATTATGCAATGATTTTTTTCATTTATTTCATATGATGACTAGATTGGAATTATCATGTAATGAGAATGGAAATTAATACCCCCTCTATGTGTTGGTATATCACATAAGATAAACTATTATGTGTTAATTGAATTCCCTATAAATTTATGTTTGATGTCATGATGCAAGGCCTATATAGTATGATTATGAAGTCCAAAATTATGCATTCTATAGTTATGAAAAGAGTCATTGATATCATTGTGAGTATATAAGTTTATATAGTATACTTGTATTATATACCCTATTTTTTATTTTAGTTTAATGGAAAAATTACTATTGTTTATCTCTTCTATATTATTGAAGTTTTATTTAGCTTTTGATAGATTTTATTTTATACATTACATTAATCAGTATATCAGTCCACCTTTAATTATGCTTTAATTTCTCAGGTTTCCAAAAAGGAATTTGTGAATTAATTCATGAATATACATGAATATATTATAAATATATCTCTATAATACTATGTTGTAATTAATATTTCTAGATGTGATATAAAAATAATTTATGCATCTTAGTCTCACATGACTGCTAAATGTTTAATCCTCGAGAATGTGATCCCTGGTATAATATGAAAATGTATTAAAATAACCACATACCCTTGGTTACTTCAGGTAGGGTGTTACACCATGGTCGGAGGGATGAAATACATATAGGATAAATGGATTCCAAAATAGTTTACCGAATATGACCATGCCATATCTCTTTGAATTTTTGACTTGGGATTTTATCAATGAATAACTAGGAATCCCTCTACATTTTTAATTCTATTCATGATAAAAACATGTAATAATATTTATAGAAAGATACTAGAGGACCACTATACCATAGTTCCCATAGAGATGAAATTTTATTATTTTGTATCTAATTAGAATTTTGGGAAATGGTATAACATTAGATGTAATAATGGTTGAATCTATAATGAAGGGAATACTCTCTAAAAATGGGATTTTTTATAATGGGGTTTTTTCGGTTTTTAATTGCTAAAAGTTATATGTTATTTTTCATTTTGGGTGCTTCTAAAACCATTTGGATTTTTGGGTACAATTTTAAAGTACCAGTACTGAATCATATGGTATTGAATTGATAATATAATATTTGGATATTATATTTTAATGTATGGAAGTTTGAAGATGGATGATATTTCAATTTAAAATCTCTATGAATCATGGTTTTATATAGATATTCTATGAACAATTGATGAAATGTAGAAGAATTAGTTATATAGAAGATACAAAGTTCTCAATGAATAGAAATGAGTTATCTATAAGGATATTAAATATAATGACATGAAAATAAACAATAAAAATCATATGTTTTAAGTTATGAATTGTTTTTCATAAATTTAATGATTTTAATAGATCAGAGTTTTATAGAATTTTTCTGTCACCCTAATATAAATAAATTTTAAATAAAAATTTGGATACCTTATATTAGTATCCATTTTCTAAAAATAAATAATGAAATAACAAGTTTTATTTTCAATAACATATCTTCTAAATTTTCAACGTGACCTAATCATTTACCCAGATTATCCTTAAAACCATATTAAAAAGCATTTTAAAACCCCGGATGGGATAAAAAAGATCATTAAGGGAAATAAAAAATAATGTAACAAATCCATTAGTCGATGAATAGAAATAAAAAGTTTCCTTTTCAAAATTAACATTGGGTTGAAAATAAACATTTAATTACCCAATAAGTCAACTTTAATCCCCAAATCCTTTCCCAAAACATTTAATATGAAATTTTTGAGGAAAAAATAAAACAAAAAAATACTTCGTTTCAATCATGAAAAACTCATGATTTTTTTTTTCTAATTTATAATTTTCACTCATAATATGTTTAAAATACATTCCTTTATATATAATGACATAATATAAACTTTTAAAATCATATAATTTAAATGAAAAGCATAAAAAAGATAAATTAATCATATAGGTAACATAGAACATCATTTTATATCACTCTTATATATATAATAACCTAAACCATAAACTTCCATCATGATCATAACCAAATTCATTGGAGGGGTATAACAGACCCATCCATCCTTAATATATAAGAAAAAAATCATCATTTGTTTATAATAGAACCACCCATCATTGTTTTATAACAGAACCACCAATTCTTGGTTTATAACAAAATCACTTATACATGGTTTATATTGGAACCTATTTTTTTCATAAATAATTATTGAGAACCATAACATAATCATTACACATAAAAACTTTCATATATATAAAAATATTCCTTGCACCCCTAAGAAAATAATTCTAGAAAAATTAAATTATAGTCAATTTAAAACACTTTTTGAAAACACCTAGAACATATGGAATAATTGTTTTTATATAAAGAATAATTGAATTATTTTTATTTAATCCAAATATAAAATAATTTCTTCTGAGGTGGTAAAATCCATTAATGTTTAATATGCTAAAATAGATATTTAAATATTTCTTTTGAATTGAAATTCAAAATATTTTACTAAAATATTAATGTTTTATAACATTTTAACAAATGTGATAAGTGATATACATTTTCCATTAATAATAATTAATTTCAATATAATTACAATGATAAAATTTACTTCATGAAGATAGACAGGGAAAAAATTATTTAGAAAATATATCATGGAAACTTTTAAAGTAAGGTATTAAAATTATATTATCCCTTACGTTAAGTCCAACTCATCACATTCATTATTTTTTTTATCGGAATAATAATTTTTTTAATTATTTATTTTCTTTAGAACATTTTTCATCTTTATCATTTCGTTTATTATAACTATTACCATGTTATAAATAATATTTTTATAAGTTAATTTCATTTTATATTGTTTTTTGATATTTCGATTATATGTCCAAAATGACTATGGTAAGATGAATATGGTCAAACTAGTTATTATTATATAACCTCTAGAATAAAAATGATAATAAAATCTTCTTTTTTATGTATAACATAAACATTTAAAACTACCCATGAAAAAATTTAATGTAAAATGAACTATGTTACAATCATGGAGGCGCTAGGTTATATGTATGCTTAGTAATATTTTCATTTTTCAATAATCATGATAAAAATAATGAAAATGTTATACCATCTTTCCAAAATTATTATTATTTTATAAATATAATATTCTTTATTTTATTACACTTTTATATTGTTGTAATGTGATGTGGTTATGAAAAAAATAACATCACATTATTGAGGCGTTAATCCACTTGTATGCAGGAATGAAATTATTGTTTTTTGATCGATAAAATGTTAAATAATTTATGTGAATGATTATATTTATAGAATGATTAATATTTGATTTTTTCATATTTTTATTTATATCCATCCTTATAACTATACATGAGTTATGGTTATGGAGAATGAATTACATTGGTTTGTAAGGTGGTAGACTTCAGTACCCAAAGAAAATGATTTGATTTCCCATTTTATTGAAGAATGAGATGAATATAGATTATTAATGCAATAACCTAGCATATATTCTACACACTATTTTACTCATCTAATTGGTCACATGACCGCAACTGTGCCTCCCCATAAGCCAGAGGATGTCAAATACTAGCAAGGATCTAATATCGATCCTGGGAGATTATTCCCTCTTTTTTAATTATTTGAATAATACACTAGAGGAAATAAATAAAAAATATCAGAATAACATATAACAAGTATCCAAATATTTCCATGTTCATAAGATGACCATAACTGAATATACAAATATCAAGATAGAACATTAATTTTTTCACGCTGATGTACATGTGATGTATCAAATGAAACTCAAAAGTAAAGGCACTTACAACTTCAAAGTGGATCCCAAACCACATCTAATTCCCACATTCATGCTCCATCCCAACTCAATGATCTAACACAATGCGTTTTCCATTAGCCAATCATGCAACAATGTAGTCTATTATGATATTAATTATGTAGCCCAATTGGGGTGTGAGTAAAACTCAATAGGTCATCACCAACAGCGTCAAAAACAATATCCATTCAATAACTGTCTATGATGTTGTATAAAGAATGTAGTTAAATAAATAAGCAAACAATTATCACATTATCAATTTTTACCCTTTATTTAACCACATAAACCCATGGATTCTTAACAACACTCGAACCTCAATATCTTCTGCAGCCTGTGCCGGAGTCTAAAACATTTCACAATATCAATTCAGAATTCATTAAGAAATTGGGCTTTCATTATCCATTTCAATTAAATTTACAACTTGTATAATTGGATCCATAGTAAAATTATAACTATTTTGGTCTAGGTCATCAAGTCTAGGAACCAGTGGGCTTTGGAAATATAGACAGTGTCCCATATATATTTATCACTACATGCTTCAGAACCAATACATCATGTACCACTCATGTAGGATTTAGAAATACTAGACCATGTCCCATACACATTTATCACCCAATTGTCACTTGGTCTTCTAAATCAGCAGACCATGTCCTGAACATATGGTATTTAGAAACATAAGACCATATTCCACGTACTTTTATCACAAACTTTATTTCTACCAACTTCAAAATTAGCAGACCATGTCACACACACAATTATCACATCAATCATGGTTAATCAATATAAACATACTTTTCACATTCACAATCATACATAGAATTAATTAATTAAAAATGTTATTTATTTATTTCAATAAATTATAACCACAACACATTCCATTACTGAATCCTATAATTATTTAATTATTTCACAATCTAACTATCCATTAATTAATTCAAAAATTAATTATCCAATGGGTAATCTAAGTATCCCATAATTTATTCGTTGATTAATTATTCAATCAATGATTATATCAACACAAAAATCTACATTAATTAATTCAACAATTAATATGTAAATCAACAATTCAAATATCCCATAATTAATTTCACTATAAATTATTTATTTCAAAATCCCAATGCCCCGTAAATAATTCAATAATTAATTATTCACCTCTCTTACATTAATTAATTCATAAATTAATTAATCACTACCCTTTCCTTAATTAATTTAGAAATTAATTAATAACATAAATCTCACTAATTAATTCTACAAATAATCAGTCACGTTGGTTTCATTAATTAAATCAACAATTAAATAATCTTGTCAGTCTTTTAGATTAATTAGACAATCAATTAATCACAACAATTAATCTAGTTTATTAAAAAATTTACAAATAAAACCAATTAATATATTTAATTCAACCATTAACTAATCACATCAATAACCATAATTAATTTTATAATTAATTAATAACATCAAATACATTAATTTATTCAAAAATAAATTAATGGATTCAATTAAAATAGTCAATCCATCAATGAACTGATCACACCAATTTATTAAAAATTCAATAATTAGTTTATAACATACTTCCACTTAATTAATTCCCCCATTAATTAATTATACATATACTATTAATTAAATCATCAAATAACCAATCAATGCCCACATCTGAAAACCACATTTTTAATTTAATAATTATTTAAAAAAAATCAATCCAATAAATATTTAAAAAAATTATAAATTAATTTTCTTGTCAATTAAAAAAATTAATTTTAACCAGGTAAGCTTAGCCAGAGGTAAACCTCTGACCATTTATTAATGAAAAGAAAAAGTACAGAAAGCAAGAAAATCACAACAACTCATACAGCTACAGATCATAGAAATCATCCCCATCACCATATTCCTGATGAAAAGTTTCATCCGTAGTCGCCGATTCCCACTCCAAGCTTTCATAATGACTCGGAATCTTTTCATACATCCTTCTCAGATTCAGATTCTCCAACGAGAGTAACGCCATCGGAGATTGCATTCCCTTTCTCACACCATTGACGGCTCTCGAAGAATTCACCCTCCCGGAGGAGGATCTGGTAAAACTAGGTTCGGTAGATGTGTTTTTTTGCAAAAAAACAAATACGGACAACATCCGCAGTCGCGGGCTCCAAAAATTCATCACCTCGGAACTCCAAGAAACAACACCTTCACTGTCGTCGTCGCATCCTCCCCACAAGAGAGAACAAACCGCACGGGCACACATTTCGTCGCCTCCGTCCGAAACATCCACGAAGACTACACTCAATCCTCCGAATGCCCAGATCTGGGAACGAGGCATCGTTCTTGAACCGCCGAGGCAAGGGCTCAGGCACTGAATCAACACTGTGCCGCCAGACAAACACCAGTGCGCGCAAGGCGAGCCAAACAGAGCCTTCGCAGCAAAAAGATCGCCGCCACGAATCGCCGAGCAATGGAAGAGGAGCAGAGCCGTTCCGGGATGGAGAAGGAGGCGCGAGAGAAACCCTAGCGGTGATCCTCCTCTTACGGCAAGTGTCGCGACGCGGCATTGCATCAACCGAACTTCCAGAACAAATTCAACAAACAGAAATAAAAAAAACCCAAATCATCAAAACCACCTTCAAAAACCCAAACCATAAAAGATCTCCCCCCTTCGGACCACCCAAATCTGCCGCCGAACACGCCGGAAAGGAGCTGCCAGAGCCTATGCTGGGTCGCGCCGCTGCTGAAGTGAGATCCCGAAGTCGACGCCGATCCGCATCAAAGCGATGTGAAACCATCTCCGATCTACGCCTTGGAGTGCACCGCCGAGCCGAGATCTCAAAACCGGACGCCACCGGAGCACCGCTGAGGCATGCTGACATCGCACCAAGAGCCAGCAGTTGATGCCAAGACCGCCGGGTCAGCTCGGAGGAGGGGAGGAGAGATCTTCCGAGAGGAAACCCTAGCTGCGCGAGGGGAGAAGGAAGCCGCCGCTCAGAGACTTTTTTTCTACCTCTTCATCTCAATCAAATTAATTTTACTTCACCCTCAATATAATACCTATTTATTAAATCACCAATTAATTAATCACATAAAATATATTTATTAATCCAACAATTAATTAATCACATTCAATCCACTTCAGTTAATTAACCAATTAATTATTCACAGTAATTGCATTAAATAATTCATAAATAATTAATAACATTCAACCCAATCTTAAATTTTAAAATTAAATAGACACATTACCTTAATTAATTATTTCACCTATTAAGTAATCTCATTAATACCATTACTTAATTAAAAAATCAAATAATCACATCACTTTCAATAATTAATTCATCAATTAATTAATCATAATCACAATTTCAGTATCTCATAATTAATCTAACATTAATTATCTCATCTCATGATATCAATAACTCCGAATTAATCTTCCATTAATTGTATCAAATGAATTATCTTGATATTTCATAATTAATTATTTAATTAGTAATCTCAAACCAATTATCTCGACATCTTGTAGTTAATCCCCCAGTTAATTATCTAAATAAAAAATCCCTAAAATCTTAATTAATCATCTGATTAAAAATATAAATGGAAAACCCGAAAATTTATTAATTAAATCCAAATTAAATATCCAAATATATATCCCCTTAATATCTTGATTAAATCCCCAATTGTTCATTTATTTTAACAATAATTCAATTAATCAACTAACCACATTAGTTAACCAAAATTATGAATTCAAATTGCTGAATAACACTAAAAATTGTATAATTTCATACACTCAATAGAAATATTGACTATATAAATTGAATATTAGACAACCTACCTCTATTCATTGAATAATAATTTAAAAATGAAAATCACCAAAAATTGAGCAGCACAACGATGTAGTTCTATATCCGAATAAAAAAACAATAAATCAAGATTACATAAAATTGATATCTGGAACATCTATATCGAGATCTATAATCATAGATATCGATATTAATAAATAGTTATAGATCTATCCAAAATAGTTGATTAAAGTTTTGAACCAAATGGATGGAAGAGGGAAGAACATGTAAAGAACTAAGAGAGGGTTCACTTACTGGGAGAGGAAAGAACATTATATCCAGAAATCAATTCATGAAGAACTTTGGTCAAGAGGGATTGGAATTCATCTTGAGAGCTCCAAAAAAATGAATGACCTTTTATGGTTGAATAGTGGTTAAAGTGGGTGATTTATGGTTGTTTTGGTGAATTTAAAACTATTTTCAGGGATATTAAAAATATGACACGAAATTTCTCATTTTAGGGAGCATGGTTTGACAAACCATGCGCCAATAATTTGAACCCCCACAATCTAGGTTTTCATGGTTTATTTTCCAATGGATCATGTTTTTCTATAAATGTGCACCAACTTTGCACAACATTATTTCCTTTAATTTTTCCCTATATTATCTAAAACAAACACCAAGGTAAAATTCAATAAAAAAGTATTCAACATGAGGAAAAAAAGTACCTATTATGTCTCCTGAGATAATGTTTAAAAGGGTTAGGATCTTATAATCCCCCACGATTTTAAAATCTTGTCCTCAAGCTACATTCTCAAGTATCTCATAGATTCCAAGTCAAAAAGATTGGGCCACCAATCCCTCACATCCATTTCTCTCTCCCATGTTTCTTCTTAGACACATTCATGTTGCCACAATACTTAATCTAACTACACAATCCTTCCCTATAACACCTTATCACTGTAATCCAATATAATTATCTTAACCTCCTTAAATGATGCATCAATCTCAAGAAAAATTTCCCCAATATATCTGACATGTTCCCAAACTCACTATTCTGCACTACTACAATAAACAATCTAATATTTTCACTTACCCTTTCCATTAATAACGTTGAAAGATATATCATTTTCATCACTTAAAAAGATCACTCAGTCTTCCATTGAGGTACAAAAATTTGAAACTTATAGGTTACTCATTGTAAATTTGGTGCCATCACTACCAACCCATGGTCTTGCTCCAGACAAAAATTTATGACACATCTCTCCCAACCTTTGGAGCTATGTAAATACTTCTTTGTCAAGAAACTCACCCACCGTAGTATTTATTGACCTATGATCCTTCATGAGAAAATTATTCCTATAATTCTTATAGATTACCTCACACCATCATGGTCCATGTATATTCATCTTCTATATAACAACATACAAGGGGCCCCATATCCAACTAAAACTTATATAGGTTTCTAGGAAAAATGATAAAGCATTCTCAGTGTACTTGGGATGATGTGATGGTTGGGGACATGATCACAACTAATTAAAAGTGCACTTAGAACTCAATGATTAACACCACCCAAGATAATCCATCATCAATGTTACTTTCCTCTATGTAAGCACCTTAATCTCTAAAAAGTCTTAGGATACCCTTATAACCATCATATCACCAAACCGATCCCAAACAAGATGGTTCTCGCACAACCCACGACCAAGTTCTCAAACAAGGTCATTCTCACTACCCAAACCACCAACATCAAGATACAAATAAAAAATGATTCTCAACTCAAAAAATTAACACAACCAATAATAGGGATTTATATAAAACCATAATAATTCTTCACCCTCTTTTCCATCCACAAAGTCATAGCCGAGTAACTATATATACCCTTAAACATCCCACAACTAGGTCATCGTTAACAAGGGAAACGTCATTTTATTATCAAATTATCTCATTTATAAACCTATTTATTCAAATTTTTATTCATTTTACCATTCCCAACTACATATTGTGCACTATTATCAATTTAATTTCAAAAGAAAATAAAAAGGTTCAATATTAATAACATGCCCATAACCCGTTTTCGAGTGAGCCTAAAATGATGCATGTCACAAAATAACCTATTGTACCTAGAATGATGAATTAAAACATAACTCTCATTCCTTACTATTCCATGAGTCAAATATCAAAAAATAATTGAAATAATGATCACATCACACCACAATTGCATCACCCAAGGTGAAATAATATTCAATTGTAACAACAACCCATAATAACTACAATCCCACCTTAGGTATTAGGGTTCTCCCTTTTACATGGGTTATCTAATCCAAAGAATGATCCCACGTTCAAGCCTTGAATCTTCCAAGTAGCCTTTATATATTTCCCAAGAAGTTAGATGAAAGAATAAAAATAATGAAAACTCGATCTCACATACTAATTATTAACGTCATTGTCTGGGTACCAAACACTGATGCCCTAAGCAAGTCGATCACATGACCTCAAGCATGCCACCCCATATGCTAGAGGTCATAGACTAAAGGAGAGGGTATAAGATCAATAATGTAGATACTATATCTTTATTTATTTATTATATTAATTCACCAGTGGATATTAATAAACAAAACTGGCATAACATATAAACAGAATCAGAACACTACCAAGATCACAAGGCAAACATAACTAGAGATACAACATCAAAACTGAACATTAAATATTTCACGCTAATGTATGTGTCAGGTGTCATAGGAAACTTAAAAGTAAATACATTGAACACTAACATGCAGGTCTTGAACCACATCTGGTTACCTCATCTATGCTTTATCCTAACTATACCATCTATCACTATGTATTTTCCCTTAAACTATCATGTAACAATATAGTCTATTATATTACGGATAAACATGCCTAGGTGTAGAGTGAATACAACTTAGTAGGACACCACCAACAAATTCTATAACAATAACCAGTCAATAATAGTTTATGTAGTTGTATAGAGAAATAAGTATAATGCATGAGTAAATAGTTATCACACTATCAATTATTATTTTTTAACCACATAATCCCCAAGGTTCTTGAGGAAACCCCAACCTCAATACCTACTTTGGCTCGTGTTGGAGCCCAAACCATTTCACATTATCAATTATAAAATCATCATGAAAATAGTCATTCATTATCCATTTTAATTCAATTTATAATATAGCTAATTGAAACCATAGTCTAATGAAAACTATTTGGGTATAGTTAATCAAGAAAAGTACCCCATGTGATTTGAAAAAAGAAGACTATGTCCCACATAGATTTATCACTAAGTGCTTTGGAACCAACTAAACACGTCTCACTCACAAGGTCCATGTAAATATTTGACCATGTCCAACACACATTTATCAGAAATTATCACTATGGGATTTAGAATCAACATTCAATGCCTCAATCACATGGGATTTGGAAATAGATTACCATGTCCCACACATGTTTATTAGACAATTTATTACTATGGGATTTTGAAATAGCATACCACGTCCCACCCACAATTATCATATAAATCATGGATAATCAATATTAGCCTTATAATCATATTCACAATCAACCATCCAATTAATTAATTCTACAATTAATCTACTTATTTCATGAAATTGTATTCACAACACTTTCCGTTAATTAATTCTATAATTAACTGATCAACTCACAATATATTTATCTCAAAATTAATTCATCAATGAATTATTCATTTGGCAACCTCAGTATCCCATTATTAATTCACTGATTAAATATTCAATCAATTAGTATATAAAAAACTAATCTAAAATAATTAATTGAATAATATATTAGTCATTTCATAATCTCGATATCCCATAACTAATTCTACAATTAATTATTTAACTAACAATCCAAATATACCATAATTAATTCAACAATTAGTTATTCACCTCTATTTTATTGATAAATTATACAATTAATTAATCAAATCACTTTCACTAATTAATTCATCAATTAATTAAACAAATCACACTCATTAATTAATTTAATATTTAATTAGCAACTCTAGTCTCATTAATTAATTGAAAAATTAATTAATCCCACCAATATCCTTAATTAATTCAATAATTAATTAATCACATCAATTTCACTAGTTATTTCAACAATTATCTAATCACATCATTTACTCTAATAAATTCATTAATTAACATATCACATCAATAACATTAATTATTTAAAAAATTAATTAATCACATCAAATACATTAATTAATTCAAAAATTAATTAATCATTTAAATTCTTATAGTCAATCAACAAATTAACTAATCACACCAATTTCATTATTAATTCAACAAATTAATTTATCCCATAAAGCCCCAAAATTAATTCCCCAATAAATTAAGTATGTCAATCCTATCAATTAAGTCGTCAAATAATTAATCAATGTCCAAAACTCAAAATGAATTAATTAATTTAACCATTAATTATCCATTTCTATTAGTTTAATATCTCAACAATCCCCATTAATTAAATTTTCAAAAAATTAATCCAATTTATTCAATAGAAATATCAAAAAAATAACTATTAATTAATTTACCAATTAATTAATCATGTAATATCCATTAATTAATCCCAAAATTCATTATTCATATTCAATCTCCTTCAATTAATTCACCAGTTAATTGTTAATGTAAATTGTATTAATTAATTCACAATTAATTAATCACATTCAATCCATTATTTAATTTAAAAAATTTATAACAAAATTACCGCCATTAATTAGTTAATAAATCAAATAATCTTATCAAACCCATTATTTAATTCAACAATTAAATAATCACATTACTTCCGTTAATTAATTCATCAAATAATTAATAATACTCATAGTTGCAGTATCTCATAATTAATATACGATTCATTATCACATATCATAAAATAAGTACCTCATAATTAATAAAACATTAATTATCTTAGATAATATATCTTTATATATCATAATTAATTCATCGAATAATTCTCTCAAACTGATTCTCTCAATATCTCATAATTAATCCCTGATTAATAATCCTAATCACAAATCCCAAAATCTCAAAACTTATCCTCTAATTAATTATCAAAATGAATATACCATAAATCTAATAATTATTTCCCCAATTAATTATATAAATATACAACCCCTTAATCTCATGATTAATACCCCAATTAATCATTTATTTCAACAATAAGTCAATTAATCTATTTGGAACATTAATGAACCAAATTTAGGAAATCAAATTTCTAAAGAATGATAGAAATTCAAAAATTGCATACACTTTTTCAAAATTAAGATTATTGTAATTTAAAATTATAACACCTAACAAAACTCTTCAAGAAAATCTCTCCCAAGGCAAAATCACCCAAAATTGAGTGGCATAATGACAAAGATCTGTTTCCGAATATGAAAACCCCAAATCAAGATGAATGAAAATAAAGATCTAGGAAATCTAGATCTAGATATTGTATCATAGATCTATATACAAATAAATATGTCTATATCTACCCAAAATAGAAGATTACATCACAAAAATAAAGACGGAAGGAATGGGGGAGAATAGGAGAAGAATTAGGTGAGGATTCACTTACCAAGATAAAAGGAGACCATTGATATGAAATTCAATTCACATAAAATGGTGGTCAGGAGGGCTTGGAATTCATATGAAGATATCTAAAAATGTGAATGAGCTCATTGGGATGAATGGGGGTTGAAATGGGTTTATTATAGGGGTTTCCGTGGATTTAAAACTTTTTTTAGTACATTATAAATATCATGCATGGTTTCGTAGGATGGGGCACACAGGTTTCTCGAACCATGTTCCAACCATGCACCTATTATATTAGGGGTGAACAATTTAACCTTTTAGGTTTCATGATTTAACAAACTATGTTCCAGTCATGTGAACCACAACTATCCAGGTTTGTACAATTTCTTGGGATAGGGAAAACAGTTTTCTCTAACCGTGGGCCAACCATGCACATCCCTCTTCCTTTTATTTTTTAAAATTCACCCAAAAACACCACAAGGTAAAACCCAATAAAAAAGTATTCAACATTAGGAACAAGAGTACCAATAAAATCACATAATATATCTTATGAATTGGTTTAGATCTTACAATTATGTCGTCATCATATATATATATATTGTTAATAATGATTTTATTAAATCAACAAGGATGAATAAATTTTTAATGAGGTGGAAGAAGTATAAAACTTATATTTATTCAAAATATAAACATCTACTTCATCAAATATAATTTTATTTACATTTTAGTTCTTATATGAATGATATTTTTCCAAAAAAATACTTCTATAATAAGGTTATATATTTTATGAGATTAATTTGGTTGGGTTGGTATAATCTAAATGGTTCTTCAAGTGTCTAAGGAATATAATATTGGGTGACCTTTTTCTAATGAGGGGAGGGGTTCTTTGAATTTATAAATATATAAAATAATATAAATTGTTTTTCCTTTTCAAATATCTCCAAATTAATATTTTATAAAATAATATGATTATAGGGAAAAATATTCAAATTCAATAAAAATTTGAAATAATTCACATTGTTAATGAATGATTTCCCTATATAGAGTGAATGGTTTGAAAAACCAAGCGCCAGTCAAGCGAACCCCCACTATTCAGATTTGTAAGATTTCATCGCCTATCATTCAACGTTTAGTCTAACCATGTTCAAACCATGAAAACCCACATTACTTAAATTTATCTCAAAATCTACAGAAACACACCCCAAGGTAAAATACAATCAATAAGTATTCAACATTTGGCAAAAGAGTACCTATAAACTCTCCTGAGAAAACTTAGGAAAGGGTTTGGAACTTATAATCACCACACTATATAATAGACCATACTCGATATTCAATCTAAATCATCATTATGATTATGAGTCAATTGGTTTGGGTCACTGATTCCTCACATCTATTTATCTCTCCTGAGTTTCTTCTAATACACATCCATTCTCCAAAAACATTTGAACTAATAGTACAATCCTTACCAGAAACACCTTCCAACAGTGATCCAACACATGTATCAGATCCCCCTCAATGTTTTTATCAGCCTCATGATAAATTAAGCAATATAACCAACACATTTTCAAACTCTCTATTCCAAACAGCTGTAAGAAATATTATAATATGATCACTTAGCCATTCCCTCAAAAACATCAGGGAAAGGATGTAGATCCACCACCTTTAAGTATCACATTTACTTACCCTAAGAAACATAAACATGAAACTTGCAGATTCATCATTGAATTTTTGATAACATCATAACTTTCTCTACACACCTACTTCTGACGCACTTCTCTCCACCATTATAGTTCTATAAACACTGATTTTTCAAGGAACTCATCCACCATAGTATTCATCATCCTCCTGTTTTTCTTGACTACCTTATTCACAAACGTTCGATTTCTTACCTCACACTATATAGCTCCAAATATATATAGATTCTCAAGAACAACCTCCAAGGGGCCCCATATTCAACTAAAAAACTTTTTGGTAGCTAGGTGTAAAGACAAATCATTCTCAGTGCACTCGAGATGATGTCAAGGTAGGGGAAATGATCACAACTTACTGAAATAAAACTAATAATTCTCTAATGAAAACCACCCCAAATACTCTATCACCAATGTTATCTACCTCTATGAAAACATGTTCATCTATTGAAATTATCAGAACTCTATTCCCCCATCATCTCACCATACAAATCCAAAAATAAGTTGGTTCTCGCACAACATAAAACCATGTTCTCACACTAGGGAATAATCACTTCCCAAACCACTCATATCAATAGAAAAATAAATAAATCAAAGTATTCTCATTTTAAAACATTAAAACAGTTACCAAAAGGAATTTACAAAAAACCAAAACCAGTCTTTCCCCCTTTTTTCTTCGACCTGGTCAAAGGTGAGAAACTCTCTATACCATTAAACATCCTGCACCCAGGTCATGGTTAACATGGTTCAAATAATTATAATTATTTAAGTTTCTCATTTAGACAGCCATTTAATCAAATTCATTATAATTTTACCATTCTCAACTTCATATAGTGAAATTTTTTTAAATTAAATTTAAAACTAATAAAAATAGTTTATGTTTAATAACATACCCATAACCCATTTTCCATGAGTACCATAAATGATGCTTATCACAAAATAACTCGAAGTGCTTTACATGATGCATGAAAAATAAACTCTCCTGACTTACCAGGACAAGATTCAAATCTCAATAGATATTTGAAATAGTAATCCCATCACACCACAAGTGTATCACTCAAGATGAAATAATATTAAACTGTAACAACAAACAATAATAACAACAATCCCACCTTGTGTACTTATTTTCTCCCTCATTCATTGGTAAGAGACTCCCATACATGACTCGGGTCCAAGCCTCTAATCATACTTATATACTATCTATATTTACCAAAAAGTAATATAAGATAAAAGAAAATCAAACTGAAGCTCTAATACCACTTTGTAACATCCAGGCTCGAGTGCCACACATCGATGCCCTGAGCCGATCATTCACATGACCTCAAGTGCAACTCCTAAAATTCAATAGGCTACTGAATAGTATAGAGGGTCTAATATAGATCATAGAGAGACTATACCTTTTTTATTTAATATTGTAATTCACCAGTGTAAATAAATAAACAAAAGTCAAATAACATAAAACCGAAAATGGAACAATACTAAGATCACAAGATGATAAAAAATAGAGATACAATATCAAAACTAAAAAATATATATGTCATAGTAATGTATGTGATAGGTTTCAAAGGAATCTAAAATGTAAAGATAATAAAATCTCTAATGTGGGTCCTGAACCACTTGTGGTTCTCTCATCCTTTATTTATCCCAACTCTTTAATCTAACATAGGTCCATTTACCTTAACTTGGACTGCATCATTGTAGTCTATTCAGGTACCGATCAGGCATACCATGAATTGTGTGAGTACAATTCAGTAGGCCTCCACCAACGGTGTCTAGAACAATATCTAGTCAATAAAACTATATATAGGTGTATAAATAAAAAATTACAATACATTAGTAAATCTTCAATACATTATCAATTATTATTCTTCATTTAACCACATAACACCCCATGTGTTCCCGAGGACACCAAAACCTCAATACCTTCTTCATCCCATGTTAGTGCCTGAACCATTTTACATTATCAATTCCCAGTTCTTTAATAAAATTGGATTTCATTATCCATTTCAATTCTATATATAATTTACCTAATTGAAACCATATTCTAATGAAAAATATTTGGGTCTAGGTTGTCAAGCCTTGGACACTATGGGATTTTGAATTATCATATTGTGTCCTAGACATATTTATCATAATGGGCTTTAAAACAATCTTAATATGCCCTACTCACATGGGAATTGGAAACACTAGACCATATACCACACACATTTATCAAACAATTATCACTACAGGCTTTGAAATCTGCGTTCCATATCACACTCACATGGTCTTTGGAAATAGGAGACCATGTGACACAATTGTATATCATATAAATTATATTTACTGGCTTCACAAATAACAAACCATGTCGCACACCCAGTTTTCACACCAATAAATGTTAATCAATATTATCCTTCATATCAAATTCAAAATCAAACATCCAAATAATTAATTAAAAAATAAATAAATTAATTGTAATTAATTTATATCACAACAATTTCCATTAATTAATCCACAATTTAATTAATCAATTTACAATATCTCTATCACATAATTAATTCAACAATAAATTATTCAATTTCAAATCATTGTATCCTATAATTAATCCATGTATTAATTATTCAATCAGGGATTATATAAAGAAAACAATATAATTTAATTAATTCAATAATTAATTAGTAAATCAACTGTCCAAATATATAATAAATAATTCGACAATTAATTATTTAACTCACAATCCAAATCCCACATTATTTATTCAATGATTAATTATTTATATATGTTTCATTAATTAATTCTACAGTTAATTAATAACATCTCTATAACTAATTAGTTATTCAATTAATTAAATAAATCACTCTCATTAATTAATTCTACAATTAATTATTCATTCCAGCCTCATTAATTAATTCAACCGTTAATTAATCTCATCAATATCCTTAACTGATTGAACAATTAATTAATCACATCAATTATTCTAGTTAATTCAAAACATAAATAATAACATCAATTAGGGTAGTTAATTAAACAATTAACATATCACAATAATTAAAATAATTTAATCAACAATTAATTAATCATAGTAAATACATTAATTAATTAAATAATTAACTAATTACATCACTTGTAAATGTAAGTAAATCAATTAAATAATAACATCAATCTCATTATTAATTAAAAAATTATTTTATCACATAAACCCACTTAATTAATTCTTGAATTAATTAAATACATCTATTCTATAAATTAGATCATCAAAAAATTAATTGATGCACCCAACTGGAAATCCCATAATTAATTTAACTTTTAATTATCCAATTCTATCAATTAAATATCTCAATAGTCAAAGTTAATTAATTAAATTCACTTAATTTCACAGTGACAACAATCTATGTTAATTAATTTACCAATTAATTAATCACGTCAAATTCATTAATTATACCATTATTTATTAGTCGTATTCAATCCCCTTTAATTAATTCACCAATTAATTGTTCATTTCAATTGCATTGATTAATTCACAATTAATTAATCACATTGAATCCCTTATTTAATTTAACTATTTAATAATTAAATTACCTCTATTGATTAGTTCATCAATTAATTAATCGTATAAATCCATTTAATTAATTGAAATATTAAATAATCACATATTTATGTTAATTAATTCATCAATTAATTAATCATTCTCAGAATTTCTATATCTCATAATTAATATATAATTCATTATCACATATCATAACATAAGTATCTCATAGTTAATATATCATTAATTAGGTAAAATCACATATATTAATATCTCATATTTAATTCATCAATTTATTATCTCAAATCAATTATCTCATCATCTTGTAATTAATCCCCCAACTAATTATCTAAACGAAAAATTGATAAATCTCATAATTAATCCTCAAATTAATTATCTAAATGGAAAGACCCTAAATCTCATAATTGATTCCCCACATAATTATCATAACAGACAACCCCTTAATCTCATGATTAACTCCCAAATGAAACATTTATTTCCAAAATAATTCAATTAATCAATTGAAAACATTAATTAACCCAGTTTTGGAATTCAAATTGCTGAAGAATGCTAGAAATTAATTTTCCTTACACTTAATCAAAATAATGACTATGAGAATTTATAATAATACCACCAACCTCAATTTATTGAAATATAATCTCCCAGCAGAAATCCCCAAAAATTGTGTTGCACAACAACATAGATCTATATCAGAATCTGAAAACACTGAATAAGGATCAGAGAAAATAAAGATATTACAAATTTATATCATGTTATAGAATTATATATCTAGATATACCCAATTAATTATATATATTTCAAAAACAAAGAATTATATTATTGAATAAAAGAGGATGGAATGAGGGAATAACTGTTTTAGAAATGATAGAGGATTCAATTACAATGAGAGGAGTGAACCTTCAGTATAGGCTTTGATTCATGAATAATGGTGGTCAATAGGGCCTATTATACATCTATAGATATCCAAAAATGAGAGATATATCCCAGTGTCGAATGGGGGAAAATGTGGGAGTTACGATGGTTTAGGTAGATTTATATGTAAATTTCATTCCATTAAAAATATCGGACATGGTTTCCTGTGTTGAAGTGCATGGTTTTCTCTAACCGTGTTCCAACTATGCACATATTATTTTAGGGGTGCAAGATTTCACATTATATGGAGAAATGTTTGAAAATATGTGAACCATTCATGTGAACCCCGACTTTCTTGAGTAACACGATTTCCAAGGCCTGGGCAGATGGTTTTTTGTAACCATGAGCCAACCATGCATATCCCTCTATCCTACCATTTTCAATAAATTCTCCCAAACCCACCAAAATATAAAACCGAATCAAAAGGTATTCAACATGAAGAAAAAGAGTACTTGTAAACATGTCTGAAAAAATTCCAAAAAGGTCTAGATCTTCTAAATAAATTATCATAATAAAATCTATGTATATAGAAAATACTAATTTTTTTTAAATTAGTATGGTTGAATAAAGTTTGAATTAGAGTGAAGGAGTGAAACCAAAACCATTCATTAAAATCAATACATGTCCTTTGGAAAATCATTTTTTAAATACATTTTAATCCCTAAATGGTTGATATTTTTCCTAAAAAATACTTCTATAATAAAATTATGGATTTTATGATTATAATTTGGCCATGTAGTTATGATTCAATTATTTTTTCAAGTGTATAGAGAATATGATATTGGGTGCAGTTTTATAACTAGGGGAGGGGAATTCTTTGAATTTAAAAATTATTAAATTCATATAAATTTTTTTTCATCTCAAAATAGATCCAAATTAATATATTAGAATATAATATGATTATGAGGTTAAATATTTTAATCCAATAAAAATTGGATAGGTTTAAGATATTTGTTTACCATTATTATTTTTACCATCATTTAACCCTTTTGATGATTACTTTGATAACAAAGTGTTTTACTCATTAAAAGTCAAGATAGTCATTACAGAAGGAATATTTTACTATAAATACACCATTATTTATATTTTAATACTTTTCCAAATAACTAGGTTGATGATAATATTTTTATAAATTTTACATCATTTAATGAAATTTTTTTATTATAAAATTTCATTTATGTCATTTTTTGGAATACATAAAATATCATAATATAATATGTGTAAACACATGTAAAATAGTATCCAAATGATATGTATTCTATGATATTGAATATTTTGTATTATTATATCAATCCCAACAAATTAATAGGTTTTGATATCATTTTAAGCTTAATCATCTTGATTAACCTCTTAGTTTCCAAATTTTAACCTTAAATGCTATAATGACTTTTTTCATATAATAGTATTATAATTTTATTTATAAGGGAAAAATTGGATCCAAAATGTATTGGGAATGAAATGTTAGACATTTTGAAATCCTATTTCAACTTTTAATATTTTATTAGTTTTTAAATAATTTAATAAAATATTATTTTACATAAAATATCATTAATGTCATTTTCGATACTATTCATTTAATTTGACACTGAGAAAAAAAAGACATGATAGAAATAGAATCAATTAAAATACATTCACTAATAAATATAAATTTATATTTATCTAAATAATTTTAGGTGAAAACTTAATTCATTCAAAATACATTACTTAAATTTTTTTTAAATCATATTTGTTTTATAATTATTTGAATAAATAAATATTTTTCATTGCATATGAACTTAAGAAAATTATTTCACAACATTAAATAAGTTAAAATTATATAAAAACATAATTTATATTTCCAATGACTATATTATAGTTGATCACAACCTCTGTTTGTACATATGTTAAATATTTCTAAATAATTAATCAATAAGAATGACATTTATGTTTTTTATTTACATGTAATAATATAAAGTTCAAAATAAAAGAAATATGGAACCATGTTTTCATATTTTCAAAAAGTGGACGTAAATTAAAACCCCCCAAAAATCCAGTTGGGTAATTTCATTACTTAGGGTCATTTTTTAGTCCTTATCATATTAGTTTTTATCACTATTAGCTAATTTACACTTATAGTAGTGATAATTGTTTACTATGGTCACTATTCATAAAGTCCAAAAATAAAAGGGATGTATTTACCATATTTGGAAATAATTATTAAAAATATGTAATTTTTTTAGGATTAAATTTATATAAGTTTTAGAAATTAATTTAATATTAAAACAAAGAATGTAACAAAAAATATTTTTTTAGATAAATGAATTTTTATGTTTAAAAATGTTTTTATACAAAATTCAAGCATAAAATCCATTATAAAAATAATAATAGGTTTCATTTTAATGAAAATAAAATTACTATATTTTAAAAGTAACAAAAATTTTAATTTTAATTTTTAAATAAATAAAAATTAGAATTAGATTCCAATAAAACAATATTTTTACTCTTTAATAAAAAATGAAACTTTTCAATGATATCTATAAATTTCTGCATAATAAAATTTTGATAGATTAATTTAAAAAATGGTATCCTTTATATTAAATAATATTTTAAAAATATCTTGAAATTAATTTTTATGGTTTCTCACAAAAAACCATAAAACCCATTTTTGAAGATAATGTATTTTTCAAAATAATACGAGTTTACAAAAAACTGATTGAATATTTATTAAAAATATATGAATACATTTATTTTTAGTTGGACCTTTATATATTTGTTACATAATCCATTTGATCATATTTATTCCAACCAATTTAACATTTCTATTTTAATAGTCATATTTAAATAATAATATTTTTTAATTTTTTATTTAAGCATTGCATTGCGTGTTGTATACTCTATTGGTCATATATTTCATTTTAAAATATCACAGGGTTATATCCCCCTCCACTGCCTTAATAAATTCCATCGTTACAATTTTAACATGATCTTAGTAATCAAAGGTCTGACATTTGAAAATATCTTTATTGAAATTAGACATCGTAAAAAGGGAAATTAAAACATTTTCTTGAAAATAGTGAAACCAAAGTATGAATATTTTATATAATTAATCATAATAAGATCCTAAATAGAAAAAGATTAGTAGGAAATAAAAATATAGACATGGATGTAAATTTAATTACCAAAATAATGATGGAGAGTGATAGAGAACATTGATCATTAAAAGTATAATGATTATGGGAAATTTAATGACAATAAAATAACAAACTAAAGACGTGTGAAAAAATATATCAATTCTTTAAAAATTTAGGGAATAGGAAAATATTTTTTAAAATATAATTATTATAGAGCAGATGAATTATTTTACCATCTACACTAAGAACATGAAGAAATATACTTACCTGATAAGTATAATTATATACTTTGTTAAATTTCCACTATAATATCACCTTTTATTCAAATGATGTGTATTAGAGATGATTTTTTTTCTCGAAGATATTAAATCACGTTTAAATATATCACTTACGTCCATAAAATGATGACAATCTATTCCTCTCATCTTTAAACATTGACCAAAACCATACGTAGAAGGTATGATAATTCCCAAAATTAATAATGAATACACCATTAATCTCTAAATACAAAATAATAACATCCAAACATTAAATTAAATCTTTTTATAAATAAAAAACCTCAAAATTATTCAATATATTCCTGACTATGATTAAAAACCTAAAAGTTGAAATATTTTATAAAATATTATTATGAGACTAATAAGAACTTTTTATTGAATCAAAATTAGTCACTCATAAAGTTATAAACCCAAAACTTAATATTAATAATCATATAATCACATAAACATGTTTATCATTTCCATAAATAACATGAATCACCATAAATATATATTTGAATCATATATTCTACTAGAAAATAATTCAACCTTTATTCCTTAGATAAATTCCTATAATATTATATTTATCATAATCATGTAATGTTACATGAATTTATACTGATCTTATCTAGAATAAAATTAATCACTCATTCATAAAATACATTTTCAAAAGCTCGGTTATCAAAATGGTAAAACATATTATACCCAAATAACATTAATATTTATTATTCAAATAATTTATGTAATGAAAAACAATTTCATATATATGTTGGAAAAATATAGGCCAGGGTAAGAAATACACCCCTTTCACCATTCAGTTGTACATTCAAGCCCCACATCCTTACTAGACATGGTAGGTTATTCTTTTTATAAAACTATATAATTTCTATAATATTAAAAAATATATAATGAACAACTTAATAATTAATGCTAAAAACTTCAATATTAGAGTATTTTTTAATGTCTTACATTAACAAAAATGTAACAAAATATATCAAAAATTATATGTCACATTAAAGCTCAGGGTTTCATGTATAACAAACAAAAAATTTATCTCCCCAAATATCAATAATCTCATTAAAATACAATTACATAAAACCTAAAAATTGGGTTTATTCATTTGAACATATAATCATCATTAAAACTAAAAACCCATGATGGTATTCATAACTCTTTAGTTATTATCACACAATTACATCATAATCACAAAATTAATCTAGACCATTCCAATGATACCTACTATAAAGGCATTTCCATAAACATTATATAATATTTATAATTGAGTCAAGAATTAATTTTCTTAAATTTGAGGATATTTATAGTTTATAGTTTTATAGAATTATAACATTAAACTTACATAGTAAAATGTTACATCAAAAAGAGGAAACTTCAACTTAGTATCCATTTTTCAAACAAGACAACAATATTATGATATATAAAATTTTATTTTCCTGATATATCATTACAATTTTCAGATTGACCACATCCATGTATATACGCATCCTTTATACCCTATGAAAATAGTTTTAGAAAACCATGTGAGAAAAAAACGTCATAATGGACATAAAAAAGAAAAAAGATACACATTATTTTATAAATACTTATTTTTTTTCTTCTAAATAAACTATTCATTCCAAATAAAACATTTCTTAACAAAGAAATAATATTCTCTATATCAATATTCTAATAAAACATTTCATAATAATCTTGTTTGAAAAAATTTAAAACATAAAGGTTTATTTAAAATCATGAAAAAATTTTAAAAATATATTGAAAAATATATAATTTTCACAGTTAACAATAATAAAGTGCGTTCCATTAAACAAAGCACATTATATTACCTTGTTAAAATATTAATATTTATATAAAAATAAAAGAAAGGTTAATAAACCATATAGTTAACATAGTACATCATTTTAGTGTCACTCTTAAAAATTTAAAACCTATAGTTCAGACATCATCATTATAATTACACAATAAATTGGGGGGGGATATAACGGTCCCAATTGTCCATGGTTTATAACAAAACCACCCATCCATGGGTTATAGTGAACCCACATATCAGAGGATTATAAGAGAACCATTCATAAAAGGTTTACTAAAAAAAATACATCCACAAGTTATAATTGAATCACCCATTAATATAAAACATTCTCAAGAAATATAACAAACTCACCATACATGAAATTTAACATAATTATAAAAACATTTTAAAACCCATAACCAAAATGATTCTGAGTATTGAAAAATACATTCAATTTATTTTTTATTTAAGAATACATAGAAAAATAGAGAAAGTATCTTTTTAATTTAATAATATATGAAATATTTTAAATAAATCACAATATCAAATATTTTTTGTAGTAGTGGGAAGAGTCCATAATTCCAAATATGTTAAAAAATAAGATACCTTTTTTTCTTTTTTAAACAAATTCAAAGCATATATAAAATGATCTCTCTTTGAAAATCATTTAAAATAAAGTAAAAATAAGATTAAAATGACCTCTATAAATCATTTATTTCCATAAAAACACATCTATAATTTTATTTTATGAATATGGATATCGATGAAAAATATTTAGAAAACAAATCTTTTAAACATTTATATGAGGGGTTTTAAAGTAAAGTGTCCCTTAGTTTGAGTCCAACTCAACAAGTACATTATATATCTTCCAAAATAATAAAATTATGTTAATTATTTATTTTACTTAAAACTTTTTCCTTGTTTAATATGAATTTTATTTTATATATTAACCATAAATATTTAATTACTAATTTAATTAAGTTCATATAAGACATTTTGATGCTATTTGGATTGTATATCAAAAATGAATTTGGTTAGAAGAATATGGACATATAATCCATTATTCCAAAATATATAAATTATTAATAGTTTCATAATAATCATTTTATCAATGAATTATAATTTTAAAACCAACCATTAAATCTGGTTTAGAAAAATGAACTATATTACAATTAAGGAGACGGTAGGCTGTATGTACACATGGGTAATGTTTCTATTTTTCAGTGATTAGGAGGATAAAATGTTAGTATTATTTTAGAATTTTATAATGATGATAAAGTCGGGAATATAATTTTTTTTAATCAGAATTGTATATATATATATATATATATTTCATGTTTTTTGGTTATAAAAAATGAATCACATTTCTTTGTGAAGGTGGTAATCCACAGAAATGCATGACTGGCATTATCATTTTTCTCTCGATGGAAAGGTAATAAATTAAATGATATATTATTTTTTTGAAAATTATAAATTTTTCATAAATATTAGATATATACATCATATTAATCTTTATAACCATCCATGAGTGGTGTTGATGAAAAATATTTACATCGGTTCGTAAGGTTGTAGTCCATCATAAAAATGAAGGATGACTTTGATCCCCATTTGATGGAAGAAAGTGATAGATAATGATTATTCAATAAAACTAATAATATATAATTATATTTTATATAATTTTATTGTTATATAATAAAGGTTAATGAGGATTTAAAGAAGGTGTAAAATGAAATAAAACTGAAACATTCGATTAGATGTGAAACCTCTTCATTATAAAATCTTCTTTTCTTTATACATAATCCTTATAAGGATGTTTTTATAAATAATACAAGACCTCTACGGTGATGGGATTAATTATAGTAAGGTATATGGGTAGGTATTTTACCCAAAAAACTTTCTTTATATGTGTCAGAAAGATGATGGGGGTTTCCTTTTATAATGACTGGAGGGGAATTATTAGAATTTACTAAAGTATTAATATAAAATATCATATTTCTTAATTTTAAATGTGTCCAAAATTATAATATAATATTATAATATTATTGTGAGATAAAATCCTCCCAGAAAATAATAATTCAAAAAAATTAGGTTATATTTTCACCCTTATCTTTTGGTTTTAATCATCGGTTAACCCTTTTGATGTCTACTATGATAACAATGGTTTTTTCTCACTAGGTGTCAACATAGTTAACAAAAAAATGTGCATAAAAATTTATCATGGTTGATATATTAAAATTTATGAAAATAATTTTTTTGACGATAATATTTTTACAAATTTTAATTTATTTTAAGAAAATACTTATTTTTAGAAAATATCATTTAGATATTTTTTTGAAATTCATGAAATATTAAAATATAATATGTGTCTCAATTTTTTGTAAAATGGTTCTGAAATCAAATAGATTTAAATATAATAAATATATTGTATTAATACAATTATATAAAAAAAATTGATTGGTTTTGATATCAATTTAAACCATATCATCTAAATTAACCCTTTGGCTAACCACTTTTAACCTTAATCTTGGTAATGACTTTTTCAATATTAAAGAGTTATAGTCGCAATTATAAGAAAACAAACGGCTCATAAATGACTAAGGAATGAAATATGTGTCCATGTATCATCCCAATTCTCATTTTGAATGATTTTTATGATTTTTAAATTATTTCATAAAATATAATTTAATATAAAATATCATTAATGTCATTTTGGGCACTATTCAATTAAATTGACATTGAAAATAACCTGACATCCAAATAATTCAAATACAATACTTTAACAAATCACTAAAATGTTATATTTATCAAATATATTCATTTAAAATAATAAATATTTAAAAATATTTTAATTTTAGAAATTTTAATATCATTTATTTTATTTTTCTATTAATTGATAATACAGTTTTTCGAGGTTGTTTAAGAATTTATGTTAATTATTTAATTAGTAAAAATTTGGAATAAATTATAATGAATAAAAATAATTAATATTTCAAATAACCATTTTATAATTGAAAATAACCTTTGTTTATCCATATTTCAAAAATTTATATATAATAAAACAAGTAGAATGAAGCCTTTTCACTTTTCATTACGAAAAGTAATATAATGTTAAATATCAAAGAAATATGGAACCATATTTTCCATATTTCCAAAAGTTATATGTCCATGGATGACTTCCAAAAATATAATTTGATAAAGTGAAGCTTTGGGGTAACTTTTAGTCCTTATCATATTGTTTTTAACCACTATTAACTAATTTACCCTTACCATGGTGATAATTTTTTAATATGGTTACTATTCATAATGTTAAAAAATAGAAGGCTTCGATTTAGCAAATTCAGACGAACATATTTCAAATACGGAAACCATTTTTCAAGATTCAGTTTTTGTCATTTTCATATGTTAATTTAATATTGAAACACAAAACGTAATGAAAATAATTTTTCAGGGAAATTCCTTTAAGTATAATTTATTAACAAATTCATTTTATAATTAATTCTTAATACTATAATCATTTTTTTAAAATAAAATTAATTACTTAAATTTTAAACCTAATCCTAAATTTAAATTTTATTGGTAAATATTATAGATGAAAAAATTGTTTATAAAATATTAGTATTTTCACTATTCGTTGAATATTCAAACCCAAGAAATCTTTATATTTTTTATGTTATTATCAAATTAGGAACATTATGGGCATAAAATATTATAATAAGGTCAAATTTATAATGTGACATGAAATAATTTAATGAAATATTATTAGTAGCATGGAAAAAAGTTCATATATCAATATTCCTAAAATAATTATGAACTAATCTGATAACTTTCCCCCTATTTTCTATTTTCCTAAGTAAACTTATGTTTCTTCATTGGAAAAATAAATATATTTAACTAATGAAAAAAGTAATGGAAATTTCTTATAAATTTTTATAAATTTTACCATCTTCAATTTTTCATTTGACTAAGTATGAAATATAGTCCGCATAACTTGGGTTAATATCTCAAGGAGGCTAGTTCCAAGAAAATATATTTCAATTATCACTATTTATAATCTAACATATATACAAATAATCAAAATAATATAAATTATGGTGGTTTGAAATAAATTTAATATAAATTTAATATATATGTATATATATGAAAACACAAGACACAATGAAGAATATAGAAAATATGCAATGATTTTAGCAGAATAAAAGCATCGCTCTTATGGGTTCGTAGTGGTGTTATCCTTATTATTTTAAATATATTATCTTTATTTTACTCATTTTTGAAATCAAGACCTATAATTATAAACCCTCTAATTGTAATTTCATTACCGTAGATATATTCCTTCTCAGGTACTAGAATGTTTTTCCACATAAATACATATGCCAAACTCCACCATTTTAATGAAATAGATATCGATGATAAGGAACATTGATGAATGAGGATGAATAAAAAAAGTAATATATAAAGTGGGGTAACCATTAAAAAAATAACTATAACCACCACCCAAATATTATAATAAAATATTTGAAGTAATGAAAAAAACAAAAAACTAAAATACCACAACTTTCCCCCCTGAACTACAGTGAGGGTTATCTATCCACAAACACAGAGACAAATTAATTACAATGGGATAAACCAAAAATTGAAATGAAATGAAATGTAATGTGGAAGAATAATGATAGACTAATATATATTGAAAATTAATAACTTTAAAATAGAAAAAAAACAACACCTTTACCCTTTGAAAATTTCTATCTTATGAAAAGGGAGGTGAGAAAAAAATTTATAGAGAAAAGGGGTGAGAAATTTTAGCTCCAAATATTTATGTTAGATGTTTGAGCCTTTTTTCTTAAATAAATGGCTAGTTTGGGGAATGGTGTTTTATTTAAAGTTGTTTGAGTATTTCTCGCTCATGTACCCAAAAAGATTACTGCATTAATAGCCATAGGATATAGGAGTTATGAGTTATTTACATCTTGATATTTATTTTGTCCATGTGAATCTTTATATTCCAATTCTATAACTTACCATGGATAAATCATCATGAATATGGATAGATATTGTGGCTAAAGAGTAATAAAATTTGGTCCCCATCTCATTATCTATCCCCTTGTCTAATTTCACATTACTGAACAATCCAATTTCAATATATAAGCCCATTTTTAAAAGAGTATTGATCTATGCATTGTTTTCGAGGCCTAGATTGTGAGATGATCTTTGGGCCTCAAAACTATTGATTTATCTCTGGGTATATAAGGATGAAATTAATCACCAAATTTATTTCATCCTAAAAAATTAATTTCCTAGTTTCAATTAGTTTAGAAAACTTTATGGTGGAAATATGGAATAAAAATAAAATAGGTGATATCCAAAAAGAGCCCATTTTTGAATGTAAACGTAAAATAATATTGAAACATAAAAATGGTATAATTTCAAATAAAATAACACTATAACTCTATTTAAAAAATTTAATTATATTATAAAATTTATGAAAATATTAGATTCATTATTTCCCAACAATTAAGCATTTCACTCCTGGATAATCATCATATATCCAAATCAAAATCCACATAACAATCCAAAATGAGAAATCATCATTGTTATTATCCAAAAAATTATATCCTATCTATTATTTAAAACAAAAATTCCATTTAATTTTAATCTATAAAATTTAATTTTGTTCAACATTAAAATACATCTATATCCCAGTCACAACCAACCTCACATTTAATTTTTTAACACTATTCACTAAAGAGAGATTTAATCAATAGTTATCCTCATACATATAAATTTCATGCATCAAAATAATCTTATAAAAATTATAATTTTACCATATACTGAAACATGAAAATATTTTCAATCATGATGAATTTTTCCAGGTGATATTTCTATCTTAGGGATGGTGGGAAAATCATATAAAGAATTTAAGGTTAAAAATAAGAGGTTGAACTCTTAAGTACGATGCATTAATTATTAAGTCAAAACCCTGGATAAAATTAAAAAAACATCCATTAAAAATGTGAAACTCAACACAAAAACCTTTTTATGACATGATTTATGGGACAAAAAATGATTAAAAGGAATTATATCATCCATTTTCACCCAATTTTTATCAATTTTTTAATTTTTAAATCTCTAGAAAGTAACAACTTTAGTATTATTCTTTTGATTTTATTTTTCCTGGATGATGAGTTGAATGTCGAATAAAATGAATAAATAAATATTCATACCCATGATTTTAGACAGGTATGTGAGTCCAAAATGTATTTAAATGATAAATTTAAACTCATATCGATTTTTCCTTTTTATATTATTTCGATATTGTTTGTGTAAAAAAATTAATGAGAACATCATGAATCAAATAACAAAAAATGAAATGATGAACCGCTGAAAATTATCTGTATCCACTTCCCAAAATTATCAAACACACATCACACCACCCATAAATTAATCGCATCCCAAATAACCCAAATGATAGGCCTTTCCACCACACTCTAGCTTGAAATACCCATGAACAATACCAAGTGTGCTAGTTGGTAAAAGAAAATAAACATGTAATATAGATTTAACCTATAGGAAATTCATGGAATTTAAGGGCTAATTTAAGGGTAGATATAAAAGTATATCTCAAATAAAACTGTTTTCTAGACAATGAAGATCCCTTATCTTGTCAAAAACATTTCTTAAAGTCCACAACTTTGAAACATAAAAATAATAAGTTTTGGTTCTCACAAAAAATCCTTATTTCTCTCAATAATATTAGGGTATTAGGATGAATATGAAAAATTCCTTCAAAATACCTCACAGGATTAGAAAAATATATATTTTAGTTAGTGTTAATGGGTACGGATTTCAAAAATTGGTCAAACTCGAAAAAATGGTTTAAAATACAATTATGTGAATATGTTTTCACTCCATGAGTCATTTATAAACTACTTTTTAAAATTCAGTATAATTTTATAAAAAAAATCATGTTTGAAAAGTGATAATAATATTCATTGGAACTAAATTTCACAAAAAATATAAAAAATAGAAAAGAATAAAAAAAATTAAAAAGTAGTTTGATACTCCCCCCACACTTTGATTTCAATACCCATCATTTTAGCGCAAAATAAAATTGTGAAAATAAGTTTAGAATAACTAAAGTGAATTAATGATAAAACCTGACATTATATTTTAGTGGCTACCTTGAGTTAATATCATTACAAATACCACTAAACTTAAAAATAAATAATTAAAGAAAATAAAAAGATAAATAAAGATAAATAAAGAGTATGGTAAAAGATTATGGAAAATTGTTTGGACCCCCCTTGTGGGTACTAGGTTTTTACAGCCCCTAAGCCAAGAATTTGTAGTGTTTTATATGCAATTTGAAGTATGAATTTGTTTTTTAATTATAAAATACAACATTTTATTTCCTCAAACATCCCTATGTATATTCATAGATTGAGGAATCCCAATGAAAATAAAAATATCCCAAACCCCTATATATGATAAAAGATAAAATTTTAGATCAAGTGGGGGTGGGAAAATAAGAAAGGGGTGCTCCCTATAAAGCTCATCGAGAAGAGTGGTTTCCACTAGAGGAAAAGTTACTTGAATGGGATGTGGTTTCTCTTCTTTTTTATTTTCACCAAATAATTTCACAACGATTTCTTATTTTATGCCATCATCCTCAAATGCACCAATGTATAAGTTGACTAGCTCCCCTATTCTCTCGCCTATACATGACACATTTTCTTCTTATTATTCAAATAGGTCATGTATCAATGGTACTGAATTAATAAATTCGTAATATGGGTGATTAGTTTTCAATTAAAAATCAAAAAAATATTCAACAAAAATAATTCTCTGAAATTGAGTGTCCCTAAAAACATTCAACTTCAATCACTTTTTCCTTAAGCAAGGATGTTGGGAAATCATTTGTTGACGAGGAATAAGAATCTTAAATTTTTATTTCAACCTCTACAATTTATTCATGAAATGTACATAGAATATGTACTTCATTTTATTCATCTTTTTTTTATTCCATCCATTAGACTTCATCTTCTTCCACTTTAGTAGCCAATTATGAAACCAAATTGGTTACTTTTTCCATAACATTAATATTATATTAAAACGTCAAGGAATTTTGTTACATTTGTTGTGAATTTTAGATAATTTGAATCTTAAATGTTTCCTACATGATGTAAATTTCATTACTAGTCCATGAATATGAAAAATCAATAATGTAATCCATGACTGACAGAAATAATAATATGAAATGACGCACTTTTTTTGTTTTTTGTTTTTTTCAAATTTTTATTGGGTTTTTATAAAAATGAGTGTGTGTAAGTTCTTGGCCTACATGAAAATGATTCCAAATTGATGATAAGTATTTTTTTCGTTTTACCATATTCAATATTTTTCTTCTCTATGTTTCCAATATAGTGTGGACACTTGGGGTCAATCTCTATAGGAGACATCTTACACAAACATATTTTCCTATTTTCACTAATTATAATCAAACTAATATAAAATAAAATTAACTAATATAAATTGTAAGTGTTTTAAATTTAATGAAATATAAATAATATATATATATAAATATATATATTAAAATAAAAAACATCATGAAAATTGATGAAAAGAAACAAAGACATTAGTGGGAGAAAACTATTGGTGTCAGTGGTTTATAGTGGTGATACCCATCTCATTAAAAATATCTCCTCATTATTTTACTCAATTTAGAGATCAACACCTATCACTATACATTATATTATTATAATTGTATTCCCATATATCTATACCTATTTATATATAATTATTCTCCTTCACCTCAATAACAATGAAAAACTCTACAATTAGATACTTGTATTCTTCTCAAATCTTTTTTCTCCAATAGTATCCTTCCTCGTTGTCTAAATTCCAAATTTCTCCCTCTAATCCCCAAAGTTTACAATAGTTATGATATCTAATTGTTTTAGCCTATTTCTCTCATAAACACTCTTTACAAAATCATCACGAAAATAATTTCCAATATACTTTAATCCATCTATGACCAAATAGTATCCTATAATCAATTTGGGTTTATTAAGTGTAGATCAATCCAAAACTCCATTTTTCTTGCTTCAAAGTGTGTTAACACTTTAAACAATGTCAATAGAGGAGATAATATTTCCATCAAACGTGACATTATAAAATATTTTAATATAATGGACTGGAGTTTTATTTTTAATGTGCTTCAATCTTTCAGTTTTAGCAATTCCTTTATCACTACAATAAGATTCGTATTCAATTCAACTTACATTTCAATTCTTATCAATGGTTCCACCAAAGAATATTTCAGATGAACTAAAGGTGTTAGACAAGGGGAACCCCTCTCTGCTATTATTTTCTCTATTGTGGAGGACTATCATATCCATTTTCTTACACGTCTTATTGATCAAAACAAACTCAATCCCATTCATGTGTCACGAAATTTGAATGCTCCCACTCAACTATTGTTTGATGATGATATCATTATTTTTCATTATGGTGATAAAAGAATCATCGAAAACCTCAAAAAATCACTTTCTCATTATGAGGATATTTCTGGTCTAGTAATTAGCTGGAACAAATATTCTATTTTCTTTTGGAGAAATTTTCCACCTAATAGAAAACACAACATTATATGTGACTTAGGTATAAAGGAGGGATCTCCTCCTTTTAAATACCTAGTTTACCCCATCTTATGAGTAAGACCCAAATATTCACATTTCTCTAAAATTTCTAATATGTTTACAAATCAACATTATTAATGGAAGGGAAAATCTCTTTCTATGGAAGGCATAATCTATCTTGTTAAATATACTATTATCTCTAAAATGGTTTACTCTATGATTTTCTACAAGTGTCATGTTGGTCTTATTTGAATAATAAATACCTCTATTAAATTTTTTTTGGAAATGTAGCACGGTGGAAAGGAAACTTGTCACTATAACTTGGATAACATTTTGCAAACCCATTGTTTCCGATGCTTTCATCGGGGCACACGCATCCATCTTGTTCAAGGATGAAAGGCTTGGTTTTTTTCCCCGCATTCCCACTTTCTAGAGGCGGGAAACATCCAATCTTTATATAGGAAAGTTTTCTCTATTATTGAAATGAGATGAAGGGATTTCAGTTATTCCATCCATGGATTCCTCCTTAGAACTCGTTACCTAGTTTGGGTCTCCTTCATAGATTTAAGACATTGTTCGTAAAACTCATCCTAGTGACATATCTTCATGGACACCTGTTAAGTACACTACTTCTGTCAAGACATTCCAAATGGTCCAGTCAGGGTAGCAACAGTCGGTCAGGATCATAGTCACGTTGGACATCACTGGCCTATCTGGACGCTAGGACACTAGTGTATCTTGGTTTATTCCCCTTTTTATAGGGATTCTCAAGGGCGTGGAAGCCCGAGGCATCCCATGTCGAACGAGGGTAATTCTATTCCATATGCATGTATTTGAGGTTTTCCTCACCTTCCTATGTTTAATAGAGGGTATGTCACATGTTTAACATCTAGTAGAGATGGATCAGACTGATCAGAACATTGACTAGAGTGGATCAGGTGAGTGCAACCTCTGGAGGGAAAACTGATGTTGGGACTAACTGATGGTTAAATTCCGATTTATAGTTAAAGTGAATTGGGAATGAGGTTTCATGGTCCCACTAGGATGTGAAGGCCTGGGTAAGAACCAAAATGGATGATGGATAGTTACGTGACGTGGGTCTAGAATGAGATGAAGATGAATCGAGGATGATGGTGATATTGGGATTGAGTCTCGAAGAGTCCTCCTATGTATCCATGTGGCAGGGAATCAAACTCCTTGTAGTTCACCTTATAATGGATTACCTTTGAATGGGGTTGACAATGGCTTACTATAGGATGGGGTTGCAACGACTTACTTATGAATGGGGATGTCAATGAATTACCACTTAATGGGTTTGATAATGGCTTTCCACTAAGTGGGGTCACAACAAATTACCACTAGAAGAAGTCACAACGGCTTACCACTGGATGGGGTTGAACCTCGTAGTGGCTTCCAACGTACCTTGTCTAGGAGATAGAGATCAAATCCCACATAGTTCAGGATGGTGTTTGGGAGAACCGATGTGAAGGGGGTCGGAATGTCCAATGGAGGGTGGGCTTGAACCTCAGGGAGGCTTCCTACATACCATTCTTGGAATGGATCAATGTCTATGTAGTTCAGGTGGGTTTGGTGAACCAATGTGAAGATGTTCGGATTGACCAATGGATGGTGGGATTGATCCTTAGGGAGGCTTCATACTTAATTTACCTTGGAAAAGATCAATGTATACATAGTTCAAGTGGGTTTAGTGGATCGATGTAAGGATTTCTGGAATGACCAATGGATGGTGAGCTTGAACCTCAGGGAGGATTCATACGTACCTTGCCTTGGAAATGATCAAAGACCATGTAGTTCTGGTGGGGATGGCTAATCAACATGAAGATGGTCCGGACCAATGGATGATGGTCTTGAACCTCAGAAGGTCTTCCAATATACCTTTCCTAGGTAAGGATAAAAAACATCGTACTTCAGGTGGGGTGTGTGGGAATTACACACTAGGATACCTAGATAAAATTTCATTGTTGATGCTTGATCTAAGCCCACGTGAGTCATGCTCGGTGTGAGAAACAATAGACAAGAAAGACCTAACGATCATGTCACGGAACAGGGATCCATGGGATGTAGAATAGGGGCTTATGTACGATTAGCTGCCCATAGTGGAAACAGGGGCATACGCCTGGTTAGCAGCCCGAGGTGAGTGTGATTGGGTCTTACTCTAGAATAGAGGCTCGGATGGTGACAAAGCCTAGAAGGAGAGGGACTTGGTACCCAGGAAGAGAGGAGGAGAAGGGGTGATACCTCTTGCAATAAAAGACATGGGATTACACCAGGTTGGTTTCCCTTTCCCCATAGATAGACGCCATTTGGATAAAGAGGATCTAATTCCATGTGAGGAATGATCTCACTCTCATAGGGACTAGTGGGCATGCATAATGGCCAAGGTGGGGGAACCCTGCATCTGACACACAGGGCGTGGTCATAGTTTAACATCATTTGATGAGTATGATGGTGCTTGGTTGTTTAACGTCCTGCAGCTTGGGTGAGGTGGGTTCACACCACACCCATAGGACATATGGAACCTATACCCACCTTCCCTTGAAGAAAGGAAGACATCGACAATGCCTTTTATGGGGGGTGTCGACTGGTGATCCAATTGGGGGTCCACGTTTTTGTGGCTATGTGATGAAGCAATACCCGTTAGCGTGTATATGCGAAGAATCATGAGGGGAGGTAACATAATGTGAAACACCACCCAAGGGACTTATAAGTTGCTTCGTATGAGCATAGAAGGTCGTATGATAAAATGGTGTGTGTCGTAGATTTATTGGGCATGGGAGGCACCAAAAAATGATGTATGAAAGAGAGACATAGAACACGTACTCACAAGTAGGGAGGCTAGCATGAAAACAAAATTGTTTAGCATAAAATTCCGGGTTAGTGAGAAATTGAGACACATGCATGGAATAGTCTGGTTCTGCATGAAATTGGAGTGGTTTGGCCTACAAAGGGGACCGCAGTTTTGTGTGAAATTGGAAGAGATTGCACACAAGGAATCAATTTTGTGGGCAATTGTAAGGGATTGTGCGCAATTTTAAGGTATTGCTCACAAGGAATAACAGTTGCGTGAAATTGGAAGGGATTGCATCCAAATAATATGGGTTGAACGCAATTGCACGGGACTACATATAGGGGACAAGACTCAAAGGGATTTAGATGAGGGTTAAGCCCGAGTGGTCTCACGTGAAGGAGGACCCGTATGAGACCTTTTGCACAAAATCTGGTACTTGAAAGCCATCTTTTATGCGCAGAAGATGTGGATTTTTCATAGGTGAGATGGTTCAGATTCTTTAGCTGCTGGAAGTTGATGGGCCACCATTCTATTTATAGATGCTCAGGGTCATCAGATTTGCATGAAAACTGTTCAGCATGAATGATTGTGTGCCTGTGTTGGAAGCGCGAAAGTTCCACCGCATGGGGTCGGCCTTGCGCAATGTTCCACTCTGGTAGTCGGTGGCTTGAATGTTTCCGCGCCTACGAGGAAAACATCCTCAGATCCCACAGTTTTCCACGTGGGAAAGATTTTTTTCACGCACACCTGACACTTTTTCACGTGGCTCTTCTGGCCCCCTAGGAATGGATCACTGATTCAAAATATGTCTTCATTTTTTCCCATGGAAACCTCCTTTAGACCTTGATCATTTTTCAACATCTACAAATCCCCCCCCCCCCTTAGAATCGGATGAGTGAGTGGCCTCAAAGGTTGGATTCTTAGGTAAATGCTGAGATGCGTAACTTCCAAGAGTCGGCACACGCTGAACCCCTCAGATGCACAGAAAACC
Source organism: Viscum album (assembly GCA_963277665.1). Taxonomy (NCBI): domain Eukaryota; kingdom Viridiplantae; phylum Streptophyta; class Magnoliopsida; order Santalales; family Viscaceae; genus Viscum; species Viscum album. The sequence continues at coordinate 195,334,300 of OY728135.1, read as the reverse complement.
ATGATGTTTTGTGCAAATTACATTTCGTGTGCATGAAATCCCTACTCTGCACCTATAAAAACCCTCACGATTCCCTCAATCCATACGGAATTTTTTCGTGTCATAAGTCCTGAGTTCAGCCATTGTTTTACATAAAGACACAAGGTTTTTCACACCATGCCTCTTTTTTCCTGAAAACTCCTGATTTTTCATGCTGACTTCTATACATTCACACCATAGCAGCCTTTTCGCGCTGACTCCTTGAGACCTCTCCAGAAGAAGATGGATGCTTATCAGACTGATGCCGAGAGAGAGGCTATGTTTGCTGCTCGAAGGGCTAAGATGGTCTCCAACCCTGAGGGTTATGGTCCTTGAAAGATCATATCCAGCAACCATACTCTATTCAATATGTTGACCCCATCCCAGAAGTAGTATGCATTGTCCAAAAACATGCCAATATGGGACATTGGTATTTTGGAGGAGGTACTCGTTCCATGACTTAATGTTATCACACTACGGTCATGGGTGACCCGCGAGGATGAACTAACTTGGTATAATATCCCAAAAAATGGCCATCCTACTTGAGACACTAGACAAATGGATGTTTAGGTCCTGAATCCTAGGAAGAGGACTATTTCAGAAGTGACCCAATCGCAGAGGATTCACAGGACCATTACGCGAGTACGTTCTGCTAGAGTGTTGCTGATGAAACTAAAGTCTAGCTATGGGATTGGGACCTGTGGTCTGGGGAAAATTTCACAAGTGAATGGGCCTGGGCATATATGGTAAGCCAGACGTGTGACCTGTTTGGGGTAGATCTTCGGCAGATCGGTTTGTTCGAGGCGGTGTGGACATCACAGTTTCTTTTCTACCGTCTACTTTAACATGGTCCAGAGATACTTACCTGATGGTCCACTAATACGAATACCTTCCATCTTCAACATGGGGAATTTGGTATCAGCCTTTGGGACATTCATTGCATCGAGTGTATTCCTTTGGATGGGAATCAGTATGATTAATTCCTTCTGAAGAGAAATAACTAGGGAGACAGATCACGAACTCCTATCATTACATGGTATTTGTTGGAGATAGATATGGAGAGGCTGGGGGGAAAGGAATTTTTTAAGGACATACCCTATAAATAATGGTTTAGATTGTTTCTCCATAGAGATGTGGAAGTCAAGATGTCAGGGCGAGGAAGGTGGTGTCCGACCGCAGCATGGAAGAGCAAAAGAGGATCGTAATGGAGGATCCAGGAGTTGGGGGAATATTAATGATGGGGCTTCAGTATAAATGAGAGTTGGTACCCAAACGTCTAGTACATTTGAGTTCATGAAACATTCCCTAGTTGGTGGCTCCTACCAGTGAGGGATACAAGGATGGTAGCTCATCCATCGACATTGGTGATTGCTAGCATCCTGGCCACAAATCAGAGGTTCAATCTTGGATTCCCTATGTTAGCCCGTTTGGACCCAATTTTTGAGCACATTTAGAGAGGGGGTTCACTAAGGAGGATCTGTGGTCCCCTCTAGATCCTTCATGGTTGGGTCATGGCTCATTGCGGCAGATATACCTTTCCAAATGCCATTTTTCCTTCGGAAACGGCCAGTGACCCTCCTTAAAAAACATTGTCAAGGTCATGCCATTGAAGCTCAATTAGGAGGGGGTATGGATCAGAATCATAAATCATGCCAACATCACTTTTCGCCCATTCCACACTCCAATTGGCCAAATGATTGACAACGGGCAAGGATCACTGGAGAAAATAGAATACTTCCAGATCATCAGAGGTGGGGTTCTTATCTCCCAGGTTTATGGGAAGATCATTTGTGAGCCCTATGTGCCATCAAGATTTTCTAGGCAGTTTGGATGCATCCAGCAGATGCCAAAAAAGTGTATACAGATGTATGGGAGGAGAGGCATCACTGCGTTCTTCGCTAATTGTGGCTGATTTTCAAAACCCTTGGCTCTGGCAATGTCATTAACATTCCCCCCACTAGAGTTGATACTGGCCTCTCAATAGAATATTCTGAACATTGGACCGTTGGACACCCCGAGAAACTTTTGTGTAAGTGAGTTTGGAAGCTCAAGGTAGCCATTGTAGAACCTGGGCAGCGAGAGAGCAGACAGGGTGCTTCAGGGGAGGAAAGGTCAGATGAAAGTTGGGCAAAGTGGCTCGCACAGTCCGGGACTATAGTAGCAGGAACATCGAATGGCATAGATGCACCTTCATCACCCAGGGGGAGAGGGGATCATGGATTGGTCCGAGAACTTCTGAGGAAGAAAATAAATTATCCGCTTCAACCTCTGATGATGAAATTTCCTCAGCATTGTGGTTGGACTGGTATACCATATGGTAGTTGATTGATACCTAAGCCCTCTGGAAAAAGATAATATGAGACATAATCCATCTTCCAGTGGTTAGAATCATTTAGGTTGATGATAGTGTAACCATCCATCGTCGGCATGCGTACCTGATATCCATGGATGCATGTGCACGCCAGTGAGGTCGGCGTGAGGAACCACCCCTCTTGATGAAGGTAATGCTCAGTCGGGAGCATGATATAGACAAGATTATTCAAGAGGATGATGACAACGATGAGGAGCCAGAGGGTATTGAGATGGAAGAGGAGGAGGAAGAAAGGGAAAGTAAAGGAGGGGTGTAGAATAAGAGGATCTTGAAAGTGGAGGGTCTCATGGGTCATCCCGCCAAGGGAGTCTTTGGATGAGTGGTGATATCATTTGCTCTGATGTAGACATAACTGAGCTTCTTGAGGTATGTCTCATCCCTTATCTATCCTCCCCCCCTGTTTTTTTCATTTTAACCATCAATCAGATCTTCTTATTCTGCTCAGGGGAATATTGGCGCCGACCAAGAGGCTTCATCCAAAGGGGGGAGGAAGCACCAATAGATCAAGGTGGGGATTCGATGCCCATTACTGAGCTGAAAATCATTAAGGGATCCCCTAAAATGAAATCTCATATAGTATCTAGAACACTGGAGGCTGATGCTTTGGGATCTAGTAAGTTCATTACATCAACACCTGTATTTTCCATCAGAAATCTCAGTTGATCAGGGAGTTCATTGTTTGTGTTGTAATCATAGCCTTGGAGTCTCATCGAGCTACCGAATCCAGGTCCTCCACGATTGATTCAATGGAAAAAGTTCCATTCAATTCAGAGTGCGCTTCCCAAACCGAGCCAACCCAAACACTCTTTGAACAAAGGTCTATGGATATGAACAATATTAACATCGGGGTAGAGCTGGAAGTTAGTGAAGGAGCTACTAAGACCGAGGCGAGAGAGGAAGGTTGCCCAGGTGTTTAAGAGACTTACCCCTTGGGAGGAATACCCAAAGAATACCCTACTACTAGTATCTTGGATACTTCCCCAAAATATCGGCCTGTAGATCCCGAGGAGATAGATGATTCTGATTCAGAGGCATCCAATGAGATCTGTATGACGTGGCGCAAAGGGTGGAAGTGTATCAAGTGCTTTATCGGTCAGCCTCTTACAGAATGGATAAAATGTATGGGATCTCTCCACACCCATTTTCACATTCTCTATGATTTTGGGGAGGATGATCATGTTCTATATTCGAATGTCTGTGACTACATGGCTGCGAAGATGTGTGAGGTCAGCTGATGCTCCTAATTTTCCTGGTGTCAAAAAGAGTCAGGGAGTACATAAGCATTCATGAAGGTGGAACAATAGTTCTGACACCTTGAAGAACTAATGGATGAAAAGAATATATTTATTGCAAACCATTATAAGATTATGGAGCAATTGAGGGGCCAACTAGCGGATTCCCTAGAGAATCTTGTGGAAGTAGGTCACCAAATGACTGAACCTAAAACTGAACAGCCGCAAGCACAGTCTAGGTAATGTGCACTACGCTCTGTGACATCTGATGAAGAGAGGGTTCTTTGGGGGAAGGAAGAAATCCTGGTGGTCAAAATCCAAAAGGTAGTGGCACTGGAATGATCTATCCATGACGCTGATCCTTAAGGTCCCCATTTTGGTTGAACTCATAAACTCCTTTCTTCTTACTGCCTCTTGTTCTAAACTGCATGTATGGATAGATTTATTTATTTTTAATGTTTGTTTTAATGCATTTAACCACAATCCTAAAATAAGTAGCAATCCATTCCTAAACTCATGTTGGTCGTACCTGATGTGAGAAACAAGGGATGCTCGTACTATTACTTTTTTTGAATGTTGGAGTGTTAACCAAGCTTCGGGCATTTGAGATTCAAATAACCAATCTGGATTTCCTAGAAGAGAAGGGAGGGGCCCGATTAGAGGATGAGGACCTTAGAACAATCGACATATCATCTTCTCAATGTGCTCTAGTGCTTGAGTGGGGTAATGTCAGGGGGGTTTGAAATCTACCCGAACATAAGGGACTCGAATGTGTGAATCACAACACCCCAGATTCAGAACACTGTGGGGATGGCATGACCACAACGGATAACTGTTGACCATGTTCAAAAAATAGTTTCCGTATTGTATTAGCCTGAAATGGGGATAAAAAACGAGGGCCAATTGATGAACATGTGCGAAACATAGTGCCTAACTTCGAATGTCATCTGATAGTCTTCCGAAACATTGGCCTAGGATAGTAGGCGAGCCATAGGCCGAGCATCCACACTGTTAAGGGGTTTTTGTAGATGTGAAGAAGGAAAAGGGTCTTAATAAAGGGCATGCAAAGCGTGGAAGGTGGAGTGGTGGTTTATTCGAATGGACTCCAACACTCTTGAAGTTAAACCACCATGATGGAAACATATTATGTGGGAAATTGGTCTGATCATGGATCATTCCTACTTCTAGATAGCACCTCTCTAGTAAAGAATCTATCACATCCCCACATTTCTGTGGGGAATCCCAAACTTTTTCATAGAAGAGATGAAATTTCATGGCTCCTCAAAAGAGTTCATTCCAAGGGATAGAAACAAGAGGGGGAATGAGACCAATGATTCCTGGGGCCGGACTTAGAGACGAGATGTCTGTGCATTCCAACATATATCATGAAGATGGGAATCAATCCACACATAGTTCTTGAAGATGTCCGGAAATTTAATTTCATTCGGAAAGGTTGAAAATTAATCTAAGTTTATGGTCATAGAGCTCAGACAAGATGGTAGGGAATGTTGGAGAAACATGGTGAGTTAATTATGTAACCTGAAGTGAATGAGGATTTGGATTCCAGATCACCATGTGTTCCTTGGGGATGTTTTAGGTTGAGGGACTGAATATGAAAGTTAAACTGGGATCGATGCAAAGTGAACATGCATTCCTAAATATCCCATGAGGATATGAATCAAGACACATATAGTTCTTTTGGTGGTATGGTTATGTACCATTTCCAGGGATGATGAGGTCGTGTGGGTCTAGCCCTAGCACCAAAAGAAGTGGTATTTGATAGATCTTTTTTATGTTATATGATGAATGTGTGTGATTTTTTTAAGCGATGGACCTAGGATAGAAACTCCATGCATCTCCATAGTAATCAAGCCATATGAGGCGTTGACATATAGTACGGTGTGTGACTGATACCAAACATGATTCCCCCTTGAGTGAGGATATCACGGTGTAGTGTCGTTTTTCATCATGCGGCCATGAAAATAAGGACATAGTTTATCGTCATGTGATGGGACCAACCATGCATTTTAACATTGTGTAATATAGACGCAACAATTTAAATTCATGTGAGACTAGGAAGCATTGTTTAAAGTCATAGGGGTTGGACATATGCAGGAGAGATGATGTTCTAGGGGGAATTTGAACTACGTGATAAAGCATACAAGACATGAATGGGGACAAGCTCCACATCATATCGCGCATGATTCTGAGGAGTAAGCCTCAGGCCAAGGGGCTTGAAAAGGTCAATGGGTATGAACAGAAGTGGCTAGCCCCTTGTTGATAAAAACCCATAGATGAGATATATGGGTGTTCCTATGTATCCCATGAGGATGGGAATCAATCCACACATAGTTCTTGAAGGTGACTTTTAACATGATGTAGGACAACATACAGTTTAATGTATTATTCGACAGGAAGTAGGAGGAAAAATCCTAGAAAGGGGTGTATGTGGAGAAGCTATTTCAAACCTAATCCCTAGGCCCACGTGAGTCAAAATCGGTGTGGGAAACAATGGGGTAAAAGGTTTTTGCAATACCTGGAAGACACGCCAAAGGGGAGTCGGTGTGAAGCCCTGAATGACACCTTTACTGAAGCTTTGATCCTCCTAACGTGAAAATGAACAGTGAGGGATAGTACTAAGAGTGTTGAAAATACTATTTGGTCATGATGGGGTGGAAAAGAAGTTGAATCATGTAAGCATCATTCAACTCTTAAAGGGGTTGTCATGACGATGTAGGATAACTGTTGACCATGTTCGAAACAAATCATCCATATCATGTGGCCTAAAATGGGAACAACAAATGTGCATCAACCGCTGACCATATTCACAATGTGGGACATGAATCGATTTGTTTCTTGAAACCCTCTAGGACATTAGCCCGTAATGGTAGGAGAGTCCTTAGGCTTATAATTCATGCCATTTGAGGGTCCCTTCAGGTGTGAATGATTATGGAAGCTCAAATTAAGGGGGAAATAAAGACTGAAAAATGGGAGAAAGCATGTCCACGTAGATTCTGACACTCCGGGTGCTAAACCAGAGTACTCTTGGGCACATTGGTGAAACACCATAGAGGGTATAGGGGATCAACTTGAGAGAATCTTATTTGAAAAGATAATTATAGAACAAAGAGATAGAGAACTCTCTCTAGAAAGAGGTTCATGGCATGGTTGTTACAAACCCAACCTGAATTAGGACAGAATCCCATACTACACCATATGTCTCTCTCATGGATTAATGCAGTCCATGGGGCCTAGATAACAGAGAGATCTCTATGAGATGGTGCTCGTCCAATAGACAAAATGTATGGGAATTCCTATGTATCCCATGATGATGGGAATCAATCCACACGTAGTTCTTGAAGATGTTGTGCTATTTAATGTCCTGCGGCATGGATGGAAAGTAGGGGCAAGGTATCTCAACAAGGGATGTGTGTGGCACGTCTAGTAATCCGAAGTGATTGAGGACATAATCCCAAACCACACCGTACCATCTTAAGTGATATGACGGCCCAGGGGCCTAGAAAGGCCGAGGGGCCAGAGGAATGGCCATGGATAGAATGTCGTGTCCATATTACAGTTTAACCACTTGTAGTGAGGATGGAGGTAGGGGTATGGAACTTTATCCTGGGATGTGAATGGAATTACAAGAAACCCAACATGAATGGAGACATAATCCCACACCACATCATAAAACCATAAGTGATAATTTGAGTGTGGGGACCGAAAAGGCCAAGGGGCCTAGGGTAGGACCATGGACGGAAAGTCCCAGCCAAATTACAGTTTAATGTCTTGTGGTGAGGAATAAGGTGATCTTATTTTTGGGTCATAAAACTCAGACCATATATTTTTATTTTAATTCCATATTCATGGGACAGAGAGGGTGAATCATCGTGCCTATGGAAGACCACAAAATGAAGATGATGATAGACGAACACAATTGACCAGTTTTGGAACATAGTATCCACCCTCATGTGACCAGAAGGGGGGATAACAATTGAGCATCGACCATTGAACATATTCGAAACATGGTACTTGTATCAATTTCTTCCCACCATCCATAAGGATGTAAGCCCATAATGGTAGGAGAGCCCTTGGTCCTATCATCCATGCCATCTGTGGGTCCTTTTGGATATAGAGGGTCATAAAAACCCAAATGATGGGACTCGTGAATCATTTCTAGGCCTGTACTCACGGGACGAACCATAAATGAAGGTATGGATGCCTCATGGGGACATCTGTGGCATAGAGAAATATCCTAACGTAAATTAGTACAAGAGCCCATAGTGTACCACACAATCCTAAATGAGAAATCGGACTAGGGGCTGAAGGGGTTGAAGGACTTGAAGCTCAGTGCCCCAACCAACTATAGTCACATTTCCTCTCTTACGGGAATTGCTTCATAATAGATCCCAAGACCACGTGATAAATGATTGGTGTGGGAAACAAGGAGTAGGATTAGGATACCCCCATCACATAAGGTTCAGAAAACTATAATTGCACTCCCGCACAGACCAGACCAAGATTTGGAGAGATGGTGGGGCAGAATGAACCACTACACTCCATGTTTGAAAAATATGGGGGTGGTGACAACGACATAGGATATCTCTTGACCATGTTCCAAACACAGCATCCAGATCGTGTGACCTGCAATGGGAACAACAATCATGGGTTTCCCGCTGACTATATTCACAATGCGAGGATCGTATAAATTTGTTGTTCAAAATCCACAAGGATGTTGGCCCATAATAGTATGAGGGATAGAGAATCCATGCCATTCGGAGGACCTTTTGGACATGAATGATGATGGAGTCCCAAATAGGGATTGTGAGTAAATCATAAGTGTGCCTATGCATTTCAATATCAAGTAGGATGGTGAATGTGGTAGATGTCTTCGGGGAAAGGAATGCAAGGTGGGGATATTATGAACCCAACGTGAATTATGGCAAAAGCCTTCACAACACCATAAGTCTTTACCAGGGAGGAGATTCTGGAGTTTGGGGCTGGGCAGAAAGTCAAAATGTCCAGGCATTCATATGTATAACATAATGAGGGGAATCAAGCTATATATAGTTCTTGAAGGCCATTTAGATTAATGTCGTGCAATGAGGACGTTGAACAATTTAACGTTATGAGAGATGATGAACCATTTAACATTGTATGGGACAAAGCAATTTAAGGTCATGTAGGACCTGGCAGTTTAGGTTCATGTAGGACTAGCTGGATCAGGAAAATTATTTCATGAGAAATTTGGCATTGGTGGGAGGAGTTATACACTCACCATCCATGGTTTCTAGGGAGTATGCACTATTGGGGTAAACCATGTGAATTGTGTATGGTTCTTCCCATTTGGGATCCAATTTCTGTGGCTTCCATCCAGGAATCATTAGTATACTCAATTCCTAGACTAAATCACATTGAAGGAAAGGGCGGTGGTGAACCCTCATGTTGAAGGCTCTAGTTATCTTATTCTAATGCCTTTCCAGATTGTGCAGGGCACAAAGCCTATTTTCATCAAGTGATTCCAAATCGGCCAGATGAATTTCAGCTACTCTATCTAATGCCTTCTAGACCTAGATGGTTGTGTGTAATGAAGGAAAATAAATAATGATAGGCAGGACAGCCTCGGTTCTGTATACCAGGGAATATAGAGTCACTTGTGTGGAATTACGAGTTGTTTTCCAATAAGCCAATTGGGCGTTAGAGAGCTTGTCCAGCCAACTCCTCTTGTTATGACAAATGATATTCTAGAAACATTTTGAGAGGGTCATGTTGAACTCCTTGATCAATCCATTTTCTTGTGCATAATGGCGGGAGGTATGTTTAGAACGTATGTTGTACTTAGCATATAATTTCAACAACTCGGCAGCCCGGAAGTTGGTACCGTTATCAGTGAGGATGGAGTGAGAGACTCCAAATAGGAAGATGACATTGGAGCTCATGAAATCAGTGATAGAACATTCCTTGACCTCCTTGAGCGGAACTACCTCTGTCCACATGGAAAAGAAATCCATAGCGGTCCGGATGAACCGACATTGGTGAGTTATCGCCGAAGGATATGTCCCATGACATCCAGTCCCCAGACAGTGAAGGGATAAGAGTACATGATAGTGTGGAGAGGCACAAATGGCCAATTCATAAAATTAGCATGAATTTGGCATGCATGGAATCTCTTGGATAACTGGACACATTCATGTATCATGGAGGGAAAGAAGTACCCCATTCATTGGATCTGGTGAGATAGCTTTGGCCCAGTCAGATGATCCACACAGGAACGGGCGTGAACCTCTTACATGACCTGATAAATCTCAACTTCTTGGATGCATTGAAGGATAACACCATAGGAACCATGATTTTAGAGGATCTTCTCAAGACTGGGACCACTCTGAAGGGTAAACTACAGAGCACGTCGTTGGATTAATTCGCATTCGGCCCGATCTGCTGGGAGGTAGCCATTTTGGAGATACTCGACCAATGAGGCTATTCAATTGGGAGTTACTTCAACAACTACATCCGGGGGTCCTGACATTGAGGCTCTGGTGGTAAGGCGGCTCACCTAAAGACTTTTATCATCATCTGTGGTGACAGGAGCAATGAATCTCTGATATTGCATGTGGAAAATCAAGTCATCCTACTTGGGTTCAATAATTGATGCAACTAGGCCGACCATGGCACCAGCTCAACCATTCTGAGATTGGGGGACATGAGTGACTTCTAGCTGAGATGGGAACTAGGCCATTATCTAGAGAGTGATCTCCATCAATGATACGATCTTCGGATTTATGTCGCATAGTCACCGTTGATCTTCTTGATGACATGTTTGGAATCCCCTTTCACATCCAAATGGGGCACATCAATCTCGAGATCTAGCTCGAGGATGGTGATGAGATCCTGATACTCTACCTCATTATTGATGAAACCTTCTGAAAATGGAAATGAGTATGGTAGAATGGCTTGTGCCAAGGTAGTAAAGATGATACCTAGGCCCACTCTATTGTGTCTGAGGTGATTGAGCCTTTTACTAGTGGGGCTTCGGGAAGCACCATAGAAATGCATCTTCCAATACAGGATGTCATGATTTACTTAGAGGATTGCCAAATTAGGAAAATAAGGTCCAGAGATTGGTCTGTGGGGGTTGGATGGGCAACAAGGAAATCTGCCAATGCTTTCCCCTTAATAGTCTTCTGAGGGGAAAACCTGATATCAAACTACTGGAGAATTACACGCCACTGAGCTAGACGACCTGTCAACATGGGGTGGTTCTGGATATACTTTAGTGGGTCTAATCCAGGCACTAGTTATACCTCGTGGTTCTATAAGTAATTTCCCAATTTCTGTTCTAAAAATAATATCACAATGCATCTCTTTTAGATGGGGGAGTATCTGGTTTTCCTATCGAGGAGCATGCAGATGAGGTAAAAAAGGTTGTTCTCCATCCTCTCCTTGTTCTTCTGGGTGATAAGGGCACCAAGATATCATTCCAGGGAAGTCAAATAAAGGAACAATGGCTCTCTAGAGATGGGTGGCATCAAGACTAGAGGCTAGTGAAGATACTTCTTGATTTCCTCAAATACGTTCTGTCACTCTTCATCGCAATCGTAAGCGGTTCTTTTATTCATGAGATGAGAAAAGAGCTTACACTTTCGGACTAGATTCACAATGAATCGACGTATGTAGGATATGTATCCTTGGAACCCTCAAAGCTCCTGAATATTTCTTAGGGGAGACATCTGGCTGATGGCCTTGAGGGTAAATCTCGATATCACGGTATCTGACAACAAAGCCAAGGAAATTCCCAGAGGTGACCCCGAAGGAAAGTTTCAATGGTTTCATCTTCAGTTATCAAGAACGGAGGACGCCAAACACTTTCTCAAGGCCCTTGAGATGGTCCGAGGGATAACAATATTTGACCACTAGATCTCCAACGTAGCATTCCACTAATTTTTAGAGTATTGTCTTGAATATGTGATCCATATCCCACTGATAGGTGGCACCTGCATTCTTTAAGCCGAAGGGAATTACATGGTAATAGAAAGTACCTTGTGGCACCCTAAATTTTGTAAACTTATCTTCCTCAAGGGCCATTCGGATCTAGTTGTATCCAGAGTAACCATCAATGAAGGAGAGGGATTGGTACCCAGCTGTATCATCGATCAACAATTCCATCACAGGAATAGGAAGTCCTCCTTCGGTCACTAATGGTTGAGATCATAGAAGTCGATGAAGATATTGATATGTCTATTATTATTCCCAATTGGCACAATGTTGGAAAGACATTTGGGGTACATGGCCTCCTTGATTAAATTGTCCTTGATGATCTTATCAACTTCCTCCTCTACCATGGCACCGTGAGAAGGGTGCATCGTTCTGGGAGGCTGCTTGAACCCACGATGATTTGCAGGGAGACATAGGTGTTGGATGACTAACTGGTGATCCAGTCCTGGAATCTTGTCCTAACTCTAGTAGAATACATTAAGGTTTTGTTTAAGGAAGTCTATGTATCACTGCTACTCCTCGAAAGGAAAGTCCGTGCAAATCAATTTGGGTCTCGGGTTTGCCTCACTACCAAGTTTCACCTGTACCAGTTCATCGACCATGGTGGAGACACCCTCTTCAATGTCCAGGGGAGCATTCTCAAAATCCACTTCTTCACATTCGTAGGGGTGATCCTCAGTGGGAGGATATTTATCTAAATCGACAAACCCTGAGGAGATGCTAGTACGAGCCTGAGCGGTTGTGGTCTCTGCATCGGGAGATTCGTGTACTATTGAAACCATCACAATGAAGGTTGTCGATATGACCCCATCTGGTCATCGGCCTAAGGGTCCACACTTGATGATATAAAAGAAATAGTGGCGTGTTGGCTTGATCCGGTTAATTCTAGCCTGGAGAAACACGAAAGTATGATGTATTATCGTTGTCATGGGGAAGAAATCACGATACCTTATGGGAGTAGGGGGTCAGGGATCACCGAGGAATGATTAGTATAATAATAAGAAGTAATCTCATAAAATTTCATGGACATGAGAATAAGATTCCCCGTTGTACTAGAGACAACAAAACATTACCTCATATCGGTGGTTGTGTCTTCCAATTGATGGATTGGGAAGACTTAGGCGTCTTATAGTCCAGCCCAGGGGTCGGTTGCAATTGCGGTATGCTCGACCTCATTATTCTGAATCTTGTTGTCCATGCTCTTGTAATAGTCGGCATCCAGGTAGTGGGATCCACAAGAGGCCAAAGAAGATGTGTCCACTTAGAGCATGCCCACTCGACCATTGAGGTAGTACTTGAGGCACTGGTGATATGATGAGGGGACCTCCATGTGAAGGTGGAGCTATGGTCTACCCATCAATGCATTTTACAAGGTGTATTGGGAGACAATCATACACTCAATGCTAGAAACTAGGCCCCTCGAACTGAGTCTTCAAAAAGATCTTGCTGCCATGGGTTTTCTTGGTCCTACTGTTTCCATGGATTTTCATTTCGGAGGGAGTCAAGTCATCCTAGGATAACCCCATCTTCCACATTGTCTGTGTCGGGATAAGGTTAATCTCGATGTCGGTGTCAGCAAGGCTGTATCAAACCTCCATGCCATTAAATTGGATGGTGATGTACAATGGGAGAATGTTCCCTTATATAGGAGATATTTCATCTTCTTCGGAGATGGAAATGATGGCCTGACATTCAGCATTCTCAATCGCCTACTCATGAATGGCTTTTACGGTTGCTACATCTGACTCAAAATGGAGGGGGCATCTTTAAGCCTCAGCGAGGGCCTCATGTATATCTGATGATAGGAAAAGGGCCTTAAGAATGGAAATCCTTGCTTGAATGCTTTCGAGATGCTTAAGAACATCATACTACCACTCGAGGTGTGAACTACTGCTTGTAGAAATTATTGTGTCCTCTGCCAACTGTACCGGCAATTTAATGGTGCAAGGAATGTCCCGCTGCTCACTATTCAAATCATGTGGTGTACCTAGCGTACTAGGGATAGCTAACTGGGACTGGTCCGGGGTGGAGCCTGGCTGATCACGGTGAGACCTTGGTGGCAATACTTTTTCCAGTAACACAAATGGCGGTGGAGGCGGGCCTGATGAAACTAGATGAGGAGGCTATGCATGCTAAGCTCTGTGTTGGGAATGCTGTCTGGTCTTGTTGGTGTGCATGGCCTGGTAGGAAGTGCCAACTGATGTTCCTTGATGACCCATATGGTTGTGGCTTTTCTGACATTGGCGTCAGGTGGGGACGTTGGTGAGATCTGCCTAGCACTCCCCGTTGTCTAGAGTCATGTAGGGGTTTACCAGCTCCACAATGTTTACAAAATTGCACCCTTGACTATCACTCAAAGAGTCATCCACTACTTGATGGATTCATGGAGGAATCCCCATATCCTAGGGCCTGATGTTGCTGAGAGTACGTGACAATGATGGAATTTGTGGGGCATATTGCTTTCCCTTGTGTCGTGGATGTTTGCTCTTCTGAGAAGGGGTTGGCTGAGATGACAATGCAGATGTAGTAGCTATGGCTTCTGAAAGATTTGGCCAATTTAGGCATATGTGGATGATACCACGGGAACGAGGGACTGTTTTCTGAGACATCTATTTTTCATAATTCTGAGACCCGTGGTTAGAAACCTACTACCACTCACCTACATCATCATTGTATCTGACTTCACGAAGGCACCTGCCACTTGTGCCAGGGCTGGGCCCAACATGATTATATTGTTTTCGACCTGGTCTTGAAGCCAGACTTTGAACACATAGCACCATTAGATGGTGTTCCCTAGGATCATATGATAGGGGAAATAGTTGGGGAAATCAATGAGGTTCACCTCTTCTAGCCTTCTTCACTCAATAAAACATACAATCCTATGTTCCAAATCACATCAGAAATAGCGAGGAACCTGATTCTCATAGGATTTTTATGTCTTGTTTTCTCTGTCTAGAAAGAGGGCCCATGGAGAATTACCATGATTATGGGGCTAGAGGAGCCTGTAGAGGAGGTGGGGCCTGAATTTCCCACCTAGGCAGTGGCAGCGCATTACATGGGGGTACCTTCCGATTTTGAGGCAGCCAAAGAAGTGCTGGAGGCTACGCCTATGGTTGGGAACCTCTGCGATGTTGTGGCGGCAGCTCCACAGGTAATAATTCCAGCTGTCTAGGGGCCTCTATTTCAGACACCATGGCGATCTCAGTTCTCGAAGCCCTCCTTGTGTGAATTAAAGAGGCAATGGATGTTCCTAGCAGGACTTTTGTATGGATTCTTTCAGAAGATGTTCCTTATCAGATAATTCCTTAAATCCTCCAAGGTAGTTTCGGGTGATTAGAGAGGGAAACAATTCTATCTTGATGTTTCCGACACACGTCATCAGTAATTTCTTCTTGAGTTAGTGGCATGTTAAGGGAGTATGTTATTCCTTTCCACCAGGTGATGAAGTCCATGAAACGTTCATCAGGCCTCTGCTTGCACTTGTACCAAACAAACGTAGGAACATCCAATGTTTGTACAAAACATCGAGCTTGGAGGATCTGTAAAAAACATCGGAGCTTGATGACTTCTTTCTATGCTAGAATTCCCAACATAGTGCCACACCATGAGGTAAAGTGGTCCAGGTGCTGCGGAGGGTCCCCTGTCTTATTAAAGGGGGAAAAGGTGGGATTCTCGAAACCTGGAGGTGCTGTAATATCATTCACCCATATTGGATATGGATTTCCATCGGGTATGAGTGCCACCTATCACGTTTCCAATGCCTCATGGTGGGAAATGAGTGTTGTTGTAGGTTCATCTGGGTGGGCCCCCCTGACTTGATGGGGATCCCTAACCACGAGTGTGTTGGCGGGTTCATCAACATGATAAGGTCGCTGAGCAGCTCATGGAGCAGCAGGTGGAGCAACCTAAGAGGCAGCTAGGGGAAACCAAGATAGGTTCCTTGGATTGTGGAGCTGTTCTGGAGGGTTTGGTGAGACATACCACACCCTATTGCCTTATGTTCCAGCTTCAACAATGTCTATGGGGGTTAGATGGTCAGGGTCACCTAGAGGCTGCTCGCTGAGGGGAAGTTTTTCCTGCCCCTGCTGTACTAATCAAGGATCCTCGTAATTTGGACATTGATCCACATCGAATTAATCCACGAGTTCATCAACCAACTTTTTCTTTTCATCAAGTTATTCATGCAATACAGTCTTCTCAGGGTCCTCCCCTGTCTTCTTTACTAAGGCAGACGGGTTGGTGTCTTTGGCAAATCCGAGGTTCTCTTTACCCTTACCAAGATTCTGACTGAGAACCTATGCCTTGGTGGGCACAGGGAGCCCCATTATATTCCTCTACGGAGGAGTAACTCTTCTCGATGGATCTAGTTGTGGTGTAATTACCTCAGGGGGTATGTCCCCTTCATGTAGCTCCAGCTCGTTCTGCGCGTCCAATATGTCAGCTATATTGACAGTGGCCCTTCCTGGGGGCATGTCCTCAATATCACCAAGCAAGTTGAACTACAGTTGGATAGGACTGAAGAAGAGGGAATCATACTACCCCCATCCACGTATTTTCACATGGGGGAAGACTCCATGATAATATTGTGGAGTACCTTGAAACATTGAATGCATTGCAGTTGGAGGGACTTACGCCAGCCTGGTGACTCAGGGCGTCGGGCCCCAGGGAGTGTGGCCAAGTCAACAAGATGACATTGCTCACCAATTTCTTCAAAATGAGCATGGATCTTGGGATAAAACACTCAATGATGATGAATGATAAAGTGCGTCTCTGCGGGGGTTTGACGGATACACTCAACTTCCTCTAGGGAGAAGGATTCAGGTGTGCATAAATTTGGCACTGCCATGGGTCAAAACATCTCAGGGAAGTGGTCCACTATAAGGATACATCAAAAGATCCTTGGTTCGGATTCAGGGTTTGGCCATTGATTTACCCATTCATCAACTGGGGGTAGCTAAGGAATCGATTGTAGTACCAAAACAGACCATTGGGGCTGTAGGCTGGCCAGTGGAGAGTACAGCAAGCGAACTGACAAACCACATATAACGGGATGTCCTGCGAAGAGTTTAATGACTTAGAAACCACATAATGGTAGGATGGGATGATGACCACAGTTCCTGGAGTAGGGGATAGAGATATTGGTGATAGGCCATGCTATTTTTCGCCCACCATTGGTCCCCAGAATAGCTCTAGGTGATCTCTTGTTGAGGTTGTGAGTGCTTCTGGTGACGACGGTTGTAATTACATGACAATAACCTATGGGGTTGCCACATTTTATTCCTCCTATATATACCTATGGAGGAAGGTGAGAATATTATGTGCCTCACATTCTGGGAGCACTAGGCTGATGCACCTCATTTTCCCCCATCCCTTGACTCGGATGAGCGAGGGGAGGGTTCTTGTGCTGAGCCATACTCTAATTCAGAGTCTGAGAAGCAGACTAGTTTAATCTTTGTCAGGTCCTTCCCCCAAATCCTTCTTATGGTGGAAACAACTCTCCTTCCTGCACCTAGATGGCTCTTTAAGATAGGGTAGATTTCTAGCATGAGGAGATCATTCGGCCATACTAGTGCTGAGGTGAGGAGGGTCTCCGCCTGAGTAATTCGAGGTTCAAGGAGAACCAGGATAGATATAAAAGGGGACATGGATAGGACCATTGTGGGTAGCGTTGGTGCAAATAAGTCCTCTAATAGAACCGATAGGAGCATGGGGGGGGGGGGGGTGGACCTCCAAGCTTGTTTCCCCTAGTGAAATCAGTATAAGGAGGGTCCTTGTACTGGTCTAGCTAAACACAGGTATGACCTCCTTGATGGGTGCAAGTTAGGTGAGGCTAGCCGTCACCCCTATGGTAGTAGAGGCGGGAAGGACCTTCGATAGCTGCTATGAGGACACGGGGAGGGTCCCTATATTAAAGAGTGTCCGGATGTGCAACGTCCCCATACCAACAGTTTGTGACCGGAGGAATGACTTCATATCCAATGTACTGGTCATGGGAGAGACTTCTATACTGAGTGTCACTACAGTGGGGAGGATCCTCATTTGTATTGAAGGTTTCATGGGGAAGACCTCCATGATGTGCCTGGAAGTGGGGAATTCTTGTGTTCCCCTTGGCAGAGTTAAGGGGAGGACCTCCGGGTTGGGTGGAATCGCTGCGGGTTAGTCCGCAGCGGCTACTGCCTGTGCCGACAAGCAAGAGGGTTGACCCAGCCTTCCCATGGGGCGGTTGGGGACTCAATCCAGTTTGGTCTTATGAAGTTCCCTATTTAGCATACATAGGGAATTGGTGATATACATCAGCGGTGTCTTGGGCCACAGTAGCCGCTGACGTTGACACCCCTTGGTGGACGTCCTCTTATGCTGGCTCCCGATGCTGGCGTCAGGTTAGATAGACCGAAGCCAATGGTGCAGGTACATGGCTTACCTGATCCTCAGCCAGTAAGACTGGGTGGCAGTGTTGACGTAGCCTAGTGGGAGCCCTTGTTGGGAGCCCCTGGAATGGGATCGTGGTTGGGCTAACTCGGATATCAGCTACCTCGTCGGTGTAGGGCAGTGATGCATCGATAAGTTTTAGGGAGAGGCTACCAAAAAGGTTATAGGTTAGAGTTGGGAGTAGTGGATCCCTTCACGGCTGTCGGGAGTGGCATTGAAGACGAGGAATAGATGCCTCTAAATCCTGGTGGGCCATATCCCGAGTTTGGATCATACCCTCTTCCTCGTACAGGCGTATGAGGTCATTGATCACCCTTAGTTGGATGAACTACGAGGGAGAGATGGGATGGAGGTGTCCATCGGTCGTGGTGGTTGAGACCATCGCAGAAGAGGCGGAACCACACAAGACTACCTCATTGGTACTACCCCTACCTTTGTGTCAATGGGTTGGAAGTGATCGATCTCCGGGTGCAGTAGCTTGGTTCCTCTATTGAGTTTCATTCCAGGCCCACTATTTTCTTGGTGGGGCCCAACACTGGATATCTGGATCCAGTGACATGCTAATCCACAGATGTCTGAAATGCTACTAATTTTCATATTGAGGATAAGAGTTTCACTTTGGGTTCACCATTTCTGTTTCTGAAAATTTCGTCAGGGCGTCTGTGTCTGTCTTGTTGGAGGATGAAAGGCACGGTTTTGTTGCCACACATCGCCACTTTCCAAAGGAAGGTGACATATGTTCCTTATCAAGGAATGTTTTCTCCATGATCTAAATGGGATGATGGGATATTGGTTCTTCCCTTTGTGGATTCCTCCTCGGAACTCGTTACATATTCTAGGTCTCCCTCATAGATTTAAGATGTTGTTCAAGAAACTCTTTCTTGTGGCATATCTTCATGGACACTGATTAATTACAAGGCTTCTGTTAGGACATTCCAAAGGTTTCAGTTATGGAAGCAACCATCGGTCAGGGGAGTAGTCACATTGGACATCACTAGCATGTCTGGACCCTAGGACACTAATGCGTCTGGGTTTCTTCCCCTTATTATAGGGCTTCTCATGGGCACAAAATCCTGACACATACAACGTCAGACGAGGGTAATTCTATGCCATAGGCATGCATCTGAGGTTTTCCTCATCTTCATATGTTTAACACAGGGTATGTCGCAGGTTTAACATCTAGAGGAGACGGATCGGACTGATCGAACCACTGACTAGAGTGGATCTAGTGAGTGCAACCTCTTGAGGGAACACCGATGTTAGGACTAACATATGGGTAGATACCTAATGGATTGTTAAAGTGAATCGGAAATGAGGTGGAATGATCCCACTGAGATGTGGTGGCCTTGGTAGGAATCAAAATGGATGATGGATGGTTATGTGAAGTGGGTGTAAAATGAGATGGAGTTGACTTGAGGATGACAGTGATGTTGGGATTGGGTCTAGAAGAGTCCTCCTATGTATCCATGTGACAAGGAATCAAATTCCTTATAGTTCACCTGATAATGACTTACCGTTGAAAGGGATTGACAACAGATTTTAGTGGGATGGGGACACAATATCTTACCGCTGGATGGGGATGTCAACGGCTTACCAATGAATGGGGATAATAACAGTTTATCTTTGAATGGGGTCACAACGGCAAACCATTGGATGGGGTCACAACAGCTTACCACTAGATGGGGATGAACCTCGTAGATGTTTCTTACATACTCTATCTAAGAGACAGGGATCAAATCCCACGTAATTCGGGATGGAATTTGGGTGAACCAAAATGGAGGGGGTCAGCACAACCAATGGAAGGTGGGATTGATCCTCAGGGAGGCTTCCTATGTTCCTTACCATGTCAAGGATCAAAGTCTATGTATTTCAAGAGGGTTTGGAGAACTGGCGTGAAGATGGTCGGAAAGTCCAATGTATGGTGGGATTGAACCTCAGAGAGGGTTCCTACGTACATTAAATTTGAAAGGATCATTGTCTATGTAGTTCAAGTGGGTTTGGAGAACCGACGGGAAGATGGTCGGAACAACCAATGGATAGTGATCATGAACCTCCGGGATGCTTCCTACGTACATTGCCTTGGCAAGGATCAAAGACCATGTAGTTCATGTGGGGTTGGAGAACCAACATAAAGATGGTTGGAACCAATGGATGATGGGCAAGAACCTCAGGAACGCTACCTAGGTACTATGCCATGGCAAAGAGCAAAGACCTCGTAGTTTAGGTCGGGTGTGTGGGACATTCACTCTAGGCTGTCCAGAGAGGATGATATGGTTGATGATTTCCCTAAGCCCACATGAGTCATGCTCAGTGTGAGAAACATGAGATACAAAAGACCTGACGATCACATCATGGAAGGTGCGTCCATGGGAAGTGGAATTGGGGATTATGCATGGTTAGGAGACCAAAGAATAAACAGAGGATTACGCTTTGTTAGCAGCTCGAGGTGATGGAGATTGAGACTTACTCTAGGATGGAGGCCTGGATGGTGACAAATCCCTGTGGGAGAAGGACTTTGCAACCAGGAAGAGAGGAGGAGAAGGGGTACAACCTCCCGTAAGAATAGATTGGGGCGTACACCATGGTGGTTTCCCTTTCCCCAGACACAGAAGTCGCTCTAATAAAGAGGAACTCATTCTATGTGAAGAATGATCTCACTCCCATAGAGACCAGTGGGTGTGAAGAATGTCTAATGAGGGGGAACCCTGCGTCTGACCCACGGGGCATGGTCACAGTTTAACGTCATGTGCTGAGGATGATGGTGCTTGACAGTTTAACGTCATGCATCTCGGATGAGGAGGGTTCACTCTGCACCAAAAGAACTTACATAAATGGTACCCGCCAGCCATTGAGGGATGGAAGGAATCAGAAATTCCATTGAAGGGGGGTGTTGAGAGGAGATCCCATTGGGGTTCCACATTTGTGTGGCTATGTGAAGAAGAAATAGCCATTATTGTGCATAGGTGAAGAATCACGAGTCGAAGAAATGCAATGTGAAACCCCACCCAAGGGACTTTTATGTTACTTTGTACGAGCCTAGAAGGTTGTATGGGAAAGCGATGTGTGCTCTAGATGTTTTGGGCATGGGAGGTGCCCAAAAATGATGTTTGGAAGAGAGACATCAAAATGTATGAACAAGGAGGAAGGCTTGTAAACAAAACAGAACATCTGCGTGAAAAACTCTATATTGGCGTGCAACTGAGACATTTGTGTGTAAAATATCGAGTCGGCGTGCAATTGGAGAGGATTGGCACTCAATAGGGTGTCATGGTTTTGTGCGCAGTTGGAAGAGATTACACGCAAGGAATAAAGGTTGTGCACAATTGGAAGGGATTGTGTGAAATTGGAAGGGATTGCACGCAAGGAATAAGGGTTGCACACAATTGGTAGGGATTGCACACAAGGAATAATGTTTGTGCATAATAAGAATGGATTGTGTGCAATTGGAATGGATTTCAAGCAGTGGACGAGACTCGAAGGGATTGAGACAAGAGTTAGGATCGAGTGGTATCGCGCGAAGGTTGACCCCTTGGTGACCTGTTGCAAAAAATATCGTACCTAAAAGCCTTCTTTTGCATACAGAAAAGGTAGATTTCGCGTAGAGGAGACGGTTCAGATTCATCATCCGCCGGAATCTGAAGTGGCACCATTCTATTTATAGGCTCTCGGGGTCATCGGATCCACATGGAAACCGGTCCGCATGAACAACTGTGTGCTCGTGTCGGCAGCGCGAAAGTTCCACCACGTGGTGCACTACGGGAAAAATGGGCATTTGCGACGGGTTATTTGCGACGGGAATAAATCCCGTCGCAAATAGTCCTATTAAAAACTTATTTGCGACGGGGTTATTTGCCCGTCGCAAATAAGTAGCCTTTTGCGACGGGACAGCTTACCCCGTCGCAAAAGGACTGGCACGGTTTCCGCGCCAAATCGCGGGAAACTTATTTGCGACGGGGGAATATTCCCGTCGCAAATAACCGGCGGCGGTAAAAGGTATTTGCGACGGGAATATTCCCCCGTCGCAAATAGTAGGTTATTTGCGACGGGTCCCGTCGCAAATAACTATTTCCCCGTTGACCGTAATAAATGTTGGCTAAGGTATTTGCGACGGGTACCGTCGCAACTAATACTATTTGCGACGGGATACCCGTCGCAAATGGGCCCGTCGCAAATAATCTAACCTATATATACCCCCATCCGTTTTTTTCATTTCATTCTCATTCTCTATCTTCTCCTTCTCTCAAAATTATATTTCTAGAGTTCAATTTTTCTCCAGTTTAATTTTTTTCTCCGGAGCTGATATTAAAGTTTTGAAGAACGATCAGAGCAGATCAATTTTCAAGGTATTTATATTCATTTTAATTTAATATTTATTTTTAATTTTTTATTAGTTTCAATTATTCTTAATTAGTTGTAATTTAATTATGTTTACATTGTTTTATTACTTAATAAATTTAAACTATTAGTATTGTTCATAGTTAATGGTAATTAGGAATAATTAGTAATAATTTTTAATAATTAAGAATAAATATTAATAATTAGTAATAAATACCAATAATTAGGAATAATAACATTATTACATTATTAGACTATTTTATTATTAATATTAAAATAATATAATTTTTTATATATATACAATTCTCTTTTCATCTGCGTGTTTACTGTCTTCACATGTATTATTTGTATGTGGAGATAGAAAACGCACAGATGAAATGAGAATTGTATATAAATTAGAAAATTATATTATTTTAATATTAATAATAAAAATATATTAATAATGTTATTATTTGTAATTATTGGTAATTATTCCTAATTATTTATAATTATTCATTTAATTACTAATAATTAGTAACAATTATCAATAATTATCAATAATTAAGAATAATTAGTAATAATTAGTAATAATTACCAATAATTAGTAATAATTAGTAATAATTACCAATAATTAGTAATAATTAGTAATAATTACCAATAATTAGTAATAATTAGTAATAATTACCAATAAGTAGAAATAATTACCAATAAGTAGTAATAATTACCAATAATTAGTAATACGTACCAATAATTTGGAATAATTTCCAATAATTAACAATAATTAGTAATAATTAGTAATAATTACCAATAATTACCAATAATTAGTAATAATTAGTAATAATTACCAATAATTACCAATAATTACCAATAATTACCAATAATTACCAATAATTACCAATAATTACAAATAATTACCAATAATTACAAATAATTAGTAATAATTAGGAATAATTAGTAATAATTAGGAATAATTAGTAATAATTAGTAATAATTAGGAATAACTAGTAATAATTAGTAATAATTAGTAATAATTAGTAATAATTAGTAATAATTATTAATAATTAGTAACAACTAGGAACAATGAGGAATAATTAGTAATAATTAGTAATAACTAGTAATAACTAGGAATAATTAGGAATAATTAGGAATAATTAGGAATGATTAGAAATAATTACCAATAATTACCAATAATTACCAATATTTACCAATAATTACCAATAATTAGCAATAATTACCAATAATTAGCAGTAATTAGTAATAATTAGCAATAATTAGTAATAATTAGCAATAATTAGAAATAATTAGTAATAAATACATAAAATTAGGAAAAATTAGGAAAAATTAGGAAAAATTAGGAAAAATTAGGAAAAATTACCAATAATTAGGAAAAATTACTAATAATTAGTAATAATTACCAATAATTAGTAATAATTACAAATAATTAGTATTAATTACCAATAATTAGTAATAATTACCTATAATTAGTATTAATTACCAATAATTAGTATTAATTACCAACAATTAGTAATAATTAGGAATAATTACCAATAATTAGTAATAATTACCAATAATTAGTAATAATTAGTAATAATTACCAATAATTTGTAATAATTAGTAATAATTAACAATAATTAGTAATAATTACCAATAATTATCAATATTTAGTAATAATTAACAATACTTACCAATAATTACCAATAATTGCCAATAATTGCCAATAATTACCAATAATTGCCAATAATTGGCAATAATTAGTAATAATTAGTAATAATTAGTAATAATTAGTAATAATAGGAATAATTAGCTTTAATTAGCAATAATTAGCAATAATTAGTAATAATTAGTAATAATTAGTAATAATTAGCAATAATTAGCAATAATTAGCAATAATTAGTAATAATTAGCAATAATTAGTAATAATTAGCAATAATTAGTAATAATTAGCAATAATTAGTAATAATTAGTAATAATTACCAATAATTAGTAATAATTAGCAATAATTAGTAATAATTAGCAATAATTAGTAATAATTAGCAATAATTACTAGTAATTAGTAATAATTAGGAATAATTAGTAATAATTAGGAATAATTAGTAATAATTACCAATAATTAGTAATAATTACCAATAATTAGTAATAATTAGTAATAATTACCAATAATTAGTAATAATTAGTAATAATTAGTAATAATTAGTAATAATTAGGAATAATTAGTATTAATTAGGAATAATTAGCAATAATTAGCAATAATTAGTATTAATTACCAATAATTGGTAATAATTACCTATAATTAGTATTAATTAACAATAATAAGTAATAATTACCAATAATTAGTAATAATTAGGAATAATTACCAATAATTAGTAATAATTACCAATAATTAGTATTAATTACCAATAATTAGTAATAATTAGGAATAATTACCAATAATTAGTAATAATTACCAATAATTAGTAATAATTACCAATAATTAGTAATAATTAGTAATAATTACCAATAATTAGAAATAATTAGTAATAATTAACAATAATTAGTAATAATTAACAATAATTAACAATAATTAGTAATAATTACCAATAATTACCAATATTTAGTAATAATTAACAATACTTACCAATAATTACCAATAATTGCCAATAATTACCAATAATTGCCAATAATTGGCAATAATTAGTAATAATTAGTAATAATTAGTAATAATTAGTAATAATAGGAATAATTAGCAATAATTAGTAATAATTAGTAATAATTAGTAATAATTAGCAATAATTAGCAATAATTAGCAATAATTAGTAATAATTAGCCATAATTAGTAATAATTAGCAATAATTAGTAATAATTAGTAATAATTAGCAATAATTAGTAATAATTAGTAATAATTACCAATAATTAGTAATAATTAGCAATAATTAGTAATAATTAGCAATAATTAATAATAATTAGCAGTAATTACTAATAATTAGTAATAATTAGTAATAATTAATAATAATTAGTAATTATTAGTAATAATTACCAATAATTTTTAATAATTCGCAATAATTAGTAATAATTAGCAATAATTAGTAATAATTAGCAATAATTACTAATAATTAGTAATAATTAGGAATAATTAGTAATAATTAGGAATAATTAGTAATAATTACCAATAATTAGTAATAATTACCAATAATTACCAATAATTACCAATAATTATCAATAATTAGTAATAATTACCAATAATTAGCAATAATTAGTAATAATTAGCAATAATTACTAATAATTTTCAATAATTTGGAATAATTAGTAATAATTAGGAATAATTAGTAATAATTACCAATAATTAGTAATAATTACCAATAATTAGTAATACTTACCAATAATTACCAATAATTAGTAATAATTACCAATAATTAGTAATAATTAGTAATAATTAGTAATAATTAGTAATAATTAGGAATAATTAGTATTAATTAGGAATAATTAGTAATAATTAACAATAATTAGTAATAATAATTATTAATTACCAATAATTAGTATTAATTACCAATAAATAGTATTAATTACCAATAATTAGTATTAATTACCAATAATTAGTAATAATTACCAATAATTAGTAATAATTACCAATAATTAGTAATAATTACCAATAATTACCAATAATTACCAATAATTACTAATATTTTTCAATATTTTCTAATAATTACAAATAATTACCAATAATTACCAATATTTTCCAATAATTACCAATAATTACCATTATTTACCAATAATTACCAATATTTACCAATAATTAGGAATAATTACCAAAAATTATGAATAATTACCAATAATTTGGAATAATTATCAATAATTTGGAATATTTACCAATAATTTGGAATAATTACCAACAATTTAGAATAATTACCAATAATTTGGAATAATTACCAATAATTTGGAATAATTACCAATAATTTGGAATAATTACAAATAATTATGAATAATTACTAATAATTAGGAATAATTACCTTATTACATTATTTGTATATTTTATTACTAATATTAAAATAATATAATTTTCTATATTATATACAATTCTCTTTTTTTCTGTGTGTTTTCGGTCTCCACATGTAATATTGGCATTCTTTTTCAAAATTATCAACCTACTCGCCAATGGAGAGGTGAAAGTGAATGCCAATATTACATGTGGAGACAGAATTTTAAACACACAGATGAAAGGAGAATTGTATATAATATAGATAATTATATTATTTTAATATTAATAATAAAATATACTAATAATGTAATAATGTTATTATTATATAATTAATATTTATGAAAAAATTATATTAGTATTATTAAAAAAAATAAAAAATCAATATAATATTAAAATTATCAATATTTGTAACAGGTTTTGCTTTATACTCAACATATTAAATCCTTGCTTGAGTGTTTATTCTAACAAATTATTCAAAATTAGTAATGATTTTATATTTTATAGAAAAATATGGAACAACGAGGTCGTCAACAGTCATTATTAGATGACCGCATATGGATAAATCAACGTAGAAATCCAAATGGTTCTGGTTTAAATCCAGGATATATAGAGGGTTGGAGATTTTTTTATCATTTACGGCAACAAATCCAGAATTTGTTTCAGAAGGAAAAATAAAATGCCCTTGTATAAAATGTGCATTGAGAACGTTTGACACGTTTGACAAAGTGGGGGAACACCTCTTGCGTTTTGGTTTTCAAGTAGATTATGTTTTTTGGTATCAACACGGTGAACGCAGTTCCAGAGCAGGTGATACCAACTTGATTCCGGATCCATCCCAGTTTCAAGATTTAGTACATGATGTTGCAGGTTCATCTGTTCAACATACAGAAACTCCGGCTGATATAGCTTCAAATCCTGAGTTGGTACCGTCTGAATTTTATGAGTTGTTGAAGTCTGCTGAGGATGCATTATATCCTGGCTGCAAGATGAGCAAATTAGAAGCAGTTGCAAAATTTATGGCTATCAAATCAGATAACGGAATGTCAAACACCTCTTTTGACCAGATATTTTCTTTGCTGAAAACACTCTTACCCGAAGGAAATGTTTTACCTGCAAATTACTATGAAAGTAAGAGGCTGGTTCGAAATTTGGGACTTACTTGACAGAAGATTCATGCATGTTCAAATGACTGCATTTTATATTCTGGGGAAAAAGAGTCGTTGGATAGTTGTCCCACATGTGGGAAACTGAGATATAAAGAAGGACAACACGGGAAGTCTGGTTTGATTCCTGTAAAACAGTTGAGATATTTTCCGCTTACATCCAGACTTCAGCGTTTATTCATGTCTAAGAATACAGCGAAAATGAGGTCATGGCATAAAGAGAATATTTCAACCGATAAAAGCTTGAATCATCCAGCCGATGGTGATTCATGGAAACATTTTGATAGAGTGCATCCATCCTTTGCTTTAGAAGCTAGAAATGTTCGACTGGGCATTTCCACTGATGGTTTCTGTCCGTTTGGATCTTATGGTAGTCAATATTCATGTTGGCCTGTTTTTTTAACTCTGTACAATTTACCTCCATGGATGTTGATGAAGGAGCCATATATCTTTTTGACTTTACTAATTCCAGGACATCCAAAGAAAAATATTGATGTTTATTTGAAGCCATTGATAGATGAATTAAATTTATTGTGGAGTAATGGTGTCAGTACATATGATGTTGCAACGAAATAGAATTTCATACTGAGAGCAGCATTGATGTGGACAATAAGTGACTTCCGGGCTTATGGGTTGTTATCTGGCTGGAGTACACATGGTCAGAAATCATGTCCTTACTGTATGGGAGAGAACAAAGCATTTATGCTCATTCATGGAAATAAACCTTGTTATTTTGACTGTCATCGCAGATTTCTTCCAGCTGATCATCCTTTTCGCAGAAACAGATCTCATTCCAGAAAAGGAACAGTTGAAATGGATGGACCTCCAAAAATGCTATCAGGTTCGGAGTTAAAATCAGTTTTATTTTCATTACCTCCCATCACTTTTGGTCCCACAATAAACCAACAGAAAATTTCTGGATTTGGGAAAGAACACAATTAGATTAAACGTAGCATATTTTGGGATTTACTATATTGGTCTGATTTGATGGTCCGCCACATGTTGGATGTCATGCATATTGAGAAGAACTGTTTTGATAATTTGTTTCATACAGTTTTGGATATGCCAGGAAAGAGCAAAGACAATGTAAATGCACGTTTAGATCTTGCCCAAATTTGTAGGTGTCCAGAATTGGAACTCTTTGAGAATGTCAGAACAGAAAGGTTACTGAAACCAAAAGCAGCTTATACATTGTCTAAAGAAAACCGTTTATTATTTTGTCAGTGGATTGCAGATTTGAGACTTCCAGATGGCTGTGCTTCCAATTTGGGTAGATGTGTAAATAATGGTCATATTACAGGATTAAAAAGTCATGATTGTCATGTCATAATGGAGAGACTTCTACCCATTGGATTAAGAGGACTGTTGAATTCTGTGATTTGGGATTCCATAACTGACATGTCTCTTTTTTTCAGGAAATTTGTGCGGCTACGGCAGATTATGATGCTCTAGGAAAACTTGAAAAAGATGTTCTTATACTTATATGTAAACTAGAAAAAATATTTCTACCGTCTTTCTTCGACTCAATGGAACATTTGATGTTACATTTTCCATATGAAGCCAAATGTGGAGGTCCGGTGCAGTTTCGATGGATGTATCCATTTGAAAGATGCATGCAAAAATTGAAAAGAAAAGTACGTAACAAAGCATCTGTTGAAGGATCTATTGCAGAAGCTTATTTTCAAGAGGAAATATCTTCTTTCTGCTCCTATTATTTTGAATCTGTGTATCCTTCAAAACACAACCGAATGGGATGGAACGAGAGGAATATTGATGAAATCGACAATCAATTATCTGTTTTCAACCAGTCAGAGCTTGGTTTTGGTGGAGTTTATGAACGCTGGCTTTCAGATGATGAACATCAGAGAGCTCATACGTATGTTCTGCTCAACTGTGAAGAGATGACATCAGTTGTACTGTAAGTGTTTATATCACTTATTCTATCATTTATGTTATAGTAAATAACTTTGGTTTTTATAGGTTGTATGATAATCATATCAAGAAACAAATTCCACAAATTACAACAGCGCTCTCGAAGAACATCGACTGAAAAATTTCTCTCAGTGGTTTCAAAAACTGGTAACATAAATTCTTTATCTTTTAGAAACTCATTCAATGTATAGTTTACTATATTGATAATTATTTCACAAATTTTCAGGTGTCTCGACATGCTGATAAAATTGAAAAACGACTGTGTGTATTGAGTAACCCACCTTCCAAACTTGTTAAAACTTATAATGCATATGTGGTGAATGGATTTCGATTCCACACACATGCATATGGGGAATCGAAAAAAAATGAACAGTGGAGTTAGCTTGAGAGGATCTCATCATCGAGAAAATGAAGTTGACTTTGATGGCATACATGATGAAATCATTGAACTCTGTTATCTTGGACAACATTACATAACCATGTTCAAATGTCGGTGGTTGGATACAGAGAGAGGCGTTCTTGTTCATCAGACTCATGGAATCCTCGATATTAAATGTAAAAGTGTTCTCGCAGTAAATGAACCATTCTTATTGGCTCAACAGGCATATCAAGTTTATTACGCGAAGTACTGTCCAACATCAAGAGAATTGACTGATTGGTGGAGTGTAATAAAAATCAAAATTCGAGACAATCAGTTTAGTCAAAGTGAATGTGCTTTCACTGATGTGCAAAGAATTGAAGTTTTTCAAGAGAGTACTCAAAATCAATCTTTTTTACAAAGAGACATGAGTATCGATGACGACACCCCACATTTAAGAGTCGGTGATGACGATGATGTTAATGATGTCACATATGAATTTGAAATGGTAAGAGATGAATCAACTGTAACTCGAATGGATATCGATGATGTTGAGGAGGAATATGAAGATGACATTGACATATATGAAGATGATGATGAAGATGAACACTGATAGCATTACATGGTATTTATATACAATCATAATATGTATATATGTATATATAATAGTAATTATCAATTATTTGCTAACATTAATTTTTTCTGTTTCAGATGGACGACGCCACATTTCGTGAGTTGGCGGATGCTGACCTGACTTTCGATGCAGATGAGTTGATGACAGATGACCCTCAGCCTGCAGGCGCTCCCGGGAGTACACGGAGGGGGCGCGGTCTTGCACGATTGATGATTCCTGACCCCGTCCCCGAGCGACGTCCACGTCTTGGGTTTGATCCACGCACACGGAGGTGTGAAAACCTGTGTGATAACCTATGAATTTGACCAAGATTTCATTAATCTATTCACATAATAAATGTTTATTATTTTTTCAGTTTTCCGCATATAGCAGTCGGACAGGGCAGCGCTATTTTGTGCAACTATTTCTCTCAGCCGTGGACCACATGGGAGCAGATTCCCATTGATGTGCAGCAGGCCATGTTCGGCCATTGGTTGGTACGTACGTAAATAAATAATTTTTATTTTGAAAATTATTTCATTTCTAACTTGATATTTTGATTTATTTGTAGGGTTTATGGTATCCGATCGAGGATACCATGCGTGACGCCATCCACGAGGCATGTGAGGTGGCCATGCGTGATCGCCTTCGTCAGTTTTTGCACAATTTAAGAGAAGCTGCGATGAAGAAAGCAGGAGTGCCAGATTTTGACGAGTCATGTAGAGCACACCGACCAGAGTAAATTTCATCCCATGTATGGGATGGATTATGTGTGCACTGGTTGAGTGGTGCCTTTCAGAGGAGATCATCGGTGGGGAGGCAGAATCGGGGGAGACAGGAGGTGACTCATCGAGCTGGGAGTCGTTCTTTCAGTACTCATAGACAGCATCTGGTACGTACATTATTTATAAATATTTTATATAACTATAAATATTAACAGTTTATTTTTTATTCTTATAGGCTGTCGAGCACCCCGATATTACAGAGTACGACGTATATCGGAGGATGTATAGTGATCCTGCTACTGGGGAGCTCAGAGGTGATCGTCAACATCACATCGTGGTCAGTATTATTTGTTTTCAAGTTTAAAAATTAACTGCATATAATATATTCAAAATTTTAATTTTAAATTGCAACTATAGGAGTCATATGAGGCCGCAGCGTCACAGGCCCGACCTGAGAGTCAGGCCGAGTCATCAGATCAGACCACTGCCCGTCAGTTTGATGAAGCGGCATGGATGCAGACCACCCAGTATGCCTTCGAGAAGGGCCGGGTAGTTGGTATCGGCTCTCGACTGACTCCTGGAGATTATTATGGCAGTGATGCGATGTCGGCGTCCAGCTCGAGAGGAGCTCGTGCATCTTCTTCTACTACACAGTATGAGGATCAGTTGCGATCTCAGACTGCACAGATAGAGAGTCTCCGACAGGAGGAGGAGCAGATGCGTCAGCAAAATAAGGAGGAGCGTCGACGCCAGCAGCAACTGTACGAGGAGCAGGCGAGTCGGTGGCAGCAGCAGCATCAGGAGCAGATGGAGTACATGCGCCGACTCACTCATGCTTTATGGATGGAGTTTCCTCCACCACCATCTGCAGATCCCCCACCTCCCCCCCTCCTTCAGATTAGAGATTGTATTTATGTTATAAAATTTGTGAAATCAAAATTTTTTTTTTTCTATTCGTAGTTTCTGTCTCATTATAAAATATTAATAATATTATATTTTTAAATAACAATATTAATATGAATAATAATATTATTTATATTTTATAATATTAAATTATATATATATATATATTAAAATTTTATAATATTATAATTTAATTATATTTTTTGTAATACTTGATTTATTTTAATATTTGAATGTAAAATAATTCTATTATTTTTATATTAATTAAAATAACTTATTAATATTTTTTTTATTTATGAATTATAATTCTAATATTATTATATTAATTAAATCATTTATTAATATTCTATTATTTTTTATCTTTGAATTATAATTCTTTTATTATTATATTAATTAAAATAATTTATTAATAATTTATTATTTTTATTTGTGAATTATAATTCTATTATTATATTAATTAAAATAATTTATTAATAATTTATTTATTTTTATTTTTTTTTATAGTATTTGCGACGGGATACTATGCCCGTCGCAAATACTAGTATTATTAATAGTTTTTTATTTTTTTTAAAAAAAATAGTTTTTGCGACGGGATACTATGCCCGTCGCAAATACTAGTATTATTAATAGTTTTTTATTTTTTTTTAAAAAATGTTTTTGCGACAGTACCGTCGCAACAACTATTTTAAAAGTTTTTTACAAAAATACGGAATACTATTTGCGACGGGGAGAATGACCATCGCAAAAAAAGTCTTTAGCGACGGGCCCGTCGCAAATAAGGGTAGTTGCGACGGCGTTTTCAGCAACGGGCTATTTGCGACGGGGGCCCGTCGCAAATGTCTATTTGCGACAGGATCCCGTCACAAATGCCCCATCGCAAATACCTGTTTTTCTAGTAGTGGTGTCAGTCGCGCACAAATTTCCATACCCGCAGTCGGCAGTGCAAAAGTTCCACCACATGGGGGGGGGGGGCGTTCAATGTTCCGCGCTCGCGGTTGGTGGCGTAGAAGTTTCTGAGCCTGTTTCTAAAACTTCCTCGGATCCCACGGTTTTCCACATGGGAGATATTTTTTTCATGCACACATGATAAGTTTTCACACAGCCCTTCAGGGCCCCCATAATGGATAACCAGGTCAAAATATGTCTTCTCTTTGTCAAGCCAAAACATCCTTCAGCCGTTGAGTATTTTTCAGCATCAACACCTATTAATAAAGGAGGCACTAAAATTAAAAATCTCAAACACTTTAATGCGTATCTTCTACCAAGTCTTACGTCTGATCTCTTGAATAATAATTCTAATTCAACAATATTCCATAAAAATAGATTTCTCATAAAACATTTGAAAGAGAACTCAATTTTTCTATCCTCGTCTATATGGCCTTCCATAAAACAATATTTTTCATGCCTCATAAATAATACAAAGTGGAAGTTCTGTAGTGACTCTATAATTAATTTTTGGTTGGATAATTGGAATTGCAGCCCTTTTATCTCCAGAATTGATCTTGACCAAAATCATTAGAACACCAAACTCTATCAAAGATGTATAATTCTCCAAAAATGAACATCTCCCTAACATAATCAGGAATTTCATTGATACTGATACTTTCTCCATCATCGATGACTTCTTATTCTGGGATCCTTTTCTCAATGTAATTCCTAATTCAAAAAACTATTACAAAAACTATTTTTGTAACTCTAAAAGTGATTTTGGATGGATAAATATTTTTGAAAAACCATGGATAAAACCTTTAAGATTTGCCCTACTATAGAGACTATCTCACAACAGGATCCCTACTAATGATCGCTATCAATTGTACGGTATTCATCTCCGTTCTAAATGTTTTCCTTGAAACCAACATAGAGAATATTCCAATCATCTCTTTCTATCATGTTCCACTTCTTATGCTCTTTGGAATTATATTTTTGACATTTATGACTATAGTTGGTTGATACATGATTTTATAAAATCTTAATTAAAGAGATATATAGAAATGTATACTTCTTTGCAGATTAAGATTATTTTCGTTGTTGATATCGCAGATCATCATCATATGATCTGGTATTATTGAAATGATATTATTCATAATAAATTACCATTAAGTCATGATGCAGGGAAAATTTCGATTCTCATTTCCATACATGAATATGCTTCAATCCAAAATGGCCATTGTAATAACATGGTTCACGACTTTGGCATTATGCAGTGACTACATATTGATGGAAATTATTACCAGCCACATTGCATTTTCAAAGTCTTTTGGTGCGCCCCTCTCCCGGGTTGGGTTAATGTTAATGCGGACGGTGCTTCGAATGGATATCCAAGCCCTGAAGGCTGTGGTGATATCTTTAGGAATCATGCTGGTCAGATCCTTGGATGCTTTTATGGTAGCTGAGGCATTGCCTTTTTTATTGGAAGCTGAAATGATGAGAATGATTCATATCGTTTCTTTTTTCAAATAAAATGGGTTGAGAATCCTTTGTATTGAGAGTCACTCATAAACCATTGTGAATGAAATTTGGAATTGTGTGGTACATCTTGAATAGCTGATCACAACCCACTGGATGGGCTATATCTGCACTCTTCTTGATATCAAATACATCATCACTAACATTTATCGGGATGCTAACATGGTTGCTCATGGCCTTGAGAATAAGGGATAATGAAGATATTACATAGATTTATGATCTTCATGATTTTCTAATCCCCTTTCATTACAAGGATTGTAATATTTTTCCATCTTTTAGACTCTTTTAGCCTCTTTCTTTATAATAATTGTTCCTTGTTTTTCTGGCCGGACACCGCATTCATAAAAAAGATTTATGGTGGGATAATTAAAAAATTAAAAATAAATAAATTGATAGAAGTAGAAGAAAGCTATACTAATATATTTTGAAAATAAAATATAACTAAAATAGAAAAAGCACCACATTTCCCACCTTGAAATTTGATATCCTTTGTAAAAGGAGTGTATGAGTAAATTTATAGAGAAAGGGGGTGATAAATACATGACCTAATTCCATACATCAACTATTTGTTCCTTTTTACATAGTAAATGGAAAATTTTGGGAATGGTTTTTTCATAAAAGGCGTTTATATTTGTCTTTCGAATAAATTTACATCATTATATCATAATTTTTCTTCATATATAGGAGTTAAGGATGATTTACTATGAGTAATTAATTCTATCCAAGTCACTCTTTGTATTCCAATGCCCTAATGTCCCATGATTAATTAGCTTGAATTAGGTATAATCAGGTGGGAATATATATTGGATGTTGTTCCCCATATCCATGTATATCTAATTTTCTAATATGAGATCCATTTGGAAGGCCCAATTAATTGTTTAAACTCATCATTAAAAGTGTCCAAATTTGGGCACAGTTTCCGAGGCTTGAATTTTGAGATGATTGTGGGCCTCCAAACGATGGATTTTGATTTTAAGCCAGAAGGGTTAAATGAAGCCCAAGAAGCAATGAATCTTTAAAAAGGGTATTTTACAATTTCAATTTCTGTAGATAAATTTATTTCTAATATAATTAATTAATGTTAAATAGTTAAAATATAAAAAATAGGCCATTTATACTATTATAGATGAAAATACTATTAAAACCTAAAAATGTGAACATTTCCCTTAAAATGAAACTATAGTGGTATTTAGATTGTCTAATTACAATATAAAAATCCAATATTTGAATATGGGTATACAATATAAGTCTTATATCCCCTACATCATATGCGTCTTTAAGAGTCACAATGTAAGAATGATAAACAATACCACCCATCACATATCAATCCTCCATAGTAACTAACTAAAAAATCATTTAACCTCATCCAATAATAATAATAACTATTAAACCACATTTTTATAGCCTTCTCAGAAGGGAAATAAATGAAAAATGGAGGAGGAGGCATAGTAGAGGAATGTTTACATTGGGTATAAAAGGATCAATCATATAAAGAGATTGGGTCAAAATTTATCAGAGTCATGAGATTGTAAATAAGTAAACCCACATATTCTTATGGTTAAAAATGATGATTATAGGCCTAAACAAGAATAATTTATTGGAAACAATTATAATTAAAATTCATAAGAACCTCATCAAAACATAGTAGATCCCCAAATGGGGTTTTTGGACCCCAATCCTTTAGGATATGGTTTTCCTCAACATTAAAATGCTAATAATAACCACATAAACATCTGATCGTTTAAATATAATATGAGAATATTTCCTCAACCATGAAATGTATTTTTCTGATGTGGGAATTCAGCACTGAAACCAAAACTCAATCCAGGGACAACCAAGAAATAGTATTCTAAAACTCATTATTTCCACCCTACTACCTCAATAAGAAAATGACACTAAAGTTCCCAAAACATGAAATAGAAGAAAAATGGATTCTAAAATAAGAGTTTTTTACACCACTTCCCATATAATCCTCAATCAAAAGACCTTGTATACCAAAAAAAACTATTTTCCCATAAACTTTTATCTCTATTCACCTACACCATAACTCCCCAAAAGGGATATGTATAATGAAATGGATGAACAAACACACCCAAAATTGAATAACCCTCTCAAAAATGTTTTTATTGGAAAAATATTACAACAAAAAAACACCAACCACCACAAAATAATCCAAAACTAAAAAACCAATTTCAACTCCATGTCCCACTCTAGAACTTTTAACTCCTCCTAATGACTGAGTAGATGACAAATGAATAATCAAGACTATACGTAAAATTACTCTTTAATGATTTCAATCTATGATAATAAAAAAACTCAAGAAAAAAACTAACCATATTTGAAACCGAACATTATATGATATATATCTCAACTGAGAATCACTCCATTACAAGAATACGTCATGTACATCATATAAAAAATTAAAAATTAATCTAGGTATACCATCATAAAATAACATCAACATATTAACAATAATAAATCATAATTTTTTTTTGATACTAATCAACTGTCAAAAAATTATATTCCCACATTCTCTCTTCCAAAACAACATGAATTCAAAGGATATAATCCAAATATATAGATTTAAAAAAACTAAAATCCTAACATTTTAGAATCTAAATGAGCTTCTCTAAGAACACACATCATCATCACCATTATATATATATTCTCATATAATGACATAATTTTCATCCTCAAGAAACTACTTATGTTGAGACACATTGAGAACATCATGGATCAAATCCTTATATGGAGGACACACTAACTGATACCCCACCTCAACAAAAATATCCCACACCTCAGATATCCTAATGAAACAATGATAAATATTAATTCCATGATCGAAAATTTTCTTCACATGAATATAATAAACTATTAAAAACACATGATTGTCAATAAAGAACAAAAATGTTCTTTTATTGAGATCTTCATGAAACATATAATGGTCTTAAAAAACTATATGCACTCACAAATCAATTTCTCATATTCAATGAAAAACTATACTGGTTCTATTTTAAGAATCTCAAAATCTCCAACATCTTTCAATATCAAGGGATATCTTCAATACCATTAATAGAAAAATTTAAACGTATTCATAAAGATGGATGAGTTATTTCTCTTTTGATATGTATGGTTAAAAAGGTCTCATGCTTCACCCATAACCCTAAAAAATATAAAATACATAAATGAAACATATCCTCCAAATCCATGATATTCTTGTATGTATTAATTTCCTTATCTAGATAGAATGTGGTGATAAAGTATAAACAATATCTGATGTAATGTTGAAGTCACATATATGACCACAAAGTAAAATGAGGATCATGATTAGTGATGTTTAACAATAGAACTACTCGATTCTGCACAACCCCATCCATAAAAAACCTTGATAATGCATCTATCACACACGACTTACTAACCAATGAAAAATGATCCCGATTCATCAATTAATCCTCAATCACCATCATAGTATTATATCAACCCAAAACTTAAGGAATATTGATAAAAAAATACATATAAATATCCTACCACTTCTATCAAGAGTTATGATATGGATGCAATAGGACCCTCAAAATACAATGATTAGATGTCACCTTTTAAAAAACTAACAATCAATAAGAAAACAACTTACCTCTTAAATCTCAGTCATAAAAACTAAATCTTCAAGGAATGATAAATATTTTTAACATAAATATACAATATAAAAATTATTTTATAAAGACAACGATCAACTACCTTGTTCACTTATAATAGAAGAAAAAACTACCCTGAAATTACACCAATTTCCAATGATCCTATGACCATCTCATAAGTTAATCCCCATAGACAAAATGAACCTAGAAAACCTCCACCACAGTATGTCTTAGTGGAAATTAATCTGATTAGTAAACCAAATTTTATAGCATAATCATATGATAAGACTTCCTCATCCACTAAATTTCTCTATATCATGATTTTGATCTAAAATATACTATATTTGGTTCTACATATATAAAGAGTCTAAAGAACGATCACAATATGACTTCTTACTTTGTGAATCACATAATACATTCAATTTATATATTTTATAGGTTACATAAATTCTATAATACTATCATAACAATATTCACTATCACTGATAAATAATAAAATCATGATAATAGAAAATATATATCATGAACTTGTAATCTGTAAATACCAAAAATAACTCACTGATAAGATAGTACCACTATATATTCATTGAAAATAAAGAATCTACATTTTTGAGATCTTTTGTTTCAAAATTATTCTCATGATAGAATAACTACTAAAACCTATTGGAGATCACTTCCCTCTTTAACAAAATAAGAAAACATAATTCATAAATGAAGTATCACAAAAGGCCTTAGACATGAATGAATCCTCTAGAAAATTAAGAACATTATCACTAATCATATCCTCATTAGGGACCCAAATGTATCATTATACTTTTACCTCAATACAAGGGTCGATCCATAATGGTCATGGTTAATGAAGGAGGCACAACATTTGAAAAATTTAACTCCAACCTATGATTATAATCACAAGACATACAAAACTCTAAACATACAAAATTCTAATAGGGGAAAATCATGAAAACAACATATCAATAATTAGAGGATCCATAACTACAACCTGGTTAGAAATAATGTACCCCACGAAATTCACCTCTCTCACCAAAAACATAGACATATATATGTTTTTAAGGTGCTAATAAAATTGAATAATTTATATAAAAAACCTCATATACTCAGAATTATCTTCCCGTAACATCAAATATATTATGATGTCATCAAATATCAATACTAGAATCAAGTATTTGAACTCACAAAACATATATTTTTTGGTCATATAAAAAAATGATTCATTAATGATGCTAAATGAAATGACCATGAACTTGATGTGTCCATAATGTTATTTAAAAGGCGTCCTAGGGATATTTTATTTCTTCCAAAATATTTGATGATAGACTGCCTATATGTCGATATTTAAGAACTAAAGGACACATTTAACTTATTGAATATATCATCATTCTGTTAAAAAGGATAACGAATCTTCACCATCACCGGATTAATGTGACAATTATTGATATAATCCTTAGAATATTATCATCCTATTTCATGGAGACCATCAGAGAACCCTATTTAGGAATAATATTTCAAATAAAACCCATATATAATAGATCCTCAATCTGAATCCATAAATCAAAG
The DNA here is from genome assembly GCA_963277665.1 of Viscum album. Lineage (NCBI taxonomy): Eukaryota > Viridiplantae > Streptophyta > Magnoliopsida > Santalales > Viscaceae > Viscum > Viscum album. Next base: position 195,294,625 of record OY728135.1, on the reverse strand, counting down.
GACACTATATTTTTCGGATTCATCAAAATCATAGAAATATCATGCCAAAAATCTATCTATAAACAAGTATCTCATCGAGGTGTTAGTTTCACGTCCTATTATAGGAATATATTTATGAACTCATAAAAATCCTTTGTAAACCAATCAAACCTACACTACTCTTATAACCAAACTAGACAATTTGGAAGCTATGAATTCCATATTGTGACAATCTATATAATTATCCTACCTAATAGTGATCACCAAAAAATTCTTTCAACAGTTAAGAGAATAAATTTACTATATAATAAATCAATATTAACTTATACATAATTCATCCAATCGATCCTGAGGAAGAAATCATATACATGAATCTAGAAATGTAGGAAATCTCTCATTGAGTGATGATTACCCACACCAATTTAAAATATCTACATACATTATATAATCCATCCCGAACATTTTCATGGGTATTTAACCCCAATGGAACCTGAATCATCCCAACATTATGTCATAGAACTCCAACTATAGATGGTACAATTAATGATTATGAATATTTTGAATTTATTAAATAACCTAGTCAAGGTGAAGATATGTATATCATTTTGTATATGATATCCAGTCCACCTAGAACAACAAACATTATCTCATACATCATTCTTCTCCCTACTCCTCTTCCTCTCCATCCATGATAACCACCACTAATATGACCATGCTCAACGTAGTGTCTCTAAGGAGAAGTAGAATCATAGGGACTCTTAAGAAGAAAAATAATAAATTTTGTAGGTTTATTTAATTATTTTAATTTCATATTTCAATCATCTTTCCATTTCAATTATATGTTCATGATAAAATGATGTGTGGAAATTAGCTATGACTATACACTACAATCGATATCGAATCACCATGAACATTTTTTACTATTAAGGTCCAATAATATGATCAAAGGGGATAATCACACATTTCCAAATCTGTTTCTTTTCCCAATGACATGTAATAAGTTCATTTGATATTGTTTCCCTTTAAAAAATATACATTCCTCACCAATTAAAAACTCTACACATGGTCTTATATCTCATTAAAAACATTCATTCCAATTTTTCATGACCTACTACTAGTGTAATCTCTCATGTTCTAATAGGGATGAGGATTATGATGCTTGAAGCCCACCTTGAATATGACATGGGATATAGACTAAAACTAAGGGTATAAACACAGATATTTGTGAGTAATTTCCATTATTAATCCCAATAAAACGTAATTTCCCCCAATTAAAATTGAAAAACAATAAATAAACCAACCCCAAATAGAGTTCATGTCATACATTAACTAAAAACTCAAAAACACAATTCAAAGATAACACCTCCCACATGTTTAACTCCATACACACCTGGAAAAACTAATAACTATTAAAAAACACTTATTTGTAGTCAAATGTATATATATATATATCCCATTGTAAAATATTGATTAATTGGTTGGACCATACTATCTAATTATTATGATCAGAGTAATCTGGTGCCATGCAGATATTATTAGAGGATAAATTCATAGGGTATTTTTTTATTGTTTCCAATCTATATATGACATTGCATGTATATTGTGCAGGTTTATTTATTATATTAAAATGTGTATTGTTGTACCTCTTAATGCATTGGATTCAAGAGGGTAATGTCCCCAATATATTTGTGTTTATACCCTCTTTTCTCATCATTAAAATATAACCTATTAGAGCCACAATTTAAGGGTATAATTTAATTCATTTCCAACATAAGAGAGTTTAAATTGGGGGTAGTTCCAGAAATAAGTAGTGAAAAATCTAATTGATTTATTTATACTGATTCTTCTTCACTTTTTTGAGAAAAAACTCTCTTTTTCATTAGACTAAAAATTAACAACATTCTAATCCATCGTTTTATGATGTTCAAATGGATTGACATTATTATGAATATATGGTTTTTATTGATATGTTTTATGGGTTGAACCCTTCACCAATGAGTAACACTAGTTTTTATACTCCAATTTGACCTAATATGTAGCAGTTTTGTTCTTAAAAAGAAGGATCACATTTTTAGAATTTCACTGGTTTTCATGACTACACTAGAGGCAAGGTTTTATTAAGGATATAACATCAGTTCATTAGGATATTATAGACTCATCTAGAATTTAAGTATTTATTTGAATGTGAGAAAAATTACACTAAATAGGAACTATAATGAACAATACTGTGATTTTTTATTCTTATTACTTAATAAATAGTCATATATTTAGTTGAAATAGAATCCACTCAAACTGTTATGTTTTATCAAAATATTGAAATATTAAATATTTAGCCAAACCCATTAACTTATTTATTGGAGTTCATTACACCTCATGTTAGGATGGTGTGAGGTTTAGAATTTCTCTATGTTGTAATATTTATATTATAAGAATAAATTTCATGATACATCCTTTTTCATGATATGTATCTCTTTGATATCATCCTAAAAAAGGTTTGAATGATTAAATTTATATCTCGTATCAATTTTTATCACTAAAGGTTTCTATCCATATTTTTATATGTGATTTCTCACTTATTCCATGGTAAATGGGGCCCTATATGGGTTCATTCTTGTCCACTTATTTGTCAGTTGAGTGAATTACCATACTGCTTAGTATCTCATTTTTTAGAAAGTTGGTGAAGAGAATTTCTTTGATGAACTTCCAACTATAGTAAAATATTTTATTGAAGTATTTCCCACTGATTCATTTGGGATACCTCTGAAGAAGGAAATATAGATTTCTATTTATATTTTCCCCAAGATGAGTCATATATCTTTAAGTACATATCATTTTTATCATATAAAATTAAATGATTAATAATACATCTACATTAATTATATGGAAAATGATTAATCTATACTTGTGTGTCACCTAGGATATCTCTTATACTCAATGTAAATAATTATAATGGGAGTATTCAGCACTATATAAAATATTTAAAACATAATCATTTAAATGTTAATAATATATAAATTCTAAATTGTATCAGAAACCTATCATATTAGTAGAAATTGGAAAGGTAGTTCACTAAGATTTGTCTCATTGGTGGGTATCAATGGCTAAGAGTGAAATAATTAATTATTTCATGGTTAATTTTTGACAAAGGTAAGAAACTAAGTGTATTTTATTATTTACATTAGGTTTAAATATTCAACCTAGTGTTTTTATTGTATTTATAATTTATATTTCCATTGACATATATACTATTTTTATATGGTATAAATGGAAAGAATATTGGTTTATTCAAATTCTGAGGAGGAGCATCAGATTCCTTGAAGGGCCTAGTTACAAATTCTTTAATTTCATTTCTTATATGATATGTTATTCAAGAAATATTTATATGTACAATAAGTGTAGCTAATAAAAATATATGGTTACTAAACAAGGGATATTGTATGATCCTGAAAAGGAATAATATTTTGTGTCATGGGGGATTCTCGGAAATTACATCAAGATATAGAGGTTCTTTGGTTTAAAAAAATATTAACAGTACATCATTATGAATTTTTTAAAACAAAAATTTCCGTTGATTTTTTTTAAATGTCTTGATCTTTATATAAATTTATAAATTTAATTATATTTAATGTTTTTTTCATAAACATTGATATCATATACTTTTTTGATGTTGTATAAACATAAGGAAAATTATTTTCTATTTTGATGCGTCAAACATGAGTTTGGGTAGTATGATTATAAAAAATAATCATGTGGTGTTGTATAGTTCGTTTCAACAAAGACCACATGATAAAAATTTATCATCCCAATATCTTGAATCTCAAAAGGTATACATTTATGATGTGTTCAAACACTACCTATTTTATGAGGAATTTTGGGTCTATTCTAACTATAAAATATTAAGTTATATATTTTACAATAATGATTTCATTCTTATATATAGAAGTAGAGTGTAATATAGAATGAAACATGATTTATACCAAAATTATTAAATCATTTTTTTGAACAACTTAGTATTAAGTCCCCATCTCATGTGGTGAAGAAATATTGTGATGAATGGAATATGATGATATAGATCATAGACCAAAATATTAAGTTGAATGTAGAGAATGAGAGAATGATTATATTAAATTAATTGAATTAACCTACTATTATAAATTTTAATTTTCAAGAAAATTATTATCTAGTAGATGTTAATGCATTATAATAATATAAATATGGGGATATCAGTAGTGAATAGTATATTTCCTCAGATGGTGGTGTTATTTCCCTGAGATTTTTTTGTTCTAAATTTTTAGGGTAGTAATTATTGAATGATTTCCATAATTATAATTAGTTTATTCACCCATTTGTGAAAAAATGGATTATTTTTGAATCATTATTATTTGTGGTTTGATGTGAGAATCTATATTGCTATCTATGTTTTTCATTAACACATTTATTAACAAGTTAAGGTAGAACACTCAAGTCATTCAATAATACACTATCACAAATCAATTTCTAGTTGTAATCTTGAGGATCTATCTATGGACATCATTATTGGATTGCCTCAAAATAATTCGAGTGAATAAATAAATTTGATTTATCACATTTAGGCTATCTAAATTCAATATTTTCATTTTTTTGAAGAAAGTCTAATGGTTTTTATTTTCATAAATTTTTATGTGTTGGAAACTATTAAACTTATTGGTTTTCCTTCAATGATAATATATGATAGAGATCACCAATTTACATTAAAATTTTGGGGAGGTTGTTATGAGGCTATGGAACTTAATTAAATTACAACTCATCATATCACCATTAGACTAATGGTTATATGGAAAAGATTATTCAAATCATAGAAGATTTGTTATGATATTAGGTTTTGGATTTTAGGGGACCTTGAAATAACAATATATAAATAAGTAAATTTTATAATATCAACAATAATACATATTTTTCAAATATGGACCCTTTATAATATTTACATGGATAACTTTTTATGTCTCTAATATGTTCGGTTGTGGTCGGAGAATACAATTTATTGAGAACATGTTCTAAAAAATAGATGATGGATAAAAATAATCTAATTTGGATGATTTTAGTGATGGATCAGAGCCTCTATAAACCACATATTTATCATTACAATAAGCCTTTGGAATTCAATGTTGAAGATATGGAGTTTTTGAAATTGTTCCCCTGACTAAGTAATAACTTATTAGGGAAGAATTTAAATCTTACACAAAAAAATGAATGTCCTTTTTATGTTATAGAATGATTTTGAAATGACTTATATTATATAATACTACCCCACTAAATAACATATATTCATAATTTTTTCCACATATCCCAATTTAGAACATATTATCTTGGTCCCTCCCAGATTTTCAAATGGGAAGATTTATTATAGGAACATGATTCTTCATTGGTAGAACAAATGTTCCAAATTATAAATCCTCAAAAATATAGTGGAATGAAAAAAGTATATTCCATTTTATTGTGTTATCTAGAAGTATGTAAATTATTCTCAGGATATATAGGTGTGTGAATCATAGATGAGTGAATAGTGGCCTCACATTTTCCCTGATCAAGAATCTTCATGACGACCTTATTGAAGAAAAAGTGGAATAAAAGTGATAATTTTAACTCCCAAATTATAACTATTATGTATTTATGATATTTATTAATTCTAAAAAAAATTTACTTTTATTTTATGATTAAATTTTAAAAAATAGAAATATTTAGAGGTTTGGTTGTTCAAGCCCATATTCTCCCTCTCTTTTCACAATGGCCACGTGTATCAAAAACATTTCCAAAATCATAACATGGAAAGATTCATATTTTTTGTAACATTATATAAAAACCATTTATCAATATAAAAACATATTTTTTTATATTTATAATTTAGTTTAAGGTAATAAAACAACCATTTCTTTTCCCACAATAGGGATACTTCCATGATGGTAATTTCATTGAACCACATACTCTAATTGACACTCTATAATTATTGTTTTTGATGTTTGGTTAATTAATAAATGTATTATTGGTTTTTTAATAAAATATTTTGATCATATCATAAGGACATCACATCTCATGGGATAATATCATTTGACATATGTTACACCAATTTCAAATTTTTGGTTCTATATAACTCTTTTCATTTACATATACAAGTGTTATTAGCTGTTTTTAAGGGTCATACTTTTAAATTAAATTTAACATAAATTTATATGATGATTTTATATTTAATTTTAAAGGTTTATCTTTAAATTTCATTTGATATGAAATTGGATTATAACACATTCATATTTTATCAAGTATTCAACATAAAATAAAACCATTATGTATGATAGCATGTGATAATAGAGACACAGAAATTAAGTGAAAAATCATTATTTACGGTATAAATGAAAGATGATATAATATAGTTAAATAATAAATTATTTAAAAAATAATTATTTTAAAAAATTAAATGGGTTAATTTATTTATAAAAATACCATTAATTCGAGAGAAATTTTATTGATTAATTGTGTACATTTTATAAATTCAATAGATTTGAAGAAATTATATCAACAAATTTATTATATAAGGTTATAGTGATAACTGGAAAAATAAATTAATGAAAACCATAGAATTATTTACTTCAAAAAAAGAATAAAAATATAATTAATCTTGGACTAAAAAACTATTTTTTCTGTATGCATTGTTTTTGTTTATTACTTGTATTTTTAAAATAAAAATTCCTCTAATTTAGATTATCAAAATTATTAAAAAAAAAATTTTTCCAATTAAATTAATAGTCATTAAAAATTATTATAAATTGGCCAGATTTAAATAAAAAATCATTTAATGTTAAAAATATATGTTTTTCATAAAACTTTTTATGCGAGTAAGATATATTCATTTTTAAAAACATAAATTAATAATAAATTGTGAATTAATTAAGATAAATTTACGTATAATATATACTATGAAATTAATTAATATTATATGATAGGGACTGAGAATAAATTCATATTATGTGTCAAAAATATTATTTTTTTCTAAAAGGGGTTTTATATAAAAATATTTAAATTAATTTATGCAACATTTATAAAATTTATTTAGTGATTTTTTTGGTATTAAGAATAATGATGTCAAATCAGGTAATAATTTCAATTTCATTTATGTTCATATAGATAAGTTATCATGGAAAATATATGTTTGTGTGTAAAGTGTTAAAAGGTTAAATGTGCATATTAAACTAAAAGAAAAGTTTATGAATAACAAAAAATGTTCCATTAATTGGATTGGTTGAATTTATTTTTAAATATCATATCATTTCATAATTTTTTATTTTTCGGGGAGTCACTGGTCCTATAGTAATAAATTTTTTGGTACCCTTGGTTTAATTATCAAAACTCCATATTTATTATGTCATTTGTGAGTTTTATATTTTATGGTAGCATTTTGTAATGTAAGAAAGATTGGGGAAAATTTTAGAAAGTGTTGGAATAACTCATCTTTGAAGATGAGTCACCACTAAACAGACTCACCATTGAAATTAAAAGTTTAAAAATTATTAAAAATACTCACCACTAGATGTGACTCTTTGTTGATGATGAGATATTTTGTGAAGTGTTGAAAACCACAACCATTGGAGACAAACCATGTAAATTTTAAAATGAATTTAAAATACCTACCATCAGCATTGAGTCACCACCAAGATGTAAAATTGGATTGGTGTTAAAAATACCTCCTACCTTATGATGACTCACCATCAAATCGAGGAACCTCCAAAACTAGAAATTTATTGAGATGACCTACCATCAGAGTGGAATTTTAGAAAATTACTTGAATGACCTACCACTAAGATTAGTCACCATAGAGCATGACCTAACATTATCCTAACTCATCATTTTCTTGTATCACCACCATCTTAAGCCTCCATTAGGATAAATCACCACTAGAGATTATTTCACTGTTCAAAGGAGTCACCCTCTCTATTTTTCATTATTTGAAATTAACATTTTTTAAGGTATATTTTATCAAATTTAATGTCATTTAATATTTTAATTTTCATTTCTCAATCTCTTAAAGAGTACATTAAAGAGGATGTTAGATCTCAGAACATGGAGTAGATCCTAATGATTTTTCTTCAAATAGATATTTAATTATATTGATGTTAAATAATGAATTTGACTATATAATGAATACCTTTGATGAGATATTGATACACATGTACATTTGAATACCCAGATTCATAGATATACAATTAAAAAATAAGAACAAAGAGAAATTTCATGATAGATCTTGCTTACACACGACTATGAGAGTGGAGAACAAAAAACATGCCCATCTCACAATCAGAATTAAGGTAGATTACAACACACTATTTCACTTACCTTTTTAGGAACATGACTCAAGATCTTATTCAAAATAAATTCAAGGAGTATAACTCTCCCAATCATATTAAATAGAGGAATAAAATAAATTCTACATTCTTTTACTATTTCATTATATTTATTATCATTAAATTATAAGAAATGTGTGTTTACACTCTATTATTAGCACACACATTGTCTCATGTACAATAATTAGAAGATACTAGATATTTAATGCTAGTTATTTTTCATGATGATTGAATAATTTTTCTATTAAAAATAATTTTTAATATTGTTATACAAAACCTAAAAAGAAAATATGGGTTATTAAGGCCCTAATAACTAACATATCTAGACCCAAGAATTTTGTTTTTAAATGATTTTTGGTATAATTATTTTATAGAAACCCTGTATGAAGAGATCATATAGCTATATTTTGAACAAGGATATTGATTATTCCAGACATATAATAAAATATTACTCATACTTGAACAACCAGATAAATGATGATGATGGTATTATAACATTTTTTTAACAATGCTTAAGGAAACAAAATCGGTCTTGGAAAAATTGGTAACACTAACTCAATTTTAATTTCTAAAATTAATTTTTTGTGATTATTTCAAATTTAATTTTTTTGTAATTTCACAATTATGTGATGATTGTTTTAGGTCATGTTTAAGAAAAATTCATGCAATTCATTTAATTCTAAAAATTGTTTAGTATTTAATAATAAAATAAGTGATATTTTTTATATTGTAAACCTTCATTCTTTAATTTCAAAATATTTATCCTTTTTATGTTCCATTGAAATAAAATTTTAGATTTAGAATAGGAGACTAGGCTATTGTAAAATTCACTAACATAGAAAACTAACTATGAAAGAGTTAATAAGAGATCGACCCAAACTTGAATTCCCAAATGTCAAATTCTATAACCCTTATCAAATTGGGAAACAACACAATACTTAATTTAAATTAAATAAATACATTTTAACTTCTCATCCTCTTGAGATGGTTCACACAATTTATTTTTTTCCATCCAGAGTATCTACTTTAAATGGTAAGAGTTATGTATATGTACTTGTAGATAGATTTTCGAGGTATACTTGGGTATATTTGTATCTCAAAAAAGTAAATCTTGTCCAAATTTTACCATGTATGATAGTTATATAGAAAACCCATGTGGTCATAAATAAAATGTTAAGAAGTTTCCAAGGTTGTGAGTTTGAAAATCAAAACATTGAATCATTTTTTCTAGAAAAATGGTATTAATTATAATATCTATGCTCCTAGGGAAACTCAAAAAATGGGTTTATAGAAAGAAGAATTAGAATACATCAATATATTTCTCAAACTATTCTTATTGAATATGAATTACCTATCTACTATTGGGTAGAGACTGTAAATAAAGCCTGCTATATAATTAATACAGTTTTTCATACACCAATCAAAAAAGAAAATACCTCAGGAAATTTGGAATCATAGAAATAATAAGGTCAATTACTTTAGAATTTTTCCTTGAAAAGTATTTATTTCTATCACTAAGGAAAATCTTGACATGTTTTCCTATAATAGTGATTAATGAAATTCCCTGGTATATTATACTTATAGAGAATACTATAATGTTTTTAACAAAATGAACAAAGACTATAAAAGATTGTATTTATGTAAAATATAAAGAGAATGATCCAGATGATATTTAATCATATTTATAAAACCGTGAGGATGATTTAACTACATTAAACAGAAATTAAATGCCTTACAATTCTGTTGTAAAATAAGAAAAATAATAAATCAGTTTTAAGGATCATAAAAATCCTAAACCTAAACCTAAAATGGACCTTAATGTTACTATCCATTCTATTTATTGTGTATTTAGGACTCTTAAAAACCACCATTTAAATGTGGTTTTCGTAGACATAGATAGTGGAATACAAACTAGAGCTTTTCTAAGGAATCAGGTTTAACATCAAGGTTCCTTATCACATCATGCACATAAGAACATCAATTACATAATTAATGATAAATTTAGGGTGATATAATGAAACAAGAACATCATCAGTCTGAAAGAAATAATATTTGAGAACTTTTTAAAAGTCCCAAATACACTATCACTATAGGCACTAAATTAGTGTTTAGGAATCAAGGTTGATGAATAATTCACTATATAATGGAATAAGGTTACACTAGTTTCACAAGGGTATAGTCAAGAAGAGAGTGTTGACTATGAAGTGATGTTTTCACCTATAACTAGACATCAAGCCATTAGTATATTTCTTGCATATACATCACAAATAGATTTCAAACTATATCAAATGAACAAAAAATTGAATTCATGAATGGGTATATAGTTGAGAATGTTTTTGTTGAACAATGTAGATACCCAAAGCTTTATGTACATGGAAATTACATTTCTTTTGCGGAATACATAATACATAGCAAAAACCAACTCTCAAGAATCATAATAGTTTAGTGTCTTTGGAAACACAGAACACAGTCTTCTAATCATGGTGAAAGATATTCAACATCTCCTATAAAGATCTTCCCCTTTTTTTCTTACCTAAAAACTTTCTTTATATCCTAGGGAAAAGAAAACATATATAGGGTGAGCTCAAATGCTGAGTAAGGTTAAACATAGAGAACATAAAATAATCCATAAAAATTTGAATCTAAAAACATGAACATAAAATCTAAACATCAAAATCATGAGCAACGACATAAACCTTGGAAGTACATAAGGCATAGATCATAATGGAACATTAATCATGATAAACTAGTATTGGAATAAAACATGTAATTTTGGAATCCATTAACCACATGTTATTATTTCCATAGTATGCAAGGCATTGCTGCCAAGACCCTCTTAGTGGGCAAGGTCCCTTTATTAATCGAGTTCACTCCACATTCCAGTCCTGTATCACTGAACCGGATTAACATCCCTTTACAGACATGTCTATCTCATGAGATATAAATATATATCCAATTAATTGGAGGGATATATAGGTCCCACACATATCATAATGAAATCATTCTTACTTGTGCCACAAAATAATCACAAATCATTTTTCATAACCCAAAGAATAAAATGGGTTTCATAAACATCATCCCATCATAACATAATCCATATAGAATAAATTGATATCATTTCATCAAAAGAAAAATTAAACCATGTAAATCATAGAGACATTATACATGAAACATAACCATATTAAATAATGTCACCTTATATGGAAAATAGTTTTGATAAAACACTTGAAATGAATTCTTGAGGAAAATATTTTTTCTTTTTCAAAATCATTTTTCTTGTCACAAAATGCCATTCAATTTTAAAAGAAAATTATTTTTTAAAAAATAATCATGAAATCTTGTAGAGGAAGCTTCATTGAAATTAGTCTTTATAAAACTCTAAAAATCCATTCATACTGTATAAGTTAAACAAAACATTCTTCTTGTACTTTTTCCGGAAAAGTCAAAAAGTACCTCGTAAAAGATAGATTCCTTACATACCATGTAGTAAAATTCAAAACAGGGTAAAAAGAACATTAAAAAAACATTAAAACGTTTTTATAAAATAGGTACATGGATGATAAATATAACCCCAGTAAATACTTACAAATAAACAATCTCAAATGAAAACGAGATTGGAATAGTTATCCCTTACCTTATGTCTAATATGCTTCGTATGTATCCAAACCTTCTGTATAATGATTTAAATAATGTCATTGACTTATTAGAGAATCATATTCATTATTATTATATAATATATGGTTCACTTAGGTATTTATATTACCTGTTCATTTGTCAATTCCATTTAAAGTAGCGTTTTGGGTAAAATCGTTTCATTTATCATACATGTTTGGACTTGTTGTTATTGATATTGTTATTACCTATGTCATGATTTAATTACTTTAAGAATGTAAAACATTATTTATATATCATATATATTCAGTATATATATATATATATAAAAGATAGATAAATGAAACGAAACCCATCGTTCATGGAGACGGCAGACCATACGTACGCATGAACGCTGTTTTCCTTTCTTTGTTGTCTTAAATGGAAGTAAGTAGATGAAATATATATACATAAATCCAATAGATTTTTCATGTAATATATTTCATTATTATTCATTATATATACTTTATAACCATTGTTTAATGGTTAACATGGAGAATGAGTCTCATCGCATCGTGGAGACGGTAATCCGTGCGTACGCACAAGTGACAATATCATTCCCATAATTATTGAATGGAATTGGAGTGGATGATATAATATCTCAGAATCAGTATGCTATTATAATAACTATATATAGTTATTATTTACACCATTATACCCATCCAAGTATGGTGGTGTTGGAAAAAACCGATTACACCATGGCGTGGAGACTGTATTCCGTACGTACACACGCGTGGTGATTTCGTTTTCCATAGGATGGATAGATGGTGAAATGGGGTTGTTTCACAATTATAATAACATATAAATATATTATTGATACTTATGTTATTAATTTATAATGAGACAACTAAAGAAGAATAAGTAGAAGAAGAAAGAAACATGAATGAATCTGTAGAAGAGATTACCTCATCTTCGACGCACCTCTTTTAAGATTCCTCTTAAGGTACTAGAGTTTGTCTTTTGAGGATACCAGAACCTCTATAATGTTTCTAGGGAAGTTTATAAGGTAAATAGGTTGGTTTTGGCCGATCTTGAAGGCTAAAAATTGTGTAAAGAGAAGAGGGAGGATGTTCTCTTTTATAAGAGGGGTGAGGAGAACCTTATGAAAACGTAAAATATTATTTTATAATAAAGTCATATTCCGTTTACAATAGCTCAAAATTGATTTAATTCGAAGATAAAGTGGGGATGAGTCGAAATAATCTCAACCAATAGATTTTAAACATGTTTAGATTACTATTTTAACCTTATCATTTAGATTTAACTCTATGTTAAATAATTTAACTTTTACTGTGTCTTCTTGTTTTCTTACACTATATGGTTAATAAACTAACTATAACAAGACAAAAGAACCCCAAGTGGTTCTTTATTAATATATATATATATATAACCTTATCTAAGTCATTTGGCCAAAAATTAGATATTTAGGAATATAATATCAAATAATAATATAATATTTGCTTGAAAACTATTTTATGTCAATTTTGACAATATTTGGTAATTCATTTTTGTGAAAATTATAACAGCGTGATTAGTTCGAAAAAAAGTTACTTCAATCAATACTAATAAGTCATATTAACCTAGAAAATTATTTTAATTCATAAAAAGTCTCAAATTACATTTATTTGCGTATTTATTACAACAATTATGTAATATTTCATTAATAAGGTAATTACTGCATCATCATTGTGTCATAAATAAATTAAATTATTTAATGTCTAAAAATTATAAATAAAATACCTTTATGTATGAAATCAATTTTTATTTCTAATGAATATTTATAGTTGAATTTATCTTATGTATAACCATATATTAAAAATGATTTAGTTACTAAACTTTGATTTTAACTCTTTTAACTCTTCTTTGAATTAAATAATAATAATTGTCCTAATAAAATCCATGTGAACCGAAATGATAATATTATATTCCTAAGGTTTTTTTGGTCGAATTACACTTATCCAATAGAATTATGACATGCTTTACGGTAATAATAATATGATTTTTACCCTTAATTATGCTAATTACTTTTAACCGTGGTAAATAAAAGTAGAAAGTTACTATTCACCAAAAATTATTTTCATCTCATTGAACCATATTTTACTTACTGATATCAACTGTCTCTCTTTTATTTTTGAAATTCAACTCATAGAAGTAGTAGAATTAAGTTTTAGGTAAATTTTCAAATTCCCCTATGAGGTGGGTAAAAGATGGTGAAAAGTTCAATAATATTTTTATATATCTAATATTATTATAAAATGAATCCAATGAATTACATTGAAATTATATAGGTATTATTTATATATTTTGACCAAAAATAAATTTAAATAAAATAAATAATTATTTAAATAAAAATTCAGTTTTTAAATAGTAACCTAGTGTTTTCACTATTCATCAAAAAATTGAATGTTTTCAGAAAAATACAAAAAATTAACCCTAGGCTAATTTCGATATTATGAATCCAAAAATGATGTCCATTTTGAATGATGAAATTTATTATATTTCAAAAGGTAGGTATTATTATTCATAACAGCTAGTTTATATAAAATTTTAATAATATATCGTTGTTTAGTGAAACTCGGTATTGCGTACAACACAAGCAATAAAAGAAGGTTTCTCTTGCATGTAACGCAAGGCAAGAATACTATTGCGTATACTACAAGCTAATACAGTGTTTCATATAGTGTAAGATAATCTTAGTGTATTCTACAACACAATACATCAAAGAAATTAAAATTTATATTTCTCATAAAATCTCGGGGTGTTACAAACAACCCACTGGATTTGAAATTCAACATTTTCCAAATCATGTTCATAATTTAAAAAATATATTTTTATGGTTTTTTTCAAGTTCCTAGAGAACTGTATGATAGGTTCAACACTTTTCTTCTTTCAATGGGATTTTCAAATGGTGTTAAATATCTGACCCTTTTTATAATAATAATTTCAAAATATTTTTTAGATGTCCAAATTTATGAGCATGGTGTTATTTTTGGATCATTTTAAAAAAATTATGTACTAACCTTTCAATAAATGATGAAAATAAATTTTAAATTATTTTAATTTGTGAAATATAAATCTTTATTGGTTATCAAAATATTCCAAAATTGAAGGAATTATTCTAAACCAATGTAAATATTTTAATGACATTTTAAAACATTTTGGATTGGATAGAACAAACTTTTTTGATAGTCCTATGAGAACTACCAGTAAGTTGGATCTTGATGAAGCTAGGAAATTAGTGGATCAAACCTGTTATAGAGTTATGATTGGAATTATTCTCTACTTAACAAAGATAGAACCTAATATTGTTTTTAGCGTGTGTTCATGTGGTCTCTTTTAATCAAACCCAAAAGAGACACACTTAGTTTATATAAAATTAATTCATTAATACCTCAAGAATACTTCCAATTTAGGAATTTTATATCCATGTGGAAGATAATTTTATTTAGTTATTCTGATTAATAATTTTGATTCTTTATATAAAAGGGATAAAATAACTTGGAAACATTTTATACATTGGGAAAGTCTCTAGTTATTGGTGTAGTAAGAAAAAAATTATATTTCACTGTCTACAGGTGAATGTGAATACATAGCTATAAGTAGTTTTCGTGCTTAATATTTGTGGACGAAACCAACATTATAAGAATGTGAATATTAATATCGACATGTTCAAATAAATTGGGATAATACATGTGCTATAAAAATTTCTAAGAACCATATATCTCACTCTATAACAAAACACAATAACGTAAGACATAATGCTTTCATAGATAATTTCAAAAAGGGCGATATAACTCTTCAATACATTGGTACTGAACATCAACAGACTAATATTTTCCCCAATCCTTTGATTGATGAGAAAATAAACATCAAGGCAAATTAATTTGGCAAGATTAATTTTTGTTAAGATAAATTTTTATGGAACCCACTACCTAGTTTTACCCACCATTGAGTTTTAGACACTGTTGTGTTTTAACCACTATTGATTTTCACTCACAACTTGTGTCACGACCCGTTCTTGGGGCCCGTGCTGTGACTACCCCAAACCCGCCTTCCATAGGTCAGGGGCTGGCGACTAGCACCAAAGGCGTAAATCCCTAAACTGGGAAGACATTGCCTTTATAAAATTAAACAAACACAACAGAGTTGGAAACATGAAGTAAACACAAAGTAAAACCAAATACAAAAGAGTGTGTTGGAAAGTAAATGGGCTAGTATACAAACCCAACTGAACAATAAGTACAAGAAAAAAGGGAAAAATAGTTGAATGTTAAGAGCAACTCCTAGATCATCTTCCAGGGTTCCTAACTGAAGGGTAGGTGCTGATGGACACCTCAGTACTCACGTTCTTCTGTTTAATCTGTGTGCTGACTCATTGAAAGGTTCACCTCTCGGTACCGTCCAGTTGTGGCACTCTCAGCCTCCGTCCGAGCTGTTTGTCATCTGCATCCAACACAATGAGATGCAGGCATAGCCTGTACAGTGGTGAGTATAATGATACTCAGTAGGGACCCCAAGACCCACAAGGTCTCAAAATATCTACTAAGGATAAACAAAAGAAGAAATATACAATCATGAAGTATCAAACAACCCTACTTAAGTATATTCCCATACATATACCAAAGTTACCAATCACTGTTCGACTCCAACTCTCGAGCCCAAGAACATCCCATTCCACACAGGATGTAAAGTCAAACACCACGATGATAATGGTTGAAAGACACGACTCAGCTCACACAGGTATTCCACATTCATAGAGAGATATAGATGATCAGATGTAGCCACTAGATCATCTAAGTTGTCAGACCCACATAGGATACAGGATGAGCTATCTCATCTAAGCTGTCGGACACACACAGGATATAGGACCAACTATAATTCATCTGAGTTGTTAGACCCACACAAGAGATAGGACCAGCTAATCTTTTGGACCCACATAGGATGCAGTAATTGAAGTCAGAACTATCAAACCCACACAAGATTCTTGTACAGTAGTCTTCGTCGTCGAACCCATGGAGGATTCTAGTACAGAAGTCGTCGTAGTCGCAGCCAGCTCTAGGGTTCCCGCACACATCACACTATATTTTGGGGGTGTCCAATCCTTGAGTAAAGTGGTTGATACATCAACTATCATGAAATCTAGAGTTGATGTATCTCGAGGGTTCGTCTCATCAAAAGAAACCAAATGCGATAGATGGCACGTCAATTGGATGCCCGGTCTGAGAGTTATTGGCTTTTCCGTTCCAGGGGCTCAGTTATATTTATGCTCAATCCAAACCAGTATATTTCCCAAAGTCAACCAAAACTCACATATAGTATCACAAAAGGACCACCTCATCATGAGGATCTTAGTCCCGTAGATGGTGTTTCATCTGGACGCGCAGTCTTGAAGATATTGGAAAATTAAGGGATGTCAGGCCCGACCCATCAAGCCCAGTGGGCTGGCGGGTCGGCCGGACCCGGCTCGGTGGGCCTGATCTTTTTGAGGGTTGTACTGACCTATTTTGGTGGGTCTGACCCGGCTAGGGGTCATCCCGGCATGCGGAGCTGGATGGTCCGGTTCACCCGGCGGCGCCGAGTGGCGCCTCCTCTCCCTGCCCAGCAGGATTTGTCTAGCGCGAGAGGCCCCAACAGTGGGCCACTATTCTTCCCACATGGTGCCAAGTGGTGTCGTGGTTTTCTTAGCCCGTCCTACAGGTGGCCAGGAGATTCTCCAGTGAGTGGCCCGTGGTTGTGGGCTGCGGTTCCCCCGCTGTGCGGCACCTATGGGCACCACGGTCTTCCAGCCCGGCTGACCATAGCCGGCCATTTTACCCAGCCAAGTGGCCCAAGGATGTGGGCCCCATGTCCTCTGCCTGACACCTACGGGTGTCGTGGTCCACCAACCCGGCCGATTCTTCAGCTCGACCAGCCCGCGGATGCAGACCGCGGTTTTTCCTCCACCTGGCCGCCGCCTCCTGTCGCCGTCGATACATCCTACTCTGTCTCTATTGCCAATATATTCAAGAATCAACGGAGGGTCATCGGGTTGTGTTTTTTCGGCCCGCACCCTCTGCGTTAGGCGATAAAAAATGGCCAAAGTCGAACCAAAGCATTCATCTATAATGGTTATATAATTTTATTCATATAAAATTTTACAAAACCGCCTACCATGATTTGATGTTTGTTCTTTCACGACAGCATCGATTCGTTGATTTCGAAACGTCGTTGTTGGGGATGTTCTTCGCGGGTGGCATCTTCTCCCTTGACGTAGAGGAAGGGAAAGGAAGACGACATTCCTTGTGGGCATTGCCTCACATTGTTGTCCCGGTTGAAGAAGTAGAGGGGATGTTCTTTATCAAGAGGAAGATGTCTTTCTTCGTTGAATATGTTCTTCGTGGAAGAACACTTTCTCTATAAATCTCCCAAAGCCACCAACAGAATATTTTCCATGAAAAAAATAATAGGATCACCAATATTTTAATATTTCCATGTATTTCAAATCAATTCAAATGAATTCATGACACCACAAAATAACTAATTAATTGTGGTGTTGGAACATTAAAGAGGGAAGGTGGAAGGTAGAGGGTTTAACCCTCATCCATGGGTGGTTCCCAGGGTTTCAAGGGGGTGTTGAAGAGTTGATGCTCGTGTGGGCCCCACAACACATTATCCTCCCATGGGAGGTTATGTTGGGGGGAGGGGGTGGGCCCCACATCCAACTCCCCTTTGGTGGATTTAACCACCACCTACATATAAATATGTTAATCATATTTTTATTTATTTTAATTAGAAAACTTCAAAAATTAACTTCCGCTCTCGAACAAATGCAACTGCGGTAGAGGTATCCTTACGCGAATACTGGTGCAGCAAGTTCATCGGTGTCCTCAGATTTCAATTCTGCGAACTGGTTCAAAAGACAGAAAAACCCCCACGTACGTTTACTGAACGTACCCGAACAAAACTTTAGAAAATGATTCCATGCACACCGGGCCTCAGAATTAGGCGACGCCCGAAACTGTGGACCCGTAAAATTCCAAAAAATTTAAGAAAAAAACTTCATTGAAATTTTCAAGTCTTTACATTACCCCCATCTCAGGGCTTTACACCCATGTAAAGATAAAAAACACAATAGGGAAACAAATGGGGGTACTGAGCATGTATCTGAGCCTACCTCTCCCATGTGTTCTCTTGGAGGTTCCTGTGATACCAGTGAATGAGCACTAGAGTAATCGACCATCCTCATAGGACCCACTCCTATCGATCCTCGAACTCCACTGAGACCTCTTTTAATGTCACCCGTCATTGACGTACAACCCCCAATAGTTGATGATGTGGGACAGATCATGCACGTATCTCCTCATCTGAGATACGTGGAAGACGTCGTGCACCCGGTGCAACTAAGGTGGAAGGGCCAGGCAGTAAGCTACCTCACCTACCCAGCTGAGGACCTGAAAAGGTCCAATAAAATGTGGAGATAACTTTTCACCTCAACCAAATCTTCGTAGACATCGTCGAGGTGGGACCCGTAGGAATACATGGTCACCATCCTCGAACACCAGTGGTCTTCATCTCCTATCAGCATAGGACTTCTTTCTGCTTTGTGCAGTCTTCATCCGCTATTGGATGCTCTGCACCATCTCTGTCATAGCCTGCACCATCTCTAGTCCTACAAGTGCTGACTCCCCTGGGTCAGTCCAGCATAGAGGTGATCTGCAAGGTCAGTTGTACTCTACCTCGTAAGGGGCCATCCCAATGGTTGAGTGGTAGCTGTTGTTGTACGCACACTCCACCAAGGGAATGTGATCCTCCCAACTGTGACCAAAGTTGAGGACACATGCACAGAGGATGTCCTCGAGGGTCTGAATGTCCTTCTCAGTCTGACCTCCATATGAGGATGGAAGGCGGTGCCCAAGCAAAGTTGCATCCCAAAATCCACCTGTAACCCCTTCTATAGCAGGGAAGTGAAATGATAATCTCGATCAGATACGATAGTCGATGGCACACCATGATGTCGTACGATCTCCTGAGCATAGAAGCATCCCAAGCTCTCTACTGAGCCCTACTCTCTTATCGGTAGGATGTGGGCTGACTTGGTGAGTTAGTCTACGATCACCTAGATAGAGTCGGGTCCTCTAGATGTACATGGAAGTGCCGTCACAAAATCCATTGATATTCCATCCCACTTCCACTCTGGAACCTCAAAGGACTAAACCATGCCAGATGGAACCTGGTGATCCGCCTTCACTTGCTGACAAGTGAGGCATTGAGAGACAAACTCTGCTACTGCTTTCTTCATACCTGGACACTAGGGATGTCGTCTAAGGTCCCAATACATCTTTACAACTCCTGGATGTACTGCTAGAGAAGAAGTGTGGAACTGCCTCAACACCTCCTCCTGTAGTGCAACTGGTACCATGGTTCATCCTCTGAAGTGGATGACGTGCTCCCCACCTTCAGAAAACCCATCAGGTGCCTACCCAGAGGATACCTGAGCATGTCATGCCTTACTGTCAACGTCCCCATGTTGTGACTCTATGACTCGTTGAAGAAGAGGATGAGTGACTGTGAGAGACTGCAGAAAGGCTGGTCCATCCTTATCCACAAAGGATATCTGCAACGCAGCCATCTACTTTGTCGCCTCCCCTAGCATTAGAATGTATGACCTCTTACTTAGAGAATCTGCTACAAAGTTCCCCTTCCCATGAGTATAGACTATCTCAAAGTCATAATCCTCGAGGAACTCAAGCCATCATTATTGTATCAGGTTCAGGTCCTTCTCTGAGAAGATATATCTGAGACTCTGGTGGTCATAGTAGAATCTAAAACGCTCACCCATCAGATAGTGTCGCCACATCTTCAAGGAAAAGACCACTGCTTCTAGCTCCAGGTCATGGGTAGCGTACTTCTGCTCATGCTATCTCAATTGCCATTAACCATACACGATCACTGCTTTCTCCTAAATCAGGATAAACCCGAGTATGGTCCCTGATGTGTCGCAGTAATCTACTTACCCTACGCCCTCCTCCAGTAGCCTCAAGATGGGCGCACTGGTCAACCTCTACCTCATCTCATGAAAACTCTTCTTGCATATCTCTGTCAACACGAAGGGTTTCCCCTTCTTCTTCATTGCTGAAAGCGGTGCTATAACTATGGATAAGTCTGGAACAAATCTATGATAGTCCCCAGCCAATCCTAGGAAACTCTGCTGCTCCTTCACACTCTTGGGTGGCTCCCAAGCATGCACTGCCTCGATCTTCGCTGGATCCACTGCAACTCAAACCCCTGAGATTATGTGACCCAAGAAGTGAACCTCTCGAATCCAGAACTGGCACTTCATGAGCTTCCATAAAGTCGATGCTCTTAGAGTGTGTGTAGTACTACCCAAAAATGGTAGGCATGCTTCTCTGCAGTAGTCGAGTTATTCATTATGTCTTCGATGAAGTCTACGACAAATCGATCGAGGTAAGGCTGGAATATCCTGGTCATGAGACTCATGAACACTGTTGGAGTAATGGTTATGCCGAAGGGCATAACCAAGAACTAGTAGTGTCCATACTGACACCTGAAGGCCATCTTCTATACATCCTCGTATCGAACTCTGAGCTGGTGATAGCCTGGACAGAGTTCTATCTTCGAGAACCTTCATGCTCTCTTGAGATGATAAAAGAGGTCGTCAATCCTTAGAAGTGGGTACTTGTTCTTCCTGATCACCTGATTCAGGTGATGGTAGTTGACACATAGTCACAGGCTCCCATCCACCTTCTTGGAAAACAAAATCGGAGATGCCCAGGGTGAAACAATGTGTCAGATAAATATCTTCCCCTACAAGACCTCCAGCTGTACCTGCAGCTCACGAAGCTCGGCGGGAGCCATCCGATATGTAGAGGAAGATATCGGTGTTGTCCCGGGGTACAAGTCAATGTAGATGTCTACCTCTATACGAGGAGGTAGTCCTAGAACATCGTTAGGAAAAACATCTACCTATTGATCCACCGCAACAGGAAAACTCAGACTCTTCCCATAAACCACTCCGACGATGAGACTAGCCAACTGATGTGTGATCGGCTGCCCCCTCCTCTGCATAAGTCCATCCTATGCTGCAAAGTCTCTCTTCTCGCTGGTGAAGGTGAACCTGGTCCCATCCGTGTAGACACACCACACCTTGCGCCTAATACAGTCAATCCAAGCATGAACTGTGGATAACTAGTCCATACCCAAGATGACATCATAAGGCCTCAACACTGCTACACGAAGATCCCAGTCGAAGATCTCACCTCCTAGAGTAAGCTCACACTGCCGGAACCAATGTGTAATCATCAATTCTTCTCCCATAGAAGTTTATAGCTATAAGGATCAAACCGAATACTCCATCGGAATCTCCGAGATCCGAACTAGGGCAGTGGAAATAAAGGAATAACTCGCACCTATGTCTATAAGTACTTAAGAAAGGGTGGATTGGACACAAATAGTACCTCTAATCATCTCAAGTGTGTCGTGGTCGTAGACCTAAACTGCCTGGAGCTGAGCTCGCCTCTATTTGCCAGCTCCCTATGGTCAGGGTGGACCTCCTAGTGGTGGTGGTTGTAGACCCACAAAACTTCGTCCACCACCCACTGATCGGCCATATCCTTTTCCATTTCTACCTGATCTCTGCGGACCACCACGGTCGAACCACTTCTCTATTTGGGAGGTCCCTCTACTGTCTTCTGCTCATCTTCATGGCAGGTCTGGTAGTCATGAGCCATGTGGCCCTGCCCGCCGCATGCATAGCACTGCCTTGTCCTTGTATAGCTGACTCTGTATCGTGTCCCCACACAACCAAACCTGAATCCTGGGGTTGACCACCTGATGGCCTGGTCTGCTTAGACCTCTACGTCATCTGTCAACTGCAATATGTAGAAGACCCTGCTACGTGTCTCCCTGTGTTGGGTCTTGCCGCTGGTGACTAATCTATGAGAAAACTCTCCACTAGAAGGGCTCACTCCAGCACGCCTACCTGCGTCAGAATGCTGAGGGGAATCATCAAAGCCCTGATCTCATTTCTAAGTCTCTACTAAAAGGTCCAGGCCCTGAAAAATGGGTCACGTGCAATGTCCATGGAGTAGCGTGATAGGTTGGTGAACCTCACTGAGTACTGAGCTACTATCATGCTGCCTAGCTTCAGATGAAGTAACTCCTGAATCCGTACCACACGATGGGTGGCTGGAAAAAAATCCACCTGGAATAGGCTCTCGAAGTCTACCCAGAGTATTGATTACTCATCATGCACCTGGAGCATCATGCTTAACCATCTACCTGCTTCTATGTAAAGGAGACTCGCGACAAGGATCACCATAAGGTCGGTTGGTGTCCCTACCAATGTGAAAACACTCATGACAACCTACAACCAATCCTCATCTGCCTATGGGTTCATCTCTCCCCAGAACATGGGAATCATCTTGTGCTGGAACTCGTACAACACACTCAGGCGGCGTGCACTCTCTACTGATGATGCTGGTGTTATCAGTGGCCCTACGGGTAGTGGTACTGCTGGTGCCTCTGATGCGATGGGGCCCTGCACTAAGGCCTCGTCGCTCGGTGGGAAACCATCTAGTATGAAACTCAGAGCCCTCGATGGCTGCCTTTGTGGGTCCATCTTGAAAAACAACAGGTACGCCACAGTCAAAATAGTATACCTGTGAGCTGGCACAAAATAATCAGAAAGAAAACTTTTTCCAAGGAAACACACACACAATAAATGTTTTTTGTGCACTGAGTCCGAGACCAGAAGTTAGAGTCCTAGTGTATCGATACGTCATCTGCCACACCATCATCGGTTTCACTAAACTGATAACCACACCCAAAAAACATAACATTATTGCCGTTAAAATAATCAGAGTCTATGTTCTGTGGTAGAAATGACCACCTATGATACCAATTTTTCATGACTTGTCCTCAAGGCCCATGCTGTGACTACCCCAAGCCCACATTCCATAGGCCAGGGGCTAGTGACTAGCACCAAAGGTGTAAATTCCTTAGCTGGGAAGGAATTTCATTTATAAAATTAAACAAACACAAAATAGTATGCATCAGAAGAAGAAGGATACAGTCACAAAGTACACACATCCGTTAGTCTACTCCATGTGCCGACTCATCACAAGGTCCAAATCCGGGTACCGTCCAGTCGTGGAACTCTTGGCCTCTGTCAGCGCTGTTCGTCGTCTGCATCTAACACAACAAGGTGCGGGCATAGCCCGTGCAGGGGTGAGTATAAGGATACTCTATAGGGACACTAAGACCCACAAGGTCTCACAATATCCACTAAGGATAAACAAATAAAGAAGGATAAAGTCCCGAAGTATCAACCAAACCTACATTGGAATATTCCCATACATATACCTAAGTTACCAATCAATGTTCGGCTCCAACTCTCGATCCCAAGCACAACCCAATCCACACAGGAAATAAAGTCAAACACCACGATGATAATGGTTGAAAGACATGACTCATCTCACACAGTTATGCCACAATCATAGAGAGATATAGATGATCAGATGTAGCCACTCGATCGTCTAAGATGTTCTAACCACATAGGATACAGGACCAGCTAAGTTTTTGGACCCACAAGGGATGAAGGACCAGCTATCTCGTCTAAGCTATGTGACCCACAAAGGATACATGACCAGCCATAATTCATATGAGATGTTGGACCCACATAAGATAAATGACCAGCTATTCTGTCGGACCCACACAGGATATAGGAACATAAGTCAGAACTGTCAAACCTAGAAGAATTCCGATATAGTTGTCATCGTAGTCGAACCCACAGAGGATTCCAGTAAAGAAGTCATCGCAGTTGCAGCCAGCTCTTGGGTTCCCGCACATAGCATGCTCGATTTTAGGAGGGTCTGCTCCTCAAGAAAAGGTGTTGATACATCCACTATCACGAAGTCGAGAGTTGATGTATCCCGATGTTCTGTCTCATCAAAAGAAACCCAAAGTGATAGACGGCGCGTCAATCAGACACCCGGTCTGAGAGTTATTGGATTTTCTGTTCCAGGGGCCCGGTTTGATTTACGCTCAATCCAAACACAGCCATTTCTCAAAGTCATCCAAAAATCAATTAGAGTATCTCAAAAGGAATTCCTCATCGTGAGGATCCCAGTGCTATAGACGGTGCATAATTTGGACGCACGATCTTGAAGATATTCAAAAATTAAGCGATGTTGGGCCCGACCCATCAAGCCCAGTGAGCTGGCGGGTCGACCCGAACCGGCTCGGGGGACCCGGCCTAGCTGGGGGTTGACCCGGCCCGGTTTGGTGGGTCATACCTAGTTGGGGGGTCAGCCAAACCCGGTGGGGTGCAGCCAACAGGTAGACCCGGCCCATGGAGCAGGCCGGTCCGATTCGCTCGGCGGCACTGAGTGGCGCCACCTCTCCCTACCTGGCCGGATGAAGCTGGCTAGTTCTGTCAGGTGTGAGTAGCCCCCATTGTGGGCCGCTATTCCTCCCATGCAGCACCAAGCGGTGCTATATTTTCTTTAGCCTGACACGCGAGCAGCTGGCCTGTTCGCCGACAAGCGGCTCGGGGTTCCCCCTCTGTGCGGCCCCTACGGGTGCCGCGATCTTCCAGCCTGGTCAGCTATAGTCGGCCGGTTCGAGCAGCCAAGTGGCCCGCAGATGCAAGCCGCATCTCCCCCGTGCGACACCTACGGGTGCTGCGGTCTACCAGCCCGGCCGGCAGTAGCCGGTCGGTTCTTCAGCCCGAGCACCCTGCGGATGCAGTCCCTGGTTTTTCCTCCATGCGGCCGTCGTGCGGCCGCCGCCTTTGGTTGTCGCCGACTCTTTCAACTCCGTCTCCATTTCCAATACAATCATGAATCAATAGAGGGATGTTGGGCCATGTTTGTTCGGCCTGCGCCCTCCGCATTAGGTGATAACAAATGGCCAAAGTCGAACAAAATCATTCATCAAGAACGAGGGTATAATTTTATTCATTTAAAATTACACAAAACCCCCAACCTTGATTTCAAGTTTTTTCATTGACGATGACGTCGATTCGTTGATGTCGGGGTGCATCTATGGAGGAAGCTTCATTGTTGGCAACATTCTTCATGTGCAGCGTCTTCTCCCTTGACGCGGTGGAAGAGGAAGGAAGACATCGTTCCTCGTGGGCGTCGCCTCACTTTCTTTCCCCAATTGAAGAAGTGGAGGGGATGTTCTTCGTCAAGAGGAAGATGTCATTCTTCATTGAACATGTTCTTCATGGAAGAACACTTTCTCTCTAAATCTCCCAAAACCTCCCAATAGAATATTTTCCAAGGAAAAAATAATAGGCTCCCCAATATTTTATTATTGCCATGAATTTCAAATCAATTGAAATGAATTCCTGACACCATAAGACAATTAATTAATTGTGGAGCTCCAATAATTAATTAGTAGTGTTGGAACATTAAAGAGGGTAGGTGGAAGGTGGAGGGTTTAACCCTCATCAATGGGGGGTTCCAAGGGTTTCAAGGGGAGTTGAAGAGTTGATGCTCATGTAGGCCCCCACAACACATTATCATACCATGGGAGGTTCAGTGGGGGAGGGGGGCCCACCACCAAATCACTATTAGTGGATTTAACCACCACCTACATAAACAAAATGTTAATCATATTTTTATTTATTTTAATTAGAAAACTCCCAAAATTTACATCCGCTCTCCACCAAACGCAACTACGGTAGAAGTATCCTTAAGCGAATACCGGTGCTACGAGTTTATCGGTGTCCTCAAGTTTCAATTCCGAGCACCGGTTCAAAAGATATAAAAACCCACACGTACTTTTACAGAACTTACCTAAACAAAACCTCAGAAAATGATTCCGAGCACACCAAGCCTTGGAATTAGGTCCCGTTAGAAACTGCGGACCCATAAAATTCCATAGAATTTAAGAAAAAAAATTCATTGAAATTTCCGGGGCTTTATAGCTTGGTTTTACATATCGCTGGTTTTTACAGATATTTGGAAACTATTTCCATTAGTAGTTTAATGGAAGTTTGTTTTTAAGCCACCACTTCTAATTGATTTACACGGTATTTGATTTTTATTAATTCATTCAAAATGTTATCTCATTTTTAATTCTAAATTCCAAAAATCTCTAAATTCTAGAAAATTAGACATCTATTGAAATTTCAATGAACTATTTTCCTCACCAAATTCAATCAACCTTTTCACAACCATTTCTCTCCTGACCATTAGTGTAACGCCCCGACCCCAGCTACCCAGAGTCGGTGCATTACTTTGTAACATTGGCATGATCACAAAAGATCAAGTCTCGAAAGACCGATTAGTTTAGTAGCCTTGGAAACACTAGATACATTCATAAGTCTTTCATTACATCAAAAAGTGAAAAACTACAATAACAAAGTCTCCGTAGTCCACACTCATATCCTCTTCCGACTATCCCTGCAGGTCATTCATAAAATACTTCTTCACATCCTGGAAAATATTAAAACATTGAAAGGGGTGAGCTCAGATGCTCAGTAAGGATAACAATAATGCGGAAGCTTTCATAAATAAACATTAACATTTAAGGCAATGTATAACTAAAACAAAAGCCTTTTAAACATGAACTTCAACATAATATGGCAAAAATAAAATGAAATAATGCCATTTACTTCTTCACATGGATATTCTACTGGTCGAATAATCACATGCAATATCAATAACCACTTTCATAATGATGGAATGCATAATGCCAGACTATCATAACCACGTAGCCAAGGCCTCGTGCCAAGACCACAAATAAGATTTTGTCAAGGCCTCGTGCCAAGACACTAGTTTGTCTCATGAGACCTGCCGATGCATCGAGGAGCTATAGCGGGCTCCACCCGTCACTTATTAAGTCCAATGCATTCCTCATATGAATAGGTTTAAACATATCATAAACCATAACATAATCGTATCACATAAAACATGCATAAAGGAAACATAACATTTCCACATTTCAATCACAAGATATCAATACAACACATTGTTATAAAAACGTTTTCAAAACCATTTTCAATACCAAAATAAAAGAAAGTTAAAACTTTGTATTTATTTTTCATTAAAAAAAATGATGGCTTGTAGAGGAAGCCGAAACTCAAATAATGGTCACGGCGGCGGAGAAGTCGTTGTCGCCGCATACGTACGACAAAAACATTCCCTTTTTGTAGTTTAGTAAACGCTTCGTATAAAAAAGATTCCTTTTGAATAAACTTAAAAGTCAAAGTGGTTTATACACCGTATAAAAGAAATTTGTCTATAAAACCAAATATGCCTCAATGAAAGGAGATTGAGACGAAGTCCTTACAAATATCATTTTTAAAATAAAATAGATATATTATGTGTATTCACTATAGGTACACATAAAGAAAGTAAAAATACAAAATAAGACATAATAATATCATGACATAATTTGAAAGTAGGAGATTAACCCAAAGAATGGAAGTTGGGTTTAGAAATTCCCTTACCTCGTGTCTGACTTGACTCAACCGTTCTTTAACCTCCTGAATAATAAACTAGAGTTAATATATACCTTATTAAGAACCATTTTTAATTTCATTATCCTTATTATATCACTTATTACAATGATATGAACGTTATTTAATTATTTAAGTTAATAACGGTCGTTTTGTCGATCTTTGGTACTTGAGTCAAAAATAAACTTCTTATAATTACAAGTTGTTCATGTGGTGAAATATCCATTATATCCAGAATTTTATTCATGATGTAGATATCATATATATCATATATATACAGTATATACATTCATTCATAATGTCACGTAACATTTAGAGGTAAGAAATGAAATGCACCGTTAATGGAGACGGTAAGCCGTACGTACGCATGAACGCTACTTTCATTTCAATTTCATATTTAATGGATTGAAATCATAATTATATAAATGTATAATATAATTCCAGTATAATATAGTTTATAATACCATTTACTCCATCCTTTATACATCCCACATATGGCATTTACGATTCAAATCACTTTGAGGGGGCGGTAGTCCGCACTTCCTAAAATGAAATTATCGCGTTTTACCCATAATGGAAATCATAAATTATGCCATAAATGAGAAATACAGAAGCATAAGTAAAACAAAAACATATTATATATCATATATAGAAATAGTGACATCTTAATGGCCACATTTGAAGGTGTTATATGAGTGTTGAACAATCATCGCTTCGTGAGGCAGAAATTCGCCATCCACAGAAACCGTATGTTCTTTAACCATTAGATGTAGGTGTGTGTAAGTGTAGCTAGAATACTTCTTATAACAACATCCTAGTATATTGAGGATACTGGTGTTGTTACAAAAGAAATGAATAAAAAGTGTTTAGGGGGTTGGAGAAGAAAAATAAAACAAAACAACATTATAAAAGACATTACCTCAAAATCGGGTAACTCTTTTTGATTTGAGCTAAAGGATTCCTTGGGAAGAGTTCTTCCCAAAGTGAGGTTTCTAGGAGTAAGGGAGGAATGTTGGGAGAGTATTTGGGCAGAGGTTGGCCGAGCCAAATGGCTTGGAAGTGTGAATAAGGTGGTAGAGGTGGGGGCCTTTTATAAGAGGAGAGGAGGGGCACTTTTAGAAAGTAATGAAATGTTATTCAATTATACAATGCTTTTCGGTTTCTAAAGGTCCCACACTTATATAATTCGAGGATAAGGTGATAAGGTTTCGAAATCTCCTCATCCAATAGGCTTTGGACAAGTGTAAGCCTTGGATTTTGCATTATCTTCTCATTTTATTTAAATCGTTAAATAATGAGGTCATCGCCACATCATAATGATGTCATAAATAATTTAATTTATTTAATGTCTAAAAATTATAAAAAAAATACTATGATGTATTAAATCTTTTTATCTTTCTAATGAATATTTATAGTCAAAATTTGGACTTGTGTAACCCTACTTAAAAATTGTTTTAGTAAAACAATTTATGTTAGTGTCATTTTCACTTTAACATTAAATAAAAAGTAATTTATGTTATTTCCCAACAAAAGTGGATCCATGGGGTCCCCAAGTTAGGCCATGGTTTTTCTTGGTCGGCCATGACACAACCAATGAGTTTGGGACATGTGTCTAGGTCATTTCATATTATTAAAGTATTATTTATACCTTAAACCACACTAATTACCACTAATCGCGATTAAAACTTAATAAGTTACTATTCACCAAAAAATTATTTTTATCCCATTGAACCACATTTTACTTCTTAATGACAACCATGTATGTCGGATTTTTGAAAATCAAATCACAGAAGTGGTAATATTTCATTTAAACGAAAAATCAGTTATTCAACTACCACTTAGTGGTTTCACTATTCATCAAAAATTGACGTTTTTCAGAACAATGCCAAAATTTCACCCTAAGCTATAATTGATATTCCGAATTCAAAAATGATGTCTATTTTACAAAATTCCAAACATATATGTTGCATTAATTAATTTTATAATTAATTCCCGCTGTTACGACAAATAGCGTGTTTTCAAGAAACAATTTATATCAAAAGATTGGCAATTGTTTATGTCCAATTTCAATGTTAAATTAATTCTAATGACCACCATTGGATAAAATGGTAAAAATATATTCTAATTATACCTTAAAACCACTAAATAGTATAATTTATCACAATAAATTATTTTGATTAAAAAAGTTGTTTTAAAGTATTTTTCACTATTCATAAAAAATTAGAAGTTCAACATAGGCTAATTTCGATATTCCGAATCCAAAAATGAAGTCCATTTTGAAATATAAAATTTCTATAATTTTAAAAAGTGGTTATTACTATTCATAACTGCTACTTTGATTAGTCGCGGTGTTTTAGAACACGAAGTTGCGTACAATGCAAGCCATTGCATTATTGAATGAGAAGCGTATTGTGGAAGCTCGGGGTGTTACATTCTCCCCTCCTTCAATAAATTGCGTCCTCGCAATTTGAAATTTTTCTTTGATAATAAAAGGTTGAAAATAGAAAATACCTTTGTGGAAAACCCACATCGGAAATAAGGTTAATAAATATATAAAATTAAAAGAAAGCAAGATAAGTACAAAGGTCACCTGATATAGCCCATTCTAGGATTATATGAAAATATGGATATAGAGGAGAAACAAACCATCAAGGTCTGATGGAGAGTTATAGAAAACAGGATTAGGAGAAAGTTTAACCACAAGAAAATCACAAACTTGTGATTGGTTAAACGGTCATTGATTCCCAAGTAGGAAAAGTTAACCGACAACATTTTTGTTTTAAGTTACCTTTTATAATGTTGAGGAATTTATTTAGGAGATTTACTAAGAACGTAAGGGAATATACATACTTGTTATGTATACTTTCATTCATTAATAAATTTTTACCACAAACCCATCTTTTACTCCAAATGGTAATAGAACTCAAAAATATTCTATTTATCCTAATTGTATAAGGTACCAAAGGTTAACACATACCATTTAGATTAGTAAAATTATTTTGTAATAACCAGGGACTTCCTGTAGGCTAGTGGTAGGAAATAAAGGCCTGTCGCACTTTGATTGTGGGTTCGATTCCTACAGCTTTGTCCGACGCGACGGTTTATGTCCCACCCTGCAGGTTGTCCTTTTCCTAAAACTATAGTATTATAATACTCCAAAAATAATCTTCATAAATTTTTTAACCTTAAACCATACTATCCAAAAATCAACTTAATCCACTCCAACCTTTATAGTTATCCAAATTACCTCTGTCCAGACTTTCTCTAAAAGGTCTCTTAATTCCAAAATCAATTTATCAGATTCCCCAAACAAAGTAAAGTTTCTTTTATTGTCACATACTAAAAATATAATTACCTTCATCATATTAAAACCTTACTGAAACCAACAAGTACTGCAGTACAATCCTTATATAGATCACATTATTCTAATAACCAGAATATAATCCATGAGTCCAAAAGCACCAATACGTTAGTTATTCTTCTTCAACTGTAGTAATAGCATAAGATTGTCCTTGATCCCTTGGCCTTTTCTGAGGTAAGTTTCCTTGACGCTTAGGACATTCATTTGCATAATGACCCATTTCTCTACAATTGTAGCATTCAACTTTGACAGCCTCTTTCTTTCCCTTGCAATCACGTGCCTGGTGACCTTTTTCTCCACATTTATAACAGACTCCCAATCCTTTTAGGCAAGTACCAGGGTGATTCTTCCCATAATTATCACATAATGGAAAATCCTTCTTTCCCTTTTTCCCTTTATCTGTCTCTTGTTCCACCGTTCTCTTCTTCTCTTGCTTTACTTTGTTGTCATAAGACTTAGAGAATTCCTTTTCTGTCTTGATAGCACATGAGACTATATCTTCGTATGTTGAGAAAGATTGTGACACTAGAACTCGACGGAGAAATGGTTTTAACCCATCAAAGAAACGATCAATCTTACTTCTTGGGTTACGTATATAATCTGAAGCATACCTTGCTAACCTTGTAAAGTTAGCCTCATACTTTGCGACATTCTCGTCCTCCTTCTGCCTCAGACTCAGAAATTGCCTTTCCATATCCGCTCGATGGTCTCGAGGGAAGTATTTTTCTAAGAACAACTCTTTGAACTCCTGCCATTCGATGTTTTCTAATTCATCATCTTCCTTTGTGTTTTGAATTAGTGACCACCATTGATCGGCATCTCCAGTGAGGCGATAAACTGCCATGATAACTTTTTCCCTTTCACTGCTCCCCAAAGCCTGAAATATTTTCTCTAGGGAATTTATCCATTGCTCAGCTACTATAGGATTTGTACTCCCATTGAAGGTTGGTGGTTGTTTCCTCATGAAACGGTCTAGCATTGATCCTCCACGTTGCGGATCAGGGTGCTCCATACGAGTAAGGTTATTATTCATAACCTGAGTAAGTTGTCCCAGTATGGTGATTAGCTGATCGGCACCAGTTCCATCACCAGCCCCATTATAATTATCTTGAGTAGGAGGGAAATCCCTACATGAAGTGTGTGCATTGATACGGTTTCCATTTCTTCCACTAGGCGCCATTTCTAAACAATGGCATAAACTAGATTAGTTTATGAATCAAAATACATAATCACATACTTATAAAACACTTTAACGTAAATTGAACTATTTATGGATATAATCCATAATCATAAAAGAAATGTTTTCTTTGAGGAAGTATATACTCATAAACCCTTCATAATGATTTGTAAAGAAAATGAGAGTTATCCTAAGCATATCCCCCGGGAGTGTCGTAACCAAGAGTGCAGCAAGGCCCGTTGTCGTGCACCAGTTCCCGTTCGAGTCTAGCTCAAAGCAGTGTTTTCGGGTTTTACCCCTAGGTACATCTGTGCCAGAGCCGCCTCTACCTGCTCGTATCCAGACAGGGATGTATTGCTTGGAAAACTCACAAAATCTCTACAATACCAAAATTCTAGGAAGTTCTTCTATACTAATCCTCAAAGTCTATCTTCAGGCTATGTGCTCTAATCAGAGTTTATCTAAATCTAGCTTCCAAGGTTAGTACTAAACTGCCTCTGATACCAACTGTAACGCCCCGACCCCAGCTACCCAGAGTCGGTGCATTACTTTGTAACATTGGCATGATCACAAAAGATCAAGTCTCGAAAGACCGATTAGTTTAGTAGCCTTGGAAACACTAGATACATTCATAAGTCTTTCATTACATCAAAAAGTGAAAAACTACAATAACAAAGTCTCCGTAGTCCACACTCATATCCTCTTCCGACTATCCCTGCAGGTCATTCATAAAATACTTCTTCACATCCTGGAAAATATTAAAACATTGAAAGGGGTGAGCTCAGATGCTCAGTAAGGATAACAATAATGCGGAAGCTTTCATAAATAAACATTAACATTTAAGGCAATGTATAACTAAAACAAAAGCCTTTTAAACATGAACTTCAACATAATATGGCAAAAATAAAATGAAATAATGCCATTTACTTCTTCACATGGATATTCTACTGGTCGAATAATCACATGCAATATCAATAACCACTTTCATAATGATGGAATGCATACTGCCAGACTATCATAACCACGTAGCCAAGGCCTCATGCCAAGACCACAAATAAGATTTTGTCAAGGCCTCGTGCCAAGACACTAGTTTGTCTCATGAGACCTGCCGATGCATCGAGGAGCTATAGCGGGCTCCACCCGTCACTTATTAAGTCCAATGCATTCCTCATATGAATAGGTTTAAACATATCATAAACCATAACATAATCGTATCACATAAAACATGCATAAAGGAAACATAACATTTCCACATTTCAATCACAAGATATCAATACAACACATTGTTATAAAAATGTTTTCAAAACAATTTTCAATACCAAAATAAAAGAAAGTTAAAACTTTGTATTTATTTTTCATTAAAAAAAATGATGGCTTGTAGAGGAAGCCGAAACTCAAATAATGGTCACGGCGGCGGAGAAGTCGTTGTCGCCGCATACGTACGACAAAAACATTCCCTTTTTGTAGTGTAGTAAACGCTTCGTATAAAAAATATTCCTTTTGAATAAACTTAAAAGTCAAAGTGGTTTATACACCGTATAAAAGAAATTTGTCTATAAAACCAAATATGCCTCAATGAAAGGAGATTGAGACGAAGTCCTTACAAATATAATTTTTAAAATAAAATAGATATATTATGTGTATTCACTATAGGTACACATAAAGAAAGTAAAAATACAAAATAAGACATAATAATATCATGACATAATTTGAAAGTAGGAGATTAACCCAAAGAATGGAAGTTGGGTTTAGAAATTCCCTTACCTCGTGTCTGACTTGACTCAACTGTTCTTTAACCTCCTGAATAATAAACTAGAGTTAATATATACCTTATTAAGAACCATTTTTAATTTCATTATCCTTATTATATCACTTATTACAATGATATGAACGTTATTTAATTATTTAAGTTAATAACGGTCGTTTTGTCGATCTTTGGTACTTGAGTCAAAAATAAACTTCTTATAATTACAAGTTGTTCATGTGGTGAAATATCCATTATATCCAGAATTGTATTCATGATGTAGATATCATATATATCATATATATATAGTATATACATTCATTCATAATGTCACGTAACATTTAGAGGTATGAAATGAAATGCACCGTTCATGGAGACGGTAAGCCGTACGTACGCATGAACGCTACTTTCATTTCAATTTCATATTTAATGGATTGAAATCATAATTATATAAATTTATAATATAATTCCAGTATAATATAGTTTATAATACCATTTACTCCATCCTTTATACATCCCACATATGGCATTTACGATTCAAATCACTTTGAGGGGGCGGTAGTCCGCACTTCCTAAAATGAAATTATCGCGTTTTACCCATAATGGAAATCATAAAGTATGCCATAAATGAGAAATACAGAAGCATAAGTAAAACAAAAACATATTATATATCATATATAGAAATAGTGACATCTTAATGGCCACATTTGAAGGTGTTATATGAGTGTTGAACAATCATCGCTTCGTGAGGCAGAAATTCGCCATCCACAGAAACCGTATGTTCATTAACCATTAGATGTAGGTGTGTGTAAGTGTAGCTCGAATACTTCTTATAACAACATCCTAGTATATTGAGGATACTGGTGTTGTTACAAAAGAAATGAATAAAAAGTGTTTAGGGGGTTGGAGAAGAAAAATAAAACAAAACAACATTATAAAAGACATTACCTCAAAATCGGGTAACTCTTTTTGATTTGAGCTAAAGGATTCCTTGAGAAGAGTTATGCCCAAAGTGAGGTTTCTAGGAGTAAGGGAGGAATGTTGGGAGAGTATTTGGGCAGAGGTTGGCCGAGCCAAATGGCTTGGAAGTGTGAATAAGGTGGTAGAGGTGGGGGCCTTTTATAAGAGGAGAGGAGGGGCACTTTTGGAAAGTAATGAAATGTTATTCAATTATACAATGCTTTTCGGTTTCTAAAGGTCCCACACTTATATAATTCGAGGATAAGGTGATAAGGTTTCGAAATCTCCTCATCCAATAGGCTTTGGACAAGTGTAAGCCTTGGATTTTGCATTATCTTCTCATTTTATTTAAATCGTTAAATAATGAGGTCATCGCCACATCATAATGATGTCATAAATAATTTAATTTATTTATTGTCTAAAAATTATAAAAAAATACTATTATGTATTAAATCTTTTTATCTTTCTAATGAATATTTATAGTCAAAATTTGGACTTGTGTAACCCTACTTAAAAATTGTTTTAGTAAAACAATTTATGTTAGTGTCATTTTCACTTTAACATTAAATAAAAAGTAATTTATGTTATTTCCCAACAAAAGTGGATCCATGGGGTCCCCAAGTTAGGCCATGTCTTGTCTTGGTCGTCCATGACACAACCAATGAGGTTGGGACATGTGTCTAGGTCATTTCATATTATTAAAGTATTATTTATACCTTAAACCACACTAATTACCACTAATCGCGATTAAAACTTAATAAGTTACTATTCACCAAAAAATTATTTTTATCCAATTGAACCACATTTTACTTCTTAATGACAACCATGTATGTCGGATTTTTGAAAATCAAATCACAGAAGTGGTAATATTTCATTTAAACGAAAAATCAGTTATTTAACTAGCACTTAGTGGTTTCACTATTCATCAAAAATTGAAGTTTTTCAGAACAATGCCAAAATTTCACCCTAAGCTATAATTGATATTCCGAATTCAAAAATGATGTCTATTTTACAAAATTCCAAACATATAAGTTTCATTAATTAATTTTATAATTAATTCCCGCTGTTACGACAAATAGCGTGTTTTCAAGAAACAATTTATATCAAAAGATTGGCAATTGTTTATGTCCAATTTCAATGTTAAATTAATTCTAATGACCACCATTGGATAAAATGGTAAAAATATATTCTAATTATACCTTAAAAACACTAAATAGTATAATTTATCACAATAAATTATTTTGATTAAAAAAGTTGTTTTAAAGTATTTTTCACTATTCATAAAAAATTAGAAGTTCAACATAGGCTAATTTCGATATTCCGAATCCAAAAATGAAGTCCATTTTGAAATATAGAATTTCTATAATTTTAAAAAGTGGTTATTACTATTCATAATGGCTACTTTGATTAGTCGCGGTGTTTTAGAACACGAAGTTGCGTACAATGCAAGCCATTGCATTATTGAATGAGAAGCGTATTGTGGAAGCTCGGGGTGTTACAATTAGCCTTCCCTCCCATTGCCCAAACCAACCGATTTGATCTCCATGGTTAGGTTGAATAGTTTTTTTGAATCTTCTTTAGATGACTCTTGTCATGAAAATATGTAGAAAGGGGAGTGAAGTCATTCTACTAATTAGATGGTGAATCTTGAGTTTTCAAAGAGAGTTATGATACCCAAGAAAGAAGTTCATGTAGAATGGTCAATGCCAAGCATGTATTTGGAAGAAAAATTTCTGAAAACCCTGGGATGGATGACATGGTTATGTTCTACTTATAGACCCTTTTATCCTAGGAAAATTTACTAGTTCTACTAATTTGTTGAGTAAATTTTCAAAAAATAGGATGACTAGTGGAGTAGTAGATTAAATTTATGTAATGTTGTGTTCTCTAAAATATAATTGGAAATATGTTTAATGATTCCTAATATGGGGGATTCAAATAATTATCAACAAATTTTTATAGATTATAGTGATACTTATGATTAGTAAAATACTTTGGTAGAGTTAGTTGTATTTTTAATTTTGGTTAATCCAACTTCTATTGAGCTTGATTTGGAATTTTATTTTCTCTTCAGTTTTATCCAACATATTCATTGCCCAAAAGAATGGTGACATTTCCTCCATGAGGGATCAAGATGTTTGTTTTTATTGTTTCATGAGAAGAAGAGAAATGATTAATCATTTTAGATACATGTATAATCACATTATTGATATAAAAAATCTATATTCAAGTCCAAATTATTTTATTTACACCATGTTTAACTTAGCCATGATAAAGGCCAAGGGTTTAGTTAAAGATGGGGGTGAAATAGTAATGAGTTGTGGAGGGGTTTTATTTCATAATGGTTACTTTAAAAATTATGAGGATTAGCTTGAAAACTTAAAATAAGTAGTGGAATGATGACAATGAAGAGATTTTTTATGAATTTATCCTGTTGATTATATATATAGACCAAATGATCTTGTGGATTCTGTATTGGGGGTGGATGATGTTGTTAAATATTCTGATGAGGAGAAATTGTTTCCTATGGATAAAGGAAGTGATGTAGACCAACACAAAATGCCCTTGCTATATAATATGGTGCCCTCATTTCACACTGATCTCCCCCTTCTAGAGGGACTATCTTGTAAAAAGGTAGTGTGGAAAATGAATCACAGGTTTCTAGTGATGCAAAATTCAATAGTTCTTCCAAATAATCAAAGAATAATGGAAATGGGGATGACGATCATGAATAAGAGGAAGATGATAAAAATTTAGAAGGAGATGGTGATATATATATATATATGAATGTGATGGATATTCTAACCATGTTGGTCCAAGTTGATGAATTAGTGTAGAGGAAATGGAAATAACTGACGAACATTTCCCTTCTCTAGGAGTATCTGTCTCTAGATCATAAGAGAGACCCGGCCTTATTGAATATATAGACATGTCTGATAGAGAATAAAATGAATTTTTTTTTGAGGATAAGGAATCCACATGATTGGTTTTCATCTAGTTTATCCTATTGTAGGAGATCATGTCGTGTCTAAAGCTGATGTATAGAATATTAGTAAGAAAATTGGTGTGGATTAATAAACTTCCGAACAAATGGTTATTGAGTTTGTAATTGTTGAGATATATGGTGAGGTGTAGATATCTATTCATAATTTTAGAGTGGTTATTTCTATTGGTTAAACTTATGTTTCTATATATTCTACTGATAAGTCTTATGATATTACCTTTAGCTAGTTCAAGGACCCTAAACATATAGAGTGGAATAAGTATATTAGCAATATTTATTTAGGCCTAGATTAATACGATTTGGATGGGAATAGATATCCACCAAGGCATGGAGGACCATCTAATGGAGAATTGATAGATCCAAAGGGAACCTTTGTAGATTATATTGATTATTATGGATAGTTGTAGCGGTTTTCTTATCATATTGATTCACAAACCATTTCCACTACATCTTTGCCTACTCCTATTGTTCATTATGTTTAAGTTTATATTGTCATCAAGGATGATCTTGAATCCTTACTTGAAAACCTTCTTTTTTATTTTTGTGATTTATTAAAAGAACAATCTCCAAAGATTACCAATCTCAGTGACAAATATGCATGACATCTTTTTGAACTTGTGATCCAGCATATCTAGTCCAAGATGATTCTTCACATTCATTATGTGGGGGTGGAAAATATAAGGTTGGAAAATGGAATGGAATCTATGAGAGACACAACAGATGAAATGAGGTCATATTTCATAGAATTAATGAATGGGTTGATGTAGAGGATATAGTAACATACTTCTATATATTTCTCATAATGTGAACTGCATCCTCCTCTAGATTATGTTTAAATTAACAGATCTATTGCAAGAGAAGAGCTTCAAGTTGCTTCCAGTGATTTTTTTAACTTACATTAGGTGACTTCGATCAAAATGAGATACAATAGAGACCATATGAATATAATGGTCAGTGATTATAAGAATTAAATTAAGTCTAACTGAGATCCTCTACGAAAATCCATCAATTGTTATTTTTATTGAGTTTATACTAGGCATGAGATAAATGAGGATTACATGTTTCAGGATGAGAATCATAAGATGTGTCTAGTGTCTCAAGCTTTTAAAGAGAAAGTTAATCATTTGAAGGTAATGACCCTAGTGTTAAATATGTTTTTAGAAGGGAAATATGACTTCCACAGAGATATGGAAATGATTGGAAACATAATTATGGACATCATTAATCTAATGATACTATTTCTTCATGTTATTGTAACTACAATGGCGGATCATGATTTCATACCAATTATAGCTCAGTTGATCCCTCTAGCTTCAGTTCCAAATTACATCACACCCATTATCACCAAAGATCTGCATTCACCATTTCTAGATCATTTTCCACCACTCATTATGTATAATAGAGATGTAGTATATCACCTTAGACCATTCATCATTATATAGACTCATTCTCTTATTGATCTTCTTACATCTGTTCCTTCTGTAACCTAAGGATCTGTTATTCGACCTTTATCTTCTGATAATGGGAAGGTTCATTAACCATTTTTACCTACAAGAAAACCTAAGATGTATTGAATTTGTACTTTTTTGTCTTTGATTTGGATCCTTTTGTATAACATTTTTTTTTCAGTTTCGACTGCACTCAATGAAAATTTTCTAGTCATTCATATTTGGTTCCCAAGTATATTATCATTCATTCATATATTTTCGTCATACCAAAAGGGGGATAAGTATATATAGGTTTTATTTTCTTTTCTAGTAATTTTTCTATGATTAATTTTCCAATTTCGTATCAAATTTCATTTGATACCTTTATTTATACATTACCTTTTGATACAATTGTTTGTAAAATTTCATGATTTGTGATCACAAAGAGTTGGATATTGTTTGAGTGCTTTCTTTAATGATAAAATTATGTTTATTATTTGATTAATAAGTTTTATGATTCATGGTAGAATTTTATAATGTAAGATAGATTGGGTAAAATTTGACAATGTATTGGTATGACTCACCACAGAAGATAAGTCACCTCTAGACAGACTCATTATTGGAATGAAAATTTGAAAAAGTGATGAAAACACTCATTGAAAAATGAAACTCTCCATTGAGGATGAGAAATATGGAAAACTATCGAAAATAACTAATGTTGAATTTTACCAATATAAATTTTGAAATGTATGTAAAATATCTACCAACAATAGTGATTCACCAACAGGATGAAAAATTGGATGAGTATTGAAATGTCCTACCACAAAAGGATGAATCACCCTCAAATCATGGAACATCTATATCAAGAAATGAATTGAGATAATAATTCATCAATTTATAATATTATTAAAGTTCTATAATAACCTACCATTGATATGAGTCATTATTGAACATGAATTACTATCATCCAGACTTATTGTTGGCACATCTCACTACTAACTTAAGTAACCATTAGGATGACTCACTGCCAGAGATTGTATCACCATTCGAAGGAGTCCCTAACACTGGTTTACATAATTCTGAATTAAATATTTATAAATTCAATTTTATTTTATTTAAATCGGTATATAATTTTAATTATTATTTCTTAACCTCTTACAGAGAACGTTAAAAACCATGTTATATCTCATTAAAGGGATTATATCTTAATGATTTTTTTGAAATAGATATGCCTGCATCGTAATATTAAATAAGTAAGTGGAATACCTCAGGCATGTGTAATATAATACTCTAGTACACTTGTGCATTTGGACACCCTAATGGAGATACACACCGAGGGAATCAAGAAGAACAAGATCTAGCATCATCATCTTGCTAACACACGACTGTGATAGTGGATCATAGAAAATATTCATATCATATAGTAAAAAAAAGTGATATTATTACACACTATTTCACTTCCATTTTGAGAAACATGACTTGATATCTTGTTCAAACTACACTCTAGGAGTCCAAAGCTTCAAAGCGTATTAGACGGAGCAACACAATATTTTCTACATTATTTTACTCTTTATTTCTATTGATTATCTCTAAATTATAGGGAATATGTGTTCACTCTGTAATATGTACACACACTATATCCTATTACAGAACTATAAGATACTAAATT
The DNA here is from genome assembly GCA_963277665.1 of Viscum album. NCBI lineage: Eukaryota > Viridiplantae > Streptophyta > Magnoliopsida > Santalales > Viscaceae > Viscum > Viscum album. The sequence goes on along the minus strand of OY728135.1, from coordinate 195,252,816 downwards.
TATCCTCATCCCTCTTTACTCTTGTTTTCCCACGTGTTGTGGAAGAGGTCCCTATGAGGCCTGTGTTTATTTTAATCCCACAGGTTTTGGTGAAGAGGCCCTTAAATGGTATAGATAGATTTCCTGTTGTTTAAATGATCCAGGTTTTGGATCAAATATTATTTTATATAATATTCTTAAAATCGGGTGATTACCAAGTAAATAGGATTAATTATCATCTTGAGAATTAACCAATTATAATTATTCCATTATGTGTTTGTTTTAGTTTTATTTTTAATTTTAAATTGTATTTAATTAAAAATATAAAATATAAAATATATTTTGTAGTTATTATTAATTAGTATTTATATAATGTTTTGATAAAGTAGATTTATTTTAAAATTTAAATTTGTTTTGATAGTTGTTTTAACAAAGACATAATCTTACATTGAAAAATAATTGAAAAGATGATAATCAATATCAATGTAAAATTTTTATTAAATAATCTATTTTAAATTATACTAGGTTATTTTATTTAAACATTATTTATATAAAACTTTTTATTGGGTACTCAATTTACCTACCTCTTTATGTACTCACTCTAACAAATTGAATTTACATTAAATTAATGATAAGTGTATTTACAGACTATAAAATAATCACTTAACCCCCTCACTTTTATACCGACATTGAGAAACTTTACTAAAATATCCTCTACCCAAATAAATTTCCAGCACACATATAAAATACCTACTACTTCTGGTGTCCCTAAAATACTAAACTAACAAGGCTTATGGATAGATCTGGTGGAGAATTTCCAAAGAAGAGTTAATCATTTTAATTTAGTTCATTCAAGTTTATTTCTTCTTACACCTCCTCAAAACCTATATTATCTCATGTAATATAATGAAATTAGTATTATTATAATATTAATTTTTTTATGTTTATGTTATAACCATTATCTACCTAACTTCCATCTATAGAAAAATGGAAACATTTATTTTGTGTATGTGTTGACAACCACCGTCATGAATAACATATTTCGTTTTTCATCAGCACCTCACATGGAAAATTATATAGAAATATTAAATGAATAAATAAAATATAAATGAAGTAGTTATTATTTTTGAATGTATTAATTTCATACAATTTCTTTCAGTTCTCTTCTGTATATAAAAAATATTAATAAAGAGTTATCACTTTAATAACATGTTTTTAAAACAATTATGAATCTTTAAAACTTGTATTATACTTATGAAATAGTATTTTCTTACTCGTTCCGTCATTATGACATGCTCTTCTTTGGGTAATTTCCACCACCATCTTGAATAATGTTAAAATTTATTCCATGGATGAATAATGAATGATAAATATAAATAATATAATTTTATAATGATAAATTTAATATTTTTTAATAATTATATAATGGTATTATAACTATATATATTGTTTAAAATTAATTCTTTTTATGACATAAAAATTTCTAAAAAAGATATTATTAAGAATTTCATGAAAACCATTACCACGAGTTCCATAAAATCCCCATGGGACCCCATAAATATGTAAAAAATTCACTATTACTTCATGAAAAATATTTATTTGATGAAATCAATAAAAAATTTAATTGAAAATAATATTTGAACTAAAATATTGGTGGAATACAAAGTAATTAGCACATCAAAATGATTTAAACAATGAATAGTTATTAAATAGTTAATGAGAAATTATAAGTCAATAATATCATGAAATATAAATTTAAATATTTTCCTTTTGTATATATGCACATGATAAGTATGATTTTATTACAAATAAGGTCATATATTTTTTAACCAAGAGGTTGTCTAAGGTAAGGTTTTATTTTTAATTCTAACTTTTTTCCTAGATTATTTATATTTTAGTTTCCATTATGGGTATTTAATTTTATTTACCAATTAATACTCATAAAGTTTCACATAAAATAGTTATTTCTAGGGTTTTCAAGTATTATTTCATTTTTTCTTTTTTTAATAGGAAAATACATAGAAAAATGTTTATAAGAAAAGCTGGCCTTATATGTCCTTCTTGAATAAGAATCATATTTTTCATTTCAATATTAATTATTTTATTTAAATAATGAACTTGTGTATATTCTAATTATTTATTACGTTATTTTTTTTATCTTTTACTTCATATTTTAATATTTAAAGGAAATATTTTTAAAATTTTCCATAGAATTCATCTTTAATATTCATTAAAAAAAGGTGAAAATAAATTCTGTTTAAATGTTTGCATGTGAATTTGTTTCCCTCCATTGTTAATATTATTAATTATTTAACATTAATTATTTGTTTTTATGGGTTCTCAATGTAATATATACTCCATATATTCTAGAAAATTTTCATTTTTATGTTAAAAAAATAATATTATTTTCATTAATTTTTTTAATCGGATATCATTTCACATTCACATATTCTCATCTTTTACATAGAATTTTTTTACCTAAGAATAGTTTCTTTGAGTTATTATGATAGAGTAAGTTATTTTATAATTATTTTTTCACCTTATTGAAAAAGTTTTGTAAGGGATTTATAAATTTTAATTTTGAAAAAAATGTTTCAAAATTTTAAGATATATTTTTTAAAAAATTTCAAATCCATGTTCCTCTAAATTTCCAAAGGATTTCCATTAATAAAATCTTAATTTATAATGAATTTTAGATCAAATTTCTACCATATTGATTTGTTATTTATACAGTTTTTTGTGTATTAGGATTTATTCTTAATAGATTCACATCAATGATGTTATGTTCTCTATCAGTGTGATTCATTTTTTGACATTGTATCTATACTTCATTATAATAAGGATATATTAAAAATAATTTACGATTTTTTTAATATTTTCATGGCTATATACCCATTTTAATACATTAGTTTGATTGAAGTAATCCTAAAAATAAGGTTATTTTACTGACCAAGGATTATTGAAATTTTCTATACATGATTTAATAGTGATATATATTGATTACATGATTAACTTTTTTATTAATCATTAAATATGTGAGAAATTCATTGAATTTGTTTATGTGATGGGTGGGTACTTGAATTAATTATACACATGGGGCATATAGTAAGGTTAAAAGTTAAATATAATCTTTTGTTCCTGATTATTCAGGTATTCGTTTTATTCCCTCCCATTTTTTAATATTTTCATGGTCAAGGCCTCAATATTTAAATAAATCAATATAGATTTAATAATTTCATTATAATTATGTTATTTATTATTTTCCTTGTAATACCTATAGATATATATCATGTTAATATTATTTATTACATGGAACATTTATTAATTTTTTAATCATCTATATTGTTTATAAACTATGTATTTATGATACTTATTGATGTATAGTTCTCCCTAATGGCCATCTGATATCACCTATTTTTATTTTTTATTTATCTAGGGAACCAATAATAGATATTAGAAATATTTCGTAGATATACTAAAAGGAATATGAATGTTTTCATGAATTTCATAATTTGTGATTTATATTTCTATTATAACATATAAATAATGTATGAACCTACTATATTATGAATATTAAACTAATTAAAATTGTGTGATTTTATCCCTTCATTTTTTACCAATATAATATAATAAACACTGGATCGAGGTTATTATATTTTGTTTCATTACTTTTGTTATTAGTTTCATAATTTAATCATTTTATAGGATATGATAATATTACCATATTTAAAAAATAATAGATATTATACAGTTGTTGAATCCATGATAATAAGAAAAGTGAATAAATAAGTTTTTATATAATCAAGTGATTTTGATGTTGAGGGAGATAAATAATTTTTAGTGAAATAAGTATTTTTATAATAATAGGATTAAAAAAGTAATATTCAAAAGGAAATAAAAAAATTACTAATGTGCTATAATTGTAGTAGCAGTAGAAACATTTCCTATGACTATCCAAAGAAAAAGGTTGTTAAATTTTGATCATAAGAGGACGGTGTTAAATATTTCGAAACAATCATAAGGATAATGATTAGAATAATCATTATAATTATAGGAATAATAACTTAATGATAAAGATTGTGAAATATTATTCATACTCATATGTCTCTTCCTATGATGTGGATAATTTCTTTACTAATGTTGAAACAAGATTTTATTCATCAAGTAGTGTTGATGATAGTGATAAAATAAATGATCTATAATTGATAAAAAGGGAAATTTGAAGTAGTTATTTAGAAAAATAAATACCATATGAAATAAAATAAGTAACTATGAATGAATATAATTATTAGCTACCAAAAAACAAGACTATGATAAAAATGTAAACTGTTAACAAATTTGGGAATAATAGGTTAATATTGTATGGACTTGAACTGATGGTTGATGATACTAAACATAATATAAAAATAATAGAAGATGATATTTTTTAGAAAAATATTTCACTTTTAGTTAATAATAAGATGAATGAATTCATTAATGATTTTTATAGGTCAGTTGTGGAAATAAGTGAGTCCTCTCATGTTGTTGAGAAAAACTTTCTAATGGAACTATGCAATTATAAACATAATAATTTACTAAATAAATAAGGTTTTATTAATATTATCAGTGCTAAACATTGAGAAGTTTTACACTAAAAATTTGAAGATTAATTTATTTATATTAATTGAATATAATAATTTTACAATAACTCCACAATCACTGATGAAAAAAATTATAGGATTACAACAGAACAAAATCATATTCTAAAAAAATTACATGTTAAAATTGAATGTCCAAATTTAGAGGATTTTTTTGTGGTGTTAGAAGTTATAAATACCAAACATATTCTTATTGTTAAAATATTTCATTTAAATTTATTAAAAATTAAGAAATGGGATATATGGTGGGAAAATGTTATCTAATAAACAAAGGAAACAAATATTGATAAGAACCTTACAAAATAAATTCACTGAGAACAAATTGGAATATTAGGAAGATGTGTGAGTAGTTATGAACAAGGTAGTAAAATAACTAAGGAGTACATGACTATGATTCTAGAGAAGTAACCTATTATGTTATGGGGAATAAAATGAAATAGGTAACAAAATTTAATTTTTGAAATATTTAGGATAATAATTCTACCAAGAATATTGGTTATAAGACTACTGAAAATGATGAGTTTAAAAATAAATATGTAACTATTTTTTCTGATAAACTATCCATGTATATAATAATGGAGAAATCATAAATGGATGTTCAAGATGATGTAATATATCATCTCACAATAGAAGGATGATTGCAATTATAAATTTTCCTTATATAAATATTTAAAGGTTCTAGAGAGGCTATGTGAAAGGTTTTGAAAAACATGGCATGAAGCAATGGATTGTATGAAAATTATGCTAGCTCTAGAAGTACTGATATAATTATTTGTATGATTCCTATAGTGATGTAATTCATGTAGATTAGATGAGTAAGTGACCAATTAAAATTATTTAATGTAAAATAAGTGACGTGTTTAGAATCGAATATTTTTCTAGGTTATAGAAACATTCTCATCCTCAGTTCTAATTCCAAGTAACATTGGAGTTACATCATTGTTCCCCATAAATATAATTTATTTTTTATAATAAATAGGTCACAGAATGCATATAATTAGTGTTGTACACATTGAATTGATAAGGTGTAATTATTCAGGGTGTGTTCAATCTCTCGTGGAGATGAGAAGTTGACTGCGTCTCTTGAGGGGGCACAAGAATGAGAAATTTCTTTGATATATGTAATAGAGAAATTCTCATCAACCATGAGATATTTTATATTAATATTTTCCAAAAAACCTTAAAGAATATTATTCCAATTTTTTTAATGTGTTTATAAAGGGGGAGTGAGGGTATATTATGAAATGGGAAAAAGATATATCTTTAAAATTTTCACTTAAACTATTTTGATGGTTTGTTGATATGTGTTTTGGTTACATATTTTTCATGAAAAATATGTTTTTTAGAATCCCCTAGAATCAGATCCAATAATGATTTAGTAATCTCTAAATCACTATTTTTCTACACATATTGGGCCTATATAGACTTTAGGTAGACTAACTAAATGATCATTGCAATGGAAAATCAAGTGGTGTTGTCCTTCTATCACAATTAGATCAAATATTGATTATATAATGAATAGATATAATGTGTGTGTCGTGATTTCATGTAAAAGAGATTAGTGAGATGATAAATCCCCCACAGTGACTATTCATTTGATTTTTAATAATGGGGAGAAAGAAATAAGCACACTTATTGACTTTTGGGATCTCTGGTGATATTAAGAAAAATATAAAGGGGGAGAATGAAGTTTTCATGAATAATTATATCTATAGTAAATAAGGAATATATAAAAAGATATAAATATGTATACATTGTGTAATTTTTAGTTTTTGAGATTATTATATATTTTGATAAATTATAAATCTTATGTTGTTTTTGGGATGTACATCAATGATCTTGACATCATAATCATTCCTCTTTATTGGGATTCAATAAATGATCTATGGAAGCTCTGATTAGGCCCATGTGTTAGAGAAGAACTAATCCATACATTTTTAAAGTTCAAATGATTTTAATAATATAATTTAGTAGTTAATAAAATTATGGAAATTACACGAGTATTTAATAAATTCAAAAGGATGATTTTACAATGATTTTTGAATCAGATTTCATGAGAGAATTTAAACATGAAATATCCCAAGAGATCAAATTTAAAGATCCTGAATAGAAAATAATGAGTGTGTATCCATATTAAAATATAAACTAAAATATTTATAGGATATTTTATCAACATAAATTGTGTAGGCATTGAAAAGGAATTGGTGGGGAATAATTGAGAGAACACGCATACAATGTAAATGTCAAATATGAAGAAATCAAGGATTGATACATGTCTATATTTAAGAGAAAGATAAAATATGTGTTCTATGTAACGATATAACTTGACTGTGAAGAATAATTGATGCATGAGTATTCAAAAAAATGATAAGTTATGAAATTATTCAATATTTTCATTGAGTTTCAAGATAATAAATATTGATCACCATTATTGAATATTGATGTTTTGGAGAACATATACAAGATAGAATGAGATCATGGTTGGTCATGGACTACGATAATATCGAGGAGGTGAATACACATATCAGGAGAATAAGGTCATCCTTTTTCAGGTGGACAAAAATAGAATGAGACATTGATTGGGGTGTTTAACATGTACATGAAGAAGATTTTACAATTCATGTGTATAACCAATTTTAGGGGAGGATATATGTATCTGATATTTATAACAGGTTATTGGATGATTTTATTTGGGGGTATAACAAAATTATGGTTGACCACTTGTTAATATAGTATAGATTCCATGATTGGTGTGTCTAACTAATCATGAAAAGGAGTATAATCTTATGTATAACCTGTTAAATATCATGTTTTGTGTTTATTATTTCTTTTACACATGAGGTGATGTTTTGAGATACCATTTAGTGGATCAATAACCACAAAAAGTTATACATTTTGAATAAAATCGATGTTTACTCATAAAAGTAAGAGAATGGAATCACCCCCACCCCACACAGGGGTTAATCTATCCAGGGTTAGTACATATGGGAACTAAATTTTAAAATAACGTAGATGTTATGAATGTTGTGATGAAACATAAGAGTGCTCAATAATGATTACTTGTATAGGAATTTATATTAAAAAGATCAAAATTTATAATATCTTACCAACATAAGTGTATTTAATTATTTAGAAACATATCCTATTAGAATGAATTGAAATTGTGTCATTACTCATAAAATGTGTTGTGATTTACTTATTAGGTGACTCTATATGGCTGGAGTTAGAGCAAGAATGATTATAAAAATGTCTGGTAAATTTATGAGCAATAATCTAATATATATGAAGTAAATTCTTGTATCAAATCATGATAAATTGATGTCGTACCACATCATTCTATAGAATCCTCTATCCTTTAATATAACTTTTAATCAAATGGAAACTAAACAATGGATTGAGTCCAATTAAAATATATTACTTTCTTTTTTGAGTAATAATAATGTTAATTTTATGATAATATTTTATTATTTAATTGTATATAACGATCAGTGGTGGTAATTGATTTATTGGGATATATCATGATTATTATCAAAACTTTCTCCTAATAAATACAGTAATGAAACAACTAGGCTTATCTCTCAAAGAGATTGTTGGCATTTCGATTCAAGAAATCACATTATTGCTTTGTTTATGTAAATAATTAGAAATAAAAGTGGGTATTTATTTGTTTTATTATATAAATAAACAAAATAAAATATAATAAAAAATTAGAAAATGAAATTATGTTTCAAAATAGACAAAAAAATGAGGAGAAAACCAAAATTTTAAATATATCATTCAAGGAAATAATTGATCATTTAGACTCTGAATTATTCCTTATTTCAAATGAATGTCTAATATTATTTCTCCACATTTCCAAAAATAACTCTAATAAAAGACTTAAATATTCATAAATACTATATCAAATTTTCTATATGGGTGTTTTTTCTTTATAAAAGTGATTCAAAAATCCTAAGACCTCTAATAATTTGAACCATACTAGACTTGGTTTTCAAAAAGGAAATACAATACAAATAAATTGTAAATAATGTTGAAAGGGAATTGAGTTTTATAAAGTGAAAACCATCAATAATCTCTTATAATAATAAAATTAAATAAACTAGAAGAACTCCTTCATTAAAAAATAACAGTTCGGTTAAATATAAAGAATATATTGTAAAAAACATGGAGACTCTGGGGTTCATTATTGGATCACACTATCACACCCTCCAATGAGTATATATAAACATGGATAAATAAATATAAATATTAATCTATCATACTCGAATAAGAAATAATATCAAACCACCTCCATGAATCCATTAATGTCTCTCATACTCTTATAACAAATTTTTTCTACACACTCTAATATTTCACATGATAATCACAATTTTTTAGGTGAAGATTATTCATGAAAATGGGGGAATCTTATTTTTAATCTACTTTATCCATTAATAAACCCTTGGGAGTATTCTGATAATTGTTATTAATAATCCATGAATTATTGAAGTGGTAGAAAAAAACCCAATTTCTCTCTTCACCAGCACATTGGTTGACAAAATTATATATTCATACACTTGGAATACAATTATTCTCTTATATTATCCCTTTAATTATCTCATAATAAGATAATATTCATCTCAAATTTTAATATTTCAATGTGGGAAAACCATTATGAAAATTAGATGTGTTTTTAAAAAACCTAGATTTTATGAAATTGTCATAATTGTTGAGCATAACGATTTAGAATATTCATTATATAAATTTTATAATTGTAAATATTTTTAGGTCTTATAGTTTTCTAAAAAGTTTTATGATCTTGAAGAAATTTTATTATGGATATGGAGAATGACTTGTGATGGGCTTAGAAGGCTTATGATCATACAAAGTTTTATGTTCATGATTTAGGTTCAAGACATCCAAATTTTAATATTTCAATCTCATAAAATTTTTTTTTCATGAAATTAAATTAAAAATCTGGCATCATTAATCAATTCATGAAATAAATAAAAAAACATGGAAATATTGAATTATGAAATTTTCATTAAAATTTATATAATTTCATTGAAAGATAATATTGATATAACTCAACTTAAAATAAAAAATTATTAGTGATTTATTCTATGAAATTCACTTATAATGTTCTGATCATGTAAGATATATCAATTCTATTACAGATAGAAACCAAACTCCTGGAAAAGTAATAAAAGAATATCACACTAACACAATTCTAAACCATTAATTCTTGAGATCCACTAATTAAACACCAAGGAAATAAACATTATAATTCAACCTAAATAAAAATTATTCCAACTTCTCATAAAAGATAATTTAATATTATTCCACTTAATTTTATCATCCCTTTCCCCAAAATTACTCACCTCACATTAATGTTACCTCAAAAATTACAATATGGATTTACAAAAAAAATATACTCTCATCTAAAAAAAATAATTTTCACTATAAGAAAGATATATTATTAAATATCTCACATAATTGTGTTAGTTACATGGGTTAATTCCCGAGGAACTACTAAAGGATTCCTCCAGGCCTTAGATTGTTTGGTTTTAAATGTGAACATTTTTTGGGAAGATAAATGTTTTATGGATTTATTTAAAGAAACAATTCATGTTAATTTTTCACTCATGTTTTTTCTTCTCAATATCACAAAAATAATACATCTATAAACTCTTTGAAAATACCTAGATATAATTTATGCTTTCAGCATATCAATAGTAATGAATGTGTATTAATCACTATTACCACATATTAAAACAATTCCACCATATTTTTGATCTTATATGAATTTCGACATATTTTTGAGATAGTGAAGGGAAAAGAGAAGGATTTGAGATTTATAATGTAGTGTAAACATACCAGACAATATCATGAATGATAATTATTTTCATCAATAATAAAAATTTACATTTCATTGATTTTTAAATTTCTCTAAATCCAATGAAATTTAGCATTGTGTTTCCAAAATATTTCTCAAAAGTCTCTAGTAAAGAACCACTTGTGTTATAAAAATGATATTTATCATTATTAAATTATCATTTTATAGAAATACAAGATGATGTATAACACTATAAGACATCTCCACAAAAAAATATTTTTCAACTAAATCAGAAATTTTTATTTCTTAGTGTTGGTAGGATCTAATAATGTACATGTAATGTGGTGAAATAGAAGGATGTTCATGGATTATAAGGGTATCATCATGGTAAAACAATTTTAGTAGGCCAAGATAAAATGTTTCTATTAAAAATTGTTTTTCAAATTAAAAAACCCCTTATTTATTTTAATCAAAATTTCCTCACACTCCAAGGATTTAATGTATATAATGAAATTTTTTTTAAGGAAGCAGGTTCTCTCCGTAATTAAAATTAATGTGAATAAGATTTTAAAATAGTTTAAAGCCCAGATAGATCAATTAATTTAATATTTTTATAGGTTTTTATGACAAGGGACTCAAACATTTTTTATACTTTTATGATATTGTTAATTTCTTAAATCTAGGGAATAGTTATTTAAGAATTAATATATGTTTAATTTTATATGAACATTTTTCCACTCATTATGTTGGGTTTTTTAAATAACAATTATGTTCAATTTGAGCATACAAGATATTAGACCTAGTAAAATTGTAAAAAACACATAATAGAAGAAAATTATTTGGAAAATATAATTCAAAAAATGATAAGAAATAAATGTGGAAAAATAATAAAAGTCCCAACATTCTCCCCCTAAGAACTTATTTTATAAAATATACAATTTTACAATATTTTAAATCCAAAAAATAAAATCAAAATATTTTTTCAAAAAAATATGTAATGGAAAAACATGATCTTTAATTGAATTTAGTATCTTTAATGTTAATATTCTGTCTTGTAGGTTTTGGAAATCTCTATTTGAATTTCTATAATCAGAGGCCATTAAAAATAAATGGTTCTTCTTTTTCTAACATATAATCAGGAAAACACCAAAATGGAAAACATGAGTACCAATTTGTGGTCATAACCACTTGGAATGGAATTTAACTAAAATAAAATTACTTCAAGATTCATAAAATAATACATTATATACTTGTTTATAGTAATTATTAATTATACCTTCGTTATAATGAATATTTAGCTTCTCCTTGTTAATCCTTTTAATTATTGGAAATTTCATCCATATCATGTAAGAAGAATTTTATTTATTTTCATAGAAGAAAATTATTTATATTAAATTATTTTATATACTAAAATCATTTTTCTCTAATATAAATGTATGTGAAATGCTTTACCAAAGACATATCTAAAAGGTAACATTCCTATTATGGAGGTAAAAGTAGTTCTATAGACCCAGTGTGTATCATATAGACATAAACTCAAATCCTTTCTATATGAGATGATAGTTTCTCTTGAATTGTTTTTATTTATATATTTAATACTTCATCCATTCTCATAGTATTTTTATAGGGTATTGAAACCCTATTATTTCATCCAAAATACATCACATAACTTCTAAAGTCATTTTAAGAAATAGGTTTCCTTGTTCAATTATTAAACTCATGCGTAATCTAAATATCTAAAATTGAATTTCAATAATTAATTTGGAAAAAACCTTCCCATCATCAGTCCTTGTAGAAATCTCTAATGTCTATTTTTAATGATAATTAATATAACATAGAGTGTAAAGGTATCTAAATTTTTTATTAATGGATTTAATGAAATCTATTCCTAATACATCAAATAATTCATAATATTAGGGGAGTTGTGGTGGAATATCAGATTTTTTTTGAAATATTTCCTTCAAATTATAATATTTTTGTGCTTTCAAAAAATAAAAATAATTTATTGAACGATTGGGCTAATAAAAACAAAAAAAAATATCTTTCATAATAGTTCATTGGGATATAAAATAATATTTATATAAATAAGTGTGAAAACTTTTTAGGACTGATTGAAATTCAGAATTAGGAATGCATCATATTATCATTTGTTCAATTAAAATATTTCATAGGTAAGAGTCATTAGAAATGTTATTATTTGAATCTCTTACAATAATATATTTTTTTGAGAAAACACAAGGCTCATTTCACCGCTATAAATATAGTTCACGAGGTTAAAATATCAATGTCATTCATTTCTAAAATAAAATAATTTTCCCTTTGGAATGGTTTCTTTGATTAGGGTACATATCTAACAGTTTTCATTAATAAAATTGTCTATTCATTTTAGATGGTTAACCACAAAATTATCCCTTAAGTGATTTTATTTTACATAGACACAGAGTTCATGGGATAAAAAGATCAATATAAAAAGCTTTCATTGGAATCCACATTTTTTATTAAAAAATTGATTATTGAATTGTTTATAAAGAAACTATTCTGGGAAAATAATAAGTAACATCTAAATTTATCTAATGGAATGAATATATCACCAAGATCCATTTGGTGTTAGTATAGATAGATCAATCTTTACCAAGATTCATTGAATAATAAGCACTAACGTTGCATTCATATTCTAGTATTGGACTTAAATCATCTCTAAATAAAATAGTAAAATATTATTCATGGATTCAAATTTAAAGGTCTAGTTTTTCGGTTAAACAATGGTTAGAGTTATTAGTTTTTGATTAAAATTATAAATGTATATTTTACACTTCTCAAGAAAGATAAACAATAATATTTTGATGTAAAATGTAAAAAGTTAAATCCTTTTTACTATAATAAATTATAAATTTTTTATAGAATATTGAATAACAATGGAATGATCCTACATCTATAACAATTTTAAGATAATTTAGTGAAACAATTAACTTATATGTGGGCCTGTTATATTATATTCCATCTTCAAACACAATATTCTTGAGTAAAATTCCTTTGGTCATCAGGAAATAAAATTTTCCATAATTGCAAATATTATTTTTCTGAAGATAAGTCTGATGGAAAATAACTAAAATATTCAAGATACATTAAAAAGAGGATATTTATTTAGTAAGATATACATAATAACTTTCATTTAATTTTCTAATAATTCAGTAAAATACTCATCACACATATCTAAAAGGATCCTGGTGTATTTCAAAAAACAAATGGAAGTACCCTATAATAAAATGAACTAGATGTTCATGTGAAGGTAGTTTTTCATTGATCCTCTAGTACTATATAGATATAAAATAAATAGGGAATAAATATTGAGGAAATATTGAGTTTATATTGCTAGTCTCACAAGAACCTAATTATAAAAATGATGTGGGAAATGATATATACTAGTGACTATATTTAGTTTTCTATATTTAATTGAAATCCACTAATAATTTGGAATTATGGAAGGGATAATCTCATAAAATTCATTCTTTGATACTGTAAATACACTTTTCATAGGTTAAACGTTAATGGGACTCCCTAATTTCCTATTATAGATGAGAAATATTAGTCAAGAATCCCAAAAAGATTTACATAATTTATTTAAAACCTCGAAAAAACTGGGTTCAATATTCAATGAAATTATCTTATATGTTTATCTTTTTCTTAAAGATAATTTTATGCATTCATGTTTAATGGTTGATTTTAGTGGGATACAAGAGGTTCCATCCTATGGACTAATTTTAAATTATTTTAACTCCAATAATTTTATTATCTAACTCTATATATAACTTCTTAAATTTAATGAAATTGAAATTCTCACCATCTCCCATAATGTTAAATTTTAGGGTTCTAGGTAATGGTTTTGGAACAAATTAATGTGGGAAGTTATAGTTAATCAAAGAATGTGTATGTGAATCAGTTATTTCAATTTACCATACTTTTTATTCACAAAAAATATTTTATATTTAATTGTGTTGTAGTTGGTTGTCCAATAGTCAATTTATAGTATTTATTTCTTAGAAAATTTCCTAACATGGAAGGATTTATAGGATATAATGTTGAAATAGCATGTTTGTCAATTTTTAATCTTTCTTAAATGATTTTATTCTTAGATTTAATGTTTTCATTCAAATAAATGAAATCGTGTCCATTATATTTTCAAATTTCTATATGATCATGAATAAAAGGATCAATACTTCCAAAAATAGTGGGTTCATAAGAAGGGGATTTAATATTTTCTATATTTTCAACAATTACTATGAAATAAATTTATATATAATCAATAATATTATTAAAATTTTTTTCTTTATTTTAAAAAATATATTTTCCACATATTTTACAAAAAAATTATTAAAAAATTATTAATATAGATAAATTAATCTAATTGACATGATAGGATAGATTATATTTAATAAGTAAATTAATGGAATAAAAAATATTTAATTTGTGTAATTCCATTCCAAATTATAAAAACAATGATATTTTTTGACACTAGCGATGAATTGAGTAGTTTTCATGAAATCTATCCCAATAATGAGAGGCCTATGTATGATATTTTGATAATATTCAATATTGAAGAAAAAAAATCATATATGAAAACCATGTTTATTATATAAATAAGATAATGATTAATAAATCCAAAAAATTTGATGGTAAATCAGTTTCATAATAAATTAAAATTCTAGAAAATATGATTTAACTAACCTATAAAGTGTAATAAAAAATGTGTTTCTTGAATGTTATATAATATCTCAAGTTGATCATATCATCCTTGTACTGAAATTGTACAACAGTACATGGAATGGTAAATGTTCCATTATCAGTGCAATTTAATGGTAATGAAATTTCTTTTATATAATAATGATTTATTTCAAGTTTTACTTTCTGTCCACCAATAAATATTCTTTTTTTGTAACACATTTCATTCAAAAAGTTTTCATATTTTAAAATTGTTTTACCAATATCTAATAATGGAATATTAACTTATACTTTTTAAAATGTATCTAAATCATCTTTATTTTTTTTATAAACTCCTTTTTTTCATTGTTAAACTTCTCTTATGATAGGGTAGTGGTGGTTTTAATATTTCTTAATCATTTTTAAAAATATTCCCAATCAATCGAATACCAAATATTTTAAATTTTTATATAAATCAACTTTTTGGGATATTGATTTCCCATTCAAAATATAATCATAATTTTTACTGGGTTTAAAACATTCAGAAAGATCCTCATCAATTTGTTTGTTTATTGTTATTTCTAAAATAGTAAAAAGAGTTTTGGGAGTATCTTGAGTATATTTGGGTTTATATATAGATTTAAATCTAACAATTTAAGGGTTATTCATCTTTCATCCACCTATAAGCTCAATAAAACATACATTTTCCTTCCATCCATCTATCAAAATGAATTAGGTAATTTTAGGTAATCCTCCTCTCATTTTATTTATCATGTTATCAAAAAATTTAGTGAATTGGGCCATTTGATCCATCAAGGTTTTCATCGTGTTCGGGTACTGTTTGGAATTTTTTTGTATTTGGTAAATTTTTTATCTCAAATTATTCAAAATTTGTTTCATAATGTTAAATAATATGATGAGGAAGTAATTTCAACCATGTTGAGAATTATATATCAAATATATGTATCTTTATTGATAATTGCTCTATTTTTTATGGAAAAAATAAGTTTGGTTGTTCGAGCTATAAAAATATATTTTTTAGGTGATTAAAACATATATCATTTAATTTTTTTTGGATTGAATTGATATTTTTAGATTTAATTAAAAGGGAATTTAATAAAATACAACCTTATTGTTTTTAGAAGACTCTTTTATTTGAGAACATGGGATCAAAAATGGTAATTATAAGAACAAATTCCAAAGTGGGATTGAATTTGGAAAGAGGTTTAAGATATTTTTTTGGGGATTTGGATCATTTCACAACATCATTTATCAAAAAATAGATATAAAATAATTAATCTTCCATATAATCATGTTACATCCAGAGTTGATATTGAGGACTTCTTGAATAGATTTAATGTTTAAATTGACACTTTTTCTAAACAGTTGAGCATTTGAGCTATGATGGTAATTATATTTCATACAACAGTATGTGTTTTATAAAATAACACTTTTCAAAAAAGAATCATAAATTATTCTCATATTAGTAAAACAAACTTCTTCAAAAAATTATTTTATAAAAAAATTTCATTTATTAGATGATGGGGGAATTGAAATAATAATTCTGAAATCATTCATAGTATTCATATAAATTGTGTCCCGTAGATTTCCAAATTAAAACAGTTTATTTTCTAATAGAATCAGTTCTTGAAGCTTAAAATAATTTTATATGCAAATTATTTTTCAATTCAATCCAATAATTTATCAAATTTGTTTATTATATAGGGCTTTGTGGATTTTCATTATAGGAAAAATCAAATTCTATCAATGTTATATTATCATACCAAAAGATCTTAGGTCCAATTATATTCTTTCGAGGTGTGTTAGTTCTAGACTCCAAATATGAAAAAAGATAATTTTTAACATATATATCCCAATAGTGGTATGTTTTATCAATTTTGGATCCAAAGAAAAAAATTGGGGTTATAATTTTTGGACATACAAGATTAAATTTAAAATAATCTTCGGAATACACCCAATAAATGATGCATTTTTATGGAAAGTGATCAATTATAGATCTATTTGTAAATAATTTCCCCCTAATCAATGGAGTAAAGTATCCCCTCAGGTTGTCTCTCTGAGTTTTTGTTAGACATAAGTATCAAAATATCACTTTGGTAATTGTTTTTATAATAAAATACTAAAAAAATAGTTGATTTTTTTTGAAAACCACTAAACTAAAATATAATTTAAAATTCATAAATACAACTGAGAATTTAAAAATATTAAAATGGGGATGAAATCCAGATTCAAAAGATAATAAATATGTAAATTGAAAAAATTTTGAACTCTCCATTAATAATTATCTAAAATTATTATCTAAATCTAGTTCTAAATTATTACTTAATGATGTCTATGAAGAAAACCAAATATTATTAAATAATATATCATGATCGTAGTATAATATTTCCTCCCTTTATAAATGTGATTCAAAATCCCAAATATCTCGATGGATTTAAACCTAACTCGGTTAGTTTGTCTCTATTGAATGACATTTCCAATGAATAATAAATCACATGAATTAAAACATTATTATTATAAATTTAATAACTATTTAGAATAGTATAGAAGGCAAAAAATTATAGATTGAAGAAGAAGACCTTCATTTAAAAACAAAGCTAACAAAAAAGTACAACAAAGATGCAAAGAAGAACATAGACTCTAAAGTGTTCAGCCTTAGACCACACTTCCGTATCTTCCTAGCTATTTAGGTGAAAATTGATTAATAAAATCCATTTCTCGTAAATATTTCTTGAATCACCAAAAACATAATATCACTTAACATAATCTTCCATAACTCTATATCCGGCATGATCTGAACTCTATATCTTTTTTATGACTATCTTACAATTTTATATCTCAATTAATTCATGAAAATGGGGGAGAAAATTAATTTAATTTTTTAGTGTTTTATTCAACCATATTTCATGTTTTTATTACTTCAACAACTCTTGATTGAATTCTCAAGGTGGAAGTAGCAACACCAACTCTCTCTTTAGGTGAACATGTGTTACATAATTAAATATTAACCCACATGTAATGAATTTAATTTAATTTATTCTCCATATAATTTTCCCACATGACTGTACACTTCATCTCACCTTTTAATGAATCCATGTGGCTTGAGCATTGTGACATCTTGACATTTTCCATAGAAATGAAAATTTTTATAATTTCATATGTGATGATAATAATTCTTTAGAGGATTCATCAAATGCAATTCTTCATAATAAGGATTTTAAATTCAAAATATGGAGTGATAAAAATCATGTATATTAAGAGAATTATTATGGTGGAGGAGAAATCCTTATGATGGGATCAGAAGATATATTTTTAGGAAAACAACAGTACTATTATCGTGTTTTAAATTGAATATATATCCAATTTTTCATATTTTAATATCAAAAGGAATTTTTTTTTGAAAAAAACAAGGATTTATAAATTAATTAAAAAATTATTGGAAAATATAGAAAATTTTTACTTTAACCATTTTCATTAAAAATCCTGAAATAATCACAATAAATAAAATTTATTCATCTTAACACAATGAAACAAATTAGTGGGGATTTTTTCTTTGAAATTAAATTTGAAATTATTAAAAAATTTAATTTATCAGTCACTGATTCAAAACACTGTGGAGGTAGACGAGATAGAGGGTATGGAATTAATTTCTTTAAACTAGATATTAATTGATAAATTTTTTCAACTAGAGATACAAGAAGATTTGGAAAAGTAATATATTAATTTAGGAAAAATGGAAGAGGAAAATTTTCATAAGTTTGAGGATAACTTTACATGATTTTGAATTCATGTTGCGAACATTGTATATTATCTATAAATAAATATAGATTGTTTTTATTCTGGGAGTAATATCCTTCTATGTTTCTTACAGACATTAATATTTCATACATGTGAAATAATATTATCAAGTTCAACCATGGAATATATGGAATTATACAAGACCTATATTTTCAATGTAATGTTACAGAAAATTATAACGATTGATCACTATGAAAAGAGAACTGTGTGAAAGATAAAGATAGGGAGGGTGTGATTTCCAAAATGTGATAAATGAGGAATAAAAAACCAAGGAAAATTCTTAAATAGAATTATATATTTTTCAACTATGGAGATAAACTCTATATGGAGTATGTGTATAAGAGAAAAATGATGGCCAAAAATATCCATTGATTCAACTATATGGATATGGGACAATATATGAACTAATTTCCAATGTGAGAATGTAATTGTACATAGAAAAATGAAAGGGGTGAAGGAAGAGATTATAATATTTCTATAGTTTAAATTAAATTCATAAATGATTTGATAATAGGTACATTGATCTTAAATTCAATTCTAGATAATGCATTATTTGATTCTAGATATTTTTAATATTATATATCTATAGAAAATATTAAATAATACCCTTGAAATATAAAGAAAGTTTTTATATTCAATAAAAAAAATTGGAATTTTATTTCTAATGAGAATATATAAATAATTCTTGGTTAACATGCACATAGTTTACATTACTTTAAAATTTGTTATTGAACCTATAGTTTACATAGAAATAATCACGGTAATTGGGTGGAATAATTATTAAATGATGAATTATTAGATGAAAAAAATAACTAACATCTAAATAGTGGTACTATGAATGAATTGAAAGTTATTGAACTATATTAATTCTTTAGGTGTATTATTATGATTTTATAGATTAATTTAATAATTCTTCACATAATAGTTTATTTATATTGACAATTATCTTAAATCTTTATAACCTCTTTCTTTTTTGTAAACTGGTAGAGATATGAGGAATAAATCATCACTATTTTATAGATATAATGATCCATTAGTAATTAATTTTCATTCTTCAAGTAATAAAAATTATTCATTATTATTAATTATTTATAATATGAGATCATGTAGAGTCATAAAAATGATATAAATACAACAAAATGATGAAATTATTCATATGTATTGGAAACAAATACAGTTAGTATATTTTCTTATATTCTCTATCATGAGGGTAAAATATATCCTCAAAATCATATAATATAAAGATAAATTTCTTAATCCTTATGTCGAAAAATAATTATCATCTAGAATGGTATACTCTTGTAAACACATTATGAGTCATGAAACTGATGATACATGGATTTAGAAGACTATTTTTTATGAAATATTAACATTCCTGCTACTAACATGGATAATTTATGATCTTGAAAAAAATATACTTATGGGATTTAAATTATTTTTGGATAAAATAGTTTCTGTAAGTATAAATTTAACTTTTCAGGACACACTTTATATAGATAGAGGAATAATATACCACCATGATATTTATGTTTGTATTCTCTTTTAAATAAAGGTAGTATATACAATAGCTTATGATACCAATAGCACCAAAAAATAGAATAATGTTATATTAGAATACTAAATTAATGAAGTTAAAAGTTATCTAAATTTCATATAATTTTAATAAAAAAATAATTTTGTAAAATTCAATGGGATATAATTTTTTTACGAAAATATTATTAATTCTAATGAATGTATTTTGATGAATCATATATTTTCAATGAATTTAATACTTTAAAAAATAATATCAACAAAATGTATTGAAAAAAGTTAATTAATAGTGATAATATAAATTCATAATTTTAATTTAGTAATTGATTAACGATAAAGAATATTAATCTAACAATATTCAAGAATATTTTTTTGTTTAAAAAAATTGTTTTCGTATTTTATATGTCTTATTTAAAAGATAAATTTATGTAATTAGGAGTATTTAATTTAATGAAATAAAATTACATAGTTCAAAAAATAAATAGTGATTATTACATTTTTAATCAATTTGTTATAAATGACAATACAATCCTTCTATTGTAAATAATGTTATTTGTTAGAAAAAAATTATGTGTCTAGTATATTCACACCATTAATAAAATAACTTAATAATTAATATTGAATTATTTGAGAGGCATTTTTTGAGAATATATACCATAAAATAAATTAACATTTATATAATGAATATTAGATTTCATGGAATGTGAATATATTATTTTTAGGCATTTAGAATACATTTTTTACTTGAAATAGCTTTTATACATGGATTTTAGAATTAATTTCAAAAAAAATTAGAAATTAAATTTTATTAAATGTTTTTTAAAATTTGGAATCATCATACTCACTTTTTTGAATTATTTTAATATAATTTTAGATCATAAATATAGGTTCTCAAGGTAAAGTATTATCACCAGGATAAGGGTTATAAAGTTTATCGTGAGGTTTAAACTATGAGATAAGGTGTCACTTATTAGAAAAAAAGCATTTAATATAATTTTTTGAGTCTATTTTGACCTATAATATACTATATTTTAATTAGACTTTCCTTGGATTCACATGGCCTTGAAAATATATTTATATTCTTTTAATGTTTAGAGTATTTACTAAGGAGTCACTCTAATTCCCTAAAAAAGGAACTCTTCACCCCAACACTTATCTGACCATAATGATCTCCAGATCACTACGAATATCTATAATAACCACATTCGATAACCCTCTTAAAAAATCCATAGGTATTTTATATCAAAAAAATGATTTGTTTAGTCTTATGGAGAGATCCAAAGGAGGATAATATCGGGATAGGTAATTGTCTTAACTTAATTCATTTAAGATTATTTCCTCTTCCCCCTAATAAAAATATATTTTTCCCATTTTAATTTTATTAAATTATTATTGTTATTTCGCTAAATTTTTATTATTCTAATTTAACAACCATTATCTACCTTACTTACAACTATCACAAAATGAAAACGGTACCCATTTGTTAGTGCAAACTACCATATCCATGAATGACTTATTTCTTTTTTCATAACATCCCCACATGGTGGGTAATAAAGATTAATCTAATGAAAAAATATGATATTATGAAATATTTAATATTTTATAAAGTTTTTTTTTACATTATTTTAGTAATATTTAAAAATAATTGTTTATTGTAAAATTCTAACACCTAAAAAAGCATACAAAGACACGTTGAAAGTAATAACATCTTTTATTTATATTTTATTAATATTAATCCTCTAAATATTATTTAAATACATTTATATCCTTACTATACTAATTTAATATCATTAATCATCAATAAATTTTTTATTATAAATATTAAATAGCATGATCTTACTCATTCAGACTTTATAATATGATCTTTTCTGGGACAATTATTATAACCATACAATTGATGCTATAATTTTTATGCACTCGATGAAAAATGACTATTAAATGATGATAATATAAAATAATATTCATGAATTTAATATTATTTTAAAAAAAGTAATGGTAAAATTTCTATATATATTTTTTAATAAAACAAATTCTTTTTATGAAATCTAAATTTCTAAAAAAAGAGTGCTTTCTATATTTCATGAAAATAGTTACCACGAGTTAGATTAAATAACAATGATACACTATAACTATATCAAAAACATAATTCTATACATTCAAAAACATAATGGAGTGATGAATCCATGATGAAGTTGGAAGGACTCAAACCTCGACATTGAAATTAGATGAGCTAACAAAAAAATATCAATTTGAATAAAAAATTATTATTATATGGGTAATGAAAAATATTAAGTGAATGGTTTATGGGATGATAAATATTAATGTTAATTTTATAATTATTTATAATAAATATATATTTATTATAAAGATAGTAATAGTGTTTTTTAACAAGAGGATGTTGTGGGTAAGGGTTCATTTTACAATCGCACACTTTTATCAGGATAACTTGAATTTAAATTTCCATTGGGAAATTTGTATGTTATTTCTCTCTTAAATTCAATTTTTTCATTCAATTTTTTTATTTATGGGGTTCTTATATATTATTTAAATTTTATTTCTATTTTTTCCTAAAAAAACAAAAATAATGTTTATAATAAATGTTGATCTTATTTCTCATTTTTTGTCAGGAATATTTCTCTTCCATATCCATATTCAATGATTTATTTTAATAATATACATATATATAATTCAATTATTCATTATGATAAATTTAAATTTACTTAATATATATATATATATATCTATGTTTTTAAGTAATATTTATAACATTTTATGTAATATTATTTTTTTAATTTATTTAATAAAATGTGAAGGAATTTCTTTTCTATTGTTTTTCGTATGAAACCAATTTCCCTATAACATGAAAATTATCTATTGTTTATAATTATTTTAATTTATATTAGTTTTTTCAATTTAACATTACTTATTATTATTCTTTATGTTCTACATTTTATATTAAAAGAAACATATATTATTTTTTAAAATATTTTGCAAATGAATATCTTTTCACATATGCACATTTATATCTTTGATGCCTCATTTTCATATATGTATAGTCTATTTTCTAGATTTCATAACTTTAAATTATTTTAAAATTAATATTTTAATAGTATCATTAAAATATCCATAAAATTACATGGGACGTGATTTATAACTTCATTTTCAAAATATATCCATAAAAGTTTCAAGAGAAAATTATTTTTAAGATTTTTCTTATATTTTTTTTCCAATATTATCCGAAATCAATTATATATCTAAAAATATTAATTTTATATTAATTTATGGAATAATTTTATCCCTTTCTTTTTTATTATTTATACTTAATTTTTTGCACAGTGATTTATTACCAGTTTATTCATTTCCCTTATGTGATATTTTTTTTGTCACTCTTTATCAATATTTTGAAATTATATCAATATATATATATATTGGATAAATTCTAGAAAAATGATAATATTTTAATATTTTCTTCAAAATATACCCAATTTTATATATAGTGTTTGTTACACACCAAGCTTCCACGGTACGCTTCTCTTTGAATAATACAGTAGCTTGTGTTGTACGCAACTTCATGTTCTAACTCACCACAACAAATCAAACTAGCTGTTATGAATAGTAATACCCACTTTTTGAAATTTTATAAATTTTATCTTTAAAAATGGACTTCATTTATGGATTTGGAATATCGAAATTAGCCTAGGGTGAATTTTTGAAATTTTTCTGAAAACTTTCAATTTTTGATGAATATTGAAAAAACACTGAGTTATAGTTTAAAACCGAATTTTTATTTAAATAATTTTTTATTTTAATTAAATTTATTTTAGGTCAAAATAGGTACATAATACTTATATATGTTTAATGTAATTCATTAGAGATAGTTTATAATAATTTTAGATATATAAAAATTTTATTGAACGTTTCACCGTCTTTTACCCATCTTCTAAGAGAATTTGAAAATTCACATAAAACCTAATTTTACCGCTTATGTGAGTTTAATTTCTAAAATCATAAACGGTTAATATAATGGAGTATAATATGGTTCAATAGGATAAAAATATTTTTTGGTGAATAGTAACTTTTTACTTTTATTTACCACGGTTAAAAATAAATAGGGTAATTACGGGTAAAAATGATAATATTATTACCCTAACACATGTCCTAATTCTATTTTCTAAGTATAATTCGACCAAAAACATCCTTTGGAATAAATTATTAACCTCATTGGTCCACTTGGATTAGATTAGGACATTTATTATTATTTAATTCAAAGAAGTGTTAAAAGAGTTAAAATCAATGTTTAATAGCTAATCCATTTTTAATATAGTGTTATAAACAAGATAAATTAGATTATAAATATTAATTAGAAATATAAAAATATGTACTACATAATGTGATTTTATTTAAAAATTTTAGACATTAAATAATTTAATTTATTTATGACACAATGGTGATGCAGTAATTACCTAATTAATGGAATATTAAAATATTTGATATTATAAATATCGAAATAAATGTAATTTGAGACTTTTTAAGAATTAAACTAATTTCCTAGGTCAATATGACATATTAGGGTTTGTTATATGTATTGTTTTATAATTAATAATGCTGTTATGAATTTAGAAAAATCAAAATACCAAATAGTGTCAAAATTGACATAAAAGATTTTTTAAACAAATATTATATTATTAATTAAAATTCTATTCCTAAAAATCTAATGATACACCAAAGGACTTAAAAATTGATAGTTTCATCATTAATTAACCACTTGGGGTTTGATTGGATGTATATAGTATGTTTATTAACAATTTAACATCAAAATACAAAGTGAAATGATAAATGTCAAACTATTTAACTAAGAGTTAAATCTAAAAGATAAAGTTAATATAGTGACCCAAACCTATCTAAAAACTATTGGTTGAGTGGTTTGTGACCCATAACCACCCTATCCTCTCAATAAACTATTTTTTATCCATTAGAAACCGAAAATTATTTTATTATAAAATAATATTTCTAGCTTTTCCTAAGGTGCCCCTCACCCCTCTTATAAAAGGGCCTCCCCCTTCTATCTAATTCACACCTTCAAATCCATTTGGTTCAGCAACAATCTGCCCAAATATACTCTCAAAGTTCCTAAATTCATCCTAGAGGCATTAATTTTGTCATAAATCCAACCTAGAAAGCCATTTTGATCAACTCAAAAGGAAGAACCCGAAGAAGAGGTAATAATTTCACCACCCTCTTTCAAGTGATTTTCTTCTTCCACTTCTTCTATATTTATTAATTCCATTATAAAATAATAACTCCATTATCGTATATATACTTTTATTTAATTATAAATATGGTACAACCATATTCATTATTATATCCATCCTTTGAACGACATGTCACCATACGTGCGTACGTACGGATTATCGTCTCCACGTTGTGGTGTTATTGTTATTCAATACATTATTATTTGGATGGGTATAATAATGATTTTTAATTCATGTAAATAATAAATCTAACATGATATTTAATCTTTATATATGATATAACATCCAATTATATATTATTTTTATATCAAAAAAATGATATTATTGCTCGTGCATACGTACGGATTACCGTCTCCACGAACGCGATTAGATTCATCCCCCTCGTATCCATTCAAGAATAATTTTCATTAGATGACTAAAAATAAAGTTTAAAAGAATGATATAATTATTTATATGAATACTATACATCCCATCCATAATAAATATGTCTCACATAAAAAATCATATAAATGAAAATGAATCCGTTAACACCCGAAAAAGCGATAATACTAAGATATTATTAACAAAACAATGTTAAAAGATCATATATGATATCATATTAATATATATGATTATTGTATAATTTAATAAAAATTATTTTACCATTATAAATAAAGTTAACCTACCCTCGACCAAGGAAAAGTACAAAGTAAGGGTTAATTTCACAATCTCTTTATTATCCAAGGTTGTTTTTATGTAAGTATCTACTAGGACCTCTTTATCATTCACATCCATGTTTCTTAAAAATTTATTTCAAATCATTCTTACTATATTATAGACTATGGGTTAAAGTTATTTATACCCTTTTTTTACTTTTTATAAGATGTTTATAAATGAATAATTTCGTTGTTTTCCAAACAAGGTTTTTTTAACCATTTTGTCAGAATTAAGGTAAGAATGTCTTTTTTAACTTATACGGCGGGTGCGGCTATTTTCCTCCATTATAAAATTGTTGAAGCTTCCCTTATAATCTTATATGAATATTTTCAAAGTAAATTTTTTCTTTTATAATTATGTTACTTTTAAATGATTAAAAAAAAGAGATATTTCTCTCAAATAGTTTTGATTTCATCCTTTGATAAGTTTTATGCTTATTTGAAGTTGATTTATTATGATACAAAATTTCCATATTGTATTGAAGGTTTTTTGATATGTTTGACGGTGGATGTGTTATTTTTATACCATTAATGGTTTATGGAGAAAGTATTGACATTTTGTATGCTAGTTTTAATAGGAATGATTATGTTATGTTTAAAACTGTTCAAATGAGGAATGAGTTGGACTTAGTAAGTGACGGGTGGAGCCCGCTATAGCTCCTCGATGCATCGATAGGTCTCATGAGACAAACTAGTGTCTTGGAACAAGGCCTTTACAAAATCCTATTTTTAGTCTTGGAACACGGCCTTGACTATGTGGTTATGATAATCTATAATTATTCATTCCATCATTATGAAAGTGGTTATTGATATTGTATGTGATTATGTGAATAGTAGAATATCCATGTGAATAAGTAAATGGAATTATTTCATTTTATTTATGCCATATTATGCTCAAGTTCATGTTTAAAAGGCTTTTGTTTTAATTATACATTGTGTTAAATGTTTATGCTTATTTATGAAAGTTTTTTCTATATTGTTATCCTTACTGAGCATCTGAGCTCACCACTTTCTATTATTAATTTTTCCTAGGATGTGAAGAAGTATTTTATGAATGAAATCCAGGGATAGTCTGAGGTGATATGAGTGTAGAATATGGAGACTATGTTGTTGTAGTTTTTCACTTTAGGATTTAATGTAAGACTTATGAATATATCTAGTGTTTCCAAGGCTACTAAACTAATCATTCTTTCAAGACTTGATCTTTTGTGATCATGAAAATGTTATGTAATAATGCACCGACTCTGGGTAACTGGGGTCAAGGTGTTACAATTGGTATCAGAGGATTTTTAGTACAAGCCTTGGAAGCTAGATTTAGATAAACTCTGATTAGGGAACATAAACCTAGGATAGACTTTGAGGATTAGTATAGAATAACTTCCTAGAATTTTGGTATTGTAGAGATTTTGTGAGTTTTCTGTGAAATACATCTCTATATGGATACAAGAAAGTAGTGGTGGCTGTGCCACAGATATACCTAGGGGTAAAACCTAAAAACACTGCTTTGAGCTAGACTCGAATGGGAACTGGTGCCCGACAATGGGCCTTGTTGCACTGTTGGTTACGACACTCCCGGGGGATATGCTTAGGATAATTCTAATTTTCGTTACAAACCATTATTTCGGGTTTATGAGTAAATAGTTCCTCTAAAAAGCATTTTTATGATTATGGATTATATCCATAAACTGTTCAATTTATGTTAAGTGTTTTACAAGTTTGGATTTATGTATTTTGATTCATAAACTAGTCTACTGTATGCTATTGTTTAGAAATGGTTCCTAGTGGAAGGAATGGAAATTGTATCAATGCACACACTCTGTGTAGGTATTTCCCTCCTACTCAAGATAATTATAGTGGATATGGTGATGCAGCTAGTGTTGATCAGCTAATCACAATACTGGGACAACTTACTCAGGTTATAAATAATAACCTTACCCATATGGAGCACCCTGATCCGCTACATGGAGGATCAATGTTAGATCACATCATGAGGAAACAACCACCAACATTCAATGTGGGTACAAATCCACATGTAGTTGATTAATTGATAAATTCATGAGAAAAAATATTCCATGCCTTGGGGAGTAGAAAAAGGAAAAAAGATTTCATGGCATTTTACCGCCTCACTGGAGATGCTGATCAATGGTGGTCATTGATTCAAAACATGAAGGAAGATGATGATGTATAAAATATATAATGGAGGGAGTTTAAAGATATTTTCATAGAAAAATACTTTTCTCATGACCATCGAGAGGATATGGAAAGACAATTTCTTGAGTCTAAGGCAAAAAGAGGATGAGAATGTTGCAAAACATGAAGCTAACTTTACAAGGTTATCGAGGCATGAAACAGATTATATAAATAACCTAAGACTTAAGATTTATTGTTTCATTGATGGGTTAAAACCATTTCTCTTTCAAGCATTAGTATCACAATCCATCTCATCATACGATGATATTGTCTCATGCGCTCTCAGGACAGAAGAAGAGTTCTCTATGTCTTACGACTTTAAAGAAAAGAAAGAGAAGAAGAGATCTGTTGATCACTCAGGAAATGGTAATAGGAGGAAGAAGGGAAAAGTTGAATATCCATCCTGCAGTAAATGTGGGAAGAAATATGCTAGTACTTTCTTGAAGGGAATGAGAGTCTGTTACAGGTGTGGTGAAAAAGGGCACCAAGATCGTGATTGCAAGGGGAAGAAGGAAGCTAATGATGTTCCATACTAAAATTTCCTGGACATGGGACATTATTCAAATGAATTTCATAAGTGTTAGGGAAACTTACATAAGAAAAGGACAAGGGATGAAGGACATTCTTATGCCATCACTACTGCAGAGGTACAAGATCTTAAAGACGTGGTGGAAGAAAATATAATGGTTTCCTCAAGTTCAGAAAATGCATTATTTGATTCAGGATCATCGCATTGTTTCATATCTTCCCAGTTTACTAATAAAATTAGATATTTCCAATTTTATTTAACAAGGGAGTTGTCAGTAAAAACACTTAAGGGAAATACCATTGCTACAATGTTATCTGAATAATTTCCAATTAGGGAATATAAATGTTCTTTATCTACTGATCTCATCATCATACCCATGATTGAATTTGATATAATCCTTGGTATGGATTTTCTTTCAGACCCTGGTGCAAAAATTTATTGTAATAAGAAGGAGGTTACAAATTTTGATGATGATGATAAAGAACACCTTATCTTTAGAGCAGAATCATCACCACCTAATTTTTATATAGATCAACCCCCATTATCTCAACTAAATTAAATTATTTTGGAGGAAGATAGTGAAATGATTGTGGGTGAGGAAAGGAATGATCAAATATAATATGTACCTATTGTCAGAGAATATATTGATGTGTTTCCAGAAGATTTACCTAGACATCCTCCAGAATGAGAAATTGAGTTTTCTATTAATTTAATTCTTGGTTCAAGGCCCATATCAAAGACCCCTTATAGAAAGGCCTCTATGGAATTATTGGAACTAAAGAAACAACTAAAATAATTGAGTAATAAGGTATTTATTCTCCCTAGTGTTTCTCCATGGGTAGCCCCTATCTTTTTTGTTGAGAATAAAGATGGATCTATGAGGTTATGTATCGACTACAGGGAGATAAATGCTATAATAATAAAGAACATGTATACCCTACCTCGCATTGATGATTTATCTGAACAACCACATGGAGCTCAATATTTTTCAAATATTGAGCTTCTATCTGGATATAATCAGTTGTGTGTGAAGAAGGAATACATTCCAAAAACAGCATTTCGAACCAGGTACGGGCATTATAAGTTTATCGTAATGCCTTTTGGGTTGACTAATGCACCCTCTATTTTCATGGATCTACTGAAAAGAGTTTTCAAGGAATATATTGATGACTTTGTCGTGGTATTTATTGATGATATATTGGTATACTCCAAAAGCTAAGAAGATCATGAAAATCCCTTGCGCATTATCCTGAAGACACTGAGAAGACATGAATTATATGGGATGTTTAGCAAGTGTGAATTCTAGATTCATGAGATTTATTTTCTTGGACATATTTTCTATAGGGATGGAATCTCTGTTGATCATTTTAAGAAAAGAGAAATCCAAGAATGTCCACCACCGATGAGTATAACTGACGTATACAGTTTTATTGGTTTAGCAGGTTAATAGCGACGTTTCATATAGAATTTTGCTCAGTTGGCTAAACCATTAACAAGGCTCACACATAAAGGGGTTAAATTTTTTTGGAAAAAAGAGTGTGAAGAATGTTTTGAAGAACTAAAGAGGATATTAGTCAATTCTTGTATATTTAATCTACCATCGGGGAATGATGGGTTCATTATTTATAGTGATTCATCAAAGAAAGGGCTTGGTTGTGTCCTTATGCAGAATGATAGGGTTATTGCCTATGCCTCACGATAGCTGAAAATTCTAGAGAAAAAGTATCCTACTCATGATCTTTAGTTATGAGCTATAATATTTTCTTTGTATATTTGGAGACACTACCTCTATGGTGAAAAATGTGATATTTATACTGATCACAAGTGTTTTAAGTATATTTTCTCACAGAAATAATTCAACCTGAGGCAAAGGAGATGGCTTGAACTACTCAAGGATTATGAGTGTATGATACACTAGTACCCGGGGATAGAAAATAAGGCGGAAGATTCTTTGAGCATAAAAGATCATGGAGTTTTGAACGAGATAAGAGTTGAAAGGGATCATATTTTCATGTAACTTGTAAAGATGGATATGAGAATATCCATGGAAGGTGAAACATCAATGCTTTTTCAAATGGTTTCCAAACTATCCTTTCTAGAAAGAATAAAAGAATTATCAGGCTGATGATGAGGAGCTTTAAAAGAATATTAAAGCTGTGAATGATGGGAGATTGAGTGACTTTGTGTATGAAGATGGAATTTTGAAATTTGGTAAGAGAATTTGTGTTCCCGATATACCTGATCTAAGAAAGGAATTCTTCGATGATTCTCATAGTTCCAATTTCACTATACACCATGTGAGCACCAAGATGTATAGTGATTTGAAGCATCATTTTTGGTGGGACAACATGAAGAGGGAGATTTCTGATTTTTTGTTAAGATGTATGGTTTGTCAACAAGTGGAAGATGGAAGGCAACAACCTGGAAAAGTCATGCAACCTCTTCCCATACCTGAGTGGAAATGAGATAATATCACGATGGACATTGTCATGGGACAACCAAGGACTCCTAGAAGGAACGATGAAATATAGGTCATTTTTTATTGTCTTACCAAGTCAGCAGATTTTCTTGCTATAAGAGAGGATTTACCACGTGAACATCTAGTAAGACTATATATTAATGAAGTTGTGAGACTTCATGGAGTACCCATATCGATTGTTTCTGATCGTGATCCACGTTTTACATCATGATTCTGTAAAATTCATCAGAAAACCCTAGATACCAAACATAATTTGAGCACTTCCTACCACCCCCAAACCGATGGACAATCAGAACGGACTATTCAAACCTTAAAAGACATGTTGAGATCACGCACACTTGACTTTCAAGTTATGTGGGATCAATATTTACCTCTTGTAGAATTTTACTATAACAATAGCTTCCATTCAATTATTTCAGATGACACCATATAAAGTGTTATATAGAAAGAGATGTGACACACCAACCTGTTGGGATGTTGTTGGTGAAATAGAACTCATAGGTACGGAACTGGTAGAGGAAATGATGGATAAGTGAAGGTAATCCAAAACCACATCAAAGCAGCTCAAAGTAGTCATAAGTGTTATGCGGACAACCGAAGGAAGGATTTGAATATCAGGTAGGAGATCATGTTTTCTTGAAGGTATCTCCCTGGAAGGGAGTTATACATTTCTATAAGAAATGTAAATTGATTCCAAGGTACATAGGACCTTTCAAAATTCTAGAATGAATTGGGGCTGTAGATTACCATTTGGAAATGCAACCAAGTCTTTCCAAAGTTCACGATGTTTTCCACGTATCACTATTGATAAAATACATGCCTGAACCAATGCATGTACTCACTTAGGAGGAAGTAGAACTGGAACCCAATCTGTCTTATTGCGTAGTGCCCATCAGGATTCTTGATACCAGAGAACAAGAGCTGAGAAACCGGATGACTGGTCTGGTAAAATTTCTATAGAGAAACCATTATATGAAAGTGGAAATGTGGGAACCCGAGGAACTTATGATGAAGAACCACCAGAGTCTTTTTAGGTAGTAATATTCTTGAAATTTTGATGAAATTATTTGAAGGAGGGGAGAATGTAAGACCCCAAGCTTCCACGGTATGCTTCTCATTGAATAATACAGTAGCATGTGTTGTACAGAACTTCGAGTTCTAACTCACCACAACCAATCAAACTACCCATTATGAATAGTAATACCCACCATGAAATTATATAAATTTTATATTTCAAAGTGGACTTCATTTTTGGATTCGGAATATCGAAATTATCCTAGGGTGATTTTTTGGTATTTTTATGAAAACATTCAATTTTTGATGAATAGTGAAAAAACAATGAGTTATAGTTTAAAACCAAATTTTTATTTACATAATTTTTTTAATTAGATTTATATTAGGTCAAAATAGACACATAATACCTATATATGTTCAATGTAATTCATTGGAGTCAGTTTGTAATAATTTTAGATATATAAAAATTTTATTAAACTTTTCACTGTCTTATACCCATCTCTCAGGAGAATTTGAAAATTCACATAATACTTAATTTTACCACTTTTGTGAGTGGAATTTTAAAAATATGAGAGACACGGTAAATATCAAGGAGTAAAATGTGGATCAATAAGATAAAAATAATTTTGTTGAATAGTAACTTTTTACTTTTATTTACCATAGTTATGTGTAATAAGGTTATTAAGGGTAAAAATGATATTATTATTACCCTAAAACACGTCCTAATTTTATTGTATAAGTATAATTGGACCAAAAAAAACCTTGGGAAAAAAATATGAACCTCTTTGATCCACTTGGATTAGATTAGGAGATTTATTATTATTTAATATAAAGAAGAGTTAAAAGAGTTAAAATCAAAGTTTAATAACTAAATAATTTTTAATATTGGGTTATATATAAGATAAATTCTATTATAAATATTCATTAGAAATATTGAAGTATTTCCTACATAATTGTACTTTATTTATAATTTTTAGACATTAAATAAGGTAATTTATTTATGACACAATGGTGATGTTTTAATTACCTAATTAATGAAATATTTAAATAATTGATATTATAAATATCCAAATAAATGTAATATGAGACATTATATGAATTAAACTAATTTTATAGGTTCATATGAAATATTAGGGTTGGTTAGATTAATTTTATTCGTAGTAATAATGCAGTTATGAATTTATCAAAAATAAAATACCAAATAGTGTTAAAATTGACATAAAAGAGTTTTTAAAACAATAATTATATTATTAATTGATATTATATTATTTAAAATCTATGGTTCCGCCAAAGGACTTATATAATGATACATGTTTCATTAATTAACCACTTGGGGTTCTCTTGGATGTATACACTATGTTTATAAACCATATAATATAAAAATACAAAGTGACATGGTAAATGTCAACCTATTTAACTAAGCGTTAAATCTAAAAGATGAAGTTAATATAGTGCCCCAAACCTGTCTAAAACCTATTGGTTGAGTGTTTTGCAACCCATCCCCACCTTATCCATTAAATAATACATTTTGGATCTATTATAAAATGAAAATGTTTTTATTACAAAATAATATTTCTAGCTTTTCCTAAGGCTCCCCTCACCCCTCTTATAAAAGGGCACTCCACCTTCACTCTATTTCCATCCATCAAAGCCATTTGGTTAGGCCATATTCTTCCCAAATATCTTCTTAACATACCTCACTTCATCCTAGAGTCCATACATTAGTCAGAAAGCCAACCTATGGATCCCTTTTGATCAAATCAAAAGGAAGAACCCGAAGAAGAGGTAATAATTTCACCGCCCTCTTTGATGTTCTTTTCTTATTCCACTTCTTATTTCATTGTTATTTCCATAATAAAATAACAAATATATAATATTCTATATACTTTGATCTCATTATCAATATTTTATAACCATATTCATTATTCTATCCATACATTGAATGACTGGTCACCATATGAGCGTACTTAGGAATTACCGTATCCACGTCGTGGTGTAATTGTTATTCAATACATTATTATTTGGATGGGTATAATAATGATGTGTAATTCATGTAAATAATAAATATAACATTATAATTAATCTATCTATATGATATAACATCCAATTATATATTATTTTAATCTCAAAAGAATGATATTATCACCCGTGCGTACGTACGGATTACCGTCTCCACAAACGCGATGAGATTCATTCTCCATCGAATCCATTCAAGAGTAATTTTTATTAGATGATTAAAAATAATGTTTAAATAATTGATATCATTCTGGAAAGGAATAATATAAATTCCATACATAAAAAATATGACTCACATCATAAAGAATATAAAGGAAAACAAATCTGTTAACAACCGAAATGATGATAATACTAAGATATTATTAACAAAACAAAGTTAAAAGATCATATATGATATCATATTAATGTATATGATTATTCTATAATTTAATACCAATTATTTCACCATTATACAGGAGTTTAACCTACCCTTGACCAAGGAAATTTACAAGGTAAGGGTTAATTTCATAATCTCTTTATTATCTAAGTTTGTTTTTACATAAGTATCTACTGGGAGCTCTTTATCATCCACAACCATGTTTCTTTAAAGTGTATTTTGACACATTCATACTATTTTATAGACTATGGGTTAAATTCATTTATAAACTTCTTTCTCTTTTTTATAATATTTTTATAATGGAATCTTTCCGTCGTTTTCCAAACAATGCCTTTTTTATCCTTTTTGATAGAATTATTGTAAGAATCTCTTTTTTAACTTATACGGTAGGTGAAACTATTTTCCACCGTTATAAAATCATAGAAGATTCCTTTATAATCTTATAAGAATATTTTCAATGTAAATGTTTTCATTTATAATTATTTGACTTTCAAATTATGTCAAAAAAGATATATTTTTCTCAAATAGTTTTGATTTCATCGTTTGATGGATTTTAAGCTTATTTGAAGTTGATTTATTATAATACAAAACTTCCATATTGTATTGAAGTTTTTGTGATATGTTTGACTGTGGATGTGTTATTTTTAAACCATTCATGGTTTATGGAGATAGTATTGACATTTCCAATGCTAGTTTTAATACGAATGTTTATGTTATGTTTAAACCTGTTCATATGAGGAATGCATTGGACATAGTAAGTGACAGGTGGAGCCCCCTATAGCTCTTTAATGCATTGGTAGGTATCATGATACAAACTAGTGTCTTGGCACAAGGCCTTGACAAAAAATTATTTTTAGTCTAGGCACAAGGCCTTGACTCTGTGGTTATGATAGTATGACATTATGCATTCGATCATTATGAAAGTGGTAATTGATTTTGCATGTGATTGTTCGACTTGTATAATATTCATTTGAATAAGTAAATGGAATTATTTCATTTTATTTTTTCCATATTATGATGAAGTTTAAAAGTCCTTTGTTTTAGTTACACATTTCGTTTAATGTTTATCCATATTTATGAAAGTTTCCGCTATATTTTTATCCTTACTAAGCATCTGAGCTCACCCCATTCTATGTTTTATTTTTCCCAAGATATGAAGAAGTATTTTAGGAATGAACTGTAGGGATAGTCCGAGGGGATATGAGTGTGGAATATGGAGACTGTGTTGTTTTAGTTTTTCACTTTATGATGCAATGTAAGACATATGAATGCATCTAGTGTTTCCAATTCTACTAAACTAATCGGTCTTTCGAGAAATGATCTTTTGTGATCATGCCAATGTTATGTAATAGTGCACCGACTCTAGGTAATTGGGGTTGGGGTGTTATAGTGTTAATTAAGGGAAGACCACTAAGAAAATTATTCAATTGACTAGGGAATACTGGTATTCTATGTACAAAAGTTTTTATGAATATTTATTTATTAATAAGGAATATTGATATTTTTTATTAATCCTTCGATATATGAGGAATTAATTAGACATGTATAAGTTATTGGTGGGTCCCGTAATTGTATATCCCCTTGATTAATCAAGTCAATTTTCATTATATAAAAAACTTTTCATGACTTATTATTTGGTTATTTAGTTTGTTCCAACCCATTTATTAAATGTATTGTAGTCGTGGCATCGATAGTGAAAGAATAATCTTTAGAATTATACTGATGTTGACGCTCCTTTCGTCACAGAATCTAATGATCAGAAAAGGGAATATCTCAGTTAAAAGTGATTCATCCTTTGAAGAAAACATCAAAAATCGACAAAGGCATGAACAAAGGATCAACAGCAAATCCACCGCGCAAGTGATACCACTGCCGCGCAAGTATACTTGCGCGGCTACCTTGGTCGCGCAGGTGACTTGCGCGACCTAATTGGTAACCGCCCGGTAACCGCCCTGGGTCTTCTTTTGCCTATAAATAGACCCTGTGGGCCCCCCATTCGAGAGGATCTTTTTCCAGAAACTCGGATTGAAGCTCCCGACGCCCAAGTCTCTTCTCCAAGCTTCGAGAACACTTCTAAGGTAATTTCTTACCTAGAATGGAAGATCTAAAGAGAAGAAGGAAGGCCTAAGTGTTGAAACTTATCAAACACTTGCGCGCCGACTTAATTCCTTCAATATAACTTGCGCGTCCCTTTTTTGGAAGAACCTCAAGATGATGATAAAGGGTTTAATAAAGAGTCGCTCATGCATTTCAATGCTGGTTGAAAATCGCGCAAGTACCCCTCATGTCGCGCAAGTATACTTGCGCGACCAATACTTGCGCGCCGTAGCAGGACTTGCGCGCCTTTAAGAGACTTGCGCGCCCCTATCTTTTTGGGTGCCCATCTTGCCCATTTTTACCCCTCTTCAGCCATTTCACCTTTCCTTTTTAAGATTCAGTCTTCAAGACACTCTTCAAAGCCATTTATGGCATGAATTCTTGATTTGACTTTCTTATCTGAAAGGAATTCTGTGAAATCTCTCTCAAAGTCTAGTGATTTAAATATCCTTATGTCACTAAAATACGAGAAGTTCATTCATTCAACCTCATCCTTTAAAATGAGAAAATCATAACCTGGGTCTCCTTTTCAGGAATAATCCCCAGTTATAAAACCTTTGATCTGGGCATCTTCCTCAGGAATAAGCCCCAATCAAGTCCTCTAATCTTGGGCATCTTTCTTAAGAATAAGCCCCAACCTCAAATATGGGCATCCTCCTCAGGAGTAAGCCCCAAACCTTAATCCCTAACCTGGGTCTCCTTTTCAGGAAT
Organism: Viscum album; assembly: GCA_963277665.1. NCBI lineage: Eukaryota > Viridiplantae > Streptophyta > Magnoliopsida > Santalales > Viscaceae > Viscum > Viscum album. Next base: position 195,214,979 of record OY728135.1, on the reverse strand, counting down.
AAGACTCAGTCATAATCTTGGGCTTCCTTTTCAGGAGTAAACCCCGAGTCCCTTAACCTGAGTCTCCTTTTCAGGAATAAGAATCAGTCATAACCTTGGGCTTCCTTTTCAGGAATAAGCCCCAAGTCCCCTTAAACTTCTCTTAAACAGTCATAAATTACCTTTGATTTGGGTTTCCTTTTCAGGAATAAAACCCAATCATAAGTCCCCTGCTAACTTGGGCATTCTCCTTAGGAATAAGCCCCAAGATTAGAGTATTCAAATCTCCATAAAGCACATATAACTTTGTGGACCATGTTCATGGATTTTCTCCCTAAAATTAAATCCTAAACCTTCATCTATCTGGGCAGTCATCCATACATAATCCCCAAACAATTTCTTATGATTGCATCTTTCATGGCACAGTTGTCTAAATTTTACCAATGCCTCTTGTTTCTCACACCGAGCATGACTCACGTGAGCTTAGAGTGTAAAAGTAATTATGACATTCTTCTTTGAGCCATCAATCATAAACATCATACTCCATAATTCGAACTATGTGGGTTCTGATTCCTTTTCCAAAACAAAGGATATGTAGGTAGCCCATTTATGGGTTCGATCCCAACTTTGAAATAATCTCCGTCCTTCTGAATGACGATAAACTTCAAGTGCCCCACTGAGTGGCTTTAAAACCAGCCTGGTCATCATAATGACCAAGAGACTTTTTATATAAATATTTTGAAGGATACCATTGATCAAGAATCTCTAAACAGATATAGATGATTCTCTATTGATGAAGAACCTCGAATACATATAAAAGATTCTCTAAATTTCTTTCATATTTAATCATTGATTGTTAAAACTAAAGGAAAGCTCATTTTATACTTGGTAATGTAATAAGGATTCACGAACATAACTTAAATCTATAAAGAGAGTCCCAGAGTAGACAATAATTCCCCTAAAAAAGGTGTGATGAGTCTGACCTCCCATCCTCTCGACCAATGCAAATTCCTAAGCCTCATTAGCCCACAAGCTAATGAGCGCCTGCCTTTGGAAAGTAGGTCCAAACGGATGTGGAATCATTGTATGTTTCCGGTTCTACGAACAACCCCGTTAGAAACCGATCGGAACGTTTGAATCTCCCGTCCAGGAGGTCATCCCCGGATTCCGTGCAAAACAAAAATGGTGAACCCGACGTGAATCCTTAACCAAGTTAAAGTGATGTTCTTCTTATTTGTTAGGCCCCTTGGGCCAACAAGGCAATCATTGACATATGCTCATCCAAAAGATGCAGTGGCCGGATTCATCTTGATTATGTCTGTTACATGGAACAGGCACTCTTTTTTTTCAAGATCTTCTGCAAAAATGGCTTTCCTTAAATTCACCCCTGTGAATACTGCTGCTGTGAACACCTCTACTGTGAGGTCTGCTGCTGTGAAAACCAATGCTGCTACTCCTGCTGGAACGTCATCCGCTCTGAGGATGACATCACCAACTCAGCGTCTTCAACGCTGTGTCTCTAATGCACTGGTTAAGGAGTACCGCCGCAACGGTACTATCCCAACTCTGGAGGCCGCTCGTCAAGCCCTCCAAGTTAACAACTCTACCTGGTCGTCCGGACAACGGCGGCTAGCAATCAAGAAGCAGGCGGTGCTGACTACCGTCTCCAACCGTTTCGAGTCGTTATCCCCGGAACGCAATTTCCATTCACTCCCTTACTCCGAGGAAGTGAATGAGCAGGTCCCTCGGGGCCTTAATTCAAAAATACAGGAGTCCTTCCAGAGGGCTCCCATCAACAATCGCCGCCAGACTCGTGCGGTAGTGCGCCCTCAACATGATGAGGGTACCGACTCCAGGCATTCAGCTCAGGTTCCTCGAACCCGAGCAGGCAAGATGAACCGCCAAAGACGGAATCCGGTTAACAATAGGCAGGTTGTCATCCCTGCCATATCCGGAGAAGTCCACCAACCTAACTTGGTGGCAAATAACGAGCAGACATACACACCTGCCCGTTTTAATTCAGCTGTCTAGCAGACTCATCTGACAGCATCAAGCCGATCCCGCCAGGCAATTCCGGCGGAGTACCATAGGCAGGAACATACACCTGCTTATACATCACCAGTTAGTCAGCAGGCTCGTCTGACTACATATGGTGGATCTCTTCAACCGCGTTTGGTGAAGTGTAATCAGCAGGCACATACACCTGCTAATACTAATCAGGCCTACCAACAGTCTCGCTTGGTAGCGCCCGGAGAAGTCAGTCAGAAAGTCCCGACGACAAACAGGAGGCAGACTAAACTCTCTACCTCCACACTTGAGTACTGTCAGGATTCACTGACAGGAAAAGGAGGATAGGAGCAGGCACATACACCTACTCCAAGTCCGGAATGGACGTATATCCCAGTTCCGGCGGCTGAAGTCACCAAACATATTTTGTCAATGGTGAAAGAGTAGAAACAAATTCCTGCTCATATTCTGGATGCTTGCCAGGATATCATAACAGCTTTAGCATCATCTCAGGGACAGACACATAAATCTATCCCTAGCAGTGGAGTGACACGTCAACAATTCACTCCGGAACAGACACACACATCTGTTCCAGTCCAAGAGGGTTGTGGGGCCTACTCCCCCATATCATATGGACAACCAAGTCAGGCACATACACCTGATTTTAGCGATGATCGTCAGCCTAACCTGACCATCTTTCCTGATCAGGAACATACACCTGCTCAGAGCAATCACTTTCATCATCAAGTGGTTTCTAAAGCGAGTAAGAAGGCATCTAAGAAAAAGATCCGCCCAGCACAGTCAGGAGATCAAAGGCCAATCTGTAACCAAGCCTTGCTCGATGCTGGAGTTCTTGAAGCCCTCAGACATTTATCTGTCGGAATTCAAGATTCTACTCCCTCAGTTCCCAATAATGGGAACATTAATCCTGAAGGTCTTCAACAGACACTTCCTCATGAAGACTTGCTTCATGAAAATTCGGTCAATCTTGAAGTTTCTTCTTCAGATGAGAGCCACAGGAACCCTCTGTGTGGTCAGAAGACCAAGGAGCAAGAGATTTCATCTTTTGCTGTAACCCATCATGATGGTCCTCCTCATGGTGATGAACTTCGCTGCGAAAGTCCTCTCCGCAGTAGTGATTCACGTTGTCTCAAAAATTCTTCAGAAGGCAATGTAGTGACGAGAAATCCCTCCTATCTCGAGGCACTTGCAAACGTAAAACCAGTCATGTCTGATGCTTTACTATCGGCAGGTGAAACTCTTTCTCCATCAGAAGATAGCCTGGGGTTCAGGTTATTCTCCGAACCTTCCCTGGGTCATTCATCTTCCAGCATGAATAGTGATTTCTCTACCAATCTTGTTGAATCCGATGAAGCAACAAGGAAACACCAACTCTGGTCCAAACAGGTAGAAGAATCTTCATTTAATGATAAAGAGGAAATGCTGAACATGAGGAAAAACTGGAAAAAGGTGAAGTACCAGTCATGTTTTGGCCTTTGGATGATTCCCAGTACGACATTCCAAAGATGTTGACGGATGATGGAATCCATGATATTCGTCTCAACATATGGAAAACTCTTTGTCAATTAAAGAAGAAGGTATTATCTTACGATGAATATGAAAATCATCTTAAGATAATAGAAGGGTTACAACGCCAGATTGATTTGGCATCTCTATCAGTCTCTCGGTATCTGAAGGCTGAAAAGCAACAGAGAACCCTTCAGCATTCATGCCTTGGCGCACTAAGAAGATTGCGTCAGTTAATTTCCAATGCTCCATCTAAAGTTCATATCAGAGGATGGGGTGTTCACGGATCACTACATTTCACAGTGCTTTCCGGTCAGCAAAGCCCGCCGAAAATAGTCTCATGCAATGTTATTGCCCATGGCCGGCCACAGTCAATGGGCTTTGTTCATAATTAAAAGCTTGCTCGAGAACAAGCTTCAACTAGTTCCTCTCAAAATCAAGTATATAGAGAACAGGTTGTTGAATTGCTTATACATCAAGCAGGCGAGAATATTGCACAAGCCTCTCGTCTGGAGCAAACATGTCATCAAATGACAGAAGTTTCGGAAATCATCCAACGATCTGTTGAACCAGGTGATAAAAGTGGATACAGGTTAATGCATCCAGCTAATTTCCGAACTAAGATTCGCAAGATCAAGAGAGATTTGAAGAAGATCTCAGACATAGCATGTCAAGAGACACCCCAGCTTACCAGACTGGGGACTTCTCTAACCCAACCCTCAGAGTCAACGGATGGGATTCGAGGAGTTGAGCGGAAGCAGCAGGAACACCCCCAGTCCACCGGACTGGGGACTTTTTCAAATCTTCAATGCCTCCCTCAGAGAAAGTCAGTATTCTCTCGATTAGGGAATAAGCCTCAGGAGGAACGAAGAGCCAAGCTGTCAGGAGATTCTCTCCAGGTGACGGTTCTCCAAGAAATTCCTGAGGGATCAAGTCAACGGAATGCCATGTCTCATCATGGACATAGAAGGAGACAATATCACAGTAATTCTGATAGAAATAATTCCATGCAATATGCATCCATTAATTTCATCAATGCTGTTGCTGCTGATTCACCAGATGAGGCTCAATCAGAGGGATCAGACGAAGAGGTTCCTGCTCAAGAAGTTGCGCACACAGACCTAAATGAAGAAGGTGTGCGCACACGTAATCAAAGGCTTACCCAAAATCTGGGTATTCCTTCAAGTAACCCACTTCCCCCTCTCCGAAAAGGATCCAATAAGGGGAAAGGAAAGAATCAGGTTACTTCTCACCCTTCCTCTGAAGGAGGTCAATCGCTCTCATTAGAGCAAAGATTTGCACAACAGGAGGAAGAAATGGAAGAATTAAGAAGGTTGAATGCAGAACTACTTCAGAGTAGTCTTCTTCTTAAGAATGCTGAAGTCCGACAGCCGAAGGAATTTGTTGTAACTACTGATATGGATCAAGAATATCCTCCTTTGTCAGTACACCCACAGAGGTCTAATCCTACGGGTCAAACGCAACAACGGTTGGCAGCACTACCATCAGTTGCAACACCAACCACCTCGTCTATCCAAGCTCCATTCATTGCACCTACCCAAAACCAAGTTCAACCTGACGTTTCTCAAAAGTTAATAACTACTATTGAGTCATTAATAGCTCGGTTAGAAACTATGGAAGGGAAACGGGTGCAAGTTCAACCTGAAAAGAAAGTTTACCCTGAATGGGTAGATTCAATTTCTCCTCCATCCAGTTTTGGAAACCCTATTTTCCCTACTTTCAATGGATTAGGCGACCCTAAACAACATTTGATGCATTACGTATCTTGTTGTGATACTATGATGGGAACTCCAGAGCAGCAAGAAGCAGTGAATCTCAGATGCTTCGTGCGAACCTTGCAAGGACCAACTTTTGTCTGGTATACAAGCTTGAAATCCCGGCCAGTCATCGGATGGGAGGATCTTCGTCAAAAATTCCTTCTTCAATTTAGCTCAACTTTGCCAAAAACGACAGTTTTCGATCTTACAAACTGCAAGCAAAGGGAGAATGAAAGAGTCTCTGATTTCATTGCTCGTTGGAAGGGATTAACGTATTCCTTGAGTTTATCACTCTCTCAGGAGGAATTGTTGCCAATCTGTGTGGCAAATTTGCGTGACGAATTACGCACGCCATTGAACCCTGTGAAATACACAGGAGGGTTTCGAGACCTTACTTCAATCGCTCAACAGATTGAAGATTCCCTTATACAGGCTAAGGTTAAATCTCGTGTAATTCCATCAGCTCCAGGAAGAAGAATGGGTAAAGCAGAAACTGCTACAGTTATGCTTAAACAGGCACCTGTACCTATTTCTACTTCAAAACCTTCATCTTCTCGAAGGGATCCACCTCCTGAACGCCAACAACAAAGGCTGTTTCGTCCAAATGATCAAAAAGATCAACGACGAAAACAATTTGAGGATATGAAGAGTAAAACATACTCTTTCCGAAGTGAGCAAGTTCCTGGTTACTTCATTTCAGCTCTGGAAAATAATTTGGTTCAATTACCAGTGCCCAAGAGGCCAAACAAGGAAGGAGATGAAGACCGTCCCAATTATTGTCCTTTTCATCAAATGTTGGGGCATCCCATCCAGGAGTGTTTTGTCTTTAAAGACCTCCTACAAAAGATGGTCGACTTGGGACAAGTCAAATTGAAGGGTTCTTCAGCTCATGTAGCGTGTATTTCCGCTACAGATCCAGAAGAAGGAGGCGAGTGGCAGGAAGTCAAAAGCAAAACTGCGAAAAAATATGATGATTGGATGGTCAGAAAGACAATCAATCGGACCCATTCCATTTTGCGAACACAATTGAAGAAGCCAATTGTGTCTCCTACAAAAGCTGCAGTAAAGCCTCCATCAAAGGACAAATCCTCAAAAGGGCAGCATAATTAAAAGAAGAAAGAGGAATCAGGAGAAGATGAGTATGCATCAAAGCCTAAATTGTCTTTGACTCTGGCAGATTTCATGCCATCTACTTCAAAGCAATGGGCACCGTCCCACCAAACGGCACAGCCTAAACAGGCCAACCAGGCAGAGTCTTTATCAGACGAAGAATTGATCTTTGGTTCTGTTAATATGATTCAATTAACAGATTCATATTTCAGTCTTGATGAGCCTGAATTCCCTGTATCAAATAAGGGAACCCGAGGAAGTTCTAGAGGTTCAGGATATAGGGGAAGACGTGGATCTTTCCGAAGCCACTACTCTAATTCTACCCCTGCTAGCACTGTATATGCAGCAGAAACTCATGGTAGAGCCCTTCAGCGAGCTCAAAAATAACAAGCAAGTTCTTCTGCCAATGGCCAACTCAGCTTCGGCACAGTTATTTTGGAAGATCGATTAAATGTTCCATCTTCTTTATCTCAGCAAGTAAATGGATCTAATCAGTCTAATTTTCCAAAACCAAAGATGTTGCCAACTTCAATACAAGATGCATCAGCTTCCAAAGCATCTGCTAAACCGCATATTCCTATTGGGAAACGCAGGCCTCTAGATCAAAAGTATGATATATTGAAACACTTGGCCCAAGTACCAGCCAAATTATCAATTTTGGATGCTTTGAATCTATCAAGAGATCTTCGGGAAGCACTCATCGAAGCTTTGTCAAGTCCTCAGGAGTTTGAAGCTGAAATTGCTGCAGCTGAAATTTATCACATAGAGAATAATCCTGCAGAATGTCATGCAGTGATATCTTTTACTGATAAAGATGAAGATGATGTTGTGCATGGGCACATAAAACCTTTATACTTATCAGGCAAAGTCAATGGTATAGATGTTCGAAGAGCTTTTATTGACAATGGTTCTGGAGTCAACCTCATGCCCATTCGTACACTTCGTCGATTGGGCCTCACGGAATCTGATTTATCTCCTTCTACCATGATGTTGCAAGGATATGATAAAAATGGACAAGAACCACTGGGAGAAGTTACACTCAGAACTCAGTTTGAAGATCTTGTTTCCAATTCGGATTTTATGATTGTTGATCAGGACTCAGCTTTCAATATCTTGCTTGGAAGACCCTGGCTACATCAGCATGCAGCTATTCCGTCATCATACCATCAATGTCTCAAATACTGTTTCGATGGTCAAGTTGGAACATTGTATGGTGATAAGGCCCCATTCAAGACATGTGAGTCTCAATACATTGAGGCGGAATTTTATCACATGAAGGGAAGAGAAAAATCTACAATGAAGGGAATTACCAAAGTTAATGCTCCATATGGTTTGGAAAAAATTCCAATAAATCCATTTTCACATGTGATTACAGATTATGTGTTACCTATCAGTCAAATTGACAAAATAGGCCCAAATCAAAATACTCTTATGGAAAGATCCATAATGTCAATTACGGCAATCGAGCCAGACAACATGGGAGAAATTGGTAACTTACCAAGCAGTGATGAAAGCATAAGTGGTGACATTTTCATTTCGTCTGCTGAAATCCAACAAGTCTATACTTCGCTAATCAAGCCAGAAGAAGTTATAGCAACACCAGAGGTGAATATTGATGTCGATTCTCAATCCATCATCTCCTCTTTGATTCCCAAAGAAGACCCTTTATCATCAATAGGGTCGGAAATGGAAGCTTCTTCTTCAAAATGTGAAAATTTTGACATCTCTTATGGTCATGAGAATTTCATTTTTTCATCTACTTTGCAAGTAGAAACGGAAGAAATAACACATGATGAAGAGGAAGAGGAAGATCTTAGAGATGCTCCTCCAGCATTTGAAGAGGGTATCTCTACCACTGTGGATGAACTCAGAGAAGTAAATCTGGGTACAGAGAAAGATCCACGCCCCACTTTAATTAGTGCGGCCATGACCCTTGAAGAACAAGAGATGTATATTTCTTTTCTAAAGAAAAATAAATATATTTTTGCTTGGAATTATACAGAGATTCCTGGCCTTGATCCTGATGTTTCCACCCATCATTTGGGTTTGCCAAAAGAACATCGAGGATTCAAGCAATCCGCGAGAAGAACACACCCAACCTATGCTTCCAAAATCGAGGCTGAAGTGGATAAGCTTATCAAAGCTAACTTCGTCAGAGAAGTTCAATATCCCAAAAGCAGTTGAATGAATTGGAACAGTTAGATGAGAAGAGATTGTGCACTTTGCACCACTTGGAAATCTATCAGAATCGGATAGCATGAGCTTTTAACAAAAAAGTTCGTCTTCGTTCATTCATTCAGGGAGAATTGGTATTGGTTCTCAGAACACCAATGATACTAGGAAAGAAGCCTCCCAAGCTTGAACCAAAATGGGAAGGACCTTATTCAATACATAAGGTCTACTCCAATGGAGCGTATTCTCTGATCTCAATGGATGGAGAACACATCACGACTCCAACTAATGCCAGATTTCTGAATAAGTATTTTGTATAAACACAAAATATTGTTCCCAGAACCAAGACTCTTACATTTGGTTCATACAGTAATGGTCCAGTATGACCTTAAACTGCAACTTCGTCCAACATGACGTTAAACTGTGTCACCTTCAATGTCCTACATGACATTAAACTGTATAATGTCCTATCTACATGACATTAAACTGTACAGAAGTTCCTTATTTGTCCGAGATGACATTAAACTATTATTGTGTCCTAGCAACATGACATTAAACTGTGTGGCACTTCCAATGTCCAGCATGACGTTAAACTATAAAAAGTCCCCAGAACTGATATCCTCATATTTGTTCACCATTAGTCCTAGTTACATGACTTTAAACTGTACAGCACCAGTTAGTCCTAGCTACATGACTTTAAACTGTACAGTAATGGTCCTGTATGACCTTAAACTGCAACATCGTCCCACACGACATTAAACTGTGAAAAAGTTCCCTAAACCGTCCAGCATGACCTTAAACTGCATCATCCCTGGTCCATGTATATGACCATAAACTATTTGCAAATCCCTTATGTCCAGCAAGACGTTAAACTGTGACGTCCTAACTACATGACGTTAAACTGTATAAAAGTCCCTCACGTCCGGAAAGACGTTAAAACTATATAATCATCAAAGGTCCAACATGACATTAAACTGCACCATCCACGGTCCATGCATATGACCTTAAACTATTCGCACTTTCGTCTGACATGACGTTAAAATGATACACTCTTTTGTCCTTACTGCATGACATTAAACTGCACAGTCCCCATTTTCGTCCAATATGACGTTAAACTATATTGTCCCCATCGTCCTAACTACATGACGCTAAACTGTACAGAAAGTCCTTGATATGTCCTACATGACATTAAACTGTTAATTTGTCCCTGCTACATGATACTAAACTGTGCAGCACCAATAGTCCTAACTGCAAGACTTTAAACTGCATAGTCCCTTTTTTATGTCCTACATGACATTAAAATTGTGAATCGTTAAGGTTGTTATTATCTCTTGTTTCTCACACCGAGTATGACTCACGTGAGCTTAGAGCAAACATCAACCATAACACTCCCTTTGGGCCACTAACCATGTGTAAGTCCCGACAAAATTTTTTATTAAATCATTGTCCCCAAGAATAACTTGATCATTGATTCATTCTTAAATTGAACTACACGGACTTTGATCCTTTCCCTCCAGGCTGGGTATGTAGGCAACCTCCCAGGGTTCAAGCCCAAAAACAATCTCTTCACATCGGTTCACCACCATCTCATATGATGATGATTTGTGAAACCACCCCTGGAATCAATATCTTTACATTGATTCACTTTCGTCCTTGTTATATGACATTAAACTATACAACACTTTTGTCCGGTACGACAATAAACTACAATATTCTTTGATTTCCTCATTTGAGAAGGAACCATTATTAACATTGATTCTTTTTCAATCATGGTTTTCATTTTCAAAAGACTACGTGCATACATGGTAATGCCTAAACTTTTTTATCTTAGGTTAAAACCATCATTGCACTAAAGTCCCCTTTCACCCTTCACATGTACGAACCAAATTTGTACATAGGGTAGTTCTAGAACTATGTGGACCTGATTCCCATCCTTATGGGATACGTAGGAACATTCGAGTGTCCCTCGAATCCAGTCCCAAGTCTTTTGGGCCTAACCCCAAATTTCACTTTCAGTCCCTTGGCTGAAAAGTCCTCATGAAAACACACACTGTGTATTCATTATTATGGTCCGAATTCTATGACCTTAAACTAAGATCACTCATACTTTCGTCCTGCACGACGTTAAACTACATTTCAAGAACTACGTATGGCTTGATTCTCATTCTTATGAGATACGTAGTGAAGTCCAAAATTTCAATTTAGGACCCAGCCACAACATGATTATGGTTTTCATTGACCTATGTATCTCTATATACATTGGACAATACCCATCTTTATGTATTATAATCCTAACCTTAAATATTTTCAGATCTTCATAACCCTTTTCATGACTTCTAGTCACAAAAATGTCAAACTTCTGAGAATTCTTTTGCCTGACTATGCAGCACGTGCCCATAGGTGGCCTTGCATAAACAGTCCACATAACAGACTTGTCAGCCAAAAGATGCTATTTTATTTAACTATGCAGCCAATGCCCATAGGTGGCCCTTCATATTTCAACCCCCTAACGGGTTTTGTTAAATAATAGTAACTTCATTCTTGGGAAGAATGCCTCTTTTGTCCTTATTTGTCTTAAACGACAGTATGTAGGGATCCGCAAAAATAGTCATCCTTAACGTATTTGTCCCATATCCTTTTTCATGATCTGAAAGTATTCAAGTCTATGGTTTATTCTTCTTCCCTACGTTTGGGTCAGACCTTCGTAGGAGTGATATTCATCCAGTTCTTCGACATTCTTGTTTGGAAATATCTTCTCCATATTCAAGTACCTCTTTCCATACCACAAACTCTGTGCTTTAGAAAATTTGAATCTCCATAATCTTTCACTGGCTTTTAGCACTAGGAAAGTAAATTTCTGGGAGTTCTTTTTCCTGACTATGCAGCACGTGCCCATAGGTGGCCTTGCATAAACAGTCCACATAACAGACTTGTCAGCCAAAAGATGCTATTTTATTTGACTATGCAGCCAATGCCCATAGGTGGCCCTGCATATTTCAACCCCCTAATGGGTTTTGTTAAATAATAGTAACTTCATTCTTGGAAACTACTTCTTCTAATGCCTTTTAGCTCTTTTTTTTCATATCATTCCTTAGATTCAAATATTCTTAAGCCATAGTTTACATTTATTCCCTCATACTTGAGTATGTTAAATATGTTTTTAGATAAATTGTCAAGGAATTGAATCCATTTTTATCCATTTTCGGTCAAAGCTATTTCGACCTTAAACATTAGCCCCTTTATGTCCGGCATGCATGACTTTACACTGCCCACACAAAAGACAAAGGAACTCTGAATAAAAGTCAAGTTCCAGCTCACTAAATATACATTTTTTGTATGATTTAGGTAATATTGAGCAGTTAAAAGATTCAATGTTTGTGGGGTTATTTGTAATAATCCTAGTAAAAATCAAACTATGATTACTAAGCCCATTGGCTTAAGTAAATTTGAAGCAGGTAATGGAAGAATGCAAGTACAAATGATTGAAGACAAAAGTGTTTTTCATTGATACACAAGAGTTAGAAGGACATCCACATACTTGAGTCTCTTCTCTTTTTTCGAAAATTACAAGAGGCTTTCAACATAACACTTCATTTGATTTACGGCATCCCGAGCTTCATTAGCAACCACCTGGAATTCATTTATTCAACTGGATACAATAAGAGATGCAGTGATACCATCTCTTCTTGGAACAATTGTAAAAGGATGTTCTTGAGTGCGGTTTGAGAAAATTTTCTGCTGATCAAACAGTGACTCTGTTTCTGTCCAAGAGACCTGGAAGATGGATACATGGATTTGAGAATGGAGCATTGGAAGTAAAGAGCCATTTGGAGAGAGTACTCTTTTCAGATATTGCTCTAATACCATGTTTGTATTCACTCCACCAACCATTAGTGGAAAACATTTCAGCCCATGGGTTTTCCATTTTCATATCTGCAAGGAAATGACATGGAGGAAGAATTTGAAAGTTCACACCATTGTTGTTACTCTTAATGCACAGCAAAACCGAAATAGAGAAGTAGCAGTGCAGTTGCATCTCAGGTGTATAATTGTCTGCATTTGGAATATTGACTCCTTGCAGATGACCATGAACACACAGAGACAGGTAGATGCTCTGTGGGAAATTAAGATGATATTTCTTCAAGTACTTATCCAAATCTGGGAAAGTGTTCTCACAGATATCATAGTAATCATGGCCAATAATGTTCATCAAGTCATCAATCCGCTTGCTATTCAGTTCATCAGTCGTTCCAATTCCCTTAGGAGCCATTGAATCTGCACAAAAGTTGAAAAATTTAACACTTAAATGGGTTTATTTTTTATAAAATTTGTGAAAAGAATTCGGAAAAAATGGCCAAGGCATTAAGTCGCTCAAGTCTAAACAAGGACGCGCAAGTATTTCGTGTGCCGCGTTAGTTTTTGATGCTCAAGTATAAACCGCGCAAATACGAATACCTTTACAGGAGCGCAACATCGAGGGAACAGTGGAAAAGAGACTTGCGCGGCTTAGGTGACCTGCGCGGCGAGAGCTCGAGAAGGGATGATGTCCGGAAATCCGGATACTTGTACGGAGGTGAGGCCGTGTATTTATAGGCTAGGAAGCCTACCTACGCACCACAACTAGAGCGCTTAAGGCCTGCGCGACGCAGACTTGCGCGCCACCCTCTGCGCACTAAAAGACTTGCGCGCCCTCCCTTTTTTCCTTTGGAAGGATTCGATTTCCTCAGAGTCAAATCCTCATTTCTCTCCGGATCCAACTCTGAGGGGGGACTTTTGTTGACGCTCCTTTCGTCACAGAATCTAAAGATCAGAAAAGGGAATATCTCAGTTAAAAGTGATTCATCCTTTGAAGAAAACATCAAAAATCGACAAAGGCATGAACAAAGGATCAACAACAAATCCACCACGCAAGTGATACCACTGCCGCGCAAGTATACTTGCGCAGCTACCTTGGTCGCGCAGGTGACTTGCGCGACCTAATTGGTAACCGCCCGGTAACCGCCCTGGGTCTTCTTTTGCCTATAAATAGACCCTGTGGGCCCCCCATTCGAGAGGATCTTTTTCCAGAAAATTGGATTGAAGCTCCCGACGCCCAAGTCTCTTCTCTAATCATCCAGAACACTTCTAAGGTAATTTCTTACCTAGAATGGAAGATCTAAAGAGAAGAAGGAAGGCCTAAGTGTTGAAACTTATCAAACACTTGCGCGCCGACTTAATTCCTTCAATATAACTTGCGCGTCCCTTTTTTGGAAGAACCTCAAGAGGATGATAAAGGGTTTAATAAAGAGTCTCTCAAGCATTTCAATGCTGGTTGAAAATCGCGCATGTACCCCTCATGTCGCGCAAGTATACTTGCGCGACCAATACTTGCGCGCCGCCGCAGGACTTGCGCGCCTTTAAGAGACTTGCGCACCCCTATCTTTTTGGGTGCCCATCTTGCCCATTTTTACCCCTCTTCAGCCATTTCACCTTTCCTTTTTAAGATTCAGTCTTCAAGACACTCTTCAAAGCCATTTATGGCATGAATTCTTGATTTGACTTTCTTATCTGAAAGGAATTCTGTGAAATCTCTCTCAAAGTCTAGTGATTTAAATATCCTTATGTCACTAAAATACAAGAAGTTCATTCATTCAACCTCATCCTTTAAAATGAGAAAATCTTAACCTGGGTCTCCTTTTCAGGAATAATCCCCAGTTATAAAACCTTTGATCTGGGCATCTTCCTCAGGAATAAGCCCCAATCAAGTCCTCTAATCTTGGGCATATTTCTTAAGAATAAGCCCCAACCTCAAATATGGGCATCCTCCTCAGGAGTAAGCCCCAAACCTTAATCCCTAACCTGGGTCTCCTTTTCAGGAATAAGACTCAGTCATAATCTTGGGCTTCCTTTTCAGGAGTAAACCCCGAGTCCCTTAACCTGAGTCTCCTTTTCAGGAATAAGACTCAGTCATAACCTTGGGCTTCCTTTTCAGGAATAAGCCCCAAGTCCCCTTAAACTTCTCTTAACCAGTCATAAATTACCTTTGATTTGGGTTTCCTTTTCAGGAATAAAACCCAATCATAAGTCCCCTCCTAACTTGGGCATTCTCCTTAGGAATAAGCCCCAAGATTAGAGTATTCAAATCTCCATAAAGCACATATAACTTTGTGGACCCTATTCATGGATTTTCTCCCTAAAAGTAAATCCTAAACCTTCATCTATCTGGGCAGTCATCCATACATAAGCCCCAAACAATTTCTTATGATTGCATCTTTCATGGCACAATTGTCTAAATTTTACCAATGCCTCTTGTTTCTCACACCGAGCATGACTCACGTGATCTTAGAGTGTAAAAGTAATTATGACATTCTTCTTTGAGCCATCAATCATAAACATCAGACTCCATAATTCGAACTACGTGGGTTCTGATTCCTTTTCCAAAACAAAGGATACGTAGGTAGCCCATTTATGGGTTCGATCCCAACTTTGAAATAATCTCCGTCCTTCTGAATGACGATAAACTTCAAGTGCCCCACTGAGTGGCTTTAAAACCAGCCTGGTCATCATAATGACCAAGAGACTTTTTATATAAATATTTTGAAGGATACCATTGATCAAGAATCTCTAAACAGATATAGATGATTCTATATTGATGAAGAACCTCGAATACATATAAAAGATTCTCTAAATTTCTTTCATATTTAATCATTGATTTTTAAAACTAAAGGAAAGCTCATTTTATACTTTGTAATGTAATAAGGATTCACGAACATAACATAAATCTATAAAGAGAGTCCCGGAGTAGACAATAATTCCCCTCAAAAAGGTGTGATGAGTCTGACCTCCCATCCTCTCGACCAATGCAAATTCCTAAGCCTCATTAGCCCACAAGCTAATGAGCGCCTGCCTTTGGAAAGTAGGTCCAAACGGATGTGGAATCATTGGATGTTTCCGGTTCTACGAACAAACCCGTTAGAAACCGATCGGAATGTTTGAATCTCCCGTCCAGGAGGTCATCCCCGGATTCCGTGCGAAACAACTGACCATCATTATTAAAATAATCATAGTTTTAATCATCATTTCTATAGATATTTTCATGTTAATGTTATTGATTTTATGAAACATTTATTCATTATTTATTATTTTATATTTTTTATTCCTTATGTATTCTTGATGGATCTGGATGTATGTTACCCCATGTTTGCAATTAAAATTCACATTTTGTTTTTTTTACTTTCCCCATAGTTCCATGAATGGATCTTATAATGAATTCAAGTGTGTAAAAAGGGAATAATAAATTTTTCATAAATCTTATTAGTTGTGTTTTGTATTTTCATTATAGTATAGAAGTCATGTTTGTATATATTATCCTAATACAATTATATTATGTAATTAATTTGATCCTTTTTTTCTTCTAACAATTTAATATAATTAACAATAGAAATGGGTTACTAGTGTTGGGGTGGTCATATGGATTTTCCAAAGAAATGTATAAATTATATTTTCAAAAAATTATTTCATGCAAGGTGTGTGATAAATTTAAAGTGTATTTTAAATATGATCTAAATGAATATTCTTTATGAACATATAATTATGAATTATAAAGGATGAATAAAATATTTAAATGGAAATTGTACTTGGATGAAGGCTTGTTTTGATTTATAAAATGTTGTTATTATAATTTTCATTACACCATTGATTTTGTGCCCCAATATTATTGTTCTTTTGATTGTGAGTTGTAATAATATGATTGATTGTTACTCTTAAAAAGTGTTTTGTTTCTTTGAAGTGTTATTTTAGGTGATATGTGTTTATTGATTTTAATTTTATTACTTTTTTTAAAACATATATTTGGAATATTCATCAAAAGAATTGGTTAAATAATAAGGACTCTAGTGTAGAGTAAATTATTAGGCTATTGTTTCATGCATGCCTACAACGCCTAATCTAACTATGACTGTACTCTATATATAAGATATATGTTTATTATTTTTCTCTAACTAGCTACATGTTGGATTCTTCTCTATTTTAGGATTATCCTAAAAGTAATAATATTTTCCTATATGAGTATTCCATTATAATAAGAAACAGGTACGATGTCAGTTGTTGGTTATGAGGATCTTAAAATCTGTATGTGGGTTCATAATATGTGTCTCATGATGCATTATGGTGGGAGAAAAGTGGTGAGGTTTTTTTCATTAATGATTTCACACAATCACTAGGGTTGTTTTACTTAAAAAATAATAACTTAGATTTGATTAAAATGAATAATATAAAGGTGATTATTTCTTGATTTGTTATTTGATAAATTAAAAGTATATCTTTATTGGTTTTTATCAAATTATCATGTTAAAGTTAGTTTTTCACAAATATTTTTTTATATAACATTGGTTTTATGATAAAAGGTTTCTTGATCACATCCTACATTCACATATTGGGGTGTTTGTAGATTTGATCTCTTTTGATATAGGTACTGGGAAATCACAGCCTATATATAGTGGACAAAAATTTATCTCTTTCAGACTAAGTGGAGGTGAAAAGTTGAGGGTTGTCACCTCCCACTGGTGATTGGTAATTTGGTTAATTTTTTACCATGTAGCTCTCATATATACTCCCAATTTGGCTTACCATCCCCTATGCCCCTCGTCTTTGATTAAATTTGATCATTCTATATAAATTTTGGATTTATGTCAATGTTAATGATTATTATTATTCTATATTGATACGATTAATATTTATCATTCTTCTTTATATAGTTAATGTATTTTTTTATATTTATTATCTTCAAATGTGATTATTTTATAGGCTTTTCTAGTCCAATTTCTAGAATATTTCAACTATATTTTCATATGAAATAATTTTTATATATAAATTACCAGGTGAAAATATTAAAAATAGGTTATAATGGTTCCCTTAATAAGGGTTTGGAGATTGGTAGAATACTTTTGTCCATAAGATAGCTTGAATTAGGTATGAGGATAGGGTAGCCTCAATTGGTTTCTTACAAACATACAAAACAAAATACTTATATTTATGAAACTTATATGAGATATATTAATCATCGTGAAAATAACATCATATTTAAACTGAAAAATATACATATATATATATACCAGGTCATTCTTCTAGATATCTAATAATAATTACATCTTAGCTAGTGGTTTCTCCACGACATTGCTTTGTTTTGTTACCTATTTTAGATTGAAAATATCATCTTCATAAATGGCTTCTAACTAGTTGTTTTTTTTCTAACAAGTAGACAACGAATTATTTTAAATTCAATCTATACCTAAAATTTTAATATGGAAAATCCTCCCACAACTAAATAAGAATTTTCATTCCATAACCCCACCGTATCATAAAATTTTACAAACTCAGGAATTATATATTTTAATAAATTTATCTTAAAATATTATAAGAATAATATAATAAAAAAAATAAAAAATAACCATCCATAAAATAAAAAAATTACCAACCTCATAATAATAAATATCCTTATAAATACCTATATAAAATTCAATATAACAATAAAAACCCCAAATACTATTTAAACACCAATATAATACTTAGTAACTATCATTTTCATAAAAACAATATTAAATATAATTAAAAATATCACTAAATATCAATATTATATCTAGAAAACCATAAATCTAATAACTGAAAAACTCAAATTTCACTTCAAACATCAATAAAATAGAAAATAGTTAGAAAAATCATAGTTATAGAACATGATACGTTAAATTTAAAAAATTATTTTATGGTGATTAAAAAACATCAATATAATAAGTAATCATCATAATATGTTTTTCAAAATTGAATAATAACTAATTGAATATAATTATAATAACAAACCCTACTAATATAAAATAGTTAAAAAATAAATATGATAAACAATAAACAAGCTATAATTAATATTTAAACCAACAACACAAAACAAATCCACTAACATCTCATTTATAAAAACCATTTGGTCTCTTAAAAAACTAGAAATATCGTTTTCCAACCCCATAAACAAAGTCACAAAATAAAACCTAAAAAATTTAATATCATTAAATAATTTTTAATTTTCTTTAAATTTTATCCTTACTTCCATAGAAATAGCCAAAATGACATGTCGATAGAGAATCATCTTCTATAAGAACAAACAAAGCAACACAATGTAGAATACATTATATATATATACATATATATATAAAAACATATATATATATATAAACAAAAAAATTCCATCATTTCCTGACTAATCCCAATTAAATTTGGAAGTCACCATTACATAAACATTCCCCATTAAATCATTTTCTTCCTTATTTATCATAAATATTTTCAATCTATTAAATTAGGAATAACAATAAGATTGATATAAAACCATCATAACATTACCCAATAAATATTAATATATAATTTCTACAATAAACATGCCTATAAAATTTTCAGACCAAATAAAAAATAGTTGATTTAAATCTATAAACTAAATATAAATAATAAATTTACTAAATTGTTATAAATATCATAATATTTTTATGGAAATATTTTAGAATTATTTACATAAGTAATCATTATTATAGATTTATATAATTATTTAATAGAATTAATTTATTTTTCCAACTGAGAAAATAAATACACATAGAATTTTTTCACACATTTGTGAGTAAATTTTCATGATAAATATATATTTCTAGACTACATATGATAACAAAATTCACATGATTATAATGTAAATTTATGTAGTAAAATGAAATTTGGAATTTATAATTATATATTTACATAATGCATTTTCACAATAAGAATTCATAGTAAATAAAAAAATATAAATATAGATAATACATAAAAAATTTCTAGAAAATTTGTAGATTTCCAATGTGAATTTAAATTTAAAATTTATATTATAAGTTATAAATTTTTTAAAGGTTAATAGGTAAATTTTTTCAACAATAATGCTTCCACATTAACATTATAAATTTTTAGTGTAAATTGGAATAATAAATTTTCAAAGTAATCTTGCATAATAATTTTTCTGACATTATAAATCAAAAAAAAAATTATTGAGTTATTTTTCCAATATAATTTATATTGTAAATTTTAAAAATAAAATTTTGGTGCAGGAAAATAAATTTATGTGGTCAATTTTAATTTTTAATTTAAAAAAATGAATAAATTTCATATAATGAATTTCATGATATTAACTAGTGTAATATTAGTCTTTAAAGACCTGGAAAAGTTGATTCTAAATACTTTATCATAGAACAGGTGATCAATGTTGGTGGTTAACACACCATTGTGGTTGGTTGGGTTGTAAATAATGTCATTGTGACCCTCACCTTTTCACAACCTCGACAAGAGGCCACAAAATGGGTTTTATTTTAAAAATTTATTACCATTTTTGTTATTTTAGATGGTAATGAACACCTATTAAATATAAATATATAATAATGTAATTTTTTTAGCATTTTTTTAATATAAAATATAAATTATTTATCAATAATCAAATAATGTATTCATATTCTTGAAAATGATACATTAGATTTAAATTATTCATTAAATACAAATATCTATAGTAATTAAATAACACTTGATCAAAATAAAATATTGATGATATTAAAGAAAATATTTACCAAAAATTCATCAACTAATAATTTACAAATTTCTTTTATCCATCAATCATCATAATTGACTGTAGGGCTCCACAAAAATTGGCCAAGTGAAAGAAAATACTCCTACAAATTTAATAAAGGAAAGAGTTGAATGTGGGGATGAAAATTAAATTATAATATTTAAGAAATACTATTTAGAAAAGGAAAAATGCTATTCCTCATACTTGTTACTGGGAAAAGACCATAGAAGGGGAAAACGGTGAACCAAGTGGTATTCAGAAATTTTGTGAAAATGTTGGCCTCCAAGGAATTGGCAAGTGAAATAATCCATTCACATATGAGATGAAAATATTGAACCAAGGCAATGTGAACTATGTCATTGGTGAAAGAACGATGAAGAAGTATGTCCCCACATACCATCACCACATACTATATAGTTCGCAAACAAAGCAGCACTATTAGCCTCCCATGAATCGCATCTTTTGTGGGATTGAGGTGGTAATTTCCACCACTAATAACCCCAACACCAATACCCTTGGTAGACCGAGTCCCTTGTAGGTAGGATGATCCATCCACATGATTTCTAAAAAGGTGTTGTGTTCCAAAAGATAAATCTCTCCCTAGACTCTATAAAAGGGACTATAAGGGGAACCGAAAAAAGGGTTTTTTGAAAATCTTGGAGTATACGAATATAAGACCTTGATGAAAAAAAATAAATGATATATGGAACTAAAAATAATTTCATGATGGTATAAACATGTATTTAACCATAAAATGGAGGTATAATAATTTGGGAAAACCAACAAACCTAGATGGAGAACCATCAACCATACTCCCTTTAGGGATGAACTTCCCATGAACTGTAGGACTCGTGACCCTTACTCAATATGGCGTACTGAATAACACATCTCTATGCAGCTCAAACCCTGTCCCACATAGCGATCCACTACATGGATGGGATCCATCGCTGCTTACAACCATGGTATGTAGATGGAACCCAAGGTCATGTACTGCTACAGTACGCAGACCACATCCATGTTTGTGTACTACCACGGTACACGAACCACATCCAGGTCCGCATATCACCTCAGTACATGGACCCCATCTTGGTCCACGTACCAAATCGGTATATGGATGACACATCAATCAGCATGATAGTATGCCATGCAGAGGGTTCCCCACCCCATAAGAAAATTCGGAATGCGGAATTGGGTACCACTGGAATTTCTATCTTTCATTCCATATCATGCCCTTTCATTTTGATTTAGTCCTTTGAATCCCATCCACTAACCAGTTAATTGGACTCAGGACAAAGCCTCTTTAAAATCCACCAGACACATATGATTAAAATTTTGGTTGCATCATGAAGTCCTTTTTAGTTTACATACCCATGGAAAGAAGAGCCGGATGGGTAATCCTACAATGGTTTTGCACCCTCAGAATGTCTCTAAGTTTACATTCCCATGGTAAACTAGGGCCCAACCATGGAATACCATTTTATCATCCTCATTTAAGGTATCTGGGGTAATCATTATCTTTTCCATTCATGGAGGACAATGATAAGATAATGGGATCACACCCAATTTTCTCATTAACATGAAAGAAACTTTTATCCCCTTTCCCAGAACTCAATTCAGGGAACTACCCCAATGGTAAAACTATATCCATTCTATGAGAGGTGACGCTCTTGCTCCTCCAAGGATCAAGATAATAAAAGTCCAGATTGACTTCCGAAAATGGTTATCCTAGATATCAACATGTTAAAGGAAATTGGAAGAATCAGATCTCCCCTCTCTCTCCCACACTTTCGGCTTCAGTACCATCTATCTACAGATGAAGTGGACTGGCCCATGTCGGCATAGAGTCTGGGAAGGGTTGTGATGCCCGCATAATCCAAGTACATGGTTTTTCTCTTATTTTTAATCATTAATCAATCCTTCAAATCATCATGATTCAAGATCTTACACAAGTTTATAGAAACATTGGAAGCTTCTATGTGTAAACCCCACAAAATGAACAATGGGAACTTTAATTCATACTCTAAACTAGATACATAGAATGGCTAGATGAAGGCTCAAGCTCAAGGGGTCCATTTCAAAGGACATTCCCTAATCATGTCCCCGTAAACAAGTCATCCTTTATAGTGTAGGTCCCAAATTAAATCGAACTATGAGGTATTTGATTCCCTGCTAACTGGGATATGTAGAAAGCCAACTTGAGGTCTAAACCCAACAACCAAATCAGCCAAGTATTCACTACTCCATATCCTCAGTAGGTTCATATCCACCCAAGAGACCATTCATGTCTTGAGCATCCTCGACCACTTCAGTTCAAGTCCTACATGAAATCTTGGTACATATCCTACACCTATTCATCCTCACTACACGATGCTAAAACTACATGGATGGGTCCCTGTCACATGACCTTAAAAGGATATGTGTCTAGTTATGTTGGACCAAACTAAATTGGCTTGGATTACCCTTGTGAGGATATGCAGAAATCCCATATTATGTTTTTGATCATAATATCAAATAATCTTTCTTCCTCCCTATATAATGATAATGTCTAGAGCACCTCATAATACTGCTTAAACAAGATTCATCTTAGTAATTCCAAACCCATGTGTATATATGGTAAACAATGAAACCCATGGGTAATCCACATGCACATGATTGGGAAGGAAACATGGATTTTCACACACATAAAAATTGTTTAAATCTATAAGAGAGTCCTAGAGTAAGAAATAAATCCCCCCATAAGGTTGTGATGTTATTGATTTACAATTCTCTCAGTCAATGGAGTCCATTAGATTCAGTGGCCAAATAATCATTTAATGAGAACCTGCCTTTGGAAAAAAGATTCATGAATCATAGATACAAGGGCCATTGTGTGTTTCTAAGTCCCCAAATAAACCTGTTGAAGTCTATCTGAGGACACCATACCAGATGTGAAACCCTTCATAATAATGAAAAACGGGACACTATCTGTCGGTCCATTTCATCATCCCCTAGTACGATGTGAATCATGTAAACAAATAGTGAACCCAACCTGAATACTTAACCAAGGTTGTGGTTTTTCCCCATTGATAAAAACAACAGGATATGGTACATCCTACCATTTTTTCCCCTATATTCTACGATGTGAATCAGGTCGAAACAAAATGGTGAACCTGATGTGAATGCTTAACCAAGGTGGTGGGTCACCCCAAATCAAGCCCCTTTCCCATTCAAAAGTAGGAGGGGAGATCAATATTACCAATCATTAACTTGATCATGAGATGCTACCTTGTTGGGGTTTCTTTATCTATACATGTAACATGTTTTTCATGTTTCACATATCTCTCTTCGATACAAATGGAATCTCAACAAATTGCTCAGAGATGTACATCAATATTCCCATAGGTAATTGGATCCCCAACGAACAAGAATTTGTCACCCCCCATCATCTTTAACATTGGGTTTCAAACACACTGATCAATGAGTACCACAAAATTGGTCCACTTCCCATGGTGAAGGTTGCGAGGAAAACCCTATAATCGGTGAAATATTTCTAGCTACATCTTCAGCCACAACTGGAAATCTAGCACCGAATGACTTCATTTGTTGTCTGAAATCATTTCGGTAGCCTATCCCTAGAACGTGAAATCAAATACCTCTAGAATATTAGAGAGGAAAATGATATCAACAATAATTAATATTTTCTCACTACACATGATCCCATCTAAATGGTTTCTACTATAGGATGTTTCCACCAATAATGTATGACCCAATATCCTAACATTGAAGAGGATCCCATGCTAAGGGTTTCTGCAGATGGTCAATGGAAATGATCCCCTTAGGCTACCCAATGAGGGTGGAAAATGCATAATCAAGAGCATATTATGACCATGGTTTCAGAAGAGGAGGTCTTCTAGACAAACACGGTGGCTTATAATGGGAATGAAAACAATTCAGCCCCTCCAGGTGAAGCCCGCTACAGAAATACGGAGAAAATTTACATTAGATTCATATAACTGCTCACTCTTAGGAATAACACCACCGAAATAGGGTGGCACAATATACTAAAACACATATTCTTGCTAGTGCACTCTTTTCCCACCATGTAGACAGATCTGCGAATTATAGGCAGATGCAAATCTATGCCAATACATAAGAATCATGTCATCCAAATAGAACGATAACCAGATATTAGAAGGTTAAATGTCCTGATGTCACATAGAAGGACTAGTATCAAAATTGGGATGAAAATTATGTGTAGTTAGACAAGATTTCCAGTGCATAAAAAGGCCAACATCCAAATATGGTGGTATGAAAATATGAGCATCGTCAAATTCATGCGAATGCAAATAAATATCATGAAACAAATACAACATAAAATGAGTAGCAACACATTATTTCTTGTAGATATAATTCCCTGTAGTCAAATATGGTGGAAACTAGAGCAAATATCCCATGTATACCATCCGGTTGGGCATAAACTCATTCCTCTACCCCGACACAGGAGGCCTGCCCATACGCTCTAGTAATCCATGAAGGGCTGGATTAGGCACAAACCCCTTCTTCAACATCCAAATGAGCATTCATACCCATTAAAACCAAATACGTAGCATAAAACATATTTATTATGATGGAGAATCTGATGTATATCCTAGAATTTATCTTCTAGACATTTCAAGATGTCACTGCATCGGCAGAAAAAATGTGGGGTCGATCCAACAGCTTGATATCCCCAGGTAGTTTGATTCATCCACCAAATCTGAAAGTCACTCCAATGAAGACCAGCATCTGTGCTCTAGTCCAGGAGGGTTGATGTCCATATTCAACAATACATGGATAACTGGATCAGGTTAAAATATCCTTTCAAAATGGGTGACTCTGGTCCAACATGGTGGTCGCTCCAGGGAAGGCATATATCAATGCCAGAACTCAAGTTGTTCTTCGGCATATCTCAACGCCATAATGGGAACCCATTAGATAGGGACCCATATACATGTGACGTTACCGAAAATAGGTAGCCCTAGTTTCTCTCAAGAGAGTTCCCCTAAATAAAAGGCACCAAAGGCAATCAGAAAATAAAGAGCACACTCTAAATTTTGCACTTCTGGAAGTTATAATTACTGATGACCTCAAACATCTATCAATATACGTTCTAGATCATGTTGATCTGTTACCAAATTATGGAAGTGAATGTAGAATTTTTGAATGTACACTATGTAATGTCACTATAAGAAGCTCTAAAGATCCTCCCTAGAGAACCCACAGGGGATTACTCCATGGGAGAGAAAATATCGATCACGGGAGCCTATCTCTTGATGTGTGTTAGGGTATCCTTCACCCAGAGTAGAATATCATACAGAATGAAGACCCTCCTCTTGTTTTAGTCCACCTTGATAGTCCTCACTAAGGTATAGACTACATATATGTTTCTTCCTATAGTCAGATGCCATTATTTTTAAGTAGTTGTTGCAATGATGGATGTTTCTATAAAGGCCCTCCCCACAGTGATATCAAGCAACGAGAAGATACTCCCCTTATTGTAGTACATACTAAAGGCCCTCCCCAAAATTCACACTATATGTAATCTCCTTACAGCCAGATTTATGATGGTATCCCTCAACATAATAGCTTTCTTTGTGAGGGTCCTCCCCTCAATGACGCCAAGCCGCTAGAAGGTTCTCCCCTTACTACAGTCTTTCCTAAATGTCCTCCCCAAGGTATACACTACATATTCCCTTTCTACAGTCAGAAAGTAAGCAACAATGGTAGAACATACCATCATGGAACTAACATTGATGGTCCTCCCCATAGTTAAAATTTAAGATGGTGATAAGGTCCTCCTCTCATTAGGTCAAATGCGAGAAAGCCATCATATGTCGAGGAGATTGAAAAAATAGAGTATAATGGGTGGGATACTCTATCCATAACAAGTGATATCCTTTATCAACTAGAATAATCCTCGGGACTATGATCATATTCCACGAAACCCTTGTACCATTAACATGTCAATGACACTCACAGTAACCTCATTCATGGAATGAAATCATTGTAGAGAATTCAAACCGGGCAGATCAAGAAGAAGCGTCCCTTGAAAAATGATAACAAGATATGTTTCTTGTAAGAAGAAAACTAGATAGGGATGCAATACTAGTGATGTATTGGTCCATAACCACTTCTCAGTTTAGTATACAAAGATAGTTGTTATAAGAATTTTTGCATTACATTCGCCTCAATATCTGGACAACTCTCCTATAAATAAAGCAAATATTTATTCCCAATGAATGGTATGAAATCCAAGTTAATGTACTAAAATATTTTCAATGTAAAATTGATTTTTAATCCCAACACCCTGTTGGCATGGTGGCCAAAATAATACTGATGAAATAAAGACCGTGTGCTGGCATACCACCATGAACTTCACATGTTGTGCAACATTTTCAACAATTCCACATCTTGTGTTCATATATGAGGATAGGGAAAGCACTGATATTTACACATAGACCAAGTTCCCGTCTACTAGAACCCACCATAAGTGACATCCTTCAATTTCAACATCCCCAGAGGATAGTCAAATGACATCCCCTCTCTAGAAAGGATGAATTATGAATAATAATCAGCCTTGTGTATGTCTCATAAGCATCACACCTGATTAGATAAATACATCGAGAAGCTCTGGAACCAGGCCATAAGAAACACGTAGAAGGATTCCCGTCCAATGTAATACTATTAACAATAATTGATCATTTTCTTGGAAACATGTAATTCACGTGGATACCTGACACAATATCTATCTTACACCTGCATGGAAATGTTTGGGGTCAATAAGGTAGAAATATAAATTTCTTCCTTAGAAATACGGGACCAACCCTAGCCCGTAGTGCTGGGGGAATTTTTAAAATAAAATTCCCTCATAAGACAAGAAAATCCGAGAAGAGGTGCATCACTAGAGGAAAGGGATCAACCCCAACCCACAATGTTGGGGAAAGTTTTACCTTAAATCCCCACGCAACTGATATCTATCATCTCCCAACAAAATAGAATACAAGATATAGGGGTTAATAATTCCATAACATCCCATGACACACATCCCCCAGAATAGAGGCATATTGGAAAAACATATCAGGGTTCCTTCAAGTTACTCTTCTCTAAGAAACACTAAGAGTATCACGGAATGGTTGGAGAATATCCAACAAAGGATGTAAGAATCTCTTCTACCATTCATCACCTTGTATACCACCCCCAATTCAGTATGCATCGGTGAATTTCATGGACATCATCACCATAGACCTCACTGAAAATAAGGAAACCAGTGAGGAAACCAGAGAAGGAAATTCTCTTCCAGAGATGGTCCACACTAAGCTTGGAGGTGTGCACACCTAAAACCAAAGAGTTTCCTTAAATTTTGATTCCCCATCTATCAATTCACCACCACCTCCCATGTGAATCCCCATTAAAGAGAAGAATAAGAACATGGTCTACGACCAACATACTCCACCCTGTGAAAATGATTCCCCCTAGCTTGAGAGTACATTCACTCAATTTGTAGAATAAATACAAGAGCTAGGGAGAATAAACAATGAGCTTCAATGAGAAAATAGTCATATTGGGTATGTTTCTCCGGTGGATCATCAACACACACATCAATCAGATATACCTCGGCCTCAAATGCACATCCCAATGGTTGAAAAATGGATAGAAATCTCACCCAAGGAAACACTATGAAAGTCGGTCTATATGAACCCAATCTCAGTGGGATATTAAAATTTTCCTTCATGGGGGAAGAAACAAAAAAATATTTAGAAAAATCCCCAAGAGATACCCCTAGTTGGTTATCCACTTCATGTTACAGCAGTACAAGAACATCCAATTTTTCCCCAAGTTGCGCCCTATCCGGCTCAGGTCCAACAGAACGTGCATTATTAGATCCTGAATACCATATAATTGTTGATAAATCTAATGGAATCAATAGAGGCACTTCATGCTTTGATTTAACCAGAATGAGATCAATACCCCGACTGGGTGAGCAACGTCTCACAACCAGTAAATTTAGGGAATCCCATATTTCTAGTTATCAATGGATTAGGGGACCCAGTAAAACATTTAATGTACTAATCCTCTTACTATGATCCCATTCTATGAACCTAAAAGTAAAAATAATCTATTAATATCAGATTCTTTATGTGAACCCTACAAGGTTTATCCTTTTTCTAGTGCATAGTTTTTCAAGCTAATTCAGTAACTGGATGGGAGGATCTACAGTGCCTATTCCTGTTCTAATTTAGCACCGCGTTTCCAAATACAATATTTAGTGATCTCATGAACTACAAACAGTGTGATAATGATAGATTCTCATACATAATCACCAAATACAAAGCTCATACCTGCTCCTTGAACCAACCATAACCCCAAGATGGGATATTGTTCATAATTATTAACAAACTTCGTGATGGTCTACAAACACTACTTATTCTAATGAAATATACAAGTGGGTTCTGGGACTTCTCCTCTATCCCTAAAAGGATAGATAACTCATTTCAGAAGACTAATCTCATGTCCTGAGATGTCCCATCAACCCTTTTCAAAATTGTACGGAGAGATGAAGAGGATTTTGTCACACTTAGGCCACCCACTACGCCAGCTCCAACTCTAAGGCCCCCAACTAACCATGTAGGGTTGCCTGGAATATCAGTATCCATACCCACCTCGTAAAGACGAGTGTTGGGGAGCCAAGAGGGATCAATTCAGGGAATGAATAAATAAATTTTACTCATTTTTTGATGATCAATTTTGTGGCTACTTCATAGCCTCTATGAATTGAAACTTGCTTTGGGTACCAGAGCCGAAGAGGGCAGATGAAGTAGGTTTTGATGATAGACTGGACTACTATCCTTTCCTATGAATATTGGAACACACTATCCAAGAGTGATTCATCATCAACGTTTTCCAAAAAAAGATGCTAGATTCTAGACAAATAAATCTGGAACCACCACCAGGGCAAGAGGAATATGTTTCCACCACCGATCCCGATGAAGAACAATATTATAAAAAAGTTTTTAACAAAATTTACCAGAAGATATATGGTTAGATGTCTTGGAAAATTTTCAACTGATATCATGGAATCATCTAAGAATAGTTGAAGCAACCAATAGTGCCTCTAATGGATCTTAATAAAATACAACCATCATCCCCGACTCCAAAATCCTAGAAGGGAATACTATCCAAAAATCTTTCCATTAAGAAGGGTAGAAAGCGTGTGTATAGAGATGAACTTACCCCGAAGGAAAATTTTTCATTGACACTCTCAAACAAGATGTTAAAAAATCTAAAGATACTTAGACTATCCCACAAAATAGCACTACTGGGGGTAGATGACAAGGTAAAATCATCATCAATATAGGAGCTGGTTTTTGGTTCCATCCATGTCATCCACATGATGGATCCCTTCTCTAATAAGGAATATGGTCATCAACCAGAATTTTCCACACCCAATTGGAGGCCAAAGGAAGAAACTGCAGAAGGCATTCATATCATGGGGGATGTATCCATGTTAGAAATCAATCATATGGTCACACACCTACACAAACTATCAGTGTTGTAGAAACCTATGGAAGGACCCTCCACTGAATCCAAAGGGGTCATGAAATGTCTACTACCCCAAAGGAAGCCATCATGTCCCAATCATCTGGAAATATCTACCAGAGGAAGAACCAAAGACCAATTTCCTTTTGTAGGTGAGGAAAAATTCTCATCACAATACAAAAATAATGTAATATCATTCGGATCTGACCCCAAGGGCTGAAACATCTTCATCAAATGATAAATCACCTAAATCACATGTGAATGAGCATCCCCGATCTATGAAGCAACAAACTTTAGATAAAAAATATGAAATTATAATGAAGTTAGATTGAATACCTGCAATGTTTCCAATCATGGATGCACTGAATTTATAAGAAGATCTCAAGGAATAACTCATTGAATCTTTTCTATGTCCCCATGAGTTTGAAGAAAATGAAGCTATAGCTGAGGTCTACCGAACAGAGACCAATCGTGCGAAATTCCATGTAGTTATATCATTCATGGATCTAGATGAAGATGACATCATGCAATGACACATAAAACCCTTATATGTGTCTGCATAATAAATGGAATTGATAACAAAACAATCTTCATCAACAATGGGTCTGGGGTTAATCCTCTACCACTGCAGACACTTCATCAGATGGGCTACAATGAGGGTGATCTGACACCCCTCAGCACAACCCTGTTGGGCTACAATAAAAGCAAGAAAATGAAGTTAGGAAAAATCAAGCATGATGCATAGTTCTATGACCTCGTACCTCACCGATAATTTTTGGTGGTCTGATATAATATGTCCTTCAATGCCCTGAAAAAGAGACCCTAACAACATAAACATGCAACAATCACCCCTCATACAATCAGTGCCTGAAATATAGCATTAATGGAATGTGTGGGACACCACACCCCGTTAAATATCTATTTAACTTGTGTGAGTCACACTATTTTAATTCATGGTTTTATAAACTAAAGAGGAAACAACCCTCTTCCTATATAATTGATTGGGTCGCTTCCCCAAATGGTTTGGAAATTGTTCACGCCAATCTCTTCATGCAGCTTAGGGAAGAATACATACTTCTCATCAATCATATTGAGGGAACAAGTCCAAATTTAGATGCATATTTAGTATTATTTATTATTTTAGTTATGAATACCATGCCAAATAATGTTGAAAGGCTCATGGAATCTCCAGATAATAGGAATATTTCAGATAAAATTCACAAAAACTATCATCAAAACCATGGAAAATCACTGCCACACCCATTGAGTTAGTAGGAAGTATCTCATTAATCAAAGAATATGGAAAAAAAATTTACCCCTCACTACATTTCTCTAGAGAATCTTTCACCGATGGTCGAGACATAAGAGGTGGTTTTACTTTTCTAACATAAAAAAGTATGACTCTTCCCTAAATTATAGAATAATTGTATAATGTATTGTTTCCCTATTAGAATATGAAGAATTTTATGATGATGATGTATAGTAGTAAGAAGAAGAGGACATGAGAGATACCCCTCTATCATTCAAGGTAGGTGTATCTACTACCATTGATGAATTCATGGAAATCAACATGGTTAAAGAAGAAGACCCATGACCCACTAGGGTTATATCATCATTGACTTCCAATAAACAAGTGGTATAAACCACTTTTCTAAAGTAGAATCGATATGTTTTTTCCTAGAACTATACATAAATTTTAGGTCACAATACTGATGTGGCCGCACACCACCTAGGCATGCCAAAAGAGAAATGTGGAAACAATCAAGAAGCTCAAAGGATACACTCAACCCATGCTGCAAAAATAGAGGATGAAGTCAACAAGATCATTACAGTTAACTTCATTCAAAAGTTATAATATTCTATACATACAGGAAACATTTTCTCTATCATGAAGAAGAATGGGTAGATTTGGGTCTGCATTGATTTTTGGGACCATAACTGGCACTACCTGAAAGATAATTTCCCAGTCCTGATCACAGAATATGTGGTCAATGAAACTACTGAATATGATGCTCTCTCATTCATAAATTATTATTAAAGGTATAATAACATTAAAGGCCCATATAGATGAATAAGTCACCAAATTCTGGGATCCCGATGGCATTTTTGTCTACAATGTGATGAATTTTGGTTTGAAGCATTTTAGTGCCACATTTTAGCACGCTATGAACTATATTTTCAAACCCTTCATTAGAATGTTAATCATATTTTATGTAGATGATATAGTGGTTAAATCACGACAATTATCAATTCATCTAGTAGATCCTCAAACTTTCTTCAATAAAATACAATAGCATAGTCTTAAAATGAACCTCTTGGAATGTTATTTTGGTGTTATTGGAGGGAAATTATTTGGATTTTTCATATGACACCATGGAAGAAATGTCGACCCTAAGAATGAAAAGACCAACCTTGTCATGTCACCACCTCACAACCTCATTGAGTTTAATGGACTCCAGGGACACCTAGCTTAAATTTTTCACATCATATCCATCCTTTCAAGAAAATATTTTCCCTTTGCTAGGTTGATGACAAAATGGGTAGAATATCATTGGAAAAATGATTAAAAGGAAGCATTTCAAAAACTAAAGAAATATCTCTTGAGTTTACCGATGCTAGGGACACATGTCGATGGAAGAGAACTAATTCTATACATAACTTCCCTGGAGTGATTCCAAGTTTCCTTCTTCACACAATAGAATGTTTTCAGCAGTGAGAAGAGTCTCTATTATTTTAGATGAACTATAATTGATGTTGAGACTCAATATTTAAATATTGTGAACTGTTTTATGGACTTAATATTTATGGTTTAGAAGATGAGGTACTATCTGTAGCCCCATGAGGTCCACTTGGTCTCTTGTAGCAACTCGCTCAAGTACATTACATGATTTCCAATGTAAAATAGACGCTTTTCATGGTAGAAAGTCATCCAGTTTCTGATAGATATATGGTTCATACCATACGAAGCTATCGAAGGCCTGGAATTAGCAGATTTATAGGAAGAGAATCTGTCAAAAGAGATGGCTCCATTAGATGCTGAGATACCTGATGAGGAAGGGTTCTTTATTCAATAAAACTCCCAGATGTGGAAAATTCATTTCAATGATGCATCCATAATCTTGATTGGAAAAAGAAGGGATGACCCTAGAAACTATAAAGTGGGGATTATAGTCATACTTGTATCCTCAAAACAGGTATTCCTTCCTTATTCCTTTATACTATAAGTGGGGTTCACAAACAATGAAGTAGAATACCAAACCCTTATTTTAGGCATGGAACTATCACTCCATGTTCATAGTGAACCCTAGAATACAAAAGTATATTTAGAACTGGTCATAATGAAATTCATTGGTGAATAAGATATCAAGAAAGGGAAGTTGATTCCACTAATGAACCATGTTTTCTAATTGATGATTAAATTACCCATGAAGTGAACAATGACTTATATCCCCTTGTCACAAAATGTCAAAGCTGATTCATTGAAAAATGAAGCCATGACTATAGATGACACATATCAGGATGACACAGTCATCAGAATTTCCCACCGCTAGATATTTTTACCATATTTTAAAGCCAAGAGGGATGAAATTAAAGATATATGTCCCATCTCCAAGAGGTACGGTCATACAACTAGTTGGATGACCCCCATTGTTGACTATATTGAAAGGGAGAACTCCCACCAAATGGGGATGGAAGGGAACATATCTAAAGAAGATAATTCAATTTCATGTTGTACGATGGCACAAACATGAATAATATCATTTATAATAGAGGCTAGGATGGTGTCTTTATTAGGTGCATTGATTGAGAAGTGACCACTACCATCATGGAAGAAGTACAAGTTAGAACATGTGGGGAACTCCAATCAGCATCCAAGAACCCTCATCAAATCTGAAGGCTTGGGTACTATTGGCCCACCATGATTCAGGATTGTGCTAATTTTACTAAAAATTGTCATTCCTACTATTTCCAGGCCAATTTCATCCATCAGATCTCATAGTTTCTTCACACATCTATGTAATCCTGGCCAATATTCAAATGGGGAATGGATATCATGGGTTTATATGATCTGGCCACGACCATAACATTCTAGTTTACTCTCACAGAAACTGATATATTTTCCAATTTGGAAGAACCTTTACCCCTTAAAGAAGCTAGACAAAGAAACATAGTCAGTGTTGTGAAAGCCAATAATATCACTGGGTTTGGTTTCCCTCAAAAAATACTGACAGACAACGACACAAATTTATTCTTTTTTGAATTGGTCAAACTCTTCATGGAGTATGATATCAAACCAAACCATTCATCCCACTACCATGAAGTGGCCAATAGATAGATAGAGGTATTCTACAAGACCCTATCGTATATACTACAAAATATGGTAGACAAGGATAAGAAATTATTGTTGGAAATTATTTTAAAAACTATTTCAACATACAAGACCACAACCCTCACCACCACTCATGAAACCCCATATTCATTATTATAGGCGATAGAGGTGATTCATCCCATTAAAATTCAACTTTCATCACTCTGTGTCACTGTATGTGACCAACTGTCTACAAATGAGAAAACCCAAAAATAGTTTGATGACCTTGAGCAATTGGATGAGAAAAGATTTTAAACTTTTAACCATTTGGATGTCTACCAAAATAATATTGCACGGGCCTTCCAAAATACGGTTCACCTATGATCCATCCTTAAAGGAGAAGTGATGTTGGTCCTCATAACCTCAATGATACTCTTGAAGAAGCCTTTATATTTTGAGACAAACTGGGAATGACCATATGTTATACACAATGTTTACTCCAATGGAGCATATGAACTGATTTCAATGGATGGACAGATCACCATAGCTCCCACCATTTTAATGTTCCTGATGAAATATTTCATGTAGCCAAATTCATAGAAACATTTTCTTCCCACATGATGTTAAACAGTAAGGAATACGTCCTGATTGCATGACAATAAATTTCATGATGAAGTCATCCATGCTACACAATTTTAAAC
The DNA here is from genome assembly GCA_963277665.1 of Viscum album. NCBI lineage: Eukaryota > Viridiplantae > Streptophyta > Magnoliopsida > Santalales > Viscaceae > Viscum > Viscum album. The sequence goes on along the minus strand of OY728135.1, from coordinate 195,180,248 downwards.
GGTTCAACATCTTCCCTTATGTTTCATGATGTTAAACTACTCAAAATCATTTTCCATGATCCAGGACATTAAAATTCTCAACATATTCATCCAATATGTACGATATTAATCTTCTCAGCATCTTCCTCCAAACCGCCAGATGTTAAATGACATGGTGATCAATGTGTCATGATTAGTGACTTGTTGTGCATAAATCAGATCTGTACAAGGGAATGATAATGAAAATTCTCACCCTCCTTGTATATGGACAAAGCCTATGATGGGAGGACCATTTATAATACTACCTACAACTTGATTACTAATCATCAATGGGATACATAGAGACACCTTTACCCTAAGTCTTGGTCCATCCATTACATGACATAAAATGCCTCTATTATATCCTATGTCACCCCTAGACTACAAGGGAACTCCTTGTAAATTTTTATTTCTCACATAGAGTATAACTCATGCGAGATTAGGAATGGTAGTGAGGATTTCCCCCTATAGAAAAAGAATATAGGAGCACAATAACCCCATAATCCTGAAAGCATTGTATAAAATTTCCCTATCAATGTGCATAGATTAGACTGGTTTGGGGTGTCCTTATAACTATGTATAGATTGATTCCTACCCTCACAGGATATGTAGTGAAAACTGGATTCTACATACTCGACCATCCAGCATTAAAAATCAATAATTTTCCTCTCCTAGTGTACATGTAAGAATTGCGTAGGGAAAATCTTTATCATTAGTACATAAAGTTAAACTGCTTGGCCCCAACAGTGTTCCCGCTTGACGGGACATTGCTGATGTCATCAATAACCTACCATGTCTTTCTATAGAACTATGTTCTTCTTGATTCCCATATGTCGATGGGATACATAGTGACATGAGGATCTTCAATTGTTTTCCAATTACCAAAAAAAATAGACCCCTTTCATGTTCTTATGTTAGACTGGTACAAGGAACATATTTTCTCAGATATATGTACGGCTTGATTCTCATCCATTAATGGGATATGTAGTAACACCAGGATCATTAATCTCGGCTCAACCACAACATGGTAAAAAAATACCTCTATTGTACTCTCAACTGCCACTACATCACAATGGGTGACCCTAGCTATTTATTGATTCTCACATCGAGAATAGATCATCTGAGCTTATGAATTGTAGTAATGGTTTCCCCCAAATGAAAAGAGGATACAGGTAAGCTACAGGCCCATAAAAAATTCTAAAAGTGACCCTCCTTCTGTATGAGCTAAAACTATATTGGGAGGCATATTTAGAATAACATGTGGCGTGATTCCTACTCTCACAAGATACATAGTGTCACCCAGATTCTTCGTCCTGGTCTGACCGCCTCCAAAAAAATACCACCTTTCCTTTCACAAATGCCAGACAAATGAAGGGAGTTTCTTCATAAGATCCATAGATGGGTTCATTATTACACCTATAGAATACATAAGAAGCACTTGTATATTCAAATATAGGCCAGGATGAAAAAATTATGGAAATAAAATTCCCCCATCTTCTTCATGATCCCCCTGTGTGGTAGAATAATCCCTTTTCATCCCCTATTTCTCACAATGAGTTCTAATCATGTGGTATTAGGAGTCTTAGTAGAGGATTCCTCACATGCATGCCAACTCTCTAGTAGCCAAATTCCTTACCAAAAGATTAAAAATTGTATGGTACCCTATGATCTTCATGTGGATAAATTCCTACTCTATGAGATATGTCGTGATGACCAATTGTTTCTTCCTAGTCTTGAATCTACCTAAAAAAATTCCCTCTTCTTGGAAATATAGATTAGACATATGATCAAAATTTTCTTCAAGAACTACACATGCCTGGATTTCTATCCTCAAAGGATTTGTAGAGACACCTGGACCCTAAGTATTGTTCAATCCACCACATTATACAAATTTCCCCCTCTATGTGCATAGGTCAAACTATAATATGGAGTTTTCAAGAACATATGATGGGTTGATTCCTGTATTCATAGGATATGAATTGACACTCGGATCCTCCATCATGGTCCCTCCACCATTCAAAAAAACTACTCAATTCTCGTGAATGGGTCAGACCGGAACAGGGAACATGTTTTCAGAACTACACAGACATTGATTCCCAAATAATTGGGATACATAAGAAACCTCCATGAGGTTCAAGCCTGATACTTTACTCACCTCATCCTTTTTATGTCAATTCACTCTAGACCTAAACACACGATGTTAAACTACATTCCCAAATAAGTCTTAACCACATAACATTAAACATTATGGTAGCTTAAAATATACATGTAGATTTATTATCAACAAGATGAGATACGTAGTGACACATGGGTTTTTCCAGGTCCAGCTTCGAGAAAAAAGGAACCCCCAATCTCTCACATGTGAAATGAAAAAATATACAGAGTATTTCAAATCAAGACTCTTACATCCAGAATGTTTCAAAATTCCATGATTCCATTTACATAGGCATTAGATCTATGTTGAGGATCTCATACCTCAGAACTAGTTATGGTCTAGATATTTATCATGTACCAAGACATCCAATTATTATCCATCAAACCCCAATCCCTAAAAAATATTGAGTCCCCATAATCATCAAAGACTATTGAAAATGGAAGGCATCTGTAATGCAGAAACCTTTGATTTCCGATGAACACAATACCCCAAGAAGATCTATATATCTTCCAAAAAAATGGTCTGTCAACCGAAGGAAAATTCAACGTCAAGAATAGATTGTTCCTAATTCCATACGCCCACTGGCTCATAATCCTAACATTATCCCTCATAACTCAAGTGCTCCCAAAATCATGGTTTACAGCTTGTTCCCCACTATTGTTTGGGGAGTACCAGGAATATCCCGACTTGATTATCTCATAGTTATGCATGACTGATATGATATTTCATCCCTATAACATGATGATTAAAATGTGTTGTCAATGTCCTTTCCACATGACATTTAACTATACAAAAGATGACCTAATAACATGAAAATAAATAGAATGATGTATTCATCCATGCTACATGATGTTAAACTACTTATCATCTATGTCATCACTACATGAAGTTAAACTATATCGAACATCAATGTCATTTTTTTGGATCCTACCACCCCTTGGTGGTTGAGTGATACTATTTCGCCCCTTCTTTCTCACACAGATCATTGCTTGTGTGAGTGTTGGTATTTCAGAAAGGGACTCCCGCACAAAGCTAGTGTGAATCAATCTACAATGATAGACCCAACTGATATTACATTTGAAGGAATATTAGTGTTTTCTCCTAAATATTTGGAATCCTAATTTCCTAACCAAGTGAACTTAATCTACAAGGTACCCTATATATAGAAACAATTCCCCTTACTCTGCTTATGAATCAGACCGAGGCAGGGTGTCCAATATTTGGGTTCTAGGATCTCTAATCCTGGTCCCAGCCCCATAGAGGGAATTAATATTCCTCACCCCACATATGATTCGTATATATATATCGGGGAGTTCAAAAAACTATTGGTAAACCACTTCCCAAATGATTTTAATGTATTTTGGCAAACTCTTACCATGTTTCAATCTATGTGATTTGAGTGATATGGGATCTTCATAATCATCCCTGACCATCGGATATGGAAAAAAATTACTATGGACACCATTTATTGACTATGCATACATTTATCCTGATCCATGAACCCTCAAAACCCTGGTTTACACGTTCTTTAATACTATTATCTTAGACATTTCATAACATCCCGTATGAATTACCCTCCCATTACTTGGGCATTCTACATTAACGTCCTAATCATATGATGTTTAAACTAAACAATAATTGATGATTGGTATTTTACCTTAGGTCAATTTCCATCGAAGGGTATTTCCCCTCATGACCCTACACATGAAATGAATCCATATCGGAATGATTTACACACACCCTACCGCATTGGTGAATCCTTATTCAAAACATACCTGCCCCACCCATATGTGTGAATTAGATCCTCATAATAATGAGACCTAAGAGAACTACGTAATAATTGATTCCTATCATCACATGATACATAATGACATCTGAATATCATATGTCAAATCCATCCATGAAAAAGAAGTGTCAAATCCCTTCCAATGCAAGGGTCTGAAATATGTATGGAAGCTAATCATATGGACTGGATAAAAATGGCACCACCAATTACTGATATTCCCAATAATGATCAACCTAAAATGACCCATTTTTATGATCAAGAACCCTATTGATACACCATTATTTGTGTATATAATGGTCTGAATACCCATAAACATCCGCAACCATCAGAATTGGACAGAAGGTGTCTTACATATATCTTTATTTGAATATGCTGATAATACCCCAGTGGATCTACATATGTTGTGCACAAAAAATGTCCTTTCAACCAAAAGAAAATTCGTCCTCAATAGAGGATTTTCCAATCTCTGTACACCTCTATGATATATGCTACTCACCTCATTCCACAGTTTGGAAAACCCCCCATATTTCAATTTACATTCCCCCGCTCATACATGAAAAAGATAGACCATTTCTTGATGAACTATCATGGAGAAAGTCCAGGTAGTTTGACGTTAAAATACACCATGCACAAGCCCTCCTTTTAACAAGTGAAATTCATGTGGGAGAGGTTTCTAAACAAGAACCAATGTGAATTCCTTCATAATTGCACAAATTTTCCCTTAACATGCCACACACCTTTCCCCCATAGACAGAAAATCCATAATTCTATGTAAATTTCATGACCATCGGATTTGGATGGCCAGTGTCCTGCGCACATCTTTACCTGACTATGAAAAAAATGACCTAACAGCTCCGCATTTTTTCCCCACAGAAATGGGCTATAAACCAAGGAAAATATCATCTTTTGGAGAGGATTGTTCCAACATTCGTATGCCACATGGCTTCCATAACCCTTATCATGTCCCATACTAAAAAATCAAAAGTTAGTGCCTATAAAAATACCTCATCCATGTCTAAAAGTTATCGGGGGTATTCTATGTTAATGAGTCCTAAATTAGGTCCATTACCTTTTATTTGAAGGTAAATTTTGTTCAACCTAAAATTTCATTAATGATAATTTAATTTTAAAGACTCAAAATTAACATTAAAAATGACCCAACACTCACCAGGGTGAAAACCCACATAGGGAACCCTAGAAAAAAGTCAAGTTCTAGTTATCAAAACCTATGCAATATAAGGTTAAGGAAAAACATTGAGCAATCAAAAAATCAACATGAGACACAAATCTTGGTAGGTTAAAAACCAACAAAGGGGAGCCTATGAAAAATTCAAGTTATACCCCCTAATCCCACACAATAATAGGATTAGGTAAAAATTAGCATAATAATAAAAAAGGAATAAACATTGTAGGGGTTTCCATGTTACCCTAGAAAGAGTAAATCTATGCTCACTAAACCCCATACTCATGAAAAAATTAGGGCATGCTTTGATTATTTTCTTCATCATGGATTAAGATTAAAATCAATATTCAGTTGAAATTATGGTTCCAATAGAATTTGATCATAATTGATTGAAATTGTAAGAAAAGGAAAAAGAGGAATACTAGAAATTAAAATTATTCTATTTAATCATGAAGTGGGAGAGGGGGGAATTTCATCAATCCAGGGTCTCTCTCTGATGTAGAAAAACAAAGTGGTTCAGGGTATCCCATGGATTATTATGGGGCATGACTCGCCCTTTCCTGCAGGTTAATAACTACCTGATGATGGACATCAAGGGCCAGTACCAGAGAAACCCTCTATTCATTTTCAACATCAACCATTGTTTGTACTTGATTCATAAATTTCTACAGGTCTCAACCTTGAATTTGGGAATCCTCATTATTAGTACTTAATGATGCTAATTGTGCTTTTAGTCCAGGTATGTGAGCCATTAACTCATGCAATTCCTCCTTCTGGGAAATCACCTGGTCATGAGCACTAGTCTCCTCATCTTCTAGATGATGCAACTTGTCAGCGATATCCCATAATGTCTAATATTGGCAGTGATAATCATTGAATTGAGCAAGGTCACCATCATAAGTAGTGCGATCCTCTCATGATATTACAATTTTATGCACAAGGAGATAAAGGAGTTGGTAATCAAAGCCACCCAAACCTCCATTGAAAGATATTCATTGAACATTATCCTCCCCACCCCATTGGAAAAATATTTCAGGGGAGTTCCATAGAATGTGTACTAATTTGATACCATGCCCACATCCTCATAGCTCGATTCCTCCTAATAGAATCAAAATCTTGGTCCCCTTACAACACGATAGGTATGTAATGAAGAAGAATCATTACAGTAGACAGAAGCACCCAGAGTTGAGTCACCCCAATGAGAGTACATTCCCACCAAATAGATGGATAAACATTTGTGACTAAATGAGGTGTACTGGAAGAAAATTCAGGAACACCAGGTGATTTACCACTCAGGCCCGCATTGGAAGGACCATAAAACACATTAGGAAAATATGCGGGATCTGAGGCAATTTCCACAGAGATGGGTGTTTGGGTGTAGCCCCTTCTAAATTCATGTGATAGTGTAGAAACATTTCTCACCATAGGGAATGGAAAAAAATAGAACAAATGGAATGGTTGGGACATAATCGAAAATATCCAACGGTCCTTGAACCCATCGAGCTACCCTTCCCAACACCTTGTCTAGGTAGAAAGCTACCCACAATTGGGAACATTATAATGAGAGGTATGATGAGACTACTATGAGGGGAATGAGATCTTTTACATTATCATCCAACCGCATTATGTCCTGAAACAATTGATGAAGAATCTTGGGATGAGACTCCCTCTTAACCAGAATAGTAGAAAGAGGTGTGACCTCTTAAATTCAACAAAATTTCCTGAAAAACGATAAGGAATGTAGGGTTCACATATGGATACCCTATATATACAATAAAAAAATATTCTATAGTTCAATGATAAATGAAATCTTTTTTAAATATCCCCTTCCATTATCCATCACAGATCCATGTTGTTCCACATAAGGTGGCAATGAAAACTGAGAAACAACACTCAATTGTTTTATTATGTCATCAGTACTCAATGATCAGGGATGAATGATGGCTATTTTAAGAAGATTTGGGAGAACTTTATAAATGGGGACTCTCACTGTATGTTGATACTCAATGTAGTGGGAATGATATTATATCCAGACATACAAAAAAAGGAATGGACCACTAAGATGATACAAGGGATTCTTTTCCTATATCATCCCTAAAGGTTCATTGATTCTGGAAGGGGTAGGAATGACCATGTTAATGGGTTTTCCCTCTTCTAATGTGTCATCCATCATTAGAGTGAAATCCTTGACACAGGTATAAACATCCTGAAATGGTAAGATCCATCAACTCAAAAACATGGAAAAGAAGCTTACTAATTTACACCGAGGAGGTACATCCAACCAAATTACATGCCCCTAGTTGGTGTAATGACCTTCCTTGATGATGGAATAGAATGAGCTTAGGATTTCCCATGATTATTGAGTCAGGTGAGTCTGACTATGGAAAAACCTTGGCTTATAACCATTCACCTACAAGCACAACCCGATCAAATCCTCAAATTTAATAAGAGAAAGAGCATGGAGGGGATGATTGATTAATACCCCTACCATGACCAATAAATTCTTTTCATGTGGGGACACATGTTCAACATTACCCTGTGAATTAGACACCGAAAGAAATTATAATAACTGTTTCCTAGAATGGGAAACCCTCTATGTTGATGGATTTTTTAATAAGCTAATCCCCACCACCACATGAAATATGTATAAGGTATTAGTGGTCGAACACCAATGGCTAAACAGTTCATGAAACATCTCACTTGGTGAATGGATTGAAAATAAGAGAAACCATTCTTCCGAATACAAGTTTACTGCTTCCAAAAAGCCTGAAGACTCTAAAAAACCGAATTCATCTAGAATGAATTTTCTCACTCATTTGAAAATCATCCTCAGGATCAAAAGACCAATTTGGTGCTCCAGCCACCATTATGATTCTATCAAGAAAGATTGAAAATGGATGGAAACTCCTAGATAACCGAACTCAAAGAGGTGTTAAGATGATGATAATGATGATTACTATGATTCCACATAGATCCTATCAATGTGAACATGTTCTATTGTGTAAATGTAGATACAAGTTCTTCTATTTTAGAATTATTGGTCTGATCATGCCCTTGGTATGCCTCAAGAAGAATTAGTGGAGTACTGTGATTGGCCAATGGTAGGGGAACATCATTTAGGTTGACCAAATTGTAAAGTGGTTACTGTAAGGATATCGAATATTTCATGTGCTCTAGTGAATGAAGGCTTCTAATAATACCATCTTGAGGAACGATGTAAGATTTAAGGTTGTCTTCAGAATTCTCAACCATAGTTCCCTCTTCTTGGTCGCTCCTATTGAGATAAGAGGAAGATATACCATCCTACATTAAAAAGACCGTGAAAAAGGGTTAGTCCAAAAAAATTATTGGGAAAAGAACATAAAGTTGACAAAGGACTAAAATAAGTCCACCAAACCAAGGTACTTTGTACTGAAACCCAAGAGTGGTTCATGGAATTCATTCCATATGAACCATCAATATACAAAATTCCCTACAAGATAATGGCATGTGAGGCTTTGGCCAGTGAATCAATCACTTCACAAAATGGTAAAGCCACATACTGAGCCTTTCTATGTGGAAATTAAATGTTCACAGCTCGAGGATTTAATATTTGATTTGTAAATTTAATGTTCGGTTTGTCGGTATGAAGTTAATTCTGTAAGACAAGTGAGCCACATATCATATTACTACGAGGAAATTCAAACATAGGTTTTTGAGTTCCATAGTTTGGTTCATGGATTCAAATTATGGATCATGTACAAGGAAACCATGAAGAGTTTTGTGTTCTCAGAACACATGGCATAGTTCTTGGATAATTAATTTCATAAAGGAGATGGTACATTGAAGCTAGGAATGCTGAGAGCACTTTTCAGAGCACTTTTTATCAAGAAACCAGGAAAAAGGAAAATGACTTAGGCCCCCTATATATAGGTGTGTTCCCCCCAACAGGTCCACCTTTCAACCCCAAACACATTCATCTTTAGACTACTTTCTAAATTGGAATAGCCGCCTCTTCATTCCAACCAGACCCCATTTTGATGGGGGCATTTGTAGGGTCCCAAAAAATCATCCAAGGGAAATTAAATACTCTTGAACATTTGATAAACGAAAGAGATGTATGTTGGGATGAAAATTTGAGGATAATATTTGAGAAATAAAATTCATAAACGGACCTGAACATGTTTGTATATTGGTAAACATGGAAGTTCTGAAGAAGGTGCTGACCGTGAACTAATAAATACACAAACAACCTATGAAACATTGGCCCATGAGGCTTTGTAAATCAAACCAATAAATTAAATGATGAGATGAAAATAGAAAATAAATGTTCTTTGAACCTTGTAATTGGTGAAAATGTGATAGGGAAGTAATTAACTGCATACAATCCCCATGGAATGAGCAGTTTTCTGATGAGGTAGAGCGGGAAGCATCTCACGAACCACATCATTCGCACGATTAATACCATGATTTCCACAACCACAAACTACAACACCACAAACCTAAGTTGGATGATTCATCTACATTTCTGATGGTCCTTCCATGGGCTTCCACAAAAGGTGTCGTGTTTCCAAAGAAACATCTTCCACAAAATATATATATGGGACTACAATGGGAACTGAGAAGAGGATGATTTTTGGAGAGCATGGATTTTATGATTGGAAGACTAAGAACGAAAAAAGATCGATGAAGTATGGAACTGAAAATGGTTTCCAGCAGGTAGAAACATGTCTTTATCCATAAAAATATATAAGGATAATAATATGCATAAACCTGTTAACTTAGTGGGAAAATCACAAACCAGACTCTATTTGTGGATGAACTTCCTCTGAATAGTATGAAGAAAGCCACTTCTTCAATTCTGCATACCACATAACACATCTCTATGTGGATGAAACATTTCCCCACCTAGTAATCCCCTGCACTAATGGACTCCATCGTCGCTTACCACCACTGTATGGGGATGCAACCTGAGGCCACACACTGCTACTGTATGCGAACAAAATCTAGGGTTGTGTACCCCTGGGTAAATGGACCACATCTTGGTCCATGTACCACCTCATTATGTGGACCACAACCAGGACCTCCTAACACCTCCGTACGTGAATTCCATTCAAGTCTGTTTACCAACTCAGTACAAGAACAGCCTCTCCACCCGTATGACTATGCGCCATACAGAGGGTACCCCACCCAGCATGAACAAGTGTCACATGGAATGTGGTACCCCTGGCCTTTATATCACTTAGTCTTGATCATTCCCTTCTAGTTCTATCTGATCCTTTAAATCCCCTCTTCAAACCATTCCATCAGCATTAGACCAAAGTCTCTTTTAAAGCCACCAAACCCTATATGATAAAACCATCAAGCACATCAGTGCATCCTTTTCTGTTTACATACGTATGGTAAGAAAAGTCATGTGGCTAATCCTAAAATGGTGTTTACCCCCAAAAATGTCTTTATGTTTACATTCCCGTAGTAACCCCAGGCCCAACCATGGAATAATCATGCGAACTTCCCTGTTCTAGGGATCAAGGGAAATCAATATCTTTTCCATCATTGAGGAGTATTGACATGCCAAAAGTATCATGATTAATTTTCTGTTTGATTTGAAGCAATGCTTCGCCCCTTTCCGAGGAATCATTTTAGTGTACTCTCCATGAGGTAAACCCCTATCCTTTTCATGGGAGGTGGTGCACTTGATCTTCTTATGCTCAACCCATGATATGTCTGAATAGACTTCCAAAGGTGACTATCATTGATATTAACATGAGAGAGGAAATTGGTACATTCAAATACACTCTTTCTATCTCTCCCTTGGGGATCCACTACTATCTATCCGCAGATAAAGTGGGATGTGAAATATCCATATCTATTGTGTCATCTTGTTACCCACACCGGGCCTAACACACATGGGCTTAGAGGAAGGATGTGGTCGTGAAACACAAAAAATCCCAAAACATGGGCCTCTTATTAGGTGTAAGCCCCAATAAAACCTTCAAATAATCATGAGTTGAGATCCTACTAATGTTTTGACTAATATGGGAAGATTTTATGTGTAATCCCTACCCAATGAATTATGGGAAATATGATTCCTACTCAAAACATAATATGTTGGATGCATGTATGAAGGTTTTATCCAATGGTGGATCCTTTTAAAAGGATAGTCCCTAATCATACCCTCACAAATTCGGCCTCTTTTATAGTTTATGCCCCAGAATTAATAGAAATCTGAGGGCTTTGATTCCCAGCTTACTGGTATATATAGGAAGGCTCCCTGAGGTCAAAACCTAACACCCAAATCACCCTAGTGTTTACCAGTTCATATCCCCATTAGGGATATATCCACCCATGAGACTATGCCTATCTTGAGCATCCTAGGCCACTACAGTGTAATTCCCACATGAAATATTTAATAGGGATCCTCTTCCTATACGTCCTCGTCTCACGATGAAAAAAATACATGAATGGGTCCCCATCACATGACCTTAAATGGAGATGTGGACTTTTATGTGGCACAAAACTATGTGGGTTCAGATTCCTCCTCTAATGATATGTAGGATGCCCATATTATAGGATAGATCCGGATATCAAAGCAAATTTGTCATCCCTATATAAGGATAAACTCTTGAGCACCTCCTCATAGGGATTAATCTGTCATCATCTCAGTAATTCTTGACCCATTTGTATATATGGTTAACCATGCAACCCAAGGATAATCCACTAACACATTCTTGGAAAATAGCCAAGGATTCACTAACATATGAAAATTTCATAAATCTATAAGAGAGTCCCGAAGGAGACAATAATTATCCCCAAAAGGGTGAGATGATCCCGACCTCCCAAATTTTCGACCAATGGAGTTGTTATGAGTCACAAGCGAAATCCTCATCCAACCAGTGCCAGACATTAGAAAGAACGTTCATAAATCATGGATATAAGGGTTATTTGAATTTTTTATTCCACAAATAAACTCGTTAGAGACCATATGAGGACATCATACAGGACATGAATCTATTTTTATTAGCATACAATGGGTCACTATGTGCCAGGGCATTTCATCAGCCTCTAGTACAATGAAAATCAGACCGAAACACATTCTATGGTCAGCGACCCTCCACTCTTTAGAAATATATAAATTGGATAATAATATAGATTTGAGGTGTTCTATATCACAATAACTCCTACCCCTACACAACAATGAACTAATTTGGTTAAAAAATTAAAAATTAAAAATTAAATTATTTTTGATGAAAAAAATTAAAAATAAGTAAACACCCATATATTTAATAAAACATTAAAGAGCTTACTAATGAAATATGACATATAAAACATATAAAAAAGAAAAAAATCCAAAAATAATAAAAATAAATAGATAGACTGAAATAATAAAATAAATTATTAATTAAATGATCATTTTTCATGTTATACAAAATATAAATTTTTATGTGCGTAATTTAACATATGGATCCTTGAATTATATAAAATATATAACCACACTTTAAGAAAAAATTTGAAAATCCAAATTCAGCCCCAATTACCATAAGTAGAAAATACATTGAAACATAATATAAAAAATAAATTTTAATTAGGTAGATCCTCGATGGTATAAATATCAAAAATATATTATTCATTCAAGTACTATGTTTCCCAATTCAATATACCCAACAAATATTTCAACCCGAAGAAGTATATATGTCAGAAATGTTGATGAAATATTCAGTTTCACATTAAATAGAAGAAAATAATTCTAAAAAGTAATATTCTAAAATTCTAAAAGATGCATTGAAATCCATAGTAGGCTCTAACAACTCTAATTAATTATGATAAATAGAGTGAAAAAATCAATTAATGTTCCACTGATATGGGGATAAATCAATGGAACTTTTTTTACAATTTAATTTTGAAATTTACATCTAAAAATATTTATATTCTAAATTCACACACATTATAAACTCCCTTATGTAACATTAGATAACATACATAAATTGTAAATCATTTTACTAATTTAGACTTTACACCTATTATATAATCACACAATATAATGACCAAATGTTTTAGTTTCGTTTTTGATTGGGTATATAATGAAATTATTTTTCAATATATTTAATATTTCACATAATTTATATTCAAATGCAACACCCTTTTAGACATATCATACTTAATATATTTATTTGTAACCAAGGAAAATAAAAACATAAGAAGGGGTGAGATCATATTCTCGGTAATTGAATACAGGGGAGATAAAAATTAAAGATAAAAAGTGGTCATAATATTAGAATATTGGTATACTAATATAATCAAGATAAATGATCGTAATATTTGAAAATCGTTCCCAACAAGGCATGCATTATAAATCTTGAGTCATTGAATAATGATTTCCCATAACATATTATATAATCCACACGAGTACCAAAACATGAATAATAAATGAATAATATTGGGTCATGGGAACAAAAAATGGGCATATAATATTTTGGAACATACATAAGAATATTAAATAATTTCCTTTTTCATGGATCTTGACCAAGAACATCATCACATAGTAGATAGTTTCCCATAGAGGATTTGGTTAACAATTCATTCACTTTTAATCATTACTGGACAGACTATAGTAGTAGATTAGGTTCAATCATCATTCATTTTCCTCTTATATAATGATTTATAAAACCATACCAATTTCATTAGAGGGATATATTAGTCCAACACAACACATAATGATAATGAATACACTTGTATTCCACTAAAAGATAAGAGCATTCACAATTCCATCATATCATAATTACCCTATAGAAATGAATGTTGTTCATTATAATTTCCTTGAAATGTCATCACAAACAATCTAGATAATGAAAATGGATTGTATAAAATGATTATATTCTTAGGTAAGTATAACAATTATTACATTATATTGATATAGATGAAAAATATATTTATAAAACTATTTAAAATAGGCTTTGAAAAAATGTCTCTTTCTTTTAGTAACATTTTATAAAATCAAAGTTCAATGGGATTATTATTTTATTTGAGAACCACCTACATAAAGAGTTAAATTTTAATAATTAATAATGGTCATGATGTTTTCAATATTTCGTCTATATATTAATGTTGACTAATACTCTTTTCACACTTTTGTATGGAATGTAAAATTTTACCCATGTAGATAATGTTATGAATATTCCTATAAAATAATAGTTAATAAATTAAAATATAAATTAATATGATTTTGGGAAATAATTTTATTATATAGAATAAATTCTATGAAAAAATATAAATAATATATTTATTGATGAAAATTTTTGTACAAATTTTAAAATATTATTATTAAATAAAACCCATTATAGCTTTTGTGAAATTATCATAAAAGAGGGAACCTTAGATAGATTTATAAATCATCATCACTTGCATCAAACATTATATAAAATAAATTCATTCTCATTATATAAACATAAAAAAATAAATAATTTTTTTAATATATAACATTTCTCAATGAAGGGAAATTGAGATGGGAAAACCCATACCTCATACGTTTAATTAGTCAGACATGAACTGAATTCATGTATAATAAATTATGATTTTTTTTATAAATAAATAACTAAAATATATTTTAATTTTTATTTATTTATAACATTCACATATCATTTATAAATTACATTATTGTAAAAATTTGTTGCTAAATTTTATATTTTTGTGTTAACTATTCAGTTTCCTGATGATGTTCTGATTAGGATGTTTCCATCGTTGCACCTCATTCATTGTTTATTCTTTACCATAATGATAATTAAGGGTTAATATATCTATTTTTTATATTTATAAAGACCCATATTTATTCCTTTGAACACATGTTGATGATTATCAGGGACTACAAAAAATTATTATTTATTGTATTTCAAATTAAAAAAAATTATTGATTTTACTAGTGAATAAAACTATGTATATAACCAATATAGAATCATTAAAATATATGAAATTCATTAATTTTAAATAATATTACCATTATTTTACATTCCTTAATCAGTCATTACATAAACATTATAACGTCATTCATGTTTGTGGTAAAGTTAATCCAAATAGGAGGATGATATAATGATTGAATAAGTAAAATCATGTTATTTCATTATTACAATATCACATTTACAAAAGATTAATGATTTTATTAATATTTTTTCATATGTTCAATCAAATTTATAATGAGTTAGGTGAATAATATTTAGAATAAAAATCATGAAGAAGATATTATGTAAGTTGAGAGTTTGAATCTTCCCATAAATGACCTCTTGGAAATGAGATGTTTGTCCCTTCTTCTTTGAACCAAAGGTTCCCAAAAGTAACAAAAACTTATTATAGAGATACGTTTTCAATGTATTAATGAAAAAAATTAATGATATTTATCAGTTTATGGTATTTATAAGAGGTTTCCATTTATATATTATAGGGGTGACACTTTTTAAAATACATATAACTTTATAATAAAATAAACAACATTTTCAAAAGAATGCCAGAAAAAATAAAAAATTAATAAATATAAGAGTAGGTAGCAGAGAATCTACTAATTCAGTAAATTTTATATTATTTTTGTGATATTTATAGCCTTTTCAACAAATATAACCCCTAGTTAGTATTTTAATCATCTACTATAGTGAAAACTATTTACTATGGAAACTAATTTTGCTATGACTAAAAATGAAATTTTATACATTAACTAATATAAATTTGATAACCTAAAATATAAAACCATTTATCAATATTCAATTCCTAGATATGGAAAAAATTAGTTTTAATATAATCATTCTTAATGCAATAATTTTTTTAATAAAATATCCCTATTAATTATAAAAATGAATATACACCAAAATCATGTATATTATGGATTTTCATTATTTTTTTGGATTATGGATTAAAAAAAAGCTTTATGTAACTTTTAATGAAATTTAAAAAACAATGGACCATGGTTAATACTTAATTAAGATAAAATAAAGAATTATATTTTTTATTATAATAAAAAATAACTTATGTTTCAAAAAGAAAATCATAGACTTCTATATTTAACATATTAATTTTAAATGAATAATTTTTCTTCATAAATGTTGTTTTGGTAAAAAAATGGTTTCATTTTTATTTAATTGAGTATTATATCATGTTGATGTCATAAATGTGGTGGTAGTTGAAAGAACACTATTTTCACTATTTGCCAAAAACCATTTTTTAGAAATATTCCATAATTTCCTAAATATATTATTTTTACAAGATTAATCCCAAAATGAATCTCATATTTCAAAAATAGCAGTCCCAAATTTAGTGATTTATCTTTTAAAATAATGTATATGTAATATACACTGAAAAATAGTATTTTTATATAAAATATTTTTGTTTGGTTATACATAATTAAACTAATACTTTGTATAATTACTTAATTATTTCATTGATATAAATAATTTATTTTACACATTGTTTATTTAATTTTATCAATATAGTTTATAGATATATTTTCTTAAAATTATTTTATATAATAAATATTGAAACATCAAGAAAAATATTTTCCTTAAAATTTATTGTATTTCCTAAATTATTTAGAATATTTTATTTTTATAATTATATTATTTTAAATATCGTATACTATGACATGTTTTTTATTATATACATATGTATTCACTTTACTATGATTTTATGTGATGTTAGAATCGACCTGTGATGAAAAACCTCAAGTGGGGGACTATTAGGGTTTGTTGTGAGAAATGTTTTTTATGACAATTGTCAGAGCTCCAAAACATATTTCACCAAAAGTTATCTTGGGATATCATTGATGAAAAATAGTACACTAAAACCGTGGTATTCTGGGTTTGGGTTGCAAAATCCCTTTCACCGGGACCTTAAAAGGTGGACAGTTCTATTCACTGATAGTAACTGCATCGGTTGACTGGAAGTTTGAAAGAGCTTCTAAATATCATGTCATTGGTTAAATATAGCTAAAAGGTAGATTCACTAGATTATCAATGGTATTAACTTCACTAAATAATTAGTATAATCATCCTTTTATTATATAACCTGATGTTAATTTCACTATATCTATATTATATAATTTAGATACACATTAATTTTAGTAGAAAAAACAAGAAGAATGAGTTTAGTGGATCGATATTAGGGGATCAAGAGTGTGTAAATATTGATGAATAAAATATGATGATTCATGAAATAATTATATGGGAATTAATCTATAGGATATAGTGAGGTGGACTATAGGGGAATATACTTGTAGTTGAACTGAAGTTCGGGGTAGGTGAATGAAATTTGAAAGTTTATAGGAACCAAGAACCCTGATGATGAGGTCTGTAAATATATCCTATAAAATGCTAAATAAGCCATTATATTGAAGTGAAGATGAAATGAATTGTTGGCTAGGATTTGTTGGTCAAAATAAACCTTAAACTATTGATCAACCATTTTTCATGCCAATGTGTGGATACCCTCAATTTTAGGGGTCTTTTTGTGATTGAATGATAAGTTGAGGACCACTATAAAAGGAGTTTAAACCACATGTTCTATTATGAATGATCAAATAAATAAATTTGATAACCTAAAATAAGAAAATTCAAGATAAATAAGGGAAAACATAGGTGGTTTATGTAGTAGGAGTACACCTTGAGAACTAGTGAAGGATGGATGACTAAAATATCAATGTTTCTTATAAGACAATTAGAAGGAGCATTGGTGGAGATTCGACATTGAAATATAGTGTTGGTGAGATATCATATAAGGAATAGATAAGGGTTATCAAAATTTAAATTTTCCATGTAACTCAAGTATATATATTGATAATAAAATAGAAAATTTTATGTCTTCATTAACCCATGCATATTAGAAAACTGTTTTTTCATGTCATCCCCTTCATAATATTTTATATACATTGTGCATGTATGTTTAGTATTCCCATCTGCTGATTTATCATTGGTAATCTAATTAGAAGGAGGATCATGAGGTGACTATGACTAGAAGCTATATGATGACTTTATATGGTGTTTTTGGAGTTTTGAAATCCTAGTTTCAATCTTCATTGTTATGGGGAATGATTCGATCAGAATATAATGTGATTCCAATGGTCAATGTTCAATTGTGCTAGATAACTAGATGTATGTACTTCTAGGGAATAGAAATATTATCTTTATTCTCCCTTGACAAGTAGTATGAAAGTGAGGTCTATTATGATTCTTGAATCCCCATAAATTTCTATCATTTCATGGATTCAATATTTAGTGATAGAGAACGAATTTTGAGATCTCTCATGAAGATGTTTTTTATACTCATAATGAGATTGGTTAGAAGAATTATATGTTCTAATAATTAAATTGAGTAATAGGAATCCCAAAAACTATATATGGAATATGTATGTAGAAATAGCTAAAATGTAATATATTGAATGGAAAATTTTCAATAACATTCATGCTTCATGTTTCATTCATTTCTTATCATTATATAGAATTGCATAAGATCAAAAAAATTGAAGGATAGTTTGATGATATGATGGTGGAGTTTGTAGATCTTCAATAATTTTGTGGTTCTATAATTTTAAGATTTTTATGTTCTATTGGAAGGGAAATTTATCTATAATTGGTGATGAATATAGTAAGTATATGGGGAAAACAAATGGATTTTTAGAAGAATATCAGGTGATTTATTTCATAAATGCTAAAATTATAGAGGTTCCTACAACATCATGCTATATAGTATTAGAGGATTATTTTTTAAAAACTTGAGAAATTATATAAGTGTGTGGGAGTTGCAAACATGGGGCTTCATAGTTATAGAACATGTGGATATTTATTATCTCTGGAAGTAATATTTTTGGTATTCCGTGGATCATATGAACAAAAGAAGGGATCTAAGGCATCTTTGTAACCAATGTGCATAAGTGAAAGAGGAGTAATGATTTGAATTTATATGTTCTATTAATTATAAATGGAACACATTGGCTAATGGTAAAATATTCAATATCCATGATGGAATCTCATGTTTTGATGGTTTTTATCACATAGGACACACTAATTTGAATTACCTTCTACGTAAAAGAAGAACAATATTTCAAGTGGACCAAAAGTTTGTTAAAATGATGAGAGTTATGTGAAATAGTTTATGTTTTTGATGGTGAAATTATAAATGGTACATAAAATGTTTTGGGATCATGATAGTTGTTCTCTCATCTATAATTCTTTGAATGTCCAATTCTATGGTTTCACTACAGCCAAATAATTGTCTACAAAATTTCATAGTGTGTATTTCCATATTGTCATTTTAACATTGTGTCAATGATCTTTTGATGATCATTAGAGCATCATAAGGAAAATGCGTAAGATGAAGTATCCATTAAAGGGTTGGGACCATATGGTAAAGTTAGAAAAAAGGATAACAATTTATTGAGAGAGTTATTTATGCTGATGATATGAAAATATCTAGTGGATGAAATTATAGATGGGGAAGGTCAATTCAAATGGTGTCACTAGAGTTTAGTGTTCTAATTATACTTAGGAAATCAAAAGATCGTTGCCAATGAGGGGTAATGTTGAATGTTTGGAATGGTGAATTCCATTATCCTCCTGAATGATATAGGTTATTTAGGAAATTTTCAAAAAAGATGAATGATAGAAACTTAGTTCCTATTTTCATAGGAGTATATCTATGGAGGCATTTGGATGAGTTTCATGATATTTTATTATATAGAAAGATCATGGAATTATATAATAATATATGGTTATTTTTAAGTTAAAGTCAATAATAATCCCAATAAATCAGTAAATGGAGAACAATGTGGATGATATGGAAGGATAGTGAATAGTAGATCAGTGATGGCACATTCATGATAGAATAAGAATTATCATTGGGTGTGATATTGTGGAACTCGTCATATGAAAACAATTATAAAGTGGGATATTATTAGGGTTTGGTTTAATAATTTATTATTTGGTCAAGTGTTATTAATCAGGATGTTTAGTCTTTAAAAGTTAACTTGGTAGAGCCTAGATGAAGAATAATACAGCAAAAATATGGAATTTTGTGTTTTTTTTGCAGTTGAAGCTAGTTCATTAATTTGTTTTGAATTTGGATGGTTTAGTTCACCTAAATTATCATCATCAATTTATAATAAGTTTAATAGATCCTTGGAATTACATATCATTAGATAAATGTATTTAGATGGTGTATTTACTATAGGTTCAATGGTAGAATCTATATTAGAGAACCAGTAGAATCAAATTGGGGTAATATCATTAAATGGTGATTCCATGGGATGTACATTGATGGTGTGTATTCATCTAATGTTTAGTAGGATAATATAGACATATGACATCAGTGAATAGAGCACAAGGGGTTATGAGTAATGAAATACCAAGTAATAACATCTATCGTTGTAGTTACTATGTTCAATAATTACAGGATGCAGTGAGGTGGAATGAAACATCAATAATAGTTAGTCTAATTGATGTTTAGATCAGGTGAAGAAATTTTAGAAGTAAATGTAACCTAGGAAGTATTCTAGTAGGGTAGTGAAGTGACACTTATAAAATAGAAATAGGATATTTTTTAAATTCATTATAGTTTGGTGGAGACGAAAAATCACTATTCTTAATGTTTTTTTGATAGAAATAATATCAAACTAGAGATGATATGGTCCTCATGCAAATAATAGGTTGCTCTAAATTTTATGGGAGCATTTGAGACTAGATGTCTTCAAATAGACCACTATAAAGAGTGGGTCGTACCACATGTTTAATTATGGATGCATGAAAAATTAAATTTGATACATAATGTAAAAAACCTTTGTTTATAATGGTTATAAGTAGGTGGCATTGATTGGAGGAGAATACCCTGAGTGAATCCGAATTCTAGAGGGATAAAATGATTAATGTTTTTTTCAATAATCCAAAAGAATTATAAGGGGATGAAATGATAGTAAGATATATTTATTGATACATATTTTCAATAAATGATTACAGTTCTCATATGATTACAATCCCATAATACTCAATTTTTTTCAATGGAATAAAAAATTAAAAGTGATTCTAATCCTTTATAGGTTGGATGAATATCCAAATCAAATAATACATGAGAATAATGTGTATTTTATTTTGTTCATTTTTTATTTGTTTTTTCACTTTTTCTTTTTCAATTGTATGTAGATTGTAAAGAGAATCAGGTTTTGATAGGATTTCTCATTGCAGTTGTTGTGGTTCTTGGACATAAAATTTCCAATATTTGAGGCTGTGGGGGATTATTTTTTTGGAATCTACTATACTAATGGTTGTTTATATTCTTCTATACTAGAGAACTAGATGAACATACATTTGATGATCATAAATTGTGACCCTTAGGTTCCCTGACGATTGGATTCAATTTTGGTTCTTATTTTGATGCATGAATCCCCATTAGTGTACAAAAAAAGAATTTATAAATTACAGGTTTATTATAAAGGGAAACATATACTAAAATCAATGGGTTTTACATTATCAACCCTTTAATTAATTAATATTACCCTTTAAATTCCATTACTTTTATGATAATAAATTAGGACACCTATTCATTAATACATTATCACATTCCCATTTTTCTTCATAGAAGTTATGATTCCTCCATAGAACCATAATGAGGTGAGTGGTCTCATTTAATTGTTCATTTTCTCCAAAAATCATGATTTATACTAGAACTTTATCATAATAATAGTCATGATACAACTGTATAATCTATAATTTTAATACATATTAAGGCTCACTTATGTGCTTCCTTAAAATGATACATGGAAATCATATTTTTCATGGGAGAGTTTCTAAGGAAGTATTAGATGATAAGCCACTACCCATGCATGATTGAGGATTTAAAAAAGTCTAATGTCCACAAGGATTCAATTTACATTATTTCAAAATCATATGACCTTATTCCATGGATATATTTGAAAAAATTCATTTTATTTCAATTCAAACTCAAAAATTAATCGATGATTATAAACACAATTTTCTATTGAGTGTATTTAGTTATAATTTGTCACAAATTAGTCTTAATATTCTTTGATATTTCTCATGTATGATATATTCCCAAAATATTACACTCTCTGACTTCTTTTTAACATGTTGTAGTTTCACACCTCTTCTTATAGAAAGCCGAATATAGTGTCATATAAATTATAGAATGTAAAATATTTCTCTATTTAATATCATGACCTTTATGAAGATTCATCATACGAATTTTCAGTTATTTTTTTACCATATTTTGTATCATACTTAGTTTGATAAATTTCTGGATTGTGTTCAAGAAGGATCTTGTGTGGTGCCCAGTTGGTGTACAGTTTTCCCAAGCCATGCACCTACCCATAGTAGACTATGAACACTATAATAGTGGGGGTTTACATGGTAAAGGAGTGGTTTATATAATTATGAACCCATATAGGATTACCTATGAACTGATGAAGTGGGGATGTAGGGTAAGGGGACAATGTTTTTAAAACCATTCTCTTTATAGGAAAGTGTGAACAATGGATTTTAATCCCCCAAAAATTTATAAAAAATTCCCCAACAGACTATATTAACCTCTATTCATCCCACTCATACCAAAACACATTTATATGGTTTTATATTTTCCAATAAGGATTCAAAGTCTCCTCTAACTCCTTTCATTAAGAATTGAAGATATGATTTATGGATAGTCTTCCCCACAGTATGTGATTTTTTCACTGTTCAGTTGTCTCTCTCCTAACTCTACTTCTTAATGAAGTGTAATGATTTTTATTCCATTGGTGGTGGTTTAGATTTATGTTTTTAATCGATCATAATCCATTATATATTATTCTTAGGTATTGTTCAAATATGTTTTTCACTATTGTGATATTTATCTCTTTCCATCGATTTAAGAGATTTTGGTTTGGTCAATGTCCATCAATGACCTGGATGTTTGTGTTATAATTGATAATTCTCATAGTCTTATAATGAAATCCATGTTTGTAGTTGTGAAATTTCAATTTTCACATTATGAAATTTCATTCTATATTAAATTAATTAATTAATTAATTATACCATGAGATAATGAATTTTTTCTAGTTTTTGATTCATGAATTAATTGAATAATGGGATTATGGAATTGGTAAATTGAAATGATTGAGAAATTATTTGATTAATAGGATACAGAATTGAGTGGTAAGGGTAATTAAAGGGTGTGTTATACTAACCATTAAGGGTTGATGGGTTATGAATAAATGTTGATAGACAGATTAATGGTGAAATGTATATATTGTTCCTAGTAATTAAAATGTACAACCATGATTGATTTGTTAAATCAAAATAAAGAACTATTTTGAGATCAAATGACAAGATTGATATTTATGGTTAACATAGATGAATATTATATATTTGAAACATGTAAATGATTGAAAAATGAGGTGTAGTTCATGTATTGTTGCTTTGAAATCCCATGGGGTGCTAGAATAATGCTCCAAGCCTCCGATGTAGGCATGTGATTATTAATTCATGGTATAGGGACAGACTCTCTAAACACCTATGAGGCATGGGATATGGACTAATGGTCTAAATACCCATGGGTTTCCTTACATGATCCTCTTGGCCCCATGATAATGGAATTGGATTCGGGTTATAGGTGGCCATGATATGAAATTAGAATTATATGCATAATGAAATCCATGAAAAATTTGATTTTGAATCTCCGTGATATATGGTTTAGTCTTTGGCATTGGCTGAAGCCGGTATTCATGGTTTTAGAGTATTCTTAAGATGGGGGGGTTTATGAAGTAAATTATATAATAAATTTAAATATAAAAACTATATGCTTATCTATTGTAAATTATTCATTAATTTACTTTATACACTATTATAGAATATATATATATTGTTTTAGATATCATTCATAGTATCCTACTATGTTTTACTCACATCCTACTTGGGATTTTAAATCAGTACCCAAATTGGATTCATGATTTTAAGATAGGATAAGGGAAAGAATCCGATGATAGATGGCTTGGTTGGGATATAGAATGAATAAGGGATGATTTTATGGTGTCGGGACCATATTGGGAGTTGAAAGTGTGTCTTTATTGTGTTTTATAAATTTACACTTGATATATATCTGGCTTGAAATATCTACTACTTGGTTTAGAAATTATTTTCCTACTTTTCTTATCATGTGATTCTAGTTTATTTTGGTTATGATATTATTCTGGTTAATAGATATTATCATTTGGAAATTATTTATCTATTTCCAGGGTTTTGATACTTTGATAAAGAGGGTATAGTCTCCCCATGTTTTATATTATACCCTCACTACTGGCCAGAAGCCTCTAATATATGGGGAACCATTCCCATAGTAATGTAACCAAATATATTGGGGCATCAACATGTAGTACCTAGAACAGTATGTTACACTATATTAGTACTCATCCAAGGAATGTTTATTAACCAACACACCCTTGAAATAAATTTAAAATAATCTCACTCTACCTCCAATGGTTTGAATACTCCTCTAAGATTGACAATATTTCAAAGGGTAAAATGTAGGGTTAAAGATGACCTCTATATCCAATTCTTGAGACAGATATATAGATAATATTTATGTGAACCTCTAATCTTGATCGCATACAATATACTATAGTAATATATGAATTCTTACTGATTACATAACATATATCTTTTCCAGTTTTTCAGCAGAAAAATATTATCTGATAGTAGTGAAATGTGATGAATTTATAATATTGGTAGCCACAAACCAAATGCAATTATGTCCTTTAGATATATTTTTGAGCCCTACAAAGATATAAATTATATTTTTTCTCATTCCTATATCTGTATAGGTAATTTTTTTATCATCTCCTTCAACTTTTTAGGTTTTCAAATAACATGTTAGCATACAAATATTTAAGATAAAAACAATTAAATATCCATTTTCATGTTATCCCACATAAATTTATTATTGAGATTTCAATATATCTTTGTGATTATGGGATTGATATACAATTTTGATAAATGTTTAGTATAAAATATATCCATTTTCAATCATTTTGATTATGGTACTTATGGAACCCATATTTGATCCCTAGAACTTATCATTCCATCATTGATAGTGTGGTAATCTAGAATATTTTTTTTATAATTTTTATCTCCATATCCACCTTCTACACCTTTTTGATCTTCACTTGGATGGATGTTTGAGCCTTTATTTATGGTATATTTGATTTCTCACATTTCATTATTATTTCAAGTTTCATACACTACAAATAAATGAGAATTGGGTTTTTTCAATCCTCTTCATATATAAGGTATCATTTTCCTTTCTATTAATAGAATCATCTACCTTGTTTTCCTACCTATATTGGTAATTTATTAAGAAATCATAATTCATCATCAAATCCTATAGTCTCCTTTTGATCATATTTAACTAATTATATTTGATCTTATACATTAGTATATTCTGATTAGTATATATATAACAACTTTCACCATATATAGAATTATTCATTATTTTAAGGTAAACATTATACACCCTAGCTCCAAAAAATGAGACAATTATTTTTTATTCTGAAACATCAATTGGAGGGAGCAGTATACTACTATCATATCATTTTTAAATAGAACTCGTCCAAATCCCTTATTTAATGAATCATTGTATATCACAAACCATTCTCCATTACAAGGTAATGTGAGTACATGATCCATGATCAACCTTCTCTTATGATCTATGAAATTTATTCATATTTAGTGATCTAAAGGAATATGGATTCATTCTATGTTAAATTTGTTTCTGGATTTCATATATGTGAAATATTTATAAAAAAAATTGATAATATCTATAAAATCCATGAAAACTATGGATCTTAGTGACAGTGGTTTTTCTAATCCATTTCTCAACAACATCCATATTAAAAGGATGCAGAGTTGTACCCTTGATTGTGATTACATGATCTAAGAATGATATTTTCTATACATATAATTTAAATTTTACAAATTTCGAATATTATCTCTTATTCACATATTCTCTTTAACAAAATAATCAAATAATCTTCATGACGATCAACACTCTTGGGATATATAATAATATCAAATAAATATAAAACCACAAGATTTTCATGGTTATATTTGAATATTTTTTTATTAAATTTATAAATATAATAAGAAAATGTATAAGGAAAAATGAATAATGATAATTTCATAGTCTCTATACCACATACAGATGTTTATATTGGGTATGCCACCATTGAAAATTTTATTAACAATATCCAATTCGAACATAAAACCTCACTAAGTATTTATACCCTCATATTTGATAAAACATTTCTTCAATATGGGGTTGAAGATACTTATTCATGATTATGATCATCTTAATTTCAAGATTATAAATTTAAATATGCAATGACCCAATGTTTTAAAAAAAAACAAGAAATGTGGTAAAACTTTGTGGTTTCCTAGACACCTATGGCCCATTCTTTTGAGAAAATATAGTGTTTGAGGTGTTTTGGGAGTTCACGATGACTCATTTCATGAGTTTTCCATTTTTTGAATTTTTACAATGGTGGATCACATCAGTGTGTCCTATCAGTGACTCACTATTGGTGAGTCACATTTCTGAATCACTATCAGTGACTAGAATCGGTGACTGGTGTTAGTAGGTGTTGTTGGTTAGTGGTGTCAGTAAGTGGTATCAGGGAGTTATGTTGGTAGGCGGTGTTTTGTAAGTGACATTGGTAGGTGTCATTGGTAAGTGGTTTCAATGAGTGGTGTTGGGTATTGGCATCAGTGAGTGGCATTGGTGTGTGGAATCAGTGGCGAACATTGGGGAGTATCATCGGTAGGTGTCATTGGTGAGCAACTTCAGTGAGTGGCATAGGTGAGCGGCGTCGGTGAGTGGCATCGGTGAGTAGCATCAGTTTGTGGAATCCGTAAGTGGGATTTGTGACTCACATTGGTGAATCACATTGGTGACTCTCCCAAGTCAGATTCATTTCCATTTTTCTCAATTTTATCTAGTTTCTCTCCTTTTATGTTTACTTTCATTCCAAATGAGTTAAATTCATCATTTAATGAGTTATTGGGATTTTTCAAATGGTATCTATCTCCTAAATACCTGAATATTCATTTGAATCTTCAACAGCATGGACTTGACCATGATCCAGGTTTAATGGCATTTGAAACTGTTTCACCCATATATTTAGAATTTGTCCAATCTAATGTCATGGTCATTTCCTCCCATGTGTGCTTTCTTTTCTCTTGATACCAATGCACACAGAACCCGTCTTGCTCGAGAGATCATGAATTTCTTGTGGTCCTACTTGGATCACATCTCCCTGGAGGTTCCCCCTTCTATTTTTTGACCCCTATTTTATCACAAGGATGAGTTTTTGATCGACCATTATTCCAAGTACGGATCCCTTCGTGTCTTTTATTTAGTGTATCATGCGGGGTCGGTGTATGATGTCTTCTTGTGGGAGTGGATGAGACCAATTTTTAATAAATATAATTGAGGGGCTGGGAAGATGAAAATGATGATCGTACTCTATTATATGTTATTATTGGTCCATGTTGTGATTGTTATTGGTTGTATGCCTTCTAAAAATAAGTATCATTGGCGGCCTTTTATTGTGCACATGTGATGCTTTATACTTTTTGTTGATCCCTTATTAAACTTCTATAATTGTGAATTAATTTATCCACATACATTATGGTAAAAAAAATGTATTCTGTAGGTTTTTTCTTATTCTTTGATCACTTTTTAATTATCAATGATGAATTAAAGAATGATTATTGGTGAAATCTGAATACACCATGCTCTATTGGTGTGTTTGTGTGTTGTGTTTGGATTTGTTCTATTTTGTGTCCTGTTTGGATTGTGTGGTGTTGTGGTGAGGAGCGTGGTCTTGTGTATGAGGTGGTACATACGGTGTAATGAAATCTCATGTTTATAGATTGACTAATTGTGGAATGGATGGGCAGAGTTTAAACAATGGGGCTATTGGTTCAAGTTGTTCTAGGTTTATGTTACTCAGAGTGATGGGTGTGGTGTTGTTATACAGTTGAGATATTAGGATGGTTTTGATGAGTAATTTTTGGGGGTTTTATATATGTTTTTTGGTTTTATTTTTTAGAGAACTGTTAAGGTGTCATGAATTTGAAGAATTCTAATGGAAATTGTTGGCATGGTTCATAAGTGGGGGGGAAGTGTGATGTGGGGTGCTTTATCACAGTTTTCATCCTTTTATTGGCTTGGTTATGAGGTTGGTTCTGTGTTGTGGTATTTATTTGCTGGGGTAGGGATGAAAAAACCAATAAATTATTAACAATCTCAATATTATTGGGTGTTATGTGGCTTTATTTTACCATATTTGTAACTGACCATAATTCATCCTCATATGTGCATTTAGACGTATCAACAAAATATTTTTTATGGGATGGTTATTATTTGGAACCCCAATGGTTGGGAAGAGTGTTTTCTACCTACATATATATATATATATACATGTATTTACTTGTAAATTCTATATTCCCCCCCAACCTAGTTGAGTGTTATGCGCTGAATGACCCCATTATTATGGGGTAGGGTGTCTTTCTGAAACATCTAGGGGGTGGATGGCTAGACACCCACTCTTCCCTACTCCCTCTTCCAGGAGGAGATAGCCCCAGAATCTTTAGGAATGATTTGTTTTGTGAGGCCAAGGTTTGTGTAGATGTTTTTTTTATTCCCATGTGTCTTCAGGATGAGATGCATTGTGGTTCCCATGTGAATTTGGGATGTGGTGTGGTTTGTAGCCATATTGTCTACAAGCGGTATTAGATGTGGTTGTGAGGCCCAGGTGTCTACGGGTGGGATGTGGTTGGGTATGTTTGGAATAGGTGGGAGATCTAGGGAGTCTACCGTTAGGGTGTGAGAGTGGCCAATTTGTGGGAATTCTGTAAAGGGTACCCTCTCATCAATTTTCTCTATATTACATGACATGACTTGCGTTATTTAGTGAGAGTACCTTTGGTGAGGTTGGTGTGGCTATTATACCATGTCAGGTGATTTTGTTTTCTATTGTTTTATCATAGGGTCATTAGTATGCTTCATCAATTTTTCACGAGAGACATTGGTTTTCCTATTGAGTAAATATGTATGATCAACCTATGTGTATAAAAGTGATTCTAGGTTTCCAAGGGGACTAAGTGGGTTGTTCTGGGCAGTATTAGCTCAGATTTTGGGGATAGTTTCTATGTCAATATTTCACTTTACTTTTGGTACTTTCTTTGGAGGCTTTTGTATTTGTATCAATATTCATTTTATACATGAATTTGGGATGGTTTGGATTTTAATTTATTTATATATATCTTTCTTGGATTTTTTTGAGGTTGGTAGATATTAACTCTTGATCTTGGTCACTATAAAAGGGATATGCCTCCAATATTTTGATATTTCTATACCCTTAATGTTTGTCACAACCCTGGGGCTTACTAGAGGCGGGACTCATGGGGTTATTATCTCTCTTCCTTCATTACCATCTCAGGAGGGACATCGTTGGATGGACAAGGTCATGACATAATGGTATCCAAGGTGATGTTTGAGAGATATATTAGAGTTTGGAGTTAGGTATACTGAGGATTGAATGGGTTGGTATGGAAATAATATTAGGTGATATCGGTACATGATATAGGCTAGGGAAGTGTAGCTAGGAAACGTGATTTTAGGGCCCCCCATGATCTGATTCAAGGAATCTGAGCTTACCAAATGACCAATTGAGGCTACACCATTTGTAAGGTAGAGATCCTTGAAAAGATACATGCATCAAGATGACTTATGTTCTTATTTTATTAGTTTTTTTTTGGGAATTTTATATGGGAAATTAAATGAGTTAAAATATTTAAAATAAATAATAAATAAACTTTCATAATACTCAAGCCTAGGAGTCTATTGCATACATTTCAGTTATGGAACCTGGTTTTCATCCAAGAGTGGCTCCAGAAATGGAGGCTCAACAGGATACTCTGGTTGATCAGTGTAGGGTTTATCCTGATGAGGAAAACAATTGTAAGATAACATTATGTTAATTCCTATAGAATACCTTGTGAATGTTCAGGGGCTGTGTCTTAGAAATGGAGACAGAGAGCTGGTTTGAGGATCTTGAGATCACATTCAGCCTGATCTGGGCTCTGATGGAGTACTAGGATCCATTGGCAGTTAGTCAAATGAGCTGAGCTGTTCGATAGTGGTGGAAATTGTACCTGGGGGAGATAATGGAGGGTAATGTTTTGTGGGTCTATTTTGAGAAATATTTTTGGTCATAATTACTTTCGTTGACAATGAATCCATTGAATTTATAAGAGATACTCTCCCTCCAGTAGGGGAGTATTTTGGTATGGGATATGGGGGTAAAGATCAAATACCTCATTCATTTCTCTTTGAAACACTTTCCAGATGTAGAGTCTCATCCAATATTATTAGAGGAGGCACTTTTTCCTTCTCTCTGCATTGTAGTTACTCCCTTCACCTTGCTGACATACTTAGAGGTCCAGAAAAAGGTGGAGGAAGAAGATAGAATGCTCTCGCAAGGATTTATACCATTAGAGGGGAGAAAAAAGGGTTCCTCAAAGGGAAAGGATACTAACAACAAATCTCAGCAAGGTGGAGGCCAAACATATGGAGTCCTTTAGGGACCTTGAACTGAGCGTGGTCAAATAAACCGTCATCAATAGAGTGACATAAGAACTAGTACTGGACTTTTACATGCCTCATTTGCCACAATTCTAGTAGAACAAGAGATCATTCAAGGTATGATTAGATTGTTCAATACTATTTCTTGTGATTTGATCTATTTGGGAGCTTCAAACTTCTTTTTTACACACGGTCAATCCCATGGATTGGGAATAGAAATAGACAGGATTTTCATTCCCATGATGTTGAGTACCTCATTTAAACACTAGACCAGCTTGTATGACATTTTCCAGGGATGTAGACATATGTTGGGGCTCCATCATTCCACTAGGAATCTCTTTCTACTGTAGTTTAAACAATATAACATTATCCTTGGCATCAACTGGTTGTTTTTCATGCATTCTATTATCGACTGCTTCCAGATAAGAGTCAGGTTTTTAGACGTGGATAGACAATTTGCGGATTTCATTGGAAAGTGAAGTTGTTAGGAGGGAAAATTACTCATGGAGCCACTTCATTCCATTTTGTCTAAGTCCTTAGTTGGATCGGTAGATGTTAGGATGGTGGAGGCTCAAAGAGTTGTTCTTGATTTTTTGGATGTTTTCCCTGAGGGGTATGTGTCTCTACACCCTCAACGTGACATTGATTTTGTGATAGCCTTAAAACCAGGTGCTAGTCCAATTTTGATGGCTCTCTATTGGATGACACCTTTTGAGTTGAAGGAGATACAAATTTAGATTGAAGACTTGTTTAATAATGGATTTATATGGCCTAGTGTGTCATCATGGGGTGCTCCGTCTTGAACCCAAATAAGGCAGATGCATTTCTGAGGTAGTGCATAGACTATCGAATGTTTAATATGGTGATGGTAAAGAACTATTAACCTCTCCCAATGATAGATTATTTTTTTAACCAGTCAAGGGGAAAAGATTGTTTTTATGATATTGATCTATTATATCGGTATCACTAGTTGAGGGTTAAGGAGGGTGACATCCCGAAGACTGCTTCCAGGTGCAGATATAGGCACCTTGACTTCATTGTTATGTCCATTGGTGTAACAAATTCACTAAACGTGTTCATGGGACATATGATATCTATATTTAATGGGTTCCAAGACCAGTTATTCATCATATTCATCAATTACATTATGATCTACTCGAAGATGGAAGAGGAGCACATTGAGAAACTCAGGACTATCTTGGAGGTTCTTTGATGACACCAGCTCTATGTAATTTCTTCCAAGTTAATGTTTTGGACATGGGAGGTCTACTTACATGGAAATTTGGTTTCTCAACAGGGTGTATAAGTGGACCTAGTGATTGTTGAGGTTGTTTTTTCTTGTGAAGTACCCAAGAATGTGGTGGTGGTTTGTGGTTTCCTTGGTATAGTTAGCTATTTATGAAGATTTGTACCCAATTTTTCTCGATTTATAGCTTCATTGATGGATCTTACTAGGATAGGACATGCCTTTGTGTGGAGTGAGAAGTTTCAAATAGCATTCATCTATCTAAATATAATGTTGGTCAATTATCTAATGTTATAATATCTAGAGGAAGGGGTGAAGTTTGAGGTGTTTTTGATACTTACCGTCTGGGTTTAGGATGTGTTATAATTTAGTAACCGAGAGTGATCTCTT
The DNA here is from genome assembly GCA_963277665.1 of Viscum album. Lineage (NCBI taxonomy): Eukaryota > Viridiplantae > Streptophyta > Magnoliopsida > Santalales > Viscaceae > Viscum > Viscum album. The sequence goes on along the minus strand of OY728135.1, from coordinate 195,147,838 downwards.
ATGGGTATAGGACATAATGTCCCCGTGAATGCAACTATGCCACTAATTTTCTACAAATAATTGTGTTCATGTTTGTGATGAAGTTTTGGCGTAATTACCTCAATGGGGGGAACTTTGTGGTCTTCATGGATCAAAATATCTGGAGGTATATATTCTCTTAGTGAGTTCTGAACATGTGACAGTAGAGGTGGATGGAGTTTCTTTGGGACTTTTATTTTGATATCTTTTTCATTGGGGGTAATGGGAATGTTGTAACTGATGACATTAGTAGAAATTCATAGAGAGAGCTAGTTAAGGAATCTAAAAATGAATGGAAAGTGATTTGGGATTCGGAAAGCTTGAACTTAGATACAGGAATGGATGGTGGCAGAGGTTGTCTATTTTAGATGACAGTACAGTTGTCTCTAATGCAGTAGTTGGAGGAGTATCAAAGAGGAAACTTTGACGCAGTGGTGATGCATGATCATTTTTACTAGGGTGACACTCTATAAGGATGTATAGAGTATGGCCCGTATCATATGTTGTTTAGTTGGAGGTTATTTGTTCTACTAGAAATGTGTAATGGAGTCCTCCGTGAGTTTCACAGCTCACCCTTAGTGGTACACCAAAGAGTTTCTAAGATGTATTATGGATTGATTGAATTGTTTTATTTTCCTAGAATGAAGCGGGTTGTGGAGAAGTTTTTGGTGATGTTCTAAGTGTGTCAGCTGGTGAAGGTAAGGAACTGTGTTCCTAGTGGTGTTTTCATACCATAGATATACTCTAGTGGAAATGGGATGAATTTTCAATGCATTTATTCACAGGACTACCAAGGGCTCCAGGAGGTTGTGATGGTTTTTGGGTAGTAGTGGATCAGCTGAGAAAATTGACACACTTCTTGGAAATCAATGAATTGGGCCTAGTGGTTTCCATTTCCAGTGGTTGGTGGATTAGATGGTCTGGATCCATGGAGTTCTAAGATTCATTATCTCGGACTGGGATATGTGATCTACCTCACAATTATGGAGGAGATTGTAGCATCCTTTTGGCACTCAGTTATGCGTCAACACATGTTTCCACCCTTAGACAGATAGGCAAATGGAATAGAAAATCTAGATGTTGGAGGATATTCTACAAGCATACATCTTAGATTTTGGAGGATCTTGGGAGTGGAACATGCCCCTGGTACAGTTCTCTTACAATAATAACTATCACCCTTCCATTATCATGGTTCTATTTTATGCTTTGTATGGAAGGTCATGTCACTCACCTTTGTGATGGACAGTGGTTTGGGACATGGTTGTTATTGACTCTGAGTTAGTGTAGATTAACATAGAGAAGGTTTAACTTATTTGTGATAGGATGAAGACAGTGAATGACCTAAATAAGTCATATGTCAATCATAGGAGGAGGATCTTGGAGTTCAAAGATGGGGACCATGTGTTCTTGAAGGTTTCCCCTGGATGTGGGTAGCATAGGTTTAGTTGAGGGTGTATGCTTCCTCCAATGTACTTCATAACTTCTGAGGTTTCTGAGAGATTTATCATGGTGGTATACCAGTTAGCGCTGCCACCATAGTTGGAGAAGGTCTAGTATGGCTTTCTCATCCCTCAAATTCATTGGTATATTAATGATGACTCCAATGTCATTGACTAGGGAGAGATGGATATCGAGGATGATGCAACATTCCTAGAGTGACCAGTGGAGATCATGGATCATCAGGGAAAGATTCTATGTGGATGAACCATTCTTTTTTTTTCTGTGTTATGGTGGCTTGTTGGCCGGGAGGAGAGTACTTGGGATCAATAAGCGCATATGTGTGCCCAGTACTCGGAGTTGTTTTGAGTTTTTTCAAAGTATTGTTTTTATTGTAATTCTTGAACCATTTTTATTGTGAGATGAGTTATTTATTTGTTCTATGATGTCTGATAATGTCCCAACATGTGAAAATTGGATGAATAGTTTCCAAATCGAGAGATAATAATTGAGATGTGACAAAACCTATGTGGGTGAGTCATTGTCGCCCATAACAAATTGTATCTTGAAATGAATGAAGGAATTCAATTACATAGGTGTCAGAAAATATGGTACTCGTGTGGGGTATCTTTTGGTTGTTTGGGTTATCATATGTCAAATGAGTTCGTCTTGGATGTTTATTTTTCACTTCAACATACGAGCAACATTGGGAAGGTTTTCCTTGAGAGGTATCTTACGGGGTGGTTATTCAAACCACAATTTCTTCTGGGTTGGTTTTGAGTTCTTGAGGGTGAGAATATTTTAAGAGGTATCTGATGTAATTTCACGGACACATATGGTTCATTTCATTGTGAAAATATTGTTCTTTAGGGGTTTTGGGAGGTCATAATTACTCATTTCAAGTGTTTTCTAGTTTCCCAATTTTCCCAATGGTTGATCACGTCGATAGGTCGTGTTAGTGAGTCGTTATTTGTGAGTCGTGTCGGTGACCTATTGTCAGTGAGTGGAACTAGTGAGTCATGTTAGGAAGTGGTGTTTGTGAGTTGTGTCGTTTGGTGGAGTCAGTGAGTGGTGTCCTTAGGTGGTGTTGGTGTGTGATATCAGTGAGTGGAATTAGTGTGTGGTGTTAGTGAGTGGCATTGCTGAGTGGCATCTGTAGGTGGAGTTAGTGAGTGGTCTTGGTAGGTGGTGTTAGTGAGTGGAACCCGTAAGTGGAATCAGTGAGTGGTGTCAGTTGGTTGGGTTAGTGAGTGGTATCGATGAGTGGTGTTGGTTAGTTGTGTAGGTGACTCGTATCGGTGACTTACATCGATGAATCAACCTACAAAGAGTCATTTCATTTTTCTCTAGTTTTTCTAGTTTCACCCCTTTGACATTTTCTTTGATGTAAAATGAGTTAAATTCCATATTTAATGAGTTTTTGGGCCATTTCAAATGGAATCTATCTCCTAAAAACAGTATGGTTCTTTGGACTTCTAATCCGTGTGGTATTGATTTGGATCCCTCGTTAATGACCTCTGAAATATATTCCACTGTATATTTATGATCTATATTATTTAAAGTCAAGACCCTTAAATACATTGTGTGTTTCATTTTCTCTTGATACCGAGGTACTGAGAACCCTTCTTCTCCGAATGATCATGCATTTGTGTGAGACCCAATGGATCGTGTCTCCCTAGAGGTTCCTCCTATTGATTGAGTACCCCCTTTTTTGCGTAAGGAGGAGTTGTTGATCAACTGTTGTTCCATGTGTGGATCCCTTCACCTCTCTTATTTTTTGTATCATGAGTGGTCGGTGTCATGATATCCTCTTGTAGGTATGGTCAAATTAAAAAAAAAGATAAATGAGGAGCTAGGAAGATGATAATGATGTTCCTATTGTTATATATGTAATCCATGACCCATGTTGTGATTATTACTGGTTGTATTCCTTCTAAAAATCCATGTCGTTGGTGGTATTTTATTGGATACGAGTGATGCATTATACATGTTGTTGATCCCATGTTTAACTGATGTAATTGTGAATTTCTTTAACAATGTAAATATGTATAAATAAATCGATTCATCGGGATTGATCTTATTCTATGATCACCGTTGAATTATCAAAGAGTAATTAAACAATGATAGATGGCTAAAAATTAATACACATTTCATTGTGGGAGTGTATGTGTGTTGTGTTTGGATCTATTCTGTTTTGTGTCCCATATGAGTTGTGTGGTGCAGTAGCTGGGAGTGTGGCCATGTGTATGATGTGGTATAAGTGATGTAACGAAATATCAGGGGGAGAGATTGACTGATTGTGGAAGGGATGGGTAGAGATTGGGTAGTAGGGATGGATGTTCATTTTTTCTATGTTTATGTTACTGGGTGTGATGGGTGTGGTGCTGTTATAAAATAGGGTTTTCAGGTTGGTTGTGATGATGTGTGTTCTTATGTTTGGATGTAGTTTGCGGGTTTTCTTATTAAGATAAAGGATTTGGAGACATTACTTTGAATAATGATAATGGAAGTGGTTGTCTTGGCTACTGCGTGTGGAGGAAGTGTGAAGTGGGGTGTTTTATCAATGTTTTATTCCTCTGTTTGGCTGGTTTGTGAGGTAGGTTGTGTGATGTGGTTATTATTTTCCTAGGTTGGGATGGAATAAATGCTAAATTCTTAATAACGTCGAAATTATTGGGTGTTAAGAATCTTTATTTTATCAAAGTCAGAAGTGACCATCATTCTCCATGATATGTTCATTTAGAGGTAGCAAAAAAGGTATTATTATGGGACAGTTTTTGTATGAAACCCCATAGGATGGGCTGAGTTTTTCTATCTACATAAATATGTAAATGTATTTCCTAGTGAATTCTATAAGCTCCCCAACCTAGTTGAGAACTATGCACTGAACACCCCTATTGTTATGGGGGAGGGTGCCTTTCCAAAACATCCTAATGGGAGTATGGATGTCTTTCCACCAACTCATTCCTACTGTTTATTCAAGGTAGTGATAGAAGATGACTCTTTGGGAAGGATTTGGTTTGTGAGGCCTAGACATGTGTGGGGGAGTTGTGCTTCTAAGGTGTCTTCGAGATGAGATGTGTGGTGGTTCCCAATTTCCATTTAGATGTGGTGTGGTTTGTGGACTAGGTCTCTATAGGAGGGATGAGATGTGGTTGTGAGTTCTATGTTTATATGGGTGGTATGTGTTGTGGTATGTTTGGAAGAGGTGGGAGAATCAGGACATCTATCGTTAGGGAGTGAGAGCAGCTAATCATTGGGAAAGTGGTATGGGGTACCGTGTCATTGATGTTCTATATAATATTTTTTTTTTGAATTGTGTTATTTGGGGAGTGTAGCATTGGTGTGGTTGGGGTGGTTAGTATACCTTGTTAGGTTTTTTTGGTTTCGGTTGATTTCTAATAGGTTATTTATTATGTTTCTTAAATTATGCAAGAGATACATCAGTTTTCCTAATGAGTATACTTCTATCCTCACCCTACGTGTATAAAACTGATTTCTAGTTTCCATGGGGGTGACATGGACTCTACCAGGTAGTAATAAATATAACGTTGTGGATAGTTTTTGTGTCACTACATAGCTTTACTTTTGGTACTTTCATTGGAGACTTATTTACTTGTATCAGTATTCATTTTTAACTTGCATGTGTGATGGTTTGGATTTTCTTTTATCTATATATATTTTTCTTGGAGTAGTTTGAGGATTTTACATCATATCTAATAGCTTTGTTTACTATAAAATGTGTAATGCCTCTCATTGTGTGATATTTTTGTACCCTTGGTTTTTGTGTCCATTCCAATGCATACTGACAGTGCTACTCGAGGGTCATTATCTCTCTTCCTTCATTTCCAACTTAGGAGGGGTATCCTTGGAGAGAGAGGGTCATGACAACTTTGGTGAAGCCCTTGGGCATATGAGTCCCTTTTCTATATTTTCAAGGGGTTCCTTCTTCAATTAATTAAACAATATTTCATCCATTCTATGAGGTATATTTGTAATATTTGTAGAACCATATATAGGTTCTATTGAAAACCTAGCATCGCAATTCCATGAAACTTAAGGAAACTCTTTAAGAAATACATTTACATACTACCATACAATATGCATATATTCAATGTTGATTTCATCCCCAACTATTTTAGTTATATACCCCTCTTAAATAGCTATAAAGAACTATAGTATAGAAGTAAATTCCATTTACAGTTAATAGTCATCCTCGCACTTATGGATAGTCAGGAGTTTACTTAGGATTCAAAATATGACTTTCAAACCATGAAAATAAATTTTCACAATATATTATGATATCCAATAAATAAAAAATTTACATCAAATTCAACTATCCAGAGAATAATAAGATATTCAGGAAGAAGGTTCCACCAATCGTCTATCAGATGGTAGTCATAAACATGGGATGAAATCATTATACCATTAAACGTTTTCATTAAAAATAGAATATATTTTTTCTTTTATCGTAATTTGATCACCCTAAAAAATCTTCCAAAAATAAAATATTTTATATATTAATAACTAAATGATAAATATTAAGTTATTGAGTGAATGATAGGTGTACCATTCACCACATTATTCTTGGGACACACTTGAGTAGTTTTTCGTGCACAATATTTTCCTTTTCCCTTGAATAAAATGGATTCTAATATTTATTGTAATAATTTACACTAGGATTCAAGAACAAATTATCATAACTTCCATACTAATTTCTATTGAATAATTAGACTGTGGGTGATGAATTTAATTTTGATTTATATCCTTTAATTTCTTTTGTTGGTCTATTCATGTCTCTTTTGCATTCATTGGATTGATGGACTTCTTTTCCAAAATTTATGTGTTTATATTTTTTATAGGGAGAACTGCTTCAATGCTTCATTCCACATTTTTATTATGGATGATTTATTTCCATTCTTTCTTGGGATTTATTAATATAATTCCATAATAACTCTACATTAATTTTTTATACCTTCAAAACAATGTGAAAAATGTGAGTCTCTTGACTCAATTTTTTACATGAGAGAACATGAAATGATGAATACAAATCTACTAATTTCCCTTATATCCAATTCATTTAGAGAATTGTTTTTAAGATAAAAAAGAATATATCAATTTTTTCATTGTAAATGATAAAACCTAAAGTGTACCTTGTATGTCTTGTATAGTATTCTTCATACAATCCAATAGATTTATCATCCTTATGTTTTAAATCAAATAAATACATTTCCATTTTAGTGTGATGTGTTTGGGGAAAATAATTTTTGAAAAAAGACATTGTGAAACTCTCCCCATATCATAGATTTGATTTCTTCCTTTATCTTAATATTTTTTATGAGATTCCACCAATGATTAGCTTCATCATCCAAATATTAAATGACTTATACGCCTTCTCATCCCATGAGACTCGGAGTAGGGAAAAATATTTTCCATCATACTAAAGAACTACTCTATAATTAGTATATTAGGAGACCTAGTAAAGGATGGTGGGAATTACTGTATAATGGTTCAATGGGGAGATATTAATTCCTTTCTTTTTTGGGAGTTCTACATGGTTTAAATTATTGTTTAAATGTTGAGTAGTTTAGTGAACATAGGCACACAATATATCATTCAATATCCCATTTCAATAGAATTATCTTGTGGTTTCTCATTTTATTTCATTCCATGTTAATTATTAACATGATTCCACATGGTTCCATCCATTGAAGATAACATAGAAGGTCAATATGAGCATCAATAATTATTTATAGTAAGAATTCATATCATAAGGAAAATCAATCTTAAGATGTATTAAATCATTACATGTTAATTTCAACCAATGAAAATTTAGGTGTATCAAACATCATAGAGGTTGTTTTAGTTTCAATATTATTTTCCATCATAAACATATCTAAAAAATTACTAAACTATTATTTTCTACAAATTATGTTTACCTTGGTGAACATCCATACAATATACATCATTTTCATAATATTAATCATCAGATTCATAGGACCTAAATGTTTCATATATTTGGTGATTATGTATATAGAAAATTAAATTTATTCATAATTTAACATATATAATATTCAAAAAATACACTCTTTCTTTGAATACAATAATACATATACTTCTTTATAGCCTAATTTAATGGAAACATAAGAATGGGTGAGATCATATACATGGTAAGGGTGCACAAGGTTCATCACAATCAAAGATCAAAAGATATAATGATTTTAGAATATTTATATGAAAATATAATCATGGAACATGATCATAATGTATGAAAATCATACCTAACAAGTCAAATATCATAAATAATGACACCTGGCATAATGATCTGTCATAACAATAAACATAAGTAATAAAATTATGTAAAAATGAGTCAAAAATCAAAAATCATGATTCATATGATCGTAAACCAGATATTAAATGTGTTTCATATACATATGTATAGAAATTTTTTTTACTTTTTCTAGGCTAACTATTAGGAAAATCATCACATAGTGGATAGAGTCCCAAAGTGGATTTACTTTACTCATTATTCCATTTCGAACATTAATTGATATATCCCCATATTTAATTTTATATAGCACCCAATCCATTTTATAGAATAATAAGATATAAAAAATATATACCAAATTTATTTTTTTGATATAATGGGCCCACCCTTAATATAATGAAAAAGCATTCATACTTATTCCATAAGAATATAAGATAATTCATCATTCCTTTAGAGATAAATTAACTAATGAAAATTGTCACGACCCGTACTCGGGGCCCGTGTCGTGACTACCCCAAGCCTATCTTCCATAGGCCAGGGGCTGGTGACTAGAACCTATGGCTTAAGTCCTGATAAAAAGGGAAGGTATTACCTTTATATAAGTAAAAAAACACAACAAAGTACTTAAGATGGAGTAAACAAAAAGTATTATGATTACAAAAGTAAGTGCTGGAATGTAAATGGGATAGTATACAAATGCAAATGAAAGATTAGTACAACTGAGAAAGAAATTACAACTGCTGAAAAGTAAGACAGCAACCACTTAGTCATCCTCTGGGAATCCCACCTGAAGGGTGGGTACAAATAGTCTCATCCGTACCATGGGTCCGTCTGTCCGCTCCATGTACGCCCCACTAGGTGGTCCACCTCCGGATACCATCCAGCTCCTCAAGCCTCAACCACGATCAGTGTTGTCCGTCGTCTGTAACCAACAAAATGTAGTGCGGGCAATGCCCGTGCAGTGGTGAGTATAACGATACTCAGTAGGAACCCTGAGTCCCCTGAAGGTCTCCCAGAATCCCAAAATGATAAACCACAAAGGAAAGTTACAAAAACAAAGTATCAACCAACTCCACTTAGGTGTATGCCCATACATATACCTAAGTCATCAATCTCAGTTCAACTCCAACTTCTGAGCCCAAGCACAACCAGTGCACACAGGCATGTAATCATTCATACCAAAGATAATTATTGAGAATAAAGTCTCATCTCACACAGGTATACATTTTCTGTATAGCGATAAAGATGATCAGATGTATTTACTGATTAATCTAAGCTGTCAGACCCACACAGGATACAAGACCAGCTAAGCTGTCGGACCCACACAGGATACAAGACCAGCTACTATTATGGACCCACACAGGATACAAGAATAGTAGTCATCGCCATCGAACCCATGGAGGCTTCCAGTACGGTAGTCATCACTGTCGAACCCACGGAGGATCCAAGCACAGTCGTCATCATTGTAACAGTCACAGCCAGCTCTTAGTTTTCCGCACACAACATACTTGATTTTGGGAGCGTTCGCTCCACACGTAAAGGGGGGTCGATAAATCAACTATCACAAAGTCTAGAGTTTATGTATCCTGATGTTCTGTCTCGTCAAAAGGAACTCAACGCGATAGAAAACACGTCAAACGGATGCCCGGTCTGAGAGATATTGGCTTTTCCATTCCAGGGGCATGGTTGGAAATATGGTTGTTCCAAACCCGTCCATTTAACAAAGTTATCCAAAACTCACTTAGAGTATCAAAAATGGATTGTATCATCAAAAGGGTCCAACTGCTGCAGACGGAGCGTCGATCGGACATGCAGTCTCTAAGTTATTCATGTTTAAGTGAATAACGGGCCTGAACCATTTAGCCCAGTGGGCCCACGGGTCGGGTTGACTCGGTTTGACGGATCTGACCTAGGAGGGGTGTTGGTTCGGTGTGAGGGAAAACCAAGCTCGACTCGAAGGACTCGGCCCAGCCCGAAGGGGTGCGGCCGGGTGCGGCCCGACCCGGCGCGGCCCGATGAGGCCCGATATGGCCTAGCCTGGGGCGGCCAGGCCCGACACGGCCAGGCACGCCCCGGCTGGCTTGGCTTGAAGGCCGAGCAGTCCGAGGTGGGGGCGCGGACCCCGGCTACCCGAACCGACGGTGCCAAGAGGCGCTGCCCTTCCCAAGCCGGCCGGCCTTTTGGTGTGTGCGGCCCACACGACGGGCCGCGGGTTCTTCAGCGCAACACCCTCCTGGTGTCGCGGTCCGGATCCGCCCAGCCGGTAGAAAGGATGACCTGTTTTCCAGCGCGACGCCCTCTTGGCATCATGACTTCTCTTCGCCTGGCCAGCCAACGGGCCAGACGGTTCTTCCGCCGAAGGGGCCTTCCATATGCGGGCTGCGGTTCCCGCAGCACGGCACCGTGGGGCGCCGTGGTTCCCTCCTTCAGCCCGGTTCATCTATGTCGGTCGAGCGGCCCACAGTTGAAGGTCGGGGTTCTTCCGTACGTGGCTGGTGCACGTTCTATGCCTTCAATCATCGCCACTTCCTGATTCCAAACAAAACAAGAAACGACGGAGGGTCATCGGGCCGTGTTTGTTCGGCCCGCACCCTCTGTGTTAGGCGGTAACAATCGGCCAAAGATGAGCAAGGTTTCATGAAGCACAATGAACAATTCTATTTTCAATAAAATTGAAACAATTCACCTTACCTCAATAATTGATGGTGTACGTTGGGCGTCACAGAAGATGGCGTCGCGGGGTGAGGTTTCGAAGACGAAGATGGCGTGCATCCAAGGAGGAAATGACGTCTCCACACTAGTTGTAGAGAGAAGAAGGAAAGACACATCATCGCTCTTTGGGGTGACAGCGTTCTACGTCAAAGAGGTGACATTCTTCGTGGGAGGATGATTTTCTTCAATAAAAGAGGAACTTCCTTCTCCTTTTACACAAGAGCTCCCACCAATTTCTCCCAACCCAACATGTGCTAAATTAAAATAATAGGCTAATTCTATTATTTTATTAACACAAGAAATATAAATTTCACAATTCAAAACACCTAATTAATTTAGTTGAAGTGGTTGAATTCCTTAAATTAATGGGTTTTCAAGTGTTAAAGAGGGTGAGATGAGGAGGTGAGAGGTCTCACATTTAAGAGGAGTCAACAAAATAAAGAAGGGGAGTTTATCAGAGTTATGGGGGGTTTTAATGGGGGTTACGGGAGATGAATGGTTTGGATCGTGTAGGCCCCACATCCCACATAACCACACATGGGAAGTTGGGTGGTTGTGGGCCCCACCAACAACTTCCCATGGGAGGGTTTAACTTCCAAGGAGATTAAAATAAAATTGTACAAACAATTTTATTTACTTCTAAATTAAACCCCAAATAATAATTCTCAACCCGCTTAAAAAACACCTGTGGTAATGGTCCCCTTAAGCAATTACCGGTGCTGCAAGTTCATCAGTGTTCTCAGATTTTAATTCCGAGCATCAATTCAAAATATATAAAAACCCACTCATTCGTTTACTAAACATACCCGAGCAAAAATTCAAAAAATTATTTCGGGCACACCGGGCCTCTGAATCAGGTTCCGTCGGAAACTGTGTACTCGTAAAATTCCAAATAATTTAAGAAAAAAAATTCCTTGAAATTTCCAAGTCTTTACATTAATCCCACCTCACGGGTTTACATCCCCATAAAGCTACATCATAAAAAAAGGAAAGAAATGAGGGTACTGTGTAGGCATCTGAGCCTCTCGCTCCCATGTGCTCTCTTGGAGGTTCCCATGCTTCCAATGAATGCACAATAGAGGTATCGACCATCCACATAGGACCCACTACTGTCAATCCTCAATCTCCACCATGACCTCTGTAAAAGTCACCCCATCGTCGATGTCCGGATCCCCAAGATCAATGATGTGATTCAGGTCGTGCACGTATCTCCTCATCTGAGATACGTGGAAGACGTCGTGCACCCGGTGCAATTGAGGTGGAAGGGGCAGGCGGTAATCCACCTTGCCTACCCTACCGAGGACCTGAAATTGTCATATGAAGCGCGGAGAAAACTTTCCACCCCTGCAAAATCTTCGTAATCCACATCGAGGTGAGACATGTAAAAAAATGTGGTTTCCATCCTCGAACTCCAGTGGTCTCTGCCTCCTATCAGCATAGGACTTCTGTTTGCTCTGTGCAGTCCTCATCTGCTAATAGATGATCTGCACCTTCTTCGTCATAGCCTGAACCATCTCTGGTCCTATGAGTGCGGACTCCCCAGGGTCAGTCCAGCATAGATGTGATCTACATGGTCGGCCGTACTGTACCCCATATGGTGCCATCCCGATGGTGGAGTGGTATCTCTTGTTGTACGCAAACTCCACCAAAGGTAGGTGATCCTCCCAATTGCAACCAAAGTCAAGGACACAAGCACAGACTTTGTCCTCGAGTGTCTGAATGGTTATCTCTTTCTGGCCATCCTTCTGAAGATGAAAGGTGGTGCTCAGGCATAGCTGCATCCCAAATGCCTCCTGCAACCCCTTCCAAAGCCAGGAAGTAAAGTGAGCATCTCGATCGAAGACAATAGACGATGGCACCCCATGAAGTCGAACGATCTCTTGAACATAGAGTCATCCCACGCTCTCTACTGATCCATGTTCTCTGATCAGTAGGAAGTGGTCCGATATAGTGAGTCAGTCTATGATCACCCAAATGGAGTCATCTCCCCTGGAAGTACGTGGAAGCCCCCATCATGAAATCCATTGATATCTTGTCCCACTTCCACTCTGGGACCTCCAAGGGATATACCGGGCCTGCTGGTACCCGGTACTCCGCCTTCACCTACTGGAAAGTGAGGCATCATGAAACAAACTCTGCTATAGCCTTCTTCATACCCGACCACCAGTGCTGTCATCTGAGGCCCTGGTAAATCTTCGTCACTTATGGATGTACCGCTAGAGGAGAAGTGTGAAACTCCCTCAGCACTTCCTTCTGCAGTGCAACGGGTACCATGGTGCATAAATTTTAGAGGATGACGTGCTCTACTCCTTCAGAAAATCCATTAGGTTCCTACCTTGTGGAAATCTGAGAACATCACGTCTCACAGTCAACGTCTCCATGTCGTGCCTATCTAACTAGCTGAAGTAGTGGATAAGTGACTGTGAGGGACTGTTTAAAGGCTGCGCCATCTCTATCCATGAAGGATATCTTCAAAGCGACTAACTGCTCTGTCACCTCACCAAGTAGCTGAATGCCTGATCTCCTACTAAGAGCATCAGCTACTATGTTCCCCTTCCGAGGAGTATAGAATATCTCAAAGTCATAATACTAGAGGAACTCGATCCATCGCCACTGTCTCAGGTTCAGGTCCTTCTACGAGAATATGTTCCCGAGACTCTGGTGGTCTGATTAGACTGTAAAGTGCTCTCCCATTAGACAGTGCCACCACATCTTTAGGGCAAATACCACTACTGCTAACTCGAGGTCATGGGTAGTGTAGTTCTACTCATGCTTCCTCAACTACCGTGAACCGTAAGCGATCACTGCTCTCTCCTACATCAGGACATACCCGAGTCTGGTCCCTGATGCATCACAGTAAACTACATACCCTACTCCATCCTCTGGTAGCCTCTAGATGGGCACCCAGGTCAATCCTTGTCTCAGCTCCTTGAAGCACTGCTGACATATATCTGACTACACGAAGGGTTTACCCTTCTTCATTAAAGCTGAAAGTAGTGTTGCAACTATGGAGAAGTCTGTCACAAAAATTCGATAGTACCCAGCTAGACCAAGGAAACTCCACACCTCCATCACGCTCCTGGGTGGCTCCCAAGCTAGTACTACCTCAATCATTGCAGGATCCATAGCAACTCCCACCTCCGAGATGATGTGCCCCATTAAATGAACCTCTCGAATCCAGAATTGGAACTTCGAGAGCTTACCATAAAGCTGGTGCTCTCAGAGTGTGTCCAGTACAACCCGCAAGTGGTAGGCATGCTCCTCCTCAGTAGTCGAGTAAATCAGTATGTCATCGATGAAGACTATGAAAAAATGATCAAGGTAAGACTGGAAGATCCTGTTAATGATACTCATTAACACTGTTGGTGCGTTGGTTATGCCGAAAGTCATAATCAAGAACTCATAGTGGCCATACTAACACCTAAAGGTCGTCTTCTGCACATTATCATCTCAAACTCTGAGCTGATGATAGCATGACCTGATGTCTATATTTGATAACCATCGTGCTCCCTTAATCTGATCAAAGAGGTCATCAATCCTCAAGAGTGGATAATTGTTCTTCACGGTCACCTGATTTAGGCGAATGTAGTCGACACATAGTCCAAAGCTCCCATCCTCCTTCTTGGTGAATAAAATCGGAGAAGCCATGGATAAAACACTGGGTCGGATGAATCCCTTTCCCTTTAAGTCCTCCAGCTGTACCCACTGCTGACGAAGCTCAGCAGGAGCCATCTGATATGCTCGAGTAGATATCGGTGCTCTCCTGGGGTATTGGTCAATGTAGAAGTATACCTATCTGCGAGGATGTAGTCCTGGAACGTCATCAGGAAAAACATCCACCTAATGATCCACCACAACATGAAAACTAGGACTCCGCACATCAAATACTCTTAGGATGAAACTATCCAACTGCTGGGTGATCGACTCCCCTCTCCTCTATGTAAGTCCATCCTATGCTGCAAAGGCTCCCTTCTCATTGGTGAAGGTGAACCTACTCCCATCTATGTGGACACCTCGCACATTGCGCCTAATATAGTCAATCTGGGCGTGGACTATAGATAAACAAATCCATACCCAAGATGACTTCATAAGGCATCGACGTCGCTACAAGAAGATCCCAGCCGATGATCTCACCTCCTAGAGTAAGCTCACACTACCGACACCAGTGTGTAATCTCTGAGTCTGCTCCCGTAGGAGTCTCTATCTGTAAGGATCGAGCCAATGGCTCCATCAGAATCTCTGAGCTCCGAAAAAGGGCATCAGCAAAGAATGAATGACTCTATCATGTGTCTATAAGAACTGCATCAAGGGTGGAGTAGACACAGATAGTACCTAAAATCATCTCAAGTGCACTGTGGTCGTAAGCCTCCGCTGCCTGAAGCTGAGCCTGCCTCTGTCCGCTAGTTCCCTGTGGTCAGGGTGGACCTCTTGGGGGTGGTGGTGGTAGAGCCTCAAAGCATCGTCCACAACCCACTTCTCGACCAGCTCCTCTGCCTCATCCGAATTCTCCCTGCGGACTGCCACGATCGAACCTCTGCCTCTAACTGCGAGGTCCCTCCACTGTCTGTTTCTCCTCTGCATGGCAGGTCAGATAGTCTCGGGCCTTGTGGCCTTGCCCGCGACATGCATAGCACTGTTTTCTCCTCATAAGGCTGTCTTTGTATCATGTGCCCCGCACAACTGAACCTGTGTCCTAAGGGCTCCCACCTGATGGCCTGGTCCGCTTAGACCCCTATGACATCTGTCTACTGCTGGCTAGAAAAGACTCTGTTGCGTGTCGCCCTGCAGTGGGTCTCGCTACTGGTGGCTGCTCAGTGAGAAAGCTCTCTACTAAAAGGGCTCGCTCTAGCACCCCTTCCTGCGTCGGGATGCGGAGGGGAATCGTCGAAGATCTGATCGTGTGCCTCTGTCCCTGATCGATGGTCCGGGCCCTGAAGAACGGGTCATGTACCATATCCGTGTCGTACCGTGATAGTTCATTAAATCCAGTCGAGTACTGGGCTGCTGCCATACTACCCTACCGTAGTAGTAGTAACTCCTGGATGCGCACTGCACGGAGGGTCGCTGGAATAAACTCCTAGAGGAAGAGGCTCTCGAAGTCCGTCCAAAGTAGAGATTCCCCGCCGTGCAACTGGAGCATCAGGCTCCACCATCTACCTATTTCTACGAGTTGTAGACTCATGGCAAGGATCACCATAAGGTCAGTTGGTGTCCCTACCGATCCGAAGACTTTGACGATAGCCTCCAGCCAATCCTCGGCTACCAGAGCATCCATCTCTCCGCGGAACCTGGGCGGCATCTGTTGCTGAAACACATGCAACGCGCTCAGGAGGCGTGCACTCTCTGGTGGTGGGGGTGGTGGTATCAGTGGCCCAGTAGGTAGTGGTACCGTTGGTGCCTCCACTGTAATGGGGCCCTGTACCAAGGCCTCGTTGCTCAGTGGGCTCCCATCCCGCAAGTAACTGGGATCCCTAGATGGCTGCCTTCGTAGAGCCATCATTAGAAGAAATAGGTGTGCCACGGTTAGTACAGTATACCTAGAGATATGACACAAATTAATCACAAATAAATCTTTTCAAACACACATGCAATCAGTGTTTTCGAGAACCGAGTCGGAAATCAGAAGTTAGGGTCTTGGTGTATGGATACGTCGGCCGCCGCACCAATACTAGACTCCCTAGACTGAAAACCACATTCAATATTCTTAATAATATTGATTCATAGAGAACAAATTATCAAAGTCCCGAGTTTTGCGGTAGAACCGACTCCTATGATACCAATTTTTCATGACCCATCCTCGGGGCCCATGTCATGACTACCCTAATCCCGCCTTCCATAGGCCAGGGGCTGGCGACTAGTACCTAAGGCATAAATCCCGATAAAAAAGGAAGGCATTTATTTTGTATAAGTAAACAAACATAAAAGAGTACACAAACTGGAGTAAACACAAAGTAAACTGAGTACAAAAGTAAGTGCTGGAAAGTAAATGGGCTGGTGTACAAACCCTACTGAAAGTGCAGTACAACTGAGAAAGAAAGTACAATAGGTGAAAAGTAATGCAGCAACCACCGAGTTGTCCCATGGGAATCCGACCTGAAGGGTGGGTAACAATAGTCTTGTCGGTACCACGGGTCCGTCCGTCCGCTCCTTGTACGCACCACCAGGTGGTCCGCCTCCGGATACAGTTCATCTCTTCAAGCCTCGACCACGATCAGTGATGTCCGATGGCTGCAACCAATACAACGTAGTGCGGGCAATGCTTGTGCAGGGGTGAGTATAATGATACTCAGTAGAAACCCCGAGACCCCCTAAGGTCTCCCATAATCCACAAAAGATAAACCACAAAGGAAAGTTAAAAACACGATGTATCAACCAACTCCACTTAGGTATATTACCATAAATATACCTAAGTCATCAATCTCTGTACGGCTCCAACTTTCTATCCCAAGCACAACTAGTCCACACAGGAATGTAGTCAATAATACCAAAGATAATGATTGAAAGTCATGTCTATAATCACACAGGTGTACATTTTATGTATATCAATAGAGATGATCAGATGCAGTCACTGATTCATCTAAGTTGTTGGTCCCACACAGGATACTAGACCAGCTAAGCTGTTGGACCCACACAGGATACATGACCAGCTACTCTGCCAGACCCACACAGGATACAAGTACAGAGTTCAATATTGCCGAACCCACATAGGATACAAGAACAGTAGTCATCACCGTCGAACCCATGGAGGATTCCAATATGGCAGTCATCGTTGTCGAACCCATGGAGGATCCAAGCACAGTCGTCATCGTCGTTGTAGTCGTAGCCAGCTCCAGGGTTTTCGCACATAGCATACTCGATTCCTCGAGGGTCCACTCCATGAGTAAAGGGGGGTAGATACATCAAATGTCATGAAGTCCAGAGTTGATGTATCCCGAGGTTCTGTCTCGTAAAAAGGAACTCAACACGACAGACGACGCGTCAAACGGTTTCCCGGTCTGAGAGATATTGGTTTTCCGTTCTAGGGGCCTGGTTGGAAATATGCTCATTACAAACCCGTCAGTTTACCAAAGTTATCCAAAACACACTTAGATTACTGCAGAAGGACTATCTCATCGAAAGGGTCTAAATTCCATAGACGGTGCGTCGATCGGATGCACGGTCTCTATGTTTTTAATGTTTAAGTGAATAATGGGCCCAACCCGTTTAGCACAGTGGGCCCACGGTTCGGGTTGAATCAGTTTGACGGATCTGGCCCAGCATGGGTGTCAGTCCAGTTCTATGGAAAACATAGCTTAGTCCAAAGGACGTGGTCCAGTCCAGTGGGGCATGGCCCGGCCCACCTTGGTGTGGCCCAGCCTGGCATGGCCCGGCCCGGCCTGGTGCAGGCCAGCCCGGTGCGGCCTGGCGCGGCCCGGCTAGCTCGGCCGGCTGGCCACGCGTTCCGAGGTGGGGGAGTGGCCCCCGGCTACCCGAACCGGCGGCACCAAGCGGTGTTGCCCTTCGCAAACTGGCTGGCCTTATGGTGCACACGGCCCGCACAGCGTGCTACGGGTTCTTCAGCACGACACCCTCCTGGCGCCATAGTCCAGCTCTGCCTGGCTGGTCGATAGGCCGACCGGTTCTTCCTCCGAAACGGCCTGCCCTATGCAGGTCGCAGTTCCCACAGTGCGGTGCCCCGGGGCTCCGTGGTTCCCTCCTTCGTCCCGGTTCTTCTTCGTCGGTCGAGCGGCCTGTGGTTATGGAACGAGGTTCTTCCACACGAGGTCGATGCACGGTCGCCGCATTCAATCTTCGCCGCTTCCCGATTCTGAAAAAAACAAGAAACAACAGTGGGTCATCGGGACATGTTTGTTTAGCCCGCGCCCTCCGTGTTAGGCAGTAAAAATCGGCCAAAGATGAGCAAGGTTTCACGAAGCACAATGAACAATTTTATTTTCAATAATATTGAAACAATTCACCCTACCTTAATAATTAATGGCGTACGTCGGGCATCATGGAAGACGGCGTCTCGGGGTGAGGTTTCGAAGATGACGTTGGCATGTGTCCAAGGAGGAAGCAAC
The DNA here is from genome assembly GCA_963277665.1 of Viscum album. Taxonomy (NCBI): domain Eukaryota; kingdom Viridiplantae; phylum Streptophyta; class Magnoliopsida; order Santalales; family Viscaceae; genus Viscum; species Viscum album. Next base: position 195,129,343 of record OY728135.1, on the reverse strand, counting down.
GTCTCTGCACTAGTTGCAGAGAGAAGAAGGAAAGGCACATCGTCGCTCTTTGGGGAGACGTCGTTCTTTGTCGAAGAGGTGACATTCTTCGCGGGAGGATGATGTTCTTAAATAAAAGAGGAACATCCTTCCCCTTTTCCACAGGATCTCCCACCAATTTCTCCCAACCCAACATGAGATAATGTAAAATATTAGGCTAATGCTATTATTTTATTAACATAAGCAATTTTAATTTCAGAATTCAAAACACTTAATTAATTTAATTGAAGTGGTTGAATTCATTAAATTAAGGGGTTGGCAAGTGTTAAAGAGGGAGAGAGGAGGAGGTGAGAGGTCTCACATTTAAGATGAGTTAACAAAATAAAGAAGGGTGAGTTTATGAGAGTTATGGGGGGTTTTAAGGGAGGTTATGGGAGATGAATGGTTGGGCTCGTGTGGGCCCCACCTCCCACATCACAACAAATGGGAAGTTGGGTGGTTGTGAGCCCCACCAATAACATCCCATGGGAGGTTTAACTTCCAAGGAGTATAAAATAAAATTGTACAAAAAAATTTATTTACTTCTTAACTAAACCCAAAATATTAATTCTCAACCCGCTTAAAACACAACTGCTATAAAGGTCCCCTTAAGAAATTACCAGTGCTGCGAGTTCATCGATGCCCTCATATTTCAATTCCGAGCACCGGTTCAAAATATAGAAAAACCCGCTTGTTCGTTCACTGAATGTACCTGAGCTAAACTTCATAAAATTATTCCCGGCACACCGGGCCTCGGAATCAGGTGCCGTCAGAAAATGCGTACTCGTAAAATTCCAAATAATTTAAGAACAAATTTTCCTTGAAATTTCCGGGTCTTTACAAAAATGAATCTAATTTAATGATATTTAGCAAAAAGCCATCATAATCCATCAAAATAAATATATTATAGGAAATTATTAGATAATATCCAAATTTATGAATAAAAATTAATAGAGTACATTGACATTGATGTAAAATACCTTTATAAAATCATTATAAATATGCTTCAAAAAATACTAAGAAATATCTTTTTCTCTTATTAACATTTAAAAAGAGAAAAATACATCAAACTAATGGAAAATAAATTCTTAGAAAAAACAAAGAATAATATAATGTATTCTTAATAATAATTAATTACAATGATCATGATAAAATTTAGTAAACAAATAAAAAATAAAAAAAATTCTTCTAAAACATTTTTAACAAAAGTCAAATGTGTCCCATATTGATAAATTTAAGAAGATTCCTTTTAAAAAAATTTAAATCAAGTTAAATATAGTTCAAAATTTTGTGAGATCATTGGATTATATATAAGTGTGTTATTTAATCGTTATGATTATTATATAAATGGAATATAAATTTATGGGAATGAGACATTAAAACTTTTAATGTAATGATTTTAAAAACCCATTAGGATATTGGTAAAAAAATAATAAAAGTGGGTGCCTTATTTGGATTTATAAAACCCAATATTTTTAATAAAATCATTCATAAAATAAATAAGTCTAATGTACATATATTCAAAAAGATATAAGATAGAGAATATTGAATATATCTCAGTGAAGGGTAATTGAGATGAGAAACATTGCTACCTATAAATTTCTCTCAATCATATATGATCGAATATCCTGTATAATAAATTTAAATGTTTTATAAATATATGTTATAATAATATTTTTATTTTTATTACTAGATACCATTCTCATATAATTTATTATTTTCGATTTTAAAATAATTCATTGTTAAAATTTATAATTTTTTATTACCTATTTAGTTTTTCAATCCTCTTTACTTTCAAAATTTCTAGTCATTTCACCTTTGCTATGATTCCATCATCTACAGATTATTTATGATGTTTTAAGATTTATTTTTCATATACTTCTAGAGTCAAATGATTATTTCATGGATCTTAATGTGATAATTTTCATGTTAAACTAATTTTTTTAATTATTGATTCCAAAAATAGATTTGCAATTATTAATGAATAAAAAATTATACATAATAATTAAAAAAAATTAAATTCATTTAATTTAAAAAATATTACCTATTTCTAAAATCACACTATCATTAGTGAAATAACCATATGAAATCAGTCACGAATGTTGTAAACCCGTCCAAATTAGGATCTTGTTATAACGATGGAATGTCTAAGAACATGTTACTTTCAAACGATAATATCACATGTTAATAACATTAAATATTTCATAAATATGTTATTAAAGTGATAAATCAAATTTATTAAGAGGAATATAAAAATAATATAAAATACAAATATAATAATATTTCACTTATATTGAGGGATTGAATCTCATAATGAAGGAACTCATTGAACTGAGAGTTTTAGAAACATTTTTTGGGACTAAAGGTTCCAAAGATGTGAGAGTGGATTATTAGAGTGACATTTTTTAAGTATTGAAGATAATGTTTATAGAACAATGTGGTTAGATGTGGGTATAGGAGACAACCTTTTATAGGTGATAGGGGTGACACTTGTGTAAGTAATTATAACTTTAAAATTAAAAACATTCAATTCTAAAAATAAAATGGAAAAAGAGGAGGAATTTAGAATCCAAAATAAGGGAAGTCAAAATTCAACTCATCCAAATAATATGAGATAAGTTTTTTTTATTTTTGGCATGATCTGTTAATTTATCCCCTTGTTAATCATTTAAACCTCTTTCATGGTGACTAGATTTTTCTGTGGTATATTTTTTTTAAAAAAATGAAATGATCCTTAATAAAAAAATCCCTTAATTTATTCCAAATATGACATAAATTTTAGAATAATCAATTCATAATGTTGATAAAAATTAATTTTAATAAAATATTACTTAAATAAAAATTTTAGAAATGTTTTTTTACAGTAAAAAAATAAATTTACTCCAAAATAAAGTATAGAACACTTTCCTATGGAATTTATTTATTTATAGATAAAATAGATATTTTCTTCAATTTCAAATGAATATACAAATGTGTGGATCATTTTGAAAACATAAAAAATGTAAAATTACCAAAATATATTCTCATATGAAAAAGAAAAGTTAACATAGTTTTTGAAGAGTCATGAATAGATTTTTAAAACTAGAAAATATATTTTAAATATATTATTTTACACCACAAATTAATTTTTATTCCAAGAAAAGGTTTTTAAAATTTTGAGGCCATTATTATATCATAATGATGTCATAAAATTTACGGTATTTATTAACAAATGAATTTTCACTATTCAATTAATAACCAAATATTTTAAAATTACATGATAATATAACCAAAATAAATTTTGAAATGATGACATAAAAAATAAAATTAATTATATAACTATAAAATTTGGAAATTTGGAAATTTTACTTTTAAATAACACATATATAATATACAAATTAAAAAAATATTTTTAAATTACATAATTTTAATTTATCCCAAGATAATTATGTTAATGGTATTTCTAAATAATTAATTATTTCATTGATGCTTCTAATATATTTTATACATCATTCCTTAAATTTTACCAACAAATATGATTGATATAATTTATTAACATTTGTAAATTTAAAAAACACTCTGAATTCAAATTTTTTTCATTAAATAAATTTTATTTCCAACGTTAATAAGAATATTTTATTCTAATATTTATTTTTTAAAATATATTTTTAAATACCTCATTTTTTATAATATAAAAAATTATGAACAATTATTTTTCTCGTTTTCATCAAAAACAATCAAACACATTAATTTTATTCCAAATGGAAATACTTAATAAAATCATGGGGTCCAATATTTATCTCCCTTAAAAAAATTTATCGAAAAAAATTACATTAACATATTTAAAATAGATGAGGATACCTTTTCCACATTAAATCCTTAGGTTACCACATTTATTCTTCAAAATTACATTTCCACCAATGAAAATTAGCTAGGTGAGTACCATATTTGTAGAACATTATCTTAATGATCAAAGATTTATATTTTTTTCCCTAATAGAAAATTCAAGATCATTATCCATATCCACTATGTTCAATACATGGGAAGGATGATGTATATTATTTTTCAATATCAATAAATGGAACACATTATGCATATGGGTTATGTTTGTGGGATTTATAAGATGATAATTCACCACTACCAAAAGATCGAGAATTTTAAATTATATAATTTCCCAAGGGCTCAATTTTTTTATTTCCCCATATCACAACCTCCTTCAAATGATAAATTTAATGGAATACCTCTTATTTTATGTAAATATTCAATTTTCCTCAATAATTATCATCATATATTCAATATCTACAATGTGTATTATTAATGATCCATTGAATAGATTGAATATTAATCTACATTTCTTTAGAATGATCTTTTCCTAACATGTTACACCTTCCAATGACTTCCCATCATGTTGTAGATCAATCCTTTTACCATACAATGCCTCATCTGGTGTCATTGGAATTTTATAATAGAAATTGATATTATATGGAATCTCTTCCTAGGGACGCTGTTGATCCGAACCACTATTGGAATCTATTGAAGAGGATATAAATTTATATTATATGTTTTTAATAGTCCTATTTGACTAACCATCTATCTATGTATGATATGTAGTTCTATATCATAACTCATTATCCAATTATGGTAGAAGACTTCTCCAAAAAATTTATTTAGACCTAATATCATAAACATATATAATTTAAAGTCATAATCCAGACAATATTCTAAATTATATAATTTTGTTCAATTGATGAATCCAATTTCATAATAATGAAATTTCTTAAATTATTAATGATATTTACTACAAGAAAATGGTAATATAGCCTTTAGGTGTCATGGGGGGTTCTACGAGGAAATCCCTAGAGATGTTTTTACCATTTACAGGATGGTATGTGTAATATATTCCCCATTCCCATTAAATTTTAATGATTATAAATAGAATTTTGAAATTCAAATAATCAAGATACATATTCCACAATATTTTATTTCATTTTGTCCCATCAGAATTGATTCTTGAGATCTTTTACCTATTGGTAATCTTGAGATGGATTGAAATTGGTGATCTATGTGATTAATGTAATAGCTCCTTTAATTTTAGTATTTATAGAACACATAATGTAGTATTGAAAAATATTTTTCCACTATGGTTATGGATGGATTCCAAAATATTCTTTAGCTTTATTTTAAAATCCATATTATCTTTATATACCTTGAAATTTTTATACGGATATATGGTTGAGTATTATTTTATGGTAAATCGGATACGTAAACATTTTTTATGATTCCAATGGTAGTCCACTTTGAATCAATGAGTATTGGATCTTTTCTAATCTACTCTAGAGATAAGGTAGCATGATCTATAGTAATTAGATCATCATCCACCATAATGTTTTCACAGGGTGGAAATTTATTGAGAAATAGTAATAAATGTCCAAATACGACCATATCCTTTCGAACATATTCAAATAATTTTTTTAATATCTAATTTAATCTTTTTTATCTATATTAAGGTTTTAATCATTATGGAAGTGCTTATGGTGGTCCTGAAATTAAAATTACTTTTAAATTAAAGTTTCCCTAAACTTAAACAGAGGATCTTTCACATTATTTTTATAATTAATTTATTTAGATTGAGGATAAATTAATACCTCATCAAAATATCATTATGTTGATTAAATTAATTTTCTTCTAAAATACAATTCATATTTCCATGATTATGATTTATGGATTAAAGTGTCTAATCCCTCTAGTGGTGATCCATACATAATCCTTTTATTTATGAGAAATGTCAATAGAATTCTTGATTCTAGAATAGATGATAAAAATTATTGCATTTTTTTCTTGATCAGTCAAATATCATTCAGGTTTGAAGTCATTCCTATTGTTCTTGAGAGGTAGAGAGGAATAATTATAGAGAGAGAGATAGAGGTAGGAAGGAAGGTAAGTTCATTGTGAGAAATGATTCTCTATCAACAATTTTTTATTATCCCTACAAAATAGATATAACCTTATGATTATAGATCTATGTATTAGGTTAAAATATTATTTAAAGGCGTGGTATCCCTTAAATAATACTAAAATACTTTAACAAACCTCATTCCATATAATCATAATAATAATAATATTATTTTATAATGTTTGCTAACTTCTGAACTAATAAATTTAATTTTACTGGATTATAAATTATTATTCACCATCAGATATGATCTGGGTCCCCACAAACTCCACTTAATTTATTAAATAAAAATAGTATAATTTTATTAAATTAAATAAATATTTTATTCATGATATAGATAATTAATATTAATTAAATATTAAATAAAGATAATAGTTTTTATTCACAATACATTGAATATCTATTTAATATATATATTCTTGTAGTTAAATAAATTTATAATTAATAGAAAATAATTATTTATTACATTTTGAATATTAGAGATCAATAAAACATGAATAATATTATTCCTTATCCATGAGAAAAATAATTATAAAAATAATTAAATTCAAATATAATTTAATTGAGGTCAATAGAAACACTTAGTGAGTTGACCTTTGATTTTCTACTTCATTACCATTATATGGTCTTCCCTAAAGTTCAAGATTAAAATCTAGAAATGGGAAAAGGCACCCAATATAAAGAACATAATTTCGATACTCCAAAAACCACATACGAACACTTATGTTGTTATATAATCCATTTTTATCAATATCTTGTCAAGCATGTTGCATAGCAATGTCATCAACCAATGAGCTTGATGCATATTTCATTGAAACTATGGAAAAAACATATCCTTACATTGTGGACACCTAATTTAATTAAATGGTTCTACTCCAATTAAATTGTCGAGATAACAACTCTCGTAATGATGGTATGGAAAATTCCTTCCCGGACTTATTCATCAATCACATGTCCCTTATGATGCACCCAACATATCCAACTTCACTATAAAGTATTATCATCATGGTTTATGATATGAATTAAATTTTTTATTCATAAAATTCATTAACAATAAAATTAAATTTTAAGGACCAATACACTCTTTCAAGGAAAAGAATATCTAATTACAAAAAAAACCTGATAAATTCCAACTAGAGGGTCTATTCAGATAATCTCCCATCATAGAGATTACTAATTGAAAAAATTGTGTAAGAAACCCACATCACATTGTGATTGATCACCCCTAATTGTCAGTATACTATGTACCCTATTTTGTACAATATCTAACTATAGAACTATATTTACGAGATATCATTATAGAATACCAATGTTACCACTTAATTTAGGTACTTACATAACCTTATTAAGGTGACAGATACTCTGGGTCATTATCATATCAATGTTATGTAGGAAAAAAATCAATATGTGATAAGATATTTATATAAATATTCACTTATTTAAACACACATGAAATATAAAGTAAAAAACAGTTGGTTTTAGGGAAATAACTCCATCCACAATTTTTATGTAATAGATCCAACTAATGAAAAATAGTTTTTTCTCACATTTAAAAACATGCTTTTGTTTAAAATGTATATGGATACTAATCCTATCGTGTTTCAAAGTATAGGGTTGGAAAGTCCACATGTATTTATGGTGAATATTTATACTACAAAATTATTATTGTATTAAAATCTCCCAAGTAGTTATATATTTGATTATCTACCTTTTACTTCGATGTCTGTATCCTAACATCCTGACTGAATCCATAGTCAAATATTATCATCTAAGGATAAATATCATTCTTTTGGTATAAACCATAATCAAAATAAATAATTTCAAAATCACTTCTCAAATTTCATTAAGAACAACAATGTACTCAGATATAATTGATATTGAAACCATTGGCTGTAATATTTTTTTTATATCACTGTATCCTCTTCCAAGATACATGATCAAATTAAACTAAACAAAAAAAGTGTTCAATTAACATTAACACTAGTATTCCAATTTATCAAGACACTAAGAACTCATCAAGATATACTTTACAAAGTACTATGAGATAGTTCTCATTTCAATTTAATAAGGTTATACTGTATTTGTTTGATATTCACATACTGTGCATTAGGAATTAGTATCAAACATCTATACATATAAGGGAACATGAGATAAATTCCTAGAACATAATATTTATAAATTATATTAATATAAATAATATGTTCCCTTTCATATACATGTTATGCTGGAAGAATTATATTTCAACAACAATATAGTCGTGAATTGTTATAACATTTTCTCAATACTAATGTAATATATTTGAAATAACTATATTGAGAAAACTCATCGATATGACTTTTAAATACTTTTTCATAGAAGATAGTTTCAAGTTTAATTTATACTTAGAAAAATTTCTTCCCATATTTTTTAAAAAATAATAACACACAACATTTGTTCTCCATATTTTATCAAAATATCTAAAGTGAAAATTTTTAATTCTCCCACTAACCAATTAGATACAATTTTCAATAATTCATTTTCAAATAAATATTATATGATTACTATTCATGATTTCTTTATAATTGAAGATAATTAATATTCATATATTAGTGGAATTTATTGACCGCACCAACACTTTTAGTTTTTTCTTGTAAACATATACCATATTGCCTCTTTGTTCATCTCATATAGATATCTATCATAATGTTTCGTTAAATGAGGTGGACTCAAAAATCATTATCCAATACAATGATAACAGAAATATTCTTTGACATTTATAAATCAAAAAATATTTTATTCATGATGAGTGGTGAGTAATTTTTCCATAAACTAAACCGATAAATAATCTATCATGTTATAATAGTACAGTATTCAACAATCCATGCCAATTTATATTTAATACTCATCCATTGTATCAAGTCATAAAAATATTAAATATAATGAGTCCCGAAATATTTATACATAGAGTCTATTACTTTAATTTAAACATACTTTTCTACCTTAGAATATTATCATTTTATACATCTTTTTATGAATCTTTATTATGAAATAAAAATACCTGAATCTCCCACAATGGTTAATATAAATAACATTTTTGGATATAAATTTGTATACATAATGTGTCCTTGGAACTACTCCTCCGACTATGCTCAATGGAGTCTTATATTCCTATTCCAACTCGTCTTCTTTTAGAGTGTTAACTCAAAGAATTTAATTCACCTCTAACTATCTTCAAATATCAATGATTCTTTTATAGAAATATAGTAGATCTACTATATGTTTATAACCATAGTGGCTATTGGATCATAAAAGTATATGAACCTTAGTGTTTTTGGGGTACATATGTAGCTATATATATCCTTTCATGTGTGGTTTTAAATAATCACTTGTGTTAGTACCCAAATAGATTCGAATAATATCATTATTGATATAATATCCAGTATAAAATATGGTTTTCATATAGTTTTTTATGGAACTTCTATATGAAAAATATGCTTCAGAATAATAATGGAATATTTGAAATGTTTATGTAAAACTCTTCATTAATCTTACTTTTACTACCATCATTAAATTTATGTAGATATATATATTTGAGTCTTGTATAACAATTAATCCATATGTATGATCAGGAATTACTTAGATATGATGTTCTCCAACAAGCTGATGTTGAGATTCCTCAACCATCACCAAGTACACTAATTTACTTCACTGGTCATTTCCAAAACATTATCTAAGGGATATCATTAAATTTAAAATTGTATCATTTAGATTTTGAAAATTTCACATGGAATTGGGAAAATAAATCAAAATTGTTTTTAAAGTACCTTTATTTATAAATGTTTCATTATCTAAAACATGATAGTTGGTTTGTTGGTATATCCAATATCATAGTAAAATTGAGACTAAAACATTTTTATGTGTATTAAAAGGAAAAATACTTTTAGATTTATTGGATAAATAATAATATTTTCAAAATTCAGGGAGAGTTTCGTATTTTATATTCATCATTTACTATAATGGATATTTGTGATTAAACATTTACAGAACCATTACTTTAATATATATATAACATAAAAACATTTATTCTGAAAATCAAATAATGTATCATTATTTCAATCCAGAAAATAAGATAAATGTTTTGGTAACAATTATTCTAAAATTAAATCAAATCAATCTAGAAATGAGAAATAGTGATCTCTCTATGGATGACAATATGAATCACCCTTTCTAATAACCTTTTCTGTTCTCTTTATAACCATTAATTTTTTCATCATTTATTTACTTTAAATATATTTATTTCATAATCATATTGTATTTAATAAAATTGTAATGAATATAAACTTGATGAATATACCTGAATTATATTCAATTTATTTCTTCCTCAATTCTTCTAAATTTAGTTTCTAGTTTCCAAAATTTCCACATAATTTTAAAATATATTCTTATTTGTTCTCTTACCTTTGAATCCAATATATCTTTTAAGGAAGTTATAAAGGATATATTATATTTATATTATCCATAGAATATTCAATATTTTATGTCACAATTTTCACCAAATGTGGTGTATAAACAGGATTTAGAAAATCCTTATCTACATGGTGAAGTATCGAATAATTTTTCCTAAGATAATTATGCATTTTCCTAAGAGTCTAATGTATTTTTATTCAATATTTTTTATTTGGGTTTGTAAATATCCATGTATTTATATTGTATCATAAAATCCCTATAAAAAATTTATAATATAATACAAGAGACATAGCATGCATCCTCAACATGTCTATGGTAGGATACCTTTGCATCTTCTCTCACTTTTATGGGATTCCTACCAAGAGTATGGGATTCTAACCCATAGTATAAATTGTAAGATAATATTTTATCACATGATTATTATAATATATTTGTCAATTTTTATTGGTACGTATATACCCAATTTTAAGAAATTGATGATTTTTTTATATCCATTTTACACAACACATTAAACAAATAATTAGTACTTTACTTGATTAAATATTATGTTAGAAATAATAATAAGTAATATAATTATTTCTTACACTATTTTATCAAGTCTCAATATCCCTCACCGTTGAACTTGGAATGGGTATTTTCATTGAAGTTCTAGTGTAAAGGATCCATATTTCATTTCTTATAATAATAATTGAGACTTTGAAAATTATTACAATGTTTTTAGTTTAATGGTATTCCTAACTACAGGTTTAGAGCTCGTTGATCAATTGAGTGGACTCCCCAATCCATAGACCCAAACTCACATTTCCTCAACACTTGCATCCAAATTTTTATGGGATATATGAATAACATTAAACTAAATTCAAATTCAATTATGTTGAACCACTATCTTAGTTATTATTTATATATAACTAAATTTTCTTCTAATAGATGTGAACTGAAACATTAAAAAATGGGTTTTCTTAATTCAGATGACGAAAGGCTTAGTGGGTTAATATTATGTTGAGGGACTTATTTCATTACGCATAATTTTTATATTGTTTTTCAATTTATATGACTTTTTAATATCAACTAGATATTACTTAATGAATTTACCATGTTAGATAAAACATTTATATACGAGCCATTTATTTAATGTCCACCATTACCCAATAATTTATTTTTTAATGTGATGATGATCATGAATCTAAAAAACAATTATTAAATAATTTAGAAATAAATAAATATGACCTAATTATGGAATTATCTGATGGTTGACTTATTAAGCAGACAATAAATCAACATTTGACCCAGTTGAAATAACTCTTGTTCTGGTCAGGGAATGAGTTTCACCATTCCCCCTATGCACTTGTATATCCCCTAGGTTGGTAATGTCTTAGTTATATCTTGAGCCTCCTCCATACACTTTGGGATACTTCATTCATTATATGTTTTTAAAACTCAAATAAAGGTAAGGGGAAGAAAAGAATTTGTTAAAGGGATGTTACAGAAATAATATAAGACATAAAAGTAGTCGAAAATATTGGTGGATGGGGATAACATGTAGGCCATAGAAATTAATTTTATAATTAAAATTTCCCAATGATTAAATAAATTGAATTATATAATTATAACTCATACAATGGTCTTGTTCAATATAATGATTAGTAATAAACATGAATCAATTACACATTTAAAATATTTAGATATCATTTATTTCAATTATTTATTTATTAAGAGAAATCATGAATCAATTAACCTCGTCAGTTATCTTGTTAATAAATTAATTCATTTTATAATATTTCATCCATTATTTCTATATTTTTCCATCCACTGTTATTTTAAATAAAACAAAAAAAAATTATATTATTTAAAACTCAATAAAACATTACACTAATTTTTAAATGGAAGAAACCAAGAAATTAAGTGTTTGAAATACATTGTATTATTTAATTGCAAACTATGCACTAATATGACATATTCTGTGCATGAAATGTGTCATAATTTCATTGTGTTTATTGTCAATATAATGAACCATGAAGAAAATAAAAATTATTTAACATGAAAAATTTTATGTGTTGATTCATTAATATACAATGACCATACATGACTCATAATCTAAAAAATTTCATGGAAATAATTAAGACTTTTATATAATGTAAAACCAACTGATCAGCCTATACATTCAACATAATGACCCATGGAACTCTAGTCTATATAGATTAAGAAGTAATTAAATAATTGTTATACTTATTCATAAACAGGTACAGTACATGATGTATACAAACTAGATACATGTTGTGTACTTATATTTTCTGAATATCAGTTGTACATGCCTAACAACTCGATGTGTACTTATCAAAAACATTTATGATATACTTAATGTGTTTGGAGGATACAAGAAATGTACTTCTAGTTACATGGTTTCTATTCTAGATTCATCACATATTAAATACACATGATGAATTAATTACACAACACTGCTTAACTTCTTTCTTCCATATTTAAATGTGTGGACTAAAAAATGTGTACTAAAAAATCATGGTGTGTATAAAAAATACAGGAAATGTTTGCCATCAAATCCATATACCAAAATGGATGGTCTATCAGTGGTGCAGTAATATTAAGTGATGTTCCCTTGTTACACAATGTCCTAGAATCCATGCATGAATCCTTGTGAAATGAACTAGGGAATATTAGATTTAAAAAAGAATAACAGACTGTATATTCCAATTTTATCCTACCAGGATCCTTAGAACTTATGGGAACTTCATATATAAAAAAGTTAATAACTCACCAATATTGGTAATATGTATGAGAACCACTGAACATAAAAAATATATGTTAAAGATACATCATGAGAAGTTTTAAACTTGTTATAAATATTAACGGTTAAATGAAAAATAATAAATAATTAACTATGTAATTATAAAGATTAATGTGACCACTCTGATACCACTGAGAGGTTCTAAGCATAGTGGAAGCACCTATAGTGGACAGGACATTAAAATTTATTTTAATTTAATTTCTTCCTAAACTATAAGAGAGGATCTTTCATGTTAAATTTAAAATTACATTATTTAAATAAAGAACAATGGATTACCTCATATCAGGGTACTTTCTAACATTAGGTTGTTGATATCCTGAAAACCCTTGTGATTTCCATCATTACATTGTACGTATTCCATTGTATAGTCCCTCTATTTGCGTACCACATGTGCTCTTTTGATCTCTACAAATTAAAAAAATTCTCTGTTCTACCATGATGGATCAAAAGCCATGCATTGTTTTTCAAGATGGATCCAAGATCCTTCAATCTTGAAGGAAGTTTTACTTCTTCTTGAGAGGAAGAGAGGAGGAATTTTATTGAGAGAGAGTGAGAGTGAGATACGTCTACTGTTCACAATGATTCTCTATCCTCAATTTTTGTTTTACCATACACAACATACATAAACATCTATTTATTGAGTAAATGATTCAATTAAATTATTATTTAATTCGCTACCAGCCATTAAATAATATTATACTCTATTAACATACCCTATTCCATAAAATAATATTATTTTTATTATTTCATGGTGTGCACTAAATTATGTTCTAATAAATATCATTTTAATATCTTGTAAATTTATATTCATGAATGGACAAAATCTTTATCAACTCTAACTCCTCAACACTTATTAAATGACCAAATTAATATATCATTCATCTAAATAAATATTTTATTAAAGATCCATGAAATTAATATTTAGTTAATAATAGATAAAAAAATATTTCATTCAAAATCCAATGAAAAAATATTTATTATAAATATTCATGTAATAAAATCAATAGTTTATTAATTTTACAATAATATTTTTTTACCCTATGAGTATTAGCGATCAATAAATACTAAATAAAATTCTTTCAAAGCCTTGAGATTAATATGTATTCCAATAAAAAAATCAAATATAATTGTATCATGGTTAATGAGAACATTTAGTGTGTTACCCTATAGGGTTGTTTCTTACTAGCATTATGAAGACTGGTTTAAATTCCAAGATTATTGTCTTGAAAAGGGTCATGGAAGCCTACAGAAAGAACCTAATGTGACAATGTTGGAAACCACATATGAACACTTACTGTGTAATATAGTCTATTTTCCTAAATACCTCAAAATGAGGGTTTTATAGTATTTTCATCAATGTATGTACTTGATACATGTTTCATTGATTATCTGAAATGAATACACCATTGCACCATGGCCATGTAATTTAGTGTGATGGCTCTACTCTAATAAAAGGGATAACATATCAAATATAATAATGAAGGAATGAACAAATCCTTCCACAATGTATCCATTTATAACATGACATTCATGATGCGCCCACAATGTATAACATTTACGTGAACCATTATCATCATGGTTAAAAAACATATTTATGTGAATGAAACCTAACATGAATAAATAATGATCTAGGTGTTTAAGAACCATAACACACAATAATAAATAGGAATTTCAGATGACACCAACACCAATATAATTAACATGGGTGGGTTTATTCACATAATCTCTCGTCTTAGAGATTACAAAGGGAGAAATTCATGACATAAATATGCTTCCTATTATGAGTAATCACAAATGATTGTCTATATGCTATATAAACTATCATTGTTCATTATGTGATGGTATAAAAATATTTCAGAGATATCATCATAGAATCCCAAGGTTCGCATCATAAAAAGGAACTGCTACGGTGTCATAAATTTGAAAAATACATTAGGGAATTATCATATAATTGTTATATAGAATAAAAATAAATATGTGAGATGATATTTATATTATTATTCAATAAATTTAATATACGTTCAGTCCTCAATATAGAGTATTTGGTTTTAGGGAACCAACTCCAACAAAATATATATATATATGTGTGTGTGTGTGTGTGTGTGTGTGTGTGTGTGTCTATATATATTAGATTTCACCATAGAGATAGTTCCACTGTGTTCTAAGGAAGTGATTTCTATTGTTAGATCCAAATCATATACCGGGTAATTGTTCTCATGAATCATCAATTTTAGATAGGCATATACTACCACCATGTCATTTTATAAGATAATGCATCCCTATATATTCTTTGACACATCATTATATTTCATAAACCCTTATCCACTTCAAGTTAATTTTATTATAAGACAAGTGATTATCCTTCTCTTAATATCCTTTAAAACTTCTTTAAATTTTACTTTATAAATGATCTTCAATCCGTTGTGAGTTAAAATTTTTAATAGATTTGATATCCAAGAGAAATTTCTCAAAAATAATCAATGGTATCTATAAATCAAGGAAAAATGGATCTTTTTAATATTAATTGGTTAAGTAAATTTTTAAATAATAATAAATATTTATGGATTCAATGATTTCCTCTCGTGTGATTATTTGTCTCAATAATGATACATTCAATGGAAAGATATCCATTTGATAAGATTTTCATGTTTTTATCCTTCTTTAAGGTCATCATCATAATACTCAGTTGATTTTTCTCCTCTACCTCTCTCTTGGAACAATATTAACTATAAACACTACCAAAAATTGATCGAGGTAATATATTGAGACACTATCTATTATCTACATGAATATTGAAGGGTTATTATTTTGAATGAAATCACTATAAATTCATAGTTTCCATACCATATCGGAATGGTTTTTTTGTTATGACCTCTTTGAAATTTAACTAATGAAAACTATATAGAAGTACTATATTTGAGAAGTATTGATCCCTTTATTTTTAATTGAACAAGAAATTAATGTGGGGTATATGAAACATTAGATTTATGTATTATCTTATTATGTTAATTATAATATATACAGAGATGCATTGATCAAATTTTATTCTTAAAAAATTTATGTTACACCTCTTGGTGAACTAATGGGGAATATGAATCACTTATACACATTCTACTTGTGTTTATTATTCAATTCATATAACTCATTCAGTTATATTCTATAAGCATTATTTAAAATATTCTTTTCACCATGTATGGGTTCTAGTAAATTATTAATATCATAATTTGACGGGAAACCTAAAAACACTTCTATAAATACATATTTTTAGTCTTATAAAATTGGTATATATTACAATTTTGATTACCTCACCAACTATATATATGGATAACCATCATGATTATTTATTAAAACACAGATTATAGAATTAATTTAAATTTGAAATTTATAGTCATCCTAACACTAATAGATAATCATTCCTTCATTCAGAATATAAAATGTGACCACCCAGCCTTGGATAATAATATATTATCTATATTGATTGAGTTAATTCTTTCCTAAAATTTATTCAAATTCATATGTAAGGTTAAAAAATATTTTCATAATAAACATTCCTAGAAACATATATCAGAGAGGAGTCACCAAATTCGGATGAAATCTTCTTACCATTAGAATTATTCACTGATAACATAGCATATAATTATTGATGTGGTGATGTGATAATTCTACAAAGTTATCCAGATATAAAATATATGTTTTCACTAGTGTAAAATTTGATATTATCAGTTCTTGAGTGGATAATAATATTTCCTTTCACCACATCAATATCTTGAACTACTATAGAAGTTTTAATTGTATAGGATCTCCCAATTTCCCATAATATAATATTTTGGTGGAATAAATAGTTATTATTTACCTTAATATTCATTCATTGGCTAGAATAATGTACATATTACTTACAAATGATGAATTGGATTTTATATAGTGTATTTGGTTAATATTTATATCCATTAATTTCTTTGGATTCCCACTTCATATATCATTGGAATTCATTTTATTAATAGCCTTATTTTTAAAACATTAAGCATCTATCTATACCCTTAAGGGAATGTCCTCCATTTTTCTAACAAATTGATTTCATGAAGGATGATTTAATTTATATCTTCTGGGGTTTTTAATCCTCGAAATACCTAAAATATCCATCATTCTATTATTTTCCTCAAAACCAAAATAATAAATCTTATATATAATATCCATTTCTACCTTGAGAGAATATCAAATTATTTTTTCATAAGTACCAATGTATCTTATAACAAAATCTTTTCCATGACATGTTTTAAGCCACTAAATAGTGAATCAATTTTTATTTTAGGGACAATGATGAAACTAGAAGAATTTATTTATTTTCTTTTAAATATTTCCTAATTGTTACCAATAGTTTTAACATCCTCTTTTAATATTATGAATTCTACCCCTATTTTTGGTGAATATTTCAATGAAAATACATATTAAAAAAATATAATCTCAAAGTCCTCCAATTTTCTAGATTCATTTTCTTGCAATTGCGTCATAATATTTTTGAGATTCTGTCACTTCTTATACACACCTTATAAATGATAAATTTCTGATACCACATTATCTTCAATAGGGATATATATTAAGAAATAGTAATTTTCAACCATATCGATCCATTTCTCAGTAATTAGTGGATTATGAGACCAACTAAACAATGGTGGTTGTGTTTCATGACTGAATCAATGGAGATTTTTGATTACTTTGATTATTTGGGAGTTTGTTTTTATTTACAATATTTTTCTAAACTGGACATGTTTGCGTGATGAAATTTGTAATATTTATCATTACATATCCTGTTTCATTTGGTTTCTTATGAAGATAGTCATCCGATTTTATATTATATTTATTGTTATCTCGATTATTCCATATTGGATCCATCGACTAAAATAAAAACAGTTAGTGTGGGAACCATGAAATATTCAGAATAACCAATATTATTTTAAATATTATAAATTCTATGATTTATTAATAATGAAAAATTCATTTCATTATGTGAAACATTAGGTTAATTCTACGTAACATAGGGTTTTTTGAGTTTTTTCCTCTTTTCCAACATAACCAAATCATCAAAAATAACAAAACCCATCTTTGATGCCAACAAAAGTGTCCCTACTTACCATTTATACATTATAAATTTTTTTTCGTAATTCAATCATTACATGTACTATATAATTTAATAATCCAATAACTTAATTGTTTAGTGTATTTGGTTATTAGTTATACATCGAATATATTTTTCAATTTCTTCATCATTTTTTATTAGTAATCTTCACCTGAGAGTCAAATTATAAATATATCATAATTACTATCATAATTCCAAACATGGGGAAAGGGAAACATAATAAGGGGTGAGAATATATGACATATAAGTGTTAGAATATAAAATAACATTTGAATATCCTAACTATGTATAAAATGAAAAAAATAGTATATAAACATAATTAAGGTACATGATCAAGGAAACCAAAATCATATCTAACATGTTATAAATAAAAAATCATGAGTAATAGAATCAGGTTTTTTGATAATATAAGAAAAGAGTAATAAGTGTGTGGAAAAAAATTTCAGAACTAAATAATATATATCCAATGTATAATAAAATTAGAATAGAAATTATAGTACATACATAGACTTATAAAATAATTTCATTTTTCGAGGATTACTACAAAAATTATCATCAAATAGTGGACAAAGTCTCATTGTGGATTGAGTTCACTCCACATTATCTTTCTAATTTACTCTTGAGATAAAGATTATTATCCAATGAATTAGCGGTATATAACATTTCAAGACAAATCATAATGTGAAACCATTCATTCTTATCCTAAAAGAACATAAAATTATTCATCATTACATCATAAAATAATTAACCTATAAAAAAGAAAATGGGTTCAAAATAATTTTATGTTAATTACATCATAAGATATGTAAGAAAATAAAGTGAGTCATATCATTATTTATTATCACCATTTAATCATAATAATCATTAAAAGAAGTTGAAAAATATGAAAATTACATTCATAAAAGTATTTTAAATGTTCTTTGAAAGAAAATAACATTTTCATTTTCATTTTCTATCATTTAATGAAATTAACCATAATAATGAGAAATAATCATGATGGTAGGAAAATTTGATCAATTCGTAAAAATTAAAAAACATTATTCTTAAACTTTTATTGTGAAATCAAAATGTGACCCTTATAGATAGCATCAAAAATATTCCATTTACAAATTTTTAAATAATGTATAATATAGTTGAAAATGGACTTGGTAAAACATTATACTACATATAATATAATTCATAAAACAATATTATGAATATTTATTTGGAAGAGAAATATTTCATTCAAATAATTTAAAACAATTAAAATATTTATTTTCTGGTAACTCAGTTATGACAATGATAAAAATATCATGAAAGGGATACACATATATAGAATGAAATACCGAAATTTTGAATTACATTTTTATTAAAATAAATTAGAGGAGTGTATATACACTAAAAAAAGAAATATGGTGGTTAAATAGAATATATCTCAATGAAGGGGAAATGAGTTGAGAAAAACCCTTTCCCCAGACATCAGATTTTTCATACATAGTATAAGCTCATGTATAATAAACTTATATTTATTATAAATATCTATATTGACTATATTTATTTTATCTATTTATTTTACCATTTACTTATAATTTTTTCCCTATAGTAATGATTATTTTTTAAAATTCTATATATCTATGTTAACAATTTATTTGTTTTTTGGCATGGTCAAATTTTGAAGATCCAATCCACGGACTTTGGTCTCATATTCATCATATCTAGAATTTTAATGAAGTTTTAGAGTATTATTTTGATATTATTTTGGATTTATATGTTCATTTAATGGAATATGTGTTGATAGTGTTCATAGTATTCTTAAAAATAAGGTTTTTTAAAATCATTTATTCAATAAAAAAGTGATTTTATTGGTCAACAAAAATTTTTATATAATGAGTATATAATAATTTTTCCATATTAAATTAAATTATTTTAGATTATATTAATACTATATTAATTTCCTTAATAATTTGTGACATAAAAATAAAAACATCTTTTATGTTAGGGGAAACATAGAACTTTTCTATGAGGGGTTTCACTTTTGTAAATACATAATACTTTAAAACAAAATAAGTATCATTCTCAAATTTATATCGCACAAAAAAGTTTTTTTAAATACAACATGTGTGTGTTTCATATTAAACTCATCCAATAAATTGGGGATATGGTTTTTAGATATATATGGCCTTGTATCTTAATTTAACCCCTTGTTAAGCATTAAACTGTCTATCATATTGACTACCTTTTACTATTAAGGATTATTTTTTATCAATATAGTTCCCAAAAAATTTGACCATGTCATAAAAAGAAATTAAATAAAATATAAAAATTCAATACATTCTCAGTTCATTTTATGTTTTGGTTTTAGAAAATTTTGACAAAACATTAACTGACAATACTCATGTCTCTTTAAACTAATGGACATTTTTTCAACAATAAAAGTAACTGGTTAATCCATAATGAGTCTTCAAAATCTCTCTAAAATTATCTACATTTAAAAATATTATATAAATTTCAAATGTTTCCAATCATCATAACCTGGTAAAATAGATACATAAGAAAAAAGGTAATCTCAGGTTCTTAGTAATAGTAAATATTAGTGATAACATACTATATGAATGTGCCATAAAACATGAGTATTAAGCTCAAAAATAATAATGATAATTCTTATATTTATTGAAAATATTTAAAATGTGGCACAAACATTAGAATAGAGAACATAATTTTCATGATCCACACCATCGGTGCCCATGAGTATGAGAAACAAAAAATTTACTTAAATATAATTTAACTAATGGAGTATAAAATTTTAACCTATTCATTAGAAGGTGATATAGAGACCCACCCCTCATTCATATATGCATATATGTGCCCCTTCAAAATCATTCACATATTATGTCATTTATAACCTATGATAATAATATGGGTTTCACAAAACATTGAAATGAAAATAATTCATTTTTTATATCATAATAGAATGAATTTTCTTTTCATTAAACACATCGTAAATAACTTATAGAAATCAATTGGGTTACATTAATCACATAAAAACTAACTAATAGAATTAAATGGGTTTCAAATCTATTTTAAAACTAATCATATTAGAGAATTATCCTCATGATAAACCAATGGAAAAATGGGAATCTGAATATATTCAGTAATGTTCTGAATAAATACAATTCTATCAAGATACAAAATATCATATTTCAAATGCCTAGATAAAAATATATGTTTTATTAAAAAAGTTCCCAAATAAACTGATGTATGGTATCTAGGTGAAGTCTCATTGATCAAAGGAAGTTAAATTACAGTGTTCACAAAGAAAATTCAATGGAAGATAACTTATATCTATTCATGGTTAATATTTAAAAAGAAAAAGGAATTTATGGGTCATATCATAAATAGAAATGAAAATTCCATAATTTATCCAATGAATGAAGTTAGATGATTGAAATAGATCAATATATAGTGTAATAAATTATACTACAATAGATTTTGAAATAGATAAAAACTTCCAATAAAAACAATGCTTTGAATAATATCCCATAGTAAGGGATAAATAATTTAATTAGATACCAAAAGTTAAATCCCCCATATTACTTATATACTTTTATAAAATAAATTATGTAAAATAGATTCCTTGCGTGTAAATCCTTTTAAATATGAAAAGGAAAATATTTTTGAGATGTAAATGATAATTATTATTGTATCATTTAAAATGAAATAAATTTTTCTATAGGAAAAGTGATTCAAAATGTAAAACATTTGATAATGAATGGAAAAGAACATTTATAATAATTTGAAAATACCTTTGTTAAAAACTAATGTGGTAAAATATTATTTTCTATTAAAACATATTTATAAAAAATAAATATAAAATTTCATATAGTAAACTATTATGATGGAATTACTCATGAAATATTTAATATGAATTATTACAAATCAATGAATGAAAAGTAAGTTACCATAAACACATGCAACTGGGGTAACAATTAGGTCAAATTTCATTTGATGAAATATAACATATTTGGTAGATTATTTCCCATGAATATTAAAATATATGATAAAGATAAATTCATGTAATGTAAATGTAAAATATTATTAAAAAAATTCTTTATCACATAAACATATCTCAATAAATTAATGATTGAGGAAAAAAATCCCTTACCACAATTCTAGTCAAAAAGTGATCTATATGATTTATAATAAATGTTACTATCTTAATAACCCATTTTAGAAACATTTTATTATATATATCCTTCTTTAATCATTATAAATAAATAAACTATATATGTATATTAGTTAGTAATTTTTTATTTTGGACATTTTCTGTGAGTAGTCTTGATCATTTTGAAATTGTTTCATAATAGTATTTTGGTTATTCATTGTTATATACAATAAAATATTAGATTTATATTAAAGGTAAAATAATTTATGTATTATAATTATTTATAATTTTATTGTTTCATTATATTGTAATTTTTATTTTGATCATTAAATATTGAATTGGTCGAGGAGCATGTTTAGAGGATTTTTGGGGAACAAAGCGTGTTTTCATAAATAATGAGATAAATTTTTATGTTTCCCTAATACTTTTTTTAATTAATTATATAATATATTTCCCTAAATTAAATACTGATACTCTTCCCTAATGTTAATTTATATCATTGTTCTATTAGGTTGTTAAACCAACCAAAAAACTAATATATTGTAATTAATGGTTGATTATGAAGTTATTTAGTTAATTTTCATTATAATAGAAGAATAATGATCTAATTTGGTGTTAATTGGTGTGGTATATAAAAATTGGAAATTATAATCAGAATAATATAGCATATAAAATGTATTTTATAGTATGAAGATATCATTTTATTCTCTTAGAATTCACTTTTGGACAGTTGAATTTATGATGGATGTTTATTTATCTTATCATTAATATGTAATCAATTTTATATTAGAAACCAATTATAATTTCAAAAAAATTATTTCTCCATTTATACCATTCTTATAAAAATCAATTATATCTTATTATAAATATAAATTGATATCATTTGTTCAATGGATGAATTAGTCAACATATACATGTGGATGATAGTTTCGTTTTCCAAGGAATGGATAAAATGTGTAATATGCTTTATCATTTTATAATCTAAAATATTTAAGAAATATAATTATTATATGGTAAATTATCTATTAATACCAATATTTTTTGTTCTTTAAGGAAAATGGAAGACGTTGTGTTGTGAAAATGGTAGTCCAGACAAAGCATGAATGATATTTTAATATTTCTTAAGTGAAAAGGGAAATTTGGTTAATAATTATCCCTTCATTATAATAACCTAAAAGTATAACAATGATAATTATTTTAAAGTTTTAATATGGTGTAATGGAATTAAAAAAATAATAATAGCACATTAATAATTATAATGGGGAAAGGATCTATTAGAAATGTATACCTCACATCTCAGATTATCTCATTTATGAAGGGGTTAACACTTTTAGTGATTGTATTTTATGAAAATAAGAACTAATTTAAGGATAAGAGTTATTTTTTATAGTTTATTGGGTAGATTATTGGCTAAGATAAATGGGTTTTGTAGTTAGGGGTTGTGAGGAGAAAAGTTTCCTTTTATAACTCAAAAGTGATGACTTTTTTGTAAATAATAAAAACATTTCATTAATGGGAAGTCTCACTCAAGTAATATGGATACAAAATTAAGAAATTATGGATATGGAATATATATTTCCAATATAATCCTCTACCAATAAATATAACACATGTTTTAATCAAGTTATTAACCCATTCCCAATATATATTTTTACTTTTACCATTTTAGCATTTATTGTGACATCTAGTTTTAAACTAATGTTACTTATGCTTTACTCCCAAAAATAAATTGTACCTTTTTATATAATATATTCCTTATAATTCAAAATTTTAAAACCATTTATATTATATTATTTTTATAAAATTTATTACAATTAATTTTGAATAATTAAATTTATAATTTATTAGAAATAACATTTAGAAAAAATAACTTTTGATAAAAATTGTCAAATATGAGTTTGTAAATTAAAAACCCATTTTTAATTTATAAATTCATTTACAAGATACATATTCTATCTTATAAAAATGGTTCATGAATTATCAATTCAATCTTATATACTAATTATACCATAAAAGTCATGTTATTCCCAAAAACTGTATATTCCACTATTCAGGATAAAATCAATACTTTTAGAATAATATAAAAAATTCATCTTAATATGATATTGAAATTATGAATAAAAAATGTGTTTTTTGTCAAATTAAATTTCTATATTTTTTAAATTTTAATTTTTATTATAATATCATATTAATGAGAATTTGTTTTTATAGGAAAATATATTTTTAAAATATCAATGGTCATATTATTAATTTTTATAAAACACTAATAATTATGTAATTTATCAATAGATATTATATTTTAATATATATATCATTTAACAATAATATACTTAGTTTAATTTATTAGAATGTTCATTATATATCATAATTTATTCTTAAAAATAATAATTAATTAAGTAAATTTTTATGAAATAACCCTATATATATGCATATATAATAGTATATTTTATACATTAATAACTTCTATTCATCGCTATTATTTTAAAATGTAGGTTTTAATGGAGAAACATTTCAGAGTTTCATTTTATTTTGGTGTTGTGAGTGGAGATATATTTTTAAAACATTTTTTATTTGAGTCAATTGTATAGTGAAATCATGGGCTATTAAATTATAACACATTAAATAAATTATATTCACACAATTTTAAATATTACTCATTGATGAAATTAGGGGAGGTTATTCTTAACATATTTATCTTTTTGGGTATAACCTCTTATAAGAAATATAACTTATTTCTATATACTATATCACATTAATTATATTTTTTAAAAAAATATAATCGACTAACTAAAAATTAATTTTTTTTTATTTTCTAGATAATTTTAATTTTAACTATGTTTAGAGGAAACCCTTACATGACCCAAAATTACTTACATTTCAAGGGAAAATGCATATTTTCACATATTCCACTACATTCCTAAAATAAAAATATCTGAAGATCCCATATTATCAGAACACATTCCCATCTTCTAGCATGCATATGACGTAGCTTTGATGTAATAAATTTCACATTTTTTCCTTTTCACCACTTTTTTTACCTATTAGTTTCATTAATAGGTGTGTCCAATTCACTGTATAAATGATCCCTCATGTCAAAGTGATCACAAGATACCCCCTTTGTATCTTCATGCTCTCCCCAAATCAAGAACTTCGTCAACGTGAATCTTATATACCCACTATTGATGTCATGAATGCAATGTGGCCTATAGGCCTTTTTACCGTCTTAGCACGAAGGCCCTATGGCCTAAACGACATAGATGGCCCGAAGGACCCATGTCTTGAAGGAAGAATTTAGTGGTCTAAAATCAAAATTTAGTTAAATAGTAAATATGATATATTAACATTATATTCCATCTAACATATTGAAATAGTAACAATAAAATACTCCCTAATCTAGATTTGATCTCCAATTATATTTGATATGGGATTAATAAGGAAACCATTCACAAAACAATATACCCAATTATATATTTTCCCTAATCACACATTCCTCATATCATACATTTACCAAAAACCATTTGAATATACAATACATTAAAACACCACAAAAAAATTATCCTTCTATAAAATAACACTATCTACAATAATGAGATGGTATAAAATCACACACCATCCATTATATACCACCATCCCAAAATTCTGATAAAATTCGCAAAAAATATCGACCATAAATTAAATATCTCATGGATACAAATAATGTATTTACATTATTTATCAATATCAATCATCATTTGATTATTTAAACATAATTTTTGTATTAAACCTAAGTGTTATGAACCTCTCAATCACTAGTTTTCAAATAGTCACCCAAAATAATATAACTTTTTTGTAAGTCACTTTTCAATATTATGGAAACCATTTAATATATTTTACTAAAAAATGAGAGAATAATTCATTAATACTTTACTTAATTATTATTTATTTTATAATTTTCTATAATATTATCAATAAATATCATTTAATAGAGAAGAAAACTATAGGAATCAAGACATAAATCCCATGAGAGTAAATCTAATGAGTTTAATCCCCAAATTGTATATGTTTATAAATACATATTACATAATAAATTTTGTAACATAAATACCATGAATATAAATCCTTTTGAATATATAAATGAAAATATATGTGAAAACATGAAAGTGGTTTTAAAAAACATTTATAATAATGATGTAATATTCAAACATACAGTTCACTTTGAAAAGTATCTTTTGAAATTCTTAAGTGAAATATTCTATAAAAGTTACTTTTTAAAAAATACCAAAATAATTGATAAATTTAATTGATATAAATTTTTCATTAGGAATTAATGAGCCAAATATAAAATTTTTTTTATTCAAATAAAATGGACCTTTATAAAACTTTTAAAATTCAATTGTTGAAAATTCACATAGAAAAATTTTTCTTGTACTAAAACATAATTTTAAAAAATTTTAATATTAAAAAAATACAGTAAAAAATTTTGTTGTAATGACCCACAAAAATATTAAGATGAAACATTATACCTCAATGAATGAAAATTGAGTTACCATAAAACCTTACATCATGGGTAAAAATTAGGTCAAAATCTATTCAATTTAAATGAAATTATTAGCCTTTTTAATTCCCATGAATTTCAAAATATAGGATAAATATATGTTAGGGTTAGTAAATACTCCATAAAATGAAAAACACTGTGTCTAACGTTAACATGACTGAGGAAATTAATTTTTGAGATAAAGAACCTCTTACATCAGTTATTTCTATGTCAAAATATGCTCTAACCTCTTATATAACAAAATTATCTTTCTTAATCACTAATTATAGAACAATTTTCATTTCTATAAACTTTTATAAACATAATTTATAATTATTCCTTATATGAATATATTTTATTTACTATATATATTAAATGTCATGTGTGATTAATATCCATCGTTTTGAATGGTTTTATAGTAGCAATGTTGTTTTATATTATTCTCACGATGTACATAATTCCTCAGATCATATAGTGTAATGACCCAATGTTTATTAAATTGCCTTCCTTTTTGAAAGAATAAATTCATCATTAAGGAATATAGATATAGAAAAAATGTGCACTAATTAGGTGATTTTGGCTCATTATAAGTTATATCGTGTAGAATTTAAAAGATTTTTAAGCTTCATAATCATTGGTAATATTGTCATTGTAAAATGATAATTTAGAATAGTATAGTAAGGGTAATGATAAATTACAATTGATATATATGGAATAAGTGACAACCTAAACTAGTAGTATTATACATTATGAATACCATCTTTCAGATCTTTCATGGGAGATAGAATCTTTGTGATTTTCTATTGACCAATCCCAGGATGATATTTAAAAACCAAATAATGATAAAAAACCTTTTATGGGAGAAGTTCAAGCTTGCTGAGATTCTATCCCAAACCGTATTCACTAAACCACCCCATGAAAATATCGCCATCTCAAACATTCCCATATGTTATGCGATGGTGTAATAAGGGGATATGTATCTAGACCAAACAATTATTATTTTAAATATTTTATTTTTTTGATAAAATGATGATTAAATTTATCCCTTTTTAATATTTATTTTTGAATGATTAAATAATGAGTTTTAAGAAAATCATATTTTAATAAATAAAAAAAATATTTTAGGGAAATATACGAGAAATCTCAGTCAGAGGAAAACCTTTGACCATTTATTAAAATAAAAAAATTAATGTAAATAAGTACGACAAGCCCAAAAACAACAACTGCAAATCCTCAAAACCATATAGATCACACCATACATGGTAAAATTTTTCCTCTACAATAGATTATTCCCAATCCGATCTTTTATAATGCTTCAGAACATTGGTGTACTTTCTTCTAAGATTAAACCACTCTAAAGAGAGAAACTCATTAAGAGGTTACATACCCTAGTTGAATCCTGATGTTTCCTTGCCTTTGTTTCTGACAGATGACGTACTGGACACCGGCTTTGGAAAATAGGAGTAGTCTTTCCTCAGCCTTATTTGCATTTAAGCAATCATTGCCTCCTAGTTCTCATATTGCTTCTTCTACCCTCCCTGGATAGTGTTTCTATACGAGGGCCTAACCGTGAAACTATAATTTTCTTTATCAATCTCAAAAATATCCCCATATTTACCAACGATATTCACCTATTTATAATTAAAGGGCTGGTTATGCTAAATTTGAATGTTAGTTTCAATCAACACTAAGAATTATAGATGTACCACCAGTTCATAATTTTCACATAACCCCATTTTCATTCCTCCATTTCTAGTAGCAGCCTCCTCATAAGGGAGTCCAATATTCACTTTAACACCATCATTTACTAGAGTAACCTCTTCCACATCCTCATGATCCAATTCATGAATACAGTTACTCATAGAAACTATGATCATCACACCTCTATCCTCATCAGCCCAGAAAATTTATCCATAAACACTAACTTCCAAATCCCTTACAGCTAAAACATCATCATAAACTACAAAGTCCAGGTTCTCCACTATCGTAGGCTATGTCCCCTCGATCCAAGAGTCATTTTTGTTGCAACTAAAAAAAATTCCTTCTACATTAGAGACATAGTTAGCTTCAGCCTGCTTCATACCTTCCCCCACCTGCAAATCATTCTCAAGTTGGTCAAACACCTCAGAGACCATCAGATTAGAAAAGGCCTATGTATCCTTGCCCATTTCTAATTAACTATGATTCACTAAACCAGAAGCCCTGCCAGGATCCACTGTAGCCAACCACCTCTATCCCTCACCTGGCATCACATTCAGATCACATACCCTCCTATTAATGCCTTCACTATAACAATTAGATGCCAAATTCCCCATCTGATTGGAGGCCAAAGAGTAGTTGTCCCTAGTTTCCAAAAAAACTGCTCGTTTCCATATAAACTCTGCAGCGACTATGGTCCAAATCCACTCCACAAGAGGTTTTGACACATCAACCTCAACACATATACGTGGGATGATCGGGTGACTCACAATGGATGTTTGGATGTCAGAACAAAGATAACAACACACCATATTGCCAATCATATGAATAATTGATGGATTTTGAAAAGGTAGAGGTAGTTGAGGAAGGCTTACCCATGTCGCGCTGGAGGATGGGTCACGATTCATACAGAGATCAAAAGACCATTAGAGAAGGAAGAACTTGTAGCCATTGCATCGACGGGGAGAGTTGGACTAGGCCCGAATCAGATCAACTTCGGAAGCAAACCATATCATGAAGTGTCGGTTATCAAGAATATCAACAACCAAATGGTCTAGAAAGTCCCATTTACCAAAGATGAACAGATCAAAATCATCCACCGAGGGCCTTAGAAGGTAGAAACATGCTACCACTGTTGGATCTAGATAACTCAAAGATTCATAGAACTCTGATAGAGAAATCAGTAGCTGAGGGTCACCAATATGAATATCAGGAACCTTTGGGCTTAAAAATCACATGGAAATCCAGGAGGAAACATGGGTTAGAAAATGGGGAAAAGTCCTGTCACGAGCACGGAGGTGATTGGGCCAAATTCTCCTCCCCCTCCCACCCCTAGAGGTGTGGGTGGGGGAATCATCATCAATTATCGTAGGGTTACATCACAAAGAGTTTATATGAGGTGCCGAGCAACAACTTAGAAATATAATATTCAAAGATTAATCTTTTTTGGAAATATATAGTTTAAATAAAAAAATTATTTGATGAAATAATTATTTTTTGAAAAAAAATTATATTTTATTAAAAAATTATTACTATATAATATTTATTTAATATAAATAATAAAATTATTTAACAACGTCAAAACTTATTTTAATAAGTGTTACAAAACTTTTATTATCAAAAACCAGTTTTGATTTCAATTAGTGTAACATTTTTGATATAAAAGTATAAGTTAGAATAATTAGAGAATTATTTGTATAAAATAAATAATTTTTTTGAAATAAATAAATAAAAATTATCAAACAATGATTTTACTACAATTTTCAAAGGCAGAAAAAATTTTGGGTAAAGATTTAATATGTTATAAATATATGTGTTTATTATGACATCATAATGACCCAAATGTTATGTAATATATTCCATAAATTATATCTAGTAACGAATAATTATTTAAATTTTAAAAGTATCTATTTTTAATATTATTTTATAACTTTGAAAAGGCCTTAATAAATCATCCCTATGATTTATTATATTATAGGGTTTTAAAAATCAATTCTCCTTGAACATGTGTCAACTCCACATAACCCAATGTATTATATTTAGTAATTCAATTAATGAAAATATAAAATAATTAATTCCATCCCTATTTAGTATAAACCATGGTAAAAACTAAGGAAATGTTTATAGTTTTTATCACTTTATCATATATATTCCATAACCAATGTTTTGAATTAATAAATAATTTCCCATTAATTTGCTATAAATCCCCACACAAAATATTATTTTTATCACAAAAAATAATTTTATAATGAAAATACTATGCCCTTACCTATTTTTAACCCTACCAAGGTGCCCTCAAGATTTTAATTAGCTCCACCAAATCTTTTATAAGTTCCTTCTCTAGGTATGGTATCCACAACTTCTCTTCTCCATTCAATAACCGTATTTAGATCTTTCTTTTTGATTTCAAATGTTTCAAATTCGTATACAAATTTACATATCCCAATTACTGTAGTTATTATTTTGTATTAATTAAACAACCCTTTATCTCATTTATACCTTCTATAAACCATTATGTACAACTATTATTTTGTAAAATTTATCCTACGATTTTACATGTCAAAAATTTCTGTAGTGAATACTGATCTCAGTTTCCACTCATGGGTATTCACATAGTTATACCATTCATTAATTAATTGTGGATCTACATTTATGTATACCTTAATCCTTAATCATGGGGTTAAAATGAAGAAATACATCCTCATTTTGTATAATCTATGTGGAAAAATTATGCATGTAAGTGATATGAAAGGGATTGGTGGGCCTAGAAATATATAGCCTGTTAATTCATTGGTTAATGTTATTATATAATATGATTCCATGTATGGTGAAAAGGTGGTTATCCTAAGCGCATTATTATTTGTTTAAATGGAATTTATCCTTTACTTGTGTTTATGATTCCATGTTTTGTGTTGTTACCACATTCCAATGTTTCCTTTATGATCTCATGTTTTATCCTGCCTCATTGTTCAAGATTATGATTCATTCTGATCTTATATTACCTTGATATACCTCTTAGATCACATTAACTTCTTTACAATATTATATTATTTCTCCCTTATTGGTCTTTATAGATTACCCCTTTCTTAGGTACACCCCTAGGTTATCCCTTATAGTTTATGAAGAACAATGGAATTTTATGATAATGTTATGGAAGTTTACAATAATGTCATTATATTATTATTGAAAACTATTATGATATATAACTACTTTACCTAATAAAATAGCCTTCAATATCATTTGTTATTATATTATGTTAACCATTATGTAATAAATCATGAATTACTATGTAATAAAATATGGATTTTGATATTTAGTATCTGATCACATTCTATTTATTTTTAGTATTAGGATTAGAAAACTTTATAGATATCATTAGGTAAGACTATATATAGTAAAACAACCCTAAATTGTGTTAATGTATATAACAAGTAGTTAATATAAAATGTATCTTTGAGTAGATATTATAAGTGGATGTGGATATGTAATTGAGATACATTATGGTAATAAGCCCAAAAAGAGCACTGAAAAAGACTCAATCATCACCATGTGTAGAAAAATGGGTCTTCCTAAAAACCAAGTTTGAAACTTTTAGTGTATATTCTATGATAATTTTACAAGATCCTTATGATTCATTATTAATGGAACAAAAATTCCAATAAGATTTTATTTTAGGAAATAGATCATGGATAACATAGATTGAATCATAGAAAATTTATAGGTTAAAGGATATTGGTATTTTATTGAAATATCACATTAATTTTCATGGATTTTCATTTAGGTGTTTAATATTTTAAATATACTGATATGTATGTTTCCCAATATTCTTGTCAATGGATGAAAATAGGAGTAACTAGGTCAATAACCAATGTAATGGTTAATGTGATGATGATGTAAATAAGATGCTCAACCTAATAGTATAAAGAATCTGGAACATGAGGATAATGACTTCTCAATTAAATTATGTATTGAGTAGAAACCTGAATTTGGAGGAAATTAAAAATCCCCTAAAGAAATAAAAAGTTCCAACTGCAGCCTTTTATACAAATAATTCCTTTGAATTCAAGTGGATCTTGTGATCCCTTAATCATATAACAATTGATCTACTACTTTAAAAATATCTTCTCCATCTTTAAATAATAAAGATGATAAAAGTTTGTGTTTTATTTTTATTATATAGAGGGTAAATTTAGTAAATTGTGGACGTTGGCCAAAAATATAAAGCCCTAGGTTGATATTGAAGTGATGTAATGAAAGGAATCCCATAAATATTTTATCGAAAAATATATTCCTAGCACTTCCAACTGAAAAGTTAGAGGAATTTATTTATCTACAAGATAAAATATAAAGAATCCATTAGGGAATATCAATAGGACATCACAATATTTTCATGATATGCCTTTGGATTTATCATTTACCCTGAAATTGAAGTTTAACACTCCTTTTTGGCAATAAAATAGAATCTATGAAAAGTTTTTTCTATTCTAGACATTTTAATCTATATAGAAACTGTTTTATTTTCCTATAATGTTAAATTGAATATCAGTTAATCTCTAGTGCCTCTTTGGACTATAGATTATAAAAAATAATTTATCTTAATTTTGGAGATGGAATGGACAAATATCATGGGTGGAATAAATTATATCATCCCACCTGTTAAAAGTGTGGGAAGAAGTAACCTAGAAATATCTGGAACTAAACATAGAAATGCCATGGGAACAGGAAGGTTATGTTGGAGATGGATACCTAAAACTAACTAATTTGGTAATTAAGATTATTTGTTTATTAAAATATGTGTATATTAATTTAAATATATTATCACATGTTTATTTTTTTATTAAATTAATATGACAATGTCCATGAGTATCTGCCACCTTGAAAAGGGCATAAAACTTCTCCACTATGACTAGAACCATGAAATACTAAGATTAAATTCTTAAAACATGTTCTATGATAGGATAACGTAATTTTAAAGGTCACATTGTATATACACAATCATGTGCTAGTAATCATATGAGTATGTGTCTTGTTCTCATAAAGTTCATAATTAGTAATCTATAAGAATTTCAATTACAAGAATAGAACTACCAGTAATAATTTTTCATGTTTTGGTTTCATTAAATATTCATAAGTAGGAAAATTTGTAATGGTTCTTAGACCTTATGATTATCCTCAATGCCTGTCATTACTCACAAACTTAGAATTACAGACAACAATATTCACACAGTCTATTTCTAAGAAGTAGGGCATGTTATGTGCATCATAAATGACATGTTATTAATGTATAGATCATGGAATTATTTTTCCATACCATCTTTATGGAATTTTATATTTCCTCCAAATCAAAAAAATATAACGTTCACAATAAATTCCATGACCATGGTGTAATTACTTTTGTTTTATATAGTTTGAGAAAGACATATCATGTGTATAGTTGAGTGACACATATGTCTAACTTTATTTATGTGATATTGAAACAAAGGTATTATATTACACAAATATCATTAATATATGGTTGTCAATATTTTGACATTATGTTCCTTTTCATGGGCCCCTTGACTACTTTCTAGAAAATAATCATGAACTTTAGGCTTACATACCTAATTCCTATGAGAAATAATCCTTAAGAGTCACATACTAAGTGTTTTGATTAATCCCAATTAAATTTTATTCAAATTTTATTATTGGAATAAATATTATTCTTATGAATATGGAATAATTTTATTCATTTTTAATTAATCACTATTATTCACACCGCAAAAATAATTTTGAATTCATTAAATATATAATTGATTTAATAACATGAATAATTAATAAATAGTTATTTGTTGTAATATGGATAAAATATATATATTATATATTTAACATTTAATAAATAATTATTATTTGGATTGTGAATAACTTATTTCTATTTATGTGAATAAAATATTTATTTGGTTATTCAACAAATGATAATGATTTGAGTGGATCATAATCACATCTGTCCATAAATATTAAATTACAAATCGGTAAAATAATATTTATCATTGTGAAAGTTAGTTCGCATTGTAAAATACTATTGTTATTGTTAATATATATAATGGGTATTATTAATGATTATTATGTTTTTAAAGGTTCAAATGAAAATATATAATATTTTAACATAATCCATTGCCCAATAAATATTTAGTTATGTCTATTATATAGGATAAATTGAAAATTGAGGATAGAGAATCATTTTGAAAAATTGAATTCTCTATCCCTCTAATTCCTTCTCTCTTACTATCAAAAATGAAAATAACTACTTAAATTGTGGGGGATCATTGGGAAATCATGGTGAAAAATTTTAGATTTTTTATTAACATCTCTAGAACCCAGAAATAAATGGGTATTGTTCTGAGATCAAAAGAGGATGTGTGGATCACCACTATAGGTATTCTACACATTAATCACTATATTGAAATAATTTCAATCCGAAAGAGTTTTTGAAATATCAATAATGTCATTAAAGAATGGATCATATGACTAGGTAATCATTTCTTCCTAATCAAAATTAATTTATTATAAATTTATCATGGATGTTCCTCAACAGAGGTTTCAAGAAAATTTAAACTAAAATACTTTTTATAATGCCCACAAAAGGAACTTACACTGTTCTCAGATTTCACAACTTTTATCAGAGAGGCATCATTTTAAATTTATAATTATTTTTTGATTGCCTAGAAATATGCACAATCACAGATGAATTATTCATTTATTGTTAATAATTCTTTATTTTCATTTGAATTATCATGTTTTTTATATTTTAATTTATTTTTTCAAGATTTAAATTTTCTCATTTTCAAGATAAAATATTGAATTATAATAAATATCATCAAGATTTATCTAGGAATCTATCCAGATAGTATAGGATTACATGGCCTATAGTTAGAGTACACGTTGTGTACTTAAGTACACTACACCAAGCTAGGACATGGGTACATGATGCACCTAATTGTAATTAAACAAATTTCATTTATTGCACACCATGTATAAATTAAACCATCCTAGAACATGATATGTCAGATTACACAACAACAAGCTGGAATACACACCATGCAGTCTACACTGGTTATCAGTAAAATTCAATAAAATATTGTGGTTATTATAAATGGTCAAACCAAATGAGAGTGATAGCCTTCAGCATTAATGATATAAATAGATTTTATGTGTTTCAAAATATGTTTAGTTCATAATTTCTAAATTTCTAAATACACAAAAATCCATTACATTAGTTATGTAGATATACAACATGAGTGATACATGTTTTGTAGTTGGTCTATACAAGTCATGTAGTCATGATCAACAAACAAAACAATCTCTTAGGGGGTTTGTTGTCACATGAAAAGATTGATACATAGGTGGTAGCTTCATTTTATATAATGTGTAGTCTAGCTGAGGTACAAGACTGATGTCCTAGACATGTATCCTGGGTACATGGTTACCACGGTACAGAGAGTGTAACTCCACACTATATGCTGCGTAGTCTCTCAATAAGTTCTAGAATTAAATTACCTTAAATTTAAAATTAAAACATAAAAAAATTGTTTTGTTGATTGGATTTCATAGTGTGTTTCAAATTTTAAAAACAGATTTTATTAATTTTAAATGATTAATTAATTTATTATAATAAAGCATTCATCATTGGTTCTTTCATTTAGTTTCCTTCAATTCAATTAATTATGGGTATCTCCAAATGAATCTTGGTAGTCATTAATATAAAAAAATAAGTAATTCATTTATTAATTAATTAATTCAATCATGTTTATCACAAGAAAAAATAAGAATAAATGAATCTTAATTGGTTTAATTTTTTATATACGTTCTATGTATAATAGTTAATGAGTTTTACCGAGACTAGTGTAAGTGTTGGATGTTTTAATTTAATTTAGTCCATGAGTTTGAAATTATTTAATATTAAATTAAATTCAATGGAATTTGTGTCTTCCATCCCATTTTTATTATGTTGGACTTATATGTTCATGGTTATTAATGTAATCCCCATTAATAAATCCATCTATTAGTCTCACATAAAATTGAGTTATAGATACTTGTAATTAATGAATATTCCTAAGGTGCATAACGGTGTTTCAACAAATAACAATAATGGTTCCAAATCGGGTGACACACATGTGTACATGTAGAATATTTTAACTCAAACCACTAATGGAATGAGGAATTATCCCCTATGTTATAGGTTTATTTATTTTCTGTTCAATAAATCTACAATTAGATAATCTCATGATCATGTAATTAATATATGAATTATTTATATCTTATGAATTATTATTTTTTTGAATTTTAGACCACAATTAGAAGAATTAATTAATTAATTTGAGAATATGGAATATATATAAAAGGATTTTCCAAACATGTTTTGTATAACATGGTTATTTAATTAAGTAAAATATACTTAATATTTAAGAGAACATGTTAAAGATAATTTAATTTATTTTTTATGCATAATATATTAAATTACCACAAATATATATTAATTTACACTTATCCTTTAAATACTTGATTAGGAATGAAATCCATATACTTATGTGTTTGGAAAACTATTGTTCAGAAACTTACATTAAATTTTGTGTTCTTAATAACGTTTTAGGTTTACATTAGCATTACAAATAATGAGAAGTACCCCTTGCAAGACATTTTTCAATTTGGAGTCAAGCACTGAAAAAATATTTGTTTACATTTTTGGATTGTGGATTCCACTCAATATATAAATGGGTTTCATGTCTTCATTTGAAAAGGAAATTACTACTTAAATACATTCATGTTTTGTGAACAACCCACATTGGGGTTTGTGAAAGAGAATATTGATCTCTTCTATAATAATGCCCATGGAGATTGAAATTACTAGTCAAATGGAAATGGCTATTGTGGATTCATAAAATTGTGGTTGATTTAATAAAATTTATTTTTTTTTATTTCTCAGATAACATGTTAATCAAGAGATGTGCACTCATCTTTTTTAATTATTCATGAAAATATCAACTAAACCCACAAAAATATTTTTCTCATTCTTTACCATAGTGTATGTCAATAAATATACTAATTTCTAGATATTATACAATATTTTATGTGATTTATTATTATCATGATGTTTGTATTATGTGTTTTAATACCATATTTATGTTCTTCCTCCCAGCAGGTGAGAGATGGTGAAAAGGATTCATACCAAAGATATGTTAAGGATTATTCTTCTATCTTTTATATTATATTATTAATTATGTACAATGATTTAATGATTAAACATAAATATCTTTATTCCTAAAAAAATAACATCACATATCACATATCATGATAAATATAATGAAATTATACAAATAAATATGATTTTCAATGCAATATATGAATGTTAACTGCAATAAGGAAATATAGCTATGGATAATGCTTTCAAAATGATAAGGTATATTGATTGGATAGAAAAACTGGGAATTCATTTGGATAAGAAATTATTGATTAATAATATTTGTCTACACTTACCACCAAGGATATCCATATTTTTCCAAGACTAGATAAATGAAATGGAGGTTACTTAAAAAAATTGTGTACATACTTCACCAAGGAAATAAGGATTTTCTGAAACCTTTTTCTCCACCCCTTATGCTGAATCATTTGAAATATAATTCAAAATATTCGATGGGTAATATAAATACAACTATTTTATATGACATCTTTCAAAGAGAAAAAATAATCAATAGAATAAAAAAAGGGGATGTTATATTCTTCTCATATTGAAAGAATTGACACATGAAAAGAAATTTTAATTAATTTAAGAAGAAATAAATTGCATATAATTAAGGTATATTAAAAATGTTGTGATTCCTATATTGTGTATTAAATAAAATATATGTACAACATACATGTATTTTAATACAAGAAAAAATCATGAATAGAATGTTTATACAGTGAAATCATAAGTATATGAGAAAGGGTGATTCCTATGGGTGATAAGGGGATATCCCAATTTCTCATCTCCAGATAAGATTTATTCATGTCTGTAATAAGTGTAATAAAAAAATTTATCTCATTTTCTATCTTGACACAATTAGGAATCATTTTGTTTTGGAAAAATGTGGTTATTGTCCTTAAATACTAAAATAATGGTTCACTTACTCTTGAATCAGATATATATATATTATAATTATTTAATAATATAATAATATAAGACTCTTACCTGATTATGGAATGATAATTAATTTTCAAATATACTTGAATTAGTTTAACTATTGGTACACATATATTTTTTAGTGTCAATTGAGCTATGATACTAATTATACAAACAAACTACATGTCATTTTTCATATAATAAATACTTTATATATTAATATAAGCTATCAAAAAATTTATATTTAGATCAACATATTTATGTATAATATTATAAAACTTATGCTAACTTCATATATTTAATCAGATTTCATTAAAAGTTTTATAAATGATCAGTGAAGTAAATGGGTGCACTTCATAAACAAAAAGTAACCAATGAGATGGATTTTTAGAGAACGTATTATCAAAGTATTTATTGATCATATATGTTGATTTATGGTAATATGAAACTCACATTTTTTATACGCATCATTCTCACAATGGATGTAAAATAGAGATCAAGGGAGAGTCTTATATATGTTTTAAATCATACATTATTCTTTCTAATAAATGTTTTTAAAATAGAAGTGTGTCAACTAAACCATTTGAAAATTAAATTGTATTATGAGTATCATCTAAATCAATATTTGAGTGGAATATATTAATACAATACCAAAAGTGTTTATTGAAAATTGTTTTATAAAATCTAGCCTTATCAACAAAAGAAATTTAGACCACTACGGTGTATCTAAGACAATGATCATTTATACACTAAGGACATTAACATATTGCAAAGATCGACCAGATATATATAAATTAATAATATCTATTTAATATAGTTCTATAAGACTTAACATTTATGATTTAAGGGCCTGGATGTACATTATTTGGCATAAGAATATAGGACTCCACATAGTAAAGTTGAAAGAGTAGTTCGAGAGAAACAAACAGTGTAGGAAATTATAAACATAGAGTTGTTTTACATTTACCATAGTAGGTTATACATGTATCATTTTTTCAGAATAAATATTCCTATAACAGAGTAGTAAATTGTATTATGCTATGGTTGACATGTATGTATAAATTCAATTAATGATCTCAATGTATCAAGATTCAGTGTCACCATAATATCATGTTATTGATTGTTAATTCCACCTAACATAGAAGAAAACTAACGATAGATATCTATATGATATGAGAAAAATGTGACCCTATGGTATATGTATTATTGGAATAACATAAAATGGTTGGTGATACCATTAATTTTCAATAATATATGAAAATTACATAAATTCAATTATGAATTAATAAATGATGAATAGTGATAAAATAATATTCATTTGGAAATGAATGAGTGACATGAATCTCTATCTAGTTATTGGAGAACTATAAGTTTTCATGATAGATATGTTGATAGAATATGAAAAACAAATGTTTTGTATTACTATTTTGTTAAGGCTATGGACTAAATATTCTTCAGGTATGAATTAAAAAAGAACCCATATTCTGGGGAAAAAGATACTCAAGAGTGTTCCATGAGTTTCCCAAATTTTATCATAGTACATATATTAACTATGTAATAAAAAAATTTATTTGTAAAAATTCAATACCTAATTTCTTTGGATTGTAGTCCTTCCAGTAGAACACACAATGTCATAAGAAGATGCTATTGGGAATTGTATTATTTCAAAATATTACGTTATAGGAACGTATCTCATGTTCTATGATATGTACTAAAATTTGATATTACTAATGCATGATTCATATTATGTCAATATCAAATAGATCTAAACTAGATACATCTAATTTTATTTAGAACAATCTAAAAGTACTTTGAAATGTAGAACTATATGAGTTATTAGTGTCAACATAAGTGTAATTACATGTTATCATGTGAATTAAACACTTTCCCTAATTTTTTTTCAATTTGATATAGTATCATAGAAAATTCCTAGTTAATATGTTAGAAAAAATATAACAATAAGATGTACACATATATACAACATCAAAGTAAATTCTGGCTTCTGATGTGGCTAAAGAAGTGGTTTTAAAATATCTGGTTCTAATTTTGATTTATAAAAAATTATAAAGATTAATCATTATCATAATAATTTTTGACTAGGGATTTAGTAAGGATGTCAATAATTTACATGGGAACAATAGGTTGATATTCAGTTATATCACTATTTGAGGTATTTTCTTAAGAATATATTATTCTAATAAACTAATTTTCCATAACGATATATGGATTTTTCCAAACATATCCAAGTAAACATGATATGCCTGGTACTTATATCCATACTCAGTGAAATCATTTTTCTAAATGTGAGAATTAACTGGTTATTAGCTATTGGGTCTACTGTAAGTGGGATTTTTTGGAGATGGTTCCTTTTAAACAACTAATTTTTTACTAATGATTAAATGTATATTCAAATATATGAATACTAATTTAAATATATTTCCACATTTTTATGGTTATTCTTCCTGGAATTTATGTGATAATGAACTAAATTATCTATCCTATTAAAAAAGATATAATGGTTCCATGTTATGGTGATAACCTCGAAATTCTATAATGATATTCTTAAAACTAGTTCTATAGTTATATAATACACAATGTAAGGGAACATATACCATAGATAATCTGGTTATAGTACTCATAAGTGAATGAGGATTCATCTCATGAATTTTAAATTTGGTAATCACCATGATGTGAGGTTTTAATTATAGACCCTCTAGTAAGAATTATGCACATTTTGTTTTCATCATATATCCATGTCTATGTGCATGTGTAAGGGTTCATAGACATTACAAATGTCATTAATTAATGTTATGACTTCCTCACATAGACTTACTAACAACAAAAATAATACCACATGCTGGTAGGATGTAGGATATATTGGGTAAATAAAAAATGGAAAGATATTAATAGATATGTCAAAGAAGGGTTTTTCCATTCCATATTAATAGACTTAAATATCTCGAAACATTGATTGAAATGAAACTATCCCATTAAATTCCATGTCAATGATGTAACAACATTTATTTCAGATAGTTAAAGAATGATGTATCAATAATATAGGTTAATAACACTAATGTGAAACCTACTATATGCGATATGGGGACAAAGGGATTATATTACACACTGAATGTCATTAAGTGGTTTTGTATGTTGTCATATTAATTTATTTCTCTTTTTTTGTAACTCATTCCTAGATAGTAAACTTGTACTTTAGGCATTCCTTCCTGATTCCAATGAGAAATAATCGTAGTGGGACACACACTAAGTGTTTTTTATATTGATCAAATTATATTTGAATTTAATTATTCGAATATGAATTATTATCAGAACCAAGGAATAATTTTACATATGTTTTATTATTATAAAATATTTAAATTTTAATAAATAATATTTTGTTCCTTTAATATCTAACTTATTAAATTATATTAATTTTTAATATATATTAATTTTCTCTCTTAAGAATAAAAAATATATTTCATATATTAAATATTTAATAAACATTTATTCATTATTTTGTGATTAACATACTTATATATGTGAATAAAATATTCATTTAGTTATTCAATAAATATTAAGGAGTTTTATTAATCTAATTTCGCATTTGGTGATAACTATTTATTTACAAGCCAGTAAAATTATAAATTTCATTGCTCGAGTTAGCAGACAGCATAAATTAATGTTGTTGATATAATTATAAAATGGAATGGGGTTTATTAGATTTTATAAAAAAAATTAACGGCTTATACACATTTAAATAATAATTTAATCTAAACCCTTACCCTATAAATAGATGGAATTGTTTAATGTATTGGGTTAATTAAAAATTGAGGAGATAGAATCTTTCTGTAGAACTAACTTCTATCAGGCTTTAATTTCTTCTCTCCCCCCTCGAGAACGAGAAGACATTTTTCATTACTAAAGTATATTAGAGAGATCAATATGAAAAATGAAACACAGTGGATTCACCATGCTATCACCCAAAAATAATTTTGCAGTGCTCAGAGATCCAAGGAACCTACGTGGATCACCACTAGATGGATTTCACACTTGTATCCTTACAACGCAATGAATGTAATCTAAATGGGTTTTTGTAAGGTAAGAAAATTTCATCGAAGAATGGATCCAAAGAAGATGTAATCATTTCTCCACGACATAAATAAATTAA
This sequence comes from Viscum album, assembly GCA_963277665.1. NCBI lineage: Eukaryota > Viridiplantae > Streptophyta > Magnoliopsida > Santalales > Viscaceae > Viscum > Viscum album. The sequence continues at coordinate 195,086,358 of OY728135.1, read as the reverse complement.
TTATAAATTTCACATCAAAAATACTCTCTCAAGGTTTTAGAAAAATCTAAAATAAAATTAAATATTAATTTATCACCCATGAAAGGTACTTCTACTATGCCAGAAACCCATAGGGTATCTTGTTTGAGATTGTTGAGGGGGAAAAACAACCAATGTGATAGAATAATGGAATTATACTATCAAAAGTTATCCTATTGTCAAATGTTTCAACTAATAGGAATAGGGACACTATGCAAATAAATTCCCTAAGACAAGGTGTAACAATGAAAAATAATGATAAAAAAGACAAAGTCCTAGAGATAAAGGGGGTCATATTACTTAGCAATTACAGTTGTGGATACCAACAATGAATTTGTTATTGGTATGTGGGTTATACACTCAAGAATAATGGATAAAAGTTTTTATTCTAGTTCAAGACATTATTTAATTTCATTCAAGTATTTTATAACTGCTAAAATGCCACATGAAAACAAGGAATTTAATTTATCGAAGAAGATGAAAAATAGGTCAATTGTTTCCTACCAAGCATATAACTACTCCCCTATCAATATTTTGTTGGATGTACATCCAAATTAACCTCTTGATACTCCATTTAGCATAATTCGATTCTGTTATGGTCATGGATTGGAAATCTTTGTATAAAGACAACAAAAATTGGAGAGAGAAGTAAATCACCCTCAGGGTCATAAATCACCCTCTAATTAGAGAACAGTTCCCGACAGTTTAAGAATATTTTTTGGAACCATAATCTAAATAATTAATATTATTTCCTTACAATATGTCATATATATCTCAAATTATTGTTACTATTGAAAATATCATCTTTGACGGCATTCCCATTGTAAAGGAATTAACTGATGTGTTTCTTGAATAATTTATAGGTCTTCCTCCTAGATATGATGTTATGTTCACAATCATGCTAATAACCATTTATTTTATAATATCAAATTATTCATATAGAATTTATTTTTTTTAAACTTGAAGATATAAATAAAAAATTACAATAGAATCTGGATATAGGGTTTATACAACCATGTTATTCACATTGTGGTGTGTCGGTCCTTTTAATTAACAAGAATGATGGGTCAATGAACCACTATATTGATTATCATGCTCAAAAAAGGATCACAATAAAGAATAGGTATCCTATATTGTGGATTGATTTTTTGTTTGGTCAGAAACATAGAGCTTGATACTTATCCAATGTTGATTTTTAGTCAGAATATTATCAAATAAAGATGAAGAAAGAAGATATCCCCAAGAATAATTTTCATTTTAGATAAAGGAACAAATGTTCATAGTGATACCATTTGGACTCACTAATTATATATTTATCATTATGGACATGATGAATAGAGTATTTATTGATTAAATCAACAAATTAGTGGTAGTATTTATAGATGATAATCATATCTAGTCCAAAATCAAGGAGGAATATGAGAGGCATTTAAATATTTTACTAAAAACATTGTGTAGGAAAAATTTAAATGAATGTCATAGTAAATGTGAGTTTTGGTTAGAATAAGTAATGTTTTCAGGGAATTTATTCACTAATAAGGTGATTTCTATTGATGCATCCAAAAAAGTGGAAAACTATGGATATCCAAGATCAATATATGTGATTGAAATCAATAGTTTACATAGATTAGATGGGTACGATCACTAATTTATGATAAAATTATAACAATTTTTAATTTATCTAACCATGATAAATAGATTATGGTCATGTTTTTATGGACCAATGAATGTAAAGATATATTCAAAAGCTGATGAAGAGGATCATCAATGCACCTATGCCAACATTTCCCACAACTGGGGAAGGATTTGTGATCTATAGTGATACACCAAAAAATGGTTCAGTTTTGTACTCATGAAGGATGAAAAATCAATAGCCTATGCCTCCATAAAATTTATGATTAAAGAGAAGAACTACCAAATTCAAGATCTATAGTTGGCATTTTTTGTCATTACATTGAATATTTGGTGACATTATCACTATGGGGGTACCATCAATAAAATTATCAACTATATATTCACAGAAAATGAGCATAATATGTTACAATGAAGGTAGTTATTGTGAATCAAGGATTATGATTATTAAATACATCACCATACTGGGAATCCAAACAAAGTGGAAAATTATCTGAGTAAAAAGAATCTCGTAACCCTATCCATGAAGAGGATTGAATGGGATCTAATATTCATGGACATGAAAAGGATTGATATCGGAATAATAAAGGGATCTTTAACCTATAGTGAAAATATAATTTCATAATAATCTTTTCAATAGAGGATTATGGTGGCCCAGATAGATGTTGAGATTATACAAAAGAATGTAGTGAATAGTTCGAAGTATAAAATTAGATAAAATGGAATTATATGTTTTCGACACCAGATATTTATCACAAAAAATTAAAACATAATAGTGAAAATTGGGATTATATCCATACTTCATCTTTATGTACACATATGAGAAACCCAATGATGTATAGAGATGTGATGTAAAAAATTTTCATAAAACATAAAGAGGGAGATTTTGGTGTTTTTAGGTCGATAATATATACTCAAAAAAATTATGTGGAATGATAATAGTCTAAGGTTATGATGAAACTAATTTTAATTCCCTTTCTTTAATGTGAACTCATAGCCCTTGATATTGTTGTAGGACTTCCCAAGATAACTAAAAGTAATAATGACATCCGAGTGGTAGTCGATATCCCTAAACATTAGAAACATTTCATTAATATTAACTAATATTCTTTTATTGACCTACTCACCAAGTTATACATTTGGGTAGTGGTAAGACTATATGGAGTTCCACTCTCTATTATATCTAATCGATATCTGATGTTTACCTCGAGGTTCTATAGAATCCTTCAAAATGTATTGGACACAGAACTGAGAATCAGTACTACTCATCACCCTTTGATAGATTCTCACACAAAAAGGTCCATTAAAACTTTAGGGGATATGTTGTGTTATTGTTCTTTATATTATCAAGTATATTGGGATAAACACCTTTCCCTAGTAGAGTTATCATCAGACCATAGTATAAATTCTAGAAATTTAATGACACCTTATAAGGCTTTTTATGGAAAAAGGTTTCAGACTCTGACATGTTAGGATAAATTTCGAATATGGAAGCTAAGGAGATAACATAAAATATATATAGAAAATAATCGATGAGACTTAGTGTTTGAGGTCGTAGATTAATTATTCTATTGTATAGTTTTGTGGATAAAAGTCATGAGGTTTCGGAAGAAGGGAAAATTTTAGTCCTAGATGAATCATCCCCCATTGAGATCCTTGACTGTATCATATCATTGGCCTATTAACTATGACTCCAACTAAACCAATATCAAGTATATGATGTGTTCCATATATAACTCTTGAGGATGAATACACTAGACCAATCACATGTACATAATCTAGAGGTGGTTCCATTTGATAATTATCATTCATATGAGGAGAAAGTAAGGAGGATTTTGGATTTTTGGGACCATGTTATATGGAAAAAGACAACTCACATATTCAAATTATTATGACAGAACCACATTTTTGAGGAAGCAACATTGGAACTAGAAGAGGAGAGGAAACATGAGAACCCTCATCAGTTTTAGTTTGTGAAATAAAAATTTTGGGGGTGAAATAGAGTTGCTGACTTTCTCTATTTAAGGTGTTCTTTGGAGGATCATCTCATCGCAATTTCTAGTTTGGTCTCCCTTCCTACGTAGTGTGTAAAAAAATTTATAGGTAAATTCCATGGTCTTTTTTTCACCCTTGTTTCATTTATTTTTCCCTTTCTTATATCTCAATTACTAAATATAGTACTTTTGATAATGATTAATAAGCAGTGGAATTGACAAGTAGGATTTTACAATATGAAGACTTTTATTATAGATTCTAAGGGATGCTTCATTGTTAGTATTTTCCATTGACAAATCCCAAGATAAGATTCAATAACTATATTTTGACAAAAAACCCATTATGGGATAATTCCACGCTCATTGCCATCACGTCCCAAACCATGTTCGCTAAACCACCTCCATAAAATCTCCTCATCACACACCTTAACTGTAGGGAATTTAATGGTGTAATAAAGGGTTTTGTATTAAGAACCAGACATTATAATTTTTTTTATTTTATTCTAAAATATAAAATTATTATATTTATCCCTTTTAATATTAATTTTCTAATGATTAATTAAATATTATATATTATATTTATATATTAAAATTACATTTATTAAAAATGTTATTAACCTCGGAATTTCTAAATAGAAAACATCAGGCACCCTATGAAATTGAAAATTCATTGAAATAAATCATGATTTTTTTAGAATCATTATCTCTATATAATTTCCAATGATGTGTAGTTATGTTTTTTTCTAGATCATCCTTGTAGACGTCTTCAAAATGATAGGATTTCTTGTCCTTGTTTTGGATGAACTCCTCTATGATATTTTCCTTTCCTCAAAGCCGATTTTCGAAATGGGATCTTTCTTATTGATATGCACAAAAGTTTCCTTTTTAGTATCCACTTGAATCATTTTTTCATCCACACACTCAACAACCTCTTATGAATAATTCATCATAAAGGCCTCATTGAGCATTTTTTCCTCAAATTGGACAATAAGATCAAAAGGTTTTTATTTTTTTATCCCTACTCATTAAATAATGAATTTGAAAAAAATATTATTTGGATATTATGAAACACAAATTTTAATTTTTTAGAAATACATAGTTTCAATAAAAAACACATTTTAATTAATTAAATAGTTTTTTTAATCATTAATATTCTAATAAAATATTATTATTATGTAAAACTTATTAAATATATATGATAATATAATTTTATTAAGTCAAAAATAATTTTAAAAGGGTTAAATATTATTATTTTAAAAAATAGTTTTTATCATAAAATTATCATTAATTCAAGAACCATCATTATATCGTTCCTTTTTATATCTAGTGGATCATGTTGGGATAATGTTTTACAAATCCAACATAATATCCATATGATTTCAATGTATTTATAGATCTATTCTTCTCTCAAACACCCCATCTATAAAACAATATCTACACCTATTATGATACTACATTTAACCTATTATTTTAAATGAATGTTTTTTATTGAATACCTATCTTAATTTCCAATCAAGGGTACTCACCTAGATGTACCTATCATTATTTTATTTGGTATTTACATGTATTTAACCCACACTCTATATTCATAGGTTTAATATTCATTAAATATATCCTTATGTTTTATTATCTATGTTGAAAAATTATTTATGCAGATGATTTGAAGGTGAAGGGTGGGCCTGAAAAATATATATCCCTCCAATTCATTAGGTAATATTAATCTCATGAGATTCCATGTATTGTGTATGGGAGGTTATCATAATAACATCAACTTATATTTTCTTTTTCTTTAAACTTTTTGTATATTTATATTTTCATGTTTTGTTTGATTCCACATACATATAATTAATTTATGCTATAATGTTATATCATGAATCATTGTTAAATATTATGATTTTAACCCCTCTTATGTTACCTTAATATTTCTCTTAGATCACATGTATACATTAACTTGTTCAATTCATTTCTTATTACCTTACTACACTTTATAGCTCACCCCTTTCTGTGGTACATCCCCAAGTTATCCTACAAAGTTTTAGATGAATGATGGAATTTTAGGATCCTGTTATGATATGAATAATGTCATCATATAATTTTTTTAATTTATTATTATATATATATAATTTCCTAATGAAACGAGGCTTCATAATATTTTGGGATTTTATTATGTGTAATTATATGTAATAAATCATGAATTATGGAATAACAAAATATGGGTTTAAATATATAGATATATGATATTTATATCTTATAATTTTTTTTTAATTTTGTTCTTTCATTTTAGGGGAGTTTTGGTTTTGATAATAAAATATGAATTTGGTGATGAACATTTTTTGATTATTCTGGGAGAACTAAGGGTTTATTATTATATATTAAGAAAAATTTTTAAATTGATATTTTAGAAAGAAAATAATTATTTAATTATTTATATCATATATTATCTAAAATTAAATTTTCAATTTTATCAATGAAATATGTTTATATCATTTTCCATGTTGATGGTAAACCAACCCATATAATAACATTCCAAAATTAATGGATGATTATGAAGTGATTTAGTTTTAATATGATTTTAAAATAATCAAAAAAATAATTTTTAGTCTTTATTAGTGTGATATATCTAAATTTAAATAATTATAAGAATAATATAACTAATAAAATGTTATTTTATAGTATGAAGAAATAATTTTTTCTCTCACAATACCCTTCTTGATGGTTGAATTTATCGTGGTTGTTTAGTGATCATATTGTTAATTGTTTTTCCTATTTATCATTGAAACCCATAATAATTGTATAACATCATTATTATCTATTAAAAGAGTTTTTATAACTATCTTTTAAAGGATTTGATGAAAATAAAAATGGAAATCAATCATTCCATATAGGCGATAGTGCACATATATGCTTAGATGATGATTTATCTTTCGATGGGGTGGGGAAAAAGTGTAATTTGGTCTATCATTTTAGAATATAAATTAAATCATAAATATAATACTAAATATAAAATTCACTAATAATAATTTTGGAAGGTGGTAAAATTAAATGAAAAACATTGCTCCATTGATGTGGTAGTTCGGACAACACATTAATGACATATTCATTTTTTCTTAAAGGTGAACAGAATTTTGGTTAATGATTTTAAAATCATTATAATAACATAAAATTAAAATTATTAAAATTATTTTATTATTTTAATATTAATTATTGTAGTTTTGTTAATAAAATGTTTATATAATGAAATATAAATGATAAATGAGTGGTTAGAAATTTATATCTCAATTATAGGAATATCTTCTTTGGGATGGGGGTTAAGCCTTTGTGAGTCGTATTTTGAGAAGAACATAACCTCTTTTAGGTGGGTATTAATATTTATAAGATTTTTTAGATGATTAGTTGCTGATATATGTGGGTTTTCAAGTGAGGGGAAGTGAGGAGAGGATTTCCCTATTTATAAGTTAAAATGATTAAAATCAATTGAAATACCCCGATCATTTCAACAATGGAAAGTCACTCTCATGAAAAGTTATTCCCAAATAGAAAATTAATGGGGAGGGGAATATATATGTTCAAATTCTCCCTCAACATCTAATTCTAATATAATTTTTAAACTTATTTTCGACTCAATATAAATTCATTTATTTACTTTTACCATTTAACTATTTTCTGTAATAACTAGTTTTTACATAAGGTTACTTATCCTTTATGCCAAGAAATAAAATTTCATTTATTAAATAAAATGAAACTAATGATTCAAGATTTTAAAAAATTATTTTATATTAATTTTGTAAATGTGAGAAATATAATTTTAGAATATGAATGTATTATAATTTTGTTTTGCAAAATATAACCAATGTTCTAAAATATCAAATATGGATTTTTAAATTGAAATAAACACTTTTTAAATTATAAACTCACTTATAAAAAAATAATTTTTTCTTATAAAATATTTTCTTTAACTTCCAATTCATACTTATATACAAATAATGTCTTAAAATTCATGTTATTTTAAACAATGAGATTTTTTAGTATTCAACTAAAAATAAGAATTTAATGAAAAATCCAAAAAATATCATATTATACTAATATTGAATTTATAATTTTAAAAAGATATTTTATTTATAAAAAATAAAATTTTATATTTTTCAATTGTAATATTTAAATAAAATCATAAAATAGAATAATAATATATTTTTATCAGAAAATATCTTTTAAAATAATAGTTATTATTATTCATAACTTATATAAAACCCTAATATAGATATAATTAATATATTAATATTAAATATTATTAACATAAAAATTAAACAATAATATTCTTATTTTTATTAAATTAAATTTCAACGCAAAAAAGATAGATTCTTGAACACTATATTGAGTTAAATGAATTTGTATTAAATGAATTATATATATATTAATATATTTTATAATTTGATTACTCTTATTTGTAAATACTAATTTAATGGTAAGGATTTAATAATATAATCATATTGATGTTTTTCATTTGTTCAGTGTTGCTTGTTGTGATAGATATCAAATACATTGTTTTTTAAGGAAAATGTATAGTAAAATATTTATTCATTGTTGTGAATAAAATTGAAATAGCCTTTATTAACTAATTTCAATATTTTTACTCTAATTTTGAAAACCATTTTATAAGAATCAATTCATAAAGGTGGTAAAAATTTACTTTAATAAAAAGTATACTTAATTCATGAATGGTAGTTTTTATACAAATAAAAATACGAATAAAAACTAATTTTCACCAAATTAATGTATAGTATTAATTCCCAAGAAATTTATAGGTTTATAGATAAAAAATTATTATCTTGTTCCTATAAAACCAATACAAAATTGAAAATATCATTTTGGAAAATTAATTAATGGACAAGGCCAATTTTTTCACATTAAATATTGAGTAGGTTCCAAATATTTATGCATATATTTATAAATGAAAAATATTAATTTTAAATGAATTTTTATACTCATGAAATGAAATTTTTATTTGGAAAATGTTTTCTTATATTTATTATGTCACGATTATATCATTATGATGTTATAAAATATACTCTATTTGTAAAAATTATATTTTCACTTCTTTCATAAAAACATTATTATTTTTCAATAAATAAGAAATTTAACCCTAATATAATTTTGAAATGGTTAATCTAGAATTTAATCTAATTTTACAAAGCTTAAATTCTAAAATTTGATGATTTACATTTTTAATATATAATATATAATATATAAAGAAATATAATTTTTAAAAAAACATTTATTATTGAGGAATAATTAAACAAGTACACTATATAGTTACATAATTATTTTAATGGATGTCAGTAATTTAATTTAATTCGAATTATTTTATTAGTACCTATAAACTTATTAAATGAATAATAATCATTTATTTTGATAAATATACTTTCTTTATAATTATTATAACGTGTCTCAATTTTTATTATATAAAAAATTATTCACTTTAAACTACTTTTGCATACAAAAAAATCCATAAAACTCATTGAATTTATTACAAAGGGAATATACATACTAAAATATTTGGGTCTTACATTCTTCCACCAATACAATAATTTCAACATCATAAAATACAATAATTTTATAAAATAAAATGTGGATACTTATGTCTCAATATGTTATTTTGTCCCCACATTGCTTCCTCAAACTTGTGCTTCATCCCGAGAACCTTAACTAAGATAGTGGTATTTTTTCAAAGTATTTTATGTCTATAATCCAACATTTGTACTAGTAAATACTAATAACAAAGTTCTAGATCCATAAATTTCACATTGGGTTTAATACTTGTTAAGAGTCAGGTATGTACTTCCAAAAAAACCCATAGATGAAACATATCTTTCACATGGGAGAGGGTTAGGGGAAGTGAAAGATGAAAATCTAGTACTCCCACATGATTGATGATTTTTCTAAATTTCCCAGGACTCAACTACCCTTTAATTCAAAATCTGATAAAGTTACAATAATGAGATATTTGAAAAAATACCTTTTATCCGACTTCAAACCCCAAAATGTTTCAATAGTTATCATCATTTTTTTTTGATTTTTTGTTGTTTTGATGTGTCATTTAATTGATTAAATATTTTTTATATCTCTTGAGAATGATATGATCCCAAAATATTATTTATACCGTCTTCATCCCAACATGTTAGAGTTCTGCACATCATCCTATAAAAATCCACATATAATTCCATCTAAATGATATACTAGAAATTGTTTTTATATTATTACTCTGCCAATGGAATGTATTGATCCCAAACACCCTTGAAATACATTGAATATGATCTCAATATATCATTCAGGTTATTAATTGTCTCCTATAATTAGATATTTCTTTGAGGATAATATGATGTGTCCAATTATTACTCCATTATAAATTTTTGTTGAATTATTCATATAATATTGATTTGAACCACATATACTGAATAGATGTGATAGAATGTTGAATCTATGAAATATTTCCACCACCTTAATGTATATATAATTTTATAGGTACTGAAATAATTAATCTCTAACAGAAATGAAATTTGTTGACTTTATATTGTGATAGAATAAAACCCAAATGGAATTATGGGATTCTAATATGTTGGGGAGTAATAAGATGAAATAAATATTCATATTTTCTCATTTCCATAATTCTATGGATAATGGTTGAATCGTCCCCTTATAATTTTTATGTTCGTCCTTAAAATATTTACATACCACGAACTATAATGAAAACTTCACAATATACCATTTCAGGTTTTCCCACTACGGTGGATTCATGCGACATTTATCATCTTTATGACTTTGAAATAGTCATAGAATGATTCGTTATGTGTTTCATTCAATTGATCCATCCTAATCATGTAATTAATAGAAAAAATATTAAAGTCCTATGAATTATCATTTGATCATAGTCCATGATTAATTCAAAAAAGCTTTATTCATTCATTTGCAGCTCCATTTCTTCCTTATATGTGTTTTTTATCTTCACATGGATTTTTGGAAGACCATTAATTTGATAAACAAAGTATTTATATCCATTCAACATTATTTCAAAGAATATCCTCTAAAAATATATAATTATTGGTTATTTTTCAATCCTTATCTTAGAAAAGTTGTCATGATCCTTTCTTCTAAGAGCATTAACCACCTTTTTTTGTTCTCCATGATTGTAATGTATTAAGATATCATAATATTTTTACAACTCCTTTCACCACCTATAGAGAATATATAACACATTATATATTAATATATAATTTAATTTTTTATGATCATTATATATATGAGACCTTTCACGAAAGAGATAATGCCTTTAAATTTTTAAAGAAAAATTTCCACTCTTGGCTCCAAATACCAAGTCAGGTAATGTTTCTCGTGATCCTTAATTTTGTGAGGGTCATATGATTCCACAATGTCATTTTTATTGAAAAAACAACTGATAAAATTATTTTATTCATCTTAATACATTAAAAACCCATATTTGGTATTGGGTAACAAGATTATTATTGTAGTGGTGATCATTTTCTTACAACCATGATATTTTAATTACATTCAAATATCAAAAGGAACATAACTACTCCATTAGTTAAATTTGTTAAGGGGTCTGATAGCCATGAAAAGTTTCTTAAAAATAATTAATAGTTTACATACAATCCTATAAAAATATATATATTTGTCAATTTTTTTGGTCCTATATATTTTCTAAATCACATGTATCATTGATGGGTCAACAAATATACCCTTGATTTTGATTGAATGACCAATGGATGAGACTTTCTGTAGATATAATTTACATTTGATAATTTTGGTATAAAATTTATACCTTTTTAAGGTATTCATCACAATATTTTAAAGATCTCAATGATATTACATTCTCATAGAATATATATGAATATCATCTGAAATAACTACAACAATAATTTTTGATAATCCAAAAAAACACTATTCATTAGATCTAGGAAGATGGTGGATAATTTTTAAGACTAAATGGAATCACTATAAATTAATAGTGATTATACCTAATGTAAAATATTATCTTGGGTATTTTCACCAATTGTTCCCTAAATTAGTTAAATCTAATTAATATATAAATCCCTTAAAAGCAATGATCCCCTCATTGTTGATTTAAAAATCCCTTGATTCGAAGTGTAAGATACTTGTTCTTCATTGTGATCTTGTTATTGTTCATGATAATAAATGTAGACATGAATTGAATCATATTTAATCTTAATAAAAATAAATATTTATCTACATTTTAAAGGACTTAAGTGTTTGAATACCTTATACATACTATCTTGGTTTAGTTTTATCAATTTTTAAACCTTAATAAGAGACATTATATATAAAATTGTTAAAAATATAAATATAATCATTTATTAGTTATATTAAATACTAAACATAAATATCTTGGGGAAACCATGAAACTCTTTAGGAAATACATTGATAATATCCCTCACAATAGGAATATCATCAACTATGAGTTTTACCATAATATTCTGATCTAGAAACCCTACATGAATCAGTATTAACAACCATATAAGAAATTAACTTCCTTTTGGATTTCATAGTCATGATCACACAAAAATATGATCATGGGTTGATTTAGGATATGACATGTGACTTTCTAAAATCATAAAATGATATGGGATTTGTATTTAGGAATCAATCCATGTTTAAAATTAAATCAAATTCAACTATAAGATGAGTATTAAGTTTTTCATAAATTAAGTTCCCCAAAAATTATATCTTTGATGAGTCAAAGTCATTGCATGGATTCATTATACAAGTAGAATTTTTTGCTTATAATAAAATTTCTAATCATTGAGTTGGTCATGTGATACCCATATAAAATTATAAAGATAAATCAATAGTGGGTATAACTATGATTAAATAAGATATTAGTAGATCCTAAGTAGATGATAAGTGTACACTTTCACCCCATCATTTTTAAATCCACTTCAATAGTTTAAATTGTACAATATATCCATTTAACCCTTGGTTTAAGAGGTTTATGAAGTTAATTTTCCCCATTAACCATATTATTATTAAACTAGTTGACATAATATTCATACTCCATTTAATTAATGCATTAGAGAGTGGGAATTGAAATGTGATGAGATTTTTCTTCATTTATTTCATTAGTTGGCCTTCATTATATCTCATTTAATTTTATTTCATTAATGGCCTTATTTTCCACAATTGAATCCTTTAAAATTATTCTTAATAAAATATTCCACATGTTTATTTAAATTTTTTTTCCCAGAATGAATATTTTATTTATTTACTTTATGTATTTTATTACATGAATATCCTTGAATCTCCATATTTCTCTTATTCTCCGTAAAAAATAAAATTAACTGGAGTCTCTAGTATCCATTTATATATTTGGAGCACATCAAACAATTTCTTCATAGTTACTAGATTTTCATAAAGTGAGTGTTTTATAGAGACGTGGTTGTAAGGAAATAAATAACTGGTAAAGTTTCATTCATGGTCAATGATAAAATAGAAAGAGTAGTTTTTCATCTCTTTTAAAGGATTATTTATTGTTACCAATAGTCTTATCATTTTTTGGTTTTAGCACTAGTACTTTTATACCTATTTTAGTGTGAAGTGTGTGGGGAGAATAATTATTGAGAAATTCTATCTTAAACTCCTCTCATTTTTTGAGTCATTTTCATCCTCTTCCCTTGTATTATTTATGAGTTTTAATTATGGATAAGATTCATATTACAAATGATAAATATATAACTCCACATTCTCATCCTCTATGTATTAGAAAATGGAAAAGTTATATTCCATAATATTATTCAAATTCCATAAAATTAGTGGATTAGAATACCCATTTCCAATGGTAGGTGTTTCCACCTAAAGAATATATGGTGATTTGTTACATTCATTGATCATATTGGAGATCAAAATGGATCATATTGTTTCCTATATGTTTGAAGAGTAGAGTGAAAATAGAAGAAATATTTCAATTTAAAAATCCTATTACATTTTGTTTCTCATGAGGTCAATCTTTAAATTACCTGGAACATTCATTGATTACAAGATTTATGCTGCATCCAATCATTGAATAAATCCAAAATGTCTATTGTAATAATCAATAAATTTTCAAATTATGTAATTATATCATAAATAAATTTTGTTCCATGATGTATTTAATTTTTATGTCTTCATTTCAACCAATGTCACATTAGGATTATTCTACTTCTAATAGGTTGTTTTATGTTAGCCTAGTTTTCCTTCACAGTATAATCCCTAAATATAATTAAACCCTTCAATTATATTAGTTTTGTAGTACCAATTTAACATCCATACATTATACATACTTTTTATAATTTAAAATTTATATCTCCCATATAATCTCAAAATAAAAGGAACTAAATATTTAGTGTATACAGTTATTGGGTACATAACCAACTTATTCATCAATTCCCACATAATTTCTAATGTGTAATCTTCATATGAAACACCCTTTGAAGACATGTTATACATAAATTTATTTTTTATGTCCTTCGAAAATGGATACATAAAAATTTGATGGATTATATGATTTATATGGGTAAATAAGGGAGATGATAGTGAAATATCATAAGTGATCATAATATGAGTATAAGGGTATGATAAGATAATCATGGTACATGATCAAGATAAACAAAAATCATACTCAGAAATCAATATATCATAAATTAAGAGTTATATATTAAGAATATATCAAAACATAAGACATAAGTAATAAGAGTTCTTACATATGAGAAAGAAATAAAAAATATTGAGGGAACAGAGCATAACATGGGAATTTAAATTTTGGCATGTCATAAAAATAGAAAATGATTTCCTTTATCAAGTCTCACTACCATGATCATTATCACATAATATATAGTTTCCAATAATTTATTATGTTCACTTCCCATTACATGTTATGATTTAATTCCCAATGTCCCATTGTGGATTGGGTTACGTCCAAAGTCCCCTTCATATTATATCATTATATATAAAACATTACGCAACACATTGGATGGCTACAAGACACCCACCAATTATATGAAGATAAATCATAGATGTGTATTCCACAATGACATGATAGCTTCCATTATTCATCCAGAACATAATTATTCTAGGGAAAATAATTGGGTTTCATGATAATTTCCTTAAAACATAAATAAAATCCAAATAAAGAAATAATTTGGATGCTATCATTTGATAATATCCATAATAACTTAGAAAGATTAATATAGTTTATTTACATAGATGAAAATTTTCATTATAAATGTATTTTAAATATGTTTTGAAAAACAAGATGAAAGATCATTTTCATTTTCTTAATTTTAAATAAGAAAAAATCATAGACCAGAGGTAATAATATTTTCAATGATAAATCATAGAAACATAGAAATTAATGTTATTAAAAAATAACATTAATGGTTGAGAAATGATGAGGAGGGCCGTAAATATTAAAACATTTTTTTCCAAATTTTTTAAATAAATTCAATTGTGACCTGCACGAATAATTTTAAGAATATTATTTTTAATATGGTTTGATAAAATGTAAATATAGTTGAAAATCACATGGAGAAATCATTGTATTTTATAGAATAAAATTATTTAAATAATATAAAGAATATGGCCATGAAAAAATAAGTGTTGCTTAAAAGTCTTTAAAAAGTTTAAAATAATTAGTTTAATGTAAACCCATTATAAAGTTTATAAAAATATCATGACAGATTGTAACTTTATTTAATTTATAAATCATAATATTTTTTATGAAATTTTTAATAAAATTCTTTCATGGGCAGTATATAAACCACAAACAATATTGAAAGTGGTGAATATAAAACACATCTCAATGAATTGGAATTGTTATAATAAAAACTCTTACCATAGACTTCTGATTGGTCATAATCACTCTTAATAGTTATATAATAAATTTATATTTAGTATAAAGAAACATAAAAATAAAATTTTTATTTTTATTTCAAGATTCCATACACTTATCTTTTCATAATTTCCACTTTATAAATAATTTATTATTAAAATCAATATTTTTCTTTAAGTATTTTATTTTTTCACACATGATTTCATTTTTATGTTCCATTCCTTGCAAATTGGTAATTGTTTCATGATATATATGAATTTCATTAGGTTTTAGGGTATTTTCATAATATATTTTTAGAGTACCATGTTGAATTCAGTGAATTTAATGTGATGATTAGAATGCAAATCCAAAAAATATCAATTATTATAAATTTTGATTCCATAAAAAATGATTTTATTTGGGAGTAAATATATATATATATATATATATGACCATTATTAAATCATTAAAACATACTAAAATAATTAATTTTACAAAATATTACGAGTATATATAATTCCATATTCATTATTTAAACATATATAATAACATCATTTATGTAGTTGGTAAAACATTCCCAAATAAGTGTGTGTAACAAGACTGAATGAGTAAGATAATTTCATTTCAAAGTGATAATATAAATTTTAATTAATATTAAATATATTTTTTTAAAATTATTAAAATGATAAATCTAGTTTACGAAAAGGTAAATGAAAAATATATAGAATAAAAAATCAAGAGGAAGATATTGTTTACATTGATATATTGAATTTCCACTTGGAGTATGTCTTGGAAATGATAGGTTTGTGATATAGTATTAGGAAAAAAGGTTCCTATAATTGATATATTCTTATGAGGTAGAAAATTTAGGCAAGTATTTATGATATTTTTAAGTAATGGTGTAGTTTGGTGTGAATAAAATATGGTTCATTTTATAGGTTATAGGGGAGACAGTTTATATTACACTTATAACATTAAAATAAAATAACTATAAATCTCAAAGTTAGTGAAACAAATAAAAAAATAGAATATATAATGATTTAGATCCATAAATCACTCATCCATTCAATTTTAGGAAATGTTTTATGAATTTTATGACCATATCTCTTAATTTAACTTGTTATTACTCATTTAAAACTCAATCAATGTGACCATTTTTGTCTATCATAATTTTTTCAAAATGAAAAATAAAAGTAAACTTATTAAATAATTTTAAAATATTGATTTAAAATAAGAAAACAATTTTAAAAAATTGAATTCATTGAGACAGTACAAATTAAATTTAATAAAAATACGACTCATGTAATAAACATATTTTTTAGAAAAATTACCCTTTAAAAAAAATAATGAATTTTCTCTAAAATTATGAATATCATTGATTATCCAGAAATATATTGGTTTATAGATAATGAAATTATATTTATTTAACATTTAATGGTAATATAATATTGAATGGATCATTATCAATACATAATTAAATAAAAAGGAAAATAGTTTTTCTTTTCGAATAAAATGTAAATTAGGTTCCAAAATTACAATATCGTACTATGAAATTCCACAAATAAAATTTAAATGAATTATTTTTTACCTTAAATGAAATTCTGGTTTTTAAAATCGGTCTCATGTATTTTTATTCTTGATTATATAATAATTATGTCATAAAAATTATGGTATTGGTATCAACAATAATTTTAATGTTTTCATTAATTTAAATATTTACGAAAATATTAGATTTTCACTCTAAGTTATTTTTGACATTATGAAACCAAAAAAATCAATTTATCAGACTCAAATTCTAAAATTTATAAATATAAATTTTAATTAGAACACATATATATACCAAAAAAATTATATTTTTTAAAAAATATTTTTTAGCTAATAAAAACTAAAATAGTACTCATTGTAATTAATAAATAATTTCATGTATGTTAATATTTTTTACATAATTCAATAAATTAAATCCATAAATATAATTGTGAAAATTTCAGGAAATTTTTAAATTAAAAAAAAACAAAAATTACTAATTTTTTACAATAAATCATATTTTTTCCTATATGAATTAGAGCCTTTTATTTTGATAACATTGATTTATTTAAATATATTTTCATGGGTCTCATTTTGATAATAACTTAAATGTTTTTAATTTATTCTAAATCAAAATACATAATAAAATCATGGGGTGTTACACAAAACCACTCATCATGAAAATTTAATATAAATACACAACACATCTTGTGTTTCTACAAGGCTTGGCTCTAAAAATTAATCCCACACATTCCTATGTTTGGGAAATGTTTACAGACCAACATCATCACTAATAACCTTAAGGTAATTACTAGTGATAGAAAAAGTTCTTTATTTCACTCTTTCTCATATGATTATGTCAATACATGTTAAATTTAGTGTTTGTCATTGATTCATTATAGTGTGATTAGATAAATATGTTGTACTTTATAATAAAACCTCTAGTCTCCAAACAATTCTTCTACACTTATAAATGAAGAATATTTTCAATGTGTGAGAATTGTTTCTACATCTATGAATAATATATTTATATTCTAATATAAACCTAACTATGAGATCAATTTCAACTAAAAAGTATGAACATCATCCTTTCTCCTCTATCTTTTTGAAAGAACTAATTGTGTATGAGAGTATGTATAAACACTATGTTATTCCTCATCAAAAAAAATATTTTCTGATCATTATAAATAGAGATATCTTTCCTTAACCCCAATAAAAACTAATATTAATAATAGAATTAGTTGATTTTCTCTTGTCCCTCTCTCTCTATTTGATGTAGTGTGTTGGCATCACACTAATGTATTGGATTAAAATTATCAATACTTTATATGTTCCATAATATTTAATTTATGATTTCAAATAAAAATTGAATATAGTGAATATTATATCCTTATTAAAATATTGTATATGACAAGATCATTAAGGGAATAGTCTTCACTCATTTAAATCTAGTCAATAATATTTCTAGTTTTTATTCTCATTTAATTATGGCCAATTATTTTTCATTTAAATATCAATGTTTACTGGGATATTTTGCTGTTATAAATCTCCACAAAATTAAAGATATTTAAAACCAATTAAATGTCATCATGAATGTTTTAACACATAATGCCTTGTGGCATGGAAACTTCTATCACAAATGACTTCCTATCACATTATATAATCCTCATCAATTTTAATCATTAATATCATCATGAATCAAATAACGTTTGGATTGGTAGTGATGCTTGAAACATACAAAAAATGATCGAGCCTCTTTGGGTTTATATTATCATTCAAATAATATATTATTAAATATCCGTAAATTCATCATGAAAGTTTTCATTATGAATTATATGTAGTCATTTCATTTTTCTAATTTTATATATAATTAATTTTATATGGTAAAATGATCCTTAAAATGTGTAGTTTTAGTTATGCTCATTTTTTAATATTAGAAAAAAAATATTCTTTTTGTAAAGTTAAATTGTCCTTATAAATATCATGTACCCTTATTAAATCAACCTCAAAACTCCTAGTTACACTATAAAAAATCCATAATACCCTTAAAATGTTCGGTTACCCTTCCAATGTTAGGTAATACCCTTAAATAATAAATTTTACTTTTAAAAAAATTTGTTAATACCCTTATGAAATACTAGTTTATGCTTCTGAACTATAGGATACCCATATGATGTAAGGAATTACTCTTGTGAAGTCATAAAAAACCAATATGAATTTGTAAGATACTATGTTCCCTCAATTTTTCTAGGAAATTTATTTGAATATATCTAGTAAAATTTTCGAGAACATGTGTTGATAAGGTGTGTGATTCCAAGGCCCGATTAACCCATAATTAGTGTCTAAAATATATTAAATATATTAATTACAATTGCATGAATTTTTTATAAAAAAGTGGAATAACTCCCAAATGGGTAATTGGGTCAGAAATATGAGTCCTCTGGTGTGTTTAGTGTATCTTATTAACCCTACGTTTGACATAATATTTTTCAGTGTTGAATGTTTTCGAAAAAGTTATCAAGTGAGTAAAATGATTGAATGATAGAATAAATTTATTTATTTTTTTATGTGATGAATCGACATAATATTGTTCCATTTAGAAATTATTCTGTGAAATTATCAACATTATCTACATAAACCCTCTAATTGAGATATAGTATCAAAATAATATTTGGGGGATGACAACGACAAATCAAATCCCATCTACGCCAATGAAATTTGGGGATCTCACCCATGAATATGATGTGAATTCCATCTTTATTAGTGATCGGTTCATCTGGAGGTAGTGTGTTTTTATGTGGATTTATCCCCATTTAATTATTCTGATGATGAACATTAATCAATAAACTAAATAATTTATTCATGTATTGATCATATTGTAGGTATAGGATAGATGTATCTAGTTTTGGGGTTTCCATTATTGTTTATTTATATATATTTATTAATCATATAGTATATATGAATTGAGGCCAACATGATCATTTATTGAGGTCCATTCCTTATGTTTTTTACTATGAATTTACATCGATTTTCTTCATACATTCCTCATGATAAATTCCTTATGTTTATTTATATATCTTTATTCATCATAATTTTATAATGTTTTTTAAATATAAAAACTATGTTAACCTGGAAAGGACTGAAGATCTTATGGATAAAATAATGTTGATAAATCTTCAAGTTGATTAAGAAGAGGAGGACCACTTCACAGATAATTTAATTAACCCGTAGTGGAGAAGGGGTTGTTATAAATATCCACCATAACATTTTTATGATAATTACATAAAAAAAATATTTCATATTTAAATTCCACATGATATTTTATATTTTAGTGTATTGAGAACTAGTTACAAAATACATAATGTACATAGATCACATAGAAATATAAAATTAATTACATCATATTGAAAGAATCTAATATAATTAAATCCTTGGTCACCTAACATCATATTATTTCTTAGGGTCATACATCAAAAGGTAATAGGTGAGAATAAATACCAATAAGGGGATAAATGAAGTAAATATAATGTCATTATCCATCATGCATAAATCAAGAGGCATAGCATAGAAGAAATGTCATAAGTAAATGGGTCATAATTTGTAAATGTGTTTACAACATAAAGTTGAAAAAATTATTCCTATCACCAAGGTTTATTTCCATCATTTCATAAACTTTATTAATGATTTTTTTCACTGTAGTATTATGAAACATTAAAATTCATGTTATAAAAGTATATAAACATGGCATCTATATAGATTAATTCCTTAACTAATGAATGTAAGAACTATCAGGGTAAAACCTTTATATGCCTACATTTATGTATTTTGATCATATATAATAAGGAATAATTTCATATATAACCCATAATGAATTAACAATGGTTTTCTAAAAAAATTATTCACTTTATTTTATTTAAAAGACAATAAAATTTCACTTATGTTAACCTATTAGTAAGGAATGTGGGTCTCAAACATGAAATTCACCAATCAAAAAAGTATAATTATATCTATATGAATTCCCATGAATTAAAATAGGGTTTTTTATTAATAATATGTATATTAAAATCATAAATATTTTTCATATAAAATCAAACAAATGATTTCAACAGAATAATAGGTATACAAAATGGATTATGGATTTGGATTATTGAGGCCAAATGAATGCCTCTCATAAATAGATAATCATTTGATAGTAGTGGAATGTTTACAAATACATGAAAAGATTATAATTTTAATCTCAAAATATCTATTATAAAGTAAATACATGAATTAAAACAAGGAAAGGCATAGACAACCACTTACCTTTTGTATTTCTTCATAAGCATAGATGCACGATTAATTTAGAGCTTAGCGGATTATCCAATGGAAATAATGAGAGAGTAAGAGAGGGAGATATGTGACAATGATATTGGGAGTGAATAAAATTTGTAGGATTTGTGGGAATTTATAGTAAAATAAGGATATTATTTTATTATTTTTCAAAGATAGCCTTTAAAATTTTAGTTTTTTTAAAAACGTTTTATATGGACCACCCAAGGTCTTGGATCATGATTTTGGACATAAAGAACATGGTTTATTAAAAATATTAATATTTTAAAAACAAAATTTTTTCGATATGTTAATTTTACCACAAAAGGATACTTCACTCATTAAAATTTCTTTTAAATTCAAACAAGTATTTTTATACTTTGGAATTAATTTAGATCTTCTTTAAAAATGATTTAAATAATTACTAAAAAATGAAAATTTATTTAGACATTTTTTTTCAATAATAACATAATATATATTATAATATCATTATTATAAAATTAAAAATTTATTAAATATAAAAAAACAAAAAAAATGTATTCTACTATTTACTAACAAATAATCTATTTTATACAATTTTAAAAATTCCATCCAAACTAAATTTTAATGTGCTTATTTAAAATACAATGTTTATTTTATTAGAAAAACTCTACGAATGATATAAAATTATGTTAGATAAAAAATTACACATTTTCAATAAAATACTATTTTTCAAGGGAAACACATTTTTTCACTTTAAATATTTTTAAATTTTATAATATAATCAGTTTAAATTTCCAAAATTGTATACAAACATGTAAAAATGTTTATTTCCAAAAACTATAATTAACATATTTTATACTTTTTCATTTTTTTTAAATTGGTATTTTTCTATTTTATTTTATATTTATATTATTTCAACTATCATATAATTTTTGCATTGCCTTAGCCAGGTAATGGTAATGAAAAAACTAGATCCTAACAATCACATTTTCCATTACAAAATAAATATACTCCCCCATTAATATAATTCAAAATTCACTACATCACATAAAAAAATTTACGCTTCCCTTGATAATTTCAATCGCATTACTAATGTTTTTTATTATTCTCAATGTTTTTATTTTTCGAGTGATCTACATGGGAGAATTTGAGGGTATAGAGTTTACCATTTTTTGAAACTATTATTTTTTGTTCATTTATTAATAATATTCTAAAATGTTTTGGTGAATTTTATTTCTTGATGTTCAATTTTCATATAAAATATTATAGTTTTTCTATGACCCCTTATTATAAAGTAGAAAAAATATACATTGTTAAAAATTAGTTATTTTTCTATTACTTGAAATAAATTTTGTTTCATTACATTCTACCCATATTAAAAAATTCAGCCCTTGAAATTTTTGTCTTCACTTAAAATCAATGGGGATTCTTATCCTTCATTGCTTCTTCTAGCTAAAAGGTAGATGTATTGAACATGTGATTTCTAAAAAATAATTTTATGAGTTTTTTTGACTTGTTCCTAAATATTTATTCCATTTATCATTAATTTGGACTAGTTATTCTTTATATGATAGGTCAGGTTCTGATTCCACACCACTTACATCAAATATAAGTGTTAATCCTGGAATATAGTTTCTTGATGACACATGGAATATGTTTTGTACATTAGAAAAATTAGGAGGAGATACTAACCAATATGAAATATCTCCAATGTCATCCAAAATCTCAAATGGTAATACATACATTTGACTCAGTTTATCCTTCTTTCTAAATTTCATGAATCTTTTTCATAGTTATATTTTTAGGAATATATTTCCCCTAACCTAAAAAAACATTGTACCTCCCTCATTTTTAATCATAACTTATTTTTTTCTCGATATAGCTATGATATATTTCATGATCACTTGTATTCTATCCTTAGTATCATTCAAACTGTATTGTCCAAATAGTTTTCCTTCGCAAACATTATCCTAACATATTGGGTTCATAACCTTTTTCTATATAGTGATTAATAAGGATTAATTGGAATACTCTGGTGGAAATTATTATTATTATAGGATAATTAAATAAGTGGAATATATTAGTGTCAACTCCCTTCAAAATCATTTCATATGGCACTCAATTTATCTTCTAATTTTTTAATAGCCCGCTCAAACAACCCATCTCTTTGATGATGATAGGTGGTGCCTAAATTTACTTCTATATTAATAGCCATATGAAATATACTCCAAAATTTAGAAGTAAATCTTGCACCAAAGTCATAAATAAATGAAATTGTTTCCCCATGAAGTCTCACCAATTCTTGAATATACATATAATAAGGTATCTTAAGAGGGAAAATCATATATAATTGTATAAACTGTGTAAAATATATTAATCTTCCAACTATTAAATATATGGAATTATATCCCTTTGATTTTATAAGAATTTTATAAAAAAGTCTATAGAAATGTTATCCCACTACCATACAGGTATGGGTAGTGGTTTTAGTACTCATTTGGGACGTTTTATCTCTTCCATCAAATACTGATATCCTAAAAATATTGAATTATAATCATTAATATTTTATTAATATTATCTCACAAATAATTATCACATGGATCTCTATACATTTTGGTTTTTTTAATATGTATAGAGAATGAATATATTTTATTTACCTCCATCTACCCTTTCTTTAAATCTAGATAAATTACGATGAATATCTTTTTATAAAACCATAACACTTCAACTTCATCAATAATAAACTTAGGAAATTTCCCGTTTTTCATATCCTTAATTTTTTTGTAACATAGGGTTGTCTCATTTTTATTTCCTTATTTTCTCTAGTAATGATGGTTGACAAATCATTTAGGATTTGATTTATAATTCACCATAAATTTTTATTTACAAATCTATCATTACCAAGTCCTTGACTAATGTATCCACTTTAATCATAATAATTTATAGAATAATAAGGTTTTTCCTTCGTAAATAATAAATGACATTATTGTATTTTTTTAGGAAGATAATGAATAGAACAAATATAGAATGTATGAAGTTCTAACCATCTCCTGTATCCCTTGTTCAACTCCATTTTTGGAAATATTTTTTTCATAATTTTGTGGTCGTTGTATATATCACACTTCTCCCCATTAATATATTTTCTCAATATTTTTTATGAAAAAATAATTGCACCTAACTCAAAATCAAGGTTAGAATAATTTATCTGATGAATATTTAAGTATTAAGATGCATAAGAAATAATATTTTCATTTTCCCTAAGTCTGAATCCAATTCATTTTAAGGTTTATCATAATAAGTGAAACTTAATTTTCTAGCATTTGGTAAAGTTAGTGTAGGTGGACTAAAAACCCAATTCATCTTTTCATGGAATCATTATTCACATGCATTGTCAAAGATGAACTTAAAACTCTTTCAATTATTATGGGTTGATGGATTCAAAATAAATAAAAACAATTCAAATATTCTATAGTATCCTTATAAATCATAGGATCTATGAATATTAGTCTATGTTGTAGGTAAAGTGCATTCTTAAAAATACTCTATATTAACTAGATCAATTGTGATTCCTTAAATGGTGATAATGTATCCCATTAATTCTACTTTTTAGAAACAAAACTCAAAATTAATTAATTTAATAGGAATCCTATCTTTACTAAATGTTTGTAATATAAACCTTAAAAACCCTTCTGTTCCTTTTAACTACTACAGTATATCATAATATAATACATAAGTACGTAAAAAATCAATTGAGATCCTAAAAAATTAATCACATCAATAAATATATAAGGGTAAGTATTCATGCTAAAGTGTATATCTTTTTCCAGGAAATAGTCTTTGTGATATCCTCATTCCTCACAATAAAATGAGTCTACCCAGATCGAGGAAAATGTTGAACATGAATTGATCCCTGTGAAGATAGTTTAAAAAATCCCCAATTAAATAAAGAGGATGTTTTTACTATGATCCCATTAATTTGTATATAATAAGTGGATATACTCATTGATCCATCATTATTATTCACAATTAGAGTAGGTTTCCACCAATGTGACATACATGTTCATATAAATCATTTCTTTAAAAAAATATAATTGTCATTTCATCAATTCTTCTATCTCAACAAATGTCATTCTATATTGGGTCTTTAATATATGTTTGGATCAAGGCATTAGTTCAATTGAGTAGTCTACCACTCTTTCTCAAGGAGGTCCGTTGAATCCATTAGAAAATACACCAATGTATTGAAAAAAAATTGTATATTTTATATCTTTATACATTCACTTTTTCCACCTCATCCCCAATCATTTTTATAATGAATCATATATAATGATATTTTGGAAAATACTCTCGATGACATATCTCTACATTAAAAATAATTTAATTTTATTTCTCTAATAACACAAGACGTAATTACTTCAATAGTTGATCTTGGTATTATAATTGGAGAGATAATCCATCCATGATATTATTTCACTTATAACCCTTGGAATAACCATTTTCATTATGATTAAATTACACTCAGAAAAGTTAATCTCTAAATACCTGTAATGATGGAATAGACCCTATATTATTTTAAACTAATAACCCAATTTCTAGTAGTTCTTGGATCAATTTTATTTTCATTTCAAACTCAATGAAAAAAATAAATGCAAATAACTGCAATTAAAAAATGTATGTTATATATTTTAGTGTATAATGAGTGTACCTATCACTATATCCTGGTAATAATTTTAAATGGGAGTTTAATCCAAAAAATTTCTAATAGTATGCATTTATAATCATATTCATAAATATTTTCTAAAGAAATAATTACATTATCTATATATCCTTTATAAAAGTTAATAAAAATAATTTGATAAACTAAATTATATCTCAAAAGAGTGCACAACAAGGTGTGTAGTTAGTCCCATTTTATGTGCACTAGGTGAAGATTGAGTGTATACCCAAATAACCATTTTCAGGGTTTTCAACCCTAGTTTTATATTATCTAGATCCTAAATCTACTTGTTTGTATCAAAATAGGGATGTATTTTCCAATAAACCATTGCCATTATGCATTATAAAAAATTTATGATTTTTTAGTATATTTAGGCTTATACATAGTGTTTTGACCAATGTTTTGTAGTCCTAATTTTCAAAAAATAATTACCCTTGATTTTGTACCAACTATGACAAACCTCATTTTTCATAAATGATTTATATTATAATTCCATAAAATATTTTTAATTGATTAATTCTAATTGTTATTTTGAGGTAAAGGTTCATTAAAAGTGAGTATATAATGCATGAAGTTTATAGTTCACAGGAAAAAATGGATGATTTTACATTATAATGATCTTGGAGGTCAATTAAATTGGGTAGAGAGGTGAGTATTTATAGAAAAATAATGATAATTATTTATTATTATTATTCAAATATAGCCTTTAGAATTCATGGTTTTGTAAAATAAAATTTTCATGTGTCATCCGTGATTTGGGATCATGGTTTATGAAATTAAGAAATTTTTATTTAAATATAATATAATTACAAAATTGAATCCAATTATATATATTAATTTTACTATAATAATGATCCTTTATTTCTTGACAAATATTTTAATGTCAAAATGTTATTTTTAGACATTGAAATTTCATTATAGTTTTTTAAAAATTATTTAAATAGTAATTAAATAATAAAATCCTTATATAAAAATATTTATTTCATAAAAATTTATAATATATATTAGAATGCATATATTATATACTTATAAAATCATAAAATATATCAAATATTAAAAACTTGTTTATATACTATTTATTGAAAAATAATTTATTTTAAAAAATTCACTAAATTTGACCCAACACTGATTTTAATGTGATAATTTAGAATATAAAATTTACTTTAAAAAATTAAATGCCTATGATAGAGAAATTTTTTTTATTAAAATTACATATTTACTATGAAATAATATTTTAACGAGAAACATGTTATTTTTTCACATTAAATATTTATAAATTTTACAATATCATATAAATTGATTTCTTAAAAATTATATTAAAATATAATAAATTTTTTATAAAATATAATTATTATAAATAATACATTTTATTTTCCATTTAAATTATTATTTTAAAATTATATTTGGTATTAATACAATTCCAATGGTCAAATAATAATCACATTGCAATGGACAGGTGGCAATTATGTAATGATTAGATGATAATAGTCACATTACCCATTACACATTATATATACTCCCCTATTATAATACATCATCATTCACTACTTCTCTTATAAAGGTTCTATACATCCCAAGAGAATGTTTATCAAATCATTAATGCTTCTCTTTTTTTTCAATGTTTTTATATAATGAATGCTTTTTATGGTTGTCTTTGACCCTATGGTGTTGAGCCTTGTGTTTTCTTTTTTTTATCTCCTTGAACTATTCCATGAAATTATTATCAATAATATTTTATGATAGGTAATTTTCCTATGAAATTTAGTCATTAAATATGATTTTATAAGAAAAAATAAAATAATCATTATAAAACATGGGTTATTTTACTAATAATATAATTTAACTTCAGAATATTGATTTTTTCATAGATATTAATGCTTTATTTAAGGTATTGGGATGTATCCAGATGAAATATAAAATGTTAATTACTTACACATCCCACTAATTGAAGTATCATGAAAAATATTTCTAGAATCATGATCTAGAATCAGTGGTGGTTATTTTTTCAGTAAATGTTTGGAGATATTACATGAATGGGGAAAATTATTATATATATACTAATCAAAGATCTTAAAGTTTATATTCAAATTGAAGGATATGAACATGCACCAAAGGAAATTGTTAGTGTTAAATAATGACTATAATTTCTTAATGCACTACTATCTAGGGAAGGATAAAAAGGTATGGGGTTTTATAAGTGTAAAGGATCATGGTACAATATCCTTGATGTTTATTGAATGGGACCCAATATTCCTAAATATTCCAAGTATTGATTTTGAAATCATAATGAAAGGAATAAAATACAACCATTACTAAATATTTACGCTATTATCCACCTTTTTGAATATCAATGAGGTCGAGAATGACTACATAGATCAAGATAAGAATGTATAAAGTATTACAGAGTTCTAATTTGAAAATTTAAGTGTTATAAGATTCAAGAAATGAATATGTATCCCTTTAAAACAAAAATTTAAGAAATAAATTTCAGGTTATGAACATTTCTCATAATTCTCTATACATCATGAATCTAAAAGTATATACCAATATCTAAAGTAACACTTCTTTGTGGTACCACATAAAAAATAAATATTGTGGAGTATGTATCTCAATGATTGTTATGAAAGTATGTTAAGGTGGGGGTGAAAATTTATAAGGGGATGTTGTAACCATTTCATGTACCATTATGACAATCATAAAATAACATAATGGATTTATTTTTAGGTTTTGAAAAAACTTCTAATGCCAATAATTCTATATGTGTAGTAGTATATCGACATAAAAATGTAGTGCAGTTTATTTTTATTTCATAGGATTTCTCACTTGATAAACTTTCAATGTATTTTATAAAGTAATTTGTTAAGTTTGTGTGGAACACCACTTAAAAATATATCATATAAAAATATTAAGATTTCATGAGAATTATACAGGAGTCTTCAAAAAGAATCAGTTACATTGATGATATTTTTCCTTACATGTCATCCTCAAACTGTTTTTTAATCTAAAGGAACCACTCAAAGATTAAAATATATTCTAAGATACTTATATATGGATTTAAATTATTTTTGGGATCAATATATTACTTTTTTTGAGTTATCATATAGTAATATTATCCACTCTAACATCCAATGGACACCATATGAGGCTCTATATATGAAGATATTTATTACTCGAACATGTTGGGATGATGTTGAAGAAAGAAAAATATTTGGAACAAATCCTGACCATAAAATGGTACAGAATGTTAAAACTATCTAGAAATATATGAAATAATCACACTATCAATATAAGTGGTGTGATGAAAAACATTGATAAAATTTGGAGTTTAAAGTTAGTGGAAAAGTGTTCCTTTGAAGCATCTTTGGATGTCAGTTATGAGATTTAGGAAGAAGGGGAATCCGAGACATAATTATCTAAACCAATTTGTGATTCATGATCATATAGTGGTTGTAGATAATCAATTAGTTCTTCCTCTGAACCTCACATTAGTACATGATGTTTTCCAAGAATCTATATTGAAAAAGTACATATGAGATCAATCACATCTACTAAAATCAGATTCTATAATCTTATAAAATGATCTCTCTTATATGGAAAAATATGCGAGGATAATGGATCAAATAGATAAATTACAACATAAAAAGCTCACCCACCTAGTCAAGTTTATATAGATAAATAAAAATATTGAGGAATCAGCAAGAGATTATAAAGATGTGATGAGAAAAAAGTACCCTCACTTGATTCCATCCATGTAATTAAATATCAAGGGTTAAATTATTTTAAGTGTGTAGAATTTGACATAGCATATTGTATAATATATTTTCCATTTAAATAAGTATATTTAAAAATATATTATTTCAAACACAAATTCAATTTTAAATATGATACAAGACATTTTATTCAGATAATATTATAAGAATGAAATGTGAAAATTATAATATTGTAGTTTAATTAGTGGGTTTAAAAACAAGTAACCACATAATGAAATATATATTAAAAATGGAAATAAATTTCATAAAGAGGTAGAATTATTCCTTTGTAGGTTAATTTGTCCATGTTTGGAAAGAAGTTAATGTCAATTTATATTTTTTATGGGTTTGTAAAGGATTATGTGTAATAACCATGACCCTAGTGGCTAAGATATGGTAGTTATTTTAATACATTGAAATAAGATAAAATGAATCATGTATAAAAGGATAAATTGTTTTAGTAGTACTTGTGAACTTGATACATACTTGAATCTCATATTATAATTTAAACTAAAATAAAAAATTCTATTTTCATTACATACATAACTATTCCCTTCAGCATATCCTTGCAAATAAATCATAAAACACATCTGGAAATAATATTAAAAGGGAACATAAGAAAGGGGTGAGCTCTAATTCTTAGTAAATGTATGTGTACCCCAAAATAAATCATAAATAAATAAATAAATAATCAAAATTTTAAGATAAATAATCTAATCACATGTCATTCAAACAATTACTTATGCAAGATATTATAGGAAAAATGATGATCACATGGATTTATATAAGAAATCACATGTTCTTGAAACATAACCATGGATATTTTAACTAGTCAAATAAGCACATGGAACATCAAAAACTAATCTCATAACACTATTATAAAAAGGTGTTTTGAGATCATATTTTTTAAATTTAGTTCCAGTTCTTAACCAATGTTTTTTCCACTAACATTGAAAGTGGGAATTTCGATGTCAGTTTGTATGAACTAATGTTAAAAGGTAAAATGTTGACCTTTCGACATGGGTTTTTTGGAAAATTAATGTCAAAATTAGGATTCCATATGTTTTTACATCATTATGTGATACAGACCAGCATTAATATTCATTATGGAAGGATGTTTTTAATTATTTAATGAATAAATGATGGTAAAAGTCTTCAATGAGGATTTTTAGCATCAATATTTTTTAGTAACCTACATTAAAAGTAATTTTTTGGTCAGTTTTTCAATGAACTAATGTTAAATAAGTTCATTTTGTTTTTTTCATTTCAGAATGTTTGATTTCACTAGTCTTGGAGCTACAATAGAGTTACATATCAATCTTTATATCCATTAGAAGTTTTACTTCTCTATGTTTATATAGATTCAAGTAAATTAAAAGAAAACAAGAGAAACATGAATGAAAATTATAGACCAAAAAATAAAAAAAAGCATAAGTCTTTGAAAATATTTCAATTATTTTTTATGTTTCCTTCAAATTATTCTATTGATTATTATCATTTCTATTCATTTAGGTAAGAACTCATCCAGTAATGAAACAGGTGGTCCAAAAACAATTTGCACCATGGTTTGTATATATCATCTGAATTTTCTATCTATGTGAATCAATCATATTAATTCTTCGTCATTATTGGGAAATTTATCATGATTTTTAGAAATTAATGAATAAAAATAAATAAATTATATGATTATAAAATATATCATATTCAAGTAGTTGATTGAAGATGTGATGAGAATTTGATTGAATTAAAGAGATAAAAATGTAGAAATAAAGTGATTATAGATATATATATATATATAAGGAAAAAAAATTTAGTTTCATTCTATTAAACATTAGGTACGATTTTAATAAATTAAATGTGCATTGTGAAAAAAAATTAAAATATCAAACCTATGTATTTGAAATTTTACATTTAACAAAGGTTAACTGATGTTAAAAACCTTCATGTATTGGGGATTTAAAATTTGTTTTTTATAAAACCAACATTAATGAATATCTAAATCACATTTAATGAAATTTATTTTGTAAAATATGTTAAAACCCTTATTTAAACATTATTATATGAAAAAATGATGTTTCAAGTCCTCATAGAGTACTTTTAACGTCTGTTTGATTCAATAACTGATGTGAAAAGACTCAAATGTTGTTTCTTTTTTAAAAAATAGATGTAACAAATTACTTCCAAGTTTCTTATCATTTCTAAAGATTTGATTTTATTTGTTTTGTATGTACAATGGAAATACAGATTAAAAATTATACACATCAAAAGTTGATCTTCTCCGAGAAATGTCTTAGAAATTCCAACTTTCAACAACCACGCATTTGGATCCGTAACTCCCTTTGTGTTCCATTAATAGTAATATAGAAAAAAATCACCTATTAATTTTTAAACATTTTTAGTGTCATATTTTTAAAAAATTTCCAACAATATTTACTTTTCACGTTTATTCTTGAAAAAAATGATGTCCAATGTTTCTAAAGTTCAACTTCTGGTGTCCACAACTTTTTATTTGTAATCCCATTTTAGCTCCATGACTAGTCAATTAAAATCATGGAAAATAATTTAAAACTCTTTCATTATTTATAATTTTGTATTTTGAAAATATACCATCAATATTCATGTTTAATGTTGGTTCCTAAAAATGGACTTTTAAAGTCTTCCATTTTTGACTTTCAATGTTAGTTTTTCTAGAAATCATGTTAAAAGTGATATTTTAACATGGATTACTAAATAAAAAAAATTTAAAATTACTTATGGAAGAATTTTAACATTGGTATGTAAGAACTGTTGAAAATATTCTAACATTAAAGACTATTTTTTTACTTCTGTAATGGGTGACTTTATAATACTGGTATCATAAACATATCATCAAGACCATGTGCCAAGGAATCCGATATAAATGGGTATTTCCTTGACTAAAAACCCAAGATAACTTTTATTATGAGACTAATAGATACATCAAGGGGCTATAGCAGGCCCTTCTCATCACATACTGTGTCCAATGAATTCTTTATATGAAAGGGGTGATACATAATCAATATAAATGTTCATATTGAAAAACTATCGTATGAAATTTTTACACTTTCCCAAATCAATAAAAATAATCATAAATAATCCAATATAAAATAGATAATGGTATTTAAAAATAACATCACCAGTAAAAAATCATAAACCTTCCAAAAAAAGAATAAGGATTGTATCAAAAAACAT
Source organism: Viscum album (assembly GCA_963277665.1). Classification (NCBI taxonomy): domain Eukaryota; kingdom Viridiplantae; phylum Streptophyta; class Magnoliopsida; order Santalales; family Viscaceae; genus Viscum; species Viscum album. The sequence continues at coordinate 195,053,352 of OY728135.1, read as the reverse complement.
ATCCTTAGTGGATAATACGTACAATAAATTGTTTATGTTTTTGATGAATAGAAACACCATAAAAATTTCATTGAATACATTTTTAGGAAACATACCATTTAATTTTGAAAATATTTTTTAAACCAAAAATTCACATAATATTTTAAAAATGAATTTATTTGAAAATATTTTTTGAAAATTTAAACTAATATTTAAAATATTTAGTGTTCATTATAAAGGGAAATTTCATACAAAATGTAAACATTAAAAAAATTATTTTTTGAGTTTGAGTTAAAAATTGGAATTATTGGGAAAACAACATGAAGATTCATTTAAAAATAATAATAATTTAAACAAAGTTAAAATTTTCATTAATAAATCATATGGAGAAATTTAAAATCTTTTTTGAAAATATTTTTATTAAAAAAACATTTGGATGAAAATGGATTTTTTGATCAAAGAGAAAAGTAATATCGAATTTTCATATCCACATTTTCACAATTAGATTATTTAAAAATGATAGGAAATGGTACTATAACGTGACTAGTTCATAAATAAATAGAGTATAAGAAACTTTATGGGTTTTTTCATGACTGGTCAAAATATTTCATCATAATATATTTAAACAAAATCAATCCTGAAAATGATGAGATTGTAAAAGAAACTATTACCAATTTTTTAACTTTTGAATCATAATCCCCATGAAAGAAATAACATCATATTAAATATTAAGTTCCATGAAGATAAAGGTATTCATGGTATAACATATCAAAGGGTAAGTGTATACACCACACAAAATAACTATGTGGTGAATATGGAATATGACTCATATAAGTAAAAGTGAGACGATAAACCCTTACCTTAGGTCTGACTTCCTTTGTGTATGAACCTCATATAAAATAAATATATTTTTTGAATAATAAATTAAAAATCCATTATAATATATTCCATACCATATGCATTTTAATTATAGTATCTTTTGATATATTTATCAATAATTAATTTTTAAAATAACAATTATAGGTGATAATTTATTTATTTTTCATGCATGTTTTGGTTCATAAATTTAAATGATTTTATATTTATAATGATTAAATCATATAAATAATTAAACAATAAAGAATTATCATATATATATATTCATGATCTATTTATTTATATTATTCAATTAAATTTAGAGATTGAAAATGGATTACACCATTCATGGAGATGTTAGGCCATACGTACGCATGAATATTGTTTCAATTTTTTCTAGATTGATGGAATTAAATATAAATAAATATTACCTGAAATTTATAGAAACATTATTATTTAATATAAATCATTTTTATTAATCAAATTCATCTGTATTACCATCCCTGTAAAAATAAATTGAAAACAGTTTTACATCCCTACATGGAGGCGGTAGTCCACGCGTACGCACGAGGGACCTTATTTTCCAATGGATTGGAAAGTAATAAGTTAGATTGTATATTTTATTTCTAGTTGTATGTTCATTTTAAAAATATCAAAAATATTCATTAACATTATTCTAACTACCTTTAATATAAATTATAATCCAAAAATGAATCACTTCACTTCCTGAGGTTGTAGTCTATCGTATACACGAGCGATGTTATTGTATCCCCAGTATAATGGAAAGTAAGGAGGTATATGTGAAATATTAATTATAGAAGAGTAATAATTTCATAAATATAATATAAATATTTTTATTCCATCATTATATAAATTCTGTAATGGTGGTCTTGGACAACAAATTACATCAGTATGTGAGGTGGTAAGTTGTCGTACAGATTATCGATGGGTTTGCTTACCATTTAATTGAAGTAAAGATGGATCTGGGTTATTAAATTAGTATAAAAAATATATGTAAATTTTATAAATTGGTGTTATTATATTTAATAGTTTTACAATATTCTTAGGAGTTTGAAGGAGAAACAATGAAAATACACTTGTTAAGAATTTCACCTCTTATTTGGAGAGCCTCTATAGTTTTATAAATAAATTCTTATTAAAAAGGTTCCCTAACCCAAATTAGGACTCTAGTAATTGGGAGGTAAAGTAAGTCATATAACTTTATATTTATTTTTTAATAGATTGGGATTCAGAAGAGTGAATAGGGGATGAGAGTGTTGGCCTTTTATAAGTTGTTAAGAGGACGGACATGGAAATTTTAAAAAGATAAACTGGTAACCACATTTTTCTACTAAAAAAGCCACCAAAATAGTCTATTATGAATAATTAAAGGTTATAACGTCTAACAATGTCCCTAAAATTTGTTTTGGAGATGTTTTAGTTCATTTTAACAATTATATTTTTACTTTAACCCTCATAAACTCATTATTACCTTAATCGTGGTAATTAATTTTTACTATTTTTACTATTAATTATTGTCAAAAGGTAAGTTTACCTTATGATATAATATTAATTATTGTTATTCCAAATAAGAAATAAATTTTAACAAATTCAGTACAATTAATGGGAATAATTCTATTTAAAAATTAACCCACCGACATATCAAAAAAATAGGTTTTTAAAATAATAAATATCAGAAGTTTAAAATGATTTATATCGTAATTCAATATAAAATTTAGTAAAATTACCTAAATTAGTTAATATTTAATTTCATAGAACTAATTTTACTTTACAAGCAATATATAATGTAATTTATATTTTATAAAATTAAAATGAAAATTCAATTTTCAATAAAAACCAGTATTTTTCACTATTAGTCAAAAAATAAATCTTTTTAGAACAATCCCAAAAATTCAACCAAATATAATATTTAGATTTATATTTTCAGAAATTAATTTTATTTTATAAATTAAATTTTACTAAATTGGTAAAAAAATAATTTTAAAATATTGGTGCAAAGGGTGATTAGACCACCTTCTAAAAAATATAGTTTTTTCTGAAAACATTTATTTTTCATTCGAATTATTATTATCTTCATTAATTAACAAATGAAAATCAATTGGTTTGTTTTATATTTTTGAAACCCAAATACTTTTAAAAATTTAATTAATCATATTAATACCTTCCAACATAATATCTCTTTTTTAATGGTCATGTTTAATTGATAATATATTAATAAATTATCACGTTTTTTTTAAACTCGACATTTCTTGCATTGCACACTATTGAAGATGTTGAATTTATTTAAAATTAAAAAAATTTAAATTTCTTAGTGTATTAAATTATATTCGAATCTTGGTGTTTTTCGTCATACATACTATCAAATACAATGTTCCTTTTTTAAAATAGATCGACATTATATTCTACCCCCTAAAATAAATTGCATCTAAAAAATTTAATCATCATATCAGAATATAAGAGTTAGAGATTTGAAAATACCATTATAGAAAAACTCAACTCTGAAAAAGAATTAGTAAAACTACTTACTAATAATAGTTAAAGGAAAATATGAAGGAATTCTAGAATAACACATAACTAGGTTTCTAAGTTGGAGACAATTGGTGGGAATTGAAGATGTGGGAATGGAAGAAAATAATAAATAATTATAGATAGTGATAGCGATCAATGATCATAAGAATTTGAATTATCAAAAAAAAGTTAAGAACCTCAGAACCATAAATTTGTGAGGATTTAAAATACTATTTTATTCCTCATATATGAATGAAATATGATGACATTTTTGTTATAAGGTACTTTTCGAGAAGTTGAATAACTTTTTACATTCTTGGAATATAATGAAATATACTTATACAATATATTTCTATTTCATAATCACAATTTCTATTGAGTTTAAAGTCTTACATTCTAATTTTTATTTCCTCAGTTCATGAAATCACAAACACTTTCCAAAAACTATGTTTAATAAATTTTTATATTCCAAATATTTAAGTATGTTTTTGTGTAAAACAATATGTCATACCAAACATAGAAATAGTAATAATGTAAAACTAATATAAAATATAGTTATTAAATACAATCTATAAGATTGATGGTGTGCCTAATGCATCATATCAACCATTTTTTGACATATATCTAGACTTATGTCCTGTCTATCAGACTAATAAAACCCTTAAACATCATACTCATATTGGTAATGATACATTATAGTTACCTTTATTTAGTTCATTGTATTGAAAATCAATTGTGATGTTCATGGGACAATACAATTATTATAATCAGAGTTATTGGAGCTATATCTAACTAATAGAATTGAATAATTGTTGTGGTGCTAAACTAAACAATTAAGGGAAAATGGAGAGGAAATCATTCTTAGTTGAGTAGATTAAGAATCGGGATGTCAAAGTGAATTTTTTCTGAGGCCGTTAAAACTATATCTGAAATATTATCATTGGGAGATTGACTATAAATATAAGATCATTTTAAGTATTGGAATTTAATAAAATTAAAACTCAATTCAACTAAATAATTCTCTACATGAACACATCATTCATTGTCATTGTAATTTTTTAGAGATTTAAAGTTATAAGGAACCCATATAAGGATTTTATATTCAAAAGAATTGTTATATATTGTAATAGTGTGTCTAAATTTGGAAATGGTCAAGTGATTATGAGGATAGGAATACATAAGTGAATGTAATCCATCAGATCTGGGGATTCTGGGTCTAGGAAGACATTGCTGACATCAATAATCATATCGAGAGATTTCATAGTCAAAGAAGGTAGTGAGGACACTGAAACATTTTATCTAGGTCTTCTAAGTGATTGGAAGATAGATATTTACTAGTATATAGGATTGAGGGATTTCGTAATAAAAAAGTACAAGACTTACCATAGGTATAAAAATGTGGATTTTATTAGTCTGGATTTTAGGCTACCTTAATTCTTAAGGTTAAATAGTAAATTATTTTATATAATTTTATTTAATTCTTACAATTATATGATTTATTAATTATTATTATACTACAATTATTTTTCATTATGTATGTGTATTAAAAAATTGTATTTAATCAATTTTTGAAATATTATTTTTATGAGATGAAAATTGACACTGATAAAAAAATTGATTTAATCAGATAGTATCTCAATATTATTATAATACTATGATCATTGTACAAAGTTAGTGTCTAATAATATTTACATAATTGGTGATGTGATTTGATTTAGTTAAAAAAATTTAACTAAAATTCCCATCCACCATCTTTTATCCATCGTAAACTCTTATAATCCAACAATTTCATCTTGATTGGGATTCGATCAATTTCATCTTATACTCTTACTCTAAAAAATAAATTTCTAAAAATGAATTTTTTAATCTTGAAGCACTAAATTTTTTTAATAGGTCATAAGAACTATAAAATAGTAATAATTATTTCCATATTTATCTAAATATTTACCAAAACTATGAATGGTTAGTATGAGTCATCTGATATAATATATTAGTCTCAAAAGCACAATAGAAACACCCAAATTTTAACGTAATCAATTTTTTAAATAGTAACTCTTCAAAAATATATCTTACTAAATTAAATGCCCCAAAAAAGTTAAAATGAAGATCACTAAATTTTAAAATTTTGATTAACATTAGATTTCCCAAACAAAATAATGTTTCTCTTAATGTCACATACCAAATATGTGAATGTGGTGATCACCTTAAAACCATAATGGAAACATTAATGCTTCCAAAAATAAAATATCATATTGTTGAATATATTTTGTAAATCATAACCTTTATTTATCTTCAACAAAGATAACATAAACCATAAATTCACTAACTAATTCCAATATCATAAATATTATCCCATAAATAACTTTTTCTCATTATTATCTAAATATAAAAAACATAATAAGGGTTATATTCCCTCAATCAAGTGTTTTCCAAAATTATCTGCTTTCCATTGAATCATTTCTCCTGGTACCATTCAATATATTCTTCCAAATCCATAACAAAATACCATTTCATTAAAATTATCATATGTATCATAGTTAATATAAGTTTAATATGATTTATAATATAATTCTATAAAATTATACTTTAGTCTAAACACAAGTTCCTTATTCGTTCAATATTGTAAATAGAAATATCATAATATTGACCTTGAATCTGTATCTTTTTATAATATATATTCCCTTAATACATGGGGAATTCATTTACATAGTTCTATATCTCTTTATAGTTGAATCATTTAATATTTGCACTTTGTTTCCTTCTCTTAAAGTCATGCTTATTGTTTACTTTATCTACACACTTGTAATAAAATCTTATTCTCATAATGAATGCAACATGGTTATCAATTCCACAATTATCACATACAAGAAAATCCTTCTTTCCCTTATTCAACTTATATATATTTTAATACACTGTTATATTTTTCTCTTAATTACCTTCTAAGACATAATTCATAGAGAATTATTTCTCTCTTATGATAGCACATGATACTATATCCCCAATATGATGATATGGTTTGGGAGACCAGTTCCCTTTGAATAATTATCTTTAACCCATCAAATAAAATGTAAATATTTCAAATTATATTATAATTTAGCCTGTAGTATTCCTTTTAATCCTTGTTTTGATTTATTCATATATAATAAAATTTTATTTTTCCTTTTTCCACATGCTCGGTAATTGTTTCCTCATATCTGCTCGTTTCTCACTAGGAAAATAACTTTCCAAGAAGGGCACCATAAAATAATTCCATTCCATGTTATCTTTTTATTCTTCATTCTTATTTTTTTGAATCAATAAACATTATTTTTCTATATTCCCTATGTGATTATAACTGACATGAAAACTTTAAGAATTTTATTTCTTCCAAAATAAAGAAATATTTTATCTATGAAACTTATCCTTTGGTCAGCTAAAACTTATTTATTGTTCAATTGAATGATGATGTTTTTTGATGAATAAATATATATAAAATTAATACAATGCATTATGGATTAGAAGGATACTACATACAGGAAAGGTTATTTCTCATAAATGGGCTCCCTTTACCCAATATTGTTATAATAGGATTAATTAACTCTATTATCATTCTGAGGAGGGAAATCCCTATAATGGGTATGTGAATTTTTATGGACTCAATTCCTTCTACAAGGGATAATTTATAAATAATGTAATACACTAGAATAGATCACAACATTATGAAACATATAATATAATCCAAAAACAACTTAAAGACAGGACAAAAATTGAAAAAATTATGTAGAGATAATCTCATACTAATTAACGTGGTTTCTTTAGGAAATTTTCCAAATCATAAAAAAATAAAATCCTTTATAATGGGTTTTATAGAAAATGTGAATTTTCATAATAATATCCCCCTGATGTGTCAAACTATGTATACAATAAAGACCCTTTTCTAGTACCTGGTAATGCTCTAGTCAATCCTGACTAACAAGAGTTATTACCTCATGTTCATCTATTTTAGAACCGCGTCCAGTTGTAGTATATATAAAGGTATGTATTTCTAGGAAAAACCACATAATCTCTATCTTAACAAAACATCAGGATGTTCATCTATACCTAACCTAAATTTATATTCTGTGTTTATTTTCCCTAAACTATGTCATCCTAAATATGGATCCCAAGGATTCTTCTAAAAATCCTCTAATACCAACTATAATGCCCCTTACCATATTATCCCAAATTTCAGGGTAACATTATTTCATTAGAATGAGATACAAGGAATCACATCTCAAAGAAATAAATAGTTTAGTAGTTAAGGAAACATAGATACATACTTGATGTCAAATTAAAATTGAAAACATAGAATAATTTTTTTAGAGTTCACCACTATTCCCTTTTTCAAGTCCACGTATATCAATTATAAAACACTGCTTGAAATTTTTGGGAAAGTAAAAATTTGAAATTGGTGATCCCAAATGTTCAGTACTGTTATAGTACAATATAAAGTATCCTGAATTAATAATTAATTTTCAAAAAATAAAGTTATATAACATAAATACATGTCATTCAATCAATTACATGACAAAAATATAGAAAGATTAAATGATGATCAGATAATTCCATATAAATAATCACATGATCTTGAAACATAAACATGGATATTATAAGTAATATAATAGTTACATGGATCATCAATAAATAATCTTATAATGATGAAATTTGTTATTTTAGACATCATAACCATACATTCAAGGCCTCGATCCATGACATATTACACAAATGGGTAAGGAATCAGCCAAAAAGCTAAGCTATATTGTCTAATGAAATCTATCAATGCATCAAGGGAAAACTACAAGTCTATCCCATCACTTTATAAGTCCAGTTTATTCCTCATATGAAGTGGTTGAATCATAATTAACATAAAAACTCATATTTAAAAACAATAATATGAAATTTTAATACCTTCCATAATCAATAAACATAATCTCAAGCCATCCAAAGAAATATGTATGGTGATATAAAAATATAAAATCTCCAGTTAAATGTATCATAAAAACATATAAGGAAAACATAATGATGATATGCATACAACATTTTCCCAGGGGATCATAAGTAATGTAAATTTTTTATTTTTTGGATGAATAGAACAACCATGACCATATCATGAAAAACAGTCTTGAGGAATATAACATTTATATTTTAAAATATTATTAAATCTTAAAATTCAAAAAATATTTTAAATATCCTTTACATTGAAAATAACCTTTGAATCATATAAAGTAATATTTAAAACATTCATTATTCATGATGGATATAAATTTTATACATATCTTATGAGTTAAAATAAAGATTCCTTTCAGATTTTTAGTAAAAGAAAAATGAGAAATGTTTGAAAAAATTCATGATGATTCCTTTAAAAAATTCAAAATTATAAAATGGGTAAAATATATATTTAATAAATCATTTGGATAATGATTAATATTTTTTACAAAACATTTCCATAGAACATAGGTTTCGAAGAGAAATGATTTTTGACTGGAATGAGAAACAAAGATTGATTTTCGTAAAAATATTTTATTGATCTTTTTAAGTAGAAAGAAGAGGAATGTCGTACTATTACATTATAATATCAATATTAAATAGTTTATAATATAATTCTAAATATTTTTGGTGATAGATCATAATATTTCATGATAGTAAATTTAATCATAATAAATTCTTATAAATGATGAGATTGTACAATAAACCATTCCAACTTTGGTGACATTAGAATAATAAACTTTATAAAATAAGTAAAATCAAATGAATCGTTAAATTACCTAAAGATAAATTTATTCATGATATAAAATATGAAATGAGAATAATATACACCATATAAAATAACTAAGTGGTGAATACAGACAAACATCATTTCCGTTTTTTCTCAATATATTGAATAGAAAGAAAATAAATATTAATTAAACATTCTATAAAAATTACATTTTCATAAATATCATGTATATTAATCAAATACATCCTTAGTACCAGCTATGTAAAAATAAAATGAAAACAATTTCACACCACTATGTGGAGGGAGTAGTCCACAGATATGCATCAGTTACATTATTGTTTTCCAATGGATTGTGAGGTATGATGATAGATGTGATATTATTTTTCCATAAATATTTTTTGAACATAATTACAAAAAATATTAATTAACATTATCCTTATTACCCTCCATGTAAATCATAATGAAAAAATAGAAATGTTTCACGAGGCGGTAGCCCACCACACACGTGAGTGACGTTATTGTATCCCCCGTAGAATGGAAACTAAAAAAGGTGTCACAAACAAAGACATAATTAAAACCATCATAAAATCAAACTTGTTCTGAGACATGTCCTAAATATAATTCCCAATCCCCATATAATAGACACAAGTGTTGGTCATTAAATTATCATAATAGGAATGATTTCTCAAAAACACACCTATATCAAATAAACCATATAGATCTCACAACAATAAACCAATTGTAACTTAATATCAATAAATAAAAAATGATCCCGATATAAAAAGTGATGAACAGAAAAAAAAATTGAAACCCAATAATGCAAGATAATCTCCATATTACCACTTGGTCACCACCAACCAAGATACTATCCTGATGTAAGAGAAATCGAACGAGAAACCTACACCTAAAAAAAGCTTTGATCTACTGACATTGAGTGGAACAAGTAAAGGGTGGGCATAAAACAACTCATTAGTTAATCACCATAGATTCCATGAATTTTCTTTCTTAAAATAGTCTGTAAATACAAGTTGAAATACATTGTAAAAATAGTTTTTAATCAGCATAAATAAGCAAACACAGCATTCTACAAATTCCCTTTTTAAAAGATGCATGAATCTTTCATTTTCACAAATAGTTTCACATTACACAACCCATTTCAATTCCAAAACTCATATATAAAACAAAGAAAGGTGATATAAAATGTTTTTTTAGAAATTAAGGGAAACCAAACATGACTAACAATTAACAAGATAATATCCAACAAGTACCATAAATAAAAAATATACATATTGTGATTCATGAGAATTTCAATAACATCTATAGACTGATCCCTATACATACTTAGATCATAATCACCAACTGGAATATGGTGAAGCTTTATAGTCAAAAGAAAACTAGCCTCTCTAAACTATCTAACCCGGTGGAATTCCCCACATTTACCTATGATGTCAAGGTCTATCAACCCATCTAATTAGGGTTGATAAGAATCCATCACTCCATTCTCAAGAAGATTCTGAGGAATACTATGATAAGAATAATAATAATAATATGTTGTAAAACATTGTATAACAACCACAACCAAATTCATTCTCATGCACAATCCATTTAAGGAGATCACATACCAATTTCTAATGGACTCAATACCAAAAACATTACCATTCACAAGCCACTATAGGGCAATGCATCCCATATTTTAGTGTTTTTTTTCAAAATTAATCCAAGCATAGAAAAACAGATGAACATCCTTTTCTTTCACAAACATGATTATTCTACAATTAAATATTGCATGGAAACCTCCATTTTCCATATGTAAAACCTTATTCCAAACCATTTAAATTAAATACCAAAGGGGCCTTTACACTTCCCATGTTTTAAATCCATTTTCAAAACATGCCAACATTCCCAAAAGTCCCATAGTTTACATGTGATCCAAAACCAATTTCAAAATATAATGCAACATAGAAATTTACGATTAAAAATCATACAGGTTTTAAAAAAACTCTAAAAATATCTCAAGTGACAACTATGTCTTTAACGTCTCTAAAATAAATATATTTACAAATCAATTTTCACATAATTTTCCAAATTCAATATAAAACACTACTTTCACATGCTCTAATCCAAACAGTACTTTTCATTTCAACTTTAAAAATCTTTCCAAGATAAGTGAAAATAACATAAAACAACATGAGAAGTTCAAAATGGGTCTTTATGCATACTATTCACAAATTCATGTCATAAAATGCCAATTGGTCCATGCATTAAAAACACCTATGAAACCACATATAAATTCACTTAATGCACCAATTACATTTTGAAACACATTTCATTCCACTTTCGTAACTTGTAAACCCCATTTTGAAATATGACTAGAAAATCACACATATAGTACATCCATTTCAATTGGAAATGCCTCTTTTAAATACACATGCACACCAACCCATTTTCTAGTGTTCTTCATACCATTTACAAAATTCATAACACATATTTATGAAACATAATATATAATCCCACCTGATAAATCACTATTTACTTTGGAAAACCAACTTTGTGTGATAGGAAAACTTCAAACAACTTATAAAACATTTTCTAAAGAATAATCACTTGTTTTTAAAAAAATACAAAAAACCTTGCATATGTGTCACACCATAAAATTCAACAATTTCAACATATAAAACCCAACTCACAACACAATAATACTCCTAAAATATGACCTAGGGAAAACACTACCCCAAAGAAACTAATTTCACATTAAAATATTAATTATCATTTTATCAAACACCTTGTGTGCATATAAACATAGTCATAATTAATGAAAACCTTTTTAAAACAATTTCTCACCCATTTTCTATCTAGGAAACACAAAAACAATTCCAATAAATTGCATGAAATGAAATCTCATTTATAAATTCATTAATAAAGCTCAAGCCTCAAATAGAATATACTAAAAGGAAAATTTAGGGAAACACCTACCTCAATGAAATGGGAACGCCACAAAACATCTGTATATAGAAGGATACACCCAAAATGATAATCTAAACACCCTATAATCAAAGACTTATAAGCCACACATTAATCCAAACCACTACGATTCATCCAAAAGAGAAACCCCACCAAGAGAAACCATGATTCAAGAGGGAAGAATAAGAAGAGGAGAAAATGGACCAAAAATCCAAAGAAACTAATCTTGGGACGTTAATGTAGCTTTAAGTATGGAAGTAGTGTGAGAGAGGAGGGGTTGGAGGCTCCCATGGTGTTCCTAGGTCGGCCAAAGGATATGTAAGGACCTGAGCCCAGTTTCCCAGAGCTGGTGCCTTATTTTATGATGTTGGAATATAAACAAGAAATATACATCCCAAAATCTAAGTTATTTTAATATATTTGGAAAAAAAATATATAAGTTCAACATTACAACATGAAATTAAAAACAAAAAAACGAGGTCCATTGGGAACATCCACCACTCTAGGATTATCACACCAAGTCAATCATAATACACATCTTCATGTCCTGGAAAAAATTGAAACATAATAAGGTGTGAGGTTAGATTCTTAGTAAGGGTAAAAATTATAGTGGAATATAACATAAAAATTAGTAATGGTGATTAATTGAAAACACATTCCTTTAAAAATAAATGTGAACATAATATGGAAGGAATATGAGCTTAGTAAATATTGTCATAATAAAACATAATCATGGGTATTATACTAGTTGAATAACCTCATAAAATTTTCATTTGTATATTCATAATTAAAAAAATGCACATGATGTAGATTCTGAAATATACGGTCAAGGCCTTGTCCAAGACATCTAAAAATTACTAAGGCCTCTGCCAAAACCATATCTAAATATGGTTATGGCATCAGAGAAGTCCCGATCAATTTGTCTCATGACACCTATAGATGAATAGAGGATCTATAGAGGGTCCCACACATCACATAATAAGTCCAAATAATTCCTCATATTAATGGTGATAAATACAAACAACATATACATTTTTGTTGAAACTAGCATACAAAATGTAAATAATGTTTTCTAAACATTTAGCATAAACACTAACCATTTTGTGTAAATTGATGAATGGTTTTACAATAGAACATCCACAGTCAAAATTATCATAAAACATTAAATTCAATATCCTATATGATATCATAAAATGTTAACCCCAATAATACATAGGAATCAATAAGAGTGTTGAAACAGTTGAAGATACTCTTATAAAATCATCGAGTAATTCTTGAGATAAATACTCTTTTACATTGAAAAGAAGTGTTCTATTGGTAAATTATTTGCATAAAACCATAAATTAAGTAAGATGTTATTTTAATAATAAAATTATTTATTTTAGAAAGATAATGGGTGGTATAAAAATATTATATATTTCCCTTACAAATTGTTAAGAATTTTAGAAATTACATTGAGTCGGACACGTATTTCAGGAAGAATTTTTTAAAGATATTTTTAAAACATATTATTCCCCACTAATTAAGGAATGATTATGGTTGGTATAAATATATATAAAATTACCATATAATTTATTATGAGTTAATCTTTATTAATTATAATTTAATTGAGTTAAGTTGATAATACAATTAACCATAATGAAAATGGAGGTTCAGGTGGAAAACCATTACCTTAAGACTGAAGGTGTTCCCCAATTGATCATAATTACATGAATAATCAAATTTATATTCATAAATTAATTATTACATAACCTAAACACCATTTAATAGATTTATTATAACCTTATTAGTTTCATTTATTGTTTTTTAGGGGATAAGTGATTCAAATTCATTGTTTGGGTGCATTTTCTTCCAAGGTTTTCATGATCGGTTTACTTTATATTCATGTATGGATAAACATGTAGAATGAAAATGGATGTCCAGAATAGAAGATTTATGTTATTAGTGAACAAAACTATGATTACATGGTTATAAAATTCATTTGGTTATTGGTGGGGAAAATTAATAATTATATAAAACATTAGTGATAATTGTTTGGGTTAATTGGCAGTTTTTGTTTCCAACAAACTCATTTCGATATATATATATATTAATATCATGTGTAAAAAAAGATTATAGAACCATCAATAAGTTATAATACATATATTATATTCTATTTCAACCATTATAATGGTGTCATGATGAAAATTGAAGACGGTAATTGAAAATGAAAACCTATTATCCTTGATTGTGATAAATTAACACATCTCGGATAGTGTTTTCATTTCTGTTATAAATTAAGGGGAAAGAAGAGATGATGAAAAATTAATACCTTACCAAGAAATCATTTCTTTATATGTATGTTACTAGATTAATCTATAAAATTTGATGAAATGGGGGGAAGAATGAAAAATAAAAGTAAGGAACTTGAAAATATAGGATAAGTTGAGAGATCCATTTTGAAAATTCAGCAGCCAAACAACGTCGATTAAAATTTCATTAAATATTCTGATGAAAGAAAAAGGTGTCTCTAATAATTATTAAATTATTTGGATAGTAAGGGGGATATGGAATGACATATCCCAACATAATACAATGGAAATTTAAAATAATAACATAAAAGAAAATCTTGAAAAATAAAAGGCTTGTAGATTCCCTTACCTTTTAGAGTAACTCCTAAAAGATAAATGGTGGGACCTTGGGGGATAGGGGATTCCATGGAATGAATAATAATGTGTTAAACATACCAAATATTAATGGATTATTAGTTTGTAATGAATGAAAATGATGGGATGTGTAAGTATTTGTAGTAAATGCGAGGCAGTTTTTTATTTATCTCAAAGGACACCTCGCAAGTGGTTTTTGGAAAACCATGGGCTTGCCCATGGTATTATACACATAGGACACCACATGTCCTATAATAATGTACAGAAGTAGACCAGAATATTATATTAATTATTACATCATTATGATTTCATTAATCATACAAAAAAATCAAAATGGTATTTTTACTATTCCTGAAAAAATCAAGTATTTTAGAAAATTCCAAATAATTCACCCCAACCATTTTTTGACATTTAAAATTCAAAAATGAAATCCATTTTTTGAAAATAATTTTCCAAATGTTTTTTATTTAATTTTTAAATAAAGTCATAATTTATTCCAAAAAATACATTAAAATTATAACTCATTTTATAACACCTTGATAAATTCATCAAGGTCCCATTAAATTATCTTATAATCGTAATATAATAAAGTATAAATTTGTGATTCAATTTTACTAAAATAAATTTCCATTTTAAATTTTTAAATTAATTATGAAATTTAAATTAAAATATTTACTTCATACAGAATATAACAATACTTATACTATGATCATTTTTACATTTATAAGACCAATAATTATATTTATGTATTCATTGGTGATGTTTATTGTTTTGGATGATTTACTATTCATTACTATTCATAACGTTATGTTATTGTTCATCAAAAACTAATATTGTCTTATCAGACTCTAAATATCCTACTGAACTCAACAGTGTATGTCAGTTTCTTAAAATTAAAATCATAGAGATGGTAAAATTATGTTTACTAACTATGTTATAACAAATTGGTTTTTTGTAGATATTTAGTGTTTCATGAATTCAATATTAAATTTATGTCCAGAATCGTGGTGTTTTACATTATCCCCTCATTACAAAACATTCATCCTCGAAATTACTAGAATGTTACCTCACAAAATGATTTGGGTTGTTATTCATTATAAGCTACTCAGGATCCCATGTTGCCTCTTTGATTTTATGATTTTCTTCCAAAGTATCTTTACCAGTCGAGTCATCCAATTCCTCAGAAATTGTACTTTAGAGTCCGGAATCTAGATAGGATCTTCATAGTAAGATAGGTCATGTCCAAATTCTATACCTTCAGAAGTGAGGACATGTGTTGGGTTTGGTATATACTTTCTCAACATTGAGTAATAGAACAAATTCGGTACTTTAGAAAGGATTCGTGGAATATCCAAATGATATGAAACAACACCAATTCTCTCTATAATTTCAAAAGGTACTATGTACCTATAGCTTAGTTTCTCATTCTTCCCAAATCATATAACACCCTTCTATGGAGATACATTTTAGAAAACATAATCTCCCACTCGAAATTCTAAGACTATCCTTCGATTATCAGTTTAGTATTTTTTCCTTCTTGGAGTTTCATATATATGGCCTTGAATTGTCTTTTCCATCACTATTATTTTCTCCACAAGATCTGGACCCACAAGCTTCTTTTCACTAACTTCCTTCGAACATGTTGGTGTACGACATCTCTTTCCATTCAATTCTCCATATGGTTCCATTTGAATGCATGAATGAAAACTATTATTGTAGAAAAACTCCACCAAATGTAAATACTCATCCCACATACCTTGAAAATCAGGTTATAATGATCTAAACATGTCTTCTAATGTTAGGATTATCCATTTTGATTTCCCATTAGTTTGAGGAAGATTAGTTGTACTCAAACTAATCTTAGTTTCCAAAGCATTCTGAATACATTTTGGGAAATTCGATGTAAATCGATGATTGTGATTAGACACTATTGAAAGTGGTGACCCATGAAGTCTTACAACTTCATTGATATAGAGTCGTGCAAGATACTCCAATGGAAAATCCTCCCTTATAGATAGGAAATGTGAAGATTTGGTATATTGATCCACAATTACCCATATTGTGTCATTATTTTTTGGTGTTTTGGGTAACACATTGACCAAATCCATAGTGATTTCATTCAATTTCTATGTAGGAAAATGTAGCGGTTGCATAAATCCTCTAGGATGTTTTCTTTCGGTCTTTCTTGTTGACATACTAGACGTATTAGTACATAATCATCAATTTCCCACTTCATGTTGTCACACCAGAAATGTGCCTTCAACTCCTTATATATTTTAGAACAATAAGGGTATGTAGAGAAATTAGAGATATGGGAATCATCCAATAACTCCCTTTTAGGCTCAGGTATATAGGGAACACATATCCTCTTCCCAAATTTCACAATTCTATGTTCACATACAAAGTCTTCCAACTTCCCATCTTTCATAACATTAATTTAATCTGACATACTCTCATCATCCGGATGAGATCTTTAAATCCTTTTTAATAAATATGGTTAGACAACCAATTAAAAAAGTAAGGATGTTTCACCTTCTTTTATAATTACCATGATCGTCCTTATTATCTCAATGAATATAAGATCCCATTAAATCCTAATTTTGATTAAAACTCCATGATCCTTCCTTGTCAATGCATTAGCTACCTTATTTTCCTTTCCTGGGTGGTCGTGTATGGAACAATAATAATCCTTCAATAGTTAAAGACATCTTCTTTACATCATGTTAAGTTATTTTTGTGAGAATATATATTTTAGACTCTTTTGATCCTTATATATCTCACATATTTCACCATAGAGATAGTGTCTTCGTTTTTTTATAGCGAAGATCACAAAAGATAACTCAAGATCATGAGTAGCATAGTTTTGTTCATTAATTTTTAACTGCCTTGATGCAGAAAAAATAACTCTATCATTCTATATAAGGACACAACCAAGTCTTTTCTTTGACGCATCATTATATATCACAAACCCATGATTCACCGATGGTAGAGTTAGAATCAAATAATTCACTAATATTATCTTCAATTCTTTGAAACAACCCACACATTATTTTTTCTATGGGAACATAACCCCTATATGTGTAATATTGGACAATGGGTTGGCTAAACTGTTGAATTTATGAATAAAATAATATTAACCTACTAAACCAATAAAGTTATATACCTCAATTATGTTTGTTGGAGTTGACCATTCTTACAATTCCTTTTTCATTACTGGATAAATATATATTCTATCTATAGAGATAATGTGGACATGAAAGTAAATTTATAGAAGCTAAAATTCACACTTTCTAAACTTCCCATGTAATTCATTTCATCTAAGAGTCTCCAAAATAGTGAAAAAGTGATTTTCATGATATTCTTAGCTTTTGGAGTATACTAAGATATCATTAACAAATACCAACACAAATTCATCCTGATATTCCTTGAAAAGATCTATTAATTAGATCCATGAAAATAGAGGGTGTGTTAGTAAATCCAAATGGAATTGTTGTAAACTCGTAATGCCTATACCTGGTTCAAATACTATCTTTTGGAATATCTTCTATCCTCGTATACAATTGATGATATTCATATCGAAGATAAATCTTCGAAAAATATTGGACTACATGAAGTTGACCAAATAAATCATCAAAGTGTAGTAGGTGATACTTGTTCTTTATTATTATTTCATTGGTCTCGTTGTAGTCAATGCACAACCTTATAGATCAATCTTTCTTCTTAATTAAAAGAATAGGGTCTCCCCATGGAGAAAAACTAGTGAGAATAAATCCTTTATCACTCAATCACTCTAGTTGTTTATTCAGTTACACTAATTCCATAGTGTCCATTATTTATGGTTTCTCTGACATAGGCCTTGAACTGGGAACTATGTCAATGGAAAAATCAATTCCCCATTCTGGAGGATGTCTAGGTAAATCCTTTAGAAACACATAAACATATTCTTGAACAATAGGTACATCCTCTAGTTGAAAATTATTTTCCTCATCCACATTTATTTCATTCCCTTACTTCCTAATAATTTAATTTAGTAGTGCTATTTGGGGAGGATCATGATAAGAATCAGATGGAGATGTTTGAGCTCTAAAGAAAAGGGATTCCACATCGTTCTCTAAAATCATAACCTCCTTATTCTTGCAATAAATTTTCACATCATGGTTCGAAAGCCAATCCATACCAATGATTATATAAAATTCAGTCATGGTAATGATAATAAAAACATATGATAAAGAATTTTTGTATGCGATAATGGGGACTGCATGACCCAACTTTGTATAAATGATACTTCCCATAAGAGTTTTCAATGACAACTCCCTTGTTAAATCAAATTTTAAATATCTAATTTTCTTGGAAAACTAGGAATATATTAAAGAATTGGATGATCCCAAATCAAATAACATATTGGATAAGTTTGAAAAATTTATTGAAGTATATCCCACCACATATTTAAGGACTTCAATATCAGTAGTTGTGATTGTGTAAGATTTTCCCTACTCCCTTGGCCTTTTTTGAGGTGCGTTTCTTTGAAGATTTCGACAATCATTTTCATAGTGTCCCATTTCCCTAAAATTATAAAATTCAACTTCAATAGACTCTTTCTTCTCCTTAAAATCACTAGCTTGACAGACTTTTTGTCCACACTTGTACCATACCCTTTTTCCTTCTAAGCAGGCACCAGGGTGTTTACTCCCAAAATTATAATAGGGTGGAAAGTCAACACTTCCATTTCTCCCCATTTCCGTATTTGTTTTTCTAGAATTTTTAGTATCCCTCTTCTTCTATTAATTTCCATTAAAATCCAAATACATAGAGATTTTCTTTTCCATCTTGATAGCACATGATAATATATCTCTATATGATGAGAAATTTTAGCAAACCAGTTCCAATCCAAGGAATGGATTTAGGCCATTAAAAAATCGATCAATATTGCTCCTTGGATTATGTATATAGTCCACAACATGCCTTGATAAACTTTTGAAGTTAGCTTCATAAATTGGAACATTCTCATCTTCCTTTTTCCTAATATTAAGAAAATACCTTTCCATATCTTCTCGTTGTTCATGGGGAATGTATTTCATTGAGAAAAGTTCTTTAAGTTAACTTCATTCCATGTTTTATATCTCTTACACCTCATTTTTGTTTTGAATTAGTGACCATCATTTATCACTTGACTAATAATAAACCTCCATGAGCCAACGAGCCTGTACCCTAGTGGTATAGGCTCATGCTTGGCATCCAAAAGACCCAGGATTAAATCCGAGCAGGGGTGAATTTCCCAGGTACTGTAGTAGTACTATAGCATGTACTATTG
Organism: Viscum album; assembly: GCA_963277665.1. NCBI lineage: Eukaryota > Viridiplantae > Streptophyta > Magnoliopsida > Santalales > Viscaceae > Viscum > Viscum album. The sequence goes on along the minus strand of OY728135.1, from coordinate 195,033,338 downwards.
CTGCGGCAGCACTATAGCAGCGGCAATACTGTATTGGCAGAGGTACTGTAGCAGATACTATAGCGGTGGTGGTACTGTAGCAGGGACTGTAGCAACGCCGGTACTGTAGCAGTACTATTCATCGAGGGGTCCTTTGGGCCATTCAAATGGGCTTTCAAGCCTTGTATTCAGGCCACTTGGCCTTAGGCCTTCGGGCTATGTAATGGGTCTCCCTCTACCCAGTCTAAAGTGGTCTTTCCATTCAAAATAATAAATTGAGGCTTTTCCCTAACCTTAAAAAAATAAACCTCCATGACAACCTTCTCCAGTTCATTTCTTCCCAATGAGATAAATATATTCTCTAAGGAACTTATCCACTACTATAGTATGAAAGGGATTGTACTCCCATTAAATGATTGAGGCTATTGTATCATAAAGTGATCTAATAGAGCTCCGCTATGTTGTGGATCTGGATGCTCCATATGAGTAAATATATTGTTCATAACCTGAATAAGTTTTCCCTGTATTGTTATAAGTTTATATGCACCAGTAACAGCTCTAGAGCCAACATAATTATCTTCCATAGGAGGGAACTCCCTAAATGTGAGACACGCTTTCATGTGGTTTACATTCCTTCTACTGGGCTCTATTTCTAAATAATGGCATACATTAGATTAGGTTATGAATCATAATGTATAATCTCAACTAAGAAAAAACATAGTGTAAATTTAAATCATTTGAATCATGAATCACATAATTAAAAACATGGTTTCTTTGAGGAAAAATATACATTTAAATACTACATAATGTTTTCTAATGAAAATTTCAATTATCCTAAGAATATCCCCTAGATTATCAAACCAGAAGGGTTGCAGGGCCCGTTGTGGTGTACCAAGACACCCCAGTTCAAGCTCAAAACTCATTGTCAGAGTTTTCTTTTCTATGTACATCTGTTCTATAACCTATTCCACCTGTAGTATCTAGACAAGGATAAATTTTCTAGAAATATCCACATAATCTATTCTATAACGAAATTCCAGGACATTCTTCTATGTTTTACCCTCAAAGACTATCTTTGGGTTTCTCCCAAATCTATATTTTCAAAATATAGTTTTTATATTTTCTACTAAACTTCCTATGATACCAACTGTAAGGACCCAACCCCAGTAGCCCAGAGTCAGCACCTTATTTTATTACATTGGAATATAAACAAGGAATATCTATTAAGAAGTATAGATTAATTTTGTATATTTGATAACAAGATATATACATAAGTTCAACATTAAACCTTGAAATTAGAAACAATAAAAAATTTCCATTGGGAACATCCACCACTCTAAGATTATCCTCGAAAGTCAATCATAATATACCTCTTAATACCTGGGAAAAAAATGAAACATATAGAAGGTGTGAGCTTAGACACTCAGAAAGGGTAAACATTATAGTATAATATAACATAAACATTATGTATGGTGAATAATTGAAAATATGTGCCTTCAAAAATAAATGTGAACATAATATAGAACGAATATGAGCTGAGTAAATATTGCTATAATAAAACATAATCATGGGTATTATTCTAGTCGAATAACTTCATGAACTTTGAATTTATAGATTTATAATGAGGTAAATTCATATGTCAGATATTATGAAACATATCCTCAAGGCCCTGTCCAAGCCATCTAAAAATGATTAAGGTCTTGCCCAAAACCATAAATAACAATGGGCAGGTCCTCAGCCAAGTCAATATCTATTTGTCTCATGAGATCTACCATTTAATTGAGGGGTTGTAGTGGGCCCCAGTGGTCACATAATAAGTCCAATTCATTCCTCGTATGAAAAGGGATAAACACAAACAACATATACATTCATATTGAAACTAATATATGAAATGTAAATGACTTTTCCAGAACATTAAGAATATACACTAACCATTTGGAGTAAATTGTTGAATAGTTTTAAGATTTCACATCCATAGTCAAAATAATCATAAACCATTCAATTAAATATGGTAGATAATATTATAAAATATTAATCCCAGTAATACATGTTAATCAATAATAGTGTTGAAACATATGAATATACACTTATAAAATCAACAAGTAGTTCATAATATAAATACTCTTTTACATTGGAAAAAAGTGTTCTATTGGTAAATTATTTGTATTAAACAAATAATAATTAAGAGATTATTTTTATAATAAAATTATTTATTTTAAAAATATAATGGTTCCTAAAATATAATATAGGTTTCCCTTGAAAAAAGGTAAGATTTTGATAAAGTCCGTTGAGTCAAGCATGTATTTTGGGAAGAATTTTTAAAATGTTCTTTTAAAGCATTTAATTCCCCATAAATTTTTGTTGGATTATTGTCAGTATAAATATATATAAACATTACACATAATTTATTATGATTACATATTAATTATTAATAATTTAATGAAGGTAAGTAGATACTAAAATTAACCATAATGAAAATGGAGTTTCGGGTGGAAAACCCTTACCTTAAGTCTGAAGGTGTTCCTCACTTGATCTTAATGACATAAATAATAAAATTTAATTTCATAAATTAATGATTATATGAACTAAACTACATTTAATTTATTTATTATAACCTTATTAGGTTCATTCGTGGTCTTTTGATGGGTTAATTGATTCAATTTCATTGTTTGGGTACATTTTCTTCTATGGATTTCATGATCAGTTTACTTATATACATGTACGAATAAAAATGTAGAATGAGAATAGTTGTACAGAATAGAATATTTTTTTATTATTTAACAACCAGAGGATTATATGGTTATAAAAGTCATTTGTGTAATGGGGGTGAATATGAATCATTATATAAAATTTTAATGACAATTGTTTAGGTTAATTGGTGGATTTTTATCCCAAAAAAAATAATTTTGATTAATAAATTATTATCATGTGTAGAAAAAGATTATATAACCTTATATAAGTTATAATACATTTATTATAGTATGGTTAAACTACAAAAATGGTTTTATGACCATAATTTAATACGGTAATTGAAATTGAAAACTTGTTGTCCTCGAATGTGATATATTAACACATCTCGGCTTATGCTTTCATTTTTAGTATAAAAGAAGGGACAAGAATAGATAGTGAAGAATTATCCATTTATCCTGAAAACATTTAAGTACATTAATTTTACTAGATTAATCATAATATTTTTATGAATGAAGGTGAGGAAGGAAAAATAAAAGAAAGGATCTTGAAAATAAAAGAAAAGTTGAGAGATCCTATTTGAAAATTCTGTAGCGTAATGGTGTTGCTTAAAATTTCATATAATATTTTGATGAGATAAAAAGGGGTATCACATAATTCATAAATAATATAGACATTAAGGGGGATATATAATAACATAACCTAACATAATACAATTTAAATTTAAAACAATAACATAAAATGAATTCTTGAGAAAGAGAAGGGTGGTAGATTCACTTTCCTTGTAGAGTTACTTTTTAAACATGATGGTTGGGAACTTGGGGTCATGGGGAATCCTTGGGATGACTATAAGAGAGATAAAATGACCATATATTGTTGGATTATGAGTTGAGTGGGTATTTATAGTAAATAATAGGGAGTTTTTTATTAATTTCACAGACAACTTCATTAGTTATTTTACATAACCATGGGTATGCCCTAGGTATTTGCCCATAGTACTAGCCACATGGGAAACCACATACCATATTTTGTTTTAAACAGGAAAATGATAATTTTATATTAATTATTACCTCATTATGATGTCCTTTAAAATACAGAAAACTCGAAACTATATTTTTACAATTCACGAAAATTTTATGTATTTTAGAAAAATGCCAAATATTCACCCTAACCATTTTTCAATGGGTATAATTCAAAAGTGAAATCAATATTTTGAAAATAAATTTCTAAATATTTTTAATTTAATTTAATTTTTATAAAGTCCTAATTTATTCTAAAAAATAACTTTAAAACTATAACTCGTTTTATTAAAAATTCAGAAATTAACCAAGGTATCATAAAATTATCTTATAGACATATGAAAATAATGTTAAAATTTAAAATTAAATTTTATAAAAATACATTTCTGATTTATATTATTAAATCAATCATAAAATTGTAATTAAAATATGTATGAAATAGTAAAAGTATAAATACTTATACTATGATAGTTTTTTCAATTATAGGGTGTCCAAATTATAATTATATATTCATGGGTGAAGTCTATTTTTTCACCAATTTAATATTTGTTTCTATTCATAAGAGTAACATTAATACTCATAAGGTTAAGTAACTATTCATCCAAAATTAATCTTGTCTTATCAGACTCTAAATATCTAATTCAATGTAACCATTTATGTATGTTTCTTGAAATTTAAATCACAAAGGTGGTAAAATTATGTTTACTGGCTAGGTTATAACAAAGTGGTGTTTTGAAGAGACATAGTGTTTCATGAATTAAATATTAAATTTATGTTTAAAATCATGGGGTGTTACGGTAGAAGAATCCTGAAATGGGGATAAAACACCGAAGGGGAAAAGAGGTAATTTCAAATATAAAAGAATCTGGGAAGCTCGCATGGTTTGGCTGCACAATTTACCAAACTGTGCACCAATCAAGTTCCCCTCTCTATCCAAAAGGGGCTTCTCACAATGTGTTTCCATAGGGATCCCCAAATCATGGGGAAACCATGCCAAACTTCACTTCCAAAATCTGGGATCATACCATGCGGTGTCTTCACCATTTGACAAAATGTTCCCAAGCTATGTGCCATTCCATAGACCTCAAACCATGAGCTAAATGGTTTCATGGGATAGATCATATACTTTCCCCTAAACATTCACTAATCGTTTGCCACTTTCTCCCAATCCCAAAAACTCTAATTTCTAACAAAAACACAAAAAATTAGACCAGGATACAACATAAACAAAACCAATCTATCTACATCCATGGAAATTATAAAATTAATTAATTTTCAAGTCAAGTTGTGACAATTATCCCCAAAAACACTATATTCCCTTAAATATTCAACCAACCCGAAGATAAACAAAACTTGGTCTCAAAACCAACCAAAAATATAACAAAACCATGAACCTCAGGGTGAATTTTTACTTTACAAGTATCACCTGAATATTCTTGAGGAAACGAAATCATTAGGAAGAATGGGAGAACATGATAGATTTCTCCCCAAATAATAACATGACTAACTCCACCAAAATTAAACACCAAACGCAGCATCATCGACATGAAATAACCACCATAAGGGAAAACGGGAACAGCTAAACCGAGACAAAAACCCCAAACATAAGGGAAAAGCCACAGAAAATCTCCAAAAAAATAGAAAAATTAAACCACAATTAAATCAGATGACAAGGTTCATTATTTAGAAATGAACACAAATTAAAACTAGAACTACCCATATAAGAGATAAGTACACTCAATAGACAACATCAAAGTAAAAATCCACATTTAGATAAACATAACCACTCATATTATAAAATAAAAAGTCCATCTCACTTTTACAATGGAAATATGAACTTACAACATCATAAAAACTAAAACAACGAAACTCCAAATGTCAAAATCCCCAACATGGTAGAAAAAACCGGGCCAAGGTTCCACCACACCCCTAGTGATTCTTGGATCATTGCAAGCTTCACTCAATGGCATGTGGCTAAATCACTTATGAATACAGAATACAATACCTCACAGTTAGGAACTAATATACTCCAACAAATATTTACTCTTTAGAAAACATTTATTACAAAATATTTCAAGAGGACCCAAATGGACACAACAATGACAGGAATTTGAAGGATTATTCCATGATATTTCTAATGCTAAAACCAACCATACTAAAAAAATATAAGGGAATGGTCCAATGTATGAGAACCTGAATCCAATGAACGATACTCCCCAAGATTATGTTCCTCTCACACACAACCCTCACTAGCTGGGGAACCTTCACTAGGACCCCCAACTGTAACGTCCCGGCTCCGGGTGCCACTCAACTGGTGCCCTGAACCTGGTTTGCCACATGAACTCAAGAACATTTCCCCAAATGCTAGAGGCTGCTGACTAGTAGCGAGGGCCCAGGTCTGATCGTGGGGAAACTATACCCTCATTTGTCAAGTGTAGCGGAGTGGAATACAGAATAAAACATACATCAACAGTGGAAGCAGTATAACATACACAACTGGAATAAACCACAGCAGTGGATAAAACCAACAATATATAAATAATGATGCTACATGTCTCAAGTTCTATAAAAACAGACAGAACATGTTATACAACAATACAGTACAACAAAAGCAGAATGCAACAATACAAAGCAAAATAGCTGGCAATGGCATCGCGGGCCTAGGCTCGGTCCCATGCCCTCCTACTCCTCAGTAGTAATCATGTATTTGTATAGGGACTCTTTCCCCTATCTAAACCTACAGAAACGTAATCTTTTTGGGCCGAAAAGCATGACCCAAACAGGGTGTGAGAAATATATCTCAGTAGGCACCCACCAAATTCTTGTGCCCAACAGTGTGTAAGCTTGCAACAATAGTGCAATAGTAAAAGGAAATAAAGTAAGCAGTACTCACAAGTAACCAACATAACAGTTAAATTGAAATTTTAATATTCATTTTAGTCATTTAATTTTAAAATATCACCGTAGTGAATATTCTAAGTAACCACTAAAAGTCTGCAGACCCGTAAACCCCTACCCTCAGGTAAAGAGTATCCAACACAAGAATCTACCCTAAGTCATAACAGATTTTTCCCTCAGGCATAGGTAGTGTCTCCCTCAGGAATTGAATCAGATACCCTCAGGCATGGAAGAAGTTTCCCTCAGGCCGAAATAACTACTGCCCTCGGGCTAAACAGTGCAGTTCCCACAGGCTAATCACAACAACTCCCTTAGGCCAACAGGTAATCGGGCCATGCCCAACATGTAAACAAGGAGTAAACAAGAAATTCCTCTCGAGGAAATTCTACAATTACTACTTTAAAGGCATACCCTCGGGTATCCTATCCAAATGGCTAAACAGTGGAACACACCCCTGGGGTGGTCTCGGATCCAAGAAACTATCCCAACCAGCATCTTAATATCATAATTAAATTCCTAATCAATTATAGGTGTTTAATATAGCAACGACCTTAGCCAGACGACACCCTAACATGGGTTTGTGGCATAAAAACGCCCAAAACACACAGTAGTTGGAAAACTAAACACCAATCCACCTACCTTTTACGCCAACAAGCATTATATCTGAACGTCGACTCCAGAAACACCCAAGAACGGTGTAGATCTGACAAAGAATAAAACTTGCTCAAACATAATTAACATATGTTAGGAGAAGAATTGGTAAGAAGCAGTCAAGGAGATGGAAGCCCTTACCAGTGCAGTTCCAACGAGATCGTCCGAGGTGGAAACTGATTCTAGACAAACACTAGGTGGATCTTCAAAGGTTCAGCCTCCTCCTTTGGCTCCAAAATGGCTCAAAAGCCTCCTCTACCAAGTGAAGAGGCTACTGCCTGTTTTAAGTAGAAAAAACAAAGTACACTATGTGTACTTACGAGTACACGGCGTGTACTTCCCAAATTTTAAACTGTTCCTCTGGCGGCTTCCCGCCAGCGCGACACTGTTCGCCTGCTAATAAGAGTACACAGCATGTACTCCTAAGTACACGGCGTGTACTGCCGCCCAGCTAGCAGCTTCTCCACCGCCTTACTATTTTGGCATGCCGACTAACTATACGGTGTGTAAAGGACCACTACACGGCATGTAGTCGGTTCCTACACCCTTTGTCGCTGACATGGCTACACGCCCTTTGTACTCATCCCAACACGGTCATAAGTACACGACGTGTGGAAAAAGTACACGACGTGTAGTTCCAAAATTTAGGATTCATCCAAATTTTCCATATTTTATTAAAAACACTTAAGTAAAAGAGAAAATAAGAAGCTCATACCTCAAATAGAAGAACTATGTTCTTACAAACTTCCCCCCTTATAGCAATTCGTACCTGAATTTCCCTTCCAAGGTTGGTGAAGATATAGCCGTGAACAACTCTAGCCACTGAGCATGTATATCGGTTTCCCACTCCCAAGTTTTGTCCTCGACTTGGCCATACTACCATAGCACCCATACGAGAGAAACTAACCGGCCTCGGAGAACCTTCGTGCTCCTGTCAACGATATGAATCAGATGCTCCTTAAAGGACGCATCTGCCTCTAGCTCAACCTCCTCGGGCTGAAAGATGTGAGACAGGTCTAAATGATAGCGACGCAACTGAGATATGTAGAAGATGTCGTGCATGAATCGGTACTGCTGCAGTAATCCAACCGATAAGAAACCATCTCGACTCTCTCTAAAATCTCAAATGGCCCCAAATACCGTGGTGAAAGTTTACCTTGTCTTCTGATCTGCTTGTGTCCTAGCCTCGGAAAAACACGCAGAAAAACCTGATCCCCAACCATGAACTCCAATGGTCGTCTACGGTGATTATAATATGACTTATGATGAGACTATGCGGTAGCCATCTGCTTCTGTATCAACTGGACCTACTCAGAAGTCTCCTGTACGAGACGTGGTCCCAGCAAAGCTGCCTCACCTACCTCTAACCAGCACAAAGGTGATCGGCATGGCCTACCATATAAAGCCTCATATGGTGTCATCTCAATAGTCTCCTGGAAGCTATTGTAATAGGAAAACTCGACTAAGGGGATATTCTTCTCCCAAGATCCCCCAAATTCCAGGATGCATGCTCGTAGCATGTCCTCTAACACCTATATAGTATCCTCTGACTCGTCATCTGTCTGAGGGTGGTATGTTGTGCTCAGAATCAGCTGTGTACCCAGTGCCCTCTGAAAACTCTGCCAGAAGTGAGATGTGAAACGGGCATCCCTATCTGAAATGATAGAACAAGGGACCCTATGAAGACGTACGATCTCTCAGATATACAGGCTTCTGAGCTTGTAAACACCAAAGGTCTCCTTGATCAGCAAGAAGTGTGCTAACTTCATGAGTCTATCCACAAAAACCCACATGGTATCATTGACAAGAGGTGACCTCGGAAAACTAGTCACGAAATCCATCGCGACATCATCCCATTTCCACTACGGAATGGGTAACTGTTGTAACATCCTGGGTGGTCTATGATGCTCCGCCTTCACCTGCTAACAGGTGGAACACCTTGTAACCAAACCATCTACTTTTCTATTTATACCCGGCCACCAGTACTGACGTCTCATGTCATGGTACATCTTGGTAACCCTAGGATGAACTTCCCAAGTTGAAGCATGAAACTCCTACATCAGCTCCTCGCGTATATCCCCTGGAACCCATAATCGTCCATGGAAACGCAGAACTTCATCATCGCCTATCGTCCAACCAGGAGGAGGGTCCTCACTTTCCATCGACTCCCGTAGAACTAGGCATTTTGAATCAGATAGTTGTCTCATCGTCACTCTATCCAGGAGGGTAGAAGTCACAACTAAAGATGAAAGATAAGTCTTCCCCTAACTGTCATGCACCTCCAAATGAATTTCAGAGAACAAAGCCATGAGCTGCGACTCTCCAATGGCCTCCTGCACTGCCTGTATCTATGTCTTCTTGCTCAGTGCATCAGATAATGCAATACCTCTACCAGGTGTATAGGCAAGCTCAAAATCGAAGGACTGAAGGTATTCGACCCACCTTCGCTGCCTCAGATTCAAGTCACGCTGAGTAAAGATATACTTAAAGGATTTTGTGGTCGGTGAAAACCACAAAATTCTCTCCCAATATATAATGTCTCCAACAACGCAACACATGAACAACTGCTGCCAACTCGAGATCATGCGTCAGGTAATTCCTCTCATGTGGCCTCAACTGCCAAGACTCGTACGCAACAACTCGATTGCCCTGCATCAAGACTGCTCCCAGCCCAATACCTGATGCATCACAGTAAACTGTATAGATCTTCCCCTACTCTGAGAGTATCAGGATCGGAGCTGATGTCAACCTTCCCTTCAGGTCCTGAAAAGCTGTCTCGCAAGCTTCCGACCATACGAACTTCACACCCTTCTTAGTCAGACCCATCAACGGCACTGATAAGCGGGAGAAGTCCTTTATAAAATGCATGTATTAACCAACCATCCCTAGGAAACTCCATATCTCAAACACGTTATTAGGCTGATCCCAGGAAACTACTACTCTCACCTTCTCTGGGTCTACTAAAACTCTTGACTCTGAGATGATATGACCCAGGAAGTGAATCTGGTCCATCCAAAAGTGGCACTTTGAGAGCTTAGTATACGGCTGATGCTCTCCCAGTGTACTGAATACGATCTCAAGATGGGTGGCATGGTCGTGTCGAGTGTGAGAGTACACCAAGATGTTGCCCACGAATACTACCACAAATGAATCAAGATACGGATAGAACACACGATTCATCAGAGCCATGAAAACTGTTGGCGTGTTCATGAGTCCGAATGGAATAACCGTATACTCATATAGACCATACCTACTCCTAAAAGCTGTGAGAGGTATATCTGATTATCTCACACGCAGCTAATGATATCCTAATCTTAGATCAATCTTCGAGAACACTCGTGCTCCACGAAGCTGATAGAAAATATCATCAATACTCAATAAGGGATATCGGTTCTTAACCGTCAACTAGTTCAGCTTCCGATAATCCACACATAGTCTGAGGGTACCGTCCGCCTTCTTCACGAAAAGTACTGGAGAACCCCAAGGAGAAGTACTGGGTCGGATGAAACCCTTCACCTGTAGCTCCTCTAACTGCCTCTTGAACTCCTGCAGCTTAGGTGTAGCCATCCTATAAGGAGGAATGGACACTGGTGATACTCCTGGCACTAGCACGATATGGAAATCCACCTCACGCTCTGGAGGTAGACCAAAAAAGTCATCCGGGAAGACATCCCTGAAACGATCAACCACTGGAGGGAAATCTATCTGAAAAGTCCCCTGGTCATCCAGATATAAGCTCACGATCTGGGCTGTGATTCCACCTTGCCCACAATGCTCTGTTCCAGCTTGACTCGCCTGAACATCCCATTCGCCCTTGTATAGAAACTCTCTGCCCTCTGGTGACGTGAAACTCACCCTAAGATGATAGCAGTCTACAAAGGCACGAAAGGGAACCAACTAGTCCATCCTAAGAATGACGTCATAAGCTGTCATCTCTAAGATATGGATGTCCCAAAGAAAGTGACACCCACCAACATCAAGGGGGGGCACTCCTTGCACTGATGCACACCAACCATTTTAGTCCCCAATGGAGTGTCTAGCGTCATGATATCATAGAAGTAGAAACATAGAGCCCAAGGCTCTCCACAATGGGTACAGATATAAAACTATGTGTAGCACCCATATCAAAAAGTACTGAAGATAAGACAGGAGCTACTAAAATAGTACCTCTGACTGTAGAAGGTCCGGGATCCTGCTCCTGCTGGGTCTGTTGCACTGCATATGTCTGCCCAGTGCCACGACCCTGAGATATAGCCTGGCCACCCTGAGCTGTCCCGCCCTATTGCCTCTGAGATTTTGGTGTCTGGCTACCACGGCCATGACCACCATCTCAATATGCACGCACTGACGCATTCCAGTTCCCTGACTAGTAAGAAGCCACTGGTTCTACCCCCGCACGTGGAGTCTGTACAGAACCCCTCTCACTAGCCACTAGTAAAAATGCCCTACAAAAGCACTGTATATGACCCATCTGGCCGTAAGCTCGGAACTCCACTGGGTCTCGTGGACACTGTGGCCTCTTTTTCCCCTCTCTACCACACTATTAGCACATAACCTGGCCACCTGAAGCATTCTTCTAACTGGTACTACCACCCTGAGAAAAGATTTTCTGTCTCTTCCTCTTGCCAGTAGAAATAGTACCAGTAACTGGTGCTGAACCGCCCTGGCCCACACCACTAGATTCCCGCAGGTTCCTCTCTATAATCAGCACCTGGTTCACAATGGTGTGTATAGTAGGCAACCTGAAGACATTCACCCGCACCCGAATGTCATACCAAAGACCATCCTCAAAACGTCTGGCCCTCAATATCTCGTCACCCACCAGCACGGGTGTAAAGCATTGAAGATCGGTAAAGCGAGAAGAACAGTACATCACCGACAAAGTGCCCTGCTACAAATTCATTAACTCTCAAGCTATGTCCGCCCTCAGCATCTCGGGAAAGAAGAAGTCCTAGAAGACTGCCTGAAAATCCTCCCACGCCATGTCCCTCTGATGCTCTGACTTGGTGGTAACATCCCACCACCTTTTGGCGGAATCATGCAGCATGTATGTCGCGAGCTTGACCCTCCGCCCTAGAGGTGTCTCAAGATGCTTGAAAATAGTCTGCATCGACCCCATCCAAGACTCTGCAGTCTTTGGTCTGCCATCCCCCAAAAATGTAGGCAGGTGCTGCTGTTGGAAGATATGTGTCAGTTCGGCCATAGATATAGCAGCCTACGGTGCTCCCTGAAAGGTATGCAAGAACCGCATAAAGCCTTCACGGAACTGCGCCTTCATGCCTATGTCTGGTATAGTAGCTCGTGCCGCATCTGGCTCTGCTGGAGGATCAACTGGTAGCCCATGGCCTACGATCTCTGGAGTAAAGTCGTCACCGCTCTCCTGGCGAACAACATGCAGTCGTCTAGGTGGCATGACACTACAACGTCAAAATCATGCCTTATATTCAATATTATTAAGGCTGAAATGAAGAAATCAAAAAGGGAACAAGAGGAAGAAGGCATCTCAAAATTTTAAAAACAAGACTACATTGCGTGTATACTGACTACACAGCGTGTACTTGACTTCCCTTCCCCTGCCTAGGTCCTTCGACATGGCTCCCATTAAACAAAAATACATGGAGTGTATATAATCTACACGCCATGTATGGTGTTATTTTCCAACTTCCCATGTCGTTTGTGACACAGCCGACTACCCGGCTTGAAACTACACGGCATGTTACACCCGCACACGGCTTGTACACCACCCCTGTTTCCTAGCCACACGGCTAAGTCCACATGGTCTTTCCTCAGACAAGACTACACGACGTGTCCTCAAAGGTACATGGCGTGTTCAAGGAATGGTGACATCGACCCATGTTGTTAGTTACACAGCCGAGTCCCCAAGTCACACTACATGACGTGTTCATATATGACACGGCGTGTTCTGTAAAGGAGTTCACCGACACGTGTTTTTAGTTACACGGTCGGACTCCGGGTCAACACTAAACAATGTGTAAATCTGGTACACAACATGTTTTTCCCAAGAACTTCCCTACCCCGTGTCACCGCCCACACGGTTTGTGACACGGGAAGAAACTACACGGCGTGTACTCAAAGTACATGGCGTGTACTTAAAAAGTTTATTTTTCTTCCTGAATAGAATTCCATACTGGGCGTGTGTAAAAATACTACACAGTGTGTATACTAGGTTTCCAAACAGTATGCCTCAGAAACATCCCTGGAAAAAAAACAACACCTAAGTTCCAAATTCTGATCCGTGAGGGCCCATACCCCCCACGAATCAATGTTTGACATCTTATCTCTGTTATAACATAATAAACTGTCAATGATCCTATAATTATGGTCAATGGGGGCCAATACTCCCCAAAAACCAAAGTTTGGCGTCCATTCTATGAACATCTCACTCAAAAATTACCCTATCAAATAGTAGGTATTTTATCAGTGTGTCTATCACAACAACATGATTTTCTAGCACAATAACTATCACATCAACATGAAATTTTCTAATACACCTACACGGAATGGGAACTATGCATGGAATGTGATTCTAGCATATGCCTAAATGATGCATGAGATTGCATACCCTCATCTCATTGGGTTGCAACTAAATAGAACCCACAGATAAAAGATAAACAGCACAATACACATGCGTCACCCAATGGTGAAATAATATCAACTGTAAAGTTTGCAAAATCAGAAAATTGCAAAATACGAAGTAGGCTGGCTTTTCCCTGTACGCTGGTTAGCTATGCTCGGGCACAGCTTATTACCAACTATCGTTCATCCTATCCCTGAATAAGGCTCCAAATAGTATGTTAATAGAAAAGAAACCCCTCTAATACCACTTTGTAACGTCCCGGCTCCGGGTGCCACTCAACGGGTGCCCCAAACCCAGTTCTCCACGTGACCTCAAGCGCATTTCCCCAAATGCCAGAGGATGCCGACTAACAGCGAGGGCCTATGTCTGATAGTGGGGAAACTATGCCCTCATTTGTCAAGTGTATCGCAGCGGAATACAGAATAAAACATACATCAAAAGTGGAAGCAGTATAACATACACAACTGAAATAAACAACAGTAGTGGATACAACCAACAGAATATAAATAATGATTCTACATGTCTCAAGTTCTAATAAAATAGCCAGAACATGTTATACATCAATACAGTACAACAAAAGCAGAATACAGCAATACAAATCAAAAAATCTGGCAACGGCATCGCGAGACTAGGCACGGTCCCATGTCCTCCCACTCCTCAGTAGCAATCATGTACCTATATAGGGACTCTTGCTCCTATCTACACCAGCAGAAACATAATCTGTTTGGACCAAAAAGCGTGACCCAAACAGGTTGTGAGAAATATATCTCAGTAAGCACCCACCAAAGGCCCATGCCCAACTGTTTGTAAGCATGCAACAATAGTGCAGTAGTAAAATTAAATGAAGTAATCAGTACTCACAAGTAACCATCTTAACAGTTAAATTTCCATTTTAATATTCTTTTTAATCATTTGATTTTAAAATATCACCATAGTGAATATTCTATGTAACCGCTAAAAATCCACAGACGCGTAAACCCCTACCCTCAGGTAAAGAGTATCCAACACAAGAATCTACCCTTGGGAATAACATATTTTTCCCTCAGGCGTAGGCAGTGTCACCCTTAGGGACAGAATCAGCTACCCTTAGGCACAGAAGAAGTTTCCCTCAGGCCAAAATAACTACTGCCCTCGGGCTAAACAGTGTAGTGCCCACTGGCTAATCACAACAACTCCCTTAGGCCAACAGGTAACCGGGCCATTCCCAACATGTAAACAAGCAGAAAACAAGAAATTCCTCTCGAGGAAATTCTACAATTACTACTTCAAAGACAAACCCTTGGGTATCCTGGCCAAACAGCTAAACAGTGGAGCACACCCCTGGGTTGGTCCCAGATCCAAGCAATGATCCTAACCAGCATCTCAATATCATAATTAAATACCCAATCAATTCTAGGGGTTTAATATAGCAACGACCTCATCCACACGACACCCCCACATGGGTTCGTAGCACAAAAATTCACAAAACACATAGCAGTTGGAAAACTATAGACCAAGCCACCTACCTTATGAGAGTTATACCCGAACGTCGACTCCAGAAACTCCCATGAACAGCGTAGATCTGACGAAGAACAAAACCCGCTCAAACGTAATTAACTTATGTTAGGAGAATAATTGGTAAGAAGCAGTCAAGGAGATGGAAGCCCTTACCCGTGCGGTTCCAACGAGATCGTTCGAGGTGGAAACCGATTCCAAACGAACACTCGGCGGATCTTCAAAGGTTCGGCCTCCTCCATTGGCTCCAAAATGGATCAAAATCCTCCTCTTCCAAATGAGGAGGCTGCAGCCTGTTTTAAGCTGAAAAAACAAAGTACACTACGTGTACTTATGAGTACACGACGTGTAATTCCCAAATTTTAAACTGTTCCTCTGGCAGCTTCCCACAAGTGTGGCACTGTTCACATGCTGACAAGAGTACACCGCATGTACTCCTAAGTACACAGCGTGTACTGCCGCCCAGCTGGCGGCTGCTCCACGTCCATACTATTTTGGCATGCTGACTGACTACACGGCGTGTAAAGGACCACTACACGGCGTGTAGTTGGTCCCTACACCCTTTGTCACCGACATGGCTACACGCCCTGTGTACTCATCCCAACACGGCCAGAAGTACATGGCGTGTGGGAAAATTACACGGCGTGTAGTTCAAAAATTTAGGATTTTTTCCCATTTTCCATATTTTTTTAAAAACACTTAAAGAAAAGAGAAAAGAAGAAGCTCATACCTCAAAGAGAAGAACCGGTTTCTTCCACCAACAGCCGACTACACACTAAAAAACACCTTGACTAAGAATGCATCATTTATGAAATTCCCAAACTGATCTTCGCCAGAAAAAATAAATCTCTCCATGATATCGAGGTAAAGGACCTAAATTGAAGGAAGATTTTTCAATAGATCATGTGATGTTATCTCCAAAGATAATGAAACCATCTCCAAGAAGTGCTCATCAAGGGACTTCACTGACCACTAGCATTGTAAAATACTCAAGATCTCTTCCACCTTTCTCATATTCACCTCCTCATGTACGAACCATTGGATGAAGGTTTTCTTAAACACCTCCCACTTCATTCCAACCTTTATTGATGATGGAGAAATCACCTTCCACTCATCTAAAGATGGACCCTCAAACAAACCCAGTAGGACACACACTCTCACCACTTCTAGAGTTCCCAATGATCTGAAGACCCACTCCACTTCTTCAAGCCATTAAACTGACTCTAACTGAGTTTGATCACAATGAAATATGGGAAACAGCTATGAATACCCTGAAATTGGGAAAGACCCACTACAAGTTTTGGGGACCTTTCTATTGGGCCTATTTTGAATAGCATGATAAAAAATCCAAAACCAACATCAACCCAAAACACAATTGAGATGAACAACCCAATCCATAATAACAGACTCACAAGAAAAAAACATAAAATCACAAAAAAAAAACTCTTTTAAAAACCCACCATTTTTATTTAGATTTCAAAACCACCTCCTTCCAATGACACCTTCCACTACCAAAATCAACTTTTAAAAAACCCACTTCTCAATGAAAAACCAATTTTTGAAATCATTTTCCCATTCAAAAAAGAAAACAACTTTTGAAAAACCAAGATGAACTATTGATTTCAAAAACTCACATATAAAGTCCTATGAGCCATTGTGTGTGTTTCCATCCCATCTCCATTTATATCATCCATTCACACAAACCAGATTGAAAATTCCTTACACATCGACACACATTTGAATAGTTATAAGGGTTACCAAGGTTCACACTCACCACTTTATCATAAAATAATAATATTCACTGATTTATCAATTTACATTTCCTCTATATTATAAGAGAATTTTTTCAAAATTATGAATCATATTCTCTTTTACAAAAAAAATAAACTTTCAATCCAAAACCACTTAAAAGAAAACATTTCCATTTCAAAAACACTTTTAATTTTAAAATATCACTCACACTAACCAAAACCAAAACCAAACACAACTCACTACAAACTACTGGAATGTGGTACCGGTTTCCATGAATAGCTTAGAGACATGGTTAGTGGACCATTCCCCAATAAAGAACTACCCACTAAAGGAACTTGAACTGTATATTAGGACTCAACATGGGTCACTAATCCATGTGAGTTCACAACATGACACAAGATTTCCTCCATTATCATTCCTCAATCCAAAACAAATACAAAGGACTCAAAACCCAGACTACCCCATGTAACATTAATATCAGAATAGGGAAGGGTTCATGAAACCCTTCCCATACCTGCCTTTGGAGTCCCAGAAGTCCTAATATCAAACTACCTAAAACCCCAAATAATAAGGGCCTACACTGATAACATTTTTTCATGAACCAATCCATAATGCTAACCAACCTGACATTCGACTTGGTCTAATGTATATCCCAAATGGATTTCCAGATCCCCATGAGCTAGCAACTTATGCCGGGCATCAAATTAATCACATTGGGAATGATATTACCCAAAAAACCAAGATCAAATAAACCATGTAGATCTCACATCAATAAAACAATTATAAATGAATATCAAAAAATATAAAACTGTTCCAGATACAAAAAATACTGAAGAAAACAAAACTGAAAACCAACCACACAACATGATCTCCATGTGGCCTCTTAGTCCCCACTAACCATGAGACCAACCAGCTCTAAGAGAAACTGAGCTTAAAACATCCGCCTATTAAACAACTTGGGTCTATCGATGCTGATTGGCATAAGTACGAGATGAACATACAATAATAAATTGGTAATCACCAATGAGCCCATGAATTTCCTTTCCTAAAACAATACAAAAAAACTTGTTGTAATACATTACAAGAAAAATATTTTCATCAACATAAATAAAAAAATTCATGTCTCCACATATTCCTTATTCCAAAAAACACACACTGAATTCCTTTTCAAAAATGGTTTCACTTTCCATGCCCCATTTCCAATCCATAAATCAAATATAAAAAAATAGATAATATAAATAGGTTTTACATAATGTATTGGAAACAAAAAAATAGGCACAAATGAAATGATGATATCCAAAATTTAGTAAAAATAAAAACAACATACAGATAGTAATTCTTAATAATTCATTGGATATCTATAGTGTGTTCCCTAAATATACTCAAATAAAACCCACCAGTATACATATGAGGAAGCACCATAGTCAATAACCAACTAGCCATTCTTAACTAGACAACCCATTGGAATGTCCCACAAATCCTTATCTGGCCCAGGGTTTACCAACCCATCTAATAGGGGTCAACAAGTAATCGTCGTTCAAACTTTTAGATGAATCCTATGAATCCCATGATGATGATAATAATAATAATAAGACTTGGTGAAACATGGTATTAAAACCAAATACAACTAAATTCTTTTGAATGATCCGTTATAGGGGATCTCATCCAAAGTTATAATGGATTCAATACCAATAAGGATCTCATACATGATCCACTAGAGGGGAACACATCCCATTATATACTATTTTTCTAGAAATATAATCCAAGCTCACAATAACACATGAAAAACCATTTCTTTCACAAACATGTTTGTTTGATAATTAAATGTCACATGGAAACATCTATTTTTAACAAGAACAACCACTTTTCCAATCATTATAAAAAATAACAATTGGGCATTCACGCTACGCATTTTTTCAATCCGTTTCCCAAAACATGTCAACATTATCTCCAGGCCCAAATTTAACATGAATTCCAAAACCAATTTCCAAAAAAATTGAAATTTTTTAATCAGTCCATTAACAACATACAAATTTCTAAAAACATAAAAAATATCTCATGTGTCAATCAATACTTTCACATTTCTAATCCAAATAGACTTACGAAGCCATTTCCCCATCATTTTTCAAAGTCAATATAAAAAACCACTATCACATGAAAAATTCCAAATGGGCCTTTGAATTTAAAATCCAAAACGCATTCCAATCCAAGTTAAAAAAACATATAACAACAGAAGAAGCACCAAATGGGACTTTATGCAAACTATTCACCAATATGTGTCTTGAAAATACAAATGGGACAAGCATTCTAAAACACATTTGAACACAACGTTAAATTCACTCAAAGCACCAATACCAATTGGAACCACATTCCAAACAACCTATAAAACTCATAAACCCCATTAGATAATATAACAAGAATATCACACATAAAACCAAACCATTTTAATAGGCAAAGCCTCTTTTAAATCCACAGGTACACCAAACCCATTTTCAAATGTGCTTCAAACCCTTCACAAAATTCATAGAACAAATTTAAGAAACACAAAAATAATATCAATTTCAAAATAAACCATTTCCATTATAAAACCAACTTTTTAAGACATTCATTCTTCACATAACATTTTAAAAAACTTTTAAATAAGAATCACTTGTTTTTACTCTAATAAAAAAAATCACACATATGTGTAACACCATAAAATTCAATGATTTTCCCATATAGTACCCAAATCACAACCCAACAATACTTATAAAACATAACTAATAGAAAACCCTACCCGAAAGCATATAATTTTACATTAAATGTTCAATTGTATTTTTATCAAACATCTTTTGTGTTTTTAAACATAGGTATAATTTACAAACACATTTGGAAAATGATTTCACACCCATTTCCCATTATAAAAACACAAAACAGTTCATGCCAAGACATCATAAGTAAGTAAAATACATTTTTAAATGATTTTAGAAAGCACAAGCATAAAATGGATTTTTTAGAAATGAAATAGATAGAAACACATACCTCAACGATGTGAGAATGCAATGAAATTTCCGAAGAAGGAAGAATACACCACAAGAGACAATACACACACCCTAGAACAAATAAATCATAAGAAACACAAAAAACATATCCTCCATAATTTATAAAAAATACAGAACCTCCTAATAGAAACAGTGGACTAGGAGTGAAGAAGTAGAATAAGAGAAATTAATTGACCTCAAATCCAAAAAAACTCACCATAGGACCCTCAATGGGCTTCATGGATGGAAGGAATGTGAGAGTAGGGGGTATTAGAGACTCCTAGGGTTCATCTAGGTCATGAAAGGGAGAAAAATCCTAATATTGGTATAAAACACAATTGGAACAAAGAGTTAATTTCACGTTTCTATGAATATGGACACCTCGCATGGTTAGGCCACAGACCTTTCCAAACTATTTGCCAATTATTCACCCCACTTGGTCCAAAAGGTACACACTTCGTGGTTTTGATGAACATGTTTCCAACCCAGGTGACAACTATTTCAAACTCTACTACCTGGTTCCATAACCATAGATCACAGTTGCCGCATGGTTTCTCAGACCATGTGCAAGTCGTGTTCCATGCCCCAGACCCAAAACCATAATTTGCATGGTTACCTAGGTAAGGCCACCTTATTTTCACTAACTATGATCTAAAATTGCACCACATTCTTCCTATCCAAAAAAATCCACTTTTCAACAAAAATGAAAAAAAACAATTAAATTGGGACTAATCTTGAACCTCCAGAAGACTATCCGAATCCAAGGAAAGATTTAAATAATACACTTTCTAGGGTAAGAGAGTGATATAAGGTATATGTGATATAATAATTATATAAGTATAATAATTTCATTAATATAATATAAATATTTTAAATCCATCATTATGTCCATCTTTGAAAGGTGGTGATTCCAAACGAATTACATTAGTTCACGAGGTGGTAGTCCGCTATTAACACGATCGAAAATTTGAATTCCCATTTAATGGATGTGAATATAGAACTAGGTTATGCTTGTAACATAATAAAATCCCATTATTTGGGAGTTTTTTTATTATGTAATCATAATTGAAGAATATTTTAAGGACATGTGAGAATAAACAAAACAAATACACATGAAAATAATTTTACCACTTCTTCAGAGAGCCATTTAAGTCTGATACATTTATCCTCTGTATAAGGGTTTACTCATCCAACTAATCACTCTAAGATGTGGGTAGGGATGTAATTTAGAGATTTTGTAAGGTATTGTCCAAAAAAATGGGATTCTAAAGTGTGAATATTTTATTATATGGATGGCTATTTATAAGTGGGGGAGATCTCATGTAGGGATTGTTTTTAAAGGATAAAGTAATACCCATGTTTTTCTCATGAATAACGCCTCTAAAATGGGACTTTATAGAAAAATAGTGTATATAAGGTTGAAATAAGTCTATAAAATGGGTGTTTTACATGTTCTATTTCATCCTTAACTCTTATCTTTTTATTGTGATCCCTGCTAAACCCATTTTTACATTAACTATGGTTATTATTTTTTAATATTTTTTCTATTTATTGTTGCCAAAAATAATTTGGACCTTATTATATTATATTAATTAAAATTCATATAAATATTAAATCTAACTATTGATATTCATTTCACAAAAAGGACAAAATTCATTTTAAAATTTAACATGGAGTCACCCCGTCAAAAATTGTTTTCCCATAAAAAACATTCAAACTTTTAAAAAGATATTATATCATAATTCAATATGAAATTGATTCCAAAGTTCTAAATTAGTTAAATTTTAAAATAATTAAAATAATGTTACTTGAAAAAAATATTAATATAATTATTATTTAAAATAATTTAAACAAAAATGATGTTTTCAATAAAAATATTATTTTTCACTATTTAATAAAAAATTGACCTTCTCAGAAAAATATCAAAATTTCTGTAAAATATAGTTTAAAAATATATATATTAAAAATAAAAATTATTATTTAAAATAAATTTAATTAAATGTGTTAAAAATTAATTTTGAAATATGTGTACAAAGCATAATGAAAATGCATTTTTTTAAAAATTGGTTACTTCGGAAAAATTTCTTTTCTTTAGAATGTATTTTAATTTCCTTTATAATAAGTTGATAACCAATGTTTTTTTCTTATATATATGTTAACCATTTAATTTTAATAATTTTTTTAATATTATTCATGTCCACCATCTTAACGTTTAGGTTATAATATTCATGTTCAAATAATAATATTTTAATTATTTATCATGTTTTGTTTAATTTAATTGTTTCCTTGATTAAAAGTTATTTAATAGATTGAGTTTACTTAAAAATAAATATATTGTAAAGTTTTAGTGTGTTACATTATCTTATTATCCCGGTTTTGTGTGTCATATACACTATTAAATTTGATGTTCATCATTTAAAATCATTTGGCATTACCAGTTGCATCACTAGGGTTTTACATAGATCAAATCCAATATAAACATCATTGAGTTTGGATTGAGATAAATCATTTATATGTGAAGCTCATGCTCATGAAAATTAGTCATAGATTCATTGTAACTAAATCACCACTCACGACTGCTAGCATTACTTATCACAAACTTATATATTATGTGGAGTTATTGAAGTATTTTTTAAAAATAAGTATATTAAAAAAATATTTAATTTATTTATTTACATTACTAAATTTTATAAAGGGTTTATTTACCACAGGTATATTGATTACATTCATTTAATTCATTAATAGATTAAAAATAATATAAATAAATTATAAAAGACCAATTTTTTTCAATAATTAATTTTCCCATGTATTATATATTTTTAACATAATAAAATAAATTGATAACTTACAAAAATAATGTTATAATAAAATTCTCCAATGAACATATAATTAGATTAATAGTCATTTCAATTAGTAATTTATTTGAAAAATGATTAAGACAACATATTATTCTTAAAAAACATTTTTTAATTTTTTTCTCTATATTAAATGACTAAATTTAATATTTAATGTTTATTCATATTTAGAATTTGAATTAGATTAAATTGATTCCAATTTCAAAATCATGAAGTTTTAATTTTGTAAGCAATGTCATCATGTAAAAACGTAAGATTATAAAAGAATAATGTTGGGTTTGAGAGTGTATATGAACCCTAATAGTAATATTATATAAAAATTTCACACACTAATAATTTATGATATATTTATTTTTAAATAAATTCTATCTCTTCGATCGCTTGTGAAACATGGAACCCCATGTCTAAGAGAAGTGTAATATTGTATATTATTATAACATATCTATTAAATTTGTGGGTATGAATAGAAATAACATAATTATAAAAATTTTATTGTATAAAAATGTATAAAAATCCTCATTTATCTATTTATTACAAATAAAATACGAATCATTTGAAAGAAAATTATTTTTTTCTAAAAAACTGTATTTTTATAAAAGTCTCTTTTGTTTCACTTTGAAAAACAAATTAAAATTAATTTTTACAAATACTAGAACATTTATATGATAAATTTAACTTCATTTTTCAAATATTAAATTAAAAAATTTCTTGGGGTGAATTTCTGGGATTTTTCTGAAATGTTTCATTTTTCAATCAATAATGATAAATACTTATTTTTATTGAAAACTGAATTTTCAATTAAATAATTTATAAGGTAAAATTATATTATAAATAGGTTTTAAAGTAAAATTAGAAATAATATATTAATTTTTAACTAATTTATTTCATTGGAATTGATTTAATATTGCATTTTGATATAAAAATTCTATATATATGAGAATTTTCTCTTTATAAACTCATGTTTTCACCGCTTCTGTCTGTATAATTTAAAATTAAATTATTCTAAATTGGTGAATTAAATTTGAAAAAATCTATTCCATATTTTATATTAGAATAATTTATATTATAAATAAATTCAACTTGTTTTTGGACAACTATTAATAGTAAAATATGGCAAAATTAATTATTTTTGTTAAGGTAAAAACTGATAAACAGAGGTTAAACTAAAATGAAAAGGGTTAAAATTACCTACCAAATTTTAAAAACCCAAGTGTATAAAAATATTTCAACCTTATCTCCTATAAGGGTCAATAATATCCCATTTTTTAGGATTGTGGAATGATAAAATTGTGGGCAAAATTGATTCTTTTAAAAACAATCCATGTGTATCCTCTCCCACACTTTTGAAAGGACACCCCATATTCTCCACTCTTCACACTTCCCAAGAAATTTGGTTCAAAATATACCTACCAAAATACATTATTTAATACTTTACCGACATTATGGAGTCATTTTTATTACTATAAAGATGAACTATGAAAAAATTTAGTGCTAACCTAAAGATGTTTTCCAAATAGGTGGTAACGTTCTTAATTGAGAATTCTTATATTGTTTCATATTTCACCTATATAAAATATTAATATATCATGATTATATAATAACATCAGAATATAAAATATTATGATATGTTTTTATAATATGGTTATTATCTATATCCTCTTCCATCAAATGGGAAGTGAAACTGTTGATCCTATGTACGATGGACTATCGCCTCACGAACCGATATAATGTGTGTTCCATAAACACTATTAAAGGATACATATAATGATGTATTTAACATATTAATTTTATATTTATTAAATTATTATACTTATAGTATTATACTATTACATATATCTTCTTATATTCTTTGATGTTTAAAATATGCTAACATCTCTCATGTGTACGGCAGACTACCATCTCATGAAGCGATGCAATTCATTTTTTTAGTTATGTTTTAGATAGAAAGTAACAAGGATGAATTTAATTAATATATAATATATATATATGACATGATTTAGATTATTTAAAATTAATATATCACCCACTTCTATTTCTTTTGACTATTTAATGGAATGATATTATTTCCCGGGTGTACGTATGGCCTACCATATACAAGAAGTGATGAAATTAATTTTCCATGTAAAACATTCATGAATGAATACCATAATTTATATATTGAGTATTTATGATATTTATAAAATTAATATCATTATTTATATGATTTATCTATATCCTACACACATGTACCATAACTTTCACGACAAAACACAAATGAGAAAACAATGAAATTAACAAACAAACCAATGAAAATAATGAAATATTATTAAAAATTAGTTTGTAAATGTTATAATATTGTAATATATGATTTTATAAGTATGGATAACATGAATAAAAATATTATTCATGAGTTAAATTCATCTTCAAGCAAAAGGAAGTGTGAGTTAAGGGACGTCCTCTCTATTTCCCTTCATTGAGAAATATTGTAATATTATGCACCTTATTTATTTTATATGGTGTATATATTTATAATTTTTCATATAATATCAGGAGAAATTCATAATTCATGGTATTGCGATATTTAATTTTACTTTTCTCATCTAAGGTTGTTTGAATTGAAATTTATTAAGTTGTAAAAACAATTATAACTCAATTTCCTTTTATAGGGTTATATTACTTCTTTATTTTCATTTACATTTTAACATTATTTAGGAAAATGAATTAACTATATTATGTTGTATTTTCAAACTTTTATGTTTATTTTCATTTGATACATGTTGTTTTTTCATTGATTAGTTCTCACTTCAACTTTATTATATTTTAAGGGTTTATTCTATAATCTTATTTTAATAAAGATTATTTATATATGGATTTCCATTGAATGTAAATTGTTGATAAATATATAATAAAACCCTTAAATTTTATTAGGATATAGTTATTTATGATGTTTTTAAGTATTAGTACCATATTTCTCTATTTTATAATTAAAATTATTGAGGAATTTTTTTAATAAAAAATAACTTTATTTCTCTCTTTGATTGAAATCCCTTTATCTTCTAAAACCATTTTTTTCTAAAAATATTTTCAAAAATGATTTTAAAATACAAAAAATGATTTTTTCAAAAAATATTTACCCATGTTTGAATTTTTACTAAAAAAATTTAAGGAATCTTTATGTTATTTTTCAAAAAAGGCCCATGTGGTTTTTATAGAAAATATGAAAATAAACCTTTTTATGTGTAAAATGTGAAAACAATTTACCAAAATCATGAAAACTAAGTTTTTTAATGATAAAATTAAATATTTAAAAGGATATTTTTAAATACAATTATTTTTAATGTATTTTTTGTACTTTTTGTTGAATAAATTTATTACTAAAGTTAAAATGTTATTTTCCATAATGACTTTTTTAATGAAATTTTTAATGAATTTATATTCATCAATGACATAAACACATTATTGGACATATGATCAACATGGGATATGTTCTATTGATACCATGTTTAATATCTTTTTTGAAAATTTATGATCTCTTTGACAATGGTAAGCATTAACAATCTCTTCATTGATTAATTTTTGTTATCATTAACTTTCCCTAGAAATATTTTTTTTCTTTTTATCATTGGAAATTACAATTTACCAAAATATCCATATTATTTATCATGTAAATATATATCACATAAAATGAATATCATTTATAGAAATAGTATTTAATTTTAATGTTATATGATTGACTATTAAATTTATTGTCAAAACCTATTACTTACTTGATGTGAAAAATTTACTAAAAATAAATATTAATCATTAATTAAATAGATCATTATATATATAATAAATTCTCTATATGTGAAGTTATTAGTGTGATTGGTGATAGATATCCCGTAGATACATTGATAGATCTTACGAGAAAAATCAGTTGGCCAAATCAGATGGGGTTTTACACATAGTTTTAAACAGTCTTACAAAATGTATTAATAGTTGAGGAATCATGATTTCTGAGATCTTAACTTTAAATAATTAATCATTTATTTGATGAATAATTCAATTACTATTATCTTTGATATTTTTACAATTATATTTTCAATGGATTCATTTTCATTCTCAATTTATCGATTAAATGACATGTGTTTTTAGTTATTTACATTTATATATTGGTTATTAATTACTTATTCATGATATTCATATTATTTAAATGGAATAAATGTTCCATTATTTACGCATCCATATTGATTATTCCTTATATAATCCGAATTGTCATGTTATTGGTTAAATAGAATATATGTTCAGATATTTATCTTTCATTATTGATTTTTCATTATCTAATAATTATAGTCATGTTATATACTTAAGGAAATGTGTGTTCTGATATTTACCATTACATATTTATTATTACTTATTTGTTTTTCTCTATTTACTCATGATTGCTTAATATTTACTAAATTATTATAATGAATTTGAGCTCACCCTTATTATTTTTCTTTCCTAGAAATCCATTAGGTGCACTATAAAATATATTCAATTATATTCTTGAGGGAATAATGATATTCTCAAAACAATATGTTTTAATTTTTTATTCAAATTTAATATGATAATCAGGTATGTAAATATTTTACCAAGATGACTAAACAATGAAATCCCTTAGGATGCAATTACATATATCATGTTCCAATTTAATAAAGTGGACGCCAACACTAGGATACTAGGTATGGAGTATGTATAGTTGGTATCTAAGGAAGTTTACTAGAAAATATATGAATTAGATTCAGGAAAACATATATTAAGTTTCATAACCTTATTATAGAAATTAATGATAAGTATATAATAACATCTTAATGATTATTTAAGGTGGATATTATTTTTTTCTAGGAAATAATTCCCTATATAGATACTACAGGGGTTCATGGTTCTATAAAAGATGTACTTAGGGTTAACAACTCCAAAAAACATCCATCGGGATTGACTCGGGTGTTACCCGACATATGAAAATATGCATTACTGTGAACCAGATTTGACACTCATAAGGTATACGATTCTGATAATTCATATTTTCTTTTACAACTATTATAATGTCTAGGAATATATGATGATAATAAATGAATTAGGTTAAACCAAATATTTCTTAGATTGAGAAGATGGTTTAATTCAGTAGACATCATATAAATTATTTTCAGGATTATGTGGTTTCCCACTATAATTATTGTTTCTCACACTATTTTTTTGGTTAATTCAATGTCTAGAACTAGAAGTAATCGTGTTATCATTGAACATTAAGGAGATGGTGGTGACAATTATCAATGAAGTTAGGTGATGATAGGAGTGAAATTTATCATGATAATTCATAATATGTTATCCCACGATATGATTAACAAACCATACCTTAACCAACTCCTAGACTCACAAAGGAAGAGAATGTCAGTTTCATATATGAGTTTTAGTGGTGGAGACCATGGAGGAAACAAGGATTGATTTACTTTACCTAAAAAATATGGAATGAGACACCCAGGAAGATGTCTCAAAGAAATGGGATATTTTTTTATGTCTGAATAGAAGTATAATGAAATGAATTACAGTGGAAAATTTTATAAAATGATGGAAAGAAATAAATATCAACATTGGGATCCATTTATACTTCTTTATCATAAATGTAAAGAACACATTCATTATCTGAGTCAGCTACCTCTTCTAAATTTTAACACCTAGAATAAGGAAATACCTATGTTGAAATAAAATAGATTATTTATTTTTATATTGGGTTTCAATAAATAATTTATAGATTTGTTTTACCAATGGTATTTTGGTTATAAAAATGTTGAAATATCTAGGGATTATGAAATATTTTAGAATTCTATATGTCTTCATTGACGTAAGAATTATTTATATCATCAAGGGATTATGATTTTATGGTTTTTCACAATTTTAATTTCTTAAACAACCCTTTTAAAAAAATTTGAGGTAGGTATATATCATGATTAATGATATTTTTGGAAAACATTTATGGGAATAAAACCCGTTGGTTTAGTATATGAAATAGTTATTTATGGAATAATTCCATTATATTTTTTAGACATAAGATTAAAGGTATTGGTAACCTTTAAGGTTTATATTATCTTTGATGTTGTAGAAATTATGGGTCATCACGATTTTGGAATGTTATAAGAATTTTATTGATATATTTTTGGGAAATGGAAAACAAGCAACATGGGAGACAATCTGTTGTATCTAGTGAATGTTATGGGGCATGAAACCAGAACTAAATTACAATAAGAGTTTGGCACATACAACAACCATATGTGTATTTCTTTTTAATATGTATTTTTTTACTTAAAAAAAGTTGAGGAATAAATATTAATGATTTACAAGTGGTGTTATTGTTGAGGTTTAGAGATTAATAATTTTTTCTAAGAATAGTGGTTTCGGAAAATATTTATAAATATGTAGAAAT
This sequence comes from Viscum album, assembly GCA_963277665.1. Taxonomy (NCBI): domain Eukaryota; kingdom Viridiplantae; phylum Streptophyta; class Magnoliopsida; order Santalales; family Viscaceae; genus Viscum; species Viscum album. The sequence continues at coordinate 195,003,963 of OY728135.1, read as the reverse complement.
GAGTTGAACTCCTTCATGGTATTATGATCCATTAAAAGTTAATTACAGTGTTTATGGGAGAATGATTCCATTTTTATATAAATTTCATTAAGTAAGAGATGATGTGGGATTTTATTGAAGAACAAAAGAAGGATGAAATTTTTCTTATGAAAAAGAAACATATAAAATAATAATATTTCATTATATTCATGGATAGTAAAATAATTCTTTTAATTTTTCAAAAGGATCTTGAAACTAAAATTTTATAATATTATCTTCATATCCAATAAATAAATATTATTTTGAATCATCACCATTATATGGTTTTTCAGTTGTTGTATTTCTCTTAATCATTCACATTCTTTTGATCAATGACTTATATCACCCTCCAACATTATTTTGGCATTATGCTTTTCTTCTATGTCCATTTATTCACATTCTACCTAAGATATCACACATGAAAACACAATGTTTTTATTATAAATAATTTTATGTATTTATGTTTCCCACATTTAGGATTATGTTTTATTAACCCCTTTATGATGTTTGTTTTTAAGAAAATTATTTCAAATTTCAAACCCTTGATTTAAATGTCCAAGTTAAAATTGCAGGGAAAAAATTTATTGAAGGCAGGGAGAAAGTGAAACCTTGATAATTTAAAAAAAATAAAAAATTGGTTTTCATTGAATATATAAAATTAAAAACACAAATTAGAAGATAATTTAACACCACAATAATTTAGATATATTTCTTTTAAAATAAATTTTAGCTCTTAGACAGCTTGAAGAAAATAAAACCCAAAATCTAAATTAATCGTAATATGGTATAGCCTTATAATATAACCACTAAATTAGTTGGCATTAAAAGAAATATATAAATTATGAAAATTATGTGGTTTACACTTGAATTTTCAAATTCATTGGTTATATATTGATTTTAAATAAATTAAAAATTAATTTAAAGAAGAAGAATTATTTTCTCAAAAACAGTATGTTTCTAAAAGACGGTTTACTCATTATTTGTACACAATTTAAAATTAATTTTTTACTAATTTAAGACAATATATTTCATAAATTTAATTTAATTTTTTAAATAATCATAAAAAAATTAAAACATTTTATACTTATGTGAATTTTCACTTTAGAAACCCACTTTTTTATTGCATCTATGTGTACAATTTTAAATTGGATTCTACTGCAACGACGAATATAATTTTAAAAAATATATTACATATTTTGAATCAGAATAATTAATATTAACTAATAAGTTTTATAGTATTTTTTTACCATTATGATTAGTAAAATTAGTAAAAATTAATTACTGCCGTAATGGTAGAAACAAATTTATATGGACTTAAACTAAAAAGATTTGGATTAATATAACTTAAAAACATATCCAACACCCAATATATTGACATATTACAACTTTATAACCTATAAGTATTGATTATAACCCATTTTATAGGATTTAGAAATGATATAAATGTCGGTATAATTTAATATTTTCAAAAAAACCATGAATGTCCTCTCCCCCATATATAAAATGCCACCCCCTATTGACCCCCATTAACACTTCCAGATCCCTTTGGTTCGGCCAAAAGCTACCCAAATTCCATAATTATTCTAATCCAAACATCTTAGAATAATTTTTTGAAAATAAATATAATATATTATGTATTTTTTGTTGAAACCTAAAGATGTTATCTGAATAAGAAGTAACGTTCTCAAATGAGTGTGTTATATTGTTTCTTATTCCAAATCCTTCAAATATGAATAGAACATTATTATATAACAATATAAGTATCATATATATATATATATATTCATTATAAGTGAATTAATAAAAGCCTTATCCTCTTTCATAAAATTGGAAACAAAACATTCGATCATGTATAAAACGGACCACTGCCTTATGAACTGATGTAATTCATTTTCCATTACCACCTTTCATGGATAGAAATAATTATTGGTTTAACCTATTTATATCATATTTATGAAATATTTATAATTATATAATTATAATATAACATATGCACTTTTACTTTCCATTTCATTTAATATATGATAACATCACTCGTGTTTATGATGGACTACTACCTCACGAAGATATGTGATTCATTTTTCACTTATGCTTTACTTACAAAGTAATAAAGATAGATTTAATATATATATATATATATATGATATATATGACATGATATTGATTCATTAAAATTTATATATCACCCAATTACTTATCATTTCACTCATTAATGGAATAATACCATCATTCGTGCATACATACGACCTATCATCTATACGGAGTGATGTGATTCATTTTCCATGTCCAAATTTAAAGAATGATTATAAAAATGTACCTAATGAGTAATTATGATATTTATAAAAAAATATAATTCTTTATAATATTTATCTATATTTTATACAGAAAAACTGGAACTTTCATGGAAAAATACACATGATAAAACATAGCAATTAACACCCAAATCATAAAAATAATGAAATATTATTATCAAATTAGTGGAAAAATGTTATAAGATAATCATATATAATTTTATAAATATCAATATGGTTCTATTAAAAATTAATAACATGGTTTAAAGTATTATATAGTAATTTAAATTATGTTTAACCAAAAGGATGTGTGAGGTAAGGGACTTCATTTCAATTTCCCTTCATTGAGGCATATTGTAATATTATGCAATTAATTTGTTTTATAAAAAGTATATAATGAACATTTTTTATTTAATATAATTAATACATCATAATAGATGATATTTTCATCTTTAATTTTAATTATTTATTCTAAATATATTTTAATCTAAAATTACTAAGTGGTAAGGACTCTCTTTACGCAATTTCTTTTCATTAGGTTATATTACTTCTTCATTATCTTTGACCTTATAAGATTATATTTGTATAGGACTTTGAAACTAATATATACTATTTCCAATTGTGTTATAATGTGTTAAATTTGATACACATATCCTATTCATTGTATAATTATCACTTTAATGTTATGATCTTTGTAAGGGTTTACATCATAATCTCATTTTAATCCGGATTGTTTATACTTGAATTTTCATTAATGGAAATTATTTGATAAACATATAATAAAAAAATTTCATTGTATTCCCCACTAGTTATTAATTATTTTTTCAATTAATATTAACATATTCCTCTCTTTGGTACATAAATTGATTGTGAATTTGTTTTTAAGAAAATATGATTTATTTCATTCTTCAATAGAAAATAAATTTCCATCCAAAACCATTTTTTCTAAAAAAAGTTTTAATTTTTTTTGAACAATATCCAAATGAATTATTAAATATATTTTTACCCTTATTTTATTGGTTGAATTTTTCTGGTTGGAATATTCATGTCATTTTCTAAACAATGATCATTTAACTTTGAAAGAAAATGTTAAAGGATCATTATTTTAACATGTAAGACTTGTATAGAATTTACTAAAATCATGAATATCCATTGTTTTAAAGATTATATTATAATATTAAAATTTTATTTTCAAATAAAAATATTTTTAAAATATTTTTTGATATTTTATTTAAATTTTTTTTAAAGTGAAAATGTTACTTTCCCGGAAAACTTTTTTGATTAATTTTTTTTGTATTTTCATTCATAGACAAAATCAAACATTTATTTTAGTTATGATCAACTAGAGATATGTTTAATTTATACCATCCTTATTGTTTATTTTGACGGTTTATGATCAGTTTGAATATGGAATGTATTAACATTCTCTTTATTGATTAATTTTTTGAATCATTAACTTTACATTGAAATATTTATTTTCTTATTATCATTGAACATTACTTTCCCAATATATATCTATATTATTTATCATTTATATACATATTAATTAAACAATATATCATTTTCATATATTTAATTTTTTTTAATTTTATATAAAAGACTAGGGAAATTTTTTTAAATCCATATTCCTTAATAGATATGAAAACTGTTTGATAATACATATTTTTCATGAATGAAATAAATAATTTAAAATATAAGGAATAAATTGGACATGAATATACATGTGGATCCTAGTTATTGATAACCACTTGATGCATTGAAATGTATCTTGAGAAAAATTAGTTGGCCAAATCAAATGGTTTTTTACATGTTGTTTTAAACATTTTTGGGAATTGTCTTGATAGTAGAAGTATCATGATATATGAGATCATGGGGTAAAATAATTAAGAATTTATATCCTTAATAATTATTTTATTATTATACATGATATTTTCTAAATTATATTATCTCTGTATTCATTTTCATTCTTAGTTCATAAATTAAATCATATGTGTTTTTTTGTTTTTTTACCTTTCCATAAGAATTATGCCTTATTTGTTAAATATAGTAATGTTATTTAAATGGAATGTGTGTATAGTTATTTACCTTTATATATTTATTATTCCTTATATAATCACATTAGTCATTTTGTTTATTAAATTTAATGTGTGTTTAGATATTTACTTTGACTTATTGATCATGCGTTATCTATTCATGATAGTAAACTTATTAAAAAAATGTCATATGTGTTCAGAAATTTACCTTGTAATATTGATTATTCCTTATTAATTATTATTCATTAACTCTGAATAGATTCATCTTTTAATAAATCATACTGATAATTCCAGCTAACATTTATTTTTAATCCTTTTATAGGAATTTAGGAAGTGTACTATGAATGTTATGCAATGATATTCTTGAGGTAATTATGATATTCTCAAGAAAAATAGTTTTAATTTTTTTATTTAAATGTTATATGAGAATAATGTATATATCAAGTTGACCAATACTAAAAAACTATACATTCATTTAGGATGTGATTTATTTTTTCTTATGGTAATTTAATAAATTGTTCACCAACTCTGGTTTACTGAGCTCAGGTCGTTACACATCTTATATTTTTAGAAAATAATAATTAACACGGTAAATAAATAATCAACTTAACCAAGGGTAAAAAAGAAGTAATCTACCATAGATTGAATTTTAATAAATAAAATAGTCACATAGATATTTTTGAGGAACTTTTTCTTTTTTTGAATTGTATACCCATATATCTTAAAATCATTTATTTTCCAAACTAACCTTACAACCATGTGATTATATCCTCACCCTTAACCTAACCCATGTTTCCAAAGATATAACCAAAATTTTCATATATATAAATAGAGATCAGTTTAACTAACTCCAATTATATCCTATAATAATAATTAATCTTGAATCTCTATAAATTTTTCTTCATATATATACATATTCCACATTTTAAATAACCCAGTCACTAGGGTTTCCCATGTCATCCATTTCAAGAGTCCCTTGATGAGGATAATTAGAACCTCATTATGAGTATTGTCTGCTCCCTAACCATTCATCTCTATATTTATCATCCAAATTTGCTTCATTAATATATTTCAATTTATTAAAACCTAAATAATATAATTATAAGTATTTAGTAATTATATTATAATAATATAATCTATTTCACTGTAATTCTCACCCATATATTATATAAAGTTCTTATTTGGAATGGGTTAACAACCAAATGAAGGATTCTATAAATTTGTTTCCCAGATGCAAATGGAAACATAATTACTAGTAATATATGATATTAAATGATGAAATAATGGTATGTATATGGTTTTCAATGGGAACCACAAAAAAAAATAAATGATCTATGTGAAGTAACTCATTATTCTCCCAAAATTACATGAAACAAGTTTATCATGAATTTTATTATCAATGAAACATAACCATTCCTTATAACAAGTGAAAATGGAAATATATAAAAATATAAAAAAATTAATCCACGTTCTTGAATAATTTGGGATTGATGAAATTGGTATTGATAAATGAGAACTGACATGATATTAAAAAACTTATACAAAACTATAAAATTACTAACATATGGGGATAAAAATACATTATAACTAACTAATATTTGTATAGTAAATTATTATAAATAAATTCTATGAAAGGAAAAATACATGAATATGATTATAAAATATTGGGTTAATTTTTTTATTTTTATTATAAAATATAACATATCTGACTTTATGGGAATCCAAGGTTACATATTTCTTATCTTAAATTTCCTTTCATTGATATATAATCTATCTTCACATCATAAAATGTTTTTTATTTTTTATAAAATTTCCTTGGATGTGCTTTATCATACATTTCGTGAAATTAACTGGACCGCAAAATCCATCTTAGAATCTCTCATTCAAGGGTTCTTAGTTCAAATGTTATAAAAATTCTGAGGGTTTTCTTTTAAATGTCACTTTGAATACTATATTATTTAGACTAAATTAACATATGGGAAAATTTTATGATCATTATCACTAAAATAATTTATTTATTATCATCAATACATTCGTGTGTTTTACATTTCCTCTTCTAATTTCACTTCCCCTTTGGATAATAATTTACCTTAAGTGATTCTTATAAGAAAAACTCCTCATACCTCTTGTATTATATCATAAATATTTCTCCCCAATGTCCACTTTTTTTATTTTTATTATTGGAGGTCCTTATTTCCAATTAAATAATTTATTAAGATCATATTATATTATAAGTAAATTTACATAAAAAAATTTAAACAAATATTTTTAACATTTTCTGCATGGATATTTTTCTAATGACTTTAAAATTGTTTACAACGGTGTTTTAATGTTATTTGTTAAAATATATTTTCACTTCATCAACATTAGTTTTTTTAATAAAATTATATTCTAAGTTCTCATTTTTTATAAAAAAAATTATTTTCCCTTTGTTTTAGAAAATATTCTTTTAAAATGCTCTATAATTCATATTTCATACTCTTATACCAATAAATTTTAATACTTATTTAAAATTATTTTTCAACTTTGTAAACATTCATTAGGGTTTTTTATGATTCATTGAGAATATTATCTAATTTCCTAAAACATGTTCTTTCTATATATTAATGATGATGATATATTATTTTTGTTTTCATAAAGCCTGTTTCATTTTACCCATTAATTCAGATATGATGAAATTATGAATATTTTCAAGTTCTTATAAAATAAATATACATGGTTTATCTATATCTTATTAGTGGGGTCCATTATAGTCTTATAAATAATTGGTTAATTCTTTATACCTCATTAGCTCAAAAGGTTAAGTGGTGGTCAACCAAATCCTAAGGAAACTCAGGTGGTCATCCCAATCCAAAGGGTACATGGGTTATAAGCCAAAGTAAAATAAGGAACATATGCGGGTGGGTTGGTAAACAAATCCCACTATATTATGATTAATAATATGATCAGTTCCTATTTTTTAAGAATGTATTTATGGTTTACCATGATAAATTTTATTAGTTCCATGTTCAATACAATTCCATGTTCTTAGATTATACAACATACCATTGTTATGATCTCATTTCTCATAATTATTCACTGATGTTTCCACACTTCTCTAACTAGTGTTTTTTGTGATTCCCAAATCCTTAAAATATTATCCAAGATTTACGATCCTTTTTTAATTGGTTATGATTCCCTAATGATATTTTCATTTAATTTAATTATATTATTATACCCAAAATATTTTCTTTTTTCACTTTTCATCATATATATATATAAATCACATTTACCCTTATTGATTATCTAAGATGATCATTTCCTATGTTTCCATTCCCTATGTATTGAATTATAATATTAATAATGAGATGCATATAAGGGTACCTCATGTAAATAATACTGATTGTAGATGGTGAATAATTTTTTTAAATCAATTGGATATGTATATTATCTCTAATGAAACTAAACCTATAGGTTTTAGGGTGTGAATTACTATGATATGAAATAAATTTTCAAGTAAATTAATGCAATATATATGTGTTTCATGTTTGGGTTTTCTCAGAAAATTATTTTAACATATTAATTATTATAAAAAATGTATAAGATTTTATCCTTCTAGTTATTAGCCATGTTCATTATGCTGGGATGTGTGATTATCGTGTCAATATAGATGGACTTTATTTCTAGTAGCTGGGGAGGATTACATCTCATGTGGAGGGGATTTTTCTCTGGTCTGATGAGAGTTATACTATATTTATTTTTCCTCATGTGGTTGATTCATATCTGCATGCTTATCCTGAGGATTTCCAAGTGTTGAAACTTGATAGGGAGGTGGAGTTCATGAATGGCATGATACTAGGTATAGAGATAATTTCTATACCCTCATATCATATTAAACTAGATGATCAATTAGAGTTAAAGACTTATTTATAAGATCAAAATTCAAAGGGATTTATTTGGTAGAGAGTATCAAAATTTGGTTATCTGATTCTTTTTTCAACAAAATATGATGGATGTGTGTTGTTGTATTTTTACTACTATAGGTTTAACATGATAATAATTAAGAAAAAAAATCATTTACCCTAGATCAATGACTATTTGACCAGTTAAGGGGATTTATATTTTTTCTATTTTTATTCTCTGATCTAATTTTATTATCTAAGGGTGAGAGATGATAATTTTTCCAGAAAAATATTCTATATGTAATAAATTCATTATGAATTTTTAGTTTCACCATTATGGGTAAATAATGAAATAGTAATGTCTATCTCTATGATTAATCATGTATTTTAACTATATATTTATTCATTTATAATATTTTTTATTAATGATATTCTAAAATATTCCCATTCTTACAAGGATGGAATATAGTATTTTAATCATGTTCTAGATAACATTAAAGAACTTTTTTTATATGGAAATATGTCTTAATTCTAGATCTTGATTTATGAGGTGATGTCCTTATGGAATGTTGCTTCAGAATCAAGGAAATTAATGGATCTTTAAAAGGTAATTTTCATGAGTTCTTAAGAGGTTCACAAGAATTTTATTGTTATTTAGAGTTTCAGGCTCATTATGGTATATTATAATCATTTTATTCATTAATTATCTCACATAGGTTCACTAATGATAATAATGATTTGTAAGGGGCTAAAACTCTAGTGTTATGAAATATTTGATAATTATTTCCATTTACTAAAGAAGAGATTGAATTTGAAACCAATTACAACTTTATAGGAGGTCAAAATATGATATGGGGAATATTGTGATGCTTTAAATATGATGTTAGTAAATTTTTTTGCGTAAGAGGGTTATATATTGGTGTATGGTTTTCTAAATATTATGATATGTGATAATAACATTCAAACTTATTATCTAGAGTTTGATTCAATTATTCATGCTCTTCATAGATAGAGACATTATCTATTTTTGGGAATTTTTTTGTTATTTACTGACCATAAGATCTTGAAGAATATATTTTCTATGAGTGATGTAAATATTTTTCCTATAAGATTTATTGATAATCATTTGTCTTTTTAATTTGAGAATAAATATACACCTATTAAAGGTATTTTTTTCACATATTCTTTGATTTGAAAGTCCCATGTAAACATCATTCAGTAATTGAAAGAGGATTAACAAATTATAGATATCTTCTCAGGGATGTATCTTGATTTTTCTTCGAAATAAGGTTGTCTAATTATTTATACATTATCTATCAACTAATATTTGGTGTTTTGGTTAAGGGAGATCTCTATTTCTAGTTCCAAGAGCTATGTTTATAAAGGAAACCTTGAGGGTTGGGAGTAGATTCTTGGGCATCTTCTTATAGGTGATTCTTCCTTGTAATTCCAAGGAAGGTTTTTGTTCCCATGTCTTTATTAGATGATATTATGAGATACTTTCATATGTTTTAGTGAGTAGTTTATTAAATTTTCTCTAAAATTATCTATGGTGTGTGATGAACCTTTTGATTTTCATGAATAAAGTATGATAAGTATGTGATTGATTCAAGGTTCTTTACCTATATGTGGGTTAAGGATGACACTTAGAAAAAAATTAATTTTTCATTAGTCCTTTCTAGTTCTATATTTAAATGGGATAAAGTCACCATGTATTTTGTTAATGTATTTAAAAGTTTTTTATGTGAGAAAATACATAATTGGTTTTTATTGATAGATGGACTAATGTTTCTTATTTTTAACTAATCAAGGAGACCTATAATGTTGAGGGCTTAAAAAATTATTTCTTTTTATGAATTTTTAAGACCTTGTTGTATACCAACATATAATATTTTCAAATCATGACACAATATTTGCATTATATTTTTGGTACTGATTTAAAAAAATATTGGGTGTCTCAAGTGAATTAGATCACATCTTATCATTAATATATGGATGTCTAGTCTATGAGTACCACCAATACACATAAAGATATGATACAAATGTGGGCCCTTGTTTTTTTCGAATATGATATGATTATATGAATTTTTTAGAGTTTATTTATAACAATAAATATCAAACATTAATTTATATGGAATGGTCTTAGTTATTATATGATAGGCCTTGTCACTCTTATTTGTGTTCAATTGAATTTTTAAAGTTGTCCTTGATGAAACCTAGTCTTGTGAAAGGGACTTTATACCATGTTTAGATGATTAAGAGGTTGTTTGTTTTCACTAAGATTATAAAAAAAGTACAGTTCCAACCACATACATTGACCATTTGAGTTTTTTGTTGGATGTCAGGCTTATCTCAAGTTTATTCCTAGTTAAGATTTTAGAGGATTGGGAAGAATAGAAATATGGTTGGACTATTCTTGTTTTTGGAGATGATCAAGGATGTTATCAAATGAATGGAACTACCTCTAAAGTATGGTGTTATACATTATATCTTTCATGTGTCCTATTTGAGGAACTATGAACCAAGTCCTTCTCATGTGCTTCAATGTGATGATGTGGGGGTAGAGATTGATTATTCTATTGAAGAGAAGTTGGAGAATATTTTTCATTAAAAGGATAATGAGTTATAGGGAAATATTTTGACAGTTTTATACATCTAATAGTAGTAAGAATACTTCTAAGAGGATTCTAGGTAATAAGAATCTGAGATCAGGTTAGAATAACTGAAGTTGTTAATTGGGTATACAAAATGTTTCTTATAAGGAAATAAATCTTCATAGTGGGGAATTTATAATGATACATTTCCTTGTGGTATGTTCTCTATTTAATTTTTAGTCCTTTATACAATTTAATATTATTTATTGTGGTTATTATGTTTATTAAAGATGTAAAGGGATGAAGGAATTGTGATTGGGTGTGGGAAATGTATGAATTTAACCCACACATTCACAAGGTACCTAGTGGTGGGGTATCAAGAACCCTTTGGTCATACCAGTGGTGTTCATCCACACGACCAACCCATAGGTGGATAGTGACCCCTTCATAGGTACACAATGTTCTCCTGACCCTTTTATAGGATTTTTAGTTTTTAATTATTAATTTTTAAGAGATTTTTTTCTAACATGGGATCCATTAGAATTTCAGATCATTTGTAGCAACATTGATGGCCTCTTGTAATCCCAATCACCTCCATCGTCCCCAACCTTCTAGCTTTGTTTGAGCCCAAAATTGAGATATGACTAGTTTTTTATATTTCAATCAATAAAAAATTTAAAAAGATAACCTTGTTGATTTAAGTATATAATTTTTAGATAACTTTTTTACTCTATGTTATGTTATATTTCTTATAATTTACTGGAATCTATTAAACCTATGTTATTGGAGATGTTATTGGAATGTTCCTTGAGGGGATTTCTTATCTTCATTTAGGTAGTTGACTTATTTCTTTCACATGGATTTTTCATGGGACTAGACAATAATTTTGGGCCTATTGATGATATAAATTTATTCTATATGTTCAGAGGCTTCAATATTATTTCTATTTTTGTGTATAGAATTTATTATAACAAATTTAATGACAATTTTTTTAAAAACAAATTTCATAGGAATGAAATTACATTTAGAATTTCCCCATGATGGAACATAGAGGTTAAATGGATGATAAAAAATAGAATTTATATGGTTTAAAAATGTATAAATTTAAGAGAAAATGATGTAATAATTGTGATAAATGAAATGATTTTCCTATTGAATCATATTAATGAGATTATGGGTTTAGGGGTTCATTTTCCATGTGTTGTGATGATGTCGAATTTTTGTACTCAATTGAGGTTCATATTGACACTATTATAACCATTTTCATGAGTTAAATGGGGGTATTAAATGATAATGAGCTCTAATAGATGACTGTAGAATTAACTAAATGTGTTGAGGATTATTTGGATGTTTGGAAATGAAGTGCCCAGATCAGTGTGAATCACTGAGAGGGGGAGGGGGTGAATTAGTGATCCCTTAAAACTTTTTACTAATTGATTCCTTATCAATTAAACCTCTATGGCTGGTTAAAGCCTCGATCCACTCTTCTTGTATCTCTCAACCTTTCCCGGATAATGCAGTAATGAAACGGCACAGGACACAAGGATTTACAAGGTTCGGCACCAAAGGCCTACATCCTTGCCATGCTCTCCCAACATGGATTCTCCCATTATAACTTGTTAGAATTACAATGGTCGATACAGCTTCCCACCGTATCTCTCCTGAGTCCCATAGGAGGGTCTTTATACTGCTTCACACAGTGTTACCAGAGTCCCACTGGCCTGCTCCAGAATCCCACTGAAGACTTCTTCTCCCTGAGTCCCACAGGGTCTTCTCCTGGCTCCTCGAGTCACACGAGTAACTCTTCTTCTCTTTAAGCTTCTTCAAGTATCCTCAGCAGCCTGGGATAAAGGCTGCTGGCCTTGCTCTTCTTCTGATCACTTGTGGTGAACAGGTCTTCTCGTCTTGCTCAGGATTTATCTCCTTCTTCTCAGGATGACCTGGCTTCTCTCTCCAACTACTGAATACTCAGAAAACTGATATCTTTCACTTCAGTCTGGCTCAGTCTCACTTCAAAACAACTTCATGCACTGAATGCATGGAAACTCTGAATCCTCATGCACTGACTGCATGGTCTTATCAAATCTTCAAGAACCTCAAGTCTTGGACAACTCAGATGCACACACCCAGATTTGGCTTTATTCACGTGTTCATGTGCATGCATGCAAGCATACACTTCTCCTATCCTCTTCTTGGTGCAGTAGACCCACAAAGGGTGTAATCAATTATAGCACACACCTTCTCCCTTCTTCACACTTTGTTCTTTTTGTTTACACACTCACTAATGTGTTGTTCTTTAGTGTGGGTCTTATTCTTCTTCAAAGTGTGCACATAACTTTGTACACACTAAGGTTCGGCCACTTCTTGTCTAGCACACACAACTTGTTTCTTCCTCTTGCACACCCACACAATATGTGTTCTTCTTTGTTGTGGTCTTCACTTGGTGCACACAAGGCACTAAGGCCCGGGTCTTCTTTGGTTGCACAAGGCTACGACCTTTCTCCTTCACTTTGCACACAAGGCATGCAAGTCTCGGCCTTCACTTGAATTGCACACACACACAAAAGTGTGGTATTCCTCCTTATGCACACACACAGCCACGACCTTCCTTCTCTTCTTGCACACACACAAGGCTACGGCCAACTTTTCACACACAAGGTGTAAGCCTCGGGTTCTCCTTCACTTTGCACATACACGAGGCAAAGCCTCGGCCTTCTTTGGCACACACACAATGTGTGTAGAACACAAGGCAAACAAGCCTCGGGTCTTCACCTAGCCTTCGGGCGCGCAAGGTGCACGGCACAGGGGTGCGCAAGATCACTTGGATCCAAGGCTGGTCGGGCGCGCAAGTTCCTCCTACCGCGGGGCGCGCAAGTGCAACACCCGCGGGGTCTTCCTCCTGCCGCACAAGGGTACGGGCAGAGAGGGAACAGGCCTCGGGCGCGCAGAGTGTTGCGGCCACGAGGTCTTCCTGCCGCGTAAAGGATTAGCGCGCAGGGGACTTCAGCCGCGCAAAGCTTTGCGTGGCGGCTTCTTCTTCGCGAGGCAGAGGCACACGCGGGACTTCGGGTTTTCAACAGAACATCAGCAAACATAAACGAGAGCGCAGCCTCTCTTTTTATAGGAAGTGGCGAGGCGGTGCATCCGCGTGAAGAAATATTTGATCTCCCGAAGATTTCGGATCTTCAAAATTTCCTTAAATCTAGTTTTCTTCTCCCTGTTCATGCGGGTTCCATTTATTTTTCTTTTCCTCCTCGTGCATGCGATTTATAACGCATGCACGGCCTCTGTTTAGGCCTATCCATGCAAAACATGAACACCCGAGTGGCCTCGCACCTTCGGTTTGCTTCGGCCTTCATCGAATTCATCATCTGGTAGCATGCATGCTCATTTTAAGGCATGGTTGTGTTCGGTATGCTCAGACGATTCCAACGGACACTTCGGTTTGATCGGAGGTGGCCGGATACTCAAATTCTGTCGTCGGGAGGCACTGGTTCAGCGGCGGCTTCGCGGGAGGCTTCGGCTCAAGCTCGAGGTGGAAGACGAGCCGGGAGCCGTCGGATCGTGATGCGTGACGGCCAGGATTTGATCATTGCCGCGGAGATGAATCGTGCGGCGTGGATCGAGCGCGCGATGAGACGGACGGCCAGGATTCGCTCCGGGTGAAAAATGCGCGTCCCACATCGAAACCTTCCGCGGATTTTCCGCGGTTTATTACCCTGCCGCTGCCCGCAACTCCTCAGTTGCATCTTCTCCCTCCACGGTGCCGCCCCGCACCGTGTTCTCCCTGCGGGCGCGCTCTGCGCCCACTCTGCTCCTCGCGGGCGCGCTTCTAGCGCCCACTATGCTCCCTGCGGGCGCGCCACTGGCGCCCACTATGCACACTGCGCTCCTCCGGGTGTGCCCCTGGCGCCCATGCGGTGTCTTGCGGTGCGCCCTGCCGCCCTGGCTCGCCCCACGGGTTCCCCCGGGCGTGGTGCCTAGTGCCCATGCCTTGGGGTTGAACCCCCAAGGTGCCTTGGCTGGCCACATTTTTTGGCAAATGAAGTGTTAAACACTTTGTTAAAAAACAAAGTATCCCCATATGTAAAATGCCAAATTCCAAGCCTCTTCTAGCCTTTCTTCCTCTTCTCCATTTCTTCTCTTCTCTTCTTCTGAAGAATTCCTCCATTCCTCTTAAACATTTAATCTTCACTTAGGAGTGAAATTCCTGAAGGTTCTTCATCTTCAACCGAACTCTTGAATCAACATGAAATCTCTAATGTGCTTCATTGATCTAATCAGAGATCAAGTTGGATCACTTCCAATTCACATGCACTAAGAGTTAGTACATGGACTTCTTTAATCCACTTCATCCACTTACAACTTCTGGATGGATCACTTTCAACTCCTCATCCATTGTCACTACAATTCATGGTCTTCTAATCATGTTGTGACATTGTATCATCAGGATACAAGTTCTTTGAACTTTAAGAACAGATCAACAATCGTCAGATGTTCATGGAGAATGTTTCAACCACAATTTCCAATACCACTTAGTGAATCTCCTAAGTGACATGCATCTTAGTACCATGGCCATTCTCCATTCATCACCAACACCATCACAACCTTTGTCATTCACATCATGACATTCCTTGACTTCCATTCATTCTAAGACAACAACATGTCTCATTGACAACAAATGCAACACAATGCACTTCAATATCCCCCTTTGTATTTGTTGTCAATACACTCTTTCAGCACATATGAATGGGTCAATATGTGTGCCAATATTTTCTCCCCCTTATTGGCAATCAAATGCAAAGGTGTTGTGTGGTTCTCTTTCAAAAATCTCTTCCTCCCTTCGAATAACATCTTCTTGAAAAACACTAGGAGAGGGATGATGTCACATGTTCTTCTTTAGTAAAGAACCTTTAGTAAATCATCTCTAAGTCTACTTGGGCTAACCCGGTGTAGAAAACAAGAGTGATATAACCAAGGAATTCAAAGCTGTCCATAATTCTCTACACATGTGAGATCATGCTTAGGGGTTTGAAATTTTTCAGATATAACAATGAATTTGCTAAATCCTGCACAACTTCACAAAACACATTAGAAAGTTCAGGTGCAAAGATAAAGCTCCCCATTTCATCCATTTGTCTTCAATCCATACTCCCCCTTAATTGACAAGATAAACTCAATTAAGAAACAAGGGATGAAAGTATGATTGGAATACCTTCACTTTTCTCAAGATGGTATTAATCTCAGAATCCCATCTTCTTCAGATTGGCTCCCCCTCAAGGGGTGCACTCCATTCTGTCCAAACCATCCTCCAATTGAGAATGATCATCATCTTCAATTCCCTGCAATGTCAGCACATGTAAATACAAGTGATTAGGGAATAAGATGGAACCTCCTTGGTTCATCAATGTGAACAACAAGGTTGAGAAGATTCTCTCAACCGAGATGTCCCATTTTCACCATTCTTCACACTTGCACATTTGATCTTCATTGATGATTGTGCTGGTGTGGTTCTCAAAACATCTTCATGTGAAACCTTCTTCTTCCCTTTTGCTTTAGCAATTACCAGAGCTTCATCTTCAGCTTTTTGCAGTTCTCTGGCAAGTTGCAACTGATTCGGCCATATGACTAGTAAATCACTTGGAAGAGTGGCCTCAGTTTTGGAAATTCCACATGGTTCTTTTGATGCTGTTAAGCTACCTTTCTTAGGCAACTTATTTTCATTCAATCCCTTCTTCTTCTTCTGGATTTATTGTCTTTTTGAGTCCAGTCTGCTTCTATTTAATTTCATGGCTTCTTTACAAAGATCCATGATATGTCCTTTCTTCCCACAGTAGAAGCATTTCTTGGTGGTCCTTCTGGATGCATCACCCTTCTTGGACTCAGACTCCAAGGACTTCTCTTCATTTCTCAAACACTTCTTGGGAGCATTTTGAACTTTCTTCTTGCTTCCCAAGGATTCCATTTTAGCCAGGTTCAGTGATCTTCTCTTCTCTTTAGCTCTGGATACAGTTGGAGATTGACATGTATCTCTTTGACCACTTTTGCAATCATCCCAGATGTTGTCAAGTAATCCAAATCTATTTGCAGTGAACAGATGTCTCTGGACCTGTGGATGTTGCTTCTTTTCTTCTGGCTTGCTCCCCCTTGGCATGGGCTTCCTTTGTGCTTTGACATTTAGTGGATTGTACCAACAATCCTTTGCACAGTGCCCATACTTATTACAACACCAACACTGCCCCACAAATCTTGATATCTTCAGTCCTTCTGATTGTTGGGTACTTTTCTTGACTTGCTGTGTTGTTTTAGGAGAGCTCTCTTTCTTCATTGTCTTCATCCATACTTGTTTGGAATTATTCTTCCATCCTGAACTTTTAGTAGAAACACTTTTAGAAGCATGAGTACAAGATGGTATGGATGGTACCTTCTTTTTAGAAGTTGTTGCCTTTTTATTAGAGGATTTCTTTCTTTTAGAATCATCCTGCTCAATGCATACTTGAGTAGCAACATTTTTCCTTTCAGCTGACTGGGAGGCTTCAGCTTTGGGTGATTGCAGATTTTTCAATATCACCTCTAGTTCTAAGCATTTCATGTTGAGGGAGTTCTTCTCATCCTCAATTGTTCTTAGCCTACCTTCCCATTTCTCTTCCAGCTGTTTTATCTGGTCTTCATGCACATGCTTCATTTCAAGCAATGAGTTGTCAAGATCCTTCACCCTTTTGACTTTGTCTTCGAGTTGAGCATCTCTGACATTCATTGACACTTTGTGCCTCTTTTCGAGTGCATGGAAAACATCTTTGATCATTATTATAAAGATGTCTTTCCCAGAAAGGCTTCTTTGCAATTCTTCAGCAGTGTCTTCATATCTTTCATTGCAAAGAGATACTGTTTCATCTTTGGCATTTACCAGCTTTCTGAGAGTGTTGGTTATGCCAACCCTTTTAGCCAATTGGACTTCCAGAGAATTGGCTTCATCTTCTAGCTGTAATTTTTCTTCTTGAAGATCAAGGAGGCCTGTAGCTATACACATTGCAACTTCCTTGGGGACTCTCTTCTGTAGACTCTCTTGGATCTTTTAGAGGTAACCTCCCTTTGATACCAATTGAAGTGCCCAGATCAGTGTGAGTCACTGAGAGGGGGAGGGGGTGAATCAGTGATCCCTTAAAACTTTTTACTAATTGATTCCTTATCAATTAAACCTCTATGGCTGGTTAAAGCCTCGATCCACTCTTCTTGTATCTCTCAACCTTTCCCGGATAATGCAGTAATGAAACGGCACAGGACACAAGGATTTACAAGGTTCGGCACCAAAGGCCTACATCCTTGCCATGCTCTCCCAACATGGATTCTCCCATTATAACTTGTTATAATTACAATGGTCGATACAGCTTCCCACCGTATCTCTCCTGAGTCCCACAGGAGGGTCTTTATACTGCTTCACACAGTGTTACCAGAGTCCCACTGGCCTGCTCCAGAATCCCACTGAAGACTTCTTCTCCCTGAGTCCCACAGGGTCTTCTCCTGGCTCCTCGAGTCACACGAGTAGCTCTTCTTCTCTTTAAGCTTCTTCAAGTATCCTCAGCAGCCTCGGATAAAGGCTGCTGGCCTTGCTCTTCTTCTGATCACTTGTGGTGAACAGGTCTTCTCGTCTTTCTCAGGATTTATCTCCTTCTTCTCAGGATGACCTGGCTTCTCTCTCCAACTACTGAATACTCAGACAACTGATATCTTTCACTTCAGTCTGGCTCAGTCTCACTTCAAAACAACTTCATGCACTGAATGCATGGTAACTCTGAATCCTCATGCACTGACTGCATGGTCTTCTCAAATCTTCAAGAACCTCAAGTCTTGGACAACTTAGATGCACACAACCAGATTTGGCTTTATTCACGTGTGCATGTGCATGCATGCAAGCATACACTTCTCCTATCCTCTTCTTGGTGCAGTAGACCCACAAAGGGTGTAATCAATTATAGAACACACCTTCTCCCTTCTTCACACTTTGTTATTTTTGTTTACACACTCACTAATGTGTTGTTCTTTAGTGTGGGTCTTATTCTTCTTCAAAGTGTGCACATCACTTTGTACACACTAAGGTTCGGCCACTTCTTGTCTAGCACACACAACTTGTTTCTTCCTCTTGCACACCCACACAATATGTGTTCTTCTTTGTTGTGGTCTTCACTTGGTGCACACAAGGCACTAAGGCCCGGGTCCTCTTTGGTTGCACAAGGCTACGACCTTTCTCCTTCACTTTGCACACAAGGCATGCAAGTCTCGGCCTTCACTTGAATTGCACACACACACAAAAGTGTGGTATTCCTCCTTATGCACACACACAGCCACGACCTTCCTTCTCTTCTTGCACACACACAAGGCTACGGCCAACTTTTCACACACAAGGTGCAAGCCTCGGGTTCTCCTTCACTTTGCACATACACGAGGCAAAGCCTCGGCCTTCTTTGGCACACACACAATGTGTGTAGAACACAAGGCAAACAAGCCTCGGGTCTTCACCTAGCCTTCGGGCGTGCAAGGTGCACGGCACAGGGGCGCGCAAGATCACTTGGATCCAAGGCTGGTCGGGCGCGCAAGTTCCTCCTACCGCGGGGCGCGCAAGTGCAACACCCGCGGGGTCTTCCTCCTGCCGCACAAGGGTACGGGCAGAGAGGGAACAGGCCTCGGGCGCGCAGAGTGTTGCGGCCACGAGGTCTTCCTGCCGCGTAAAGGATTAGCGCACAGGGGACTTCAGCCGCGCAAAGCTTTGCGCGGCGGCTTCTTCTTCGCGAGGCAGAGGCACACGCGGGACTTCGGGTTTTCAACAGAACTTCAACAAACATAAACGAGAGCGCAGCCTCTCTTTTTATAGGCAGTGGCGAGGCGGTGCATCCGCGTGAAGAAATATTTGATCTCCCGAAGATTTTGGATCTTCAAAATTTCCTTAAATCTTGTTTTCTTCTCTCTGTTCACGCGGGTTCCATTTATTTTTCTTTTCCTACTCGTGCATGCGATTTATAACGCATGCACGGCCTCTATTTAGGCCTATCCATGCAAAACTTGAATACCCGAGGGGCCTCGCACCTTCGGTTTGCTTCGGCCTTCATCGAATTCATCATCTGGTAGCATGCATGCTCATTTTAAGGCATGGTTGTGTTCGGTATGCTCAGACGATTCCAACGGACACTTCGGTTTGATCGGAGGTGGCCGGATACTCAAATTCTGTCGTCGGGAGGCACTGGTTCAGCGGCGGCTTCGCGGGAGGCTTCAGCTCGAGCTCGAGGTAGAAGACGAGCCGGGAGCCGTCGGATCATGTTGCGCGATGGCCAGGATTTGATCATTGCCGCGGAGATGAATCGTGCGGCGTGGATTGAGCGCGCGATGAGACGGACGGCCAGGATTCGCTCCGGGTGAAAAATGTGCGTCCCACATCGAAACCTTCCGCGGATTTTCCGCGGTTTATTACCCTGCCGCTGCCCGCAACTCCTCAGTTGCATCTTCTCCCTCCACGGTGCCGCCCCGCACCGTGTTCTCCCTGCGGGCGCGCTCTGCGCCCACTCTGCTCCTCGCGGGCGCGCTTCTAGCGCCCACTATGCTCCCTGCGGGCGCGCCACTGGCGCCCACTATGCACACTGCGCTCCTCCGGGTGTGCCCCTGGCGCCCATGCGGTGTCTTGCGGTGCGCCCTGCCGCCCTGGCTCGCCCCACGGGTTCCCCCGGGCGTGGTGCCTAGTGCCCATGCCTTGGGGTTGAACCCCCAAGGTGCCTTGGCTGGCCACATTTTTTGGCAAATGAAGTGTTAAACACTTTGTTAAAAAACAAAGTATCCCCATATGTAAAATGCCAAATTCCAAGCCTCTTCTAGCCTTTCTTCCTCTTCTCCATTTCTTCTCTTCTCTTCTTCTGAAGAATTCCTCCATTCCTCTTAAACATTTAATCTTCACTTAGGAGTGAAATTCCTGAAGGTTCTTCATCTTCAACTGAACTCTTGAATCAACATGAAATCTCCAATGTGCTTCATTGATCTAATCAGAGATCAAGTTGGATCACTTCCAATTCACATGCACTAAGAGTTAGTACATGGACTTCTTTAATCTACTTCATCCACTTACAACTTCTGGATGGATCACTTTCAACTCCTCATGCATTGTCACTACAATGCATGGTCTTCTAATCATGTTGTGACATTGTATCATCAGGATACAAGTTCTTCGAACTTTAAGAACAGCTCAACAATCATCAGATGTTCATGGAGAATGTTTCAACCACAATTTCCAATACCACTTAGTGAATCTCCTAAGTGACATGCATCTTAGTACCATGGCCATTCTCCATTCATCACCAACACCATCACAACCTTTGTCATTCACATCTTGACATTCCTTGACTTCCATTCATTCTAAGACAACAACATGTCTCATTGACAACAAATGCAACACAATGCACTTCAGGAAATATGAATTATGGAAATTTAAAATATGTTATGAAAAATTTAAATGGTTTATAGGATTAATTAATCATGTAAAGGTTAGTTAAATAACCTCATATTATAATATGAGATATTGAGACTATGTTAGATGTTCTTATTGTGTGGTTTCTTATTGAAATCGTAGAATTGATTATAGAAATTAGATTTCTTATTTAGGATGATTGATTATGTTACGAAGGGACAATAAAATGACCATATGTGTTTTAATGAAAATGAATTGATGTATATTTACTTTTTTAAAGTGGTTTGTTTGATGTTTATCACTAAACTAGTTCTGTTATTTTGATCTATCATAATGGTCACTTGCAGGAAGCCTATATTGGGCCATGTGATGTGATATTCTATGATATAGAATGGTTGACCATGATAGGAAATATATGTGATATGAATTATGATGGCACTTGTAACATACCAACATATCATTCTCAATAGTAACTAGATAAGAGCATCACATGACCTTAGGTGTACCTCTGTATATACCAGAGGCCACTGAAAAGCAATAAATTTTTGATAGTAATATGTGAAATCTATATATAAACAATAGCCAACCTAATATAAATAAATAATTGGAATCAATAAAAATTACAATTAAAAAATATATCATCCCATTCTATTGAAATATTAATAATTTTACAATTCATGAAATCATACAAACATATTCAAGATCCATGAATTGGTGGGTTATATACAACATGGTTCCCAAATGAACAAAAATAATCAAAGTAGTTGAAACTGCAAAAATGAGTCCTAGTTCTCAGCTTGGTCCTATCTCCCATGGAATTTCTAACTAACCAGATCAACCAATTTCAGTAGGTCTATTGACCTTATCCATACCTATAGCCATATCTTTTCATTGTTATGCACAATGAACCAAGTAGGGTGTGTGTACAACTCAATAGGTAACCACTAACAGTGTAACAAAGTATATATAGTGTAAATAGTGTGTATACTAATGTTATGGTATAAAAAAATAAAACCATAAATAAAAAACCTTTATTGATACAAAATTTTCATGGATACAACTAATAATGGATATTCTGAATTTTTGTAGTGTTGGATGACTCTGAGAACTAAACATCTCACCCATAGGGAATAATAGTATAAAATCCATAACCATTTTCCAGTGTAACTACTAAGGAGAAACCAAATCATTCATTTGAACCCTTTTAGAATAACCTCACACAGGGGAACAAAATCATACTAAAAACCCTTTTAGATCACTATAATTCAAGGAATAAAATATATTTCCCCAAAAAACTTCTAGAATAACATTTTTAAGGGGGGGAAAATGACTTACCACTAGAACGTTTTATAATAACATCACCTCATGGGAACCACAGCCTACCCCAATAATGTTTTAGAATAATATCACGTAGGGGAAACCAAGTCATACCAAAAAAAATATCCATATATATAGGTAGATAATCTCCTAACCCGTAATTCCATTATATAAATTTATCTAGTTAATATATCTTATAAAATTATTTCAATATTATTCCACAATTTCTAATAACTGAGTTATAAAGAATTTCAGAATCAAAATTGACCACAATTTTACCATCCAAGGGATCATTATAGGAATATATTTTCAACTTTCTAGGTTAACATTTAATTTATAGAACCCTACATGTTTCATCCTAGAAATAATGATTCAATTAGTTCTAGGATCAACAACCTTGGAGGTCAAAGAATTAGAAAATACATTCATTAATGGACCACTCAAGGTCTGAAAACTATAAATATCACATGAAATGGGAGCACGTAAACATTATTTATGTTTTAGTTTTGGAAAACATTATGTTGGAAGGAACACAAATTATTCCAACCTGAAAAATAGTATAGACCTTGGGGATACCTTAGATACCAATTACCTTTAACATAGTGTAAGTTTCTCACTGAATATTTTTATTTTATTCAGTACTAGAAAACCAGAATCAATAAATAGTGGGAAATCCCAAAAAATATAAATAGCTAGATATAATGAGCATATATCAAAGAAACGGTTATAGAAATCATAAAATAGCCTCCCATGGATAGCTAGCATTACTCGCAGTTTCATCCCATGTCAAATGGAATGAATAATAGGAATCAATATGTGATCATCTCCTTGATATATGTAAGAGAACTAGATAGAAAAAAATGGGTGTACTCATAGATTTCCTAATTTAGAATGTGTGATTCCCCTTTTTATAGGAGTAAAATTAGTTACTTAATCATATTAGGAAAAATCTGAAAAAAAACATTAAAATTAATTTTTCACAAACTCTAGGACCCATACATATCACTCCTAGATGACATTTAAAATATTGGTTCTTATGGAAATTTTGTATCAAGGTGAAGGTCCCTAAAATTTAGGACATAGAATTTTTTTCATCTTAGGGTAACCCTTACGTATCACCCTTTATATTTAGGGTGTCCTTTACATTCATAATATTTACTTTTATGTATTATAAGGTATCATGGAGTTACCTATACATATTATAAATAATAATTTAATGTATATTACGGTTATTTCCACACTTAGTATATTTTTCTGAATAATAGAACGACTATAACGTTTGAAGTTAAAGAAATGTAAGAGTAAACTATATCACATGGAAAACTTTATATAATGTAATTTTAGTCTTTCATATTACCATAGCCATGGATTTACTATTAGATATCACATTGGATTCCAAATTTAAAAATTCTATATCCCAGGGTTTCTATTATATATCTTAAGGGCCTCATAATATTAGTCAATTATCTAACACTATTGTTACCAATGAAATATAGTTACCCTTATGAATTCCAATATTTTAAATGGTAGTCATAAAATTATTCTAGAAATTCAATGTAAATGAAAAATACACCCATATTTATTCAAGAACACCTCCCAGCAATTCTTAGAACATACAAACCTCCTCCAAGAAGTTATATATCTGAAAAATTATAACAGACTCATAATACAGATAGACCAACTCTCGATACCATATTCCCATCCAAAATGGAACATCTATGGGTTTTATATACACCAGAGTGTTTCATGATCTAACCATAACACTAAAAAAAATCCAAATATTATATAACAAACACAAAACATTAAAATACATTGTTTATTAGTATAAACTCAAATATATTAAAATTAGATAAAAAATAAAAATGGTTGGGCATAATTAATACTAAGTTCATACCATAATAAGTATTATGGTATCACAACATTCCCACTATAAGGCTACTCATCCCCTTCTATATTTTCAAATTTCACTACACCTTGTAAGTGAATAATTCTAGCCATTTTTCATTCATTTTAGTCTCCAAATCCTATATCTTCTCCTGGATACACCCATGATTCCTTTATACTCATACCCAAAGAAAAACCTCCCCACAGAGAGTCTTATCACCCGTGTTTATAATATTTACCAAACACTCCTCAAACGATGAACCCAACATGATCTTTCTAACATCAATATTAATTATATATAAGGATCTGTATAGTACCTCTTAATCTTAAATAAATGAAGTATATTGTGTGTGATACCAAAATATTGAGTTAGATCTAAATGGTATTCCATGATAACAATTATATACACTAAATCAAATTCCCACCAAAACATAGCACCAATTTCTCATGAATCAATATATGATGATGCCCGAATCACAAAGTGACCTCTAGAAATACCCAAATTCCCAACAAAAATTTTTTATGATATAATTATTAGTTGAAATGTGAACTATACCTCCTCTGAGTGGTGAAAAAACTGCTTCTTAATTATCAAGATGTTCTCTGATCTCTCCTATATATAAATTAGTTCAATAACATTGGCCTCTCCAGTATCTAGAAAAAAAATATGAGGTCGACATGGCCTAACATAGAATGCCTCAAAATGAAACAACAAAATTGAATCATATTAATTATTTTCCCATAAAAATCTACATGTAAAAACTATTTATCCCAAGAACCTTTGAAATATATGACACATACCTACAGAAGGACCTCTAATATTTAGACGGTACACTTAGACAACCCACCCACCTGAGGATGATAAGTAGTGTTGTGATGCACCTGCATGTCTAGTGAAATTTTTAGTCCTCTTTATAAGCACGATATAAAATTAAAATAGTAGTTTATAATGACATAATTAGGTACCCATTAAAAAAGTACTTTCTCATACACAAAGATCTTCATTATTAGGGGACATCTCTCAGATTGATAGAAAAGTTTTAAACATTTCAAGTCATGCCACAACAACTCATAATAAATCATTAAATTTGGGTAATCCTTGATGACCCTATCCAAAAAATCTATAATCACATCATCCCTTTTCCACTCATTAATTGGAGGTGACTGGAGAAGACTAGTGGGCCAGTGGTAAACAACCTTCACCTACTTATAGGTATAACACCATGCACAAAACCTCATTATATACATCTTTATCTCAAGTCACCAAAACTATCTGAGAATATAATAATATATAATTTAATATTTATGATGAACATACCATATCATACTATTCAAATCCCGATTCATATTTCCCTTCATTCTTATAGGAACTACAACATGACCTCATACATAATGGATCTCATTAGTTCTTAAAGAGCAATGCAATGATAGTTTCCAACCATATATACATTCTCCCATCACTATATATTACAAATTGGTATTTGGATCTCTTTCAAACTCCTAAAGAATGAGAACATTATAGTCAAGTACATAAGGGGTGCTTAACCATGGTAATCTTATACATCGAGACACATCTTAGTGAAAAGGGTCATCATCTACCACTCACTACTCCATTCCTACCCCACCTATGTTGAAGCCCTTCCACTCAATTAATCAGCAAAATTGTTTTCATTCTTGAGTTTATATTCTAATCTGACATCAATGTCCTCTTGGTACTCCACCCACTTTCTCGGAGAAAAGATCAAATCACATTTTAAGAAATTATACTTCATGCTCATGGGGATTGTATCTACTAGGAACTATTCACCTAAAATATATTATTCCCAACACCTCAAAACATTCATCACCACATAGAATTCAATATCAAGCATGGGGAAGTTCTTCTTATTATTTTTCAAATAACTTAACCCATTAGAAATTACATGTACCTCCAATATTAAAATCACTCCAAGACCGACAATTGACGAATCATGGTTTACTATATACTCCTTACCCATATTAGGTAAGAATAATATTTTCATGATTTTTCATCTCTATTTAATCTATTTAAAGGCTCCATCCCAAGAATATTATGAGAGGAACTTTGGAACATTCTTGGATAGGGTTTCCATCAATCTTACCAATCATGAAAATTCATGTATAAATCTACAGAAATAGCAGCTGAATACCAAGAAAACATTAGTGAGTAAAAATATCTTGGTTCATATTTATAAGACCATTTCCTTAAAATTCATGGGGTCTACTGATATTAAAATAAATAATATTTAATAATAAAATAATTACACATAACTATTCCAAAAGATTCACTTTGAGGTCTTCGAATGAAACCGATACTCAAAATGTGCACTCCATATGATATCAAAATATCAAGAATACTTCAACCCTATATGATTCGATATAATATTATCGTTTAAAACACTACCAAAATGAAATCTAAATAAGGATATAAGAACTAATTAATTTTGGACATAAAAACCCCTAGAATATTCTTCAAACCTGGATTCATAACATGTTAATATTATAAGACATACATTCTCTTGAATATATTTTAAGGTATATCAGTCATCCTCGCCCTTGACTGATAATGGTTAGACCTGAAATCATTCTTAGAATGCATTATAACCCCTCCCTACTGATCTAATAGGGTATTAATATGTGTTAATGGATACCAGTTCTACACCTTTACCTGGTTTAAAATCAAATAATCGATATATAATATGAAGGATCCATTTTTTTACCTATAAAACAATACTAGAGAAACCAAAGATGACATACATGGTTTTATAAAAACCTTCACCTCTAAAACAACTAATAGAGAATTCGTATCTCAATGATCTATTGTATCCATATTATATGGTGATATATATATATATATATATATATTCTCGACCTGAACATGATCATAAACTCAGTCAAACACTTAGATAGAAATATAGATAAATACACCTGGAATATATCCTAAAATTAGTCAACCAAGAGTGGAAAGAAATCCTGATTCTCCTCCTTATCATCTAAAAAGATAATAGAAACATACGTCATGATCTCAAAAAACTACTGATGTTTCCGCTCTTCATTACCTACTTGAACATCCCATTCTCTAGAATAAACATAAATTTCTCCCTAAATAGTTGAAAATGACACTCATTGATGATAATAGTTGATATGTTCTCAATATCAAACCATACACTCAATTAAAAAGATACCATAAAAACTAATCACCTATAGTATGAATATTCAAAAATGAAATATATAAAAATAATCCACTATGAAAAAATATTGAAATCTCTTAAAACACTCAAATAATGTTCCAAAAAGGAATTTAAATCAATATTATCCTATATAACAAATCTTTGTCTGGAACCAATCCATTAATAATCTAAGAAACCAAAAAAATGTGTGATGTACCTATGTCAACTAAATAAGATGATAAAGTAGAACATACTAAAATTATACCTAAAAATGTATATGTCTTTACTCCTCTATCATTAAGTGTGTAAGAATGATGTATAATTATCCAAAATCTTAAACCTAATCCCATTCATGACTCTAATGAATTGCTACTCCCGATTTTTTTACTACAAATTTCCTTGTGTATTGTATCCTCCACCCTAACCTAAATTCCCCATGAAAATATAGATATTATCCTACTGTGGTGTACCCCATTCAACTCTTGAACCCTATGTTTTTTAGGACCTCTTCCAGAAGTTAACAATTGTACATCCCTACAACAAAACTAAGGATTCCTCATATTCCTAAATAATAATCACTTTATTAGAGGCAAGAAACACTGTGATTGAACATGATCATAGCCACCATAATGATAAAACTCCACTGAACCTATATACCAAGGTGGATGAGATGAATCGCAGAACTGAAAAATTGGTCTACCACAACCTTGTCTTGAACCTTCAAACTGGAATTTTTTATTTTTCAAGGATCCATCATTATTCCCTTTTTCTAGAATCCATCTGACCATAGACTCTTCCCATATTAATGATTCTATCTATGAATAGGTTTTGATTCACCACCTAAGAGATAAATTATATATGAATTTTTTTACTTTATATAGCATCCCAAACCTATTACACACATTATTACATGATTTTAAGCATAATTGTCCATCAAATATGTACCAATGATTGAAAATTATAGTTTCTTTGGAAGAGTATTTACATAATTAGAATACATAAAAAATATATGAAATAATATTTTATTAATCTCCATAATGAGTTCCTAACTCTATTTGAGCTACTATAACAAAGAAGGATAACATGTATCATATATAGAAAAAGGGGGTGAGTTAAAATCACCAGCAAGGGATAAACATGGAAAAGAATCATAACACATGAGTCAAAAGGCATAAAAATATAACATAAAAGGCATGGATCATGAACAAACGTATAGAGGAATAAAATATAGAACATGGAATGATATTATAATGGAAGTACAGGAATGTGTGAGGAAAAAATATCATGACATAAATAGGAGTCAAGGATAACTGCCAGGATGATATCACATGGTGGATAGAGTCCCATAATAGATTAGGCTTACTCCCTAATGACATACATATATCACTTGAGAAAAAAATACCCAATGCATTGGATCACTATTAGGTCACATCCATAATAATGCGTACATGTATATCTGTTCCATGTAAAGAAATCAGATAAAAGGAATAAACATAAGGGTTATCCATGGAAGGAAATTGATTTCATAATTATATCATAAGGCATTGAAAAAGGGTGTATCATAGAGGTTTCTATAAAAGAAGGTATCAAATCATTATTAGACAATAATAATTTAAAAAAATAATATATCATGAATAATGATGTCCAAATGAAGTTATAACATGAAAATAAATGTTTAGGTGTATTTAAACATGTTCCACTTTAGTGTGGTATAAGGGAAATGATTAAAGAGTCCTTGAAAAGGATAAAGAAATAATAATTTCTATACAAATGAAATTAAAATAAAATAGTTTTTCATGATAAAATTAGTTTTTTAACAATATTTTGGTGGATTAAAATAGTTTATGTAGTGTACTTAAAAATGGGTAGGAAATAGAGAAGTTCTCTTTACTCGGTTTTTCTTGTTGAAAGTATTTAAGAAGGGAAACCTTTTAAAAAATATATTTACCCATTAAATAAAGATTAATTTAGAGAGAAGTATAATTTTTGAACAATATAAATATTATATTATATTTTTATATTAATATTAAAGATATAAATTTAGGTAAAGATAGGTAAATCATTAACCAAAGGAAATGTGGATGTTTGGAGAGATCCCTTACCTTATGTTTGAATGTGTTAATCACTTGCAATTAATGTCAGAGATAATAAAATTAGAATCTCTAATTAATTAATTAAAAACATCTTATTGATATAACTAATTTATAATAAT
Organism: Viscum album; assembly: GCA_963277665.1. Lineage (NCBI taxonomy): Eukaryota > Viridiplantae > Streptophyta > Magnoliopsida > Santalales > Viscaceae > Viscum > Viscum album. Next base: position 194,974,098 of record OY728135.1, on the reverse strand, counting down.
TTTTTAAACATAATTTATTGCTATTTTTATAAGTTATAAAGTTCAATTTTGTTGTTATAGGATTGTTCGTTTCCTGGTTGTGTGGTCAATTTACTTGTGTATAGTTATGAAACATATTTTAAAATGTGAAAAATACTCTAGAAGTAAAATAAAAATGTATTAAAGAAGTTATATATGTATTAATGGTCCATTATATAATTTTTTCTAACATGGGGATGGTTCTTTGAGTAAAAATGTCACCGTTATGTGAATAGATCATTTAGGTGGTTTTACCGAGCATTTGGAAATAGTTTTATTTTATTTAATATTATGTTTATATATTATTTAAAAAAATATGTAATAAGTATTAATATACTTATTAAAATCTTATTTTAAAATAATAATTGTTTTATGAACTTCCCTGTTGGTGGTAATGTAAAATGAAAACTCATTATCCAAGGAGATAGAAAACCGGCATAATTTGGATAATGGTTTATTATATTTGAACAATAGGAGATGATAAAAGTGATGGATATAATATATTACATTATAAATATTCCATTATATTTATCATTTTGGAGTTATTATACTTTTATGTTTGAATTGGGTGAGTAGAAGTTAAAAGAAGAAAATAAATCAAAATTGGTAGTTTAAGAATGTTACCTCTTCAATATGACTTCCTTAAAAGACCCCAAAAGTAACATGAAATTGGTGTTTAAGTGATAAAAATAGAAATTAGACATGGGGAGTTGGTATTAGATGTTTTTGTAGATAGGTTTCATGATTCAAGGTTTATAATGTGTGATGACTATGGGTTGTAAATGATGGTATTTATACGGGGGTAGAGGAGTGTTTTTTATTATTATATTCAGTAGTTTATTATTTTGTCTCATTTTGATAAATAGTATTGATTATTATAACTATAAAATAAAAATGATTCATGCGAGTTTGAACTAATTAGTGTTCAAATCATTCATGACTCACATATTGATGTATTTGTATTAAAATGTTAAATATAGTAAATTATTATATTTCACTACTCACCAAATATTGAACTATTTTAGAAAAATACAAAAAATTAGCCATAATAATTTTTTATAATTTATATCTCATAAATGGAATCCATTTTATTAAAATAATTTTATAAATGTGATAAATTTAATTTTATAAATAAAATCCCCTTTTATTCGAAAAATAATGCATTTAATATTGTAACTAATTTTTTGACCATTTAAAAAAACTAATTATATTATCATAAAATTATATTATATTTATAATAAAAAATAATTTTGATCAATAAATCCATTATATGAAAAACAATTCTAATAAATAAATTTATTCAAATATAAAATTGCAAATAAAAAATCAACGTTATTAAAAAATTTATCATTACTTAATATATCATATTTAAAACATTTATTCACTTGTACCACAATAAAAATATTTCTAATTTTCATTTAATAATATACCAAATATTATTTTTCATTTCCAAAGGTTAGTTTACTATACTAACTTTCATATTACTATTCTTAATGTTAAGATTACTATTCCAATGTCCAAGTTACTATTCCTACAGTCATATTTATAACAGTCATATGGGTTCTGTACTTCATATAAATATATCATATTCCATTCATTATTCATTCTCTTCAATTTTATCTGAATTTTATATTTACTTTAATCTTTAAAATGAAAAATTTATTATTAATAATATGTTTTATTTCTATAGCTTTATTCATGTGTGTGGTCATTCTAGAGGATCGAGTATATCGAAATTATCCAATTCTAATTCTGTTATTTTCAATTTATTATCCCACTATAATATTTAGTATTATTATCAATTCATTTTATGAATAATTTATCTTTAATAATTTATGGGATTAATTTTTCATTGGTTTATCTATGTGGTTTTTGTGCATTGTAATATATAACAAAATTATAAGATGGTAAACATCGTCAATAAATTTTTTGGTTGTTACATTCTTCCCCCTATAAGAAATTATTCTCTCAGAATTTTATTTTACATACTAAGGTGAAAAATGATGAGGGTGCTTATTCTCCATAATTTCCCCCAATTTCCATGTTTCCTTCTTGAATTTATGGTTCCTCTATAATACATTGACCAGGACAGTAGTCTTTTTGTGTGGAACATTATCTATATTCTCAAAGATCTTCACTAGATTCTACTCAATAGAGAGAAAATTTTCCATCTATACCACCTCTAAATTCAGTAAATGTGAGGGATCTGTTAGGTACTTCCTAAATAGTGATACATGGAATAAATTATGCACATGAGGAATGGTTGGTGTAAGTTCTAGTTGATAGGAAACAACTATTTTGTGATCAATAATCTAAAAGGGGTCAATGTACCTAGGATGTAGCTTTCCCTTCTTCCTAAATCTCATGAATCTCTTCCATGGAGATTTTTTGAGGAATAACTTATATCCAACTTCAAACTCTAGGACTCATCGATTCTTGTATGTATATCTCTTCTATCTACATCATGAATCCCTGATGTGTTTCTAAATACTCTTCACCTTTTTTATAATTTCATTGACAATTTGAGGTCCCAGTAGCTTCTGTTCACAAAATTTATCTAAACATGAAATTGTTTTTCATTTATTCCCATAATGGGCTTCATAAGGTGTCATATGGATTCTTGAGTGGAGACTATTTTCATAATATAATTTTACTAGATAATGATGTTGTTTAAATCCTTCTTTTTTGTCCATAGAGAATGCTTGAAACATATCTTCTAGTGTCTGAAAAGTCTACTCAGAATGGACATTAGTTTGGGGTTATAATACATATTGAATTTCATCTCATTTTTTAGGGAATGTTGGATACTTTCCCAGAACTTGGAAAAAAATGTCGAATCTCAGTTAGATAAATTTGATAATGGTACTCTATATTGCCTCATCATTTCAAAAATATATTTAAATGAAATTTTTTCAACTGAAAATTCCTATATAATTTAAATAATGTTAGAATACATGGTAAGAACATCAACATCAACCCATATTTCATTATTTCATATACATTTATTCTTATGTATATTGAAAACATTCGTGGTAATTTTTTCCCATTTCCATAGTATGGCTAATGGTTGCATAATACCCTTTGAATTTTTCCTTTCATCCTTCACTTTATGACATACTTGAAACTTTTCTATAAATTTAATGATCTCTGCCTTCATATTACCCCGCCAATATTAATCTCAGAGATCTTGATACATATGTTTGATCCATGGGTGGGTGGATAAGGTTGAGCTATGTGTATAATTAAAGATATCCCAATTTATATAATGATTTTAGGGTACACATAGTCGTGACCTAAATCTTACCAATCCTTCCTCATCAATTTTAAAATCTAGGTATTTCCCATTTTGGATAGCTTACACCTTCTTCTGAATATCCATATAATATATTTGGTAATAATTTATTTCATCTAAAATGAATGTTTTAGTAATAATTTGGGAATGTAATAATTATGTTCCTTCCATTATGATTACCATTTCCATATTTTTCAAGTCAAATAATATTTAATCATTATAAATATTTATCATTGATCATATTGTAAGATCCATTCTACTTAGAGCATCTAGAAATTTATTTTCTTTAAAAGGAGGGTGGTGAATTGAGTTTTCATAATCCTAGATGATATCTAACCATATTTTTTGAATATAAATTTTAGGATTTTGGGATGATAATATATTTCCCACTTCTCCCCATATATATAATTCCACCATATTTTTAAGGTGAAGACCACAACCACTAACTCCAAATCATGCGATGGATATATTTTCTTGTGAAATTTCATCTACCTTAAATTAAAGGCTCTAACATTATTATTTTTCATCAGTACACATAAGAAACCCTTCTTTGATGAATATTTGTATACCACAAAGAGTTATCCACTTGTGGGTAGTGTATGTAATGGTGTAGGGAAAAGCCTATTTTTCAACTCTTTGAAGCAGTCTTAAACGTAAATAGACTAAAAAATCTTTACACCCTTCTAAGACAACATCGTTAGTGGGTATGAAAATCATGAGTTTTTCCTCACAAATAATTAGTAAAACCCAGTTGGACTAAAAAAATTACATATCTCCATTACAGATACTGGTCTGGCACACTCCTCAATTGACTTTATTTTAGAAGGTCCACAGATATCCCTTTTTAGTGATATTATACCCCAAGAATGATTCTTCCTCTATCCATAACTCACATTTACATTAAGTTTCATATATTTTCCCCTCTCTCATTGTCATTAGTAAATTATTCAAATTCCTCTCATGATTCTCCCTACTCTTGGATTATATCAGAAAATCATCTATAAATACTAATAAAAATTAATCGAGGTAAACGCTAAATAATATATTATTTGAGTACCTGAAATTTTTTTGAGAATTAGTGAGTGTGAAGGGAATCACTATGAAATCATAATTATTATAACTCATTCAAAAATTATCCTTCAGAATATCTTCATTCTTCACTTTTAAGGGAGATAACTCGAATACAGGGCTACAATAAAGAAATACTTGGACAATCTTATTTGAGTGAACAATTAATATATCAATGGTAGGGGATAAACTTTATTTATTTTTATATTTTTAATCTAATGAAAATAAATGTTTAGAAACATTAATCAATATTTCTTCTTGAAAAATAGGATTGGCCCGCACCACAATGAAGCTCTGGGCATATAAAACCTCTGTCCATATTCTCTTGTAATTGCTTATTCAGTTATTCTAACTCAATAGTATATTTTTTATAAGTATTATTTGATATGGGAAGAGAACCAGGTAAATTTTCAATTTAGAACTCAACATCATAGTAATGAAGAAGGCTGGGAAAATCTTCATGGAATACATTAGGGTTGTACATCACAATGGGAATGTCTTCAATAATGATCCTCTCTTTTGTATAAATCATTTTATTTAGACATGATTAATACTAATTCAGTAGTATCCATAATTGAGTGTAAAATTAAAATAGATATCTATCATCCCCCTTACATTTTTAAAAAATTGGAGGGTACCTTGGGATGTGAAGAGTGATCCCCCTTCCCCGATAGTTGATGTTGGGATTATATAAAGATGTTAAATCCAATCACAATATTGCATAAAACTCCACAATTTGATGTAATATGAGATTATATGGGAGGTTTAGTCCATAAAAATTGACCAGGGGAGTTTTCTACTTTGGATATAATAATTTCTCTAATTATTGTTCTGAAGGATAACTCAACCTCTATCTTTTGAGGTGGGGTTTTAATAGTTATAATAAACTTGATATATATGAAAGAATGTGTATAAATATAATAAAAAAGTTTTTTTCATTTTCTTGAATGAAAAACAATGTTACTATCACCAAAACATTTTCATGATCCACCTCAACAATAGTGATAGAATATTTTATTCATTTCTCCTTTAGAGTTTATTGTTGTTGATTGTCTCTGATAAAACTTGTCTTTATTATTTGGCTCATATAATTTTCATGTTCCTTGTATTTGAAATACTTTACTATTAGATGAGGGTTTATATGAACCTTTATTTCTTATTCCAAATTAGAGGGATTATTCAAGCCCCTTAGAAAAATATTAGTATGATTCTTATCCTTTCAACATTTGAAGTATATCCTAGTTCACTTTAGACAGTTATCAAGATGCTTCTTCTCACACTTTTTAAATGTGGGATGTTGTGTTTTCTTTCATTCAGTTAACCTAGTTCTATTTAAACTATGTTTTCCTCTTTTTATCTCTATAACCACTAGAGTAGTGACAGTATCCAATACCAATCTCAACCGTGAGGGCACAATAGACAATATTCTCATGGATTTAAAAGTCACAAATCTCCATGTACTTCAATAAAATCTTATTTAATTCACTAAAGAGGAGATCCACCTTACATTTAGTGTTCTTGGAAATAATAGAGTTTTATTGTGGAAACCTTGTGATGTTTTCCTCATACACCGTGATAGACTCATCTTGTTTTTTCTTCAGTCCCAGAAACTCCCTCTCCATATCAATATAGAGAATTTGGGGAAAATATTTAATAAAATATATTTTCTAGAATACTTCCCATTATATGGAATCAGTTTCTTCTTTAGACATCATGTTCCTTATCATCTTCCATAATTTTTCATCTTCTATATAAAGATGATAGACCATCCGTTCAAATTTTTATTCTTCTAAGAACTTTATAGAAGAGAATATCTTCTCAATGGTTTTAGAACATTGTTCCACAAAAAGAGGATATAAATAGTTCACTAATTATAGGAGGTCTTCGTCACATAATGGATTTGACCATAATTTTCTCTTTCTCAGCATTAGGAGCATGTTCTGCATGATTCATGTCATTATTCATAACATGAGCCAGTTTATACTTTACTAACATGAAGTTATGTGCTCTCATTCCCATCTGGTTTAGAATATCATTAGGGAAATCATCACATTACCTATCACATTAGTTGTTAGAAAAAGTTAACTAATTTCCAAATATTAACAAAATAATAATAATAAAACTCTTGGGGCATTAATACATAGCTAGTGAGAATACATAAAAGAAACTATAAACAAAAAAGGATAAACATATAAAAAAAAGTATATCCTCTCTTATGATTACCTCGGTTTCAATCTATGTTATCCCTGGTGAATGAATTATCCTTAGGATTCTTAATAACATTTTCTATTCATAATTCCAAAGAATATCTAGACCATACTATAATACCAAGTATATCATCCCAAGGCTTTTACATGTATTTTTACAAGATTTACTGAATATAAATTACATAAAAAAAAGGATCGAAAATTCAATTTTCTATGGAATAATAGGTACATAATTAAGAAACATGAAAAACATATTAATACACATTTTTATTAATGTTTTTAAAGTGATCATAACTCCCTTTGAGCTCCTATAACTACATGGGTTTCATAACATATATAACATGAAATCATACGATCATGGAAACATATTGATATGGTAGTAACTTTTATCATGACATAAAAATTAGTTGAGGATAACTTCCAACACAATATCACATGGTGGACAGAGTCCATTGATGGATCAATTATACTACCTAATCCTTTAAATAATGTATCATGAGATAGAAAAATTCATAATTAATTGGATTAATCTATAAATACATCCATAATAATATTTACATTCATATGTGTTCCATATAAATACAACAAACATAAGGAATAAACATAAGGATAACCCATGTAGAGAATAGGTTTTGTAGTAATGTCATAAGGAATAACAACATAGTTTATCATAATGCTATCCATGAAATAAGGTATTTAAAAATTCTAGGAAGATCATAAATTAAAAAAAATTCCTGAATAATGATGTCTAAATGATATGAAAACATGAAAAAAGAGTATTTAGGTAACTTTAGAAATGTTCCACTTTAGTGTGGCTAAAGGGAAAAGATTTAAGAGACCTTGAAGATGAAAAAATAATAATTTTTTCCATAAAACCCAAAATTAACTAAAATGGTTTACATGATAAAATAAGTGATTGATATTTTTTATTAAAATATATTATAGATTTTAGTTTAGAATTTTTTAAAAAAAGAGAAGTTACCATTAAATGGGTTTTCTTCTCGAGAGAAATTGAGAAATAAAAAATTTTAAAAAAAAATATATTTCCCCATCAAAGAAAGATTTATTGAGTTAGATATATATGTTTGGAACATATATAAGGAATATAAGTGATGTATATAATAATAATTAAGAGATAAATTTTAAAAAAAAATATAAAGTGTTACCCATATGAAATATAGAGGATTAGCGAGATCCCTTACCTTGTTTCTGAATACATTATGTACTTGCACTTAATTTATTGGATTATAAAATTAGATTCATTAATTAACTAATAAAAAACTTCAAAAAATATATTTGAATAATAATAATTTATTAGGTTCATTTAGGTCTATTTTGAAGAGTATTAAAGTTAAATTTGTTAATTCTATGAGCATTCATTTCTTGGTTTCTTGGTTTCATGGTTGGTTTATTTGTGTATAGTTATGGATGTTCTTTTCAAATTGGAATACTACATTAGAAGTGAAATTAAATCATATTAATAAACTTATATAAGTATTAATTCTTCTATATATCATTTTTCTGACATTGTTCTGTTAATTTGATTAGAAATTTTATCATTATGTGATTAGTTCATTTAGGTGGTTTTACTGACCATCAAGATCTAGTTTTATTTTTTAAAATATTATATTTACATATTATTTACATAAAATTAAATAAGTTATATTATACATATTATAATCTAATTTGACCATAATAATAGTTTTATGACCTACCTTGAAGCTGTTAATGGAAAAAATGTATTATCCATAGATATGTTTAACCGACATAGTTTGGATAATTATTTAATTTCATTTAAAAATAAAAGATGAGAAAATATAAGGATAGAAGATATTACATAGAAATATTCCAGTATATATATAATAGTGTAGATTATATTATTTTACGGATGAATTAGGTTAAGATAAAGCATAATTAGAAAAAAAAATAATAGATGCAGTTTGAGAATGTTTCCTCTTGAATGTCACCACCTTGAAAGACCCATTAATGAAATATAAATTTTTATTTTGGTGAGAAAATTAGCACTTGTATGGGGGAATAGTGGGGAGGATAGGTTTTGGAAGATATTTTAAGAGCTTAAAATATTATAAGGTGTTCCAAGAAGGATTTGAGGGGATGGTATTTATAAGGTGAGGAGAGGAGAGTTTTTTATTCTTATTTTAAGTAGTTTATTATGTTGGATATAGAAAATCAATAATATTGATTCTTGTGAATGTATACAATAATTAAATCATTTTATTTTGAACTTATTTTTTCTTAAATCATCTATGAATCAAAATTTCAATTATTTTTCTTAAAATGATAAATATAATAAATTAATGCACTTCATTATTCATAAAAAATTCAACTATTTTAGAGAATCTCAAAAAATCACCCTATAAATTTTTTGATGATTAGATTTAAAAAATAGAATCCATTTTATTAATATAATATTTTAGGTATAATAAATTTAATTTTTTAAATAAAATCCACATTAATTAGAAAATTATTAATTTTTATATAATAATCTATTTTATGACCATATAAAAAATTATTTATGGTATCATAAAATTATATTCTAATTGTAATACAACATAATATTAATTTATGAATCCATTTTATGAAAATAAATTTTATTTTAATTCAATATATTCCATATAAAATTGAAAATAAAATAGTTACGTCTTAAAAAATACAAACACTTAATTCATTATTTTTAAAACATTTATTTATTTGTACCATGATATAAATATAACATATTTTATTTTAATAATATTATTAAATAATATTTTTAATTTATATAGTTGAGGTTACTATTCTGAATATTGTATTACTATTCTTGATGGAAAAATTATTATTCAATGTTCCTGTTATTACTTTATTGTCAGGTTACTATTCCAATGGTCAGATATATTATGGTCATATTAGTTACCTACATCTAAAATAACCTCTTATTCTATTCATTACTCTTTCAATTATATTATATCTCAACTTTATATTTAATTTCATCATCAAAATTAGAATTATATTACAAAAATTATTTTTTATTTCAACATCATTTTTTGTGAGTGTGGTCATTCTAGTGGATTGAGTAGATCAAAATTACCTAATTTTTATTATCTTATTTTAAAGTTATTGTTAAAATGAAAAATTTGACAATCCTATAGGTTTATTTTTTTAATTAATTTATCACTATTAAATTATGATAATAATTTTTTTTGGTTTCTCTGTGTGATGTTTCTGCTTTATACAACATGAAACAACTATATGATGGGAAATTTCATTAACAGAATTCTGAGTCATTATAGTTTCACATGACTCACATTTCATAGATTATCCTTGAAATTTTTTTACCTATCTTCCTCGTCCCCATCAAATGTCATAAAAAGTCATTATAGCTCATTATATCATACAACATACTCCATAACTGACCCCCTCTCTATGTGATATGTATGAACAACTGCTAGGATCAACATGATTAGTTATCATAATTGGGAGGGGATGAATTGGTTTGATGAAACAATAACAAATTATAGTTTTTTCCACTCTCTCTAACCTATTACCCAATTTAGTGAATAGATCTATATTTTCCTCTCCTTTGGACTCTATGAAAGTATTTATATGTAAAATCAAAACAAAAATATAAGTAAGAATTTTTACAAGGTTCTTCTCCTTGAAGGATGACCACAACCCAAGTGTATTGTAGTCGTTATCCCACTCACACATAGAAATTTTTTCAAGAAATAAATCAGGAAATGAAATATCCTTCGAACCGTATTCCTAGAACTAGGTATGTTTAATTTATATTTTTGATGTGTTGTTCATGATATGGAACTAACCAGACACTTCCCTTAGAAATTACAGATTTTTTTCTCATATATTAATTATAATAAACATTGAATCTGTAGATTCACTTGGACTATGTATGTTGGATCACCTACCTCAATTTGAAAGAGTATTTTGGGATAACATAGACATCCTTCAGATCTTATCATATAATAATACTGTAGGATATATTCCCACTTTATTATTAGATATGAAATATTATCTGATATAAGTGATCCTATTTATTTCTATTCCTCTTCCTATTTAGTGAATAAGAATAATATCTTTCATAGTATCACTATATCTCTCAATCTATGACACCATGTGTTTTATTTAATATAATAATAGTGTTGATACATTTTTTCAATTTGTTAGTCTTAAAAAATATTCATTAAATTCATAGAAATAGATCACAACATCTTCTTCCACATCTCAATATACATATGTCCACTGTATGAATGAATATTATTTCCACGACACACAACATTTCGAATCACATTAAATAATATCTTTTTAAAAGACCATCTTCTTCACTCTTTAGGTTTATTTAAAACCAATCATATTTATTTCCTTTTAACTGACCTAAATACTCAACCTTTAATTAAATATGATAATTAAAAACTTCAGGATCTCACTACACTTTAAATTATTTAATAAAACCCACACCATAAGGCTCCATACCTAAATCAATGTATTACATCATCAAATTAATTATCATGGATCATTTGGATGTATTGAATATTTATAACACACGCCCCTCCATTATCTCATAATACCATTTGGAAATGTCATTTCAGTGTAATTTGATATCAAATTCTATGATATAGATCATCCAGTATTCATGTATCTATTTCTTCATGAAATTTTACTTTTATCCCGTCGAAATCACTCTCATAATATAACCTCACACATTCAAATCTCTTCAAAAATTCTGTAAGTATGGGAACTTATGTAAGACAAATATGTCATCATTTTTATCACCTCCCTTTGAAATTTTTATAGTGATGAATTATTCATAAAAAATTTCTTATATAATAAAATTATCTTTTTCATGAGAGAAAATTATCTCATATATTAAACACTTTTTAATATTCACATATATCTATAACAAAATTATCTTATCCAACTTAGGGTTTGACCTTGATATTTACATTATTATGGAATTTAAAATTTATATGGTATATTTTCAAAACCTAGGAAGTCTTACTTATATATGAAAATAAATTATAATATGTATTATAGGAGGAGTTATGACATTCCATTCTCCCTATAGTGAAATGGTTTTAAAAGTTAATCCATTTGTCATATTTCAGTCTTCAACCTTAATATTCCAGATTTCATCAAATTTCCTAGGATCCTCTTCTATACTTCTCAAACCATAATCAATAAAATAATATCATCTTGAAAATTTTCCATAGAAAATGTAATTATTAGAATGATTCCAATGTTTTTCTTGTGAAATCAATAATCATTTAAAATATACATTGGATGGAATTTCTTAAATCGACTTTCAACTTCTTTATATATATATATATATATAATTCCTAAATAACCAAACTTTATGGGGAACTTTTAATGTTTTCCTTAATAAAAAATTCTTGATTCAATTCTATATATTAGATACCATGAAACAATATCCTTGATCTATAAACAGGTTTTTTAGAAAAAATGTCCTTAATGAATTATAAATGATTTAGTATCTCAAAAACTCTACACATTTTTCATCTTGTGAAGGTACAAATATAAATCCAATAACAACAACCCACTTTATTATTTATAATAATATCAAAGTGCCTCACCTCAAGTTTCTCTATTATATAAAATAATATAATTCGCAAAAAAAAGAAAGTTTGATAGTATATCACCAATTCTAATTAATTGTTTTCAAATAGACACATATAAAAACCTATAATGTTGAAAAGGTATTTTAATAAATAGTCATGAGGATCCCACATTTAATTTAATATTTTATTAATAAATATATATTCACAATGTACATAATGACATTTTTCTTACTGAAAAAAAATATAACACATCCCATAGTTTTTCTAATAGTCTCCCCCTCTTTATTTATTATGAATGACACCAATAGAAAATGCATGACAATATCTTCTTATATTTTTTTACCTTTCTACTCTTTTCATTTTATTCTCACTCACTCTTATAAAGAATAAATAAACATATTTTGAGAGAGGATAATACCAAATAACTCTTATGAATAGTGATATCAATTATTCAACCCTAATTCTATATGATCCATAAGTAATTTATAAAATAAGAGGGTTTAATCTTGATAAAATGATTATGAATAAATTAAAAAAAATATGATACAAAATGATATTTCATTCCTCAATTATTGATTAAACATTTTTATCTGATCTAGGTGGAACAGTATTATTAATACATTAATATGGAAAATTTACTGAACTAAAATCTTTTTCAATGATATATATTATGGAACACTCTGTAATTCAAATTTATATGAAGTGGTAGTTGTAAAAGCTCATCAAAATCATCCATTTGTATGCCCCTCTTAGGTACTCTCCAAAAAAATCATTATCATGGAAGATAAACTTATTCAATTTCACTTTAGTATATAAAATGTTTGATCATTTCTAGGATAGGTATTTTCAACCCCCTATCCATTTTTGATAGCTTAAACATCATTATCATAGTTGATATTTTTTGAAATATATGCTTTAAAATCATAATTTGTTTTATCAATCCAAGATGGTGACTTCTCCATTTTTCTATATAATTTTGGAGGAATGATTATTTCCATAATTATACCACTAAACATATAACTCACCATTAATTCCATATAATTAAAGAATAAGTATAACATAATGTATAAAATAATAAGGTGGAACATTGTTATTATATATTAATAGAAAAAAGGTCGAGAGTTTCTTCCCAAAGAATTGTCTCTTTCTTTTATAAATCCATTTTTTGGTAAACTCATTACGCTTCCTATTATATATTTTAAGTTGTATTATTTAATCAAGGAAGGGTTTATTTTTCTTTTCAAACTACATATTTGTTTGGAACTCATTTTTTTCATCATCCGTTAATGTATATTTATCTCTTGGTGCCTACTGAATCCTATTAAACATATATTCTTGATATGAAAACATAGTTAAATAGTTCTTGGAAATATGGCCAGATATTTACACCTCCTACATAACACCTATGGAAATCTTATGTTTGCAAACATTAAGAACCTCTCATGAAATAAATTTTCTATATGTTGAATTGATTGTTTTCTGTAACTAATTAATTTATCTTTGGATTCCATCATTTTAATTACTTTATCAAATTAAGTGGGACAGATGATCATAAATATTTTAGATCTTGGATTTTCTAGTTTTAATCTTCTACATGGCCTCCCATAAATGTTCTCCGCCAAATAATTAATTATTTCACTGGTACATATATTACATTCCAATATATATTTCTTTTTACATCTCATATAATCATGGAACATTTACAAGATTCCATTGTTTTTATTCTTATTCTAAAAAACTCTCTTCTTATATTGTGTATAATTCACCTTACACATCATGAGTCTACATTGAGCTATATTATTCTTCTAATTACATCTCATGATTAACCCATTATTATTATTTAATAATATCATATGAATAATATGTTTAGCTTTTTAATTATTTATTTCCCAGGGATGGAAAACCTTATATAATCATATTTTATGGTATTATCTTCTCAAATCATATTTTAGGAATGAATATTTTATTTTAACTAGGGTGAACCACTCCTATAGTCACTTTTATTGAAAACAACCCAGAGATTTTTTAAACATTAAAATATGTTTATTGCAGTCATATTGTTCCCTTTTATCTATGAAATTTTCATTATCTCAATCTTTATTCCCCCAAATGATGGATTCTATATATTTCTAAATAATAAAATATAATTACAACTATTAGTATTCTTGTGCAAAATTTTACCACAACATTAGTAGTGACCAAAAAATTTTGATATTTGAATCTATAGGACGGTCTTCTGAAATTTTATTTCCTTCTATTTTTGTTATGTGTTATTTTATAGTTTGAATTTATTTATGGAAAACATTTCTCTTTATTTGTTTACATTAACCACTAATATAGTGGATTCCTCATTATTTTACCCCATAAAGTTATATATATATATATATGATTTTAAACTCACTCAATAAATAAAACCATAATTTTTAAACATAATTCTCTATAGTGGATGGTAATTATTGGTCTGATCATGTAAATAATTTACCACTAAATGATATCAAGTAATATTTTCCCCAATAATGTTTTCCTTTGAACAAGAATCCTTCTTGGGATTAATTTTTTTTAACTCTTATACTAATTATTTCAACATTTTATGAAGTCATAGGATGTTTTATTTCTATATTTTCTAATTTGACTTCCAATTATCGTAACAATATATTAGGGATATTTCTATCATCCTCAGTTGATCCCATTATTTATTCACACTCTTTGTCTTCTGAATATAATATTTATGTATATCATTTTTCTCATATAATAATGTGTCATGATCATTAATCTTATTTTGTTTTATTTTTATTTAATTACTATGGACATCAATGCCATTCATGTTTTTCTTTCAGAGTATGGAACTTTTAATCAATCACTTTTATGTATTTTTTCTGATGGATTGAATTAATTGAATCATTCCAAGTATGGAGTACCTTTACTCTAAAACCAAATTTGTGAAATTTATTACTCCACATGTTTTTGGATATTTACACAAGATAAAACTCTTTTGTTCAAATACATACCAGATTTTTCTAATTTTATCATCAATATGAGTTATCTCTTATTTAATACATTAAAAAGATCAAAAAAATATAATTATCTATTTTTAGGATAATTATAAAATATTTCCTTTAAATAAGTAACTGATACATCTTCAAAATTTTCTTATATGTGATCACACCTACTGGTGCTTGGTAATTATATAGTTCAATAATGAAATGAACTTTAATTTACCTTAATATCAAATGAATTTAGTAAATATTCTATAATATAAAAAATTTCCATCTATTTACTAGTTGATTGAAATACTATTTATTTATCTTCAATGAAATATACGTCTTCATTTGGAATAAAATTTTGGGAAATTAATTTTTCTTCATCATAAAAAAGTAGGGAATAAATTTTTATCCTCTTTAATTAATGATACTTTTGTCAACATATTTATAACTCTTTTTTTCCTATTCATTAGTTCCTTTGTATATTTATCATCCATTATTGTTTAGAAATGAAAATCATTTGATTATTGAAATATTCACATCATATGACCTTTTAAAAAGGTTAACACAAAAGTGAAAAAACATTATGATCTGATACCAATTATTTGGGTAACTAGGATAATTTCTCACACTGGGGGTGAATCAATGTAATGAACTAATTAATAATTATAAATTATTCCTCCCACCCACATACCTCTAAACCGGTTCAGAGATTGAATCTTTTTTTCCTATTGTGATTACATGAATATAGTTAAGTTGAAAATGAAAACATAGAGGCATATATGCTTTGTTAGAAATGTTATCTTCAGGGAAGGATGGTAATGTCCCTTGTGTATAATGATTTTAATCCCACTCACACATGATTATTATTTTATTATCATGAAATATCTCTAGAAAGTGAGTATATTTGGCCTATATTACTTACACCAACAATGTTCAATAGAAATAACCAATTAAATATTCATGTTTTGGATCCATTTAGGATATCCCTCAAGAATTACTAGTTAAGATGAATCATATATGTAGTAAAATCAATAGTGAATATTGAGTCGCTATTATACTATTATGGTATGATTTCTTTCTTCAAAGTGTTGAAATTTTGAGGTTCACCTTAGACTTCCCTAATACAATATAATATAATAATATCACAGGAAGATCACCCCTTCTTATTTTTTTTAATCTTATTTGAATATTTCAAGAAACTTTTCTTATCATCTTCTTCTTTATCGGTGTATAGGAATAATATCTTTCATAGAAGTATAGTATCTCTTAAGCATCAATATAAAGGCTTCCTTTCACTATATTTAATGTGTTATGTTTTTTTATCAATTTATTTGACTTCATAGAATTTTTAGGAATGTTAGAGCATCAAATCACACCTAATTCCATGACTTATATATATATTCACTCTATATGGAAGTATTATTTCATCAGTTTTAATGATTTTAAATATCCTAAAATAACATTTTTTAAAACTCCAACAGCTTTGGTCTTCATGTCTCATTTAAAACTGGTCACATTAATTTATTTTTAATTAACCTAAAGAATAAACTATTAAAAAATCAGGTTAATGAGAAATATCATGGTCTTATTACTAATTTAATTCATCCAAAAAACCCAAATATTAATGAATATTTATCTTCCTTAGAGTCATGTTTCATTAATTTCGTGATCGTGGATCATTTTGATGTGACCCAAATCACTCTCACACTCTATTCCTTCCTTATGTACTATGACATAAAAAATTCATTACAATTAAACTAGAACTAAAATTCTAGTAATAAATTCTTCTAATAAACCATTAGAATTTTTCTTCATGATGTGTTACATCCGATAATGCTATGAGTTTTTCTTCAACCACATTTTAATACTATTATAAATCACCAATTCTCTTGTTTATATTTTCTTGAATCACATATAACTCATAAAAGTATCATAAATATTTTTTATTCAATAAAACAATATAGTAACTTACTTCTAAAAATTTATTTCTCACTTAAAAATCTCATCCAAATATCTATGAGTGTGGAAACTTATATAAGATAAATATTTCCATATGTATCCCAATTTTAACCTTCTCCATTCCTTTTTTATTCTAATTAATTCTTAATAATAAAATTTCTATGTATAAAATTTATCTTTTACATATTAGAAATGTATCTCACACGTTAAAAAAATTATCACATTTACACTTATCTATAAAAAAATAATCTTATGTATCATTGTGCTTGACCCAATGATTTTTAATATTCTAGATTCTCGGGATTTATTTTATATAGTTCTTGAGTAACCAATATTATCCATAAATATTAAAATACAGTGTATTATGAATTAAACAGTTAGTTCTTTTCCATTATTCTATACTAAAATGTTCTTACACATTAATCCATTTTTTATTTTCTAGTCATCAACCCCAAAATTCGAAATTTCTCCAAATAACCTCCAAAACACTTTTATCATTCTCTGACTGTACTCATAATCTCAAATTCAGCTCAAAATATTACAAATGCATTTGCTAATCATAAAAATGATTCCAATGTTTAATATATCTATCCTTACCTTATATAATAAATACATTGGATGTAACTTAACTGCTATAATTTTTTGTTCTTTACTGAGATATAAGTTTCTTCAACAATAAAAATCTATGGCACTCTTCTCATATTTCACATATTCAAATATCTTTGTAAATGTTCTATATATTATATATAAAATAGAATCATTTATTATATATGACCATATTTTCTGATAAAATATCCTTCATGAAATATTAATGTTGGTAGCCACTTCAAAACTCCAAAAAAACTGTCCATCATATACATGTATCTATAATAATATAGTTTATGCATCAAGATTTCTTAGTAATAAGAATATGATAGAAACTCAGTTAAATCTTATCTTTATATGAAAAAATGGAGGAAAATAAATTCCATGATTAAGGTGCATCACCAATCCTTATTTATTGTTCTCAACTCATCATATATTATCACCTATACATGGGATTTATATTTCTCATCAATAGGCTTGGAAACACCATTAATAATCCATGATATTATTACTAATAAATATGGAAATCATCTCTAGGGACTTTAAACATATTAACAACAAGTACAGAACAACAGAAAGTGGTTTTGACTACTCTAAAACCCCATCGACCCTCATTTTATCTTGGAATAAATGATCATAAAACCACGTCTGGATATCTAACCAAGATAAACAAATATTTTTATTTACCTTGTTATTACCAATATTACACAAATGGGTTTATTTTATTTAATTTTAATGAGTTTAGTAGTGTTTTTATGTTTTTAAGGATTTTCATTCTGAAAAATGGATATTTTTTTAGTTTTATTCTATCACATAGTTAAGTCCCATGGTATGGGTATACCATGAAAAGACCCTTATCTTTCTCTAAGAAACCCTTAAGTGTAGTTAATTTTGAATGCACACGGTTCAAGTTGCATGAGTGGTACATTGGCTAATTCCAAACCATGGGAGTCTAAAGAGGAACCATGTGTTACATCTGGTAAGTTTGGTTTGTGGCATATATCTTGTGTACAATATGGTAAAACTTATAAAAAGAGTGAAAATTACCAATGGAATAGACCATGCATGCCACCCTTGGGTGTGTCGTCCTTTCTCATTCAATTTTGGTGGTCTTCTACCTTAGATCAAGTTGGTTTTTCCATGGTAATTCCCTCTAAACACCTTTATCATACCTATTTTATCTTAACCTATTGTTTTATTTTCTACCATAAACCCTAATCTCTATGATAGCTAAATTTAAGGTTGGGGATGGTCTAAATCTTCAGGATTTTCTCAATTAGGGTTTCTAGAGGGGACTTCTTAGCATATGGGGGTGTTATCCATCTGTGGTAGATACTTCTAAAATGATTGCTATTAAACCATAGTAGGCTATTCTATGTTATATGTTTATATTACATGAGATTAAATACTTATTGGTTTGAGAATGGTTTATCATTTAAATTAAATTTATATGTATGTTCCATGATGGGCCAAACTGATTTAAACTATTTTTAAACCTTTTTCATGGAATGCTACAACATTATAAGTGATTTTGAAAATTTAAAAATAGATTCTAAAGAATTAATTTGGTTTTTAAAGTGGTGGAGATCACCATCATGATGTTTCTTTAAAAAACCATGTATTAATGCACATCCAAACCAAATGCTTGGTTGTTTTTAAAGTGTTTTAAGTATTTTGAATGATTTTTTATTTTAAAGGGGTATATTAACCATTATGTGCTATATTTTAAAACATTATACAACCATGGATGATTTTCATATCAATTTTTTAAGTGGATTAAAAATTTTGAAATAGTTAATGTGTCTCATTTGGTTTCAAATGGGTGAGTTATCCCATGTGGATTGTAACAGCCCAAGATTTTATAAAAAAATATTCTTTTTAATTTTATTAATGTCTTGTGTTGTACGCTACACCAAAAGGAGCTTGCACAACATGCATCCTTGACTTTCCTTGCATTACACGCAATCACGACCTTCCTCGATAGCGTGTGTAATACGCAATACCGAGTTTCACTAAACAATGATATGCTATAAAAATATTATTAAAACTAGCCGTTATGAATAGTAATAACCACTTTTTTGAAATCCAGTAAATCTTATTTTTCAAAATGAACTTCATTTTTGGATTCGGAGTATCGAATTTAGCCTAAGGAGAAATTTTGGTACTTTTCGGATAACTTTCATATTCTGATGAATAGTGAAAATTACTAAATTATAATTAAAAACAACTTTTTTAATCGAAATAATTAATAGTGATAAATTATTAATTTGAGTGGTTTTAAAGTATATTTAGAATATATTTTTACAATTCAATACAATGTTGGTCATTGTATGTAATTTCACATTTAAATCAGACATAAACAAGTGTCAATCTTTTGATAGATATTGTTTCTTAAAAACACGCTATTTGTTTTAACAGCGGGATTTAATTATAAAATTAATTAATGCAACTTCTATGTTATGAATTTGGTAAAATAGACTTCATTTTTGAATTCGGAATATGAAATATAGCTTAGGATGAAATTTTGGCATTTTTCTGAAAACCTTCAATTTTTGATGAATAGTGAAACTACTAAGTGGTAGGTTAAAAACTGAATTTTGCATAAAACTTAATTTTACCGCTTCTGTGAATGGAATTTCGAAAATCCGACAGACACGGTTGATATCAGTAAGTAAAATGTAGTTCAATGAGATAAAAATAATTTTTTGGTGAATAGTAACTTTTTACTTTTTTTTACCACGGTTAATAGTAAATAGGGTAACTAAGGGTAAATATGATATTACTATTACCCTAACACATGTCCTAATTCTATTGGACAAGTGTAATTCGACCAAAAACAAATTTAGGAATAAAATATGACCATTTAGGCCCACTTGGATTAGATTAGGACATTTATTATTAATTTATTTAAAGAAGGGTTAAAATAGATAAAATCAAAGTTTAATAAGTAAATCATTTTTAATATGGGGTTATACATAAGATAAATTCGGTTGTAAATATTCATTAGAAAGCTAAAAATATTTCCTACATGATGGTATTTTATTTGTAATTTTTAGACATCAAATAATTTAATTTATTTATGACACAATGATGATGGAGTAATTATCTTATTAATGAAATATTGACATGATTGATGTTATAAACACCAAAATAAATGTAATTTGAGACTTTTTATGAATTCCACTAATTTTATAGGTTAATATGATATATTAGTGTTGATTTAATCAACTTGGTTCGAACATTTAATTCTGTTATGACTTTCATAAAAATCATATAGAAAATAGTGTCCAAAATTGACACAAAATAGTTTTTAAATAAAATATTATATTATTAATTGTTATTTTATTCCTAAAAATCTGAGGTTCGGCCAAATGACTTAGATAAGGATATATATATTAATAATAAACAATTTGGGGTCGTTTGGAATGTTATAGTAAGTGTATTAACCATATAGTGAAAGAAAACAAAAAGACACGGTAAAAGTTAAATTATTTAACTTAGAGTTAAATCTAATTGATAAGGTTTAAAATAATATCCAAACATGTCTAAATTTGATTGGTTGATGAGATTACAACCCTATCTCATCTAATCTTCGAATATGAGTCATTTTTGGAGGTTTTTATGTGGGGTTAGATTTATTATAAATTAATATTTTTAAGAATTCCTAAGGTGCCCCTCTCCTCCCCTATAAAAGGACACCTCCTCCCCCTCCTCCTCACACCAATTTGAGCACTCAAGCTCGGCCAACCCCTGCCAAAATCTCTTCTCCACTTCCCTAGCAACATCCTAGAGGTTCTGGTCTTCCTCAAAGACCAATTCTAGTGCCCTAAGAGGAGGTCTCAAAGAGGCGCTTCAAAGAAGAGGTAATTACCGTTACCAATTCTTTCCTCTTTATTTCTTCTTCCACTTCTTCTTCTTAGGTTGTTTCATTATGAAGTAATAACATCAGTATCACTAATATACTGATATGTTATTATAATTATGAAACAACCCTAATTCACCTTCTATCCATCCTACGGAAAAATGAAATCACCGCGCGTGAGTACGTACGGAATACCGTCTCCATGCCGTGGTGTAATCTATTTTCCACCATCACCTTACAAGGATGGGTATAATGGTGTAAAGAATAACTATACATAGTTATTACAACATCATATTGATTCTGATATATTGTATAATCCACTCCAATTCAATTCAATATTTATAGAAATGATATCATCGCTCGTGCGTACGTACGGACTACCGTCTCCACGACGCGATGAGATTCATTCTCCATGTTAACCATTTAAGAATGATTATAATGTATATATAAGAAATAATAATGAAATATATGAAATTATAAAGCTACTGGATTTATGTATATATATACATATGTATGTCATCTACTTACTTCCATTTCAAGACAATAAGGAAAGAAAAACAGCGTTCATGCGTACGTACGGACTACCGTCTCCATGAACGGTGTTTTTCATTTTATTTATCTATCTATTATATATATATATATATACTGAATATATATGATATATAAATCATATTTTATATTCTGGAAGTATGTAAATCATGATATAAGTAATAATGATGTCAAGAACAACAAGTCAAAACACCTAAGATAAATGAAACGATTTTACCCAAAACGCTTCTTTAACATGGAATTTACAAAAGAACGGGTAATATAATGTCATAAGTGAACCATATATGATATCATAACAATGAATATGATTCTGGAATAAGTCAATAACATTATTTAAACCGTTATACAGGAGCTTCGGACACGAACAAAGCAAATCGTACCTAAGGTAAGGGAAATATCACAATCTCATTTTTATCCGAGATTGTTTATTCGTAAGTATTTACTGGGGTGTATTTTATCATCCACATCCATGTTCCCTCAATATGAAATATTGTTTCCATCCACTTTCAATAGTTTAAATCCAATTTTACCCTTAGGTGAGTTTTTAGTAAAGAATATGAAAGGAATCTTTTGTCGTTTTTCCGTACGAGGTACTTTTTGACTTTTCCGACAAAAGTACGAAGAATGTTTTTTTTAACTTATACGGCATGAATGGATTTTTAAAACATTATATCCAAGAAGCTTCCTTTACAAGTTTTCAAGATTATTTTTAATCAACATCTTTTATTTTAAAGTTGTATGACATGTTATGAAAGGAAAAAGGGTTTTTGAAGAACAAAGGATATTTTCCTCAAGAATGGAGTTCAAGTGTTTAATCAAAATTATTTTCCATCTAAGATAATAAAGGGTTCTGTTTTTATCTCTATTATTACATTGATTTGATCATGTTGTGATGGAATTATTTTTATGAATTCCTTTATCTTATATGAATTGATTTATGATGTCATGATGTTTCAAGAATCCCATTTTTGTTATATGTGTTATGCGATGATGTATGTTTTATGATTATGTGGCACACATAAGAAAGGATTCATTATAAGATGGGTGGGACCTATATCTCCCTCCAATGCATTGGGTAAAGATTTTATATCTCATGAGATAGACATGGCTGGAACGGAAGGTTATTTCGGTTCAGTGATACAGGACTGAAACGAGGAGTGAACTCGGTTCAGAAAGGGACTTTGTCCACTAAGATAGTCTTGGCAATGAGTCATGGCTAACAAGAAATGATTTTCCATGATTATGTGTGCATGCCACAAGGTTTCAAGTTTTATGTTATGATTATGGGGATCTCATTTTCACTTCTATGATTTATTCCATGTTAAGATATTATGATCTCTTTTGCAGGTTTTGATTTTCAAAAAGATATGATATGATTTTTATTTCCTTTATTTGCCCTTACTGAGCATTTGAGCTCACCCTTTTATGTTTTCTTTTCCCCAGGATATAAAGAAAGGTTTTAGGTAAAAAAAGGAAGATCTTTATGGGAGATTTTGAAGATCTTTCACCACGATTAGAAGATTTTATTCCGAGTTTCCAAAGACACTAAACTATTACGATCCTTGTGTGTGTGTTATTATTATGTACTAAGTATTCCGCAAATGTAATGTAAAGTCCATGTACGTCAAGATACGGGTCTCTACAGTTGGTATCAGAGGAAAGGTTTAGTCAACCTTTGGAAACTAGGATGCGAAAACGTTAGTGAGGTCCCTAGAGATATTTCTAAGGTATGTCTAGGGATGTCCCTAGGGATAAGTATACGTATAGGTTATAGTAATAGAATTACGCTAACGATCATAGAATTAAACCTAAGATGTTGGATATTGAAGGTACTCCCCCTTTATTATGTTGTTTTCCCTAGCATGATTTTTGCCTCTCACACTATTCTTTTTGGGTTTTAGACGATGGCTGGAACCCGAAGGAACCGTGTTGATCAATGCAATGGAAAATGCAATGATTGCCCTCCTGAACAAACAAATGTTATGGGAGATGGAGTGCAAAATCTTATTGCTATACTTACACAAGCTATGAATCATTCTGGACTTCCAAATGAGCAGAGAAGGGAACAATATTCTATTGAGTCCTTCATGAGGCAACGTCCACCTTCTTTCAGTGGGTCTTCTGATCCACTTGTGGCTGAACAATGGATCAGTACTACTGAAAAGATATTTTCAGTTCTTCAATGTTCTGAACATGATAAAGTCATCTTAGCAGTATATCGTTTGGAAGGTGAAGCTGATCAATGGTGGAATCTTATCAAGAATACAAGGCAAAGAGATGAAATTGAGTCCATGGAATGGGACGAGTTCAAGAACTTATTTTTCAATAAGTACTTCCCTCGTATTCTTCGAACAAAGATGGAGAAAGAGTTTCTTGAACTGAAGCAAAGGGACGATGAATCTGTTGGTACCTATGAAGCAAATTTTACAAGACTTGCAAGGTATGCTTCTGGAATTATCATCCAACCTGAAAGTAAAGTTGATCGATTTTTCAGTGGCTTAAAACCAAGTCTTCGAAGGGCATTAGCTATAAGAGACTTCAGTAGCTATGAAGAAATTGTGCGTTGTGCTATCAAGGTAGAAATGGAAGTTGGTGTTACATATCCATCTCATGGTTTTGACAAGAAACGAAAGATGGAGTTCAAGGAGAAATCTCAGAATAATGGTGAAAAGAAGATGAATGTTTCCTTATGCACAAAGTGTGGAAAGAAGCATGGTGGAGATTGTCTTAAAGGGACTAGAAAATGTTTTAAGTGTGGAAAAGAAGGTCATCGAGCAGCTGAGTGTCGAAGTAATGGAAAAAGGGTTTCTAATGATGTGAATAAAGCAAACACTGCAGAGAACGCACCACCAACACTTCAATGCTTCAAGTGCAAGGAAATGGGGCATTATGCTAATAATTGCCCTAATCCAAGGGTTAGTGATGATCAACATGAGCAACCACTGAAGGCAAAGGACAAAGGGAAGTCACATGCGATCACTATTGGCAATGTTGAATATGACAACTATGTGGTGGAATGATTAAGTGTTTATGTAATGGGATTCCAAAATGGTGTTGTATCATGGAATATTGGAATATTTATGTATTGGTCTAATGTGGTGTTCAAAGTGATTGAGATATTATGCGCATAATGAAGGGAAAACAAGAAAATGAAATGTTTAACAGTATTCATGAGCTCATGATTGATATAAGGACTAAGTGATATCATGGTCTGAGTATATAGAATTTTGAGGATTTTGGTATGTGGAAAGTGTTAACTTTTAACTGCACTCATGTTTTCACTAAGGTATTCAAGAGAATACATGATTAAGGACTTTGAATGTTTGGAATGTGACCAACAAGACATATATTATGATATGTGGGGATCAATGACAGTATTAAATCTCTGGTAATCGTTGTCACTATATTATGAGAGTGGACTACAGTATTATGTATAAGCCTAAGGATTAGAGTGGATCATGTTGGACATAAGTTAGTATTGTTTAAGGATAAAAGTTTTTTTTTCGATATTATTGATGGGATGTTATAGTAATGTAGTTTTAGAAAAAGGACAACCTGCAGGACAGGCGACAGCCCATCGCTTCGGACAAGGCTGTAGGAATCGAACCCACAACCAAAGTGTGACTGGCCTTTATCGCCTACCACTGACCTACATGAAGTCCCTGTTTAGTAGAAACTAGTTTTATATATGAAGTATAAGTCCATTTTAGGAACCATATATGATTAATCTCACTATAGATCAACTTATGTATATAATTTTTTCTAACCTTTTGTTTGAGACAGATGGAATGGCCCGTCATTCTATCACATGATCTGATAACACTTCACGAATAACAAATTCAACTTCATTTATTTAAGAGATGAAGTGGAAATTGTTAAAGGCACAAACAACAGTGAGATTGTACCAAAATAAAGTAAGTATTTATTCTAATTCAAATTTTCAACTTTAGGGGAAATGATCTTGAAAACCAAAAATGTTGTCCTAGTGATCTTATACCTGATGAATCAGATGGTACCTTATATCATCACAAATCTATGGATTTGTGATTACTGGCTTTTCCATAGCCATGTTCTCTACCACTCTCCATCAGAACATGATGGTTAGATTTCTCTTCCATATCCATATTTTCACCTATGTGGAAACCCAATGATTAGTTTATTTGGGTAACCGTTACGTTTCATACTTTTGTTTTTAAAGATTGGTTTTGGTATTCCCTTTTACGATGTGGGTTTCTATTAAAGAAACTTTCAAATAGTAAACCATTTATAACCCCGCCGAATTTCGAGGGCGAAATTCATTTTAAGGGGGGTAGAATGTAACAGCCCAAGATTTTATAAAAAAATATTCTTTTTAATTTTATTAATGTCTTGTGTTGTACGCTACACCAAAAGGAGCTTGCACAACATGCATCCTTGACTTGCCTTGCATTACACGCAATCACGACCTTCCTCGATAGCGTGTGTAATACGCAATACCGAGTTTCACTAAACAATGATATGCTATAAAAATATTATTAAAACTAGCCGTTATGAATAGTAATAACCACTTTTTGAAATCCAGTAAATCTTATTTTTCAAAATGAACTTCATTTTTGGATTCGGAGTATCGAATTTAGCCTAAGGAGAAATTTTGGTACTTTTCGGATAACTTTCATATTCTGATGAATAGTGAAAATTACTAAATTATAATTAAAAACAACTTTTTTAATCGAAATAATTAATAGTGATAAATTATTAATTTGAGTGGTTTTAAAGTATATTTAGAATATATTTTAAAAATTCAATACAATGTTGGTCATTGTATGTAATTTCACATTTAAATCAGACATAAACAAGTGTCAATCTTTTGATAGATATTGTTTCTTAAAAACACGCTATTTGTTTTAACAGCGGGATTTAATTATAAAATTAATTAATGCAACTTCTATGTTATGAATTTGGTAAAATAGACTTCATTTTTGAATTCGGAATATGAAATATAGCTTAGGATGAAATTTTGGCATTTTTCTGAAAACCTTCAATTTTTGATGAATAGTGAAACTACTAAGTGGTAGGTTAAAAACTGAATTTTGCATAAAACTTAATTTTACCGCTTCTGTGAATGGAATTTCGAAAATCCGACAGACACGGTTGATATCAGTAAGTAAAATGTAGTTCAATGAGATAAAAATAATTTTTTGGTGAATAGTAACTTTTTACTTTTTTTTACCACGGTTAATAGTAAATAGGGTAACTAAGGGTAAATATGATATTACTATTACCCTAACACATGTCCTAATTCTATTGGACAAGTGTAATTCGACCAAAAACCAATTTAGGAATAAAATATGACCATTTAGGCCCACTTGGATTAGATTAGGACATTTATTATTAATTTATTTAAAGAAGGGTTAAAATAGATAAAATCAAAGTTTAATAAGTAAATCATTTTTAATATGGGGTTATACATAAGATAAATTCGGTTGTAAATATTCATTAGAAAGCTAAAAGTATTTCCTACATGATGGTATTTTATTTGTAATTTTTAGACATCAAATAATTTAATTTATTTATGACACAATGATGATGGAGTAATTATCTTATTAATGAAATATTGACATGATTGATGTTATAAACACCAAAATAAATGTAATTTGAGACTTTTTATGAATTCCACTAATTTTCTAGGTTAATATGATATATTATTGTTGATTTAATCAACTTGGTTCGAACATTTAATTCTGTTATGACTTTCATAAAAATCATATAGAAAATAGTGTCCAAAATTGACACAAAATAGTTTTTAAATAAAATATTATATTATTAATTGTTATTTTATTCCTAAAAATCTGAGGTTCGGCCAAATGACTTAGATAAGGATATATATATTAATAATAAACAATTTGGGGTCGTTTGGAATGTTATAGTAAGTGTATTAACCATATAGTGAAAGAAAACAAAAAGACACGGTAAAAGTTAAATTATTTAACTTAGAGTTAAATCTAATTGATAAGGTTTAAAATAATATCCAAACATGTCTAAATTTGATTGGATGATGAGATTACAACCCTATCTCATCTAATCTTCGAATATGAGTCATTTTTGGAGGTTTTTATGTGGGGTTAGATTTATTATAAATTAATATTTTTAAGAATTCCTAAGGTGCCCCTCTCCTCCCCTATAAAAGGACACCTCCTCCCCCTCCTCCTCACACCAATTTGAGCACTCAAGCTCGGCCAACCCCTGCCAAAATCTCTTCTCCACTTCCCTAGCAACATCCTAGAGGTTCTGGTCTTCCTCAAAGACCAATTCTAGTGCCCTAAGAGGAGGTCTCAAAGAGGCGCTTCAAAGAAGAGGTAATTACCGTTACCAATTCTTTCCTCTTTATTTCTTCTTCCACTTCTTCTTCTTAGGTTGTTTCATTATGAAGTATTAACATCAGTATCACTAATATACTGATATGTTATTATAATTATGAAACAACCCTAATTCACCTTCTATCCATCCTACGGAAAAATGAAATCACCGCGCGTGAGTACGTACGGAATACCGTCTCCACGCCGTGGTGTAATCTATTTTCCACCATCACCTTACAAGGATGGGTATAATGGTGTAAAGAATAACTATACATAGTTATTACAACATCATATTGATTCTGATATATTGTATAATCCACTCCAATTCAATTCAATATTTATAGAAATGATATCATCGCTCGTGCGTACGTACGGACTACCGTCTCCACGACGCGATGAGATTCATTCTCCATGTTAACCACTTAAGAATGATTATAATGTATATATAAGAAATAATAATGAAATATATGACATTATAAAGCTACTGGATTTATGTATATATATACATATGTATGTCATCTACTTACTTCCATTTCAAGACAATAAGGAAAGAAAAACAGCGTTCATGCGTACGTACGGACTACCGTCTCCATGAACGGTGTTTTTCATTTTATTTATCTATCTATTATATATATATATATACTGAATATATATGATATATAAATCATATTTTATATTCTGGAAGTATGTAAATCATGATATAAGTAATAATGATGTCAAGAACAACAAGTCAAAACACCTAAGATAAATGAAACGATTTTACCCAAAACGCTTCTTTAACATGGAATTTACAAAAGAACGGGTAATATAATGTCCTAAGTGAACCATATATGATATCATAACAATGAATATGATTCTGGAATAAGTCAATAACATTATTTAAACCGTTATACAGGAGCTTCGGACACGAACAAAGCAAATCGGACCTAAGGTAAGGGAAATATCACAATCTCATTTTTATCCGAGATTGTTTATTCGTAAGTATTTACTGGGGTGTATTTTATCATCCACATCCATGTTCCCTCAATATGAAATATTGTTTCCATCCACTTTCAATAGTTTAAATCCAATTTTACCCTTAGGTGAGTTTTTAGTAAAGAATATGAAAGGAATCTTTTGTCGTTTTTCCGTACGAGGTACTTTTTGACTTTTCCGACAAAAGTACGAAGAATGTTTTTTTTAACTTATACGGCATGAATGGATTTTTAAAACATTATATCCAAGAAGCTTCCTTTACAAGTTTTCAAGATTATTTTTAATCAACATCTTTTATTTTAAAGTTGTATGACATGTTATGAAAGGAAAAAGGGTTTTTGAAGAACAAAGGATATTTTCCTCAAGAATGGAGTTCAAGTGTTTAATCAAAATTATTTTCCATCTAAGATAATAAAGGGTTCTGTTTTTATCCCTATTATTACATTGATTTGATCATGTTGTGATGGAATTATTTTTATGAATTCCTTTATCTTATATGAATTGATTTATGATGTCATGATGTTTCAAGAATCCCATTTTTGTTATATGTGTTATACGATGATGTATGTTTTATGATTATGTGGCACACATAAGAAAGGATTCATTATAAGATGGGTGGGACCTATATCTCCCTCCAATGCATTGGGTAAAGATTTTATATCTCATGAGATAGACATGGCTGGAACGGAAGGTTATTTCGGTTCAGTGATACAGGACTGAAACGAGGAGTGAACTCGGTTCAGAAAGGGACTTTGTCCACTAAGATAGTCTTGGCAATGAGTCATGGCTAACAAGAAATGATTTCCCATGATTATGTGTGCATGCCACAAGGTTTCAAGTTTTATGTTATGATTATGGGGATCTCATTTTCACTTCTATGATTTATTCCATGTTAAGATATTATGATCTCTTTTGCAGGTTTTGATTTTCAAAAAGATATGATATGATTTTTATTTCCTTTATTTGCCCTTACTGAGCATTTGAGCTCACCCTTTTATGTTTTCTTTTCCCCAGGATATAAAGAAAGGTTTTAGGTAAAAAAAAGGAAGATCTTTATGGGAGATTTTGAAGATCTTTCACCACGATTAGAAGATTTTATTCCGAGTTTCCAAAGACACTAAACTATTACGATCCTTGTGTGTGTGTTATTATTATGTACTAAGTATTCCGCAAATGTAATGTAAAGTCCATGTAGGTCAAGATACGGGTCTCTACATGGATAATATTTTGAAACTAATTATTGGATTTAAATATTTACAAAGGTGGTTTAAATGGATGTATAAGTTCCAAATAAGGTTCAATTTGTTTTTGATAAAATTGGTCTTTAGAGTAGATTATGATAGCTTTTGTAAATGGTGAGGTGGATTCTTATCCCAATCATGTTTTTTTAAATAAAATGTCCTTTTTTAAATTTATACATATTGAGATTTCATAAAAGGTATGAGACCCCCTTTATCCGCTTGTGAATCTTGTATGTCTTTATTGGGATGTTATCCCATTAGGGGATTCTAATTATGGATCCATTTATATATAAAACATGTGTTTTATATTAAATGGGGATACATCATTAAGAGGGTGTGTGAGGTGAGGTATTTGTGATTAAAATGTTTTATATTTGATCTATGTGATGATTTATTATGATAAACTTTATTTAATAATCAAGTTAGAACATTGGGGATGGGTAGGTGGCTTAGATGGTTGATTCCTTAACACCAGTTGATGTCTATAAAGGAACATTTCCTTATGAAAATGAGTGAGATCATGGAAGGTGGATATGGAAAGAGCATAGGTGGGGACTGAGAGAGATTTAGTGGGGATCGAGAGAGCCTAAGACGGGTCAAGAGAGAACAGAAATTATACAGGAGAACATAATTATTTGAGAACCTAGGGTTATTCTAGGTCATTCTAGTTCAAATATGTAAGATCTTGTTGGTTAGTTCCATGACATAGTGTTTCTTTTTAGGACCATTTTATGGGATTTATCTTTCATATCGATTGTATCTCCTACTTGTTGTGTAAATTTATTTTTTATCCTTATTATGTGGTTTAAGGTAGTTTTTTTTAAAATATTCTTCCTACATTCTATGAATGAGGTATAATTTGAAAATTTCTTTAAAATAAATTAGGAATGGTTTTATAGGAATGAAAGAGAATGTGTGGTCTTAAAGTTCTCTCAAACTATTTTGAAAATGGGTTTGAATGGTTGTGTTCTTTAAAATGTGTAATATTGTTTTCCAAAGTGTTTTAGAATGGTTTTAATAGGAAAAATGATGTGACTTGTGTTTGAAACATCAAGTGTGTGTTGTTTCTAGAAACACATTTTTAGGATGGCATTCCTTTTTTATGAAAAGGTTTGTTTGGAAAGATGTTTTGGGAAACCATGGGAAATGCGGAAAACACTTTTAATTTTTGAAATGTGTATTTAAAAAGAGGTGTTTATGAAATAGTTTTTAAGTGGGACATTAAAATTGAAATTTCTTAAATGGGATTTATCAATGGAAAAAATATTCTATGTTATTCTTTTCATTTAATAAAAATACTTGGAAAACGCGTTTCATCATACAATTTATGTTTTGTTTCTTCTTTTTTAAAACAATATGAAATTTTTTTTTATAATTTATTTTAAACTATAATTTTTAGAATATAATATGAAATGGGGTTATTTAATTCAGTGGGTGGATATATATTTCATTATTATCTCAAGCATATATTTTATCGGTATAGGTTTTTTTATATTGGAATTTATCTCTATTGGTCTTCTTATAGAGGTGTGTAGTTGGATGGTGATTGTGGGACCCATGGATGTTTTGGGAGCTAGATCAGGGTTTTATTCTTCCATAATCTCTTGTATCAATAATTTGTACCATTTGTTTTATATTATTTATTTTGGATATCTATTTTCATTATTATTTTATTTATGTATCAAATATATAATAAATATCCTATTTTAATGTCCAGAAACATTTATCTCTAGTTGGATGTTTATCTCTTTTTTTATATTACTGTTTTATTATTATTTTA
The DNA here is from genome assembly GCA_963277665.1 of Viscum album. Lineage (NCBI taxonomy): Eukaryota > Viridiplantae > Streptophyta > Magnoliopsida > Santalales > Viscaceae > Viscum > Viscum album. The sequence continues at coordinate 194,941,655 of OY728135.1, read as the reverse complement.
TGATGGTGAATTCATTCAAAATGTACATCCAATGATGGCCAAGAACTAGTTTCCAGATCATGGGGATTGGGAGAGCCCTTTGTTCCCTATGGTGGATCAGTTTGGGAGTAGGGTTAGATAGAACCCTAGGTCAGTTTGTTATAAATTCATATTAGAGCCTAGGTTCGTAGTGGGACTTAGGATTTATAATTCCATCATGTTATTTATGGTTTGGGTAGTAATTATAAAACTTTTTCTATATTCATGATGTTGGTAAAGGGAGAGTATCATTGGAACTTTCACATTCAGATCCTCAATTTTCCATTGGTAGTTGTGAATTTTTCTTTAATTATATATTTCTATTTGATGTAATTGTTAGATTATAGTTTTATAATAATGGAATTGGTTATGTAAACCCAAATATATGGCTTTTATTAATTAGTTAATCATTTTTGTAAGATAGACAAAAAATTAAATTGAAGAGTGAGGTAGGAATGTGGGCCCTGGAAAAAATATGAAAACCAAACACTTGATGCTTGATATGTTTTAGGGATCAATTCATGATTAATATGTGGTTATCAAACACATAGCTAATTTATTATTGGTTCTATATCCCAGTTGTATTCTACTTAAAACCCTTAATTCTTGGTTTTCTTAGTGAGTTATGGAAATAAGAAAAGATTAATGATAGGTATTATGAAATGTTTTCACCATAGGATCAGATTATTTATTGAGGATTTTGTTATTCCCTTTATTATAAAAATTTTCATGTGATATGAAATTTAGTTTTTGTGTTTGAAAAGAAAATTTAAAGCTAAAAATGTTTATAAATTAAAGTAAAGACCTTACATCTTGTTTGTTAAATGAGTTTAGTTTTATATAATGTATTCAAAAAATTGGTTAAGTTTTAAATTTGTAAAGTGTGTTTAATTGTGATTAGTTTTCTAATTAGGTGAACATATTGTTTTAATTGATGGTTTTTTTATTTTAAGGAAACCAATAATATCCAAATTTATTTTTTTTTATGTCTGTTTTTTTACACTAGTTGTGTGTTTAAAAGGGTTATAATATTTGAAACTATTTCAAATAACATTTTTATGACTTATTCATGAACATTGAGGGGTTATCTGGTTTTAAATAAGGTATATGTTATTTTAAAATGTTCTTTGAATATTTTCTATACTTTTTATCTAATATTTGGCAATGAAGTTTAAAGTTATAAAATGGATTTAACTTGTATTTTCTAAAATATTAAAACAAATTTTTGTTGTTCCTTGGAATTTATATTGGGGTCTTATGTTCCTTTTCTACTATTATATGGTTTTAAAAGTAAGTTTATTTTTTAAAATACTTTCCCATTTTATAATATTTGGTGGGTTTATTTTTCCCTTTTTTATTTTATAGAAATCTTAATGTGATTTCAAATACATAACCTATTAAGGTTCAATGTCTCACATGGGTTGATATAATCCTTCCAAAAAGGTCTAGTGTGGAAGTATAGTATTCATCTTGGGTCACATTCCTCCCTTTGGTTTTAACACTGCATAGGCTCCAAATGGAGTGGAATGTATTTAATCCTCTTCCCGGTTGTTTTCCATAGATTTAATTTAGGCATTCATCCTTGGTTGTATGGTTTGACTAGTGAGAGAAATGTTTTCTCAGATACTCGTATATATCTCAAGTTTTGGATTTTTTTTACTGATATTGGTGGCTTTTGATTTTTATGGAAGAGTGAACTTTGTTTTGTGAATCCTTTAAGTGTTAGTTTGTGTCTCTTTGAAATGAATAAACATTTTTGGACTTATTATTATTGATTTTAGAGTAGTTGAGGCATAATAAAAACATTTCATGTATTTTTATTGATGTATATTGAGTTTCCCTTTATGATTTTCTGTTATTTTAATAATCATTCATTCCTTGTTGTTTGTCCTTTCACATACATAGTTTTGATAGTAGGCTAGTATTTTCTTATTAGTTGGATATGTGAAGGACATTGGGTACACACATTGATGCATGGGGGTGTAATTTTGTTTTTTATTAGACCATGGATGTTTTCGTACTGTGTTTTTTGTTGGAATCACCATGTGATGGTATTCTACGGATTTGGATCTAATCACCTTCGTATGTTGATTATGACCCTTATGGTAGAGTCATAACATTCATAATGAGGAATGTATTCAATTATTGTACTCTTTTTTGGGATGTTCTTGATTGGGGATCTAGTTTTGTGATCCTATATAATGTTTCTTGGAAATATTATATCATTTTAGTTTAAACTAGTTATTCATGGCTGGATTCAAATAGTTTCATGGATTAAATCCCTCGAATATTTTGGGAATGCGGTTGCTCAGTGATGACCTCTTTCTTTTCTTAATAGAGGATATCAAATAATCCACCAGTATAGATTTTTTATTTATTTTAGAGATTCATATGATTGGTATCCAAATTATTAGTGCCTCTCTTTGATTCACTATTGATAGGTTTTTGTCTGGGCTTGCATGATGATTTTTAGTGTCGTTTGAGGAGTCAAATGGTTTTTTGAAGTCCCATAATTTTTATCTTTGATGGTTTGTTTTAGAGTCCATTGTCTTTTTTCATAAAATTGGACTTTAAAATTTTAATTTAATAAAGATTCATAGTGTGGATAATTTTTATAACCACCATTCCATAAGGGTTTTTATTTTAAATTAATTAATGATTTTCGAGGTTTTTTAAAATTTTCAGGCAGTTTTGTTCTGAAATATGAAAAACATTAGATCTTTTCATTGGTTAAAATATAAGGAGAACAATATGGTTAAACCATCTAGATACCCTTATATGGTTCCCAGAAACCCAAGTGTACAGTTAATGTTGAATGCATATGGTTTGTGTTTCATCGGTGGTTCATGATTTGAGTCCAAATCATGTTGTTTATAAGAGGAAACATGTGAGTCCTATGGTAAGTGTGTGTTATAGTGAATGTATTTAAAACTACATTTTAACTCTTGTGACATTAATGAAAATTGTATTTTTATTTTAAAAAATCCATTTTCTATGTTTTTTACACATTTTTTCAAAATTTACAACATTCTAGGGTAAACCATGTGAGTTAGATTTGGTTAGAATGTCATTTCACATAGTTTCCACACTATTTTAAAAATCATGTGGCCAAACCAAGTGGCCCGCCCACATTCATTAAAAATTGAATTTTTACATTTTCTAATGCTTGAATTATGGGAACCAACCCTCATTTTTCTCCCTCATTCTCGTTTAAATGGATTAGTCATGCCACCCTGGGGAGCCTCCTACCTTATCATTTTATTTTTGGGGTCTTATGCATTTTATTGACATGAGTTCATCCACGGTATGTACTTATAACTTGTACCTCTTTTTTATTTCCTTATTTATACTTGATTTATTTACTCCCATGATCTATAATCTCTATTTTCAGTGAATTTATATTTATGGGTGGTATGAATTAAGGATCCTTGACCATGTGGGTATGTTAGAGGGGACATATTGTATTATGGGGGTCTTCATCATCAAAGGTGATAACTTCATACGTGGTTGTCATTTAACTGACATAGGAGTATCTTTATCATCACTTTATTATTAATTCATTTATATTTTTATTAGTTTGAGAATGGGGATTCATTTCAATTAATTTTATATGTTTGACCCATGTAGGGACATGTTAATTTAAAGTGATTTTTCACCTTGGAATAGAGTGAGACACTAATAAATGTGTTTATTAAAATATCTAAATGGTTATTAAATAATTATTTTAGTTTTAAATGTGGTATGGAGATCTATTTTGAGGGAACTTAAAAATATTTCTTTAATTTATTTAATTTCAAAGAAAGTGTTTGAAATAATTTTCCTATGTGTTCTGATTTTAAGAGGGTGAGTTAAACTTTATGCTATATAATTGAAACCATTTTCACACCTTGGTTGATCATCTCAACTAGGTTTTTATCTCTATTAATCGCCTAAGAGATATTTGTATTTAGATGGTGGTCGTGGGTCAATCAAAGATTTTTTTTTATAGTTTGGGGTTTTCATCGGCATTGAGTTCATGTATCAGCCATATTATCCAATGTATTTTATACTATAGAATGTGTATATCAATTTTTTCTCTTACTTTATTTATTTTCCTATTGAATATCCTATTTGGATAATAGTTTATTTTTATTTAAAATTTTATATTTTCGCATTTAATTCCACAATTGATATGAGGATGAAGCCATCCCTAGGGTACATCGTGTGATGTGCATGCACAAGTTTCTAGCTATAGGGGATAAGAAATGCCTTTTTGTCCTTGTGGTGGACTAGTTCGGGAGTTTATTTAGATGGAACATTGGGTTAGTTAATTATATTCTCATATCAGAACATCCCACATTCCTAGTTGGCCCTCATGTCACATAAGATTCCATATTATCCCTACCCTCAAGGCATATATCAAGTTATTCCAACATAGAGTGAATCGAGTCCACCTAGTTCTCAACATCCTAGGGGTCACCCTCACATATGAATAAAGGTGATTGGTACATGAAAAATCCCATTTCAACTATAAAATAGAATCAACTTCTCATTATTTCTCTCTCCATTGAAAATATAACCTCTAACAAACTCTCATAGGGTTGGCCATCCTTGGTCAGTGTTGGTGCTACAGGGGGATCCAAATTAACATCCAATGGGGCATATTGTTCTAGTCCATCATTGAAAAACATTTTAGTTCTTTCTGATGGTATATATCTATATTTCCAAACACATTCCCCAGAACATATTTCGATTATAGTGAGGATAATCAGTAATATGAATACTATCCCACTTTACTATAAACCACCATATCAAAATGTTACACAACCCATGCACTCACAATGTCCCCTTCCACCCATTCCCTGGGTCAGAATCTAATTCATATTCTATTAATTTCATTTAATTTTTATATATACTTTAACATGGTTATCTCATTTATAGCTCAATTAATTGAAATTCTAATCACAATTTATAGAGGGAAATTAATTTTATGTTTTAATTGATATTTTATTTTATTAATACCATTCATATACAAGATAATTAATCACTAAAAACAAAAGTTATTATTATAAGGAAATAGTTATAGAATATTCTATAATCAATCTATATTGGAAAACTGTATATAATTTACTACTGAAACTTTTTGTAACTACACCCTTTATCATAACTGAGGTACCTAATAATAGGAATGAACCTCAAATCCTTGTAAATTATATATGCCTAGTATAATGCATGTACCCAAACCATATTTAAACCATCAGAAAGGAGTCAAGCCCAATAAATAATAAATAATAAATCTAGTAGTGTCACAATTAGTGATATTATCTAACAATAAATGTAACAGTGAATAATGATAATTAAATTGATGATAACTTGGACTCTCATGTGGGTAAGCTACTCAATGGAATAAGATCTATACCATGCTATGATATAAACCTATCTTTTATCTACCTTTCCCAAATATTAATATAATATAAATAAACGAGGATATAATACAATTTTGTTACATCCAAACCCCATAAACATTATGGTAACCATATTAGAGGATCACATGAACTCATACATTCCACCCAATACACCAAATCCATTCAACAAGAAGAAGGGACTTAATTATAAAATTGAGAAACTATACTATATGAATTTGTTGACCATAACAACATAATAAGTAACAATAATAGTATGTATTTGGATCAATAATAATAACATTCACCGTGAAAATTCCAATAAACATATATATCAACCCATAAAATATCAACATGAAAAAAATTACATTTCATGTATGGATACATACATAATCAAGATCTAATGAGGGTGGATCATATACAATGATTTTCCCAAATTAATTAAAATAAAAAAATACTTGGAAAAATGAAAAACTATTCTTAAGTCCCAGCATTGTATTGTCTTCTATTTTATATCATCTAACTCCATAGATAAACAATCATTCATAAGGCCTTTTCCATTATCTTGACCTATAACTATAAAGTTTATTCAGGTAAGAAAAATGTATCAAGTATTGTTTTTGTACATGTGACACAACATATATAAAATCTAAATATTGCTTGTACTGATATAAATATACAAAAAACTAAAAGAATAAGTAAATAAGAATCCAATTATCCATGGGTTCTATGATAAAATCAAGTAAGGTCCATACCTACATTGTCCAGTAGTGTATTCCTCAAAGTATAACACATTACACATTTTTGGAATAACAATACCCCACACTATATCCTTTTCAAATTATAACCATCCAATGGGAATGATATCCTAACTTGTAATCCAATTATAATAACCTCACGCAGGGGAACCAATTCAATCCATGATATATTTTGAGAATAACATCACCAAGGAGAACCAAATCCTACAAAAACCCATTTTATAATAACTTCACATTATGGGAATCACACACTTTCCTATTATCATCTTAAAATAACTTCACTTAATGGAACCATATATTTACATGTAACCATTTTAGAATAGCATTACCCAAGGGGAACCACATCCTTCTCTTACACATTTTTAAAAAAAATATCAACGAAGGGGAACGATGTTCTACCATAAAACCTTTTTCCATATCACTGGGTGAACAATATCACAACTCCTAGTCACTTTAATGACATATAAACAATTTCCATAGGATAAAATGATATTTTAATAAAAATCCACCATTTAATAAAATATAACTTTACATATTTTTATATTCTAAATTTACCACAAATTATTATCCAACATATTATTCTAGGAATCTATGTTAATGTTTATAGGCTAGCATTTTATTTATTGTAACCCTCAGGGTTACTAAAAAAATTCCCATTCCATTCGTTCAAGGAACACATTTATTTAAGGGAGTTGGTTTAAGATATATATTCATTAATAAATCAATTATAACTCAAAACATATGAATCCCACATGTAATAGGTTGACATAAAATTTATTTAAGTTTTAGTTCAAGCTAAAATTAAGTCATCATGACCACACAACATACGCACATAGAAAAAAAATGATAGATCATATAGATTTATTATGGACATCTTAACTTATACATAAGGATATCTTATCATTAAATATTATTGGTTAAATAGATCCCAAATTCTCAGAAATAAGAAAAGTTTAGAAAAAACTAAAATAGGATTAACCAGACCTAACCAAAATATATTTAATAAAAAGTGGTATATTCTAAAAATAGGTGATCATGATAGAAATATTTAGTTGCAGTTTATACCCAAAATAAACAATACGAAGAACATATATCAATATGTAAATATATATAAGTGAGATATAAGAGCACATGAGGGATGAATTATAGAATAATCACTACCTTAGGGTTAGTAAAAGATTAAAAATAATTATAGGAATTAAATTGATTAATTATTCATTTTTTGGAAATATATAGGAAATATTCATAAAACTCGATTTTTGAAAAAGAATTAAAACCTTATGTATCACCCTTAGAGGACCCTTATTTATCATCCCTAAGGAACCCTATATATCATTTTTAATGATCCTTAATTTTATGAGTTGTCCATTTATCTGAAACAATGTGACCCTTACATATGCCCACTTTCACACAAGGTGACCTATTCATATCATCAAATTTAGTTCTAGGTATCATTGGTTAACAAGAAGTTACTTTATATGTCATAAAATATACTTTTATGTATCCTTGGGGGACTTTATAACTTAATATATTTTTCAAATAAGAGGAGGAATATTACGTACGTGGGAACAAATATATAAGAGAACTTATGTATGATTACCTTTATGTTTTTGTAATTTTACTATTATATATTTTCTTATACATGGATTTAATCATATGTCTTTTAGATTCATCCAATAATTTAAAAAAATTGAATCCTAGATTTACTCTTATGTAGTGCAAGGGATTCCCATACTTAGCCAATTTTCTAATACTATGACCCTAACGTATCAAAAAGAGTTACACTTATACATGGGTTTCATACATATGATAGCATCCCAAGTTTTTAGAAATTATTTTTAACTTTATAATACACCAAGATTCATTAAAAATAAATCTAAAATTTCGCATCACCTTCATACCAACTCTTAATTTTCATGAAATTGAAAAATAGTATCAAACTCATCCCAAAAACTGGAGAAAACTAAAGACTCGGTTCAGATCAATTTTGACACCCTCTACACCTACATAAGGTATAAGTATGCACGTTTGATGCATTATCAAAACATAACATTATTTTTAATAGAACCCATTCATTATATCCTTAAAATATTAAAATAAATAGTTTTTAAAGAGATACCCTAGTTTAGGTAAAAATAAAAATTAGTTCAGTCTAAATTAAACCAGGTTTATACCTCAATAATTTCCTAGGTATTAAAACATTACATTACCATAGGTTTTATAATGATTTTAATGATTTGGGATGATATAGACTTTTGTGGATAGATGTGATACTTACTTGTTTGCTATTATCCTTGGGTGAGGCTCTGATTTCATGATGAGCTATGATCATTTTCTTAATCCTCATATAATAACACGTGTTGAGGTAAGTGTGAATTGTTTGAGTTAAATGGGTATAAATAAATATATATCACATTATTTAAATTGAAATTAATTGAACCATTTTTTCATTAAAAAATTATATATATGTTCACATAATAACTATTTGATCTTGATGGGATTGTAGTGTTTTATACTAATGATTTCATTCCCAAATACCATAAATTCACACCTCATGTGCATAATAATTGAATGAATTGAATTTTTTATAAATTCAAGATGCCTTAGTAGCATGTATTTTCTTTCTATAGGCATTTAGAACTTAATTTTTGGGATTTATGAGTATTTATGTTCAGGTCATACACGATTTCTTTTATAGTATATTCTAGTTTTACTGTTTAGGTTTTGTCATGTGAAACTTACTCTTGAATCTTGTATGGTTTTTTGGTATTTATGGAAATGCAGGGATACAGTATTGATTTTATTGAGTTGAGTTTGGTGTTTGATGATCTTTTAAGTATTATATTGTTCATTATTTTCAAAACTTCTTTGATTGACCATTATAGGGAAATCCCCCCCACGTAATGCATTAAAACTCTTGGTTCCCATGATTGGTCTATAGTGATTTAAGAGAACACTTGAGGACATGCTGAATTTTAGTATGATCATGCAGTCACACAAAGGGTCCATGTTACAATCATAACCTCTTTCTTAAAGTTAAGTTTAAAATATAAATAAATTAAAATTTCATTAAGATCAAAGTAGGTCCGTAAATCTTCTCCCACAATCTAAAAATCTATGTCATATATGTTTTCATTATCCAAAGGTTATGAATTTTGAGTCATCACTAATGAACATTGACTGATTAAAAGAAAAAAATGATCATTAACAAATCTAAAAAAATGAAAATCATAGTAATAGGAAAATAATAATTACCGTTATTGAAAAAAAATTAAATTAACAAAAACAAAATAATTATGTTGTTAATTATTTAATATTATTATTTTTCTTTGCATGAATACACTAAAATAGACTCTACATAGAGTCACATCCTCTTATTTAATATGTTTTACCAATAATACAAGTAACATGATATTTTAGTTATGGTGAATTGACCCCATCAAATTTTCACCAAATATCTAAAAAACTTACTGTAAAAAAAATAATAATTTACATGTATAATAAATAAATTTTTCAAAATTGGTTACAATTATTTTATGACATCTTAGGATTGTGGTATTATAATATAATTTTAAAAATGATAATTTATATCGATTTAATGAATCATTTTAGAATATTTAACACCTCTAAAATTTAATTTCATTAAATTATACACTAATTCAATTAAAGAAAAAAAAATATTGTAATAAATTATTTTTCATTTTTTGTTAGTGATAATTACATTCTATATGTTCTAATTAATGGTTATGAATAAATAATAATATTCCAATGAAGGAATAAGTGTGTCCTTATTATTATTGGAAAAATGTTATATTTTTGGAGTTAAAGAATCACATTGATGATGATGATAAATGGAGATAAATAATAAATTGGTGGTTAAGAAATAGCCAATATAGATTTAAGAAAATCTAAATATACTTATATAAAGTGACATTAGTTGAAAATTTATTTTCAAACATAATAGATTTTGGTAGAATAAAGATAAATTGGATTCTATTATTGTTTGAAGATAGAAATTTCATGAAGATTTTATAAAGAATGATTACTGATATGGAATAAATTGAATCAATGATAGGTTATGATCGTTTATGAGAGAAATTCCTACTAATTATTTTTTATAATGGTTTTGAAAATCCATATTTGTGTCACTGAAGCATGAAAACACTTGGATGATGTTGATTAAATTAAATTTGGTGGAAAGTGAATTTGAAATCTGTATCTAGACGATACACTTATGGAAGTCGACTTGCACGTATAAGTATGTGTGTATCAGGATATGTTTGGGAAGAATCCGGTCTAGATGAGGAATATTTTAGAATTAGATAAAGATCCTAATGAAATAATTTTAGAATAAGGTATACAAATGTTAAGAGGATTTAAACTACCAAAATAAGAGTAATTGATTAATATTGATGTATATATGAAATAAAATGTGTTGAGAATATATGTTGAGTGGTGTTATTGGTTTTGAGTTAAATTGGTTATGGAATAAAAAATTTTACAAGACAGTTTGTGAAATATACAATTTTTAACAGTGATATATGGAAAAAATTAATAAGGTTCAAAGTTGTGTTTCAAGAATTATAATAATTGATAGAGGGTTTTAAATAGATAACCTATAAATTATTTCATTTATTAAAAGTATAAATGTTCTATATCATTAGAATTTCAGAATTCATGAGCTTAGACATAACTTGGAAATTCAGAAAGAAGAATAATTGTAGAAGATGAAACAAAATATGTTATTGATTAATTTTTATTACTATGTACAGGAATTAAAGACTAAATGTGGATTAGGAAATTCAGAATATCTATGTTGAGGAAATGAAGTGGACAAAGTATTTTCATGGTTGAAGAATAAGACCCAAAGTCAAATTAGAAATCGATGTTTCATGATCTTGATGATATAGAAGGATAACAACCAATTATAATGGAGGGGTGAAAGTATTGTAGTATACCAAAAACAAAAGTCTAAAGGATTCATCAATTTTAAAGAACAAATATGGATAACTTGGAGTTATGGAATAATTATTATGAGTTAATCATTGAAGGTGTTTCAAAAGCTATTATATAGTCCAATAGTTTGGAAGTAGAAGTTATAAAAAGGTAAAAAATAAGAGATTTCAGGATATCATAAGTCGATAAGATAATTGAGAAATTTGACATGAAATATAATGATCTAGCATCAACATCATATTAACCTTGTGTTTTCAAAAGGTTAACATAAGGAAGTAAAAGTAAAATTTAATTAATTGACTAAACATAAGTGTCAATTTGGATTTGTTCTCATACTGAAAATATCTAAATTATTATTTTGTAATTCATGATAACAATTGAGGAATTTATATTTAATATTTTCTAAATGTTTAATGAGAATTTTTATTGGTGATTCCCAATTTACTGGAATAATGAAAAGAGGATGATCGAGTCTTGAATGAGAATTGCAAAGTGGGAAATTTAAGGTGAGGAGTTCCCAGAGACTATGATTCCATGACACATGAATGTTTCAAAAATATATGTGGGGTATAAGGAGAGGATAATTAATTTTGTGATATCTTATGAGATAGAGTATATTTATATGATAGGGAGAGGTCGACCTGTATACACTGGAATACCATTTTTATCATGGAAGATGTGATATTTCAAACTAAAAGTTTTAATGAATAACTTTAGTCTAAGATTAATGTGAGAGAGTGAAAATATGTCTTATGTATGTGATAGTTGTTTGGAAGTAGATATAATTTTTAATATAATATAATATAGAGGAAAGATAATATTTAAAACTTTATTTAACTCAAAAAAATAATTGATTTTAAAAATTCATCGAACTGAGTAAGAAGATAATTTTGATATACTAGCTTACTCTTGACTATATCATTCTTAATATTCATAGCACATGATCAATGTTCAATAAATTAAATTTTTTCATCCCATATTTGTAAAAAATTAACTATTGAGGAATGAGATTTATTTTATTTATATAGTTAAATCCTATAGGAAAAAAATATCTTGATCATGAAAGGATTATGGAAGACCATTGTTTGCTTGAGGTATCCATTACAGTCACTAAAAGTAGAATACTATATGGAGATAGAATTTTTTATAGATTATACATTCCTAAGTATTAAAGATTATTCCATCTCACTCATTGTCTGTGTTGAGTTAAGGATGATACCTTCTCACCCTTTTAATCAAAAAAATATTTTAATAATAAAATTCGTATCTCAGACTCATTCTAAATACAACAAGGATATTAACACCAACATTTGGGGTGATACTTATTAAAATATATTGTCTTGGGACCTATTTGTGTTTTAAATATAGTATGAATGTATTTATTTATGTTTATGATATCCATTAATCTTGATAGGTTAATATGTTCAAGTAATTAGTTTGGAAAAATAATTCAATAGAAAATTGATCATAGTGATTCAACCCCATCAGTATGATCATGATAGATCTTATAGAACATTAGTTTGTATTAGAGTGCAAGGTGAAACATCTAATTGGATATTATTTCTCTCTAAATTATTTTTATATTTTACATATAATGTGTCCATTTGGATATGTTAGTGAGATTCCTCATTTGGATAAAAAGTTGGTCATCTCTGTCAATATGAAAGTTTTTTTATAAAATATTGAAAAATAAGAAGGTGGATAAAATTAAAAACAAGAAATCCTAAGAAAAAGTAGAAAGAGGATACAACATTATTTGATGCTAATAATTGTTTTAAAAATTATATCACATCAATTGATAATTATCCTCTTGAAGAATCTAGATAATGTTGTAAATAGTAATTGGAAATTGTATCTCTTAGTGATTTATACTCTGGAATCAAAGACTATTTAAAAAATATCAATCTTTATTTTTTTCCAATATATATATATATATTAGTTTTAATGTGGTCAAAAGGGTGAGAAAATTTTCTGTAGATACATTCTTATGCAATTTAAAAATTATTTTAAGAGAAGTTTAGATGTCAAACTCTCTAATAGAAATTGCATAAGCCCTAGTAAAATCCTCATTAATTCATAAAGAAACACTATTCCTGATCAAAATTTTGTTTCAAAATAACATTTATATGAAATTTGAGATAAGTAAAATCTATAAAGATAAAATCTATTCACTAGAAGAAACAAAATTATCTTTTAAGGATATCAAAAATATTTAATTGTAAATTAAGGATAATATGATAAAGGTAGTTGATAATTACTCAAAAAAGTTTAAGTTGTTGGAAGATCATGTTTAGATGTTGACAAAGGGATATTAAGATTGATTTAACACTATTTAATATTATAAAAACACTCCAAATATAACATGTCTTGTGCTGGAGGTAAATTTAAAAAATATGGAAGTAATCTAAGATTAATTTTTACATAAAGATGAATAATAAAATTTGACCCATATATCATCTGTTTTTTTAATAAATAAAATTTCAACTGTAAGAAAATGATGTTTAGAGGTGTAAATATGGTTATATAATTAAAATGTAGTCATCCTCTAAGTTTCAAATTTGTATGGGTTTTGGTGATAATGAGTACAAAGAATCCAGGTGTGTTTTTGTTCCAGTGAAACTGAATAGGTGTTTTAAATAAATTTTATTATAATGGCCTTACCCCACATAATCTTATAAATAATAACTAAATAAATTAAAAAACTCCCTATATCTCATAAATTAGATGATATATCAACCAATATCCCTCCCTTGGTGTGTTCATCTCTAATTGAAAAAAGAAATGATCAATATATAGTCTTTCTTCAGCATGCCAAATTGATTAAGGATCTATGAAAACTCCTTAATATAACTCACCACTGTCTACAATATCAGGCATAAGGAATATTAAGGATTTAGGCGTAATTTAAAGTAATAAAATGAAAAATGAATTAGAATATAGTAAAGAAAATTAAATCTATGACTAATAAAAGTTATCAATGAAAATAAATAATGTTTTAGAAAAAAGATAAATTAATATAAAAGTGGTATAATTTAATAGCATGGTTAGGTAAAATATCCTTGGCACAACCATAGGAGTCCTAGTTTCTTCTGATTGATGGAATATATAAGAGTTTCGTTACAAAATAATAATGAAAAAAATGGACAACACTTAAATGTATGGTATCAATAAAAAAAATTGGCGATAAAATGAATCTTCTCAAGTACCTCATGAGGACAAGATGTTCACTATATAAGAGTGAAGATCTTCATCACATACACATGTAATATATGGATTTTCCTTGATCTCATGGATGAATGAATATTTACCATTATTCCAATTGAATCATTCTCTCTCTATCACTAGTATTATTTTTGAATCTAGTAATAAAGAAATAATATAATATTATCTTGGTTTTCTCAAGACTTTTATGTGATATGCTTGTCCCTTTCTGTGATTAGTGACATAAAAAAATATCTAAGAACTTATATGGTGTTTATTAAGTGATTTATATCCTATGTATAATGATATGAGGGGTTTTAATGAATTCAATATTTTTGTGGTGGCTCATTTTGAAAAATTATTTGTGAACAATTCATCATAAACATTAAGCATCATCACTCTAATCACAGTAGGAGATCTCATGATAAAAGTGAATTACACTTGTGAATATTATAATTTCCAAATGATGATTTTCTGGAAATGCGTATTTAATATTTCATAATATATCAATTAATCATTCACAGTGACAATTCATGGTATTTTAAAATGACACAAAAATTTAGGAAATGTGATTTAATCTTATTTGAGGAGGTCAAGCATCATTTTAGTCACATGATGGAGAGTAGTTGATTCTTAAAAATTGAATGATAATGAATTTTTAATCTAGCCTGATCCCTAAATAATATAACATGAATTATTAAAAACTTACATAATTATAATATGATATTTTATTTCCCACATTTAATCAAAAATAAGTTCATATTATAGGGTATTTTCTTCTTTAGAGATTAGTTTATTCCTATGAAGCAATGCATTAATGAAGATCACAGTATACTGTAACTAGGTTAATCAAATATAAAGTTATTCCTAGAAAAATGATTCTAATGAAAAGAACTAGAATTGGGAAATTAATTATATCCTAGGTGTGAATTTTCATATGATTTATTCTTATCACTTCCCAGTTCCAAATCTCTATACACAATAGCTTAAAACCCCATTTTATTCATATGATGCTTCACTTGGCCAATTGTTTCACCTAAAAAAATCGGCTGAATTGATGTATGATATGCTCATAATAATCAAAAAAATTAATTAATCCCACAAAAAAATAATTTATTTCTTTTTAAATTTAATTAACAATTATATTTTTTCAGAGAATTAAGTTATTTATTTTAAATTCAATGATAATAAGGGGAAAACTCTACAAATATGTAAAATAAAAATTGAAAAATGTGTAATTATCACTCCCAACATATTAATAGGAGTGTTTAATAATGCTTAAAATGGTCCTACTTCTCCTCAAGTATAATTACAAGTTCAAAAATTATTAACAAAATTTAATTAATTGAATTAAAATATTTAAATGTGACATATTCATCAATACCTCTTTCTTAATCTCATTATTCCACTAATCCTTTTCACACATACTTCATAATTCCAATAAAAATTCAGTCTAAGACCATAGAAAATTGAAAGGATCCTAGGAATTGGTTGTGTTATATGTTCCTACATCGGTCTCAAGATCAACTTCAACAGATCATGGGAAAACAATAATATGTTTGGGGGGGTATATTTATTCACTACTAAAGAAATATCATTTTGAAATAATTTTATAAATATTGGGAGGGATAATATCTCCTCATCGAAAGGAATGTTTTTAAATAGGATATCCGTTTTCAATTTAAATAAAATCATGATCTCTACGATTGAATCAGACTTATCCATATTGGTCAAGTTTTTATTAGGGATCTCCCATAAGAATATGAGATTTTCTTATTTTCTCAATGTAAATAGAAACATGATTTCCCAAGATTTGGAGTCACTTTACACTTAATTAAAGGGGTAGATTTTGGCTGAAAATAATTCAATAATTGATACTTATTAGAGTTTATAATAATTTTGTATCATTAGTTCACTGCATTCGTATTGTAAAAATATTATCTAAGAGTATACCTTCAGTCTTCAGCAATTCAAAAAAATGTGATCAGGTGATAAACCCTTTTTTGTTTTTCTAATAAAAAATCACTAATTTTTTGTCAGTATTCTATACTAAAATTTTATTATCAATTCCCTCATTTGTATCTATACTAAAAATTCACCAAATATTCTAATCCCCTTAGAAAAATTGAACTTATTATATTTCATCCTCCAATTTTTTATTTATAGAACATATAACGTGATTCAAATTGACCTTTTACTAAAAAATACCACAACAACATGCATCATGGGAAACTATTTTTAGTCTTTAGGGTATTGAATAAATGCATAAGCATCCAACTCTCAGATCGCTTTAACTATCACTTCATGGATTACCCACTCAAACATGTTATTTATTGACTAATGAAGATGTATATTTTATAATGTGACTATTTTATTTCCTAGTGAGGGAATATAATTTTAATTAAATCATATTTTGATTTCAGTTAAATGATACAAGCCCCCCAAAACAAAGAAATTCGACTGAAAATATTTACATCCTAATCTATATTGTCCCTACCCCCACATTTATCCCTAGATCTTCCCCAAGGTGGTTTAATATACTGAAATAAATGAAACATATACTTATTATGGGAGTGTAAAAACATGTTTAAAGGAAATATAATACATGATTGGATAATTTATATGCACTAGGGTAGAGGGTGGACTCCATCAAGAACTTATTGTTCAAAACATCATTGATTTTTGAAGATCCGTACAATTCACCATGAATGACTTCTATTATACTCCTATATTAATTTACATAGAACCAAATGGATTCACATTACAGAAAATAAAATCGAAAATAATTTTATAATGATTTTTACCTAGAATTATATTCAATCTTTATGAGTAGCGTAATAATTTATCACCAAAATAAGACTTTTTCTTCTGAATATTTTTATAATAGATGGTTTTAATCCTTTCATTGTATAAAAAATTATTCTAAAAAATTAATCTCATGAATATAACTTCCTCAAAAATTGGAAATATTCTCTACACCCGAGTATTTCTCATCTCCATATGGAACTTCTTCATGGACTAATATGCCTTTGATTATAATGAAAAAGTAAAATGATAGTGTTTACCATAATCAAAAATGTAAGGATAGTTGTCGATATGGGTTTTTGAATAAAGCTCTATGAACCCATAAAACATATTCCATATTCATTATATAATATTTCTACTGTGATTGTACTCTATTTCCAAAAAATTATCCACTTCATTGTTAAATTACCTTCCTTACCCATTTATTTATGTGTGGTTTTAAATTCAAGACTTCTGTCATACTCCCTATATTCTCATTTCTGCTTCCATATTTTTATTTCAAAAATATATTCCCTAATTACTGATGATTTATTAGGGTGTTATAATCCTATAAAATATATATGATTTTGGAAAGTATATATAAACATATGAATCGTTTATTCCAATAGCTCATACCTTAATCCATTTTGAGATAGAATCCACTACCAAGAAAATATAGGTAGATCCAATGGGTTGGAAAATGGACCTATAAATTATACTCCCCAAACATAAAATATTTTAGAAAAATTCATATTATTTGGGGATTTTGGGTCTTTTGGAAATGCATCAAATGAACTGGTAATTTTTACATGATTTACAAAATTTATAAGTATCTACGAAAATTATACGCCAAAAAATCCAACCCCAAAGAGCCTTATAGTTTTTATTTAAGGTCTAATGTGATAAATATATCAATGTTAATGGTGACAAGGACTAGTTAGGCACCAAAAAGATGGTAGGGTGAATTAGTGGTCCTCTCTTATTATGAATTCTTATCCTTGTAATTTCAACATCTTAAACTTGTTAGAGTTATCAGTCCATTAAATTTTTACACACAAAATCACCTCATTTGAAAATTAAATGAGAGAGATATTAGAACACAGAATTTACTCAGTCTAGAATAAAATTCCACTTTTTACTACTTAGGTTAAACACAACAACATGGATTCTTCACCATATTCATTTTAGGGATTATAAAGGTTTTGGAAGAAATTTGTTAGACACCCCAGTATTTGATCCACGAGTTATCCTTAGTTTTAAACCCTAGACACTAACTCTTACTCCTTGATTGGTTAGATACCTCAACTTTTCTAATTATCCTTGAATATTTAGAAGCCCAAACCATGTTCCTTTTTAGCAACCAGTTAGGAACCCCAATAACAATATCTTATTCTTTCTTTCTGTTTATCAAGTAGTAGAAAGATATCTTTCTTCTTAATATGAGTATCCTCTATAATCCTATAGGATAATATTTTCTTTTATACAAAATCAAGTTTAACAAAAATTTCATGAAAAAATATATATTTATTTTAAACTCATTCTGAATATGGTGTTCTCGATAATTTCCTCATCTCCTTCAGATACTCATGTATGTCTTCTTTAGGGACTCTTAACATTAGCTCACCATATTCTCTCCATGAAACTAGATGTATCTGAATTTAAAAAAGATCTTAACATAATATATTTAGGTCTTAAATTCATTTTCACACACACTCTTTCTTATTTTGTAACCTGTGTATATTTATAATAACTTTTAAATGTTTAGTTTTCATTTGTATTTGGAAACACCTCATTATTCATCTTGAATGATCGTATTCACATTAAATCAAAAAAAAAATTACCATTTTATTACTCATTTGAATTATCATTTTATTTTTAATTTGAACATCATAAAGACACCATTTTCATTCATTTAAATGATATATAAATTTCTGTATCTTCATAAAATCATCAAATGTTATTGTTTCTATGTAACCAAAGGGCCTTGGTTCAGATTTTTTTTCTCCAGGGAATATTTTTTTGTTTACAGCTTCTTATCCCCAAATACCACTTCTAAACAATCAATAGAAATCTATACAAGAACTTCCTTATTCATCTCAACCATGTTGTCCTTCCATTTTCTTAAATTTATGATTCTGAAAATCACACCAAATATGTATGTATATAATCCCTTACTTCATTAGAAAATGCCTATGTGAATTACATACATGTCTTGAATTCTCATACATGGTGAAATTTGGATACATCAGAGTATTCTCTTACATCATCCCAAACACCTATATGAATCTATATTCAAATACAAAGTACCATTCACCTACAAAGATCTTCATATGTGCTGGAATTTTGGTTACATTGATGAATATACTACATAGTAAATTTGGCTACATCATAGGTTTGGATACACATGAAATTATGAAACATTTTAGATTCAAATATGATGGAAATTTGTAAACATTAAAAATAAAATATGTGAATTTTCATTTTTCTTGAAGTCCCAAATATTAATTTTTAGAATTCCAAACGTCACTCAACCAAACTCATCTCCTCTTCAACCAACATCTAGTTCTTCTCAATCACATAAACACTTATCAACATTTTTATAAACAATGATCATTACTCCATTACCAATTTTATTTTAAACTTTTTAATATTATCAAAAGAAACATACCAAATAATTAATTCCATTGAGTATTGAACTTTACTAATTAATTTCTTTTTACTATTGCCTCATGATTTAATTACCATATTTCATGGGAGTACCTCAATCACTGTATTGAGTTACATTGATTAAAAATAAAATATTTAATCAAATTCCTTATCAAGAATCTATAAATATCATCCAAGAAGCATCTATACCACAGTAAACACATAGTGAACCATTGAAAAAAAATGAAATACTCACTTGGAATTATGAACCTCCCCCTTTATTTTATTTTGGTAATACCAAAACACCTCATGGTCAGTATATGTGATTTGATGTATTATTTGTTCTCCAAATTGTTAACAAAAAATTAAAAGGTTCATATATTCTTATTCCATTAATGGAGATGACACTCTAATCATATTTTTTATTGAGATAGGGATGATACCATATGATTTTATTAGCAAAGAGACTCTGATTATTCTACTCTAGGACTATATCATCTAGGCTGGTGTAGAAAAGAAGTTATATTAAACCAAGGAGTACTATTATATCCATCCACTAACATGCATGTGATATCATGCTTAGAGAATTCAAATAATCTCATTTTAGAGGATATTGAAAATAAATTATATAGAAAGAAACATATAAACTATATAAAACTATACAAACCAACAAAAAAATCTTATATAAGTCATGAAACTCATCATTTTTCTTATAAATTAATTAACCAACACTCTCCCATAATCTACTCATTTAATATAGTCATGATCATGGGTTTTATGTGTGGTTATCATACCTCAAACATTAGTGTATAAAAGTTTTCTATATATTATAGGTTAAATGAAAAAAGAAATTGAATATTCCTTCACAATTTTTCTCACCCTTAAGGGATGAACTTATTTACATTTCATCTTAGAAAACATTTTTTAGAATTAACTGATATGATTACTCATCATAATTTCGACCTATAAGTTAAAACCTCAATATTTTTCTTTGTTGTTCAGTGTTTAAAACCATAATTAAAATATGTAATTCCCTATACAATTTATTATAAATGAACAATTATAAAAGGGATAAATAATTTCCTCATTAATTATTTGTATTAAAACATTTCAGTTAAAAGTTTTTCTCTCAAAAACTTGTTCCTATTTCTGAGATCAACACTTTTTTTTGATATCCTGAATAGTTTGTATTTGTATAGACATATCTAGAACTAATTTTATATGTACAATATTTTTTCTTTACTTTTTAAGTTATTAAAACCACATTGTATTATAATTGCATCACTATATTTATACTTTCTTCTTATTTTAGTAGGATAGTCATAAATTCATTGAATGATGCCCAATTAACACACATCATTCACACGCCTTCTTTTGATTTTTTAAGTCCCCATGTTTTGATGTCTCATAAAAACTTTCACACTTTTTTGTAGACACCACTTATTTTCCGTTGTCTTTAGTGCTCAATCAGGATTTATTAACATCACCACATTCCTTTTTCTTATTATATTGATCTTTTCACTCTATCAAGCACCCATTCTTAACATACTAAACTTCTCAATACTCTTTATAGGATAAAGCACTAAATTTTTCATGACGTCGATTCCCTTTAAAAATATAGATAACTTCTCCTTATGAACATGGGGTGAATACCAAAACCATTTGACCTTCCAAAATTCATCTTCTATATATTTATTTCAATATTTGAACTCTATTTTAGGTTGAAATAATTTTTGAATATTTGTTCATAGGTTGTTTAACCTTATTTTTAATTCTCATATTCTCATCAAAAGAACCTTAATTATTTCCAATTTCTTAAAAAATATTGACCCAAAATCAATAGAATTATGTCCATGTTTTCCAAAAAAATAAGGAGAATTCCTAAAATGTTGACCATTCATATTGGTTCCAGAACTATCTTAATTTGTTTTATTTCTATTATATTATAAATATAGCCATTATTTTTTCATGTTGGACTTCTTGATCAAGATCGTCTCTTCCTTCCTTTTTGATTGATACTTCCTCCCATTATTCTTGATCTGAACCACCTTGGTTTTTATTTTTTACCTACAATATTAGATAAAAATTATATGTTTCCATTCAAGTAAGTAGTGATTGTCCTTATTCTTTAGAAACTTTCTTCTCACAATTTTAAGAACACACTCAATTTTCCTCAACTAAAATAGTTTAGCCTTCTCATTACATATTAAAACCATGTAGAACAATTAGAAAAAATTATTATATGCCAATAATTTATTCATAATTTTGAATTAACTATTGTTTAAGATCACACACCATTTTTCAATTCTCATAATTCCTTAATTTCTTATTATTTATCTCTTCAAAATCGGTTTCTAATTTTCTATACAACTCATTTTCTCTTAAATCCACCTTATTTTTCCCAAAATCATCATTTTGAGTAGATAGTTTCTTATTTTTTTTAACAATATTCATCTTTTCATTCTTGATGAATTATATCCACTCAAGAAAAGATTACACATTTTTCTCTTCTCATAAAAAAATCTCACTACTTTTTTCTCCATCATCATCAGTGCTTGATGAATCAAAAAAATCAACTTTGGAAATAAAATTAACATAATTATCTAAGGATCTACTTGATTTTTTTTCTTTCTTACCAATTTAATTTTTTTCTTTTTTTAATGAAATACCTTTTCAAATTTTTTCAGTTCTTCTATATTGGGGATTTATATCCCTCCTAATCAAAATAATATTCTTCAAACTATATCTTTGGAAAATCATTTGAAAAGTTTCCAAGGATTTAAAAATTCAAGCACCTTAGTGATCATTTGATTTTTACCCATTCCAATGATTTTTCTGAATATTTTTCGAATAATTCCAATAATATTTTTGAATGCATATTCTTCTTCCTCATATTATGAGTCACTTGATTCAAAAAATTATTCTTCATTGATTATTTATTTACTCGTGAATGTATAGGATATTAAATCATTAAATTTATTTTTTAAAGGATGTGTCTTTCTAATACCTTAAACTATGAGTATTTAATGTAAATATATAATTGTTAGATCCTCTATTTCTCCTAAGGATGAAATTTTTTAATCAAATTTATCTAGAAAATTTCTCATCAATTTTTTTAACAATGATGATATTTTCTAGCTTCTCACTATAACTCCATATGTTTCTAAAAATCTATTTTTATATTATATTGTAGTCATTGATAGTCTTAATGGATTTTATCATTTTTTATCTAAATTGGATCCTTTAGAATTGAATTTTGGCTTCTTTTACTTTTAAATTACATTCAAAGTTATTTTTCATTTTTTCCGAAATGGATTTTGCGGCCAGAAGACCCTTGACCTTTGAATATACCTTTTCTTATAATAAAATTAAGATAACATTTTTTTCATTCCATCCACCACCATTTTTCTCTAATTTGATTGAGTTATAATCACTCATTCATAAATGGGTGGAAAATTCATTGTTGTAGAATCTCTCACTTCCAATCTGAGTGATAGATGGTAAATTATCATTGTATTCCAATGACTATGATAATTCTTCCCATATAATGGGGGAACATATCATCTATTGAATATGTTAGGATACCCTATTTTTCATAATTTTTATTATCAATATATGTAACTGTGATCTGATTCTAATTATAGATCCTAAGGACTAGTATGTAGCATTAAGAGGGGAGTGGTGAATCTGGGATTTTGTCTTTTTATAAATTATTTTCCTCATGACTTCAACCTATTAAACTTGTTATATGTAATGACCCAAATCCAGAGCCACTCAACTGGTGCCCCATAATCAGTTTGCCACATGACCTCAAGCATGTTTCCTCAAATTCTAGAGGCTACCGACTAACAGTGAGGACCCTGGTGAGTCATTGGGGAAACGATGCCCTCATTTGGTAAAGTATACAAGGAAAAGGAAATAAAAGTCAATAGCGAAAGTAGTAAATAGCATACAATGACTAAAAAAATAGCGAAGAAATGAACATATAATAATGATGATAATGATACAGAAGGTACAAGTATCTATGTAAAACAGAAAACACAGCAACATGCTAAAATACAACTGAGAACAATGTACTAAAAGTAAACAGCAACTCCAGCAGCATCGCAAGCCTAAGCTCGGTCCTATGCTCTCTAAATCAAACTAGCAATCATGTACCTAAAGTGGAAGGGCCAAAATCCTTATCCACACCTACAACCATATAACGTTTTTGGGCCGAAAAGCAAGACACAAATAGGGTGTGAGACTAATCCCAGTAGGCAGCCACCAAAAGATTTGTGCCCTACTGTCAGTGAGCAATATAGAAAAAGTAATGGAAATAAATGCAGAAGAGAAAAAAGAATACACTAAAGTAAACAATCAAACAAATATCCATTCACAATAATTATTTAATTTAATTCAATCATTTAATTATCAACCAAGGAACCTAGCATCACCTCTATATTCCCAATGCATAGCATGTAACACAACAGGTATCTCAGCAGACTACCTAAACAACAAGCAGTACAAAACCCAAGCTTGTTCTTTGGCTTGGTGGACTCATCACAACTAACCAAAAAATATTTACACTGACTCTCTAGGTGGATCATACTGGAAAACCCCTCTAGTCAAGTAATCATACAAGGCACAGACACTCTAGGAAGCTCTCACTGTAAATTTCCCTATAGTCTGGTAATGATATCTATAAACTCTCTAAGGAAGCACTTACATCTAATTCCCCATGTAGTATCGATACATAACTAAAGAAACTCTGAGGAAGCACAATGTCCAATTCTCATATGTCCATTGAACGATACTAATTTATAATAGACTCTCTATGAAAGCCCTTAATCGTTAATTCCCTCTTTAGTCTACCGCACCAGGTTCACACAGCCCTGAGCAGTCTAGTCGTGCGTAATCAATTATCAGAAACCCTAAGTAAGTTCATAAACTACTAGGATAATAGCTAAAATGAATCAAAAGCATATAAATAGTAGTAAATACATGCAATCAATTATATCAATGCAGGCAATCAATGCAACAAGGTCTGCCTCACAGGCAACCTAAGCCAAACTGTGATAAACAACCAAAACAAGGGAGAACACCCATGGGGTGCTCCTCAAACATGATAACAAGCAATCATTACTCATATAATATCCTATTAAACACAAGAAATCTAAGGCAGATAATAAAACAGTATCAAAACCCTAACCCGAGATACCCCAAACATGGTAATCCATCACTTTTTCACAAAAACACAAAGATGTTCAACATAGGGCAAAAAACCACCTATCCCGATCCTAGGAGATCGATATAATTAAACCTCGGCCTATGAATTGACCTAGAATAGAGTATATCTACAAAAACATATAAAATGTTCAACCTTATATAACTCTCATAAGAGAAAGAATCATGAAATGTGGCCAAATAAGAACCAATAACTCACCGTTGCAATTCTATTGCAACCGACAACATTCGATTCAGATAAACGGTGACAGATCAGTGGCTCAGAGAAGATCTGTGGACATTCCCTTGCTCTCAGTCGAAGAAGCTAAAGAAGAAGATGTTTTTGGGGTTAAGACGTAACCCCGGTCCGTTTAATGAAAAAAACGTACAGTGTGTGTATTTTAGAGTACATGGCGTGTACTAAGATTTTTTGTACTCTGCATTAAGCGGCCTCCACATCACCCCTACATGGCCGTGTGTATGGCCCTGACAGGGCCAGCACATGGCCTCGAGCGGCATCAAAGTACATGGAGTGCACCCATAAAGTACACAGCATGTACTTTGAAAATTTCCAGATTCTCCTCCTTTTACGAAAAAATGAACAGAAAGAAAAAACATACCTGAAAAGAAGGTCAGAGTTCTTACAATTTTCCACACTTAAAGAAATTTGTCCCCAAATTTCCCTAGCACGGTGCAGAAGAAGAAACCCCAAACAAATCTGGCCACTAGGATCGCATATCTACCTCCCTCTTCCAAGTCTCGTCCTATACACGGTCGTGCTGCCATAGCACCCATACCATAGGAACAAACTGGCCACGGAGTACCTTTGCACTATGATCAACAATCCTGACAGGATGCTCCTCGAATGATGCATCATGCTCTAGCTCAACCACCTCAGGTTGAAAAACATGATACGGGTCTGGGAAGTAGCGTCAAAGGTGAGAAACATAGAAGACGTCGTGCATAGCCTGATACCTCTGTGGTAAATATAACCTATAAGCAACTAGCCTGACTCTCTCTAGAAACTAAAACAGTCCAACCTATCTCTGTGAAAGCTTTCCCTATATCCTAATCCTCTTGTGTCCCAACCTCATGGTAACACGTAGGAAAACCAGATCTCCGACCTTGAACTCCAAAGGTCATCTCCGCTGATCAGCATAAGATTTCTGCTGAGATTATGCAGTAGCCATCCTTTTCTCAATCAACTCCACCTGTTATGTGGTCTCCTGAACAAGATGAGGTCCCAGCATAGCTGCCTCTCCTACCTCTAGCCAACACAAGGGTGATCGTCACGGTCTACTGTACAAGGCCTCGTAAGGTGTCATCTGAATAGTTGCTTGAAAACAATTATTGTAAGAAAACTCCACTAGAGGTATATCTCTCTCAAAAGAACCTCCAAAATCGAGGATGCATGCTCGTAGCATGTCCTCAAGCACCTAAATCTTGAACTCTGACTTTCCATTTTTCTGGGGATGGTTTGTTATTCTCAAATGTACTTTTATACCCAAAGCCCTCAGTATCCCTTTCCAGAAATGCGTCATAAAGAAAAAATCCCTATCTAAAATGATAGTACTCGGAGCCCCATACCAGCGTACAATCTCATAAATGTACAGCCATCCAATCTCATCAACACCGAAGGTCTCCTTAATCGGCAAGAAGTGAGCAACCTTCATGATCATGTCAATGACAACCCATACTGTGTCATTCCCTCGAGGCGATCTTGATAACCCTGTTATGAAGTCCATTGCAACATCATTCCACTTCCACTTCGGAATGGGTAGCTGCTGTAAAATCCTTGTTGGTTGCTGGTGCTCCGCCATCACCTGCTGACAGGTGGAACACCTCATGACATAACCAGCAACATCTCTCTTCATACTTGGCCACCAATACTGGCGGTGTAGATCAACATACATCTTAGTGATTCCAGGATGAACTGCCCAAACTGAGGAATGAAAGTCTCGCATCAAATCATCGTGTATATCTGCTGGCACCCATACGCGTCCCTAGAAATGCAAGATCTCACCCTCACCTATGGTCCATCCAGGAAGAGGGTCCTCTCCTGACACACTTTCCTGTTCAACTAGTCATTTAGAATCTGATAGTTTTTTCATTTGAACTTAGTCAAGAAGGGTAGAGGTAACATCTAACGAAGAAAGAAAAGTATGAACCTTCCTATCATACACCTCTAAATGCATTTCAGAGAACATAGTCATAAACTTCCACTCAATTCAGGCCTCCTGAACTGCCTAAATATGTGTTCTCC
Organism: Viscum album; assembly: GCA_963277665.1. Lineage (NCBI taxonomy): Eukaryota > Viridiplantae > Streptophyta > Magnoliopsida > Santalales > Viscaceae > Viscum > Viscum album. The sequence goes on along the minus strand of OY728135.1, from coordinate 194,914,443 downwards.
TACTCAGTGTGTCTACCACAACATTTCCTTTCCCAGGCATATAAGCAAGATCTAAATTGAAAGACTGTAGGTACTCAACCAACCTTCATTGTCAAAGATTCAAGTCACGCTGTGTGAAGATATACTTGAGGCTCTTATTGTCAGTATATACCACAAAATGCTCTCCCAAAAGATAATGTCCCCAACAACACAAAGCATGGACAACTATATCCAACTCCAGGTCGTGCGTAGAATAGTTCCTCTCATGTGACCTCAACTGTCGAGATCCATATGCAACAAAACGATCCTCCTACATAAGCACTGCTCCAAGCCTGGTGCCAGATGCATCACAAAAAACTGTATATCTCTTTCCTGACTCCAGCAAAACTAGAATTGGTGCTAAAGTCAGTCTCGCCTTTAACTCCTGAAAGGCGTAATCATAGGCTTCTAACCGAACATAATTTACCCCCTTTTTAGTCAAGCCCTTCAACGGTGTTTCTAAGCATGAGAAGTCCTGTATAAACCGCCTGTAGTAACCATCCATCCCTTAGAAATATCGTACCTCAAAGAAATTTCTAGGCTTCTTCTAGGTGACTACTGCTCTCACCTTCTTTGGGTCTATTGATACTTATGTCTCTGATATGGCATAACCCAGGAAGTGAATCTTGTCCATCCAAAAGTGGCATTTTGAGAGCATAGCATATAACTGATGCTCCCTCAGTGTACTCAAAATGATCCCAAGATGGGTAGCATGGTCGTGTCATGTATGAGAGTACACCAAGTTATCATCCACAAAAACCACCACAAAAGAATCCAGGTAATGATGGAAAACTCAGTTCATCCGCACCATAAAAAATAATGGCGTGTTCCTGAGACCGAACAGAATGAGAAAATACTCATACAAACCATACCTTATTCAGAAGGTTGTAAGAGGTATATCAGATGGCCTGACACACAACTGAGGATATATGGATCTCAAGTCGATAATTGAGAACACTCTGGCTCCTCAAAGTTGATCAAAGAGATCATCTATCCATTTCAATCGATATCGGTTCTTGACCGTCAACTAGTTTAGATTCCGATAATCCACACAAAACCTAAGGGTGACATCTTCCTTCTTCGCAAACAGGACAAGAGAACCCCAAGAAGAAGTACTAGGTTGGATAAAAACCTTTTCCTGAAACTCTTCCAACAATTTCTTGAGCTCCTACAACTCAGTTGTAGCCATCCCGTAAAGAGGAATGGACACTGGTGTCGCTCCTAGCACAAGCTTGATAGAGAAGTCTACCTCTCACTCTGGAGGCAAACCTGAAAAGTCTTCTAGAAATACCTCTAGAAAGAGATCAACCACTGGAGGAAAAACTAACTAATAAGTCTCCTGGTCATCCAGATATAAGCTAGCAATCTGGGACGTAACACCGCCCAACCCATGATGCTCTGGTCTAGCTCTGCTTGCATGGACATTCCATTCACCCTTGTAAAGAAAAGATCTTCCCTCTGGTGATGTGAAACTCATCCTATAGTGATAGCAATCAACAAAGTCCTGGAAGTGAATTAATTAGTCCATCTCGAGAGTGACATCATAGCCTGCCATCTTCAAAACATAGAGGCTCCATGAAAAATTACACCCACCGACCTCAAGGGGGCAGTCTAAGCACTGTCGTACATTAGCAGTTCTAATTCCCAAGGAAGTATCTAGCGTCATCATATCCTCAGAAGTATAAATAGTAAGTATAAGGATTTCCACATAATGCATCGAAATAAATCTATGAGAAGCTCCTATATTGAAAAGTGTAGAGGATAAAACTGAGGCTACTAAAATCTTACCTTGAACAGTAGATGGTCCAGGATCCTACTCCTGATAAACCTGCTCTACTGCAAAGGTTTGGCCAGCTCCGCAGCCCTCTATAGTAGCTTGAGATCACTGAGTTGACCCTCCCTTAGCCTTACCACTGCATCCGCGGCCTCTTCCATGCCCTGAACGACCTGAAGAACACCAGCCCCCAGTTTTCTGCAGAACTGGTGATCATTCTCCTATATGAGGAGTCGAAACTGATCCTCCCTCACTAGCCATTGGAAGGAGAACCTTGCAGTAATGCTACAAATGACCCATCTGGCAGCAAGATCGGCACTCCACTGGGTCTCTCGGGCACTGAGGCTTCCTATGCCCATTTCTTCAATACCGATAGCACACCACTTGGTTTCCAGAGGGAAGATCTCGTCTACCAGAAGGAATACCTCACTTCCTTGGGTCACCTCATGTAGACTCTCAGTGGTTCTTCCTCTTGTCTACTTGAAATGAATCAGCTCTAAATGCTGAACCACCCTGGTCAACAGCTCTAGTCTCCCTCAAATTTATCTCCATGATAAGCGCCTACATGACTATTTATGTAATAGAATTCAACTGAAAGACGTTCACCTGAGATCTGATGTCCAGTCTGAGGCCTTCCTCGAACTTCCTTGCTAACGACAGCTTGGCATTCCCCAGAACGGGAGTGAAACGCCATAAATCTATGAAGTGAGAGGAATACTCCATAACTGTGAGAGTACCCTAGTGCAGGTTCATGAACTCTATGGCTCTGTCAACCCACAGCATCGTTGGGTAATAGTAGTTGTAGAACGTACGCTGAAACTTGTCCCAAGCCATAGCCGGTTGGTGCCCTACCTGTGAAACCACATCCCATCATCTCTTGGAGGAATCTCACAGAATATAAGTCGCGAGATTCACTCTCCTCTTTAGATCCATCTCCAAGTGCTCGAATATGGATAGCATGGCCTCTATCCATGACTCTAAAGCATGTGGTCCTCTATCCCCTATGAATGTGGGAGGATGTTGCTGCTGAAAAACCTGCGACAACTCTGCCATAGACGGGGCAGGATGCTGAGCTCCCTGGAAGGTCTGCATGAATATCATGAAACCCTCTCATAAATCAGCATCGGCACCAGTGTCTATAAGCACTGCAAGTGCCATTTCCGGAACAATAGGCGGAACTACTGGTAGTCCTTGATCTACCGTATCAGGCGTATGGTCAATGCCTGGTTCTTGACGTGCAACGGGATGACGTCTCAGTGCCATGACTCTGCAAGTCCGAGCACACTTTAGATCACATTACCATGAACTGAAAACTTTGACAATAAGAAGGGAAAAGTGGAAAGAATCATTTAAAATTTACAAAACATGACTAAACAGCATGTATAAGGACTACATTACATCATTTACATGGGCGTGTACTCCTACCTAAACTAGTTGTGTAACACCCCATATACACAGCGTGTTGTCCCAACACACTGCGTGTACTTGAATTCTTCTCCCTGACCAAGTCCTTCTACATGGTTAAGCCACATGACCCTCTTAAGACAAAACTACACGGCGTGTTCAAGGTACACACGGCTTGTGCTCAACAAGCTTCACCTGGCCCGTGTTGTTAGTGACATGGAATGTGTACCCAGGTCACACTACACAGCATGTTTCAGAAGGACACGGTGCATACTAAGAATTCCTAGCACACCTTGGGGTTAGCGACACGGCCGGCTACACTGATGACACTACAAGGCATGTTTCAGGAGGACACGGCATGTAAGAGAAAGGAGAACACCAACCTGTGTTTTTCGTGACACAGCTAGGTACCTAGATCAAACTACATGTCATATAAAATTCAAACACAGTGTGTGTGTGAAAAGATAACAAAACCCGTGTTGTTCATGACATGGTCGGGGTACCTATTTCATACTATACAGCGTGCTAGACTAGTACACGGTGTGTTATTATAAGATTTTCTAGAACCCCTTGTTCTGCTCGCATAGTTAGTGACACGTTTTAAAAACTACACAGTGTGTATTAATAAAATACACACCGTGTATTCTGGGTTTTTTCAGACAGTATCCCCAGAACTGCACCGGAGCCCAGAAAACACTAAAAAATAAGCGTTAAGGTGCCAAATTCTGACCCATGGGGCCCATAATCCCCGCGAATCGAAGCATGGCATCATAACAATTCATATAACAAGTAAATAGTATAACAACTCACTATACACCAAATACTAATCCCCGAGGGCCCATAACACCTCTAAGACCAAAGTTTGGCATCCATGATAAAAAATATATACACAAATGATACCCTATCAACATAGCAGGTATTCTATCACAGTAGCTATCAGAACAGCATGCATAGTCTATCACAAATTCTATTACAACAGCATGAAACTTCTAATGCAATTTAGATGGCATGGAAAAATGCATGACATGTGATTTTCTAACAAGTTCCTATATGATGCATGAGATGGCATACCCTCATCTCATCAGGTTTCAACAAAATAGAACCACAATCTTATAAATAGTAATAGCACAAAACAAGTGCACCACCCAACTGTGAAATCAAGTAAACTGTAACATTTTCAAAACTCAAAAATTGAAATATTCTACATAACCTGGATTTTTCCCTATACACGGGTTCTAGAACTCCTGAGAATAGCTATTTACCATTTACCTATTTCTTCCTATGCCTATATAATGTCTCTAAAAAGTAAGTCAATAGAAAGAAAAGAAAAGAAAATAACCTCCTCTGATACCACTTTGTAACAACCCGAATCTGAAGCCACTCAACTGTTGCCCCGTACCTGGTTCTAAACATGACCTTAACCACATTTCCCCAAATTCTAGAGGCTACTGACTAGCAACGAGGGCCTTGGTGAGTCATTGGGGAAACTATGCCCTCATTTGGTAAATTATACAAGGAAAAGTAAACAACAGTCAATAGAGGAAGCAGCAAACAGCATACAATGACTGAAATTAAACAACGGAAGAAATGAACATATAATAATGATGATATTGATGCAGTATGTACAAGTATCAAAGGAAAATTGAAAACACAACAACATTCTGAAATACAACTGAGAACAATGTACTAAAAGTAAACAGAAACTCCACTAACATCGCAAGCCTATGCTCGGTCTTGTGCTCTCCAGCTCCAACCAGCAATCATGTACTTGAAGTAGAAGGGCCAAAATCCTTATACACACCTTAAACCATATAACTTATTTGGGCCAAAAATCAGGACCCAAAAAGGGTATGAGACTAATCCCAGTAGGAAACCACCATAAGATCAGTGCCCTACTGTAGGTTATCAATATAGAAAAAGTAATGGAAAGAATGTAATAGAGAAAAGTAATACCCTAAAGTAAACAATCCTACAAATCTCCATTCACAGTAATTATTTAATTTAATTAAATCATTTAATTATCAACCACGGAACCTAGCATCAGCTCTATATTCTGAAGTCATAACAAGTAACATAATAGGTATCTTAGCAGACAACCTAAACAACAAGCATTACTAAACCCAAGCTTGTTCTTTAGCTTGGTGGACTCGTCACAACCAACCAAAAAATATTCACACTAACTCTCTGGGTGCCTCATACTGGAAGACCCCTCTATTCAAGTAATCATACAATCCACAGACATTCTAGGAAGCTCTCACCGTCAATTCTTCTGCGGTCTGGTAATGATAGCTATAGACTCTCTAAGGAAGCACTTACATCTAATTGCCCTTGTAGTCTCGATACATAAATAAGGACACTCTGAGGAAGCACAAAGTCCATTTCTCATAGGCCCTGTGAATGATACTAATTTATAATAGAATCTCTAGGTAAGCCCTTAATCGTCAATTCCCTCTTTAGTCTACCACACCAGGTTCACATAGCCCTGAGCAGTCTAGTCATGCTTAATCGACTGTCAGTAACCCTAAGTAAGTTCAACAACTAATTGGATAATATCTAAAATGCATAAAAAGCATATAAATAGTAGTAAATACATGCAATCAATTATATCAAGGTAGGAAATCAATGCAACAAGGTCTGCCTCACAGGCAACCTAAGCCAAACGGTGATAAACAACCAAAACAAGGGAGAAACCCCATGGGGTGATCCTCAAACATGCTAACAAGCAATCATTACTCATCTAATAGCCTCTATCACACAAGAAATCTAAGTTACATAATAAAACAAGATCAAAACCCTAACCCAAGATACCTGAAACAAGGGAATCTGGTACTTTTTCACAAAAAATCAAAGACATTCAACATAGGGTAACAAGCCACCTACCTCGATCCAAAGAGATTGATAAACTTGAACCTTGGCCAGTGAGTTGTCCTAGAATAGAGTAGATCTGCAAAAATTTCTAAAAAATTCAACCTTAGATAACTCTTATAAGAGAAAGAATCATGAAACGTGGCCAAAGAAGAACCAAGAACTCACCGCTGCGATTCTATTGCAATAAACGACATTCGATTCGGATAACTGGTGACGAATCGGAGGCTCGGATAAGATCTGCGGTCGTACCCTTACTCTTGGTCAAAAAAGCTATAGAATAAGACTTATCTGGTGTTAATATGCGACCCTGATCTATTTAATGAATAAAAAGAAAGTACATGGTGTGTACTTTTAGAGTACACGACATGTACTAAGCTTTTTCGTACTCCAAATTAAGCGGGCTCCACATCACCCCTACATGGTCGTGTGTATGGCCATGACACAACAAGCACACAGCCTTGAGCGGCATCAATGTACATGGTGTGTACTCATAAATTACACGGCATGTACTTTGATAATTTCCAGATTCTCCTCCTTTTTAGGAAAAATGACCAGAAAATAAAAACATACATGAAAATAAGGTACAGGTTCTTACATTATAGTATCGATCTACTCAAAAATATCTTATAACCTCACCTTATGTGAATATAAATTATAGATATACTAGCACGTAGTATTTACAGCTTTGATATAACTCCTACTCTTTCCCATGATAGATAGAAACCCCAACATGGATTCTCTACTATAATCGTATTTTCAATTACAGAGGTTTTGGAAGAAATTTATTAAACACCATAGTTGTCGATCCTCTATTTATCCATAGTTCTACACCCGAGACACCAACTATTATTTTCATTTCGTAAGACACCACATCCATGATCCTTTCTAATAACTGAACAAACACCCCAATCATAGGCTTCTCTTCTCTTTCAAATAATATTATAATATATATATCATTATTCATCAAATAATACTTCTCCATGAGATTTTAGGATCATAATTTATTATGTACACATTCAATATCTTAAATAAATTCTTGGAAAAAATATTTTGGTCATGAAAATACTTCCAGATATGGTGTGATCTAGATTATCCTCATCATCTTTATATTCATCGGTTTATATCTTTCAGGGACTCTTGGAATCATATCACATTCATATCTCCCTAATAAAATATGAATCATAGTCTCTTAATTATATTTATAGAATAAATGCAATTTTGTAATTTATTTATCACTCATATAGATTCTTCTTTCATAAATAGTGTATATTTATAATTACAAGTGAATATTTTTTTTCTATATGTATTTGTAAACTCCATAATCATTAATAGGTGTGATATTATTAATATTAAATTATTCATCAAATTTCCTATTTAACTCAACATTTGAATTCTCATTTTAATATTCTTTTAATCTTATTGAATGCCCAAAATTCATTATTTTTTTTGATAAATATATATATATGTTTCTTCAACAAGTCCTCAAATCTCGTTGTTTTTAAATACCCAAAGGGCTCAAAATATCATATGTTGTTATCCATAATGCATTAAATTTAAAATAACTTTTCCACCCCAAATATCACTTATTAAAAATCAGCATAGATCATTATGAAAATAACATTGTGAATATTTTTCATGTGGACCATTCGTTTTCCTAAATTTTATATTTTTGAAAACATTCCTAGTATATAAAGATATAATCTCTCACATTATCCTCAAATGCCTACATGAATTACAGATATAACCTTAATTATCCTACATGGTTCACATTGGCTATATCATTGAATTATATTATTTCTGCCAAAAATCACATGTGAATATTGATATAAATATGTAGCTATATTCGGCTACATAGATAGTAATATGGTCTAGAATTTCCTCTATGTTAGATAAGTTACTTCCTTAAAAATTTGACTATATCAAAAAATTGGATATGCTATAAATTTTGATACATTATCGAATTGGTTATGTTATAAATTAAGTTATGTTATAGAGTTTTCTATGTGAGTGTGAATATGTTATGGATGTTCATTATGTGATTCTTTAGAATTTCATAATTCACTCAAAAAAACTCCAATTATCTTTAGCTAAATTATAGGTTTTTTCAATCACATCAATAATTCTCAAAATTGTTTTAGATAGTTCTATTTAATGCATCAAATATTTTCTTTGATTATTTTGTAGATCAACACAACAATCATCATAATAAATTAATCACATTGTGTCTCAAACATCTCTAATTAAGTTCATCAAGTTGTAGCATCATGATCCCATTTCCATGTCGTAGAGGTACCTCAATCATCCTATGGGATTTCAGGGATTCTATATCTACCATGGAATTGAATTCCTTTTTATGAAATAATAACATTCTTCTAAGAGTCACCTCTATAACACTAATCATATATGAAACCATTAGAAACATATGCAGTACTAACATTGGAATTTCACAAGTGTCTGAAAATAAAATTTAAGGATGACATGTATATTATTATCTGAAATATACCTAATTTTATATTGATCACTATAGATCCTCCCCAACTAAGGATCCATCAACCTATTAAATGATGGATTCTACATCAGTTTCAGATATTAATTTTTTCAAAATAACTAAGGAATCATTTATGTAACCAAGTAATTTCCCAAATCCTTATACTCTAGTTCTTTAATAGAGACTCCATAGATCTCCTCACCGAGGACCAAATCATTAAGTGGTATTTTTAGTGTTATTTTAACTTCAAAAACATGGAAAATTCTACACAAATTGATTGAAACCAAGGTCACATAAACTCTCATTTAATTAATTTCCATATTAAATACTAAACGGAGAATAATCCATTATAATAGCCTTTGTTTCGATTAATATTTCATCATCAAGTATTTGAGAGATGCATTTCTAGTGTAAAATGGTATTTTTATTCCTAAAATGTGAGCATGAAATGTTCTGAGTGAAAAAACTATGGAAGTAAACTAATTCATGGTGGTTTTATAATAAATCACAGTTTATTCTAGAGGGTGGGGTAAATTTCCATGGATCACCCACAAGAAGAATATTATTCCATTACAAGATGGAATAAAATATATTCCTATTATAAAAGAATAATAAAAAATTATTGAACCTTTGAATTGTGGCTTATTCACTCTAGTATAATAATATAATGAATGTTATAGATCACCTCCTGAGTCTAATATATTCTCCACAAAAGTGTGTCAATATTGTTATCCTATATAACCTGCTTATCTATTTTTTGTGAATATATAGATAAAAGGAGTGTTACCTTGATTCCACCTGAATCCTCCTCTATCTAGCATCTTGTTACATCTATATGTTTCAAATAACCTTTGAATTATTTGGTTAGGTAGTGATAATAGAATATTCACATATTCCTCTTATAACATACATGGGTTCTACATACCCCATTCTTTCATCAAGGGAAACTAAATAATATTCAGATCCTTATTTGTTTTTTCCCTAATGATGTAAGGTCTTGTATATAATGATATTATGAGTTTGAATCGATTTCATATTTTAATAGTGTATTAGTTATTAAATTTCTTATAGATAAAATAATTAAAAAATCATAGCATCCACTCCCCAATTGTAGCTGGTGATCTCTTGAAAATGGAAAATCCTCCCTAGAATGCCCTAACTTCCAAATGAAGATTTTAGTGTTCACAAGGATTTAAAATTTCATAAAAATTAAATTAATCATCATTATATACAAGTTATTGTATTTTAATCTGATAGGGAGATACATGTAATTCCAATTTATATAACATGAGGTGGTTGAGCAATATTTTAATCAGATGTTGGCAACCAATTTATGATAGAACATATTATTTTAATCTGATGAAATCATAAATTAATAAAATTTAAACACTTATCTACATGGTTCATTATAAAATTCTCCTATAATTCTACTATTTAATCATATCTGATTGCATATCATGATGAATTTACATCTATATTGGATGGATTATTTCTATATAGTATTGAAATAATGAAGTTCACCAAATAAAAATCCTTGTTGAATCCCACATGCAGTTAGTCCCAACCAAATTATTCTAACAAGTTGAATTATAAATGAGATATTAATCATGCACAATGAGATAATTTTTAGATAACTTTTACATAAATCTTCCTAAGCCCATAACACTTTACATATATACTTAACCTCCCATTTTATTCTTCAAAAACTTCACTTGGATAATCTTTTAACCTAGAGATATTAAAATTTACCTAAATCAATGTGTATTATGTTTAAAAAAATATCAAAAATAATTAATCCGCAAATATTCATTTAATGAATTCCTTTTTAAAATTTAATCTTGAATAAATCAATTTCTAATTAATAATCTATTTATTTTGAATTAAAAATAAATTGATAGAAAGTTGTAAAAAATTATAAAACAAAAAAATTAAAAAAAAACTCTGATCATAATGTTATATGATTTTTTATAATAAAAGTATTGTTACTTAAAGTACTCATTCTAATGGAATGAAAATAATAAATTCATTTATGGATAAATTTATTTCATGACAAAATAAAATTTATAACCTCAGTTTTATTTTTTTTAACTAAAACCATTTCCACGAAATGTGAATATTAAAATTTATATTTTAGAAAGGTACAGGAGGATAAAAATTCAAAAAAATACAAAATTTCATTAAAGGTGGATGTGAAATAAAATTTTAATTTTAGTCCTAAGAGATTAAATTAAAAGGATGGTAACCTCACACAAAAATACCAATGTATTTGAGGAATAAAATTTAATACTATATATAAGACATTTATATTTTTCAGTTATTATCAGTTCAGTAAAAATTTTAGATACATGGCCCTTTAATTTTGGTAAAATTTTAAATTTATTGAAATACAATGATGAAAAAAATTTATTAGGAGAAAATAAAAAATAAATAGGAATATTATTGAGTTTAGGAAATAAAAATAGAATAAGGTAAATATTTTTTTATTCAAAAATATATGAAAATATTGATTGATTCAATGAAAATTGAAATAATTGTTTCATTGTGATGGTGATATATAGTTTACACATACCAAGAATTATTTAATTTCCATTTAACAATTATTTTCTAAAAATATGAAGAAAAACTAGATGAATAAAGATGTCGAGTTCACCTTTCTATTTAAGAAAAATAAAAAGTATAAACATAACAAACCAAAAAGAAATAGAAGAATATGGAATAAAAAAGAGTATATTCGTTCAATATGGAAAGAATGGTCATGTCATGGATTGTTTCAATCAATCCATGGACATTAATATTTAATGAAGTAAGATGGAACAAAAAAAATCAATCCCAGATAGAAAAAAAGATTAGTTTAGTGAAAGACATCTACAAAGAAGAATTTTAAATTCATAATAGGATCCCAAAAGAGTGTAAACCAAATAATCTTGAGAATACATATATATGATCTATGAAATATGATCATATTTATAAATAATTCATCATTATTTAGTTAACCTAGTTATAATTGACATGAAAAAGAGAGAAAGATTAGTAGAATGTGTGTGCCTTTCTAGATGATCTAAAAATGTGTATTTCCTATAAAAAGTATGTCAAATAAAGGAATAAGACCATGATAAAAAATAAAATTAATTATTATAAAATCAAATTCATCGAAACATGAAGAATTCTCTAAAATCGTAATCTAAATTGAGTGTAGTTTCAATTTTGAGAAGAAACTCTCAACTATGATTTTGAAACTATGAAATAAAGGAGAAACCACATTTTCCCTATATTGTATTTATTTTTGTTTCAATGGGAATTTAAGGTGTATAAATTAATGGGGGAACATAATGATAATTGAAAAGATGTAAACATATTATAAATAGATTGGATATCCATCATGTATTTCCCAGATATTTATCATTTTATGCATCCTCACAACACATCAATTGGTATCAACCATAATACTGGAAAAGAACATTATTTAACCCTTATGGTGGAGTTGAGTTGAATATATATCAAATAACAATGAACCATGTAAATTTAATATTATAGTGTTTGAGGGAAATTTTGATTTCAAAGGAAATATTAAGTCTTGGTGAAAGTTCTAAAATTATTAAAAATGTGAGAGTTATGTTTTCAAACATCGCAGTTCCAAGCATAGAGATAATGGATGTTAAAGTTCCAAATATTATAGTTTTTCAAGAAAGTGTTTTTTTGGATATACTCTCTGATTATTATGTAAAAATTAATATTGCAAACAAAGTGGGGAATGAAATTTTGATGTAAAAATAAGTTTATATAAAAGGGGAAAACCTACTGGATTTGAATTATTTTAATTTTTTTATAATTTTTATTTATTAAATAAGTTAAAAACCATTTAACTAACTATTTTATGAAAAAGAATAAGTTGGATACACTGTTTATATTATTTATAGAATAATTTATATTTAGATTAATCTCTTTAGTATTCCATACCAAATATTACTCATGTGAATATAGATTTAACTAATTAAGTGTTCATTTGTTAAGAATGGTGAATTCATTCTACACTCAAATGAATCAGGTTTTCCTTTCAATGTGGTGGAGGTGATAAAATTTTATTCATGAATGGATCATGATATGATAATCAATTTCCCTTAAAATATAATCCTGAAATAAAGAGATAAAAGAACCAATGTATTTATTTTTAATAAGTGGGAGTTAAAAGTATAATAATACTGACATTAGAATTGAAATTTGAAGTAAAACAATAATGGGGATATTAATTTACTAAAATTTAATTTATTTTAAGTGATTTAATTTTTTAATGATAAGTAAATTTAATATGATGTGTAGTAAATTTGAATAACTAAGAAGAGGTACTCAATGAAGGACGAAGTGAATCTTTATTATTGTTCGCATGAAGAAACATTCATTATGTAAAAGTATCACATAGATACTTATAATAAGTTGATAAAAAATCATAACCTGATGTTTTATATGATGTCCTTATAGATACAAGTTATGTATAAATATACTTCAAAAAACAAATATAGGAGGATATTTGGCTTCTATAAGTGATGGAGTTGGGGATATTGATGATAAATTTCATACTACATCTGTGTGAAGAAGGATATTATAGGAAGTGGATTTATCGGATGATTCTTGAGATTTCTATAGTTGAATCAATGATACATTATGATGTTTTATGATAGTTTTATCCACTACATATTCTTTTTAAAGATTGATAAAATCCATACTATTTATAATCAAGCATAATAATGACAATTGAATTATTTCAAATAAATCGAGTTAGAAGAAAAGAAAATTTAGAAGTCGAACAAGAAGGATAAATTTATTGAAGTATAATTTTGGATACAAGAATTTTGTTATCTTGATATGTTATAAAGGAACCATGTTTGGAATGGGAATATTTAAGAATGAGATGATTATATCAAAGTAAAAGTTCAAAACATGGTATGTTCAACTGAATAAGAAGAATATTTCAAGAATATAAGTAGATAATGTTATCTATTGTGTATCCAGAAGAAAAAAAATAGAAGAGGTGTTGTGTGATGATGTTTTTTATAGGTAAAATTAGTAAATTAATGTAATGGTTTACATGGAATTTCAATAAATATACTACTCCTGAAGCCAATAAAAAAATAAATTAATTAAATCAAAATAAAAATTTTAAAAAGAATGAGAATTTATAGAGAATCCTAATGGAATATCATGTGATTTCCTTTTTTGTTTAATATAAACTGATTTAATGTTAGAATAAATTTAGAATTACTAAGTTTGGATATAACTATGAATTTCTTAAAGAATATGAACATAGGTAGCTTAGGCAAAGAATTTTAAAGTTACTCTTAAAGAATTACATACTAGAAGGGAAGTCTAGAAGTGGAAGTAGAAATTGAGAGGATCTATTTTGAATAACTAAAGTGGAATAATTAATGTGGATATTTAGGATGAATACTAGAAATAAAAAAGGAAGTATGAAATTCATGAATTATATGATATATAAATATAACATCCAATTCATATAGAATGGTGAAATTATAGAATAAAAAAGGTGAATTGATTCTCATAATATTAGAATATGTTAAATAATAACTATGGAAAATCTTTAGTTACAAATGAATGATTTTGAGTTAATCATTTAAAGTGTTTCAACAAATATTTCAATTTCTAGAAGTTTAGAATTTGAATATGCAGAAGTTCAATTGATCTAAATTGGGGGATATTATATGATCCTTAGATATTTCAGATATGTAAAATTAACATATGATATCTAAATTCCTAAATTCATAATTTTTTCAAAACAATAAATTGAGTTTAAAAGGATATGAGATCATTTATAGAGAGGTATTGAGGTTGAATGAACTAAATAGATTGAGAGAGGCTGAACAACTTCAACTAGTATATTATTTGTGTCGAAGAAGGTTGTAGTCTGACATGTATGTTCTAGATGATCATTTTAAACAAGGAGATAAGGAAGATAATCAAATTTAATCTTATTTATATCATATTTTTGAAACATATACATTGTAGTTGTAGAGACATTTGATAAGAATGTTTAGATTCAAATTTCATATAGATTCAAAAGAAACAGTTATTCCAAATATTCCTAGTATTTTTAAAGAAGATAGTTTGTAGATACATAATTACTCTTGAGTTCATCAATATGAAGTATGATAGTACATTATTTAGTTGAATTCTATTTATGTTTTTCATTCACTAGAATTTTAAGAAATATTATTGAGGAAGTCTATTGATGTAGTGTCATCCTGGGGTGAACAAGAAGATATTATTCAATAGAAGAAGTTGTATGGGAATTATTAACTATATGAATCCATTATAATCACATTCAATATACTACTATAGGGAAATAATATTGAACCAAGGAGGATACCATCCAAAGTGTTACAGATGATACCTTCCCACCTAATGTTTGTGTTGAGTTAGGGATATTACCTTCTCAACATTTTAATCACTATAATATAATATGGATAAATTCGATGTCTTAGACTCAAACTGAGCAAAATAGGGATGTAGTCACCCATATTTGGGTCATACCATATAAAAATAATATTTTTACTATTTTTTATACTATATTGAATGTTGTGTGAAGGTATTACTTGTTACATACATGATCTATTCATCCAAAAAGGGGTAGAGGTTTGAAAATTATAATGGGAATTAAATTTGTTGAAACCTATATAACAATGATTCAACCCCTCTGATCATAACCACATTATACCTCTTGTAACATCATCAAATATACTTATCATGTCATAAAATTTATTATTATTGAGGAATAAAGGATTCAAAAAATGAAACAATGTGAAGATGCATCATCAAGTATTTATCCCCCTCAGATTGAATGATATTGGTATGAGGAATATATTTTCCTTTCCTTTTATGGGTTATATTTTTATCTCATTTTCCCTTTTTATTACTTCATAATAATATCCCAAATATGGGTTCTCATATTTATTGATAATTCTCAATAACCAAATAAGGGATGAAAAAATTCACACATTCTAAAATAATTTGTTTTAAATAAATTTTATAGTAAAATTGTATCAGAAAATTTACCATTAGTGATATATAATTACTTATTACTAAAAAAGTATTATCTAAGTTCAAACATTAAAATCCATCCGTATGATCGCATATAATTTTCACTATGATGATGGTAATGATAATACTTTTTTCTCCTGGATGCACAATTTCATTCCAAGACTCTCTTTTCCTAATCCATGATAAAAGAATATATTATTTTATATAGAAACAATGATATTTGAAGCTCCTATGGAAATATAAGACACATGATTCATTTTATCACCTCCAAAATGAGATTCAATCAAGGGAAAACACTATGTAAATGATATATTATTTTTCATTTCTCTTAGAGAATATTTTCAAAGTATATATAATCTGATGCATTTTAGTTAACCAAATTCACAATGTTTTTAGAAGAAACCCTACCAATAAACATATTCAATAATTAAAATAAACACTCTTATTCTTATACCATGTTATCTGAGTCAATATATTAAATAAAAATAATAATCTTCCTAGAAAATAAACTAAAAACATGATTAATGTTAATTATCCTATATTATTCCATCCAGTATGCATCAAGGTGCACCCACACTCTTCCCATTTTGATAAGTTAATATCAATAAGTATCAAAAATTTATTTTTTCATTCTTACAAAAAACTAACCATTGATTAAAAAATGTAGTATATTAAAAACTAGATTTAACGGCAGCAATTAAATCTATAAATAATTTAATGCATAGACTACTAATTGGATTAAATTGAATGAAACTCGACTAAATACAACTAAAAATTTCTATTTTTAAAAAATATTCAACTTCTATAACTGATAATATACTTTTGATGACAGGATGAGAACCTATAGTTTATTTTCGTTTAAAATAGTTCTTAATCCCACCAGTATATTTTCTTTTCATATAACTAGTTGGTTTACTTCCAACCAAAGTAACATTTATTTATTCATATTTAATTTATTCTTTCATGGATGTAAATTTATTTTTATTATTTCATAAAATCTCTTTCATTTGATTAAGAATATCATGATTAACTATTCACTAAGAAGAAAAATTAAAAAAACAAAAAAAAACTCTTTATTTTATTATATCAATACCCATATCCTACTCTATAGATAAATGAACAAAATATAAAATCATACACATTAATATTCACCCCATTTTTAATAAAAAATATTACTTTTTGGGATCAATCATTATATGCGGATATATATATTTATTTATTAGATGAAACAACAACAATATGGGTTTTAGAATCACATTCTCCTCCAATAATATTGTTTGTAACTAAATGATCCATAATGAATTAAAATAAAAAATAATTAAATAAATAAAAATTATATACTAAAAATTATAGAAATAATAAAATAAGAATAAGAATAAAATTATTGTTTATCAACTCATTAACTGTTTATTCATTTATTGACTAAAAATAATATCTCTAATTTTTTGAGAAAATTAATATAGAAAAATGTATTAAATATAATAAAAACACATGTATATAAAATATTCAAAAATAATAATAATAGAAGATAATGAAGTATTACAATAAGGTTGGGTATTTTTTCTAGTTTGGGGATACAATATGCTACTATATAGAAAGTTGAGTGTAAAATATTAGAGTCATGTCCTTATATAGTGACAATGAATAAAATATTATATTTTAGAATGAGTTTACATATTCCTGAAAATAACCTTAATAATCAGTCAACACTATTACTTTCATGAGTGGTATATTTCATACATGATGAGTGATGAAGAACATATTTATCCCTGAATGATTTAATAGAAATACATATTTTATTTATCTAAAAGTTATATACATGTATATTTTCATAAATACCTTACAAATAATAAGAGATAATTTATAATAAATTTAATAAAATGTAATATTTTTCCTTATTAATCAAAATATAATGTGTAATAATGGTTACTCATTCAAAAATTTACCATCATAATTTTTTGGTTATCTCAATGTTTGTTATTTATATTATCCACATTAAATCTATATGTCAATTTGTATATTTATTTACATATAATGGAATTCCCATGTTATGGTGTTATAAAAAACTATTTCTATGACTTCCTCAAATCAAGATTTGTTGATTATGATTCATGAATAACGTTCTGAATGAGTTTGGTTTAGTACATCAAAGTTGATACTGCAAAACATATCTCACCAAAAATTCATTTTCACTAATGAACATATAAATAGTAGTGGTATTGATTTCCCACATATAATGTCTTACAAAAAAATTGATGATATTTTTATAATTGAATTAACAACTAAAACAATTAAAAAATGGTTTATAATATTGTATTAAAAGACTAAAAATCCAATCATGATTTTATTAGGGGACTTTGGAACACTAGAATCATTTTTCCTTTTATTGTGTTTTCTAATTAAATTTTCCTAATAATATTTTTAATGAGGCAGTGTGGCTAGGAATCTAATTACATTGACTAAACTATTATTTTTTATAGGGTTTTTTAAAGATAATATTATATAATATTCCATGAATTTATAATTTCCAAGGGAGAGTATTCTAAAATTATATTTACATGTTGAAATTTATAATTACTAAATCATTATGACTCCCTATTCTCAACTCCAACATTTTATATGGCCTTTAATTATATCCATTAATTAGAATTCCTACATTTATATATGACATAGAAGGTACAGATTCATCCAGACAATAGAAAAAAACACGAATGTACCATATATATATCACCATTTCGATGGAAATTAGAACATTGACCTTGGGTAATTTAACTATACTTTTGGTCTATCTATTTAAAATTATAATTTCCAATATTCATCATCATTTGAATGATTCAATGTTATATTTCATCAATGCTTATCTTCTCCCACAATCAATCATACATTTCCTTTGGAGACCCGAGAAAGAATGACACATTTATTTCATAATTTTACTTGAATAATGATTCTATTCATAAATAGTCTCCCGAACAGTGTAACTAAAAGTTTACTATGTTTAAAGATTATATATATATATATATAAATTATTCTAAAAAATGTATTAACATTTATTTATAATTAAACCATACTAAAATCCCCTTATAAATTTCATATAGGTTATACTTGAATTCATAACATTAGAAATGGAAGCATAAGGATGGGTTCATGTCAAATGCTTAATAAAGGAAAAACTCATCAACATATAATTAATGTTTTGATCATAAGTATATGATAAAACATGTGTATGGAGAAATATATTATTAAAAATAATATGGAATGATAATAGTTTTTCATAATCCAAGGAAATATGGCATTAAATCTCAAAAGAGAAAACATGTATTGTGGCATAAATTTGTGGAAATATGAGAATATAAAAATGATACATGACGTATAATCATAGGAATAATGATATGGAATTTCCAGGTAGAAAAGAATAAAATTAAACTAATAAGCTAACATATGTGTATAAATCATAAAATAATAGAGAAGGAACCATCACTAATTTACCATATAACACGGCGGAGAATGAATAATTACTTAATTTTAATATATGAGAGGGAATCACATATAGATTCTTGTAAATATAGTGGTGTAGGAATCAATACATGATTCCCATAAACATATTAGAGTATACTTAACTATGTGATTCCCATAAATACAATTGATCAGACACCAATTATCTATTTCCATTATGGAGTGAGCATTAATACTTGATTCCCATAATAATCTCATTATATATATATATAAATTCTTAACAAATGTATTTTAGGGATATATAGTTCCCCATCCTTCATTCATCTATATAAACATGTTCCATAATAAATAAATCATTCATCATATCATAAAGAACTCATGAAAAGAAAATGTGTTTCATTTAACACATAATAAATAACACACAAGAATAAAATGGGTTTAATTTATCACATCATAAAGTACCCATTGAAATAAAATGGGTTTCAGGTAATTTTAAAATTGATTTATATAAGGAAATAATTTATAATTTCATTAATAATCACAACATGATAAACACATGTAAAATAAATTGGTTATAGAGACCCATATTTTTCTTTATAATACTTTCAAATATTTCTAAATATTTTTCTAGATCTAGATACTGACATGGAGTGAACTTATGAGGCCCGTTTTGCCTGGAATTAATTTCATAAAAATATTAAATATATTTTATATTTCACAGACATGCTTAATTCAATAAAATAGGATAAATATTAAAAGGTATATCATATTGGAATCTAAGACCATGATTGGGTCATGATTATGGTGTTTTCCCTAGGCATAACATAAAATGAGTCTGTGTGGAGCATCCCAACCCCTTAATTGTTGGAAACACATAAAAGTAATCTAATTAATTAATTTATCTAGTTATTTAAATTCCTTTTAACAAAAACCCAGGGCTATAAGTTTATTTATAATGGGATTTGGCCTCATAATCCTATGTTTTTTCAATTATCACCCTTCTGCACTCCTATCCTTCCCATCGGCGAATGAAGAACGGATAATGACGATCAAATCATGGATCTAAGAGGATCAAAGTGAGATGAATGCAACTGATCTAGACTAACATGCTCTTTTTCACTGGTAATCGATCCAATCTAGGTAGGACTCATCATTGGTGTTTTTACACCCTTGATTAAATTATTGAGCATGTTGATAATTATTCCTTAAATCTATGCCCCTTGCACATTCTTAAGTATAGAAATTAATTTCATTTATCTATTTTTTATTACTTGGATTGCCCAGTCTTGATTAGTTGGCCAAGAATTCTTGTCCAATGATCCAATCCTTTTTATGGTCTTTTTCTTCCCATGTTATGTGCATTATTTGATGTTAGATACCTACGGTTCCTGACTGGATGATTGTCGGGTGACCTGAGCTTGATCGGGCACCATGATTTGGGGAGAATTGGTGGAATAATGATGAAATCGCCAGTAGGTCATAGATCTGAGATGGCCAGGATAAAATTATTGAGAATCTAAAGATTTTACATTGAATCATTGAGACTCAAAGGTGCAATGGCATGAAGAATGAAAAAAGAAACCCTTGTTCATTACAGTGATTGATTCTCAGGGAATGGTTGATCGAAACCGCAATTTGTGGATATATTTGAATGTTTTAGATGTTTTCATGACCTAATCAAATGTGGTTGGAACAAATTCAATATATATATCCCATATCAAATAAACCCATGGGTTCCTAGAAAAATGAAACTACACGTCAAGTAGCACTAAGAACACACAGCATGTAGCCTCTCCCAGTGGTGGTGTTGGGGTTAGGGAGAAGCTAAGGATGACGCGGCATGTACTCCCATTGACATGTAGTGTACCCCCTTTCCATGTGGAACAAGCCATGTGAAGGAACTTGCATTCAGGCACACGCCATGTGTCATGTACATGAACACGTCCAGTGGACACGGTGTGTAGTCCACCTACACAGCATGTTCTACTACATGGTATGGTACCCATGCACCGGCCAAAGACGCATCCAGAAAGTGGAAAGGGAACACACTTCATGTGG
Organism: Viscum album; assembly: GCA_963277665.1. NCBI lineage: Eukaryota > Viridiplantae > Streptophyta > Magnoliopsida > Santalales > Viscaceae > Viscum > Viscum album. The sequence goes on along the minus strand of OY728135.1, from coordinate 194,893,330 downwards.
TCCGCCTCACATGCCATGTAATACTTTTTTTCTTCTAAATAATATTCAGACCCCTGTATCATCTTCGATAGAACTTAGATTTTGTCCCACGAGATTCCTATCCTGAGTATTTTTTCATATAGAACATGACGGTGCCCTTGGAAGAGGCCTTCAAGATACAACATGAATGTTCAAGGTTTGTAACGCATAAAGGTTACACCTAATGAGGCAATCAATCATATAGAATCACCAATGAAATATTGGGCTTACCCTCTAGCTGGGTTGGGTAGTGGCATTCTCCAATGGCAGTTTCGGGCTTACTCTTCAGTAGGAATGGGAAGTGGTGTTCCCCAATGATCATTCCAAGTTACCCACCTATAGGATATGGGAATTGGAGTTACTTCACGTTTAGGGGTAACCCTCCAACTGAACTTGGTTGTGGTGTTACCCAATGATATTTTAGGTATAACCCTCCATCCAGTATGGGTGGTGGTGTTTCCATGACGACTCGTCGGGCTTACCCTCCAGTTGTATTTGGGTAGTGGCGTTCCCTTATTTCCTTCCTAAGTGGTACCCCCTAGCCAGGATGGGTAGTTTAATTCCTCAATGACTACCAGATAATACCCTTGACTATGTGATATAGTGATGGTCTGTGGTTTGACGTACCTGTGGACTCAGTATGTAACACTCCAAACTTCCACAGTATGTTTCCCTTTAAATAATGCAATGGCTTGCATTGTGCGCAACTTCGAGATTCTAACACACCATAGCCAATCAAATTAGCCGTTATGAATAGTAATACCTACTTTTTGAAATTTTATAAATTTTATCTTTCAAAATTGAATTCATTTTTGGATTTGGAATATCAGAATTATCCTAGGGTGAAATTTTGGTACTTTTCGGATAACTTTTATATTTTAATGAATAGTGAAAATTACTAAATTTCAATTAAAAACAACTTTTTTAATCAAAATAATTAATAGTGATAAATTATGAATTTGCTTGTTTTTGAAGTATATTTAGAATATATTTTTACCATTTAATACAATTTTTTTCATTTGACATAATTTCACATTTTAACCGGACATAAACAAGTGTCAATCTTTTGATAGTTATTATCTCTTAAAAACACTCTTTTTATTTTAACAAAAGGAATTAATTTTAAATTATTTTTTGTAACATATGTGTTTTGAATTTGAAAAAATGGATTCCATATTTGGAATCAGGATTTCCAAATTATGTAAATAGGTAACTCTTATTTTTAGACAATTTGAATTATTACTTCGGTAAATATTTTATTTACTATGGCTAAAGTGTAAATCCGGTAAATAATGGTAAAACATAAAATTATAATAATATTAATTTACCCTAAAACATGTCCTAGCTCTAATGGTTGATACATGTCCGACCATGGTCATATTTGGGTCGATTTTGGGACCCCATGGATCCACTTGTATGTGATAATGACACTTTATATTAATTAAGTTAAAGTAAATATCAAAATGACATAAGCATATATCTTTTAGAAAAACAATTTTTACATAGGGTTATATATATTATATTGTCGACTATAAAAATTCATTATAAAGATAAAAATATTTCCTACATAATGGTATTTTATTTATAATTTTTATACATATAAAAATTAAAAATATATATGACACAATAATGATGGAATATTTTCCTTATTAATGAAAGAATAAACTAATTGGTAATATAAATGTTAAAATAAATATAATTTGATAGTTTTGATGACATAAACGAATTTAATTGGTTAATATGACATGTTAGTATTGCTTAAATGAATTTTTTTTGAATTAATAAAGTTGTTAAGACTTTAACAAAAATCAATTATTAAATAGTGTCAAAATTGACATAAATGAGTTTTTAAAACAAATATTATATTATTAATTGATATTTTATTCCTAAAAATATAATGTTTGGCTAAAGGACTAATATAATGATAGGTGTATTATTAATGGACCACTTGGGGGTCTCTTGTATGTATATATTATGTTTATTAATTATATAATATAAAAATATAATGTGACATGGTAATGTCAAACTAATTAACCAAGAGTTAAAACTAAAATATATGGTTATTATAATGACCCATACCTGTCTAAAATCTATTGGATTAAAGGATTTTGACCCATACCCACCTTATACTTTGAAAAATCTACTTTGGAGCCATTAGAAATTGAATATGACTTTATTATAAGTTAATACTTTAAATTTTTCCTAAAGAGCCCCTCCTCCCCCTTATAAAAGGACACTACTTCTAGCCAATTCTTCACACCTTAAAAGCCTTTTGGTTCGGCCAAAACCCTACCCAAATATCCACCCAACTTCCCTAAATTCAACCTAGAGTCCTTAGTTTGATAATAAATCCAACCTAAGGAGCCCTTTTGATCAAATCAAAAGGAAGATCCCAAAGAAGAGGTTATGTTTTCACCACCCTCTATCAAGTTTTTTTCTTCTTCAACTTCTTCTTTCTTTGTTATTTATATTCTAAAATAATAAATCCAATACCTTCAATAAACTATGATGTTATTATAAATTTGGGTTCACCATATTTAGTATTCTATCCATCCTTTGAATGACATGTCACCATATGTGCGTACGTACGGCCTACCATCTCCACGTCGTGGTGTAATTGTTATTCAATACACTATTATTTGGATGCGTATAATAATGATATGTAATTCATGTAAATAATAAATATAACATGAAAATGATTCTTTATATATTATATACCATTCAATTATATATTATTTTAATATCAAAAGAATGATATTGTCGCTCGTGTGTACGTACGGATTACCGTCTCCCTGAACGCAATAAGATTCATTCCCCATCATATCCATTCAAGACTAAATTTTATTTGATGATTAAAAATAATGTATAAAGATTTGATATAATTCTGGATATGAATAATATACAACCTATCTATAAGAAAAATGGCTCATGTAACAAAACATATAAAATAAAATGAGTAAGTTAACACCTAAAATGACAATAATACAATGATATTATTAACAATGCAATGTTAAAAGATCATACATGATATCATATTAATGTATATGACTCTTGTATAATTTAATAACAATTATTTTGCCATTATTAAGGAGGTTAACCTACCCTATACAAATAAAAAAGTACAAAGTAAGGGGTTTCTTATCTCACTTTTAATTCCGTGAGAATTCCATTGTTCACCACTTATTTATTGCATGTGGTGTGTGTACTTCCCATGATTATATTCATTGTGAAATATACTTTATTTTATGTATATTTACATCATAATTTTATGATCCATCTTTCATGGGTGTATGTTTCGTATGTTATCAAATCCATAAGAGACTTTGAAATTTTAATTTCCACTCATTCAGCTTTACGCATACTTCATTGATTATTTTACTCCAAGATTATGTGTGGAATCACTATTCATTTTCTTATGCCATAATTTCCACTCCTCTTTCTGTGGATATAATTTTGATACACATAATCACTCCACTGATAAATTCTCAAGTCATCGATATGAACTTGATAAGAGTAATTTAAACTCAATATTCGTTTGTTGAGTTAAGCATCCAATTCATTGGTGTTGTTTTTACAAGAATATGTGTGAATGTCCTCTGATTGATTTACACTGAATATCCAATCATATCAGAAAATAGTGTGACTTTTAAATGTTTTCAAGAAAAAGGGAGATATTTCTCTCAAATAGTTTTGATTATTATTTTCATCTATGTCAATATCCTTCATTATTCTTGATTGAGGTTAATCTGTTAAAATGCAATCTTCCATATTGTATTGAATGAGTTATGTTTGAATGTGGATGTGTTATTTTTATACCATTCATGGTATGTGGATAAAGTATTGACATTTAGTATGTCAGTTTCAATACGAATGTTTTTGTTATGTTTCAAAATTTTCATATGAGGAATGCATTGGACTTAGTAAGTGATGGGTGGAGCCTGCTATAGCTCCTCGATGCATTAGTAGGTCTCATGAAACAAACTAGTGTCTTGGCATGAGGCCTTGAAAAAATATTATTTTTAGTCTTGGCACGAGGCCTTGGATACTTGGTTATGATAGTCTGGCATTATGAATTTCGACATTATAAAATTGGTTATTGATATTGCATGTGATTATTAGACTAGTAGAGTATCCATGTGAATAATTAAATGTCATTATTTCATTTTATCTTTTCCATATTATGCTGAACTTCAAGTTTAAAAGGCTTTTTCTAGTTATACATTTCCTTAAATGTTTAGGTTTATTTATGAAGGTTTGCGCTATATTGTAATCCTTACTGAGAATCTGAGCTCACCCCTTTCAATGTTTTATCTTTCTTAGGATGTGAATAAGTATTTTTTGAATGACCTGTAGGGATAGTATGAGGGGATATGAAGAAAATATGTTGTTTTAGTTTTTCACTTTATGATGTAATGTAAACGTTATGAATATATCTAGTGTTTCCAAGGCTACTAATCTAATCGGTATTTCGAGACTTTATCTTCTGTGATCATGTCAATGTTATGTAATAATACACCGACTCTAGGTAACTGGGGTTGGGGTGTTACAGTTGGTATCATAGGAAGTTTAGTACAAACCTTGGAAGCTAGATTTAGATAAACTCTGATTAGAGCACATATATCTAATATGGACTTTGAGGCTTAGTATAAAAGAACATCCTAGAATTTCAGTATTGTAGAGATTCAGTGAGTTTTCCAAGAAATACATCCCTATTTGGATACGAGCAGGTAGAGGTAGCTTTGGCACAGATGTACAAAGGGGTAAAACCCGAAAACACTGCTTTGAGCTAGACTCGAATGGGAACTGATGCACGACAATAGGTCTTGCTGCACTCTTGGTTACAACACCCTCAGGGGATATGCTTAGGATAATTTACATTTTCATTACAAACCAATTTGAAGGATTTTAAAATAATATGAGAATAAATGACCTTGGTTAATCCTAAGTTTCTTCAAATTGAAAATACGGTGCCATGATATTCTCTAAATGATTTTATGACTATGGTTACTCACACAATGCCTTTTGGTTTTAGTCAATGGCTGGATTCCAAGGAAGTCCTAGTAACTTTGAGAATGATGTACAAGGTGGGAACGGTGTTGGAAATGAGTAACAAAATGGAATTTTGATAGGTGCGAAAGATATTGTGTTCATGCCAAATCATTTTTCCAAAAATATGATCAACAACATATATATTAACCAACTCCCAGACTCAACAAAGAAGAGAAAGGTGATTAATGATAAGAGCTCCAGCAATGGAGACCATGGAGAAAAGAATCCTCAATTTCCATCATGCAGGAAATGTGGAAGGAGACACCCAGTAAAGTGTCTCAATAGAACAAAGAAATGCTTTATGTGTGGTAAGGAAGGACATAAAGTGAATAATTTCCAAGGAAAAATGAACTGTACTATGGAAGAAAATAAAAATGGTCCCAAGATTCCAATTACGGTCATTTTTCGTAAATCTAAGGGACCCTGGCATCACCCAAGTCAATGCCCTATTCTATAGGATAACCTCTTGGTCAAGGAAGAACCTATGTGAAAAAAATGGATGGAAAAATGTTTAAAGGTATTAGTGCTCTTTGTTGTTGAGATTACTTTGGATGAATTTTCCCTTATATGTGTAACCCTATAATTTATCATGTGAAAATGATATTTGATGAAGAATTATCTTTTCTCTTTCAGATATAGTTATAAATATCTATTTGGTCTTATATGATCATTGGTTTTGAGGAAATTATAATTTATTATATTTTGGGATAAAAATGAAAGGTATGAGATACCATTTGTGGTTAAATTATGTTATGGTTGTTTTGAGTAATTTATATCATTTTGGTAATATTATAAAATATAGTTTTTGAAAAAGGAAAACACATAGACAATGTGACGACCCATCGCGTCGGACAAAGCTATGGGAATCGAACCCACAACCAAAGTGCGATTGGGATTTATCGCCTACCACTGGACTACGTGAATTCCCTGGTTAGTGTGACTAATTTTTCTTAGTCTAATTATTTTATTGATCAATAATAAGTTGATTTTGGATCTTATTTCTTATCAAATGAGTACCCTTAGTATAAGAAAATGATTTGCTGAATAAGTGATGAATGAAATTTTGGAAGATGTTCTCTTTATTGGGAACACTATATGCCCAAGGAAAATAGAATTATATGGGATTTAATTTGAAGAGTAATGGTGGATTTTTATCTATGTTTTTATTGTATATTTATAGTAATTTGGGTTATTTATGGAAATTATTATCCTATAATAGAGAATATGTGATTTGGTTAATCACTTTTAAGTATGTGACATTAAGAGTAGTTGATGTCATTTAGAGATACAATTTAACGTGGAAGACTACATAACAAAATTCTTCTATGTTTTTGGTTTCAATATTAGTTTTGATTATATTTAATGATTTTAAGGACAATTGATTATTGAATAGTATTTATTTATCTTTGGGGTATTGTTGGTTTAATTTTAGAAATTAAGATTAGTGTTTCTTTCTCTAATGGAATAACCTTTTGGGGGATCATCAAATCTTATACTAATAATTTTGTTTTTGATTAATCTCTAAAGACAAGGTAAATATATAGTTTATCCAACATGGATCATGTTATTCTATAGAAGTTTATTCTAGCTCTTCTAGTGTGACCAAGTCTTTTTGAATACTCATTGTTCAAAAAAATGAGTTAGTGGTAGAAATTTATTAATGAATGAAACTCGACTTAAAAAGTATTTATATCTATTTATTTTCTTAGTCAATATCATAAATTAATTCCTCATCCTTATGTAATGTAACTTAAAACAAAAAACAAAGTTGTCTGTTTACTTTTCCTACTGGGAGACTAATGATTGTTTGTCCCAACACAAGTTTGTAGTTTTCTTATTGTTAACTTTCTCCTGATCATGTTTTATATCCCTCTCTATCAAAAATTGACACTTAGTTTATCAACTATATCCATGTTTTCCTACATGGAATCCTCGTATGGGTCATCTTGGGTGACCTTTATACTTCTCTATCTTTCTTTTAATGTGATAGTTTTATTGACTCTTTTTCTGATGTGGGACTTTCCATTATATTCTCAAGCCCAATTTTAAAAATTTCAAGGACTCAATTTACTGAAGGAGGGGATAATGTAACACCCGAATCTTCCATGGTACATTTCCCTTTGAATAATGTAATGTCTTGCATTGTACGCAACTTCGAGATTCTAACACACCACAACCAATCAAACATGCCATTATGAATAGTAAAACCTACTTTTTGAAATTTTATAAATTTTATATTTCAAAATGGACATCATCTTTGGATTCGAAATATCAAAATTAGCCTACGGTGAAATATTGGTACTTTTAGGATAACTTTTATATTTTCATGAATAGTGAAAATTACTAAATTTTAATTAAAAACAACTTTTTTATTCAAAATAATTAATAGTGATAAATTATGAATTTGAGTGGTTTTAAAGTATATTTAGAATATTTTTTACCATTTAATACAATTTTGTTCATTGGACATAATTTTACATTTTAACTGGGCATAAACAAGTGTCAATCTTTTGATAGTTATTATCTCTTAAAAACACGTTTTTTGTTTTAACAACGAGAATTAATTTTAAATTAATTTCTGCCACTTCTGTGTTTTGAATTTGGAAAAATTGATTCTATATTTAGAATCAGGATGTCCAAATTTTTTAAATTGGTAACTCTTATTTTTAGTCATTTTGAATAATTACTTTGGTAAATATTTTATTTATTATGGTTAAAGGGGAAATCCAGTAAATAAGGGTAAAACATAATATTATAATAATATTAATTTACCCTAAAACGTGTCCTAACCCTATTGGTTGATACATTTCCTACCATGGGAATCTTTGGGTATATTTTGGGACCCCATGGATCCCATTGTATGTGATAATGACACTTTATATTAATTAAGTTAAAGTAAATACAAAAATGACATAAGCATATATCCTTTAGAAAAACAATTTTTACATAGGGTTATATATATTATATTTTCGACAATAAATATTAATTAGAAATATAAAACGATTTCCTACATAATGGTATTTTATTTATAATTTTTAGACATTTAAAAATTAAAAATATATATGACACAATAGTGATGCAATATTTTCCTTATTAATGAAAGTATAAAATAAATTGTATTATAAATGTCAAAATAAATATAATTTGAAACTTTTTATGACATAAACTAATTTTATTGGTTAATATGAAATGTTAGGATATCTTAAATGAATTTTTATTGAATTAATAAAGTTTTTAAGACTTTAACAAAAATCAATTATTGAATAGTTCCAAAATTGACATAAATGAGTTTTTAAAACAAATATTATATTATTAATTGATATTGTATTCCTAAAAATCTAAGGTTTGGACAAATGACTTATATAATGATAGGATTATTATTAATGGACCACTTTGGGGTCGCTTGGATCTATATATTATGTTTATTAACTATATAATATAAAAATACAAAGTGACATGGTAAATCTCAAACTAATTAACTAAGAGTTAAAACTAAAAGATAAGGCTAATATAATGACCCAAACCTGTCTAAAATCTATTGGTTGAAAGTATTTCTACCCATTACCACCTTAGACTTTGAAAAATCCACTTTGGATCCATTAGAAACCGAATATGACTTTATTATAAATTAATACTTTAAGTTCTTCCTAAAGAGCCCCTCCCCCTATAAAAGGACACCACTTCTAACCAATTATTCACACCTTAAAAGCCTTTTGGTTTGACCAAAACCCCTCCCAAATATCCCCCCAACTTCTCTCACTTCAACCTAGAGTCCTTATTTTGATCATAAATCCAACATAAGGAGCCCTTTGATCAAATCAAAAGGAAGAACCCGAAGAAGATGTAATGTTTTCACCACCCTCTATCAAGTTCCTTTATTCTTCAACTTCTTCTATCATTGTTATTTCTATTATAAAATAATAACTCCAGTATATTCTATATACTGTGATGTTATTATAAATATGGTTACACCATATTCAGTATTTTATCCATCCTTGGAATGACATGTCACCATACGTGTGTACGTACGGCCTACCGTCTCCATATCATGGTTGTAATTGTTATTCAATACACTATTATTTGGATGGGTATAATAATGATGTGTAATTCATGTAAATAATAAATATAACATGACAATTATTCTGTATATATTATATACCATTCTATTATATATTATTTTAATATCAAAAGAATGATATTGTCGCTCGTGTGTACGTACGGATTACTGTCTCCACGAACGCGATGAGATTCATTCCCCATCATATCAATCCAAGACTAAATTTTATTTGGTGATTAAAAATAATTTTTAAAGACATGATATCATTCTGGATATTAATAATATACAACCTATCTATAACAAACATGGATAATGTAACAAAACATATAAAAGAAAATGAGTAAGTTAACACCCGAAACGACGATAATACTATGATGTTATTAACAAAGAAATGTTAAAAGATCATATATGAAATCATATTAATGTATATGATTATTTTATAATTTAATAACAATTATTAAACCATTTTATAGGTGGTTAACCTACCCTCGACCAAGGAAAAAGTACAAAGTAAGGGGTTTCTTATCTCACTTTTAATTCTGTGAGAATTCCATTGTTCACTACTTATTTATTGCATGTGGTGTGTGTACTGCCCATGATTGTATTCATTGTGTAATATACTTTAATTTATGGATATTTACAACCTTGTTTTATGATCCATCTTTCATGGGTGTATGTTTCGTATGTTATCAAATCGATAAGAGAATTTGAAATTTCAATTTCCACTCATTCGGTTTTACGCATACTTCATTGATTATTTTACTCCAACATAATGTGTGGAATCACTATTCATTTTCTTATGTCATAATTTACACTCCCCTTTCTGTGGATATACTTTTGATACACAAAATCACTCCATTGATAAATTCTCAAGTCATCGATATGAACTTTATAAGAGTAATTTTAACCCAATATCTGTTTGTTGAGTTAAGCATCCTATTCATTGGTGTTGTTTTTAAAAGAATATGTGTGAATATCCTTTGATTGATTTACACTGAATATCCAATAATATTGAGTGTATCTATATTTGTCACACATAATTATTTCATTTTTGTATCCTTAACCTAAGGATACGGTCTTTATAAGAGATTTCATCTCAATTTACATTCCATTGAGACTTTATTGTTGTTATACACCAAATCACTTTTATATGGTGTGTATAATTTGCTTTGACATAGTATATCATGAATCCATCCTCATGATATTATAATGTTTTTATTACCACAATTATTTGTATTCAAGTGTTTTTTTTTTGTTAGGAACTCTAACTAAAATATCATTTTAATTATTTTAAAGATTTATTATTCTAAATATTTCTCATTAATGTCCATATATTAAAAATAGTTTTAAAGATTTATTTATATGGACATTAAATTTTTAAAATTAAAACTTCTTTTAAAAGTTTCATAGTGGAATGGGATACTTTGATTCAAAAATCTATTTTTAAATGGCTTCTTGACAAATAGTGTGACTTTTAAATGTTTTCATGAAAAAACGAGATATTTCTCTCAAATAGTTTTGATGATTATTTTCATCTATGTCAATATACTTCATTATTCTCGATTGAGGTTAATCTGTTACAATACAATCTTCCATATTGTATTGAATGAGTTTTGTTTGACTTTGGATGTGTTATTTTTATACCATTCATGGTATGTGGATAAAGTATTGACATTTCGTATGCTAGTTTCAATACGAATGTTTATGTTAAGTTTCAAAATTTTCATATGAGGAATGCATTGGACTTAGTAAGTGACGGGTGGAGCCCGCTATAGCTCCTCGATGCATCGGTAGGTATCAAGATACAAACTAGTGTCTTGGAACGAGGCCTTGACAAAATCTTATTTGTAGTCTTGGCCCGAGGCCTTGGCTACGTGGTTATGATATTCTGGAATTATGCATTCCTTCATTATGAAAGTGGTTATTAATATTGCATGTGATTATTCAACTAGTAGAATATCCATGAGAATAACTAAATGGCGTTATTTCATTTTATATTTTCCATATTATGTTGATGTTCAAGTTTAAAAGGCTTTTGTTTTAGTTATACATTGCCTTAAATGTTTATGTTTATTTATGGAAGTTTCCTCTATATTGTTATCCTTACTGAGAATCTGAGCTCCCCCCTTTTAATGTTTTATTTTTTCCAGGATTTGAAGAAGTATTTTATGAATGACCTACAGGGATAGTATGAGGGGATACGAAGACATTATGTTGTTGTAGTTTTTCACATAATGATGTAATGTAAACATTATGAATATATCTATTGTTTCCAAGGCTACTAAACTAATCGTTCTTTCGAGACTTGATCTTTTGTGATCATGACAATGTTATGTAATAATGCACCGAATCTAGGTAACTGGGTTTGGGGTGTTACACAAGAGAAAGCGGGGTGCCTCCCCCACTGATACATGTTATTGTGAAGTGACTTAAAACTGTGTGGGAGATTCAATTCCACTGAAAGTGGATAGTAGAAATGTGTGGTGATTTGATCGCCTTTGACTTGTGTCACCTGGGAAAACGCATGAGGGAGTGGGAATTGTATATGTATTTACATTATAACTATTGGATACTCAATTTCTTGGGAAGAGTTGTGAGACAGAGATCCCATTACTCTCTTTTTTGGGAATCATTGAATGAGAATATATATATATATATATATATATATATACTGTTACAGTACGCACTCCTTGAGTTTGTTTACTCTCCATCTAGGAGAGGTGAAGACATGTGAGGTATTTCACATGCTTTCTATTTATATACTCTCATGGTTGGACGAGTCTACTCTCTGGCTATAGGTAAAAAAGACTCAGTGAGGAGTTTATCTCCTCACCATTTCGAATGACTTGTGATTAGATGATTCCACTTTCACTCTCCTGTTGGTTTAAGTTGCACTCTTCCCATTCTATTTTATTTTACCTTGATCTATATAATACCACTATATAGTTATATATCTTACTTCTCCCCCATTACCTTTTTAGGGCCTTTATCTGGGAATGTATATCCTCACCCCTATATGGTATTTTACCAATATGTGTCGTGGATTTTTCAGATAGCGGATAGGTTGTTCGTGACTAGATAAGAGTATTAGGATACAGACTACTAGAACCATGTATAGTGGTCTTAGTTGGGATATAGTAGTTGTTCACTATCAGTGGTAACTCTTTTTCCAGTTTTTTTAGGTTGGAAAAGGTTTCTGGTTTGGGTGTGTGTTTTTCCCTTTACTTTTCAGAATACACTACCTTAACATTATATTGTCTACAGGTTCATGAATGTTTACTTTATTTTCACCTTTTCTACCTTCCCTATGTAGATTTACATGTATCTGGTTGTGTGCATGTGTACAGGTTCTTAGGAACATGCCTCCTCGAGTTTGTTATGCCTTTGGTGCTTGTCGCCAACCCTTGGCCTATAGTGTTTGTCTTGGGGTAGTGGCTCTAGAATCATCATGGTTCAGGTTGTGACTAAGGGGTATCAGAGGTGGTTCATTCATTGGGATGTTGTTTGGATGTTCCCTAAAAATGAATTGTTTGGGATTTAGTAAAACAGTGTCAATGTATCGTGAGATCAGCTCTTAGGATTGGGATTCTAGTGATGGTGAGGGTGGCTGGCATTTCCATTCACTAAGAACCTTATTACCCGCTTGTCGAATCGGTACCCAGAGACATTTTTTTCAAGGAATAGCGGTACATGCATCATATAAGATAAAGTTTTTTACTGTCCTTATTGATCCATCTATCCATTTTTTCATTGATATATATGTTTGGGGGTTTGTGTGTGTGCATTTGTGATCATCTAACTATGGTACTCCTTGATAACTTTTAGGATTCTTCTATGATGATAGCCATTTAGGATACTAGTTTTAGTTCATGAAGATGACCCTATGAGTGATGAGGCCTCATTTTTGGGTCCATTGTGTGATCTCCTTCCTCATGGATGGAAGGTAGAAGCACCCCCCAACCATTGAGTAGTAGATAGTCCCAGTATATTGGGCTAAGGATGTTCATAGGAAGAGAATTCTCTACAAGTTCCAATGCCATAGACTACTTAGGTTCCGCAGTGAGCTAGATCCTCATGCACCAGGGGATGGACTGGAGTCGATGTTCCACATATTCAAGATTGTTCAGACACCGATTTATTATATGATGGCTTTGTAATCTAGTATTTTCCATATAGAATCTAGGAAGTGGTGGATCTTAGTTACTCAGATGCCCGATGAGTCAACACTCTTGTGGGATGGCTTCCAATAGCTATTTAGTAAGGAGTACTACCCCTATAGCTTACATTCTATTAAGATACATTAGCTTCTTGAGATTCAGTAGGGTGGGATAATAGTGGTATCAAATGCTGTGAGGTTTGCTGACCTTACATGAAACTCTCTCAACATGATTAGAGAGGGTTACTTCCAAGAACATAAGTTTGAGCAGGATCTCCATATATATATCTGGGCATGTGTAGTGCCCTTGGGCATCCCCACCTTTGATGGGGTGCTGGAGAAGGAACTTTTTACAGAGAGATTCCTGACAGAGGGATGTCAGATAGTTAAAGCTAGTGGTATGCGTAATAGGTCTAAGTCCTCTAAAACAGCTGTAAAATTCCAAAGATCTTAAAACATGATACCCTTCTTTGAGCATACTTAGGACCATGGTTGAACCATAAGGGGGAAGTGCAGAGCACCGGGGAAACCCGGAGGGGGCCTATGTAACGTCCCAAACTATTATGAATGAAATTCACTTTTCTTTTAACTAAATGTCTTATGGATATAGAAAATACATACACACCTTTTTTTATTATATTCAATTGGATTTAAATGACCATTAATTAAACATACCATAGATAATATAGTCATTGAACAGTGATCACATTACTAGTATAAATATAGGGGTTTAACAAATCCTTTTGACACAGACAAAGGATGTAAGGGCATTAACCAGTAGGATCATACACTATGAAGCCCATTTATCAGAGCTTCTGAGGGAGATATAATTTCTGGGTTTTTCTTACACCAAGCCCAACCTGAGATTCAACAACATAAGAATGAGTGAAACTGTTTACAGGAGAATTTCAAGCTCATTGAGACCACAACTCAAACCAAGTTCACTAAACAAACCCATAAAATCCCCACCATCCCACACCTTACTCTTATGGTGTATGCTAGTGTAATTAAGTGTTATGTTACAAGACCCTAGTATTATGATTATTTGAATTATTTTTTTCATATAATTATGAAAATACTTTCTTTTTAGTATCTTTACTTTGTAAATTATTTTTAAAGCATAAATAGTATTTTTGGTTCATATTCAAATTCAATTAAGAAATATATATTGATGAATTAATGGATTTTTATATTAAATAATATTTTATTAAAATATTTTAATTAAATTACTTTTATTAAATATAAATTTTTGTTTAATTTTTATGAAGTCGGGTTTATTTTTTATTATAGTTTGAATTTTTTTTTTCAAGACCCGTCAATTTTCAATAAATGTTGGTTTTAATTTTAAAAGTGAAAATTCACATATTTAGAAAATTATTTAGATAAAAATGAATATTAATTTTTTAATTATGATTTGGATATTATCCAATGGAAAATTTTACATTATTTTATGAGACAGTCAAATTTTTTGGAAAAAATTAAATACCATATAAATATATAATTTTCTTTTTGACATCATAATGACCCAATAGTGATGTAAGAAAATACTATAAAGGGTTTTATTTTTCCAAACATATGATTTAATTTAGAATAATGTAATTTTAGGATTATTTGATTTATTTTGTAAAGACATTTTGAATCCTCAAATACATATAAAATATTTTAAGATTTTAAATTCATTTCCTTGAAAATGTGACTCACCTCCACATAAGAAAGGGAAATATATTTATATCATATGCTCTTATACATTTAAAATAATGTATAAGACTCCCCTTTTCTATAAAACTTTCACAAAACAGGTGCATGGTTTTTGGTTTTGAATATGTCAGTATGTAGGGTCCAAAAACAAAATAATAAATAATTCCCCCACCTCTCCTATATAAACCCACCAAAGCACCCATTAATAATCACTGAAGATATTTTAAGATAAACTAAGATTTTTACCCTACTCTTTCTAATCCTCCCAAGGCACCCCTAATCTCCCAAGAAGTCTCCCAAGCCATTGGGATCACACATCCATGTAAGGGATCCTCACCTTTCTCTTTTCCTTTCAATCCAAGAACATTGTTTAAAATTATTCATTTTAATTTAAATTGGTTATATTTTAATCCTTTTATAATAAATTTTCTTATATCCATTTTATGTTATTTAATTTAGGGATTATTAATCCTCTCCCATTTATACCCTTACCTACCCCATTACTATGCCAAAATTCCACAAGGCATTTCTTTCTTCTCATTTCCATTTCAAGAACTTCATTTGAATTATGCATCTTATATTCCATTTAATATGTTGGGATATTATTTTACATGATCCCCTCACTATACATTTCATGTATTAATAATGAGACACCCATTTCTCTCTTATCTACCCATTTTTTGAACTCCCATATGACGTCTTTACACATATGAAATTGCACCACAATTTTCCATTCCAAAATCATCATGTAGTGAATACCATACTCATTCCTCTATCAAGGGTATTTATCTTTATGAAAATATACTTATCGATTTTGTACTTACAAGTTTTTATCACACATTATTCTATCACTGAATAAATGATGATATTGAATGAATCTGTGTTATATGATCTTAGTGTCACACTGAAGAATGAGATTAAAATGTTTATGAAGGGTGCGCCTTGATAGCACTCCAATGAATTGGGTAATGTTTAGTATCATGATATGTCATGTCGGAATATGGTTTTACCTAATTCCTTAATAGGACTTTTGTACACCATGCTGGGATAGGTTTTACCTGATTCCTTTTTGTTAATGATGCAGTGTTTTAAGTTGTCACCACATTTCCATGTTATGATATTCATGATATATCATGCATTAATATTCATGTTTCTCTAATGATACATATATATTTATTTTTATTAACATTTATTGTATTCTTAATAGGACTTGTTTACTCCCTTACTGGGATTTATATCTCACCCTTTTCTTATGTATTTCCTCATATATCCTATGAAATTCTAAGTACAAATAAATGTGGTGGTCATGTAAATGAATTTTTCAATAAAGATGTGTATTTAAGGTTTTAAGTTATAATTGAATGTTCCTATAACCCAAATTCACTATACCTCTTAATATATCGAGTTCTATTAAGTAACATTTTATGTAATAAATCATGTTTAAATGTATAATAAAGACCATGGTTGTTATAGTTGGTATCAAAGGATTGGTTTTGTTATTTTTGTGATTAAGATTAGAAAACTCTAGTGAAAGACTATGGGATAATACTAAGTATAAGAAAAGAATACCTAAATTTTTTTGATTATAGAGTAATTTTTTTATCAAGAAAATACATCAATGTCTATATATAAACATGTAGAGGAAACTCTTGTACAAATGTATCTAGGGGTAAAACCTGAAAATGCCACTTTGAGCTAGACTCGAATGACAACTAGTGTGCGACAACTGGCTTTAATTCACTATTGGTTCAACACACCTGGGGGATATGATTTTGTAAATTCAGAATCATAGTATGAACTATTATTAAGGTAACAAAACAATGCCCATAAGAGTATATGCTAAAAATTATATCATGGATAACTTAGATCTAAGATTAGAAATTCATAATTTAATGAGATAAAAGTAATTTAATAGTTATCCATTTAATTTCCTGGGATTCCCCTTATGTGTTTAATAATTTAAAATATTTACCCTTAATTTTTTCTTTTATTCTAGCTAATGTTTAGCAATAAGAGGAATCGTGATAAAAAACTAATGTGAAGATCAATGTGATGATTTCTCTAATGAGATGCCCAATCTGGTGGGAAAGGGAATCAAAAACTTCTTAATGATACTCTCTCGGTTAACTGAGGCTTTGAATAGAAACCTAGATAAAGATAAAAGTCCAACCCACCCCCCCCCCCATTTAATAACAATTCCTTATCAAGATCATCATTAGATAATGGTATTCAACTTTGAATGGATCATATGATCCATAAATTATCGAACAATGGATAAACTCCATTGAGAATATCTTTTTCATCCTTGAATGTTCTAAAAATGAAATGGTTATTTTGGATTATTATTGTATGGATGTATAATCTGATCATTGGTGTACATTTATAAAAAATACAAATCCTAAGGAATAGATCAAGGTGATGGGATGGAAGAATTTCCAGAAAATATTTTTTGATAAATATTTCCCCCAAACCCACCATATTAAGATGGAAATGGATTTCCTTCAACTTAAGAAAAAGGTTGATGAATCTATTTTGATGTACAAGTAAAACATCACCAGACTTGCATGATATACCTCTGGTTTTTTTGTTACCCCCTAATGCATGGTTGATCTCTTTTTAGTGGGTTAAAACATAGCCTATGAAAGGCCCTGGTCATCCACGACTTTGAAAGATATGAGGAGATTTACTGATGTTCCCTCAATGTCAAGATATAGGTTAGATAATACTAGTGTTATCATGGGGATAAGAAGTGGAAAGTGGACTTTAATTCTATAAGTCTGATGGATAAATCCAACGGTGCTAAAAAATTCCAACACCCTACTTTCCAAAAGTGTGGAAATAAGAACCTTGTAAATTTCCCGAATTGGGAGATAAAATGTGTAAGGTTCGGGAAGTAATGGTACATGGATAGATATTGGTGGAATGAAAAACCCGCTAATGTGATAGAGTAAAGTAATTCTTCATTCGAACATCAATGAATTGTTCATTACTATAATTGTAATGAACTAGGGCACATTGCAAACTAGTTCCCTAAGCCAATGGTTTTCAGAGGCCACCAACAACCTCCATGGAAGCAAGGGTGAGATTTTTCCATCACTACCAATAAAGAGAATTCTGAAAATGAAGGGGTGATAGGTAATATATTCCTTCATTCAAGAATTGTGAATGTACATTTTTTTATGGTACTACTTATTATTGTATATTCCAAAAGTTTAGTATAATAGTCCAAAAATCACCACAAAGAATGGAAGTAGAGATATCGGTAAAAATGGAAAATGGGTAAATTATTACAACCAATGAATATAACTCCTCCCCTTTCATAATTTTTGGATTGAACTTCCTAATGAACCACATCATACTTCCCTTGGTTTAATTTGATTCAATTCATGAAATGGAATGGATTTCCCTTTATAGAGCCAACATAGATAAGTGTGAGTGGAAATCACTCTTCATATAGTGAATCGACCACTGATTCTATACATGTGCTTGGATGAGGATCAATATTATTTTGATCCATCATCTTAATCATGGATACTAATTCCCTATGATCATGCATATCATTCTTAGATGATTGAGTCTAAGGAAGGAACCATCATTGAATACATTCCTATTGTGAGGGAATTCACTTATGTGTTTCCCGGTAAATTTTTCGGTCTTCCTCCTAAAAGAGATGTTGAATTTTCAATTGGTCTTATACCTGGCGTATTGTTAATTTCCAAGACAATATATAGAATGGATGTTATGGAGCTTGACGGGCTATAAAAAACAACTACAGTAGAATTTGGATAAAGTGTTTATACACCCAAGTGTTTCACCATGGAGTTCACTAATCCTCTTCATTAAGAAGAAGGATGGGTCAATGTAACTTTGCATTAATTATTTTTATCTCAAAAAAATCATGATAAAGAAAAAGTATCCATTTCCACAAATTAATGACTTGTTTGATCAGATATAAACTGCACAATACTTCTCCAATGTGGATCTGCAGTCAGGATATTACCATGTAAGGGTAAATAAGGAGGATATACTCAAGAATGCTTTTTATACAATGTATGGGCACTTATAATTGATATTAATTCCTTTCGGACTCAGTGATACTCCAAAAATCATCATGGACATGATGAATGGAGTCTTTAGAGATTACCTTGATAAATTTTCTGTAGTCTTTACATACTATATTATAATATACTCCAAAACCAAGGAGGAGCATAAGGAGCATCTAAGCACCGTATTAGAGACATTGCAATAGTAAAATCTCTATGAAAAGTATAGAAAGTGTGAGTTCTGGTAGAATAAAGTATCATTCTTTTGGAATATCATCACAAGCAATGAGATATTTGTGGATCCTTCCAAAACCAAAGCAATTAAAGGATATTCAAGGCTGACATATGTGATGGATATCCATAGATTCTTGGGGTAAGTAGGATATTATCTCTGATTTCTGCGAAATTTTTCATGATTGTCAAACCCTTTGACCAAGATAACTCAAAAGAGAATCAAGTATTCTTGGAATGATGAATGTGAAGAAATCTTCGTGGAGTTTAATAATAGTCTTATCATTGCTCCTATACTCACACTACCAATAAGTGGGGAGATTTTCGTAATCATTAACAATGCTTTAAATAAGGGCTTAGGCTTTGTGTTGATATAGAATAACAAATCCATTACCTATGCCTCAAGGAAATTGAATATTCAAGAGAAAAACTATCACATGCATGATCTGGAGTTAGAGGTGGTGATCTTTGCATTGAAAATATGGTAGCATTATCTATTTTGGGAGAATATTGAAATATATATGTATAAAAAAAATCAAATATATAGTCGCATAGAAATAGTTGAATATACACCAATGAAGATGGTTAGAGCTCATTATGGATTATGAATGCTCAATCCATTACCACTTTAAGAAAGTAATCAAGGTGGTGGATTCACTAAGTAGAAAGGAACCAAAAATTATATCATTGATGAGAATTTAATGGGACCAAATCTTCTTATATTTTATTAAGATAAAAATGGGAATCAAAATGAAGGGAACATCATACATCCTTTCACAAATTATTGCTCAATCATCTCTTTCAGAAAGCTAAAAGAATGATTAAAAGGATGATTTGGGAATTTAAAATAATGTGGAACTTATCCGAAAATGGAAATCCTCAGAGTTCAATGTTAATGAATAATGAATTGTGATATTTGGGTTAAGACTATGCTTTCTATAAAATCTGGAGAAAAATAAAGATCGTTTGGAAGATGTACATAGTTCAAATTTCTCTATTCACCTTGGAAATGTGAAGATATATCAAGATATAGAGGAGTAAGATTGGTGGGATAACATGAATAGGGATATCACTAAATATACATGAAAGTTCTTCGTATTTCATCAATTAAAGGAAGATAGGAAGAATTCTAAGTGAACGATGAAACCATTACCCATACCAATATGGAAATGGGAAAACATCACCATCTACTTTGTCACCAGAATTCCAGATACATCCAGAGGAAATAATGATATTTGGGTTGTTATGCATAATCTTATAAATAATACAAACTTAATCAAAAATAAAGAGTATTTCACACTAGATCAACTAGCACAAATATACATTAGATAATTGGAAAGGTTTCATGGAGTACCACTATCAATTGTTTCCGATAGCGATCCAAGATTCACCAATAAGTTTTGGAAGAGCCTCTCATATGATCTGAACACTGAGTTGAAATTAAACATGGTTTATCACCCTCAAATATATGTCCAATATGAGTAGAATATCTGGACACTTGAGGACATGTTGAGAGCTTTCTCAATGGAATTCAAAGGTATATGGGACCCGCAACTTCCATTGGTGGAGTTTTCTTACAACAATAGTTTACACTCATGAATCAAAATGTATCTTTATGATTCCCTTTATGGGAATAGGTTCATAACACTGGAATTTTGGGATGAATTTGGGGAATTAAAACTTCTAGGTCCAGAAATGACTAAAAAACTGTGGTGAAGTTTAGGACTATCTAGTAGCATATCATATATTGTTAGATTTAACAAAAGAGATCTGCTAACAATCATTGATGAGACCTAGATTTTGATGTTAGAGACAAGGTTTTCCTCTGTATATCCCCATGGAAGAGAGTTATGAGATTTGGAAATAATGGAAAGCATAGTCCAAGGTACATCGTCCCTTTGGAGATCCTGGACCGCATCTAGATAGTGGACAATCGACTATAACTCCCACCAAACATGTCTCACACACATGATGTATTCCATGTATCTCTCTTAAGGTATTACATAACTAACCCATCACTTTTACTCAATCTATAGGAGGTACCATTGGATAATGACCTCTCCTATGAAGAGAAGCCGCTAAAGATCTTACATCGTAGAGAAAAACTTCTACAAAATAAGACAATGCCCTATGTTAAGTGTTGTGGAGAAACCACATGTTTGAAGAAGAACTGTTGGAACCAGAAGAAGTAATGAAGAAGAGATACCCTCATCTTTTTTAGTTTGGGAAAATTAAATTTCAAGAGATAAATTTTTTAAAGGGGTGGTTTTAACGACTAAAAATGTTATGATGAATTTTCCCTTTATTTTAATTAAATGTCTTATTGATATAGAAAACACAAGCACTCCATTTGTTTTACTCTATAAAATTAGATTTAAATGACTGTCAAGTATCCTTAATGTTGATAATATAGTTGTTGAACTTTGATCACATGACTAGTATAAATATAGGGCTTTAACAATTCCTTTTGACATAGAAAATATAAGTAATAGCCTCAACCAGTAGGATCGTTTCTTATGAATCCCATTTATCAGAGCATCTGAGTGGGATAGCATTTTTGGTATTTTCCCTAGACCAATCCCATTTTATGATTCAATAACTTAGGCATGAGCAAAACCATTTATGGGAGATGTTCAATCTCATAGAGATTACAGACCAAACTATGTTCACTGAAAGACCCCATGAAAGCCCAACCATCACACACCTTACTTTTAGGACGTATGATGGTGTAATAAAGATATATGTATCAAAAACCTATAATTATGATTATGTGTCTTATTTTTTGAGAGAATAATTAACGTACATTTATTTTAGTATTGTTACTTTGTAAATTAATTTTAACGCACAAAATAGTATTTTTGGTAAATATGCAAATTAAATTAAGAAATATAGTTTCATGAATTATTGGAATTTTTAATTAAATAATATTTTAATAAAATATTACTATTAAATTAATTTTATTAAATATAAATGATTGTATAATTCTTATAAATTCAATTGTAATTTTTATTAAGGTTTGAAAACTATTATTGTCAAAACCCAGAAATTTTCAATAAATGTATGTTTTTATTTTAAAAGTAAAAATTCACATATTTAAAATTTTATTTAGATAAAATATATATTATTTTTTGAATCAGGACAATGGAATTATCCAATGGTGAATTTATCATAATTTTTGTGACGGTCTAATTCTTAAGAAAAAATTAAATACCGTATAAATATATAATGTGTTGTATGACATCATAATGACCAAATAGTGTTGTAATAAAATAATATAAAGGATATATTCGCCCAAATATAGTTATTTTCATTAAATAATGTAATTTTATGATTATTTTATTTATTTTATAATGACTTTGTGAATCTTCTAAGACATAAAATATTTTATGATTTTAAAATCATTTCCCTAAAAGTGTGACTCACCTCCACATAAGAAATAGAAATTTTTTAATATCTTCAGCCTTTATCCTTTTAAAAATCATTTATATCACTCCCTTTTTCTAGAACCCATGGGAAAACCCATGTTATGGTTTTTGTTTTTTTATATTTTAGTGTGTAGGGTCCAAAACCAAAATAATAAAGAATCCACCCACTGTTCCTATATAAACACACACATGCACTCATTCCTCATCACTAAAGCTCTTTAAAGATAAACTAACCTCTTCAACATTCTCACTTTAATACTTCCAAGGTGTATCTATGCTCCCAAGAAGCCTCTCCCAAGCCTTTGGGATCACGCATCCAAGTAAGTGATCCTCAGCTTTCTCTCTTCCTTTCAATTCAAGAAACTTTTTTGAAATTAGTCTTTTTAATTTCAATTGGTAATATTATCATCCTTTTATAATAAATTCAAAATTTTCCATTTTATGTTATTTCAATTAGGTATCATTAATCCTCCCCTATTTAGACCCTTACCTACTCTGTTACAATGCCTAAATTCTATAAGGGATTTATATCTTCTCATTTCCATTTCAAGCACATCATATTTGTTATGAATCATAAATTCCATTTAATTTGATGGGATATTATGTTCCATGTTCCCCTAACTATCCATTCCATGTAGGAATTAGTAGATACCCCTTTCTATCTCATCTACCCACTTTATGAAGTACTATATGACACTGTTATGCTGCTGAAATTGCACTACGATTTTCCATGACAAAATCATTGTGTAGTGAATACCATAGCCATTCCTCTATGAAGGGTATTCACATTTATGCACATATAATTATTTATTTGGGACTTACATATATGTATTCCACATTCTTCAGTCAAGGAATAAATGATGATGTTGAATGAATCCATATTATATGATCTATGTGGCACACTTAAGCGTTAGATTGAAATGTTTGTGAATGGTGCTCCCAGATAGTGCTCCAATGCATTGGGTAATGTTTATTATCATGATACATCATGTAGGTATAGGTTTTTTCCTTATTCTTTTAAAGTGATTTTTTCCATTATTTTGGGATAGGGGTTTACCTGATGCCTTTATGTTAATGATGCAGTGTTTTAAGTTGTTTCAACATTTTTATGTTATGATAATCATGAAATATCATGCCTTTATGTTCATGTTTCTATTATGCTCCATTGACATGTCTATTTCCTAACATGTATTGTATTCTTAATTTTCCTTGTTTACTCTTTTATAGGGTATTATAGCTCACCATTTTCTTATGTATGTCCTCAGGCTATCCTATGCAATGCTAAGTATAAAGGAATGTTGTGGTCATGTACAAGAAGTTATCAATAAAGATGTGTATTTCATGTTTCAAGTTGTTATGTAATGTTCCTAATCCCCAAATACACTAAACCTATTGATATTATGAGTTTTATTAAGTTAAATTTTATGTAATAATTCATGTTTAAATGTGAAATAAAGAGCAGGTTTATTATAGATGGATCAGAGGATAGGTTGAGTTATTTTTAGGATTAGAATTAGAAAACAATAGCCAAATCCTTTGGGATAAGCCTTAGTATATGAAACAAATCACTAAATTTTGGTGATTATAGAGTAAGTGTTTTACCAGGTAAATACATTCCTTTATAGATACGAACAATTAGAGGTGGCTCTAGAATAGATGTATCTAGGGGTAAAACCCAAAAACACCCCTTTAAGCTAGAGTCGAATGGGAACTGGTGCACGACAACGGGAATTGTTTCACTCTTATTTCGGCACTGCTGTGGGAAATTATTTAGTAAATTCATAAGCTTAGTGTGAACCATTTTTGAGGGAACAAAACAATTCCCCTAAGAATATATGATAGGAAGTAGATCGTGGATAACTTAGATCAAAGCTTTGAAATTCATATATTAAGGATAAAAATGTGATTTTTAAGTTATCCCTTTAATTTCATTTGATTCCCCATATGTATTCAATAATATAAAATTTTTACCCCTGTTTTTTCCTTCTATTATACAAATGTTTGGTAATATGAGGAATCATACTAACAACTGAGGTAAAGATCAATGTGATGACTACTCTAATGAGATGCCCAGTCTGGTGGGAGCAGTAACCATAAACTTTCTCATGATATTCTATTAGTTAACACAGTTTTTGAATAGAAACCTAGATCAAGAGGATTTTCTACCCCCCCCCCCCTCCCAATAAAAAACAAGTTGTAATCGAGAGATTTATGAGACAAAGGTCTCCTACTTCCAATAGATCATTTGATCCCTCTATCACTGAATAATGGATCAACACCATTGAGAATATCTTCTCGATCCATTAATGTTCTGAATAAGAGAATGTTGTTCTGTAATATTATCATATGGAGGGTGAATCTAATCATTGCAGGACATTGACCAAAAATAAGAAGCTTGGGGAAGTGATCGAGGTGATGGGATGGAAGGAATTCCGAAAACAATTCGATAACTATTTACCCCGCACCCTCTGTATTAATATGGAATGATATTTCCTTGCACTTAAGAAAGAGGATGAATAATCTGTTGGGGTGTATGATTAAAAATTCACCATATGTGCTGGATATACCTCTGGTATTTTCATTAAACCAAATTGCAATGTTGGCCACTTTTTGGTGGGCTAAGACCAAGCCTAAGTAAATCCCTGGAGATACAAGAATTTGACGGCTATGAGGAGATTTTTCAATGTTCCCTCAAAGTCAATATGGAGATTGTAAAATATTAGGTGTATCATGGGGAGAAGAAGTCGAAAGTGGACTTTAATTATAGTTGTCCAACGGATAACTCCAATGATGCTACAGAATTCTAGCACCCCACTTGTCAAAAATGTGGAAAAAATCACCCTAGATATTGCCTAAAGGGGACAAAAAATCATTTAGGTGTAGGAAGAAAGGGAACCAAGCCAGTGGTTGCTGGAAAGAAAAACCTACTACTGCAACATAGGAAAAGAATGCATTGTTCGATACTCAACACATTTTTCGTTACTACAACTAAAAATAACCATGGAACTTTTTTAACCAGTGCCCTATGACAAGGTTTTTCAGAGGAAACCAACAACCTACAAGGAAATAAGGTAGATATTTTCCCATCACTATCGATAAAGTTAATCCCAACAATGAAGTGGTAATAGGTACATTGGTTATTCATTCAGAAATAGCAAACATAATTTTTGATTCTCATTTAATGCATTATTTTATATCCTGAAATATTAGTAGAATAATCTAAACATGGATATAAATAATGGAAGTATATATGTCAGTGAAAATGGAATATGAGGAAATTATTACATCCCGGGAATATAACTCCTCCCCTGTCATAATTTGTTGACTGAACTTCCTGGTGAACCTCATCATAATTCTCTTGGTTTAATTTGATGCAATTATTGAAATGGATTATATTTCCCTATATATATCCAACATATATTTTCATGAAAGGGAAATCACTATACATATGGTGAATCGACACCTGATTCTATACAAGTTCAAGGAGGATGATGAATTTTATTTAGCATCATCATCTCATGCATGGATATTACTTTCCTATGAGCATGCGCATCATTCTCATATGATTGATTCTAAGGAAGGAACCTTCCATGAGAACATGCCTACTATAAGGGTATTCATTTATGTGCTTCTTGAGTAATTTTTTAGTCTTCCTCCTAGAAGTGATATAGAATTATCAATTGATTTTATACTTGGTGCATTTCCAATATCTAAGATTGTGTATAGAATGGCTATTGTGGAGCATGTGTAGTTAAAGAAACAACTATAGCATAATATAGATAAAGGGTTTATATGAAAAAGTGGTACACCATGTGGTGCACTAGCCCTCTTCATCATGAATAAGGATGGGTCAATTCACCTTTTCATTGATTATCAAGAGCTCAACAAAATCATGATAAATAAAAAGAATCATTTTCCATGAATTGATGACTTATTCTATCAGCTACATGGAGCACAATACATCACCAAGGTGGATCATCGGTTGGGATATTACCAAGTAAGGGTGAAGAAGGAGGATATCCCCAAGACTATTTTTCATACAGGTTACGGGCACTATGAGTTCATATTAATTCCATTCGGACTCTCTAATCCTCCATCATTCTTTATGGACTTGGCGAATAGTTTCTTTATTGATTGCCTTGAAAACTTTTAGGTAGTCTTTATAGATGATATTCTAATATACTTTAAATATAAGGAGGAGAATGAGGTGCATCTAAGCACAGTACCAGAGACCTTGTGAAAGGAGAAGCTCTATAAATAGTAAAACAAGTGTGAGTTATGATTAAAGGATGTCTCGTTCTTGGAGAATATAATCACAAGAAATGGGATATCTATGGATCCTTAAAAAAAACCACAGCAATTAAGGGATGTTAACGGATGACATCTGTTTTGGATATTCATAGATTCCTAGTGTTATCTAGATATTATCACAGATTTGTGGGAAATTTCTAATGCTTTTAAAATCCTCTTACCAATCTAAGTTGAAAGGGATTCAAGGTTTCTTGGAATGATAAATTTAAAGTAATATTTATGGATTTTAATAAGTTCCCTATCACTTCCCATGTAACCACACTACCCAAAAATGTGGATCCTTTTGTAATCATCAGCGATGCTTCAAAAAGAGCTTGTTTTGTGTGTTGATGTAGAAATACAAAGTCATTGCTTATGACTCAAGGCATTTGAAAATTCAAGAGAAAAACTATCCCACGCAAGATGATCTCTTCATTCAAAATATGGTGGCATTATCGCTTTCGGTATATGTGTGAAATATATATAGATCACAAAAGTCTCAAATATATATTCACAAAAAAATAGTTGAATATACACCAGAAACGATGGTTAGAGTTCACTAAGGATTACAACTGCTAAACCCATTACCACCCAAGGAAATTGAACAAGGTGGCGAATTCTCTAAGTATAAAGAATAACGAAATACTTTCATTTATGAGAATTTAAAAGGGTCCAATATTCTTAGATTTGATGTAGATGGACATGAAAATCATAAATAAGAGAACATCATCAATCCTTTTATAAATTATTGTTCAATAATCGCTTTTGGAAAGGTTAAAGGATGCTCAAAAAGATGATGTGGGAATTCAGATGAAAGTGGAAACTATCAAAAAATGGAAATACTTGGAGTTCAATGTTAATGAAGAAGGAATTGTGAGATTTGTGTCAAGAAAATATGTTCTATCAAATCCATAGTTAATGAAAAATATTTTAGATGATGTACATAGTTCAAATTTCTCTATTCACTCTGGAAACATAAAGATGTATCGCGATCTCTGGGATTACAATTAGAGGGATAACCAGAATAAGGATATCACTAAATATTCATAAAAGTTCTTGGTAAGTTAGCAAGTGAAGGCAACGAGGCACAAGTCTAAGGAGATGAGGAAACCATTTCCCATACCAACATGGAAATGGAAAAAAAATCTCTATAGACTTTGTCAATGGACTTACAAATACTTCCAAAGGAAATAATTAAATCTTGGTTGTTGTGGATTGTATTAAAAATACTACACACTTCATTAAAATTGTAGAGGATTTCTCATTGGATCAACTGGAACAAATATACATCAGAAAAATGGTAAGATGGCTTGTAGTGCCACTATCGATGGTGTCCGATAGAGATCCAATATTTACCTCTATGTTCTGGAAGAGTCTAAAATATGCTCTGAACACTAAAATGAACTTCATCCTGGCCTATCACCCTCAAACTGATGGTCAATTTGAGAAGACTATCCGGACACAAGAAGTCATTTTGAGAGCATTCTCAATAGACTTCAATGGCAATTGGGACTGACATCTTCCTTTGGTAGAGTTCTCTTACTCCAAAAGTTTCCACTCAAGAATCCAAATGGATCTATATGAATGCATTTATGGGAATAGGTGCATAATGCCATCATGTTGGTATAAATTTGGGAATTAAAACATCTAGGACCAGAAATAGTTGAAGAAATGGTGGAGAAGGTTAACACTATCTAGCAGGACATCAATGCAACTCAGAGTCAAAAATAGAGATATGCTGAAAATTGTCAATGAGACATAGAGTTTGATGTTGGATATATGTTTTTCCTCTACATATCTCTATAGAATATAGTTATGAGATTCGGTAAGAAGGTAAATATTAGTCCATGGTAAATTGGCTCTTTTGAGATCCTTGATCACATTAGGGCATTGGCCTATCATCTAGCACTCCCACCGAACCTATGTCAAGTATATAATATATTCTATGTGTCACTATTAAGGAATTACATACCAGAACCATCACATGTACTCAATCCATAGGTCAATCCATTGGACAATGACCTCTCATATGAATATATGTCGGTGAATTTCTTATATCATAGAGAAAACATTCTACAAAATAAGTCAATGCCCCACATAAAAGTGTTGGGGAGAAACCATATGTTTGAAGAAGCTACATGGGTACCAGAAGAAGTGATCTGGAAGAGTTACCCTCATATATTTTAGTTTGGGAAAATGAAATTTTAAGGGTAAAATTTCTTAAGGGGGAAGGCTGTAATAACCCAAACAGTTATAAATAAAATTACCTTTATTTTAATTAAATTTCCAATGGATATAGAAACACATGAAATCCTTTTGTTTTATTGAATCCAATTGGTGTTAAATGACTATCAAGTATCCTTACCATTAATAATATAGTCTTCTAATAGTGATCACATGACTAGTATAAATATAGGGTTTTAATAAATCATTTTTACAAAGACAAATGAAGTGATGGAATCAACTAGTAGGATCATACCATATGAAGCCCATTTATTGAAGCTTCAAATGTAGTTATCGTTTTTGTGATTTTCCCAAGACCAATTCCAAGTTGATATTCAACACAAAAAAGCATGATCAAAACCATTTATGGGAGAAGTTTAACTTCATCAAGATCACGGCCCACACCATGTTCACCAAACAGCCCCATAAAAGCCCCACCATTTCACACCTTACTCTTAGGGTGTATTCCAATGTAATAATGGGATATCTAAGAAGACCCTATAATTTTGATTATGTGAATTATTTTTTTATAGAATAATTAATATAATTTCATTTTAGTATTGTTATTTGGTAAATGATTTTTAAAGAACAAATAGTATTTTTGGTTAATATTCAAATTCAATAAAGAAATAAATGTTGACACATTAATGGATTTCTGAATTAAATAAAAATTTTGATAAAATATTATTATTAAATTAAATTTATTAAATATAAATGATCATATAATATTTATGCAGTCAATGGTAGTTTTTATTAAAGTTTGAAAAATATTTTTTTCAAAACCCATCAATTTTCTATAAATGTCTATTTTTATTTAGAAAATAAAATATTAAATATTTATAAAATTATTTAGATAAAATGAATATTATTTTTGAAATAAAGACATTGAAATTATCAAATGGTAAATTTTTCATAATTTTCTGAGCTAGTCGAGTTTTTGGGAAACAATTACATACTGTATAAATATATAATGTGTTTTATAACATCATAATGAACCAATAGTGATGTAATAAAATATTCTTAGGGTTATATTCAGCCAAATATACTTTTTTTATTAAAATAATTAACTTTTAGGATTATTTTGTTTAATTTATAACTCCTTAGTGAATCAACCAAGACATATAAACTATTTTAAGATTTTAAAATCATTTCCCTCAATGTGTGACTCACCTCCACATAAGAAAGGTAAATATTATAAATTCATCAGCCCTTAGAATTTTAAAACAATTTATACCACTCCCTTTGTCCTAAAACCATGGTAAAACTATGGGATGGATTCTAGTTTTTAATATTTTAGTGTATAGGGTTCAAACCCAAAATAATAAACAATTCCCCCACCTTTTTATATAAACCCACCCAATAACCCATTAATATTCAATAAATAACATTTATTCTCGTCTACCCTATTCCCCATATTATTTATAATCCTATCAAGGTTCCCCTAAGCTCCTATGAAGCCTCTTCTATGCCTTTGGGATCACACATCCATGTAAGGGATCCTCACCTTTCTCTCTACCTTTCAGTTCAAGAACCTTGTTTGATATTAGTCTTTTTAATTTAATTTTATTATATTTTAATCCTTATATAATAAATTCCCTACTATCTAATTTATTTTATTTCAATTATGAATCATTAATCCTCCAAGATTTAGAACTGTACCAACGTCGTTACTATGCTGAAATTCCATAAGGGAATTCTCTCTTCTCATTTCTATTTCAAGCACTTCATTTGTATTATGAATCTTAAATTCAATTTAATATGTTGGGATATTATGTTCCTTGATCCCCATCACTATATATTTCATTTATAAATTATTAAAGACCTATTTCTCTCCCATCGACCCATTTTATTAATTTTCATATGATGACTTTATGCAGCCGAAATTGCACCATGATTTTCCCTGCCCAAATAATCATGTAGTGAATACCGTACCCATTACTCGGTCAAGGGTATTCTCCTTTTTGAACATATACTTATTGATTGGGTACTTACATTTATTTATTCTACATTATTTGATCATGGAATAAATGATGATGTTGAATGAATCCATGTTATATGATCTATGTGAAACACTTAATCATGAGATTGAAATTCTCATGAAGGATGCTCCCTAATAGCACTCCAATGCATTGGGTAATGTTTAGTATCAAGATACATCATGTTTTGAAAGAGGTTTACCTAATTCCTTAATAGGAATTTTTTAAATCATGACGGGACAGGGGTTTACCTGATTTTTTATGTTAATGATGCAGTATTTTAAGTTGTTTCCACATTTCCAAGTTATGATAATCATGCTATATCATGTCTTTATGGTTATGTTTCTCTTAATATCCATTAATATATCTATTTCCTGACATATATTCTATTTTTTATATGCCTTTATTACTCCCTTTCTGATCTTTATAGCTCACCATTTTCTAATGTATGTCCTCAGGTTATCCAATACAATGATAAGTACGCAGGAATGTTATGGTCATGTAAAAGAAGTTTTCATTGAAGATATGTATTTCATGTTTTAAGTTATTGTATAATGTTCCTAAACCATAAATACACTTGATCTCTCGGTCTTTTGAGTTGTGTTAAGTGAAATTTTATGTAATAAATCATGTTTGAATGTTTAATAAAGTGAGCGGTTGTTATGGCTGATGATATTCTTATGGTGGGTGAG
The DNA here is from genome assembly GCA_963277665.1 of Viscum album. Classification (NCBI taxonomy): domain Eukaryota; kingdom Viridiplantae; phylum Streptophyta; class Magnoliopsida; order Santalales; family Viscaceae; genus Viscum; species Viscum album. The sequence continues at coordinate 194,861,472 of OY728135.1, read as the reverse complement.
GTCGCATGGCATGGGACTACCCAAGCAGGTGCATTGAGCATCCCAGTTAGGTAGCAGAGGGACTGCCATAGTAGATAAAGAATCTTTATCAAGATCTCCTATGAGAAGATAGGGTAGTCCCTCTGGAGGTGGATCTTGGAGAGGAGAAAGATAAGCTACAGGTGTGGGAAAGTGGTATGAGGTTCTCCCACCAACACTATGATGTGGCCCACATTAGACTTAGAGAAATGGTGGCCAGGATTGTGGACATCTACGGTCTTTGGATGTATATGATCTTATGGTTCATGGGATGATTTGAGGTATTATTTGTTATTATTCTACTAATTCTTCAATATTAGTATACGCATGTGCAAGATATTCTTTTATCTCTTGATTCTTGGTGTGGGAGAGGGAGATCCCTATAAGGAAACTAAAAACAGAAGTTATGCCTTGAGGTTCCTATAGGGTATTCTTCCTCTGTATATTTCATCTTCTTGCAAGGCGAGCTATCGCTTTGAGGATAAAGTTCCATGTAGGAGCTAATGTTCATCACAATGGAACCCTAAAAATTTATCCTGAGCATGGATTTTCTTTCCATGGTTCGATCTGGGATTGACTTTCTCTGTAGATTAGTAATATGACTACATGCTGATGGGATGTGGTTCACCTTTTTCAGTGAGAGGGACCACGTAACTGGATAAACGGATATTATGAGAAAGTGGTTATAGCTTATTACCCATCATATAGTGAATATGACCCTTTATTTAGTAAAATATATCAGAATTTAGATTCCTTTTATAGTCTAGGTTTAGAACGAAATCATTCCTGAAGACGTTCTGGGAAAACCTCTGAGGTGGGAGTTGGAGTTTCGCATCGAATTTCTACCAAAAACTACTTTGATATCTTTTACAGCATATCAAATGGCACCCACTAAGATCTAAGACTTGAGGATTCAACTAGAGGACTTTTGGTAGAAGGGTTTCATTAGATCATGTGTGTCCCCCTAGACGGCTCCTATTTTATTTGTAAAGAATGCAGGTGGGAGCTTGTAGCTTAGCATATATTATCATCACCTAAACCAGTCCAAGATAAAGAAAAAGTACCACTTTAAAAGGATTGAATATCTATTTTATTTGTTGTGAGGCGTGAGATGGTTCTCCAAGATTGATCTCAGTTCTTTATACCATCAGTTTTTTGTTCATGAGGACAATATTCTGAAGTTTTCATTTTAATGTTGTTATGGACACTATGGGTTTCTAGTGAAACCCTCTGGTATGAGAAATTCCCCCTTCGTTTCCTAGGGTTTGATGAACCAGGTCTTCCATCCATACATCAACCAGTTTTTCATTTTCTTTATCGACGATATAAAAGTCTACTCTGTGATATAGGTGGAGCATGCAGATCAGTTTAGGAGACTCCTTTTTTTACTTTGAGAGCACCAGATTTATGGAAAACTCTTGAAATGTTAGTTCTGGATACATGAGGTTCACTTTATAGGGATTGTAATTTATAAAAAACATTTATCCGTGGATCCAACTAATATCAAAGTAGTGCTTTCTTGGTATCCACCCAAGAATGGGTTATAGGTGTAGAGCTTTCTTGGCTTTGTGGGATACTATAAAAGATTTGTAGCAGATTTCTCTGTAATCTCAACCCCTTTGACCACTATAATGTGGAAGGGACATATGTTTACCTATTTTGAGAAGTTCTAAAATTCCATCAAGTATTTGAGTCAAAGGCAAAAGAGCACCCCAATTTTGAGACTACAAGAGGAAGGAGTTGACTTTGTAGTGTATTGTGATGCCAAAGGATCTGGGCTTGGTTGCGTGTTGATGAAATGACTGGCGGTCATCATAAATGGGTCCCAGTATTTGATACCCCCTGAGAATAATTATGAGACTCATTATATAGATCTAGAATCAGTATTGTTTCCCTTGAGGATGTATAGGCACTTCCATTTGGGAGAGCACTTTGTTGTTTTCTCAGACCACCATAGTCTCGAGTACGTCTTCATCCAGAGAGACCTGGACCAAAGGCAGCGACGCTGGTTGGAGATCCTATAGGATTATGACTTCAAGATAGACTATACTCCAGTTAAGGTAAATTTTGTAGTAGATTCCCTCATCAAGAAGTCTATGGCTTTACAAGTGTGGGAAGCTTTGTGGTCGTTATCTTATATGCATCTAACCCTAATGAAGTAGAAGGGTATAGTTTTCCTATAGTCGATGGTGCTGACTCTTTCCCCCCTTGATCATTTGAAAGAGTCCTACCTAGGGGAAATCGACTATGATATTTTTTGTAAAAAAATATCCAAAAGTGACACACCATATGAATCTTATGAAGGATGGAATCATGAGATCTTGTTCCAAGGGCGAACATTGGTTCCAATTGCGATGCGGGAGGAGGTGATGATGGAGTTCCACACCTCTCACTTTACTGTATATCCCTATGTGGGAATATGTACAAGGATATTCAATGGAATTTTTGGTGTTCTGGAATTAGGTTTAGTGCAGTTGAGTTCATCTCATGATACCTTACCTGTCAGCAGGTGAAGAATGAACATCATGTTCTGGCAGGTTTGTTGTAGCCTATTGGTATTTTAGAGTGGAAAGGGGATTGTATATCTAGGGATTTAATTATAGTGATTCCTCGTACAATGAACTAAAATGTCACTATCTAGGTGATAGTAGACCGAATCATGAATTCGGTAAACTTACTTGCTATTAGGGAGCACATTTTGGTTGAGAGTTTGGGGTAGCAATACGTACGATAGATCATCCTCCTTTAGAGGGTACCCTCGACGATTGTCTCTGATTGTGATTTTTATTTTACATCAAGATTGTGGAGGGTCCTACCAGAGGCATTCTTAACCCATCTGCAAAAGATTACATCCTTTCACGCTAGACCAATAGGAAAACCAATTACACTATCTAGGTGTTGGATGATATGTTGAGGGCTTGGGTGTTGGATTTCAGTCGTAGCTAAGAGGATCACCTATATTTTGTGGAGTTTGCATACAACAATAGCTACTACTCCACTATCATCATGTAAACCTTTGAGGCCCTATACGGAAGATCCTACAGGTCACCCTTATAATGGAATGAGGTTGGAGAGTAATCTATTATTGGACCAAAGTTAGTGAAATCAACCACAGAGAATGTACAGGTCATCCATGAATGGATGAAGACTACCCATAGTAGACAGATGTCCTACACAGATCACTGTCATCATCCCTTAAAGTTTGATCTAGGAGACCATATTTTCTTAAGAATATCACCATGGAATAGAATTAAAAGTTTCAGTTGGGGATGAAATTTATCTCCAAGGTTAATCAGGTCATTCGAGATAATGCATAGGATTGGAGAGTTTTCCTACCACCTCACTATACCCCCACAGTTGGAGCGGGTGAATGATGTTTTCCACATGTTGATGCTGAGGAGATATGTGCATGGACCGATTCATGTTATTGACTAGGGAGACCTGAACATCGATGATGGAATCCCCTTTGTGGAGCACCCTATGGTAATCGAGGACCGACAGCATCATACCTATTAAAGATGAACCATCCCTTCGGTTCACGTGATGTGGAAGAATGAAAACATGTAGGATAGTTCCTATGAATGGGATATCTACAACCTTCCCACTATCTGGAGTTATTTTTTTAGTTTTCCATTTTGAGGATGAAAATATTGAAAGAGGTAGTGTTGTAGAGACCCTATTTTTACCTTATAAGACATTGAAATATTTCTAAATATTTTTCTAGAGCTAGGAATTGAGATAGTGTGAGATTATTTGGTCCAGTGTTCCTGGAATTAATTTTTTAAAAATATTAAATATATTTTATATTGTGCATGCATATTTAATTAAAGAAAATGGGATAGTATGACAACCCTGCTTTTTATTACAACTTAAACATGCTTTATTACATAAAACTTCACTTGATACAACAAAGAATATCGAGAGGTTTAGTGTATTAGGGGCTTAGGATCATAACATAAAAACTTTAAACTTGAAATACAACATCCTTATTGAAAACTTCCTTTACATGACCACTACATTCCTTCGTACTTAGCATTGCATGGGATAACCTGAGAACATGCATAAGAAAAGGGTGAGCTATAAAGCCCAGTAAGGGAGTACACAATGAATAACATGAGGAGTACAATACATGTTAGGCAATAGGCATATCAATAGAGCATAAGAGAGACATGAACATAAAGTCATGATAAAGCATGATAATCATAACATGGAAATGTTGCAACAACACTTAACATTGAATTAGCATGAGCCAAGGCTCATTGTACATGGAGCATGAGTAAACCCTCATTGCACTTGAAGCACGAGTAAACCCTCGTTGCACTTGAATTAACATGAGTCAACACTCATTGCACATGACGTATCATGATACTATACTTTACCCAATGCATTGGAGCGCTATAAAGGGCGCACCCTTCTTAAACATTTCTTTTCATGCATAAGTGTGCCACATGGATCATAAAACATAGATTCATAAAACATAATAATTTCTTCCACAATAAAGGAATGTGGAATTCATACATGAAACTTTATAATCAATATGTAAATGTGTATAAAGGTGAATACCCTTGATGGAGAAATGGGCATGGTATTCACTACACAAAGACATTGGCTTAGAAAATCGGTGCGATTTCAGCAGCGTAACGGCGTGACATAAGAATTCATAAAAAGGTTGATGAGAGAGAAAGGGGTTCCTCATCATATTAACATGTAATGGATAGTAAGGAGATCACATATATACATGTCCCAACAATAGAAATGGAATTTAGATTCATGATACAAAAGTATTGCTTGAATATAAAAGAAGAGAGAGAAGTTCCTTTCGGAATTTCGGCATAGTAACGGGTGTACATGGGAGGCATTTAATGAGAGAGAAAGGGTTCTCCCATCACTCAAACAATAAGAGGGAAGTATGGGGGAGGTGTGAAACCATACCCCAATATTCATAATTGAAATTAAAAGGGCAATACAACTTAAAGGAAATTGACAAAAATGAGAAAGGAAGAAAAACCCTTACTTGGAAGTGTGCTTCCAAAGGCTAGAGAGAGGCTTGTGAGAGGCTTCTTGGGAGATTGGGGCACCTTGGGAGGATTATAGAGAGAGTATGGAAGAGGTTGGACGAACTTCAAGGGCTTTGAGTGAGGAGGAAGTGGGAGCTTGGGTGGGTTTATATAGGAAAGGTGAGAGAATTCTTTATTATTTAGGTTTGGACCCCTTATATTAAAATAATCCAAACCACAAACCATCCCATGGTATTTGCCCATGGTTTCTGGAAAAGGAAAGAGGAAAACAATATTTTACAAGTCCAAGGTCCGAACTTATTAAAAAATTAGGGTTGCTTATGTGGAGGTGAGTCACAATCCCATGGAAATTAATTTAAAAAGGCAAAGTGTTGAAAAAGTCTTGAGGGCTCCATTAATGCTTTGAAAAGTGAGTCAAACAAACCCAAAACCTCATTATTTTAATGATAAAACATATATTGGTCGAACATAAGGATTATGGTATTTTATTACATCACCATTGGGTCATTATGATGTCATAAAACACATTATATATTTAAATGGTATTTAATTTTTACCCAAAAATTTGACTGTCTCAGAAAATTATGAAAAATTCACTGTTGGATAATTTCGACGTCCTGATTCCAAAAATAATATTTATTTTATCTAAATAATTTTCTAAATATGTGAATTTTAACTTTTAATATAAAAACTGACATTTATAAAAAAAATCACGGGTTTTGACAGAAATGGCTTTCAAACCTTAATAAAAAATTTAATTACATTCATAAAATTATAAGATCATTTATAATTAATAAAAAATTAATTTAATATTAATAATAATATTTTATTAAAATATTATTTAATTCAAAAATCCTTTAATTTAATAAAATATAAAACTTAATTAAATAATAACTAAAAACACCATTTGTACTTTAAAAACTAATTACAATATATATAAAAAGACTAGAAATTATATTCATTATTATATACAAAAAAAATAATGTACATGAACATGGTGCTACTTATTTGTTACATAACCCCTTAAAATAGCCACATAAGACCTAAGGGTAAGGTGTGCGATGGTGACAGACTCTTGGGGTTGCTCGGATAACATCGCTCGAGTGGTAATCTCTATCAACTTCCATTTTTCCCGTAGACGATCACATTCAAGCTTGACTCGATGAAGCTCAGCTTGGGCTTGGTCAAGGGCAAAGCCCAAAGACGCCACCCTAAATCTCTTCAGAGAAACCTTAACGTTTCACTCCTTCGCGTTACCCAATGCATTGGAGAGCTATATCGGGCTCACCCACCCTTAGTTTATCACGGAACCACCCGTTTTCATAACAATGCCCAAGAACCATAACATAAATGTATCACATAAAACATGCATAAAAAAAACATAACATTTCCACATTTCAATCACAATATAACATTTTAGTATATTGAAATAATGAATCCATTCAAAAAGAAACCATTTCCAAAACCATTTAAAACATTTAATAAAGATATTTTTGAATCAAAGTGTCCCATACCACCTTGAAGCTTTTAAAATGTTAAACCATTAATATCCATATAAATAGATCCTTAAAACCATTTTGAAAACATGGATATTAATAATAACAAATAATTAAAACATTTAAAGCGATATTTTGGTTAAAGGGGTTTTACCAATATTAGAGACACTTGAATACAATAATTGAGGAATAACATTTAGTCAGAACTTTATAATATCATGAGAATAAATGGATTCATGATATAATACTCCAAAGGACAGTATATACACCATATAAAAGTGAATTGGTGCATAACAACAATGAACCCTCAATAGAAATGTCAAATGTGATGAAATCCCTTATAAAGAAGGTATCCTTAAATTAAGGACAAATCAATCTCAAAAATATGTGTGAAAAATATAAATACACCCAATATAAGTGGATATTATGTGTAAAACAATAAAATGTCATTCACACATATTCAATGGATGACATATTCAATGACTACATGTTGAACCCAAAGAAATCGAAATTGGGTTAAAAAGTTCCCTTGACAGCCTAACGGCATCACATCAAAATGAGTTGATGAGAGATAAAAAGTGTATCTCATCACTTGGACATAAAATTTACATCAATAAGGATATATGAGAACATATCCCAACATAACAATATGTAAATTAAAAGACCCAACAAAAGAAGTCTTTTAAAAAGAGGAGGGTGAAAGGTTCCCTTACCGACTTGGGTATCTTTCAAAACATACACCCCATGAAAGAAGGACAATAGATCATTGATGTAAATACTCATAAATGAAATTATATTACACAAAGAGTAGAATAATTGTCAGTACATACACCACTCAATGGAATTTGTGGCAAATGTAGCATAAATCTCACGGGAATAAAAGTGAGATGAAAAATCCCTTACGAAAACTCAGCAGCCTAACGGCGCCACATAAAACTTCCGAAATGGATTGATGAGAGAGAATAGGGTCTCTCATCACATGAACATAAAAATTACAGTACGTGTAATATAAAAGATCATCCCAATAACAAGAAAGATGAGCTTTAAAAGGAATGACATAAAAGTGTGTACTTAAAAAGAAAGAGAGGAGTAGGATCCCTTACCTCGGGTCCGACTTGACTCGATCGTTCTTTAACGTCCTGAATAATAAAGTTGAGTTAATTTCCAATTTATTAATAACCCTTTTTATATTTCATTATTCCTTTTAGATCACTTATTTTAATGTTATAAACATTATTTAATCATTTATGTTAATAATGTTTGTTTTGTCGATATTTGGTTCTTAAGTCGAAAGTGGACTTCATTCAATTACATGTTGTTCGTGTGGCCAAATGTTTATTATATCAAGAATTGTATTCATGATGTAGATATAATATATGTCATATATATCCAGTACATTCATGCATTTATAACATTACAAAATCATTTAGAGGTAAGAAATGAAATGCCCCGTTCATGGAGACGGTAAGCCGTACGTACGCATGAACGCTACTTTCATTTCTTTGTCATATTAATGGAATTAAAACTAAATTAGAGGTATGTATATTTTAATTCCGGAATTATATTAATCATTTAGATATATCATTCATTATATATATCAATCATATACATGTACTTTTAATAGTACATTACATTTGGGGATAAGAAATGAAATGCACCGTTCATGGAGACGGTAAGCCGTACGTACGCATGAACGCTACTTTCATTTCTATCTCTTACATTAATGGAAAGAAATAATAATGATATAGAGGTATATAATAATTCCAGTATAACATCATATATAATAACATTAAATCCATCCTTTATACGTCCCACGTATGGCATTAACGAATCACATCACTTTGAGGGGGCGGTAGTCCGCACTTCCCAAAATGAAGATATCGTGTATACCCATAATGGAAGCCATAAAGGTAAGACACAAATGAAAAATACAGAAGCATAATTAAAACATAAACATGTTATATATCATATATAAAAGTAGTGACATCATAATGGCCACCTTTGAAGGTGTTAAATGAGTATTGAACAATCATCGTTTCGGGAGGCAGAATTTCGCCATCCACGGAAACCGTATTTTCTTTAACCATTTGATGTCGTTGTGTGATAGTGTAGAATTAATAAATATTATAACAACATCCTAGTATATTTAATATACTGGTGTTGTTACAAGAGAACTAAATAAAAAGAGTTTAGGGGGTTGGAGAAGCAAAATAAAACAAATGAACATGAGAGAATGAATTACCTTTAAAAGTGTAACTCCTTTTGATTTGAGCCTAAAGGATTCCTTTGAAAGGATTATGCCCAACAGGAATCTTCTAGGATGAGGAGAGAGATGTGGAGAGAGTAAATGGGTAGGGTTTGGCCGATCCAAAGGCTTGAGGAGTGTGGGAAAGAGGTAGAGGTGGGGGCCTTTTATAAGAGGAGAGGAGGGGCACTTTTGGAAAGTAAAGAAATATTACTTTATTTGAAAATGTGTTTCGGTTTCAAAAGGTCCAACATTGATATAAGTCGTGGATAAGGTGATAAGTCTTCGAAATCCACTCATCCAATTGGTTTTGGACATGTGTAGTTAATAGATTTTACATTATCTTTCTATTTTATTTAAATCGTCAAATAATGATGTCATCGCTGCATCATTATTATGTCACAAATAATTTATTTTTTTAATGTCTAAAAATTATAAAAAAAATACTATTCTGTAGGAAATCTTTTTAGATTTCCAATTAATATTTATAGTCAAGCTTTGGACCTATGTAACACCACTTAAAAATTGTTTTAGTAAAACATATCATGTTTGTGTCATTTTCACTTTAACATTAAATAAAAAGTAATTTATGTCATTTCCCAACAAAAGTGGATCCATGGGGTCCCCAAGTTGGCCCATGGCTTGTCTTGGTCGGCCAAGACTCACCCAATGGGTGTAGGACAAGTGTAATGGTGTTTTCACATTCTTATAATATCATTTTTCTCTTAAATTACACTAATTACCTCTAATCGCGATTAATGAAAAAAGGTTACTATTCACTAAAAAATTATTTTCATCCCATTGAACCACATTTTACTTCTTAATGACAACCATGTATGTCGGATTTTTGTAATTCAAAACACATAAGTGGTAAAATTTCATTTAAATGAAAAATCAGCTTTTATAAGTACCACTTAGTGGTTTCACAATTCATCAAAAATTGAAGTTTTTCAGAAAATTACCAAAAATTCACCCTAAGCTATTTTTGATATTCCGAATTCAAAAATGAAGTCCGTTTTACAAAATTCAAAACATATTAGTCACATTAATTAATTTAATAATTAATTCCCACTGTAAATAGCGTGTTTTTATAAAACAATAAGTATCAAAAGATTGACACTAGTTTAAGTTTGATTTCAAAGTGAAATTAATTCCAACGACCACTATTGGATTTAATGGTAAAAATATTTTCTAATTTCACTTTAAAACCAATTCAAAATATAATCTAATCATATAAATAAATTATATTAAAAAGAGGTTTTGAATTAAAACACAACATTTTACACTATTCATAAAAAAATGAACTTTATCGGAAAAATACCAAAAAATTACACAAATAAAAATTTGATGTCCCGATTCTTAATAAGAGTTTTATTTGGTCCAAAATAATGTATAAGAGTGATCAAAACTATATTTAATGACGGTTCGCCATCAAAAGGTGATAAGTGAACCTTTAGTGAAAATTAGGGCATATACGCCTAAAATTGAATTCTTTCCGTATTTTAAGCCTTTATCTTTTATTGGATAAATGTAAAAACATTTAGGAACATATATAATCATATTTTGGTTATTTCTATCCATTACCACCAATGCAACGGCTACATGTTAACTACCATTTAAAATAATATTATTTTATTATTAGAGTGCAACGTAAGATTCCCAAGAAACTCGTTGTTGCGTGTTGGGTATGCCATCGAGCATAGCGTCCCCTTTAAAGTCATATCAATATTTTATTCACAAATATGGATAAATAATAAAAAGTCATATTCTTTATTTACCTAGGGTGTTACATCATAATCCTAAGTTTTTTCAATGATCTCCCCTATTTTATCTTCTCCTTCCCATTGGATAATGACGAATGAAGAATAATGATGAAACCATATATCTGAGTAGATCGAACCATGAAGAACGAAACAGATATCAATAAAAGGCATTCTTCATCAATGAAAATCAATCCAATATTGGTAGGAATCATCTTTGGTGTTTTATTCCATTTATTAAATTATTGATCATGTTGATAATTATTCTTTAAATCTAAACCCCTTTCACATGCCTATGTATTGAAATTAATTTCTTTTATTGGTTATTATTAACCAATATTCCCCACTCTTGATTAGTTGGCCAACAATGCTTTGAAAATTATCTAAACCTTAGTTTATGTTCTTTTCCATCCCCTGTTCTGTGTGTTCTTTTCTATAGGAACCCCACAGTTCCCGGATCAACGATTACTGGGTGACCTGATCTTGATCGGGTGCCCATATTTGGGGAGGATTGGTGGAACGATGATGAATTCATGATTGGGGCATAGATTCAGGATCGTTGTAATGAAATGAAAGATAATCAAAATGTTTTACATCGAACCATGAAGAATAAGAGGCCTAGTAGTATGAATATTGTGGAATAAAACCCTCATTTATTCTAATGATTTACTCCCAGTGAACGTTGGTTTGGAAATATGATTTGTGGCCAAATCTAGAAGTTTTAGATGTTTTTGTGACCAGATTTGATGTGTCATGACCTTATTCGATGTATGGAAGCATGATCAATGAAACTCAATGGTTCCTGGAAAAACTCGACTACACATCATGTACCACAAAGAACACATGGCGAGTAGCCTACCTCAGTGGTAGCTCTAGGATTTGGGATAAATTAAGGATTACATGTCATTTAATCCCCTTGACACACCATGTACCCCCTTTCCATGTAGAATAATTGGTGTGAAGAAACATGTGGCCAAGAATACGCCGTGTTCTGAGTACACAGACATGGAATGCAGACATGGTCTTAGTCCCTGATAGTCCTGACATAGTGTGAAGTCCACCTACACGATTTGTTCTACTACAGCTAATGGGACCTGTATATCGGCCAGAGACATGACTAGGTAGTGGAAAGGGACCACACATTATGTGGGTCCCCTCACATGTCACGTACTACTTGATCTCTTCTTATCAATCTTCAACACCTTATATCTTCTTTCTTAGAACTCATATTTTTTCCCACGAGATTCCTATCCTGTGTTTTTTTCTATGTAAAACATAATGGTTCCCCCATAAGCAGCTTTTGAGATATGACATGAATATTTGGAATTTTTCATGAACATAGGAGCCACCCGATGAGTGAATAGATCATATAGAATCACAAGAGTAGTACCAAGATTACCCTCTAGTTGGGATATGCAGTGACATTCCCTGGTGGTAGATTAGGAATTACTCTCTAGTAGGACTGGGTAGTGGCACCTCCAATGAACTTTCCAAGTTACCCTCTAGTAGGATCTGGGATATGCAGTTCCTCTATGTTCAGAGCTTACCCTCCAACTTGGATGGGTGGTGGCGTTCCCCAATGATCATCTAGGCATAACCCTCCAATTAGGCTGGGTAATGGTGTTTCCCTGAAGACTCACCAGGCTTACCCTCCAACAGTATCTGGGCAGTGGTGTTATCCAGTGACCTTCCCTAGTGGTACCCTCTTGCCAGGCTGGGCAAGGGTATTACTCAGTGACTACCATAGAAGACCCTCGACTATGTGATATAGTGATGATCCCTACTTTGATGTACCATTATACTCATAAGAAAGAGGGTTTATTTCCCCACCTAGATACATTCATGTGACACAACATAAAATAGTGTGGGAGAGTCAGTTCTACTGAAAGATTATTTTAATCAAGGGGTGTTGATTTGATCCCCTTTGATTTTTGTCTCCGGGGTAGATGCATGAGGAATTGGACATTGCAGATAGATTTACATTGGAACTATTGGATACTCACTTTCTTGGGCTAAGCTGTGAGATGGAGATCCCCTAACTCTCTTATTTGGGATTCTCTACACCCCCCCCCCCCCACCGTTTGGGGAAATTTTACTGGGTACGTATATAGTCACCCCTAAATGGGATTTGCCTAATATGTGTCGTGTATTTTTAGGATGGAAAATAATTTGATCGTGAATTCATAGGATGTTAGTGATACCGGCTTCTAGGACTGCATACAGTTTTCTTAGTTAGGACATTGGAGTTGGGCTCTCTCAGTAGTAACTCTTTTTCCGGTTTTGTTCTTGTTGGGATAGGTTTTTGGTTTTGGTGTGTGTTTAACCCTTTACTTTTTATTATATACTACCACATCATTTTACTATCTGGAGTTTCATGCATGTTCACTTTATTTTCACCTTTTCTTTGCACTTTTTCATTGAGTTGGTTGTGTGTGTAGGTTATTAGGAAAATACCCCCTGAGTGTTTTGTGCCTTTGGAGCATGTCGCCAACCCCTAGCCTATAAAGGCAGGCTTGGGGTAGTTAAGGCTCGATCCATGACTTGGTTCTAGTCATTACATGCATATATAATGATATATAGTAATTTTTTAGGTAAATACCTTTCAATGTAGATAATAAAGCATATTACATTTAAACTACATATATAGAGGTTATATAGTTAAATCAATAATTTACCTAATCAATTGGAGTATGTAATATAGGTGAACTCTCTTCAATCAAGGTAAGGAAATGTAGAGTGGTCACAAACCATAAGAATAGGAATAAAATTTATTCCTTTTCACTATGGATGGTTAGAAAATACAAATTTAGGGATAAATCATACCTTTGATTGAAATAAACATTACAAAATCCATCATTATTAAGAAAGTGGATGTTATAATTTTATGAATATTTCTGATAAATCAAAATATAAATCAATGTAATATGACATAGATGAAAAACACTTTTTAGGTGTTTTAGAAAAAACTAATTGTAGATAATAAATATCCTTAACCTTTTGAATGCATTTTAAATGAAATATTTTTATAAAAAACAAATTAATTTAGAAACCATAAACATATGGGGAGATAGATTCATATAAAATTAAAATGTAGTGGAAAGATTTTTTCACAACAGATAAAACATATAATGATTTTTTAGAAACCAATTTTAACATTATCATAAAAATATTAATTTACTAGTCAAATCAAACATTATTTTCAAAAAGATTAACGAAAATATTTGGAAAAAATTAATTTTTTTAAAAGAACATAAGTCATAGATCTTTGAAATTGATTAATGGTTGTCAAATGAAATATTTTTTAGATGATAAAACAATTGATTTTAATGGATATAAAACAATTAAAATATTTTTAAATACCCTTGTCAAAAATACACATCATTAAAAGTGTGTCAAAACATAATTTTTAAAATATTAGAAGGTAAATATGAATTTAATTTGAGATAAAAAATAATTAGATTTTAAAATATAAAGTACAAAATTAGTGGTAAAGGAAAATATGGACAAGAAAAAAACATCATTAAAGATTATGGGAATTATTCTTAACAATGTCATACATTTATGGGGAATAAATTTATCACGGAGGAATATTTGAAAAAAAATTATCATCTTACCAATAGATAAATATAATGTACCATGAAATAAATTCTTTGGGTGGAAGAAACTAATATTTTACGAAATATGTTCATGAATAAGAATTATATCTCCATAAAGGTTGTTAAGTTAACAAAAACCCTTAAAAAGTTTGTAAAATTTGAATCAAAATACATTTAAAGAAAGAACATGTTATAACTCTTAAAACACAATGGAATAAATGAATAAGGTAAAATAAATTCATTGGTAAATAATCACATAATATCAATGGTGTCATGGTTCATAATAATAAATATTTCTTATGAAATTAAATTGTAGACAAAAAACCCTTAACATAATTATTGACCTCCACTAAATCACTTAAACCTCATGTATAAAAAACTATATTAATTACATATTTTAGAACCTTATTCAAATAGATCACCATTTATATAATTTATTTCTAATTATTCTCTAAGTTCATACTAGTTAGTTTTTATATAATTTCAATATCATATGGGATTAATCTTGATCATTTTGAACTAGTTTCACAATAGTGGTGTTCTTTTCATTTTATCCCAAATTTCATCATTCATATATAATTAAAGGTACTGTAATTTTTAGTTCTTGATAATTTAATAATGTTAAATTTTCACTTTATGGGGATTTTATTCATGATTCTTGTAGAAGAAATTAGACACATGCATATTTCAATGATATTTATCAAATGAATGATGGTATCTTATATAATTAGTATAATATTGATATTTGAATTATAGAACTAAAAAAATAATTATTTACTTATTTATATCATATATAATCTATAATTAAGTATACATTTTCTTCCATGATATTATTTTATAGCATTTCCCATATAGGTACTTAAATAGACCCAAACATAAAAATACCATAATTAATAGATTATAATGATTGTTAATGATGATTATTTTGGTGTAATATAATTATTATTTAATAATAATGATATTATTTGGATGATTTTATTGTGATTAATCATAGTTTAAAATATTTTATTAAATAGTAATGAAGCAAGATGAAAATTATATGTGTCACTTTGTTGAGGAGGTAGTCTGCGCCACACATGGTTAATGTTTTTGTTTCTTAGAGAAACAAGGGTAAAGAAAGAGGATTATAATTTTACTATTATTCCCCATAATTAAATTATATATTTCATATATATTCTTCAATTTCATCCTTATAATCTATTAATATAGTTTGTAGAATGAACACCATGCGAATGAATGCGTTTTTTTTTTCTTAATAGAAAAGGGGAAAGGTGGTTAATAGTTATTATTGTATCATAATGAGACTTTGAATAAAAAAATAATGATGTAATTATAAATTAATTTGCAAATTATAATTGAAAATTTAATATAGAATGGAAATGAGGTTAGAAAAAATGATAACTCACATTGAGGACTAATGTTTTCCCATGGAGTGATCCTTGAAAATAGAGGTATTAAACTATATTCTTATGAATAGAAGACAAAGGTAGTTAATAGAGATTATATTTGAAAGAAAAATTAGTTTATTTTCCTAGGGAAATATCATTATTTGAGTAGTCTGGAAGGGTTGGTGAGAGTACCATTTTATAAGTGGTGAGAATTAAAATTTTATAAATATTTCATCTTAATATAATTATAGCACATGTTAGAAATGTCTAGTTTCTACAAAAATGGAAAATAATGTTTTAGGGGATCATAAAAGGTCAATAATCCCTCTTAAATTAAATTTCATACATGTTGTTGACATTTTATAAAGCCTTTACACATATAATTTTTACTTTTACCTTTTTTGGTTTACTATGTTATCTAATTTTTATCGATTTTATTTACACATAATACCAAAAACTGAAATATACCTTATTTAATAATTTGGAAATATTGAATAAAAATATTATAAATATTTTTTAGATAAGATTTCTAAACTTAATGAAAATTTATTTTAACATTAACCAATGTAATACATAAAATCCCCATTTTAGGACAAGTTAATTTTTAATCATAAAATTTATGTGTCAGAAAATATTTTAAATTAATTTTTTTACATTATATATATTGTCTTAATATAAAAATATATGACTTATGTGGCTTTTAAATCAAGAAAAAACCAAATTTTACAAACATAATATTAAATAAAAATGACTGAAATAGTTTCTTTTATTGGAAATTATTTCTTAAGTTGTTAAATATACATTTTATAAATTCATAATATTAATTAAAAAATTTTAAATTTACTCCTTAATACATATTTGGACATGAAAAAAATATAAAATTATATAGTCAAAAACACTTCGTTTTTAGTAAAAACTATACTTATAACTTTTCACATAAATTTTAATTAATTAAGGAAAATTTTAAAAAAAATCACCTTAGCATAATATTATAATGTGTAATTAAAAAAATAATTAATTTTTTAAAATTGAAATTCTATATTTATCTTTTAAAGGAAAATTAAATTTACTAAAAATTAATGTTCTTAAACATTAAGTGTTTATAATATTAATTCATTTCAATTTATAATATAAATAATTTTTGAATATTAAGTCATATATTTTAATATTATATATTATCATAATAATAATTTAAATGTGGATGAATTAATTTATTAGCACTCTAAATAATTATTTTTAAAATAATAATTAATTTATATTTATTATTTATCCTCTAAAAATAATAAATTTTAATTGACTGCTACGTTTTTCTTTACATAAAGATTTATTCATCTTCTAATTAATTAATAATGTTAATATAACATGTTGTATCTCATTTTGGTTTGGTGTTTTATATGGAGTAAACTATTGAACATTGTATTAATTTTTAAAATTTATATTTCAATATATTATGGCATTATCCCCCCTTAAATAAATTTCATCTTCATAATTTTAATAATAATAGAAATTTTTAAGGGTACCTACAGCATAATCATGAATAAGTGTATAATTTATATAGTGATATAAAATATAAAAACTCGGAAACTAGGGATACCCAAACATTACATAAATAAATATTATATCATACTAGATGAATATTTAATAAATGTAATTATAACCCATGCCATAACTGTAAATGTTTTGTATCTTTATAGTTTTTTATGCAAAAAACATAAATATAAAACACCTATATTATTTCCCAATATGTTATACACAATAATAACCCTTCATAGACATATCATACTTAAATATTTTATTCACATCTTGAAGAAAATGAATCATAATAAAGGATGATCTTAGATGCTTTATAAGTGTAAAAAAGGGAGATATTAATGATCATTTGTGCATAACATGAGAATAAGGGAATAAAAACACAATCTTGAAATTTTAAAACCATACCCAATAATTCATAGATAATAATCAAGAGTCTTGTCATAAATATTATTATTTCATAAAACAAGAATAAAAAATGATTTAAGTAACATAATCCATGAGAGCATAACATTTTCATAGGATCATGAAATAAATGTGACAAATAAAGTGTGTAATTATCATAATCATATAAATAAAATGTCAATTCTATCCTCAAATGAATTCCAAACATGTTAGGATTGGGATAACCACCCATGTACCTACTTGATGCATGGGTTAACCTCCCACATACCCTCATTTTAGGCTTGAGATAACCTCTCATGTACCCTCTTTTTGGGATTGGTATAACCTTTTATATATCCTTTTAACTCATAAAACATTAATATTTGTCCAATGAATTGTTGTTCTTTATAAAACCCATACATAATTGAATTATAATCCATTTATGCGTATACAAAAATACCATGAAATCATTTATCATTTCAACATGGAATAACTTGGAGAATTGAAGAAAAAAAGTTTCATCAATATTTGATAACCATAATCAAAAAATAACCAAAGAAATAAAAATTATTATATAATTGGATCATATTCTCATTTAATCATAAGTAACATCAATGGATGTTCTCATAGATGAAAATATCATTAAAAGATCACTGGATCATTTTCCTGAAAAAACTAACCTTTTCATTTTCAAAATATTAATTTAAAATCAAAAAGTTCCAAAAATATTTAGGAAATTATATTCTTTGAAAATAACCATGAAAATTTGTAAATTAATACTTGACTAATAGGTTATTCCTGGTTGTGTGAAAATCCCTTCAAGTTAACTACATTATAATAATGACATTTTTCACACATTTGGTAAAACTTTTCTCATTCAAAAAATGAAAAGAAGATTCATTTCTAACATTTTCATAGAAATTCAAATATGTAGATAAATGAATTCAAAAAAAATAGTTGAATAATAAAATATTTTATTAAATATTTTTAAAGAAATATAGGAACTTAAGAAAAATATTCCTGGTCAAATAGAAAATCATAATTGATTTTCCTTAAAAATATTCTTTTGAAATCATGTGTACATAAATAAAGCAAAATGAAAGGAAAAAATTTCAATCTCTATAAATATCAAAAGAATAATAAAATAAATAATATTATTGAGATATGTATCATATATTTTCATCATTAAAAACATAAGAATAAATAATCCTATTAAAAATAAGATTTTAATGTAAAACACTTACTAATTAGTAAATTGTTGAATCATAAACTAAATGAATAAATAGAATCCAATGAAACATTAAATAATAAGAATATAATGATACTAATGATATATAATATCAATGGTGTGGGGGATACAAATCATAAAATAAGCTATGTGTATAATATAGCCAATATTACAAAGAAGAAAAATTGTGATGATAAACCCTCACCACATTAGTATATTTCCAATTAAAACACATTGTATGAAATAATATGAATTTTGAAATTAAATACCATTAATTAATATTGATTCAATATATAAAACTTCAATGAAACATTATATAAAAATCATAATCATAAATTGGTTCTTAACATCAAACACATGTTACTGAATCATTATTGGGATGAAAAAACCATTCCTTATGTCTGAATTGATTCAAAAGTCATATAATGAAAAATCCGATTTTAGATATTTCAGGTATGTCTTTAACATCATCAGGGTTTTCTTTTTTCCCATTGTTGGTTTGAGGATGACAAGGAATTGGGGGAGTCCTATAATGGTGAAGTCACAGAATTGTTGGACTCTTTTCTTTTACTAGATTTTATTTCAAGATGCAATAGGTTCTCATACCGCGTAACTAGATTACACATCTTGTAATTGTTGTTGGGTACAAGTTGTTAAAGAATTCACGTAGTGAAATTTTACATGTAATGAATAAGCGTTACATAGTGTGGAAGTTTTAATTAATGTATTTTTAATTCAAGGTCATGGATTTCTTGGTGTACTTAAACATTATGGATTTCATGGCATTTATAAGAATTACACATCGTGTAATTCCCTAATAAATGATATTTTAGGGAATATCATAGGTTTGTGGTGCCCATTTGATCATTTTTCCTCCTCTTCCCTCAAATTGAATATCCTCTCTCGTGATTTTTGGAGAAACCATTCCTTAAAGATCGATCCATTATGCATTAAATCTTTATTACAGTTGTGGTTTGTCTATCAGAGTAAGTGATATTTCTGGTTCTTCATTATCCTGGATCACAGTAGCACCCTTGTGTTCTTTTATTGGATTTTCTAATCTGAATTGGTGTTTCTTCTTTTCTTATTCCAAGATATAGTGTACGGTCTCATTCTAGTGGTCATTCCTTTGCTAGTCGTGGTGCGATGGGCATTAATTCTTGAGGTATATTGTATTTCATCTTTTTTGCCAACCCTCTTAATTAGTTGAATCAATATTAAGACATGTGGATTGTATTCTAGGGCCTCCATTGATGTCATCGGTTTTTTTGTTGGTGGATCCCATTATAGGAATATGTGACCTAAGTTTAAGGTAGGTGGTTCCATCTCTAGCTTGTGTTTTCAAAACTGTATTTTTCCATTATTATAAATTTTTTAACAAATAAATTGGAATGAAATTGGCATGATTTAATATGTGTGTTGAAAGATACTTTGAGAAAAATGGTTTTCCTTGGTTTTGATAAATGGAAAGAAAATGGGTATTTTGGAATCATATAAAATGGTTTTGTGAAATGGTTTGAAATGAATTTTGAAACATTGAGATGATTGTGAAAATAAGAACATGGGTTAACTTGAGTATAAGGTAGAAGGTTTAGCATGAGTCCATCATCCATTACGGGGGTTCACTTTCTGGGGTATTCCTCTTATGATATAGTGTAGATTATTAGCTCTTGGTATGGATATGACATTGGTGTTTCAATTTTTGGGGTGCTCACGAGTCGTTGAATTTAGATCATTGTCTTCTGGTACCACAGTGAACTCTTTATAGAATTCTGGGTATTAGTAGTTTACTACCAGACTTATTGTGTTTCTAGGTTTTATAATACCTATTCTACTACTATGGTTTTTTATTTCTTGGATTATGACTATTTTATCCTTTATATGATTGTTGATTCTTATGAATGTTGATATGGAAAATGTGGTTTCAAATTGATATAACTGCTTTTGTTTTAGAATTTTGATAAAGAGGAAATGTTTACCATGTTTTCTATAAAATTATTTTACTTCTTATCATGCCATGTTTTATTTAAATTGAGAATAAAATAATTGACAAATAGGGACTTGTTATTGAATACCTTGGTGAGATCTAATTGATTCTATTAAATCACACCCTGCATACCTCTTTGGTGGTGCGTAGACATTTGTATATCTTTCGTTTAGGGAAAGGAAATCCAATGTGGTGAGGCAATGATGTTTCATGTCATCTAGGTTGGGTGGATGGCGGTGAGATGGTGGGGGTTAATCCATGCCATCACTTAGAGAAGTTGTTTCATCTTGGTCCTTTATAGTTAGACTTGTCTTTTTGTAGTTTGAGCCACTTCTACAGTTGTTTGTTTCTACTATATTTTATTAGTTATTGAATATATTCATTAGTCTTTTGGTGTTTATTTTTCTTAGAGTTTATATATTCCTTGTATTTTTTTCAGTTTGGGTGAAATCATTCCCTTTTGTTTGTTTTTTGATGCCTAGGTACTTATCTCTATCCCATGAGGATCAGAGTGTAGGTATTTCCTCATTATTCCTCATCTTGGGATGTCTGTTAGACTATAGAATAGATTTTAGGGACTTGATATGTATGTTGCGATGAGTGCTTGTACAGCTCTTCTCTTAACAAGACTCAAGCTTCCATGGGAAGTTGGGATACCTATCTCTGGCATTGGGTTTGGTTTTAAATCTTTGTTTCTATTTAAGGGTTTTCTAGTATGAACTGAGATATATTCTTTTGTAATATTTTTATTATGTTTCAGTATGTAGTAGTAATCCTCTAAGAAAAATTCAATGAGTTTCTCAGGAAGGTGTAACTGATGCTCCATAATGGAATCTGCTTATAGATCAGAATCTCATAAAGACTATCTTAAGACCAATTTTTGTTGTCAGTCAGAATATACCATGAGTATAGAACACAGTTATTGAGGTATATCCAGGAGCTAGAGGATAGAGATATTGATCACATGATTTTTTGTGCAAGAATCCACCATCCTTTAAAGAAAATACTAAAAATCAATGGGTGGAGTACTTGATGGATCGGATCACTCAAATCTTTGACTTCCTAGAGACACCTGAGAATATTAAGTTGAAGTGTGTAGTGTTTTGTCTTGAGGGTTCTAGCAAGCAGTGGTGGGAATCTATAGTCCAGGAAGACAAACATTTGGACTTGAATTAGAAGGGTTTCAAAACCCTTTTCTTCCATTTTTTTTCCCTATAGTTTTTGATGCTAGCAAAGTCTATGGAATTCCAATCTTTACAACAAGAAGAGTGTTCGGTGTTGGCATACACCAACCAATTTGTTAAGCTTGTTTGTTTTTCTTTGGAAGGGGTGAAGAATGACAATATAAAGGCTCAAAAGTACCTACAGGTTTTTCAATCGAATATCAGATTATTGGTGTTTATATTGAAACTTTATACCTATTAAAATAAATTAGACAGTTCTATGATGGAAGTGATGGATATGAAGGGAATGGTAGGTTTCCCAAACCCTAATCTTCCATTTAGGGGCAGTTTTAGTGGCATTCATGGGAAGAAGAGGAATTGGTATGATCATTGAAAATGTTTTGGTGGTGGGTCTCAATAATTATCCTCCTATGCACTTTCTACTACATCTAGAAGTGTGCATCTAGCTTGCTATAAGTTTGGGAATTTTGGACACACTAAACTTTTTTGTCTGATTCTTGTGAAGATGAGAAATAGTTGTGGAAGTTTAGGTGATTTAAAGTGTTTTTGTCTTACTATGAGTATGTCTCATTATAGTCAGGGTTCTTCAGCTCCAAAGGCTACAATAGTGTAGTCATAAACTTCAAGGAATATTTGGCTCTAGCCAAAAACCTTGGGAGTAAATCACATTCATGCAGAAGATTATTTTCTAGTAGAAGTCGATGTAGGTATAACAAAAGTGAGAGGTACTATCCTTATTACATCATTAGTAGAAATTTCCATATTTGATACCAATTCCTACCAATAATTTATATCCTTATGGTTTTTTTATTTTCTTAATATTCCAATAGAAATTATTTCCTTTATAATGTAGTTAGTGACACATCTTAGTAATAGGAAAGACTAGGGCTTTTGGTGTCCTTCTTGTTTTTTAATGATATCTGATATATAGTTGGTTTAGGATTTTATAATTCTTGATCAAGAACTATTTGATGTCATTATCAGTATGGATTTTCTTGTCTCTTATGATGTTGAGGTTTATTGTTATCATCGGTATGTTTTGTTTCTTATTACTGATTGGAACTCTCGTGTATTTCTGGGGAAGTGGGACCTGAGGTCAAGTCATGAAAGGCCTTTTTCCTAGATATCAAGTGTTTTTTGTCTACTATTATGTCTGATCCTAAAGGTGTTTCTTCTATTCTTGAACTTCCCACTGTTGTTTTGGAATTTTATGAAATTTTCTGAGATAACATTTAATGTCTTACTCTATAGAGAGAGGTAGATTTTATGATTGAACTAGTGCCTAGTAAGTAGATGATATCGATAATTTCATATTGTATGGAACCATAGGAGATTAAAGAGCACAAGCTTCAGCTAGATGGCATGTTGGAAAAAAGTCTTTGTTTTCCCTAGTGTTTTTTCTTGGGCATCCCATGTGCTCTTTTCCAAGAATGTAGGTGGTTCACTGTGGTTATATATGGACTATCAGAAGTTGAACTAGGTAAAGGTTAAGAAAAAATATACTTTAACTTGAATGGACAATTATTTTGATCAGTTAAAGAGGAAAAGCGGTTCTCAAATATTGATCTTCAGCCAGGTTGTCATCATCTCTTGGTTCGGGAGATTGATGTACTGAAGACATCTTTTAGGAGAAAGTATGTCCATTATGAATATCTTTTTATGCCTTTTAGTCTGACTAAAACTCCTTTATTTTTTATGGCTTTGATGAATCAGATATTCCATCATTATCTTGACACTTATGTGGTCATTTTCATTGATGATATTCTGGTCTATTCAAAATATGAGTGTGAGCATGAGAACCATCTAAGTTTGGCTCTAGAAATTATAACAATTTATTGAGTGTAAGGAAAGCTTTTGAAATATAGTTTTTGGTTTTAAGAAGTGAATTTATTAGGGAACAATATTTCTAAACATGGATTATCAGTTGATCTATAGAGGTTGAAGGTTTTTTCATTATGGAAGGAACCACAGAATGTCATTGAAATTTGGAGCTTCTATGGTCATATTGGATACTACCAAAGGTTTTTTAAGGATTTCACTAAGATAGTGTCACCTTTGGCTGATCTTACCAAGAAATAGTTGAAATTCACCTGGTATGATATGTTCCAGTTTTATTTCGAAGAATATAAATTAATTCTTACATCATCACCTATTCTAATCTTACCTGATCATAGTAAGGGGTACGTGTTGTTTTGTGATGATTCAACTGATTTTTCAGGATGTTTTCTTATGTAGGATGAGCATGTGGTAGCTTACATCTCTCGTCAGCTATGATCGCATGAGAAGAATTACCCCACTCATGATTTAGATCTTGTTGTATTTAAGTATGTTCTTAAATGTTGGTGGCACTATCTTTTGGGGAAAGTTTCGCAGTCTTCTCTAATCATAAGAGTTTGAGCTATATATTTTCTCTAAAATACTTTATTCTTAGAGAGATATGATCACTAGAATACCTTCAGAAGTTTTACATTGATATAACCTACACCCTAGGGAAGGGGAATGTCGTTGCATAAAATCTTAGCAAGAATGTACCACCCCATGATATTCTAGAATTGAAGAAGGGATGGAACCTCATGGGGATTTTCACTCATTTCCATCTTGATAATTAGTAGGATGTTTCAGGAATGGTTCTGACCAGTTCTCAGTTATCATCATCTCTCCTAGAGTATGTCTTGCAGAGCTAGCAGTAGGATGTTGAGAATATTAATGTTTGAGAAAGCCTTTATAATGGGGAGACCATTTCTAGTTGGTCTTTTCCATTAAGTGGAATGCTCCACTTTGGAAATCGTGTTGTCATCCCAGTATCCATAAGGAGTTTAGTCTTGCTTAATTTTCATAGATATTCATGTTCCATTCATCCAGGAACTAAAAAGTTGTATTATGACATGAGACGATGATTCTGGTGTCCAAATATGATGTGTGACATTGCAGATTATGTGCCCCACTATTACACCTGCCAACGGATAATGGCAGAGAATTTTAAGACCTCAATTTTTCTTCATCCTATTCTTTTGTGAATATGAAAATTGGATGAGGTATACATGTATTTTTTTGTTTGATTACCATGTAATGCATGAGGGAAGAAAACTATCTAGGTGGCCATTGACCAGTTGACGAAGTCTACTAATTTCATTCCAATCATGGATTCCACTAAGTTTAAAAATATAGAGAGGTTATACATGTAGGAGATAGTGAGGTTACATGGGATTCATTATGATTTTGTTTCAGATAGGTATCCATGTTTTCCCCTGAGGTTCTAGAGGATCCTCCAAGAGGAAATAGGTACTCAGGTCATGTAGATCACAGCTTACCATCTACAGAAAAACGGTCAGATAGAGTGAGTAGTTCATATCCCAGAATATGTGCTTTGTTATTGTGTCCTTGACTTTAGTGGATCATGGGATATCCATCTTGGACTAGTTGAGTTTAGTTACAACAATATTTATCAATCGTCTATAAAAATTAATCCATTTGATTCATTTTATGGTCACCGGTGCAAATCATTTCTTTGTGAGGGTGAGGTGGGAAAAGTATATTTGGTTGGGGAAATTTTGGTTCAGGAAAGATTTGTGAAGGTTCAGGATGTACATGAACATCTGATTATAGATCAGAGTTGACGTAAATCATTTTCAGATTAGAGACATCACCCTCTAGAGATATTCATTGGTGAATGGGTATTCTTGAAAGTTTATCTTCTGTTGGGTCACCGTCAACTTGGAAAACATGGGGAGTTGGACCTAAGATATGTTGGACCATTTGAGGTCACAGGGAAGCTAGGAAATTTAGCTTATCATTTTGAATTTATAGTTTAGATGATAGATATTCATGATATTTTCCACATGTCTCAACTCAGGAAGAACCACCCGGATCCCATTCACGTTCTGAGTCGGGAAGAAATTGAGTTTGAACCAGATGTTTCTTTTCTGGAGAATCCAATTGAGATTATTGACTGTGAAGTGAAATTATGGCTTGGGAATTCGATTTTTTTGGTCAGAGTTTTATGGAAATAAGGATCGGATTATCATGAGACATGGTAATGAAATTTGTTAATGTGGGATAAGTGGTCTAATCCTTTTCCTAGGATTACATCTTCTACATGACTTCTGGGGGATGGAAAGTCTTTATAGTGAGGAGATTGAAACATCCCATTGCTGATCTTTTAGGTATGTCTTTAACCTCATCATGGTTTCACTTTTTCCAATTGTGATTATAAGGATGAGAAGAAATTGGAAGGATAATTATAAAGGTGAAGTCATAAAATTGTTGTACTCTTGTATTTAGCCAGCTTTTTCTGCAGGATAGAGGAGGTTTTCATGATGTGTAACTATATTACACATCATGTAAGTGTTGTTGGGTACAATTCATGAAAGGTTTCATGCTATGAAAGGTTACTTGATTTGAGGAGATGTTTCACATCATGAATGTTTTAAATAGAAGATTATTAATCTGAGGTGACGGATTTATTAGCATAAAATAACACCACGGATTTCAAAACATGTAAAGCAATTACATGTCATGTAATTGTAAAAGAAAGGATGGTTTAGGGTTTCTCTTGGGTTTTTTTGTTCCCACTTGATCATTCGTCTTACTTTTCTCTCAAACCAAATCTCATCTCGGATAATGTTTAGAAAAACCATTCCATTTGGATTGATCCATTTAGTGTTTGATCTTCATTGAAATTATAGTGTATCTTTCCAGGTAAGTTATCTTTCTATTTCTTCATTTTATTTGATCATGGTAGTACCCTTGGGTTGTTTTATCATATCTGTTGATCTAAATTGGTGTTTCTTCTTTTCTTCTTCCAAAATCTATTGTGTGCTCTCATTCTGGAGGCTGATCCTTTATTGGTCATGGTGTGGAGGGTGTTCTTTGTTGAGGTATGTGGTATTTTCGATTCTCTTCTAACCCTCTTTCTCCATTAAATCAATTCTAAGACATTTGGATTGGATTATAGGGCCTTTATTTACGTCGTTGGGTTTTCATTGTTGGTGGATCCAATTGTGGGTGTGTGCGACCCAATTTTAAGGTAGGTGGTTTTGGATCTAGAATGTTTTGGATAAAATATATTGTTACATTCTTATAAATTGGTTTACAAATAATTTTTTTTGATAATTTCATGATTTCTTGTGTGTGCTAGAAATAGATTTTGGAAAAAAAGTGATTTTCCTTGGATTTAGATAAATAGAAAAAAAATGTTATTTTCAAATCATTGAAAATGATTTTGTGAAATTTCTCTGAAATGACTTTAGAATCATTGAGATGATTATCAAAATGAGAACATGTGTTACCTTGGGTACTATGTGGATGGTTTATCTTGTGGACATCATCAATTATGGGGGATCACCTTCTGGGGAATTCCTCTTGTCCTAGAGTGTAGATTATTGGCTCTATGTATTGATATGATGTCAGGGGTTCACTTTCTTCAGTGTTTCCCTATTCATAGAGTGTATATTATTGGCTTTTGGTACCACATTACATTGTTCATAAAATTAGAGATATGAGTAGTCTCTTGTCTGACCTAGTTAAATTCTTGGTATTGTGATGCATGTGCCGCTACTATTGTTTTGTATTGCATCACTTTGAACTATTTTAGCCTTGATACAAATGTTGATACTTGTGAAAGATGATATGGAAAATGTAAATTGAAATTGATATACCTACTATTGTTTTAGAAATGTGGTAAAGAGTAAATTATTACCATGTTTTCTATAAAACTGATTTACTACTTATCATGCCATGTTTTATTTAAATTTAGATTACATGAATGTTTATACCAGGACTTTTTATAGAAAACCTAGGTGACATCCTATTGAGCCTATTATCTCACACCCAACATACCTCTTCAGTGTTGTGTAAACCTTTTTATGTCTTTCCTTTCAGGGAAAGCCCAGGCGTCGTAGTGGGGCGGTGAGGTTTCATGTCAATTGGGTTAGGTAGATGGTGGTTGGATGGTGAGAGGTCCCCCATGCCATTTCTTAGAGAATTTGTTTTGGTTTTTTTCATTGTATTTGGGGTTGAATTTTTTATGTTTTATAAACTTCTACAGTTTTTTGTTTCCCCAATCTCTTTTTTGTAGTTATGGCATGTATTCATCAGTCTTCTGATATTTATATTGTTTCATGTATATATATGTGTGTGTTTGTGTGTGTGTGTGTGGATTATTTTTTGTTTAGGTTCGGGGAAATAATTCCCTCATGTTTTTTTCAATGCTCATGTGATTGACTCCATCCCATGGAAATCGAGAATTCCCTTCAGGTATGTGATAGAATGGGTCGAGTAATAATTTTGTGGGTAAAACGAGTCGGTTCATTACATATAAAATTTAATTTAATAAATTAATATTTATTATATTTCATTTAAAATAATATTTAATAAATTTTAATATCATATATTCCACTAATAACATTTTAACACTCTTTTACTAACATTTATTTACTAAAAGCATCATTCCCATGTGATAACAGTTTCTTTTTTCTTGAAAGTTTTGATTCAGCATTTCCTTTCCATGTACATTAAATAAGGATCCAAAATATTTATAATTTTAATAATGATATGAATTTCATATATATATATATTCATTATATAAATATTTAGAACCATCCATAAACTATATATATATAAACATTAATTACATTGTTCACGAAGATGTTAGTTTGTACGTAAACATGAACACTATTTTCATTTTATAATGGAAATAAAAAAATATATATAAAACAAGTTAACACTATAGAATCATAATTATATAATTAATATCTCTTATATATAAATTTACATAATATATCATTATATGCATTAGTGTGATTCAGTGATGAAAAATGAATCATATTGCTGCATGGAGGTGGTTGTCCTCACTTATGCTTTGGCAAAACATTCATTTCCCATTTATTGGAAAGGAGGATGAAAATGGTCATTAAATAACCATAATAACATCTCATTATATTCATGATACTAAATTAATGATTTTATTATGGATAAAATAGGTTTACTAAATTTTTAAGAAGAAATAAAATTAAGAGAGATCAGTTAAGATTTATATATCTTCATTGAGTGACCTCTTTAGATTACAGAATAATACTTAAAATATTAGTTATAAGAGAAGAAAATGGTATATAATATAAGGTAATGAATTTATTGGAGAATTTATAGGCTGATATATATGGCTTATAATTCCTAAAATGGTGGTTAGGAGTTTACCTATTATATGTGAGGGAGTGGACAAACCTTAAATTACTTAAAAGATTTAAATATAATTAATGTATTTATCATGTATAATTCTTCCAAATGAAAAATTATTCAAAGTTAATATATTATATAGTGTAAATATATTCAAAATAATAATAATTAAGAAATTTTATATGTAAATTATAACCTTATCACATACTTTACCCCCTAACAATCTCATTTTAACCTTAACTGTGGTAACAAGTATTTACTATTTGATCTATTCATTATGAATAAAAAAGAACGTGGCCCCATTATGAAATTTGAACATGTTGATTCTAAATTTGGAATAAATTTTATCAAATTCAATATCTCTAGATGGAAAATATAAATTTTTAGATATCCATAAAAAATGTAACAAAAACCCATTTTTATAAAAATACATTTTTAAGCATTAAATATAGTTTACTCTCACACCATACCTAAAAATTAAAATTATAGGAAAGTCAAAATATATGGTAGAGTAAATTATATAAAAAAATTTATTATTATTATGAATAAATTGTATTTAATTTAAATTATTATGATAAAAACACATCGGGAAAATAAAAACAGAATTTAGAAAAATTTATTTTTAACCCAAAAAATGAACATATACCAAAATAAATTACAATGATAATTACTATGTAATAAAATATATTTTTTATAATTAAATTAACATTATTTTTATTTATTATAAAATTAAAAATAATAATTGAACTTCTAAATTACTATATTTGAGGAAAGATATGAAAAAATTATAAAATCGGTATTTTTATTATTTACATGAAAATAATTCTTTTCCAAAATTCCAAAAATTCACCATAAGAAAATATAGATATGAAGATTTCACAAATGATATTCATTTTTCAAATAATATTGATAATACGGTAGAAACTAATTATAATATCCATCCACAAAATTCAATAAAAACAATTTTGAAGAAAACATAATTTTAATGCATAGAATGAATTTTCTAAAAATATAATACTTATTAATTATTAATTAATCAATAAATTTTAATTAATTAAAAACATTATACATATTTTTTATAATTTGGATATTTATATTGATACCTCTGATTTAATATATATATATATATATATATATATATATATATTATACTATATCATGGTTTATTCTAAACTTGGTGTTTCGTGCCAAGAAATCTACCAAAAACTAAAAATTTATTTAATAAAATATATATTTTAAAACATATTGTTGTTAAATTACTTTGTCAAAACAAATTATCTCAGTTAATATAATTTGTAAACCCAAAACATAAAAAGGGATAATATAACTTCCTTTAAAAATGGAAGTGGGAAACAAATAGGTTACAAGAAATAACACATAATCAGGTTCCTAGATATGGAGAACACTAGAGGGAAGAGAAAATATTTTCATTTTGGTGAAAGATGATTTCAAATTAATAATAAATAATAATATATATCATAATTATGGGATACATAATTACCAAAAAATAATAATTTAGTGAGGGGTAAAAATGACCATCAATTATCTAGAAACAATTGTAAAATGGAAAAAATATTCATTTTCAAGATCCAATATCCTATTTATATTGATTAATTTTACCATATAATACCATAAAAATACTTACTTGATTTATTCAAATCCATAAAATTTTCTTTTGTACATTGGTAGCGTGTTTCAGTAATTTTTTACCTCTTTCCATCATATATTACAACGATGAATGAAAGATATGAATTTTCCTTGTCTAAAGAACTAAAATAAATATATAATACATCGTAAGATATAAAAAAGGATGACATTATATTCCTATTGACTTTATTTGGTTACTAAAACCAAAAATGGTTGGAACATTCTAAGATACAAAATGTAAAAAAAACATTTATTAGAATGATTATTATCAAATATTTTAATTATAATACATAATTTTCTACTAAATTATGTTAAAAATAGCTAAATTAAAAAAATCTCAAATCATGATTAACCCTTATTCAAATCCCATAAATTTAGAGTAAATGTCACAAAGTTTAAAAAATAAACATAAATATAATCCCCAAACTACATAAATTATCAATTAATGGAACACACCAAACATGTGAATACCATAACATTTATTCTCCAAAAAACATGATAATATTATAAATAACTATAAAACATCAAAGAAAACTTATATGCTTCCAAAAATTAACTATAACAATATTCCATGAAAAAATACATAGACTTCCGAAAATATTCCATAAATTCAAAAATGTAATAAACCTCTTTAAAGAAAATATAAATCACTTTATCATCATAACACTATTCAATTCCATGGTCACCAATACTAATCAATTTACATTATCAATATCAATCATATCTTTATACCAACTAAACATTATTATCTTAGTAGTTGGAAGATGTTAAGGGTTATTTATCCTTCAATCACATGTTTTCCAAAAATATCCCATTACGAAAAAATCAAATTTCTAGGTTATCAGAACTAAAAAATATATACCGTCAAATACTTAAATAAAAACAACTATAAAACAATCATTAGAGGTTTCATGATTCTAATAACCATAATATCATTGTTGGAATAGTTCTATAAAATATTTCTTGAATCACAATACATAAACATTTCATTTATTTCACTTCAATGATAGTCATATCAATGGACCTTCCTTGGTCTAGTAATTATCCAATGGGTTGGGGAATTGACTCAAGAAATACCCATGTTCCCAACATATTTAACATTTAACAATAAATGGTACCTTAGAATGTACTATATTTCTATCCCATTAAATCTTTATTTTTTCATAGGAAATATATTCTTTGTGCCCTAGTTTTCCATATAAAAAATATCTTCTTGTTCTATTAAGACATTTCCCTAGGTTCCTCTACCCATGTTATTAACTTGTAGATAGATATATATTCATTCCTTTATGTTTTTCATGAAACTCAATTTTTATCTTATTTGGTCCATTAGGAAAATCACCAATTTTTAATTTTTTAATAATATATAACGATAACATGTTTTAAAAAATTAAAATATTTCACATTCTATCTCCCATTTCATTTGGTTGCTCATGAGGAAAATAATTACATCATTTTTCAAATTTATTGTTAACCTAATTCATCCGAGTTTCTTAAATTAACAAAAACCAAAAGGCATACTATGAGAAATAATAATAATAGTGAGTAATTATCTAATCACAAAAATATCATTCATTGAATATTAAAATAATTACACATTCTTTTCAATCTAAGGAACCTTAGTTTTAACTAAGGTCATCCATGATCATTATCTATTAAAATCCTTTATAATGGTTCTTAAAAAATGAGAATAATCTCAAGAATATCTCATGGGTGTGACTATCCTGGTGTGAATAACTTGGCTAACTTATCATGTATCAGTGGATATCGACTCAATACCTAATTTTAATTATTCATAGTTTTAGCCCTCAGTGAATCTATGCCACAACAATAACAACATTATAGTATAAATATAGGGATATTTTTTCTAAGAAAAACACAATACATTATTTACCAAAATATAGGGTGTTCAGCTACATGTATGATTATTCTAAGTATTCACACTAATGTTTTATCATTCTAGTTTTCTGAAGAAGAAAATAACATTGTTATGATACCGATTGCAGCGACCCAAACATTACATGAGTAAATATTACATATTTTTAGATAAATATTGATTATAGATCATTATTATCCACACCCAAACTATAAATTTTTAGTGTATTTAAAAACATAGATGAATAAAAATGGTAAATAAAAGAACTAAATTACCTCTCACTATGTTATTCACAACTAGAACTCTTATTATACATATTATACTTAAAACATTTCTTCATTTCATATAGAAAATGAAACATAATAAAGGGGGAGAAAAAATACTCTATAAGGGTAGAAAAGGTAGATATCAATGATCACTTAATTATAACATGATAATAATGGTATGATAACATGATCTCACATTTATAAAATAATTACCAAAATTCATAGATCATAATCATGAGTTATGTGATAAATCATAGAAGTTCATAAGACAAAAATCATAATGGAATCAACGAATATAAGTCATGATAGCTTAACATTTTGAGAATATCATGTCATAAATTAGTAGAATAAAGTGTGTAATAATCATAATCCTATAAATATTATTATAAGGTACCCACAAAGAAATTATTTATATGTTATGTTTGGTATAACCACCTATATGCCCTATTTTTGGGCTTGGGATAACCTTTTGTGTGCCATATTTTTGAGATTAAGATAACCAAAAATATACTATATGAACTTATAAAACGTTAATCCTTATACATTTTTTCGAATATAATGTAACACATCAATATTTAATGAAAAAAAATTAATATATTTAATTTCTTTTATATCTTCTGTTATATGCAACCTCAAGTTTTAACGAACTATGATATATAATTAAACAAAATAGTTATAAAAAAGAAATTAAAATTATAATTTTGAATAGAATTTACTAATTTTTAAATATTATTTAAAATATTTTATATAAAAAACATATTGATAAAAAAGTACTTAATTTTAGTAATGTTTGTGTATCCTTTGCAAATTTCTTTTTTCATCAAATAATTTTATGAATTTTTATTTGTGAAAAAATAGTAAAATTAATTTTTGAATCATTATAAAATTTATTTGAGAAAATTAATTTCATTTTTGGAATAAAATTTAAAAAATATATTAGGGATATTTATTCAAATTATTTGCAAAAGATCATATTTTTTAATGAAATGTGAAAACACTGGTTTTTATTAAAAATTGTATTTTCATTTAAAGAATTTATAAGGTTTAATTTTGTATTAATACATTTTCTAAAATAAAATTTTCACAATTATGTTATTATTAATACAATATAGTCCACTTTAATAAATTTCACATTTAATTTTTTTTTAAAAATATATACTTTTACAAATTTTTCTTTGAAAATCTACTTATTCGTCGGGTTTGTGGTTTTAATTTCAAATTAAATTTTACCACTTCAGTAAATGGAATTTTGAAAAATTGATTAAATATTTTCAAAAATAATAATAAATATTATATAATTATTTTAACTTAATTTTTTATTCAACATGACTGGTAGACACCTTAAAATTTAATTACTGTGGTTTAGGTTAAAATGGATTTATCTGGGTTAAACTAACAAGATAAGGGGTAGAATAACATATAGACATTCTAAAACCCCATTTTATGGACATATTTTGACATTATAACATATGAGGTTCAAAAAGGACCCATTTTAGATCCCTGTGGAATGTGAAAAATGCAGTTATAGTTTATTCTTTTCCAAAATTCCATGTATGTCCTCTAACCCACTTATAAAAGTTCACATCCTCTCCTCTCCTCTTACCACATAAAAACAAATTTAGTAAATAACCTAAAAAATATCTCCCTTACTTATCTATAAAAAATTTACAGTCCTTAGTTTTATTATCAAACCCTAATAATAAGGCATTATGTATACACCTAAAGATGTTTTCCAAAGAGGAGGTTAAATTCTTAAATTTGTGTTTCTATTTTATATCTTCTTACACCTCCATAAAATCATCATAAACTGTGATATTTTAAAAAAAACATTATCTTTGATATAATTATATTTTATTATGTTAATAGTAAAACCATAATCTATCTCATCTTCCATCAAATGGAAAATGAGACTGTCGATCATACATACGGTGAACTACAACCTCGCGAACAAATGTTGTTTGTTTTCCATCACCAACTATAACAGATTCAAATAATGATTTTTTAATGTTTATATAATATATATATTTCATATTATTACAATTTTTTAATTATTATATCATATATACCCTTTTACATTCAATTCCATGGGAATACGATAATTTCACTCATGTGTATGGCGGACTATCTCCTCACGAAGAGATGTGATTAATTTTTCACTTAATATTTCCATGTAAGGTAAAAAGGGTAAATTAAATGAATATATTTGAAAAATAAAACCTAAATATTATTATCTAAATGAAATATATTATTTACCTTCCTTTCATTTCATCGGACAATAAAATGGAAATTGCATTCATGCGTACCTACGACATACAGTCTCTATGAACAGTGTAATTAATTTTCCACATCTAACATTAATGGATTAATATTAATTATTATATAACTAATATATATAATATTTATATAATTTTTAAAATTATTTATATTATTTAAAAATGATAAAAATTAAGGTACCTAAAATGTGAAACAAAAACATACATTAAAAATGTAACATTTATTTCCCGGAACATAATATTAATAAAGAATTGTTAATACATGGGAAATAAAAGGTCTTAAGGAAATAATATGTGGTATGATACATAAGATTATTGTTCTTTAATATATTTATAATGAACCAATATTTATTATATAGGTGTTTTTAATGTTTATGAATTATGTCGAGACCTAAGGTAATTTATTTTCATCTCACTTTTTTATGAGATAAATGAAATATTCACCACATGTTTCATTTATGTGTTGTATATACTAACCATGAATGTATTTTACGATACTTATAGAGGTTAAATATCCATTTTAGTATCTTTCTTTAATGGTGGTAATGATTAAAATAATACCAATGTGCCAATTCTTTTTTGTTTCAATCTCATTGTTCATCAATTGTTTTATGACTATGTTTCTGGTAATGATATATTTTGATCAATCTCTCAATAAAATCATGAATTCTCTTACACTTTGGTTATTTCTTCCATATACAAGTTATCCATTCATTTTTTTCTCTTTAATTACTCAATAGATAAAAAATATGTTTTTAATAGTAATTCAACATTATTTCTCTCTTCGGTCAAAAATGTGTTTTCTTCTATGTCCATGTTTTCTCAAAATGATTTAAATATCTTTTTTATGATCATACTATGATTATTAAAAGCCATTTTTTCCCATTTTTTCCATTTTATAAATTTTTTAAAATTATTCTTCTTATATTTTTCATAACGTGGTTCTTTTTAATTTTTAATGAAAATATGAATGAAACTTTTGTTCTTAAACATGTACAACATGAATGAAATTTTCTTCCATCATGAATAGTCAATGATTTAATGATTACTTTATAATATTCCAAGTTTATTTAAAAAAATTAAATTTTTTTAATTTTTAGTTTTAAAAACTAATTTTCAAATTGTAAGGGCTATTTTACTCAATAAGTTTTTTAAATGGTCATTAAATATTCCTGTATAAGTTTCCATGGTTATTTTAAAATAAAAGTTTTTTGAAAATTTTTTAGGTTTTGAAAAGTATTTTTCAAAGTAGAAATTCTATTTTCCTCAAGAAATGTTCCAAGTGATCCATAAAAATAATTTCCCATCTAAGATGACGTCCTTTGGTGTTAATTACTATTTAATTGAGTTGTGATCCCAATAAAACATCCATATTCATTCTATAGATGGTTTATTTCTATGCTGAAAATATTTTTTTGAAACTCTTTTTTTTCTATGGGTTATGCTATGAGGAAATTTTTATTAAACATATTTCTTTTCATTATATATAATATGATTAATTTTTTATGATCTTGTGGAACACAAATTTTTATATTATTTGATGGGTGGGAACTATATCTCTCTCAAATTAATTGAGAAATGTTTAATGTTATATAATCTCAAAGGGTACATAAGAGATTATCACAATCTCAAAAGAGGGTACATAGGATGTTTCCCAAGTTTGAAAGAGGGTACATAGTAGGTTATCCCAAGACCGAAATAAGATATATGGGAGGTTATCCAAATACCAAGGTAGGTACACATTTGGTTAGACCAAGCCTAACATGTTATGAATATATTGGTGGATAGCCTTGATATAATATTTTATAAGCTTATGTGTTTTCCAAAAATCTATATTTCATGTAATGGTTATGATCTCATGACCCATATTCTTCAATTACTTTATGATTCATTTCATATGAATTGCCAAAATTTATTCCATGACTCATTTTTATGATTTATGATATGCAGTGTGGTCCTTCTCAAGTGTCATTATCATGTTCTTATACCCTTATACTCACGTTATGTTGATATTCCCTTGTATACCCTTAATGAGAATCTGATCTCACACATTATTATGTTTTCTTTCCTTGTTTTTTTTAAGAAAGTTATTATGTATGATTTCTCAAAGAAGGGTAATAGTTATAAAGAAGTTAGTGGGAGATTATGTAGGTCACTTATATACCAACATTTAATGTGTCCAAGTTTCTAAAGTCACTAGGCATAAATGATCCTAGTATAGATCATTATATTATTTAGTGAATATTTTTCTATAAATATGTTATATAAAAGTATGAGATGTTGGGGCCATTACAGCTGGTATTGGATCAAGGGTTTGTTATCCTTTAGAAACTAGGATGAGAAAACTTTAGTGATATCCCTAGATATATGTCTATGGATAATTATAAGGATAATTATATGTATAATAAAATATCTAGGAATAATGGTGAAGGATATAGTGAGTGGTTTAGATGAAATTTCATCACTTTATGGGTAATTCAAGTTTATTTGGTTATGACACATATGTACCTAGGTGTAATAAATTTGAAAAATGAACATAATTCTTGACTTGAATGTTACCTAGTACATAATAACAAGCCTTAATACATACCTAGTTTAAAAAACCAAGGTATATGCTTTAGAAATTCAAAAACACTTTATAAAACATCATGAATGTTTTAAAAATGACTATGAATGGCCTAGGTTAAACCTATGTTTCCATATATTTAAAATAATGTGTCATGATTTATACTTATTATAAATTATTTTCCATGATTATGTTGTTTTTTACTATGATTACTATTTCTCACACTATGATTTTTGGTTTCAATCAATTTCTATAACCAAATGGAATCACATTAACATTGAATATAACATAAAACTTGGTGATTATGAGAAACCAAATTTGATGAAGACTGGAGAGAAAGATATTATAATTATGCATAATCAGTTATCATGATAAATGATTAACAACGTGAACATTAGTGAGATTTATAAGATGTCAAAGAGTATTATTGACTTTATGGAAATTTCATTTGGTAATATAAATATATAAAAGAACAATAATATTATTACATATCAAGAATGTAGGAAAATTAAAACAGATGAATATCTCAAATGGAGGAAATACTGATTTCTTTGTGGAGAATAAGCTTACAGAGTGACAAATTATTGAGGTGTTCAATATCTTATGTGTGAGAAACATGGTCATTATCAAAGTAAATTCCAAAATAAAATATTTAATGTAACACCCCAAGATTTCATAGTAAGTTATTTTCTTTAAAGTAACTCAATAGCTTGAGCTACACGCAACATCAAGTTTGAGTGCACCATGACATACCAAACTAACAATTCAAAAAAGGTTATGAATAGTATTAACTATATTTTAAATTTTATATACCCCAAATTATATTACCATTAATATTATGTATTTCTTAGACATAATATAAGAACAACTTCAATTTTTCAGATAAAAGAAGTTATTTTCAAAAAAAAATCAATTTTACCTCCTTTTAAAGGAGAACCCTTATTAAATAAAATATTTGAAACTTTAACATATTCAATTTGAACAAAAAAATTCTTATTTAGAATCAGTATATAAAAATTTGTTTTGGAAAAATTTTCGGTGCTTTTCGGATAACTTTCATATTTTGATGAATAGTGAAAAATACTAAATTTTATTTGAAAACAAATTTTTTAATAAAAATAATTTATAGTGTTAAATTATACATTTGAATGGTTTTGAAGAATAATTAAATTATATTTTTATCATTTAATCTAGTATTGGTCATTTAATGTAATTTTACATTTAAATTGGACATAAAAACATATCATCTTTTGATAATTTTTACTTCTCAAAATCCTGCTTTCAGGTTTTGACAATGGGAATATTTTTTAAAATTAATTAATACAAATTCTATATTTTAAATTTGGAAAAATATACATCATTTTTTAATTTTTAATAGCAAAATTATCTTTGGGTGAATTTTTTGTATTTTTCAAAAAAACATTCAATTTTTGATGAATTGTGGAAAACATTGTGTTATTGTTTAAATCTGTATTTTTATTTAAATAATTGTTTTTAATTTAAATTTATTTTAAAGTCAAAATAGATACATAATACCTATATTATTCCAATGTAATTCATTGATGTCATTTTATAATAATATTAGATATTTAAAATTTTATAGACCTTTTTATCGTCTTTTAGTCACCTTCTAGGAACATTTAGAAATTTGCATAAAACATAATTTTAACACTTCTATGAATTGAATTTTAAAAATCCAAGAGACACAGTTGAAATTAGTAAGTAAAATGTGGTTCAATAGGATGAAAATATATTTTGGTGAATAGTAACATTCAAAGTTTATTTACCATGGTTAAAAGAAAATTAGGTAATTAAAGGTAAAAATGATATTATAATCATCCTAACACATGTCCTAATTCTATTGAATAAGTTTAATTCGACCAAAATCAACCTTAGGAATAAAATATTATCCTTTTTATCTACTTGAATTACATTAGGGAATTAATTATTAGTTTATTTAAAGAAGAGTCAAAAGTGTTAAATTCAAATTTTAATAACTAAAACATTTTTAATATTGGGTTATACATAAGATACATTCGACTATAAATATTCATTAGAGCTATAAAATTATTTCCTACATCATGGATTTTTATTTATAATTTTTAGACATTAAATAATTAAATTTATTAATGACACAATGATGATGAAGTAATTACCTTATTAATGAAAGATTAAAAATAATTGGTATTATAAATATCAAAATAAATTTAAATTGAAACTTTTTATGCATTCCACAAATTATATAGGTTAATATGACATTTTGGGGTTGATTTATTGTATTTTTTTAGAAGTAATAATGTTTTTTTGACTTTCACAAAAAACAAACTCTAAATAGTGTCAAAATTGACTTAAATGAGTATTTAAAACAATACTATATTATTAAATGATATAATATTATTAAATATATATAGATTAAAAAAAGACTTATATAATGATATATATTTCATTAAGGAACCACTTGAGGTTCTCTTGTCATTTTATTGTCGGTTTAATAACAATGTAATCTAAAAATACAAGAAGACATAGTAAAAGTTAAACTATTTAACTAAGAATTAAATATAAAAGATAAGGTTAATATAGTTACCTAAACTTGTCTAAAACCTATTTGATGAGAGTATTTCTACCCATACCCACCATATCCTCTAAAGCAATCCATTTGGAGCCATTATTAACCAAAAATAATTTTATAATAAAATAATATTTCAAGCTTTTTCTAAAGTGACTCTCACCTCTTAAAAATGGGTACTTCCCCTTCTCTCAAAATCACAAATCCAATGAAATTTGTCTCAAACTAATCCTATTAAAATATACTCACAACTAACCTCCATTAAATCTAGAGGCCTTACTTTGAATATAAATCCAACCTAAAGAGCCCTTTTGATCCAATCAAAAAGAAGCACCTGAAGAAGAGGTGATAGTTTATTCACCTCTTTCACAATTCTTTTCTTCTTCCACTTTCTCTCTAATTTTTCTTTATATACCAAAATAATAACTCTAGTACCTTCTACCTACTGCGATTTTATTATATGTATGGTAAAACCATATTCATTATTCTATCTATCCTATAAATGAAAAACTCAATATACTTGTGTACATACGGTTTATCGTCTCCACATCATGGTGTAGTTCATTATTCAACACATCATTATTGGGATGGGTATAATACTGAGTATATATGATTTAAATAATAAATATAACATTTTTTGGATTCAATATATGTAATATACCATCCATTTACCTATGATTTCACCACTAATGTGGTGATATTTTCGCTCGTGCGTATGTACGGCTAACCGTCTCCACCATGCGATGTGATTTCATTCCCCATCATAAACATTAAAGAATAATTTTCATCTAATGATTAAAAATAACTTTTAATAACTTAATATCATTCTGGACATGAATCAAATACATCTTATACAAATAAAACATGACTTGTGTAACAAAACATATAAAGTAAAATGAATTATTTAACACCCAAAACAATGATACTACTGAAATATCATTAATAAAGAAATATTAGAATATCCTATATGATATCATATTTATGTATGTGGTTATTTTATAATTTAATAATAATGATTTAGCCATTATATAGGAGGTTAACCTATCCTCTATTAAGTAAAAGTACAAGGTAATTGGTTTTCATCTCACTTTTATTCCCGTTAGATTCATGCTATATTTGCCACTATTTCATTTTTGTATGGTGTATGTATTTTCCATGATTGTATTGTTTGTGTAATATACTTTAATTTATGGTTTTTTACATATTCATTGTATGATCCTTCTTTCATGGGGTGTATGTTTCGTAAGTTGCCAAATCGGTAAAGAAATTTCTAATTTTAATTTCCACTCATTGGGTTTTATGCATACATCATTGATTATTTTAATCAAAGATTATGTGTGGATGCACTCTTTATTTATTTTTTTATTAATTTCCACTTCTATTTGTGTGGATATACTTTTTATACACATCATAACTCTATTGATAAATTCTCATGTCATTGATATGAATATAATAAGGGTAATCTTACCTTAATTTTCATTCATTGAGTTCAACATTGAAGTCATTAGTTTTTTTTTTACTATAATATGTGTTAATGTACTCTAATTTATTAACACTTAATATAAAATCATATTTAGTGTATTTATACTTTTCACACATAATTATGTCATTGATTTATCATTAATTTAAGGATACACTCTTTATATGGGATTTCATCTCAATTTATATTCCATTGATACTTCTTTGTTGTTATGAACCAATTCAGTTTTATATGGTGTATATACTATCCTTAGACATATTATATCATGAATCCTTTTAGTTTTTATTATATTAAAAAAAATTGATTAATTCTATTATTTTTATTCAAGCATCTTTCATTTCTTTAGGAACTCTTTAACAAATATATTGTTTTAAATTTTTTATAGAATTATTATTCTAAATCTTTATCATTAATGTCCATGTTTTAAAAATGGTT
Source organism: Viscum album (assembly GCA_963277665.1). Lineage (NCBI taxonomy): Eukaryota > Viridiplantae > Streptophyta > Magnoliopsida > Santalales > Viscaceae > Viscum > Viscum album. Next base: position 194,819,356 of record OY728135.1, on the reverse strand, counting down.
CTATGTATTCATTTACTTGTAAATTAATGTTTTAAAATTAAAATTCATTTTAAAAGTTTCAAATTGGTAGGGGATACTTTGATTCAAAAATATATTTTAAACATCTTCTTGATAAATAGTGAGACTATTAAATGTTTCCAAGAAAAAGGGGATATTTCTCTCAAATATTTTTACTAATTATTTTCATCTATGCCAATAACCATCCTTTTATTTTATTCTTGAATGAGGTTGATTTATTATAATACAATCTTCTATATTGTATTTAATGAGTTATGTTTGATTGTGGATGTGATATTTTTTATACCATTCATGGTTTGTGGTTAAAGTATTTCATTTCGTATACTAGTTTTAATACGAATTTTTAGATTATGTTTCACCATTTTTCATATGAGGAATGTATTGGACTTAGTAAGTGATAGTTGGAGACCGTTATATCTCCTCAATGCATTGGTTGGTCTCATTAGACAAACTAGTGTCTTGGCACAAATCCTTGACAAAATCTTACTTGTAGTCTTGGAATGAGGCCTAGATTATGTGGTTATGATGTCTGGCATTATTCATTCCATCATTGTGAAATTATCCATTGATATTACATGTGATTATTATACTAGTAGAACATCCATGTGAATAATTAAATGGAATTATTTGATTTATCTTTGCCATATTATGCTGAATTTTAAGTTAAAAAGGCTTGTTTTTTAGTCTTATACATTGCCTTAAATGTTTATGATTATTTATGATAGTTTTCGCTATATTTTATCCTTACTGAGCAACTGATCTTAGCCCTTTATTATGTTTTCTTTTCCCAAGATGTGAAGAATTATGTTATGATTAACCTATAGGGATGGGACAAATTATATGGGTGTGTTCAAAATGGAAACCATGTTGTTTTTCTTTATTTTAAGATGTAATGTAAAATATATATATGTATCTAGTACTTCCAAGGCTACTAAACTAATCAGTCTTTCAAGACATCATCTCCTGTGATCATGCCAATGTTATGTAATAATGCACTGACTTTGGGTAACTAGGTTCAGGACGTTATATTTAACTTCTAGACCAATGATATATTTATTCTATGATAATTACCTATGTGGAAGTATTGAATTATTTTTGTATGTGGATTCACGAATTATATTGTAAAAGTTTTTTCACTAATAGTATTTGGGTTGTAAGAATCATGAAACATCTATGGTTTTTTTTTAATTTTGTAAGAATATATGTAACGAACCCAACCCCAGTGGTCTGGATTTGGTTCCCTACTTTATTACATTGGCATAAGATAATAGTGATCACATCCCAAAGTACTGAATTGTTTACCTGCCTTAGTAAACAAGATACAGACATGAAATACAAATTACATTCTAAAATATAAAATACACCAAGAATTTTCTTCGATCACTCCATTAATCCCCTTAGTGTAACCATGTATATCAAAATCAAAACACTTCATTAAATCTTGTAAAAAATAAATCATAATATAGGGGTAATCTCAAATTCTCAATAAGGGTAAGAATACATCATATTCTATGAGTAAATATGGAATAAAAATTATGTCATTATAAATAACTAAAATACATAGCATTTAAATAATCATGTGAGATAAAAAAAACTTAACCATGGATATTATACTAGTTAAATAATCACATGGAAAATAAATAAAAATTCCCAAAATGATGGAATGCATAATGCTAGACATCTCAAATAGATCGTGGAGGTCTAGGCCAAGATATAAAAAAATAAATGTTTAAGACCTCATCCAAATCCATAATTGAAAATAAATGGGCAAGGTCTTAGGTAATTCCATATCTCATTTCTCGCATGAGTCCTATCGATGCATCGAGGGGATATAGCAGGCTCCACCCATCACATAATAATTCAAATGCATTCCTCAAGTGAATGGAGTGAAGAATAAATGAAATATACATATGAAATGAAAATAAATTTCCTCAATCTGTAAACATAATCACAATCCATTCTGATTAATATGGTGAATGGTTTCAAAATATCAATCTACAGTAAAACTGATCAAAAATAATTTAATAAAATATGAAAAATGATATCATAATAGTGAAACCTCAATGAATCATACAATTTGACAAATGGATGTAAACATAAGTGAAAATACATTAAATGATATCATAAATTAATTATTGTGGAAAATATTTTTAACTCCATATGAAAAACACTTTTTTATAAAAATACCCTTTCCTTTTGACAACCCATTTTCAAAACCAAAACATCCTTTTCATTGAGAACCAATTTTCAATGCCCAAATACCCAAAAAAATATAAATATGGATTTCCATTAAAATAAACTTTAAATATTTTAATGGAATATGAAAATAAAATAATGGTCATGATGGTGGAAAAGTCACTGTCTATGTATATGTTAAGAAAAGAAAATTTCTTTTTTCATTTTCCGAAATATTCCACATAAAACATGTAAAAATATTAATTTTTGAAGACATTTGAAATATATTTAAAATAGTCCTAAAATTTTCTTTATAATACTTTTATATAAATAAAAATATAAAATAATATCAAGAATATTAATATGGAAAAAATGATAATTAAATCTTTAAACATTCAAGGTGTCCTATACAAATTTTAACATTTAAATCACAAGCCCCATGAAAGATTTATTTTTAATTAAAATTAAAAAAAAGTTGATAATAAATAAATTAATGACATGATATGTAATATTAGTTGTATAAACACCACAAAAAATTAGTTGTGTGTATAATATCAATCAATGTCTCAATGAAAGAAGATTGAGATATAGTCCCTTACCTTGAGTCTGATTCATCATTTGTGTTCTTTATCATCCTAAATAATAAAATTATGATAATTATTTACTTTATTTAGAAACTTTTTAGTTTTCTTATTCCTATTACATCAAATATTAAAATATTATAATAATTAATTAATTATTTAATATCATGTTGGATGTTTTGACGATATTCGGTAAATGAGTCTAAAATGACTTTGGTTTGTTATCTATAGTCAAATTGGTCTTAGTACATCATCTCCAGAATAATATTCATGACATAATAATCACTTTTATACATACAATATGCTTTTAAATACATCCATTAAATATGGATATTAAAAATGAAATATTTTATAATCATAGAGATGGTAAGTCATACGTACGCATTAGTAATGTTTCCATTTTTCAATGATTATTATGGAATAAATGTAAATAATTTTTTATATTTCTTGGATTATCATAAAATAATTAATGTCATATTAATTATTTAAATATACTTGTATATATCACACATGTGATGTGGTGATGAAAAACGAATCGTATCACTTCATGTAGGTGATAGTTCACACATACGTACGAATGATGTTATCATTTTTATACGCATAGAAAGGTAAGAAAATAAATGATATATTATATATTAATTGTAATGACCCGAAATTTTTGAATAAAACTTATCTCCTAATTTTATGTGTTATTTTATTTTATTTTTATACTCAACAAAAATGTTTCATTTGATAACATGAGTATAATTAAAATGAGACTATTGGGTTTTGACTATTATTTGACCATTGGTCAATATGACCGCTGGAAACTAAATGTTTTGATTACTATCTCTAAATACAAGCAATATTGGTTAATTAATATAGAAAGAAGATTTGATGGCCTCACCCAGTAGTCTTGGACCGATCGAAACCCATCTAACAGAACTTGGGAAGGAGGTAGCACCACTGGGCTTTGCTCTGGACCAACCCCAAGCTGAACTTCATCTTGTGAAGCTAGAACGGGATCGCCTTCGCGAGAAGTTCAAACTAATAGAAATTACGACTCGTGCGATGTTGGTAGATCCTCCCTTGGATTCTCTCACCTTAGCACACCTTACACTTAGGTCCTATGCTGGTGTGATAAGGGGCTATGTAAGGAGACCGTGATTGCCTTGTGTAATCCTTTGTTTTAAATAAAAATTTGGATTTCTTCTTATGATGAAGTTTATGAATTTTCAAATGTCCATATAAATATAGTATGCATATTTTTGATAAATTTTAGAGAAAGGATATTTTAAAAATGTTTATGTAAACCTTAAATAAATAAAAATGTGTAATGATTTTCGAAAAATGGTCTTCTACAATTATGTTCACTACGAAATTTCGAGTCTAATAAGATCAACTTGATTTTTGATGAATAGTAAAATATGAATAGAGATTTTACGCTTAGGATTAGTAATGTGACCAAATGGATTAGTAATCTCACTTAAAGAAAGTATTAATATAATCTAGGCACCTTGATTAAGTAATGTGATTCAATAAAATGGTTAAATAACGGTTTCATAAATTATTATTCAAGTATTAGTTTTTCGGGTGAATAGTGTTTTTTAATTAAAAATTTAATTAAAAATATTTAGAAAATTATTTTTATAAAACGGATTTCATTTTTGAACTCAGAGCACCGATATTATGCTATGGTAATTTTTGGGGTTTTATCTGAAAAAATGAATTTTCGGTGAATAGTGTTTTATTTAAAAATTAAATTAAAAATATTTAGAAAATTATTTTTATAAAATGGAGTTCATATTTGTAATCAGAGCATTGATATTTGGTTAAGGTGAAATTTTGGGATTATTCTGAGAAAGTTGAATTTTCGATGAATAGTGAAAATACAGTTTTTAAGTTACGGGTGTCTAATGACATCATTAAATGATGTTTTAAGTATATATTCAATATGGTCGAATTTTGAATAGTAAGATAAGGTATGAGGTGTCCCAAGTGGCCAATACCATGGGCAAATACCATGGGCAAGCCCATGGTTTTTCTAAAACCACTAATGAGGTGTCCCTTGGCCATTATGCCTTGTCCCCTCACTTTCCCTATAAATACCCACCCATTCCTCCTTTGGTTTTCACTCCCAACTCTCCCCCAACGAAGTTCTGGTCTTCTTAACTCCCAAGGAGTCCTCTAAAGGTTCCCCCAAGCCCTCAAGGTCCAAAACATTGAGTTTCAAGAGTCACGTTTTAAGGTAAGGGATCCGACCTCTCTCTTTCATTTCAAGTAATCTCTTTTATGTCATTCCTTTTATGCTACATGTTCTTATGTTGGAGGATGTTCTTTTATACTCCTCTTACTGCCCTTTTTATGTTCATATAATTATATATCCCGTCTTACTCTCATTATTTCGTTTTATGAATTTTTAAGTGGTGCCGTTAGGCTGCCGAAATTTTTGTAACAGACTCTTTCTCCCTTCTCATTTTTCAAGATCTATTTTCATGTAAAGTCTTTCAAGTTCCTTTTTATTATGTTGGGTTATGATCTCTAAATTTATCATACTGATCTTTTATGATCATATGATGAGAGACCCCATTTTATCTCTTCAATTCAGTATTTTGAAGTTTTAAGTGGCGCCGTTAGGCTGCCGAATTTTTAAGTGGGTCTTCACCCTTCTTGTTTTGAAGTTCTACTTTCATGTCAATTCTTTCAAGTTCCTTTTTTGTTATGTTGGGGTATGATCTCTATATCTATCATAATGGACTCTTATGTTCATATGATGAGAGACCCCATTTGATCTCTTCAATTCAGTATTTTGATGTTTTAAGTGGCGACGTTAGGCTGCCGAATTTTTAGGGGATTCTTTCACCCTTCTCATTCTTTTCAAAGTTCTACTTTCATGTCAAGTATTTCAAGTTCCTTTTTAATTATTTTGGGGCATTATCTCTATATCTATCATACTGAACTCTTATTTTCACATGATGAGAGACCCTATTTTATCTTTTCAAATCATTGTGTTTGAATTTTAAGTAACGTCGTTAGGCTGCCGAACTTTCATAAGAGAAATCTAATTTTTGTATTTCTTCCATGTTTTTCATTTCAAATGGTATGTACTTGAAATTTCATTACCATGATCATGTATCCTTCTTATTCTGTCCATCTACTGTTTTATGGGTCATTTATGAATGTTTGACCCATTTTCCCTCTCTTTTTAATGTCTTCTAAAACCTCGTAACATAGCCGTTATGCTGCAGAATTTGCATCTCAAAATGTCTCTCTCTTTTTCTAAAGTTCGTTTATATTATTAAGTGAATACTCAAAGCTCTTTCTTCTAAAGTGGTATTCACATATATACCAAAATGTTCTATTTTAAATTATGGTATTTACATACATGAGACCCACCTTCGTGGTTTTTAAAGTGATGTAAAGATCATGTCTTTAAAGCAGTTTTTAAAACGTTATGATTACGAAATGAAACCCATTTATTTTGTGCTACATGGGTTCTTTATGAAATGTTTGATGATGATATATGTGTCTCACATGATAATAAAGGAAAATTTAAGAGTGCGCCCTGATAGCGCTCCAATGCATTGGGTAAAGACTTAATCTCTACAGATGACCATTTTTAACGACGCCTTGGTGAATAACCTTGGTAATTTTTAATGACACCTTGGGGATGGACCTTGGTGAAACGAAACGATTGTCAATATTAAATGTTGCAGCCACATCTTCAAGTTATGAAAAATGTTATTTTTATTATGAAATGCCTCATGATTTCTTTCGCATGCCTTAAAGTTCTTTTCATGTCCTTATTGAAGTATCTCAAGTTCACATGTAAAATTTTCATCTTGTTTCCCTTACTGGGCCTTTTGCTCACCCTTTCTTTTGATGTATGTCCCCAGGTTATGAGATGTAGTAATGAACCTAGGATGAACATAAGGAGAATCCTTTCAAGTGTTTAAGAGGAATGTTTTATGTTGTTTTAATGTATTATGTTCCTAGTTTCCAAGACACTAAACCTTAAAGATCCTCAGTTTTGTGTAATGTAATGAAAGTTTATGTTATAAAAAGGCGGGATTCTATAGTTGGTATCAAAGGATGGTTTAGTTATTTGTGGAAATTAGGATATGAAAACTCTAGGAAGAACCCTATAGAAATTTTAAAAAAAATAGGAAATCTTCCTGGTATTTTGGTGAGTATTGAGTAAGGGGTTGCCAAGCAAATACATCCCTGTCTGGATACGAGCAGGTAGAGGTGGCTCTGGCACAGATGTACATAGGGGTAAAACCCGAAAACACCGCTTTGAGCTAGACTCGAACGGGAACTGGTACACGACAACGGGCCTTGCTTCACTCTTGGTTACGACACTCCCGGGGGATATGCTTTGGTAAATTCATAAGCTTAGTATGAACCATTGTTAAAGGAACAAAGATAAAATAAAATAAAGATTCACATAAGAATGTATGATCATGGATAACCTAGATGGGAACCTAGGGGATCACAAGTTAGGGTATAATTTTCTTCTACAAGTTATCCTTATATGCTTTCAGTTCCTTTTCATGATTATTGGCTAAGTACTTAAGCCCCTAATTACGCTTTCTCTTCATAGTTAATGGTGGGAAATGGAACAACATGTCCAAACAACCAATGTGATAGGAAATGCGACGATTGTCGTATTAATATGATAGGGATGACTAGGGGATTAAAATATGACTATTATTTTGGAAGATTTTCACTATTTTGGGGACCCTATATGATCTAGGTAAATAGATTACTACGGTATTTTCATTGAAGAGTAGGGTTGACTTATATTTTGAAGAATCGATGAATTTAAGGTGGAATTATAGTAATTTAGGTTACTTATGGAAATTATTAACCTATCTTGGGGAAAATATGTTTAGGTTAGTTACTTTTTTTTGATGTTAGGAGTGGTTTATGTTGTTTGGAGATGAATGATAAAGTTTACCTTGGAAGACTATGTTATCAAATCCTTCTTGTATTTGGGTTTCAATCTTAGTTTGGTTTATTTTGAGGATTTTTAAGGACAATTATTTATGGAATGTACTATGATGAACTTTGGGTAGTACCATGGAACTTTGAAGATTTAAAAGTAGTTTCCATTCCTATGGGATTATTTCTTTTTGAAGAGTTGTTTTACATTACCCTTTCTGTTTTTGGGATAATGTCTAAAGATAGAAGAAATAGATAGTTAATCTTTTGTGGATTATGAAGATGATTCTTGTGTTTTGATGAGACCAAGTAGTTTTGAATGCTAATAATTTGGAGAAAAGATTGGTTTTGGGTAGAAACTTATTAAATTATGAAACTCTACATGAAGATAGGTATATTTTCTTATGTTTTTGTTTTATTTTGTAAATGAATTCCTAAAAATTATGAAAAGGAACGTGAAACAAAAACGTTGTTGGTTTATGTTTCCTACTTGGTAATCAAAGACCATTTACACACATCATAAGTTTGGGATTTTCTTATGGTTAACGTTCTCCTAATCATGTTCTCTATCACTCTCCCCCAGAAATTGACCCTTTGTTTTTCTTCCATGTCCATGTTTTCCACCATGGTATCCTAGTATGGGTTAACTCGGGTGACCTTTGTACTTCCCTTTCTTTCTTTTAAAGTAATAGTTTTACTGACTCCTTTTCTGATGTGGGACTTTCAATAAAATTTCAAAACCCAATTTTAAAAATTGTGAGGACGCAATTTCTTAAGGGGGGAAGATTGTAAAGACCCGAAATTTTTGAATAAATCTTATTTCCTAATTTTATGTGTTATTTTATTTTATTTTTATACTCAACAAAAATGTTTCATTTGATAACATGAGTATAATTAAAATGAGACTGTTGGGTTTTGACTATTATTTGACCATTGGTCAATATGACCGCTGGAAACTAAATGTTTTGATTTCTATCTCTAAATACAAGCAATCTTGGTTAATTAATATAGAAAGAAGATTCGATGGCCTCACCCAGTAGTCTTGGACAGATCGAAGCCCATCTAACAGAACTTGGGAAGGAGGTAGCACCACTGGGCTTTGCTCTGGACCAAACCCAAGCTGAACATCATTGTGTGAAGCTAGAACGGGATCGCCTTCGCGAGAAGTTCAAACTAATAGAAATTACGACTCGTGCGATGTTGGTCGAGCCTCCCTCGGATTCTCTCACCTTAGCAACCATACACTTAGGTCCTATGCTGGTGTGATAAGGGGCTATGTAAGGAGACCGTGATTTCCTTGTGTAATCCTTTGTTTTAAATAAATATTTTGATTTCTTCTTATGATGAAGTTTATGAATTTTCAAATGTCCATATAAATATAGTATGCATATTTTTGATAAATTTTAGAGAAAGGATATTTTAAAAATGTTTATGTAAACCTTAAATAAATAAAAATGTGTAATGATTTTCAAAAAATAGTCTTCTACAATTATGTTCACTACGAAATTCCGAGTCTAATAAGATCAACTTGATTTTTGATGAATAGTAAATTATGAATAGTGATTTTACGCTTAGGATTAGTAATGTGACCAAATGGATTAGTAATCTCACTTAAAGAAAGTATTAATATAATCTATGCACCTTGATTAAGTAATGTGATTCAATAAAATGGTTAAATAACGGTTTCATAAATTATTATTCAATTATTAGTTTTTCGGGTGAATAGTGTTTTTTAATTAAAAATTTAATTAAAAATATTTAGAAAATTATTTTTATAAAACGGATTTCATTTTTGAACTCAGAGCACCGATATTATGCTATGGTAATTTTTGGGGTTTTTTCTGAAAAAATGAATTTTCGGTGAATAGTGTTTTTATTTAAAAATTAAATTAAAAATATTTAGAAAAATATTTTTATCAAATGTAGTTCATATTTGTAATCAGAGCGTTGATATTTGGTTAAGGTGAAATTTTGGGATTATTCTGAGAAAGTTGAATTTTTGATGAATAGTGAAAATACAGTTTTTAAGTTACGGGTGTCTAATGACATCATTAAATGATGTATTAAGTATATATTCAATATGGTCGAATTGTGAATAGTAAGATAAGGTATGAGGTGTCCCAAGTGGCCAATACCATGGGCAAATACCATGGGCAAGCCCATGGTTTTGCCAAAACCACTAATGAGGTGTCCTTTGGCCATTAATGCCTTGTCCCCTCACTTTCCCTATAAATACCCACCCATTCCTCCTTTGGTTTTCACTCCCAACTCTCCCCCAACGAAGTTCTGGTCTCCTTACATATCAATGAGTCCTCCCAAGGTTCCCCCAAGCCCTCAAGGTCCAAAACGTTGAGTTTCAAGAGTCACGTTTTAAGGTAAGGGATCTGACCTCTCTCTTTCATTTCAAGTAATCTCTTTTATGTCATTCCTTTTATGCTACATGTTCCTATGTTGGAGGATGTTCTTTTATACTCCTCTTACTGCCCTTTTTATGTTCATATAATGAGAGATCCCCTCTTACTCTCATTATTTCGTTTTATGAAGTTTTAAGTGGCGTCGTTAGGCTGCCGAAATTTTTGTAACAGACTCTTTCTCCCTTCTCATTTTTCAAGATCTATTTTCATGTAAAGTCTTTCAAGTTCCTTTTTATTATGTTGGGGTATGATCTCTAAATTTATAATACTGATATTTTATGATCATATGATGAGAGACCCCATTTAATCTCTTCAATTCAGTATTTTGAAGTTTTAAGTGGCACCATTAGGCTGCCGAATTTTTAAGTGGTTCTTCACCCTTCTTGTTTTGAAGTTCTACTTTCATGTCAATTATTTCAAGTTCCTTTTTTGTTATGTTGGGGTATGATCTCTATATCTATCATACTGGACTCTTATGTTCATATGATGAGAGACCCCATTTGATCTCTTCAATTCAGTATTTTGATGTTTTAAGTGGTGCCGTTAGGCTGCCGAATTTTTAGGGGATTCTTTCACCCTTCTCATTCTTTTCAAAGTTCTACTTTCATGTCAAGTCTTTCAAGTTCATTTTTAATTATTTTGGGGCATTATCTCTATATCTATCATACTTAACTCTTATGTTCACATGATGAGAGACCCTATTTGATCTTTTCAAATCATTGTGTTTGAAGTTTAAGTAACGTCGTTAGGCTGCCGAACTTTCATAAGAGAAATCTAATTTTTGTCTTTCTTCCATGTTTTTCATTTCAAATGGTATGTCCTTGAAATTTCATTACCATGATCATGTATCCTTCTTATTCTGTCCATCTACTGTTTTATGGGTCATTTATGAATGTTTTAACCATTTTCCCTCTCTTTTTAATGTCTTCTAAAACCTCGTAACATAGCCGTTATGCTGCAGAATTTGCATCTCAAAATGTCTCTCTCTTTTTCTAAAGATCGTTTATATTATTAAGTGAATACTCAAAGCTCTTTCTTCTAAAGGGGTATTCACATATATACCAAAATTTTCTATTTTAAATTATGGTATTTACATACATGAGACCCACCTTCCTTTTCTGTGGGTTTTAAAGTGATGTAAAGATCATGTCTTTAAAGCAGTTTTTAAAACGTTATGATTACGAAATGAAACCCAATTATTTTTTTCTGCATGGGTTCTTTATGAAATGTTTGATGATGATATATGTGGCTCACATGATAATAAAGGAAAATTTAAGGGTGCGCCCTGATAGCGCTCCAATGCATTGGGTAAAGACTTAATCTCTAGAGATGACCATTTTTAAAGACGCCTTGGTGAATAACCTTGGTAATTTTTAATGACACCTTGGGGATGGACCTTGGTGAAACAAAATGATTGTCAATATTAAATGTTGTTGCCACATCTTCAAGTTATGAAAAATTTTATTTTTATTATGAAATGCCTCATGATTTCTTTCTCATGCCTTAAAGTTCTTTTCATGTCCTTATTGAAGTATCTCAAGTTTACATGTAAAATGTTCATCTTGTTTCCCTTACTGGGCCTTTTGCTCACCCTTTCTTTTGATGTATGTCCCCAGGTTATGAGATGCAGTAATGAACCTAGGATTAACATAATGAGAAGCCTTTCAAGTGTTTAAGAGGAATGTTTTATGTTGTTTTCATGTATTATGTTCCTAGTTTCCAAGACACTAAACCTTAAAGATCCTCAGTTTTGTGTAATGTAATGAAAGTTTATGTTATAAAAAGGCGGGATGCTATATTAATAATGATAAATATGTCATGAATATAATATATAAACTTTATTTCCATCATTATAGCCATTCTTGAGAGATGGTGATTGAAAACAAATTATATAGGTTTGTGAGGCGGTAGTTTGCCATACTCACAAATGATAACTATTTTCCCATTTGATAGAAGTGGAGTAGGATTTTGGTGATGATATTAAAATAATAAAATCTAATTATATTTATGATACTTGATTTATTATTTTATCATGGTTGAATAATATTTGAATGAAGTGGAAGAAGAAATAAAATAGTAACACTTCATTAAAAATGATTCATCTTCTTCAGATGATCTCCCTTGACTAACACCTTAACACCATTAAAGAGGGTGGTCTGCCTAATATAAGGCCTCTATAATGTTGGTAGGTATTAAAAAAGGTATTTGGATAGTTCTTGTCTGAACAAAAGCGGGTTTTAACTGTGTTCAATGGAGAATAATGGGTGTTATTTTATAGGAGAGGGGAGAGGCACTCTTGGAATTATTCAAATTATAAAATTAATATAAATTAATTTTTTAATCAAAATGGATCTGAACAAATAAATTTAGAATATAAGATGTTTTTTTGTTGAAATACCTTAATCAAATGAAAATTATATAAGTTTTTACTGTTTTTTGATCCTTCTCTTTTATCTTTAACCCTTATTTGAACTTTTTAATTATTACTATGATACCATGTAATTTACACTTTCAGGGTTAATATATTTAATATAAAATTAAAAAAGAATAATAAATGAGTAATTTATAATATTTGAAAACATATCTCAATAATGTGTCAAAAATTAAGAGTTTTTAAAATTTAATATCATTTAATAAAATATTATTTACATTAAAATATCAATAATGTCAATTTTGAAACTATTCATCACTTGACTTTTTAAAAAAACCATTACAACGTGATATCATCAAACCAAATCTTTAAAATCATCACTAATATTTTATATTTATCTATAAAATTCGTGTATGAAATTAATTATAACATATTTTATTTATTTTAGTATTTTTAATATCATTTATTTGACTCTTCTATTAACTGAAAAATTACTACATCATAATTGTGTCACCATTTAAGGTAATTATTTGATAAAAATTATAAATAAACAACCATGATATTGATAAACATTTTATATTTCTAAATAATATTTTTATTCAAACATATCCCTTATATAACCCCATATTAAAAATATTTCCCTTGTCAAAAACAAAAGTATGACAAAATTGAATTTCCTTTGAATATAATATAATAAAGGTTATATTTTCATCCAAAAGGCCATAAATGGACTCATAACTTATAAATTAATCCTTAGGGGTGAAAAATAACCATCCAATAAAATTACAACAACTATTGGGGTAATATTATAATACTTAAAATATTATTTTTATCCTTAGTTACCCGATTTATCCTTAACCATGGTAATAAAAAATATCACTAAAGTTACTATACATAATGTCCAAACATAAAAGGGACCTATTTAAAAAAATTGGAATTTATTATTCCATAAATAGAATCTATTTTTCAAAATTCAAATCGTATAAATTATATAAATTAATTAAAATTTAATCTCGTGGAAGGAATAAGAAAACAGGGTTTTAAAGTAAAAGCTTTCAAAAAAACGAAATGTTTTCATATCAAAATTCAATGTGAAATTGATTTCAATTAACTTCATTATATTAACAGATTAAAAATTTATCTAATTATTGATGAAAACCATTTGAATATATAATTTAAATAATAAACTATTGTGATAAAAATGGAATTTTCAATTAAAATTCAATGTTTTTTACTATTCAATAAAAACATGTATCTTATTAGAAAAATACAATAACAAAATAACAAAATTAAATTTTTATACTCCTATTTCAAATAAAAAGTTTGTTTTGCAAAATATAATTTATAAAAGTGTTAAAAACATAATTTCAAATAGGTATGCCATCAAAAGGTGGCAAAACTTCCTTTATAAAAATTTATACTTTTATGATTAAAATTGGTTTTATACTAATCTTAAGTCTATAAATCTTAGTGAATGAATTTAAAAACATTTTTTTTAACTTAGAAAATATATATTTCAACGATATCTTTCAATAATAGTGATTAATTAAGTTTATTATGATAAAATACCATTGTGGGATTAAAAATTGTTTTTTAGTAAAAACAAATCCTTTATATTAAATTGGTTTTTATTTTCATTTCCAATAAATTCATTATATAAACATGTGTGAAGCATAATTCATAATTTATTTAATCTTATTAAAAATACCTGAATGAACATTTTGTGTTAAAATAATAATATATAACACAAAATTTTGGTTCATTTAAGTTCAGTGTTTTGTTCAATGTATTCTATTGAAGAAAATGAATTTATTTAAGAAGATGCACACCATATAATATTGGGGTGTTACATTCTCCCCTCCTTCAACAAATTTTATCCTCACACTTTTAAATTGAACTTCAAAAATCGAAGGTTGATACTTTAAAATTCCTTTATGGGAAAACCACATCAAAAATTGGGTTAATAAAAAATACTCTCAATAAGAGGGAAAGAAAAATGTGAAGGTCACCCCAGCATTATTAACTAGAAAAAGAAATCATTTGTGAAATGTGAAACATAGTACATGGAATAGAAATCAAACCATCAAGTTCTAATGGAGTGTGTTAGAGAACATGGTCATCAGAAATTCTACAATCACAAAATCATAAATTTGTTATGGTTTAATGAGCTCATTGATTTATTAGTAAAAAAATTAAACAAATATTGTTATCATTCTAAATTAATTTTATATAGTTGGTGGATTATTTTATTATACATATAATAACTTGAAAAATAATCCTACTTAATTTCATTCCATGATATTATCCTTTAGTTTTACTTTGATCTATTTTCACTTAATCTCTTATGCTCAGAAATGAAAATTCGATTTTAATTTTTCATACCTGGTGGATTTTAATGAATCATTTGATTCACCAGTCATCACTTCATCTTTTAAATGATTATTAAACAAAAATGGTTAGATTAGGTAATCAAATATGATAAAGCATACATTAACCACAAAAAAATATCCAAAATTCAACTTATTCCATCCTGTATATAGTGACATTTAGACTCATCAAAAATAATTTTATCCAAATTCATAATCCAAGAAGGTCTCTTAATTTCTAAAATCAATATTAACATCAAATTCCCCGAACAGACTTTTGTAGCCCTTATTATAACATACAAAATATTTTATCACCTTAAAAAGCTTAATAAAAATGTTCTTGATTCTAAATCCTTAATAAATAATTACTGGAGTTCAATCCTTATATATCTCATGATTCATATAACTAGATCGCCAATGATGTAATAATTTGTGAATCCAAAAACAAATGAACTTTAATCATTCTATTTCATTCTTAGACCATAAACTTCGCATTATAATATTATTCCTTAATACATCCTTCCTTTTATTTCTCTTTTCTAGTATCCTCATCATCAGTATTGTAACCATTACATGTATAATCTTTCAAATTCTAACCATTGAAAAAAACTCAAATTAAAAAGTGAGAAACACTAGTCACAGTGATGTAGTCATAAACAATCATTTATAGGAGTTCTAGATCATGAAATATTCTTCTTAGTCTATGATTTCTTTGGTTTAACCATTTTTATTACCAAATCTATAGGATATTATCTAATACTTAGAATAATCCTAAAATTCAGTCATAGGGTTATGTTTTTATAATCCATGATTTTATAAATCTAGTTCCCAATGTTTCAACTAAACTTCCTCTAATACCAACTATAATGACTCGACCCTAGTAGTTCATAGTCAGGGCCTTAATTTAATACATTAGTATATGATACAACTGATCAAAACACAAAGGAATGAATGGTTTAGTAGTCTCGGTAGAATAGATACATACTTGAAATTTACATTAAAATTTAAAACATTAAATACATAAATAATTTTCTTTGATAATTCCATCAATCCCGTTAGTGTAACCCTTTATATAAAACTAAAAATACTTCTTTTATCCTTGTAAAAAATAAAACATAAGAAATTGGTGATCTCAAATGCTTCATAAGGGTAAGAATACAGTGGATGTTATGAGTATATATGGAATAAATAATATCTAAAGGTAAATAACTGAATCATATTCCATTGAAATAATCACATGATCTTGTAAATTTAACTATGGATATTCTAATAGAATTATAATCACAGGGAAAATCAATAAATAATCTCATAATTATGGAATGCATAATGTTGGACATATGTCACATACCATCAAGTCCTCAGAAAAGATATCTGAAAAAAAAATTAAGGCCTCATCCAAATCCATATCTAAAAATAAATGTGCAAGTACTCATCCAATTCACTATCTGGTTTGTCTCATGAGACCTATTGATGCATTGAGGTTCCATAGATGGCCCCACTCATCACTTAATAATTACAATTCATTCCTCATAAAAATAGGGTGAAACATAATAAACATATATATATGAAATAGAAATAAATTTCCTCAATTAGTAAACATAATCAAAAACCATTCCATGTTATATGGTGAATGGTATCAAAATAGAATATATGAAACCAAACAAATCATAAGTCATTTAATAAAATATGGTAAATGATATCGTAATAGATCAACTTTAATGAATCCTAAAATTCAATAGAGTTTTTTTATATAGATGAAAATACTTTAAAGGGTATCATAGAGTAATTGTTATGGAAAAACACTTTTTAAACCTATATGAAAAAAATACTTTCTTATAAAAGTACTCTTTTCTTTTAGGAACGCATTTTCAATAACAAAAGAACCTTTTCTTTAAGAATACATTTTCAATATGAAAATACCCCAAAAATATAAATATATTTTTTCGTTTAAGGAATCTTGAAATCATGAAAAGGAAGATGAAAATAAAATAATTTCCCCAATGGTAGAAAAGTCATTGTCAATGTATACATTAATAATATTACATTCCTTTTTTCTTTTGTCAAAATGTTTCATATGAAACAAAGAAATAGATTAAATTTTGAAAAACATTGAATAAAAATAAAAATACAGATAAAATTTTCTTTAAAATATTTTTAAATTAATAAATATATAAAATAATATCTAGAATATTGACATGGAGAAAAATATTTGATAACTAAATAATTAAACATTCAAAGTGTTCCATGCCACTTTGAACATTTAAATCGTAAGCCCTATAAAATATCGAAATTAAAAAAAACATTAAATAAACTAAATAATAAATAAATTAATGAAATGATAAGTCATAATGGTTGTATATACACCACATAAAATAAGGTGGGTGTATAACATCAAACTATGCCTCAATGAAAGAAGACTGAGATGAAGTCCCTTACCATGATTCTGATTCATCACGTTTGTTCTTTATCATCCTGAATAATAAAATTAAGTTAATTATTTATTTTATCATAAATATTTCAAGTTTATTATTCCTTTTATATCACTTATTACCATTTTATAATAATTATTTATTTATTTAATCTCACATTGGATGTTATGGTGATATTCGGTACATGAGTCCAAAATGACTTTGGTAAGATGTATAGGGTAAAATATGTATTAGTTAATAATATCAATAAAAATATTCATGGAATAATAATAAATTTTATACATTAATTATAATTTTAAAATATTCAATTAAATATTCTGATTAAAAATGAACTATGTTATAATCATGGAGATGGTAAGTCGTACGTACGCGTGAGTAATGTTTCTATTTTTTAACGGTCATTATGAAATGAAGGTAATTAATATTTTATATTTACCAAATTATCATACTATAATTTATTTCATATTAATAATTTAAATATACTTATATATATCATCCATGTGATGTGGTGATGAAAAATGAATCACATCGCCTTGTGGAGGTGGTGGTTCACAAGTACGCACGAACGATGTTATGATTTTCATGTGAATGAAATTATAAGAAAATAAATGATATAATATATTTTTATAATGATAAATATTTTATTAATATCATATATAAATATTATTTCCATCATTATAACTAGTCTTGATATATGGTGATGGAAAATGTATTATATCGGTTCGCAAGGCGGTAGTTCGCTATAGCCAAAAATGAGAATTGTTTTCCCATTTGATGGAAGTGGAGAAGGATTTAAGTGATTAAATTAAAATAATAACATATCAGTATATTTAGCATACTGGATTTATTATTTCAAATTTTTTGAAGTATATTTAAAGGAATTGGAAGAAGAAATAAAATAGAAACACTTAATTAAAAATGAAGCCTCTTCTTCGAATAATCTCTTTTGATTAACACCTTAACACCTCTAAGGATAGTGTTATGCCTAAAATAAGGCCTCTATAATGTTTTGAGGTATTAAATTAATGTATTTTGGTATATCTTTTCTGAACCATATTGGTTTTTAAGCGTGATGAAAGTATAATAATGGGTGTCGTTTTATAGGAGAGGGGAGGGGAACTCTTGGAATATTTAAAAATATTAAAGTAAAATAAATTAATTTTATAATAGAAATGGTTCAAAACATATTAACTTAGAATATAGTATTATTTTGGGTATAAATACCTTTATAAAATTAAAATTATATATGTTTTTTCCATTTTTTAATCATTAACTTTTAACTTTAACCCTTATTTAACCTTTTTAATTCTTACCATGATATCTTGTAATTTACACTTTTAGGGTTAATATATTTTCTATAAAATAAAATTTGACCAATAAGTGACTCATTTATGATATTTTAAGTCTTATCCCAATGATATTTTTTAATTGAGATTTATTATTGATTTTAAAATATCAATAATGGCAATTTTGACACTATTCATCACTTGACTGTTTATGAATATCATAACAAATGATATCTTCAAAAAGACTCTTTAAAATCATCCATAATATGTAAAATTAATCAATAAAATTCTTTTAAGACATTAATTATATCATATAATGTTTATTTTAATATTTTTAACGTCATTTAATCGATTCTTCAATTAATTATACAAATTACTACATCATCATTTTTTTCATAATTTAAGGTAATTATTTTATCACTAAAAATTATAAATAAATTACCATTATGTAGATACAAATTTTATCTTTCCAAATAATATCTATATTCATACATATCCCTTATGTAATCCCATATTAAAAATATTTCTCTAGTCAAAAACAAAAGTATGACAAAATTGAATTTCCTTTCAATATAATATTATAAATGTTTTATTCTCATCCAAAGGGCCATAAATGGTCTCATAATCGATCCTTTAATTTATATATATGAAAAATACTCATCTAGTAAAATTAGGACCAGTTTTAGTGTAGCTTTTTAATATTTGTACAATTATTTTTACCCATAATTACCCAACTTACCCTTAACTATGGTCATAAAACATATTACTAAATTTATTATTCATAATGTCCAAAAATAAAATATACATACTTACTAAATTTTTATTTTTTGATTCCAAATATAAAATCCATTTTTCAAAATTTCAAACACCAAAATTTGAAATTAAAATTAAAATTTAATCTCATTGACGGAATGAGAAAATGGGTTTTTCGAGTAAAAACATTTAATATAATGAAATTTTTTTATATCCAAATTAAATGTGAAATTGATTCCAATGACCTAAATTGGATTAAATTATAAAAAATAGATCTAATTATACTTTTAAAACATTCAATTATATAATTTAATAGTAAAAATTATTTAGACAAAAAAGCTATTTTCAATTAAAATAAAATATTTTTTTAATATTCATGATAAAATGAATATTATCGAAAAAAATACCAAAAAAATTAACCAACATAAATTTTGATACTCTTATTTAAAATAATATGTTTATTTTATAAAATATAATTTATAAAATTCTCAAAAACATTATTTAAAATAGGTGTTCTATAAAATGTCGGTGAAACTGTCTTTAGAAAAATATAGGCTTTTATGATTAAAATTGGTTTCATTATGATCATAATTCTATAAAACTTAGTGAATGAAATTAAAAACGTTTTTTTGAATATATGAAATAAAAATTTTATTAATATATTTCCCTAATAATTATTAAATTAATTTATTGTGATAAAATACCATTGTGGGAATAAAAGTAGCTTTTAATAAAAACACATACTTTATATTCAATTGGTTTTTATTTTTATTATCAATTAATTCTTTTTATAAACATTTGTAAACTATAATTTCATAATTTTTATAATCTTATTCAGAATCTCTAACATAACGACTAGTGTTAAAATAATAATATTTAACACTATATCGTGGTTCGTTTAAGTTCGGTGTTGTGTGAAACATATACTATCGATGAAATTGAATTTATCATAGAAGAGACATACCATAAAATCATTGGGCTTGAATATATGTCTCCATGTTAGATTAAATTAAGATTTATTTATTACAGAATGGGTTTATGAGTTTAATTTTGATCATAATTTCAATGTCTTAGACACAACATTTGAGGTTTTGCGTGATGAGAGTTTATTAAGATTAATGATATTTTTGGAGACATTTATGGACATACAACACTTTAGTATTTTATATGTTTTAGTGAAGTTTTACTCAAGGACTATATTCCCAAAACAGAATTATATACTAGGTATGGACACTAGGATTATTTTTTCATTCCATTTGGTATTACAAATTCCCCTTCAATCTTTTTGAATTTAATGAATTGTATCATTATAGGGTATCTTGATCCTTTTTTGGTAGTTTTTATATAAAAAATTATTATATACTCAAGCATAAATAAACATAATGAATATAACTCAAATATTGTACCAAAGACCCTAATGACTAGGAAACTATACATACAATTAACAAATTTTGAATTTTAGCTACACAAGTTTTTATTTTTTGGTCATAAATTTCAAGATAGGGTTTATCTGTGGATCCATAAAATATCAAATTTTTTTAATGATGGTCCATACCAACCACAATGAATGATATATGAGGTTTTCTTAGTTTGGATATATATTATGAATGTTTTTGATATTATTTTTCATGACTATATAATCCACTATCCAAGTTAACTCGGAAGGGATCCATGTTTATTGGGATAGATAAAAGAGAGGAAAAACTCATGGAATTGAATAGAAGATTAGTAAGTGCAGTTGTTCTTACATTACCCTATAGTGGATACATGATTTTAATCTATAGTGATATATCCAAGAAATAATTAGGATGTATTCTAATAAAAAAATTAAATTGGTATATATTGTACCTCATGATAATTAAATGTTTATGTGAAAAATTACCAAAATCATGATATGGAGTTAGCTACATTAAGTTTTGTATTAATGATATAGACACAATAAATTTATAGATAAAAGTGTGATATATAATCTACTAATACTAATTTAAATTATTTATTCACATATAAGGAATTGAATATGTTCTAGAGAATAAGGTTTAAGATAATTAATAATAATGACTACTCAATACATTACCACACTGGGAAAATGAACAAGGGGGCTGATTCGTTGACTCAAAAGGATCATAATAGCTTATCAATGATGAGGATTAAAAAAGATCCAATATTTATGGACTTTCAAAGAATGAACCTTGAAATATTTAATGAATGGGGGAAATATTACCTTTCTCAAATAAGATTTCATCCATATATCCTAATAGAGATTAAAGTGGTACAAAAGGAAGATGTGTAGTTAAAAAAGAAGATGAGAAATGTTCTGTAGTTTTCCTTTATCATGATGGAATAATAAGGTTTAGAAACTTTGTATGTGTTTTATCCATACTCGATTTAAATTATCTATTAGAAGTGGTTCATAGTTCTTTATTATATATTAATTCTAGAAGTACAAAAATGTATAGAGATAAGAAATAGTATTTCTGATGGGATGAAATGATGAGGGTTATCATAGAGTTTTTACTCAGTGCTTTGAATGTTATCATGTTAAGGCTACGAGGCAAAAGTATAATGGGATGTTACAACCATTACATGTACCAAAATGAAAATTGGAAAACAACACGATGTGTTTTTGTCATCGGACTCCCAAAAACATCTAAAGGGGATAATGATATAGGGTATGTAGTCAATAACCATACAAAGTCATCATAATTTATAATTATTAAAGAATATTTATCTTTGGAGAAGCTTTCCAAAATATACATTATTTATGAGTTAAGTTTGTAGGTATTACCACATTCTATTATGTTGTATTGGGATTTGTTGTTTATCGTGAAGTTCTATCAAAGTCTTTCTTAGGATTTGGATACAGAGTTGAGTTTCAGTACTATGTATCAACCACAAATAGATATTTAAACTAAGAGAACCATTCAAACATAAGATAATATGTTGAGAACTTGTCATATGGATTTCAAAGGTTCTTGGGAACAATATCATCCTGTAGTTGATATTTCTTAGAACAATTGCTCTCACTCGACCATTCATATGGATCCTTATGAATCCCTATATGGAAAGAAGTGTAGAAATCTAACATAATATGATGAAGATAGAGAAATAATTCTATTGGGACCTATTATAGCTAAATAAATTAAATATAAGGTTAGATCTATTCAAAAATAAATAGGGGAAACACAAAAGTTGATAGAAAAATTATGATGACAATAATTGGTGCAATATGGAATTTAAAGCTGGTGAGAATATGTTACTATTAATTTCTCTATAGAAGAAGGTAATGATATTCCAAAAGAAGGAAAAAATAATCCCTGGGTATATGAGACCCTTTAAAATTCATGATCATATTGAGATGGTTTCTTATCGATTGGAACTTCCACCAAACCACTCTCATGTCCACAAAGTGTTCCATATATCTATCCTGAGGAAGTACATACCTAATAATTCACATGTAACAAACTTAGAGGTTATATTACAAGATAATGATCTTTTTTATGAGTTACAATTGGTGGATAAATTGGATCGTACAGAAATGCACTATGAAACAAGACCGCTCACAATGTCAATTTTTTTGTCAAACCACCAACTTTATGAAGCTACATAAGAACGTAAGGATGTAATGTGGTAGAATTATCCTCAGATTTTTTTACAAATATGGAAAAATTTTGAATTATAAATTCATTTTAAATGGGGTATAATGTAATAGCCAAATATTATAGGAAATATGTTTTTCAAATAAATTTAATTTTTTCAACAGCTTTCATTACATGAAACATCGTGTTTTAACGAACCGTTACATACTATTATTATAAAAATAAAATAATTAAGTAGATATTAAAAATATTGTCATAAATAAGAATAAAAAAAATTTAATTATTAAGTATAATGCTTTTATATAAAGAAAACATATTGATTAAAAGTTACAAAATTTTAAAAACTTTATATTCATTGAAAAATACTTTTCTCTGAAAACAATTTTTTGTATTACTATGATGTTATTATGTTATTTATTTACCTAAATCTATCTCCTCTTCCATAAAATGGGAAATAAAAATGTCAATAATGTTTACGATGGACTAAGACCTCACTAACCAATGTTATTAATTTTTCATCACTAACTATCACAGGTATATATATTGTTGAATTTAATGTTTATAAATTATATATATTATATAATTATAATTATAGAATTATATTATCACATATACCATTTTATATTACATTATTTGGTAATATGATAATGTTGCTAGTGTGTACAATAAAATATCTCCTAGTGAAGTGATGTGATTTTTTTTACCTTATGGTTTACATAAAAGATAATAAGGGTAAATTCCATTAATATATGTGATGGAATAATAGATGGATGGCTCTCTTTCTCTTTCTTTGTCTGCACTCGGTTCCTCCACTAGGGTTGGTTCCTCTCTATCCTCTCTTGCATGGCTAGCATCAGGTGAGGTTATCCCTCGTGAGTGAAAAAAGGAAGTCCTTTAGAGATGTTTTTTATGGCGTGATGGATCCAAATGCTCTATTTGGTGGCAAGGTGTCCATTTCTGACCCTGGTTCATTGTCATGTATTCCACCGATCATAGTGGGTTCTAGAGTGGAGAGAAAAGTAGATGGTATCCCTATGGTAGAGCTCTTGTATCAGGATTTGTAGGACAAGTCAGCTTTCATGATCTAATTTAACACCCCAGGATTTCATAATATGTTATCTCTTTTATGTAATTAAATATCTTGTGCCTCACACAACACCGAGTTTGAGCACACCATGACTTACCAAACTAGCCGTTTTAAAGTGATTATGAATATTATTAACATAATTTTAAATTTTATATACTCCATATAATTTTAACATCCATATAATGTGTTTTTTAGATATAATATAAGATCGAATCCAATTTTTCAGATAAAATAAGTGCTTTTCAAAAAAAATGCAATATTACTGCATTTTAATGGAGAACCCTGTTCAAAACCAATATTTGACACTTTTATAAATTAAATTTGACAAAATAAACTTCTTCTTTAGATTTGAGACATAAAAATTTAGTTTGGATAACTTTTTTTGTGTTTTTCTGAAAACTTTAATTTTTTGATGAATAGTGAATGATATTATATTTTAATTGAAAACAACTTTTTTAGTAAAAATAATTTATATTCTTAAATTATACATTTTTATGGTTTTGAAGTATAAATAGATTATATTTTTATAATTTAATCCAATTTTGGTCATTGAAAGTAATTCGACCTTTAAATTGGACATAAACATATATCAATCTTTTGATTGTTTTTACATCTCAAAAACTCGCTTTCTTATTTTGACAACTGGAATTAATTTTAAATTAATTAATGCAACTTCTATGTTTTTAATTTGATAAAATAGGAATAATTTTTGAATTTTTAATATCAATATTATATTAGGTTGAATTTTTTTGTATTTTTCTTAAAACGTTTAATTTTTGATGAATAGTGAAAAAATACAGCATTGTACATAAAAACTGACTTTTTCATTATAATAATTATTTTTAATTACATATTTTACCTCAAAATAGATTCATGATACATATATTTGTACAATTTAAGTCATTCAAGTCATTTTATAATAATTCTAGATATATAAAATTTTATTGAATCATTTTAACATCTTTTTACCCACCATCTAGGCACATTTACCCACCTTCTAGGAAGAATTACAAATTTGCATTAAACATAATTTACTGCTTCTGTGAATTGAATTTCAAAAATATGAGAGACATGGTTGACATTATTAAGTAAAATTTGGTTCAATATGATGAAAATAATTTTTGGTGAATTGTAACTTTTGAATTTTGTTTACCACAGTTAAAAGTAAATATGATAATTAAAGTTAAAAATAATATTAAAATTACCCCAAAATATGCCATAATTCTATCAGATAAGTGTATTTCGACCAAAATTAACCTTAGGACAAAAAATATATTTTTTTATCCATTTGGGTTAGAATATGACATTTATTATATTTTATTTTAAGAAGAGTTAAAAGTGTTAAATTCATAGTTTAATAAATAAACCATTTTTAATATAGGGTTACATATAAGATAAATTCTACTATAAATATTAATTATAAAGATAAAAATGTTTCCTACATCATTGTATTTTATTTATAATTATGAGATATTAAATAATTTAAATTATTTATAACACAATTATGAAGTAGTAATAACCTTATTAATAAAATATTAAAATAATTGATATTATAAATATAAAAATAAATGTAAATTGAGACTTTTGATTCCATAAACGAATTTTATAGGTGAATATTACATTTTAGGGTTGATTTAATTTATTTT
The DNA here is from genome assembly GCA_963277665.1 of Viscum album. Lineage (NCBI taxonomy): Eukaryota > Viridiplantae > Streptophyta > Magnoliopsida > Santalales > Viscaceae > Viscum > Viscum album. The sequence goes on along the minus strand of OY728135.1, from coordinate 194,793,711 downwards.
GTTTTAATTAATAAACTTATTATGACTTTCTCAAAAACCAAATCCAAAATAGAGTCAAAATTGACATAAATGAGTTTTTTAAAAAATACTATATTATTAAATGATATAATATTCTTAAAAATCTAAAGATAAACCAAATGACATTTATAATTATATATATGTAATTAATAAACCACTTTAGGTTCTCTTGGAATTTTATAGTAATTTTATTAGCCATTTATTATAATAATACAAGAAGACATGGTAAAAGTTAAACTATTTAACTAAGGGTTAAATCTAAATGATATGGTTTATATGGTGACGAACAGTTGTATAAAACCTTTTTTTTGGGAGGTTTCAACCCATACCAACCTTATCCTAGAATTAAATCCATTTTTATGTATTAGAGATTGAAAATTATTTTAGAAAAAAATAATATCTCAATCTTTTCTTAAAGTGCCTCTAACCTCTCTTATAAAACGGTACTTCCCCTTCTCTTAAATTTACACCTCTAAATCTATTTGGCATGGCAAAACCCTACTCAAATCTCCTATAAAACTACCCTAAATTCATCCTAGAGGCATTAATTTGATCATAAATCCATCCTAAGGAGCCCTTTTGTTCAAACCAAAAGAAATAACTTGAAGGAGAGGTAATTATTTAATCACCTCTTTCAAAATTCTTTTCCTCTTCCACTTCCTCTTTATTTGTTGTTTCCATAACAAAATAATAACTCCAGTACCTTATACATATTTTTATGTTATTATAAATATGGTACAACCATATTCATTATTCTATCCATCCAATAAATGGAAAAGTCACCATATGTGCATACATACGGCTTACCGTCTCCACGTCATGGTGTAGTTTTTTATTTAACACTACTTTATTTGGACGGGTATAATAATGATTATAATTGTTGTAAATAATAAATATAAAATTTTAATGATTATTTATATATAATATAACATCCAATTTCATACGATTTTACCATCAATATAATGATATTGTCGCTAGTGTGTACGTACGATTTACCGTCTCCACGACGCGATGAGATTCTTTTCCATGTTCACCATTCAACAATAATTACAAAAATATATATTATTAATAAGTATTTAATATTTGAAATAATAATTTTATTGGAAATATATAGATATATATATTTATGTATGTATGTATTAACATATATCTTATTCACTTACATCTGTTCAATACGATATGAAAACGGAAATGGCGTTTATGCCTATATACGGCCTACCACCTCCATAAATGGTGTTTTACATTTCTTATATCAATATATTATTCATAATTATATTCTAAATATATATGATAAATAAATAATTTTTTATATTGTGGAATCAATTAAATCTTGATATAAGTTATACAGTCAAGAATAACAAGTTAAAACTCATATGATAAAGAAAGTGATTATGACTAAAAATGTTATTTTAACATAGAAATTATTATTAAATTTATAATATAAAGCCATAAATGAATCAAGTAGATATCATAAATATGAATATGATTTTGTAATAATTTAATAACATAATATGGTCATTATAAATGAGTTTAAACGTATCTTCGACCAAAGGAAAGTACAAGATAATGGTTAATTCCTCAATCTCATTATTATTTGAGATTGTTTATGTGTAAGTATTTAATAGGTCATTTTCAAAGTCCAAGTTTTCAAAATGAATATTTTAAGAGTTTTTTTAAGGGACTCTTTATCAAGATCATCATTTTAATTTTTTTAATGATTTATTTTTCTAAATATTTTTAATTAATGTTAATGTTTTAAAAAATGATTTTAAGAATTTATTTATATGGGAATGATTGTTTTAAAATGTTAATTCCATTAAAAAGTTTCAAAGTGGAAAGGGACACTTTGATGCAAAAATCTCTTTTAAATTATTTCCCTTAAAAATGTGTTATTTTTAAATGATTTCAAAAAAATGATATTTCTCTCAAAGAGTTTCCTGGTCATTTTCAACTATGTCCAAATCCTTTACAGGATATTATTCTTGATTGAGGTTGATTTATTATGATACAATCTTGCATATTTTATTTAATTATTTTTGATATGTTTTACTGTGGATGTGCTATTTTTTACAATTCATGGTTAATGTATAAAGTATGGACATTTCGTATGAATGTTTATGTTATGTTTCAACATTTTAAAATGAGAAATACATTGGACTTAGTAGGTGACGGGTGGATCCCGCTATATCTCCTAGATGTATCGGTAGGTCTCATTAGACAAATTAGTGTCTTCGTAAAAGTCCATGACAAAATTTTTATTTGTATTCTTGTCACGAGGTCTTGAATATGTGGTTATGTTTTTTGGAATTATGTATTCCCTCTGTATGAAATTAGTTATTGCATGTGATTATTCGAGTGGAAGAATATCCCTGTGCATTTTTATATGGTAATGTTTGATTTATATTTTATATATTATGTTCATGTTTATGTTTAAATGGATTTGGTTTGTATTACACATCTTTCCTTAAAAGTTTATAGCTTTCACAAAATTATTTACCCTTACTGAGCAACTGAGCTCACCCCTTTCTTGTGTTTTATTTTCCCAAGATTCCAAAAAGTGTATTATGATTGATATTCAGGGTTATTCTAAGGTATTAATGGCTTTCTCATAGGATTATTTTTGTTGTGTTGTATGTTATAAAGTTAATGTAACATTCATGTATGTAATCTATTTTCCAAGACTGCTAACTGATTGGTCCTTCATGAATTGATCCTTTGTAATCATTTCAATGTATTAAAATAATGCACCGACTCTGGGTAACTGGGGTCGAGGCGTTAGAGTTGGTATTTGAGGAAGTTTAGAAATAACCTTGGAAACTAGATTTAGATATACTCTAATTAGGAAATACTATGATAAGATATACTTTGAGGATTAGTAAACAAAAAAATCAAAAAGTTTTGATAAAGTACATATTTTTTTTGTTTTCATAGTAATACATCCATATCTAGATACGAACAGGTAGAGGTGGCTCTGGCATAGAAGTATCTAGCGGTAAAACCTGAAAACAATGCTTTGAGCTAGCTCGAATGGGAACTAGTGTATAAAAATGGGCCTTGCTTCACTCTTGGTTATGACACTCTCAGGGGATATTCATAGGATAATTCACATTTTCTTTAAAAACCATTATGAAGGATTTATGAGTAAATATGTTATCAAAGAAACCGTTTTTATGATTATGAGACTAGATGTGTGAAAATATTCAATTAATGTTGATAATTTTTCTAGTATTTGGATTATACATTATGACATGATCTAACCTAGTGTATTTCATCATTTAGAAATGGTTACCAGTAGATGGAATGAGAATTACAACAATACACATAATCCATAGAGTAAGAAGGATCGTATATTTAATGGTATTAAGACAACATTTAGAAGGGAAATAGTCTCCCATGTATTATCATAATATTAATAAATAGTATCATGTGTTAATAAGATAAGTAATCAATTCTCTGAGTCATATGTATTTGAAGGGAATCTAGAGAAGAAAATTATGGTAGAGAAAAATATAGGTAAAGGGAAGAAGGGAATGAAGGATTTTCCCATATGTGAAAAATGTGCAAATAATCACCCTAGGAAGTGCTTAAAAGGAATTAGAGTTTGTTATAAGTGTGGATAAAAGGGATATCATGTTTTTGAATGTATGGTTAAGAAAAAGGTTTCAAAGGTACAATGCTTTATTTTCAAGGAGTTGGGAAACTATGTGAATCAATGTATCAATCATTAAAGTATACCCAAAATGATGTTATTAAATAATTATCATGTTATGATAATACAGTAGATGAATAGGAATGATTAGGGTTATTAAGTTGTTATTAAAGAATTTTGTCATTTGAGAAAAAGTTATATGAATTATAAAGTATATAATGATTGTATTGTAGTATGTTTTCATTAAGGACTTGAGTTTTTATAGTACCAAGTAAAGTGAAACAGTTTCAAATTAAACATTATGGAAAATATATTATTGGGAGAGACATAACCCTTAATATTTTTCAAAAACTTTGATAATTATTTTTGAATAAGAAATAATTTAGTTGGAAAAAGTATATTGGATATTATTCACTACCTTATAACTAATTAATTGTTTGTTTATTCCATCATTGTTGGAGATTACATCATTTTTATATATAAGGTGTATATCTAGTATTTAATAAAGATTAAGGGAGCATGAATATAATCAATAAGGTTATATGGTAATTAATTTTGTTACCATGTTTTAAGAGAATATATAATAAAGGTAATCACATGTTATTATGTGGAAAAAAAGTTCTTCATTATGTTTACCTTCCTTACAAACTTTGGACTGTGAGTTTGGACAGAAGTATTTTGGATAAGTCTAAAGGTTAAAATGTATTAATATAGACATTTTATTCTATTTTTTAAGGTTAAAACATTTCTTAGGAGTATTTTTGGATTGTTATAAAAATGAAAACCTGGAGGTCAGGAAACAACCTGTCGCATCTGGAAAGTTCGTGAGACTTGAACCCACAACCAAAGGGAGATAAGGGGGCATCACCGACCACTAGCCTACGTGATTTCATGGTTTGTATAATGTATATTTTTTAATATGGTTTGACAGATGAATTATAAATTCATTTTTTTAACCTTATTCGCTTAGGATAAATAGAATATTTTTGAATTCTATTATCTTTTAGAGTGAAAGATGAGTTTGTGGTTGAAGTTAGTTGAAGGATGGAACTCAACTTGTTAGATATTTTGTCTCTTATTATATGAATAAATTAATTATTAAACTTTAGGGAAGGGATCATAAAACAAAAAATGTGTTATCCTAATACCTTATGTTTTGTTGAACTGACGATATTTAAATTATCATAGATTTGTGGCTTTGAGGCACTCAATATTCTTTTTATTGTTCACTTGTTTATTATTGATGACCCCAATCACACCCTATAAATATTTAAATTTTTCCTCCAATTATGTGTCTTTAATTTCAACCAATGTTCTTCTATTCTAAATCCTAATTTGGTTGTGGCTTTTTCATTTTCCTTTCCCTCTTATTAAGGCTAAATTTTAGTAACCCTATTTTTGATGTGGGTTTTCCACAAAGGTATTTTCTATTTTAAACCTTTTATTTTTGAAGAACAATTTAAAGTTGTGAGGGTGCAATTTATTGAAGGAGGGTAGAATGTAACACCCCATGATTTCATATTATGTTATCTCTTTAATGAAATTCAATAGCTTGTGTCACATGCAACACCAAGTTTGAGCGCACCACGACTTACCAAACTAGCTATTTCAAAAGTGGTTCTGAATAGTATTAACTAAATTTTGAATTTTATATACTCTATATAATTTTAACATCCATATTATGTGTTTCTTTGACATAATATAAGAATAAATCAAATTTTTTAGATAAAAGATGTGTTCTTCAAAAAAATGAAATTTTACAACCTTTTAATGGAAAACCATTTTCAAATACAATATTTGACACTTTTATATATTCAATTTTAAAAAATAAACTTCTTATTTAGAAGTAGGACATAAAAAAATTTGTATAAATTTTTGGTGTTTTTCTGAATACTTTTATATTATGATGAATAGTGAAAAATACTAAATTTTAATTGAAAACATCTTTTTTAATCAAAATAATTTATATTGTTAAATTATAAATTTGAAAGGATTTTAAGTATAAATATATTATATTTTTATCATTTAATCCAATGTTGGTCATTTTAATTAATTCTACATTTAAATTTGACATAAACGCATATCAATCTTTTGAAAGTTTTTACTTCTCTAAAACCCGCTTTCTGGTTTTGACAATGGAAATTAATTTTAAATTAATTAATGAAAATTTTAGGCTTTTCATTTGGTAAAATATGAGTCATTTTTTAATTTAAAATATCAAAATTATCTTAGGGTGATTTTTTTTATTTTTCTAAAAACATTCAATTATTGGTTAATAGTAAAAAATACTGCATGGTACATAAAAACTAACTTTTTCATTTAAATAATTATTTTTAATTAAAAAAATTTATCTTAAAATAGTTATATGATACATATATTTGTACAATGTAAGTAATTGGTGTCATTTTATAATAATTTTAGATATATAAAATTTTATTGAACCATTTTAACGTCTTTTTACCCACCATCTAGGCACATTTACCCATCTTCTAGGCACATTTACAAATTTTCATAAAACATAATTTTACCACTTCTATGAATTGAATTTCAAAAATCCGCAAGACGCGTTTGAAATTAGTAAGTAAAATGTGGTTCAATCGAATGAAAATAAATTTTGGTGAATTTAACGTTTGAATTTTATTTACCACGGTTAAAAGTAAATAAGTTTATTAAAGGTACAAATAATATTAAAATTACTCTAACACATGTCCTAATTCTATTGGATAAATTTATTTTGAACAAAATCAACCTTAGAAAAAAAATAAGATCCTTTTGATCCATTTGGTTTAGATTTGGACATTTATTATATTTTATTTAAAGAAGAGTTAAAAGTGTTAAATTCAAAGCTTAATAAATAAACCATTTTTAATATAGGGTTACAAATAAGATAAATTCGACTATAAATATTAATTATAAATATTATAATATTTCCTACGTAATGTTATTTTTTTTATATTTTTTAAAAATTATATAATTAATGTTATTTAAGACACAATGATGAAGTAGTAATTACCTTATTAATAAAAGATTAAAATAATTGATATTATAAATATCAAAATAAAAGGAAATTGAGACTTTTGATGCCATCCACGAATTTTATAGGTGAATATTACATGTTTGGGTTTATTTAATGTATTTTTTTGAAGTAACCAACTTATTATGACTTCCACAAAAACCAAATACTAAATAATGTCAAAATTGACATAAATGATTTTTTAAAACAAATAATATATTATTAAATGAAATAATATTACTAAAAATATAAGGTTTGTCCAAAGGACTTATATACTTATATATATGTCATTAATGAACCACTTTGGGTTCTCTAGGCATTTTATAGTAAGTTTATTAACAATATATTATAATAATACAAGAAGACATAGTAAAAGTTAAACTATTTAACAAAGGGTTAAATCTAAAAGATAAGGTTAATATGGTGACCAAAACATGTCTAAAACCTATTGGTTGAGATTATTTCGACCTATCCCCACCTTATCCTCTAATTAAATTCATTTTTAGATATTAAAAACTGAAAATGAATTTAGAATAAATTAATATTTCATGTTTTTTCTAAAGTGCCTTTACCTCTCTTATAAAAGGGTACTTCTCCTTCTCTTAAATTAACACCTATAATGCCATTTGGCTCGGCTAAACCCTATTCAAATATCCTCCCAAATACCGTCAACTCAACCAAGAGACCTTACTTTTATCAGAAATCTATCCAATGATCCCTTTTGTTCAAATCAAAAGTAAGAACCCGAAGAAGAGGTAATTATTTCATCACCTAATTCAAAGTTCTTTTCTTATTCCACTTCCTCTTTATTCATTGTCTACATACCAAAATAATAAATTTATTACCTTATACCTAATTTGATGATATAATAAATATGTAACAAACATATACATTATTCTATTGATCCAATAAATGAAAAATTCATCATATGTGCGTACGTACAGCTTACCGTCTCCACGTCATGGTGTAGTTTTTTATTAAACAGTTCATTCTTTGGAGGGGTATAATAATGAATATAATTGACATAAATAATAAATATAAAATACTAATGATTATTTATATATAATATACCATCCAATTACATACTATTTTACCATCAATATAATGATATCATCGCTCGTGCATACGTACGACTCACCATCTCCACGACGTGATAAGATTCATTTCCATGTTTAACATTAACGATGATTATAAAAATATATATTATTAATAAGAATGTAATATATGAAATAATAATTCTAATTTAAATATAAATATATATATTTACATATATCTCATTAACTTACTTCCATTAAATATGATATGAAAACAGAAACGGAGTTTATGCATACGTACGACCTACCATCTCCATAAATGGTGTTTTCCATTTCATATATCAATATATTATACATAATTATATTCTGAATATATATGATACATAAATTAGTTTTTATATTCTGGAATCAATTAAATCATGATATAAGTTATACGATCAAGAAAAATAGGTTAAAACACGTATGATAAAAAAAGAAATTATTACCAGAAATGTTATTTTAACATAGAAATTATTATTAAATGTGTAATATAAAGCTATAAATGAATCAAGTATGATATCATAAATATTAATATGGTTATTTTATAATTTAATAACATATAATGGTCATTATACAGGAGGTTAAATGTACCCTCTACTAATGTAAATTACAAGGTAAGGGTTAATTCATCAATCTCATTATTATCCGAGATTGTTTATGTGTAAGTATTTACTAGTATGTTTTTATCATCCATGTATATGTTTCATAAAAAAATTCAAAATGAATATTTTAAGGGTTTTTTAAGGGAATATTTATCAAGATCATCATTTTAAATTTTTTATGATTTATTTTTCTAAATCTTTTTTAATTAATGTCAATGTTTTAAAAAATGATTTTAAGGATATATGTATATAGACATGACTATTTTAAAATGTAAATTCCATTCAAAAGTTTCAAAGTGGCATGGGACACTTTGATTAAAAAATCTATTATAAATGTCTTCCTTTATAAATGCATGACTTTTAAATGATTTTAGATAAAGGGATATTTCACTCAAAGAGTTTTACATATCATTTTCAGATATGTCAAAATCTTTTACTGGATATTATTCAAGATTGAGGTTGATTTATTATGATAAAATATTTTGTATTGTATTGAATGAGTTATTATATATATGACTATGGATGTGCTATTTTTTATACCGTTCATGGTTTTTGGTTAAATTATTGACATTTCGCATGATTTTTTATGTTATGTTTCAACATTTTCAAATGAGGAATGCATTGGAATTAGTAAGTGATGGGTGGAGACTGCTATATGTTCTCAATGCATCGGTACGTCTCATGAGACAAATTAGTGTGTTGGCATACGGCCTTAAAAAAAATTTATTTGTAGTCTTGGCATGAGGCCTTAAATATTTGGTTATGATGTCTGGAATTATACATTCCCTTGTCATTAAATTAGTTATTACATGTAATTACTCAACTAGTAGAATATCCATGTGCATATTTATATGGTAATTTTTTATTTATTTTTTCCATATTATGTTCTTTTTTATGTTTAAAAGGGTTTTGTTTTTATTACACATCTTGCCTTAAAATTTTATATCTTCTGCTAAATTATTTACCCTTAATGAACATATGAGCTCACCCCTTTCTTATGTTTTATTTTACTAGGATTCCAAAAAGTGTATTATGATTGATATTTAGGGTTAATCTATGGGAATAATGGCATTCTAAATGGATTATTTGTGTTGAGTTATATATTAGAAAGTGTAATGTAACATTCATATATATAATATATTTTCCAAGACTGCTAAACTGATCAGTCTTTCAAGACATGATCCCTTGTAATCATTCCAATTTATTAAAATAATTCACTGACTCTAGGTAACTGGAGTTGAGGCATTACATCTTACCCTGGTGGCACGGTTTGGTCATAACAAGCCTCTATTAGGCTTATTCAAGGATTTTGTTTCCTCCTGGGGCCTTCTTTGGTCGTTGGAGGTTTTTTAGCTTTCATGGATGGTTGTTTTCATTCATTTAGCTTCAAGGTATGACTTTGGGATGGCTTCATCCAGGAAAGGCCTAAGTTTTGGTTTATGGCACTTCTCCTTGTTTCATTGGTCTTGGGAGTTCCAATACTGTAGAGATTCTTCTTTGATGGTGGTGTGGATTTTATTTCTAAGCCTACCACTTCCCCTCCACAATCGATCAATATTAAAAGTGGTATTTGATTCCTTGGGATATTTCCTCTACTCAGATGGTTTCAAGGACCATCTCCAAGCTACGAGCATTCTTCATAATTTCATGGAAATGGAACATTCGGTGAGATTTCTAGAAAATGTTGTTTTGTGGTTGGGAGATGGTATGAATTGCAGGGAAAAGGCTCTTCTATAAATCTCCCCCATGTTTCTTCTTAGTTTGTAGCCTTCATGGAAACCCAGAGGATATATGTAGAAGGAAGTTGTTGGTATCTAATTCTTATGGATCGGGGTCTCAGGGTGTCAGGCTTGACAATCCTTTGGACTCCTCAGTGGTTCTGGATGGGGTGGTGACTATTGGGGTGTATTTTTTTAATTAAAATTCCCCCGACTATACTCACACACCTGTTGAGTTTTATAACACTATTGTCGTGAATTCTTTGGGGAAATTTTTTTTAAGGGGTCCCTCTATGACTGCAAACTAGATATCATTGTCTCCTCCCTTTGATAACACCATTTCTGCTTCTATTTCTGATTTTCCCTTGGTCAGGGAAGGAGTCTCTTGGGATCAGTGGGATTTATCTCTCTTTCTACCTTTCAGGGCTTTGTCATCACCACCTTCAATGTTGTAGATTTTTTCATATCTTTCTTTCGAGTTCCTTCATCACTCTCTACTTCCCAGCATATCGGTCACTTCTTAAAAGACTCTGCAGGTGGATTCGGCTTCAGATGGTGTAGTGAAGGAGGTTCAAGCATCATGGTCCTCCCCTAATCATCTCTTGTTGATCTCTCTTCTCCATGAGGATATGTATGTTCCCCCATTATCTCTTCCCTAGCTTACGTTTCTCAAGTGTTCGGAATGATAGGGTAAGAATAAGGATTCAGTGCCACTGTAGGGAATGTCATCACAAGGTGTTGTTGGACCAGTCACTCATTCTAAATCAAAGGAGGTAGGTATGATTTTCCCATTCTGTTAATCTGGAGCTTCTGGACTAAAGTTCAGGATAGGTTTACCATAATGATCTCTCGGATCATTTAGAATGCTCATGGGATGAGAGCACAAGAAAAGTTTTCCTTCATGGGTGTCATGTATCAAAAACATCATGCGTCTTTTGTGACCATTCTTAAGGTCAAGAAAGTCCCAAGTAAAATTTTTAACATGGTGAAGAAAATTGGATATCCAATGTTTATGCATTGGGATTAAAATAACTCATATATATAGGTTTCCTGGAAGAAGAATGTCCAGGTTAAGGTGGTTAGCCTAATGATTCAATGTATTAACACTACGATTTTCTTTGTTAGGGGAGAGATGATGTTTTCTATTATGTACTCCAACACTAAATCACAATGGTGGATATATCTTTGGTAGTTTCTATGGTCATTACAATCTCGCAATCTAAATTGGTTTTTCGGTGGAGACTTTTACTAGATTTTGGTTCCCACAACGAAAATTTGTGGTTCTATCATGTGAAAGGGTGATATGTTGGACTCCTATGACATCATTAATACGGCTAAGATTCTGGACTTACGTACAAGGGTAGCAGGTTCACTTGGTGTAATAATCACATGGGCACTAATCATATTTGGATCCAGCTTATGCTTTTCAAATATCAAAGGCTTAGATTCCTTTTCTTAGTTGATGGTCCCTCATATAGTTCATTTCCTCTCAGATAATGTCCCATTACTTGTGGAGTATTAAAGAAATATCTCTAGGTAGCAAGCCTTCCACTATTCTAGTAACTTTCACCAGGTTGATGGTTTCATGAAAATGTTGAAAGCCACTTGGGAGCTTGAGGATAATGAGTGTGCATGGCATAGCATTGCTAACCATCTGAAGCATCTTAAGAAGGATATTCATAGCTAGTTGTAGAATAGCCTAAATGAGGTTTCGGGTGTGAATATTATTCATGAGGACATTAAGGAACTGGAGGAGGATCTTTAGAATAGTTAGGATGGAAAGAAATTCACTATCTTGTGTGATAAGTGCATGTTCCTTATGGAGAAGATTTTGGAAATTGAGAGGGATTACAAACAGAGGTCCTAGGTGAGATGGTTGAAAGAGGGTGGTCACAACAGTTCCTTTTTTTATGCTTATTTGAACGAAAATATTAACATATGGTTCAACATTAACCTTGGTAATGGAGTCTTCACTTATGAGGTAGATTTTATGGGGAGGTTGGCACTATATCATTTTGAAAGTCTTTTGGATGAAGGGTTTCTCCTAGTTATGGGGGGAATGCATTGTGGTGCAATGGATATGGCATTCTGGAGGTTCATCCCCTACATGGTGGATGGTTTCAAGAATGATCTTTTGGTGGCTATTCTTTGTGAGGGGGATATTAAATGTACAGTTCTTGTGATGTCTCATGATAGTGATCCAAGGATAGATGGTTTCCCGGGTGCTTTCTATGTGGCTACATGGGACACTGTTGTTCTTCGGTTAGTGAAGGTGATGCGAGACTTTTTTCATTGAGGTGATCTCCATTATGGTGTTACTACATCCATGGTAGTGTTGATACTAAAGGATAAGGATCCCTCCAACCTCAACCAATACATGCCTATTTTCCTCTTTAATGTTTCATATAAAATTTTGGAGAGTCTTATTGCGAGAATATTTAATAAGGTCTTCATAAGGATGGTGCCCAAGGAATAGCCTGGGTTTGTCAATGGTCGGAGCATTCAAGGGGTGGTGGAAATATCCAGTGAGCTAGTTTATGATCTCAATAGAAGAGCAGTTGGATCAAATTTTATTTTCATGTTGATATGGATAAATCTTATGAAAAGGTGGAATGGAGCTTCATTATCTGTGTGATGAGGAAATTTGGGTTTCACGAATGGTTTTGTGACCATTTTATTACTTGATATTCCTCCACATGGATTACTATCTATCTTAAGTGAAAATGCTTTGGCTTTTTTAACTTTTTCCATGGAGTTAGTAAAGGTGATCCCCTTTCCCCAAGACTTTTTATCTACGCACATGAGGATTTATCAAGGAATTTTTATAGTGTAATGGTGAATTAAATTTTGTTTCCATATATCGGCAGGAACAATAGGAATGGTGTATCCCATTTGATGTTTTTAGATGATATTATGATCTTCATTAATGGTAGGTGGTGATCGTTGAGGGGTCTCACAGAGATATTTTCAATTAATGGTATCTTGAGCGATTAGTGTATCAACATAGTGAAGAGCCATTATTTTATCTCTGATAAGTGTCTGGGAAGTTGATGTAGGGATATAAAAGACATATTGGGTTTTCAAAGGAAGTAGTTATATGTGTTTTACCTTGGATCTCTTATTTCATGTGGCCACATTTTAAAATTATTTTTTGATGATACTATTAACCAAGTGATGGGGTGCATTCTTAACTAAAATAAAAAGCTTATTTTGTTTGGAGGGATGGTGTCCATTATTAACAGAATGTTGTCCGTCATTCCTATACATTTATTCAAGGTCATTAAATCTCTAAAAGGAACCATTGAGAGGATATAAAAAGTTCATAATTAATTTCTTTGGGATTCTTACCATATAGCTCACTTCCATTGGGCTGTATGGGATCATTTGGCTAAACCGGTTGAGGAGGGTGGATCTAGGATACGTGATATTAAGGAAACCACAAAGGTCATGAAATCGAGACACGCATGGGAAATAATTGTAGGGGATCTCTTACGGGATTTATTCTTTAGTGATAGGTATGGGGATAAATGGTTGGAAACAAATTCCTATAATCTATGCTTGACCAGACTCACGAGGTGCATATTCTCATATCAGGAAGATCAGCATGGATAGGCTCAATGGATCAGTGGGAAAGCTGAAATTATCTTCTAGAAGGAAAACTGGACAGGTGAGTGTTTGTTCATTCTAGGGTTTCATACTCTATATAATACCTTTTTTGAATATAGATAGCACCGTACATTGATTCAAGAAATTATTGATCAGGTTTATAAGAAGATGTATAAAGAAATTATCATGAATTCTGAGGAGTATATGTGTAGTTTAATGGGGTCGATCTCAGGTATGTTCTCTTCTATGGAATATAGGAAGATGACCCATGTGGAGTATGTTCTTGATGAGTGGAAAACAAAGATTTGGTGAAAGGAAATTCCCACAAAAATGAACCTCCTGCTTTAGTGTATTAAAACAGATCTTTACCGATGGAATAGAATGTTAAATGGAAGGGAATTCACTTGGCCTCATAGTGCATTTGCTGCAAGAATCCCCAGATTGAATCTGGAGTGCATATTTTCTTACATAGTGAATGGGTATCTTATCCTTGGTCTCACTTTACTCCACATCCATACCTCAATCTTGATCCATTTTCCATTAGTAGATTTTTTGTGGGTGGTTCCAAGGGTCAGAGTGTAGGGTTATGGAATTCAAGGTTAGGTGTGTTATTTTCTCCTCTATTTTCTCAGTTGTTTTGGAGGCTCTGAATCATATAAGGTTGCATGGCCTCTTATCCCTTCATTATCTCTGGATTTGGTTAAAGGCCCTAATTTTTGAGATTGCCCCTTTGTTAAAAGGTGGTTTTTCACTCCTGGTTTATAGTTTATTAATCAGTTATATGTTCACAGTAGCTAAGGAGGCCAGTGGGTCATATGGAATCCACCTCTTAGTAGTTTAAAATTAAATGTTGAGGGTTGTCTTATGAACAGGGTCCTGAGAGGCAGTGGGGTGCTTCATGATTCATGTGGCTCATTTTTTGAGGTGTTCATAATGTTCTTTGGTTTGGGAAGCTCCTTGGGTGCAGAGGCATGAGCATTTTTCACAGGAATTATGGTTTATCAGATGGCCATTTTCAAGTGGTAGAGGAGGATTCAGATTCTGGAATTCTGGAAAGAGCAATCCAATGGGTTTATGATCTACCTTGGGATCTAGTTTATTTGATCTGAAGATGTTAACTTTAAGCTGATCTTGGGTGCATTATTTGTCACTATTTTAGGGAGGCCAACATTGTTGTGGATACACTTTTCCATGTTGGAATACTAGAGGAGGATCTCGTTATTTATGATATCTTTGGTTCACTTCCCTTGTAGTTTAAGGAAATTTTCCAAGGGGATGCCCTTGGATTCCATCATTTTCAGCCTCTTTGAGGTTCTTTGTCTTGGTGGTGTTTTGTGGACACTATTTTGTTTTTATAATATGAAAATAAATTTTCAATCAGATATGATATATAAATTAAATAAAAATAATTCAATAAAGGTAATATATTATATAACTTCCTTTATTTTCATACCTTGAAAAAATAGAAACAACATTCATGTGTATGTATGGCTTACCATCACCATGAACAGTGTAATTAATTTTCAATCTCTAACTTTAATTGATTACTCTAAATACTTATATAATTAGTATATGTAATATTTATATCAGGTTTAATATTCTATAGATAATTTAACCATCATAAAAATTAAATTATTGAAGATACCGTAACTAAAACATACATGAAAAATAAAGCAGTTATTACTCAAAACTTGATTTTATTAAAGAATTTTTAATAAACAGGTAATAAAATATCATAATTAAATAATATATGAAATGTTAAATATGAGTACGATTATATAATAGATTTATAATATCCCTAAATTTAATATAAATTATTTTCGTATGCATATTAATAAAGTTGAGAATTACTGTAATGGATTTCCATCTAACTTTTATTTTTTGTGAGACACATCCCATATTCAACATGTGTTTATTTTATGTGTTTTATATACATTACATGAATGTATTTTTTGATGGTTCACCTGAAAACTATGGTTATTTATATATCCATTTTAGGATCTCTCTTTCATAGGGATTATGATTCTAATTTCACCAAAGTAAAAAAAATGTTGTAATCTAATTGTTTATCAAGGATGTTTATGATAATGTTTCTAATGATGATATATTATGATATATATCTCATTAAACTAATGAAGTTTCTTCTCCTATAGTATTTTCTTGAAAATACAAGTTTTATATTCCTTTTCCCCTCTTCATTTAGTCATGAGAATAAAATATTTGTTTAAATAAATATTGACTTTATTTCTCACTTCATCTGGAAATGCGCTTCCTTCCATGTTCATGTTTACTAAAAATATTTTGATTAATGTTTTTTACATTCTCCAATAATTTATAGATATATTTTTACCATTATTTTGGTTTTAAATGTGTTATATTAATCTTCTTGTTATTTTTTTAACAAGGTGCCTTTGACCTTTTACCAAAAAGTTGAATGGATTTTTTTTATAAATGTGTGCAACATGAACAAAAATTTACACCATCAAGAATGATAAATGATTTAAGGATTCCCTTATAATTTTCCTAGTTTATTTTCAAATAAAAATATTTTTATTTTTTAAAGTTTTTACTTTTAAAATTATTTTTTTAATTGTAAGGGATGTTTTCTACAAGAAATGTTTTAAATTATCTTTATAGTTTACTTTAAATGTTTATAAGGTGATCTTCCAAGAAAGGTATTTTAAAAATGTTTTAGGTTTAAAAATTTAATTTTAAAAGTGAAACGAGTATTTTCTTGAAGAAATGTTCCAAGTGATATTTTAAAATATTTTTCATCTAAGATGAAATCCTTTGATGTTACTAAACATTTACTGTGGTTATGATCCAATTTTATCATCTTTATTTTTCTCTGGAAGGATATTTCTATAATGAGAAGATGTTTTTGAAACCTATTTCTTTTCCATGGGTTATTCTAGGATGAATTTTTTATGAAACCCTTTTCTTTTAAAGGGTTATGATATGATAAATATTTTATTAAATTTTGGTCACAATTGTATGGATTCTGTGATGGGTGGGACCTATATCTTCCTCATATGCATTGTGTAATGATTAATGTTATTTAATCTCATATGGTACATGGGAGGTTATCCAAAAAAATGAAATAGGGTACATGGTAGGTTATACCAATCCCAAAATAGGTTAAACAGGAGGTTATACCAATCTTGAAAGAGGGTACATGACAGGTCATCTCAATCCCAAATGAAATACACATTGGGTTTTACCAAGCCTAACATGTTGTGATTTTATTTGTGGATAGCCCTAGAAAAATATTTTATATGGTTATGTGTATACGATAAATCTATATCTTATTACAATGTTAAGATATCATATATCATGTTATTTAATTCCCATATCATTTATGTCTTATGAAATTCCATGATTTATTCCATGACTCATTTTTGTGATCTATGATATTTAGGGTGTGGGTTTTCATATATTATTATGGTGTTCTCATACCCTTATGCTCATGTTATGTTGATATCTATCTTATTTAACCTTTCTGAGAATCTGATCTAACTATTTATAATGTTTCCTCTCCCCAAGTTATGAAGAAAGTCATTATGTATGATATGATTTAGAAAGGTTCCAATTATTAATAACTTAGTGGGAAATGGCATAACTCAATTACGGACTATTGGATTATTTGTCCATGTTTCCAAAGTCACTAGACCTTAATAATTGTAGCATAGAACATTGAATTAATTTATATCCATCTATTAATATTTAATATCTATGATTTATAAGTTTGGTTATTTACATATAATAGAGCTACACATTGAATAATATTAATCCATTCATACATATTCTATAAGATCATGAAAATATTTATCATTTCAACAGATCATAACCCTTATAAAAGAAAATAGGTTTCATCAATATTTCATCTTCATAATTATAAACCATCCATAGAATGAATAAATTTAGTATCACCAAATCATATACCCATTGAATCATAAATAATAATAATCGATATCGTTATAGATGAACATTACCTTAAAATATTTGTGGAGCGATTTATTGGATTAAAATACCCTTTTAATTTTGAAATAACTTATTTAAAATTAAAAAAAAATAAAAAAAATAAAGGAAACAATTTTATTTGAAATGAATATTGAAAAAAATTTATACGAATATTCAATGAAATGGGTATTCATTTTAGTGGGAAATGTTGTTTTTTCCATGTATGTTAAAATTAATATTTTACTCACACTTTTAGTAAAAATTACATAATTTGAAAAATGATAGAAAGATAAATTTTAAAACATTTTATAGAATTTAAAATATTGTTAAAAAAATGTTAAAAAATCATATGGTAATATTAAATACATTCTTGAAAACATTTTAATGAAAATATAGACATGGTTGAAAACAATCCTCAACCACATAAAAATATGGATTTATTTTTCCTTAAAACATTCTTTCAACAAATTTAGTACATAAAGAGGGTAAAATGAAAGGAAAAAATCTAATCTCTTGAAATAAATGGATAAGGAGAAAGTACGTAATATTTTTGAGAGTTTTATCATACATTTCCATCATTATAAACATAATCACAAACTAACCCATTTCAAATGACATTATAATGTAAAAAAACCTTACCACCTTGGTAAATTTTGAATCATAACCCCCATGAAATAAATAACATCATAATTAACATTAAATAACATAAATTAAAAGAGTTTCATGATATAAAATATCAAATGGTATGTAGATACACCTAATAGAATAATATAGGTGTGTAATAAAATATATGTCCAAAAGAAAGAAATTTAGGATGATAAAGCATTACCAACTTGGAACATTTGAAATAAAAATACATTGGATGAAATTTTTTGAATTGAAACATAAAATACCATGGGATTATAATTATCCATGATATAAATGTAAATATATTAGTATATATATCTCATAATCATAAATAGTTTCGTAACATCAAACATGTCTTAACAAAAATATA
Source organism: Viscum album (assembly GCA_963277665.1). Lineage (NCBI taxonomy): Eukaryota > Viridiplantae > Streptophyta > Magnoliopsida > Santalales > Viscaceae > Viscum > Viscum album. Next base: position 194,775,075 of record OY728135.1, on the reverse strand, counting down.
TTGAGATGAAAAACCCTAAACATATGTCTAAACTGATTCACAACAACCCTAAAAAACTATATAATAAATCTAGATTTATTATAATTATAAAATAGAGTCATTTAAACTATTATAATATCACATATTATCCACTTATATCATTTTAACACCTGTATATTAACAATTATTTATTAAAATAGTCATTCTTGAGTGATAATTGTTTCTTTATTTCATCAATTTTTTGTTTTAGAAGATCTGGTCCATGTAAATTAATCATGGTCACATCATTTCAAAAATTTTAACAATTATATAAATATGATATATATATTCATTATATAAATATTTATATAATTATTTAAATGTTATAGATAGAAAAATAAATAGAAACGATCTTGGATATGGTAGTTTGTTCGTATGCCAGAATGTTGCCTTCGTTTTCTAAAGAAAATAAAGGAATAAAGATAAATAATCTATTAAAATTACAGAATCATAATTATATCATTAATATCATATATATTTATGAAATCCATTGTTATGTCCATTTATTTTATTTAGTTATGGAAAATTAATCATATCACCACATGTAGGTGGTGGCCCATACATACGCCCGACTAATACATTAATTTCACATTTATTGGATAGGAGGTTAAAAATGGTTAATAAATAATATTAATAATATATTATTAAATTGAGGATACCATAGTTATAATTTTTTGTGTATAAAAAAATTTCATATACAGTTGATGAAGGAATTAAACTGTAAGATCTTTGTTAAGATTTATACCGCTTCTAGAGAGACCACCTTTGGCCTTTAAGTTATAGCATTAAATATTGATCTTATTAGGAGATAAGAGGCCCTATGAAGAATTGATGTAATATAATAAGGTAGTATGGTAGGGGTTATTTAACCAATAAGGTTATAAATTCATGAAGTGTTGAGAGTAGGTTCCCTTTTATATGTGAGGGGGATGACACACTTTCAATTACTTAAAATATTTATATAAAATTAATGAATTTGTCAATTATAATGCATTAAAATGGACAGTTATTTGAAGTTAAGATATTATAGTGTCTAAATATATTCTATAAATTATAATTATTCAAGTCTGTGTGTCAATAGTACCCTTATTTCTTAGTTTATCCCTGATATTACCCTTTTAACCTTAACCATGGTAACATATTTTTACTACTTTTACTACTGATTATGAGAAAAAATGAAAGTAGTCTCACTTCTAGATTTTTAAGTTTTTATTAAAAATATGTAATCTGTTTTATCCAACAAAATTTATAAAAGTTTAAAATTTTAATTTTCAAATAAGCACACAAAATTAAATGAACATCAGTTTTTAGAAAATTATATTTTTTAATCATAAAAAAGAGTTCACTCTCACTCCTTTCTTATAAATTACTATTAGATGAATGAGAAGATATATCAAAAAAATATAATCTAAAAATATAATTATTATTTTAAATAAATTGGAATTAATTTAATTTATCATGATAAAAACACTATGCTCACATATAAACCATTTTTAAAAAAAATGGGTTTATAAGCGCCAAAATACACTTGTACTAAAATAAAGTATACGTATGATTCTAATGTATTTAATTGGATTAATTATAATTAAAGTAAAATTATCAGTCTTTAATATCAGATTGAAATCATGATGTAACTTTAAAATTACTTTATTAAATGAAAGTAAATTATACTGTTACAAAAATAGGTATTTACACTATTCAATAGAAAACAAATCTTTTTAGAAAATCCAAAAAAAATAACTATAAGATAATATTGAAATTATAATTTCAAAAATTATAATAAATACATTAAATAAATTTCCTAAAAATTTTACAATTTAATTATAATCTCCATGAAGATAATGAAATAAAAACCATTTTAAAAAAACATACTTTTTAAACAAAAAACGCCATTACTAAAAATTGAGTAATTATATATTAATAATTAATAAATACATTTTAATAAATTAAAACCCTTTATATATTTTTTTTTATTCTATAGAAAGTTCTATTCATAATGTAAATGTAATAGCTTGGTTATAATATATAATGATTTGTTTTAAACTCAATTTTGTGTTTCAAGAATATTATTGAACACTTACATTTTATTTAAACATAAATATATTCTAAAATACCAGCATTATGTAGAAATATATACTTATTCTCAGAATATTAATAAATGTAATATTGAGATTTTATCTAAAAAATTATCTCATAGTCTATCGTTATTCAGTATTAGTAACCAAATTATATAATTCCCACCTTAATAGTGTATTAATAATCATACTTCCTTGGATATAATTTCATTGCTTGATGTGAAATGTGATCTCCTTATTCCAAATAATTTTCTTATAAGCGTAGAAAACCAATCCATTAAATTTATCAAAAGTAAGGGTAATATGTTTTGAAAAAAATAAATTCAAATAAACTTTAGAAAAAATAATCTTATTATTGGATGTTTTATTTGATTGTTGAATCATTTGGGTAATTATTTAATATTACTATAAAAATTACTTGGCATAAAAAGGTGGAAATAATATATTCAAATATCCAAAAATATTGTGTGGAGGGAGAGTGTAACTTTAACCATTTTTTTCAAGACATAATTTCTATAGTCGAATTGTTCCCTTGGTCATAGAGATTATTGATTCCTATTAATCATGATAGTCTAGGGTTTGGGAATCAATTTTCATAATTCCTGAAATTTTTTAATTTGAAGCATTAAAGTATAGATGGTTTATTTATTATTATTTTTATACCTTACACTATATTTGAGGACCTCTTTATCACTCTTTGAAAATCATGAGTTTGATGGACAATCCTTGTACACATGAATCATTTACTTATTCATTTGAGTTATTCCCTTGGGTAATTCATTCCATATTTTTTACCCATAAGAATTTGAATCATATTTACATCACTATCTTTGTAACGTTAAACACCATGATCATCCATCATTCTCTTATTTTTGTGTTTTGAAACTCATTAGTGTTCACATTTTTAGTCATAATTCTTGATATTTGTATGGGAATAGTCACATGATTTATCACTACCTCTTATCAAACTTGGTTTCTCATTGGGATGATCTTCACAATGTACATGGGATAAATTGATAACATGTTTTATCCATGATCCAAACATTACTAAAAAATAGTAAACATGTGGGATGTAAATTAACATTATAAATGAATTTTCATAAATGACCTCAAAGAAAAAACAAACTCAAAATTTATTACACTTTAAAACTTTAATGTTAGCTTTTATTTCAACCTACATAAAACTATGTTCAATTTAGGATTCTATAAGTTGTATTATCTCATATTATATAACCTAATTCTATAACATAAAAATCCATCACAATGTATTGTAATGAAAATTTGATTAACTAAAGCATATCCCCTGGCAGTATCAATATAGGTGTGAAGTTAGGCATCTTTTTCATGCACCCGCTGATGATTGAGTTAATACATAACATTCCATTTTAAGGGTTACTACACCTAAATACATATATTATAGAGCTTTCGTCCACTTATAGTATTTAGAAAAGGGAATTATTTTTAGAAAACCCATAAAATATCTACATTACTGAAATTTCATGTTGTTATCATATTTATAGACCTATCCATATTATTTTCACTAAACGTTTACTAAAATAATCTATAAAAAATAAACCCTCCTTTAATATCTACTAAATAAAAAAATATACACCCTTATTAAATTATTTTACATGAATAATCATTCTATTTTTAAATAGTTCCAAAAACTGGAGAATCAAAGGTCTTTTGTCTATAAATATTAACTACATATAGATATTATTTTACAAAATTTGGGAAAATTTACCTATAATTAACCCTTAATATACTCCCCTTCAAGAAGTTTTATAGTTTATAATCATCTTCATAACCTAGGGAATGTAAATATAAGAAAGGTCTAGGATTGAACACTTATTAAATGAAATAATCATCAGTATTTCATCATGCCTTAGATCATCTGTATAATAGAAAACATTAACAAGGAGTAATATCTTATTAAAAAGAACATGGATTTATAATATTTTTCCTTAAGAAATGATAATGATACAAATAATCTCAAATGATAAAACATATGTCATGTCATAATGGTGTGGAAATACAAGATAATAAATAGGATCCATGGGGAATAATAATAGGAATAATGATCTGTAATTTAATGGAAATTAATTATAAAGGTAAAATATGGAACTAAAATCGACATATAAATCATAAAATAGTGGAGTGGGAATCATTACCCGTTTCTTATAAAATGGTAAAGTAGAAATCACTACCTAATTCCTATAGTGGAGAAGGGATTACTACCTGATTCCAAAATACATATTATATCGTGTTTTACTACTCAGTTTCCATAGACATGGTGGAGAAAGATTTAATACATGATTCCCATAAACATAATACAGTGGGCATAACTTCATTATTCTTATAGTGGATCTAGCATCAATACATGATTACAATAATAATATCATGATCTATAAATCCCTAACCAATTAATTATTGTGACATATTGGACCCCACTCATCATTTATCTAGACATAAATAAGAAATACGAAATCAATCATAAATCATATAAAAAATAACCCATGATAAGAAAATTGATTCCATATACTTTTCAAATGGATTCATATAAGTAATTCATTCATAATTACATCAAAAATCATAATGTGATAATCCCATGGAAAAATGGGTACCCAAGGATATTTAGTAACATTATAGGTAGATACATTTTAATCAAAATATTAAAGTATATAGTATTTACAATATGCAGATTAAGGGGACAAAATTAAGTTAAACATTTGTCTAATTAATTGATGTATAGAGGGCTTAGAAAATATTTTCTTGAACAAAAGATAATTTATTTCAAATGTTATTCTAGGATAAGGAAAAATTATAGATTTTAAAATGGAAACCAATTTATTTGAGTCGTCTTTGAGGGGTGGGGAGTTTCCCGTTTTATTAGTGGTTAGAGTAACATTTTTATAAATATGTAAAATTAATATAAATAATGCACATGTTTCACGTGTAAAATGGGTCAAAACAGTAGACAATAATATAATATAGGATACGATAATTTCAATAATACCTTGGTTATTTATTGTTAGACTTGTTTTAAATGTTTTTTAAGTCTTTTACACATAAAATTCTTACTTTTTCCATTTTTTGTTTTACTGTGGTAATTAATTTTTACATAAGTAATTTACTTTTATTAATTAAATATAAAATGTAACATATTATGTAATTTTTACCCACTTATTTTATATAGGAAGTAAATTTTATTAAATAAAATTTATATTTATATAAAAAATCAATTTTAGCATTAGTGAATGTAATATGTAAAAACCAATTTCAAGAAAAAGATTGTTTTTACATTTAAAATTTATAAATTTGATAAAATTTTCGATATAGATTTTTCCATGTTATAGATTTAATTAATATAAAATAGTTAAAACTTTTTTCACTATAAAATCTATTTAAAACCTAATTTTACAAAAATAATATAAAATCAAAATAAAATACTAAAAATATTTTCCTTTATTCATGAATATTTCTTATGTTGTTAAGTAAAGGATTTATAAATTCAAAATTATATTTATAAAATAATATATTTACTTTTGAATAAATCTTTGATCATAAAAAATATTTTATATGTTTTTATGTTACACTTACGTCATGACATAGTCATAAACACTGTGTTTTTATTAAAACTGTCCTTTCAATATTTACTTAAAAATATATAATTTCTGAAAAAAATCAAACAATAAACATAGAGTAATATTTATATGTGTAATTCATAAATTAATTTATGTTTTTAAAATTTAAATTTTCAAATTTCAAATTTATATTTTAATGGAATATTAAAATTTTCATATAAAACACTTTTTTGGAAAATTTGGGTTTTTAAACATTAAATATTTCTAATATAAATTCATATCAATTTTTTATATAATAAATTTAAAAATATTATTATGTATATTTATATGTGATATATTATTATTATAATCATTTAAAGTGGTTTATTTAATTTAGAAACACTTAAAATAGTTATTTGAGAAGGAATATTTAAATTATATTAATTATTTATCCTCTAAATATAAGAAATTTTAATTGATTAGTATCCATTTATTTACTAGAGGGTTTATGAATCTTTTAATTTCTTAATAATTTTCATCTATTATTTATTGATTTTTTTGGTGTGCCATTTGAAGTATTATGTTGAACATAATATTAATTTTTAAAGTATATTCCAAAGTTTTAGGAAATTTCATTTCCAATTATAAAATTCATTAAGATTTCAAGAAATTTTAAATTAATTTCAATAAAAAAATAATATTGAATATAATATTATAAAATAAAACGTGTATTATTCGAATATTTCTTGTTCTAGTTGTTTTTTATTTCTTAGGCGAGTGTTGATCTAGGGTTTGACTCTTTCTTGATATTTTTCTATGATTTTGTGAATGAATTTGAAAAATGGTTCTTGAAATGTTCTAACAATTCAATTCCATTCTAATTATTAACAAAATTTTTACAAGATTAGGATCTAATAAAACTTTTTCATGGCCGTACTATTCGAATTTATTAGGACCCCACCTTAAACAATATATAATCTAGTTTATTCGACTTAATTTCACTTGCATAAATTTACAAAGATCTTTTAGGTTTATAGTTTTAGAAAATTAGGTCATAAACGCATACATAGAAACACCTATATTAAAAATTGAACACTTCTACTCAATATCCTTTTTTATTGAAACATTTCGAATAAAACATTATTTATTTCTATAACAAAACTCCAGGACACTAAACATGAATTCATCATTTCATTTAACCATCCATAAAAACTATGAAAATAATTTTAAAACTTGGTATGAGCACAAAAATATTAATGTGGTACATATAAAGGAATAATTAAACCATTTTTCCATGAATGAAAACATTTTCATAAAGCAAAACATAAGCTCTTTACCTTACCTTCTGAAATAGGAAGTTTTTTATAAAACCATACAAAGCACCCATAAATCATAAAATTTAAAATGTGGAAACATTTTTATATCACTATTGAATATAAAGTATTTATCCTATCTATACAAGGAGTAACAAGCATGATTACACATGGAATAACTATTACAGTGTATTCCCATAATCTCTTAGGATAGACCTAATTGGTTAACTTTATCCATTTACCTAATGCATTTGAGAGAAATAATAGTCCCACCCAACCTCAGTTTATCACAGAACAATATATCATCACAATAACTCCCAAGAATTATAACCAGATCATAGAACATAAATATTTCATAAAGGAAATATTTTTTAGGTAAATTAATTTTATATTTTGAAATAGCTTTTTATTTTTAGAAAGTCATGCACTTATAAATAAAAAATATTTAAAAATAAACATGTAAACTTAAAAATAAAAAATCAAATAAAAAATTCATCATGAAAGTAGTAATATTTTATTATTCCATATAAGTAAAAAAATTCTTTAATAAATATTGATGTAATTTAAAAATGGTGTTTTTTGAAAAGATGGATTGTTTCCTAATGTCTGAAAGTGTTCAGCACATATACTTAATGTCTAAGATAATAAAATTAGATTAATTAAATACATAATTAAGAACCTTTTCTACATATATTTTATTTACTGTCATTTTATTAAGTTCAACTATTGAAATTTAAATGAGTTATAAAAATAAGAATCATCATTTCTGGAGTGTTTGTTTCATGGTTTTATGGTCGGTTCCCTTGAGTGTAATTATGGGAGTGGTTTTCAATTGAATAAAAACTTATTAAGTGGAAATAAATGTTATTAATGTGTTTCATGGATTTTAAATTATCCCATATATCATTTTTTATTATTTGAGGATGATTTATTAGATAATACATTAATGATAAATGTATGGTTTATTTTTAGAGGTTTTTCGAACCATCAAAAACTAGTTTAATTTTATTTAATATTATGTATATAAATTATTTACAGAACATTTAAAAATTTATAATATAAATATTTCAATATTTATAAACCATAATAATGGTTTTATGACTAGTATTCAAGGTGGTAATAAAAAATAAAAACTTTTCATCCATGATGGTGGTGAATCGATACATCATAGATGATGTTTTCATTTTATAGAATCAGAGGAGAAGAGAAGAGGTTTGATGATGGATATTTCATTAACACAATAAAATTCCAATATATATATATGATTCATTTTTTATCATGCAATTATGGACAGGGTATGTGAGGATAAGTTATAAATTAAAAAGAAAGAAAGAATTTAAAATAGAAAGAAGGAACGGTTTACCTTTTCAGTATCATCTCCTTGACAACCTCCTTAAGAAACTTATTTGTTGATCTTTCATTGAGATCAGTGGGTCTAGAATGTGGGTAAGAGGATTAGTAAGGGAATTAGGAGTCATTTATACAATCTAAAAGATTTTGGATCTTTGAGGAGAAGTGGTGGATATTATAGGAAGAGGAGAGGTGTGTTTTGATTATTTTATTCATTTTTTTGTTATTTAGGATCAAGACTATCAATAGTGTTGATTATTGGGACTACATACAGTATCTTGATAATGTGAGTTTAAAATAATTAGTTCTTACCATATCTATACATCAGGAATGGATCAATAATTTATTGATGTAATTATAATGTTAAATAGCCTAAATTACCATATTTCATTATTCGCCAAAAATTCTACTATTTAAGAAAAATTGAAAAATTTCACATTAAAATTTTTTCAACATGTAGATTTAAAAAATAGAATCCGTTTTTTAAAATAATTTTATAATTAGGATAAATTTAATTTCTAATTAAAATCATAATTTATTCAAAAAAATGATGATTTTTTTATTATAACTGATTTTATAAAACATTAAATAAGGTCTTATAAAATTTCTATATAATTATAATACAATAAAATATTAATTTATGAATCTCTTTTATAAAATTAAATTTTCTATTAAAACATTATATTATTTATAAAATTTTAAATAAACATTTATATTTCATAAAAAATTCCAACACATAATTTATCATTTTTAAAACGTTTATTTACAATTTCTTTGATATAAAAATATCATATGTTTACTAATGTGAAACATAAATTTTATTTATAATTTTATAGGTGAGGTTGTTATTCTATTGGAAAGATTACTATTCTTAATGGTCATATTACTATTTTGATGGTTGGGTTATTATTCCAATAATATTGATTTCTTTGTTTCTATAATTACCACTTATTTCTTTATACATTTTTAATGAATATAACTATTTAATTCCAGAATGATAACAAATTATCCTATAATTACCCATGTTTTTACATTCTCCCCCTGTATTGAAATTGCATCCCCGTAATTTTGTTCTCATATTAATCAAGTGATGATACCTTTCCATCATAGAGTTATCAAATTTCCATGTTTCTTCTTCAACCATGTGGTTTCTCCACAAAACCTTAACTTGGTGAATTACCTTAATTCGAAATACTTTCTATCTACGGTCATGAATCTAAAAAGTATTTTCCTCATATGAATGGTTATCTTCTAACTAAAAAGTCTCAGTGTTGATAACATGAGATGAATCCAGAACATAATTCCTTAACATCAAAACATGAAAAAAATTATGTATCTGGGACAAACTTGGAGGCCAAGCCGCTCAGTTGGAAACCGATCTAGATTTAACCAACATTTCATATGGTCCAATGAACTATGGACTTAGTTTCCCATTTTTACCATGACACATCACACTTTTCCATAGATAAAAATTGATAAATACATCATCACCTAACTTAAAATAAAGAATTTTCCTCTGATTATCCACGTGATTTTTCTCCAAACACTATGTTTTCCTCATGCGTCGCTAAATCATTTTAACTTTATCTATCGTTTCCTCTACCAATTATGTTCCTATAAAAATTTTTCACATATTCGTCCTAAAATACTATATTTTGAAACCTCTTTTCATATAATTCTTCAAAAGTTTTCATCTATGTATTAGAATGAAAATTATTATTATAAAGAAACTCAAACAAAGAAAGATGTTGATTCCAAAAGACCTAGTAATCCATTGAAAAATCTTGAAGAATATACTCAAATGTATGAATTGTTTTCTCTGACTATCCATCATATTGAGGATGAAAAGCATCACTAAAATTTAATTCAATTCTCAATGATTTTTGAAGGCCTTTTCAAAATTTATATGTGAACCTGGGATCATGATTATGTATAATGGAGAGGTTAAATCCATGTAACATGACTATATCTTTAAGATACAATCAAGAAAGTTGACCTAGAGACAAAGTGTCTCTAATTAGAATAAAATGTGTAGATTAACTTAGTCGACCAAAAATCACCCAAATAAAATTGTTACCTCATTATGTTTTTTGTAATACAAAAACAAAATCCATGGATATATTTTCCCACTTCCACTATGGAACTGGAAAAGGTTGAAGCATACCCTTTATAAATTTTTTTATCCTTTTACCTATTGGAAAGTAAAACATATCTTAGTAAATTCATAAATACCTATTTTCATTCCATCACACTAGTAATACTCTAGAAGTTCATTGTACATCCTAGTGCTTCTTGGATTAAATAAAAACAGAGAACTATGAGCTTCAATTAATAACTCTTCCTTCAATTGTGAATCACAACGCGCACATAATCTCCTCCCAAATATCAAAAAATAATATTTATAAATTTTAAATTATGTAAATTGACCCTTTTAACCAATTATACATTTTCTATAACTCACTATCTTCCTTTTGTGCTTGCTTAATTTTTTATTATTAAGACGATTGCACTGACACTTGAAAAAAAATAGAGGAATTTTCTGAACCAACAACTTCCAAGAAGAAATTCAACAAATCATTAACTAATTATTTATATTCCAAATGTAACATATTTAATGTAGCATGATGTTTTCAACTCAATGAGTATGACACTTGTTTTTCTTTTCCTGGATAGTAACTGCTTGTGCAATAATAATGCTTTATCAGTTACGGCCATATTCTCTACCTCATGTTCAATAACTTCTGAGTGAATATATACTTAAAACTGTTATGATCATTATATATTTCACATTTTGATCCATATAAATGATTAATCCAAATATTTAAAGTAAAGAACACTACTATTAATTACAAATCATGTGTGGGATAATTTAACTCATGATATTTCAATTTCTGTGAAACATAAGCAATTACCTGATATTTTTGCATCATAACACAACTATGTAAATTTAAATAAGAATAAATATAGATGAAAAACTCTCTATTTCTTGAATTGAGGTCAAAAACTAGATATTTCTATAATATTATTTTTAATTCTAGAAAACAAATATCACATTTTTTAGTCCAAATAAATTAAATCCAAATTGTGTTAACATAGATAGTGAGCTAGATAACTATTCTATGTTTTTAAAAACCCATTGGTAATAGCCTACTATCCCAAGAGAACTCTGAGTCTCAATAATATTTTATGGTCTTGTACATTCATTAACCACTTTTTTTATGGTGGTATCAACCATTATTCCATTCTTATTTTCAATGTGATGAATAAAAGAAATATGTTGTAACTAAAAAACACATTTTCCAAATTTACCATATAACTTATTTTCTTTTAGGTTTTTCAGAAAAATACTAAGATTTTTTTCATGTTCCTATTTAGTTTTTGAATAAACCAATATACCATAAATAAAAACAACAATAAACTTATCCAAAAATTCATAGAATATTCTATTTATACAATCCATAAATGTAGTTGGTGAATTTTTCAAACCAAAGGGAATAACTAAAAACATATAACGGCCATATCTAGTATAAAATGTTGTTTTATAAATTTCATCCTTCTTCACTATCAATTTATGGTACCCAAATCTCAAATCAATATTTGTAAAAATGTTGTGCACTCTAAAGCTGGTCAAACAAGTCATTTATATGTGGAAGAAGAAACTTATTCTTAAAATTAATGTTATTCAATGCCCTATAATTGATGCATAGCCTTAGGGAACCATATTTATTTTTAGGAAACATAATAGGAGAACCCAACTGTGAAGTGTTGGGTTGAATATAATCATTATATATAAAATTATGTAATTTCTTTTTAAATTCTATAAATTCTACATAAGGATTTCGAAATGGTGGGTTAGAAATAGGTTTAGCATTATGGACTAAATAAATAGTAAACTCAACATTCAAATTTGGTCTAGTTCATGTTAAATCATAAAGAAAAACATATATATACTTATATAACTCCAGAAAATCATTAAACAAAATAATTACCATGTTTTCAACAATATGTAAAAGATAAATTTCATTTATATCTTTTAAAAATTTCTCAACTTCCTGATATATTATCAATGATATGGGTTCATTCTTGTATACAAATTGAGACTCTTTCTACAAGAAATTATTTATCTCTTCGATTAATCTTTTGATGGTAAATAAAAATCTAGTTCATATGTAGAATAACATAATATTCTACCAGAGGCAAGACAATAAGGTGTTCAAGTAAATTATTTCCACACACATGGATATGAAGATTCTTATAATTTCTTTTTGAATTAATATTTCTCCTAAGTGTTTTTACCATAAGTTCTGGATTCATTTCTTGTGGTGAAATTTCCAATTAATCGAAAAATTTCTCAGAAAAGAAATAATTTGTTGAACCTGAATCAAACACGACATCAAAAAAATCTGAGTAAACAAACAATATACCTGAAACTGCTTTGTATGATGTCCCAAAATCTTCTGAAGTGGTTTGAAATGATTTAACCAAACCTTTCTACTAATACCCTGGAGTCTTCCTATCATTTTTTTCCTCTTTGGATACTCCTTTTCATAATGACCCATATCATTGCATTTAAAACTTTATACTATCTGTATATTAGAATTTTTATTACCACTACCATGGTATTTTTCATTGAAATTATGAGCCACATACCCAATATTACCACATTAGATACAGTTACAAAACATAAGAAGGAATTTCCCAGTGTGATTTTACCACAATACTCAGGAACTAAAGAACTTAATTTTCTTACCATCAAACTTCATTGATGAATTTTTCCTCTTTCCTTACACCTTGAACACTTTTTTTATGATTTTCAAATAACACATGATCATTGGAAAACTCAATTTTTACCTTCTCTATACATTGAAAAAAAATTTCATAACTTTTGAATTCATGAGAATCTAATTCCCATCGATATTTTAGCTTCAATCCTATTGACTTTACTATTAATACCCTAGATAAAATTTCGATTGTACCTTTACAATCAAGTGAATTTTCCTCGATTATAGCCATTGAATCCCCATATCATCTCTATTCCAAGAATTTTTCTTCCATTATAAGTTGGGTTTCCTTAGGAAAATATTTCAAAAGGATGATATTTTTGAATTCAACCCATTCCAAAAAAAATCAATCTCCTTACTATCTACGATATTCTTGAACATTTACTACCCCTGATCAGATTCACCATCAAAATGGTAAATATTAAGACTAACCTTTGGATGGTATCAACACCCCAAAGACAACAAAAATACTTTCTAGGTATTTAATCCACCCTTAAGCCACCACGGGGTCAGAATATCTACTAAATATAGGATGGCGATGCCTTATAAAATGATCCACCACTAACATATTCTTATAAGGCTGATTTGGATAATATTTTATATGGATTTAATTTCTATTTATTTCATGTATCAATTGATACATTACTTTCAGAAAGTACTCGATTCCAATTCCCACCAATCTAGGTTGAAGATTCAGAATGATATCATCCTCTCGGTGCCTTCCTACTTCAAATTTCCTATTTCTTATGTGGAAAACCATTCTAAATAGTTATATCTTAGATAAATAAACATGGTAATATTTAAATTCTATATCATTTCAACTTCAATGGAAATTACAATTAATTTATGGGTATTCTATTAACATTTCCCTAACCCCTAAAGTCATCTAAACCTTACTCTGATACCAACATTAAGGACCCAATCTTAAAATTTACATAATCCAGTTAATTCAACATGAAAGAACTTTCATAAATTCCCAAATATATTTTAGGTTAATAATGTAACATCCCAGGTAAATAAAGAATATGACATTTCATATTTATCCATATTTGTGAATAAAATATTTAAATGACTTTAAAGGGGACGCTATGCTCGATGGCGTACCCAACACGCAACAACGAGTTTCTTGGGAATCTTACGTTGCACTATAATAATAAAATAATATTATTTTTAAATGGTAGTTAACATGTAGCTGTTGTAATGGTGGGAATGGATAGAAATAACTAAAATATGATTATATATGTTTTTAAATGTTTTTACATTTATCCAATAAAGGATAGAGGCTTAAAATATGGAAAGAATTCAATTTTAGGCATATATGCCCTAGTTTTCACTAAAGGTTCACTTATCGCCTTTTGATGGCGAACTATCATTAAATTTAGTTTTGATCACTCTTATACATTCTTTTGGACCAAATAAAACTCTTATTAAGAATCGGGACATCAAATTTTACTTTGTGTAAATTTTTGGTATTTTTCTGATAAAGTTCATTTTTTTAATGAATAGTGTAAAATGTTGTATTTTAATTCAAAACCTATTTTTAATATAATTTATTTATATGATTAGATTTTCTTTTTAATTGGTTTTAAAGTGAAATTTGAAAATATTTTTACCATTAAATCCAATAGTGGTCGTTGGAATCAATTTCACTTTGAAATCGGACTTAAACTAGTGTCAATCTTTTGATATTTATTGTTTTATAAAAACACGCTATTTGCTCTGACATCGGGAATTAATTATTGAATTAATTAATGTGACTTATATGATTTGAATTTTGTAAAATGGACTTCTTTTTTGAATTCGGAATATCAAATATAGCTTAGGGTGAATTTTTGGTAATTTTCTGAAAAACTTCAATTTTTGATGAATAGTGAAACCACTAAGTGGTAATCAAGCAAACTGATTTTTCAGTTAAATGAAATTTTACCACTAATGTGTATTGAATTTTGAAAATCCGACATACATGGTTGTCATTAAGAAGTAAAATGTGGTTCAATGAGATTATAATAATTTTTTGGTGAATAGTAACTTATTAAGTTTTTAATCGCGATTAGTGATAATTAGTGTAGTTTAAGGTATAAATAATACTTTAAAAATATGAAATGACCTAGACACATGTCCCAACCCTATTGGTTGTGTCATGGCCGACCAAGACAAGCCATGGCCTAACTTGGGGACCCCATGGATCCACTTTTGTTGGGAAATAACATAAAATACTTTATTTAATGTTAAAGTGAAAATGACACTAACATAGTATGTTTTACTAAAACAATTTTTAAGTGGGGTTATACAAGTCCAAATTTTGATTATAAATAGTCATTGGAAAGCTAAAAAGATTTCCTATATCATAGTATTTTGTTTATAATTTTTAGACATTAAAGAAATTAAATTATTTATGACATAATAATGATGCAGCGATGACATCATTATTTGACAATTTAATTAAAATGGAAAGATAATGAAAAATCTACAATATACACATGGACAAAACCAATTGGATGAGTGGATTTCGATGCCTTATCAGCTTATCCACGAATTCTATCAATGTGGGACCCTTTATAACCGAAAAGCATTTTCAAATAATGTAATATTTCATTGCTTTCCAAAAGTGCCCCTCCTCTCCTCTTATAAAAGGCCCCCACCTCTACCTCTTTTCCCACACCCCTCAAGCCTTTGGCTCGGCCAACCCCTGCCCATTTACTCTCTCAACATCCCTCTCCTCATCCTAGAGGATCCCCTTTGGGCAGAATCCTTTCAAAGGAAGCCTTTAGGCTCAAATCAAAAGGAGATTACACTTTTAAAGGTAATTCATTCTCTCTTGTTCATTTGTTTTATTTTGCTTCTCCAAACCTCTAATCTCTTTTTATTTACTTCTTTTGTAACAACACCAGTATCTTCAATATCATAGGATGTTGTTACAAGATTTATTTGAGCTACACTCTCACACAACTACATCAAATGGTTAAAGAACATACGGTTTCCGTGGATGGTGAAATTCTGCCTCCCGAAACGATGATTGTTCAATACTCATTTAACACCTTCAAAGGTGGCCATTATGATGTCACTATTTTTATATATGATATATAATATGTTTATGTTTTATTTATGCTTCTGTATTTTTCATTTTTGTCTTACCTTTGTGGCTTCCATTATGGGTATACGCGATATCTTCATTTAAGGAAGTGCGGACTACCGCCCCCTCAAAGTGATTTGATTCGTTAAATACCATATGTGGGATGTATAAAGGATGGAAATATGATATTATATATGATATTATACTGGAATTATAATATACCTTTATATCATTATTATTCCATTCTATAAAATACGAAATAGAAATGAAAGTAGCGTTCATGCGTACGTACGGCTTACCGTCTCCATGAACGGTGCATTTCATTTCTTACCTCTAAATGATTATGTAATGTTATAAATGCATGAATGTACTGGATATATGTGACATATATGATATCTACATAATGAATAAAATTATGGATATAATAAACATTTGGCCACTTGAACAACATGTAATTGTAAGAAGACCACTTTCGACTTAAGAACAAAATATCGGCAAAACAAATATTATTAACTTAAATGATTACATAATGTTTGTGACATGGTAATAAGTGGTATAAAAGTAATAATGAACATGAAAAAGGGTTCTTAAGGAATTAGAAATTAACTCAAGTTTATTATTCAGGAGATTAAGGAACGATCGAGTCAAGTCGGACCCGAGGTAAGGGATCCTACACCTCTCTTTCTTTTTAAGTACACTCTTTTATGTCATTCCTTTTAAAGCTCATCTTTCTTGTTATTGGGATGATCTTTTATATTACACTTACTGTAATTTTTATGTTCCTGTTATGAGAGACCCTATTCTCTCTCATCAATCCATTTTGGAAGTTTTGAGTGGCACCGTTAGGCTGCCGAACTTTCGTAAGAGATCTAGCCTCTCTCTTTCTTTTTAAGTACTCTCCTTTATGTCACTTCTTTTAAGCTCATATTTGTAATGTTGGGGGATGTTCTTTTATATTTCTCTTGCTGAAAATTTTATTGTAATGTGATGAGATACCCTATTTGATATCATCAATCCATATTCGGAAGTTTTATGTGGTGCTGTTAGGCTGCCGAGTTTTCGTAAGGGATTTTTCATCTCACTTTTATTCCCACGAGATTTATGCTACATTTGCCACAAATTCCATTGAGTGGTGTATGTACTGCCCATTATTCTACACTTTGTGTAAAATTCTTTAGTTTATGAGTATTTACATCAATGATCTATTGTCCTTATTTCATGGGGTGTATGTTTTGAAAGATACCCAAGTCGGTAAGGGAACCTTTCACCCTCCTCTTTTTTAAAAGACTTCTTTTGTTGGGTCTTTTAATTTACATATTTTTATGTTGGGATATGTTCTCATATATCCCTATTGATGTAAATTTTATGTCCAAGTGATGAGATACACTTTTTATCTCTCATTAACTCATTTTGATGTGATGCCGTTAGGCTGTCAAGGGAACTTTTTAACCCAATTTCGATTTCTTTGGGTTCAACATGTAGTCATTGAATATGCCATCCATTGAATATGTGTGAATGACCTTTTATTATTTTACACTTAATATCCACTTATATTGGGTGTACTTATATTTTTCACACATATTTTTGAGATTGATTTGTCCTTAATTTTAGGATGCCTTCTTTATAAGGGATTTCATCACATTTGACATTTCTATTGAGGGTTCATTGTTGTTATACACCAATTCACTCTTATATGGTGTATATACTGTCCTTTGGAGTATTATATCATGAATCCATTTATTCTCATGATATTATAAAGTTCTGACTAAATGCTATTCCTCAATTATTGTATTCAAGTGTCTCTAATTTTGGTAAAACCCCTTTAACCAAAATATCGTTTTAAAATGTTTTAATTATTTGTTCTTGTTAATATCCATGTTTTCAAAATGGTTTTAAGGATTTATTTATATGGATATTAATGGTTTAAAATTTTAAGCTTCAAGGTGGTATGGGACACTTTGATTCAAAAATCTCTTTATTAAATGTTTTAAATGGTTTTGAAAATGGTTTTTAATGGATTCATTATTTCAATATCTTAAACTGTTATATTGTGATTGAAATGTGGAAATGTTATGTTTCCTTTATTCATGTTTTATGTGATACGATTATGTTATGGTTCTTGGGAATTGTTATGAAGAACGGGTGGTTCCGTGATAAACTAAGGGCGGGTGAGCCCGATATAGCTCTCCAATGCATTGGGTAACGCGAAGGAGTGAAACGTTAAGGTTTCTCCGAAGAGATTTTAGGGAATATACTGTGATGGGTATTCCAAACGTAACCAAGAGGGTTACTCCCTACGTAAGAATGTTATGAATGCCTCAAGTTACCTTTATGTCTTATGATTTCTATGATTTATTCATGATTTGATGAGGTAGGTTAAAGTGCCTATGTTTTATGGGTGAATTATGATTTCATTCTTGTGTATATATGAACTCATGTTTCCTTTCCATATTTTTATAACCCTTACTGAGCTTTTTATGCTCATCCCAAGTTTTTGAAATGTTTTTTTCAGGTCAAGGGAAAGGTACATGATAAGATGATAGAGTCAAGGATGTGTTAAGAAAGATTCCATGTTTTATTTTCAATATGTTTCCGTTGATGGGAAGAATGGATACTATCTTTTATGTAACCACTTTGTTTAAAAGTGGAATGTAATGCAAGTTTCATGATCTAATTCTCTAAAACTCTAAACCTGAAAAGATCCTCAATGTGTAATCTTGTAATAACTCAAGATTAAGTAAGTTTTAAGGCTGGGGCCTTATAGTTGGTATCAGAGGTCGGTTTAGATAACTTTAGAGGTTAGGGTATTCCTTAAGCATAAGTGACATTACCATAATGGTTAGGATTTCAGAAAGAGTCCTAGTTTTAGATAAAGTGAATGAGTAAGTGTATCTTAGTGTTTATCTTCCTCATTAGTACATAATGGTTTTGTTGATATACTCACACTCACCTTTTTGGTTTTAGTAAATGGCTGGATCTAGCAGGCACCAAAGTAACAGTGGATGTGAAGGAAACTGTGATAGTTTTTTGAGCAAGCAACTGAATGATATGGGAGCTGCAATGAGAACTCTTCTGATTATCCTCAACCAACTATCTGGAGTCATGATTGACCACCTAAACCTTGGAGTTTTCTCTAAGGCATCATATATGCAAGAAACAAATCCCTACGGAAGTTCAGGTAATAATCATAAAGGTATGTGTGTTCAAAAGCCTATGTGTCAAAGATGTGGAAAGAAACACCTAGGAAAATGTTTCAAAGGGACAGAAATATGCTATAGATGTGGAAATGAAGGTCATAAAGCAAGAACCTGCCATGGAAAAAGGAAGCATCCAGTTGACTCGAGGAAAGGGAAAGAAGTTCTTTCTGAGGGATCAATTGAATGTTTTAAATGTGGTGTGCATGGTCATTATGCAAACACATGTCCTATGAAGAAGTTTCGTGAATGGGGTCACCAAGAGCGTACAAATGTTCGTTTACCAATACCTAATGCCATTCCTATTGAGGATGAAGAAACTGACAATGACCAATCAAAGGTATGTACTATTTCGTGACTTTTGTTTTCTTATTTTGGAATCTTAGGATATGATTCATGATTTTGTTTGTAGGAAAGAGGTATTTCGGAATAAGTTGGAAAGGAATGGATAATGGATCATGAAGAATGATTGAATGAGTAAGATGTCAACATATAAGGGCTTCAAGAGTTATGGTGAAATTCTTATGAGTATTAAGTCTCTTTTGATGATGGGGTTACATTAGAAGACTTTTTATATTATGTGTAACCCTGATGTTTAATATAGGAAAATTTTATCCAAGGAATAGTTATCTTTTCTTTTGTGGACATAGTTATAAAGAACCATTTGGGTTTATATGATCCTTACTTTTGAGGTAATTATGGGTTACTAAAGGTTATGATTGAAGTGGAGGGCATGAGATGAAATTGAGGTTAAAATGTGTTATGAATATTTTTGAAGATTTTATCTCGTTTTGGGGAATGTTTTAAGAATTATATAGTTTTGGAAAAAGGACAACACGCAGACCGTGTGACATCTCGTCGCGTCGGACAAAGCTGCGGGAATCGAACCCACAACCAAAGTGAGACTGGTATTTATCGCCTACCACTGGACTACGTGAAGTCCCTGGTTAGTTTGATTGATTCTTTCAAGTTATATGATTTTATGAATTAAGAGTAAGTTGATTTTGGGTTATTTATTAAAATGATTAACCTATCATGGATGATATGTGATTAGGTTAATTACTTTTCAATACGAGACTTTAGGAGCAACTGATGTTGTTTGGAGATAAATGTTACGATTTAACTTGGAAGACTATGTGATTAAATCTTTCAAATATTTGGGTTTCGATCTTATATTGGTTTACTTTGAAGAATTTTATGGACAAATTGTTTATCGAATGATCCTTGTTGAACATTGGGTTTTGTTTGACAAATTTTGGATGTTAAGAATAGATTTTATTTTTATAAAGGGTTATCCTTTTCTGGATTATCCGATCTTGTACTAGCCTTTTTGGTTTTGTTATTGGTTAAAGTCTAAAGACATGGGAAGTATATAGCTCTCTTTTGTGGATTAGGTGATTCTCTAGAAGTTGATTATGGTACTCTTAATGCGAACAAGTCTCCCTAAATACTCGTCTTTTAGAAAAAATATGAGTTTGATTAAGGAATCTAGTAAAATTTGAAGGTCAACATGATAAGTGATTATGTTTCCTTATGAATAAATTCCTCAATAAAAAGTAACTTAAAACAAAAATGTTGTCTATTAACTTTTCCTACTAGGGAATCGAATACCGTTTAACCCATCACAAGTTTGTGATTTTCTCGTGGTTAACTTTCTCCTAAACATGTTTTCTAACACTCTCCATCAGAACATGACCCTTTGTTTTTTCCTCCATGTCCATATTTTCATACTTGTAATCCTCGTATGGGTTAACTCGGGTGACCTCTGTGCTTATCTTTCTTTATTTTAAAGTGATTGTTTTACCGACTCTTGTTCCGATGTGGGACTTTCAAGGATGTTTCCAAGAGCAATTTTAAAATTGCGAGGACGCAATTCCCAAAAGGGGGGAAGGATGTAACATCCCAGGTAAATAAAGAATATGACATTTCATATTTATCCATATTTGTGAATAAAATATTTAAATGACTTTAAAGGGGACGCTATGCTCGATGGCGTACCCAACACGCAACAACGAGTTTCTTGGGAATCTTACGTTGCACTCTAATAATAAAATAATATTATTTTTAAATGGTAGTTAACATGTAGCCGTTGTAATGGCGGGAATGGATAGAAATAACTAAAATATGATTATATATGTTTTTAAATGTTTTTACATTTATCCAATAAAGGATAGAGTCTTAAAATATGGAAAGAATTCAATTTTAGGCATATATGCCCTAGTTTTCACTAAAGGTTCACTTATCGCCTTTTGATGGAGAACTATCATTAAATTTAGTTTTGATCACTCTTATACATTCTTTTGGACCAAATAAAACTCTTATTAAGAATCGGGACATCAAATTTTACTTTGTGTAAATTTTTGGTATTTTTCTGATAAAGTTCATTTTTTTAATGAATAGTGTAAAATGTTGTATTTTAATTCAAAACCTCTTTTTAATATAATTTATTTATATGATTAGATTATCTTTTTAATTGGTTTTAAAGTGAAATTTGAAAATATTTTTACCATTAAATCCAATAGTGGTCGTTGGAATCAATTTCACTTTGAAATCGGACTTAAACTAGTGTCAATCTTTTGATACTTATTGTTTTATAAAAACACGCTATTTGCTCTGACAGCGGGAATTAATTATTGAATTAATTAATGTGACTTATATGATTTGAATTTTGTAAAATGGACTTCTTTTTTGAATTCGGAATATCAAATATAGCTTAGGGTGAATTTTTGGTAATTTTCTGAAAAACTTCAATTTTTGATGAATAGTGAAACCACTAAGTGGTAATCAAGCAAACTGATTTTTCAGTTAAATGAAATTTTACCACTAATGTGTATTGAATTTTGAAAATCCGACATACATGGTTGTAATTAAGAAGTAAAATGTGGTTCAATGAGATTATAATAATTTTTTGGTGAATAGTAACTTATTAAGTTTTTAATCGCGATTAGTGATAATTAGTGTAGTTTAAGGTATAAATAATACTTTAAAAATATGAAATGACCTAGACACATGTCCCAACCCTATTGGTTGTGTCATGGCCGACCAAGACAAGCCATGGCCTAACTTGGGGACCCCATGGATCCACTTTTGTTGGGAAATAACATAAAATACTTTTTATTTAATGTTAAAGTGAAAATGACACTAACATAGTATGTTTTACTAAAACAATTTTTAAGTGGGGTTATACAAGTCCAAATTTTGATTATAAATAGTAATTGGAAAGCTAAAAAGATTTCCTATATCATAGTATTTGTTTTATAATTTTTAGACATTAAAGAAATTAAATTATTTATGACATAATAATGATGCAGCGATGACATCATTATTTGACAATTTAATTAAAATGGAAAGATAATGAAAAATCTACAATATACACATGGAAAAAACCAATTGGATGAGTGTATTTCGATGCCTTATCACCTTATCCACGAATCTATCAATGTGGGACCCTTTATAACCGAAAAGCATTTTCAAATAATGTAATATTTCATTGCTTTCCAAAAGTGCCCCTCCTCTCCTCTTATAAAAGGCCCCCACCTCTACCTCTTTCCCCACACCCCTCAAGCCTTTGGCTCGGCCAACCCCTGCCCATTTACTCTCTCAACATCCCTCTCCTCATCCTAGAGGATCCCCTTTGGGCAGAATCCTTTCAAAGGAAGCCTTTAGGCTCAAATCAAAAGGAGATTACACTTTTAAAGGTAATTCATTCTCTCTTGTTCATTTGTTTTATTTTGCTTCTCCAAACCTCTAATCTATTTTTATTTACTTCTTTTGTAACAACACCAGTATCTTCAATATACTAGGATGTTGTTACAAGATTTATTTGAGCTACACTCTCACACAACTACATCAAATGGTTAAAGAACATACGGTTTCCGTGGATGGTGAAATTCTGCCTCCCGAAACGATGATTGTTCAATACTCATTTAACACCTTCAAAGGTGGCCATTATGATGTCACTATTTTTATATATGATATATAATATGTTTATGTTTTATTTATGCTTCTGTATTTTTCATTTTTGTCTTACCTTTGTGGCTTCCATTATGGGTATACGCGATATCTTCATTTAAGGAAGGGCGGACTACCGCCCCCTCAAAGTGATTTGATTCGTTAAATACCATATGTGGGATGTATAAAGGATGGAAATATGATATTATATATGATATTATACTGGAATTATAATATACCTTTATATCATTATTATTCCATTCTATAAAATACGAAATAGAAATGAAAGTAGCGTTCATGCGTATGTACGGCTTACCGTCTCCAGGAACGGTGCATTTCATTTCTTACCTCTAAATGATTATGTAATGTTATAAATGCATGAATGTACTGGATATATGTGACATATATGATATCTACATAATGAATACAATTATGGATATAATAAACATTTGGCCACTTGAACAACATGTAATTGTAAGAAGACCACTTTCGACTTAAGAACAAAATATCGGCAAAACAAATATTATTAACTTAAATGATTACATAATGTTTGTGACATGGTAATAAGTGGTATAAAAGTAATAATGAACATGAAAGAGGGTTCTTAAGGAATTATAAATTAACTCAAGTTTATTATTCAGGAGATTAAGGAACGATCGAGTCAACTCGGACCCGAGGTAAGGGATCCTACACCTCTCTTTCTTTTTAAGTACACTCTTTTATGTCATTCCTTTTAAAGCTCATCTTTCTTGTTATTGGGATGATCTTTTATATTACACTTACTGTAATTTTTATGTTCCTGTTATGAGAGACCCTATTCTCTCTCATCAATCCATTTTGGAAGTTTTGAGTGGCACCGTTAGGCTGCCGAACTTTCGTAAGAGATCTAGCCTCTCTCTTTCTTTTTAAGTACTCTCCTTTATGTCACTTCTTTTAAGCTCCTATTTGTAATGTTGGGGGATGTTCTTTTATATTCCTCTTGCTGAAAATTTTATTGTAATGTGATGAGATACCCTATTTGATCTCATCAATCCATATTCGGAAGTTTTATGTGGTGCTGTTAGGCTGCCGAGTTTTCGTAAGGGATTTTTCATCTCACTTTTATTCCCATGAGATTTATGCTACATTTGCCACAAATTCCATTGAGTGGTGTATGTACTGCCCATTATTCTAAAATTTGTGTAAAATTCTTTAGTTTATGAGTATTTACATCAATGATCTATTGTCCTTATTTCATGGGGTGTATATTTTGAAAGATACCCAAGTCGGTAAGGGAACCTTTCACCCTCCTCTTTTTTAAAAGACTTCTTTTGTTGGGTCTTTTAATTTACATATTTTTATGTTGGGATATGTTCTCATATATCCCTATTGATGTAAATTTTATGTCCAAGTGATGAGATACACTTTTTATCTCTCATTAACTCATTTTGATGTGATGCCGTTAGGCTGTCAAGGGAACTTTTTAACCCAATTTCGATTTCTTTGGGTTCAACATGTAGTCATTGAATATGCCATCCATTGAATATGTGTGAATGACCTTTTATTGTTTTACACTTAATATCCACTTATATTGGGTGTACTTATATTTTTCACACATATTTTTGAGATTGATTTGTCCTTAATTTTAGGATGCCTTCTTTATAAGGGATTTCATCACATTTGACATTTCTATTGAGGGTTCATTGTTGTTATACACCAATTCACTCTTATATGGTGTATATACTGTCCTTTGGAGTATTATATCATGAATCCATTTATTCTCATGATATTATAAAGTTCTGACTAAATGTTATTCCTCAATTATTGTATTCAAGTGTCTCTAATTTTGGTAAAACCCCTTTAACCAAAATATCGTTTTAAAATGTTTTAATTATTTGTTCTTGTTAATATCCATGTTTTCAAAATGGTTTTAAGGATTTATTTATATGGATATTAATGGTTTAAAATTTTAAGCTTCAAGGTGGTATGGGACACTTTGATTCAAAAATCTCTTTATTAAATGTTTTAAATGGTTTTGAAAATGGTTTTTAATGGATTCATTATTTCAATATCTTAAACTGTTATATTGTGATTGAAATGTGGAAATGTTATGTTTCCTTTATTCATGTTTTATGTGATACGATTATGTTATGGTTCTTGGGAATTGTTATGAAGAACGGGTGGTTCCGTGATAAACTAAGGGCGGGTGAGCCCGATATAGCTCTCCAATGCATTGGGTAACGCGAAGGAGTGAAACGTTAAGGTTTCTCCGAAGAGATTTTAGGGAATATACTGTGATGGGTATTCCAAACGTAACCAAGAGGGTTACTCCCTACGTAAGAATGTTATGAATGCCTCAAGTTACCTTTATGTATTATGATTTCTATGATTTATTCATGATTTGATGAGGTAGGTTAAAGTGCCTATGTTTTATGGGTGAATTATGATTTCATTCTTGTGTATATATGAACTCATGTTTCCTTTCCATATTTTTATAACCCTTACTGAGCTTTTTATGCTCATCCCAAGTTTTTGAAATGTTTTTTTCAGGTCAAGGGAAAGGTACATGATAAGATGATAGAGTCAAGGATGTGTTAAGAAAGATTCCATGTTTTATTTTCAATATGTTTCCGTTGATGGGAAGAATGGATACTATCTTTTATGTAACCACTTTGTTTAAAAGTGGAATGTAATGCAAGTTTCATGATCTAATTCTCTAAAACTCTAAACCTGAAAAGATCCTCAATGTGTAATCTTGTAATAACTCAAGATTAAGTAAGTTTTAAGGCTGGGGCCTTATAAATAATTTTAGAGAACAAGGTCATAACCCTAAAAATAAAAACTCATATATTACAAAGTATACACTCTTACTCAATATCCATTTTTTCACAAAATGAAACTTTAGAATAAAATATGATTTATTTCTATAACAAAACATCATGACATTAAAAATTAATTCCTCCATTTAATTACACATCATAAGCCCTATAAAAACTTTTTAAAACTTAGTATGAGCACATAAATCTTAGTAAGGTGTGTAGAATAGAAGAAAAAACCATTAGTACATGAATGAAAACATTTTCATAAAGAAAAACATAAGAACTTTATATTACCTTATGAAATCATAAGTCTTATGTTAAAATATATAAATCACACATAAATAATAAAAGGTAACTTGAGGAATCATCTTAAAATAGTTTTATAATGGGATACACCAGATGGACTCATCTATAATTAAATGGGTAGGGTCACTCGAATTATATTTTTTCAATTTTAATTGTTATTTTACTAGTCACCTTCCATTTCTTGGAGTAGTGTTTATATAT
This sequence comes from Viscum album, assembly GCA_963277665.1. Taxonomy (NCBI): domain Eukaryota; kingdom Viridiplantae; phylum Streptophyta; class Magnoliopsida; order Santalales; family Viscaceae; genus Viscum; species Viscum album. Next base: position 194,748,452 of record OY728135.1, on the reverse strand, counting down.
TAGAGAACTTATAAATTGGATAAACAGTCTATTCTTATTTTATTATTAATATAAAGGATGTATCATTACTCTAGTGGAGTGGGTTATTTATTGAATCAAGTAAATAGTTTTTCCCCATATTGGTGTGCTTGGTTCTATTTTCAATCCTTTTTCATTAACTTCTGAAGTGTTTTTATTGAGGGATATTGTGATTTAATTTGTGAATTTGTAGTGTTCCTCTTACCTTTATAAATTTTAGAAAATATTCTATTATTTTAGGTTTTTAGGTTGATTCTGGATTAATGGTTTTTCAAAAAAAAATATAAGGGACTTGTTTCCAGCAACTATAATCAGATCTTGGTTTCTCATAGCATGGTTCAAAATATGGATAAAATCATGGTTTCATATTATTATTACAAATCTTATTAAAAGACTTCAAGACATTCATTTCAAGTCTTATATGCCTTCCATTCAGTGATAACACATCTTGTTGGATAGCGTTGGAAGAAGGTATGGTTTGGATTGAAATGTTAGATGATATAGATTTTGAATTTTGGAGGACATATAATATATATAATCTATTCTAGATAGACCTAGATCTTACATTTATTGGAATCAAATAAGAAGAAACAGAAAATAAATAATGAGTGGGGATTTATTGGAAAGTAAATGGTGTTGTTTGGATGATTTTTGGCATGGAATGTGGCTTCTAGCATCCATGAATTGAAAAAAACATACTAGATCATGCCTAAATTTATTAACAAGTATGATAATCCTATCATGAAAAAAAAATTGTTTTCGATGTAATGACTCTGTAACCTGAATATGGAGGAATGAATTTCTATAGTTGATCATGTCCTCAATTTCATCACTATTCATGATCATTTAGAGTTATTTGGTGGGAATTTCCGAGTATTTTTTGGGCTTTGATAATTATTTCATAGCTACTGGATTCATGGGATATAAGGGTCAATATAGTGTGCAACTCAATCCATAATACTAGCTTAATGTTTTTGTGAATTTGTGATATCATTTTGAAAAAAGTGATTATGATAAAAGTATTTATGAAAACTAGCATAACTATGTTTGGTTTGGATGGTAGAGGACATTATACCCATTAAAATTGTTATAAAAATGATAAATTAAGAGAGAAAAATATTCAATGAATTATTACAGGCTTAAACCCTTATTTTATCATTTTGAGAAATTGAGACATGTGAACAAGGATTTTAGGTACTGCATAATCAAATATAAAACCTTTAATTCTAGATATTCTAAAAATACCATATGTGAGGATGAAGGAACATTTTTCTTGAGTGTATCTAATCTATTAGATACATGGATTGTTTATTCCAAGGCTCAATATCTCTCAATAACCAAGAGAATATATATTGTCAATTTTTTAACCAAGAAATCACCAAGGATCATCTTATGGATGATAAATATCTTTAAATTATTAGAAGGGTTGATGTGAATGTTAAAATAAGGTGTAGATTCCCACTAGAGTTGAAAGGATTGTGGCACATACCAGGATTATAGAAGAACCAAATATTTGTAGGTGAGATAGATAACATGGGTTATTGTACATTTTTTAGATATATTGTGGAATATCACACAAGGATACATGGTGGTGGATAATGATATGAAATATGGACCATTGTATCTTACTAAGATATAAAAAAGAATTATTCTTACTAGATCAAAACGTTATGGAACCATGAAATTGTGCATTGATCATATTAGTCACATGGGTGAAAAGATGATGACTAACCTGGATATAAAATAAATATTCAAACTCAATCATGTGTAGAATAAAATATTTTAAGTCTGTGTACTTATAATATATTAGAATGTGTCCTTTATAACTAAAGTAAAATATTCTAGGAATCATAAATTATGAAAGTGTATTTGGATGTATAAGGGACATCTCTATTTTGGTCTCATGGGGGAAAACTAAACTATATTACCCTCATAGATGATTCAACATTTAATTCTTGGTAATTATTTTTCAATACTAGCTTAGGTGTTATATAGTTGAGTTGGAGCTCCCCTCTGAGTGGTCTTGGGTTTTTGTGCCTCAACCCTTCTACCTCCCTTCTTACCTTCTTGCATCATCTTCCCCCTGGGAATGGTGCTATCGATGGTCGGGTTAGGTGATGTTGATTTCATGGTTTGGTGTCAATCTCAGCCTCCCCATGGTTTCATGGATTTGGAGCTCTATAGATGAAGTTCTACCATTGTTCACCCTCCTCTTAAGAAACTTGTTTAACAGTATTTTCTCTTTCCCCTCCAACAACCTCATGTGATTTTGGTTCGGATCCAATGGTTCCTTATCCCTCATTCAATTTTTTTGGTTGTTGCTATGTGTTGGTTTCCTTTAGTTTTTTTTCCTATGCTTTCATGTTTCGGAACTTTGATAATGAATCCATCATCGTAGTTCAGTCTCCTTTTATGGTTCTGTTATAGGTATCACTTTCTGCTTTTAACCCTGTTGCAGAATTTTTTTGATCATTGATTCATTCCCCTGGATTGGGTTTACTATTCATAGGACCCCTATACCATTTTTCCTAGATTTCTCGTGAAATCTTCCACTCTGATCTAGTTCAATGACATCAATGATGATTTGGGTTGTGTTGGTGGCTTTTGTAATGGGGGTTCAGAAAGGGGTTCAGTGTTTATGGATAGTTTGGTGAAGCCACTTCTAATGCAATGGTGGTCCTACTCTTTCTAGTTTTGTTTTGTTTTTGGACAATTCATGGTGTTTTAGTGGCAGTTTTGGTAGTCTTTGTTGCCTCACTGACTTTTGGGGTTGTTTCTTTCAGTGTGTTGGCAGTATTTCTATGTAGTTTGTCCTGAGTTATGGTGATGGATGTCATGTGATTTTGCCACAAGTTGAAATATGGGACATAGAGTATTGTTGATTAGTGTGTGTAGTGGTTTGGAGGTTTGGATCATGTCTTCAATTGAGGATATCAATGTAGATAATGCAAACCCTTGATAATTCATTTAATTGTATGGTTATCACATAATCATAATGTATTTTTATTGAAAGTAAAAAAAATAGTTTGGTGGGAATTATATCTCAATAAATATTTTATGGTTTTTGGAACATTCATCAAAAATAATTTCATGTGTTAAAAGGAATATAAATAAAGTTGAAATATTTAGGGTCTCATAGTGGGAGTAAGTATGGATGTAGAGATAATATAATATGATAATACAGTACTTGAGACACTAGAATAGAATAATGTGGTGGAATAGATGAATAATACTATCAATGATAGAACACAAATAATGACATTACATTATATTATCCCAAATTATTCTTGAAAGGAAGTAGTTAATTTGTATCTTATCATAGAAATAAAATTTAATCTATATGGATGAGGAAAGTGATTCAAAATGAACTATAGTATAGTAAAATGGTATATGTGTGACACGTGAAATTATTTAGGACCAAATACTTTGTGAATTTTGATTCCATGGAAAGAAAAAATCTACAATAAAAGTCCTTGGAATGTTTCTTCATAGGGTAAGGTAGTAAGGAATATAGATTTTGGTTCTAGGATAATAGCCTATGGAAGGTCAGAAAAAGATGGAATTTATTATTTAATGAATGGATCCTATTAAATTATAACAAATTAGTTAAATATATTTTTTGAAAATAAAAAATCAATGGAGCATGTGTAGGTTGAACTAAATGGAAGTCTAGAAGTTTAGTCTAGCTTAAGGAAAACTCGTTTTCTTCAAATAATAGACAATTTTGTCAAATCATATGGATGTAATATTTTGGATTTACCACCAAGACCATATGTACCCAAAAGATAAAGACTTGTTGAAACTTTGGATAGAGTTCTATATGATGAATTACTAGATGGATAGAAACCTTAGTATCATTTGAATAGGTTTACCAGAGTCAGAAAACTAGTAAAAAGATTCAGAACAGATATGTAGTATTTCATTCTTAATGATGGTGGGTAATTCTAAAGCCCAAAAGTGGTTTAGATTCTTATTGACTCAATAAAATGAGTTACATAATATGGATAAAATATACTCCTTTCATATCAATGTAATATGGGCACTAACATAAGTTCCTCTTTTAAAAAAAGAGTACTAGAGAACACATGGGTCTACAAATTAAAGGAATAATAAGGTATTAGGAAATATTATAAGTCAAGTATTATTGTGAAAGTAATTAAATAATTATATGAGATGTATTTTAGTGAAAAGTTTCCCCATTTTTTAAACATTAATTTTTTTTAACAATGCTCAAAATGGTTAATAATGATGTCCTACATCCTAAACAATTAAATGTGAAGATGACATTCCATGATGGTGGTTTAGAGGAGGAAATTTTTATGAATCACTTTCATGTTTAATAAATATTGGAAGGAATGATCTAGTGTGTTAGCTCAAATGGAGTTCATATGCGCTGAACTAGGTACCCATATAGTTGAACCAAAATTTTGATGACTTTGTGGAAATGAAGGTTTTTTTGTGAAGTGTATTCAGATCATTCTTCGTACTAAAACGGGTTTGATGAGGGGAGTTTCATAAAAATTCTATGTATATGGATATTATTCTCCTACTCAGACAAAATTTAAATTTATTATGGCATTTAATGATGGTTTTTTCAAAACATCAAAGATAAAGGATCTCGAGTCTATGAAGTTGATTTTTGGGATGTAGATTGGTAGGGACTAAAAGTATGAATCATTGTTTTTGTTTAAGTTTGAATATATCAGTAAGGTAATAGAATGGTTTTTCATGTATAGGTATATTCATTTTAATAATATATTGTTCATAAATTTCATTTTATCTAAATATAAAGAACCAAAAATATAATTAAAGGATGTGTTCATGTTAAAGGTTCCATTTTTATAAATATTTGTTACTTTGATGTATTCCATGGTTTTTACAAGGTCATTTATTAGTTTTGAAAATAAATTTATCATAAAATTTATAAATAATCTGGTATTAGAGAACTGGAATACCATGAATTTAGTATTATGGAATCTTAATGGATTTAAAGAACTAACTATGTTCTATAACGATTGAGTTTCTATAGTGTTTTTTAGGTAAAAACATTAGAAGAGATTAAAACACACAAAGAAATACCACCATCAATGTGTATTGTAACATGAGATCCTAAAATACACCCTAAGAGTGTGGGTAAATTAGTGTGTTCCAAAATTTCTTCTTATTTCAAGCTTCTTTGGATCTTGTTAATATGTTTTTAGAAACACTTGGAATATATAAAAATAAAAACATAACTATACAACCAAAATAAAAAATTAAAGATAAATGGAAGAAGATATTTTACATAGTTCATAAAAACTACTCTACATTCAACTAGAATATGTCATTAAGGTTTTGATATGTCTCATAATCACTGTTTTCCATGTTTTTTACTATGATCCTTAGTAAAATATAAGAATTCAAACCATGTTCATTGAATTTTCCTCTCTTCCAATTAGTTATTTCCAAAAAGAAACAAATATGATAGTATATTTTATAGTTCACTCTTATAATGATAATAATGAACATAATTACGCCACACAAATTCTGGGGTTCCCCATGATTCTATGATATACTCTTCTCTTCTCTTGAAATTTCATATATTCAATGAATTCCCTATTTATCTATTATACTACATAATATTCCATGAATATTATATATTATCTTCTCCCTCACTCTTTATCTTCTATACACATCCACCTATTCCTCCTATCTCGTAAGAACTTATTTGAATATTAATTTTAATTTGAAATTAAAAGTATAAACAACTTTTAAATCATCTATTTTAAACTCAATCATCTTGTAATCCTTGAATAAATCATCACACTTAAATTAAAATTTTACTATTAAAATCCAAGACAAACCCTACACATGACTCATCAATAATGAAAACATTTCCTCCTGACTTGAAATATGTATATATTCATAAATCATAACTTGTCATCACATATTATGACATGATGTGTGGGTTTCTCCAATGGATTCCATAAAATTACAAGTTTATTGTGACGTGATGATATTTTTCATGGTTTAATATCCTTAAACTCATCTATTGTAAAATATCAATTAAAAATAATTTATTAGACCTTGTTACTTTATTTCTTTTATAATGAGATATTCCATGAATTTTACATGATATTCATCACCTTATCTCTAGATAAAGCCCAGGATGTGACATTCTTAGTTCCCTTATGGAATAATTATCAATTATTACTACTACAACCTCAACCTAAAATTCATGATCCAAAAATCGCATCATGATCTATAATTACAATACAAATATATTATTTCTTTATTGTGTGGGTAGCCTTATTGTGACATGATATTCCTTCAATATTCTCACATTACATCATGGATAACCTTATTATATAGTAATATATATTCCCCATCCATATAAATATCCTCTCACTATATCCATTCATGGTGAAATAAATGTGGTGTCATAGGGATCTTGTTATATAGAACAAGAGATCCTTCAAACCATCCCCGAACAACTTGAAATCTCTACATATCTAATAAGTAACTCTAAATCGAAAAAAAATTAATCCAATTAAAAAAATATGACATTAAAAATATTGTTGTAAAAATATAATTATCTTAAATGGGATAGATACGAGAAATATTTATAGGATATATATAGTACATATGCCATCTATAATGGAAGTGCATTATGTGGAAATAAAAAAAAGAAGATAAGGGGTTGATTTGGTTATAATGATTGTTTAAAGAATTAAAAATAATGTCAGGGAAAATAATGTTGTTATTTGATAGTCATAGTTTGATCCATATTTTTTATAATATGTTATTTCATTAATAGAAAAATTATAAACTTATAAATTATCATTTCTTCTAGAAGCTTATAGAAGATTGAGTGTTGAAGCTATGGAAAGATGGTGGAAGTCAGAATATGATATACATTATGAAAAAAATTAAATACCTTGAATTTCTGGGATGGATTTATACATATAATTAAATGGATTATAGAAGAAAATATTAGAGGACCCAAACCAATCTGGGGAAGCTTATTGAAGAAAATATATTAATAAATTCAACAAGGAATTATGGGTTTTGAAGTCTTGAATGTATTTTTCTAGTGGGAGAGTTTTTTTGTGATATTGAGAAGTATAATTTCAATAATAACATCCCAAAATGATGATAACTAGAAATAGGTTGTGTAATAAATTAGTGAAGTAATAAAAACACCTTGGTGATGTTCAGAATGGGTGGATTATGGGTGTGAAAGTATAAGTTTCTGATGCTTGGATATATTTATGGAAGGGATATAAACATTTTTTATGAACCTAGTTTTGAGAAAATTAATTGGATGATTCATTGGTGGAGAAAAGATATCATATTTTTGTGGAATAAAATGAACCAACAATACATGTCCATAAATATATGAATTGGGTCACTCAGATTTAAGTTGTTCAATTGTAACTATTTTTTTGTAAAATTTACCTTTTTTTTGAGTTGTGTTGTAGTTTTTGGGAAATTTTAACTCATAAGAGATTTATTTTATACTTATATTCTTAATTTATTGTTTGTAGTGTTTCTTATTTAGATTAAGAAAAATGTGACATAGGGTAAATATTTTTGTAGCTCCATCATTGTGTGAGTGATTCCATTTTAATTCCTTTATCATTATATTTTAGAGTGTTTTTTCTGAGTGAGGGATTAGTAGATATAATATGATACTTTGGATCATGAATCATCCATTCAGATACACTGAAATTAGGTTTTTGTTAGTTATATATTTATGTTATTAATATTTTCATGAATTATTATATACTCCCTTTACTGATTTTATATGAAAAGTGCATAATTTGTGTGTAATATTCATATTTTAATATTAAATATAATTTTGAGCACTATTTGAATAAATCCAGATTTGATTCAGTTTAATTTATTATCCATAACTATTACTATACTGATACAAATTTCATGGTTTTTGTTTTGTAGGATTCCTATGTCAATTTAGAACATTTCATTAGAAGGTACCATGAGCCAATTCTTCCATTTGAAGGGTCATATGGTCCTCACAAACAAAACCAAAGAATCTATGAACAAACTGGACCAGCCTTGAATATTGATTTACTGGGCTCAATCCAGAAGTCCAAAAACATTAACTCTCCACCATATTCTGGGGACACTACATTTCATCTTGGATAAAAATTTCAAGGCCCAAATCCAAGTACAAGGGGCCCAAATGAAGCTTTGAAGTCCAGCCCACCATTCTGGATGAGAATTAAAATCATTATAGTATGCATGACATATCTAATTATGTAAGAATAAAATAGAGCTGATATTTTTCAGTGGGAAATAGGATATATAGGTGGCCGACTTTGTTGAAGAACCCATTCGGATTTGAAGGCATCTGCATATTCAAAAACCCTTTCACATTCTGGACTTCAAAAAGACTGGATTGAAATGGATAGTTTTAATTTGTTTAATCAACCGGCCATAACGTTTGATCCTTAAGTCCAAATGACTCCAAATTTTGAGAGTAGTCGTCCAACTTTATTATCTACAACTTTTAAGAAGGAGATTTCTAGAGATTCGGCTGTCTTGATGTCCCTATCTACGAGCCAAGTGGAGGGGTATTTCTGGAATGTAAACAGTCCACTACCTTGGGCTATAAATACATCCCCTCCTCTCCTTTCAAAAGGGTTGGCATTTCAGAAGAGAGGAGATTATATTGGTACGACCATATCCTTGTCAAAGGCTTGGAAGTACCTGCCATACTCAAGTTTTCACTTGAGAGACCTTTCCTCCTCTCTTTGTTTTCACTTACTTTTGTGTCCTTCATTTTTGTAATTTTGTAAGTCCTTTATTTTGTAATTCTGTTTTAATGAAAGTTTCTTCTTCAATATCTCTTATTCTCCAGCACATTCTGTATTTTAATATTAATGTTCTTAAAATAGTTTAAATTCAGTTCAATCCCTTTCACTTCTTTAGCTTCCTCATTCAATCGAAAGTTTATTTTTAATTATCATCATTGTTCGTGTGTGTGTGTCGACATCCCACTATTTTCGTATCCCTTTATTTTTCTTCTCTTATTAATTTATAATAATAATCATTATAACCAGATTATTAAACACCCAAATGGCTGAGTAAATCTCTCATTGGGGTGAGTTGTAATTTAGGTATGTTAAGTGATTGAGAGCTTCTGCTCGATGAATATTCTTTGAATTAACATTGTGTATGTTGGACTTAACATGTCATGGATTAATGACTTGTTTTGTTTAACATGTGGTTTCCATGTATTATTGGAACCATAAATACACCACAATAAATAATATCTGATTGAGATTATAACCTTAAGTTAAGTTAAGGCTTGGTTTAAATCCTTAACACTTAGGAATTCTAATCAAGATCATCTTGTGACATGGGTGTTAATTTAAATGCAATATAAAGCAAAGCTCAAGGATATAACAAGATTAACTAACCTAATGATGAACTCACCCCAATCTTCATCAATTTGTTAAATCAAACATAATCCATAAATTATTTCATAAGATTTGCAAACAAACCCCCCAATCAGAATACAATTAACTAAAAACAAACGACTATTACAAAGTATCATCGTCGAGGATTCGGCCCGAGTGCTACTATACACATTAGCAGAGCACCGGAACTTTGACCGGTCGATAGGCGACAATTGGCCGTGCATTTCAAATGGCATCGTTGCTGGGTATGGTGCTTTAAGTAGTCATTAGTTTCTGGTTATTTCCAAAAAAACCCAAAAAAACAAAATTTTAAAAAAAATTGAAAAAAAATCACAAAGAAAAACCTGTCTTCTCATAAAAATCATAAACTGAAAAAAAAATACAAAGAAAAACTCTTCTTCCTCTTTCTTCCAAAATCTCTCTAAATGCCCCGTAGCCTTCCAAACAATCCCTCGGATTTGTTTGACTCCAAAATTGAGCGACCACTTCGCCAACTTAGGAGGAACATAAGAGATACTCAAATAATTCAAGAACCAGTCCTCATCCAACCAGTTGAAATTGAAATGGAAAATCCTAGGGAACAAACCCTAAAAGAACTCGTTTCCCCTGATATGAATTACCAACCTCTTGGTATTCAATATCCAAACATAGAAGCTGACTTCGAACTCAAATCGGGTTTGATTCATCTTCTCCCTCATTTTCACGGGCTAGCCGGTGAGGATCCACATCTTCACCTTAAAGAGTTCCAAGTAGTATGCTCTACCATGAAGCCTCAATGGGTTTCTGAAAAACAAATCAGACTCCGAGCATTCCCTTTTTCCCTAGCTGACACTGCTAAGTCATGGCTCTACTACCTACCTCCTAGTTCCATAACCACATGGAATGACATGAAGAGGCCTTTCTTAGAGAAATTATTTCCTGCTTCTCATACTACTTCTATCTGAAAGGAAAAAAGAGGTATCCATCAATTCCCAAGTGAATCACTCCATGAGTACTCGGAGAGGTTCAAAAAGCTTGTGGCAACCTTCCCACATCATCAAATACCTGACCAACTCTTGACACAATACTTCTATGAGGGGTTATTGGCTATGGAGAGAACTCTCATAGATGCCACAAGTGGTGGTTCTCTTGTTGATAAAACTCTTGCAGCTGCAAGAGATCTCATAAGTAACATGGCTGCAAACACACAACAATTCTATACTCGAGCACATGCTCAAGTCAAACAAGCCCAAGATAATCAATCAATTGAGCCGAACAAAATTACCGAGTGGATGAGTGAACTTACAGGTCCTGTGCGATAGCTAGCTGTGGCTACCAAATCCCCAACCTTGTCTTCTCCGCAATCAATGTATCCTGGACCAGTCAAAAACTGTGGAATCTACAACTCTCCATCTCATCCAACTGACACATGTCCACAACTTCAAGAGGATCAATCCGATTCATCTGGATTAATGGAGCTCAATGCAGCATATTCTCAGCGGAACACAAATCCTCAACTATCAGGTCAGTTTGTTAGAAACTTCAACCAACCTCACTCTGAGCCCTTCTCTTCTTCCTATAACCAAGGATTTAGGTATGGTAATCCCATATCTCACCCCCCTCAATTCCCTCCTCAAAACCCAAACTAGTTTCAATATAGTCAAGGTGTTGGTAACTTCCAACATCCTTATCCTTTTTTCCCTCAACCTCAACGGATCAATCCACCTATTCCTCCTCCTAGATTCCACTATCCGAATGAGCCTTCCCAATTCCCAACCCAATACAATCACTTTCCCAAGAACCAAAATCAAGGTAATCCCAATCCGGGACAAGCCTCTTCTTCCAAGAAACCATGGGAAATTGCAGTGGAATATCTTGCCTCCTTCACCCATTCTAGCCTTAAAAACATTGAAACTCAAATAGGTCAACTTGAATCCCACCTGAGCCAGCAACAATAATCAAATTCTTCCCAACTCTCAGCTCAACCATTACCCAACCCAAGGGTAATGTAAGTGCAATTTCACTTAGATCGGGAAAGAAAATTGGTGTGCCTCAAGATAAATCCTCAAACCCTCCTTTAAATGTTGACCTAGAAAACGAAAAGAAAAAGAAACTTGGAAAAGAACGTGAATCCATTCCCTCACCTCCTTCCATTCCACTTAGGAATCCAATTCCTTTTCGACAAGCTGTTTCTAAACCAAGGAAGTCCTTTGAACCTGATCCTGAAATGCTTGACATGTTTAGACGTGTTGAAGTCAACATTCCCCTCTTAGATGCCATAAAACAAATTCCTAAGTATGCCAAGTTTCTCAAGGAGTTGTGTACCCACAAGAGGCAACTTAGGACCTTTGAAAATGTTTTCACCCAGCAGTCCATACCCATTAAGTGCAAAGATCCAGGTAACTTTACGGTTCCATGCCAAATTGGAAGTTCCAACTTTAATGATGCACTCATAGAACTAGGAGCCTCAATTAATTTCATGCCCAAATCCATATTCTCCAACCTTGGTATAGGTCCCTTGCACCCAACAGGTGTTGTCATTTAGTTAGCCAATCGAAGCACAGCCAGTCCTGAGGGAATAATTGAGGATGTCCTTGTTCGAGTAAATGATCTTATCTTCTCAGCTGACTTCTATGTCCTTGACATGGAAGGTGAGACAACTTCTTGCAAATCTCCTCTGATTCTAGGAATACCATTCCTTATGACATCTAAAACCAAAATTGATGTACACGCTGGCATCTTATCCATGGAATTTGGTGACCAAATGGTCAGGTTCAATATTTTTCAATCCATGCGATACCCATTAGAGAATCAATATGTATTCTCTATCCATGTTTCTGAAACTCCCTCTGAGAGTGTGTTGAATCCTAATCCATCATGTTATTCCTATTCTACTAATATAGGAGTTTGTGAATATTGCATCCTCATTAACCAAGTGATTAATGGTGAAATTGATGTTGACATTACAAATGCAAACTCCATTGATCTAAAGGATCTTGAAAAATCTTTGGAATCTCATCTCACCTCTGACCTCAAATGCTCCAACATGGATGGTAATGAGGAAAATGAACTGTAATTCTCATTTGTTGATTCAGATCAGATTATCCCACATTCATCCTTTCCTATCCATGATTCTAAAAATTCTGTTATATGTGAAGTGAACCTTGAACCAATGTGATTATATTGTCTTGATGGTAGTGATGTTTGTGATATTTGTACCCTAATTAATAAAGTGATCACTGGTGAGGTTTAAATTGACCATTATTTGGCAAACAACATTGAAATAAAGGATATTAAAAAAATTATTTAGTCATATGACTCCACTGATCTTCATTACTCTACATCGGTAAGTGATGAAATAAATGAGTCAAAAACAATTGGGATCTAATACTCTGCTTTTGTGTTATCTGATCCTTATATAAATGAACCATTAGAATTGAGCCATCTTCCTGAATTTCCAAGAATATAAAACCATCACTTTGTGGATAAAATCATTCCTCAGGTTGAAGAACAAAGTGAGGATAGAAATATTATCTTTCCAACCCCATTGAATTAAAAGCACACGAACAAGGATGTGAAGAAATTATCCAATGAATCATCAGGCCTCCCAAAGAAAAAAATTTTCTGGAAGCACACTGGAGTTGAGAAAATACGATGGCTACAGTCAGACTATGGGTAGTCCACTGCAATTGTCCAGCTGTAGACAAATAAATGCAGCGCTTCTTGGGAGGCAACCCATGTTTTCTTTTACTTTTATGAAATTTCAATTTCTTTTTAGTTTTTCATTAGATGAATAATGAATTTTCTTTTTCAGGTAACTTCCCACTATCCTGGATCAACATCGACTTCCACTGGATCTCCAACTTCTCTAGCCGACCTACCACTAGATGGAGAAGGCAACCCGCCAAATCCAAACCAGGGGCACCTCTTTCCCTTTAACTCTCTCTCTATCTCTTCATCTCTCTACCTCTTTCTTCTTCTTCTTATATCCTTCATTTTTTTACCACTTTTTTTTCAAACACTTTTTTTCTCTTTTTTGTGAGGGTTTTTATTTTAAAAAAACCTTAAAAACTAACAAAAAAACCAAAAAACACAATCACTTAAAAAAATAAAAAAAAAGAGTCATGCTTACTCACCATCGAGTTTTGAAATTTTGTCCAACCATTTTGGGGAGTTAACAGACATGTTTTCATCTCAAAAATTTTGTATTTTCATCATGAATTTGGATAAAGAATTTTGTGTCAAAATTAACAAATTTTGAATGCTCAATTTTTGGATTTAGAAAATGGTTTTCCCAAACCACGAGAACAAACATTTGCTTTCATGCCAAGGCCAACTATGGCCATCTATTCAAAATTTGTGTTTTTCACCAACATTTGTGAGCCTTGAGTTTGTGGACCTTCGAGCTGAATTTCCTGCCTTATTGTGCATTAATATGATAGAGGCATTTTCTGAACCACATGAGAATCACAATAGCCAAATAGCCTCCCATTTCCCTTACATTAATCCTCCTTTTGAAAGCCCCTTCGAGCCTAGGAAAACCTTTTCTTTGATAGCCACATTACAAGCCCAATACCTTATCCCACCCAATATCAATATGGATTTTCATTGCATAAGTTTTTGAAATTTAAGTGTGGGGGGGAATGGATTTCATTTTTGGGTATCATTTCCTTACTTTCTGGTGTCTTATCATATTATTGAGGGAAAGCATCCATTTTAGTGTGGGGGGAGGTTATTATTCAGTGGGGTTTGGGAATGTATTGTAAAAATGATATTGAAAAGTGTTCAAAAAAATAAAAAATTAAAAAAAATCGAAATAAAAAAAAGCAAAAAAAATGAAAAACTGGGTTGTGTCTTGGGTAGGTCAAAAATCACTCTTCCTCAACCTTTTATCTTGTTATAAATATTACAATTAGTGTCGTGAGGAGATCAATCATGGTTTGGGTTATGAGTGTGAGATCTTTTCCAAGTTCAACTTTTGAAAAAAAAAAGAAAAAAAAGAAAAAAAAGGAACACTTGCATTATATTCTTTTTTGGAGAAGTTTTTTGTTTTGTAAATATTCCATCTTCTCATTACCTTCATATTTTCTTCCTCTATTTTGTCTTTATTTACAAAATCATTCTCTTGTAAATATGTGTTTTCATTTCCTTCCATGTCTCATTTCAAAAAAATGTGCATTGCTTTTTCTATGTTGGTATTTTAACCCTCTTCTTCTCTCTCTTGGACATTATAATCCTATCGTCCCATAGCCACAGAAAAACCCCTAAAAAGTCCTCTTGATTCTTGTTCACTTTAGAATGGAGAATGGAAGCTGAGAGCTCTTTCAAACTCTAAGATGTTCACTTTTTGTTGGTGAATGAGTGAAGCTCCATAAATTAATTTTATCATATTGAGTGGAGTAAGTTTTGAGTGCCCACATTTTCTATTTCTAATTTTGAGCATGAAAAATGAATTAGTTTTAGAACATTGTTTCTATAAAAAAACTATGGTGGATTTCAAAATGGATGAGTGAAATAGTCTAAACCTCCCCTGATTGGAGAAAACAAAATTTTAATATCTGTTGGTGAGTAAAAATGATTTTGTCATGTTTTTATATTTGTTGCACATGAGGACATTCACAAAACTAAGTGTGGGGGAGTTGATGTTAGTAATATTTTCATGAATTATTATATACTCCCTTTATTGATTTTATATGAAAAGTGCATAATTTGTGTGTAATATTCATATTTTAATATTAAATATAATTTTCAGCACTATTTGAATAAATCCAGATTTGAGTCAGTTTAATGTATTATCTATAACTATTACTATACTGATACAAATTTCATGGTTTTTCTTTTGTAGGATTCCTATGTCAATTTAGAACATTTCATTAGAAGGTACCATGAGCCAATTCTTTCATTTGAAGGGTCATATGGTCCTCACAAACAAGACCAAAGAATCTGTGAACAAACTGGACCAGCCTTGAATATTGATTTACTGGGCTCAATCCAGAAGTCCAAAAACATTAACTCTCCACCATATTCGGGGGACACTACATTTTATCTTGGATAAAAATTTCAAGGCCCAAATCCAAGTACAAGGGGCCCAAATGAAGCTTTGAAGTCCAGCCCACCATTCTGGATGAGAATTAAAATCATTATAGTATGCATGACATATCTCATTATGTAAGAATCAAATCGAGCTGCAATTTTTCAGTGGGAAAGAGGAGATATAGGTGTCCGAATTTGTTGAAGAACCCATTCGGATTTGAAGGCATATGCATATTCAAAAACCCTTTCACATTCTGGACTTCAAAAAGACTGGATTGAAATGGACAGTTTTAATTTGTTTAATCAACCGGCCATAACGTTTGATCCTTAAGTCAAAATGACTCCAAATTTTGAGAGTAGTCGGACAACTTTATTATCTACAACGTTTAAGAAGTATATTTCTAGAGATTCGGCTGTCTTGATGTCCATATCTGCAAGCCAAGTGGAGGGGTATTTCTGGAACGTAAACAGTCCACTACCTTGGGCTATAAATACATCCCCTCCTCTCCTTTCAAAAGGGTTGGCATTTCAGAAGAGAGTAGATTATATTGGTACGACCAAATCCTTTACAAAGGCCTGGGAGGACCTTCCATACTCAATTTTTCACTTGAGAGACCTTTCCTCCTCTCTTTGTTTTCACTTACTTTTGTGTCCTTCATTTTTGTAATTTTGTAAGTCCTTTATTTTGTAATTCTGTTTTAATGAAAGTTTCTTCTTCAATATCTCTTATTCTCCTACACATTCTGTATTTTAATATTAATGTTCATAAAATAGTTTAAATTCAGTTCAATACCCTTCCCTTCTTTAGCTTCCTCATTCAATCGAAAGTTTGTTTTTAATTATCATCATTGTTCGTGTGTGTGTGTCGACGTACCACTCTTTTCTTATCCCTTTATTTTTCTTCTCTTATTAATTTATAATAATAATCATTATATCCAGATTATTAAACACCCAAATGGCTGAGTAAATCTCTCATTGGGGTGAGTTATAATTTAGGTATGTTAAGTGATTGAGAGCTTCTGCTCGATGAATATTCTTTGAATTAACATTGTGTATGTTGGACTTAACATGTCATGGATTAATGACTTGTTTTGTTTAACATGTGGTTTCCATGGATTATTGGAACCATAAATACACCACCATAAATAAGATCTGATTGAGATTATAACCTTAAGTTAAGTTAAGGCTTGGTTTAAAGCCTTAACACTTAGGAATTCTAATCAACATCATCTTGTGACATGGGTGTTAATTTAAATGCAATATAAAGCAAAGCTCAAGGATATCACAAGCTTAACTAACCTAATGATGAACTCAACCCAATATTCATCAATTTGTTAAATCAAAAATCATCCATAAATTATTTCATAAGCTCTGCAAACAAACCCCCCAATTATAATACAATTAACTAAAAACAAATGACTATTACAAAGTATCATCGCTGAGGATTCGACCCGAGTGCTACTTTACACATTAGCAGAGCACCGGAACTTTGACCGGTCGATAGGCAAAAATCAGCCGTGCCTTTCAAATAGCGCCGTTGCCGGGAATGGTGCTTTAAGTAGTCATTAGTTTCTGATTAATGTCAAAAAAACCCAAAAAAACAAAATTTAAAAAAAAATTGAAAAAAAATCACAAAGAAAAATCCGTCTTCTCATAAAAATCATAAACTGAAAAAAAAATACAAAGAAAAACTCGTCTTCCTCTTTCTTCCAAAATCTCTCTAAATGCCCCATAGCCTTCCAAACAATCCCTCGGATTTGTTTGACCCCAAAATTGAGCGACCACTTCGCCAACTTAGGAGGAACATAAGAGATACTCAAATAATTCAAGAACCAGTCCTCATCCAACCAGTTGAAATTGAAATGGCCAATCCTAGGGAACAAACCCTAAAAGAACTCGCTGCCCCTGATATGAATTACCAACCTCTTGGTATTCAATATCCAAACATAGAAGCTGACTTCGAACTCAAATCGGGTTTGATTCATCTTCTCCCTCATTTTCACGGGCTAGCCGGTGAGGATCCACATCTTCACCTTAAAGAGTTCCAAGTAGTATGCTCTACCATGAAGCCTCAATGGGTTTCTGAAGAACAAATCAGACTCCAAACATTCCCTTTTTCCCTAGATGACACTGCTAATTCATGGCTCTACTACCTACCTCCTGGTTCCATAACCACATGGAATGACATGAAGAGGCTTTTCTTAGAGAAATTATTTCCTGCTTCTCATACTGCTTCTATCCGAAAGGAAATAAGTGGTATCCATCAATTCCCAAGTGAATCACTCCATGAGTAATAGGAGAGGTTCAAAAAGCTTGTGGCAACCTGCCCACATCATCAAATCCCTAACCAACACTTGATCCAATACTTCTATGAGGGGTTATTGGCTATGGAGAGAACTCTCATAGATGCCACAAGTGGTGGTTCTCTTGTTGATAAAACTCCTACAGCTGCAGGAGATCTCATAAGTAACATGGCTGCAAACACACAACAATTCTATACTCGAGCACATGATAAAGTCAAACAAGCCCAAGATAATCAATCAATTGAGCCGAACAAAATGACCGAGTGGATGAGTGAACTTACAGGTCTTGTGCGACAGCTAGCTGTGGCTACCAAATCCCCAACCTCGTCTTCTCCGCAATCAATGTTTCCTGGACCTATCAAAAACTGTGGAATCTGCAACTCTCCATATCATCCAACTGACACATGTCCACAACTTCAAGAGGATCAATCCGATTCATCTGGATCAATGGAGCTCAATGCAGCATATGCTCAGCGAAACACCAATCCTCAACTATCAGGTCAGTTTTTTAGAAACTTCAACCAACCTCACTCTGAGCCCTTCTCTTCTTCCTATAACCAAGGATTTAGGTATGGTAATCCCATATCTCACCCCCCTCAATTCCCTCCTCAAAACCCAAACCAGTTTCAATATAGTCAAGGTGTTGGTAACTTCCAACAGCCTTATCCTTTTGTCCCTCAACCTCAAAGGATCAATCCACCTATTCCTCCTCCTAGATTCCACTATCCGAATGAGCCTTCCCAATTCCCAACACAATACAATCACTTTCCCAAGAACCAAAATCAAGGTAATCCCAATCCGGGACAAGCCTCTTCTTCCAAGAAACCATGGGAAAGTGCAGTGGAAGATCTTGCCTCCTTCACCCGTTCTAGCCTTAAAAACATTGAAACTCAAATAGGTCAACTTGCATCCCACCTGATCCAGCAACAACAATAAAATTCTTCCCAACTCCCAGCTCAACCATTACCCAACCCCAAGGGTAATGTAAGTGCAATTGCACTTAGATCGGGAAAGAAAATTGGTGTGCCTCAAGATAAATCCTCAAACCCTCCTTTGAATGTTGACCTAGAAAACGAAAAGAAAAAGAAACTTGGAAAAGAACCTGAATCCATTCCCTCACCTCCTTCCATTTCACTTAGGAATCCAATTCCTTTTCCACAAACTGTTTCTAAACCAAGGAAGTCCTTTGAACCTGATCCTGAAATGCTTGACATGTTTAGACGTGTTGAAGTCAACATTCCCCTCTTAGATGTCATAAAACAAATTCCTAAGTATGCCAAGTTTCTCAAGGATTTGTGTACCCACAAGAGGCAACTTAGGACCTTTGAAAATGTTTCCACCCAGTAGTCCATACCCATTAAGTGCAAAGATCCAGGTACCTTTACGGTTCCATGCCAAATTCGAAGTTCCAACTTTGATGATGCACTCATAGAACTAGGAGCCTCAATTAATTTCATGCCCAAATACATATTCTCCAACCTTGTTCTAGGTCCCTTGAACCCAACGGGTGTTGTCATTCAGTTAGCCAATCGAAGCACAGCTAGTCCTGAGGGAATAATTGAGGATGTCCTTGTTCGAGTAAATGATCTTATCTTCCCAGCTGACTTCTATGTCCTTGACATGGAAGGTGAGACAACTTCTTGCAAATCTCCTCTGATTCTAGGAAGACCATTCCTTATGACATCTAAAACCAAAATTGATGTACACGCTGGCATCTTATCCATGGAATTTGGTGACCAAATGGTCAGGTTCA
Organism: Viscum album; assembly: GCA_963277665.1. Taxonomy (NCBI): domain Eukaryota; kingdom Viridiplantae; phylum Streptophyta; class Magnoliopsida; order Santalales; family Viscaceae; genus Viscum; species Viscum album. Next base: position 194,728,941 of record OY728135.1, on the reverse strand, counting down.
ATATTTTTCAATCCATGCGATACCCATTAGAGAATCAATATGTATTCTCTATCCATGTTTCTGAAACTCCCTCTGAGAGTGTGTTGAATCCTAATCCATCATGTTATTCATATTCTACTAATAGAGGAGTTTGTGAATATTGCATCCTCATTAAAAATGTGATTAATGGTGAAATTGATGTTGACATTACAAATGCAAACTCCATTGATCTAAAGGATCTTGAAAACTCTTTGGAATCTCATCTCACCTCTGACCTCCAATGCTCCAACATGGACGGTAATGAGGAAAATGAACTAGAATGCTCATTTGTTAATTCAGATCAGATTATCCCACATTCATCCTTTCCTATTCATGATTCTGAAAATTCTGTTATATGTGAAGTGAACCGTGAACCAATGTGATTATATTGTCTTGATGGTAGTGATGTTTGTGATATTTGTACCCTAATTAATAAAGTGATCACTGGTGAGGTTTAAATTGACCATTATTTGGCAAACAACATTGAAATAAAGGATATTAAAAAATTTATTCAGTCATATGACTCCACTGATCCTCATTAGTCTACATCGGTAAGTGATGAAATAAATGAGTCAAAAACAATTGGTATCTCATACTCTGCTTTTGTGTTATCTGATCCTTACATAAATGAACCATCAAAATTGAGCCATCTTCCTGAATTTCCAAGAATAGAAAACCATCACTTTGTGGATAAAATAACTCATCAGGTTGCAGAACAAAGTGAGGATAGAAATATTATCTTTCCAACCCCCATTGAATTGTAAGCACACCAACAAGGATGTGAAGAAATTATCCAATGAATCATCAGGCCTCCCAAAGAAAAAGTTTTTATGGAAGCACACTGGATTTGAGAAGATACGATGGCCATATTCAGACTATGGGTAGTCCACTGCAATTGTCCAGCTGTAGAAAAATAAATGCAGCGCTTCTTGGGAGGCAACCCATGTTTTCTTTTACTTTTATGAAATTTCAATTTCTTTTTAGTTTTTCATTAGATTAATAATGAATTTTCTTTTTTAGGTAACTTCCCACTATCTTGGATCAACATCGACTTCCACTGGATCCCCAACTTCTCTAGCCGACCTACCACTAGATGGAGAAGGCAACCCGCCAAATCCAAACTAGGGGGCACCTCTTTCCCTTTAACTCCCTCTCTATCTCTTCATCTCTCTACCTCTTTCTTCTTCTTCTTCTTCTATCCTTCATTTTTTTTACCACTTTTTTTTTCAAACACTTTTTTTCTCTTTCTTGTGAGGGTTTGTATTTTAAAAAAACTTTGAAAACTAACAAAAAAACCAAAAAACACAATCACTTAAAAAAATAAAAAAAAAGAGTCATGCTTACTCACCGTAGAGTTTTGAAATTTTGTCTAACCATTTTGGGGAGTTAACAGACATGTTTTCATCTCAAAAATGTTTTATTTTCATCATGAATTTGGATAAATAATTTTGTGTCAAAATTAACAAATTTTGAATGCTCAATTTTTGGATTTGGAAAATGGTTTTCCCAAACCGTGAGAACAAATATTTGCTTTCATGCCAAGGCCAACTATGGCCATCTATTCAAAATGTGTGTTTTTCACCAAAATTTGTGAGCCTTGAGTTTGTGGACCTTCAAGCTGAATTTCCTACCTTAGTGTGCATTAATATGATAGAGGCATTTTCTGAACCACATAAGAATCACAGTAGCCAAATAGCCTCCCATTTCCCTTACATTAATCCTCCTTTTGAAAGCCCCTTCGAGCCTATGAAAACTTTTTCTTTGATAGCCACATTACAAGCCCAATACCTTATCCCACCCAATATCAATATGGATTTTCATTGCATAAGTTTTTGAAATTTAAGTGTGGGGGGGTATGGATTTCATTTTTGGTTATCATTTCCTTACTTTCTGGTGTCTTATCATATTCTTGAGGGCAAGCATCCATTTTAGTGGGGGGGGGGGGTTATTATTAAGTGGGATTTGGGAATGTATTGTAAAAATGATATTGAAAAGTGTTCAAAAAAATTAAAAATTAAAAAAAAACGAAATAAAAAAAAGCAAAAAAAATGAAAAAATGGGTTGTGTCTTGGGTAGGTCAAAAATCACTCTTCCTCAACCTTTGATCTTGTTATAACTATTACAATTAGTGTCATGAGGAGATCAATCATGGGTTGGGTTATGAGTGTGAGATCTTTTCAAAGTTCAACTTTCGAAAAAAAAAAGAAGAAAAAAAGAAGAAAAAGAAACACTTGCATTATATTCTTTTTGGGAGAAGTTTTTTGTTTTGTAAATATTCCATCTTCTCATTACCTTCATATTTTCTTCCTCTATTTTTTCTTTCTTCACACAATCATTCTCTTGTAAATATGTGTTTTCATTTCCTTCCATGTTTCATTTCAAAAAAATGTGCATTGCTTTTTCTATGTTGGTTTTTTAACCCTCTTCTTCTCTCTCTTGGACATTATAATCCTACCATCCCATAGCCACAGAAAAACCCCTAAAAAGTCCTCTTGATTCTTGTGCACTTTATAATTGAGAATGGAAGCTGAGAGCTCTTTCAAACTCTAAGATGTTCACTTTTGGTTGGTGAATGAGTGAAGCTCCATAAATTAATTTTATCATCTTGAGTGGAGTAAGTTTTGAGTGCCCACATTTTCTATTTCTAATTTTGAGCATGAAAAATGAATTAGTTTTGGAACATTGTTTCTGTGAAAACCTGTGGTGGATTTAAAAATGGATTAGTGAAATAGTCTAAACCTCCCCTGATTGGAGAAAACAAAATTTTAATATCTTTTGGTGAGTAAAAATGATTTTTTCATGTTTTTATATTTGTTGCACATGAGAACATGGACAAAACTAAGTGTGGGGGAATTGATGTTAGTAATATTTTCATGAATTATTATATACTCCCTTTACATATTTTATATGAAAAGTGCATAATTTGTGTGTAATATTCATATTTTAATATTAAATATAATTTTGAGCACTATTTGAATAAATCCAGATTTGAGTCAGTTTAATGTATTATCTATAACTATTACTATACTAATAAAAATTTCATGGTTTTTGTTTTTTAGGATTCCTATGTCAATTTAGAACATTTCATTAGAAGGTACCATGAGTCGATTCTTCCATTTGAAGGGTCATATGGTCCTCACAAACAAGACCAAAGAATCTGTGAACAAACTGGAGCAGCCTTGAATATTGATTTACTGGGCTCAATCCAGACGTCCAAAAACATTAACTCTCCACCATAATTCGGGGGACACTACATTTCATCTTGTATAAAAATTTCAAGCCCCAAATACCAGTAAAAGGGGCCCAAATGAAGCTTTGAAGTCCATACCACCATTCTGGCCGAGAATTAAAATCATTATAGTATGCATGACATATCGCATGATGTAAGAATCATATCGAGCTGAGATTTTTCAGTGGGAAATAGGAGATATAGGTGGCCGACTTTGTTGAAGAACCCATTCGGATTTGAAGGAATATGCATATTCAAAAACCCTTTCACATTCTGGACTTCAAAAAGACTGGATTGAAATGGACAGTTTTAATTTGTTTAATAAACCGGCCATAAATTTTGATCCTTTAGTCCAAATGACTCCAAATTTTGAGAATAGTCGTCCAACTGTATTATCTACAACTTTTAAGAAGGCTATTGCTCGAGATTCGGCTTTCTTGATGTCTATATCTGCGAGCCAATTAGAGGGGTATTTCTGGAATGTAAACAGTCCACTACCTTGGGCAATAAATACATCCCCTCCTCTCCTTTCAAAAGGGTTAGCATTTCAGAATAGAGGAGATTATATTGGTATGACCAAAGCCTTGAAAAAATCTTGGTAGGACCTTCCATACTCAAGTTTTCACTTGAGAGACCTTTCCTCCTCTCTTTGTTTTCACTTACTTTTGTGTCCTTCATTTTTGTAATTTTGTAATTCTGTTTTAATGAAAGATTCTTCTTCAATATCTCTTATTCTAATCCACCTTCTGTATTTTAATATTAATTTTATTCAAATAGATTAAATTCAGTTCAATACCCTTCCCTTCTTTAGATTCCTCATTCAATCTAAAGTTCGTTTTTAATTATCATCATTATTCGTGTGTGTGTGTGTCGACGTACCACTCTTTTCTTATCCCTTTCTTTTTCTTATATTATTAATTTATAATCATAATCATTATAACCAGATTATTAAACACCCAAATTGCTGAGTAAATCTCTCATTGGGTTGAGTTATAATTTAGGTATGTTAAGTGATTGAGAGCTTCTGCTCGATGAATATTCTTTGAATTAACATTGTGTATGTTGGACTTAACATGTCATGGATTAATGACTTGTTTTGTTTGACATGTGGTTTCCATGGATTATTGGAACCATAAATACACCACCATAAATAAGATCTTATTGAGATTATAACCTTAAGTTAATTTAAGGCTTGGTTTAAAGCCAAAACACTTAGGAATTCTAATCTACATCATCTTGTGACATGGGTGTTAATTTAAATGCAATATAAAGAAAAGCTCAAGGATATCACAAGCTTAACTAACCTAATGATGAACTCACCCCAATCTTCATCAATTAGTTAAATCAAACATCATCCATAAATTATTTCATAAGCTCTGCAAACAAACCCCCCAATCAGAATACAATTAACTAAAAACAAACGACTATTACAAAGTATCATTGCCGAGGATTCGACCCGAGTGCTGCTATACACATTAGCAGAGCATCGGAACTTTGACCGGTCGATAGGCGACAATCAGCCGTGCATTTCACATATCTTCTAGACCTTATTCAAAAAGATGAGGTCATAGAGGGTGGTTTTGGAAGGAGGTTTTTCATCACACCAATGTGAAATATATAATTGAATAATCCAATATTTCTTCTTTTTTCACATGTTATTTAAATTATTCTTAAACCAAAAATATTTCATCTAATGGTTAATTGGTACATATTTATATCAATGGTGTTTTTTGGGTTTAATTTTGAAAATGGTATAATTCTTGAATTTTAATTATTTTAATTATCATTGTAATAATTGGCATTGAACCTATGTTTAATCATGAATATTTTGATTATTATTCATGTTCCCTTAAACATATTTTAATATATCAATGGAATTCCATCCATGAATATTCTAAAAACACATTTTCATAGTAGAAGCCTAGAAAACAGAAAATCAATGATCATATAACTCTATCAACATTATAATCCTTTTTTACTAAAAGTAAGTATTTTATTCTGATCATAATCCTTTGGCCTCGATCATAATTCTTTCATGGAGGTTGGATCATAATTTTTTACCCATAAAATATCCCCCCCAAATCATACAACTCTACAAATGTTATGTGTTGTTTTACAAGAATAATTCTTTGGACTTAATCATAATTCTCCTGATTATTAGACATTATGTTGAACATATGTATTTTGGTCTAAAATGTAAGTCTTTGGTCCCATCATATGATTTTAAGACTTTTTTAAAAAAAATACTTATAGAATATCGAGAACAAGATTCAAGGGCTCATAGACACATAAATTTGTGGCCTTGGACACCATTTCAATATTCATATAACCCATCAGAAGCAGCCGCATAGATAATTATGTGAATAATGTTTCAAAAAAATATGAATGAAATATTCTAGTCTCATGAAGATTTAATACTCATGATGGATAAGGAAGACCATAGGGAAAAAATTATTCCTTCTTGGAATTTAGAAACGGAATATTTTAGATATTTAGACAACCGATAAAAGAGAAGAATAAAAATTTTAGAAGATATGGTTATTCAAGTAAAGGGGGAGGTACTTATGTGAAGAGGATCAGTTTATACACTGATTTTTTGGATAAAGTATTGTTTTTAATTTTATTTAGTTTGATTGATATAGTTTATTTTCATTTTATAATCTATACATAGATATTTTAATTTATGTTCAAACATTTTTTCTATTTATTCTCTATTTTAATCTCCTATACTCCTAATATTGAGTATATAACTCAATGAATCTACCAGTGGATCAATCTAGTGTTTAAACCCATGTCCTCACAAGTACTTGATTAATATTTTATAATATATTCGAGTTGTTTCAAGGTTAATAAATTTTTTACATACATTATGTGTCTCTACGTGATTAACAAAGGTCTAGGTACTTATTATGAAACCATTTTCCCTTTGATAATGGTGATAGATATATAGTTCAATAAATGAGTACATTGTATGTTCACAAACAATGTAGAATATGGTGTTCATATTTGATAGACTGTTTTCATTAAAAATATGAAATTATTAATAATATGATGAATTTCACTCTGGGGGGTTCTTCTAGGATAATATCATCTCTCACAAACTTCATATTATTTGTTTTCTTCTACACTTTTAAATTTTTTTCCTATATTCACTTTCAAACACCCAAATTTTCATTTCGTTCTTAAAAAATAAAAATTTAATAATTTAATAATTTGAATCAGGTGTAGTGAGTGTTTTATTTGAAAAATCTTTGTATGTTACGTGATCCTAGTCAACCATTGTAAATTATTAGGAAATTAAATAAATAGTTTTTCCACAACACATGATAGTTTTGTGTCAAAATGTAGAGTTCTTTTGGATAAAATTGTGTTTTCAATCACTATTTTTATTCACGGTTTTTAGATAGATTTCTTTTCTTTCATTAAATAAGACTAAAAAACTAAAAAAAAGAACCTTGGTATATGAAGTATTAAAATTTAAATTTTTATACATGGGCTGACAACACTTATGTGAAAGAACCAAAAAGAAGATTAAATTTCCAGAAAGGATAAAATCTATGTAATTATAGAGGCCATACAAAAAACTAGTTAGAAAAATGAAATGGTTAGTAGAGTACTTATTTATATCACAAGAGATACAATTAAAGAAACCTTAACCAATACCAGAACTACTGGAGGATGAGATCTCTCTACCCAACTTTCTTATTAAGTAAGATGGGATAGTTGAGATAGAATTACTTATACAATTATTATCATCAAACAATACTTATCCATATTTTTGGTAGATCCATAAAGAGAATATGCATGCTAAAACAGTTATGGGGGATCAAAAAATGTTGGAAGAATATCATAATTATTTTGTTCAATGTAACCTAAGAAATGACTTCCCCACTCTGGAAGAAGGTAATTTATCACCTCTCTATCGCTATCTGGAGAAGAAAGATGAAATTACCCATGTGGTGGAATTTGAAGACAACATGGGGGGTGTCTATCTGCCTAATTTCATCCATGAAAAACCAACATCAATATTAATTAAGTAATGAAGAAATTGTTGAATCTGAACCAACTCACATAGTCATTCTATTCTTGAATTAAATTTCCTTTAATTTCATTGAACTATAATTAACCATTAACTCCCGCTGTTATAATTTTTCATATATCCCCAAAACATTTTATATATAAGATAGGATAAATATGTCAATAAATATGCATATTATGTGGAACATATGATGCTCCCTGAACCAATAACACATATACCTAAGGAACTACATGAGGTAATCCTAGTAGTTTTCCAGAAAAAAATCATCATACAAGTCATTTACTTTAAAAGGGAATGTTTTGATGTTAATTATTCTTGTAGTAATTTTTTTCAAATATAATTAACCTCTTACTATCCCTTGGAAAAATATATTGATTCATCACAATTTGAGAAGGCCTTGGAAGTTATGGGAAATACTAAGGAATCTATGTACAAAATAAAGGATGTAAACCCATTATTTGTCCTACCCCCACTATGTAAGTGGTTTTTTTTCTTCAAAGTGATTATTTTTTAGGAATCTATGAATGATATCCTATAAATTCACTATGAATGAATATAAGCTAGAAGGAATGCTATGTGGTGTTTCACCTATAAGAAACTCCACCAACCATTATACTTTAGATGACACCTTTAAATTCCCCTATAAGGGTAGTCAAAATCGAGGTCCCAATATGGGGTTAAACCAAGAAATTTTTATTTATTTCCTTTCTATTTATTTCTAAAAATTTTCTTTTATATTTCAAAAAATTATATTATTTTTTATTATTTTTCATTTAGTTTCTTAGTGTTAAATACTTATGATACTAATTAAAAGATATTCATTCAAATATGTTAGGTCGTACTACTCTTTTTATATTTTTTATAGCCTTATTAAATATTTGTGAAAAACTGAAAAAATAATTTGTAAATTAAGAGGTGACATTAGTAGTTTATGTGTGGGTGATGGTACAAACCTATTTAGTACATGAATATTTTATTTTATTTTTAATTCTTTGATATTGTTTGGGTTATAAAAATTGAACATCATTTAAATATTTTGTAAAATTGGGATTATCATTATGTTTTTGAAAGAAAACATGATTTCAATTTCTAAAAATTTTGAATGATCATTAAAATAAAATTTTGTTCATGATTTTAAATATTATCATATTATTATTTTTTATCAAATTTGAAACTCAATATTTTGTAGTTCTATCCATAATGAGTATTCTTTCCCAAAACCAAGAGGTTTCTAATAATTTTTCGATCTTATTTCCATTTCAATTATCCTTGAGAGTCTAGAGGTATGCTGTGAAATCTAGAGCATATTTTTTTACCTTTATTCAAATTTTTTATATTTCATAAATCAATTTAGATATATTGAGGTGACTTTTTTAAAATCTCATTTTTTACATTGAACTTTTTCTTCATGTCTTCTGAGACATTCACAATTTTTAATAAACCTTTAATAGACAAGAAAAATCCTCTTAGATAGGAACATTAGAAAGAATAAATCCAAATACACATTCCTAATAAGTTATTAGAAAAAATATGACTAAAATAAAGTGTGTGGAGGTTAAATATTTCTACATTTAGAAGGCTACTAGAAAAATTTTTTAGTTTTTGAAAACAATTTCTAATTATTTTTGGGAAAGATATAAATGTTAGGAATATATGTGGATGACTAAAAATGCATTTCAAAGAAAGGTCAAGAGTTAACCACTATATGGTGATTAGAAACTTTATATCCTTCCCTCAAATATATGATTTTAAAGAAAAGTATATATCATAATTTATCTTGAAACAATTCCATAAAGGGGATTGTGGGAAAACATCTACTTTTTTATGTTGAAAATTACAAGGTGTGGACTTCTTCAAAAAAAGAATTATCATAAGACTATTTAAAAATTGTAGGAATTTGGCCCTGAATGCAAGTATTTTCAAAACATATATTTTCCATTTTCCTCAATTATAATATTTTTTTATTGGGGGATTATAACACCCCAAAACTATTGAAAGGGAAAATTATGTTCAATAGCATATACGACACACAACACCACGCATAAACGAATTTTTATTATTTATGGCCGCTATAACCTATCCGTGAAATGGTAGGGTATGAATATTATTAACTAATTTAGAAAAAATATGTAAATTCCATATTCAATAAATACTTATTGATAAAGTCTTTGTAAATAATAATTCAATTTTTAAAAATACATTTATTCTAAAAAATGTTTTCATAAAAAAACGTTTTTATTTGTTTTTGTGAGTAAATATTACAGTAATATTTTGAACCATTAAAAAAATTATTTTATGAAAAAAAAAATTAAATAATTATATTAATATTAATTTAGGGTAAACTGTTTGAATTTTTTAGAAAATATTACTTTTTTAGTGAATAGTGAAACAGAACGATTTTTATAAAATTGTCATTTGTTTTAATAAGTCAGGTAATTTAAAAGACCCATTATTATTTTAATTTGAACTAAAAATAAAATAAGTAATATTTATTTATATTAAGTCCAATTAATTAAATTTAAATCATATTTATACTAAATTTTAGCATATGTTTTTTGTTAGTCTTAAAAAAAACATTTTTCTAAAAACTCTTTTACTGTGAATAATGATTATCCATTTTAACTAAATTAAATAAACTGAAATGAGGAATGATATAAAAGAAATTTATATATTATATATGTATAGATATGAATATAAATTCACTTAATTATTATTTTTTCATATAGTTATTATAAGATCATCATATGCTTGAAAAATCATTTCTTGAAAACCCACTTTTTCAACATGTTTTTTGGTTTAGTTTTAAATTAAATAAATATAATTATGTGATTTTAATTTTAAAAAAAGTATTAAATATTTTTAAACATAATAATTTATATTATCTAACAATTTTGACTTAATTTTTTTCTATAATGAATGGGGAAATAGAAAATTTTAATTTTCATGATTAAAGTAAAAACAGTTTTTCCAGGGGTTAAATGAAAACGATATGTATTGAAAATGACCCAAAACTTATAAAATTTCTATTTTATGAAAATAATTTAACTTTATATATTCTTATGTTTCAAAATGGATTATTTTATATCCTTATTTATTTTGTAAAATGTGGGCATAATTCTTTTTTTAAAAATTCCACATGTGTCTTGCCCCTACTTATAAAATTCAATACTATCTCCTATCCATTACACAATTATAAAACCCAATTTTTCTACCAATAATATCCCAAAAATATTCCTTAATACCCCCAAAACATCATATAAGACTTATTTTGATCATAAATCCAACCAGAGAAGGCTTTTGGTGAAAACCTAAAGAAGGTGTGCGAAAAAGCGGTTTCATTCTTAACAAAGCATTATGTTTTATTTATTCTTCAACCTACATAAAATATTATTAAACCATGATGTAATAAAAACATAATATATTTCATATAATAATATGTTTTTATGTTAATTGAATAGCCTACATCTATCTCATCCTCCCTCAAATGGGACATTAAATCATTGATCGTGTGTACGATGAACTACTGGCTAACAAACCGACATAATTCATTTTCCATCATAGCTTTTCATGACTGGATATAATGACATATATAATATTTATATGTGATATTTATGATATAATTATATTAATATATTCATAATATAACATAATCCATATTACATTCCATTTAATAGGGAATACGATAACGCTGCTCAAGTGTACGACGAACTTCTGCATCTTGAAGCGATGCGATTGGTTTTTCACTTAAAACAAACATGTAAGGTAATTAGGATTAATTATAATTTTTTATATAATATTCATGAAATATTAATAATTTTTTAAAATAAATATATAATATTTTTTCTTGCATTATCATTCAATAAATAAATGAGAACGTTCCTTGTGTGTGTGGTGGACTGCTGGCTTACAAAGCAATGTGATTCATTTTTATTAACACATCACATGAAGGGTATATATAAGGATATTTAAAGAAATGATATTATATTTATGAAACAAATTTCATCCAATAAATATAAAATAACACTTTTCTTATTTCCATCATGATCATTAAAAAATAGAAAATGTTACTCATGCGTACAAACAACCAACTATCTCTGTGATTGTAGAGTAGATCATTTTTAATAAATATATTTAATTATTGGTCTTAAAATTATAATTTGTTTATCATAATTATAATAACTTCATGATTAAAATTATAGTGATTATTAAACAATAATCTTTTTGACCTTAGTTAGTATACCAATGTGATCTTGGACATATGAGCTATTTATCGTTACAATATCCTACGTGAAATTAATTGCTTAAGTAATTGAATATAGAAAGGTAAAAAATAAAATAAAAGGAATAATAAACTTAAAAAGATTTACTGATAATTTAAATAATTACATAATTTTATTGTTTAGGGTTATAAACAATGTATATGAAAAACCAGGCTCGATGTAAGGGATCTTTCTAGATCACCCTTCTCTCAAGGATATAATCATCCCCTATCCAGATCACATTCTCTAAATTTATTATTATAGAATGATTATAAATTATCACTATATATATATATCATGAATACATAGATTATTCTCCCTTTATTTGATAGGTTAATACATGCCTTATGTTCATTTCTCAAATGACTTCATTATGAAATTTACATTGATTATGATATAAGATAATATTATAAAGCCCATTTTAATTATATTAGAAATTCTCAAGTTATGGTTTATTATTTTATTATATAATGTGTCACACGTAGATCATGAACATGTTATTATGGGTGTTCATTTATAGCACTCGATTTCATTGGGTAATTTTATAGTCTCATGAGACGTCCTGTATGGGATTAGAGAGTACCCCAAATCTGTTATAGGAATTTTCCCACCATATGATATTATTTAGTTAGTTAACTTTAAATCATGCTTAATTCATGTTATATGTTTCTTCCTCACTATTTATGAAACCATGATCTTATGATACCGTGCTATTAATTTTATAATTCTATGTGATTTCTCATGATCCTTCTATTTTATGATAACATGTTATTCCATTAACTCAAATGATATATTTTCCTATGATGTTTATTCCCCAATAGGGTTTTTCACATTATACCTTTATTTATGTAATCCCTAGGTTATCCCATACTATTTTAGTAGATTTTATTGATTTAAGAGTTCACTATAGAGAATATAATAATGATTCCATCTTTTAGTCCCTTTTGAAGTATTATGAATCTAGTATTCTAAAGACATTAGGCCTTACGGTCGTTATATTGTATTAGTGGATATTTATATTTTAAAATCATTGAATAATATGTTTAAAAGGATTGGGTCACATTAGTCACTATCAGAGGAAATTTTTAGTTAACCTTTTGAACTTGGAGGAGAAACATTTAATAATAATCATAGGGATAATTATAAGGATAATAACAAATTCCTAGACTCATGGTGAACTATAGAGTGAACGGTTTTTGGGAAATTGCATCCTTGTTTGAATACTACAAGTTGAAATGGTTCGAGAATAGATTTACCAAGGTGTAATAACTCTCAAATGGCACATTTTTCTTGACTCAGGCATTACATGGTATATGATAATGGTCTTTACTATAGACCTAATTTGACACACCCAGGGGAAAGGTTTCAGAAATTTATAAACTCTTTACGAACAAAAATGAAGGACTTAAAAAAATTATTAGGTTAGAAAACATAATTGGGAAATTACTATGGATATACTTGGTTGAAATTAATAGATCCATAAGTTAGGTTGTACTTGTCATTTTTAAGTAATTAACCCCATTTTTATAAGTTTCCATTATGTATGCTTATTAGTTAATGTATTATCATCTTGTTTTTCATCTACTTAATGGTCGGAAATAGTAAAAACCATGCCAACAACCATCATGATAAGAAATGTGAGGATTTCCCCAATGATATTATGAATCTTATCAGTTCAGGAGATGATATCTTCATGTAAGTACTAACTTAACTAGCTTAAGTTATGAATAATAACATGAATCATGTAGAACAATCTACTCACCCTAAGATAGATCAAGTTGAACTCAAGTATTTTATGTGAAAAAGGCCCCTTATATTTAGTGTATCTTTTGATCCCCTCATCTAAGAATAATGTTTTAAATCTATTGATAAGGTATTACCTATCCACCAATTCTTAGAGAAATGGTATTTTTTAATGGTTTTCTATCATGTAGAGGAAAAATCCAATCTGTGGTGGATAATAATAAAGAACATAAATTCCAAATATGATATTGATTCTATTGAATGAAAATACTTCAATGAAATATTTTTCAACAAATATCATCCATGAACTCCCAATCATAAAACGGAGAGAAAATTTCTTAGTTTGAAGCAATATTAGAATGATTATATTGAGTAATATGAGGATAAATTCACAAGTATTTCATGATATGCGTCTATTTTTTCATCAACATTTAAAGTAGCATGGACAGTCACTTTATTGGGTTAAATCCGAATCTATATAAAGAATTACTAATTCAGGACTTTGATAGATATAAATATATTTTTTTTGTACTTTCAAAGTTGAAATGGAGATAAGTGAATCTCATTGGTCTCATGGGACTAGATTAAAAAAACTTAAAATGTAGTTTCCATAGGCAATATCAACATATAAATTCAATAGAGTGATGCCCACGGCTCCAGCCCCCACCTTCCTAGCCGGGGGAGGGTGTCATGTCCCTCCTTCCCCCTTGATGGCTCGTCCCTTCATCCCTTTCATGAATCTGAATTTTCTTCCCCCCTTCCCTTTGATCCCACTTTTCCCTAAGGTCCTTGATCATTACCTCAGTGAGCCTCATCTTGCGTTATCATTAAAGGTGTTCAATGAATCCTTGTATCTTCACTGGCTGATGCAAATAGGCCGATTCAAGGGTCACCGTCCCTCTTTTGACGATTTTTGATTGATTCGTATTTTATTCATGGGATCTGAAAGATCAAACGGTGGTGGGTCTCTTCGATTGGCGTCAACTAATGATCGGTTTCTCTTTAAAGGATGATCATAATACCGCCTAGTCCTGGGCCCCTCATGCTATCAACGGATATGGATTTTTTCTTCTATGATTGTCTTTTAATCTCAACTGGAATTATGAGACTCCCTCATCTACGGTTTGGGTAATCTTTACATACCTACCTATCCCTTTCCAGAAACCATCAATTATCTGAATGTTGGGAAATTTGGTTGGTAGATACCTTTGTTCAAATAGCCATATGTTGGTGGTTTTTCATCCTATCTCACCTTGATTATGTGTTGAGGCTTATGTTTCAAAGTATCCCACAGAGTGGATGTGGATTTCGGTTGGAGAAGAGTTCTGCTGGAATCAAATGGTTCTATTTGAATCGTGGCTTACTTTCTGCCTAAGGTGCCACCAATTTGTACATTTGGTCCCTATTTGTAGTCTCAGGCATAGGTTTAGACAGGTTGAGACTAGTGAATTTGAGGGGAATGGGGTGCAGATTGACCCTGTAATGAACCATATGGTGCAGGATATTGATGGCATGGTCAAGATAGTAGAGCCATGCGGGGCTACTCCAAAGGTGCTGGCTCTCACCATCCCAGGTGTGCAGTACAGTGAAGATCATCTATGGCCTTCCTTAGCCCCTCCAGTGGTAGTGAAATGTGTAAATTCAAAAGAGGCTAAGCCATGGGTTATGGATGTGTTTTACCATCTAAAGAAGGACTTGGGAATTCATGAGACAACTATGGATGATCTTGTAGATATGATCTTGTCAGTAAGTGATGTTCAATGTCCTAGGGCTCGGGGCTAGGAGGACACAAACCTGCAGCCTCTATTTATGGGAAGAGGATATGAACAGCCCACAGGACTATAGTTGATGCAGGCAAAATCCTTCATGTCAGTTGGAACCGGCTCTCAAAGTGGACAGGGATGGCTGGATAGTGAGAATTTCATATGACCCGTAGACCCAAATATCCTCAGAACCAACCTCGAAGGTCTTAGGAAGGCTACGTATGGGGGAAGGGATCTGGTTTGGGTAATAAATCAGGTAAGTTGTCTCTATGTATGCAGATATCCCACAATGTCAGAGTGTTAATAGAGTTGGGGAACCGTTTTCATAGTTTGGAGGTTAAAAATCCACTATTATCTCATGAGGAGGAGTCTTATGATGATGATGACAGTTATAGTCACCCCTTAGTGGATATCTTGGACCTAATTCAAGGGAAATGACACCACATCCCTAGAAGGAAGAAGGGGAAAAAAGGCCAGTGTGACTTGGGGAAAAGCATTGTGGCTTAGTGGAAAAACCCAAGGGATGCAAGGATTACTCATACTTGCCAAAACCAATGGAGAATCAGTTGGCCAAGAAGGGTAGAAAAAAAGGAAGGAAAAGATGTTCAGAATGGGTAAAGTGAAGAATCGAGCAGGAATTTAAGAGAAATGGAAGAAGAATATGGGGAGTGTTTCAAACCTATCTTGCACACCAAGGAAGAAATGATTGAAACTAGTCTCTGGCTCAGTGTCTCAAAAGAGGAGATCAGAATAATTTATGATTGTTGATTGTATTTTGATGCTAATGAGGAGAAAAATGTGTGGATAGAAATACCAGATAGCATATTGGCCTGGGGATTCAATCAGAGAAAAATCAACATAGAGGAATTTATTTAGACAATGGAAAGGATGATCACTCACCTTGAACAGCTAATAAGAGAGGATATGGAAACCTAGGTTAGCATGCTGCACGGGGAGCTTTATAGAGTTACTAAGTCAAGTAATCTTATCCTGGTGTTTAATCATTTTTTAGCTCTTTCAGAACGTAGTGGTTTTTTTATGCACAATGGTTGACCATTTCTCCATAAAATGGCTTTTATAAATAAAAAATTTTAATTTGGAGTTAGGATAATTCCCTAAGCTAATTTTTGTCAGATACAATTGACAAAAAAACTATAAGTATTTGAGATCAAGGAATATCATATATTATCACTACTATTTAGGTGGGTCCCAAAAATGATGTGGTGATATTTATTCTAGTTATTCATTCAAGAATAGTGGGCATATATTTTTATTTTTTTCATGCATTCTTTCATATCATTCAATATTATCAAAAATATTAAAGAAAAACCTAAAAACATGGGGGGTTTATCTATCAATGGGAACATAAAATAGGGAAATAGTTGAATCCCAAGTGTATAGCTGCTCCTCTGTCAATGTTTGCAAAACTAATATTCCAAAAAATCATTTCTTACTTACATTAGTAGAGTTCGATTCTATTTTTGGAATGTATTGTCAACCCTTATATAAATCCAACATCAACTGTCAAGAGAGGGATATCACTATCCATGTACCAACTCATCCACTAATTATATACAACTGTAAGGAGGAGGAGGATTCTCTCCTATAATAATTTTTTAAATCATGGATATTATTTCCTTGTGGGTAGGAATATATTTCCCAAATGATTGTTACAAAGGATATGATCATACATTAATAAATTACATTGTGAGGGGATATAATTATGTATTCCCTATAGAGTTTCCAAGTCTTCCTCTAAATAGAGAGGTTGAATTATAAATTGCACATAAACATGTATCCCTAGATATAGAAAAGATTCCTTACAGAATTTCCACCATTGAGTTGGAAGAACTAATGAATTACTTATAAGATAATCTGGAAAAGTTAGTTATATGCCCAAGTGTTTTACTGTGGGGTGTTTCGGTATTATTCAATAATAAGAAATATGGGTCAATGCACCTTTATATATATTATCATGAACTCTAAAAAATTAATATAAAGAAAATATTTCCCCTCCAATGGAGAAAATATTTATTTGACTAACTACATAGGGCCCCATATTTCTATAAGTTGGATCTCTGGTAAAGATATTATAAGTTAAGACTGAAGATGGATGATATTCCCAGAACAACCTTTCCAACAAGGTATGGATACAATGAGTTCATAGTGATTCCTTTTCAAACTCATTAATACTCAAATAATCTTTATGGACATAATAAATAGACTCTATAGAGATTACCTTGAAATTTTATTGGTAGTCTCTATAGATGATATTATGATTTAATCCAAAAGTAAGGATGAGCATGAGGAGTATTTGAATACTATGATAAAGGAATTGTGAAAGGGGAAGAGATATGAATAGTATAGTTATTGTGTGTTCTGGATGAAAAAACTATCATTTTTGGGGCATATTATCACCAGAAAAATGATATTTATACACCCTTCTAAGATGAAGGAAATTAAGGACTAGACTATACAAGTATCTATAATAGATATCCTTAGATTTCTTGTATTAGCTAGGTAGTACCATGATTTGGGAAAAAATCATGATTTTGAAACCCAATAAACAGTATAACATGAAATGAAGTAAATTTTTTCTGGATGAGAAATTTTAAAGAGAGATTTTGGGATTTGAAAAATAGGCTTATCACTGCACCATTCCTCGTACTTCCCTAAAGTGGGGAAATTTTTTTAGTTTATACTGATGATTAAAATATGGGTTTGTTCTATGTAATAATGCAGAATTATAAATTGATAGCCTACGCCTCAAGGAAGTTGAATTTTCAGGAGAATAACTATCCCACACATGATATGGAGTTGGATGATGTGAGTTTTTCATTGAAAATATTGTGAAATTATCTATATGGGGTGAAGTGTGAAATATATACATTAAATAAGATCCTATAATATATATTAATATAAAAGTAACATAATATGAACTAGAGAATATGGGTATAGATGACCAAAGACAATGACTACTAAATCCATTATCATCCTGGTAAAGCGAACACATTAGATGATGATCTACATAGAATAGACCTCGTGAAATTATCAGTTTTGATAATTGAGAAGGATACAATCTTCTTATACCTATAAATTATTGACATGGGAATGATGAAGGAATGAAAATCATCATTCCATTATCAAATGATTTCTCAACCATCCCTATTGAAGGAGTTAAAGTATTCTGAAATACATGATGTTAAAATTCTGAAGAAGGTGGAATCCATAATAAAATGAAAATACTTATAGTTCAAAATTGATTAATGAGTTGTAAGATTTGGGTCATGACTTTGTGTACCATCAAATCTTGAGCTAAAGAAAAAGATATTGAATAATGTACAAACTCTGATCATCTACATCCACCTAGGGTTCACAATGATATATCGAGTTATTTAAGAGAACTATTGGTGGGAAAATGTGATGAAGTATATCTTATAATATACAAAAAAGTGTCTAGTATGTCAAAATGGGTAGGATAATAGAAACAAATTTAAGGTTATGATGTAATCATTTCCCATACCAACATGTAAGTTCAAAAAAATCACCATGTATTTTTTCACCAGTCTTCTAAAGACTC
Source organism: Viscum album (assembly GCA_963277665.1). Taxonomy (NCBI): domain Eukaryota; kingdom Viridiplantae; phylum Streptophyta; class Magnoliopsida; order Santalales; family Viscaceae; genus Viscum; species Viscum album. The sequence continues at coordinate 194,710,310 of OY728135.1, read as the reverse complement.
AAAGAAGAAACAATACCATATAGGTTGTGGTGGATTATCTCACGAGGATTGTTCACTTATTTGAAATTTGAGAGGACCTCCCACTCAATTAGCTTGCAAGGATATACATCAGATAGGGGTGAGGCTGTATGAAACACCACTAATGATAGTATCTGATTGAGATATGTGATTTACCTCTATGTTTTGGAAGATCCACAAACATGATTAAAATTATGAGTTGAAATTCAGTATAGATTATCACCACCAAATTGATGTCCTATCTGAATAGTATATTCAGACACTAGAAGGCATGTTGAGGGCATATTTGATGGACTTAAAAGGATGATGGGATTAAAATATTCATCTTTTTGAGTTCCCATATGATAATAGCTTCCACTCAAGCATCCAAATGGAACCATATGAATATAATTATAGGAACAGACGTAGAAAAATATCATTTTGGGATTAATTCATTGAATAAAATAATATTGGACATGAAATCATTGAGGATATGGTTAAAATGGTTAAGACCCTTCAACATTAGATCAATAGTACTTATATTCTAAAAGGAGTTATATCAATAATCGCCCACAAGACCTAGAGTTTGTGGTCAAGGATTAACTGTTTATCTGCATATCTCCATGTAAGAGAGTCATGAGATTTTGAAAGAAAGTGAAAGATAATCCCTAGGTGCACAATCCCATTTGGTATTCTCAATCACATTAGAGATGTGTCTTACCGGTTAGCACACCCACCAACCCATTCTCAACTGAATGACACATTCCATGTATCCTTCAAGAGAAAGTACATACTAGATCCATCACATGTAATAAATTTAGAGGTAGTAGAGTTGAAAAATTATCTCTCTTATGAGGTGTATCTGGTGAAGATCTTCGATAATATAGATAAGGTTTTAAACAACTAGATGACTCACCTCATCAAACTATTATGGTAGAACCATTAATATGAAGAGGCAACCTGGGATCTAGAAGATGTGATAAATTATAACTATCCAAACATTTTTTCACCATATTATTTATTATAAAAATTATAGGGCAAAAAATTATGTAATTAATTATGTAACATCCTGATATTTTTTAAATTGATAACATTTTTTGATAGCCTATGTGACTCACAAAACCATATCTAAATGAACCGTGATTATTTATAGAATTTATAACCTTATAGCCAAATGGTTGGGTTTGAATGGTATAAAATAATTTATAAAATATATATAAATTCCCTAATTGATATAAATGTTTTCATAAATTCTTTGTAAATAATAACTCAATTTTTAGAAGATATTTATTCTTCAAAAAAATATATATTTTCTTCAAAAAAAAATTTATTACCTTTTATGAGAAAATATTATAGTTGTTTTTTTGTAATTTTAGAAATTTTATTTTATGAAATTAACATAATTTTTTAAATCAGTGTGTTTATATTTATTTGGAGTCAAATATTGGTATTTTTTTGAAATTATTACCTTTTCAGGGAATAGTGGAAATACAATTTTTTATAAAATTATCATTATTTTAATATGTCAACTCATTTGAAAGTAACACTGTTATTTTAAATTTTTTTAAATTAAAATAAGTTTTAGTAATTTATTATAAATATAATTATTTAAATTTAAATCATCTTTATACTGTATTTTAGTTTAAGATTATTGTTAGGCTGAAAAAAGCATTTTTTTGAAAACTAGTTTAAACTTCATAATGTTTCTTTATTTTAAATAATTAAAAAAACACCTTATGATGAATAATTTAAATGAAATTTATAGATTATATTTTTATAAATATTAATTTAAATTCATTTATTTATGATTAATTTTCAAATAGTTTTAATAAAATTTTCTTATGTTTAAAAAAATAATTTAATGAAAAATTGGTTTTCAACACAACTGCATGTTTATTTTAAATTATATTCTTCCACTAATGTGAGTTGAAATTGGAAAAATAGATCCCATATTTTGAATTATAATAATTTATATTATATAATAATTTCAATTTAATTTTTCCCAAAATGAATAGTGAAAAAGTTAAAAATTAATTACCACATTTAAGGTAAAAACAGGTTTCCCTAGGAGATTAAACTAATATGATATGGGTTTAAATTCACCCAAAACAAGTCAAATTCCTATATAATTTTCATATTTTTTACATTTTATATTCTAAAGATGTAAAATGGGCCATTTTGGATCCTTTTTTCTGGTCAATAACAAGAGTGTAATTTTTTCTTTTCAAAAATTCAAATTATGCCCTCTCCCCTACTTATAATAGGCTACCAAATATTATCTAATTTCAAAACATAAAAAACACATTATTTTATAAAATAATAGCCCAAATAACATCCTTAATTCCCTCCCAACATCCTAGATGAATATTTTATCCATAAATATAATCTAAGAAGTCTTTTGGTGAAAATTAAAAAACATTCTAAAGAAGAGGTGTCATGAATAACAAAGAATTCTATTTTATTTTTTTCTTATACCTCCTTAAAATTATATTAAACAAAAACGATATAATAACCTCATTATATTAGATATATTTACATGATTTTATATTAATTTATTGACCTACATCCATCTCCTCCACCCTCAAATGGTAAATGAAACAATAGATCATGTGTATGGCGGACAACCACCTCACGAACCAACGTAATTACTATTCCATCACCACATCTCAAATTAGGACATACTGATGTATTTGTTGTTTATATAATATATTTATGATATAATTATACTTATTTAAATATTATATCACATATTCCTTTTTTACTTTTCATTCCTTACAGAATATGATAACATTGATCATGTGTACGGCGGACTACCGCCTCGAAATACGATGTGATTCATTTTTTCAATTATTATTTACATAAAAGGTAATAATTATTAATTTTATTTATATAAATAATATTAATTAAATATTAATAATTATATAAAAAAATATATCATACAGTTTCTTACCTTTTCATCCACTGAATAAATGATAACATCATTCTTGTGTATGGTGGACTACCGCCTTGCAAATCGATCTGAATACTTTTTATTGACACATCACATGAATGGTATATTTAAGAGAATTAATATAAATAATATGATATTTATTATATAATGATAATTATGTAATGATAAAATAACACTTACCTTCATTCCATCATTATCGTCATAAAATAGTAATGTTACTCATGTGTTCCTACGACGTACTATATTTATGATTGTAATGTAATTCATCTTTCATAACCATATTTAATTGTTAGTTTAAAAGTATTATTTATATATAAAAATGAAAATTATTTTAGGATAAAAAACATAGAAATTATTATATAATAATATCTTTAACCATAGTCTACTTACCAAAGTTATTTTTGACATATAAGTCGTTTATCATTAAAATGTTCGATGTGAACTTAATTAGTTATGTAATTGAATATTAAAAGGTAAAAAATAATATTAAAGGAATAATAAAATTTAAAAATATTCTTAATCAAGTAATTAATTTATATATGTATATTATTTTAGAATATTAGTAATACATGTGACAAATTGGGTTCGAGGTAAGGGATCCTTCTAACCTACCCTTCTCTTTGAGTTATGATTATTCTCTCTCTAACTCACTTTATCTATATTTAAAGTTATGGAATGATTATAAATTCTATATATATGTCTCTAATATGTATAACTATATTATTGTTAAATCCTTATACAGGGTAATTCATTCCTTTGTGATCATTTATCAAATTCCTTCATTATGAAATTTACTTTGATTATGATTTGAGACAAGATTATATAACACATTTTCATTCCATTTGAAATTATTACGTTATGATTTATGACCAACTTCCATTATGTGGAACACATAATCATGAACATTTTATGATGGGTTCTCCCATATATCACTCTAATTCATGGGATAATGTTATACTCTCCTGATATGTCATGTGTGGGATTAGGGAGTAAACCTAATCAATAATAAGACTTTTTCCACCATGAGATATTATCTAGGAAGTTAGCCTTAACATATTTTTATGTCATGTTATATGTTTGCGACACATTTCGTATCCTACCATGATCTTAAGATACCTTTTTTTATGTTATTATTTCATGTGATTACTCAATTTCCATCTCTTTTATAATATCATGTTATACAGTTTACTCACATATTATGTTTTATTATCATGTTTATTCACTTAAAGGGACTTTTATATCATCCATTCCCTTATGTAATCCCCACATTTTTCAATGTAGTTTTAGGTTCTTGAATGGATTAAGGATCTCACTATGGAGAATAAAATAATTTTTATATATTTTTGTCTTTTTTGATGTATTATTAACCTAGTATTCCAAAGACACTTGGCCTCGTGATCCTTTTATTGTATTAATGGATATTTATGTTTTAAAATCCTGTAATAATATGTGTAAAAGGATCGGGTCACATTAGGTATTGTATCTATTTTTAACCACAGTAAGACATTTTCCCCCATTGTTTTATTCTACCAATCATAAGTCATTTACTCCAAATATAAGTCTTTGGCCTCGATTGTAAGTCTCTATATTGTTAGTCATTATGCCGAATATATGTTTTTTGGGGAGGAACGTAAGTGTTTTGTCTCATAATATAACTTCACACCTTCATATAAAAATATAATTATAGAATATTTAAGAAGGATTTTGGGTGACTCATTAAGAGTTAAATCCAAGTCTTTGGGTACCATGTCAGCATTCATACAACAAATCAAAGGATTTAAAATGGATTATTATGTGAATAATATTATGATCTAATAAAATTAATGAAACTAAAGATATCATTGATATTTAAAACCTACATTGATGAAGAAAGACAATGGGTAGAAAAATAAAACCTTTGTAGACATTAAAATTGAGAAGATCCTAGATATTTGATCTGTTGAGTTAAAAATAAAACAATGAACCATTAATAATAGATAGAAATTCCTATATAGTTAAGGAGGAACTTCTATGAAGAAAATAAACTAATATAATCAATATCTAGAATTAATTATGTTACTATTTTATTTTAGTTTCATTGATGTTTAATATTTTATATTTATTCAATGATATACACTTTCATATTTTAATTAAATCTCTCTAGTTTCTTCTTCTTTATTATCCATTGGGATCTCCTCTATTAATGATTTTGACTAGATAACTTAAGGAATCTCCTAAGGGTGTAATCTTAATTTTGAACCCATGTATTCAAGAATTATTGATTAATATTTCATACTTTCTTGGATTTATGATGAGTGTAAATTAAGTGGGAAAGACCCCATGTGTATAAACTCAATTATCTAATGTCTAACTACTTCTTTTATAATCATTTTCCCTTCAATAAAGAAGGTGGATGTGCAGTGAAATTGATGATTTCACTATATGTTCATAAATGGGGTAGAATAGGGTGTTTACATTCAATATAGTGTGATCATTAAGTAAATGTGAAATTAATAAAAAGACTATAATAAATCACACTGGGTGATTTTATTACGAGAATCTCTATTCATGATAGCTCCAGTTTCTTCCAATTTACATTTGTATATTTAATTTTATATACTGCATTCCATTCTAAACACCCATATTTTCATTTCATTTTTAAAATTTTTTAATTTAAAAATATTATAATGTGAATTATGATAATTGAGTGTTTTAACTAAAAAAGATACTCAAGTTTGAGAACATTGTTCTTCCATTATGTTGTACTATAAAAATAAATAATTATATCTTCCACACATTTTGATCATTGTGCATCTATAATATACTCATTGACATTGTACCTTATGTAAAATTAGAACAAAGAAGACTTATCACATCATTAGAGATAAAATTTGACTAAAAAGCATCTCAAATCCCATCAAAAATTCCCTAGAGTCCATTTTGATACACTTTTGTTATCAAAAAATTTTAATTTATTTTGGAAATAATTTGGATAATTATCTCTTTAATCTCAAAGTTATTCACAAAAAGTTGTGAAATAAGGATCCTTGGTTATACCCCCACACTTGAAGTTAAACCATACTTCATTAAAATTCATCACATTGATTATCCTATTTGAAACATTTGTTCTACTTATTGTATTTTATGAACTATATCCATGTATTAATCCATCATTTATCTCCTAAACATATTTTCAATTTTGGTTTCATTCTAAAAAAGTTTCTTTTCTAATTAAATGATATTTTCCCAGGTTGATTTCTTTTGTATAAAAATGATTTTTTATAAAAAACACATCATGTGTAAACAAAGTATAATAAATAAAATAAAAATAAATTTTCAAAATAATAGACTTTTGGTAATACATAAAATATTATATTCATCTAAATTCACTTTATTTTCCAACATTGACCACTTATAAAGAATTATCAAATCTATAAAGGTACTCAATATTGATAAATTTAAAATAAATCATTTATAATTAGCAAAACTATATGAGTGTTGTAAGTAGTTAGTCATTCAATAACCCATGATTTAACATGAAATTATAAATTCGTAAATTATATGTTTTTCATAATAAATTTATAAATTATAATGTGTATAATTTTATAACTCCGATGAAATGAATATTATTAATTTTAATATTAAGGATGAATACACTCTATAGTATCAATATAAGTACAATAAGATATTAAAAAAATGTACACAATAACTCCTCAATCTTGAAATATTCATCATTTCATCAAACCTTATACATAATAACACTATATATAATCATACCAGGAAGTAAAATATGTGGAAATGTAGGAGAAAAATTGAATATAAAGTGAGAGAGTAAATGTGAGGTTATATATAGGAAAAATATGACCATTGAGGGTAGTCGTCATATATCTGTAAACATTTTCATTGGGGGAATAAATTATGTGATCCATAAAAGTAAGAGATATGATGATATTAAGTATCCTAATAAATCAATTTTACCTTTAATTAGTATTCATGTTACGAATTTATGTCATAAATTTCTATATTAATGCTTTTATATGTTTATTTCACAAATAATTTTTAATTTAAAATTCTTAGTCTGATTTCTTATCAATTTATGGAGTGATTTAATTTTAATACAATATTATAAGATGATATATATGATTATTCAATAGGATTTATATTAACAACTGAATTTCGGTTTTATTTTATCAAAAAAATGAAACATGTATACAATTTTCTACTTAAAAATAAATTTATTTTATATATATATATATAAAGTAGAGGGCTAGTGGATTAAGATTTTTTGTAGGTATAAAGTTATAGAAGCATGTATTTCACTATATTGTTTTTTCTAATCATCATGGAATAACACACCACATCACACCCTAACTATTATTCTCTATGTTTATCATATCTTCTTTTTCAACAAGGAAGGATACAAGATACCCAATTCACAGTTTATCCCTAGTTCATTATGAATTTCACCTACGTGGGCCATTCATGTGTCTTCTAAATCTTTTATACGATAACCCAGACATAACTATTCTTATTGAATATTTTAGAAACCCATGTTTCACCATATATAGATTCCTTTTTAATGAAAAACTCTAATACATCTTATTCATACATAACTATCTATTGGTTTATTTTATTTGAAAAAATATAGATTTTTTAATTTTTAATTTAAATATAAAAAAACAAACTTTATCTGGATTCATAATAAAGTAATTCTTTTAATTTATTAATAAGCATATAAAATTTTAATAACAATAATTAAATTATGAATAAATAAATAAATAAAAATTAATTGTTATGGAATTCTATTTCCTATTAATATATTGATTTCTAAAATTATATATACTATTGCAGAAAATTGTAGAATATTTAATATATAATAAGATATCATATACATATTATTCAATAAATGTAAAATAATTTTAAGATAAGTATGGGAATATTACCCTATATTTGTGTGGCCAAAAAAGAATTCAAGATATTATCCTACAATTATTATCATAAATATAAATATAGATGGAATTATAAGATTTATAAATAATAATATTTATTCAATACAGCATATTACAAAGTAAGAATAATGGTATTTTAAAATAAATAGGTAAGATTATAAGCTTTATGGAGTTTCATGAGTCTATGGATAAGAATAAAATATTAAAAGAGATTTAATGTTTTAAATTAGAAATTAATCTTATGATGTAAGAAGAAAAGGGTTTATAACCCATTCTATACTTATTATTCATGATAAACATGATAGTTTAATTTAAATACTTAACCTATATAAATTAGATATTTAATGTAATTCCATCATGTTCATCCAGGAAAAGTGAACTCACTCTACCTTTTCCATATATCTATCATCTAGTTTCCTATCCATAATTTACCAATATTCCTTCTAAAATCATTATACACATCTTATAGACAAGGAATATAAGAAGGATCTCCAAATATTTCATAGAAAATAAATTCTTTAGTTAATATTTTACTCCTTATAATTAAATACCAGAATTCCTTAATTAATTTTCATAATATTCTTCCTCTACCTAATCTTGAACAGATATATAAACCTTTATAACATGAAATAAATGTTAATATAATTCTATAATAAGAAAATACAAATTTATTATATGTGATTTTATAATAAAACATTTTTTATTGGATATTTTTGCTTGGGTTGGGTTAACTACATACTCAAATTATAATACTTGATTTTATTAATAATTATTATTAAGGACAAAAAATTCAAAAAAAATATTGAATCTTAATGCTACGTTAATTTTATTGTGATATTTAATGTAAACATTCAAAGGTATTTGCACATTTTAGCTAATATTATTGATAAAGATTCTATAAATTATAACTATTTTTTAAGTTATTAAACTTCTTTATTTATAGGACGAAATCCAAAATATGCCTTGGAACATCTAGATCTTATGAAACCATTTAAAAATGATCTTTAACTATTATCGTTATTCCAAATATTTTTTTGAATTATAGACTTGAAAAAATAAAAATTACTGATTAAGGGAAAACATATCAATAAATAATAAATATATAATAAATGAAAATGGACAAAAAAACATGAAAAGGGTTTTGATGTGAGTAATAAATTAATAAGATATAATTATTTGGGATGTCGAGAATGTACAAGGTGGTTTAGGACTCTAGGTGATGGGTTTTTTGTTAAAAATGTTTACTTTTATGTTTGATAATATTTATCTTGACCTTATCTCCAATGCCTAATGACAATTATCTTTATCTTCCCATTGTTTTGATTTATGAACCATTTATTCATACATTGATATTATATCATCATAGTTAAATATTCATTTAATCTTACAAAAAACTAATATGGGGAACATAAATTTTTAGCATATTTGAAAACGTGGATACAAAATAAATTGGTTCATAAGTGAACTAAATCATCTACCACTAAGTCCTTATAAATATAACCTTTCCTATAAATATCATAATTAATTCCTTTCTTCATAACTTGGAGAAAGGAAACAGAAGTAATGTTGACCCTAAATGTTCAGTAAGGGTAATAAAGGAGATATCAATATAACATGATTATAAGGGTATGAGAACATGATAGTAATATTTGAAAACCTTTCCCTTGATATCATAGATCATAAAATAGAGTCATGATTTAAATATTGGTAGTGTATAAGACATGAATCATAAATAAATAAAATATTGTGGGCCATTATAGAACAATGTTGTCACGAGACAATGATTTTTGGAATACACATAAAAATAAAAAATCTTATTTCAAGGCCATCCATTGAGACATTCATAACATGTTAGGATTGGGATAAACACCCATATACCTTCTTCAAAAATGGAAAAACCTCCATTTTACCCTCTTTTGGGGTTCAAATAACCTCTCGTGTACCCTCTTTTGGGATTTAGATAACCTTATATGTACCATATTTTATGCTTGGGATAACCTCCCATGTACCCTCAATGATCATACAACATTAATCATTACCCAATTATTGGTGAGATAAATAATTATGTTACCACTTATAAAATAACTAAAATATATAGATTTATTCCATAAGATCATAAAGAAAGAATCATATCGGTAGGGTCCGGAAAATTGCTCAAGGTAAGAAAATACTCCCACAATCACTATGTAGAAGGAAGCAAGTACTCCTACAAGACTATAAAGGTGAATGGACTTAAATTAAGTTTAAAATTTTATAAGAAACTTAAATGAATTTATATTTTCAAAGGATCTTGAATGGACTGCGTACCATCCCCAAGAAGGGTTCACAAACCTCCTGGATCGTGGACCACCTGTATGCAGAACGATCTGTGAGGCACTAGCCCACAGTAAAATGGCCAGCGAACTCAGTGAACCATGAACCATATCACCAAAGAACTCATGACCATGATGTCCATCCATATAACATCTCATGAATGAAGAAAACCAGTAGGGTTTCATGAACCATGATCACAAATTATGGCCTCTGTAAACCCCAATTGACTAAGTCTTCCGTGATTCATGATATCTCCTCATGGGCCTCCGCAAATGGTGTCCCATTCCCATAGATACGATTGTATCGATTCTCTATAAAAGGATCACAGAAGTAATTGGGAGAGGATAGATTATAAAATCTTGAAAGGGACCTAGAGGTTGGAAGAAAGAACTTGGGGAAGATTCCATCTTCCGTCTTGAATTAACGGCGAAGCCCAAATCGCGAACCACTCTCTCTGGTGGTACATCCAGTCACGAGCCATAAAACAGGGGAACTAAATAATAATAATAATAAAACCCTGAACCTAAATGGTGAAAAAGTGAAAAATATATTTCTCACGGATGAACTTCCCATGAACAACAGTCCCTCAAACCCTCCTTCAAAATGGTGTTATGCATAGTGTCTCACTACACGGGGTTAACTCGGCGTCACGTACTGCATCTGTACGCAGATAGAACCCAAAGCGGCGTAACGGAATGCATACCGCTGTGGTGCAATGTGGTTTATACCCATACTCGCATACCGAATTAGTATATGGAAGACCCCACTACCCGCATACCACAACGGTATACGGATCTTCCCCCATCCAGTATAAGAAATCAGTAGGCAGAATGGGGTGTTATCAGGTATTCTTTCCCCTGATTCCAATCTCCCCCCCCCCCATTACCCTCAAGTCCTCCATAGTTTCTTTGCAAACCAGTCCCCCAGCATTATCCTAAATCCTCCCCACAATCCACCAGACCCATATGATCAGGCCATCAGGCACATCACCATGACCCTTTGAGTCTATATACCCATGGTAAGAGGAGTCATGAAGGTTATCCCCATTTGGACTTTGGGGATATTTGTGGGTCTACATTCCCATGGTAACCCAGAGTCCAACCATGGTATGCTAACATGGACCTCCCTATTCTAGGAATTAAGGGTGATCACTTGCTTTTCCATTCAATGAGGAATAATGATTAGATGTAGGAGTTATGTTCACATATCCTTTCAATGAGAAATACACTCCTCCACTTCCCAAAACATGTTTTAGAGAAATCCCACTGAGGTAAGTCCCCAATCTTTTGAACCCGGGATGCAGGACCTTTAATGTCATTTCACATTGAAAGTTTCATCGCTCCATGTCCTCACCCACCATCATCCTAGCCTCTTCCACTATAGGCTCACCCTATCCCACTGGTAGGAGGGGAAGAATGTGGTTGGTTGGATCTCTCACATCCTCTTGTTTCTCACACCGATCATGAATCACATCGGCTTAAAGGTTTGTGATGATTACAACATCCATGAAAAATTTCAACTATAAGAAATCTAATTACTAATTAAAACAGGATATGTAGGACACCAAATTGAAGGCCCAATCTCAAAAGGGTTCCCTTACAAAAGGGGTTCCCCCAATCATGTCCCCAAAACTGTGAAGCTTCCATGTGTAAGCCCCATCCATTATGAACTACAAGGGTTCTAATACCACTCTCAAGGATACATAGGAAACCCATCTTATAGGTTCGATCCCAACATCAAGTCACCTTCATTCCCCCCTAGATGACGATAAACTCCAGAGTGCCTTATTGTATGGCTCAATTTAATATCACCTCCGTAGCATCAAATCCATGTATTCCTAGGAAGATCCTGCAAATCAGGGGTAGCCCATTGACACATTCATTGGGAATAAACCATGGATTCATGAACATATGAACATGAATTAAATCTATACGTGAGTCCTGTAATAGGCAATAATTCTTCCCTAAAAGGGTGTAGTGAGCCTGACTTCCCATCCTCTCGACCAATGGAGTCTTTAAGTATTGTGGGTTGAATCATCTACCAAAGCGCACCAGCCTTTTTAAAGTAGGTCCATGAATCATGCATACAAGGGTTTTTGGGTATTTTTGGATCCATGAATAAAACTGTTGGAGACCATCCGAGGAATTTATATATGAGGAGGGCCGATTACACAAGTACATGACCCCATGAAATCACCAGCTAAGACCATCTAACAGTGGCATTTCCTTCGCAATATGAAAGGGTTTAATTACCTAGACCCTCTGGGGTTATTTCAACCTTATTTTAAAGGATAATGATATATAATTGGTTAAAAAAATAAATGGTGAATTTTACAGGAAACCATCGCTGGAGAAAGAGACTGGTGATAATTATCATTGGAACATTTCATCATCACCCAAACACACCACCTCGAAGTCAGAACAAAAATAGTGAACCTGACATGAATTCTTAACCAAGGTGGTAGTTCTACCCCACTCAATCCCCTTCACCCCACAATGAAAAATACAGGATAATGGAAGGAGGCCAAGTTTAATCGTTAGATATGAATGTGTTTAAAATAATGCTACTTTGATGAGGTTTTGCGGTCTGCATGTCATATTTGTTTGTTGTAGGTTACAACAGAGATACCTTCAATCAAAATGACATCCTGAACACTGATGAAGACACAACATTTAGTGATCCCACGGGCGGCTAGGTCCCCATGAAGAATAGGACCCCCTCACCTACCCAATGTCTTCAACACTGGTTATCGAACACGCTAATATAATGGTACCACCAAAATGGTACTCTCAACACATTGGAGGCCGCGAGACAAGCCCTCCAATATCCAAAGGTCTTCCAGCTGCCTCCTCATCCATGGCCGACACCCCAGTACAAGGCTTCCCTGGTGTTCTTCTCAAACCATTTTGGGAGCCTGTCCACAGAACGTGACAATGAGTAACTCTCTTAACTTCGGGAGGCAGATGATATTAATGTTGAAAAATTCATATCAACTGCACTGGGTTCCTAATCACGGGCCCTCGCTAGAGAATATATCCACTGACACCAGATGACAAGACCTCCTCCCACTAAATAGGACCTTATGCCGAGGGCACCAGCTAAATTTTAGGAGACCCAGGCCCCTCGGTTTTTCCACCAAGGGTGTTGAATATATAAACAGGAACATGCAATCAAAAGGGTTTGTGAGGAGCAACTCCTCCATAATAACGAGGTGGAATTCAATAATAAGACATATGAATATTCCCCCTCCACTCAATCCCACCATATAAAAAGAGTGGCTCAATACGATCACATGCGCGTTTCTACTAGTGCCCGCCGGTCTCTCCATGCAGACAGAGTAGAAAACTATAGGCTCATGTAGATATCTGCCGATGCATTTCAAGCCCGTTAACCAAATAGGGCAGAAACCAGCTACACACAGGCACAAATACCTAATGATGCTTTTCAATCATACCAACCAAATAAAGTGGAATCTAGCTACATGCAGGCATGAATACCTGCTGAAGCATTTTAAACCTGTCAACCAAATAAGGTGGCAACCAGCTACACACAGGCACAAATACCTCCTAACGCATTTAAAGCCCGTCAAACAAATAGGGAAACAACAAGCTACACACAGGCACAAATACCTAGTGACGTGTTTCAATCCCATCAACCAAATAGTGTGGAAACCAGCTACAGGCAGGCACAAAATGCTGGCTGATGCACATCAAGCCCACCATCCAAATAGGGCGGCAAGAAAATACGAGCAGAGTCAAATTCCTACGGATACATACAAAGACCATGAGATAAATATAGTGTAAAGTGACTATATGAAAATACCCACTCATGAATATAAATACCACCAATCAAATACAGGGCAAACTATAGAATACAACTGGTGGTAGACTTTTTCCTCTGTCCCGGCACAAGAGATATTCTAGTATCTACTTGCAACTCATGAAGGACCAGAGCAGGCACAAACCCCTGCTCTGATATCAGAATGGTCCTTCATACTCATTCCTTCCAAAGATGTATCTTATAACATTCAATCAATGATGGAAGATTAGGCATTGATCCCAGACCATATCATCCAAACATGCCAATATGTTTTTGCATCGGCGGAAAAGACGAGAAACCGAGCCCACAACCCAGTTTCCTAGAACGGAAGAACTCACTCAAAAAATGAGTTAGTCACTCCAGAATAGCTATGCATCCCTCCTCCAGTCTAGGAGGTTTGAAGAAAATATCCAGTAATACACGGAAAACCAGATCAGGAACAAATACCCATTCTAATTGGGGGATGTCGTTCTAACATGGTGGCTGCTCCATGGTAAGCATAAATCCTAGCCAAAATTCAAGATGTTCATCTGTGTATCCCGACGACATCACGGGACCCAACAAGATAGGGACACATATATGAAGTCCATTACTAATAGCACACATCCTAGGTTACCTACAAGTGAGCACTCAAAAATGAGATGTGCCAAAGGAAACTTGAAAATGAAGAGCACTATCATGACCTGCATTACTAGAAGTTGGGGTTCTTGACACTCTCAAACATATATCAATAAAGGATCAAGACCCATTCAGTCCATTACCAAGTCATGGAAGTGGCAGTAGCAGTTGTGAAAGTCTGCCCTGCAATATCTTTACCCTCAGTTCTACAGGTCCTCCCCAGAGCCCCCATGGGTGCTCACTCTGTGGGACAAGAATGATTGATCATGAGATCCTATATCCTTATGCGCATTGGGGTAGCCCTCCCCTCAACATGAATATCAGATAGTAAAAGGTTCTTCCCCTTACTGTTGACTTCCCTGATGGTCCTTCCCAAGGTATATGTTACAGATATGCTTCTACCTGCAGTCATGCATCAAGTCATGATGGTAGTCCTCACCATGATGATAGTCATTGTGATGTCCCTCCCCATAATGTAATTTCTTGTAAAGTGCATCCCCATAGTAACTTCAATCAATGAGAAGGTCCTCACCTCATTGTAATACATCCTAAAGGCCCTCCCTAGGATGTGAACTACAGAAGTTCTCCCTATAGCCAGGTATCAAGTCGTGATAGTAGTGCTCGTCATCACAGCATTAATTGAGAAGGTCCTCCCCTCAGTGACATCATGCAGCAATAAGGTCCTCCCTTCACTGTAGCACACCCTAAAGTTCCTCCCCAGGTTATACGCTGTAAATTCATTTCCCATGATCGGGCGTCAAGTTTCAATAGTGTCCTTTTCCATTACCAAACCAATTTCAAAGGTCCTCCCCACAACCATAAGTCATTCTAGAAAGAAGTTCCTACCCTTTTCAAAACAAAGATGAGAAATCCCTACTATGTTGAGTTTCTCAAAATGTAGTCAGGGACATCGGGCATTATATCTATAATGAGTGATATTCTTTCTCAACTAGAAGATGTCTCAGGGCCACGCTCATCTTTTGAGACACCCCTACACTGTCTACATATCAATGAGGCTCCCACAAGCCTAGAAGCATGGAAAAAAATATTAAGAATCAGTCGAGCTGAGCATATCAAGTATATGAGTCTCCATAAGAACAATAGTAGGATATGTTGCTTGTGAGAAGATAACTAGCTAAAGATATTATACCAGTGATGTATTGTCCTATGGACACTTCTCACATCAACATACTATGAGAGTTGTATGGGGAATGTATACAAGACATTCACCTCAATATATAGACATTTGTTTGTCAGCTGAAAGAAAAATTCCTTCTTTACAAAGGGTATGTGGACCATGTCAATGTGTTAGGGGAGCTTTGCTGTCTAATCGACTTGGATGCCCTCCCATCCACATGGCATCCACAATCAGAAAGAAGAAAGAAAAATCTTAAACCGGCCTGCCTCCATGCACTACATAGGTTGTGTCGCCTCATTGGAAAAGCCCCGACTGGAGTTCACATTCAGGGATGGGGAGAACATGGAGCTCTGCACTTCACCCCGCATCCCATCCAGCAAATCCCATTGGATATGACATCATGTAATGTCATCACCCAGAGGCAGCAATCAAATGAAACCCCTACTCAGGAAATATGGGACACTCAACAAAAATTGGCCAGGAGTAAGTCTCAAAAGCGTCGTGACTGAAGAGATCATGCCATCAAAAAGATTTTGAGTCAGGAAACCAAGAACATACAGAAGGCTTCCCACCAAATGAAATCCAATCGACAAGTAGTGATCATATCCTCAAAAGGCCATAGACTCCATGCAGGCCCAATACCATACTCGGCTCACATCTTTGAGGGAGTGTGTGAAATTGAAAAGTTTTAAATAGTTGTGGCTACCACTGAAATGCTGGAAAAACCCCAGAACAAATGGCTAGGGGAATTTTTAAATCAAAATTCCCCCAAAAGACCAAAAAACCCAAGTCGTAGTGCATTGAAGGAAGAATGAGAAAAAACCCATACCACAGGGTTGGGGGATTTTTTACCTCAAGCCCACACGCAGTGGATGTTTGTCTTCTCCCATATAGGAAGAATTATGGAAAGAGGATTCACTTATTCAACCCCCTCTCTTGGTTTGCACACTCCAATACAAATGCGCAATATGAGGTCAAACCAGGGCTCCCTTTGGGTTAATATTAGCTAAGAAACCCAAATAATACTGTGGAATGGAAGGAGAAATTCTAATAAAGGATGAAGAAATCCTTCCTACCATTCGGCATCGAGAACACCACCCCCAATGTGTTATGTATCAGTAATGGTGTTAAACGTCAACTCCACGGATCTCATAGAAAATGGCACAAAGGGGGAGGAAGTGAGGGAATATGGTTCCCTCCCAAATTCATCCCACACCAAGCTAGATGGTGTGCATACCCAGAACTAGAGAGTGGTCCAAAATTTGGGTGCCCCCTTAATTAATCCATCATCACCTCCTGTGAAAAACCCCAATAGGGAGAATAATAAATCCAAGGTTTTATATGACCCAACTCCTCCTCTCCCTAAGAATTTTTACCTCACCCTCGAGGAAAGGTTCACCAAGTAGGAGGAATAAATGAAAGAGCTTGGGAGAATTAATGTTGAGCTATGTTGAGGGAGCTACCTCTCTGGATGTGTTTCCCCTATGGAACGTCAGCAAGTACTCCAAGAAGAGGTTCCCTTTCCACAAGCACTCATCCCCGTAAATGAATCCAAGATCGTATGCCCATACAATCCGGCATCGGTACCAGAAACCTACTTAAAACCGACCCCAGAAGGACATTAAGACTTGTCCTTGTTAGGAATGCAGCTAGAATATATTCAGGTAAACTCATAAATGATACCTTCGACTGGGTATCAACCCCAAATTCCTACAGCATTGGTACACCCAGTTTTTTCCACTACCACACCAACCCAAGATCAATCCTGGTAGGATATGCATCAAGGGATCTTGAACACCATCGAAAAACTAACATCATAACTATAATTCATAGATAGGTAGCACACTCGGATACAACCAGAGTGCAAAACTTATGTTGTTTGGGTGAGAAACATTCTTTAACCGCCAAATTTTGGAAACCATGTATTCCCAGTATTCAATGGATTGGGTGAACCTGAAGAGAGTTTAATGCACTATGCCTCTTACTACGACCCCATGATGGTAACTATAGAGAATCAAGAAGCCATAAAACTCTGGTTCATCATACGAATTCTGCAGGGCTCAGCTTTTGTACAATATACTAGCTTTCCAGTCAATTCAATCACACACTGGGAGGAACTCCAGTGATATTTTCTCTTTCAGTTTAGTTTAATTCTGCCTAAGATTATGATCATTGATCTCATGAACTGAAAGAAGTGAGAGAACAAAAGAGTCACATACTTCATTGCTATATGGAAAGACCTGGCTTATTCCCTAAACTGGCTGCTCCCCCAGGATGAAATTCTCACTATGTGCATCGAGAAACTCTGTGATTAATTGTGAACACCACTCATCTCGGTGAAGTACATAAGTGGGTTCCAAGAATTCTCTACTATTTACCAAAGAATAAAATAATCCTTGAAATGAAAAAATGTCATGTCCCGAGTATCCCCATCATCCCCTGGGAAAAGAGAGGGAAAAGGTGAAGTGGCTTCTGTCATGCTTATTCCACCCTTGGCACAAGCTCTAGTTGCGAGGCCCCCACCAAATTATGTAGGACCCCCTAGACACCAACATACACCCCCACCTTGGTAGTATGAGTGATGGGGTACAAAAATAAATCAATTCAAATAATGGAGAAATAATTCCACTCATTCCAAGATGAACAGTGCCATGGCTACTTTATAGACGCCATGAATTGAAACTTTCTCTAGCAACTAGAGCCAAAGTGATCTGATGAAGTGGGTCTCAACAAATGTCCAAATAATTGTCCTTATCACTGGATACAAGGACACACCATCCTAGAATGCTTCATTTTCAAGGATCTCTTACAAAATATGGTGGATTTTGAGAAACTCAAGCTTGTCCCGAAGCTAGCACTAGTGGCATACATTTCTAACTCAAAATCAAGAAAGGAAGAGGAATGGAATGCAGTCTCCAGTAAGGAGAAAAAAATTGACAATTTGATGACCTAGAAGATAGTCAACCGAGTCCATGGAATTCTCCATCCACAGTATAAACAACCAACTATTCCCTCAAAATCACCTAATATATCACATTCATCCTCCTTGGCCCTGCAATCCTCTAAATGAAAAAAAAGTCAGAAAGTAGGAGAAAGAAGATGGGATGACACCAAATCCAAAGTCAATGTGGACACTTTAGGACTTCGTACCAACAGACTTGGTACAACGGGTACCGCCCCACCAAATTGCACCATCATAAAGAGACAATTATACATAAACAATATCATATCAAGAACTGATCATCGGCTCCATTAATGTCATTCACTTGATGGACCCCTTTTCTGATGGAGACTATTGCTACAAAACTGAATTCCCCATTCCCAACAAGAGATCCAGAGAAAGAGGCTAAAGAGGCAGGGGTTTCTTAGAAGGCACAACCATGGTAGGAGTCAAATTCATAGCTTCACCATAAGCCAAACCATTAACATCGTAGAAACTTGCAGAAGGACCCTCTAGCAGACACAACAAGTAACGAAATACTCCTTCTCCCTTGCCGGAGGAAATCCAAACCCAATTATCTTGGAATATCCATCAAGGGAAGAACAAATATCAAAATGCCTAGGGAATATGGGTAGACCAGTTCGTCCAAAACTAGAAAGGACCATAGTAGCACCAGCTCAAGTCATAGAGGTCGAACCACCTACATCCAAATCCCAAGACCCTAAATGTTTTGTGAAAGAGAAACCCTGAGCTAGGAATTGCTAACCTTTAGAACAAAAATATGATATTCTAAAGAATGTGTCATTAGTACTAGAAAAACTGTCAATCCTAGATGCATTAAGCCTGTCTGCAGATCTTAGGGAGGCACTCTTCGAAGCCTTACAAAGTACCCCGGAGTTTGAGGTCGAATTAGATATAGCCATTCTATCAAACAGAGACCAATCATAATGAATGTCACTCCATCATCTCCTTTACAGACAGGGATGAAGGCGCCACCATTCAAGGGAACATCAAACCCTAATATGTGTCTGGAAAGATAAATGGAATTTATGTCCATAGGATATTCATTGAAAATGGTACTAGAGTCAATCTCCTCTCATTGTGAATGCTTTTTCCCCAAGGCTATGATGAATACAGCACGACACCATACACTACAACTCTGCTAGGATATGAAAAAAGTGAGAGGAAACAATTGGGATGAATCAATATTAAAACTTGTCTTGGAGACCACATGTCTGATTCTGAGTTCCTGGTAGTATGAAAAATTATTGCCTTCAATGTCTTATTAGGGTATCCTTTCCTGTATCTGCATGGTGTAATTCCATCATCATACTATCAGTTCATCAAATATTGCACTAATTGGAAAATGGGACATTTCACGCTGATAAACCCCTATTTGAGTCCTACTATTCACATTATATTGATGCAGGGTTCTATGAATCGGAAGAAAAACATCTTTCGTACATTAAAATTGATTGGATTACTACCCTGAATGGGTTGGAAATGGTTCCCGCCGACCCCCTCTAGTAGCTTGGGTAGGAGTATGTATTACCCATCAACCAAGTTGAATGCATAAGTGCAAGTCTGGATGTAGACTCAATTGTCTACATGGTCTCTATTATGGATCCCAAGTCCAAAGACATGGGAGAATGGGCTGACTCCTATGATGTCAAGAAAATTCCTTCCAAAGATACTCTCAACCTGTCCTTATAACCCCAGACTGCCCTTTCCTTACTCACTAAGCCAAAAGATGATTCCTCTCTCAACATTGGAGAGTTAGTCTCAAGAATCCTCTCTCCATCAAAAGGGGAAGAAGATGAAGATGATGAGAATGGAGAAGAAGAAGAAGAAGACCTAAAATATGCCCCTCCTTCATTCAAAGAAGGTGTCTCCACCACAATCAATGAACTTAAGGAGATAAAAATGGGCACCGAATATGGCTTGAGGACCCCTCTAATAAGTGTGGCTATTCCCATTGGAGAGAAAGAGGAATATACCTCCTTCCTAAAGAACATTTGAGATGTGTTTGCCTGGAATTACATAGAAATGTGAGGCCTCGATCCGGAGGTCTCCACTCATAATCTGGGCTTACCAGAAGACAATCAGAGTTATAAGAAAGTGGCCAGAAGGACCCACCTGATACATGCATCCAAAATAGAAGCTGAAGTTGACAATATTATTAAGGCCAACTTCATACGGGAAGTTCAATACCTGGTCTGGATGGAAAAAATAGTCCCTGTTAAAAATAAGAACAGATATATTAGAATCATCATTGACCTTTGGGACCTTAATCATCATTGCCCAAAATATGGTTTCCCGGTCTCGATCACAGAATTGTTGATCGATGAACCTACCAGATATGAGGCTCTCTCTTTCATGGAAAACTATTTGGGATACAACCAGATCTGGATGGCCCAAGGAGATGATGAAACTACTACTTTTAGGGCCCCTCAAGGAGTTTTATATTATAATGTGATGCCCTTTTGTCTAAATAATAACGATGCTACATATCAGCGCACCATGCACTGCATCTTCAATCCCTTCTTGGGAAAATTTGTTGAGTGTTATTTCGATGATTTGGTGGTTAAATCATGATAGTGCTCGAACCCCCTGGCTAATCTTGAAATTGTCTTCAAAAAACTATGAAAACACAATTTAAAGATGAATCCTCTAAAGTGTGCCTTTGGCGTTACCTCTGTATAATTCCTTGGATTCTTCATATGCCATTCCAGCATTGAAGTCAACCCCGAGTAGACAAAATCCATCCTTGGCATGTCCCCACCTCGCAACATTATCGATCTGATTGGTCTCTAGGGGAACCATGACTACATTTGGTGCTTCATAGCTATCTTGGTAGGAAAATTTTTACCTTTATCTAGGATGATGAAGAAAGGGGTTACGTATTAGTGGGATAATGATTGCTAAGAAGTGTTAAACAATCTCAAAAGATATATCCTAAGCCCACTGGTGCTGATGTCGCTAGTTGAGGTGAGGCCGCTCTTTTCTTATGTAACCACCCTGGAACAATCATTATACACCTTCCTCATTCTGAAGAATAACTCTGGCAGTGAGAACAGCCTCTATTACCTAGGTCGAAAAATTATTGAGGTTGAAACTCACTATTCAAAAATTGAAAATAACTGCCTAGCCCTAATTTTCATGGTTTAGAAACTCAAGTATTACATGTAGCACCATGAGATCTAACTGGTATCCCACTACAACCTTCTCAAATATATCCTCAAAGGTCCCATATTAAATGTATGCCTATCACGATGGGTGGTCATCCTACAAAAGTTTGACCTACTGTACATGCCCCAAAATGCCAACAAAGGCCAGACATTAGTGGACTTCTTAGCCAAGCACCCCTCGGAAGAAACAACCTTTTTGGATGCCAAAATCTTGGATGAAGAAGTGTTATCCATCTAGGATAACCCATAGACATGGGAAATGCACTTTGACGGAGCTTCTAGAAGCCCGACAGAGAAAAGGATGGAGGATCCCAAGATCAATAAAGTGGGGCTAGGAATTATACTTGTGTCCCCTGAAAAGTTTGTCCTACCTTATTATTTCCAGATTTTAAAAGTTTTTACCAATAATGAAGTAGAATATTAGGCCCTCATTGCGAGTTTGGAACTGGCACTTCATGTGCAAGCCAAACACCAAAAAATAAAGGGTGATTCAAAGATAGTCATCAAACAGGTCAATGGTGACTATGCCATTAAGAAATAATTAATGGTCCCCTTGATGAACCTTGTTCGAGAAGTTATGGTGGAATTTCCATCCAAACCAACATTGACCTATGTAACTCGGTCTCAGAATGCCCAAGATGATGCTTTGGAAAATGCATCCATAGCCTTGGCTGATC
This sequence comes from Viscum album, assembly GCA_963277665.1. Lineage (NCBI taxonomy): Eukaryota > Viridiplantae > Streptophyta > Magnoliopsida > Santalales > Viscaceae > Viscum > Viscum album. The sequence continues at coordinate 194,687,741 of OY728135.1, read as the reverse complement.
CAGACCAGGATGAAATGGTTATTAGCATTTCCCACTATCGAATGGTCTTTCCATTTATCAAGAGAATTATGGAGTAGATTGATGAAATTAGACCCATTTATAAGCCTTATGGTCACACCACCATTTGGATGACACCCATTGAAAATTACCTTTGAAAGGGGGAGATCCCATAAGATAGGGCTGGAAGGGAACAAGTCTGAATACAGGTAGTAAATTTTTCCACCTACAATGGGGTAAACCAAGAAAATGTTATTTACAAACTAGGACTCGACAGAGTCCTTCTTAGGTGCATTGATGGAGAAGAAAATATTTCCATCATAAAAGAAATACACGCCAGAGCTTTTGGAGCACACCAATCTGCAACCAAGCTCTCCCACAAAATTCAAAGGCTTGGGTACTATAGGATCACTATGATATAGGATTATTCCATAATCACCAAAAAGTTTCATTCCTTCCATGTTCATCCCAATTTCATACTCTAACCCCCAGAGTTACTTCATAAATCTAAGTACTTCTGGACATTTTCTACCTAGGGGATGGATGTTGTGGGAACATATCCTCCCGCTACATCCAGACAATTCAAGTTCATACTCACAGCGAATGACTTCTTTTCCAATTGGGTTGAGGCCATACCCCTTGAATAATTAAAGGAGAAAAACATTGTTAGCTTTGTGAAGGCCAACATCATTACCATATTTGGTGTCCCCCATACAATACTGACAGACAACGGCACAAACTTCTACTCTGCTGAGTTAGAAAAGTTATACCAAGTGTATGGAATCGAAGCCAAATTATAATCCTGCTACCATGCGGTGGACAATGGGTAGATAGAGGATTTTAACAAGACTTTTTCCAACATACTCCAAACTATAGTTGATAAGGATAATAAATCATGGCCAAAAAATATTCTACATGCTTTATGGGATTACCATACCATGACTCATACTACCACAATAGCGACCTTGTACTCACTAGTATACGGGGCAGAGGCAGCTTTACCTATTGAAATCCAAGTTCCATCACATCGTGTGGCCATTTTTGATCAACTATCCATGAATGAGAAATCCCAGAGAAGGTTTGATGATTTGGAGCAGCTATATGTAAAAAAGGATTCATACTTTACACCATTTGGAAATCTATCAAAACTGGATCGCATGAGCCGTCAACAAAAAGATTTGCCTTCGATCATTCCTTAAAGGAGAAATGGTGTTAGTCCTCATAAACTCAATGATACTTAGAAAGAAGCCCCCAATGATTGAACCAAAGTGTGAAGGACCATATGTCATACATAGGGTATATTCTAATGGAGCATACACCCTGATATTGATGGAGGAACAGCTCGTCATGGATCCCACAAATGTGAAGTTCCTAAAGAAGTACTTAAAGTAATATCAATAATGATGCCATGGTCCAAACTATAAGACATTAGACTATGAGTAGTAATACCCCCATTTCAACATCCAAACACTAAGACATTAAATTATGAGTGAATTCATGGTCCAAACTCTAAGACATTAAACTATGAGTCATATTCCTTTACACATGATGTTAAACTGTAAGGAACTCATCCCTGAAACATGACATTAAATTGTGACTCATGTCCTTGCTGTAAGACAATAAACTGCATGGCACAAAGCATCCTAATCGCATGAAAATAAACTACATGATCTCTCATAGAACTATATTCAGATTGATTCATGCTCTTGTAGGATATGTAGAAATGCCTTGATCCTTGATCTTGGCCACTCCTCCCACCAAAAAAAATGCCTCCATCATATCCTCTACCTCCCAACACATGCGATGGAAACTCTATGTCTACTTATTTCTACACACATAGAGTATAACTCATGTGAGATTAGGATCATTGGTAAGGATTCTCTATAAAAAAACATGTTATAGAGAAATATGGTAGACCAGGAACCCATTGAAAATAAAATAAAAAAACGTTCCCACCCCAATGTCCAAGTCAAATCGATATAGGGAATGTTTAGAAATACATTTGTCTTGATTTATACTCTTGAAGGATACGTATTGATGCCCAGATTAGGAATCCTAGCCCAGACATCATCATTAAAAAAATTCCCTTACTTGTCCTTACACATGGGCTAAGTCAAATCGGTACAGGGAACATTCATAACTATGTATGGATTGATTACTTCCCTTGAAAGATATGTAGGGACACCCGGATTTTTCATCCCAGCCTATCCACCACAAAAAAATCCCCTTTCCCTGTGAATAAGTCAAACTTGTATGGGGAGTCCATGAAAGGTCCTAATCACATGACAATAAACTACAAAATTATTCAAGAGTTATGTGTGGCCCAATTCTCAGTTTCACGAGATCCCGTACATTCCCCTCACTCAAGAGAAGTCAAAAGATCCTTCTTCCCCACTATACACATGAGTCAGATATTTGTGGTAGTTCCAATAGTTCACGGGTAATCATGATATGGATATTCCCTTTGTTCCCAAACACATCTTTCTCATTTTTCAAACTTCATACCCCAGGAAAACTTGGATCCTTATAATCATTCATAGCCATTTGAGATAGAAGGTCGGTTTCTATGGACACATTTTTTTGACTATGCACATCATGCCCTGGTGGCTCTGTATATGTTTCCCACAATAATGACCATAAATCAAAGGAAAATTCATCCCTAGGAGAGTCCTCTCCAATCTCAGTATGACCAATGGCTTCCAAGCCCCGTGTAATCCCTCATAATTCTAGTTTCCCCCGGAACTATGGTTTACACCTTCTATCATCACTCTAATCTATGGAATGGCAGAGCATCCTGATTGTGATTAACCCAAATATATTAAAAATATTTATGGAAACATAATTTTCCTCACTGCATGACTCTAAACTGCACATCATCAAGTCATCACTGCACGACATTAAACTGAAAGGCCAAATCGTCCTTGTTGTATGATATTAAACTGCATAGTAATGGTTTAAGCCTAAAGTTCCCTCTGATGTTGATTTTTCTATTATTAGGTAATGAACCAGAATCCTTGTAATCCTTTATTTCTCACACCAAGCATAGCTCACGTGAGATTAGAGATCTTAGTGAGAGATACACCATGACATTATAGAAAATAGTTCAGGAATTTGGTCCCAACAACACAACCCTAAAAGTCATGTCATAGTTCCCTTCCCCATGAGGAACCCCGCATCTGGGCCATACTACATTAAATAACTAGGTACATCAAAGATGGTACAAACACGTCACCATGCATGTAATCTAGATCTACATAAGGGATACCTAATTACATGAGTAAATCGTATCCCAAAAGTTTTAAATATGTTTGAATACACTCTTTCAATACCTCAAACTTCATACTCTGAGCGATCCTTAATCCCGATAACCCTCCATGGCCATTTGATATGGAAGTCCACTGTCCTATGGACACCTTTTTTGGCTATGCACATCTTTCCCTGGTGGATCTACATATGTTCCCCACAAAAATGGCCGTCAATCAAAGGAAAATTCATCCCCAATAGATTCATATCTTATCTTAGTATGCACAATGGCTTCCAATCCTTGTTTCATCCATCCTGATTCAAGGGACCTCAAAGTTATGGTTTACATTTTTTCACCCTACATAGGTCCTGAATATATCTAAACACATAGGCCTGATTCATCTCTGGTCTCTTTTGAGGTTTCTAAATATACCCCATACGTATTCATGAAGTTGATACACATACAAAAGAAGAATTCCTCCACTCATTTATGGGTTTCCCAGAAAAATTTCAATTAAAATTTCCCTTTTTCATGTTCAAGTGAACCCCCTATCAATGGTCACTTACTGTATTCATAAATTTCTAAATCACCAAAGCCATCGGAGATGGGAGTCCAGTGTCTTGTGAACACCTTTGTTTGACTATACACATCATGCCCCAGAGGCTTTGCATATACCACTTACAAAATAGAATTTAATCAATGGAAATTTCATTCTCAGGATATTCTTTTCTAGTTTCCTTATGCTTTGAAAACATTCATGTCCTATCACACCCCCAGATTTGGAAAACTTCTGGATAACAGCCTACATACCTTCCTATTTCAAAATTCCCCTGACATAAAAGGTATTTCTAAAAGAACTAACCATTCATCAGTTCCCCCTTATGAAAGTAAGAACCAATCATGAATATTTTCCCACTCAAAGTCGATATGAATGCCCTTAATATTTTCTGACACCATTACCCACACTAGCCACCCACTATGGTTTCCAACATCAAAATAAATTCAAATCATTGTAAATCATACCAAGCCCATTAAATATGGAAGGTCAGTGTCTTGAAGACACCTTTGTTTGGCTATACACATTATGACCTGGTGGATCTGCAAATGTTACCTACAGAATGGATTCCTATCAAAGGAAAATTCATCCCCATGAGAGTCTTATCCTACCTCCGTAAGCCTAAAATGGATCCTGAGCCATATTCATGTCCATAATTCACAAATTCAGGGTTAAGAAAAATTTCTAATCCATGTCTGAAGGATATTACAACATTCTCGGCTGAAGAATCCCGAATTGGGGCCCTTTCCCCATTATGTTTGGTCAAAGATGATTGACCTATAACATTAGTAATGATATTGATTGGAAGGAATGTAAACTGCCTGTGAAAAGAAGCCATATTTTCTAGAGGGAAAATTCTCAGAAGGCACCTCTGGGTAAAAGTTGAGTATCAGTTCGTGAAAAAAACATTGAGCCATCAAAAGAGACGTAAAGCTTGTTAGGTCGAAAACCCACAAAGGGTGGCCTAGGAAAAAGTCATATTATACCCTCTAAGCCCGTTTCAAATAGGCTTAGGCAAAAATTAGGGTAATAATGAAAAAAGACACAAAATTTTATGAGGTTGTTCCATAAAACCTCAGAAATAGTCAAACTATGATCGTTGAGTCCTGTGGATCATGCAAAAATTAGAGCACGATTCGATTATTTCAGTTTACTATTTTCGAATCATTGATTAAAAGTAATCTATGATAAAAATTATGTTTATATGATTGATTGTGATTAATTGATATGATAGGAAAAGGAAGAGAAGAAGTATTTGAAGGCAAATTTGTTTCATTGAGTTCCACAAAAATGGAGGAACATCCCCAGTCCGAAGTCTCTCCAAGGTATAAAAAAATATAAGGGTACATATCATGAATTAGGATAGAGATACAACAAGGCTTGGCACACCCTTTCTAGAAATGTGGCATGTGATTTCCACAAACCATCGAGATTCTTCTCCAAAGAAGCTCTCTCCTCCTTTTCAGCCTTGACTATTCGATGCACCTGTTCCATAATTACATTAAGGTCCCACTATTTCTTTTCTATAGTTTCATAATTGGCCAACGAAGAGGCTAGTTATCCCTCAACCTTGATGTGTGGTCCTCGCACTCCCACAACTCTTCACTTTGAGAGACCACTAAATCATGATCCTTTATCTCCTCGAATGTTAGGTGATCAAACACCTCTGAAAAATCTAGGTAGGTCTCCACCCGGTGATGGGAATAATTGATCTTGGAAAGATTTTCCTCTCAAGAAGTAAGATATCCTCAGGATATTATGCTTTGGTAGATGAGTAGGTGTATGTTCAGATAATTTAAGCCACCAAATTGCATCTCGGTGAATAACCGCTGAAAATTTTGAGTCTCATCTGAAAAATAAGCCATAGGTGTCTCCATTGCAAGAGCACATAACTAGTGTCATGCCTCTTTTCGCATTGCCTGGTGCCTCACCTTAGCACTAGTACCTTGATCCTCCCCCACTGTAAAGTTTCAATAAGTAGGAAGTGTCATCACGTGAGTGGGAAGAAACCTAAGACAGGTAACCCAATATGGGGGACTCTCCTTGCCCTCAAATGCTTCAACCGCTGGAGCTGGAGGTGGAGGACTTGCCACAACTTCTGGGGTGGTTGGTGATACTCTACCAATGCTAACCTCATTATGGTCTTGGGAAGTATCTACAAGAGGGGAGTAGTCTGAATCACTCCACACTGAGATAGGTTGTTCCGATGAAGCCCCCCCCCCCCAAGACACTTCTGACAAAGAACAAAGCATCTTCTTACCACAAGGGCTGGAATAGGTGGTGTATCTATTGTGGTTGATGTAGGGAAGGGAATAGAAGGAATAGCCATCACATTCATCATAGAAGAGGGAATGTGTGTAAAGGTTGTCGAGGAAAGGATGGGGTGGATAATGGTTAGAGGTTTCTTCACCTTTTGAAGTAGTTCTCTCAGCACTCTATCAAGGTAATAGGCCATACACAGTTGGGTATACTCCAGGAATAGAAAGGTGGATCTCATTGTGTTAGGGATGATAACATCCATAGATTCACATTCATGCATCATCATAATCCATAACTAATAGAGAATTACAGGATGAGACTCTCTCTCCTTAACTGAGCAGTAGGAATAGATATAGCTTATTGAAGGCACCCAAATTTCCTGGAAAATCGATATGGGATGTATGGCTCACAAATGACTACTCGATCTATACAAGCAGTGATCTTCTGATCCCAAAGCACAATGAGATATGATAATTCTTCTAAATAACCTCTCTTTTCACCTATTAATGGCCCATGAGGGGTAGTATGCGGTGAAAATGAGAAGCGAGAAGCATCATTCAGCATCCCAACCACATCAGTAATGCTTAGAATCTTGGGAAGAATAGCGTAAATATTGAAAAGGTTGGGTTTAAAGTCAGAATGAGGAACCTTTTTAGTATGCTGATATTCATAATACGGGAAGTGTTCTTCCATCCACCCATATAGAAATTGAAACGAACCACATAGACGATGTGGGGGACACCCTTCCTGTATTTGTCCCAAAAACTCATAAAGTCGAGCGAGAGTAGGAAGGGCCAAATTAATGGGTCAACCCTCTGCCAGCGCGGCCACCATCATCAAAGTACAAGCCCGAACCTCAGTATATAAATCATGGGATGGTAAATTTCATCCACTCTAAAACATAGAAATGAAACCTATTAATCTAAGCGCAAGTGATATGTATGGTTGAAGATCATATCCTCATGTGGTATGTCATCCTACTTCAAGGGTAGCATAATATGACCCTAGAGTCTGGTGGGACTGATGGGATAGATGATTTTGACTACGGAGAGCCCTCATCTTAGGTTTTTTCACCTACAATAATAAGCCTATCCACGCCTCTAATGGGATAAGAGAGCAAGTTTAGAGGGGATGATCAAGTAATCCCTCTTCCATGACCAATAGACTCCTTGTCAAAGGGGGCATGTGGTCAGTGTTGTTACATGTAGTGGCTACAAGGAGAAACTTTTTATAAATCTCTCCAAGGATGGGGAGTCATTTAAGCTAGTGGATATACCATAAGACAATTCCCACCTCCCCATGTATTAAATGGAATGTGTTGGTACTTGAACACCAGTGGCTCAGCGGCTCTGGAAGTATTTATCCTGGGGAGAAGACTGTAAAATGAGAATCCCAGGCTGCCTGATACAAGCCCACCACCTCCAACTGGCTAGGGGACTCTAAACAGGTCTGATGTAACCAGAATGTCAAGGCCCATTCGTCATAGAAACATCCTCTAGCCTACATATCCCACTTGTTGATCCACCTTCTGTTAGGATTTTATTGGGATATGATAATAACGGATGGGTACTCTTGGTTACCTAGTATCAGGACACCATCACGGCACCCACAATTTCCTTAAGTCCACACCGAACCTCTTAATATGAATAAATTCTCCTGAATTTGAGTAGTGATGAATTCTCCTACTGGGGAAATTTTAGCGTAATCATGTCCTTAAGGTGCTTCAAAGAGGATGAAAGTTGTATCAGGGTCAGCCAACAATAGAGGAATGTCATTAGGGAGACCAAATCCATAAAGTGGAAACTGTATAGATAGTGGGTAATCTAGGATCTCCAACATCATGAAATCCTTTAAGAAGTAGTCATGAGGAATAATGTAGTCACAAAGATGATTCTCACTATTCCCCACCATGGTTACCCTTGTCTTCATCGATTTTATCACATCCAGTGAAGTATCCATTGTTTCCTGCACAGGAAGATCCAATAGATGATAAAACGTATGTCCAATAAATATTGTTGGGTAAAGGAGGAAAAATAATGCCTAAATAACATAAAATATATCTGCATAAGGCACATTCCACGTACTACAAAATGTGCAGAAGAAAACCGCCACATAGGGCTATGGTACATAAAAACGTTTCACCACATACAGCCCTAGTACATGAAGCATCTGTGAGGTGATGGCCCACAGATCATTGTCCGGTGAACAGAAAGGTTCATGGAAGGTGGATACCACAAACCTATGCCTCATTAAGTTCATTTTCAAAGGTTGTGGATTAAAATTTTATGTTCGGATTAATATATATTAAAGTTTAGTTCATCAGACCAAGCTTGGTATGCAGACACACAAGCAGCGTAGCATTCTCCAACACAGAATCTATATTTTGATTTTAACATTCCACAATTCCATTCACAAAACCCAAAATTTTCTACACAGATAAAGAAATGGAAAAAATTTCAGATTGCGGCATGTAGGAAGCTATTCGCGAACAGGATTTTTTAAAGAAGCACGGTACGCAAATGCAAGGGAATCCAAGGAAGTTGAGAGCACTTTTCTCCATGATAAATGGAAAAGGACAAATAACATTGATCCCTATATATAGGTTTTGTCCCCTATTACTAGGTCTATTTGTTCTACCATGAACCATTTCAGTTCAGGACCACTTCTACATCATAATAGTCCACTTTTCGTTCCGAACATACCCCATTCCGATGGGGGGCATTTATAGGGTCCTGAAAATTTTTCAAAGGGAATAAAATTAACCCTCAATCACTTTGTAGAAGTAAGAAAGTACTCCTATATGTTTATCAAGGTGAATGGACATAAATTAAGTTTCAAATTTCAGAAGAAAATTTAAGGAAATAATGTTTTCAAAGGATCTTGACTGGCCTACATACCATCACTTGGAAGGGTTTACAGACCAGCTAGATCACAAACCACCAGTATGAAGAATGATCCACTAGGTGCTGGCCCACAAATCGATTGCTAGAAAACTCAATGAACCACAAACTGTGTCACCAAGGGACTCATAGATGTGAATTCCATCTTCATACCGCATCACAAAATCAACAGTTTACAAATAAAGAAAATCGGTAGGGTTTTGTGAACCATGATTGCAAACTATGGCCTCCACAAAACCCGATTGATGGATTCTTCTGTAGGTCATGATATATACTCATGGGCCTTGAAAAATGGTATTTCATTCCCATAGATATGATTTCCTCGATGCTCTAAAAAATGATAACTGATGGAATTGGTAGAGGACGAATGACGAAAGCTTGAAGGGAACCCAGAGGTTGGAAGAAAGAACTTAGGGAATATTCTGGCTTCAGTATTAAATCATCATCAAAGCCTAAATCATGAACCACCCTCTCTACAGGTACAGCTAGCCAAAAACCATAAAATGGGGGAACTGAATAATAATAATAAAACCGCAAACCTAAATGGTGAAACCGCAAACCTAAATGGTGAAACCGCAAAGCATGTATTTCTCATGGATGAAATTCTTGTGAACGAAAGTCCCCCAGACCCTCCTTTAAAATGTTGTTCCACGTAGTGTATCACTACGTAGAGTTAACTCGGTACTGTGCACTGCATCAGTATGTGAATGGAACCCAAATCTATGTGAAAGACTGCACCCCACTGTGGTGCGTAGTGGTCTATACACATACCCATGTACTGCATCGGTACGCTGATGACCCCTCTGCCTGCATACCACTACAGTAAGTGGAGCTTCCCCCATCCCGCATAAGAAATTAGTATGTGAAATGGGGTGTTAAAAAGTATTATTTCCTCCGATTCCAATCCCCCCCTCCATTATCGTCCAGTCCTCCATAGTCCCTTTGTGAACCAGTCCCCTGGAATCAGGACAATGCCTCATCCAAAGCCACTAGACCTATATGATCAGGCCATCAACCACATCAGCATGCCCCTTTGAGTCTACATACCCATGGTAAATGGAGTCTTGAAGGCTATCCTCACAATGGTTCGGACATCAGGGATGCCTGTGAGTCTATATTCCCATGGTAACCTATAGTCCATTCTTGGGATGCTAACGTGGACCTCCCCGTTCTAGGGATTAAGGGTGATCACTTTCTTTTCCATTCGATGGGGAATAGTGATCAGACAAAGGATATGTTCACTTCTCTTTTTGACGAGGAAGACACTTCTCCCCATCCCAGAATGTGTTCTGAGGCACTACCACTTAGTTAAGTCCCCAATCTTCTAACATCGGGCTACATAACTTTTAATGTCATTTCACTTTGAATGGTTCATCGCTCTGCACCCTATCCCACCATTGCCCCGGCCTCTTCCTCCATAGGCTTGCCCTATCCCACCAGCAGGAGAGGAAGCATGTGGTTGGTTGGATCTCTCACATCCTCTTATTCCTCACATTGATCATGAATCACGTGGGCTTAGAGGTTTTTGATGATTAAGACATCCACACAAAATTTGGACTATGACAACTCTAATTCTTGATTAAACTAGGATATGTAGGTTTCCTACTTGAAGACCCGATCTCAAAAGGGTTCCCTTACAAAAGTGGTTCACCCAATCATGTCCCCCCAAATGGGCAGATTCTATGTGTAAGCCCCATCCATTCTGAACTATGTGGGTTCTGATTCCTCTCTCAAGGATACGTAGAAAACCCATCTTATGGTTTTGATCCCAACATCGAGCCACCTTTTTTCCCCCTTGTATGTTGATAAACTCCAAATCACCTTATTGTATGGCTCAAGTTAGTATCACCTTCATAGCATCAAATCCTTGTAAGCCTAGGACAATCCTGTAAATCTGGGGTAGCCCATGGACACACTTATTAGGAATGAACCAAGGATTCATGAAAATATGAACATGACTTAAATCTTTAAGAGAGTCCCAAAGTAGGTAATAATCCTCCCCCAAAAGGTAGTGGGGATCCCGAATTCCCATCATCTCGACCAATGGAGTCCTTAAGTGTCATTGGTTGAATCATCAACAAATGAGTGCCTGCCTTTGGAATGAGGGTCCATGAATCATGGATACCAGGGCCATTGGATGTTTCTAGCTCCATGAATAAACTCATTGGAGAGATTCCGAGGAATTTATATCTGAGGAGGATCAATTTCACATGTACTTTACCCCATGCAATCACCCTATAAGACCATATAACTGTGGAATCTTCTTCACAATACGAAATGGTTGAATTACCAAGTCTCTATGGGGTTAATCCCACCTTCCATTAAAGTATAATGATATATAATAGGTCAAAACAAAATAAATGTTGAATTTAACATAAAACCATCACTGGAGAAAGAGACGGGTGGTAATTCTCATCGAACCATTTCATCATCACCCAAACGTGCCGCCTTGGAGGCAGAACAATATCATAAACCATATAAATGAAATGGGTTTCACAAACATTTCATCATAGCCTAACCCATGGAAAAGAAATGGGTTTCATAACACTTCATTAATTCATCATAGTAAAACCCATGGAAAAGGAATAGACTCCATAAAAATATTTTAATCATATTAATAAAGCATCTAAAATAAGAATAAGGTTGGTATCATTGTATCATATACCCAGTAAAAAATTAAAAAACATTAAATGATTTCTTTATTGATGTAAATTGATTTTAAAATTTCACTTGAAACATTCTTGTGGAAAATATCCTTTCCACTTTAAAATCAATTATTTAAATTCTAAAAATTATTAATTGTTAAAAAAAATTAAATTAACCATGTAAAAATTTAATGGAAGACTTAAATCATTTATTGTTCATCATTTTCTAAAATATTTTTCATAATGTACATGTTAAAACAAAGATTCCTCTCACATTTTTAGTAAAAAGTGAAAAGCACACCATTTGGAAGACGAAAGGAATATTCCTTTTATACCATTTTTTAAAAATTATAAAAGGGTAAAAATTAATTTAAAAAATAATTATATATTATTAAAAAAATTATTTAAATCATTGTTATAGAAACAAAGAAATTGAAGAAAAAGTGTTTTTGACCAAAGAGAGAAAAACAATCCAGTTTTCCTTAAAAATATTCTTTTAGAATCTTGAGTAAATAAAGAGAAGAAAATTTGTGGAGAACATATAATTTCATGAAATAACCATAGTATAGGGAATGGAAATAGTTTTTTGAGAGATATATCATAATATTTCATCATCATAAACTTAATCATAAACAACACCTACAAACATTATGATTGTAACATAAACACTAACCTCTTTGGTAAATTTTGAATCATAATCCCCATGAATAAAATAAACTTATATGAATATTAAAATACCCATAAAATTAATAATAATAATAATAAAATAAATTCATGAGTATTATATAAACCACATAAAAGAGATAAGCGGTGAATCTGGAAAGTGACCCATAGAAATAAAATTGAGAAAAATCCCTTACCTCAAGTCTCAAAATTCTTCATACATGTTAGAACCTACTCTATAAAAAATATAAGTTTATTATACATAAATTATATAACCATAGTAATATATTTAATACCATATATGATTCAATCATAAAATTTTATCACCTGTTTATTAATAATTCTTGGTTAAAAATTCTCTTTTGGTTAATAACTCGTTTATTTTTCATGTATGTTTTCGTTCGATAATTTTGGTATATGTGAATTGAAAAAGGTTTTATAATCATAAGTATTTTTGTAATTATATAAATATAATATATAATCATTATAAACATATTTATTATCATCCGTAAAAGTAGAGATAGAAAAATTTATTGCACCGTTCAAGGAGACGGTAAGTAGTACGTACGCATAAATGTTGTTTCCATTTATGCAATGGGAGTTAGGAAATAAAGGTAAATAATGATTCAAATTTCTAGAATAATTTTTATTTAATAGATAATATATATATATATATATTAAATATATCCTTATTTTCATCCATATCAAAATAAAATGAAAAAATATCATATCGCTTTGTGGAGGTGGTAGTCCACACATATGCATGAGCGATGTTATTTTTTTCTTATAGATTGGAAAGTAAGATGGTAGATGTGATATTATAATTATAGAGGTATTATTATTTCATAAAAATCATATAAAATACTATATACATCATTATATCCACCCGTTAGGTGTAGTGATGGGAAATTAATTACATCAGTTCACGAGGTGGCAGTCCGCAATACAAAATACCAATGGTTTTGTTCCCCATTTAATGAAATGGTACATAGATGTAGGTTATGAAACTATAAAAATAAAATCTAATTACATGGGATAAACTGTTGATATTATATCATCATATTTTAATAATATTTTATGGAGTTTTAAGAATAAATAAAATGAAAACACAAGGTTAAGAACTATACCTCTTCTTCAGTGAACCTATTTAGGATTATACCTAAATACTTATTAAGAGGAATTAATAATAAAAATAAATTCCCTAGGAAATGGTAATGGAATTAAGTTATTTATTTGGGATGGATTTACTAAAAAAATGTCTTTGGGAGTGTGAATAGGATAGTAGTGGATATGTTCTTTTATAATTGATGTAGAGGACCCCCTTGGAAACCACTTTGAAATTTTTTGAAAGAACCCCAAATAATAAAGTAATTCATAAGAAAAATTCATAAAAGTGAAATTTTATTAGAATTTATGATATTATATGTTCTAAAAATTTCCATATGATAGGATTTATATATATTTTCATTTAATTGTAACTCTTATCTTTTTAGCTTAACCCCATATAAACCTATTTTAACATCAACTTTGGAAATTAATTTATTACTATTTTTAATTATTATTATAAAAAAATTAAGTTGGGATTATTATATATTATTAACTATGATTATTCCAAATATGGAATACATGTTATGAAATTCAATTCTCATAAGAAGATGAATTTAAATTAACAAACCCATAGACGTGAGGAAATAGTGGTTTTCTAAACAAAAATGTTTCGCAAGTATAAGATGTTTTTATAGGAGAAGTGAAAATATCATTAATCTAAACGATTTAAATTGGATTATTAATATTATAATTTTACTAATTTTACTTTTAAAACAATTTTAAAGAAAAATGTTACCTCATAAATTATTTAAACCAATGTTCAATTTTAAATAAAAATCAGTATATTTCATTACTCATCGAAAAATTAAACTTTACAGAAAATTTTCAAAGAATTATTTCTAATATAATTTTTACATTTTGATTTAAAAAAGAAATTTTATATTTCCATATAAATTTTCTAAAATATTAAACAATATTTTTATTATTTTTTCAAAAAAATAATAATAATCATTTTATAGAAAAAAAATATTTTTGAATCATATAAGGACTTTACTAAAAATTTATTTTCCTTATATAATAACATTATAATTAATTTTAAAAATATTTTTATTAATATTTATATCTCCAATTTTAATATTTATCTTATAATACTCATGTTTAAATAATAATATTAATAGAATATTATGGTTATTTGAAACCGGATGTTGTGTGTAATGCACATTATCAAAAAATTAAATTTAGTTGAAAAATAAATCTTAAAATCTAGAGGTGTTAGATATTAATCCCCTTAAAATTAATTTCACCCAATAAATTTCGTCACTTCAATAAAAATAACTTTGGATACGTATACCACATTATATCATTTTATTCCCTTGTAGCTTCTTGAAATTGGTGGCCCCATCAAAAAAACTCTGACTAGGTTTGTGGACTGTTTTGTAGAAAATTCCCTCTACAATCAAGAATGTACACTTATTTTTAATTATTAGAGGGATATTTCTATACTAGTAAAACCTCTCTGTTTAATATATAGTTTCTGGTATATAATTCCTTAATTGGGATGCATAGAACACATTGTGGATTAGAGAGAGGTTTGGGGGATGTACCAAGAGATAATCTATCATCCCTACATGATAAAGGATATCAAAAGAACCGATATACATAGGGCCCAGATTTAATAATTTTCCTAAATCTCATTACATTTTTTCATAGATAAATTCAAATAAAAACCATCTCACCAAATTCAAATTCCAGATCACACCAATGATTTTCAACATAATGTTCATATCGACTTTAAGATTCCTTGATATGTTGTTGAAAGGATTTGATTTTTCTATCAGTTCCTACACTACATTAGGTCCCAATAGCTTTATTTTACCAACTTTATCCCAAAATTTTATACTTATACACTATTTTATATTGATGGATTCATAAAGATTCATCTGAATGATCGAGTGAAAGAAATTGTTGTAAGATAACATGACTTGATGAAGGCATGGATCCCAACCACCTTTGAAATACATAGAACAATATATTAATATATCATATAGGGTTTGAATTTTTCTATTAGACTTAATATCTTTCTGATGATGATACATAGTGATGAAACTTATCTCTATATTTATAGCCTAAAAAATACTTTTCTAAAACATCTATGTAAATGTCAGATCCTGATCAAATATAATCGAATTTCGAACTCCATGAAACCTTACAACTTCTTTAATGTATATCCTGAAATTATAATACAAATATAAATCATATCTAATAGTTATTAAGTGTGTTAACTTTTTAAGGTGGTTGATTATAACTCTTATAGAATTATACCCTTTAGACGTTTTGTGGATTCTGATAATAAAATCCATGGTGGTGTTTTCCCATTTACATACAAGCATATGTAATAGTTATAACATCCCCTTAGATTTATATCTCTTTGACTTAACTTTATGACATACCAATCATTGAGATATGAACTCTTAAATATCTCTCTCCATTCCATACCACCAAAAATACTCTATCACATATTCATACATATATCTAAGATGAACAGATAATGAAAAACTATAATATTCCTCTAATAGATCCTTCTTAAAATCAGGTATTTATAGAACACAAACATGGTTCTTGAACATTATCATTCCATCATAATCATGTTTAAACACATTAACATTTATAAACTTATTATTTGGTTCTATATCCTCCTTTTACACCTCTTTAATCCTCACTTAGATAGAATCTTGAACACTCATTTGATAAAGATAATATTTCTCACCTTTCTTCAACATAAAAAGATTAATCCTTTAAAAAACCAAACATATTAGATCTTTCATGATTCATAGAGAATAAAGTGTGATCCTTTTTACACAAATCATTGGACACTTTGTTCGGCTTCCCAGGGTGGTAATGTATTGAGCTGTCTAAATAATTATTAAGTTTCAACTATCTTCTATAGCGTATATTCTACTCTTTAAATGTCAATATATACATTAAAATTTTATTACTAGTATATATATCTCAAATTTCTCAATAATGATAATTACTCCATATCTTTAATGAAAAAATTAAGGCAACAAACTTCAAATCATGAGTTGGGTGTTTTTTCCTCATGAAGCTTCAATTATTGTGACTTATAAGCTATAACCATATCATTCTTCATGAGGATTCATCCATGTTCCTTCTTGGATGAATCACTATAGATTAAAAACCATTCTATACTATAATAAAATATAATCCCATGTTCACTAACGGACCTTCTCTTCAGTTCCAGAAATTTTTCCTCGCATTCATATATATGAAGGAACTTGGCTCCCTTCCAAGTTAAGATGGTGAGTGGATTGGAATATAATGATAAATTATCAACAAATAGTAAATAATATCCATCTAGAGCAATAAAACTATGGATCTTAGTCAGATTGGTTTTCTAGTTCAATGTTCTTTAACTTTACTCTTTTATGGATCCATATATATTCCATTTATTTTGATTATATGACTTAAAAAATAAAACTTTTTTGTAGATAAAATGAACACATATTAAATTTTTCATTGAAATTATCCTTCCTTAGGTTATTTAATACAATCCTCAAGTGATCTTCATGATCTTATTTTCACTTATAATAAATACAAATATCACATATATAGACTACCACAAACCAATCAAGGTAATCTTGAAATAAACTATTCATAAAATCCTTGATGATAGTGGGGAATTAGTAAGACCAAATTAATTCAATATATATTCATAGTGTTCATACCTTATATATAATGTTGAATTTGTTATACCACCCTTCATGGCCATCCATTTTTCATATCTAGAATAAATCTCAATCTTGGAAAATTATTGATCTCTATATTATTGATCAAACAACTCAACTATTCGGGGTAGAGGATACTTATTCTTGATTATGATCTTGTTTAGTTCTAGATAATCAATATAGTGTTTCATGGATCCATGATTCTTCTTAAAAAAGAAAATGGGCACCCCAAGGTGACACACATGGTTGAATGGATCCTTTTAAAATATTCTCCTGGAGTTTCTTCATCAATTCCAATAACGTAATCAATGCCATTTCGTAGAAATTATTTGAAATTGGTGATTCATTGGGTAAGATTTATATTTAAAAATAAAATTATTTATTTAGTGGGAGACTATAAAATTCACCTAGACATACATCAATAAAATCCAACATAATCATCACATCTTCAATTTTAGTTTTATCCCCAACTATCTTTGATATAAACCACTTTTGAATAGGGATTAAGACCCATAAAATAGATGTTATTTCTATCAAATGTTCATATTTATTATCACACTAATAGATGATCATAGGTTGGTTTGGAATATCAAACAAGAATTATCATCCTCTATCATTGATGTGGGATTTATGTAGAGGAAGTTGATTTATGAATAAGATAACATCAAATTCAACCGAAGAGAGAATAATGAGATTTGATATAAGCACATTCCCAAAAACTTCAACTGAAGAGTAATCATGGACTTGAGATTTTATCATCATACCATTAGGGGATTTCACTAATAATTTAACATCTATTCATTGGGTTATCATAATAATACCCTTAAGAGATTATTTATACATAAAATAATGGGTATATCTTGTGTAAAATAAGGTATTATCTATTCTAGAGTGGATGGTAAGTTCACCTTTCACCAAGTCATTATTGTACCCCACATTAGAAATAGTGATCACATTATATTTCACATTTTCTATCATCTTTACAGGTTGATGACATCGATCATTGTCATTAACCATCATATTTGATCACTGATTATAATAATTTTCATACTCATTGAATTCGAAACACTAGAGTGTGTGTGGTGAACTCTATGAAGTTTTCTCTCTATTAGAAAAATTAAATTACTTCTTCTTATTGCTTTAGAATTAATAAAATCGATGAAAATTCTTCCCAATATTAAAACATTTAATAGTATTCTTAATATAATTTTCTCCAAGATTCCTTCTACACCCCAAGAATGATAGAAGTCTCATATTCTTCTGTCCATGGTTTTCGAAGATTCCTTTGAATTACATCTTTATTCTCCAATAAAAACCATGAGATTTATAGGTAACACCAATATATATTTCCACCTTGGTAGAACATCAAAAAATTTATTCATATCTACTAAATTCCCATATGAATAATTCCATATGATGATTTGGTTTTAATACACATAAGAATTAATCAACATTAATTTCTTGTCAGATGATAATACAAGAAGCATACCTTGAAATTCTTGTATAATTTTCTTCATAGGTACTAACAAATACATTATCATTCTTCTTTATCTCTAGGAATTAATTATCCATTTTTGAATAAATCATATGAGGAAATTACTTGAGGAAAATTAATATATTAAACACATCCCACTCCATAAAGTCATTTTTTCCTATTTCATTATACTCCTGATAAGAGTCCACCATTGATCCACAACACCTACCAAATGATAGACATAAAAAATTTCTTTTATGTCATATAAACACTGGAAAATGGAAAATATATTTTCAATGGTAATGATCCATTCCTTGAAATCTAGTGTGTATCAGTTGAATAGATAATAGAAGGTGGTCATTTCCTCATTAAGGACTCAACAGAACACTATTCCCTCTTTTTATCAATTTGAAGTTTAGCATGATTTATATCTTGATAAATTATTTTGATCATAGAAATGAAATTTTTTATTCTATATCCTATTAAATTTTTTTTCTAAGGAGTAAAATCATTGAATTGTCTATTTAATTCCGCATTAACATGATTCCTTTTGGTTCTATCTATTGAATAAAACCATACAGCAATGTGTGAGAAACAATAATCATAGTAAAAAACTACATAATCATGAAATATCATTTATAGTGTGTCAAAATAAAGACACATTATTTTTAATATATGACATTGTAGGCTTAACCTAGGTCATTAATTATTATCATTCACTTAAATCCTTCATGATGGTCCATAAATAGGTTTTGAATTTCCAAAACATATCCCCCAAGAGTGTCAAACTAGGTGAGCAGTAAGGCCTGATGTCATGCACTGGGAGGCAATTGATTCAAATCCCAATACACCCTTTTAGAAGTTACTACCCCTAGGTAATACTATTTTAGAGTCACATCCACTTTTATTATCTATGAAGTGATTTAATTTCTTAAAAACCACTCACTCAATCATTCAAAAAAATTATAGGGAATTTTCCTATACTTTGACTTGACCTTATACTTATCCATAGGGTTCTCACTAATTTTTTATCATCCTAAATCCAAATTTTAAATAAACTATCATATGATATAAACTATATAGACCCACACTTTTCAAACATAGATATTACATCTTTATATATGAATATTCATTTCATTTTACAAAAACCTGCATGAGGACCATAATGGTTTATTGTCTTTCCAAACTTGGATACATGAACAAATGGTTCATAAATTAACTAAATCATCTCACAATATGACCTTCATAAATAGTTCCTTTATTAGAAATTACATAATTAAAATCATTCTTCATAACCTGAGGAAAGTAAACATACATAAGGGTGAGCTCAGATTCTCAATAAGGGTAAAAATGGTAATATCAACATAATAGAAGCATAATGGTATGATAACATGAGAACAACCATTAAAAAACATGCCTTGCATATCATGGATTATAAACTAGAGTCATGGAATAAATCATATAAGTTCATAAGACATGAATCAAAATGGAATCAAATAACATGATCCATGTGACAAAAATATTATCATATGACACAGGTCTATGGAATATAGATAAGCATAGAAATATTATGTCAAGGATATCCACCAAGATAATCATAAAATATTAGGATTGTGAAAACCACCCATGTACCTACATTAGGATTTGTATAACCACACATATACCCTCTTATATTAATGGGGTAGCCTCCCATTTACCCTCTATTGGACTTGGGAGAAACTCCCATGTACCCTTTTTTGGGATTTGGATAACCTAAATTGTACCCTTTGAGCTTATTGAACATTAATCATTACCTAATGCATTGGAGGGATGTATATTTCTAGGCCCACCCATCCCATAATGAAAATTATACATATGTGTTTCTAAATATTATAAAACATTCATCATATTATAACCCAATGAAACAAAGTGGGTATCAAAAATATTTCATCCAAACATAACCTGTGGAAGATAAATGAGGTTCAAAAGCACTTCATCCATTAATTATCTCAAAACCCATAGAAAAGTAACAGGTTCCAAAGAAATATTTTATAATAATCATAATCCATCTAGAGAAAGAAAAAGAATGGAATCATTGGATCATATCCCTAGTAAAAAATTAGAAAACATCATAGGGTTTCATTAGATATGCAAAATGATTTTAAAATATCACTTGGAATATTTATTTAGGAAAATATCCATTCTAAGTTAAAATTTCATATTTAAAACATAAAATTTATAAAATGTTGTAGAAAAAACATTATTTTAAAATAACCTTGTAAACTTTTAAAGAATTATTTAAATCATTGAGTGGTCATGATGGCATAAAATACTATTCAAGATGTACATGTTAAAGAAAATATTCCTAACACATTTTTATTAAAAATCAAATGTACCTCATTCAAAAAATGAAAAAAATATTCATTTTAAAAAAATTATAAAATTTCACACAAAGGTAAAATGACTTTAAAAAACCATTGGATAGTAGTAAAAACATTATTTAAAATATTTTTAGAAAAACGTAGACATGGGAGAAAAAGTGTTTTTGAGCGAAGTGAGAAATAAATTCAATTTTCATTAAAAACAATCATTTGGAATATTGAGAAAATTAATAGAGTAAAATGAGATAAAAACATGTAATTTCATCAAATATCCAAAGGTGAAGAAAATTCATGAGTTTCTTAAGAGATAGTTCATGATATTTTATCTTCAAAAACTTAATCATAAAAAATACCAATAAACAATGAGATTGTAATATAAAACCCTGACCAATTTGGGAACTTTTGAATCATAAGACACATTAGAAAATAATATTATATAGATATGTAAATACAAAAAAACTCAAAACATGTATAATAAAATACATTCATGGGTATTATATACTTCATATAAAATAAGTTGTGAATATGGAATGTGTCCCATGGAAATTAAAGTGTGATAAAAATCCCTTACCTCAAGTCCTGAATTCGATCATACATGTCTAAAACTATAATAAATATTAGTTTATTATAAATACATTCCTTAAAAATACTCATATATATCATACCATATGTGATTCACTACCTTTTATCAACAATTTATTAAAAATTCTTTATTTAAATCACTATTTAGGTAATAACTAGTTTATTTTTCATGTAAGTTTTGAATCTGTAATTTTGTCCCTTGTACTTTGATCATGGATCCATAATGTAATGTCCTCCAATTATAAACTCTCTCGCATATCCAAATATAGTTGGTTAGTAGACATCAAGAACACCTTCCCAAATTTTAGAGGCTACCAACTAGCAGTGGGGGTGTAAAGAGCATAGTGGGGTGACTATACCACCTAGAATAGAGTCACAATACAATGGAAGTAAATAATAATAATAAAACTACACTAATTTATATAATAGAAATAGTACAACATAAAACTAGAAAGTAAAGGAATATCTAAAAAATAAAATAATATTGAACCATGTAATGTCATGTTAGGATGAATCTATATGTAAACATAAAAGTAACACACAAAAAAGACCATGTTGACATAAATAAACTCAAAATACCCCAGTCTCAAACCCATTTTTAGTACCATCTCCAAGCTCCAACCCATTCAATAAGAAACAATCAACAAAAATGTCTCTTTTCCTTGTCCAAACCTACATCCATATTATCTGCTCGAGTACCAAATGGTGGCTCGAATAGAGTGCGGGTAAAACTCATAAGCTCAAAACTACCACATCTAAAAAACTCAAATAATAATTTCATGAAATAAAAAGATGAACATGTTTATTAATTAAAAAATTAATATAATTCCACAATCAACTTTATTTATCACCATTCCAGAATAACTTTGAGCATGTAGAAAAATAGTACCAACAATAACCAAAAAACCATGGCATAATCAAATAAACAAGAAAATCCCTCTGTGTAAGCATTTCAAAATATCTACCAAGAACTATAAGCATTATAGAATCTGAGAATATCCCTATATATAAGTATTTAAGAATTAGGTACAAGATCTCTATAAAAGTAGTTCAGCATGAAACTAGTCCAAATCCACTATATAAGCTTTACAGCAAGAAACTAGGAAAAGCTATATATATAATAATTACAACATGAAACAAAACCCAAGTAATAACAGTAAGGATATCACAATACCAAATCATAAGACTCAATGGTTAATTCTATAAATTACCATTTTTCTTTCAATTTCACATTCATTTTTAAATCAAATTGTCTCCAATCATTTCAATAATCAATTTTCCACTTCCAAGGTGATTCAATATCAATAAATAACCAGAGGTCTCATGTTATGTTAAGGAATAGATTAATCCATTATCCAATTATTATTCATGTTTTCTCTCACCAATTGGGTAGCCACAAGCTAAGTCATAACACCATTGGATCATTAGGGATCTAATTAATAATCCAATAGCATGATTATCATTAACAATAATTTATTTATTGAAATCACATGTTATGTCAATAAAATTTCAATAATAAACATAATTAACAATTAAATAGACCATTGGGTTAGGTTTTATAACACCAAATTTTATCTGGTGATCAACACAACACTTCAGCTGATAATTTCAATAATATCGAAGGCATAAATGATCACAAGAAGAACTAGATTTCACAAGATCAAGTTAAAAAACTATTTCCATAGTAATAAAAATGTTACACCATGAAATTGAGAAAAATTATAAGAGAGATATAAAACCAAATTGAAACCACTCACCATATATTGAATATGTGATCGAGATGTTTGGAATGGAATAAGGAACTCCAAAATGTCTTTGAAATTTCCTAGTGCTCTAGAGAGGAGGGGTTGTACATAATGGAATGAAATTATTGGCACATAAAGGCTTTAAAAATTATAGTACCAAGAAATACATGGAGCATAATTACATATTTATGAGTTATACTAAAAAATGCATCACATTGGATTAAAATAGCCTTTCTCAAACATCACACTATATGAACCTGTTTCACGATGTGTAACAATTTCACGCCATGAACTAGTTCATGATGTCTATCTAGCCACCCTTACATTCCATGACTGAGTTTCATGGAATGTACCTTTTTCATGCCATGAACAATTTAATGACATCTTCCATGCAATGTTTACACATCATGTAACATTTACATGGAGCATAAATTCCCTACAGATATATTTAAAACCAACTTCTATAAAAGTGCCTAAATCACCTCTGAAGCATTCCAAACTCATGATATACCCTCATAACCCCCTTTGAAATGTTTATACCCATACTCTATTAATTAAAATAAACTTATATCCTTGCTCTTTAGGTCATTTTCCATAGAAAAATTTCTCCATCCTCAACAAGACTCAACCACCAGGTTAAAAGACAATGGAAAACCCAATAAAAAGGTGGTATGATTTAAAACATAGAGAGGGACATACCTAGAAAATAAAGGGATCTTATAACCTCACCCACATATAAAATATTATCTCTCAGATACTTTGTGAATAACTATGGAGTCTTAGAGAACATTTATTGAATCTATGATCACATATTATATTCCCACTCCTTGAATATGCCCATTATTCAACTACACTCAAACTAGATGTATAATCCTCCCTATGAGATATTTATCACTATGGGCCACAATCCATATAAAATGATCCTCAAAGGGAGAATATACACTAAGCTAGAAATACTCAATTTAGACCATCTAAGAGGGGTTTAGATGATATCTACAAAGCTGTGACACATGAAACACATTATTTCTGGAACTGTAGCACTATGGGAGGGATAGTAAGTATGCCACTTAACTAACCCTTTCCAATCTCTAAAATAGACCAAAAAACACGGGTGATAAATTTAACTATTCCCTAATATGGTATTTCCCAAGCCTAGGTGGCACTCAAAAGAAAATATGATGAATAACCTCAAATCCAGAGGTCATCTCTAATAGTCAAAGTATGTTTTTTGCTTACTCTTCATGTTCCCTAACCACATCCTGATCGATTAAACCTATTCATATGTCTCCTATATGAGACTTGGTCCAACAAACACTAACTCTCATGCCTCTAAAAAATAAATAGGAAAACAACACATCCATCCATAAAAAACCTCAAAAGGTTCCCTTTTGATTGATTCATGGAAGGTGTTTTTATATTAATACTCCATGAGTTCCATATGCTTCTCCCATGAACCACCATCCATCCAATGTTATTTTTTTATTGAAAATAGGAAAACTTGGAGATAGAAAAAATCAAATAATGTCACAGTGGTATGAAATAGTGTAGATTGAGAGAATCAGCATTAACAAAGTTACCACACTCATGAGAAAATGACCTAGGGCTAGAAAATAAAAAACATTTATTGCCATTATCCACCCGCTAATTGAAGAAATACACTAATTTATTCCCCTCTTCCCAAGTCTGATATCTAGCCACCCATGAGTCAAGGATCCTTCTACATTTTCAGATGATATAGTTAATAGACCAAGGAATGTGGAGGGTACCTTTTAGAGACCCCAATATCATTTTTGAGTAGGTTTAAATATATTCAAACTTAAATTTGTGTAACTAACATAGATCAATACCCTTCAAAATCACCCTTCTCTCCACCACAGGAGAGTCATCTATTCTAAATTCATCGATAAAATCTAGAAGGACTGATCCTAGGGGGTCTGGGACCACCCCTACCCCCCACGTGACACCATTGGAGAAGGACCCATCCTTGTTGAGTTTGTAAATGTTGTTCACATCAAAGAGTATTCTAAACGATGTAGAGCATTCCCACCATTTAAAAAGAAAAATCAAATTTTCCACCAAAATTCTGGACTTCACCACCATTCCCCATAGATAACTAGAAATTTTATCATGTTGAATCTAGTTTCTAGCAGTCCAAATGCTCTAAATACTCACCACCAAGAGCAGGCATATCACCTTCTATGGATGCACGCTAGGTTCCTCCTATGTAAACCAAGACTTTATAAAAAACTCTAGATTGATTCTGTAGCTACCCATGGAAAATAAATCACCCAAGAAATTCCGCACTACCTCTTCCCATTCACTCTCAAAGAAGAGGTGATCAGAAGTTTCAATATTTTGGTTATTTCATCACAAGATTTTTGAAGATAAGTAAATATCCTTCTTTCTGGTCTTATTTTCAGTAGGCACAGCGCGATGACATAGATTCCATACTAAGAAGTTTTGTTTAAAGGGTATGTTATTGTACCAAATAGTCTCACTCCAAACCTCATGTTTTTAGTTTGACTGAGATAACACTTGGAATCCCTTCACTGAGAATTCACCCAACTTTGTCCCCATGAAAATGAATTTATCCGGATCTGAATTTAATTAAATGTTGTTGACTCCCATGAACCACCAAAATTCAAAACACTAACTCATAAAATTTCCTCTATAATCTGAATATTATTCTTAGATTGACCATATCTCTATGGATGATTGGTCGTAATCATATGGACCTATGATCCTATATCCTTATGAAGACCCTTCCATAAATAATATATGAAATGATGATGTTTATCAGAAATGATACACCTTAGAACAGCATCTTACATAACTATATCATGCACGTAGTGACCACCTTGATCATTAACAGTGATAGTCTCTCTAATAGGAAAGATGTGGGCTGCCTTTTTCAGTTGATTTAATATTATCCACACTACATTATTCTTGAAAGGGTTCTTAGGTAATCCTATCACAAATTCTATAATAATATCATCATATTTCCATTATAGAATGGGAAGAGGATACAAAATCCTAGATGGCCTCTAATACTCATTGTTCACCTGCTAACATGTGAAATATCTTTCAATGAATCCCACTACCTCCTTTTTCATTTTTGGACACTAGTATTTTCTATAGAGAACATGATACATATTTGTGAAAGCTATATGTACCTTCTATCTAGAAGCATGAAACTCCATCATCACTCCTCACATAAACCCAAAGGAACCCATACTTAGCATCATAAAAGAATATAATTTATTCTTCCAAGAGACCATCCCAATGGTGGTTCCCCTCTATATAATTTTTCTCTCATAACTAATCCCCATAAATTAGATAACTAATTTCTCCTGATTTGGTACAAAAGAACAGGTATGGTAGATTTTGAATTCAGAGCTACTTGTCCTTTGGACTCATGAACATCTTAATGCATGTATAAAAAGACTACATAATTCTTCACTCATTAAAAAACTCTTTCACTTCCTCTATTTTCATCTTCCATCTCAAGGTATTAGAAATGATTTTTCCCTTACCCTATGTATAAGACAACATGTAGTTGAAATACTGTAGATAGTCAACACACCTCCTCTGCCGATGGTTCATGTCCCACTGAGAAAAGGTGTACATGAGGCTATTGTGGTATGTATACACCATAAACCTATCACCAAAAATATCATATCTCTAGAATCTTAGTGAATGTTCTACTATAACAAACTATATATTAGGATTATGTCAACTCCTCGTATGTGCTCTTAGCGGTCTAGATCCATAAGCAACCACTCGATCCTCCAGCAGCATAACTTCTCTGAATCCAAATCTATATGTATCATAGTACATGGTATATTCCTCAACTTTAATAGTTAATGTGAGGATAGGTGAAAATTTTATCCTTATCTTTATCTCCCAAAAATCTCTCTCATAAGAATACGACCAAAAACAATTCACACCTTTCATTGTCATACCAAACATTGGTGCATCCATATAGGATAAGTCCTAGATAAATGATTATAATAACCTAATAAACTGAGAAAACTACAAATCTCAAAGACATTATTGGGTATCTCCCAATATAGCATGACTAAAACCATATATGTGTCCACTAGAACTCATTCCACTAAGATGGAATGTCCAGAGAAGTTTACTTCAACAATATAGAATCTATATTTGGTTATCTTGGCAAAAAATTGATGCTCTCTCAACATACTCAAGATGATTTCAAGATATTGGGCATGATTATCCACTGACTGGGATTATAATATTAATTCATCAATAAAAACCTACTATAAACTGATCCTAAAAAGGATGAAAGATCTTATTCATCAAGGCCATGAATATTGATTTGTGTTCATCAAGCCAAATGACATCACTAATAACTCATTAAATCCATAATTACTCCTAAAAGTAGTCCAAGGTATGTATAATGTTATCACCCTCAACTGGTGGTATCCTAATCTCAAATATATCTTGGATAAGATCTTGGAACCTCACATCCAATCAAAGAGATCATAAATGTGTGAAAGGGGATACCGGTTCTTAACTATCATCTGGTTTAATCTTTGATAATCCACTCACAAGTTCATAGTACCATCAACCTTCTTAGAATAAAGAACTAAAGAACTCCATGAATATGTACTAGTATTTATGAAACCTTTAGGTTCTAAATCATCCAATTGTAATTTCAACTCTTGATGCTCTTCTGGTGACATCCTTTAAGGTGGAATAGGAATTGGATCTACTACAAGGACAAACTTTATCACAAAATCAATCTCCTTCTTGGGTGATATACCATATAAAATCATAATAAAGTCATATTGAAAATGGTATACCACTAGAGGAAAAGTATCATGATATAATCCACAATCATAAATATTAAGGATTTCTATATGAGTTGTGAGACAGTTCAATTTTCACTGAATCATTCATGCACAACTAACCTGATTATCCCACTCACCCTAGTGAAAGTATATGCCTATTTATTATGATAGAAAAGAAATTATTCTTAGTTAATAGTTTATTTGATCCTGGTATAGAACATAGAAATACATACAAAGAATGAAATTAAAATTTATTATTTTCAACACAAATGATTCCCAAAAGAAATTGTAACCAATAATTTCTTGAGAACATGCCTTGAACATTTTAAATTCTTCAACTAAACACATAACAGTGTATATATGGTTAATATAACATCCCATATTTCCATGAAAAATACAAAATAGTTTTCAAAATAATTAGATACAAAGGAATGTGATTCTATAGTATTAAACAAAAGGAAATCAAGGGTATATAACATGATAACTATACCTCATACGATAGATGGTCTTACATCCACACTAGCCAGAGTTGAATACATACCATGCAGATGACTTCCCCCTATACCCTAGGCTCTAGTGTAACTCCCTTGGTCTATACCCTATGCCTGGTATTGTTACTCCTACAATGGGGTACCACATCCCCTTCTTCGACCAAAACATCATGTGAACTCCAACTATATATCTGATGAGGGGTAGTGGAGTCCTTCCCATAATCGGGTACCTATCTCAATCACCTAACACTCCTCTTCTGTTTTATTCCCCTATAAAACTTTTTTATTCACCCCAGCCTACCACAAGCATGTAACTCTAAAGAAGGGTATGGACCCTAAGGTTTCATGTGTCCAAACTTGCCACACTGATAGTATTGCAATAGAATACAGTCCAAAGATGGATTCCCAGTACCTTGAATACTCTACCAACTATTTCCTTGGTGATAAATGTTATAGAAGTTATTCTTTCCACTAGAATAAGAGATCCCATTTCACCCTAATGAAATAGCTTGGATGCTTCTTGGGGCCTCGCTTGGATTTCCTTTCATGATGAGTGTCTAATTCATCACATCTGAAAAGATACTCAATAGAAATATTTTTACTTGTGGCCTAATATAATAGAGAATATCATATGAAAAAACATCTCTCCCTTGAGATTTCATCAGTATCTAATGATTTCATAAAGTGATATATTTCGATGAAACATCCAGCATGGTCCATCAATAACATGTGCTCCTACATAAAGTGCTTGAATTATTGACCCTTATCATACCTCAACATCTTTAGATAAAATGGATTAGGTTATTCACCTCTAAGTACTTTCAGAATATCTTATATTGATGTCTATATTTCTCTAGAATATCCCACTAATATATGGAAGGTCGTTGAATCATGTGAATAAAAAACTTGACACTCCTATCAATGGGTTTCTTGAATTTCTAAAAGATCATCTATACTGACTCAATCGAGAACTCAGATTCCAAGGGGACTACCTCCCCAGTGATCATCAGAAGATGTTGTAACTAGAACTCTCTCATAATCACATACATCGATGCCATTGTGTGAAAAAACTCCCTTTCTATGGATCTCATGACCCTTAGGAAGCTGTCATGAAATTGAACATGCATCGGATCCTCAAGAACTATAGGAAGCTTCAAAATTTCTCTATTAGGGGTGTTCGCATTTCCAGTATACTTCCACTCAATTAAAATTTTATGAGGATTCATTCTCTCTACAATATAATGAAATCCTTAGAAAAATAGTTATAGAAAGTACATCTTTAATAGGTAACAAGAACAGAGAACCACTAGTTCTGGTCTCTCTAAACATGGATTATATGTTTCTTAGCATAACCTAATAGTTATCTCATTTCATTTATCAAATATAATAGGTATCTCATTTAATAGTCCATACAAGTAAATATATACCATTCCGTAAATTTGTCATTATCATGAACAGTTCATATCATGTTATATCACTATCTACCTATCATGATGCATGTGTACTCATTTCGTTCCAAACCATGCCTTGAGTATAAATATAAAGAAATAATAACATCACACAACATGTTTATCACCCAAGTTGAAATAACATTAAACCATAACAAGAAAAAATCATAAACAATAATCCCATCCAAGGGTACTTCGATTTTCCCTTGCACATGGGTTATCTACTCCCACGCACAAGAACATTAACAAGTTCCAAAACATCCTAGTATCCTTTACTCCTTTACCAGATAGTAAAGAAACATAAAAGTAAAACCTTATCAATTTATACCACTTTTTAACATCCCCCATTCTGGAACTCTCTCACATGGCCAAATCAGGTAGGTTACTGGACCTGAAGCATGCCTCCCTACATACTAGAGGATGTCGAGTAGCAGTGGGGTGTAAAGAGAATAGTGGGGAGAAAATACCACCATGTAAAAAAGTAAAAATAAAGTGTGGTATACAATAATAATAAAATTAAGACTAAAGGATATAGTGTAAACAGTACAACATAAAACATGAAATTAAAGGAAGAACCAATAAATTAAAAAATATTAAACCATGTAATGATGGGAAGTAATGTATCAAAATATAAAATTAAAAGTAATATAAATAAAATCCCATGCTCACACAAATAAATTCAAAAGACCCCATTCTCGAACCCTGTGTAGATTCTATCTTCATAATCCAAACCATCTAGAAAGCAAGAATCAACAACAAGGTTCCTTTCCATTGTCTAAAACTGCATCATTATAATCTAATCATGTTCCAATAGTGACCAGAATAGGGTGTGAGTAAAAATACATAGCTTGACACCACCATTTCTGAACAAAATTGGTTTGATAACAAGTTCATGCGATAAATTTATGAATAGGTTTATTAATTAAGAAATTATTTTTGTTCACAAATTAACCTTCTTCAGTACCTTACAGGAATATCTCTAAACATGTAGCACTAAAATGCTAACCATAACCACAAAACTATGGAATAATCACATAATTGGGAAAATCCCTCTGTATAAGCTTTTCATCATCTAGGATATTCCCTATAGGCATTAAAATATCTGAGCTTATCCCTCTTTATAAGAATTTAAGCATTCCGGGAAATCCCTATATATAAGTATTTCAAAATGAAATTGTGCCAAACCCACTATATAAGCATTACATCATGAAACTAGGATAAACCCTATATATAATAATTACAATGTGAATCACAACAAAAATCATAATATCAAGGATATCATAATATCTTATCATAATCCGCAATGTTTAATTATGTAAATTACCATTTTTGCAATTTCACATTCATTTTTATATCAAATTATCAACAATATTTTCAATAAACAATAATCTATTTCCAAAGTGATTCTATATAAATCATCCACCTGAGGTATCATATAATTCTAACATATACTTTAATCCATTATTTGATTCGGTATTATTCAAGGTTTTTCTCACCCAATGAGTATCCAGAATCTAGGTGACAACACTATTAGGTCAAAAGGGATCCAAGAAATATTACAATCCCATGGTTATCATTACTAATAATTTTTTTAATAAAAGCACATGTTGTATTAGTAAAATTAAAATATTTCACATACTTAATAATTAACAATACCATAGGGTTTGTTTTTAAACCACCTACCTTTATCTGTAGATCATGAAAAAACATTAATTGATAAATTAAAAAATAATGAAGGTGTATAAGATTACAAGAAGAACCAGATCAGACAAGATCAAGATCTACACCTATATCTATAGTGGTCAAAAGATAAAACCAAGATAACGAGAAACATGTATAATAGAATGGTAAAATTAAAGTAAAACCACTCATTGAAGATTGATCGTTTGATTAGGATTTCCATAATGGATGAAAGTACTACAAAGTCACCTTGAAATTTTCAAGGTATAGAGATAGGATGGACTGAATGTGGATGGAATGAAATTACATGTGAATTCAGGATTTAAAATCATTAATCCCGATAAATACATGGTCTGTAATTATCAATTTATGCGTTATGCCTAAAAATACATCACCTTAGGTTAAAATAAACCTCCTTTAAAAATACATTATGTAAACCTGATTCATGGCACGTAACTATTTCACATCATAAACCAGTTCATGATGTATTCTTGGCTACACATAAAAAACATGATCCAAATTCATAGTGTGTAACCAGTTCACACACTGAACCATTTCGTGACATTTCCCTGGTGATATTTATATGTTTTGAAACATTAAAATGTCATGTAAATTCCCTACATACATCTTTAAGTCTAGCTTCTAAAAAAGATTCTGAATCACCTATGAAGCCTTATAAACTCACAATAAACCCTTATAATCCCACTTACCATGTTTATAGATGAACTACATTAATAAAAAAACATAAATCCTCAAACATCAGGTTACTTTCCCCAAAAAATTCTCTCCATCCTCAATGAGACTCAACCACTATGGTTTAAATACGAAGGGAAAACCAACCAAGGAGGTTTGGCACAAAACTCAAAGAGGAACATACCAGGAATATGACAGGGTTTTACATGACATCTTAAGAATATTATTCATTATATAAATATATAATATAATAGTTATTTAAATATTTAGTTTCATCCATTAATTTATATATATATAAATGAAATACACCACTCATGGAGATGGTATGCCATATGTACGCATGAATGTAATGTACATTTTTTGACGAATGGAAAAAAGAATGGTAAATAATAGTTCAAATTTAAAACAAAATTTTTAAATAAAATATATAATATATATATTCATTAAATATATCCCTATTACCATCTATATAAAAATAAAATGAAAAATGTACCACACCACTTCGTGCATGTGGTAGTCCACATATAGGCACAAGCAATGTTATCATTTTCCAATGGATTGTAAGGTAAGAAAGTGGATATAATATTATAATTACATAAGTAAAATTATTTCATAAATACATTATAAATAACTTAAATCCATAATTATATCCATCTGGTAGGGGCGGTGGTTGAAAATGAATTAGGTCAGTTCGTGAGGCGGTAGTCCGTCGAATACATGATAGATGGTTTTTTCCCATTTGATGGAAGAAGATATGTATGTTGGTTATTCCAAAAAAATAATAACATATTAGTATATGAAAGGTAAAAATATTTTTATATCATCATAGATGAAAAAAAATTGAACGAGGTGGAAGAATAAATAAAATGAAAATTCTAGGTTAACAACTATTACTCTTCTTCGGTTAAAACCATTTTGTTTATACCTAAATACTTTTTAGGAGGGCCTAATAATAAAAATAATGCATCTAATATTTGAGAATGGAATTAAATAATGGATTTAGGATAGTATTCTTTGAAAAAATCCTTTTTATGTGTGAATAAGAGAGGAAAGGATTCATCCTTCAATAAGTTGTGGAGAGGACCTCTATGGAAACCACTTGTAAATTTCCTAAAAGAATCCAAAATGATAACATAATTCTAAATAAAAATGCATCCAAAGACCTTATATTAGAATTTCGGGTAGGAAAAGTTTGAAATATGGTTATAAAATAGTATTTATAGAAGTTTTTAGGTTATTTTAACCCTTATCTTTTTATTTTAACCTCCGGTAAAGCCGTTTTATCCATAAACGCAGTAATTAATTTTTTACTATTTTTACTAATCATTACAACCAAAAATTTAGATGACCATATTACCTAATTTTAATTATTATGATTTTAAATATAGAACCAATTTTACCAAATACATTAATTATATTTAAATAATATAATTTAAAATTAAACCTATAGATGCATTGAAAAAACGGTTTTCCAAAGAAAATGTTTTCAAAAGTATAAGATTTTTTATATAAAAAATGAACATAAAATTGATTAAAATAAAATAAATTTGATAAATAATAACATAATTTAAATAATTATACCTATAAAACCATTTTAATACAAAAATTATCTTATAAATTCTTTAAATGAGAATAAACTTTTCAAGAAAATCAATATATTTCACTATTCATTGAAATATTAGTCTTTTCATAAAATTTTCAAATATTCATTCTAAGATAAATTTTAAAATTATATTTCAAAAATGAAGCTTATTTTTTAACCTACAAGTTATATTAGTGGAAAATTTTAATTTTACTATTTGTTTACAAAAAACAATAAAACAATTTAAGAAAAAAATTATTTTTGAAGCATATAATGTCTATACAAACAATAAATTATATTTATATAAAAACATTATAATTAACTTTAAAATTGTTTTTATTACTATTCACACTATCAATTTTTATAAATAGGTTATAAGTTTCATGTTTAAATAATAATATAAATAATATATTGTAGTTTTTTAAAACTCATTGTTTCGTGTAATGCAACCAATCAAATAATTTAAATTTATTTGAAAAACATATTCCATTAAATCTCAGGGTGTTGTAATATCTATAAAATTTTTTACTTTTATTTCACATTTCATTAAATAACCAGACGTTTAAACAATGGTTTTATATTATTTACTTTTAAAATTGAATTTATCAAAAAAATAAAAGATATGTCTACTTATTTTTTAAAGAAACTTTTTATTGTTCTTATAATGTGTTTTTCATCTATGCCAATATCCTTTAATGTTTCTTATTTATAACAAGGGATGTGATATAATTATTATAACCACATTTTAATGTCTCAGGTTTTCCATGTATTATTTTTAAACATTATATGTAATTATTTCGAGACCAAACCTTTCAATGGCGTGCGATTCTGAGGCTCGAAGTGCCTAGAATAAATGTTTGAATTAACATAAACTTTAAAGAGTGCATGTGAGCAGTTTTCATGAAAATGAGGAATATCTTTTGAACAGGTGCTCAAATTAGAAATATGAGGGCACCATTGTGTTCAGATCTACGACTTTACCTTAGGTGGGTCCTAACATCAACCATCGTGGGTCAGCTGTGAGAGTTAGTTTTTGGACGCTTTAAAGGATGTAAAATGAAGTAATAATTTATTTTATTTAAAACTTTCCTTTTTTTCAGCGACCTAATTCCTCCATTTTGAATACCAACTTATGTAAAGTTGATAGGGTTAGACTCATAACCCTACGAATTGAGAGATATAGAGAGCCTCATAGAGCTTTGGAGGAGAACCCATTGGCGGACGACGATGACGGGATTGATCGACGCATCTCGGATTCGACGAACCCCACCAACAAATGCGACCCATCGACCATTCTTCAACAGGATCGAGGTAGGGGTTGTTATTTCAATTATTATTTTCCCCATTATTGTATTAAATGATGAACACAGATCAACCCACAAATAGGGTGATCTGTGGATTGTGCGTTCTTACATGAGGGTGTCACTTTTCTATTCTTTTGGTGTTTTTGATTCGGGAATTGATTATATGATAATTATTGAATTGTTGTTTTTATTCACCTGTTAAACCTATTAACAGGAGAGGATCGATGCCGTGATTAATGATAGAAGAGGTGTGTTTCTCCCTTGTTTATTTTTTTATTCCTCCATTTTTAACCTCGTGTTCTTCGCGTTCTTCACAGGGTTATAAACAACGGATCGTTGCGCATCTATTTCGCAACGCAACGATCCCAAATTTGAGATGCAAACATTGGACAACCAAGAAGATGTGTGAAGAATATGGCATCAGATGAATCTACATGGTTCGGGAGGTCCTGTTCTTCGAGTGTTCTTCGTGCGGGTGGATTGGCACGTGTTTTTAGGGCCGATTGGAGGACCAAAATCGATAGAATAGGCTTCTTGATGATTAGTAAACCTCAACCCTTTAGTTTCGTGATGATCAGATTGTCGGAAGGGACATTGGAGGATCACGGGAGGAGCCCCGGTGAAGAACAGTGATTCTGGAAATTTCCTAAGAACATGGTGTGTATTATGAAGAACACACCGTGTGGGAACGAATCACCAGTGGCTAGGGTTCTGAAGTGTGTAAATCAATGACATGGCATGTTCTCCGAAGAAAATGGTATGTGGGTCCTTACACGGTACTCAGTGTATATCCATGGGATACACAGACACGGGGTGGGGTACATGGTCGTGTACTCCACCACATGGCCAGACTAGGCTGGTTGCATGGGATACCCCATGTACCAGTCACACAGGTTTTGACACATGGATTGAATCCATGTACAGGCACATGGATAGGGTAAATAGATTCCTCCCTAGATATAGGAACACAGCATGTCACTCTCTTACATGCTGTGTATACCTTCTTCTACACGACAAATCTTACGACACATGTCGTTGTACACGAGCTGTACCCAGGGTCAGAAGACACTAAGTGTGACACTTCTACATGCTATGTACTTCTCAGTACATGGATTTATCTTCTTTTCCACCATATCTTGAACATTTTTCATTCAGGTTAGTGTCCCTTTTTCTCGTTCCCCTGAAGGTCAAGTATTGTTTCCTTTTTCAGTAGTATGATCCCTTCAGCAGAACTTTCTGGGATATAGTCAGGTATCTCTTTGAGAGGCCCGGAGTAAGATCCTCTATCCATTCTTGACCCTAGTTAGAGTCAGGTATCGAGGTGACTATCCCCACAGGGCGCTGATCCTCTACTTAGAAATTGAATCCAGATGAGTCGTGGTATCGGCTAAGGCCCTAGAAGTGATCCTGATAAGTGTATCGTTATCTTTCCCAACTCATGAGTGTGTTCTCCTGGAATGAGTGTATCTATCTATCATGACTTTTCCCAATGGATATTACTTCTCAGACGGATTTCATCTGAGCTATCAGACTCATGGAGTGTGTTCTCTCAGATGAGTGCTTCATGGAATCTTCAAAATTAATCCTTAGCAGGGTAATGTAGTTGTGTGACTTGTCTATAGACTATGGGTCTGGGTTTTGAGTATATATGGATTGGGTTCACATATTATATTTTCAATATACATATACTAGGAAGATTTAATTGTACCTTTCCCTTGTGTATTCCTTTTTGGTTTTTTAGGTCCTCTACTGAGTATTGTTATACTGACCCATGCACGGGCTTTGACCACACGTGTCATGTCTTGTGCAGACGAGAAGCCTTTTGACAGAGTCCAAGGTGGACCAAGATAGGATCGTGCTTTCGGAGTTCCCTACAGTATGAGGTGTTCCTATGGCTACGAGCAGCAGTCCCAATAACTTTTTGTCTTTACAAGTTTGACTTTTTAGTTTTCAGACTCTTGTTTTTTTATGGGCTTATATTCTGGCCCAGTTTACTTTTAGTACTTTACTTCATGTCGTACTCTTTTGGTTTGGTTTAGATGTATGAATGCATTTTTTTTCCTTGGTGGGTTTTTACATTCATCATTTGTGGGCTTGGAGATGTTTGTGTGTGTGTGCAGGTACCCATGTTAGTATTATGCCTACTCGATGCTAGTCGCCAGCCCCTGGCCTATTGGAGGTGGGCTTGGGGAGTCGCGGTGTCGGCCCTACTAGGACGGTCCGTGACAGAGTGGTATCAAATGTGGTATTCTCTATCTTAGAACCAAGAGTCTGTGAGTTTGGGTTGGGGAAACAGTGTTAAGTGCTTCGATCTCAGCTTTCAGGCCAAAGACTCCAGTGTTGGTGCGAGCAGCCAATGTATCCATACACCTGGACTCTGAAAACCTTTTTTCGACTCATTATAGGAAAACACTAGTTTCTGGGAAATAAGATATTGGTACATGTGTTGTACCTCTCGTACCCCTCGTGGTTTGATTTTCATGATCACAATCACCCTCTTATTTATATAATATTTTTTTGTTTTTGGATGATAGGTTGCCAAGGAATTGGGCCAAGAAAGAAAGAAGCCAAAGTGGACTGATTTTCAGTCCACCGGCCAACCGGTGGAAGACCACCGGCCAGCCGATGGAGGCCTGGACAGAAGGCATCCCTCTGTCCAGACCACCGGCCAACCTGTGTCACACCAGCGGCCAGCCGGTGGCACCCAGCCAGCACAGTGTTTGCTACTGCCTCAGCACCGGCCAACCGGTGGCCCTGTACCGGTCAGCCGGTGGAGCCAGTCAAACTAGCCGTTGGGCTTTTGACCAGCCTGTCTACTTGGCCTCCAACGGCTCCGAAAGCCTCTCCAACGGCTCCAAAGGCCTCTAACGGCCATATGAGGGTTCCCCCTCTATAAATAAAGGACCTTGAAGCCCCGGAACCCTACACACATGTACGGAATCCCACGGGACACATTTTACATCATTTGCTGAACCTCCGGCGAACTTCCTCCAAGGAACC
The DNA here is from genome assembly GCA_963277665.1 of Viscum album. Taxonomy (NCBI): domain Eukaryota; kingdom Viridiplantae; phylum Streptophyta; class Magnoliopsida; order Santalales; family Viscaceae; genus Viscum; species Viscum album. The sequence continues at coordinate 194,649,511 of OY728135.1, read as the reverse complement.
CCAACTGCTCCAATCCAATTCCACATCCAAGGAGCACCACCATAGAAGCTTGGGAGTGCACGTCTTCAAATCCAATCATCAATTGGCACCCAAGACTTCTCCATTACGGTTTTTCAATGTTTTATCATTTTGAGCTTCATTTTGGGTTTGTGCCTACAAACCCCATCTCTTTCTCTCATCTTCTCATTTGGGTTTTCACACCACCTTTAAGGTGCGAAGAGGTTACTCAAGCCTTTCCTTTTAAAAGGCTTGAGTCAAAGGTGAGCTAGCCTTCACCCGTAAAAAGGCTAGTGGGTTTCTTGCTCAAACCATTAAAAAGCAAGCTGTAATAGGTGAGCTAGCCTTCACCTGTAAAAAGGCTAGTGGGTTTCTTGCTACAACCATTGAAAAGCAAGCGGTAGTAAATCTCTCAACGGTTAAGTTGGGAGCGGAGACGTAGTCTAGGATTTAGGCCGAACTCCATTATCAATTCTTGTGTCTTGCCTCTTTACTTTCCGCTGCATTTTTAACTTTGATTTTAAATTGTTAATTAATTTTTTAAAAGGCAATTCACCCCCCCTCTTGCCATCACTCCTTTCTTTCTCCATCCAAAAATTGGTATTAGAGGGAAAATTTGAGTAATACCCTAACCGGTTTCAAATTCAAGATCCATTGTGATGGCTTCAACCTCATTCGCCCCCGAAGGCTATTCTTTGGGTCGTGCTCCATTTTTTGATGGAACAGAGTACACTTATTGGAAAACCCGCATGACCACTTTTCTTAGAAGTATAGGATATCCTATTTATAAAATTGTCATGCATGGTTATTATCTTTCTACTCCCGATGAATCCAAATGGACCCAAGCCGATATTAAAAACTTCGAGCTTGATGGAAAAGCCATGAACGCTCTTCATTACGGCCTTGATCGTAATGAATTCAATCGAGTTTCCACATGCACCTCATCACATGAAATCTGAAAACTATTGGAGTTTACCCATGAGGGGACCAACAAAGTAAAGGATACTCGATTGGATATGTACCGTCAAGATTTTGAGTCTTTTACCATGCATCCATCCGAATCAATTTCTGAAATGTTTACTCGCTTTACTGAAGTTTGCAATGGTAGAAAATCTCTTGGAGATAATATTTCTGCAGAAACGATGGTAAAGAAGATCCTATGGATCCTACCAAGATCTTGGGCACCGAAGGTGACGGCATTCCAAGAAGTAAAGGATGTCAAAAACATGCCAGTCGAAGAGCTCATCGGATCCCTCATGACTTATGAGATCACCATGAGAAGGTAAGCTGAAAAAGAAGGCAAACCGATCAAAGTTCCAAAGAACATCGCCTTCAAGGTACAAAAAGAAGAAATCTCATCCTCCTCCTCATCTTCTTCCTCTTCAAGAGGCGATTCCGAAATGGAGAATCTTGCCCGCAAGATGCACAAGTTTATGAAGAAGCACAAGAAGAAGAAATCCCACAAGGCTCAACCGGACGAAAAATCCGTGCCCAAGGTAAAATGTTACGGGTGTGGCATGAAAGGCCATTACAAGCCCGATTGCCCACTCAACAAGAAAAAGGCCAAACAAAAGGAGAAGAAGAAGGCATTCAAGGCCACATGGAGTGATAGCTCCACATCCTCCTCCTCCTCCTCCTCAAGTGACAACGGTAACAAATGCCTAATGGCATTTCATGAGGTAACCTCTTCCGACTCCTCATCCTCTTGTTCTTCAAATTCTTTTAATCATTTGTCTTACGAGGATCTCCAACATGCTAGAGATCAATTGGAGGAAGGTTTTCACGAACTTTCTTCCAAATTTGTTGCTTTAAAAAAGAATTTCAAAAAACTCTCTTCCGAAAAAGAACAACTTCTCAAAGAGAAGGAAGATTTGTCCCTCAAAGTCCAAAACCTTCCCGATATTGATTCCATGGAATCAACAATCAAAGATTTAAGGGAATCCCTCGCTAAGTTCACCGAAGGTGAACAAAATTTAACCAAATTGCTTGGTTCCCAACGTATATCCCGAACCACCGAAGGGCTTGGCTATTCCAAGCAAGCTTCCTCTTCCCATGCTCCAACTATTTTTGTAAGGGGGAGCTCCCAATTTAAATTTTGTAATTATTGCAAAAAACTTGGGCACTTAATTTATGAGTGCAATTGCAAAAATGCCCGGTATGGAAGGCTCAAAACCATTACTTTTAATGATGAATTTTATAGGAGAAGACCCGTCACAAGACAAGTGTGGATTGAAAAATCCCTTTTAGCGAGTCTCACCAGACCAAAATTTGTCTCGGTTTGATAATCCTCTACCCGGAGTTTTGTTGTTTTTATTTAGGGGGAGTTAGGATCGTTTTAGTCTTTTTACTTTCAATTCAAACTTTCATTTTCAACTCTTGGTATCAAGTTTTTCAATTCAAAATTTTCAATTCAATTTTTGATTCAAAACTTTCAATTCAAATTTCAAAAATTTCAATTGGTTTAAAATCTCTTTTTCCCTCAATCAAGTTTTATGCCCCGTGCTATTTTGATAATCACAAAGGGGGAGAAATTCTTGGTTAATTGGGGGAGAATTCTCTATCATACTTTGCTTTCTTTTCAATTAATCCTTTAAAGCATGCCTCTCTTTTTTGTATTTTACATTGATTGTTTTGGTGATTGTGATCATCAAAATAGGGGGAGATTGTTGTACCTCTCGTACCCCTCGTGGTTTGATTTTCATGATCACAATCACCCTCTTATTTATCTAATATTGTTTTAAGTGTTTTTGGATGATAGGTTGCCAAGGAATTGGTCCAAGAAAGCAAGAAGCCAAAGTGGACTGATTTTCAGTCCACCGGCCAACCGGTGGAAGACCACTGGCCAGCCGATGGAGGCCTGGACAGAAGGCATCCCTCTGTCCAGACCACCGGCCAACCGGTGTCACACCAGCGGCCAGCTGGTGGCACCCAGCCAGCACAGTGTTTGCTACTGCCTCAGCACCGGCCAACCGGTGGCCCTGTACTGATCAGCCGGTGGAGCCAGTCAAACTAGCTGTTGGGCTTTTGACCAGCCTGTCTACTTGGCCTCCAAAGGCTCCGAAAGCCTCTCCAACGGCTCCAAAGGCCTCTAACGGCCATATGAGGGTTCCCCCTCTATAAATAAAGGATCTTGAAGCCCCGGAACCCTACACACATGTACGGAAGCCCACGGGACACATTTTACATCATTTGGTGAACCTCCGGCGGACTTCCTCCAAGGAACCCCAACTGCTCCAATCCAATTCCACATCCAAGGAGCACCACCATAGAAGATTGGGAGTGCACGTCTTCAACTCCAATCATCCATTGGCGCCCAAGACTTCTCCATTACGGTTTTTCATTGTTTTATCATTTTGAGCTTCATTTTGGGTTTGTGCCTACAAACCCCATCTCTTTCTCTCATCTTCTCATTTGGGTTTTCACACCACCTTTAAGGTGTGAAGAGGTTAGTCAAGCCTTTCCTTTTAAAAGGCTTGAGTCAAAGGTGAGCTAGCCTTCACCCGTAAAAAGGCTAGTGGGTTTCTTGCTCAAACCATTAAAAAGAAAGCTGTAATAGGTGAGCTAGCCTTCACCTGTAAAAAGGCTAGTGGGTTTCTTGCTACAACCATTGAAAAGTAAGCGGTAGTAAATCTCTCAACGGTTAAGTTGGGAGCGGAGACGTAGGCCGGGATTTAGGCCGAACTCCATTATCAATTCTTGTGTCTTGCCTCTTTACTTTCCGCTGCATTTTTAACTTTGATTTTAAATTGTTAATTAATTTTTTAAAAGGCAATTCACCCCCCTCTTGCCATCACTCCTTTCTTTCTCCGTCCAACAATTGGTATCAGAGGGAAAATTTGAGTAATACCCTAACCGGTTTCAAATTCAAGATCCATTGTGATGGCTTCAACCTCTTTCGCCCCCGAAGGCTATTCTTTGGGTCGTGCTCCATTTTTTTGATGGAACCGACTACACTTATTGGAAAACCCGCATGACCACTTTTCTTAGAAGTATAGGATATACTATTTATAAAATTGTCATGCATGGTTATTCTCTTTCTACTCCCGATGAATCCAAATGGATCCAAGCCGATATTAAAAACTTCGAGCTTGATGGCAAAGCCATGAACGCTCTTCATTGCGGCCTTGATCGTAATGAATTCAATCGAGTTTCCACATGCACCTCATCACATGAAATCTGGAAACTATTGGAGGTTACCCATGAGGGGACCAACAAAGTAAAGGATACTCGATTGGATATGTACCGTCAATATTTTGAGTCTTTTACCATGCATCCATCCGAATCAATTTCTGAAATGTTTACTCGCTTTACTAATGTTTTCAATGGTAGAAAATCTCTTGGAGATAATATTTCTGCAGAAACGATGGTAAAGAAGATCCTATGGATCCTACCAAGCTCATGGGCACAGAAGGTGATGGCAATCCAAGAAGCAAAGGATGTCAAAAACATGCCGGTCGAAGAGCTCATCGGATCCCTCATGACTTATGAGATCACCATGAGGAGGCAAGCTGAAAAATAAGGCAAACCGATCAAAGTTCCAAAGAACATCGCCTTCAAGGTACAAAAAGAAGAAAGCTCATCCTCCTCCTCATCTTCTTCCTCTTCAAGCGGCGATTCCGAAATGGAGAATCTTGCCCGCAAGATGCACAAGTTTATGAAGAAGCACAAGAAGAAGAAATCCCGCAAGGCTCAACCCGACGAAAAATCTGAGCCCAAGGTAAAATGTTACGGGTGTGGCATGAAAGGCCATTACAAGCCCGATTGCCCACTCAACAAGAAAAAGGCCAAACAAAAGGAGAAGAAGAAGGCATTCAAGGCCACATGGATTGATAGCTCCACATCCTCCTCCTCCTCCTCCTCAAGTGACAACGGTAACAAATGCCTAATGGCATTTCATGAGGTAACCTCTTCCGACTCCTCATCCTCTTGTTCTTCAAATTCTTTTAATCATTTGTCTTACGAGGATCTCCAACATGCTAGAGATCAATTGGAGGAAGGTTTTCATGAAATTTCTTCCAAATTTGTTGCTTTAAAAAAGAATTTCAAAAAACTCTCTTCCGAAAAAGAACAACTTCTCAAAGAGAAGGAAGAGTTGTCCCTCAAAGTCCAAAACCTTCCCGATATTGATTCCATGGAATCAACAATCAAAGATTTAAGGGAATCCCTCGCTAAGTTCACCGAAGGTGAACAAAATTTAACCAAATTTCTTGGTTCCCAACGCATATCCCGAACCACCGAAGGGCTTGGCTATTCCAAGCAAGCTTCCTCTTCCCATGCTCCAACTATTTTTGTAAGGGGGAGCTCCCAATTTAAATTTTGTAATTATTGCAAAAAACCCGGGCACTTAATTTATGAGTGAAATTGCAAAAATGCCCGGTATGGAAGGCCCAAAACCATTACTTTTAATGATGAATTTTATAGGAGAAGACCCGTCACAAGACAAGTGTGGATTGAAAAATCCCTTTTAGCGAGTCTCACCAGACCAAAATTTGTCTCGGTTTGATAATCCTCTCCCCAGAGTTTTGTTGTTTTTATTTAGGGGGAGTTAGGATCGTTTTAGTCTTTTTACTTTCAATTCAAACTTTCATTTTCAACTCTTGGTATCAAATTTTTCAATTCAAAATTTTCAATTCAATTTTTGATTCAAAACTTTCAATTCAAATTTCAAAAATTTCAATTGGTTTAAAATCTCTTTTTCCCTCAATCAAGTTTTATGCCCCGTGCTATTTTGATAATCACAAAGGGGGAGAAATTCTTGGTTGATTGGGGGAGAATTCTCTATCATACTTTGCTTTCTTTTCAATTAATCCTTTAAAGCATGTCTCTCTTTTTTGTATTTTACATTGATTGTTTTGGTGATTGTGATCATCAAAATAGGGGGAGATTGTTGTACCTCTCGTACCCCTCGTGGTTTGATTTTCATGATCACAATCACCCTCTTATTTATCTAATATTGTTTTAAGTGTTTTTGGATGATAGGTTGCCAAGGAATTGGGCCAAGAAAGCAAGAAGCCAAAGTGGACTGATTTTCAGTCCACCGGCCAACCGGTGGAAGACCACCGGCCAGCCGATGGAGGCCTGGACAGAAGGCATCCCTCTGTCCAGACCACCGGCCAACCGGTGTCACACCAGTGGCCAGCCGGTGGCACCCAGCCAGCACAGTGTTTGCTACTGCCTCAGCACCGGCCAACCGGTGGCCCTGTACCGGTCAGCCGGTGGAGCCAGTCAAACTAGTCGTTGGGCTTTTGACCAGCCTGTCTACTTGGCCTCCAACGGCTCCGAAAGCCTCTCCAACGGCTCCAAAGGCCTCTAACGGCCATATGAGGGTTCCCCCGCTATAAATAAAGGACCTTGAAGCCCCGGAACCCTACACACATGTACGGAAGCCCACGGGACACATTTTACATCATTTGGTGAACCTCCGGCGGACTTCCTCCAAGGAACCCCAACTGCTCCAATCCAATTCCACATCCAAGGAGCACCACCATAGAAGCTTGGGAGTGCACGTCTTCAACTCCAATCATCCATTGGCGCCCAAGACTTCTCCATTACAGTTTTTCATTGTTTTATCATTTTGAGCTTCATTTTGGGTTTGTGCCTACAAACCCCATCTCTTTCTCTCATCTTCTCATTTGGGTTTTCACACCACCTTTAAGGTGTGAAGAGTTTAGTCAAGCCTTTCCTTTTAAAAGGCTTGAGTCAAAGGTGAGCTAGCCTTCACCCGTAAAAAGGCTAGTGGGTTTCTTGCTCAAACCATTAAAAATCAAGCTGTAATAGGTGAGCTAGCCTTCACCTGTAAAAAGGCTAGTGGGTTTCTTGCTACAACCATTGAAAAGCAAGCGGTAGTAAATCTCTCAACGGTTAAGTTGGGAGCGGAGACGTAGGCCGGGATTTAGGCCGAACTCCGTTATCAATTCTTGTGTCTTGCCTCTTTACTTTCCGCTGCATTTTTAACTTTGATTTTAAATTGTTAATTAATTTTTTAAAAGGAAATTCACCCCCCCTCTTTCCATCACTCCTTTCTTTCTCCGTTCAACAAGGAATTGGGCCAAGAAAGCAAGAAGCCAAAGTGGACTGATTTTCAGTCCACCGGCCAACCGGTGGAAGACCACCGGCCAGCCGATGGAGGCCTGGACAGAAGGTATCCCTCTGTCCAGACCACCGGCCAACCGATGTCACACCAGCGGCCAGCTGGTGGCACCCAGCCAGCACAGTGTTTGCTACTGCCTCAGCACCGGCCAACCGGTGGCCCTGTACCGGTCAGCCGGTGGAGCAAGTCAAACTAGTCGTTGGGCTTTTGACCAGCCTGTCTACTTGGCCTCCAACGGCTCCGAAATCCTCTCCAACGGCTCCAAAGGCCTCTAACAGCCATATGAGGGTTCCCCCTCTATAAATAAAGGACCTTGAAGCCCAGGAACCCTACACACATGTACGGAATCCCACGGGACACATTTTACATCATTTAGTGAACCTCCGGTGGACTTCCTCCAAGGAACCCCAACTGCTCCAATCCAATTCCACATCCAAGGTGCACCACCATAGAATCTTGGGAGTGCACGTCTTCAACTCCAATCATCCATTGGCGCCCAAGACTTCTCCATTACGGTTTTTCATTGTTTTATCATTTTGAGCTTCATTTTGGGTTTGTGCCTACAAACCCCATCTCTTTCTCTCATCTTCTCATTTGGGTTTTCACACCACCTTTAAGGTGTGAAGAGGTTAGTCAAGAATTTCCTTTTAAAAGGCTTGAGTCAAAGGTGAGCTAGCCTTCACCCGTAAAAAGGCTAGTGGGTTTCTTGCTCAAACCATTAAAAAGCAAGCTGTAATAGGTGAGCTAGCCTTCACCTGTAAAAAGGCTAGTGGGTTTCTTGCTACAACCATTGAAAAGCAAGCGGTAGTAAATCTCTCAATGGTTAAGTTGGGAGCGGAGACGTAGGCCGGGATTTAGGCCGAACTCCGTTATCAATTCTTGTGTCTTGCCTCTTTACTTTCCGCTGCATTTTTAACTTTGATTTTAAATTGTTAATTAATTTTTTAAAAGGCAATTCACCCCCCCTCTTGCCATCACTCCTTTATTTCTCCGTTAAACAACATGCATCATATAAAAATGGGTTGTGTTTTCCATGTCCTTTGTGTCAGCTATCCTGATATAATATTTGACCATGGAACTTCATGTTCCTTACAATATTCCTTCGTGATGCATACCCACAAAGCTTCAGTAGCATGATCACGAGGATGACCCCCTCAGTAACGAGGCTTCAATACTGGGACTAGTTCCCCAAGCATTACCTCCAGGTGGCGTACCTGTTATACCACCACCAGTGGAGAAACATGTGGTACCTGCAATACCGACAGATGAGGGGCACAGCCTGAGCACACTCCATGAGTTCTAAAGACAGAGACCCACCAGGTTCTAAGGCAAGACCGACCCTCAGGCAGCTGAGTACTGGCTTGAGGTGGTGACCAGAGTTTTCTTTCTCATGAGGATACTAGAGGACCAGATGTTGATCCTAGGAGAGAACCTTCTTCAGGGTTTGGCAGGATGATGGTGGATTCTGACCACACATACTCACAATATGGATACAATTTCATGGAATGAATTTTAGTGACTCTTTAGGGAGGAGTTCTCACCGGTTACACTGAGAGTAGTGTGTATCTAGAAGATTCTTCAGCTCCCACAGGGAATTTTGACAATGGCTAACAATTCATCGAGGTTCAAAAACCTCATCAGGTACTCGATGGATATGGTCAGGGATTAGTACATCAGAGCTCGGACCTTTGAGCAAGGTCTACAAAAAGAAAATTGAGCTAGTTTCATGCCTCTTTTAAATCCAACTTATGCCAGAGTGCTTGAGAAGGCCTTGGTGATCGAGAGCTTCTTGGCAGAGCAGAGACCGCCGACGGCAGTCCGCAGTAGGCAGACAGGTGCAGAGTCCTTGGCAGTAGGGAGCTGACATCAGACACAGGTATCATAATGTGGGAGACGTCACATGAGGACCTAGGATAGGGGTTTGGCAGTCTAGTGCTCTTAGGATGGATCCAGACTTCCTAGGGAGAGGTGATGCTACTCATGTGATGACAGGGGACATCTCACTAGAGATTTTATGATCCATCAAGATATTGATAGGGAGGTGGTGGATGGACCACTGAGGCAGAGGAAAATAGTGGAGTAGACAGACCCTCCAGGTGGCGGACAAGGCAGAGGAGTAGGGAGAGCTGTAGGTGGTGGCAGACGCTTTGATCTACTTCCACCACCACCCCTAGAAGGTCCGCACTAGGCTCAGTGAGCTGGGGGACAGGGGTGGGGACAGCTACATGAAGCCGAGGCGTACAGCCCAGGGAGTCCAGGGATGATCGAGGTATGATCTATGTATTCTCTACCCAAGATATCGTACATATAGATATAGGTGTCAGTCATTCCTTCCTCGCCACATGTCTTGTGCGAAACCTTGGGATTCTGTTAGAGTCGTTGACTCGATCCTTACGCTTGGAGACACCTGCGAGAGGAGACTCGATGATCACGCATCTTTGTAGATAGTGTGATCTTACCCTTGGATCCGAGAGTTTCGGTTGGAACCTCTTGGTGGCAGTATCATGGCCTTATGACATCATTCTTGGTATGGATTGGTTATCCTCGGTCCATGCCCAGATTGACAACTTTAGGAGAAGAGTGTGATGTGTCCACAGGGATGGGATGTGGTTTTCCTTTGATGGTGAAAGGGAGACTCAAGCAGAACAAAATGGTCTCATGCGTAGGAGGGTACAACCAATCACTCATGAGTTGTCTAGCCTTACACTCGGAGTAGTAGATGTTGTGAGCTTCCAGTTCCCAGCAGTAGTGGCGGAGTATGATGAAGTATTTCTTGAAAATTTTCTAGGACTACCTCCCCACTAGGAAATTGACTTTTGCATCGACTTACACCCCGGGATGACACAGATTTCCTCATCAGCATATCGGATGGCTCCCGCAGATCTTCTTAATTTGAGGGTGTCATTGGAGGATTTGAAAATTAAGGATTTTTTGAGACCTAGTGTTTCACCCTGGGTGGCCCCAGTATTATTTTACAAGAAGGCAGATGAGAGTTTGATGTTGTGCATGGATTATTGGCACCTACACTAGGTAATGGTGAAGAACAAGTATCCACTTCCGAGGATCGATGAACTCTTCAACCAGCTAAGAGGGGCACAGTGGTTCTCGAAGGTTGACCTTTGGTCAAGTTACCACCAGTTATGAGTACGGGGTGAGGATATACCAAAGACAGTTTTTAGATGCCACTATGGTCACTATGAGTACTTGGTGATGCCTTTCGGTGTGACAAATGCCCCTACAGTGTTCATGGGACTTATGAACTGGATCTTCTAGCCATACATGGACTGGTTCATAGTAGTCTTCATCAATGACATACTTTTGTACACAGTGTTAGAGGAGGAACATGTCAGACACCTGTGGATGGATCTAGAAGTAATCTGAGAGCACCAACTTTATGGGAATTTTTGAAAGTGCTAGTTCTGGATTCGGGAGGTCCACTTTTGGGGACATGTCATTTCAGCAGATGGAGTAGCTGTGGATCCAGCCAAGGTGGAGGCAGTGTTAGCATGGGATCCACCACAGAGCGTGATGGAGGTGTGAAGCTTCCTTGGGATGGCAGGATATTACTATAGATTCATTACTGATTTCTCCTGAATATCAGCACTGATGATAGCCTTGATTGGGAAGGGGAAACCCTTCATGTGGAAGGAGAAGTGTCAGCAGGCTTTTGAACGTTTGAGGTAGAGTTTGAAAAGTACCCTGATCTTGAGGTTACTGGAGGAGGGTGTCGAGTATGTAGTTTTCTATGATGCATCGGGGACCGGGCTTGGTTGTGTCCTGATGCAGATATGGGAATTGATTGCTTATGGTTCACACTAGTTTAGGCCACATGAGTAGAACCATGTTACTCATGATCTCGACTTGTCAGTGGTATTCTTCAGCTTGAATATGTGGAAACACTATCTTATGGGTGAGCAGTTCATCGTCTACTCTGACCACAAGAGACTCAAGTACATCTTCTCATAGAAGTATCTAAATCTGAGATAGAGGAATTGGCTATATTTCCTCCAGGATTATTATTTCTATATCATCTATACTCTTGGGAAGGGGAACTAGGTGGTAGATGCTCTTCGTATAAGGTTGAGCACGCAGCTGTTGAGTGAGGCGATAGAGTAGTTAGCCATGTTGCAATTATCCTTTGTGGACATAGAAAATACAGCTTACCTTCTATCGATGGTGGTCACCCCTCCACTAATACAGCTAGTTAGGGAGGCACAACTTTGGGATGCCGACTGTGTGGCTTTACATGCTCAGTTATCCATAGGACATGCTCTTGATTGATATTCACAAGGTGGGGATCATGTACTTATTTTCTAAGGATGCACTATTTTTCTAGTGGCATCTTAGGAGGAGTTCCTAAGGGAGTTTCATAAATCCCCCTTGACAGTACATCCTGGAGTGTAGAAGATGTACACGGATCTCCAACAACATTTCTGGTGGTCATGCATGAAGAAGGCTGTAGCAGAGTTCATTTCTCGATGCCTTACGTGTCAGCTGGTGAAGGTTGAGCACCAGGTTTCAGCAGGATTAGCTCACCCCTGGAAGTTCTAGAGTGGAAGTGGAATGGAATATCTATGGACTTCATGATGTGATTACCACGGATGTCCAAGTGGAACGATTCCATCTCGGTGTTTGTTGACCGACTCACCAAGTCATCTCACTTTCAAACTATTAGAGAGTATAGTTCCTTAGAGAGATTAGGATGCCTCTACATGTAGGAGATAGTTCGGATTCATGTAATCCCTTTGACAATAGTCTCAGATCAAGATGTTCACTTCACATCCTGATTGTGGAAGGGATTTCAGGAGGCTTTTGGAACTCAGCTACACTTGAGCACAATGTTCCATCCCCAGATAGATGGTCATACGGAGAGTACCATTCAGGTTCTGGAGGATATGTTGTAGGCATGTATCTAGGACTTTGGTCACAGTTGGGAGGACCACCTACCACTAGTGGAGTTTGCGTACAATAACAGATATCACTCCACCATTGGTATGGCAGCATTTGAGGCCTTATATGGGAAACCCTTCCGACCATTGCTTTGTAGGACTGACCCTGGAGAGTCAGCACTCATGGGTCTAGAGTTGGTGCAAGCTACCACTGAGAAGGTGCAGATCATCCAGGAGTGCATGAAGACTACACAAATCCGGTATAGGTCTTATTCTAATAGATGATGGAGACCTCTAGATTTTGAGGACGGAGACCATGTCTTCCTTAGGGTCTCACCTCAATGAGGGTTGTGGAGATTTGGGCGGGGTGACAAGCTATCTCTAAGAATCATTGTACCTTTCTAGATACTGCAAAAAGTTGGCAAGGTGTAGTACCACCTAGCTCTATTACCACAGTTGCATTGGGTGCATGATGTCTTCCACGTGTCACAGCTGAGGAGGTACATGCATGACCCGTCGCACATCATCGAATGGGGCGAGCTAGACATCAAAGATTGAGCGACCTTTGCTGAGTACCTAGTGGAGATCGAGAATTGGTAAGAGAAGATCCATCATGGTTGATCGATTATCTTGTTATGAATTTAGTGGTAGCATGAGAATCTTTAGGAGATTACATGGGAGAGGGAGGCTCGAATCAGTGCCCAGTACCCACATCTTTTTTAGTAGACTTTTTTTGGATTTTTAGGGACACAAATCCCCAAGGTGGGGAGAATGTAATGACTTAGGTTTTCCTTGTATTATTTTTAAATATTATATGGAATTATATTGAGACCAAACCTTTCAACGACGTGCGATTCTAAGGCCTGGAGTGCTCGGAATAAATGTTTGAATTAATTTAAACATTGAATAGTGTGTTCGACCAGTTTTCCTAAAATAGTGGAATAAATTTTGAACGGGTGCTCAGATCAGATATCTGAGGGAACCATTACATTCGGATCAGTGACTTTATATTAGGTGGGGCCTAACATCAACCATCATAGGCCAGCTGTGAGAGTAAGCTTTTATATACCTTAATGGAAATAAAATGAAGTAATAATTTATTTATTTAAAAGTTTCTTTTTGTGCAGCGACCTAATTCCTCCCTTTTAAATACTTACTTATGGAAAGTTTGAAGGGTTAGATTAATAACCCTATGAATTGAGAGAGAGAGAGAGAGAGATCCTCTTAGAGATTTGGAAGAGAACCTGTTGGTGGATGACAATGACATGATCGATCGAAAAGTCTCAGATTCGAAGAAACCCGCCAACAAACACGACCCAGCAATCATTTTTCAACCAGACCAAGGTAAGTGTAGTTATTTAAATTCATCTTTTCCTAATTCTTGGATTAAATGATGAACATAAATTAACCCACAAATAGGGTGATCCTTGGATCGGGCGTTCTTGTAAGAGGGTGTCACTTTCCTTTTCTTTGGGGGTTTTTGATTCAGGAATTGATTATATGACAATTCTTGAATTGTCATTTTGATTCTCCTGTTAAACCTACTAATGGGATTCAATTGATACAATGATGAACGACGGAAGAGGTGAATTCCTCCCTTTTTTATTGTTTTTCTTCCTCCCTTTTTAACCTTGCGTTCTTCGTGTTCTTCATGGGGTTATGAACAACTGATCATTGTGGATTCATTTCGCAACGAAATGATCCAAAATTGGAGATTAGACATCGTGAAGACCTAGTGGAGGTGCGAAGGTGATGGAAGAAGATGAATTGATGTGTTTAGAGAGTTTTCATTCTTTGATCATTCTTCGTGCAGGTGGATCAAAACACGTTTTCGGGGCCGATCGGAGGCCCAAAATCGATGGAACTGGCTCCATGAGGATCAGGAGACCTCAGACCTTCAGTTTCTTGATGATCGGATCACTATAAGGGACATCAAAGGATCATAGGAGGTGCACTGGTGAAGAACAGTGATTCTAGAAATTTCTTAAGAACACGGCATGTATTCTGAAGAACACATTGTGTGGAACCGAATCAGCAGCAGCTAGGGTTCCGCAGTGCATGAAGCGATTACATGGTGTGTTCTCTAAAGAACATGGCATATGGGTCCTTACACCGGACTTGGGGTGTATCTAGGGGATACATGGACACGGGGTGTGGTACACGGCCATGTACTCCACCACACAGCCAGACCAGGCCAGCTGCATGGGTTACCACATGTACTGGTCACATGGGTTGTGACACACGTGTTGAAGTTGTGTATGGGCACATTGCTAGTGTACACGGAGTCCTCCCTAGATATAGGAATATGGTGTGTCACTCACTTACATGCCATGTATACCTTCTTCTACACGACCAGCCTTATGATACAGTTCGTTGTACATGGGCAGTACTCGGGGTTAGAAGACATGGCATGTGACACTTCTACATGCCTCGTACTTCTTATTACATGTCTTGATCTTATTTTCCACCGTATCTTGGACATATTTCATTGGGGTTATTAACCATTTTTCTCATTCCCCTTAATTTAAGGTATTGTTTACTTTTTTAGAAGTACGATCCCTTCAGCAAAAATTTCCAACATAGAGTCAGGTATCGCTCTGAGAGTCCTAGAGCATGATCCACTATCCATTCTTGACCCTAGGTAGAGTCAGGTATCAATGTGACTATCCCCACAGGGCACCGATCTTCTACTTAGAAGGTGAATCTAGATGAGTCGCGGTATCCGCCAAGGCCCCGACAATGATCCTCATCTATGTATCATGATCTTTCCCCACTCAAGATTTTGTTCTATTGGAATGATTGTATCTATATCTCGTGACTTTTCCCAACAGACGGTACTTCTCAGACGGACATCATCAAAGTTATCATACTCGTGGAGTGAGTTCTCCCAGATGAGTGATTTGTGGAATCTTCAAACTAAATCCCTATTGGGGGAATGCAGTTGTGTGACTTGTATCTAGATTAAGGGTCTGGGTTTTGAGTATATCTATATTGGTTTCACATATTATATGTTCAATAGACATATAATATGTAGAGATGACTGTACCTTTCCTTTGTGTATTACTTTGTGGTTTTCGGGGTCCTATATAGAGTATCGTTATATTCACCCATGCATGGGATTTGTCTGCATGTGTAGTTTCTTGTGTAGATGAGCAGCCTTTTGACAGAGTCCAGGGAAGATTGGGATGGGACTGAACTTTCTAAGTTCCCTACAGGATGAGGTGTTCCTATGGCTATGAGCAGCAGTCCTAGTACCTCTTTGTGTTTACAGGTTGGACTTTTTAGTTTTCATACTCTTGTTTTTTTTTGTGGGGTTATATTCTATCCTAGTTTACTTTAAGTACTTTACATCATTTCGTACTCTGTTGGTTGTGTTTATAAGTATGCATTCATTTTGTTCCTGAGTGCTTTTTTACATTTCAGCATTTGCGGGCTTGGAGGTGTGTGTGTGTGTGTGTGTACAGGTACTTAGGCAATGCCTCCCTTGTTAGCATTATAACTACTCGGTGCTAGTCAGCAGACCCTGTCCTATTGTAGGTGAGCTTGGGGAGTCACGGCGTGGGCCCCACTAGGATGGGTTTTGACACACATTAATTCATTGGATGACTTATAACCATTTCTTGTAGAATTTCATGAAACTCATTTCTTTCTTATGGGTTATTTATGCAATTGCAGATTTATTAATGTCATCAAGTTCATGTGGAAAACATATACATGGTTTTTAATTATGGAAATATTGGGGCCATATTTATATTACCCCCTAATAAATTGGTAATTTCTTAATATCACATGATATCACTCTGTGTGCGCTTAGTGTAGTGAGATTTTTCTATAATGATGTGCATGGGCCAATCATAGCTAGCTTAGTCCAAAATGTTATAATGAATTGGTAGTAAGAATTTTCATAAGAAATTATATAATATTTTTATGTATTATCCACATTATTATAGTGAATCTCCATGTCATTCCACATTCCTATGTTTTTTTCCAAGGCTTATAATATTTGTTGCTTATTTCTATGCCATGGTATAACTATGTTATGCTTCCATGAAGATTATTTTATTGTCATATATCCCCATGTAAGGATCTATTATATATAATCATGTCTTATGAATATATTTTATTATTAAATATTTCTTTTAATTAGATACTTCTACCTTTACCATGTTTAGAATTAATTTTATGATCCTTTATGAGATTAAAAAATGTTATTTAAAAGAAAAACATTCTAAAATGATTTAAAGTATTTTAGTGGCCTAATGGGTTTTATTAATTTTTTAACATAATATTTTTATATACTCTTCCCATTTCATCAAATTATTTTTATAGTTAATAAGGATTAGAATAAAGGATTATGAATTCAAAGTTCAAATTAATTAATTTTATTAGTTAAGGAGTTTTGTTTGGTGTAAAAAATGTCCAATTGGAGGAAAAAGTATAGATTTTGGTGTATAAGGGTTTTTTACTAATTAAATAAAACTCTCAACCTAAAATATAATATAATTATATGTAATGTAATAAATCATATAATTTTGGGATAGTTAAGTTCATGGAAACCATAGTTTGTATTAGAGAATGTATTAGATAACTTTTGAAGTTCAAATGTTACCATTTGAGGAAAATTAAAGAGTTTCAAATTCCATGATTGGTTAATAAGATTAAGGGTGATAATAAATTAAAATGAATATATACACTTTTGAGGTATTATATGATTGTTTTTTATGGTGACTAATGGTATTTTTTGATATATTTATTGGGTGTTATAGAAAGAATACATGATTTAGGTATAAATAACATATAGGACCATTTTATTATTTAATGTTGAGATAATTATGGTTAATTGGGAAGAGGGGTTGTTTTATTTTAAGAGTATAAGTTTGAGTAATATATATAATATTGATAATTGAAAAGTGATTTTGTGACATGATGATGGATGTTATTTAGTTCAGCATTTACAACCTTTTTGTGAACATATTAGATTAATGTATTTATAGGAAATTATTGTCTAGTATGTGATTTTAAATCTTTATGATTAATATAATATGAGGGATAAAAAAATTAGTTAATTTTTGGAAGCATATATAATTTGGGTATATATAGTATTATTATGGATTTATGTCATGGTTATTCTAAATATTTTTAGAAACAATTAGTATATTTTGTGATAATGCATGATTAATGTATATATTAATATGTGTGTGATTTTAAAATTATTTTTTTGGAAATAAAGGTTATGTTTATTTTTTAAGAATATATGATAAATGTTTTAGTTAATTTTTAGGTTTTGAATTTATTTCATTATATTTTTGTGAATGTTTTATGTTTAATTGGATGGAGATAAAATAGTCAACAAAACATAATATAACCTAGGTTGAATAAATGATTTAATTATTAAGTCTTTTAGGGGATATGATATCATGAGTTTAATTATTAATGTGATGTTTTATTCATATTAAATTGGGTTATATAGATAATCATGCTAATTACTTTAATTTTAGTTAGTAGTTGGAAATAGAGAGAACCTTGTAAGAATAATTTTTGAATGTGTATATATTATGGGTTTTAATTTTGATAAATAAATATGGGATGAAAATAATTATGTTTTAATTTTGGTTTTTAATAATTCATTTCATGTTTAATTATATTTATTGATATGGAAGGTAGAAAATATTACAAAAAATTCGTATACCTCTAGATTATTTAGTTGTAATTATTATTGAAAAATCATGTTCAGGCGATTCAAATATAATTTCCAAAATTCTAGTCACTATAAAATAGTTATATGACATATCACCCATTTCTTCCATACCTCATAATTTATAAGGATCAAAGATTACAAATAAGAAGATTTCAAAATCCAAACCTTTTTATATTTCTTGAATTGGAAAGCACGACCAAAAAATTTACAAATTTTCCACACTGTTATAATATTTTCTTGAAATTAATGATTTTATTAAATTTATTGATGATCATGATATTTTAGAACTTATATATATTTAATTATAAATTTTTTAAATTAATTTTGATATTTTTAATGACATTTTTTAAAAAAATTAAATATGATTCTATCAATTTATGTTATAAAAATAAAGTTCACATTGGTATTTGAAAACTATACAAATAAAATAAAAAATTTCCAATATAACGTTATTATATTCACCAATTTTAGAATAATTGTGTCACTTTTATATAGAAAAAATAAGTAGTGTATTTTGAAAATGTTTTATTGTATTTTTTCACTTCATAAACCCACGCACTTCATTAATTACACAACAATGAAAATTAGGGTTTTCAGTATTGGTATGAAGTCTTTCTATTAGAGTTAGCTTATATTACAACTATTATTATATCATGATTAATAGATATTAGTATATTATTATTGATTATATGAATGGATTATTATGTAATAACATATTTAAGATTGGTTAAATGTTTAATATGTTTTCAAAAGCTATAAAAAATGACATGTTTTTTATTTTATTTTTTAATTGAGTAAAAATTATGAAGACTTAATTTCTTCTATGGGGATGTAATATCCATGGTATTAGAATGTAATTAACGTTTTGTAAATTTCATGTTTTTTCATAATAAATTAAATAAATTATAATAATTTTTAGTATAACACAACAGAAATGAAAAATATTTTACTGCATATTATAGATTAATAAATTGTCTAAGATCAATATATATATATAATAAGATAATAAAAAAGTATAAAATAACAATGCATGGTTGAAATTTTTATTATTACATCCCCCCGTAAAAATAATACCACATAATAGAATTATAGAAATAAGGAAAATAATAGAAAATATTGAAGGAATTTTGAGGATGAAGCAAGAGAGTATAATTTATGCTTATATATACAAAACATATGACCATTATGGGTTGTTATTATATTTAAATAAATGTAGATATTGGGGTTAGTAGTTATTTGATATTTGGTAGTAGGAGATAAGATCGAATTATGTATTCTAATAAATCTATTTTATTTTTAATTTGTTTTTTATGAATTTATTTAATAAATATCTATTTTAAGGTGATTATGTTTTTATTTCATAAATGATGTTTTATTTAAAAAATTTAAGCAAGATGTCATATTTATTTTATGAATTATTCAATTATAATACAATCATATAAATGATCAACTTTTATAATTATGTAAGATTTATGTTCATCGGTAATTTTATATTTGATACTATCAAGGAATGATAAAAGAATATTTTTTTCTTCTTAAAAATTTTATATATATATCAGAATTAAAATCCCAAAAGGATTGAGATCTTCTATAGGAAACAACCCATGATAAAATGTTTTTCTTCATATTGATTTTTTTATCCTCATGGAACAACACACCACATCACATCCTAATAATTATTCTTTATGATTATCATACCTTATTTATTAACTATACAAACTATAAGCTTCCTAATTTACATTGCAATCATACTTTATTATCCCTTTCAAGAAGCAAGTTCAATATTGTGATTCTTTAGTTTCACACTATTCATAATATTATACCATAAAATATAATATATTCATATATATTTTATCTATTGTTTCATATAACATGACCATTTTCCCAGGAATGTATGAATTCTTAGATGCCATAATACAGTTCACATTAAGAGGGGTTTTCATTAATGTTCCATGGAAAGTTAAACTTATGTGAGTTAATCTAACATGGTATGTTCATAGTTAGTTTTATAAAATGGGTCAATTTTACATGGGATCATATTAAATATAATATTAGACAGTCTTGGAAAATTACGCTCATATGAGAAAAATTTTAATCTGAATCAAGAAAAAATTTAATATGATGGGGGATTAAGATGACACAAACTTTACATCCATAAAATTTAAATCTTATTAGATAAATGTTAATTAGATATCATTACAATCAACACTATAAACATAATGTTTTAGTGCCTTTTGAAACTTCGATACAAAAAAACTGGTATATAAAAGATCTATATCATCTCCCACTAAGTTATTTACAAATATAACCCTTCATAGAAATATTATAATTAAAACCTTTCTTCAAATCCTCTATAAATTGAAACATAATAAAGTGTGATCTCACATTCTCAGTAAGAGTAAATAATGGATATTTTTACACTAAAATACACATGTCATAGGAGAGGTCATGGAAGGAGTATCTGATTTAAAGTGAATTTGGGATAAAACGACCCAAAAGTCCACTTGAGGGACTAGGTTCGCAAAGTTATATACCTTTGTTAATGGGTGTACCTCATGTAATCCCCTGGGGAATGGAGGTTTAATGGGAAATTCTACACAAATTAATTCTAAATTCACATAACCCTGATTTTTAAGAGTCCCTAGTCATCTAGTTTTTTATGGTAACTTCCATGAAGTCTAACTCCAGTTCGTGGAGCTCCAACCATTCAAAAATATTATAATGTTTCATGAAATGGATAAATATTTCATAAAACCCACACCTTGTACTCTATTAGGCCTATAAATATCCCCACATGGATGAATTCCAATGGGACGTGACCTTTTAGCTTCTGCAAAATACTTTGGAGTAACAATACTCAGAATCTTCATGAATGAAAGAGGATATGGATTTCCCAAGGTATCAATTCTTCATAAAACAAACTCTCATGGGTTTTTGAGAACCTCACCCCTGGTAGAGATTCTTTTTTTTTTTTTGAAGTTTCATTCCCTTTGAAGAAGCAAAAATCCCTTTGTGGAACTTGGGGTTTCAAAAGGAACATATCCTCCATGAAACCAATCCCATGGTAACCATGACATTACCATGAGGTAGGGTCACTCTGTTTCATGAAACATACTCTTTTACAAGACCCCTAAACTTTGTGAGACCCATGAAATCCATGAGACCCCTATCCTTCTTAAAGATATGAACTTCCACTAAAACCTGGCCTTTTTGAAACCCATCAACCATGATTCTCTATAGTTCCTCCTTTTAGCTAACCACCTTTCACAAAATTTGTGTATATGGGTCACCTATGATAACCAAAATTTGGTTTAGCTACACCTTGAATTATTTTGTTAATGGTACTATGCACCCTTATGTCCACCCACATTTCTCCTAGTGTGTTTGGGGCCTCTATACTTCCTTCATCTCTTAATAATAGGTACCCTAATTCTTATCTCACCAAATAATAGGTACACTAACGTCGGGACTCCTGATGTCCACTCCTCCATGGTAGTGTTAACATCATATCCCACCCCTATGAACATGAGAAATGGTCATATAATCCCTATAGATGGAATCATCATTAAAAACTGTCAACCCATCAAGGTAGAGGATACTTATGTCAGATCTTTCTCTCACCTTGATGTAGTCTCCCATAGAGTATAAGCCACAACAAGGTCTGAGTTGCATAACATAAAATTTCCAAACTCCACATCCTAGTTGAATGATGTTAAACTACTTGACAATGACCTCATCACATGACATAAAAATATAGTATTAACCTATGTGATAATAACAGGATTCCCCATGTATGACTCACATGGTATTACACCACACCTCTTACCCTATGCAATAAACACAGGATTGCCCATGTACGATCATCATGGGATGACACCTTCTATGCCACCATGGGATGACCCCCCTCCAAAGGTAATATTTCAAATTTAATCCCCACGTAATCTTCTAGAGAGTTATACTTTTTAATAGGGTAGCTTCTATGTGTATTCCCCATACCATCCCCTATCAATTCTCCATTCGTGACACAATCATCCTTGCCGCATGACATTAAAATTCATGGGTTGTTCCTATCACAAGACCTTAAATTTCATATTCAAACTATGTGGGTTTTGAGAACTATATATAAAAAATGGTATGTAAGATTCCTCTTTGAGGTTCAATATCAACATCATTTAGGTGTGAAATGTTTTCTCCTAGGGGCACACCCCATAGATTAATCTCAATAGAACATTATTATCCATCACTAAAAGGCATTAAGCTTGTAACCCAATTCATCTCAACATTAAGTTTCATTCCATATCCAAAATAAATTAATCATGTAACATAATATATCTTAATAAAATGTTATGATACATCTCAATAATATGTTAATCCTATGACCTGGTCCATATCAATTGTATGTTTTGATCTATCTATACACGTTGTTAATCTTGTGACCTAATCTGTCACAATAGGACGTTATGATCCATACTTACATGATGTTAAACCTATACCCATCCCATACCCATAAGACATAAAACTTTTTCCCATATCTTGAATCCCTACCCTATAAAATAAACGTGGGATTTATGAGGTAAAAATCCTCATAAGTCATTCACCCCTTCCATCAATTACCTCATGATTTACATGGGATAGCTTAGTTTCTAAGCCTAATATCCCTCACATATGATATGAATATCAAAAGGAGAATACATTAAAAGTTCCAAATATATCCAATGTAAATACATGCCTTTACATGGCCAATTTGACTACTTAACTAATGTTTCCCTATTGAAACTGAAGCAGTGTAATTAACAAGGGTCCACTTTGAGATAGCAACGAGAATGAGTTCCACAAACATGATGTAATCTATGAGGGAGAATCAAACTAAGAACCAAGTTCCATGGAAGAATCCATGGATAGAATAATAAAACTCTTGTATTCTTTTTTTGATCAAGTAGTAGACATATCTGATGAAAGTGATGAAATCCTACCCCTTTGGAATGTGGGAATATTAGGTAACAAGAAGAAGAATACCAACCACCAAGAGGAAGGATGAAGATGCTCCCCAGAAAAAGATTAAGAAAAAGAAATGGTGAACCTGAAATGAAACTCTTCTCCTCCAACAATGAGTTGATCAGTAATTTTTGACACCACTAGATTTTGGAATCCTCAGGCCTGGATGTTCCTGACTTCAGGCTTCAAAAAAAGAATTAGTGAACCTGATGTGAAACTTTTCTCCTCAACCATGTAAACTAGTGGAATTTGGGGAATCAATGTATTTTCATTTCATTGGATTTAAATATTCCATGCAAGGTCCCACCAAGAAGATAGTGGCCATATCAAGAAACTTATCGGCGAGTTAGGGTAGCTAGCATTGGGGATCTACATTTTGTGACATCATCAACATGGATCTTTCTCCACTTCATGAAGAGTGGATGATTTTGGGAATTGGTAATCAATTTCTTGGTACTTTTAATGATGACTGAATCCACATGGCTTATAGGACATAAGCAACAAGAATCTATTGGAATCACACCAATAAACACTGGAGTAGGGGAAACAATGATGTGAGAATACCACATAATTACACTCTAACAATGACTTCCACCTCGCCTTCATATTTTAGGAACCCATACCCTATCTCACCCTTTGATATCATCTAAAGGAGGGTTATAGATACTCTGGTGTGCTGGTACGAGCATGAGGGAATCATTCCCACCAAGGATATATCCCTCCAAGACCTTGAGGAATTAGTGCCTCACCTAAAACACTAATCATGAGGTCCATTCAGGTGGAAAAATTCCCTTATTCTAAAAGATAATATCTTCATAAGCCTCTCCTAAAATAGAACCAAAAACTCACTTTCTTACACTGAGGAGGTAGGGGGTGTTTGACCCACACCTATTGTGATCACCACTTGGAAGTCACCTTGGTGAGCTACCACCAAGTCATTATAGTGACAACATTGCCCTGTCCCATAGGTTGAAGAGTGGGTTGACTTATCCCTACTCCACCAACCCTAGACCATAACACCTGGCACTAACATCGGGGGGAAACCCATGGTATTTCCTTAGAAGTGGAATCTTCTAAGGCTCCTATGGCCACTTCCACCACTAGCTTATCCCACTAGATCCCTACAATATGTGAACAAGGATCCATTTTCCCACTTGGGATTGAGACCCCATCCACCTAACAGGCTAGACAGGTTGACTCTCTAGGTCATGATCACCACTGATAGTCATCATAGGCCATCTCGTGAAAAGGGAAACTAGTGTAGAGGTCCTCCCCACACCAATGTAAACTAGCACATAGGTCCTCCCCATTCTACCACTAATAAAAATTATATATCTTCCTTGTTCGATCGATACTCAGTAAAAATGTCCTCCCTATGCAACCACCACAAATCAGCATGGAATTCCTCCCTGTGATCCAATCAGTCAGTGCAGAGTCCCTGTATGAACCTCTACCAATCAGTACTGAAGTCCTCCCTATGCTACCATCAATCAATATAGAGGTCCTACCCATGTTCCCATCAACCAAATTAGAGATACACTATTTTCCAACACCAACCCACATGGATTTCCTTCATTTACTAAATAAATACCCTATCTTGAGGAACCTTCCTAGACTAGGAGGGTGAACACCCACCGTCAAAGGAAAAAGCCTAGAAAGTGTCACATCATCATCAACCCCTCATATCATGAAGTGATGTATGTCTCAATGATACATCCTTTAACCCAGCATACATATTCAAGAATAGAAACCTGATAATTGAGGTTCACAGTCCTAGATGTTGAAGTCCATAGGATCCCCTGATACATTCACATGTACCTATATGTAAAGGGTGTTATGGATCCCTTCCAGGGACTCACAGTGAAACTATATCCATCGCCTCTAGTTTCCTTCTTCTCTTCCTTCACATAAGAATTTGGAGATATTTATGGGTATGTATTGACCCCCTTAGATAGTGAGAACTTAGTAGAGCCAAAGGTGGATGCTACTTCCCTCTAACATGATAAGGTGGTGAGCATCCCATCCTACATGGACATGATCCAAAATATTGAAACACTTGTAAGATATGTTCCATCATTCAGTGAAAATTTGACCTATTCTACACTCCCTATTCTAGTAGAGCTACCATAGATTAAATATACATTGGTGATGCCACCCATACCTTAACCTATGATGATCGAGCCTTGGGCCGACCATGTGAAGGACCCTTCCTCTGAGCAAGAGGGTTTATGGGAGGTTTTTGCATCCAATCATCTTTCCATGGTGTGTTGTCTACTTAAAACTTCATACATTATCACCCTTAGAGTCCCTTAAAGAGGAATAGGTAATGTGTTTCCACCAAATCATCTGGGAATGGTTTCACTGCCTCCATGATTGACAGTTTGCCTATCTAGGTTTTCTGGAGCACCTTGATACCATTGACCATCAGTGAAAAAAGGTCGACATTTCAGTTCTCCAAATAGTTTAATTCCTCGAGTCATAGGGTTATTTCCAGAATCTTTAACATACATGTTTCATGTGACTAACTATGCTTCACTGGGTGATGGAATATACCTCTCAGCATGTACAGAACTGAGGCTAGGTGAAATATGATGCCCGACATTTTTTCCATATCCTATGAATGTAATAGGATCATTAGTCTGGACTATACACTGATGGTGAATAATCCTCTATGAATACCTTAACATGCCAGATGTTTAGAGGAATATCGAAGATCCACCTCAAGGAGCAATGCAGTACTAGGTAGACTCTCCAGTGGGAGTCCCCAATCACTAATAGAGATAGGCACTCATCCTTAGGATTCCCCATAATGAGATTTTATTTCCCAAACATTGGAACATCAACAAATTAAAGGTACATATCAAGCCGTCTGACCCATCTGGGGTTTCACCAAAGGAAGAGAGGGAACCCACAATCTCCACCTTGATCCAGCAGCTTTAAGAATATAAAAGGATAAATGCTAGTCTTATTGATGAATGATTCCTAGATGATAACACGAATCTAAGAGATCCCATATCACCACTAATGGTGAAAATAGTCCTCCTAAACCAGATTCACTTGTTTATACATGGTGGCCCAAAGTATCCAACCAAGACAGAAGCCAAAAAATATGACAAGCGACTAATATATGAGTCACCCACCCTACTTGACTAGCTTGTGCAATGTAATTATAAAGCTTGGGACTAAGGTCATGCCACTACTCAATTTTATGAGCCTTTCAATGAATTTTTGGCTATATACCCCCACCTAGATGACTTTATAGATTCTCTAACTACTCACCATGAGGCCCTAGAGACATAATAGATGGAAATCCCAACAGAGAGAAAGTCATACCCCATATAGTTGGATAGTGTCTGAGCACCCCCGGAGTCTGTTAATCCCATCTTCACCAAGATAAAAGGGATGGGTGACCCATTATTTCACCTATCCCACCATTCCTCAAGGTGTATCCCAATATTGGGAACTTTGGAATAACATGAGGTTGGAAAGCTTTGATGCTTCATCCAGACTCTGGAAGGACCCACCTTTTTTTGGTATAACCAGCTTCCCATAGGGTCCATTGTTGGTTGGGATGGTCATCCATGATAGTTCCTCTATTATTTCATCTCCACCATGCACAATAAGAGTTTCAAAAAACTATTCATGTGAAAACATATGCCTAATGAGTGAGTCGCTGACTTTTTCTCCTGGTAGAAATAGCTCACATACTAGCTTGAGATGTCATTTCCCCAGGAGAAGATGCTCATTATGTGTGTATAGAATATCAAGAATGATTTGGTTCTTACCATCATATCCTCAAAATACATACATGTATTGTTATAATTTGTTGAAAAGGATCAGTTTCTAAAGAATCCTTGGAGTGAACTAGACATCATTCATTCCCATTACCCCTTCTAGATCCCATGAGAAGACTAGTGAAATAAGAAACTACCATTGGCATACATGAAGAGGTTTCATATCTGGTACACCAACTGGAAAATTTGTATAAAGTGACAGATCAAGTAGAGACCTATAAAGCATATCCTCGCCTAGTGCAACCCATCCAGGAACAACCATTCCAAACGTATCTTCCTTGAAGAGTGAATGTGCCTGTAACCCCTCATTAATCCCAAGATACCAGGGTGGATTTCCTAGACTGTAGAAACCATTCCTATTACTTCATGGATTCACAGGACCCAAGCTATTTCATCTATGCCCTAGAGAATGGAACCCTGAAGTTTCTTGAGTGTAAAATACCCCTAATAGGCTAGAATCACTAGACACCCTGAACATTTATCATAACATAGGATACTAGAAAATCCCATCAATGAATTATTTGTGTTCAGATATTGGCTCCATGACTGGTTGTATCATGAATTATTCATGTTGGCTGATGTTTTGACGTTGTTGAATCATATCTATGATGACCTTGTTAGTGATAATGAATGATATGGTGAATGGTAGTATGCTCCCAACCATGTGACATAGAAGTAAGATGACTGGTTGGATTTTAATTCAGTCAATCACATCCATGGAATTATCTATGACTTCTTCAGAAATCCTGAAACACATGTGGTTTTCATGCCTCCTTTGACTATTGTATCTATATCTATGTCATATCCTTCCATGTTTCAAATTAACAATAATCGATGACATAATGTAAAGAAGTGTTCTTTGTCTTTGTTGAATCCATATCATACTCTTGGTGACTTAATGCCTCCTGAGTTGGGAAATATTCCCAAGGTTCTCCCAACATTGGACAACCCCACACATGATGAGAAAGAGTATGTCTCTGTGGACACTTCCAAGATGATGGACCACTTTATGATGAACAATAGTGATAAATACAATATAAACCCCTTGGGTGCCTATAGATGATGCTATTGAAGGAGAGCCATAGGATACATCATTATGAATAATGATCGAGAGAGTACCTCAAACCCAGACATTCATGATACTAAGACCATAAAATAGGTTTTATGTAGATATCAATAATAATTATCCTCACAATTCAATCCACCAGGTACACATCTACATCCAGATGTGTTGGTTGACTGAGCATCTCAATTATGACAGTATCGTGATCTGCCTTATTTATTCAGGGTTTGAACTCATCTCACTGATAGTCAGTTGTAGTTATTTAGAGTGGGGTAGTTATTCAAAATCAAAATATTGTAATCACTATTCATAATGCATTTGTTTATCTAGCAATATTCATTGTGTTCCCTACCAAATATAGACCCTCTAGGAGCAAAAACATTCCCCTGGCATGGATGTATGATGTGTTGAAGCACCCTGTCAGCATACCTATAAGGATTTCAATTCTTATAGATCTCCACTTTTTGAATGAAATGTGTGAGGCCCTTACTAATTCTTTTAAATTCCTCTTCTAGTTTTAGAATGAGGTATCTATTTCAAATTCCTAGTTTGTAGAGGAGGCCAAGAGAGAGTAATACAAAGCCATCATCATTTTTCTAGGTAAAAAAAATGTGTCATCATGCAGGGTCATATGAAACTATTATATATCATAGGACCATTTGATGGTGTGGATATCCTCCACTGCCTCATGGATAGAATCTTTGAAATCATCCTCATCATGACCCAGACACTTCAAAACATGGGACTTATTAAAAAAGATCTGACTCCCTAAAACCTAAAAATTATTGGTAATGATAAGAGAGATCATAAATCATAAAGAAAGGTTCGGCAAAAAACTCAATTTGGTGACCTGATATCAAGAACTGGATTTATGGTATTCTCATAAGACACCACCTAAAACATGATACTAGGAATACCTTTTCTTAATTTTCAACCAGAGATCACATCTTCATATCAATAGTGCCTCATATTTGACCTCAGCGGTAGATTAAGGGTAATCTAGGGTGATGAATATTCATTGGAATCATTTTTGCATAATTATTTGGATGTTGGGTACTATAATATGGAAGAAAATTAGGTATATAATAATGGGGTTGAGTGAATCAATACCCCCAATGATCTGATGTCCATTATAGTTGATCCATGGGAAGAATTGAAAGATGATTTTGTTCTCCCAGGTCATCAGTTGGATCCTACCACACTAGACCTAGAGGATTCTTTGTAATTTCCAATAAAAATTATTTTTGTGTCCCCATGAAAAAGGAGAGCTTGAATATTTCCTTTTAATCCTACACTGGATAGTATTAGTTTATTCTAAAATGCCCTACTTCTATAAAGAAACAAAAATTTATCCCTATATACACTAATTCATGCCATTCTTTCATGTTCCGCAGAGCAGGGCTGACTCAGATAAAGTCGAATATTATCAATTTATTCAACATCAAAGGTTGAACTTGTGAAGGACCAGATGAAATTGGTTTAATAACTTATATTTATACATTCTTAGTAAATAAAGGATCCCTCAAATATGATTCTGTTTCTTCCAGAGTTATTACCATTACTTACCCTAAGTTGACTAGCCTACAAGTGTTGCCTCCTCCTCCGATTATCCTATACTAGATAATGAAAAAGATTTTGAAGACACACCTACTACATTATAAGAGGGTGTAACCACCACCGTAGATGAGTTAACCCAGGTCAATGTTGGTGCTGAAGAGGATTCAAGGTCAACACTAATCAGCATATCCATGTCTCCAGAGGATAAGCATCAGTATGTGGGATTACTGAAACAAAACCATGGTGTATTCTCCTAGAGTTATGATGAGGTTATAGGGATATACCCTCAATTCTATATTCATTATCTTGGCCTCCCAAGGAGTCCTTTCTAGTTAAAATAGCTTCCCATAAATATTTACCCTTCTCACGGGGCCATGGTCGAGGATGAAGTTGAGTATCCTATCAAAGAAAACACCATCAAGGATGTTCATTACCCCATTTATATATCCAATATCATTATAGTAAGGAGGAAGAATAGAAATTATAGAGTCTTTATCAACATTCAGGACCTCATCCACCATTTTCTAAAGGATTATTTTCACTTTCAATTGACAGAGTTGTTGATTGATGCCACATCCAGATTTTAGGACTTTTCTTTCATGGATGGTACTCTAGTTACAAAGTGATATAAATGGACTTGGAGCATGATCATTCCACTACCTATAAGGTTCTTCAAGGGAATTTTTATGACTAGTGATTCAATTCAGTTTCAATAATGCATGATCCACTTATCTATATCCATACACTATATCTTTATGAAAATTATCTGGACACTAGTGGAATTCTATATGAACCACTTTTTTATCAAATTATGCTAGTGTCAGGACCATATCAAGGGCCTTAAAAAAAATTTGGGTTCCTCCACTCTATACACATGAATATGAAACCCTTTAAGTGGGAATTTGGGGTTACCTCTATGAATTTTCTCAACTTCATAATAAGATATAGATATATCAAGATTGGACCAAAGAAGTTCAAGGCCATCAACTAAATTCCTCCCCTGATAAATATCCATGATTTGTAAGGTCTCCAAGGAAACATATCTTATATATAACTATTTATTGAAAATATGGATTACAAGTGTAATCCCTTTTAAAGGTTCATTAAGAAAGGTTTCATCTACTAATGGGATGAAGACTTCCAGACTCTGTTCGAGGATATCAAGAAGTACCTATTATAGCCTCTGATTCTAATTTCACCCATGTTAGGGAAACCTTTTTCCTCTATGTGACCACACTATAATAGTCACTAAATTCCCTTATATCCCAAAAAATCTAAAATAGTATATAAAATTATTTATACAATCTTAATCTCATGATCCTCAACACGGAGACCAGATACCCCCCCATTGAGAAGAGATACCATGCACTGGTATTTATAGAATATAAGTTGAAACATTGTCTTCAACATCATGGGATGCATTTTTTTTGTCTTGAGTATAACCTCTGGTGTATATCCTCAACCTCCCTATGCTGATATTAAAATTTTCATGTTGGGTGTTAATCCTATAGTAATTCAAAATTAGGGTTGTCTCATAGAATTTTGTCAATGTCTAGACATTGTGACACTTTATGGAAGCACATAAGGATCTTAAAGAATTTCCCTTGGATGTTTATTTCCTAGATGAATAAATCCCCTCATAGGATTAGGTTGAACCATGTTAGAAGATTATTTCAATGGTGCCTCCCGAAGCCCAACCAGAAGAAGGCATGAAACCCTATCCTTAAAAAGGTAGTCCTAGAGATAATCCTCATTACCCCAGTATGGAATATCATACAATAATCATTTCTATTGTCATAAGTATATAAAAACAACAAGGAAGCGTATTAGTATCTCATTAGTGGTCTCATGTTGGCCCTAAATATTTATTTCTCTAGTCTACATGTGAAGGGAGACTCCATGTTAGTCATCGAGAAGATTAAAAATTACTATATTGTCAGAAAAAAAGATCTTTCACCCCTACTGGAACGTACCGAAAAGATAATGGATTGGATAACTTCCTAGAAAAAATTGAATCATGTTCCTCATTCCCATAATGGTCAAGCCAGTGTCCTAGAAGTTTTGGCTGCATCTTTGGTAGAGCTTGACTAGAATGATCTGGTCATTTATATTGCACACCGGAGGGTCATTTCCCTACCACCTTAGATGATGGAAACCCAAAGGTAAATTATTTGGTTGTCATTAATTATATATGAGGACCCTTAGAATAGGAAATAGTGGATTTTAAAACTCAATTTATTGAGTATCTCCAACATGGAATTCTCCCTTAGACCTTGCTGAGTGTGAGAGGATCCACCGGTGTTCAGTGCAGTTTACCCTCTAGACGGGTCCTAACCTGGAGAAAACTCTCTACATGTGTGTGTTTTATGGAATTATACACTATTGAATCCTGGTATATGAGATCCCTTATGTTATATAGGAGGCCCATGCTAGTTCTTGTGGAATCCATCAAGCGGTATTGAAGCTCCCCCACCAAATTCAATAGTTAAGCTACTTATGTCCCACTATGTTCCAAGATGGCATCGAGTTATCTAAGAGGTAACATGAATGTCATATACATTCCAACTTTTTCCATCAAAAACTGAATATTATCCCCACACCAAGTATTCTTATCCATTTCCATTATGGGGACTCAATGTAGTGGGACTATACCTGCCAGTGACAGCTCGATAGTGCAGGTTCATCTTGACCACAATTTACCTCTTCTCCAAATGGGAATAGGATATTGAACTCAAGGAAGTCAAAGACCATTATGGGATCGAGTTTTTTAGCTCAAAAATCATCCGTAGATTATTATTTTATCACCCAATTCTCATAAACAAGGATTCCAAATTTTTGGATGCTGAGATGACGAAACTATACACCAAGTACAATATATATTCCAACCATACTTATTACTAACATGCATAGAAAAATGGATAGATTGAGGTGTTAAAAAATATATTCACTAACATTCTGTAGAATATGGTGGGCTAAAACAAAAATAATTAGCCTAAAATTCTCCCTAACACTATATGGGCCTAGTGTAAAGTGACTCTAAATTCCACCTAGGTGACCCATAATATCTAGTATATGGGAAAGTGGTAGTCTTTCCCATTGAGGTGAAGTTAGAATCACTACCAAAAAAATATGAATAGTGGACACTAGATATATTATTAGAAGTCCATCTAGATGATTTGGAATCTATTAATGAGAATAGGTTCCATGCCATGAAAAACCTAGAGAGGCATCCTAATAGGATAGAAAGAGTGTTTAACAAAAAGTTTTTCCTTCACTCCTTCCTATAGGGTGACATGGTACTAGCTCTCAAAATGTTGATGATACACCGAATAAATCCACTAAAGTTGGATTCAATGTGGGATGGACTTTACATCATCTATATGGTATATTCCAATGTATCATACTCTTTGATTACCATGGATGAAGAGCATATCAAACCTCCCAGCAATGGAATGTTTCTCTACCAGTACTTCATTTTAGGAACCCCATGGTATAGATAATATAACCTTAAACTATTTTCAAATTGTTTGAACATTATAACCTTAATCTAATATAATCTCCATGGTCCATGAAACATGTCCTTAAATAGTTTTCAATCTATCTATGCAGTATGAATTTAAACTACTTACATGGGGTCTGATCTCTATGACCTTATACTAATAGTAACTATAGTCTGAGTTGTATTAATTTAAAATAAAAATCCTGAATTCCATAATACATGATGTTAAACTATGATATTACCCCATATAAAATTGGGATTTCTCATACAATATTCATGGGATGGTATAAAAAAACCAACCCCATATAAAACTAGGATTTCTTATATGATGATTATGATATTTTTAAAAATATTACCCCACTTTAAATCAAGATTCCTCATATGATATGAGATGAACCAACACCAAAATCCTCATCACATGATAATAAATTGTAGCCTTAACCACTATCCTAATCATGGGATGTCATGGTTCCCTCTTAATAGAGGGTTTCCCCACTTCAGGCATTGGTCTCTTACTACACCATGTTCCAAAACTATGTGTGGCATGATTTTGATTCACATGGGATATGTAGGGATGCATAGAACCCTTGTATATGGGACCAACTGAAAAACTATCAACCCTTCATCACTTTTTTTCCAATTTACAGTCCAATCATTATGATCTTAAACTATGTGAATTTCTTATCAAGGTATTTATGTGGTACACAGGCCAATATTCCACCCCTAATGTTAGGTTTTACCACTTTTATACCATACAAATATCCTTGATACATACACCCCCTTAGTTTATTCATCCTAACATTATATATTTTTCAAGTGGTCCAAGCATCATAACTTTAAACAATTTTCCATGGTCCATGTCAGCTGATACTAAACTATGTGTAACCAATTTCATGATTGGTGTGTATGATGAAAATCCTCCATAAATCCTTTCACATTGGGTTTTAACTCTATCACACCACAAAAACATCCTCAAATCATGCACCCCTATGGTACAAACTCTACATCCTTAAAGTAGGAGCTATGGTCCAAGCACAAGGACCCTAAACTATATACATTCTCTCAAAATTTGTGTGTATTATTTTGTCCCCAATGTCTTATTATTTCTATGCCCCCAATATCTTTCTATAATTATCTGTGTCTTGATTCTCATTCCCAGGAAATATATAGTGATACCTAGACCCATTTTCTCAAGGACCGGCTGTAAATCCATCTCAAAACTGCCCATTACTCATGACACTATCATTCCCAAATTCCCCTGGGCCTCTTTATTGTGTGTAATCCATATTTATTTTCTTTAAACCATTAGAAGGTCAATATTCACTCATAATCCGATATATGGAGGAAAAGAGAAGGGATATTGATGCTCTAGCCTATACATTGTCTTTAGAATGTGATGATAAATATTATGTCTTACCCTGTGAAATGTACACAGGATGCCGCAAGTGATAAGTGTGGGATGACCAAATAACCTTACCCCATGTAAAATTGGTATACCTCATACAAAAATTTTGGGATGAAAAAAACAATGTCCTCAGTGCATGGCAATAAACTATATTCACACACCACATGAGTTCGGAAATCCTTGTATCAAAAATATATGATGATTTAGTATCCTCATTCGAGAGTTCGTCCCTCACCGGCATAGGTCTCCTCCCATGCCATGTTCAAAAACTGCATGTGTATTTATTTTAATCTGTATGGGATACATAGTGATGCCTAGATATCTCATCCTTGTCCTAACACCCTTTTTCAACTCATTGCGAGGTCTTCCCTCCCCCAGTAACATGGTATCAACCCGAGATATTATTTGTTAAGTTTTTTGTGTAAGAGGGTATCTTTGGTCTTACTTTCAGGTTGTTTTATCACTCTATTATGTCATTAAATCCTCATTATGTTCCCCCTACAAACAAAAATAACTTCATACCACTCCTTGTTTCTCACATCAATCATGACTCATGTGGGATTAGATGTTGGGAGGAGGTTTTCTTCAAGAAAGGTTGAGATGCATGAATGCCTCATTGGTCCAAACTCTATGAAGATAAACTAAGATCCCATAGGCTAAGAATCATGACATTGAAATGTGTACAAGGTACTTTGGAGGCATTTGGTATGGAAATGGGTGACCTCTATGGCACCTCCTTTCACATCGGGTAACTTTCCATTAATGCCTCACAGGTTACTTTGATACCCACATCCCAGTGGTCCATCCATTATGACCTTAAATTATTTTCAATTGCTCCAAAATATATGACCTTAAACTAAAAGACTATAGTCCAAGTATCATGAAATTAATATATGTTTAAGTTTCCACAAAAAGGTTCTGTGTAGCATTGAGTGGCCTCCTATGACCCTCCTTTCACATTGGGTGGATTTCCTTCAATTTCATGCATGTTCCTTCAATACCCACAGCCCTATGGTCCAATAAATATGATCCAAAACTATTTTCAAGTACACTGAAATCTCTTAATTTAAACTAAGAGACCATGTCCAAGAATCGCAACATTAAATTATTAGTCTAAAGTTATTTTTTATTGTTTTTGTTGTCAATAGATCATGTATGTTTGAAGTTAATAAAAGTAGAAGATTTTGGTTTTTAGACCAAAGCCATCAGTATTAATAATTAGACTCAGATTATCAGTGAGTCCATGAATACGATCCATTGGATTAAGATTTTTATTGAAAGTTATAATCTGATGAAAATTGTATTGATCCTTGAATGAATTTCTTGATCGTAATGAGAAGTTTTATCAGATTCTACATTTGATATGGAACCTAAAGATGCTTTTTTTTCTAATTCACAAATATTATAAGTTTTCTAATAAACTTGTGATGAAATACTTATGAAGTAAAGGGGGAGAGATAATGATTCTAATCATAATGAGTATTGGTTTGAATGAAATGTGCTTTGGAAGAATGGTAAGTTATAATACTTTCTGTTTAAAGTCATATGATGTTATCCCAATCACAACTGTATTCAAATTCATGAGGAATAAATGATTACAAACATATTTTTTTTATAATAAGTAGTTTGTGGAAGAAAAGGGAATACTATGTGAATTATTCTAGCAACTGCACATTAGTGTGAGGATTACCAGATACAGAAGGATGAATATTATTTACATGAGAATAATCGATGTCACAATATCATTAGGATGGAAGAATGATCTTACTAAAGTATAGATGTCATTGTTGACACTGATTCATATAAATGGATTCTAAAACTGATTCATTTAACATTTTTGTTATCCTTTTTGAATTGGATACATCATTCTATCAGAGGAAGAATTATTAAGGAAGTTTTATTTGATGAAAACAATGATCAATCATAGTAAAGTAGATACTGGTCCATCACATGCATGATAACACTGATAAATTCATCGGATGATGAACTTCATCAGACATGGGATCATCTGTATGAGGAATTAAATAAAATGAGAAATACTTTGAAGAAATTTTAGATATGTGCTTACTTTCAAAGTATTATCAAATAATGTTTTGAATGCTACAGAATTCTCTCAATGTTTTAACAAGTGTTTTTTTTTTAATTAGAATGGATCATCGGGATGAGATGAAATTTAGTGATTACAATAAGTCATTATAATGGGTATTCTTCAGTTTTTCATATGTTTTCATCATAATGAAAAATCATAATGGAGAATCATAATGAATAATAATACTAAAGAAATATTTGTAAACATAAAAAATCCTAAAGTTTTTACAATATTTGAGAAACTCCCATAAGTATTATAAAGATTTAAAGTGTTAAAAAATGAATAATTTAATGAATGTGAATTTTGTGATTTACAAAAAAAAATTATAGAAAGTGAAATTGGTTTTCCAGCCATTTTCATTCTGGTTTTACTATAAAAGGAGAGATCAATACATTTGTAAAATGTGTGGAAACTTGAATTTTTAATGTGAATTGAGATCGCTAATATTTTTTTGTCACGTATTGAGCTTCCAACAAGAGTTGTTTTTCAGGTTTATGTTGGGTAAGTGCCATCATAATGAGTCCATTAGAGTGAGGTTCAATCTGATCATCGGAGTAAGTTCCAACAGACAACGCTTCATCAGAACAAGTCCATCAAAGTGAGCCCATCAGAGCGACATCCATCGGAGAAAGGTTCAACTGACAAAATTCTATCAGATAGCGGAATTAGGAGAAGTCTATTTAGTTCTTACTCAATTGAATAAGGAATAGAATAAGAAGAATCATACTAAGTCTTATCTGATGGAGACCATTGGATTGAGTTTACTGGACAGAGGAATATCATACATAATTTTTCTAAGGAAGTTTTCTAAAAAGAGTTTCTTGAATAATATTCAACAACAACATGTTTCTTAGATAATTCTTGAAGTTCTTAAATATTATACACAGTTAAATCTTGATTCATATTACTTTTTAGGAACTAAAGACTTTATGAAGTGGATAAAAAAAGAAGAAAGAAAGTGAAGCTTGTAACTGTGGATACTTATCAGTTGCTGAAGAGGATTGATTATTTGTTAGGGTCTATAAATAGCTATTGGAAGTGGATACTGAAAAGAATAGTTGGGAGTTACAATCAAACATATCAGGAATTTTTCTACTAGGATTGTATAATTGTTCACTTCTTGTGCCTTTTTATTCTGGAAATAAGATAATAAGAGAATCCATGTTGGTGGAACTATCCAACATGGAAAGGAGTATTTCATTGTACTAAACCTTATAAATATTGTGTGTTTCATCTATTTATATTTTTTGGATATGAAATGTTAGGTTTAGAAGTTTTATTTGAGTAGATCACAACTTTAACTAGTTTCATAGGTTAAGAAAGTTTAATAAATAAGTCACGAAGAATTATTATAAAAGAAAAGGGAAACACTAATTCACCCCCC
This sequence comes from Viscum album, assembly GCA_963277665.1. Classification (NCBI taxonomy): domain Eukaryota; kingdom Viridiplantae; phylum Streptophyta; class Magnoliopsida; order Santalales; family Viscaceae; genus Viscum; species Viscum album. Next base: position 194,612,051 of record OY728135.1, on the reverse strand, counting down.
ACCCCCACCCCCTCAGTGTTTTTGATTTTATTTGGGAATGACAATTGGTATCATATCAGGTTCCCTCTGAAATATCTATCTATGTGAATGAAGAATTTCAATTTCGTGAACAATAGGGGGATTCTAGTTTTCAATGGTAAGAAAAATCATATCTGGAAAGATAAAAGGATACAATATCTTATGTTTCTTGGGTATGATGTTTTTAAAGCTACTACTGATGGATTTCCTCCTCATATTGACAATGCTCTTATTACTGCTGCTTATAAGAAAAATCTTGAGAATGGTGGAAGAGATAAAAATTCTTTACTCTCTTCATTAACTGAAAGTGATTCTTTTATATTAAAGGGATTCATAATTGCCAAAGGTATATGGGATAAGTTGAAAAACATTTATAAAGGTAATAAAAATATGAATAATGAAAAGTTACAAAACTTGAGGCTGAAGTATGAATCTTTGAAAATGGGTGAGTATTAATCTATTGGTGACATCATTATAAGGGTAAATGATATTGTTAGCACTATAATATTTCTTGGTGAGAAATTTTAAGACTCAACTATTGTTTAAAAGATCTTGAGAATTCTACCACATAAGTTTGATGTTAAAGTTTCATCTTTAAAAGATAGAGATCCTAAAACTCTATATTTGGATGATCTTTATGGTACTCTTGTTACTTATGAAATGAGAATATATAAGGTTATAAAATAAGAGAATTCTTAATATGAGGAGGAAATTATCTATAGTATCTTCTAACACATCATACCTAAGAGACAAAAAATATGGTTTCATTCTATCTTTCCAGATATGATATATCTTTCCATTAAAAACTAAAATCCCCTTATAGTTCATGGAATTGAAATTCACCATTTGAAGAGATGGGTCTTTCATATAGAACCTACTATGATACCAATTGTAATAGAACAAAGTAAGAATCCTTGTTTTCTTAACCCAATTGAAATACAATAAGGGCGAATGGAAAATCAAAACCCTCAAATGTTGGAATTTTGAAGGGAAATACATTTTTCACAAAATTGGCCAAGGAATAAAGTTTAAGAATTTTATTCTGAGGAAGATGATGATAAATGTCGACAATAAAAGTTTAATAAACATGATGAAATATTTACTTATGGTATTATGAAGAAAATTTATCTATTTATAATAAAGAATGATGATTATTAATACACTAATGAACATGATCATAAACTCAACTTTATTTCTCAAGTTAGAAATGGAAGGAATTATTTAGAAAGTGATGATAATGATAAAAAAATTACATAAATTTAATAGATTGTAAAAGAAAATTTTCAAAAAGAAATTCAGTAGAATACTCAACTCAAGAAAGAAATAATGAAGATGAAGAAATATTTTTATTGAATAATTTTTTGAATAATGGATAGATAATGAAATAATAGAAAACTCTCAATGTTATTAGATCTCAGAATGTAAATATTAGTAATCTTGAAAGAAAATTGAAAAGCTATGAAGAAAGATCAGCTATAAATGAGGACCTCAACATGAAATAATCTACACTATTTGAAGAAAATACATAGAACAAGTTGAAGATAGATGAATATAAAAAGATAATAGAAATTCTAAAAGTTATTCTGGGTGAGAAATAAGTGGAACTATTTGAAACATAATCAATGATTCTTATAACACAATGTGAGATAAAAAGGATGAGAGAAAAATTCACCAAGGAAGTTGATGTTAAAACTAAAACTTATAAAGAAGGTGAAAACAAAGGTTCAAAATGTAGGATTTTGTGAAAACATATTTCTCTAATAATAATGGGAATTATTCAAGTATCCTTCCAATATAAGTGGTCCACGATTTTTGAAGAAATGTCTACAAAAATATTTTGATCAATTTCACTCTTATTCTGAAAGATCAAGATTTATAAGTCATTATTGGCATTGTAAAATTTTCACACATGGATATTATTCTTGTTTTTATAAAATATCTCTTCCAGGAAATAGGTATGAATCAAGGGGGATTATTGATGAGAAAATAATATCAAACTTTTCTACAAAAATTGGAATAAAAAATGGAAACTCAGTAGATAAAGAAGGATGGGTATGTAATGAAAGTGGATAAAAACAAACAGGCTTGTCCAAAAAGTAGTTCTTTGTTATTTTTCCAGAACAATTTTACATTTCTAGAAAGTTAGAATAAGAACAAAAATCATTTTAAATAAAGGGAAAGAAAAATGTTTTTAAAGATGTGAGAAATTTTGGAAAAAAATATATCAAAATATTGTGGTTTGAAAATTCAGAAAATATGCAAGATATGATAGAAAGAAATCAAGGTTATTAAAATTTGTTTTACTATATTTCTAGAACAATAGGAAAGTATAAAATAATTGTTAGAAACTCACTGTAACAAAAAGGCTTCTAAAGTAGAAGAAATTTTGAAATCCCTATGTGAAGAATCTATATATGAAAAGAAACTTGTTAAAAAAAATAAGAAGGATGAACTAAAGAAATAAAATAAATCTGATGAAAAATCCAATAAGAAGAAGAAAAAGGAAATATTGAGAGAAGAATCTTAGTCTAAATGTTACTTTTGAGAAACAATGTGGTTTATCCTTATTTAAAAAATATTTTTATTTGTACTATCTTGTAAGGAATTAAATGAGTTGAAGTAAGGAAGCTGAAGTGGATGATTCTATTACTTGTCATTCAAAATAATTAATGAGGTTATGAAAACAAATTAGTTGTGATTATTCACCTGAAATTTATGATATGTTTTTTGAGATGGTTTCAGGTTACTTTTTTCTTAAAAAACCTTTCAATATTTCCCTAGAAATGATAATGTTGAAAGAAACATGGATATGTATTTCATGAAAGTTGTGTAATAGACAACCTTTATAACCTTGACTATACACTCTTGTTTTTTACATTGGGTTTGCCCATGTAGACTTGGAGTTGTTTATTTAAAGGCTCTTTATTAAGAAAATCAGGCAATTCTTATGTTCTCCTAAAGAATAATTTCACGGTTTTGACATAAAAAGTTCTAAACCTTGGAAATGATGTCACATATCAATAAGGGGAAAATTTTTCATTATGAACCCTTTGAATTTCATTTTCAATAAGGTTGATATATAATAAAATAGGGGAGAAAATAAATAGGGTGGTAAATAAAGGAATAGGGAGAATAAAAAGAGAAAAAGGTTAACAATAAGTGATATTATTTTTGAAGTGGTTGATTATGGGTAGTGATAATGAGTGTAATTGGGGATATTTTTTATACCAAGTTGTGTTTTGGTTGAATTTTTTTGCCAATAAATGATGTATGTTTGATGTTAAGAAAATAATAAGTTTTTGGTTTTCATACCCAGACCATTGGTATAAATAATTAGGCTCAGAACATCAGTGATTCATTGAATACAATCCATCTAATTGAGATTTTGATTGAAATTAAGAAGTTTCTGACAATTTTATTGAGCCTGGAATGAATAACTTGATTGTAATGAGATGTTATATTGAATTCTACATTCTATATGGAACCTGATGATGCTTTTCTATTTTTTAATTCACATATATCATAAGTTTTCTAAGAAAATTGTGATCAAAGAATTCTAAAGTAAAGGGGGAGAGTTGATGCTTCCAAACCTATTGAGTATTTTTTTGAAATTAATATTTTTCTGGAAGAAAAGGAAGTTATAATACTATCCATTGAAAGTAATACAATTCTATATTTATCTCAAACATATTCAAATTCATGAGTAATTCATGATTAAAATCTTGAGTATTTAAAAGAAGAAATTTTGTGGAAGAAAGTAGAATATGATGTCAAGTATTTTGGCTACTGATCATCGGTGTGAGGAACACCAGATACATAAGGAAGAAGATCATAATCATGAGAATCACCGGTGTGATAATATTATAAGGTTGGAAGAATGAACATGCTGAAGTGTAGAAGTCACTAATGACATTGATCCATTGTAATGGATTCTGACATCGATTCATTTAACATTTCGGGTATCTTTTATGTGTTAGATACAAATTTCTATCAGAGGCAGAATGATTAAGGATGTTTGAATTGTTGTAAATAATGATCCATTGGAGTGATTTATAGATTGATCCATCAGAATCCTATTGACGTCAATAAAGTCATAATATGATGAAATTCATTGGACATGAGATCATCAGTTTTAGGAATTGAAGAAAATGTGAAATACTTTGAAGATATTTCATATATGTGATTCTAGAAAAATTATTGTTGAAGGAAGTCTTGAATGATATAAAATGATCTTAACGTCTTAAAAATTATTGTTATGATTAGAATGGAGCATCAGTGTGAGAATACTTTCAGTGTTTAAAATAATTCATTGTAATTATCCATATTAAATTTTTCTTATGTTTTCAATGTAATGAAGAATAGTAATAAATAATAGGATTGAAGAATCTGACTGAATATTTTTTTGTAAATTTGAAAATAGATGATGTTTTGAGAAGATTCAAGAAGATCCCAGAAGTTTTATAAAGAGATAAATAATTAAAATATGAGGAATTAAAATAACAAGAAATTTAGGAGTTACAAATTTCATTGAGAGGGAAGTGAAATTGGTTTTCCTGCCCTTTTTATTATAGTTTTCCTATAAAATGAGAGCTCAGTTCATTTTTACAAAGTGTAGAAATGTAAATTGTTAACATACACTGAGAGATCTGATGTTTTTTTTTCAGGTATTGAGTTTCCAACTAGAGTTTATTTTTTAGGTTAATGTTGAGGAATATCCATCAGAATGATTCTATCAGAGTGTGGTTCAATCCAATCATTGGAGTAAGATCTAGAGAACAATGCTCCATCATAACAAGTCCATTATAGTGATCCCACAAGGTATAAATCTATTAGAGAAAGGTTCATCAAACCAAGTTCCAATAGATGGAGGAATTGTGATTTGATGATTGAGTTCCTACTTAAATGAAGAATGTAGAGGAGAAGAAGAATCAGACTAATGCTAATTGGAGAGACCATCAAAAAAACGTTACTATTCTGAAGAAGGTTAGACTAGCTTTTTCTGAGGAAATTTTTTGGACCAAGTTTTTGGAAGAAGCTTCAATACCAACAATTTTATTAGATAATTTTTGAAGTTCGTGAAGATTGTATACTGGTAAAGTTTTATTCATCATAATTTTGAAGTAAGATAAGAATTTCTGAAGTGGATCAGAAAAAAAATAGAGTGAATCTTGTAACTGTGGATACTTACCAGTTGTTGAAATGTTTTGATTGTTTGTTGGGGTGTATAACCTACTATGGGAAGTGGATAATGAAAAGGATACTTGGGGGTATAACCAAATATAGCCAGAAGTTTTCAACTGGTATTTTATTATTGTTCACTACATGTGTATTTTTAGTTTGAAAATAATATAGTAAAATAATCCATGTTGGTGGGATTTTACAACAAGTCAAGGATAAGGTCTTTTTAATGAACCTTCTAAATATTATGTGTTTGTTCTCTTTATATTTGTTTCATATGAAAAATGGGTATGATAAGTTTTATATTATTGGTTCATGATTTTAACAGGTTTTAGAGCTTATGAAATTTAACTAAAGATGTTATGAAACATTCTTATAAAAGAAAATGGAACCACTGATTCACCCCCCCTCCAATGGTCTTGATCCGATTTGGGAACAATATAAAATCTTAGATATATTTATATGGGATATTCTATGTGGAAGGTCCTCCTAGGTTTCTTTTTCACATCATTTTACATCTTCCATGTTCCACACAAATACTATTTGAGGCCCTCAAATGGTCTGAACAATACGACCTTAAACTAGGTTCCCAATTCCAAGCAGCATGCCTTTAAAATATGTGTAATTATGTCTAGGACTCTATTATGTGGATTTAGGCCCTCTTAGAGCTCAATTAACATAACATTTTCACTTATATGTGCTACACATATCCTCTTGAGATGCACACTCTAAGGCCCAGGCATCACAACAATAAATTGTGTGAAAATATTCTTGAAAATGTGTTGTGTAGCATCGAGTGACCTCCTAGTAATATCCTTTCACATGTGTTAAACATCCTTAGATACCATACATATTAATTTGAGATTAAAATATCGCATGGTCTGAACTCTACAACATAAACTAGGATCCCAATTCCAAGAACCATGACTTCAAAAAATGTGTCAATCCTCTTAGAAATGTGTTGTGTGGTGATGGATCCCTTTAGACCTTCTTTCACATTGGATTATCACTCTGTATCGCTACACGTATCCTTTGTAGATACTCTCCCTTTGGTCCAATCTCTATTTCCTTAAACTAGAGGTATTAAACTAAATTCTCTTACCTTAAACTAAGATCTTGTTGTCCTGGTTATAAAAAGATAAACTATACGATTCAACGTCTTAATCACATGAACCTAAACTATTCAATACACTATCCTCACCATACAACATTAAACTACATGTCCTCTATCCACATTACATGATATTAAACTATGGACCATATTAGTACCTTCCCTAAGAATCTGTTTCCTTTGGTGTCAGTCACCTACCACACTGTTCATTTTTTTATCTTCACTTGACATCCAAGATGACACTACCCTTAAAAAAGAGTCTGACCTCTTTCTAGACTGATATGCTTACCCAATTTTCTCAATTCTATAGTGATGTAATCCTAAGATTATTTTATTCCATTTGAACATTCCATCAATTCATAACCATGATTTGTGTGTCCCCCTATTTGGATCCTCATCCTCCTCCACATCTGAATGATCCCCCCTTGATGGCATGGTCCCAAGCCACACTGACCCACCTATCACCCTCGGAACATGCCTCGAAAGACTTTGGACAAGATTTTGAGATAGGTCCCATTTTTTGAACAAGATCAGTAGTCAACCCTCAAAATTATCCCTATACATGGTAAAAAGATAATGTATTACCTATTTTAAACATGATGAATAATTTTCCTTCATCATCACACCACCATCTTTTTCTTCCAAATCTTGGGTATCTTGATTCATGCTCTTCATTACCGTTTATTCTGGTGGAATTCAACACCCCTGGAGTTACCCCATTCATATAGTAACACACTTTGATAAAGAAATTCAGTTGTTTAGAGGGCCATATTCCCAATATATATCTCTTCTCGACCAAGATACACTCAGTGGTCAACCAGCAAATATATACCTCGAGTGTTCATCCATTACTTGACACTCTCATATAAATGAGAAATAATATAATCATTCATTATTTTTTTACAATTATAATGAATCATATGGGATTATGTATTGATAATTGATTTTCTATCAAGTAGCATGTAGATTCTTCTACCTCTCTTTCGGATTGAGATACACTTCCTTGGCTTTAGGGTGGACTTCTTTAACTACAATTTTCACCCGATCCTACTCATCTCAGTACTCAGTCACCAAGGATTCCACCTATGCCACCTTATACTTGGATTATACTAGTTGGTACCTTTGTTGGGTGATGATATCAACTAATATGGAGACCAATTCCACTTTCTCTTTCGCTAATTCTTCCAAATTGGAAATTTTCTCCTCATCTACCTGAAGAACCTTAGTGCCCTCAGCCTTTTGCTTTTTTAAGGAAAAATCAAACACCTACCACTTGGAACATATCCTCTTGATGAGGATATTCATATCCATTATGTCAAGGCTATTGGAGTCCACCCCACTAGTCCATAGGCTAACTATTCAGTGGCATAGAGACCTCACTCAACTTAACATGTCATTCGTTGGTATGCTTGTGATGAAGTTTCATATGTTGCTCAAATCCTTGCATCGGAAAACCCAATTATCCTCAGAAACATACAATCCATAATTTTTGAAAAACAAAATAGGAGGAGTAGTCTCCCACTAAGTGAAGATCACCAGCACGTCAGCGACAGTATTGTATGAGGGTATGTTCTTGGGCAGACTGATCCCTAGGCCTAGGGGAAACACATCCTCCCTTGAACCATCACCTATAGTAGAGGCCTCATCCATTACCAATGGTTCCACTAGGGTAGGATCATAAACCTCATACCACTTGACCATATTAGAGAGTGGGGAGATCTTTTGTACATTCATTGAGGCCTCTACTACAACAGTAACCACTAATTCCTCCACCAAAATGGGAATGGACATTGCAGCCTCTTCAATCGTTTCATTTGATGGTATGAGTATTCCTCCTATATCGATAATTAAAATCTATAAGACATGTCCAATAATGGTTATAAGGTAGGATAAACTACCATAGCCTCCTCAACCATCCTCATTTATGGTGTGATTCCAAAACCCTCCATCAAGGCTACGGTCTCAAAAAAATCCTTTTGGTGGAACCTCTATGGTTGGTTTGACCACCACGACCTCCATGACCATTTTCATCAGGAGAGCATCACTCAATACCACTACCTCAAATTCGGGTGTCTCTAACTCATATGATGAAACTAGAAGCTTAGCCTTGAACATAGTCTGAACTACCATTTAAGAATGAGTTATTAAAACGCATAAAGGGAGAACATGAGAGGGAAAAGCAAAAAAAGGAGATCTTCTTTATAAAAGTAAGATAGTGAAGTTAGAAGCCCTAGTAGATTAAAAATTATTAAACCTAGAGGGGGAATTTCCCTAGTCTTATCCTCCTCTATTGGGTTTCCACCTAAGCTAATGGTTGGTCATATGTGATCGCAACATCAGGGATATTCCCCATACTTCCCCTCTCGATGGATGAGGCTCTGTTTCCATCTGTCTGAGGTTTTTATTGAACATACCCCTATTAATTCATCACCAACTCCTGAAAAGGTTCTAAAAGGAATTATACATCAAGTTTAAGAGTTGATTGATATCCAAAATATGTATAAAGATTAGAAGATTTATGTGATCGATGGAAGGATGTCTATCTCTTGTTAAGTCTTGGTAGGCGTCACATCCCCATGACTCTCCTGATCATTTGTCTTAAGCCACTTGAATAGCCTTGTGACCCACATAGACACCTAGAAGGGAATACATGACTTGAATAACCTTTACCCATTTGATCAGGGGATGCACAGTCCCATGAGAGTAGACCAGGTCCTCCAAATCCATCATGTATTGCATTACCTTGGTGTGGGGGTGTGGAAGCCTTCCATTACATAACCCAGCCTGAGGAGGAACACCCCATCAATGATTTGATACTAAAACACCCCTAGAGGAATGGTGATCTGCTTTTGAATTCCCCAAATCTCTTAGGCATTGGAAAAAACCATTATAACTGGGAATGTTAGGGTGACGTATCTTCTTCCCTTGGTCTTGGACATGCACCCTTGGGATAACCCTAGAGGGTTCACCTTCTATTAAAACCATTTTCCTAGGAGCTTATTTCCCATTGTTACTCCCCTTCTAGCATATCCTGACTATTTAGTGCCCAGAATCTCCAGCTCAAAAACTGCTTCTCTTCCCACCAGGATGGATCTACCTCCATGGTCAAATCCGGCTGCCACTCACCCTTGACCTCAAAGTGGTAGGGCACCCCCTTCCTCACCATCTTGAGTGTTTCTCCACCTCAACATGTCCCCTAAGTATACACTCTCTGAGGTTTGTACATACTCATGGATAATCCCATAGGTAGTAGTGGGTGGCGGTATCTCATTCCACCTATTCCCGACTTCTTGTGTGAACATGCTCTAGATATGAAGAAGGATCGAAGGTTGACTCTCATAATGCACCTTCATGTATACCCTCAGAGTCCACCATTGAAGGAATTGAAACTACCTCACCAAGCGGTGTTGGGTATAGTGTTTGAAGATGACCTTAGTGTCCACCCTAACCACCAGTATCCTACCTTAAAAGGCCTGAATATGAGACCACTGCTTGATAGTCCCTAAACCTTCATCAGTCACCATCACTGTGCAAAGAGTCAATAGGTGAAACATAAAGTACTCAGCCTACCCAATCATTTATAGTGTTTCCATTGAGCCTATTTTAATATGGAGACTCCAAAGAATGATCTGGATTTACGGCAATAATTTTGTAGTAGTAGGGGATATAGTATTTGGAGACTCATATCCCCCCATGTGTACGATTACACAATAGTATAAAAAATTAAAGCGATCACACATACACTGAGAGGGGTCTCCCCCTGGCTGATATGGCCGAGCATGTTAAACATATTTTTCAATATAGGAACAACCATGATGATGTGCTACCACATCTCCAGCATCACCACCATGATAAGGGTTCTCAACCACTCCCCTATGTGTGCATCCCACTCTGAAATCATCCATCCATAGATCAGTGGATTGATGAACTCATCCAGTCTTACCACAAGTACATTCTGCTTCACGTTTTAACCCCAAAGATTCCACTGGCTTGCCACTATAATTATCTAGTATGGGTTCTCCTTTCCTCTCTATATCACCATAGGTCATTAGAGCGGCCTCCCCAGTAGCCTTTCTTCCAGTTCATCTAGGATGTAGCTGAACCACTTCTTAAAAGGGATATCCTTCATCCGCGTATTGTGTTCACTCTACCCTTTCATCATGAAAAATAGAGTTCTCTCTTAGCCTATCATTTTCTCATGGAACCCCCACACACACTAAGTTGGGAGGAATTCCTCATATATAGATCCTTGGATCAGAATCCAAATAGTATGAAAAAAGATCCCACAAGTTGATGCCAACCTCCATGTGGTGAAGATGAAAAGTGTTAATCCCTAATAAACACCTATACATAAGGTCTAACATGAGCTCCATATGATGTTAGATGTAAATATTTAAGGCATACGCTACTTCATAAATCCCTACTTACTTTAGATCTACCTCAAACTCATGGTAGACTAGCATGCCGAATACAGTCTTCCCCATTCATCACTGAAATTTCCCCCTTAACACAGATCCTAGCCATTTATCCACCCCTTGAGTGGGTCCCCCAAGCCTAATTTAATGTTTTTCTCATAATGAGTTGGATGTTCCTCCACTTACATATCCTCCTTATTAACATTTTTATCAGCTTTCCATAAAGTGTGCATAGTGAGGGACACATGGTCCTTAAAAACATTGTCCCTAGATACCCTATGACATTAGTACTATCTAGAAGTTCTCCAAAACTAGTTGGTGGGTTCATACCAATCAATGTTGTGGATAATAAGATCATCCCTTAACCCAAAACTGTATAGAGGTATACTTTTTTATAGTGGATATTCTTTTTATACCTCCATCAACAATCTTGTTAGTGTATCGCAACCCAATATACTCTAGACACCCTCTCATATCATGAGGTTATCATCCCTATCCCTGGATTTATTAGCAAAAGAATCATCACCCTCAGCATCCATTTCATTTGGGAAATAATTATGTTTTATAAAAAAAGGTTTGTGAAGATTTATTTGTGAAGATATATTAGTGAAGTTCATGTCCACAAAATTTTACCAGTTCAAAAATCTTTGATCACGGAAGTAAAATTGTGGAGCGGTTAAGTTTCTCGAACAGTGAGGATCAAATTCCCAAAACACTTTTGAAGGTCATGAGTTTCATGAAAAGAGAGGAACATTTCTATCTTTCGAGAAAATCTTGCGGTACCCTAAGGGACCCCTACCCCTATTTATAGATGTATGATTATGCTAAGTTTCATGAAGGAGCTTTATGAAGGGATGGATAATCACCAATTCTTGGAAATTGTCCCTTATAATCTAAACCGCCTTCTCCTCATTAAATATAATTCCAAGGTGGGAGGATTTTTTGACACTGAAATACATGTTTCCTAGGAGATAATGAGAAAGGAATAGGTGATTCAAAGTGAATTTGGGCTAAAATGGACCAAAATTACACTTAAGGGACTGGATTCATTAAGGTCCCTACCTTCTCGAATGGGTGTATCTTATAGAACTACTCAGGAGCATGAAGTATTGAAGGTAATTTACACACATCATAAGTCCATATTTGTGGAACACTATTTCACAAGGTTATTGGGTTTCATGAAGGTTTGAAAGTAACTTTCGTACAATATAACTCAGGTTCATGAAGCCCTGAACATTTACAAAGATGATAATGTTTTACAAAAGGAATCTATCTTCTAAAAAACCCATACCCCAACCTCCTTTGGCCCTATAAATATCCCCATGTGGATAATTATCAATAAGATGAAACCTCTCATCTTCTATAAAATTATCTAAAGTTGTGATACTCAGAAGCTTCATGAGGGAGAGAGGTGGTGGATTTCCTAAGGTATCCATCCTTCATCAAATAGACTCACATGGTTTCTTGACAACCTCACCCATGGTAGAGATCCTTTTCATGAAGGTCCATTCCCATTGTATAAGAATAATACCTTTATAGAAGTAGGGGTTTCATGAGGCACATATCATTCATGAATCTATACCCAATGGGAACCAATACTTTATCTTGAGGTAGGGTAACCCTATTTAGAAAAATATACTCTTTCATGAGACCCATGACCCTTGAGAAGCTACAAACATCAACAATGCCCTTATATTCACAAAACCCATCATTCAAGCCTCATGATGGATCCTCCTTTCATCTAACACTCATTTGTGAAAGTTTAGTGCATGAGTCCCCTGTGATTACACAAAGCCTATTCAGCCTCACCCCGAATGCTTTTGCGATCAGTACCGCTCACCCTTGTGTCCTTCCACACTTATATTAGTGCTTCCTAGGCCACTATCCAACCTACTTCCCCTAAGCATAGCTACCCAAATGTCTATCAGACCTAATCATAGGTACCCCAACATCAGACCTCATAGTGGGCACTCCTCCATGGAAATGCCAACACCATTCCCCACATAGAGGCACATGAGCGAAAGTCACATAATCCCTAAAGGTGGCATCATCATTGGAGATATTCAACCCATAATGATAGAGGATCCTTATTCAAGAACTTCTCCTCTCCTTTACATGGTATCTAGTTAGGTATAATCCCCAACAATGTTCAAGATGCATGACCTAAAACTTCCAAGATCCACATCCTAGTCATATGATGATAAACTTCACAACAATGTCCTCCACACATAATGTAAAATTGTAGTCTTAACATTTGTGATAAATAATTATGCCCCTTGTATGACTCATATGGTATGATTTGACACATTTTTCTCAATGTAATAAACACTGGATTCCCCTTGTATGATCATTATGGGATTCCACCTTCTCCCCCACCATGGGAAGATCCTCCTCCAAAGGGAAGCTTCCATGTGTAAGCACCACCCAATATACCCTAGAGAGATCTTCTAGTATAGTGTAGCCTATATGAATAATCCACATACCATCCCTCATCAATGATTCTTTCATGATATGAGTACCCTTGTCGCAGGCCATTAAACTACATGGATCGGTCATGTCACATGACCTTGAACAATGACATTGAACTACATGGTTTTTTATACCTATATATAAAATAGGGTATGTAGGATGCCTCCCCGAGGTTCAATACAAACATCATCCAATTCTGAAATCTTCCCTCCTTAGGGAACACCCCATCGATTCATCTTAAATATGACATCTTGATCCATCTTCACAAGACTTTAATCTTGTGACCTGGTCCATCTCAACAGGGCATTCAGATCCATCTCCACAATATGTCAAGTTGGTAACCTGATTTATCTCTACAAGATGTTCTGATCCATTAACACAAGACACTATTTATGTGACCCAATATGCCTCAATAGGACAATCTAATCCATCCCTTAAAGACATTAAACATGTCCCCATACTGTCTCTTCAAGGAGTTAAACCTTCTCCATAATCCGAAATCCCAATCCCATACAATAATCCTAGGATTCCTAAGGTAAAAATCCACATAAGACTTATTCCCCTAACATCAATTACCTTTTTATCAACATGGGATTCCTTAAGTTCCAAACCAATTATGTCTCCCATATGAGAAGCCTATCAAAAAGAGAATACTTTTTAGGTTCCATATATATCCAATTTCTATACATGCCCAAACGTGCACAAAGTCACTACTCACCCAAACTAAAGGTTTCTTCCCTGTTGAGATAGAAGTAGTGTAATTAACCGATGTTCACCTTGATATGAAATTGAGAATGAGTTCCATGAACATTACTTAATCTGTGAGGGAGGCCCATACAAGGAAACAAGTTCCAATGAGGAATACTTTGAAGGAAGAACCAACATCCCATCATTCTATTTCAATTAAGGAGTAGACATTGCTAATATAAGTGATAAAAGCTACATTCCTTTGTAAAGCAGCAATTCAATGCAACTGGAAGTACTGTATCAGCCTCCAAGCAGAGGGACAATGATACACCCTAGTGAAAGATTAAAAAATAGAATATATCAATTATCATTTATGTAAAAAATGAGTTTAAGTGTATGATAAAATGATCTTGAATTTTAAAAACCATACCCATAATTCATAGATTATAATCATGAGTCATGAAATAAAGCTTGGTAGATCATAAATCATAAATAATAAATAAATAATATAACACAGTCCATAAGATCATAACATTGGCATTAGATCATGTCATAAAGGAGTTTCATAAAGTGTGTCATAATCATTATTATATAAATATTATGTCAAGGATACCCATAAAGTAATTCTCAACAAGTTAGGATTAGGCTAACCACCTGTGTACATATATTAGGATTTGGATAACCTCTATTGAACCCTCATTTTTGGCTTGGGATAACTTCCCATATACACTTTGAGATTATAAAACATTAATATTCACCAAATATACTAGATATCCAAAATAGAACCACCCATAACATAATTATAATTCCTTTATATATAAGTCATAATATTATAAAAAATATTAATCACTTTTTTAATAAAAACTCATATATGCATTACATGAAGGAAACAATGGTAACAAATCATTTCATACATTCATTAATGGACACTTTGGTTTATGTGATACCCAATGTGTCACCTTTCTATAGATTATCCATAAGTAACACCTTTTTTATTCTAGTGTAGTTGAGAGAATCATAAAACCACACGACATCTTCCCCATAATGATTTAAAACTAAAAGAATACAAGGATATCATAGATTCAATATCATAAAATTAAACCATTTCTATATAATCCACATGTTTCATATAAAACTAGTGCTTCAATTATAGTAAATAGATTTTTTTTCTTTTTTTTTGCACAAAAAAAATTATTTTAAAATAGAGAAAGGAAAAGAGTACACAAACATCAAGGGGTCTTGTAAAAATGGAGATCAGGATCATCATTAATGAATATATTAGTACCCCTAAAGGGGAGAGAGACTATGTTATAAAATACCCATATGGGGACCTCATGGATTTATTTAGAGGCCAAAAATTCATACATATAGTTCCATTCCCTCTACATATGTGAAATCTCAATGTCATGTAAAAGGAGGTATTTTATTTTGAATCAAGTGTATCATAAGTAACATCAATTTATTTTGTCAAAAATGGAAATACATTTAAATGATCATCAAAACATTCACTTAAGGAAAACACCATTTTCATTGAAAACAACATATTTTAAAATATAAAAACGTAAAAAATACTGAGTAAAAAATTTTCATTGAAAGGAACTATGAAAACTTATAAAGGAAGCTTAAAAGTAAAGATTAGTCATGATAGAGGGAAAAGTAATTTATTTGGTGTCCATTAAAAGAAATATTTTGTTCACACCCTTGGAAAAAAGAATATTGTTTAGAAATTGATTAGAAGATTAATTTTAATATAATTTATAGAAATTAAAAAATGATTAGGAATGAATTTATAAAATCATATTATAATAGAAAGATCATTTTTGAAAAAAAAAAGATTATATATATATGGAAGAAAAAGATTCCTGATGGAATAGAAAAATAGAGTCACCTTTTCTTATAAAAATTATTTTGTTCTATTAAGAATTTAAGGAGAGGAAAATGAAATAAAGATATTTAATATACAGAAATAATTAAAGTAGAAGAAATATCATTATAATTTTTACATACAGATCATTTGTTTTCATCATTAGAAACTTATGTATAAACAATCCCATAAAAAATTATATTATAACATAAAACCCTTACCGATTTGGTAAATTTGGAATCATAACACCCAAGAAATAAATAACTTCATATTAAAAATTAAATTTCATGATTATAGATATATTCATGACATAAAATATAAAAGAGTCATTATATATACCTCATAATATAATATAGTTTCATAAAATAATATATGTCTCAAAGAATACTATTTGGGATGATAAACACTTACCCCCTAGGTAACTTTTAAATCAAACCCACTTGGATGAAATAATTTTAATTTTAACCATAAAAAATAATAATTAAAAATGAAATATGATATGAAAATTCAATGGATTAGTATATAAAACAAATAAACATTAACATATCGATACCATCAAAAATGTCTCAATGAAAAAAAAAATATATGAAAAACACTTAGCTTATGTGTGATTTGCTTTATAAGTGATCTAAACTCCGGTATAATAAATTTATATTTACTATAATTTTCTTATAGAAAAATTTAAACAATTATAATATCTTATATGACTCACTTACAACATTTAAAAACCTTTTTTTTTGAAATTTATTTAATAAAGTCAGTATTCCTAGTTAATAAGTATTTCTTTTTTCATTAGAGTTTTGGTTTGGTAATTCTGGTACATGTATATTGATCATGGTTACATTATCTCAAGATTTTTAATAATGAAATAAATATAATATATATTCAATATATATATATATATAACTATCCTCAAAATTTATAGATATAAAAATGAATTACATCATCCGTGGAAAAGGTATCATGTACGTACGCATAAAAGTTTATTTCATTATCTAATGAAAATAAATAAAGAAAGAAGATGAATATTTTGTCATTAAAGAATATTAATTATATAATTAATTTCATATATATTTATTAAATAAAAAATATATCCAATAATGTGAGTAATGTTTTGGAAAATGAATGAAATCACTATGTGGAGGCGGTAGTGCACACGTACGCGCAAATGACACTTTCATTTCCCAATTGATGTAGAGGAGGCGAAAAATTGTTGTGGAATAACAACAATAAAATATAGATATATTTATATTACTAGATTAATCATTTAATTATGACTACATTAGGTTAATAGAATGTTTATTAAGGAATTAAATTTAAATGGATTAGTTAATATTTATACCTCTTCTTTGAGAGGCCTTATTTGGATTACACCTTAATCTTGGAAATATTAGTCTTAGGAAATGACTAGTGGACCTAGGAATAATTTAAGGAAGATATAAAAGAATTATTTTAGGTATTTAATTATCTATAAGTTTAAAAATTCTTGAATAAGGTTTAATTGGTGGTTCACTTTTATAAATGAGGGAGAGGACACACATGGAATTATTTAAAAGACATAAATATAACTATGAATTTCTAAAATATAATTTTTCAAAATAAATTTTTTTAAAATTTAGTATAATATAGTGTATAAATATATATATAAAATGATAATTAAACTATTTTATGTGGAAATAATACCCATATCTCTTCATTTCCATCGATAAACTCAGTTTAACCTTTACTGTGGTAATAAATTTTTACTACTTTTACTATTTATTATGACTAAAAATGAAGGTGGCCTCATTACCAAATTTAGAAATTATGATTCCAAATGTGTAATAAATTTCATAAAAATAAATTTATATTCTAGGAAAATTTTAATTTTTAAATAATTGTGAAAAATGCAATGAAAACTCATTTTTTGAAAAATAAATTTTTAAGCTTAAAACTAGGTTAACTCTCACTCCTTACCTATAAATTACTGTTAGATGACTAAAAAATATATGATATAACATATAATCTAAAAATTACATTATATTTATTATTAAATTATTATTAATTTAATTTATTATGATTTAAACACATTACACATAAAAAACAATTTTTAGAAAAATGTGTTTTAAGCCTAAAAATGAATTTATGCTAAAATCAAGTTTAATGATGAATCATATGTAATTAATTAGATGATTTATAATTAAAGGAGTTTTTTTACTCTAAGATCAATCTTAAAAAATAATGGGACTATTAAATTATATTATTTAATAAAAACAAATGAAAATTTTAAAAATCCGAAATTTTAACTATTCACATAAACATAAATCTTTTTAAAATGTCCTAAAAATTCTCCCTAAGATAACATTGATATGTTCATTTCAAAAATAAAATTAATTTAATCACATAAAATTTTAAATAAATTATAAATTAATTATAATATCCACACATAAAATGAAATAAAACCATTTTTGAATAAAATATAATTTTGGACCATATAATGTCATTACTGAAAATTGATTACATATTTACTATGAATTAATTAATAAACTTTTAATATTTATAACATATATATATATTATAATTTTTTTATTTCTATTTATACCTCCAATTTAATAGTTATGTTATAATATATCAATTTTCTTTTTAATCTCGGTGTTACATGTCAAACAAGATATCAGAAGATAAAGAAAAAAACATTCTAAAATCTCAAGGTGTTACACACTCCCACTATTAGAAAAATTTAATCCTCACAATTTGTATCTTATTAAACAAAGGATCAAAATTTTAAAACACATTTGTTAAAAATACCACATCTACAAAGAGATTATAAAACTTCCTTTGAAAATGGGAAGTGTGAAATATTAAGTTTGCCTAAAATAATACATAATTGGGTCCCCAAATAAGGAGGAAACCTACAAGAATTGAAAATATGGAAATAAAAGATAATGATAATTTCTAAATAATAATATACAGTGATTGAGAAAATAATCATGAGAAAGTTAGTTACCATAATACCATAAATCAATGAGTGATGAAAATGACTGTCAATTCATTGAAATTAATTTTAAGGAGGAAAAAAATTCATTTTCAATATCCTTTTTCATGGGGTTGAGGAATTATTTTACCATTTAAAATAAGAAAATATACTTAATTTATTTATTCAAATCCATAAATGTAAATCCATCCTTTGGTTTCAGGTTTCAATTTGTTTCCAACTCTTTTTATCCTATATTCCAATGGTGAATAAATGATATGAATTTTTTATGCATGAAGTACCCAAATAATAATCCAATCGATCATAAGATCTATAAAAGGATGAAACATTATTCTCCCTTTCTATATTATGATTCTATAACCAAACATGTTTATTTCATTATTAGATAACTAATATGAATATAATATCATTTGAAATATTATTCTCAGATATCTCAATATTAATACACAAAGATCTACTTAATAATATCAATAAATATAAAAAATCCAAAACTCCTCAAATAATTCCCAACTAATATTAAAAATAGAAAAATTGAGAAATAATCTCACAAAATTTTAAAATTCAACTTATTTTCAATTCCCAAAAAAACATAAATTTTCTCTTAATGTCACACACTAATCATGTGAATACCATGATCATACATTCTCCAAAAGCATGGTAATAATATGAATCACCATAAAACATCAATGAAAATAAATATGCTTTCAAATATTAAATATTCTATTATTACTCTAACAAAATCCTAGTTTTTTTAATATATTCCATAAATCCCAATATGGAATAAAATTCATCAAAGATAACATAAGTCACTATAGTATCAAATCACTAATCAATTTAAATGACACCAATATAATACAATTTAATTTATCAATACCAATCATCTCATTATCCCAAAAAAAATTATTATCTCAACATCAGAATGAAATTAAGGGTTATATATCCCTAAATCATATTTTTTCAAAAATATCACCCAACCACTAGGCCACTTTTAAAGGTATTTAGTATCATTATGAAATGCTATCAAATCCATAATGAAAAAATCCCACAAAATGATCATTAGATGTTTCATTCTTTTTATAACTATACTATCATTGATAAAAAAACTTTTACAGTATAATTATCAATTCTTAATATTTAAACACTTTAATCTTTCCACTTCTATAATTGGAATAATATAGGCCCCTCCATGGTCTAGGTGTTATTTCTTTGATTAGGGAATTGACTCATATAATACCCTAGTTCCCCACACCTAATGAATTGAATGATAAATGTTATATTAGAATGTACACTATTTCTATCCGTCAAACTCTTCATTTTTACTCAATAATTAGTTTATTTATGCCATTTGTTCCTGCACATAAAACATCTCAGCATTCCTTTAAGACATTTCTCTAGGATATTCTTCCTACATTCTTGACATGTGGGAAGTTGAATATTCTTTCCTCTGAGATATTCATGAAACTCAATTTTTCTATTATTTGGTTTATTCAGAAACAAACTAATGCTCAGGTTTCTAATCATATATCAAGATTACTAGTTAGGAATAATCAAAATATTTCTCATTTCATATCCAATTTCATTAGGATTATCATGAGGACAACCATTTCAATATCTATTGAATTCAGAGTTAACACATTCCCTCTTGGTTCCTCCTATTAAATAAAACCAAAAATGATAGTATAAGTGATAATAATCAGAGTGAATAATGATATTATCATTAAAAATCATTCATATAATATCTAATTCCAAACAACTTTTTTCAATCAGTGAAACCTTTGGCTTAGCCTAAGCTATCCATTGTCGTTATCTATTGAAATACTACATAATTATTATAAATAAAATGTGAATTAACCCAAGAATTCCCTTAGGGAGTTTCTAGCTAATTTCATAATCATATGACCACTCATCATGTACCAGTAACGATCGAGTTAATACCCAATCCTCTCTATTGAAAGATATGGTAAAAAGTAAACTTATTTCCAATATGGGCATATTTGTTGGAAATGGTACATTTTATGTTGGTAAAACATTTTTCCAACAAATTTGTCTATGTCACTAAAATATTAATAAAAATAATGTATCTAAATATTTTTGAGACAAATAAAATAGTTATGTTATAATTATAATAATAGCAATATATAATACATATTTTTTTCAAAATATTTATCAGAAAATTTGTATAACAAATATTTCTCTTAGTAATAATATAACTAATATATAATATCTTTTTATAAATTATATTTCAATAAAAATTATAAATTTTTATTACTAGTAAAATTTCATATTCTATTTATTTTTTTATCCTATATAATAAATCTGTTATATTTATCAAATCAAATATTCTTTTGACACTTGTTGAAAAATATAAAGAAGATTAATTATATTAATAGTGTAATTTAATAAAAAAAAATGAATCAATATATTTCTGAGACTAATTGATATCTAAAAATATCATAAAGAACAAAAAAACTAGGATATATTTATGCCACTGTCATCGCTGCAACCCCCCCACCCCCCCATAATGAAAAAAGTCAATTACATCTCTCGTCTACAATCCCCTAGTACCCATCATGTTAAATGAATAATTACACTCGCAAAAGACCATTCATGACCCCCCAAAGAGGCCATCAGAAGAAACAAATTAATCCATCACCAGTACTAGTGAGAAACCACTAGTATCTCTAACACCACACCCTTTAGTTCCAACATCTATACCACACACAACCAAAGATAATACCAAAAGTCTGTAAAAAATATATATATTAATTGAAACAAAAATATAAATAAATGAAAGTATAAAAGAATTATTTTTATGGAATAATAATTTTTCATTAATCATCAATATTAACATATCAATAAATCAATTTAGCTCGATTTCTAGTGAGGAACCTCAAGTTGATGTTATTCCACAAAATTTATCTTTGCTATTTACACCACACACAACCTAAGAGAATACCCAAAAATCATGAAAACATATCTACTTTGATTGATAACAAAATATAAAAAAAATTAATTTATAAAAAATGATCTTCATAGAATGGGAATTTTTCATTCATCATATCTATTGACATCTCAACAAATATAGTCATAACAAATACTAGTTTGAAACCTCAAGTCACTAATATTCCACACTAATCATCTCTAATATCTATACCACATAAAACCAAAGAGAATAACCAAAAATATAAGCACAATATCTACATGAATTGAAAAAATATATAAATAAATGAGAGTATACAAAATGTAGTGAAGGATAATGATATAATAAGCATAAAAACATTATAGAATGTTTTTAGTTTCCAAGTAGAAATTTTTTTCATGCTAGTGGATACAAAGTATGGGAATGAAAATTTAATTTTGAAATAAATAAAATTGGTCTTTTATGTCTTCATTTTTCAGATGTTTTATTATATGCTGAGTTGATTTATATTTCATTTGCATATTAAGGTTCTAGATGTGAAATATATCACTATAGTTTCTTTTTATAGAAATGTTTAATTAATGACTTGTAGTAAATATCTATAGAATAAATATATAGGTTTATATTTATTATATAGTAAATAATAGTGATTTTAACCTATATATACAACAAATATTTGAATATGAATATTTGATTTCTAGAAAATCCACAATTTTCATTATGTATAATGGATTTTGAAGAAAACCTTAATTATGAGAAACTTGGATACAAATAAAAAATCAATTAGTTTAGTAAAAATGAATCTTTAAAGGATACCAAATTTCCTGTACACTCCATATATGACACAAAATGAAATATGATTCTAGTATGTCACTCAAGGGAAAAACAATTTGATCTCAACTTGTAACTTAGGAAGTTTCCCACATCCATGAAGATATTTTTATAGAATTTCATATATTCATAAACATAATCATAATTATATACCTCTTCCAAAATTTAACCCATCATATGTGCATCTGTGTATCCTAAGATTGAATCATGTAGAGTTAAAAATGTCAAATTAATTGGCCAACATTATAAAAAAAAGAAAGAGCATTGAATTGGGTAGGAACCATGAGAACATGACATAAGATTGGGGACTCAAATACAATGAAAAACATAAAATATGATGTATTCCAATTGCACTATAGGTATTAAGAAATCAATATTCAAGTAATGATAATGTTCGACATTCATAAAAGATATAAGAGTCTACATAACTTTTAAAATAAAAAGGGTAATAATACATGAGACCAATATCCCAAAGCCTATAAGCCAATAAATAATGATAAACTCAAATAAAGATAATGGTACTAATTTACTTCTATTTATTAAAATTATTTAATTAAGTAGATGAATGTAGATAATACCAGAAACTATACATTTAAAAATCTATTGAATCCCACTTGAAGATAAATTTTTCAGTGCATATTATAATGAAATAGTTAGTACTATGTTGTAAAACATTATAGTTATATATAGGTATATTGAGACTATAATTTACAAAGGCTACTAAAAAAATAATATATTGAATTTGTTAGATTGAAAATATGTATTGATAATTTATATTATATTGTAATTAAAATTTCATAGTGGTAACAGAAACTATACATGACAAAGAATATTGAATCCAAATTATAGTAACATTTTGATTTTATATTTATTTAATCATATATATTGAATTCATATTGAAACTATATATAAATTCAAAGTGACATAATCTGTATTTTTGTTGAAACTACATAATTATATGTAGATTTTTTATTATATACACTTAATCAGATCATTAATAATTAGATACAATAAAAGACATAATATTCTGTAATAATTTAATTATTACCCTATTGAATAAATATAACCAATGAAATGTGAATGAAAAATAAAGGAATAAAATGGTTCTATGGATAACTATAAGAAAAAAAGAAAAACATGTCATGACTTGGTAATGGTTTCAATGTAGAGTGTACATGTATAAATCCATGACGGCGTCAAACCAGAGCCCCATAAATTACTCTAATTTTCCTTCTCCATTAATGTACACATTCATATATACTAGAATATCCACTCTACTAGAGTTTCCTAGAAACACCAATCCTATGAAATCTACCAAAGTGAATATACTAAAAATTATCCACTCTTAAGAATAAATCATGGGAACCCATGCTACAATTCTCTTCAATCACTATAAAATTAACCATAAAGTGACATTAACCCATTAAAATCCATGCATAACAGATACTTGAGCTAATACTAATAGAGTTATGAAACTATAATGGCTCCGGGAGGTGAATTAAAGTAAATCATTATGTTTCCTTCACACAATAATGAAAAGAAAACACTAAAATAAGGATAAGGATTCCATAAATGAATTCACATAACTAAGAAGAGATCTATCCCAC
This sequence comes from Viscum album, assembly GCA_963277665.1. NCBI lineage: Eukaryota > Viridiplantae > Streptophyta > Magnoliopsida > Santalales > Viscaceae > Viscum > Viscum album. The sequence continues at coordinate 194,587,977 of OY728135.1, read as the reverse complement.
TTGGTTAAACTTGAACAACATGATTGAATCTATCACAATGAGATATAAAAATATCAAAATAATAATTATTCTAGTAGATTGTAATATCTTACAAAGAAAACAGTTACAATCCCAATGAAATTTCAAGGTATAAACTTTATCAGAACCTACCTCTACCTATACAAATACTTGTTCTTAGATGTGGAACTATCTCTTGAAATAAAAATAATCCTCCCATTGAAAAACAATCAATAGAAATAATCCTATTTAATTTATATCAGAGAATAAATGAATCAAAAATGATTGCACACATTGACACATAGAACTAGACACATAGAGAAGAGATATTTCTACTAGATAAAATATCAAACAAATAATTAATCTAGAAGATTTAATGAGATTTCATAGAATTTAGTGACAGTGCCAACATAATCATCAGGTAACAAATTTATCTAAACCGATACTTTCCCATAAAACTATTTTCTTTGATGTGAACCCAAATCTTAAAATCAAAATAATCCCCACATAAGAAACTAGAAAAAGTAAATAATCCTAGTAAATCTCTATTATAGAAGAAACAAATCAAAAAAAATAGCATACATTTTCACACAGAACTAGAAACAAATCCAAGAGATGTTTCCACTAGAAAAATCTTCAATCTAGACCTTGAAAACCCCGCCTTTATGAATGAAGTGGTCCTCATCCCATCTCAGCTAAAATAACTAATGGATGTTGGGTGAGGGTCCAAGAACACCTGACATAATTCCTAAGAGATAGAGAGTGGGAGACGAAAGTGAGGAAGGTTTGGAGAGGGGATTCATGGAGGGATATGGATCCCAAAGAAGAGGATGTGTTAGACATATATTCATGCATATTCAATTATATTCATTTTTATAAAGAATCGATTATGTCTTATTAACTTTATTTTCTACTGTGAATGTGGGGTTAATTTTTTTACTTATGATAATCCGTTTTATGTATTCCATAAAGGTAACCAGAACTTGATAATGTAATGTTAGATTTATGTCTCCTTGTAGTTAGTTATTTTTTATTTAAAGTAACATGAATCGTGTTATGAAAAAAATAAAAAATTATTTGAATTTAAATATTGATATGTGTTTAGATACTATGTTAGTGTTTTTCAAAGTTTTTAGAATGTTTTCATGATGATCATATCAAAATTTAAGATATTTTAATAAATAATTTTTTTAATTAGTGCTAGAATTTCTAAAAACTACTTATTATTGGTCGATTGGTTAAAAAATTAGAGTGTTTGGAAATATAAATGTTATGCTAAAATCGGCATGTGTTTAAGTTAGATTATTGGGTATGTTGGGTTTTTTTCTCTTTAATTAATAGTAATGGAATAGAACAGTCTACTATATTAAAAAGTTGATGAAAATTTGTATAAATAATTACATTGCTTTAAAAAACAAAATATTTAACATTTTAAATGAATTTAATAAATATAATATACCTGAATTGCATTATAAAAAAATAACTTGTGCTTCATCATATTCTCGTGTCTCTAATAAACATCTGATCGGATCTATATCATTAATTTCCTTAAAGAAAACATATTTGGAAACAAAGAACAGAAAAATTCATCCACATGTATCTCAAAATTGTTTTTTAGTTGTATACTTATACAAATAGAGGAATATTATACATGAATATGATGTGAAATTGTATTTTTTTTTTTTTTGGTTTCGATAATAGTCTCATTGAGAAAACTATTACAGTTACTTGTTTGATTCAATTTATTTGGTATTTTTTTGGTTGATCTCATTCTGAATCTCCATATATCTAGGGTAGTTGATGTACAAGTATTTAGAGGATATAGATTTAATAGTGGGTTCATCAATGGAGGACCCCTACATTGAGTGTCTTTCAACTGGCTAGTGTTATGATGATAGACCAGATGAATAAAGAAAACACCTCTAATTTACCAAAACCCTATTTCATATAAATCAAATCCGTGATTTGAAAAAAAAAATCTACAGTTGTTTATATTTGAATGAAAAAATAGCGATAAAGTCATGAAATCACCTTGGAAGTACCAATGATAAGTAAATTTGAAAGTAATAAACCAACAGAACATAGAAATTTATAATTTAATAATTCCTTGGGGTATTTTAAGAACAAATAGCTAAATGTAATGAGATTAAAAGATCATACCACAAATAAATTTGATCTTATGAAGAAAATAAAGATGATAGTTTGATTTTTGTTGATTTTTGGACTTAATGATCAAACCACAATTGTGGAAATATATTAAATAACCAATTAATTTTTTCATGTGATTGTTAGTGAATTTTTATGTTTGTATTTAATGATCTCATCATGAACAAATCATTTCTTCTTCATCACAATAACCCATTTTCTAATGGCCCCTATAATAAATATATAAAACATGGATATTTCCTAAAATTATAAACAAAATACTAACAAAATTTTAGAGTTCAACAGGGGTCATTGTTTTAAACACATATAACATGTATATGTCTAAAAAACATAACAAAAAAACCCATATAAGATGGAAATACACCTCTACATCATATATTTTAGTATGTTATAACAATTTTAATCACTTAAAAATAACAAAAAAATCATTAAATTAATTTTAAAACTATATATTAAAAATAAGAAATAATTAGGAAAACATAGAAATAAAAAAAAATCTCTCTTAGTAGTATGCTCAATATTAAAGTGAAATAAATACTTTAGGAACCTCAACATGTCATATCAATGTCCCTGAAACAAAAAATCAAATATAATATTAATAATCATTCACAAATCAAAAACATGATAACAAAAATTTATTTTAATAACATATGTGAAACAAAAACTAAAACAAAATAAAATAAAACATCGTAGTATTTTGTCTCGGCAAGAATTTATAATCCAAATTAATATAAATTTCAAACATTGGTAATTATTTGTATTTTTAGACTTGTTTATATGATTGAAAGCTAACTAAGAATCAAATAAAAATAATTATGATATAAAATAATTTTTATTTGATATCATAGAAAAAATATAAACAATTACTCAATTCCTGTAAACTCATGTCATTGATGGGTCATATGTCTAGAATAGACATTTAAAAGTTTTTATTATTTAATGATAAAAATATGAGGCCTCAATATCTTAGATTTACATTAATATAAAAATGAAATATAAAATTTGAGGTTACTTAAATAAGTAAGTTTAGAAAACAAAAAACAATTTACAGGGTGACAATGGCTTTTTAGTATTCAATAATAACTCTGGATAAAGTGATTCAAAACATATATTATTATTTAAAAATGTATCTCATAAATAAACATTGATAAATAAATATAATTGAATATCCTATTTTATTATAAATTTTTTTTATTGAAACATAAATGAGTGGTTATATCATACTAAAAATATTAAAAATTCTAAATAAGTTTGTTCTATTAGATGTGTTAAAAAAATTTCCCTAATACTAACCTTTCCATACTTGAGATCAAGTATTCCAAATCTAACTATAATTTATGTGGGGAAGAATATATTCTCTATAGACACAAGGGAAGATACCTAAAAATACAAAAAAAATAACCTAATAAAATATGGTTGTATTGAGATCATGATCTTCTTATATTGGAATGTATATCCACTTTCACATCGAAGGTTGTGTTTCCACTTTTTACAGTGCACTTATATCACCAATAAAAACATTATACTTATTTTAATCCAGAAATACTAAGTATCATGCTAGTATAATTTAGAAATAATAAAGTGAACTCGTGATGAATATTATAACACAATACCAACTGGTTTTCAAAAAAATGAATGATTTTATAAAAACCATAAAATTTATAGTCACCATATGTATTGAGAATAAAAAAACTTGTATGCATTAAAAAGGGGATAAAGGATAAAAAATTAACTTAACCAACATTGAATAATAATTTTTCTATAGTTACACCAATGGAAGACAAGCACAATGATCAGGTTTATAGATAAATAATAATTATATAGTTTTTAAAAAAAAATACATACTAAATACAAATTGTTAACTACAAACTAGAATAAAACCAATGTTGTAGTAGATCCATCTATCAAAAAAGGATGATTAGCCATTAATTTAAACTCCAATTTGAAACCAAAAATATACTGAAGAATTAAAATACTAGGGGAGGATTATTTCAATTAAAGCCTCCAAATTAGTGAGATGAAGAAAACCTTCAAACTAGGGAGAAGTAGTGGGTGCAGTAGTGTGAGGAAAGGACAACTGTGGGTGAGGGAATAAATTCCATGGATGGATAGGGTTGATCTAGGAAAAAAAGGATAAAGGGGTTTCACAGGTATTCTGGTCAAAAATATTGTGGAAAACAGAGGGCGAGAGTAGTGACAGTGGCTTGGAACACCTAGGATGGCATGGTACAATACAGGCTTTGTGTGAGGTTGTCAACCAGGAATGGGGAGGGGTTTTTAAGATGATGTCAAAGGGGGATTCCATATGGGAAGTGGAAGGGTTATTCACACGATGATTTCAAAGGGTTATCCATCTAGGAACAAGGATAATTGAGATGTAGGGTTTGGAGAGTGGGGTTGGGGTGAATGATTTGTGGGGCTGCGGGTGGTGGAGCCCACTTTTGAGGATTTTTTTTTGTTTTCATATATATATGTAATGAAAAATGTTATGAATTTATATGTAATTTATATAAAAAAATTAACTGAATAAGGATTATGTTTATATATATATTATCAATAAATATTACTAAATTATGGATATATTGATTAACAATGTTTTTTTATCAAAATGGTATGTTTGTAATTGGTAATATATATATATATTCAGTTTGTGGTAAAATATTTTATATTGTTGAATAATTTAATATAACATATTTTTATAATGGTAAAATATTTTTTTGGTAATAATAATTAAAAACAACATATATATTTATCGATAAATCAGTTTTTGGTGTTATAATGATATGGAAATAGATTTGAATGTTTGTAAGAGATTTTTTGGAATTGGACTAACAATATAGACAGATATAATTGCTGTTATAAAATTTGTTATCATGGTAACACCTTGTAATTTTTATGAAATATATTTTTAAATAATTTTATAGCTTTCATTTCATGATACACTATATTAATCTTGTTCTATACACAACACCGGATTATCTTTTGTTACACCCAACACTGTGTTTTTATGAAACATCGTTTCATTATTATAATTATTTAAAAAATAAAATTATAACTTGACTATCATTATGGAGAGTATAAAAAAGATTAACTGTATTATAAAATTATTATTTACACATGTATATAAAACACTTTTACTAATTAATTATAAATTAATGAAAAACACTTTTTAAAATAAAAGGAAGTGTTTTTCTCAAAAACTATGCACAAGTGTGTTTTATACCAATAAATAAAAAATCACCCATGTTAGATAATATAAATTAAATATATATATATATATAATATAATATAATATAATAAATAAAATTTTTAAAAATCAACTTATTTGTTTTTTAGACAGAATATAAGAACAAATGTAATTTTACAAATTAAGGAAGTATTTTTCTAAAAAATCAGTCTTACCATATTTTGATGGCACACTTGTTTTAAATATAGTTTTTGATACTTTTATAAACTATATTTGAAAAAATATACATATTATTTGAAATAGGAATATCAAATTTTAGTTTTGTTTAATTTTTATTATTTTTCTGAGAAGCTTCACCTTTTGATGAATAGTGAGAAATACTGAAATTTAATTGAAAACTTCTTTTTTATCTAACTTATTTGTATAGTTAAATTATATTTTAAATTGGTTTTAAATTTTATTAAGTAAAATTATACATACATTAATCTAATTTAGTTCATTGGAACCAATTTCACATTGAAATTGGATATAAAAACATTTCAAACTTTTGGAATTTTTCACCTTAAAAACTCGTCTTCTCATTATGTTAATAGAATTAATTTTAAATTAATTTATCCAATTATGTGTTTAGAATTGTGAAAAATGGATTACATGTTTCAAATCATATGGTATAAATTTATTAATTAGGTCCCTTTTATTTTTGGACAATATGAATAGTAACTTTAGTAATTATTATTATCACAATTAAGGGTAAATTGGGTAACTAAGGGTGAAAATAATATTATAAATATTATAAAACAACCCTAATACTTTACCAAATGTTATTGTATGAAGTTAATTATACCCTTATAACCTAAGGATCAAAATTTAATTATTCAATGGATATATTTTCATAAAAATGACTTAGATATTATTAAAATCAAAAAGAGAAAAAAATGTCAAACTCTTACTTTTAATAAGTATAGTATTTTTAATATGGGGATAAATATAAGATATTATCTAATATATATATATATATTAAATATAAATGGTTTATATACATCATGGAAATTTGTTTTTAAATTTTAGTGAAGAAATAATATTCATAAATAATTACACTATGATGATGCAGTAATTATTCAATTAATGAAACAATCAATTAAATGAAATTATAAATGTTAAAATAAATATAATTTGACTTAATTGAGGTGATAAACACATTTTATCAAGGAATAAAACTTATTATGTATGTATTAAAATAATTTTTTTATGTTATCTTTCTAGATTTATTTTCATAAATTCAATGTAATAAATAACGTCAAAATTGACACTAATGATATTTTATGAAAATAATATTTTATTAAATTATCTAAAAATTATAAAAAATATTTAAAAATGAAAAAATAATAATAATTTGGTCTAAAATGTTATATATTATTAATCTATAATTTAATTAACATCACATATGTAAAACTTATAACCTTTTAATATTGAAAATTTGTTTTATTAATTAAAATTAAAATCGGTTAACTAAGAGTTAAATAAAAATATAATGTTTAAAATAATACAAAAACATGTCTAAAATCTATTTTTTGACTACATTAAAACCTTATCTAATATTATCTTAAAATAAATTTCTTTTTGAGGTATTTGGATTGAAATATATTTTATTATAAATGAATCTTTTGAGAAATTACAAAAGTGCTCCTCCTCTATCTTATAAAAGGGCACCTATGATTCTCTTTTATTCACACTTAAGAACCTATTTTTTCCAAAAACCTATTAAATTATCCTCCAAAATTACCTCCCTTAATCTTAGAATCATTACTTTGTGAATAAATCTAACCAATGAACTCCTTTTGTGCAAATCAAAAGGAGATACCCAAAGAAGAGGAAACGCTCATCAACGATTTTTTTTATTTATTCCTTGAACCCCCTTAATTATTTTTATTTATTTTTTATATAATAACCTAAATATATTAAGTATAATTATATGTTTTTATATTAAGTTTTCAACCTACACTCACACACACTTCCATTAAATGTGATTCACAATCTCCATTCGTGTGTACTGTAGACTACCATCTTGCGATATGATATATATGATATTTATGATGTATTTATTCTTTTTTAATTATTATATAACACATACCTTCTTTCATTATATTTTTTGAAAATACAATAACTTTGTGGGTGTGTGGACTAACTCCTCCCCAAAGCGATGTGATTCATTCACACATTACATGGAATGTATTAAGTATTAGTTTAGTGAATTTATATGATATATATGAAATAATAATTATTCTTTAGTGATATTATATATATATATATATATATATCATTTAATTTATTTCTTTTAATATTAAAAGAAAATGGAAACAGCGTTCATGCATACGTACGGCCTACCATCTCTATGAATGGTGTATTTTATTTTCTACCTATAACTTTAATAGATGCCCATAAATACATATATAATGAATATATATGTTATGTATATCATGTTTATCATTATTAATATTATGAAATTATTATCTAATTATTAGGATAATATATATGAAAACTCAAAACACATGTGAAAAAAAGAGTTTATTACCCGAAACATTATTTTAACATGGAACTCTTAATAAATAGGTAATAGAAGGCCATCAGTAAATAATATATGATATTATATAATTTAATAATGTGTTTTAATAGATTTATAATAAACTTATATATATTATATAGAAGTTTTTCATGAGTATGATGAGATTCAAGACCCTAAGGTAAGGGATTTTTGTCTCACTTTTATTTCTATAGAGAACATGCCTTATACACTACTTGTTTCTTTTATGTGGTGTATATACTATCAATGAATGTATCTTATGAGTATTATCCATAATATTATGGTATTTTTATATCTATATAATTTTCTTTCATTCATGGGGTATAAGATTCTACTGATTATTAAGTGATGAGTGTTTATTTCAAAATCTCATCAATACTTGGTATTGTTTTGTTTAAAATCTAAGTTGGGGAATATTTATCCTCCACATCCATTTTTTCTAAAAAAAATCAAAAAAATTACTTTTATTATATGAGTGTTTTAATTTATTTTTATCCATGTTTTACTTTTTATGAAATGATTTGAAAATAATTTTTTTTTGTTTTCTAAATAAGGATCCATGTGACTTTACCAACAAAAATATACAGAAGGAATATTTTTTTAACTTATATGGAATGAATGGAATTTTATTCCATTATAAATCCTTAATTCCTTGAATATTACCTGAAAATATTACAATTTTATTTAAAAATAAAAAATTTTCCTTTAAAATTTTATGGCATTTTAATAAAAGAAAAGGTTTCCAAAGTATAAAGGATATTTTTATCAAGAATTACTTCAAAAAATATTTATAAAAAATTTTCCATCTATGATGAAAATAATTTATGATTTATTGGGGATATGACCCAAGGGTACCATTATTATCATTTATTTGAATGGTTTATGTTTACAAAGGCATGATATTTATGAAACATATTTCTTTTTCATGAGTTATGTTATGATGAAGTGTTTATGAAACTCATTTATTTTTATGGTTTCTGATATGATAAATGATTTGAGTTTCTATGGAACACATTTTCATGGTTTTCATTATTTTATGGGTGGGACCTATATCTCTCTCAAATTTATGGGGTAAATATTTGTATCTCCTGAGATAATGGTGGGAAAAAAGTTGACGGGATTGATACACTATGGGAAGATAGGGAAACCTGACCCACTATGGGGAGATGGGGAAACCTGATCCCTTATAAATAAAGGACTGTAACTGGGGATAGTGGTGATTCTCGCCCTGTATGTTTAGTCCCCATGAAGTGCCCTGGTAATATTTGGAAATGTTCCTTGTCTTATAGAAAATGGTATTACATGTTTATGTGTGCCATAATTCCATCTCTCATTCCTATGTTATGCTTCTATAGATTTTTCTCTTTATTCCCTTATGATTTATGTCTTATAAATTTTCATGGTTTATTATATGAATCAAGATTATGATCTTTGATATGCATAGTATAATATTAAAATGTTATACTAATATTATTATACCCTTATGTTTATGTTATGATTAAAATATCTCTTGTTTACCCTTAATGAGCATCTCAGTTCACCATTTCTTATGTTTCATTTCCCCAGGTCATAATGAAATTATTTTAAGTAGGAGTACTAATGGGGAATATATTTTATGGGAGATGTTGAATATCTTTCACTAAAATAGATTAATGTGTTCTAATTTTATAAATGTACTAAACTATTATGGCCCTTGGGCATATGTTTTAAAATTTAATGAATATTCATCTAAAAAGATTTAGTATCCATGTATGAAAATCCTAGTTCATTGTAGTTGGTATCCAAGAAAAGGTTAATTTAAACTTTAGAAACTAGGATGAAAACAATTTAGTGAAATCCCTAGAAATATTTCTAAGGATATTTTTAGGGATGTCTCTGAGGATAAGCCTAAGGTGTTATAGATTAAATAATGTGTCATAATCTAGACATCCAATAAGTGATTTTTCATATTTATATCATTTTCTACTATGATTAGTTTTACTCATTATAAACCTTTTGTTTTATTTAATGGATAGAACTTGAAGGAACTATGTTATTTCTTAATACGTGGGGAAATTTCATCATTTTCTACCTAAGAAATCGAATGTTATGGGGGTATGAATGAAAAATATTATTGTGATTCTCACACAACATCATCACTCTATGAATCATGTTGTACTTTCAAATGAGAAAATGAGGGAACAACATTCTATTGAGTCTTTCATGAGGTAGTATCCACCTTCTTTTAGTGGGTTTACTAATCCACTTGTGGTTGAGAAATGGATCTGTACCCCTGAAAAGATATTTTCAGATCTCCAATTTTCAAAACATGAGAAAGTCATTTTGGTTGTCTATTGTTTGGAAGGTGAAGAAATTTAATAGTGTAATATTATCAATAATATGAGGAAAAGGGATGAAATTGAATCCATGAAATGGGATGAGTTCCCATACTAATTTTTCAACATGAAATTTCCTCATATTCTTAATAATAATATGGAGAAGGAGTTCCTTGATCTTAAAGATAATGAATATGTTGGTACCTATGAGGAAACTTTTACAAGAATTTAAAGGTACACTTATGGTATTATTATCCAACCTAAAAGTATGTATGGACAATTATTTAGTGGATAAAACCAAGCCCCAGAATATAATTAGTAATAAGATACTTTAGTAGCTATGAAGAAATAATCCGATGTTCCATCAAGGTGGATAGGGAGGTTGTTGTTACACATCAATCTCATGGTTTTGATAAGAAAAGAAAGATGGAGTTTAAAGAAAAATATAAAATCCATGAAGAAAATAAGCTGAGTTTTCCTTTATATTTAAATTGTAGGAAGAAGCATGGTGGATATTTTCTAACGGGGACTAGTAAATGTTTCAAGTGCCTAATGGAAGATATTCTATAAAATGAATGCCTAATTAATGGGAAGAATCTATCTAATTATACGAATAAATAGAAGGTTTAAAATAATGCACCCCCCTATACACACACACAAAATTCAGTACTTTAAGTGTAAATAAATTGGTAATTATCCTAACCAATGCCCAAATATGAGGGTTAACAATGATGATTGACACTAGAAACCTCCTAAGTCAAAATAAAAAGTTAAATTGCATTCCATAACTATTAAAAATGTGGACTATGATAACAATTGGTGCAATTATTAAGGGTTTATGTAATGGAGTTAAATAATAATTTTGTAGAATTACTATTATAGTATTACAGAGTAATGAAACATCTAATCATTGGTCCATTGTAGTTTTTTCTTAAATATTTGAAAACATATTTTGAATGATAGAAGCAACCATGAAAAATTATTGGGGTGGTAAGATGATATTTTTGGAGAATACAAGTTTAAGGGAAGGATATACCTTAATATGTGCATGATGTTAACATAATGAAATAAAGAGACTTTTTATTATGATAAAATAAATGGGATAGTATTAATGATATTGGGAATGATATGATATCATGGTTGAGTTTATAGAATTTTTTTATTTTTGGAATAAGGAAAGAGATAAATTTTTAACGAATACATGTTTTCACTAAGGTTTTATGCTAATTTTTATTATTACCATGTTTTCAAAAAATACATTATAATTTTTTCACATGTTTTGTGTGTGAAAGTTAATATTTATGCCAAGTTATTTGGGTAATTAATGATAAGTTTATTTTTGAAAGTTAGTTACCATATTTTGAAATATTTTTGGTTTTAATCTTTTGGAAGGTTAATAAGGATAACCATTTATGAAATTGTTTTTATTGAACTTTGGATGAGGTTTTAAATATTAATGTTTTACTTAACTATATGTAGATTTTTTTGTATTGGAAAACATATGCTAAACATTTTTTTAGAATAACTAGAGATGGAAGTATTGGTTTTTCATTATATTATGGATCTTATGATCCATTAGTTCTGTGAGCATTACAATTTCAACCTCATTTCTTGTAATAAGAGATAAAGTGGAAATTCATCAAGTCGCAATGAAATGATGATATTGTTATTATGAAATGTAATGAAATAAAGTAAATATTTCTCCTCATAATATTTCTTCAACTCTAGGGAAAGTATCTTGAAACCAAAAAAAAATCCGAGTACCTTCTATTTTAATGAATCAATGGTCCCTTATATCATCATATATTTATGACTTTATAATTGTTAACTTTCTCTGGAACATATTCTCTATCACTCTCCATCAGAACTTGATAGTTATATTTCTCTTCCATGTCCATGTTTTCACTTTCCACCTATGCTATCCTATATAGAAACCTAATTATGAGTTACTATGGGTAACCATTATGTTTCTAACTTTACCTTTTTAAAGGTTGTTTTAGTATTCATTTTTACGATGTGGTTTTCTATAAAAGGAACTTTCAAGTATTAAACATTTGATAACCAAAATAAATTTTAAGAGTTAAATTCATTTTAAGGGGGTAGAATGTAACACCTTGATATTTTTATGAAATGGGGTTTTAAATAATTTTATAGCTTGAATTGAATGCTACACCATTTTAAGCTATTACAACATGAAATTTCGTCTTATCTTGTATTACATGCAATACTAAATTTCTGAAAACATATTTTATTATTGTAATTATTTAAACAATACAATTATAGCCTAGTTGTTAAAATGGTGGGTATGAATAAGATTAACTATATTATGAAAGTATGGTTTACACATTTACATAAAATTCTTTTTCCAATTAATTATAAATGAATTAAAACCCCTTTTAAAAATAAAAGGAAATTTTTTTCTCAAAAACTATACACAAGTGTGTTTTATACCAATAAATAAACAAATCACTCATGTTGGATTATTTTAATGAAATATATATATATATATAAACTAATTTTAACATTCATCTTATGAAAATTTATTAAATAATTAATTATGGTACTTATATCATTAATAACATTATATAGATGATAAATCTATATCCCATGCACATGAACTGGATATTATATGATAAAACTTGCATTGAAAAAATGAAGCAATTTACACCCAAAATAATGGTAATAATGAAATATTATTAAATATCGGGTGGTAAGAGGTTATATAAGGATTATATATGATATAATAAATATGAATATGGTTTGTTTATAATTGGATAACATTCCTTAAAACATTATATAGGAGGTTAAATCATGTTTAACTAAAGTAAATCGTTGTGTAAGGGATCTCTCTGTGTATGAACCCATCCTTAAACATCTCATATTCTAGTGACTTTAGACTATAATTATTATTCTTTAATTTCCAAATGTATTTTAGGTTTATAGTTTTATAGAACTAGGATATACTCTTATAAATTAAACCCATACATTATAAGTAGACACTACTATACAGTATCCATTTTCACCAAAGGAAACCCTTTTAAATTAAAACATGATTTATTTTCATGAAAAATATTCTATAATTTCATCATGAAATATTATTTTTCCTTACCAATCTTAAATAACTATGAAAAACATTTTAAAACTTGGGATGATTACAAAATTTCATTAAGGGACATCAAAAAGTAAGAATGAAATCGTTATTCCACAATATCATATAAAAATTTTCCTTTTCAAAAATATACCTTTTTCATACCCAATAAATCATATTTACTAAACAAATAATTTTATACAAAATTTTATAAGATAGCATAAAGGACAACTAAAAATTCATAAAGATTTAATTAAAACTTTTCATTAAGTTATAACTTCCACCCATAGAACATAAGCTCTTAACTTACCTTATGAAATCATAAATTTCCTATATAACCATAGAATTCATACATAAATCATAATGGTAACTTATTTCATCATTTTCATATCACTCATACATATAAATTATCTCTCCTAGATACACAGGGAGTAATCATCATGGTTATACTCAGAATAATGGTTATAGTATATTCTCAAAATATCTTAAGAGAAACCTCATTAGTTAACTACATCTATTTACTCAATACATTGGAGAGATATAATAGTATCACACACCCTCACTTTATCATGAAACAACCCATAATCATAAAAATGTCCAAGAACCTTAACATGATCATAACACATAAATCTTGCATAAAAAAACATTATTAATGAAAATAATCTTTCCAATTTTAATTCACTATTATTTTTATGAATCCACACACTTATAAATGAAAACTTTTTATTCATAAATAAACTTATAAATAAAACAAAAAATTAATAAGGTTTTATTAAAGTGAGAAAATCCTCTTCTTCCCTATAATTTAAAAAAATATTTCTTTAATAAAAATAGTTTCATCTTGAAAAGAGGATTTTATAGAAAATAATGTCCCTTATATAAAACCAGAGAAATATATTTTTAAAAAAATTTAAATAAATTTTAAAATTTCAATTTTAAAACATTAATCTCCATTCAAAAAAACTATTTTTTAAACATGAACATGAAATATAAATATTTATAATAATGCATCTTTAAAACATTTAAAATGATGTTTTAGTTAAAGAGTATCTTACCTTAGGGTCAGATTCCACCAAACGTGTTAAAATATTCTGTATACTGGTTTAAATAATGTTATTAATTTATTAAATAATTATATTAAAAATTATTATATTATATATGATCTTATTATATCATTTTATCACCTGTTTTTTATTAATATTTTGTTATTACCATTGTTTTGGGTGTTAACTACCTTGTTTTCACAAGTATGTTTTTTCATGAATATCCTGGTTCTTTTGAAATGGATAAAGATCCATAAATTCCATAATGATATTAATTTTATAAATATCATTATTATTCATTTAATAATGTTTTATAACCATTCTTGAATGTTGAACATAGAAAATGACTCGTAATGCATCGTGGACACAGTAGGTCGTACGTATGCACGAGCCACGGTATCACTCCCTTAATGGTTGAAATGGTAAGGAATTGGATGGTAGATTAATTTTAAAGAATTAATATAATTTTTTAAGTACCATCTATATCCATTATTTACATAATTATAACAATCCTATTAAATTGGTGATGAAAAAATGAATTACACAACTCTGTGGAGACGGTATGTCGTACGTATGCATGCGCGACACTTTTGTTTTTCATAGGATGGATAAAAGATGGAATATTTTTTTCCTATAATAATAATAACTAGTACTCTCCCGTGCTATTGCACGGCGTATTAAATTAATGGTTTTTCTTCTAATAAGATATTAATATTTAGAAATGTTAAGAAGAAAACATATGTTGAATAAATTATAATTAGAAAGTAATGTTCTCTGATAATGGAATAAGAGGGCATAGAATATGAATACATCATTCAAGTAGTTGAAAAAAATATCAGAGAAAAAGATGAAATAGAGAACGCTATTGAATAAAATAAATACATGATGATCGATATTCAACAACCAATTCATAATACTTAACATCTAATTGAATATAAAATAGATGAAGAAAAATTGAATCTGGTTGTTACTTCAGTAAATGTCAAGAGACTTCTCTCCACTCAATTCATTGGAGTTAGAACGTTGACCTCAACAAATGATCCCGACATGAATTATTATCATTAGGTTAATAAAACCCAAAAGCATCATTAACCTCCAGTTGTTGGAGTATATGAGGTTTTGGTACGCTTCCATACTACGTATTGGTGGTTGTTTCTTGCGACCACCCACTCCTGACCATCTAGACACCATGCCCCATCTCCCATATTCATGTAAACCTTATTCAGAATAAAATAATTTAAATAAATGGTAAAAATAGACATCTTCAATTAGAAATTCAGATAATAAAATTGTATGGGAGCACTTAGTATAAAGGTCAAGTGCAATAAGATTTTTTTGATTAGTTTTCTAAATTGGAACAACATTTGTAGTGGACTGCATCAACCAAGGAGATATTTACCTGAATAGTCTCACAAATTTCCATTACAAAGAGCAGTAAATCACATCTTGGATAAGAGGTGGGTGGAGTGTTGTCCATCGGTTTTCCTACCCATAAAACAGAAATAAAATGTTATTAAATACTAAAATATGTAAAGGAAAGAAAATAAATTAAAAGGGACAAGATTTGTTGGGTTGAAAACATCATAAATAAAATTATAGGAGAATACCCACTGAAATGAAGATGTTCCAGGGGACAGATGAAAAACCATTCAATGATTCATGTTTTTAACACCCAATTTCCAAAATTCAGTGAACTTTAGAAACATTAGGAGAATTGATACAAGAAAAAGGTAGGCCATCGTGGTGATGGAAATGTAATAAAATACAACCATTCTCCACAAGCATAGTTGTAGATTGTGGCGCATTATAAGGCCATCAAGGTAATGCAGTAGTATAGTTCACCAACACTAAAGATTACTGTGGTATCAGAACATATCCAAGTTCCAGTGCAGTGGATGGTTAAGGAAAAAAGTAACCAACATATGAGCTGCTTGATGTAGATTCTCAGAACATATCCAGGTTCCAAGAAAATATCCATCTTCTAGGTTCCCCGTCACTGAAGATGATTCTGGTCTCGCATATGAGCTTCTAGATGTAGTAATCCACCTCAATGATCATAAGTACAGATGCATGTAGCAGAAAAAGTAACCAACATATCCTACAAATTCCTAAAATCAGTTGAACCCATAGATGAAGATTCAGTTTTCTCATTCAGAATAAAATAAATGATGTCTATGTATTGAGGGGGGAGATTAGATGTTCTGTTAGCTCTAAATACGAACTACATTAATTCAATATCAATCATCATGGAAACCAAGAGAGGACATGTTTACCTACTAAGTGTCTCAAACATAGAGAAGAGTTAATGAAATCTTGGAAATAAGGGACATGATACCAGCACATTTACAATATTGTAGAGATATGTGCAGATTAAAATGAAAATGTATTGCTTACACTTTCAAGAGGAAGCTGGAAAATATCATTTAAATTGAATTCTATGTAAGCACAGTTACCTTGATGTATATTTCTTCTTCCAGCAATAGAATTATTTGATCTTAAACGGGTGCTTGATTTGGTGTCCTGCTATAATGCTGACCAGTAAATAGGAAAAAAAATTATTAAATAGTGACTGAACTCCTTATGTGTGTTAATATTACTGTAGGTTAGCACATTTGTGAAGGCATTGTCTTTACTCAGACTAGCAGTCTTAAACAAACACATCAACTATGGGTTCACTGGATCAGGGATAATGAGGATACAGAGACTTACCAGTCATGAAGTCATTTAATCTTCCCATACAGATGGGATGAGGAAAATAGTACAAATAAACTTAAAACATGTTTCGAAGATAACAAAAGCAAACCATGGAAGCAATCTATGAACAAACATGCCCCTCAAAGAGAAAATATATAAAGTATTTAGAAAACTATGCAAAAAAGAAAAATAACTGTGTGAAAAGCATTAGAATAATAGTTGGGTAAACTCGAATGTATGTAACTATTCGAAACCAAAAATAAACACTATTGCTTCTAGTACAACAATCTTATTTCGTATTTCAAAGAAAGTAATTCTCTTGAAAAATACTGTGAAACATACAAACCACATAACTTGATGATTTTTCAGTGATAGAAATCAACTGGTCATCGAATGGAACTTAGTAGCTCCCCTGCACAGCCCTTTAGTCTCTTGTTGAGCTCTGTTCATATTATCTCTCATCACCTAAAATAAGGAAGTTATAATAGAATGACAGTATTGTATTCTGATATCAAAAAGCTGTAAAACATCATTCAAAATATTTGAAAATAAAAATTTTGAGTTTTTTTGTCATTTAGAAAATGACTAAATCTGTATAATTCACAAATTACAATGGTGTTTATTCTATTAATCAATGGTGTTTATTACATTCACTACTACCTAAATCAATTATGTATAGTGCACAAATCACATGAGTTGCATTAAATTATAGCGAACAATGTTGCTATACCAAAATCTTGATACAAAATTATATAAATATATCAATATACTACTATGAATAAAAGAATATATTATTAGACAACTAATCAAACTATTTTTCATGTTAAACTGCTCAATAACATACCTAGAAATGTGAACTATCAACTATTTCATTAACATTTGTTTTGTAATGAAACATAGGGTTCCTGAAGGGTAAGTTAGAACAACCTAGAAAAAAGGCATCTATTTGAACATGTTAAAATGTAAAAGGTATTGTGAACACATCAATGAAAGATGAAAAGTAGGAGTATATTCTAAAATGAATTATAATTTCTTAAAACTATGATTTCAATATCATTCCTTGGTGGGAACCTACCATCAACATTCAGAATTTACTTTTTCGATTTGAATAAAAAATATTTGAGTACAAAACATAAAGTGCAGAATGGATATTAATGGGATTCTATTTAAATGAATGGAGAATCAATTCTGGGAAGCATGAGTACATGTAGTGAGAAATGGAGGATCAATGAGACTAAAGGCTGGTGCACGGGGAAATTATTTGACTGATTATGCATTGTAACACCCCAAGCTTCCACGATACGCTTCTCATTCAATAATGCAATAGCTTGCATTGTACGCAACTTCGAGTTCTAAAACACCGCGACTAATCAAAGTAGCCGTTATGAATAGTAATAACCACTTTTTAAAATTATAGAAATTTTATATTTCAAAATGGACTTCATTTTTGGATTCGGAATATCGAAATTAGCCTATGTTGAATTTTTGGTATTTTTCTGAGAACTTCTAATTTTTTATGAATAGTGAAAAATACTTAAAACAACTTTTTTAATCAAAATAATTTATAGTGATAAGTTATAATATTGAGTGGTTTTAAAGTATAATTAGAATATATTTTTACCATTTTATCCAATGGTGTTCATTAGAATTAATTTCACATTGAAATTGGACATAAACAATTGCCAATCTTTTGATATAAATCGTTTCTTAAAAACACGTTATTTGTTGTGACAGCGGGAATTAATTATAAAATTAATTAATGCAACTTATATGTTTGGAATTTTGTTAAATAGACATCATTTTTGAATTCGGAATATCAATTATAGCTTAGGGTGAAATTTTGGCATTATTCTGAAAAACTTCAATTTTTGATGAATAGTGAAACCACTAAGTGGTAGTTAAAAAAACTGATTTTTCGTTTAAATGAAACATTACCACTTCTGTGATTTGATTTTCAAAAATCCGACATACATGGTTGTCATTAAGAAGTAAAATGTGGTTCAATTAGATTAAAATAATTTTTGGTGAATAGTAACTTTTAAGTTCTTAATCGCGATTAGAGGTAATTAGTATAGTTTAAGGTAAAAATAATGTTTTAATAATATGAGATGAGCTTGACACATGTACTACCCTCATTGGATGTGCCATGGCCGACCAAGACACCCCATGGGTAAACTTGGGGACCCCATGGAGCCACTTTAGTTGGAAAATGACATTAATATATATTTATTTAATGTTAAAATTAAATTGACACAAACATGAGTTGTTTTACTAAAACAGTTTTTAAGTGGGGTTACACAAGTCCAAATTTTGACTATAAATATTCATTAGAAATCTAAAAAGATTTCCTACATCATAGTATTTTTTTTATAATTTTTATACATTAAATAAATTAAATTATTTATGACATCATTATGATGCAGCGATGACCTCATTATTTAACGATTTTAATAAAATGAAAAGATAATGTAAAATCCAAGGCTTACACTTGTCCAAAGACTATTGGATGGGTAGATTTCGAACCCTTATCACCTTATCCACGAATTATATAAGTTTGGGACCTTTAGAATCCGAAAATCCTTGTATTATAATGTAACATTTTAATCTTTCCAAAAGAGCCCCTCCTCTCCTCTTATAAAAGGCCCCCACCTCTACCACCTTATTCACACTTTCAAGCATTTTGGTTCGGCCAAACTCTGCCCAAATACTCTCCCAACTTCTCTACCATCATCCTATAAGCTTTACTTTAGTCAGAAAGTCATCCTAAGGAGTCCTTTTGATCAAATCAAAAGTAAGAACCCGAAGAAGAGGTAACATTTTCATCACCTTATTTCATGTTTCTTTCTTCTTCCACTCCCTCTTTGTTTATTATTTCAATTCTAAAATTATAACTCCAGTATCTTCTATATACTGTGATTTTATTATAAATATGGAACAACCATATTCAGTATTCTACCCATCATTTGAATGACATGTCACCATTTGTGCGTACGTACGGCTTACCGTCTCCACGTCGTGGTGTAATTGTTATTCAATATATTATTATTTAGATGGGTATAATAATGATATTTAATTAATGTAAATAATAAATATAACATGATAATGATTCTGTATATATGATATACTATCCAATTATATATTATTTTAATATCAAAATAATGATATTGTCGCTCGTGCGTACGTACGGACTACCGTCTCCACGAACGCGATGAGATTCATTCTCCGTCGTATCCATTCTAGTATAATTATCATTTCATGATTTAAAAATAATGTTTAAGGACATGATATCATTCTGGATATGAATAAGATACAACCTATCCATGAAAAACATGACTTACGTGACAAAACATATAAAATAAAACGAGTAAGTTAACACCCGAAACAACGATAAATCTAAGATATTGTTAACAAAGCAATGTTAAAAGATCATATATGATATCATATGAATGTATATGATTCTTGTATAATTTAATAACAATTATTTCACCATTATACAGGAGGTTAACCTACCCCAACCAAGGAAAAGTACAAGGTAAGGGTTTACTTCACAACCTCTTCATTATCCAAGGTTGTTTATACATAATTATCTACTAGGACCTCGTTATCATCCACATCCATGTTTCTTAAAAATGTCTTTCAAAACATTTTTACTATTAAATGGAAAATGGGTTAAAGTCATTTATACCCTTATACGTTTTTGAAAGGAATCTTACCGTCATTTTCCAAACAATGTACTTTTTGACCTTTTTGAAAAATTTAAGGTAAGAATGTTTTTTTTTACTTATACGGAGGGTGCGGCTATTTTCCGCCATTATAACCTCGTCGAAGCTTCCCTTACAAGCTTATAATAATATTTTCAAAGTGAATGTATTATTTTATAATTATGGGACTTTTAAATGATTTCAAAAAAGAGAGATATTTCTCTCAAATAGCTTTGATTTCATCCATGTCAACATCCTTTGATGGGTTTTAAGTTTATTTGAAATTGATTTATGACACAAAACTTCCATTGAGCATTTTGTGAAACATTTGACTGTGGATGTGTTATTTTTATACCATCCATAGTTTATGAAGAAACTGTTGGCATTTCGTATGCTAGTTTTAATACGAATATTTATGTTATGTTTAAACCTATTCATATGAGGAATGTATTGGACTTAATAAGTGACGGGTGGATCCCGCTATAGCTCCTCGATGCATCGGTAGGTCTCATGAGACAACTAGACGTGGAATTGGCCGAGGCCCTTTCCCAATTTGATTTATGGTTTTGGCCGAGGCCTTAATCATTTTAGACGTCTTGGCCGAGGCCTTGACAAAATGTTTCAGAATGTCTAGCATTATACATTCCCTCATTATGAAAGTGGTTATTGATATTTCATGTGATTATCTGACCAGTAGAATATCCATGTGAAGAAGTGAATGGAATTATCTCATTTTACTTTTTCCATATTATATTGAAGTTCAAGTTTAAAAGGCTTTTGTTTTAGTTTTACATTGCCTTAAATGTTTATGTTTATTGATGAAAGCTTCCGCTATATTGTTATCCTTACTGAGCATCTGAGCTCACCCCTTTCAATGTTTTAATATTTTTCCAGGATGTGAAGAAGTATTTTATGAATGACCTGCAGGGATAGTCAGAAGAGGATACGAGTGTGGACTATGAAGACTTTGTTATTAGTTTTTCACTTTATGATGTAATGTAACATTTACGAATGTATCTAGTGTTTCCAAGGCTACTAAACTAATCGGTCTTTCGAGACTTGATCTTGTGTGATCATGCCAATGTTACGAAGTAATGCACCGGCTCTGGGTAGCTGGGGTCGGGGCGTTACAGTTGGTATCAGATGCAGTTTAGTACTAACCTTGGCAGCAAGATTTAGATAAACTCTGATTAGAGCACATAGCCCGAAGATAGACTTTGAGGATTAGTATAGAAAAACTTCCTAGAATTTTGGTATTATAGAGATTTTGTGAGTTTTCCGAGCAATACATCCCTGTCTGGATACGAGCAGGTAGAGGCGGCTCTGGCACAGATGTACCTAGGGGTAAAACCCGAAAACACCGCTTTGAGCTAGACTCGAACGGGAACTGGTGCACGACAACGGGTCTTGCTGTACTCTTGGTTACGACACTCCCGGGGTATATGCTTAGGATAATTCTCATTTTCTTTACAAACCACTATGAAGGGTTATGAGTATATACTTCCTCAAAGGAAACATTTCTTTTTATGATTATGGATTATATCCATAAATAGTTCAATTTATGTTAAGTATTTTATAAATATGGAATTATGTATTTTAATTCATAAACTAATCTAGTTTATGCCATTGTTTAGAAATGGCGCCTAGTGGAAGGAATGGAAACCGTATCAATGCACGCACTCCGTGTAGGGATTTCCCTCCTGCTCAAGATAATTATTGTGGATCTGGAGATACAACTGGTGCTGATCAACTTATTACCATACTGGGACAACTCACTCAGGTTATGAATAATAACCTTACTCGTATGGAGCACCCTGATCCGCAACGTGGAGGATCAATGTTAGACCGCTTCATGAGGCAACAACCGCCAACATTTAATGGGGGTACAAATCCATTAGTAGCTGAGCAATGGATAAATTCCTTTGAAAAAATATTCCACACCTTGGGGAGTAGTGAAAGGGAAAAGGTTATCATGGCAGTCTACCGCCTCACTGGAGACGCCGATCAATGGTGGTCATTGATTCAAAACACAAAGGAAGATGATGAAGTATCAAATATGGAATGGAGAGAGTTCAAAGATATTTTCCTAGAAAAATACTATCCTCGTGACCATCGAGCAGATATGGAAAGACAATTTTTGAGTCTGAGACAAAAGGAGGATGAGAATGTCGCAAAGTATGAGGCCAACTTTACAAGGTTAGCGAGACATGCTGTAGATTATATACGTAACCCAAGAAGTAAGATTGATCATTTCTTTGATGGGTTAAAACCATTTCTCTTTTGATCTTTAGTATCACAATCCTTCTCATCGTATGAAGATATTGTCTCGTGTGCTATCAAGACAGAAAAGGAATTCTCTAAGTGTTATGACAACAAAGTAAAGCAAGAGAAGAAGAGAACGGTGGAACAAGAGACAGATAAAGGGAAAAAGGGAAAGAATGATTTTCCATTATGTGATAATTGTGGGAATAATCACCCTGGTACTTGCCTAAAAGGAATGGGAGTTTGTTATAAATGTGGAGAAAAGGGTCACCAGGCTCGTGATTGCAAGGGAAAGAAAGAGGCTATCAAAGTTGAATGCTACAATTGTAGAGAAATGGGTCATTATACAAATGAATGTCCTAAGAGTCAGGGAAACTTACCTCAGAAAAGGCCAAGGGATCAAGGCCAATCTTATGCTGTGACTACAGTTGAAGTGTAATAATTAATGTATTGGTGCTTTTGGACTCATGGATTATATTCTGGTTATTAGAATAATGTGATATATATATAAGGATTGTACTGCAGTACTTATTGTTTCAGTAAGGTTTTAATATGATGAAGGTAATAATATTTTAGTATGTGACAATAAGAGGAACTTTACCTTGTTTGGGGAATCTAATGTTACAATTGATTTTGGAATTAAGAGACCTTTTAGAGAAAGTTTGGACAGAGGTATTTTGGATAACTATAAAGTTTGGGATGGATTAAGTTGAACTTTGAATAGTATTGTTTAAGGTTAAAACATTTCTGAAGATTATTTTTGGAATAGTATAATACTATATTCTTAGGAAAAGGACATCCTGCAGGGTGGGGCATAACCGTCACATCGGACAAAGCTGCAGGAATCGAACCCACAACCATAGTGCGATAGGCCTTTATTTCCTACCACTAGCCTACAGGAAGTCCCTGGTTATTACAAAATAATTTTACTAATCTAAATGGTATGTGTTAATATTTGGAACCTTATACAATTAGGATAAGTATAATATTTTTGAGTTCTATTATCTTTTTGAGTGAAAGATGAGTTGAAGGTTGAAACTCTAATTGTCAAGAATAAATATATATATACCTATCTCTTATTCAATGAATAAATTAATTCTTAAACTTTAGTAAAGGGATATTAAAACAAAAAAATGTGTTATCCTAATACCTTATGTCTTGTTGAACTGATGATATTTTTAATCAACATAGATTGAAGGCTTTGAGGCCCTCAATTTGACAGTTGATTGTGATTGATGACCTCAATCACTCCCTACAAATATTTATGTTTTTCCTCCAATTATATGTCTCTAATTGCCACCAATGTTCTCATAATCGAGATCATAATTAGGTGGTGACTTTTTCATTTCCCTTTCCCTCTTATTAAGGCTAAATATTATTAATCTTATTTCTGATGTGGGTTTTCCACAAAGGTATTTTCTCTTTTCAACATTTTATTTTCAAAGAAAAAATTTCAAATTGTGAGGACGCAATTTATTGAAGGAGGGGAGAATGTAACACCCCAAGCTTCCATGATACGCTTCTCATTCAATAATGCAATAGCTTGCATTGTACGCAACTTCGAGTTCTAAAACACCGCGACTAATCAAAGTAGCCGTTATGAATAGTAATAACCACTTTTTAAAATTATAGAAATTTTATATTTCAAAATGGACTTCATTTTTGGATTCAGAATATCGAAATTAGCCTATGTTGAATTTTTGGTATTTTTCTGAGAACTTCTAATTTTTTATGAATAGTGAAAAATACTTAAAACAACTTTTTTAATCAAAATAATTTATAGTGATAAGTTATACTATTGAGTGGTTTTAAATTATAATTAGAATATATTTTTACCATTTTATCCAATGGTGTTCATTAGAATTAATTTCACATTGAAATTGGACATAAATAATTGCCAATCTTTTGATATAAATCGTTTCTTAAAAACACGCTATTTCTTGTGACAGCGGGAATTAATTATAAAATTAATTAATACAACTTATATGTTTGGAATTTTGTTAAATAGACATCATTTTTGAATTCGGAATATCATTATATCTTAGGGTGAAATTTTGGCATTATTCTGAAAAACTTCAATTTTTGATGAATAGTGAAACCACTAAGTGGTAGTTAAAAAAACTGATTTTTCGTTTAAATGAAACATTACCACTTCTGTGATTTGATTTTCAAAAATCTGACATACATGGTTGTCATTAATAAGTAAAATGTGGTTCAATGAGATTAAAATAATTTTTGGTGAATAGTAAATTTTAAGTTCTTAATCGCGATTAGAGGTAATTAGTATAGTTTAAGGTAAAAATACTGTTTTAATAATATGAGATGAGCTTGACACATGTCCTACCCTCATTGGATGTGTCATGGCCGACCAATACAACCCATGGGTCAACTTAGGGACCCCATGGAGCCACTTTAGTTGGAAAATGACATTAATATATATTTATTTAATGTTAAAATTAAATTGACACAAACATGAGTTGTTTTACTAAAATAGTTTTTAAGTGGGGTTACACAAGTCCAAATTTTGACTATAAATATTCATTAGAAAGATAAAACGATTTCCTACATCATAGTATTTTTTTTATAATTTTTAGACATTAAATAAATTAAATTATTTATGACATCATTATGATGCAGTGATGACCTCATTATTTAACGATTTTAATAAAATGAAAAGATAATGTAAAATCCAAGGCTTACACTTTTCCAAAGACTATTGGATGGGTATATTTCGAACCCTTATCACCTTATCCACGAATTATATAAGTGTGGGACCTTTAGAATCCGAAAAGCATTGTATAATAATGTAACATTTCAATCTTTCCAAAAGAGCCCCTCCTCTCCTCTTATAAAAGGCTCCCACCTCTACCACCTTATTCACACTTTCAAGCCTTTTGGTTCGGCCAACCTCTACCCAAATACTCTCCCAACTTCTCTCCCTTCATCCTAGAAGCTTTACTTTAGTCAGAAATCCATCCTAAGGAGTCCTTTTGATCAAATCAAAAGGAAGAACCCGAAGAAGAGGTAACATTTTCATCACCCTCTTTCATGTTTCTTTCTTCTTCCACTCCCTCTTTGTTTATTATTTAAATTCTAAAATTATAACTCCAGTATCTTCTATATACTTTGATGTTATTATAAATATGGAACAACCATATTCAGTATTCTACCCATCATTTGAATGACATGTCACTATACGTGTGTACGTACGGCTTACCGTCTCCACGTCGTGGTGTAATTGTTATTCAATATATTATTATTTAGATGGGTATAATAATGATATGTAATTCATGTAAATAATAAATATAACATGATAATGATTCTGTATATATGATATACTATCCAATTATATATTATTATAATATCAAAATAATGATATTGTCGCTCGTGCGTACGTACGGACTACCGTCTCCACGAACGCGATGAGATTCATTCTCCGTCGTATCCATTCAAGTATAATTATCATTTGATGATTTAAAAATAATTTTTAAGGACATGATATCATTCTGGATATGAATAAGATACAACCTATCCATGAAAAACATGACTTACGTGACAAAACATATAAAAGAAAACGAGTAAGTTAACACCCGAAACAACGATAAATCTAAGATATTGTTAACAAAGCAATGTTAAAAGATCATATATGATATCATATGAATGTATATGATTCTTGTATAATTTAATAACAATTATTTCACCATTATACAGGAGGTTAACCTACCCCAACCAAGGAAAAGTACAAGGTAAGGGTTTACTTCACAACCTCTTCATTATCCAAGGTTGTTTATACATAATTATCTACTGGGACCTCATTATCATCCACATCCATGTTTCTTAAAAATGTCTTTCAAAACATTTTTACTATTAAATGGAAAATGGGTTAAAGTCATTTATACCCTTATACGTTTTTTAAAGGAATCTTACCGTCGTTTTCCAAACAATGTACTTTTTGACCTTTTTGACAAATTTAAGGTAAGAATGTTTTTTTTTACTTATACGGCAGGTGCGGCTATTTTCCGCCATTATAACCTCGTCGAAGCTTCCCTTACAAGCTTATAATAATATTTTCAAAGTGAATGTATTATTTTATAATTATGGGACTTTTAAATGATTTCGAAAAATAGAGATATTTCTCTCAAATAGCTTTGATTTCATCCATGTCAACATCCTTTGATGGGTTTTAAGTTTATTTGAAATTGATTTACGATACAAAACTTCCATTGAGCATTTTGTGAAAAATTTGACTGTGGATGTGTTATTTTTATACCATCCATTGTTTATGAAGAAACTGTTGACATTTCGTATGCTAGTTTTAATACGAATATTTATGTTATGTTTAAATCTATTCATATGAGGAATGTATTGGACTTAATAAGTGACGGGTGGAGCCCGCTATAGCTCCTCGATGCATCGGTAGGTCTCATGAGACAACTAGACATGGAATTGGTCGAGGCCCTTTCCCAATTTGATTTATGGTTTTGGCCGAGGCCTTAATCATTTTAGACGTCTTGGACGAGGCCTTGAAAAAATGTTTCAGAATGTCTAGCATTATACATTCCCTCATTATGAAAGTGGTTATTGATATTGCATGTGATTATCTGACCAGTAGAATATCCATGTGAAGAAGTGAATGGAATTATCTCATTTTACTTTTTCCATATTATGTTGAAGTTCAAGTTTAAAAGGCTTTTGTTTTAGTTTTACATTGCCTTAAATGTTTATGTTTATTGATGAAAGCTTCCGCTATATTGTTATCCTTACTGAGCATCTGAGCTCACCCCTTTCAATGTTTTAATATTTTTCCAGGATGTGAAGAAGTATTTTATGAATGACCTACAGGGATAGTCAGAAGAGGATATGAGTGTGGACTATGAAGACTTTGCTATTAGTTTTTCACTTTATGATGTAATGTAACATTTACGAATGTATCTAGTGTTTCCAAGGCTACTAAACTAATCGGTCTTTCGAGACTTGATCTTGTATGATCATGCCAATGTTACGAAGTAATGCACCGGCTCTGGGTAGCTGGGGTCGGGGCTTTACATGCATGGTCAAGAGCTAAGTGTTAAACTGTTATGTAGAATACATAAATATGTTCCTAATTTCATCTATCTGTAAATACCATGCATATAGGTGGCTAGTTTGGAAGCATTGAGATGGTTAATACATGCTCTAAAAAGTGATTCCTGTATCTGAACATATACACTACATAATATTTGTATTTTTCATGTACATAATAACTGTTGAAATAAAAACTATGTAAACTTGAATGTGTGCAGTGGATATGAAATACATATTCCAAACTAAAAAACTGTGCAAAAAAACTATGTATCGAATTAGAATAATAGCTGGGTGAACTCGACTGTATGTAACTGTGTGAAACCAAAGATAATCGCTATTGATTCTAATACAACAATCATATTTCTTTTTTTAAAGAAAGTAATTATCTTAGTTGACAAATACCGTGAAACATACAACTTGCATAACTTGATGATTTTTCAGTGATAGAAATCAAGTGGTCATCGAATGGCACACCTTAGTAGCTCCCCTACACGGCCCATCGGTCTCTTTTTGAGCTCGGTTCATATTATCTCTCATCACCTAAAATAAAAAAAATGAGGAAAATCAATGAATTAAGATAATATAATAATGGAACGTAGTGTTCATTTGTTTGGAAAAACCAATAAAACCAAAAAAAAATATCAAGTATACAATATATAATATAATTAGTAACTGCGAAAAAAGATTACATAATGCATGTAATGTAACACCTATATAAAAATAATTAATAGATAGTACATACAATCTGTATGAGAGATAAATAAATATATTGTCCAATTAACAAAGTAAGATTAGAATACCTAAACTACAACTCATTTTTATGTGGTGGGAAGAGTCAAGTATTTAGGTTTTGACCACTTCAAGAAGGATTTCAAACATTAATGATAATTTGATCCATATAAGTAATATTATAATAGAATAACTAAATAAAAATATGAAACACTATAAACTAAAAAATAATGATGGAACCAAAATCATAGGAATAGGAAACACATACAGTAATTACAACAGACTAACAGTGAAGATGATATACAAATAGTGAATTGAAGTAGATATTTCTTAACTAAGATGAACGACAGTGATTAGGGAGCACTATGTTGTCATTAAGAAGATAAAATAGTAACGGACTCGTGTCTCACTTCCAACAAAAACGAAGTCAAAGAACTTTGGAGATGTAGATGATGAACGACTCTAGGGAAGAGAACAAAATCATTAAAAAAGGAAATGCAGGATAATGAAAATAAATGGAAGTTTATTGGTGAAGTTGATTGGTGAAATAGTAACATATATGACACGTCGCAAGCAAGGGTACCTAGGATTAGTATAGTTGGTAGAGTAGATAAACAGTTGATAATATAAGGAATACGCATATAATACCTCAAATTATCTACAACATTACCTGATTATTTCATTTCCTGGTATGCATCATCATATTCTCCCAGAAGATGGAACCATTAGTTTGGAGTACGCCACCTATACCTGGTGGTGTGATTACTCTAAAACAACATCCAGCTATAGCTCATTTGAATGTGAATGAGATGCAAGGAAGAGATGAAAGGATGGGTGTTTTTTTTGGTGATGTGGAACATTATAGAGGTGACGTGTCTAGGATGAGGTACCCAGATTTAGACTATACAATAGATTAATAGATGATAGATTAGAGAGGTAAAAGTTGTCAAAGATGAAAAAAGGGCATTTACAAATGTAGTATATAACCATACCATTAATTTCGCCTTCAAAATGAAAAATCATATTGTATGATGTTGTGTATGTGATAATATATGTTGGTTTTCATTATATAAATCATTTTTGGGGTGGTGTTGAGTAGTAGGGACATAAAAAACAATTTACACAAAAAAATCTTCACTACAGAGGAGGTATTGCATGTCACATGCCCGAGTAAGCAGCAGAAGTGACAAAACTTTAGATTAGAATAAATACAGTAAGATAGTAGGAGAAGTAAGAAAAAAATATACCACATGGACATGCTTATACAAAATTGATGATAATGATAAAATGACTTTCTCACCTTTGGATCTCTGACCAAAATAGTGGTATGTTAATCCCTGTGAAAAAAAATGGTTTGAAAAATTAATACTATTTGTGATTAAGGAAACCACAACAATTTATGAATATAGAATTAGAAATGAAATAATTGCTTCAATGAAAATTTAACAAGAATTTCTGTTAACATTGCAATAAAAAATTGGATATGCAGATAAAGGTAACTTAATAGAAACTTGATAAATAACTATGGAGATGATTTGAGTAGCTGAAGGTCAAACAGGAACGTGAAAATTAATTGAAGTCTGCATCCACCTCAGAAATATCGAATACACCCTACAGAACATGTATGTTAATGTAATAAAACAACTACATTATTATTGAAACATACCTGCAGGAAAGCATAGATCTCAGAAAGTCCATAACTGAAAACCAAATGCAAAAAATTTCATTCAGTCACGACACAAAACACAATCAAATATCTATTCATATATAATCTCAAAAAAGTTCCATGAACAGAGAGTTACATATCCAAAATTATGCCAAAATGAAAAACAAATCAATGGTCTAACAAAAAATTTACAACATGGTGCATACTATTTGAAGAAAAAGAATATACTTCACACAAAAATTGAAAATGGATTTGAACATACGGTTTGAAGAGGATTCACCGACGTTCGAAGCACCACCAGAATTTCAGTTCGAAGCCTAAATTGAAACTTTTACCTCAAAAGTGGATCCAAAAAATAATTTCCATTTAACCAGATCTAATTCATGAAACAGCATACCTAATTGATGAAGACGAGCCGTCGGCATTTGAAGGCCAACCTGAGCTTGGATCTGACACCAATCTTGCATTTCCAGGTTTACGAAGATCATTTTATTGAAACCCTTGTGCTCATCAATGAATCACATTGAAGATGGGGAGGAGAGGTGGGTGGGGGGGAAACTGGAATCTGGAGATTGAGATTCGGATGGATGGGGTACAAGAGCCGTAGCTGGACCAGCCAGAGGCGGACTTGGTGGAGTCCGAGCATCCCTAGCCATAGTTAGAGTAGTCAGAGCAGCCTTACCTGGAGTACGTGTAGTCGGAGCAGCCGAATATGGAGGATATAGATTCAAAGGAGTCAGTGGAGGAGGAACTTGAGGTGGAGTAGCCCAACGATGAGTAGCCGGAGGTGGAATAGATGGTTCGGCGGAGGGAGCTAAGAGGAAACCCTACGAGCGTAGATAAAAGTTGCGAGCGAGAGGCGAGCAGAAACAGTAGGAGAGGGGAGAATTTCTGAGACTAGGAGCGATAGATGGAGGCGGGATGCGGGATGCGGGATGCGGGATTCGGGAGGCGGAGAAATTCTGAATAAACGAGATTAGGGGCGACGTGGTGTACCGGAGAGAGAACACGTATGGAAAAGAATATGTGGAGGAATGTGAGACAGACACGTGGCAGTTGAGAAGCCAGAATTAGTAGATATAGTAGATATATTAACATATATATGATATTAAAGTTATTTTTTCGTCATGGAAACAACATATAAAGATGAAGTTGAAGAAGAAATAAACTTGAAAGCGTCAATAAACATGATTACCTCTTCTTCGGTAGACTTCCTTCAGATCACTTCTTATGGGATCTAGGGTTGGTGTTTTGGAAAGATCAGAACCTCTAGAACATAACTAAGGATGTTGAGAATATAAATGTATAGATTATGGTAAATAAATAAGGCTAAAGTTGGTAAAATGAAAATATGGAAGGAGTTCCCTTTTATGATTTGAGGTGAGGGGCACCCTTGGAAATCCTCAAAATATTAAATTATAATAAATTCATTTTCTATACAAATATAATCAAATGGCCATGGATTATAAGATGATATGATATAATGTTTTAATATAATTAGAAAATAAATTGTGGACATGTTTTTCTTTTATTTTATCCTTGTCATTTTGATTAACATTAGTTAACCTATTTTAATTTTAATTATGGTAACAATTTATTTAATATTAAAAGGTTGTAACTTTTACTTATAAATTTCATTTATAACAAAAATAGCCAAATTGTGAAATTTTAGAATGAATAATAATAATTTTTTAATTTTATTTATTTTATTATGATTTTTAGATAGTTTAATAACATTTTATTTTGATATATTATCATTAGTGTCAATTTTGACATTATTCGTTACTTTGACATTAATAAAAACAAGGCAGCGAGTTAACTTCAAACAAAATATTTAATACACCTCTAATATTTCATAATCATCAATAAATTTTTGGGTAACCTTAATGTATTCAAATTATATTTATTTTAATATTTTTAATATCATTTATTTTATTTTTTCATTAATAAAATAATTATTGTCGTTGTATAATTATTTAAGGTAATTATTTCTTCACTAAAAAATAAAAATAAAATACTATGATATAGATAAAAATTTTATATTGAAAAATAATATCTATAGTAGAAGATATATTCTAAATAACACCATATTAAAATTTATATATTTATTAAAAATATTAAAGTGACGTCTTTATCTTTGCTTTTAATAAAATATTATAAATATCAAAACCTCATCCAAATGGCCCCAAAAGTAATAAATAAATTTATATCTTGAAATTAATTTTATTAAGTTTAAAATGAATAGTTATATTCATTCATTTACTTCTTTTTCCCATGTGGACAAATAAGAGATTTTTAAGACAACGAAAGTGACATTTTTTTTAATTTCTTTAATTTAAATAATATCAAAGTCACTTTTAGGGAAAAGTGTCCATTAAATAAATAAAATTAGAACCTTAGGTGTGAAGTTTCAGATATAAATCATCCAATAAAATTTTTAAATGTTTTATAATAATTTTATAATACTTATCATATTATTTTTACCCTAAATTAATTTATTTACCCTTAACCGTGGTAATAAAATTTTACCAATGTTACTATTCATAATGGCCAAAAATAAAAGATACATATTTACTAAATTTGGAACTTATGATGTTAAATATGAAATCAATGTTTCAAAATTCAAATAAAATAATTTTTAGAAATTAATTTAAAATTAAACTCATAAAATGCAATGAAAAACAACATTTCGAAAAAATGCCATTTTAAAATTCAAAATATTTTTATACTCATTTAAACTATAAAATACATTTAAAAACAATAAGTGGATTATTTTAAATTAAATTTAACTAGTGAAAATTTATAAATAATTCAAATCATAATTTAATCTTATAAATATTTTGGAAAATATAATTTTGAATAAAAATCAATATTTTTCACTATTCATTGAAAATAAATTCATAAAATTATCTAAATTTAACCATAGGAGATTTTTGATATGATGATTTCAAAAATTAATTTCATTTTATTAAATACATTTTCTAAAATATCTAGAAATTAATTATATTGTTTATACATAAAAATCAATAAAATTCATTTTTAAAGAAAATGTATTTTCTGAAGAATAAAATGACTTTTATAAAAATATAGTAATTATTTAAAAATCATTAATTAATACATTAAAAATGAGTAAGGCCATTAAATATTTCATAATTCTATTAATACTATTCATTACCTCAAATTTAATGGTTGTGCTATATTAGTCACATCTAAATAGTGATATTTTTCTATTCGTTTAAGCTTGATGTGGTGTATCTTGTGCGCTATTGAACATAGTGTTTCCTTTTAAAAAAATTGGGATGTTACATTCTCACCCCTTTTAGAAATTTCAGCCTCAAAATTTTTATTTCTTTCTTGGTAACTAAGGTTAGAATTTTTAAAATACCTTTATTGAAATCCCATATCAGAAAAAGAATAATAAAACTTCCACTTAAAAAAGAAAGGGAAGTGAGATGGTTAATTAGGTTTCCATGTAGGAGTATATATACATGGAAGAAAAAACTAAATCTCATGGTCTAAAAGAGTGATTTTAGGACGTGATCATGGGAATGTTAATCATCACAAGACCATAAATATGTGATGCATTAAAATACCATTGATTAAAAGTAAACAAATAACATTTTCAAACATTATTTTCTTAATGTTAAGTAATTCATTAAATTCATAGACTAATAACATAAGGAAACATAATTTCCTAAAATGTTTAGTGACATCCTTTCAACAATCTCTACTAAAAAGTCATCTTTTTCTCAAAATGATGAGTATTCGTGATGAATTTTCCATTCTTGAAGCACAAGAATCAACTTCTAGAGAATCACATAATCTATAAAATATTGAATTTCTATTTATCTTATCTTGAAACATTAACCAAAACAAACTTTTTAGTACAATATAATATAATTATCCAAAAATAATAAACCTTTATAGATAAAAACCTATTATAATATCTAAAATTCAATAGTAACCTTGAATGTTCATTAAAAAAATAATTATCCTTAAACTTTCTCAAAAATATTCTAGAATAATATTAAAACCCAAAAAACAGAAGGATTTGATCACATATAATTTCATGATAGTATTAACATTTATCACTAAATAACATAAATTACTCTTAAAGTCTCACTCCATAATGTATATTCCTAAATCATATAATCTCTATGATATTCTAGTCATTTCTATAAATCACCATAATGGGTTAATAAAATCATATTTTCCTCAAAAATATAATTCAACCTTTATTCCTGAAATAAAATCTTATAGTATTATGTTTACTATAATCATATAAATCTCACAAAATATTGGAAATATTCCAAAATAAATTGATCGAAAAATCAAATTATGATAAAAAATATGTTCCCAAAATGTAACAAACCATTATTACCTCAAAAATGAATGTTTCTAAAAATACCATTAGTCAACTTAAAATTTCATTACATAAATACTAAAAGGGGGCTTCTAATACATTGGTCATATGATCAATATTATAATTATAATCTCCTGATAATATCCATATCTATTAATAATACCTCACAAGAAAACATCATAATCTCAAAAGTTATATAAACCCTACTCAAATACCAACTATAAGGACCCAACCTTAAACATCTTAAATTCTGGTGACTTTAGACGTTAATTATTTTTCTTTCCTTATTAAAGACCATTTAGCTTCAGAGTTTTAGAGAATTAGGATATACTCTTATAAATAAAAATGATACATTACAAGTGGACACTACTTTATTGTTTCCATTTTTTCACCAAAGGAAACCCTTTTAAATTAGAAAATGATTTCTTCTAATGAAACATCTTCAATACTTTCATCATGACATTTTGTTTTTTATTACTAATCATTAATACCTATGAAAAGTATTTTAAATCTTGGTATGACCACCAGAGCTCAGTATGTGACATAAAAGAGGTAAGAAAGAAATCATTAGTCCAAAATATCATATAAAAAATTCCCTTTTTCAAAATAAACCTTTTACTACCCAAGAAATCATCTTTCATGATCAAATAATTTCATATAAAATTTTATAAGAGAACATAAAAAAAAATAAAAACTCATAAATTTTTCATTAAAACTTTTCATAAAGTTATAACTTTTACCCATGGAACATAAGCTCTTAATTTACTTTATGAAATCATAATTTTCCTATAAAACCATAGAAATAATACATAAATCACAAAGGAAACTTATGGAATCATTTTCATATAACTATTACATATAAAGTTGATCTCCTGACTATATAGGGAGTAACCATCATGGTTATTCTTTGAATAACCATCACAATATATTCCCAAATCTCTTAAGAGAAACCTCATTGGTTAAATATGTCTGTTTACCCATTACATTGGAGAGATATAATGGACTCCCTTGCCCATGGTTTCTCAAGGAACCACCCAACATCATAACAGTCCTGAATAACCATAATAAGATCATAACACATAAATCTTGCATAAAAACAAAGCATTCTTAAGGAATATAATCTTTCCATTTGGAATTAACTTTTATTTTTAAGAAGCCTTGTACATATAAATGAAAACATTTTATTCAGAAATAAAATTTTAAAATTTTAAATAAAACATCAAATTAATATGGTTTCATGAAAGTAGTAAAATATTCTCATGCCGTATAAGGTAAAAAATATTTCTTTAATAAAAAGAGTTGCAACATAAAAATGGATATTTTTAAAAAAGAAATTCCCTTTCATCAACCCTGAGAAAAATATTTGTGAAAAATTTTGAGATAAAATTAAAAATTATAATTTTAAAATATTCAGGTCCATTCAAAAAACCATTTTTAAAACATGGACATGATAAAATATATATTTAGAATAATAAATAATTAAAACATTTAAAACGATGTTTTAGTTAAGGAGTCCCTTACCTTAGGTTTGGCTTCCTTAAAACATATTCAAATCTACTATATAATTGTCTAAATAATGTTATTAATTTATTAAAAAACTATATTCATAATTATGATTTCATATTTGATCCTATTATATCATCTTATCGCTTATTAGTTAAAAATATTTTGTTATTTCCCTTGTTTTGGGTGATAACTACATTGTTTTCACATGTTTTTTTAATGAATATCTTGGTTATTTTGCATTGGATATAGACCCATAACTTAATGAATGGTATTAATGTTTTAAATATCATTATTAATAATTTAGTTCAGTTTTATAAATATTCATGAATGTTGAACATAGAAAATGAATCACAGCGCATCATGTAGACGATAGGTCATACATACGTCTGAGCGACGGTATCATTCCCTTAATGGTTGAAGTGGTAAGGAAGCGGGTGGTATATTAACTTTATATATTTAATAAAATTTTATAATTACCATATATATCTATTATTTTAATCATTATAACCATCCTTGTAATGTGTTAATGAAAAATTCAATTACACCGTTGCATGGATATGGTATGTCATGTATTCGCACGTGTGGTGCTTTTGTTTTTTGTATGATGGATAAAAGGTGAAATATGGTTGTACCATAAACATAATAACATCTTAGTATATAGATGATACTGTATTTATTAATTAATCATGGAAACAACATATGAATATGAATTTGAAGGAAAAATAAACTTGGAATCTTCAGTAAAGACGATTACCTCTTCTTTGGCAGACTTCCTTTAGATCTCTTCTTAAGGGATCTGGGGTTGGTATTTTGGAAGGAAAAAAACCTAACTAAATTAAATAATGATGTTAAGAATAGAAATGAACAGATTTTAGTCAATATATAAGGATCAATGAGGTCAAATTAAATTATGGAAGGATTACTATTTTATAATTGAGGAGAGGGGCATCATTGGAAATCATCAAAATATTAAATTATAATAAATTATTTTTCTATCCAAATACCACCAAATGGAAATGTATAAGAATATGATATGATATTAGGTTTTAATATAACTATACAATAAAATTTAGACATGTTTTTTTATTTTAATCCTTATCATTTTGACTAACCATAGTTAATTTATTTTTATTTTTATTATGGTAACAATTTATTTAATATTAAAAGGTTTTATATTTTACATATAAAATGGAAATATTATGAAATTTTAGATGAAATCATAATAAATATTTATTTTAAAAAAATATTATTTTTAAATAATTTAATAAAATGTTATTTTGATAAAATATCATTATTGTCAATTTTGGCACTATTCATAACTTTTACATTATGAAAAATAAGATAGCAAGATAACATCAAAAAAACATTTAATACACCCATAATATGTCATAATCTTACATAAAATTTGTTTAGAATATTAATTAATTCAAATTATATTTATTTTAATGTTTTTATTATCATTTATCTGATTCTTTCGTTAATAAAATAATTTATACTTCATCATTGTATAATTATTTAAGGTAATTATTTCTTGACTAAAAATTAAAAATAAAATACAATGTTGTATATATATATAATATTTAAAAATAATATATATAGTTTAAGATATATTCTGAATAAAACCATATTAAAAATAATATAAATATTAAAAATACGAATGTGATATTTTTGTCTTTACTTTAAATAAAATATTTTAAATATCATAACCTGATCCAAATGGACTAAAAATTCCTAAATAAATTTATATTAGGAAAATAAGTTTATTAAGTTAAAAAAATGGACACTTATATTCTTTCATAAACTACATTTTTACCTATTTGGGCCATAAGATATGTTTAAGACAATAAAAGTGATATTTTGTGATATTCTTTAATTTAAATAATATTAAAGTCATTTTCATGGAAAAGTGTCCATTAAATAACTCAAATTAAAAAAAATAGGTGTTGAGAGTAGAATATAAATCATCCAATAAAATTTAGAACAGTTTTAGGGTAATTTTAATTTCTTATCATATTATTTTAACCCTAAATTATTTCATTTACCTTTAATCGTGGTAATAAAAAATCACCCATGTTACGGTTCATATTGGCCAAAAATAAAAAGGAACTACTTAATAAATTTTAAAATTATGATTCTAGATATGGAATACATTTTTAAAAATTCAAATCACAAAATTTTCATAAATTAATTTAAAATTAAACCGGTAAAATTCAATGTAAAAAAAATTCAGAAAAAATGCCATTTTTAATTTAAAATGTTTTTACTCATTTAAAGTATACAAACCATTTAAAAAACATAATTGGATTATTTTAAATCAAAATAAAATATTAAAAATTTATAAATAATCCAAAACATAATTTTAACTTGAAAATATTTTTGAAAATATAATCGGGAATAAAAATAGGTATTTTTCACTATTCATTGAAAAATCAAACTTTTTAGAAAATTATCAAATTTTCACCATTGAAAAAATTTGGTATGATAATTTAAAAAATTAATTTAATTTTATCAAATATATTTATTAAAAGTTATATAAATTAGTTTTATTACTTTTACTTAAAAACCAATAAAAGCCATTTTTCAATAAAATATATTTTTTGAAAAATAAAATAACTTTCCTAAAAATCTATTACTTATGTAAAAAAAATTAATTAATATATTATAAATGAGTAAGACCATTAAATATTTCATAATTCTATTAATACTATTCATTCCCTCTAATTTAACATCTATGTTACAATGGTTGTATTTAAATAGTGATATTTAGTTGTTCATTTAAGTTTGATGTGACATTTCTTGTATGCTATCGAACATAGTGTTTCCTTTTACAAAAAAAAACTTAGAATTTTACACTTTGAACATCCATATTTACTTTCGTTTATGATTTTTCTTCCTTTATATCAATTTATCACTTTATTCTTCATATATACTTCTCTTATATTATGTGTATATATACCACATATATGTATGAAGATAAATTAATATTTCTTTGATGTGGAGTTATATGTTTTAAAAGCTTCCATTCTCAATTACTCTTTATAAGAAAACACAATTAAAGGTAACTTCTCTGTTTCTTACCCATTATCTAGTACACTTCATAAACTATTTTAAGCTTCCAATATTTTTATAAAATCACTCAATTTATCTTGAAAATCTATTTTAGTTAATTTTAGGTTTTATGAAAATAATTAATCATTTATCATCATTAAAGACTCTTTATTATATTCCCTAAAATTATTCTTAAGTGTCACATTTATAATGTTTCCTAGCCAAATTTTTTTCATGTTTTCACATTAGTTGGACTCAATTATTCATGACATATTCATATATTTCATTTATAAATGTCCAAGAATAATTAAAATTCCTTATTTCATGGATAACACTATCACACACCCTTTGGTTTTGCCTTATGACATGATTACTAAACCCATTTATTTCAATGGGTAACCCTTATGATTATTCCTTAAGTTCTATTTCTTTATGTGGTACACATATGAAAGTACATGTTATGATGGGTGAGACCAAATAGTGCTCCAATGCATTGGGTAAAGTTTTAGTCTCATGAAATGTCATGTATAAGATTAGGGAGTAAACCTAATCCATTATGGGACTCTGTCCACCATGTGATATAGTCTTCACGGTTAGCATTGACTCGTGTTTATGTCATGTTATATGTTTTTTCCGCTTTCCTATATTTCCATTATTATATGATTACATGTTCTATATGCTATGCTTCCATATGTTTATTCATGAGTCATGCTTTTTATGTTATCATGTTGAGCATTCTAACTCATGTGTTATGCTTTATTCCCATGTTTATTCTCTTACTGGGCTTTTTATATCACCCCTTTTGTCTATGTATTCCCCAAGTTATCCTATGCAATTATAGGTGCTTAAAGGGAGTTAGGAGCTCATTATAGAAATTAACAAAAAGATGTTTTATTCTAGTTTCATTATTTCTATTTATGTACCTAGTCTTCCAAAGACACTAGACTTTTCAATCATTGGTTTGTATTTAATGGATAATTATGCCTAAAATTATGTGATAATATATATAGAAGGCTTGGGTCACTGTATTAGCACTTTTGTAAACGTAAGTTTCATTTCATAAGGGTAATGTAACACTTTTGTAATGGTAAATAATAGTTTTCTTATACTACATATGGGTATATAGAAACTTACATATGGGTAAACAATAACCTACATAAAGGTAAATGGATTTTTAAATAACTTACGTAATGGTAATGAATATTTATGTAAGATTAATAGGAAATTATGTAATGGTACAGAACATGGTATATCAGGGTATATTATATTATAAAAACTTACTTAAAGGTAACATGAAACTTACATAAGGGTGATAGAGTATTATAAGTACTTGCATAAAGGTAAAAAGAGACCTAATTAAGGCTAAAAAAAGTTATGTAAGGGTAACTATTAAGCTGAGGAGGTTATGTAAGGGTAAAAAAATTATAACATGTTACATAAGGGTATCAAGAAACTTACTTAAAGGTAATACAAATAATAGACTAGTTCTATAATGATAAGGGGAAAAATATGTAAGGGTGAATATAATGATAAACAACTTATATAAGGGTAAAAAAATCACTAAATTAAAACACAAAATAATCATAAAGAATAATAAAAATAATATGAATAAATAAAGAACAATTAAATAAAAATTAAATTAAAAATATTATTTAAAATAAAAAACCATGATTAAAAATAAAATATTTAAATTATCCACCTTTAAAACATGTAAAAAAATTAAACATTAAATACATGTAAAATAATTAAAATATTCAATAAATGATGAACCAAAAAAAACGGACAGTAAATTTAGAATTCTTTTAAAAAAATAAAACTTTCTTTATTATAATAAAATTAAAAAAAAATCCAATAAAATTTGAATAATAAAATGGGATTTATTTTCAATTAATAAAAATAATAAAACTTAATTTTACAAAACTCTAGTTTCTCATCACTAACAAATCTAACACACGGTGTGGCCAATATGACTGAACATGGAAGTTTTTATTTTAAATTGATATTTTATTTCAAAAAAGCTTCACGTACTCAAAAATTATAAAACAAGATCAAATTTTCATGATACATTAGAAAAATGATCCATAATTAAATTGTGACATATATAAATTAGTAACACATCAATTCAAAGTATGATTCCCCCAGCATGACTTAGATTGTGTGGTTTTATTTAAAAAGTAACATTTTAGATAAAAATACACATCACTGACTAAAAACCATGAAAATCTACTTATATTATCTTAATATTTTAGGAAAATGATACATGATT
Source organism: Viscum album (assembly GCA_963277665.1). Taxonomy (NCBI): domain Eukaryota; kingdom Viridiplantae; phylum Streptophyta; class Magnoliopsida; order Santalales; family Viscaceae; genus Viscum; species Viscum album. The sequence continues at coordinate 194,546,301 of OY728135.1, read as the reverse complement.
CATTTTTTATATATAATAATTATTCTCACATCAATCTGACACATAGTGTGGCTGGTATGACTTAAATTACATTTTTCTAAATTGATAGTGTAGTACAAAACACACTTTACATAATAAAAACTAATAAAACACACTTTTATTGTATTTACACATTAATAAAATGATCTATAATTTATTTTTGATGTATTTGAATTAGTTTCATGTCAATCCATCACACGGTGTTCCATGTATGACTCAAAGTGCATGTTTTCAGTGTAAAAGTGACATTTTAGTTCATAACATGTTTCATTGACTAAAAAATAATAAATAACACTCTAATTATCTTGATAATTTTGGATAGTGATCCATATGTCATTTTTTATGTATAAGAATCATCAACACATCAATCCAAACCATGGTGTGTCCAGTATAACTCAAAGTGCATGTTTTTAGTTTAAAAGTAACATTTTATTTCAAAATAAGTTTCACTTACTTAAACCCATGAAAAAACACTCATGTTATCTTGATAATTTTTTAAAATTATCCATAATACATTTATGACATATAGAAATTAGTTTCGTAACAATCGGACACATGTTGTGGTAGGTATGACTGAAAGTGTGTGATTTTATTTAAAATTGACAGTTTGGTATAAAACATACTTCACATACTCAAAAAATGAGAAAAAGTGATTAAATTATCTTAATACTTTATTAAAATGTTACATAATTTATTTTTTATTCCTAGGAATCAATTGTAAGTCAATATGACACATAGTGTTCCTAGTATGACTCAAAGTTCATGTTTTCATCTTAAAAGTAATATTTTTATTCAAAACACACATCACTGAATGAAAACCGAAAAAAATCTATTATTGTATTAATAATTTATTAAAGCAATCAATATATCTTTTGTGATGTATAGGAATCATCCGCATATAAATATGATACACATTATAGCTGATATGATTGAAAGTGTGTGTTTTTAATTAAAATTGATATTTTAATACAAAACATTCATCACCTACTCAAAAAATAGGAAATCGGATTGAATTTATTGATATATTAGGAAAAATATCCAAAAGTCATTTTCTAAATTTAGGAATTAAGTGCATGTTAATCTGTTACCCAGTGTTCTTGATGTGACTCAAAGTATGTGTTTTCAAATTAAAAGTGACATTTTAGTTCAAAATATTCATCACCCACTAAAAACTAAGAAAAACAACTCAAATTGTCTTGATAATTTGGGGAAAAATCTATATGTCATTTTATACATATAGGAATTAGTCACGCATCAATATGATACTTGTTGTTCCCAGTAGGACTCAAAGTATGTGTTTTCAATTTAAAAGTAGAATTTGAGTTCAAATTTCAAGTCATGTTCTAAAAACTCAGAAAATGAAATATAATTTCCTTGATAATTTATTAAAATGGTTAATAATCCATTTATAATTTATTGGAATCCTCCATACAACAATCTAACCCAAGGTGTGTCTCGTATGATTAAAAGTGCATGTTTTTATTTAAAAGTGACATTTTATTTTAAAATGCACTTCACATACTCAAAAATGAGAAAACACACTTAGATGGTCTTGATACTTTAGGAAAATGATCCATAATTCATTCACGACATGCTAGAATCAGATTCAAGTCAATCTGATTCACGGTGTGCTTGGAATGACTAAAAGTACTTGTTTTCAGTTTAAAATCATCATTTTAGTTCTAGACACATATTACATATTCAAAAATGAGAAAACATGCATAGATTACCTTGATAATTTAGAAAAGCAATCCATAAATCATTTTTTACATATAAGAATCAACTGCGCATGAATCTATTATATGAAGAGCTCAATATAACTCAAAGTGCAGGCTTTTAGTTCAAAAGTGATATTTTACTAAGGGGTTGTAACATATTTATGTTTCAATTATTTATTTATAGTATTACTAACATAATAATATATTTTTATTATAGGTACACTCTTCTTTTGTTCTTGAGATAAGGTGGTGTGTTCAGAAACTTGTATCATGATAGGGATGTTTCGAAAGGGGGTCCCAAAGATAGCATAACTCATGGGGTTTTTTAATTCATTAGAATATGAAATGTTTTTGATAAATTATACAAACCAATGTGATTATAGTGTATTAAATAGTTTTTAGTTTAAATTTGTTTATAATATTTATTTATTATTTATTTTAAATTTAATTATAATTTTATTTTGAATGGTTATTGCAATGTGTTGTAAATATAGTGATAGATTATTGTAACCTATGAATTTTAACATCACTATAATTAGTGAGGATAAAATAACCCTTCATTGTCACTTAAAAAATTTCAAAAAAATATTGTTCTTTTTCAGTGATTTCTTTAGCACTAATGAAGGATTCTTTTGTCGTCTCTATTTTTAGAACTGATAAAATCACCAAGATTTTAAATGTTCTTATAATTTCAGCACTTTTTAGTACTAACAGTGGCCTTTTTCATGCTAATAAAGATTATATTTGTAGTAATGCAGGGATAAATGGGGTAAGATGTCCCTTTTGGATGTGGTTGAGGGATTTTATGTTGTTGATAATTTTTCTAAATACTTAAATACATACTTAGAAGAAATATTTCTTTTCAAGGAGTTTTTTATGACTGTTTGGTTCATTTGAATGATGAAAAATTAATTTATTTTTAATCATAAGAGGATTTCAGACAAGGTTTAGATTCAAAATTCCCATAGTTTAATTATAGTCTAGAATAATTGTGTGATTGAGGGGGCATGTCACGAATTTTAGGTGTATGTCACAACCTAGTCCATACCTCTGGATGGTGTTATTTAGATCAATGTAGATGCTACTTTTTTTGAAGATGTTGAAGGTTATTAACATATTCAAAGTGCATGGTGGGTGGATAACCATTATTTTTTTTGGTTATATGGATCATTCCCTAATTACTTAAGAACTAAATGTAATGACCAATGAAAAATTTTCATTGAATATTGACATAGAAATACCAGAACTTAGAGAGGAACTTTTGAAAATTAAACTTATAATTAATTTAAATTAGACTAGAAGAAATATTACCTCATCATAGGATATTTTTTTAATGAATATGTTGATCGTCTAAAACCCTTTTTGGATTATCGTCGTTACATAGGGAGGATGTAATGACCCTAAATTTATTAATGGAATTTTCCTTTTTATAATTATGTCATAAAACACATACATCACATATATTAACCAACAAAAACATTATTCTCATAAATGAAGCATTATTCATTTAAATAACCCAATTATCATTCCAAATATCAAATAAGATAATAAGAAAGAAAATTTGGATCTGCTCGGTCCACTAGAGTGGTCATACTCACAAATAAATCTATAGAAATAAAACATAATGTTAATAATAAAATATTTACTTTAAGTATGAAAGTATATATATAACCTTATGAGAAAATATAAGTGAATGAATAATGATTGAAATAATAGGTCTTAATAATAATTATGGAATCTATACCATTGGAATAGTAACATAACATTTGGAATAGTAATATGACCATTAAGAATAGTAAATAGAATATTTGAATAGTAACCTCACCTATAAAAGTTTAAATAAAATTTTGGTATCGTATAAATGAAACTATGATATAATTATATCACGGTATAAGAAAATAAATGTTTTAAAAATGATAAATTAATTATTGGTTTTTTAATTAATGTAAATTTTTATTTATAATATTATAATTAATACAATGGTTTAAAAGAAATTTTATTTTCATAAAATAGTTTCATAAATTAATATTTTGTTATATTATAATTATAGTAAAATTTTATGAGATCTTCATTAATTTTTTAAAGCGTCATAAAATAAACTATAATATTAAAATAGGTATTTTTTAAATAAATGATGATTTTATTTAAAAATTAAATTTATAATATTTATGAAAAAATCATAAAATGGAGTCCATTTTTTAAATCTAAATTTCAAAAAATAGGTAGAGATAATTTTTTGTGATTTTTCTAAAATAGTTGAAATTTTGGTGAATAATAAAATATGGTAATTTACGATATTTCACATTTTAAGCCAAATACATGAATATTTATGTCATACATGATGTAAGAACCCATTGGTTAAAACTATCCTAAACCATTTACTTTATTTAGTCATAGTAATCAATATTATCGATAGTCTTCATCTAAAATAATAAACTAATGATTAAAATAATCAAAAACACACCTCTCCTCCCACTATAAATACCTCCCCTTATCCTCACACCTTTTAAGAATTTTATCGCATCTAAATTATACCAAATTCCCTTCCCAAGCCTCTTTCCTAGGTATAAAATTTTCTGGATTCAATAAAATACCAAACCCAAGTTCCTTAAAGAGGTTCTCAATGAGACAATATTCAAGAGGTAAAATCCTTCTTCTTTCTCTTTTAATTTCTTTTCATTTCTTGTCCTATCCTCACATAACCTATATAAAGTGGAATGATAAATATAGTATAAAATATATAATATAATTTTATTTCATTAATGGAATATCTATCATAAAACATCTCTTCTCCTTTTATTCTAAAAATGAAAACATCATCTCTGATGTGTCGATTCACAGCCTTCATGAATGACGAGTTTTCGTTTTCTAGTACCTCCTTAAAGACTGGTCATAAAACCATTATTATGGTTAAATAATATTTTAATATAAATATTATAACTTTTATCATGTTCTATAATGAATATATAAACATAATATTAAATAAAATATACTATTTCTTGATGTCCGTAAAAAAGAACAAAATAAATTAAACATTTTCATTAATGTTTTATCTAATGAATCATTCTCATATCTAAAAAAATTATATATGGGACCATTAAAAATTTTGGAATTATATTAATACCATTTATTTCCACTTATTTATTTTCACTTATATTTGAAAATAGCTCCCATAATTATACTCAAGGGAACCGACCATAAACCATGAAACAAACACTCTTAAAACAACAAAATTGAAATCTATAACCCATCAAACCAGACATAGATGGACTTTATAAATTTATACTAAATAATATACATGTATAATAGGTTCTAAATTTATTAATTAATTAATCTAATTTAATTATTTAGGATATTAAGTACACGTACAAAACACATTCGGACATAAGGTAATGGAATCATCAAACCCAACTCTCTTTCTTTGGTTTTCCCCTCTTTCACACAAATTATATTATGGATTTTACTTTAGTGTTCCTTAAATATAATTTCATTATTATTATCTTTTATTTTCAATTACATACATTCTTCTAACTTGGTTTATGAAAAATATAAATATTTTCCAAAAGAATTATTATCTCCAAAACACATCTTGACTCCTCTTAAGATTATTTCTTCTTCACTCAAGAAAGATGATTCCAATAAAAAATAGGTTTTTCCATTTTTAATTTGGTAACCTCAAGTTTATTCATGAAATCTTGATTGAAGAAATATTTATAAAACCCACTATTTTACAAGGTTTAATTCATCACTATTATTGTAGTATGTTCTAGGTGGCATGCATGATTATGTAAATATTATGATGTGACAGGTAGACCCAGAATTATATAGCCCTAAATTTTATTATATAATGTGATGTATCTCATGAGATAATTTTTAATATGTGTGAAATTATGCTATCTTTTTTCATAATTATGATGTTATGATTATACACATATGTTATGCATGAACATGATATTATCTTTGTTCACAACTATGTGTGGTATTTGATTACTAAGACATGATGTTTATTTTTTATGTATTTTCACATTACATGAATTTATATAATGTTTTCTCTCTTGATTAATATGATGATCCTGTGATTATTTTATGATGATGATTATTATACTCACTCACATTATATTGATTCATGTTCTTTATTCATCATCTTACTAGAATTTTAGCTCACCACATTCTTTGATGTATATCCTCTAGTAATTACTTGTAATAAAGAGATAATTAGATTCTAGAGATAAATATAAAGGATTTAATTAAATGTTTATGTTTTATTATGTTCAAATTATGTATGATCCTAATTTTCCTTAGACACTAAACCTTTTGATCCTATATTTGTATCTATTTTATTTTGTTTCTCTTAAAAAATATTTAATAGTAATGTAAGAAAATAAGGGTCCCTATAGTTGGTATTAGATAAAGGGTTACTTAATTTAGGAATTATGATTAAATAACATTAGTAAAAACCCTTAAGATAAGAATAAGTATATGTAAAGATCCATGATTCTTTGTTTTATTAAAATTCTAAACTTAGGGATCCCATAAGATATGTATTTAAAGATAATTTCACAAAATAATAAATTATTTATTCATTATTTTTTTTACCTACATATTTTTCAAACCTTTTATATTTTAGAAAATGGTGGGAAATAGGAGAAACTAGTCCAACAAACCATCTGAAGGACAATACAGTGATTGCCCGAACAACATCCCCAATTCTTTAGGATGTAGAATTCAATACTTTATATAAATGCTTGACATATTATCTCAAGTGATGAATAATAACTTAAACCATGAGGAATATCTACCTTTAAGTAAGAAGTAGAAAGTATCCATTGAGTCCTTTATGAAGTGACAACCACCAATGTTTATTGGATCAAAAGATCCACTAGTCATGGAATATTTGGTCAAATCAATGGTGAATATATTTTCTATGATTCACTGTTATGATAAGGAGAAGGTGACTCTACCCATTTCTCATTTAGATGAACATGCCAATCAATGGTGGTAATTGATAAATAACACCATGTAGAAAGATGAAATGGAAGATATGGAGTGATAAAATATTTATTAATAAGTATTTCCCTCAAACTATTCATACATATATGGATAGAGAATTTATAAATATGAACAAAAAGGATAGTTAATCTATCATAGATTATGAAGAAAACTTCACAATGATTGAAAGATATACCTTCAGTTTTGATATCAATAATGATTGTAAAATAAATATATTATTTAGTAGTTTAAAATCGAACCTTATAAAGGCTCAAGTTATCCAATACTTTGAGAGTTATGAAGAAGTTGTTTTATATACTCTCAAAGTGGATATGGAGTTTGTAGAATGGACCTATGGCTATGGAGATAAGAAATGAAAGATGGAGTTTCAATCTAGTGGATCTAAGGAAAAAGGTGTAAAGAAATCTCAACCACAAACATGTCAAAAATGTGGGAAAAAGAATCAAGGGAACTAACTCATAGGGATAGGGAAATTCTATAAGTGTGGGATATAAGGCCACCAAGATTATGAATGTCACGGAGACATGAAGAAGTTGGACAATGTGGTTGATGAAAGGAGATCACCACTCGTAGTTCAATGATTCAATTGTAGGGAGCAAGGGAACTATGCAAGAAAATGCACTAAACCACGAGTCCTTGATGATAATAAGTTTCCAAAGCCACCAAATCCAAATGAACAAGGGAAATATTATTCCATTACTACTTCTGAAGTGGATTAAGAAAAAAAATCATATAAGGTAAACTTACTATTCACTCAATAATTGAAAATTTATTATTTGATTCTATTTCTACGAATTTCTTTGTATATATAAAGTTTTCTATAACTATTTAATCGAAACCTTGATACCTTAAAGCAAGGATATCTGTAAAAACCCTAGTGGTGTGATCATTGCAACCCAAGTGTAGGAATCTTCTCTTATTGGTGTATTTGTGATTATTCTTCCAGAAAATACTGTAATAATTACCTTCATATAATTTGATGCTATATTCTTCATGGATTAAATCTCATTATATATAGAACACATTAACTGTTGGGAAAATGAAATATCTTTTCATATTCTGAACCATCTCATGTTCTTCTACAAATTCAAGGAAGACTATGAATATCCTTCATAAAATTCATCAACGGTGTGGGTTTTTAGTCCCTATAAAGAATCATATCTCTCTCCAATGATTGAGTCATGGTAAGGTATCAACCTAGAGGAAATTCCTATATTTAGGGAATATACTGATGTACATATTGAAGAGTTACCCAGAATTCCCCTAGATCATGAGGTATAATTATCAATAGATCAAATACCTTGAGAAAATCCTATCTCAAAATGCCCCTGTAGGATGGCCTTGATCAAACTGTAATAGTTAAAGAATCATTGGTAACAAAATTTGGAAAAAGGGTTCATACACCCTAGAACATCACCTTGGGGTGAGTCAGTGCTCTTTTTTAAGAAAAATTATTCATAAATAAGGTTTTTTATTGATTAATATGAGTGGTTGTGCCCAAATTTACCCAATTTATGTTGTTTAAGTGGTCTCTTGTAGTACAGCTTGGGTTATCGAATCCACAGAGACTGAAGAAGAAACTTATAGACACTATGATTTGATGAAAGATTGGATATGAAGTGGCCAACATGGTTGTTTATTGTAATTGAAGAAATAATGGCTTAGTTTTAAGAAAAAACACAATTACATGATCAAAAATAGTTAATTAATATGATTTGATCCTAGGTTGTCACTAAGGGTGGATTGGATGTATTTGTTTTATTAGAAAGTTTGAGATCGCTAATTCAAGATGTATCCAAAAAACGAGATAATTACACAACCTTATTCACAAATTTAATCCCTAAACAATTACAATAATAATCACCAATTCAATTACAGGATAACTTAAATGAGCACTATAAGTAATTAGATCATACTAGCACTCAAAATGTGTTGTCGTTAATGTTGAAAAAGATGAAGAAGAGAGTAAATCATTGAATGGGACCCTTAAAATAATGAAATGATTTAGGGATTTAATAACCTAAAATAACATCAAATTCGTCCTCTTATACTCCCTTGGATCAACCCATTAGATATTTATCCCTACATTGATGTTATTCTCTCAATGGAAGTAGTAAGTAGACTTATGAGGGCGGAATTGAAGAAGAAAAACATTGGGAATAAAGATCACTCCACCATTGTGTGAAGAATCTCAAAAAATATCTTGTGAATCAATTCATTATCTATATAAATGGTATTAATTAGATTTTAAAAATAATATAAAAAGAGAATAAGAATAAATTTTATTAATAAATGAAGGTGACTGAAAACGTTACATGAGCAAAATTGATGATGTGATTACAAAGTGAATGCGTAAAATTAAAATTGAAATAATAAAACATATACCAAAAATAACTTCACCAAAACCACCTCAAATAGGCATCAAAGGAGTATAAGGTAGATCCCACATCAATAAATTCCATCCTCATTAATTATGATATTCAAAGGTGGGTGAGAAAATAAAGGGAAAGTGGACTTTTCATATTTGAGTAGGGAAATTAACCAAATTCATCCCCCTTTTTGGCATACCAATATGTCATTGAAGATGGTGGAATCTGAAGGGTTCATATAATAGAAATATGATATTAAATGTGTCCTATAAGAGATGTAAAAATTTCTTACCAATTGGATCATCCATTCCAAATTTATTCTTGAAATGGTGGGATGACTTTATGGGCATTCTGATCTAGACATAAATTTAATTTTCATATTTGACCACCTGTATGACTATGAAAACATCGAATTAGCTCCATCCATAGTTTTATTAAATGATACTAATAATTTTATATTTCTAAATTTAAAATTTTATCTTTATTGGGATTTGATTTTGCCCCTCTTTTGTTTTATGGGCCTAATGCCCATTATGCTTTGCCCAAAAATTTCTATGTTCATTGCCAACAATTTCCATCTTCCCTTAGGATTCATCTATCAATCCTAAAATAAAAAATCTTCCAGACAAAGTGATCAGTAATATTCCAAATAAAAAATTCATCTAATCAAAATAATGAATTCCACAAGAAGATGGTTAATTGGGGCCAAATTGACCCTTTAAACATGAATTGCACAATGATGTGAAATGAAGTTCAATTTATGAAATGCCCTAAAATTAGTGTTTATGGACATTAAAACACTTGAATATTAAAATATAATCAATTAATATTAGCCTCTTTTAGTGTCTAATCACACCCCCTAACTTGATTTTTTCTATTCCTATGAAAAAAATATCTCAAAAATATGAAATTGAATTCAATTTTTTAAAAGCATTTTAATATGAAATGCTCAAAAAAAGACATTGTGTCTAACAATCATGAAACCAATCAAAATAATTCTTCACAAGCTAGGTTCACAATAATATCCCAATCCTAAGCCCATTCCTTTATTCAAATTCATTCTCACATTTCATCCAATTTCAATTAATCATGATGATGTGTTTTGTATATCAAAATATATGGGGCCCATTTTTTTATTCAAGGGGGAAAATGGAAGCGCTATGTTGGAACAACATTAAACCTTAAGATGAGTATCCAATTTTATATTTTCTTTTCATTTTTATTTTTTATAGAGATGAAAAGACTAAATCTGGGAAAGACAACTATGGAGTCACAATCTCGAAGTGTTGAACTCTACACATATTTTCAATTCCATGCTTTACACTATAGATCTAAAGCCTAATTTTTGTAAATATAGCTATAGAGTCATGATACTCAAATTCCAAACACCATTCATTTAGAGAAATCATTACTCTACATGGTCATTATTTAAATTTTTTTAGATACTCAAATTAAACAAAAAGTGACCCTAAACCCTATGTTATGGTGAAAGGCACCCAAGAACTCAAACATACACCCAAAATCCAATGTATTTGAATTAATTAATTTTGATTAAAATGATGAAAATATAAACATTGAATAATCACATTAGACAACCTCACTCTCCAAAAACTATTCTCATGAACATGAACGTGCATTAAAATCATAATCAAGATATTTAAAATCATTTAAAATTCAGTTTTCATGATTCAAAGTGTAAATTAATTCATGTAAGGATAATGAATTGAATTTTTATCATTGAATTTAGTTTTTATCATAAACGCCCAATTTTTTTCATAATAACAGATTTTCACTGCCCCCAACATAGAATGAAACTGCCCTCGGTTTTGAAATAGATGAGAAAAGTGAGTTTAGAATTGGTAATAAAGATGGGGAGATTTTATTTTAAATGAAATCATTGAACATGACCACCTTGTTTGAATTTGAATACCTATTAAAAATAAATTTTTCAATTTGGCTTCACATCACACGTAGACTTCTTATAGATGATTTATGGATGAGTTAGAACATTATAAATAATGGGTTTTATTTTGAAATACTAAAATTATTCAACTTCCAAAAACTCACATAAAAGAGACATTATATCACATTAAAAACCCCCCAAGAGGTTTCCCATGACAAAAAAACAAAAAAATATCAAAAACATAAAAAATAAAATAAATTAAAAAAAATGAAAAAGTCAAGTAACCTCCCAGAAATCCCTTATTTTAAAGTTGTTAGCTCGACTTGGACCCCAGAACTTATCTAATAAAAACCTTCAATATTTTAAGGATTTAATTTTTCACCACCTCAATAATATTTAGATTTATTCATTTCTTATAATTTGCTTCAAGTGAAAATATTTTTTCTATAATGAGTGGGAAAATCCATGTAATATCAGAAATGGTTGATCTGATTGGTTTTTTTGTCTTTCCTAAGACATCAAGGATCATTATTACATTGTGGGTTTCAATATAAAAATGAATAAAGACATAAATGTCTTGGTTATCATCTATGGAGGTATTTAAGAGTAGATAATAAAGGACTATAATTTTAAGATCAGTTTGGATAACACTTTTAGACACAGGTCAGGACCTTGAATCATACTCAATTTTATTATGAATATTTATCAATAGATTTGGTTCCTTTCAAACATATGATTCAACCACCAAATTTGATATATCAGTTTCAGTAATTATTTTGGAATCTATGTTTTTTATTTCTTCCAATGGTTTAGTGATTGTAATTTCTAAAAAATCATCAATGGTGTTATATTTAGAAAAATCAATCCATGATGTCAAATTACCCTCTTGTGAATACATAAAATAAATTTCTTCATGATTTAAAGTCTCTTAAAAACTTTATTTATCCTCTTTATTTATCCAATATCCTTATGTTGGTTCTTCAATAAATACATGAGGGTTTTCTATATAACATGATTTTTCTATCAAGTTTTAGTAAGGGATAATCTGAGTTGGAATGGGGTTCATATACATTTCAATTCCTTTTAGTTTTGATCTTACTGATGAAACTTCTGAATTCATTTTCCCCATTTTATCAAAAAACAATTCAAGAATCTATTGGGTATTAGTCTAGATAAGAGTTTTGAGATCATGAAATTCATTATTATTGATCTCATTAAGAATTCTTGAGAGGGTTGGAAATTTATCCATTAAGTATTCATCATCAAAAAGATTGTACATGTCACTGGGTGAGGGGTATTAATTCAAGGTTTGATCAAATAAATTCCCTAAGTTATATGATTCACAATATTGATTTTAAATTTTATTCAATCGTGATTTTAAGTTGGGGTAATATTGATGATACTCTATTGGAGTAGATAGAAATTTGGATTTGAGATTTTCAGGATACAAACAAACAGAAAAGGGAAAAGATAATAGAAATGAGGGTGAGAAAAGAATGTGTGGGTATAAGATACTTACTTGTGTCCTCAAAAATGTCACTAAAATTTGGTTATTACCAAATTTACCCAAGTTATATGGTGTAAGTGGACTCTTGTAGTACAGTTGTGGTTATTAAATCCACAGAAACTGAAAAATAAACCGATAAACACTATGATTTGAAGGAGGATTGGCTATGAAGTGTCCAACTTGTTTTTTGATTTTAATTGAATAAATAATGATTTAATTTTATTAAAAAATAAAAAATAAAAATATTACTTATTCTAAAATAAATAACTAAGATGATTTGGTCCAAGGTTTCCGCTTGGGGTGGATTGGATGTATTTGTTTTCTATAAAGATTGAGATCACTAATTCAAGATTTATCCACAAAATGAGATAATTCCAAAACCTCATTCACCAATTTAATACCTAAAATCAAAATTCTAATCATCAATTCTCTTATAGGATCACTTAAATGATCACTCCAATGAATTATACCATACTAGCACTTAAAATGTATCTTCATTAATGTTGATGAAGATAAAGAAGAGAGTATATCATTGAATGGAACTCTTAAAATAATGAAATGATTTAAGAATTTAAGAACATAAAATAACATCCAATATATCTCCTACTACTCCCTTGTATAAAAACATTAGAGGTTTATCCATCCATTGATGTTATTCTATCAATGGAATAAGGAAGTAGACTTATTAGGGTGGAATTGAAGAAGAAATACATTGGAAATTAAGATCACTCCATCGTTGTGTGAAGTATCTCACAATAGATCTTGTGAATAGATTCACTACCTAAGGAAATGGTTTCAAAATTATATGAATAATAATAGAAAAATATACAAAGAATATATTTTATTAATAAATGAAGATGAATGATAAACTTACATGAGAAAAATTGATGATACGCTTGAAAAATGAAAACGTAGAATTACAATTGAAAGAATAAAACATCTACCACAAATACCTTCACCAAAAACACATTAAATATGAATTAAAGGAGTCTGGGGTTTATAAACCATCAATAAATTCTATCCTCATTAATTATAAGAGTCAAAGGTGGGTGATAAAATAAATGTAAAGTAGACTTTTCATCTTCGACCAGGAAAATCGTCCAGATTCATCCCCCATTTTGGTGTGCTAGTATATCACCAGATATGGATGAATATGAAAGGGTCATAGAATATATATATATATATATATATATATATGATCTTACATTTTTCCTATAATATCTTTCAAAATTTAATTCAAATTAGATAATCTATTTGGAAGTTATGCTCAAAATGGTGGGATGACTTTATGGGCGTTCAAATCTCTACATAAATTTAATTTTCATCTTTGATCGCATGTATGACCATGAAAACTTCCAAATTAGATTTATCCATAGTTTAATGAAATTATCACCATAACTTTGTATTTATAAAGTTAAAATTTTAGCTTAATTAGGCTTGTATTGTGGACCCCACTTTTATTTAATGGGCCTAAGGTCCACTATGCTTTGTCTATAAATTACGGAATTCATTTCCAACAATCTCCATATTCACTTGGGATTAATCCATTGATCCCAAAATAAAAAATGTTCCAAAAATAGTGATTAATAATTTTCCAAAATATCAAATTTATATAATCAAAATAATTAATTTCTTGAGAAAATGATTAATTGGACCCAAATTTACACTTTAAACATTAATTGCAAAATGATGTGAAATGAAGTATAATTTATGAAATTCAATAAAATTGGTGTTTATGGACATTAAAACACATGAATATTAAAATATAAACAATTAATATTAGCCTCTTTTAGTTTCTAATTAAGAATCTCAATAATATCACTATAAAGAACAAGTATCCTCTTCCAATGACTGATGACTTGTTTGATTAACTATGAGGAGTGAAATAATTATCAAAGGTGGATCTATATTATGGATATCATCAATTAATTATGAATAAGGAAGATATCTTGAATACTGCTTTCTATACAAGTTATGGGAATTATAGTTCCTAGTTATTCCATTCATACTTACTAATTCTCATGAAATATTTATGGATTTGTTGAATAGAGTATTTAGAGACTACCTTGACAAATTTGAGGTAGTGTTTATCAAATATATTCTCATCTACTCTAAGACTAAGGAGGAACATGAAGAATAAATAAGGATTTTTTTGATGATATTATGGAAGAAGAAATTTTATTCCCTGTTTATCAAGTGTGGTATTTGGATGTGGAAAGTCACATTATTGGGGTGCATGATCACAGGTGAGAAAATTTCCTTAGACCCTTCAAAAAAAGGTAGTTGAGGAATGTCCCAAACCCACTATTGTCACAGAAATCCATAATTTTCTTGGATTAGCAAGGTACTACCTACATTTTTTGAGAAATTTCTCATGATTTTATAACCCACTAACTAAGTTAACACGTAAAGAGGTAAAGTATATATGGATAGAGTAATATGAGGAAAACTTCAAGGAGCTCAAGAAGAGACTAATCACTACACTTGTACTCACACTGCCAATAAGTGGAGAAGGTTTTGTGATATATAGTGATGATTCAAAGAAACTATTGGGTTGTATACTTAGGCGTAAGGATAAAGTGATAGCCTATACCTCATAGAAATTGAAGATATAAGAGTAGAACTACCTATCATGTGATTTGGAGCTAGTGGCTGTGATATTTGCCATGAAAATCTAGAAACACTACCTATATGGTGATAAGTGTGATATATATTCATATCATATGATTCAAAAGTATATATTCACACATAAGGAGATCAACATGCATCAAATAAGATGGTTTTAGCTAATCAAGGACTATGATTCATGAATTCATTACCATCTGGGAAAGGTAAACAAGGTATTTGATGTTCTTAGTAGAAAATAACATGCAACCTTGTCCATGATGCAAATTTTTTAAGATATTATCTTCAAGGATATGAAAATGATGGATTTGGACATCATAATGGTAGGTAATACGTGTTATATTTCCCAAATAATTTCCCAATAATCTATCCAAGAGAAGATCAAGGAGGCAAAAAGGAATGATCTAAATCTAGAAAATATGGTAAAGGTAAAAAATGAAGGGAAGCTACATGATTTCCACATCAATGAGGATGGATTCATCCAATTTGGAACTGGGATTTGTATGCCTTTGTCACCTGAGATAAAGAAGGAGGTACTAGATAATGCACATAGCTCATCTTTCTTTATCCATCATGGAAGTACCAAGATATACCATGATATTCAAGATCACTTATGCTGGGAAAACATAAATAAGGAGATGGCAGATTATATCTTAAGGTGAATAGTTTGTCAGCACATTAAAGTAGAGAAAAAAATTCAAAGGGATGATGCAACCATTACCTATACCCACATGGAAATGGTAGAATATCACCGTGGACTTTTTCACTGGTCTCCTAAATACATCTAAATAAAAAAATGTGATATGGGTTGTGGTGGATCAACTTGACAAGACTACCCACTTTATTTCTATTCAAGAATTTTTATCGCTTGAACAAAATTCCAAGATATATGTGATGGAAGTGGTGAGACTACATGGGGTTCTACTTTTGATTTTATTTGTTCATGATCCAAGGTTCACATAAAAATTCTATAGAAGTATTCAACATGCTTTGAGTACTAAATTGAATTTTAACATGACCTATTACCCCTATTTTGATGTCCAATCTGAAAGGACTATTCAGACACTTGAGGACATTCTAAGAGCTTACCAAATAGAATTCAAAGGATGATGGGATCAAAATCTCCCATTAGTTGAGTTATTATATAACAACAGATTCCACTAAAGTATTCAAATGGCTATATATGAAGCTCTATATTGGGAGTTATTTATAAATCCAACTTTTTGGGATGATGTTAGTGAATGAAAGCTACTTGGACTTGACCTTGTGAAAGAGATGACAAAGAGGGTTCAATCTATCCAATAACATATAAAAGCTGCTCAGAGCTGGATAATGAGCAATGCTGACAACCATTGAAGGGACTTGGAGTTCGATGTTGGAGATGAATTTTTCCTTAAAATATCTCCCTATAAGAGAGTAATTCAGTTTAGAAAGAAAGGGAAGTTTATCTCAAGGTATAGTGTCCCCTTTGAGATCCTTGATCGCATAGGAGAAGTGGACTATCGGCTCACACTTTCATATCATATGGATCAAGTTCATGACGTGTTTCCCATATATATCCAAATTACATACCTAAACCCTCACATGTATTGAATCTAATGGTGGTACAACTAGAGAATGACCTTTCATATGAATAACAGATCATAAAGATCTTGGACTATAAAGACAAATTTCTACATAAAAAAGACAAATCATCTTGTCAAAGTATTGTGGGGGGAACCATAAGTATGAAGAGGAAATTTGGGGACCATATGAAGCAATAAAGGATAAATACCCTTACCTATTTTCACCTTATTATGTAAAACTAAATTTCAAGGATGAAATTTCATAAGGGGGGATGTAACGACCAAAAATTGTATCAATGGAATTTTCATTCTTATAATTATGTCATAAAACACATACATCACATAGATAAACCAAAAAAATATTATCATAAATGACACATTATTCATGTAAAAAACCAATAAGATTTCCCAAAATAAAATAATATAATAAGAGTAGGAAAATTTGGATCTAGTTGATCTACTAGAATGACCGCACTCACAAACAAATCTATTGAAATAAAACATAATTTTAATAATATAATATTAATTTTAAGGATTAAAGTATATATATAACCTTTAGATAAAATATAATTGAATGATGAATGAATGAAATAATAGGTCTAAATAAGAACTAAGGAACCTATACCATTAGAATAGTAACCTAAACTTTGGAATAGTAATCTGACCATTTTGAATAGTAATTTGGATGTTAGAATAGTATCATCTCCTATGAAAATATAAATAAAATTTAGGTGTATTATAAATGAAAATATTATTAAATTATATAATGTTATAAGTAAATAAAATTTTTAAAATGATAATTAAGTATTAGTATTTTTGTGTAAATTTTTATTTTCAATTTTATAATTAATATAATGATTTAAAAGAAAAATTATTTTCATAAAATGGTTTCAAAAATTAATATTTTGTTGTATTATAATTATAATATAATTTCAGGAGACCTTAATTAATTTTTCAAAGGTTCATAAAATCAACTATAATATTAAAATTAGACTTTTTGAATAAATGATGATTTTATTTAAAAATAAAATTTCTAATATTTGAAAAATTATTTTCTTAAAATGGATTCCAATTTTAAAATTTAAAAATAAAAAAATGGTTAGGTTGAATTTTTAAAATTTTTCTAAAGAAGATGAAATTCTGGTTAATAGTGAAATACGGTAATTTGTGGTATTTAAAATTTTAAGCCAAATACATGAATATTTAGGTCGTGCATGATATAAGCATCTATTTTTTTGAACACTCCTGAACCATTTACTATATTTATTCATATTAATAAATACTTTTTATGGTCTTGATCTAAAATAATAAACTAACAAATAAAATAATCAAAAACACCTCGATGCTCCCCCTATGAATACCACCCCTCGCCACCTCTTCTATTTACACATTATAAAAATTGTATATTATCTTAATTATACTCAATTACATTAATAATCCTTTTAATCACTTCCACTATATGTGGGTATCAAAAAAAGACCAAACCCAAGCACCTTAAGGAGGTTCTCAAGGAGACAGCATTCAAGAGGTAAAATCCTCCTTTCTCTTTTAATTTATTTTATTTTCTTATCCTCTACTTACCTCCCATATCCAAATTAGAATTATAACTCCAATATCATATATATATATATATGATAATTTTATTGTGTTAATGTAATATCCATCATTAAAACTCTTTTATTCACCTTTTATTCTAAAAATGAAAACATTTTCCGTGATGTGTCGATTCACTGCATTCATGGATGAAGAGTTTTTGTTTTCTATTACCCCCTTCAACTATGGTCATAAAATCATTATTATGGTTAAATAATATTTTAATATAATTATTATAACTTTTATCATGTTCTATAACCAATATATAAATATAATATTAAATAAAATGATACTAGTTCGTGATGGTCGTAAAAATAGCCAAAATAAATTAAACATTTTCATTAAAATTTTATCTAATGAATCATTATAATATCTAAAAATAAAATGATATATGGTACCGTTTAAAATTATAGAAGTATATTAATACCATTTCATTCCACATATAGTGTTTCAATTCTATTTTACAAGAACTCCTATAATTATACTCAAGGTAACCGACCATAAACCATGAAACGAACACTCCCAGAACAAAAAAAATCAACTCAATAACTCATAGAAATGAACATAAAAAAACTTCATAAATTTATAAGAAATAAAATAAATTTATATTAGGTTCCATATTTAGTTATTAATTAATCTAATTTTATTATTTAGGATATTAAGAGCAAGTGAAGAACGTATTTGGACATAAGGTAAGGGGATTCTCGAACCCAAATCTGTTTCATTGGTTTTTCCCTCTTCCACACCAATTTTATTATGTATTTTCCATTAATATTAATTAAACATAATTTAATTATTTATTACTTTTATTTTTTAGGATATAAATGCTTCTTACTTGGTTTATAAATAATATAAATATTTTCCAAAATAAATCTTCTTTCCAAAACACATCTTGAATCCTCTTGAGATTGTTTCTTCTTCACTCAAGAGAGATGAATATTATACCAAATAGGTTTTTTCATTTTTCATTTGGAAACCCCCAAGATTATTCATGAAATCATTATTGAACAAATATTTATGGGAACCATTATTTTCAATGAATTAATTCATGACTATGATTGTAGTATGTTTTATGTGGCATAAATGACTATGTAAATATTATGATGTGACGGGTGTGCATATAATTATATAGAACTCCAATGCATTGGGTAATTTGATTTATTTTATCTGATAATGTGTAATATGTGTGTACATTTTTCTAGATTTGTTCACAATTTTGATGTCATGATTATGCACATTTGTTGTCTGTGAACATGATGCTAGCTTTTTTCAAAACTATGTGTGGTATTTGACCACTAAGACATGATGTTTCATTTTTATGAATTTCCAAATTCCATGCCTTTATCTAATTTTTCCTCTCATGATTATTATGATTATCCTATGCTTATTTTATGATGATGATTATTATTCTCACCTATTTTATTTTGATTCATGTTCCTTATTCATCCTCTTATTGGGATTTTAGCTCACTCATTTCTTTGATGTATATCCTCATGTGATTAATTTTACTAAGTGGAGTGTGATATTTTAAGAATAAATATGAAGTCTCTAAATAAATGTTTATTTTTTTATTATGTTCAAATTATTCATGAGCCTAATTTCCCCAAGACACCAAACCCTTTGATCCTAGATTTATATCTCTATTATGTTGTTTATCTTAAAAATGATGTAATAGTCATGTAAGAAAAGTTGGGTCACTATATAGGATTCAAATTATATCCCCTATAGTAGTGATCTATGTGTGTTCTTTTGATTTTTGAATAGCACTGATGTAATTTCAGGTTCTAACATGGAAGATTGATCATCTTATGTTATTTATCTTGATCGCTTCAAGTTCCTTTAGGATTAAAGGATTATCTATTATTCTTCTTCTTCTTGAGAGGATGAGAGATTGAGGATTCTAGATAAGATTGTGTTGTGTACAATTATTCTAAATTCTTGATTAAACCTAAAAAATAAACATAGAAATATATTTATAGAGTTAGGGTTTAGGTTAAAATATAATTTAATTACACAATGACACTTAAATAATATAAAAAAACTTATTTAACCCTATAATAGTAATATTATTATTATTTTATGTTTTTATTTATCTATAAAAATAATATATATTATTCTATCAGCTTACAAATTAATATTTATCACCTGATATGATTTTGGTCCGCTCATCCTCCTCGACATTTATTGAATACTTGAATAAATATTTATTAAATATTTATTCCTAAATAAATATTCTATTCATAGTATGTAAAATAAATAACTATTGATTATTTATATAATTAAATAAATTGATTATTAATTAATAAATATTTATTTGTTACCTTGAAAATATTTTCAATTAACAAATACTGGATAAAATTTTTCCTCGGTCTTGGGAATAATATTTATTCCAATAATTAAATTCAAATAAAATTTAATTGAGATCAAAGAAATATTTATTGTGTGAACTTCTGGGATTCTTTCTCATTGATATTAGGCGGGCTTTCCTTAAGTATGAGATTACTTTCTATCAATGGGTTAAGACACCCAAGAGAAGGAAGTTAATGTTGCAACATCGACAACCACACATGAATTATTAATGTCTAATATAATCCTCTTGTCATAATATCTCATCAATCAACTTGCACGCACCAATCTATATGCTTGGCAAGTCTTTATTTGACTATTAGAAATAAACTCTTCATTACACCATGACCATGAAATTTAATGTGATGGTTGCATTTCAATAAAAGGGGTGAGATATCAGATTCCATTAATATGGAAGGGATAAATACTTCCTCGAATTATTAATTAATAACATGTCATTCATGAAGCACCCAATGTACCCTACTTCACATCAATATATGGAATCATGGTTTTGGTATATAAATCAAAGTATATGAGTCATGACATGCATTAATAATAATATTAATGTTTATGGTCCATTACAGATGTGCGAAGAAAGGAATATATGATGACACATAAACTTATGAAAATTATAAATGTGGGTTTGTTATCATAATCTCTCATCTTAGATATTTCCAAGTGTGAACTTCATGAGATGAAGTCTCATCTACTTACGAGAACTTTCATTGGACATTCAACCTTCTTTTTTATCCCATCATAGTATATTATCTAAATATAGAACTATATTTAATAATATCGTCATTGAATTTCAAGGTTCTCATTATAGAGTAGAATAGTGATGTAGTATTGTCATACATGCTCTCAAAAATATTTTTAACTAAGTGCAGCAAAGGGACAGACCTAGGTCATTCTCTTAAGGAGATATTGCATTCAATCACTCACTATATATAATCCACTTTTTAAATATTTTTTATTTATGAAATAAAATAAAAATAAATGGGGAATTTATAATTGAAAATTAATTACTAGAATTAAACAAAAAAATGAAATGAAAATAAAATTTATGTAGACAGAATGATGTTAGACAGAAAGGAGATCCTCCTAGGAGATTATCTAGAGTGGACCTTCATCATCTCTTTATTAGCTTCAAATATAATTAATTAACATGATCCATCATATGAATGAATATTCCCTTCTACTTATGGTTTTGAATATATGATGCACCCAATGATCGCTGAGAGACCGCACATCCACCTTCTCGATTGAGGGAGAATGTTGTGGAAGAGAAAGATAAGCATTAAATGGAAAGTGGAGACACAAAGGCACATTTCCCACTAAGATCCCCCTCAGCCTAACTCTAAGAAAATAAGAAACATAAAATTTGAATTTACATTGACTTGGGTTAAACACTAGATTGATCCCCTGGTAACTTCCTCAGGTTAGTTACTCATGATCATGAGTATAAGAGATCATGGTGGAGAAGAAATTGAGGTGTAAACACAAAAGATAAAAAGAATTATAGAATGAGGTGAACAAGAAGACTAACATATACTAAAATGTATAATACTATTAAAAAATAAATTAATCTAAAAATATATATAAAATGGCCAAAAAAGGCTACCCCTAAGTTGTCAATAACTTAAAATGAAGAAGAAACATTATTCTATATGGAGAAGATGTGACAGCTCCAAAATAGTACTTCAAATTTTGCTGCATGTTATCCCAATTTAGTGATCTAATTTTCTAAAGTGTTCTTATTTAAAGTTGTTTTTATATGTGTCCTATATCAACTCACAAAATTTTAGCTTCATTTTTCGTGTGGGGTGAGATATATATCCCATTTACTCTGGGAATTTATTCTAGATAGGTGATTGTTCATATTCCAATTCATCCAAATTTCGATGTATTTATTAACTTGAAGATGATGGAATGAAGTGTGGCCAAATTAATTAATATTGTTACTCTAGATTTTTGCTTTATTAATGTTAAATTTCAGATCCATTGGTTTTTCCATTTATGAGTTATGGGCCCAGCAATAAAATTTTCTAGATTTGTGCATAATTTTCAAGGCTACACTTGTAAGATAGATTTGGTCCTTCAAATGGTGGATTGAACTTTTGGTATTAAGGGATAACATGAATCCCATTGAATATAGTAACCTATAAAAGTATATTTTTTTTAATTTTTATTAGTGTTAAATATGTTATGTCCTAAATATAGAAAAAAATTAAAACAGTTAAAATCCAAAATATGTCAATTTATCAATTAATATTAAAATACCACTAAAACCATAAAATGTGAAAATTGAACTAAAAATAACACTATGATGGGATTAAAAACATTGAAATTCAGAATAAAATATATGAATATATTTTTTATTTCAATTCCCCTCACACTTAAGCATTTTACTCCTGGGTAATCATCTCATACCAAGTACAAAACAAACTTCACAAATCATAAAAGAAAACACAACTCAAATATCATTTTAAGGAAAATATAATGAATCTTGAAAGGATAAAAAATCCCCAACTTTTCAAAAATAATAATAATCCCTTCAATTTCATGTTAATCCTCGCATGCATGTCATACCTACCTCCCAATAAAAAAATATTTCTCTCTTCACTCAAGGATTTTTATCTGACATTTTTTTCATTCTCAAGAACATGTGTGATTTCCATAGGCTTTCTATCCTTCTAGTATCTTTACTTCACATAGTCATAAATG
Organism: Viscum album; assembly: GCA_963277665.1. NCBI lineage: Eukaryota > Viridiplantae > Streptophyta > Magnoliopsida > Santalales > Viscaceae > Viscum > Viscum album. The sequence goes on along the minus strand of OY728135.1, from coordinate 194,522,923 downwards.
TTTTAATAATGATTTATTTTTAATTGTTTTTTTTGCTAAGGTTTTGCAGGTTTTAAATGTAAAAACATTTGAGGCATAATGAGGAGGGTTAAGCTCTAAAGTGAATTAAATGCATGAAAACGGTTTTGATCAAGAATGATGTGCTCCCCAATCAGCTCGAAAATGATTCACCTACAAAAACCTCCTTCTTTGAGAAGTTCACACAAATAATTTCAGAATAAATGATAATTTTTTACCTATTTTCCCCATTTGTAGCATTGTTTTATCTTGAATTCAGATTTGGATTTCTCTTTAGAATCATATTTTTTAGGAAAATAGTGGAATATTTTGATATTCAAATATTAGTAAACACCCAACCCACATTTGTAATGATATTTAAGCCAAAAATCGATATTTCCATCAAGAAATTTATTCCAAAAAATCAATAATAAATATGGTAGCACTTTCTATTCATCTCAAACAAATTCCTCAAGATAGAAAAACACATCTCATCTTCTCCCTCCCCCATACTTGAGTTCAACAATAATCGTGAATTTAACTTCTATATCAAGTTGGAAAGGGATAAATGGATTTTAATCTAGATTCCTAACAAGTTATTACATGGATAATAGGAGATTAATAAAGGTTATATGAAAAGGTAGGCCAAAATAAAAGTTGAATGTAAAAAGGGCTTTCAAAGTGGTGCCTTAATCTTACTTAACACATTCCATGAAATATAAAAACTTTAAAAAAGAGAAAATCAGTAAGTTATGAATAAAAAAACATGTTTCAAGAAACTATAGAAAAATATTGATTTAAATAATATGTCAAACATGTTTATAAACCTCTTGGGTTGGGAAGGATTTTTAATTTGGACAGTACTAGTGCACATGAGTTTCACAATCAATTAAACTTCATCAAATGAAAAGATCATAAATTAGAAAACAAAATCCATTCAATAATAATTTAAATCCTAAAATACTCAAATCAAGAAATTTTACATAAATAAAAAGATAGTTTTAATTTTCTAAATTATTCAATTTAGCTCAATAATCCTAAAAACACACCAAAAATGAAAAAAAAAGTGTTGAGCAACGTATTGTTTTCAAACAATTCAAAATAATGTTTTTTAAAGGAGGAGATTATTTTAAATAGTACTCTGTCTCTTTATGATGATTTCGATGCTCACAAATACCCTTAATTATTTACTAATTATTTCGTTGAGTATTTTGTAGGAGTTTATTTCATTTATTTATTTCATATAACGAGATTTCATACTTCATTTATTCTAAGATCAAGTTTAGCGCGTTCTGGAATCACTGTAGCGCGAGATCAATTTTAGCGCGTACTGGAATCACTGTTCATACCCTACGTTGATGAACGTAACGTATGGATGAAAAGTTTACCTTTTACGTTATTTTTGAACGTATGGTTAATGAACCTTACGTTGTTGAAAAGTATGGAAGAAGAACATTACGCCTGGAAAGAACTTTACGTTTTTGTTGGACAAGTATGGAAGAGAAACCGTACGTTAGTTTTTAGTGTTGAGTTTGTTTCTCAAAACTATGGATCATCAACCTTACTTTTATAATCAACCGTACGTTCTTTGGAGAGTTGAAGCAAGACAAAGTATGGATGATCAACCCTACGTTTGAATGCTGAAAAGAAAGTATGTATGTTCAACCTTACGTTTGTGAACCTTACGTTTGTGAACCTTACGTTTGTGAACCTTACGTTTGTGAACCCTACGTTTGGAGCCACGTCATCAACCCTACGTTTGGCGTCGGGATATTTTTGACAGACGATATTACCGTTTGCATTGGTCAAACAGGCGGATTATTAAGCGGATTTCGAGCCGATTCTTAAGTACGACTTTGACTGAATCAAAGACGTTTTTCAACGGATTAATGATTGATTTAAATGGAGATTTTTATGCCGATTCTTCAGGGGAGTTACAATGACTCTATTGTTATCGCGAATCTAAAGGAGATTTTCATGGATCTATTTATGCGGAAGATTTTCTCAGATTTCAATATATATGTTCTATCTTGGAAACTTCGGAGATATATATATACACAGGAAAGTGTGTGATATAATGAGATTGATCTTTTAACGAGCAAGAAACAGAGACTGTGTGAAGGCGTTCTTTTCTGTGATCGAGAAGAAGTGTAAAATCCTTTTTACCGAAAGAAGATCTTGATAACAGATTTACGTGTTCTACATCGACTATCTGTTGTGAATCTACTGCTGCTGAAGTTGTGAAGTTTCTGGTAATATCTATTGCAACTGGATCGACTCAGAACTGTTTTGATTACAGATCTTTATTTTCTGAAGACGACGATCTATCTACTGTCAATTGCGTTCTGTTGCAATTGTGAAGAACAACTGGAGAAGTGTTTTCTTTATCGAAACTCTTTTTATTTTTGAGTGATCAACTTCTCGTTCTAAGATGTGTGGGTTCGTGTTTGAACCAGGAAGGCTGTGTTTGCCTGAAACTTGTAAAGGTGTCAACTGCCTGTACTCAGTTGTGAACAGGTCTGTGGAAACGAGGACCAGATAGTGAAAATCGCCAAGCTCGTGGATTTGAGCATTGGTGGAGTGGAATAGGGGCCTTCTGTTCCCTGAACCACTATACATCCGTGTGTTCATGCTTTTAGTTTTTCCGCTGCATATTTAATCGTGCAAAAGCATAGAGGATAGAATTTGTCTAAATTGAAGAGATTGTAATAATTTTGAAAAGACACAATTCACCCCCCCCCCCCCTCTTGTGTGTAATCCGTAGATTCAGATCCAACAATTGGTATCAGAGGAGGAGCTTCTTATTTTTTAAAGTTTTATCAAGCTAGAAGTATTTAAAGATTATACAAAGTGTATCATGGCTGATACGAGAGAGGGAATGTCAATGGTCAGAGCACCTTACTTTAATGGAGATAATTATGGCTGCTGGAAGTCACGTATGATTATTTATCTGAAAAATCTTGGTTACAAAGTCTATTCAAAGATTCTGACTCCCTATGAAATTCCTGAAAATCCCGATACATGGAGTGCTGCTACAGAGGCTGAGTATGACATGAATTCAAAAGCTATGAATGCAATCATCTGTGGTCTAGGACCGGATGAATTTAACAGAGTATCTCAATGCCCGACTGCATATGAAATGTGGCAAACAATAGCTGTTGCTTATGAAGGAACAGATAATGTAAGACAGATGAGATATGCAACTGCTAAATTAAAATTCGATACTTTCAGAATGATTGAAGGAGAGAGCATCACTCAGATGAATGGAAGATTGACAGAAATTGTCAATAATATAACAGCTCTAGGAGAACCAATCAAGCAGGCTGATCAAGCGTTAAAGGTACTGAGAGTACTTCCTACTCGATGGAATGGAATCTCTGCAGCAATCAGACAATCAACTTCTGTTAAAGATCTAACTATGAGAGAGATGATTGGTACATTGATGATGTACGAGGCTGAAATGCAAGATGAGGTAAATGAGCATAAAGTCTATATAAAAAGGGAAAATACTGCTTTGAAAGCGACTTCTCAACAAAAGGATAGAAAGATGAAGAACAGAGAAGTAAATGCTAAATCAGAAAGCTCTGATTCTTCAAATTCAGATGAAGAACTGGCTCAGCTAGCCAGAAAATTCAGAAAGTTCTACAGTAAGAAGAAAGACTTCAAGAAATCCTTCAAGAAGGATAGCAAGGAAGTGAGATGTTATGAATGCAAAAAAGATGGGACATATCAGACCGGATTGCCCTAAATTGAAAGATGCAAAGAAGAAGAAATTCTTCAAAAGAGATGATTATGAGCAGAAAGACAAGAAAGCTATGAAAGCTACTTGGAGTGTTTCTGAAGACTCAAGTAATTCTTCTGAATCAAGCTCAGAGAAGGAGGAAGCCAATTTAAAAGCAAATATGTGTTTCATGGCTGAAACTGATGAGGTACACTCATACTACTCCTCTGACTCAAATAATGAATCAAACTCTGAAACAAGCTTCTCAAATAAAAAACTTGCAGCTTACTGCAATATGCTTGAAGAAAGGTATGACTCATTATTTAAAAAATATAAATCTATAAAGAACTTGCATAAAGCTATTTCAGATGAAAGAAATACTTTGCTAAAACAACATAAGGAATTAATTGACAAATACAACTCTGCTGACTCAAATAAAATTAATTTTGAATCAAAAATAAAAACTCTACAGGATGAAGTAGAATCTTATAAAGAGGCTGCATTAGTTTTTACAAAAGGAGAAAACACCTTAAATGAGATACTTAGAAAAACTGTAATTAAAAGGGAAAGGTTTGGAATTGGAAGTAAAGGAGAAAAACCTAAGTTATACAAAAATTATTTTGTTCCTAGCACTAAACAGGTTATTTGTAACTTCTGTGGAACAAAAGGTCATATAGCTAAAAACTGTTTTCTAAGACAACCTCAAATATGTGGAATTAAGAAAGCTTATATTTCCAATGATCTATATGATTCAATCAATTTTAAGAAAACAAAGCAAATCTGGATACCCAGATCACTGCTTGCTAACACTCCTGGACCCAACAAAATATGGGTACCAAAGCAATTTGTTTGAATGTATTTGCAGGTAGCAGGTCACCAAAGAAAGAAAGAAATATGGTATATGGACAGTGGCTGCTCAAGACACATGAGTGGAACTTTAGCTAATTTCTCTTCTCTTACTCGAAAGGAAGGAGGACTTGTCACCTTTGGTGACAATGCCAAAGGAAAGATTATTGGTATTGGAACAGTTGGAGATCCAGAGACAGTCTCAATCAACAAAGTACTTTATGTACAAGGGTTAAAACACAATCTGATAAGTATCTCTCAACTCTGTGATGATGGATACACTGTTGATTTTACTAACAATAGTTTTACTGTTTCTAAAGATAAACTGTTTAAGTTTAGAGCACCCAGAACTGATAATGTTTATACTTTGGATTTGTATTCCTTGTGTAAACAACAAGTAAACTGCTTAATTGCTAATATAAGTGAATCCTGGATCTGGCATAGAAGACTTGGTCATTGCAATATATATGCTTTACATAAATTATCTAAGAAACATTTAGTTTCTGATTTTCCTAGTTTCAAATTTGAAAATGACAGATTCTGTGATGCATGTCAGCTTGGTAAGCAACACAAATCATCATTAAAATCTGTTAATAAAGTTGCTACAACTAAACCTCTAGAACTTATCCATATGGATTTGTTTGGACCTTCAAGAGTAGCAAGTTTAGCTGGTAAATTATATGTTTATGTATTAGTTGATGATTATTCTAGATTTACTTGGATTTTCTTTTTGAAATATAAAAGTGAAGCTTTTAGTTTATTTGAAGGTTTTTGTAAATCTATTCAAAATGAAAAAGGTTTTAATATAATCTCATTGAGAAGTGATCATGGTGGAGAATTTGAGAACCAGGAATTTAATTCCTTTTGCTCAAACATGGGTATTAAACACACCTTCTCTGCTCCAAGAACACCTCAACAGAATGGGATTGTAGAAAGAAGAAATAGAACTATTCAAGAAATGGCTAGAACTATGTTAAATGAATATAGCCTACCTATATATTTCTGGGCAGAAGCTGTTAATACAGCTTGTTATATAATGAATAGAATTTTAATAAGACCTATTTTTAAAAAGACACCCTATGAACTATGGAATAACAGAAAACCTAAAGTAAATTACTTTAAAGTTTTTGGATGCAAGGTTTACATCTTGAATACCAAAGATAATCTTGGTAAATTTGATCCAAAATCTGATAAAGGTATTTTCTTAGGATATTCTGCAACCTCCAAAGCTTATAGAGTCTATAATAAAAAGTCAAGGATTGTTGAAGAATCAGTTCATGTGAAATTTGATGAATCTGATCCTTTTGAGAAAAGGATAGAACAAATAGATGAACCTGATTCTAATGAAAACATGAGACTTGAGAATTTAAAGAATGATTTTGAAAATGATATAAAAGAAATTCAGTCCAGTTCAGAAGAACATGATACTGAAGAACCTTTGAATATAATGCCTAGACAGTCTAGAACCTTAAATAATCACCCTTTAGAATCTGTGATAGGTAACTTAGAGACTGGTATTCAAACTAGAAGAAACCTTGGAAACATAGTTGAGTTCTCTGCTTTCCTATCCCAACAAGAACCTAAGACCATAGAAGAAGCCTTAGATGATGAGAGCTGGGTAATAGCAATGCAGGATGAATTGAACCAGTTCAAGAGAAATAAGGTTTGGGAATTAGTTGAAAGACCACATGATTATCCAGTAATAGGAACTAAATGGGTCTTTAGAAATAAACAGGATGATCAAGGGATAATAACTAGAAATAAAGCAAGATTAGTAGCTAAAGGATATAATCAAGAAGAAGGAATAGATTATGATGAGACCTTTGCACCTGTAGCCAGGTTAGAAGCCATTAGAATCCTTTTAGCCTATGCATCTTATATGAATTTTAAATTATTTCAGATGGATGTTAAATCTGCCTTTTTAAATGGTTATTTAATGGAGGAAGTTTATGTTGAGCAACCTCCTGGTTTTGAAAATTCTCAAAAACCATATTCTGTTTTCAAACTTACTAAAGCTCTTTATGGCCTTAAACAAGCACCAAGAGCTTGGTATGAAAGACTAAGTTCTTTTCTTTTGAAAAATGATTTTACTGTTGGACTAGCAGATCCAACACTCTTTAAGAAAACTGTGAAAAATAATGTTTTGTTGGTTCAAATTTATGTTGATGATGTAATTTTTGGATCAACCAATAAAATTCTTTGTCATGAATTTTCAGAATTAATGCAAAAAGAATTTGAAATGAGTATGATGGGAGAATTAAATTTCTTTTTGGGTCTTCAAATATTTCAAAATGATTTTGGAAATATTTTGAATCAATGCAAATACATTACTGATTTACTTAAGAAATTTGGACTTGAAAACAGCAAGCCATTTACAACTCCTATGTGTACTAATATAAAACTTGATTTGGATGAAACTGGAAAATCAGTGGACAACAAGTTATATAGAGGTATGATTGGTAGTTTGTTATATCTTACTGCTAGTAGACCAGATATAATGTATTCAGTATGTCTTTGTGCTCGATTTCAATCAAATCCCAAAGAATCCCACTTAACTGCTGTTAAAAGAATTTTTAGATATTTAAAAGGTACTATTTATCAATCTCTGCTTTATCCAAAAACCTCTGATTTTAATTTAATTTCATATTCAGATGCTGACTTTGGAAGCTGTAGATTAGATAGGAAGAGTACTTCAGGAACATGTCACTTTTTAGGAAAGTCTTTAGTATCATGGACTAGTAAGAAACAACACTCAGTTGCCCTGTCAACAGCCGAGGCAGAATATGTGTCTGCAGGTAGTTGCTGTGCACAGGTGTTGTGGATGAAAAACACTCTTATGGACTTTGGATTAAATTTCAATAATACACCTATTTTATGTGATAATACTAGTGCAATTAATATTTCAAAAAATCCTATTAGTCATTCTAGAACTAAGCACATTGATATAAGACATCACTTTTTAAGAGATCATGTGTTTAAAAAGGATATATTTTTAGAATTTGTAAATACAGAAAATCAATTAGCAGATATTTTTACTAAACCACTTCCCACGGCAAGGTTTGAATTTATTAAGGGGGAGTTAGGTTTATTTAATTTTAAATAAATTTTTTTTTAAATCTTATTCTGTTTTCGAATTCTGCTTAATTTCTGTTTCCCGCTATAAGTAATTTTATTTTGTTTTAAATAAAAGTAATGATTAGTGATTACACGGGAATCAAGGCTGTCAGAACCGTTTCACCTTCTAAAACTGCTTCACCTTTTTCGGAAACCCTTTCGAAAACCTAAACCCGCACATCTGCTCCAAAACCCTTTTCTGAATCTTCAAACCCTAAACTTCCGAACCTTCAGAAATCGTTGTTGGAATGGCAAAGACTAAGCGTCCAGATGAAGCCGAGAGCAGTGCTGCAAAGAAACCTAAAGTAGTTGGTCGGAAAATACTGCAAGGTAAAGTCATCGATTTAGAGTGGCTTTTTGAAACTAATTTACTGTTGAAGCAAGCGTTATCGTTTCAAAGCCTTGAGCAAGCTTTTAATAGTGAAAATTATGAGTTTCTTTATGAGGCAGAAATGAGACATTTCTTTAGAACTGTTCAGTTTAGCCTTGGAGATACAGAAGATAGTTTATTGGCTCAAATAGAGGATAAGGACTTTTCAATATCATCTGTAGAGATAAGTCAAATTCTTAACTGCCCTCATGAAGGAGTTTTTAATTTTGATTTACGGAATATTGGAGATTCTGTACATAAGTTTGAAGACATTATGTCTTTTCTGTTTGGAACCAGAGTGATAAAAAAGATGTTTATCAAGGATTTGGAACCTGATCAGAAAATTTTGGTAAAATTTGTTCAGACTGGTTTAGCACCAAGGATGGCTGAGATGGAGAAAATCATATACCCTGACATGTACATAATGTATCTTCTGATGTCTGATATTAAGTTTAATTTTCCTCGGTTTATGATAAGATATTTGAGTTACTGCTATCAAAGTGAAGCAAGAATGACCTTTTTCCCTTATGGAAGGTTCATTTCTTTGTTTTTGGTTAAAAGAGGAATGATCAGATTGGTCGATGCTGGGGTGAAATGTCACCACATTAATGTTTTTAATGCTGGGACTTTGAGGAAAGTCGGATACTTCTGGAGCACAATTAAAGGAAAACTCTTACCTGTTGGAGCTAAGGAAGACTCGGAGAGTGCTCAGGCTCAACCAGCTAAGTCCAAGGAGGGACAAGCAGAATCAAGAGTTAGTACAGTGTCAAGGAGAATTCGTTTTGAGATGGAGGAAGTTGAGGAACAGAGAAGTCAGGAAGGACTTCAATCTAGAAGGAAGAGGTCAATTGATGAAGAAATTATCTCTCCTGCCTTGAAATCCTCTGAACCGGTAATTTGTTATTCATTTGTGAGAGAAGCTGTTGTGGAGAAGACTGCACCTATAGAGGAACCAGCAGCTCAACCGGAAATCCAAAAAGAACCTCAATCTGCTACTGTGGCTATTGAAAAAGTAATTCAACAAGAACAACTTATGGAGGCAGTGCCTGGTGAAGAAGTGGCCCGACCTCAAGATTTACATGAAGATATTGTTCTTGATCAATCAGTAGAAGTCAGAGAGACTACTGTTCGTGATGAACATACTTCTGAAGCTAATACAGAAGTACTTCAGGAAGAATTTTCAGTGGAAGAATTTCAGGCTTCAAAAGCTAGTTCAGTGGATCAACCTTGTCAGGACAAGGACAAAGAACAATCAGATGCAGATTCTTTACCACTTGCCTTGCCTCATCAACCTATTTCTGGACATGCGAATAGAGCACAGGGTGCCCCTGATTCGAGAAAAGAAGAATTTGTTGAGCTGTACAAGAGTATCTCTCAGTTAGAATCTGAGAATGTTAGTCTCAGAAATTCTCTGAACTTCGAGCAGTTGAAGTTTCAGAAACTGAAAGAATGTACTGTTTCAAGACAGGAAGTCTATTTGTTTAAGACTGATATGCTGCATGCTGTTGATCAGTTAAAATCAGAGATGGTAAAGAAAGATGATTTATCTGAGTTGAAGGTTTACATGGAGAATAAATTTGAGTCTGTTGCAAACAGTGCTGTAAGTGGATCAGGCTATTCAACTGATTTGATTCGGAGATTTCAAGCAATTACTGGAGCACTGAGCAATATGAGTGACAGATTACACGATCTTCAGTGTAATAGTGCCCCTTTGTCAGTTTTTCTAGATAATCAGAAATTTTTAGTGGATCAGTTGACATCTGGAGAGCAACCGATTAGGATTCTTTTGAATCAGTTATCAGAAAAACTGGCTCTTTTTGTTGAAAAAGAAGAAAGAATGCATGAGTTTTTCATAGTTAATTTGATTGAAGATATTCATATGACTCAAGAGAACAGAGATCTTATCATCAAGTTAGGAGATGGGATGATGAAGAGGCTCAGAGATCAGTTTACAGAGATCAAGACTGCGATTCAAAGGAGATAGACACCTTTTTTCCCTGTCTTATCTATGAACCTTGATTCCTCTGTATATCACAATCATTTATATATAACAGCTTGTGAATGAAAATTCTTTTCTTATTTTTTTGTTGTTGTTGTTTATTGATTTATGATTAAGTTAGCCAGTATAACAAATTCACTTATTCATACACAGTTAATTATAGCATTTACTTATAGTTCAGTGCAATATTGAATGTGTTCAAATCCGTAATTTTTCATTCTTTTTGATATCACAAAAAGGGGGAGAATTTGGATAAACACAACATTTAAATTCATTTGTTTCCTATGAATCCTATGAAGAAAATTGGATATATGGGAGAATTTGGATATCTACGACATTTATCTTTTATCTATTTTTTAGCTGAAAATTTATTTTTATGGGGGAGAAATTTAATTATAGTTAAATATTGTTTTAATCCTTTCAGAATTCTACAATTTTATAAAACTAATTTTTTCAATAAAGATTGCAATTAAATTAGTTCTATTATTTTATGGGTTTTGTGATCATCAAAAAGGGGGAGATTGTTGAGCAACGTATTGTTTTCAAACAATTCAAAATAATGTTTTTTAAAGGAGGAGATTATTTTAAATAGTACTCTGTCTCTTTATGATGATTTTGATGCTCACAAATACCCTTAATTATTTACTAATTATTTCGTTGAGTATTTTGCAGGAGTTTATTTCATTTATTTATTTCATATAACGAGATTTCATACTTCATTTATTCTAAGATCAAGTTTAGCGCGTTCTGGAATCACTGTAGCGTGAGATCAATTTTAGCGCGTACTGGAATCACTTTTCATACCCTACGTTGATGAACGTAACGTATGGATGAAAAGTTTACCTTTTACGTTATTTTTGAACGTATGGTTAATGAACCTTACGTTGTTGAAAAGTATAGAAGAAGAACATTACGCCTGGAAAGAACTTTACGTTTTTGTTGGACAAGTATGGAAGAGAAACCGTACGTTAGTTTTCAGTGTTGAGTTTGTTTCTCAAAAGTATGGATCATCAGCCTTACTTTTATAATCAACCGTACGTTCTTTGGAGAGTTGAAGCAAGACAAAGTATGGATGATCAACCCTACGTTTGAATGCTGAAAAGAAAGTATGTATGTTCAACCTTACGTTTGTGAACCTTACGTTTGTGAACCTTACGTTTGTGAACCTTACGTTTGTGAACCCTACGTTTGGATCCACGTCATCAACCCTACGTTTGGCGTCGGGATATTTTTGACAGACGATATTACCGTTTGCATTGGTCAAACAGGCGGATTATTAAGCGGATTTCGAGCCGATTCTTAAGTACGACTTTGACTGAATCAAAGACGTTTTTCAACGGATTAATGATTGATTTAAATGGAGATTTTTATGCCGATTCTTCAGGGGAGTTACAACAACTCTATTGTTATCGTGAATCTAAAGGAGATTTTCATGGATCTATTTATGCGGAAGATTTTCTCAGATTTGAATATATATGTTCTATCTTGGAAACTTCGGAGATATATATATACACAGGAAAGTGTGTGATATAATGAGATTGATCTTTTAACGAGCAAGAAACAGAGACTGTGTGAAGGCGTTCTTTTCTGTGATCGAGAAGAAGTGTAAAATCCTTTTTACCGAAAGAAGATCTTGATAACAGATTTACGTGTTCTACATCGACTATCTGTTGTGAATCTACTGCTGCTGAATTTGTGAAGTTTCTGGTAATATCTATTGCAACTGGATCGACTCAGAACTGTTTTGATTACAGATCTTTATTTTCTGAAGACGACGATCTATCTACTGTCAATTGCGTTCTGTTGCAATTGTGAAGAACAACTGGAGAAGTGTTTTCTTTATCGAAACTCTTTTTATTTTTGAGTGATCAGCTTCTCGTTCTAAGCTGTGTGGGTTCGTGTTTGAACCAGGAAGGTTGTGTTTGCCTGAAACTTGTAAAGGTGTCAACTGCCTGTACTCAGTTGTGAACAGGTCTGTGGAAACGAGGACCAGATAGTGAAAATCGCCAAGCTCGTGGATTTGAGCGTTGGTGGAGTGGACTAGGGGCCTTCTGTTCCCCGAACCACTATACATCCGTGTGTTCATGCTTTTAGTTTTTCCGCTGCATATTTAATCGTGCAAAAGCATAGAGGACAGAATTTGTCTAAATTGAAGAGATTGTAATAATTTTGAAAAGACACAATTCACCCCCCCCCCCTCTTGTGTGTAATCCGTAGATTCAGATCCAATAAAAAGAACATGAAAAATTCAAAAAAAAGACACTTAAAAAAATAAAAGTATAGGAAAAAATCCTAAAAAAATTTGAAATCTCACCCCCACACTTATTCCATTTACTAACCTCTTTTTAGCACAAATTAGATCAAGAAATATTTTCCCTCAAAATTTAAATTGGGTAGAAAATAAAATATCAAAATGGAAAGACACAAGCTGATTTATTTTTTAGTGGTATCCTCGAGTTAAGCTCCTAGATGATACCACTTTAAAACTAAAATAAATATATGAAAATAAATAATAAAAAATTAAAAGAAATATATTGGGGATATAAAAGGGATAATTCTTGGTATAGACCCCAAGAAGGTCCTGTATTTTTACTACCCCTAGAAAATAAATAATAAAAAAAATTAAAATAAAGATAATGGGGATATAAAAGTGATAATTCTTGGTTCAAACCCCCAAGAAAGTCCTATATTTTTACTTCCCCTAATCAGGCAGTTGTAGTGTATTATCCCCAATCAGAAGGTAGGTGTGGTTTCTTTGAGATAAACCACCACATGTTACTTTTCCCAATGTCCATTATTAAACACTAAAAGTAGAGAACCCCCATATAAGATAATATAATTCCCAACCCTATAGTAATAATGAATATGGAATTTTAGGTCTATAGTAGTAGGGAATAAAAGATAGGGGTTCTCCCTATTAACTTTGGTGGTGTCCTCTTACATGTGGTATCCAAGTTGTTGTAGAGGATGTAGAAGAACCACCATCAACTTCTCCAGCTCTTATTCATCAATCACCATCACTTGCGTGGTATTTTACATAAAATCTATCTCCTGGTCCATTTTTTCTCTTACAGAAATTTCAGAAAAGTGTTAGTCAAAAAAATCAGCTTGAATAATATTAAAACATAAATAATTAATAAAGAAATATTATCTTTCAAGTAATTCATATTGGAAATTAATCTATTTGGAAAAGACCATTGGAAACTCCACTCAGTAGGTTCATATTCATTGTTTTCTTCCAAATAAATAGAGAGGTAGAAAGGTGCTGATTTTTCATTATCAAGTATGGGAAGATAAAGTTTTAGGTTATCTTCAACAAAGTTATTTCAGGATTCTTCCAAAAAATATTGATCTCTTATAGGTGAATCATCTTTAAAGTGTACTTATGGGACCTCCTCGAGTAATGTTTGAGTGCGGGATGATGTTATTAGTTCCTTTAGAATCTCCTTCTTACCCGCCTCAAGTTCTTTAACATAAAAAATGATTGGTGAAATCTATTCCACTACTTATTTTGATTTAGGTTCTTATTCTAGTTTGGGTTGTTGCACCAATTAACATATATATTCTTCAACCCTTTCATATTTTCTCTATAATTTTTTTATTTCTTCTTTATATTCCTGCATCTGAGCTTTTTTAATTCTTTCTTTCACCTGATATTTGTTGGTACGTGCAAAAAATTTTGAATTTAGATACATCTTGAGCAAAGAATTTTTAATTTTTTTTAATTTATGATTTTTTTCTATTTTTTTATAAAAAATAGTGTGTGAAAGTGTTTTGACTCCCTAGAAATGGAACCAATTTGATGAAGTATTGTTTTACGTGATCTCAAAAATATTTATAACTAAGTGTATCAGATGGGATGACCTAGTTCATTCTCTTGAGGAGTTTTTGTAGTCAATCACTCACTACTTTGAATCCAATTTATTATATTTTTATTTATGAAATAAAATGAAAACAAATGGGTAATTGAGGATTAAAATGGAATTACTAAAATTAAACATGAAAATATAATGAAAATAGAATGAATGCAGATAGAATGATGATAGATAGAAAGGAGATCCTCCCATGATATTATCTATAATGGAACTTCATCTTCTCTTTATTAGTTTCAAATCTACTTAATGAACATGATCTATCATATTCATGAATATCCTCTTCTAACTATGGTTTTGAATATATTATGTACCCGATGATTTCTGAGAGACATCACATCCACCTCCTCAATCAAGGGAGAATGTTGTATAAGAGAAAGCTAATCCTCAGGTGGCAAGCGGAGATACAAAGGCACATTTCCCACTAAGATTCCTCTTTCCCTAACTCTAATAAAATAATAAACATAAAACATGAAATTAAAATGAATTGGTTTCTATAAAACATCAATCTCATGGGAACTTCCTTGGTTTAGTTACTCATGATCATGAGTATAATAGATCATGGTGGAGAATAAATTGAGGTAGAAACACAAAAGATTAAAATAATGATAGAATGAGGGGAAGAATAATAATAAAATATACTAAAAACTCATAATACTATTACAAAAAAATTAAACTACAAAAATATATAAAATTTCCAACAAAGGCTACCCCTAAGTTGTCAAAAACTTGAAATGAAGAAGAAACATTCTTTTATATGGAGAAAATGTGAAATTTCTAGCTCTAAAATAGTAAGCTGAATGTTTCTATGTGTCATCCCAGTTTAATGACTGAATTTTCTAAAATTTTATTATTTAAATTTTTTATTATATGTGTCATATATCGACCCAAAAAATTTAAGATTCATTTTACAAATGTGGTGAGAGATCTATCCTATTTACTCCAAGAATTGTTTCTAGATATGTGACTGTTTATATTCCAATTCATCCAAATTATAATGCATCTATTCCCTTGAAAATGATGGAATTACATGTGGATGCCTTAATAAAGGTTGTTCCTACATATTTTATCTTTATTAATGTTAAATTTAATCTCTATTAATTTATAATTTTATGAGTTATGGGCCCAATAATTAAACTTTTCAGATCTATGCACAGTTTTCGAGGCTGGACTTTTGAGTTGTATTTGGGCCTTCAAATGGTGTATTGAGCTTTTGGTCCCGAAGAATAAAATGAATCCCATTGAAAATAAAAGCCTGTAAAAGAATAATTTTTAAATTTTTATCATTTTGAAATGTTTTATGGTAGAAATATAGAAATAAATTAAAACAGTTAAAATCCATAATATGTCATTTTATCAATTAATCTCAAAATACCACTAAAACCATAAAATGTGACAACTTCTCTTAAAATAAAACATTGGTGGGATTAAAAACAATGAAATTAAGAATAAAATAATTGAAAATGTTTTCTATTTAAAATAGTCATGACCTTAGCAATGTGATAGATGCTCAATGAAATTATTACATTAATGTCATATAGAACAATTAAAAATGTTTAATAAGATGATTTTATTAATATTTTAATATTTGAATATACAAGTAATTCAAATTAAAAAAATTGGTTTTAGAATACCAATCCCAATATACTCTCACTTGGACTAAATTCAACTACCTATGAATTTCAATCCGCTAGACCTCACATGTTGATCATGGTTCCACTAAGTTAAGGATTTATTCAAGGGGTCCACTATGTTTTCTTCCGTGGATATTTTTCTCACTACAACATCACATCTTTGAAAAAAAATACCTCAATAGATGATACTTATAAAGTATGTGCTTCATCTAATGATGTGACCTTGGCTCCCTTACAAGGTCCAATGTTGTAGTATTATCACAATAGTGTGTGATAGAATCTTTATTACTAGATACCATGTCAAGATCTTAGACAGGTTTTCATATCCAAACTACTTTTTAGCTACCTTAGAAGTTGTAATACACTCGGAAACTAATGTAGAATCTATGACTACATATTTTATTTATCTCTTCCATCTCACAACACCTCTATTGAGTGTTAATATGTATCACATCTATTTTTTTATACATATAATAGGGAAAACATATGGGTGATGATTTGCTTTCTTTATACTTATTGGGGTGGTTCATGTCCTTGGACTGATCATGGCCCCTTCAATGTGGTTTCCCTACATTCCTACTTTCTAAAGGTTGTCTACCTCTACCATTGTGATTAACGATGTTGGATCCTTGATTAGAGTGGGATGATGAGATGTTGATTCCTCTTTCCATGGATTCCTCCTTGGAGTTTTTTCCCTAGTACAAGTCTCCCTCATAGATTTGATACATGTTTTTGAATCTCATTCTCTACACCATATTTATGTTTACACTGGTTAATTACATTGCTTATATCATGATAGATAATTTACCTATGTTTGGAGTTGATGATGACATTAGACATGTCTATAAATTTTTGAATGTTATGTATGTTGGGAATATATAAAATTATTCCTCTTTTGAAGTTGAGGGAAGATCATATATGAGGAAACTTAGGTTTAGGACCTAAGGAATATCATGTCCATTATGGGGAAACTTTCACCAGGGGTCTGAGGCATCCTAGGCTTGTTGTCTTAGGTATGTCATGATCATAAAATGAGGTAAATATTATGATATATATGGAAGGGTTATGGTTTAAAGGTCTTGTGGGAACCTGGTCATAGGTTTAAGGTTTTGTGGGGACAAAATTATAGGTTTAAGTTCTTATGGGGACACGGTCACAAGTTTAAGGTATTGTGGGGACATGGTCATTTTTTTAAGGTCTTATGGGTACATGGTCATAAGTTTAAGGTCTTGTGGGTACATGGTCATAGGTTCAAGGTCTGGTGGTGAAATATTCATAGGTTTAAGGTCTTATAGGGAAATGAACAGATGTTTAAAGTCTTATAGGGACACTTATTATGTACACTTCTCACATGCAGGGTGGTATTTAGGTTATAATCACATGGAAATTTCAAATTCTAGTGGGGACAACATGTTTGGGTGGTGAGAGGTTAAGTTTTCTCCCATGGGAGGGATGATCATGCTTGAGGGTTGTCACCTCCCATGGTAAAGATATATGGATTTTTTTGTGTTGGGATTAAACCTCAAGGAGGCATCCTATGTACTCTATTAGGAGATAGAGATAAAACTCCATATATTGTGATTTTATAGTTTAATTACATGTGACAAGACCAATCTATATTGTTTAAAATCATGTGGTAAGGTTGATTATGTCATGAAGTAGTGGAAATAAGGTTTGTTGTGGGGTTTATTCATAGGGGTTTCTCTAGGGATGGGGGGAATCTCATGATTTTCATAAGAGGCATCCTATGTTTATCACATATGGTAAGAAAATATTTTAACATCATGTGTTGAGGAAACAATCATTCATTTTAACATCATGTTACTAGTACATCATTTTTAAGTTTAACATCGTATGATATGGATGTAAGGATATGTAATTTAAAGTCTTACAGCTCGAGCATTGATGGGGATTACACTAGGAGATGCTCATTACCATTCAAGGAAGGAGGAGAGAATGATACAAAACTAGCCTTAATCAAAGGTAAAATCTTGTGTTTTCCCTTGATTATGCAACCTCTTGGGCTTATATATCCTCTATGCGTGTTCTTTTGGATAGAAATAGGCATAATCATTGCCAGGTTTAGGAGACATGTGGGGGTTCCAATGTTAGGGTGCCTATGTTTAGAAGAAATAAGTGAAAATACCATCTAGACCATGAGTGAATCAAAGTAATTATGCATGAGGGTTGATGATACAAGTCATATGGGGGTTTGAGACATGAATAATCCTAGTTTGAATGGGGGAAATTCACTTGAACACTCAACTTGTGCACAATCATGTTTGGGGAGAGGCATTGGGTTGGGGACCTAAAGGTTGTGATGCACAAATTTTGATTTGCACTAAACTTGAGAGTTGTATGGTCCATGTTCTAGGGAACAAATGCTATCAAGGATACATGGGGAATTATTGTGAAAAAAAATTTGGTTGTGTAAAACATGGGGTTGCGTGAAGGAAATTTATCTTGTGTGAACCCACCTAGTAATCAAGGTAAGTTTCATGAGGATGTGCATAACATAAGTTGATCTATTTTGGGGCCTATGTTAGGTATTTAATGCAAGTTATATATATTTAGGAAAACATGGGATGTTGTATTTGAATGAGTTTGTAAAATACTATGTTATGTGAATGAGAGATTACTTTTAAATTTCCATAGGTCTGTTCCAAAAAATGGGGGGTGACTCTCTATTTATAAAAAAATTGGACTTCCAGGCATGGGGTCACACAACTTCATCCATGTCATAAAAAGTATGTATAGATTTTTCAATAATGGTATGTTCACCTCTCATGCCATTTCCATAAGTGAATGATTGTGTAATGTAGTGATTTTATGTCACATTTCTTGTGCAAGTGACTTTCACACCATAATATTGGTTGTGTTCTAGTAAGAAACATCATGTTCAATTTTCCACCTTTTATAAGGGATTTTCTAGTATCCACGTGAAGTTAGGGTGGTTGAAATCGTTTTTTTCACCTAAGTGAGTTAGATTCCAAAATAGGAAGTTTCATGCAATGCCACAATATTGCATGCACTAAGTCCATTGGCTTTAGAATGGTACCGCGGTCTGAATTGTATCTTTATTTTAAGAAAAATCACATTCAAAATGTTGATACCCATTTTTGATGCCAACATCATCTATAATTTTAGATCATCTTGATTTGTTTGGAAACTAACATCTACATATCTTATGATGATTATTTCCTAATTTCCTCCATAGACTATGAATATATCCTTATTAGTATTAACTTTTATCCAATGATAGTCACCTGGGTCATCTTGATATCTTCTTACCACATTTAAGGCATAGGTGACATCTAGCCTAGTATATACCATACCATACATGACTGGCCTAGTCTTCTATGTGTATAGAGCCTATGCCATCCTCTATTTTTCCTCTTGTGTCTCATGATACATTTTATTGGAAAGATCAATGTCATGTTACATTGGAAACAATATCCTCTTGGATTTTTATATACTAAATATCTTCAGTATCTTGTCAATATATGTACCTTGACATAGACCAAAAAGCCTCTTGGATATATCAAAATGGATCTTGATCCCAATAATATATACTTTTTTTCCTAATTCCTTCATGGAGAAGCATTTATTTAACCAAACTTTAACAGACTATATTGCTGGTATCATTTTTTCAATAAATAGTATGTCATCAACATAAACTATTAAGAAAAAGACCTCACTCCCCCTAAATCTCTTATAGACATAAGGATCACATTCGTTCTTTATGAAACCAAATTCTTCTATGGATTTGAAAAACTGATTGCTTCATGACTTAGAGGATAGCTTTAATCCATAAATAGATATTTTCAATTTACATGCCATGTTGGAATCCTTTGGAGTCAAAACCCCTTTGTGTTGTGTCATATAGACATATTCTTGAAGGATACCATTAAAGAAGGATAATTTGATATCCATTTTCTAAATCTCATAGTCATGGTAAGACAGAATTTAAAAGTAAAACTTTAATGGATTTTAGTACAACAACTGGTGAAAAAGGTTCCATCATAGTCAATGCCTTGATGTTATTTGAAACCTTTTGCAACCAGTCATGCCATATAAGTACTGTATTTTCCATGCATGTATAGTTTCTTCTTGAATAACCATTTAAAACCAATTGGATTTACATTCATTGTAGGATCTACCGAAATCTATACTTGGTTTTGGTACATGGAATCCATTTTATAATTCATAGATTATTTCCACTTGGAAACATCTATGATACTTACTGCTTCCTTGTAAGTTACAGGGTCATTATTATCAAATAATAATGATTCATAATCTGTAGTGAGTAGAAAACCATATATTAATATTATCTAAACTCTATTGTACACCTACACAGTTCTTGTATCTTCGATACTTCTTCCATATATCTTTTTATAATTTGTTTATGTGTCAACTATTGTATACCTTGAGCCTATACTTCATCAAAGTCTATCTCACTCCCACTATCTCTTTTAGAGATGTTCTCCCTCTCAAGGAATATGTAATTCCTTACAATAGTTACCTTTTTTGTTTGAGGGGTCATACAGGTAATATCACCTTGTTTCCTTGGGGTGTCCTATAAAGGTACACTTTCTACCTCAAGGTGAATTTTTTTCTGAAGAGGCTTTTGCAACACCACACATGTAAATTAAACAACATGTATTTTGCTTCACACCAAAGTTCATATGGAATACCATTTTTCTCTTCTATTGGATATTGGTTTATTATATGTAATTTTGTATATAACATGTATCCCTAAAAGGATAATATAACACTCATATGAATCAGCATTAATCTCACCATATTTAACAAGTTGTGGTTCCTCATTTTTCTTACACCATTACATTAAGGATTATAAGGAGGAGTGAGTTTGGATAAAATCCCAAACTCTTGTAAATAATCAATGAAGTCTTGATTATTATATTCTCTACCATGGTATGAGTGGAGTTTATTAATCTTATTACTAATATGGTTTTTAAATTCAGTCTTAAATTATTTAAATCTCTAAAAAGAATCTAACTTATACCTCATTAAGTAGACATATCCATATTTACTAAAATAATCAGTAAAATCTATGAAGTATGAGTACCCACCCCTTGATTTTACTGGAAATGGTCCACACACATCGTCATGAACTAATTCAAGAATCTCTATGGATCTTTCACATTTTCCACTAAATGATGCTTTTTTAATTTTTCCTTGTAAACATGTTTGACAGAAACCAAGTGCTTTTAGTTCAAAGGAATCCAAATATCTATCTTAGTGCAGTTTGGTCAAACTCATTTCGTTTACATGTCCTATCTGGTGATTCCATAGTTGGGTGTGGTATGAGTAATGTGAAGTAGTTTCGTTATCTATTTCCATTACTTGGTTTGTGTAATCCAACAAATAAACACTGTTATTTAAATGTGCCTTACCAAAAAAATGTTATACTTATAAAATAAGTAACATTTATTCCCAAAATTAAAAATACATCCATTTATATAAATTTTGGATATATAAATAATTTTTTTCTAACATATATAATATAATATAAATCTTCTAAAACCAAGATTATTCTCATCAACAACATGAGGTGGTATTCCTCAATAGCCACAATAGTCAGTCTGGCTCTATTGGTTGCTCATAGGTCTACCTCACCTCGTGCAATATTTTAGAGTTTAATTTTTTCCTTTATTGGAATACATATGTGAGAACCACATGCTATATCTAATGCCCAATTTGTATAAAGAGATAAATTACAATCGATAATAAATGCACCTAAAGTTTCTCCTTACTTCTTTTCTTGGTGGCAGTTTTTCTTCCAGTGTCCCTTCTTGAATCTTGTGAATTAGATAGAATTATATTGCTTGTCCCTTGATCTTTATATTCTTGTAATGGTGTTGAAAATAATATTTCAGCTCAGAGATACTCACCTGGAATTTTCTTTTATTCACCATAATGATGGAAGTATTTTCATGCTTCATCTCCTTATCAACTTGGTGAAGCAATGTGAGAATATCTAGAACAAACTTATCTATGTTAGACATTTTTAAATTAATAATAAATAAAGAGAATCTCTGAGGAAGTTATGCAAGAATGAGATCAGTGTATGGTTCTTTAGGGAATTTAAACACAAGAACCTCTCGGTGGTCAATGTAGATAATGAATTTTATTATGTGATCCCTATCTGGAGAACCTTCTCTAAACTTACTATAAAAGTGAAACATTGATATCTCAAACCATTTCTATCTAACTCTCTCTTTATATAGACCATAAATATGTTGGAACTTTATATAAGAATCCATATCTTCAAGTGACTTCATGAGTTCACTAGACATGGATGAAAGTATTAAACACTGAACATAGACCACATCTCTCAAGTGTTTATCATATAAAATGTCCCTCATTTCTGCTTCCCTGGGTCCCACCTCTGTCTCAGCCAGTTTCTTCGGTTGTTTATCCTTGAGGTGCTTCTTTATCTCTGGAGGCAGGTGGCTCACTGAACGATGTCCTTCTTCATATAGATCCCCCATCGTCGCAAGGTTTATTCTTATTCATGTAGGTTCCTTTAGATATATTATCAAAATCCACAAAGGAGGGATTAATTTCCCTTAATTTTCCAGCATAGGATTTTGAGGAGGCATCCCATATTCACCAGTGGACTTTGGTTTCTCAATTTGGCTTAGATCACCCACTGTTACTACTGTTCAAGGCCTAGGTTGACTCTTGGAATTTGGATTCTCTGACTAGAGTTTCAGTTCTTAACTGAAAAGCCTTCTGTCTTATTATGGCTTCATGGGATGATTTTGTTCATATCTAGTATCATAGGATCCATTCATATGGAAGGAACTGATTTCATCTATTCAGGTTGTCGGTAGGAATCCCCCTTGGCTATTTTGTAGTTGGATATGTCGGGGATTCCTTTTCCCTTTCATAATTAAAAATTCATTCGGCTAATCATAGATGCATTGGGTTCATTCTTATGTGCAGATGATAACACCTCTAGGTTGCTGGAGTCCTCAGTTTCTAAAATCTATGTGTAGGTTGACCTCCCTTTACCTTTTCCTAGTTGGATTTATCTCAATGTGGGAGGCGTGTTCAGTTGGTGGAAAAAGATCTTTTACTCCTCGCATTTTTAGTTCTGCTCCAAATAAAAAAAAACATGTAAACTCTCTCCTTTTGTGTATATGGTTCTCCCCGATCATCTCTTATCCTAGGGGAGATCCCTCTTCTAGTGCTCTTGGTCGGCTTCCTCACAAGAGTGATTGTTCGCCCATTCTCTAGTGCCCCCCCCTTCTGGCAGTTCTTCCTCCCTTCCCATTACCTCTCCTATTTCTCTAAGAATCCCCCACCCCTCATCCATTATTCCCCCTCCCATATCTCCCTTCCTTTCTACTCCTTGCTCTATTCTACCCCCCCCCCCTCTCTTCCCCCTATTTCCTCTTCCTTTGCCTTTTCCTCAGGGCTGCTCCTTAGTGATCCTAATCTAGCATTTGGCCCCTCATAGCAGCTCCTTTCCTTTCTCCCTTTCTTCTCAGCCCTCAAGAAAGGAGCATTACCCTATTCTTTTTTTTCTTCATAACCCCTCTCTCCCATTATCGCTCCTCAGAATCCTCATCTATATAGCATCCTGGAAGTGTATGAACTCTTAGATCATTCTAAGGATTTTTTCTCTCCTTCTCTAGTTTCCCCGTCTCTTTCTTCTATAGGGAGCAGAGTGTGGTCTAGATATCATCTTTGTAGCCAAGATAAATTAAATTCTTCTCCTTATTTAGTTGGTAAGGTAGTTTCCAAATTTCTATTTCCTTCTCATTAATGTCGACCTTCATAATCTAGAATGCTTGCAGACTAGGTGTGCAGGTCAAAACTGACTTTCTATATCAGGAAATTAAGAATAATAATTAATCTATAGTGGTAGTTATATAGCCCAATTTTCATCCCTTAAAAATAAAACTCTTTTCTAATAATCTCAATATAAAATATTTTATGCAATTTAGCCCTCAAAATAATAAAAATTGTCTTTTCTAGAATAGCAACATTTCAATTGATTACATCAATGATTCTGATTAGTTTGTCTCCATGAAAGTGGGTATTGGATCTCAAAGTATCTTATCCACCTTTTTTATGCTAAATATAAGGCATTGTCTTGTGATTCTCTATGGAATGACCTTTTGAATTTTGATCCAGGTTTGGCTCTGTGGTTTGTTGGTGGTTACTTCCATGTTTCTCTGGATTCTTCATAAAAGAAAGAAAGAGGGCTTTTCTCAAGTAGATCAAGTCAAGACTTCACTATGTTTTTAGCTTGCATGGGTCTCCTTGACATAGGCTTCTCTGTTCATTATTTTACCTGGTGCAACACTCAAATAGGAAGATATAGAACTTAGTGTTGTCTTGAAAGGTGTCTATCTAATCTTTAAGCCATATCAACTTTCTATGATACAAAAGTTTCTCATTTGCTCAGAGTTTTATTGGATCATTCTCATCTTCTGGTTAATATGAAATCTATAGAGCTCTCCAGTAATCATTGTTTCTTTCTTCAAAGCTGGATTAACTATCTTGAATTCCTTCAGGTGGTGGTGTCTTCTTGGGGTAAGCTAGCCTCAGGCAGTCGTTGGGTGTTTCTTCATAACAAACTGAGGTGTCTCAAATTTTACCTTCAATAATGGGCCAAAAGTCACTCCTCCTTGATCTAGGATGTGGAATACTTGGCTAAGGAAGTGGAAAGCATGTAAGTTCTTCTATAGAATGCTTTGGATGATAATATATTCAACTGGATATCATGGATTAAGAATGAGCTTGAAGATCGTTTATTAGCCCAAGAAAGATCCTCAAGGGAGATTTCCTATGTTAAATGGTTGAAGGAAGGAGATTAAAATTCTTCTTACTTTCATGCATGTCTCAAGGAAAATTAGTGTACCATCAGGCCTAACATTATTTGTGAGGATGGTTATTACACCTCGAACCGTGACAAGGTTGTAGGTTTGGCATTTTTTTACTTCCACTCTCTTCTTGAAGGTCCTAAATATCAGCTTTCCAATGACTATACATCTAGTCCTAATGATATTTTTGGATTTGTTCCTCATGTGGTTTTTGATGTTGATTCTTCTCATTTTTAATCTATCCCAATATAACAGGAGATCAAAGTTGTTGTCCTTGCCCTAGACCCATCTAGCGCATCAGGTCCAGATAGTTTCCCAAGTAGCTTCTTCTCTTCAGCATAGGACATTATCAAAAGTGTTCTGGTTGATGTTGTGAAGGATTTCATTCATGGAGGCTCCATCCCTCGTGTGGCAAGTGCAACTTCTCCGGTTCTCATTCCCAAGATTAAAGATCCTTTCTCCATCAATCACTGTCATCCCATTATCGTATGAAACTTTCCATATAAGGTCATAGAATGTCTCATAAATAAGTTCTTTTCCTCCATCCTTCCTCAATGGATTAATACTGAGAATCATGGTTTCGTTCAGGACAGAGTTATTCATGGGACAATTAGGGTGGCCCAATAACTGATTTGTGATATCAATCAAAAAGTAAAAGTCTTAAATGTTGTTATTAATCTTGATATGGACAAAGAATATGATCGCATCGAATGGTCCTTTATCAGTAGGGTCCTCTCTTTCATGGGATTCTACAATAGGACGATTGACAGTATGTTCAAATGATTCAACTCTTCTTGAATTTTAGTGGTGTTTCAAGGAAAGATTAGGGGTTTCTTCAAATTCTTTCATGGATTAAGGTAGGTTGATCCCCTTTCCCCTAGTTTTTTATCCTCATGAAAAATGTTATCAATAACCTTATTCAAAAAATAATCCTTGAAGGTTGGCTAATGGAGTTCAAGTGAAGGTTGTAATCTATAGGAGTCTCTCATTTGATGTTTACAGATGACATGATTCTTTCCATGAATGGAATAAAATGGTCCATTCTAGGAATTAATAATATTATTTATTAGTATAGTAAATGGGGTGGTCAATTTATTAATCAAGATAACATCAGAGTATTTGTTTCTAATATATGTGCGGGCAGCACAATTGCCATAATGGAGTCTATATTGGGAATTTGAAAATCCAATTTCCCTATGAATTATCTGGGGGTCCCAATTTCATCATCTCGTACCTGCATTCATCCCTTTGATAAAGTGTTCCAAAAGATCTCTCACTGCATCTAAAACTAGAATTGTCACTTTATCTCTTTCAGGGGCTAAATTAACATGATTAATCATGTTCTCACCTCCATTCCCATGAATGCAATCTCCTCCATCAGGGTTCACAAATCCATTATGCTCTGCCTGTAATGAACTATGTCATCATTTCTATGGGATACTAAAGGTGAGGGAAAGAACCACTAGGTGGCATGGTCAAGGATAGACAATCCTTCTTCCGAAGGTGGAATCAATGTGGTTGACATTGCTAGCTTAGTCCAAGCCATGCGCACCAAACTTGCATGGAAGGCTCTAGAGAAGCATTCTTTGTAGGGAAAGCTATCCAGTTCCAAATACAGCCTTGAAAAGGACAACAAACTTGGAAGACCTTACCCTATTTAGTGAGAGATTCTAAATTACATTCCAACATTGAAACTGCATAGGATATGGATTGTGGGTAGGGGTGACATTTCATTCTAGCATGAAAACTGGGTGGGATTCAAAATTGGCTTCCCAGGCTATCCTATTCCCACTATGTCCTTCAGTCAAGTGGTCCATAATATATATTTCATCTAGACTACCCTTAGTTCTGATTAGTGGGCCATCTTTGACCTGATTGAGTTATTAGAGTATCAAAATCATTGTGTTTTTTATGGCATTCCTTTAGGTAAATTCTCTTGCGCGATCCCTATTTCATTCCCCACCTGAAGCGGATCCTTGGGGTGATTTTATCTGGTGCAAGAGGAATCATTTGAAAATGAATTTTCTTATCTGGAATATGAGACACAATGTAGTTTCTACTGATGATAATATTCATCATCTGGGAATTCATATGGCCTCCAAATGCAGTTGTTGTTCAGCCCCTTGTTATGAATCCTTGTGTTACCTATTTTTTGAGAGCCAGTGGACTACCCATATTTGGATGTACTTTGGAAGATTCATAGGTTTTTAGGAAATTTCTCTTGATGGGTTAGACTTCTTGGATCAATGGTTTCTTGGATCAGACAGGAATAAATCAGAACAAAAAAGCAATAGCTCTCATTCTTGTAGCAGGTTTCTGGATTATTTGATAAGCGAGAAACAGGGAAAGGTTTTAAGGCACATAAAGTTCTATGTTTGATATCACTCTTATCATCAAAAGTCTTCTCTTTAAGATGGTGCAGGAGTTGAATTATTGGGAGGAGGCTCCATCCCTCATATTTCTCATCCCATCAGTAAGGTCCCCTTCTCTTTGTCTCGAGAAATCCCCCGGTCGCTGGATTAAGTGGATTCATCCCACCACAGGCTTTAATATCAATAATGATGGTTCTTACATCATGTAAATAATGAGGGGTGAGGGCTTGGTGCACGATCATAGGGGTTCAGTTCTCTTTTCCTTCTCAGCTTCTTGTGGAATGGGTGATTCACTGTAAGAGGAGGATAATTACATGCTCTCGGGTCTTTAAGAATGAAACTCGAGAAATATTTTTTCAGTGATCATTGAATCTGATTCCTAGGTTCTAGTTAATGCATTGAACAGAACCACGCAGTTCCCTTGGAAGATTTCCTATCATGTCTGCAAATGTAGAAGAATTGTTCAGAGCAACATTTCTATTTCTCATACCTGTCACGAGGGTAACAAAGCTATTGATTTCTTTATTTCTAAAGCTACCCTTCTTTCCTCCATCGAGTGTTTTTTCATCTTGGTATCCATCCCCATGGATGGTATAAACTTGATCATCAGTGATGCTCTCGATTTTCACTTTTTTAGGCCCCCATAATGTGCCCCTTGTTTTTTAACGCTATCCTATGTACAATGTTCTCTTCCTTAATAAATATAGCAATTTCAGTCAGTATTGATGGATGGAAACAAAGATTTTTATTCTTGGTACAACATAACCCATTGGTGTCTAAACCATTCCTGAAATTTACTACCAGTAAGGAGACGGCCTTTCTCCAAAATTAATCATAGAGATAATGTGGTTGAAATTTCCATTATTCTAAAATATTAAAAGAGAAAATTATTAGTACTTTTCTTTATTACAAAATATGCGAGACATAATAATATTTTTAATTTTATTAAGTCTCCAAAGATTATATCAAGTCTCAACATCCCTCACAATTAAACTCAAAATGTCTAGTTTCATGGATATTCTAGTGTAAAAGATCCATTTCCCCCTTCTCATAACCCAAGCAAGGTCTCGATCAATTACTTAAAGGTATTTAGGTAGGCAGGTCTTTGTCTATTGGGGACTTCTAACTCCTTGATCTGTTGAGTGGATTCCTCAATCTTGAAATCCTTACTCGTATTTTATCAATAATTACTTCCAAGTTACACCAAGTCTAGCAAGGGATACTTATATTGATTTAAAATGGTTAAGCCAACCCAAAAAAAATTATATGAACTCCCCTTATAAAAGAAGGTTTTCCAAATTTTGGTCAAACACTTAGTTCTATTGGTTTCATTCCCAATTCAGTAATGGAAGGATTATACTAACTTAATATTAAGTAGTGGTATTATATTTATTATTCATAAATATTTATTATTTTACCATTTACATGTCTTGTTAATATTAAGTGGATTTCACTTAAGTGATAAACCATATTTTGATAAAACATTTATGCGTAATACATTTATTTTAATTTCATATTTTCATATTTTTCCACTTATTTATGTGATCTTAGTCTTGAATCCATAAAGTAAATAATATATGATGTAAAAATAAATATATAAATAAATGACCCAATCATAATCATATCTAATAGTTAATTTATTGAGCTGATGATAAATCAACCTTAGGGGGAAACTCTTTATGTCAGTATTGGCATGAATTACACCATTCCACTTTTTCACTTGTGCATCACCAAGGTTGGTTTCATCTTGGTTCTATCTTGAACCACCTCCATACGCCTTGGGATACTCTTTTTAATATATATGTATATAATTCACATGCACTACTACCAATCATTCCTTTAACAACACTAGTAAAATTTCTTTATTAGTATTATAAAAACACTGATAATATAAGTTATGTTAAAGTGTTGTCTTTAATAGCACTTGTTGAAATATGATGTCGTGGGAACTTTCAAATGATATATGATTTTTGGGTACTTAGGTGCAGCAGAGTGGCTGACCAAGGTCGTCTCTCAAAGGAGGAAGTAAATTTAACAACATATTAAAGGTATTTTGAAAATAAAATAAAATTAAATAAGAATAATTAATTAAAAGTATGGGGGTTTTTATCTTTTATAAATCTAGAAGAAGTTTTCAGAATAAGATTGTATTTTTTTTAAATGAAGTTTGATTAAAATGACACAACAAGAAGATATTTTTTTAGAAAATATTTAAAAGGCATAATCGATCTAACTCTACCTCTTCACTCAATTATTTATCATTATCGTTTAAATTAACATCCACTTAATTATAATCCCATAATTTTTTAACCCTCAAACCCTATGGGATTTAACTTATCCACAAAGATGAAATTACATAAACCCTAAGCTATCTTTAGAACATGCAATCGCATCACCCTACTTTGATTGATGTTCTTAGGTTATCTAAGGATCAGTGGTTAATTAGAGTACATATATAATTTGTAAATAAGATTAATTTATTTTAGAGATTATATTTTAACTCTACAAATTTATCTCGTGTGGCCTTTTATTACCTATTAAGATCGCACTCTCACAATTTACACAACTTCCGACCTCGCGTGTTTTTGTGTAAATTGTTCAATTGATTTATTAGTTTCATTTAAATTAAAAACTCAATTAATATATTATATTAATTTAGTTATAGTATCTCCTTGATTCAAAATAAATGAATTAAGAATGTAAAAGGTAGACCGATTACTAAGAAAACTACTCTTCCATGGGCGGTGTAATCCTCGTAGAAACGTTTTGCTTTTGCAAGAGTTTAGAAAGGGTATAACCCAATCTTGTTTCTAAAAATGAAGTACAACCCAAATATGAAGAGTAAATAAGAATATAATTGAATAAAATATAATAAAATAGAATAAATAGAAGAGTAAAAAATAAGTTTATTACCCAAATGAAAACATTACAACATGAAGAAGAAGAAGAAGGCTTTGATGAGGGGATCCTTGCTTCAAGAGATACACCTCCTAAAATGGTTGGATAATTTGAGTTAAACCAATTCTCTTCTACCTTAAATCTCCTAATTCACGTCCCAACCCCTCCAAATTTGAAAAAAACTAATTTATAGAGTGGAGGGGAGGCTAGGTTTAAAGAGGTTTCATGTGTGAATGGGGAATTTTCGCCAAATATTTTAATCCAAATTGAACAGCCAATTTGACCTTCCAAATGCATGAAAAAACTGTTCATACAGAAGAATGATTTGTGAAAAATTGGGTTGTAAAGATCCTCTCAAAATATGGGCCCAATACAAGCTCGAATGAAGATGTTATGGCCCAAATACAAAACAAATGTTCAATCTGGCAGGTCCAGCCCACCTTTGACTTCATGGTCCATTTAGTCCAAACAAATGCATGATTTAGCTCCAATGTACTGAACAAAAATTGTGTCTCATTAAGTCATGAACACAGTTACAAAATTGGAAGTTCAAATAATAAATATTAAAATATTTATCTTTGAAATACTACAGTACACTATAAAGTGTAAAACTGGAATTTCCAAAAACATCAAATGAATGATCTAATCCCAAATATTTTATAAATAAATATATTTAACACAATTTGAGGAAATTTTATCATTTATTATCAATAAAATATTCAGTAAAAATTTGTTTTATCAACTCCCCCACACTTACCCTTTTGCACTCATGGGAAAAAACTCATGTTATGTATTCCAAAAAATTCTGACAAGATATGCATATTCATATTTCTCAATCCACAGTGCAAATATAGGAAAAGTAAGAATCCCATAAAGAGTTAATATCAATAAATTTTAAATTCATTATCTCATAAATTGTGTCAAAACAAAATCTAGTGAGATTTATAAAACTAATCGTAGCGAAACAAGTCATGGGTCTACCATGCCACTAATTCTCCACGTGTGTGTGTGCCAACCATTCCAAGATCATAAATCCTCCCTTTATTCAGTATATTCAGGTCAAGTAAAACACTTCTTCTTACCTGTTTTAATTCACTAAACCTATTCTACATTACTTTTCAATTTAATTTCAAGACCCACTCACTTAAGCATTTCCAAAAGTCAAACTTTAAGCTCCCGACCTAGATATCCTCATATGTTGTACATTTCATCACTCCCCTCATTTATTATTATTATGTTTCTGTTTTTTCTTTGTTTTTTTTTAATTTTCACTTATAACAAATCTCACACTCAACTCTCAGCCTATTTTTGATCTCCTCACAACACTAATTGTAATAGTTATAACAAGATAAAAGGTTGATAAAGGGTAGTTTTTTGACCTGTCCAAGACACAACCCATAAATATTTTTTTTGAGGGTGTAAAACAATCGGATAATAGGTACACATGAATAGGTCAATTCGGTACAGTAATGAAATAAATTGGAAGAGAAACAAATGTATGGATCAACCAATGAAATTTTTTTTATCTAACTTTACTATACCTTCAATTGAGTAGGAAAAATTTCACAAGTTATGGTTGAGTGAAAAATTTTGTGGAGAAATCAATGAAACGATTTTCCAAGAAAAAATATCACAAATAATGATGTCAAAATATAAAAGGTTTTATAATGACACAACCATTCATATCATCAATGACTTTAATTTTTATAAAATTCAACCCTTGATGATGAAATATTACTCATGATTATATTTCTACCAATGAATTTTAAAAACATGCATTTTATATATGTTCCACATAATAATGTTACATGATATATTTGTTTCTTTTTTATTTATTTTTTTAAAAAAATTAACCAAAGACTTAATAGAAAATACACATAAAACAAACAAATGAAAATCCTAAATATCTACCCCAAAATGTTGTCCCCTCCCCCACACTTAAAATATTAAATTGTCCTCAATGTGAACCTATGATATGATATATGCACATGAAATGTATAATTTTAAATAGGATAAAGAATATAAAAGTGAAAGGATTAGGAATAGCCTAATATGCTCAAGTGATGATGGGGTTATGCAGGGTGATAAAATCTACTACATCAGTTGGAAGACCCTCAATGTATTTCTTCAAACATTACCCATTGACCGTAAAGATCCTTTTGGTGTCTTCTTGTGTGATCTTCGCGTCACCATAAGGAAAAAACATTAGATACAATATAAGTACCCAACCATCTAGAACACAACTTACCAGGCATCAGCTTCAGTCATGAACTGTAGATAAGGACATTCTCTCCAACATAAAATTCCATTTTCTAGATAATTTTGTCATGATCTTCTTTGGATATTTCCTTGTAGAGCCTTAAGTTATCATATGAAGATAATAGAATCTCCTCAAGCTCTTGAATTTTCATCTTCTATTGAATTATAACTTGGGATAAATCCATGTTGCATTTCTTTATATCCTAATAATCCCAATTATCAATCTCCACGGGTAGATGACAACCTTTCCCAAAACCAATCCAAAATGGGGACATACCAATGGTGTCTTGTATATTGTCCTATAAGCCCATCGTATATCATCCAAGCACTGGCTCCAATCCTTCCTATTCTTCTACACGTTTTTCTCCAAAATTTGTTTCAACTCACAATTTGAAACCTCATCCAGGCCATTTGTTTGGGGGTGGTATGGTGTTGATGTTTTGTGTGTCACCCCATACTTTTGAAGGAGGGAAGCCAAATTATGATTGCAGAAGTGTGTCCCTTGGTCCCTGATGATGGTCTATGGTACTCCAAACCTACAAAAAATATGTGACTTCACAAAGTCCACTACAACATGAGAATCATCAGTCCTGGTGGCCTTGGCCTCCACCCATTTACTCATATAATCAACAGCAACTGAAATATATAAAAAAACAAAGTAAATAAGGAAAGGACCAATAAAATTGATGCCCCGTACATCAAAAATACCATAGAATAGTATGGGTTGTTGGGGAATCTCGTGTCTCCTAGAAATGTTCTCAGTTTTTTGGCAACAGGAGCACGACTTACAAAATAAATGAGAATCATGGAATAAGCTAGGCGAATATAATCCAAAGTCTAAAACTTTCCTAGCTGTCCGTTGGGGTCCAAAGTTTCCTCCACATGAAAGTGTATGGAAAAAATGCATAATAGACTCAAACTCATTGTCAGGAACACACCTCCTAATGACTTGATCACTACACATGCACCAACGGTAGGGATCATCCCACACATAATACTGAGACTCACTTTTTAATTTTTGGACATGATATTTCTTTAAATTTGTAGGGATTTTAGATGCAATAAGGTAGTTCATTAAATCAGAATACCATGGATGCATACCTGAGTTGGAATAAAGAT
The DNA here is from genome assembly GCA_963277665.1 of Viscum album. Taxonomy (NCBI): domain Eukaryota; kingdom Viridiplantae; phylum Streptophyta; class Magnoliopsida; order Santalales; family Viscaceae; genus Viscum; species Viscum album. The sequence goes on along the minus strand of OY728135.1, from coordinate 194,489,861 downwards.
TCTCATCAGGAAAAGTGTCCCAGAGTGGTACCTGGTCTGAGGTGTCATACCCTAGTGTGTGAGTAAGCCTACTCATGTAGTGTGCCACCAGGTTTTTTGATCCCTTCTTGTCCTTTATCTCAATATCAGATTCTTAAATAAAGAGAAACCATCAGATAAGTCTGGGATTTTCATCTGGATTCTTCAAGAGGTGCCTTAGAGCTACATTGTTAGAAAAAACAACTACTTTAGAGCCCAATAAATATGAATGGAATTTATCTTAAGTAAATATAATGATAAGAAACTCATTTTCCATGGTTGTGTAGTTTTATTGGGATGAATCCAATGTCCTTGATGCATAGGAAATCACATGTGAACTTCCCTCCACCTTCTGAGATAAGATAGCTCCAACTGCGATGTTAGAGGAATCACACATAAGATCAAAAGGAATCTCCCACCATGGAGGTTTTATGATAGGTGGAGTAGTCAGATGCTATTTTAGATCATCAAATGAATTCCTAAAAGAATCATTAAACACAAAATCATAATTATTTTGAAGTAATCATGACATAAGAAGAGCACTCTTACTAAAATCTTTGATGAAGCGCTGATAAAATCCTGCATTCCCTAGGAAAGATCTAACATCACACACACATAAAGGATAGGTTAAGGATGAAATAATATCTACCTTAGATTTATCAACTATTATCTCATGTTTTGACACTACATTACCTATGACAATGCCATGATCTAGCATAAAATGACACTTTTCAAAGTTAAAGACCAAATTATTCTCAATAAAACGATTTAAAACCTTTCCCAAAATAGAGATACAATAATCAAATGAAGACCCATACACTGTAAAATCATCCATGAATACCTCTATGCAGGTCTCAATAAAATCAAAAAAAATACTCACAATGCATCTCTAAAGGGTACATGGGGCATTGCAAAGTCCAAATGGCATCCTCCGGTTGGAAAACGTACCAAATGGACAAGTGAATGTTGTCTTCTCTTAATCCTCCAGAGCAATGAGAACCTAAAAATATCCAGAAAATCCATCCAAGAAACAATAGTGTGTTTTCCCAGCTAGTCTCTCAAACATTTTATCAATAAATGGGAGGGGGAAATGGTCCTTGTAAGTGGACTTATTTAGTTTTCAATAATCAATACACACATGCCAACTGTTTTTCACCCTCATTGAAACTAACTCATCTTTCTCATTTTTAATAATATTAACACCACTTTTCTTAGTCACAAACTAAATAGGACTCACCCACTAGGAATCTGAAATGGGATAGATTATACCTGCCTCAAGAAATTTTTCAACCTCTTTTTTTACAACTTTCAGAAGAGTTGGATTCAGAATCCTTTGTGGCTACCTAACTAGTTTAGCCCCATCCTCCAAAATAATCCTATGCATGAAAATGGAGGGGATAATACATGATATGTTATCCAAGTTCCACTTGATTGCCCTGATTTTCTCCCTCAAAAGATTCAAAAGTTTTTCTTCATGTTCAAAAGAGAGATTGTTAGCAATGATAATAGGTAATTTATCACCACTTAATAAGTATTAGTATTTGAGATTAGGTGGAAATGGATTTATTTCTTGTGTAGGGGGTGATGTATGGATGGAGAAATTAAAGTAACTAAAATATATGCATAATGAACATCAGTATCAGAATATACATCATCAAAATAAAAGAATAAAGTATCAAATCCATCAGCATACTCAAATTCCAGGTCATAATCCAAGTGATAATTATCAAAATCAGAATATGAATCCATTTAAAAATCGAATCTAAGATAGGTTTGTTCGTTATAAACTTGTTTGGAAGTGTTCTTAGACATCAAACTAGAACCAATACTCATAATATCCCTAAGAATAGGAAAATCAAAATCCATGGTGTTTTTACTTGGTGGATCAAAATGAGAGATACAAAAAGTAGAATGTGTTACGTCCCTATTCTGGAAGCCACCCAAATTGCCCCGTACCCAGTTGGTCACATGGCCTCAAGCGCATTTCCCCGAATACTAGAGGTTGCTGACTAGCAAAGAGGGCCTTGGATGTGATGGTGGGGAAAATATGACCTCATTGGCAGAGTACATAGCAAAAGTAAACAACACACAATAGCGGAAGCAGTAAATATCACTACTGGAAATCGGATCTTTCCCAACACTTATATACACCCTTTCCCAACGGTTCTCCCAAACCGTTGGGAAAGGGGGGGTCTTTCCCAACGGTTTGGGAGAACCGTTGGGAAAGGGGCCTCAAAACACCCCTTTCCCAACGGTTCTCCCAAACCGTTGGGAGAGACCCCCCCCCCCCTCCCCCTTTCCCAACGGTTTGGGAGAACCGTTGGGAAAGACCCCCCCTTTCCCAACGGTTTGGGAGAACCGTTGGGAAAGGGGTGTTTTGAGGCCCCTTTCCCAACGGTTCTCCCAAACCGTTGGGAAAGACCCCCCCCCCCCCCCCCCCTTTCCCAACGGTTTGAGAACCGTTGGGATAGGTCTATCCCAACGGTTTTGAGAACCGTTGGGATAGATTCTTTCATTTCTTCCAGGTCTGCTACCCGAGAACATTATATAAATCTAAATTTTAAATAATTATGATAATACATATATATATTTATGAAATTATGTTTACAAAAGTGATGTTAGCTTAGTGGTTAAGTCGTTCGATTATAAAAAAGGGGTCGTGGGATCAAATCCCAGCACATGTTTTTTTTTTGAAATACATTTACCAACGGTTTTATATCTGTTGGAATAGATTTTCATATTACTTATACCAACGGTTTTGTAAACCGTTGGGATAGGTCTATACCAACAGTTTTGGGAAAACTGTTGGTATAGACCTATCCCAACGGCTTACTTCGCAACGGTTCTCCAAACCGTTGGTATAGGCTATACCAACGGTTTGGAGGCCTATACCAACGGTTCCAAACCGTTGGTATAGGTTAGTATTCTACTAGTGTATCCAACAACAGTAAATAGCGGAAGACTGATAGAGAAACAACTGGAGCAAGAATACATATAAATGATGCATGATACATATATGTCTAGGAAAGCAAACAAACAAGTCACAATTCTGATACAGTACTAAACCAAGTACAAAAGAAAAACAGATGAGCAACTCCTCATCATCGCAAGCCTCAGCTTGGTTCCATGCTCTCCAACTCCAATGCAATCAAGTACTTGAAGTCGAATGGTGCTTGCCCTTGTCTATAACTGCAGCAATATAATATGTTTGGGATCAAAATCATAGCCCAAATAGGGTGTGAGAATAAATATCATTAGGAAACCACCCGAGGATCTATGCCTAACATTCAATGAGTATATGGCAGGTAAAAGTACAGAAAGTAGTAAACAAGGAAGCACTAAGCAATAAACAATCCATGGTTTAATCATTCAAAACACCACACAGAATGTAGTAGTAAAACAAATAACACAACAGGTAACCCTCTAGGAAGTACCCACAACATATCCCCTCTGGTTCTACCTATCAAGAACAAGAAACCCTCTAGGCGGCACACACAGTCTCACCCCTCTAGTTCAGCTAAAGTATAGACTCTTTGGAGAAGCACTCACCGTCAATTCCCCCCCTAAGTATTGTATTGTACTAAAGGCTCTCTGGGGAATAACTCAACTTCAATTACCCCTATGGCCCGCATCGAGGAACTACAAACACTCTGGGGAAGCACTCTACGTCAATTCCCCCTGTGGTCTAGCATTGTAATTATAAAGACAATCTAGATAATCCCTCAATGTCAATTATCCCTATGGTCTATACACCAGGTTCTCACAGCCCTGTGTAAGTCAATAAGCATAGAATCACGTAATGGCCAAAGTAAACCTCAAGAAATACTTGGCTAACAGTCTACAGTTTAACAACATGTCATAACATAAGTCACTCCATCCTATAGCACTAGGCATGGAAAAGAAAACAGGATCCAAATTGGAAAAATATACACAAGGGTCAAATACAGGAAAAACATGCATGGTAAAAACATCCAAATCACAGAAAATTACCTTATTAACAAACAATAACCTCTACTCAAGCATACAAGCAAAGCAGGTAAACAACAGGAGCAAAACAGTAAACACGCAATACCCTGTTCAAGGGTATTGGTGGAATTTTCACATAAAACTCAAAGAATTTCAACCAAAAGGCACAAACCACCTACCTCAGGGATAAGAGATCAATATAATTGAACCTCGAAGCTTGAATCTCCTTAGAACATCGTAGATCTATGAAAATGAATAAAATGTTCAACCCATGATAACTTAGAAAAAAGGAGGAATTGGAAAACGATGCTCTAGAAGAAGAGAGAGATTACCGCTGCAATTACAACGCAATCGATGGTGGTAGATATGGAGAACAGATGCACGATTGGGGGATTAGGGAAGTCTCGGCGTCGTACGGGTGCTCCGGGATGTTTCGGGCGAAGAATAAGACACCCCTGTCCATTAGATGCGACCCCGGCCCGTTTAATTAAAAAAATACACAGTGTGTACTTTTAGAGTACACAGCATGTACTCTTCCTTTCCGTACTCCGCTTTAGGCGGCTTCCACATCACCCCACACGACTGTGTGTGTGTCCATGACATGGCCAGCACACGGCCTCTTGTGGAAACGAAGTACACAATGTGTACTCATAAAGTACATGACGTGTACTCATAAAGTACACGACGTATACTTAAAAAATTTCCAGAAACTCCTCTTTTATCAAAAACTCTAGAAAAAGGAAAAACATACCTGAAAAGAAGGTCTGGGTTCTTACAAACTTCCCCCCTTAATGAAATTTGTCCCTGAATTTCCCTAGAGCGGCGTAGAAGAAGAAACCTCGAACAGTTCTGACCACTGCGCTCATACATCGGCCTCCCTCTCCCAAGTCTCATCCTACACTCGCCCATATTGCTATAGCACCCGTACCAGAGGAACATATCAGCCACAGAGAACCTTCATACTGCAATCGGTAACTCGGATAGGATTATCTTCAAACGATGCATCCACCTCGAGCTCAACCTCCTTGGGTTGAAAGACATGAGACGGGTCTGTAATATAATGTTGGAGCTAAGAAATGTGGAAGAAATCATGCATAGCTCGGTACCCCTAAGGTAACTGCAACTGATAGAAAACCATCCCAACTCTCTCTAACACCTCAAACAGCCTGACTTACCTCGGTGAAAGCTTACCCTGTCTCTGAATCCTCTTGTGTCCCAACCTCGGTGCGACACGCAGGAAAACCTAATCCCCGACCTCGAACTCTAGAGGTCATCTCCACTGATTAGCATAAGACTTCTATCGAGGCTGTGTCGTATCCATCCTCTTCCGAATCAACTCTATCTGCTCTGAGGTCTCCTGAACAAGATGAGGTCCTAGCAAAGCTGCCTCTCCTGCCTCCAGCCAACATAAAGGTGATCAGCATGGCTTATCGTACAAATCCTCATAATGTGACATCTGAATAGTCTCTTGAAAGCTATTATTGTAGGTAAACTCCACAAGAGGTATATGTTTCTCCCAAGAACCTCCAAAATCCAAAATGCATGCTCTGAGCATATCCTCAAGCACCTGAATCGTACGCTCGGACTGGCCATCTGTCTGTGGATGGTAATCTATACTCAAAAGTACCTATGTGTCCAAGGCCTTATAAAGCCCCTGCCAAAACTGAGAAGTAAAACTTGCATCCCTGTCTGAAACAATGGAGTGTGGAACTCCATGAAGACGTACAATCTCTCGGATGTACAACCGCCCCAGCTCATCAACATTGAAGGTCTCCTTGATCAGCAAGAAGTGAGAAACCTTCGTAAGTCTGTCACCATACTACATCATTCCCTCGAGGAGACCTTGGAAAACCAGTCACTAAGTCCATCGCGACGTCATTCCACTTCCACTTGGGAATGGGTAAATGCTGTAAAAGCTCTATGGGTCGATGATGCTCTACCTTCACTTGCTGACAAGTGGAACACCTCATGACGAACCCAGCAACATCCCTCTTCATACCTAGCCACTAATTCTGATGGTGTAGATCACGATACATCTTGGTGATGCCAGGATGAACTGCCCAAACTGAGGAATGAAAGTCCCGCATTAGCTCCTCACGTATATCTGCTGCCACCCATATGCGTCCTTGGAAACACAAGATCTCATCCTCACCCATGGTCTATCTAGGAATAGGGTCCTCTCCTGACACACTTCCCCATAGGACTAGGCCTTCAGAATCTGATAGTTGCCTCATTCGTACCTGATAAAGAAGTGTAGAGGTAACAGCTACATAAGATAGAAAAGTCTTCCCCTGTCTATCGTGCATCTCCAAATGCATGTCAGAGAATAGATCCATAAGTTTCCACTCACTGTTGGCCTCCCGAACTGACTGTATCTGAGTCCCCCTGCTCAACGTATCGGCCACTGCGTTGCTTTTACCAAGAATATAGGAAATCTTAAAGTTAAAGGACTAAAGGTACTCAACCCACCTTTGCTATCTCAAATTCATATCACGCTGAGTAAAGATGTACTTGAGACTCTTGTGGTCAGTGAAAACAACAAATTTCTCTCCCATAAGATAATGTCTCCAACAACGCAGGGAATAAAAAATAGCTGCCAACTCCAGATCGTGTGTCGGGTAATTTTTCTCATGCGGCCTCAACTGCCGAGACCCGTACGTAATGAATCCATCTCCCTACATAAGCATAGCTCCCAGCCTGATACCTGTTGCATCGTAGTAAATAGTATAGCTCTTTCCTGGCTTCAGCAAAACTAGTATCAGTGCTGAAGTCAACCACCCGTTCAGCTCCTGAAAGGATGACTCACAAGAATCTGACCATAAGAACTTCACACCCTTCTTGGTCAGACCTATCAGTGGTGCTTCTAGGAATGAAAATCCCTATATGAAATGTTTATAGTATCCAACCAGCCCTATAAAACTCTTCACCTCAAAGACATTCTTCGATTGCTCCCAGGAAACTACTGATCTCACTTTCTATGGGTCTACTGACACTCTTGTCTCTGAGATAACATGAACCAAGAATTAAATATAATCCATCCAAAAGTGGCACTTTGTGAGCTTAGCATATAACTAATTCTCCCTTAGTGTACTCAAAACGATCTCAAGATGGGTAGCATGGTCATGTTGAGTGTGAGAGTACACCAAGATATCATCCACAAAAACCACCACGATGTAATCCAAGTATGGATGGAACACTCGGTTCATCAGTTCCATGAAAACTGCAGGCGTGTTTGTGAGATCGAATGGCATAACCATATACTCGTAGAGACCATACCTGCTTTGGAAATCTGTAAAATGTATATCAGATGGTCTAACGCGCAACTTATGATAACCGGATCTCAGTTCAATATTCGAGAAAAATTGGGCTCCTCAAAGCTGATCAAAGATATCATCAATCCTAGGCGAGGGATATCGGTTCTTGACCTTCAACTGGTTCAACTTCTGATAGTCAATACAAAGCCTGAGGGTACCGTCTGCCTTCTTTGCAAATAGAATAGGATAACCCCAAGAAGAAGTACTGGGTCGGATGAAACCCTTTACCTGCAACTCCTCCAACTACTTCTTAAGCTCTTGCAACTCAGGTGTAAAAATACTATAAGGAGGAATGGACACCGGTGCTACCCTTGGCACAAGCTCAATAGAAAAGTCTTCCTCATACTTTGGAGGCAATCCTGAAAAGTCCTCAGGAAAGACATCTCTGAAACGATCCACCACTGGAGGAAAGTCTAACTGTGAATTCCCCTGGTCATCCAGATAAAGACTAGAAATCTGGGCTATAAATCCTCCCAAACCATGATGCTCTAGACCTACTATGCTCTCCTGGACATCCCACTCACCCTTATGAAGAAAATATCCACCCTCTGGTGATATGAAACTCACCCTACGGCGATAACAGTCGATGACTTCCTAGAAGAGAACTAGCCAGTCCATTCCGAGAATGAAATCATAGCCTGAAATCTCCAGAACATAAAGATCCCAAAGGATGTGACACCCACCAAACTCAAGAGGGAACTCCTTTCACTGATGTACACTAGATTTTCTTATCCCCAATGGAGTTTCTAGTGTCAAAACATCGGCAGAAGAAAAGATACAGAGCCCAAGGCTCTCCACAACAGCGATAGATATAAAGATATGCATAGCACCAGTATTGAAAAGAGCTAAAGATAAAACCAAGGCAACTAGGATCATACCTTGAACTATAGAGGGGCTAGGATCCGGATCTTGATGGGCCTGCTCCACTATAAAATTCTGGATATCTACACGGCCTTGTGACCCTGGATGACTACTCTGAGCTGATCCACCCTGCTGTCGCTGGTGGTCTGGTGACTGACCACCTCGACCGTGACCTCCACCTCGGCCTGAATGGACAAAAGAACTCCAGTTCCCAGAATGGTGAGAAACTGGCGAAGCTGCTCCTGTACGAGGAGTCATAGATGAACCCCTGTCACCAGCTGTTGGTGAAAAGATCTGACAGAAACACTGAAGGGGCCCTGACTTTGCGCAATATCGACACTCCATTGGGTCTCTCTGGCACTATGGCCTTGTATGCCCATTTCTCCTGCACTAGTATCACACCACCTAGCTACTAGAAGATGCATCTCGCCTACTTGGATATCCCCATGTAGTCTCCCTGTGGTGCTTCCAGCTATCGTCTAACAGAGCACTAACTCTGGAAGTCAAGCCGCCTTGGCTCAAAACTCTATATTCCCTCAGATTCTACTCTGTGATTAGTTCCTGGTTGACGATGGAAGCGATGGAATTCAATCTGAAGATATTCACCTGAGAACAGATGTCCTATCTGAGGCCATCCTCAAACTTCCTTTCTAGAAATAACCCATATCCTCCCAGGAAGGGTGTGAAATGTTGAAGCTTGGTGAAATGAGAGGAATATTCCATAACCGATAGGGTACCCTACTCAAGGCTCATAAACTCTTGGGCTCAGTCGACCCTCAATGTCTCCGGATAGAAGTAGTCATAGAAGATGAATTGGAAATCCTCCCAAGCCATAACCTACTGATGACCCTCCTGTGAGATCACATCCCACCATCTCTTGGTGGAATCCCATAGCATATAGGTAGTGATCTTTACTCTCCTCTCTAGAGGTGTCTCTAGATGCTCAAAGATTGTCAGCATAGATTCGAGTCATGACTTTGCATCCTGAGGTCCTCCTTCCCCTGAGAAAGTGGGAGGATGTTGTTGCTGGAAGACCCGCATCAAATCAGCCATCTATAGGGTAGGAGGCGGCGCTCCCTGTAAAGTTTGCATCATCCGCATGAAGCCTACCCTGAACTATGCATCAACACCGGTAACAGGTATAACTGCTGGTGCCAAGACTGGCACAACAGGAGGATCTGTAGGTGGTCCCTGATCAACCATGTCTGGTGTCTAATCAATGCCTAGTAACTGGCGTACAACTAGAGGACATCTCGATGGCATGACTCTGCAAGGTCAATCGCACACCTTAGATCAGAATTATGAAGGAATGAAAAAAAGTGTAAGAAGAGAACAAGAGAGAGAAAACATTCCAGTTTTACAAAACATGACTACACAGTGTGTACATTTCCTACATGGCGTGTTTCCTGAAGTCATTCACATGGGTGTGTACTCCTACCTAAACTGGTCACGCAACACCCCAGACACACGGCGTGTTGTCTTAACATACGACGTGTGCTTGAATCCTCTTTCCCTGACTGAGTTCTTCTACACGGCTAAGCAACACGACTCACCTTAGGTAAGACTACACGACGTGTGAAATTACTACATGGCGTGCACTAGACAAGCTTTACCTGGCCCGTGTTGTTAGTGACACGGCCTGACACACTGCTCACACTACACAGCGTGTTCCAGACGGACCCGGCGTGTATGAGAAAGGATAACACCAGCCCGTGTCGTTCGTGACACTGCTGGGTACCTGGGTAAACCTACACGGTGTGTTCAAGTCAGACATGGAATGTACAAGAAAGGGTGACACCAAACCATGTTGTTCGTGACACGGTCGGGTACCTGGGTCAAACTACACAGCGTGATTAGACGTCACACAGCGTGTATTAGACATGACTCATCCAACCTGTGTTGTTAGTGACACAGGTGGGCATGGGGTTGACTCTACATGGCGTGTATGGATTCTATACAGCGTGTTCACTCCAGAATTTCCCCATCTCTTGTCTCTTCCCACACGGCCTATGACACGGTAAGAGACTACATGGCGGGTACATAAAGTACACGGTGTGTACTTAAAGAAAAATTGTTTCTTCCCAAACAGAAGAACACATGGTGTGTACTTAACATTACACGGCATGTATTCTGGGTTTTCCCAGACAATAAGCCTCAGAAACTACTCTGGAATGCAGAAAACACTGAAACAGGCATTGAAAGTACCAAATTTTGATCAGTGAGGGCCCATACTCCCCGTGAATCAAATTTTGGCACCCTATACAAGTTATAAACAAGAATACAGTTTAATGATCCACCAAATTACGGTCCATGAGGGCCCATAACACCTCAAGAACCAAAGTTTGGTATTCATTAAAACAAAACCTTACACAAAATTCCTTATCACAACAGCATGTATATTCTATACAACATCTATCACAACAGCATGTATATTCTACACAACATCTATCACAACAACATACAATCGCTAATGCATCCTAGATGACATGGAAAGAATGTATGGCATGTGATTTCTAACGAGTGCCCATATGATGCATGATATGACATACCCTCATCTCATTAGGTTGTGACAGAAATAGAACCTCAATAATATCAACAACAATAGCACAAATCATGTGAATCACTCAAGGTGAAATCAAATCAATTGTAATAATTGAAAAACCAGAAAAATTGCAATTAAACAAGGTAGATTGGTCTTTCCATGTACACGGGTTAGCTACTCTCAGGCACAGCTTATTACCAAGTACATATTCCATCCTATCCCTGATTATAGTCTCCAAGAAATAATTCAAGAGAAAAAAAATCCTCTGATACCACTTTGTAACGTCCCAGTTCTGGAAGCCACCCAAAGGTACCCCGTACCCGGTTGGTCACATGGCCTCAAGCGCATTTCTCCAAACGTTAGAGGTTGCCGACTAGTAGCGAGGACCTTGGATTTGATGGTAGGGAAACTATGCCCTCATTGGAAGATTACATAGCATAAGTAAAAAACACACAATAGCAGAAGCAGTAAATATCCAACAATAGTAAATAGCGGAAGACTGATAGAGAAACAACTGGAGAAAGAATACATATAAATGATTCATGATACATATATGTCTAGGAAAGCAGCCAAACAAGTCACAATGCTGATACAGTACTAAACCAAGTACAAAATAAAAATAGATGAGCAGCTCCTCATCATCGCAAGCCTCGGCTTGGTCCCATGCTCTCCAGATCCAATTCAATCAAGTACCTGAAGTTGAAGGGAGCCTGCCCTTGTCTATACCTACAGCAATATAATCTGTTTGGGCCCAAAAGCATGGCCCAAACAGGGTTTGAGACAAAATCCCAGTAGGCAACCACCCGAAGATCTGTGCCTAACAGTCAGTGAGTATATGGCATGTAAAAGTACATAAAGCAGTAAACAAGGAAGCATTAAGAAATAAACAATAAACAGTTTAAGAATTCAAAACACCATATAGAATGCCACAACAAAACAGATAACACAACAGGTAACCCTTTGGGAAGTACCCACGGCCTATCCCCTATGGTTCTACCTATCAAGAACAAGCAACCCTCTAGGTGGCACACACAGTCTCACCCCTCTGGTTCAGCTAATGTATAGACTCTCTGGGGAAGCACTCATCGTCAATTCCCCATATAGTCTCGTATCATACTAAAGGATCTCTAGGGAATCACTCAATGTCAATTCCCCCTATGTCCCACGTCGAGTAACTACAAACACTATGGGAAGCACTCAATAACAATTCCCCATGTGGTCTCACATCGTAATTATAAAGACACTCTGGAGAAGCCCTCAATATCAATTATCCCTATAGTCTATACACCAGGTTCTCATGGACCTGTGTAAGTCAACAAGCATAGAATCACGTAACAACCAAAGTAACCCTCAATAAATACTTGGCTAGCAGTCTATAGCTTAACAGCATGTCAGAACATAAGTCACTCCATCCTACAGTACTAGGCATGGAAAAGGAAACAACAGTCAAATAGGAAAACTAGACCCAAGGGTCAAATACAGGCAAAACATGCATGGTAAAAACATCCAAATCATGGAAAATTACCTTATTCACAAACAATAACCTCTTCTCAGGCATACAAGCAAAGCAGGCAAACAACCGGGGCAAAATAGTAAACACGCAATACCCCGTTCAAGGGTATTGGTGGAATTTTCACATAAAACTCAAATACTTTCAACCAAAAGGCACAAACCACCTACCTCAGGGTTAGAAGATCAATATACTTGAACCTCAAAGCTTGAATCTCCTTATAACGTCATAGATCTGTGAAAACACATAAAAAGTTCAACCCATAATAACTTGGAAAAGAGGAGGAATTGGAAAATGATGCTCTAGAAGAAGAGAGAGCTTACCATTGCGATTCCAACGCAATCTATGGCGGTCGATTTGGAGAACGGATGCGCGATCAGGGGCTTAGGGAAGTCTCAGTGCCATACGGGTGCTCTGGAACGTTTTGGCCGAAGAAGAAGACATCCCTGTCAATTAGACATGACCCTGGACCATTTAATGAAAAAACAAAATACACGGCGTGTACTTTTGGAGTACATGATGTGTACTCTCCCTTCCTGTACTCTGCTTTAGGCGACTTCCACATCACCCCACATAACTGTGTGTGTGGCCATGACATGGCCAGCACACGGCCTCTTGTGGCAACAAAGTACACGGCATGTACTCATAAATTACATGGTGTGTACTTCAAAAATTTCCAAAAACTCCTCTTTTCTCAAAAACTCCAGAAAAAAGAAAAAACATACCTGAAAAGGTATGGGTTCTTATAGAATGGTACTATGAGGGGTATTTCATGGATTCCATAACATTAAATATCATAACTTCATCTCCAAAATTCATGGAAAGTGTACCCTCATAGACATTTATGATAGTTTTTGCAGTTTTGAGGAAGGTCCAACCTAAGATAATGGGATCGTGAGAACTTACTTGATCTTCCTCCATTTTAAGCACATAGAAATCTGCTGGAAAGATCATGTCTCTTACCTAGGCAAGTACATTCTCAAGGACTCCCACTGGATATGTTTTAGCTCTATTTTCCAATTGCACCACTACTCTTTTGGACTTCAACTCACCGAACTGTAAAGAACAAAAAACAGCGTGAGGAAACATATTTATGGAAGCCCCTAAATCACAAAGAGCACCAGAAAAGTGAAACTCCCCTATGGTGCATGGGATGGTGAATTTCCCCAGATCCTTTCACTTTGTTGTCATTACTTGAGTCGGTGTATTGAGTGCTAACACAATCCTTCCAAGATTGATCCTCTCATTCCCTTGAGACCTCTTCAATTGGTACAAAGTTCTTTTAAGAATTTTCCATACCTTGGGATTTTATTGATGTCTTCAAGTAGAGGGATGTTGATCTCCACATGCTTGAATGTGTCTAAATCCTCTTTTTTTCATCACTTCCTCATCCATATTCTTGGTTTATAAAACCCTGTTTGGAAATGTAAGGGGTTTAGGAGGAACATCATCAATCTTTTTCTTACCTTTTTCTTTCTTTGTGGGATGCTCATCAGTTGTTCTTGAATGGGTATCCTTCAAATTTGAGGTCAATCCTGGTGGAATGGTAGGTGGAGAAGCATCAGTTTTTTTCTTCCCACTTCTCAATGTGATGTAACTGACATTCCCCTTGGGATTTGGAGTAGGTTGGGAAGGTAGATTTCCAGAATTCTTACATACCAATTCATGTAGGGAAGTGGAAATCTGGCTCATCTATATCTTTAACTTCCTCAACTCCAAACCTTGACTCTTCAACTCATTCTGTTGATTAATAACAATTTGTTTCAAAAGATCATCAGTATTAGAATCTACATTTGGTTGAGAATTCCATTTTTGTTGACTTGTTGATGCATGAGCTTCAAATTGCCTTTGGGGTTATTGGAAACCCTTTTGGTAAGGTGGAGGTTGTTGGAAGTTTTGTTGAAAGTGGGTCCTTTGTTGTTGTCCAAAGGCATACCTCATGTCTGATTGATCCTTCCTCCCTTGGTTGTATGTTGGTTCAAAGGAATAAAACTTCTTTTAGTGATGTGGTTGTTGTTGTTGGCTGATAAAGTCACCCAGGAAATGCTGCCAAACAATCTTTTGTCTCTTGTAGTTTCGGGCAACAGTCAGTTGGGTGGCTTGTCTTGGTGAAAATGTCATAAGGCCTTGAAGAAGGGGGGTGGGATGTCTTTTGAGCCAAATCAATATGTCTCACCATAGTTGTTAATTCTTCCAACTTGTTATCAATCAAATGACTTTCAAGAGAAGATGAACTTCCCTGATGTACTCCCTTGACATGTGGTGTACCTCGATCGCCAAATTGTTGTAAGTTTTGGTACATCTTGTCAATAAATGCTTGCACAACTATTGGTTTCTTGTCCACCAATGCTCCTCTAGCCATGACATCCACCATGCTTCTCTCCATATGTGTGAGTCCTTTGTAGAAGTACTAGATGAGGAGTTTCTCACTGATTTGGTGATATGGACAGCTTGCGCACAACCTCTTGAATCTCTCCTAGTACTCATACATTGACTCCCCTTGTGATTGATTGATCCCCAAGATCTCCTTACGAATGGAAGTGGTCCTTGATGCTGGAAAAATATCTACAAGAAAAGACGTTTCAAATCATTCCAATATGTTACATCTTCAGGTTGTAAATAATACATCTAGTCTTTTGCATATCCATCAAGTAAAAATGGGAATTTCCATAGTTTGATTTGATATTTAGAGATATTTCTTGGTTTAAGGGTTGAGAAAACCACATTAAATTCTTTTAAATTTTTGTTTGGATCCTCACCAGATAATCCATGAAATTTTGGAAGAAGGTGAACTATATTTCAGTTCAAAGTCTGATTCGAGGTTTGGGTATGCAATACAATTTGGTTGATAATTAATATCTGGGGTAGCCAATTATCAAATGGTTCTATTAAGTTTATTGTTATTGTTTTTAGCTATTGGTTCTTGTTTTAATTTGGACTTAGATGTGTTTCCAATTTCAATGTTCTTGGAGTGGAGGAATTCTCCAACTAGTTGAATGTTGAAACTTCCTTTAAACTGAGAATGTCTTATTCGAGCTCGAAGGCTACGTTCAATCTCAGGGTGAAGATCTAAAAGATATTTGGGATTAGTTCGTGTCATAAATCAAATAAAAATGAAAAGAAGGAAAGTGGACCATAGTAAAATAAAAATGAGAAGTTTGAGTTGATGGTCCAAAAAGAAGAAGAATAAAATAAAAGAAGAATAAAAAATTCAGATTGGGTAAAGAATGAAGAAAGAAGAAAAGAGGAGAATAAAATTTAAAATAAAACAAATACCTTTAATTGGTTGAAATAATTACTTGCCTCCCAGGAAACGGATCCAATTTAAAAGATGTTATCGTGGGTTCTTTCAAATGATATGTGATTGTTGGGTACTTAGGTGCAGTAGAGTGGCTGACTAAGGTCGTCTCTCAAAGGAGGAAGTGAATTTAACAACATATTAAATGTATTTTGAAAATAAAATAAAAGGAAATAAGAATCATTAATTAAAAGTATGGGTTTTGTTTATCATTTATAAATCTAGAAGAAGTTTTTTGGAAGAAGATTGTATTTTTTTTGAAATGAAGTTCGATTAAAATGACACAACAAGAAGATGTTTTTTTAGAAAATATTTAAAAGACGTAATAGATATAAATCTACCTCTTCACTCCATTATTTATCATTATTATTTAAATTAACATCCACTTAATTATAATCCCCTAATTTGTTAACCCTCGAACCCAATGGGAGTTAACTTAACCACAAAGATGAAATTACTTAAACCCTAGGCTAGCTTCGGAACATGCAATTACAGCACCTTGCTTTGATTGATGTTCTTATGTTAGCTTATTATCAGTGGTTAATTATAGCACATATACACTTTGGAAATTAGGATTAATTGAGTTTGGGGATTATATTTTAACTCTACAAATTTATCCTGTGTAGTCATGTATTACTGATTAAGATCGCACTCTCACAATTTACACAACTTCCAACCTCACGTGTTTTTGTGTCAATTGTTAAATTACTTGATTAGTTTCATTTAAATTAAAAACACAATTAATAGACTATATTAATTGAATTACAGTATCTCATTGATTCAAAATAAATGAATGAAGAAGGTAAAAGATAGTCCAATTACTAAGAAAACTATTCTTTCATGGGTGGTGTAGTCATCGTAGAAATGTTTTGCTTTCACAAGAGTTTAGAAAGGGTATAACCCAATCTTGTTTCTACTCTTGAATTCCAGCCCAAATAGAAAGAGTAAAGAAGAAGATAATTGAACAAAACAGAAGAAATGAGAATAAATAGAAGAGGAACAAAGAATTTTATTATGCAAATGAAAACATTTCAACATGAAGAAGAAGAATAAGAAGGCTTTGATGAGGGGATCCTTGCTTCAAGAGATACCCCTCTTACAATGGTTGGATAATTTGAGTGAAACCAGTTCTCCTCTGTCTTTAATCTCCTAATTCACATCTCAACTCCTCCAAATGAGAAAGAAACTAATTTATAGAGTGGAGGGGAAACTAAGTTTAAATAGGTTTCAAGTGTGAATGGGGAATCTCAGCCAAATGTTTTTAGCCAAATTGAACCGCCCATTTGACCTCCAAAACGTTTGAACCAGCTATTATTTTAGAAGAATGATTTGTGAAATTTGGGTTGGCGAGATGCTCTTAAAATTTGGGCCCAATCCAAGCTTGTATGAAGAAGTTATGGCCCAATACAGAATCAATGTCCAATTTGGCGGGTCCATCCCACCTTTGACTTTATGGTCCATTTAGTCCAACCAAATGCACGATTTAGCTCTACTGTCCTGAATAAAAGTTGTAGCTCATTAAGTCAAGAACACAATTACAAAATTTCAAGTTCAAATAATCAATTTTAAAATATTTATTTTCGAAATACTACAGTGCACTATAAAGGGTAAAACTGGAATTTCCATCAAATTTTCAAATTAATGATCTAATCCAAAATATTTTATAAATAAACATATTTAACATAGTGTGAGGAAATTTTATCATTTGTTATCAATAAAATATTCAATAAAAATGTGTTTTATCACTCATAAAAAGCACTAATAAAGGCCCCCTTTAACAGCACTAAAAAATGCACTGATAAAGGGGATAATTTTTTCCACCACCACCACCCCCCATCAGCACTACCCTCATCCTATTTATCAGCACTTTCGATAATCCAACCCTGCCACCAGTGAGTTTTGAACCTGAGACCACCAGCTTATACACCAATGCCTTTTCCACTCTCCTATATTGTTTTGTTTTACATTTTATGATATATCTATATATTTATATATATATTGTTACATTTTTCTTATCCATATATTTATATATGTTTATATATATATATACATATATAAAAATATGTTTTTTATGTGTATGTGTGTGCGTGTGCGTGTTTATAAATACATACAAACATACATATATCTTTTATATGTGTGTGTGTGTGTGAATCTGTAAATATAATTATACATGTTTATATTTATTTACATATATTAGAATATATATAGATAAATATATATATTTTTGTCAATACACACACACACACATTATATATATTAATCGTATAGGTATATAAATATTCATAACTTTGTATTTTAAATAAAATGCATATTAGTTTTTATTTATATAAGGTTTATATATTGAGAAATATATTTTATATGTAAATATGTTTAATTACTTATTTATAAAATTAAATTTTTTTGTGTGAATATATAAAAATGCGTGTGTATTGTTATATATTTGATAATAAATAATAGTACATTGTGAAAATGATAAAATTTCAAATGCATAATATCAATATGAATGTAAGCTCTGGGAATAAATTCAATCCTTACTAAAAAGGGGAAAAAAGACCTTTTTAAACAAGGATTAAAATCCATCGAATGTTAAAAAATTTAGGTACCATGATTAAAAAATCAGTTTTGAAGGGCTTCTTAGCCTTTTTTCCTCGAAAAAATAGTGACCTGTCCCCCCCCCCTAATCAACACAGCGTAGAACTAGTCGCAGACTTCGATTTGATATGTGGTAGAGCTCAAACGAGCACTCGGATCAAAAGTTATGGTTGTTTGAAGTTTGAGTTACGTTTTCAATTTTATTGATTTTTTTGATTTTTTTATCTTTAAATTGTTATTAAATTTCTATTACTCGATAATAATTAGAAAATTATTAATTAAAAATATTTTTAAATTGCTTTATAAGTCATTTTCACTAAATATCTTATATATTATGTGTAAATGCATATTTAGCTTCATCTAAAACATATTTAAAATATATTTATATATTATATTAATATCAATATAAATATATTTATATGTTTATATATTATATTTAATGATATATAATTTTTTTAATATACATTTTACCAGCACTAGTAAAAAAACACTCATAAAGGGAGTCATTATTAGTACTAAAAAAACGCTCATAAAGGGGGGCTCTTGATCACCACTTCTAAAAAAGCGTTGATAAAGACCCGCCTATATCAGTGATTTTTTACAAGTGTTGATAAAGACCCCAATTTAATTGCATTTTTTTGAAGCGTTGATAAAGACTCATTTTTATCAGTGCTTTTTTACTAACACTGATAAACGTGGGCCTTTATTAGCCTTTTTAGCACTGTTAAAGACCTCCTTTAATAGTGCTAAAAACGTAGTTAAAGACCCCGTTTTAAAAGTGTTTTTTCTAGTGCTGACAAAGAGGGTTTTTAACAGTGTTTAGTTAGCATTGTTAACACCCTAGTGATGGATAAACTCGGTTTTGTAGTAGTGATGCATGTGAGGTGAATCAAATGGCTGGTTAAGAGGAATTATATAAACAATCTTGGACACACAGGTCCTATATAATATAAGGGGTGAAACGCAATCCATCATTTTTAATTAATAATAAATAATTATATACCCATGCAATTAAATTAAATTAAATTACATTAAACCAACTCATACACAGGCCTGAGCAAAATTCATGAACGATCATACACATGCAACGAATTCACAAAAGTATAGTGGCTAGCATTTGCACCAATTCATTCTTAATTATTAAGATAAACACGCTAGTATTGAATAATTAATTAATTAATTTCCTTCATTTTAATGATCATATGAAGTCTCTTGGAGATACTCATCATAAATGAATTCATGACAAATAAAATGACATAACCAATAATTACAAATAATTTCAATAAATCAACTAAGCATTTATTAATTCTTAAAACTTTTCTCACATAGTCAAACGCATCTGGTGGCCGCAGTGTGATTAGGTTTCAATACTACAATTAATTATTTTAATATTATTTAATTTTGTCCTTTATTGGGAGACTACACGGTGCGTACTTACGAGCTACACACTATGTTCCTCATTTTTGTGTATTCAGGGTGAACGCCTGGGACCTTAGCATGTATCCCAATCAAATTATATGGCATGTACTAATCAGCCACATATCCTGTGTTTTGTTTTCCATGTGTCTATGTAACCCATCGATTGACTCGATGTGTTTTCCAGACGTGGAACCACACGACGTGTACTCTGACTACTCGTCATGTGTTCTGCTTATCGTTTGTCCATGTAACCCACCGATTGACTTAACATCTTCTTCGGACATGAGAATTAATGAGTTACACACCGTGTACGTTGGCCACACATCGCATGTTTCATTAATTATCCAAGGTGTCAATCTCATGTGGTTAGGAACTGTGTATTTAACCACACGGTTAAAGAGAATTTCACTACTTAACCGTGTAGACTGCACGACGTGTACACCAGCTACACACCGTCTAATCCAACAAACTGAATGTCAGGTTGGGCCGGTCTGCACATGGTGTACAATAAATACACCACGTTTAATAACTACTTGATATGTCGTGTATCCCATGACACATCCAGGTACAATGAACTTGGGTACATAATGCGTACTTCGACTACACACCCTGATACCACTTGAAGGTTTCAAACGCTGAAGAAGTGTCTGGTGGGAGAATAACCATTAAGGTTTTTGTCAGATTTGATGGATCATTCGCCAATTGTGAAAGATGCGAACATCACAACTAATGAAAATTTTTCTCCATCGAATATTGACATAAAAACCCCAAAACCCACAGAGGATCTTTTGCATGTTAAATTTATAATTAATTTATATTTGATTAAAAGAATGATTACCTATTTTAGGATCTTTCTTAAATGAAGATGTTGATCGTCCGAAACTCTTTTCAGATTACCGTCGTTGCGTAGGGATGACCCAAAGTAGAACCGCACCAATAGTGATCCGCATGTGGTCCTTTGATCTCCGAACAACACCGATGGAATGTCGGGTGCTAGTGCGGTGGATCGGCCACCTTGTATTATTCATCTTGATTGTTTCAAGTTCCTTCAAATGCTCTTGGTATAGTAATGTTTTAGCCTCTCGTCATCTGTTCATTTATTCTAGATGGTGTCTGAAGGTGTTGAGGCTATGGCTTGCGTTTTGTGTGGGAGTAAGGATAGTGTGCAATATTCTTTTGAATATTCAATGATAGGTCTTCGATGGCTGTTTCAAAATTAATGATGTTTTTTAATATTTGTATGCCGACCTCAAAACCCGACCCGATCCAACTTCAAAGTTGGCGGCCTGCTCACACGTGTGTGGCCTCAGTTGGCTTGGAAGTCTCCCCACGCTGCATTTCTCCATTCGCTCTCGCGACGTCACGCGTCTTGCTCTCTTTTCTTCAACCGCCCTCCTCCGTTGCTCCTCTATCCCTCTAAATTCAGTTTCACTGGCCATGCAAAGGAGCGGTGGTTGACGTCCTTCATGATTTTCACAATATTAATATAATCAATTACTTAATATAATTAATTATTAATAGTTATAATTAACTATTTATTAATTCATTCGATATAATTATTCTGAAGGACTCTGCGTTTCTGGGACTCCGGGCATGTACTTTGGGCTTTCAGATCAGGGGCTATTAGTAATAGTAATTAATTGTATTGCATAATAAATTATATGGAATAATTAATTTTATTGAAACATTGATGATATTATATTAATTATTTATAATATGTTAATTATTAACCATAAATAATTATACGAACCATTAATGGTTATCTTTTAATGAAATTTTTATTATTAATTATATTATTTTAACCATTAAATATAATTATCGACTATTTATTATATACTATTAATTATAATTATATTAATTATTAATTATTATATTAATTATTAATTAACTGTTAATTTTATTAATTATTAACTGTCATCTACTAACTAATTGTGTTCATTAAATTAAGTATTAATTGATTATGCTTACAGCCATCCCAAAATTGTGAGTGCATCTTCCATGCTTAATCAAATGAATAACAAAATTGTAAGTGCATCTTCCATGCTTAATCAAATGAATAATGATTATGAGACTTCCCGGGTATGCATTGATGGTTTTTTCGAGCATTTAAAATGATGCATTCAGTGCTC
The DNA here is from genome assembly GCA_963277665.1 of Viscum album. Lineage (NCBI taxonomy): Eukaryota > Viridiplantae > Streptophyta > Magnoliopsida > Santalales > Viscaceae > Viscum > Viscum album. The sequence continues at coordinate 194,468,212 of OY728135.1, read as the reverse complement.
ATCACAACAATATACGATGAGATAGGCGCTTAGCTAGATGCAGCTTATGAACACGTTAGAGGCCTTGTTCTTCTATGGTGGAAGAGGTTAAATAAATAATTTTCGAGTTGTCTTCATTGATAGTCTTTTCTAAGTTTAAACATGAACCTTGTATGTTCCTCACATTTTTTCTACCAATATAGAGATGGGTATGGCAATTCATAGAGTTGGACCATGGTGCACGGATTGTCAATGGCGGTGCATCCACTTCCCCTCATTGGGTAAACATGGATGATTTTATTTTGGCAGATAATTCATGTAACCTATAAAGTCGTTCTATATAGCTTTATCTATCATATTTTTACTTACATCGAGATGTCTCACGTAATTAATTTTTTTGGGGGAAAACATTGAGGTTTTGTAATGAAAATTTCTTCCATGAAAAAAGAAATTCACAAAACATTCCCGTATAAAATTGATGACACATATTATGCTTAGTGTTGCATTTAAATTGATATATTCTATTTTTTTCATGCATGCGTCTTCTGACCTGTGGCCTTTCCGAACTATTACCCCCTACAATTTATCTTTATCTTAACATTTTGTTTCCTTTATTTTTGCAAGTTGTGGGGTTATACATTTGGGACCGTTGATTTGCATGGATCCAACGACCCTCATGTTCTCCCAATGTGGTTTATCGGTGTGATTCTACTGTCTCACAGATCCACTTGATCCATGCCTTGTCATTGCTGATTGGTGTGTCCCTGTGAGCTATTCCCCGAGTTCTTACATGAATGACCTCTTTGATCTTGACCGTTCATCTGTCATGCACTTCGCGCCTTTGCCTACTGCACCGATCGCCTTATATGGCTGTCATTTTTTGCCTCTTGTCGCTTGGGTATTTGGCATTTTGAATGAGTGAGAGATCCTTGGATTTGATTTTTCTTTAGGTGATAGTGATAACTTATGGTTTTTGAGAGATTTTGAGAAGGAAAATGAATTGGGGTTCCGGATTTGCGCTTTGTTCCCTGATATTGGGTGTGCTAATCCCATATAACTGGACTTACGTTTTGAAAGAGATTCAGTGGATATGATGGGTAGTGTAGAGAGGAAAAATTATCTAGTCATTTCATTGGTTATTACAAACAAATTAGTGGATCTTGGTCATTTTTTAGGACAACCACATCAACACTTCCCTCAACAATTGTATCAGAGCTACCTGATTTGTAAAGATCAACTCTATGAAATTTGAGGAAGATAAGTTTGGGGAAAATGATTTTAATCTTTGGTGAATAAAGATGAGTGCTCTTATAGACCTTAATGAATTTCTTTATGCTCTTGGTGGTCTTAAAAATGTCACAACTCTCTCCCCTGATGGATAGTTGTTTCATTCCTAAAAATCACGTGGGGTTTGATGGGAATTCTTGAGGTGGTGGTGACGTGACCCTTCACATTAGACACATATTTCCACATCCTTTCTGTGTCATTCCCAACGGGTTTTATTCGTCGAATTGGAAACACTCAACGATTCCATCATTCGTGATGTCTCATGAACCTACTTTCCAAAGGCAAGAGAATAGATCCAACAACACTTAGAGACTCACATTGGTCGAGATGATGGGATGTCAGACTCATCATACCTTGGGGGGGGATTATTTCCTGCTCTGAGACTTAAATATTTAATTCATTTATCATGATATTTTTCTAATGAACCTCCTCGATGGGAGTAGGGATATGTGTCTGCTCCGAAGTGACCTTTGCATTATGTTAACGATTCACCCCAATTATGGGAAAAAAGTTTTGTGTCCACCCTCAACCACTGCTGCTGGGGCCATCATATATCAGGAGTTCTGAAGGATGTGGGTAGGAATTTTCATTCGTCCATTCATTATTGTCAAGATATGTTGAGTGACTTCAACGACTGGAACATGGATATATGCCTATTTAGTGTTTGGAGTAGGGATGTAGGCCTGCTCTAATCCTCTATTTCTTATCGGTATATACAGTCTGTCTTCATTTGGAGCAGGGATGTAGGCCTACTCATGTAGTCCATTTCTTGTTAGTATACACCAACAGTCTCCATGTGTGGGGGAGAAGATATGAGTCTGCTCCTGGTTTACTACAAGGATTTATGAAATGGATTATCTGAGTGATTCCAGATCATGTTGTTAGGCTTGATAGAACACGATCAGGTGTTTTGATCTGCTCATTGGTTTCTATTGTATTTTGTTGATGTGTTCCTTCAGTTGCTACCCAACTATGTTGGCAGGTTTTAGGGTTATGGGAAAGAATATTTTGTCTGCTTGTATGTTTCCACCATGTTGTGTTGGAAGGATTCTTTGGTGAGAACATGAATATGGGTCTGATACTGGTTGTTTGATTGCCTGCCTCGATGGACTTCCCTAGGTGTCTGGGTCTGAATAAACTATGTTGGAGCCCATGGGGTGGTGTCCTCATCCTGCTTAAAAGTTATTTCCATGTAATGGTGATAGATACTAGAAGGATCCCCTTAGTGAGACCCCTGTATTTTTGGGATGAGGCCATCAACAATCTCCTGATCATCCTTCCTAATAAAAGGGAGGGATATGTTGCTATGTTTTGGGGAAAGGCTCCCTAAATGGTTTGAAACAACAACTGGTGTCATCTACTTCTAGACCATCAGCCGTTGTTGAGTGGATGGTTGGTGGGGTTTCATGTGCTGGAGGTCTTATAGAGTGGCCTTAAGATTTAGAACAATACCATTGAGGTGGTACACCTGAATCAGCACATTTAAAACCCTATGTTGAAGACACTGGGTTGGTAATGGTGTCCTCAGGCTAGACGAGGACCCATCTTGGGTAGCAGCCAATGCGTATGTTCATGTTTGCTAGAAAGACTCCATTAGATTGAAGGGATTTCTTGTTGATAAGTTCATTCATATGCACAAAAAACACAAAAAAGAAATACCCATCAAAGTTTCATCTCAATAAATGAACATATGTGTAATCAATTTCTTTAGATCCATGTTTGACCAACTTTCATTTTGTAAGAGAGTGAAAGGGGACTAACATGTGGGAGACAAAATCATATTGGTTAAGGATTCCTGTTGGGTTCACCATTCTTGTTTCGTTCCAAAAAATCACATGTGGTTTGAATGGAATTTTGAGGTGCTGGTGGTGCAAACCTTCAAGACATACACATATTTCCATGTCTTTTTCAGGCAGTTTCTAAGGAATTTTATTCATGTAACCAAATACACCCAATGGTTTCCTCATTTTTGATTTCTCACAAACCTACTTTCCAAAGGTATATGGCCATTAGATAATGTTTCCAACAACACTTAGGGACTCTCATTGGTGGAGAGAATGGGAGTTTGGGATCATCACACCTTTATGGGGGAATTATTTCATACTTTGTGACTCTCTTATAGATTTAAGTCATATTCATGAATCCTTTATTAAATCCCAAATATGGACCGATTCACCGTTATACTGACAATCAATTGTTAGCATGTATCAGCTTTAGAATCATCAGTATGTATCTGAGACTCTTCATCGATGGAGACATCTGTATGTATATGAGGTTCTCCATTGATGGTACCCATTTGTATACGAATAAGAGATTATTATTTCATTTATTATCATGATACCAATTTTAAGCCATGTAGTGGGGCACTTTGGAATTTATCATCACCTAGGAAGAAGGGGGTTGTTTTAGTGTCCCGATCGGGCCCACGAGATGGGATTCCTACATATCCCTGTGAAAAGAATCAAAACCCATGTAGTTCGGTGCCATTTAACAAGACACATCATACCTTTTAGATTATGTGATGAATACCAAATCAGGTAGTTTAATGTCGAGTGGCAACAATGTCTAAGTGAAAGGTTCCTAGTCAAGGCTGGAGTGACACTTATGCTGAAGCGGCCCAAGGGACCTGAAAAGGATGAAACCTCCTAGGTTGGATATCCCTACTAGGGATATGACCCATAAAAGGTTAGGGTGTGTTTGGGGTGTTGGGTTTGAACCTCAGGGAGGTTTCATACATATCCAATTTGGATAGGAATCAGATCCCATGTAGTTCAGAATGTTGGGGGTTACACCTATGGAGGATAACCCTATTAAGGTGAGAGGAAGATCTGGAAAAGGACTCTCTAACAAGAAAAGTATTTGATCATGTGGATGTCATGATCGTCATTAACCTCTAATCCCACATGAGTCATGCTCTTTGTGAGAAATAAGAGGAAGAAAAAGATCTGGAAAACTGCACAATCTCTATCATCTGCTGGTTGAAGAGGGTGGTGCTATGGAAGAGATAGGGCTTAGATGTGACTATCTCATCTATTGTTTTGAAACCATAGGTTTCATGGATTATTTATCCATATTTATACGACTCGATTATCTTTACGTTTCGATCCACAAATGTATCCACATAGCTGGAGAAGCCATCTTCCACCATCCCTAAGTTTGGGATCCTCGTTACCATGATAATTTATAATTGAGAACACTCCGAGGGTCCCACCTATTAGATAAGATAATTGCAGGACTTCCATTACCACAAGAATGTATAATCAAGAGGACATGATGATGCTCCTTGTGCTCTGATCATAAATATTTAGAGGCTTTAGGGGAGGCCTTGGCTTAGTCCCCTCGAACGAGGGATCCAAGGAAAGAGGTTCCATACCATTGGTAGTATAAAAGGGATATCAAAGGGTAGATCTCACAGGAGAGTCCTGGGTGAGATGAAGGTGGTTCATACAGATGGGGCCTATGCGATCCAAAGATGCTTCATGCAGGTGGGGCCTAAGTGAGCTGAAGGTGTTTCACACAGATGGGGCCTACATGAGATGAAGGTTCCTTTAGGTGATGGAAAACCTAGACAACAACACTTGGGTGAGGCCTTGCTCTAGGATCCAAGTGTCTCCTTAGGGGACTTTGGATGAATGACACGCAAGTTTTGAGCTATGCAAGGTTACTTTTCCCTATTAGTTTTTTTCTAGGGGAAATATTACCTATCAAGTTTCTTCATGTTCTATACCTTGGAGGACCTCAATCCATTGATTGTTTCTAATTTCCCCTTCTTTTGTAGGCTTCAAGAACTACCTAAGGGTTTGGAGGACTTAGGAGAGCATAGATTCAAGTGGTCTCTTCATATTTTAGTCATGTAAAATGAGGAGACCAAGGGTTATATTTATCAGTAGAATTGGGACCCTGGGTGAAGAATACCATCCACACAGGTCCATCGTACTGGTGTCTCACACAGGACCTGCGCACAGGGTGGGTGCTCATGCTGGGGTGCATAGGTGGTCCCTACACAAGCTTCGTGGTGCACTAGTGGGGTGTGCATAGGTTAAATTTGGAAATTTCTTTTACTCCCATTATCCCATTTACTACTTCAGATATTTTCTACTAAATATTTTCATCCCCATGTAAAAAGGGAGTGTCATCAAATACCCCCACCTCCGGATTGGGTTTGATCAGAAGAAGATGATTTTTTTATTGAGGTATAGAGGAATATGGATGATGATAAATCCTTTAATCATAAATTTCCATGTTCTTTCATACCCTTAGGTTATCTTCAAACATCACTTCTTCTTACACAAAATAGAGAGATGGAAGAACAAATACAGATGTCCACTGCATAGGTCCTTCACTCAGGTTAGTCACACAAGTGATCCTTGTTATTGGATTGTGCAGGTGACCGAGCATCTATAAATAGGGTCTCTTTTCCGAAGAATTCATCCTCTTTCAAACACCACCCACCTACTCTCACCATGCAAGTATTTCACGCATCCATCTCACATTTCTCATTTGTGCCTCTCCCCTCACATAGCTTTAGTATGTACGATAGAAATTTGAGTGAGTGACCAATGTGAGGCCACTTGAGTGAGTGACCTACATGAGGCCACATAAGCGAGTGTCCTGCATGAGGCCACTTGAGAGAGTGACCTACGCAAGGTCACTCCTTCGTTAAATTTCCTCATTTTTAACGAAAACTCCAAAATAATTTCTTGATGCTAATGAATGTTTTAGTGTTTCTTTTTAAGATTTATAATAAAAACCTAAAGGATTTATGATGGAAAATTTTCTACACGTGTTTAAGATATTCTCAATATTGTCAGGCCAGATTATTATTGTATGTGTGACTCTACACTTCCAGACTTAGAAATGTACTTGAAGAAGTACCAGTATGAGAACCCATTAAGTGAGCAACTTCCACTTTATGAACACAGTATTCTGAAGGATTCATTCATTCTAGAGTCGCATAGTTATTTACCCAAGTCTTGGTTTCTATAGTACACCAACTATTCCACTTCCACCATAGGCATATTCATTAATGAAGGAACAATACATTCATCATACATCATGCATCATAATTAGTGTTCCCCAGATCCGAATCCTCACACTACGGAATCAAAACCTCCTTGCTACCAGTTGATCTTACATGATTCAAAGATAGGTCAATCAATAGACAAGAAGGAGTATTAGGACTTTTATTTTGGAAGGGTTGTCAAACCCAAATGGATGTGGGTATACTGGGTGGTCTAAACTTGCAAATAATTTAAAATAGATTTGAAAGAAGTTGGGATCTATGAATTTATCTTGGTGTCCCAGAAATACGTGTATAATATTTCAGACATCATCCCTGATCTATTGAGCCAATGAATCCCTCAAATGAATAATTTTCACTTGACACACAATGAAGTCAGCATTAGATCATGGGATGTCTATAAGATCTCCGGAGTGACCATTCTCAAATAAATGTATGATGAATTCATCCCATTGAATGCATCAAGGGATGATGTTGAAATAATGATGACTTCATCCTATGATCTGTTGAAGTTGGCTTGAAATGTGTAGAAAAAGGACCCTCATCCAAAGGGAGATATTTATCGTGAGGATTTTATGAAGTCATTCCTAAAGAAACAAAAAGAGGGTTCTACCTTCTAGTTCCAAATAAGATGCCTTTCATAGGAGAATCTTAGAATTACTAAAAAATTATAGCCTATACTAGAGTAAGTCTAGTATGACCAGTGGGGATATACAATCAATTATGACATCCTTGCAAGTACCCACCTGACCAGCTTTCTAGCAATGTGGTTGAGCAAATACCTATTACAAGTTAGTGAATTTAATGACAATGTGAGGTTAGGGACATTTTTTGTAGTGGAAAATTAGCAGAGGGGAACCACATAGGGTTGGATGCCCTTATTTTGCTGAACATTTACTAGTACTTATTGCATGTATATAAGGGGAAGGCCCTATATAGAATCTTAGGGCTATTTCAAGTGACGTGGGGGTGGATTGCGGCACACTTTAGTTCCAATACCATACTAAGTGGATTTGAATCCCCTAAAGGCTAGTTTAATCAAATTTTTCATGATTTTTATGGTATTCATCCCTTATATATGAAATATGGAGAAGATCTAAAGAATCTGAACATATTGGGAGATTTTTAATTCTTCCCACAAGATGATCCACTTTTCAGGACATTCATTGACAATGGAAAAGGTGATGAATAAATGAGTCCATACATGATTTCATTTAGAGACACTATGTTGGTAGCCTATATTGACAACAAGAATATTTGTGAAGTATATCCTCCATACTAATTTTCCCTCCACTTCAAGTGTCTACAATAAATGACATCACCCCCACATGTTTGGTTTGAAAAAAAATCTAATGGTGGCCCATAAATTCTAGATTCTTATGGCCTTGGAGTTATCCTAATAATTTATTAAGATACCTCCTCTAAGTGCATCCATTGGGATAAAATTCAGGTATTCCAATACCAGGATTTATTCCTACCCTTAAGGGGTGTTAACCATAATCTTCCCACGAGTTGAGGCCCTGACAAATGTTGTGCGCAGTAAGTGTGGTAGAAAGGCTCAGCCCAGGGGTGATGATGATGAAGCTCCAAAATATTCTAAATGATCTCGAACACAGGCCATAGATTAGGATAGAGTTGAAAAAACCACATCTGTTGAGCCAAGGTGGTCCAACTGTCATCACTAAGAGGAAACCCGAGATTCATTTTCCCATCCTCCCTCCATAATAAATACAAATAAAAGGACCTTAAAGTAAAAAATATGTTTGGTCTTACTCATATTAGTCCAAATCAACATCGAATTATGTGGCCTATAGAAGTCCACGCTTGGAAAGGCATAACCCGTGACATTAGAGATTTATGGGTATTTCTCCAAGCCAACATACATATCCCACAGCTTGGTCATATTCAACAGTCCTCCGATCTTCACACTGACATGAATTTTGATGAGGTGGGGTAGTATATTTGGGAGCTATAGATGTTGGTTTCTATAATTGATGATCAAGTCCTGAAAACAAAGAAGGTAACCGATATGCTGGATTGAGGTGCTATTGAGGGAGTAGTTGACCAATGACAAATGGTATGATTCATCGATGCTGGTGATGTAATATTATTTTCATTTCCTTTGAATCCATAATATATTTTTTAAGTAGAGAAACTACTAAGTAATATCCACTTTGACTTATAGAAGGAGGCATCACCAGAATCAACCTCCTTGAGATACACTTCAATGGGTACCCCAATCAGAGTTGATGGGTCTAACCCTGAGCCCAGGGAGTTATCTATGGGTCAAAGATTAATGGAAAAGGATATGGAGGAGGAAACTTTACACCTTTGGTTCAAAAAAATTAGAATGCTTAAAAGGTACCTTCACCATCTCAGGTGAATAAATAGAAAAGAGAGAAGACATTGGACAAGAATATATGATACAGTAAGTCTCCATAAAGTCATTCAGTACATTAACTCTCCTGATGTACTTATATATTCGTGTTATCCCTTTATAGGACCTACTTCACTTTTAGAACAACTAAACTGTACACATGATATTTTAATCAGGACTACTTGATTCGTGTATCTTTTTCCATGGAAAATATTTCCATGAGATGAGTGGATACATTTTTGAGATCAATACTACTTATGTTGTTAAGGGAATAATAGATGAGGGTACCTAAGTGGGAGATTCTTCTATCCTCCCATCCAAAGTGCTAAGAAAACTCAAGAGAATGTTCCTCATCATGAAATCCTTACTCAAACTATTGTGATCGGGTATGTTTGGGAGGAATCAATACTAGTGGTTTATTCATAAATGGGTGAGGGTTATTATCTGCTTTAATCACCTTTTCAACTCTATCTTTAATATCTCCTGATTCTAGATACTAATTCATTTATATTTCAACACTGTCAGCTATGATGGTTGAACATGAAGGGGGAACCTCCATTCCAGCTCAACTAAAAGTTCAAGGCGAGGGAGACAATACTCTTAAAGGGGAAATGAAAGATGATTCTATAAATGAGTTTATTACAAGGTATGTCTCCTCCTCTAATAGTAGTTCCAAGAGAGATCTAGAGGATCAATATGTATTTCATATTTCATACTTCTTTTCCTGGAAAGACATTTGGAAGCTAGTTTCAGTGATTAGTCTTGAATAATTTCCCTTACAAATTCCCAACTCCAAACCTTGTTTACCACTTTAGGATATGGATGATTTGAATACCACACAATCTATCATGCTTTCAAAAATATTATCCAACACTAGGAGTAAGAGATAAATTCATGGTAGATTGAAGCACAATTCCACAACCTGTTTTATAGCCTCAGGATGACCATATCCTATGAGGAACTAAACCATGAAGCGAAAGTGTAAGATAAGTAGTGATATATTGAAGAGAAATACCTTCAGATGATACACCTTTAGTAAGATTTGGATATTTTCAAGGAACATATTGTCCAACTCAACCAATCCTTAAAGGGGATCTAGGTCCAAGGAAAGGATTCTGTTGCTATAGAAAAGGAGAAACTCCATCACACAAAGGATACCATCGCCACAATTTTAACTGGGCTTTAAAAAATAGTGGGCAAGGCTCAACTGATCCTTTTATAGATCAAGGATTATGTTGAGGAACATATGTAACCCCTGATATAAAGACTCAAACTTGGGGATTCTCTTACGAATTGTGATCTATAAATAATGTGGATTTTATTAACAATCATATATTTATGTGTTCCTATCCTCATTATAACTATAACATAACACTAAAACTAATTCATTTGATTGAACATTATTTTTTCAATGTGTTTTAATTATAATGATAGGAAATGGAGGGTGCTATAATTTTTTCCTAGGTCTTTGGAACTAGTGAGCATAGTTTGACTTTTGCTAGAATCACATAACAGATCCTATAAACTTTAGAGTATTTTTTATCACCACCCTATTTTTTTCCTATGTTAGATATAAATAAGACTTAATGAGTTTTAATTGACTTTTACTTAGGCCTCCATTTGTTGGTTTTTAACCTAACAAGTTTTATGCATTTTTATTTTTCAATTTAATTGCTCAATTTTTTCCCAAACCATGACGAGTGCAAGTATAGAGAACTAAAACTTGACTCTTTCCTAGGGTTCAATTTGAAATATTTAAACATAGAGAGTACTAAATCTCTTTTTATTAGAAGTTTATAGACTTTTAAGATAGAATAATGCAACCGGTGTTTTAGGTTGAACAAATTTGACTACGAGTTATGGGAGTAATGAATCTAGTATGGTTTGTTGGATGAGAATATTATGGCATTCCTTAATCATCTAAAGGAAGTTTTAAGTCAGGGTTTGAAAACTTAAAAATCTAGAGAAATTAAATGGGACAAGTATATAAGGAATTACCATGAATAATGTTTGAAAAGTGGTTTCCAAAATGATGTTTTCAGGGCGTATGGAGATAAAAGAAGTTTTTACTAAGGAAGAAGGTACCCCTGGTTAACAAGTATTTTGGGGATGACTTATGCAAATACATACTAGGGTGTATTATGAATAGTCAATAAGAGGTTTCTCTAGTATCTTAAATTATATTATTGATGGTTAGGGAAATCTTATGGAGATTCTAGGGGTCGCTATGTACCTCATTGATATGTGAATCAATCCATATGTGATTTTTGGTGACCAACTCTATGTATTGATTTGAATTGAATACATGGGGTATTTTTATAGATATATGTATAGGCCTAGGATGAGGGTCCCAAGAATCACTACATGGCTTGAATAAATGAGAACCATATCATACACAAATCTTTGGAGTGACGTGGTGGGTGACCAACACTATAAGGGAAGGATACTCTCAAAGAATGGTTGAAACATCATGTAGTTTAATGTCATTTGACTAGGATGTGGACTGTGTAGTTTAAATTATTATGATAAGAACATTGAGGGATTCAATTTAAGGTCATTTATCTTTGACTGAAATATTATAGATTTTTCCATTTCATGTTGATATGACCAATAATGTTCCATAATTTTTAGGCATGATGGGGGTAAGTTGTAAGAAGCAATCTGGGGGCTTCTAGATCTAAAAAGTGATAGGGGAATGGTATACAGGGAATGATTGTAGTGAATGTTTTGAAAATCGGTTTCCATCGTGATTTTTTTCAAGGCTTATGTCGATAGAAGAGGCTTTTCTTGAGGATGAGGGTGCCTCTAGTTGACAAGCCTTTTTTGGGGTGGCTTATACAAATCCAGACTGGGGTGTATTATGAACAGTCAAGCATATGTTTCCTATGGTATCATAAATTCTATTACCAATGGTTAGTGAAAGTTTATAGTGATCCATATTTCCCCACACATAGAGTTTGATTTGCATAAGGAATGTGCTTGAGTAAGGAAAGATCATTTTATATAAAAAACAATAAAGAGTGGGGGAAAATGTTCCCTATGTAGGCCTAACCCATACGTAGGGAGGGAAAAATTATTTTTATAAATTTCAAATGGTCGAGGATAAAGGATCCATACATCGTTATATATCTCATAAGGGTGATAATCACATTGTATGTAGTTCTTGAATGAATATTACCTACATGACTCTGACCCACATGAAAAGAGGGTAATTTTTTTAATACATATTCATGAATGGGGTGAGAACCCAAATTGGAATATCCCATATAGATATGACTTAAACACATGAGAACAAGTACATTTTTATATTTGGGTTAGACCATGATATAGGATCTGAGTGTCACTACATATCTCATTTGAATGAGAATCAAGACACATATAGTTCTTCGAATAGAGGTGTGGTTGGAGAACAACAACTAGGATAGTAGTCCTCTCAGGTGAGGGTGATAGAAATACACAGTTTTACATCATGAAAGAGATGTAAACCATGCATTTTAAAATCATGTGGTAAATAGTTTTTGTGTTCCTTTTAAGATATTTAATCTAGAACCATGCTAACACAGATGTGAAATGATACATATCAATCTTATAGGGAGCCATATCCAAAATTCCTAAGCCCATGTGAGCTATGCTTGGTGTGAGAAATAAGGAATGTCACATGCTTATTTCACCATATAGAGGATTTTTAAAAGAATAGATAGGGGAATTTTAATCATGTGGTGTCTGGACCTAGATGTATGATATGGGCATCACTACATATCTCATAGGGATGAGAATCAATAAATACTTAGTTCTAAGATAAAATTAACATTGAATGATAGGGACATTAACCATGTAGTTTAGAATCATGTGGTAAGGAAAAATGGTGTCTTGTAGTTTTAGGTTATATTAATATGACCATAAATATGGAAACGATGAGAGACATATGGCTTACTGATCCAAAGATATTTTGAAACACTTCATATGTAAAGAAGGGTATTATAAACCACGATCATTAGGGTTATCATATCTGGAGAAGTGATATGGTACAAGTATGTACGGAGTGTCCATAGAGAATGTTTGAAAAATGGTTTCCAACATATTGTTGTTGGGTTTTACAAAGAGAGAATAGGTTTCTCCTAAGGAAGAAGGTTCTTATGGTAGAAAGGCCTTTTGGGGGTGACTTATTCAAATCCATACTGGGAAATATTATGTATAGTAAAAAACAAGGTATCCTATGGTAGTAGACATTATATTATCGATGGATGGGGAAATTCTATGGAGATTAAAATTTTCCTAGGATAAGGAGTATGATGTGTGGAAGGGATGTGTACAAAAAGGAAGGAAGAATTTAGACCAAAATTAACTGTGGAATGTGATGTTCCCTGCATTGATCTAGCTCATATATAGGGAATATGATTTTTTTCTATGATGGGATCCTAAATGAGGGAAACCAAATTAAGATCTCCCAAATGGATTGGGGTCATATACATGAGGAAAGGAAAACATATTTTTTCTTTTTAACTACTGTCGGTCCTAGTTTAAAGGACTTAAGCGGCACTAACAATCCAGTGTGGGCATGAATAAAGCCACATGTAGTTTTGAATTTGATTCCCTATATAGATCCGACTCATATATTGTAAAAGTGTGTTTTCCTAAATATTGTCCCACAAGTGAAAGGAACCATGTTGGAGTCCCCTGCATAGATCATTGTTTTTATGCAGGAGAGAGAGTATTTTCCTTACTTCAAAGTTGGGCCCAAGACATAAGGTTTGGGAATCACTATGAATCCCATTGAGTTGAGAATAAAGACACATGTAGTTATGGAATAGAGATGTGGTGGGAGACCAATACCAAATATTGTGATCCTCTTAAGCATGGATCGAAATGTTATGTAGTTTTACATCATGCAACAAGGACATGAACCATACAGTTTTACATCATGTGGAAAGGATGTTGTCATGTAGTTTATCATCTTGTATCTAGGATGTTCGGCTACATAGTTTAGATTCTTAGAGCTCAGACTATGGTGTCTTTTAGTTTTAGGCCATATGACTAGGACCATATGTCATTCCTTTCAAGGTTATGTGACTATGATAATTGAGTTATGATCACACAAACTATTTCTTGATTGACCTTGATTTGGTAGGGAACATAACAAGCTATCCATCCATCGATATCAAGGAATAAGATCTGTTAGAGTAGACCATGTTTAAGGAATAAGGTACCTCCCACTTTGGCTTAATATTTGGAGGTTTCTTCCCTGGTATCCTTGGGTTCTTGAGAACCTATAACAATTAGACTTGGAGGAATGAGAAAAGAATAAATTTATTATTAATATCCCATGATATCCATTTTTTTTGGACTTATAAGTGATGTAAGGTATGCAGTCTTTTCTCATCAATTAAATCCAATTAATCAAGTTATTTTTGGTATTTCTTCTCTATGGATAGTTTATCACAGATGGAAACATTAAGTGAGGTAAATTGGAACTCAAAAGTCTAGACTGCTTCTATCCCATATAAAAATGAATATAGGGTCACCAATGTGGTGGTGTAGCTTGTAGTCTGGTAATCACACAAGGGATTTAAGAGCTTGTATAGCTAAGAAGTTTTGTATCTATCAACCATATTTTGGAGTATGCTTGACAATGTATTATTGAAGGACTCTATGTATCCATTATCCACTGTTTGATAGTGAGATTAATGTTTGGATATGATATTATACCCCTGATATATCTTTTCTAGCTCATTCATGTAGAAATTGGTTCCATTTTATATTAGTATCATATAAGGGACACAAAATCTAGTAATAAAATTGGATTTTTTGAAGCTAAAAATATTATTTTCCCTAAATTCTTTGAGGGGTACAACCTCAAACCACTTAGAGAAAAATTAAGTTTTAGTGAGAATGTACTTGAAAAGTTTGGCAATAGTGGGAAAAAATAGCCCTATAATATCCATTCCCCATATGGAAGATATCCAATAGTGTTTGGTAGTTTCTAGTAACTATGGGGGTTTATGGATGACGTTGGAATGAAATTAGAAAGAATGACACTTTTTGGTGAATTTTGTGTAATTCTATATCATTAAATCCCTGGAGTTTCAAGCCTCTATATTTTATGGGAATTCTTGAACCCTAACTGGTGGGTACCATAAGCCCCTATATGTACTTATTATTGATATAAATAGTATATTCTTCATCAATTAACCAAATAAAGACTCCATATAATCCCTGTTTATAGAGGAATTTCTGGTGATTTGTGTTTTCATAATGAGTAAATTTGGTCACTCATCATCGAGTTTTCTTGTTTCAAGATTTTTCCTACAGAAGCACTCTATTTTGAAGGTAGTCCACAATGGGAATCATCCAACTAGTTTTAGGACCATCTAGTTTAGGGATGGAATTAACCTTTATAATTTCTTCTATGTTGACATGAACAAAAGGAAACACTATTCAGAAGTGCACAATACTGATGACTATTTCATCCCAGTATGGATCCACCAAAGCTATAAATACATTTTCAAATGCATCTTACTGATCATTATGTGATCATGGGATGTGGGTAAATATTTTATTTGAGGGAAATTCTTCCATTAGTCCTCATACATAGTCATATAGGGGTATTAACTCTTCCTTTCTAATAGCATAATCACTATTGATCTTCTTGATTACCGACTCTGAATTTCATTTTACCTTCAAGTGGTCCACTGGAATTTGAAGTGCCAGTTCTAGGCCAGTAAACAGGTCCTAATATTTCACTTCATTATTTGTATAGTCTTCTGAAAATAGAAATAAGTAAGGTTAGAAAACATTTATTGGCGATATTAGCTCAACTCCCAACCCAAATTTGTTGATCTTAGGGTATTCCACACACTTCACTATTGGTATTTTTGATGCAACATCAAAATATATCTTACATATCAGGTGGCCCTCTTGAATAGAGAATATCTCTTCAGCATGAAAGTTAGTATTCAACACTTTTGTGTATACAGATGGATGTTTTAAAAGGACGTCTACTAATGCTTGGAATTTTATTTCTTTCTGAGGAATGAATTAAATTTCAAACTGCTGAAAGATGACCACCCACCATGATAGTTATCCAGTCAACATAGTATGGTGGAGAATTTATTTGAGAGGGTTATTACAACATACCCAGTGGAATTTGTGGTGTTACAAGTAGTGCCTTAGCTTCTGAACCATGAAGATTAATGACAAACAACTCTTCTTGATATATGAATAATGAGTATCAGTATCGAGAATGGTTTGTTTGAGATAATAGATACTATTTTGATTCCTATTACCATTCTTTTTGTGAGGAAAACACCCATCAATCATTCTAGGGCTATCATATACAAAATGGGAATCTTTCATCAACACGTGGCATCAAAACTGGTAGAATCAAAAGATATTTCTTGAGACTATCAAATGCCTTTTGATAGTCATCAGTCCACAGATATGTGAACCTCCTTTTCATTATCCTGATGAAGAGAAAACACATACATGTGAGGTTTTCTATAAAGCGTTAAATATAATCAAGGTGTCCCTATAATCCCCTTAACTCTTTGAGATTTAGAGGAGGGGACATATCAAGGATATCCTTTGTTTTCATAGGATCTACTTAGATGAAATGATGACATACCACAAACCAGAGAAACATTTCCAAGATAAATCTAAAAGTTCATTTCAAGGGGTTTATTTTTAGGCCATGCTTTCATAGTTTATTGAAGATTGTCTCAAGATCAATAAGCTAGTCATACCATTACTAATATTTAACAACCATATCATCAACATAGAACTAGATGGACCTCACTAAAAAGGGTTTGAAGATATGATGCATGGAATATTTGTATGTAATGACAACAATTTTAAAACCAACAGGCATTAATCTATATCAATATATCCCTTGGGGTATTCTGAAAGCGATGGATTCCTCATCTTTTGGATCTATCTATATTTGGTCGTAAAATGAATGGAAATCTATGAAGTAAAGTGACTAATATTATTCCACAACATCAATCAATAATTATATGATTAGAATTGGGAAATCATCATTTAGATAACATCAGTAGAGATCTCTGAAGTCAACACAAACCATGATTTTCCCATTGTTATTTTTTATCGAGACTATGTTGGATCACCATTTTGGGTATTGGACTTCCTAAATGAAGTTGGCCTATATGATCTTGTCAAATTTAGCCTCAATTTTTGGAAGCGTGATTCAGATTCATCCTTTTGTATGCCTTTTTGTAGCCTTGATAGTTTTCTAGAAATCCTAGGTGGTGAGTGGCCACCTTGGGATTGAGGCCTGATATTTCTATGTAATTCCAAGAAAACACATCTTGATGTTTATTTAGAAAGTAAATATAAACCTCTTGTTATTTATAATACATAGTCTCACAAATCAATGTGCATTTTGGGTCTCCCTCTGTACCCATATTTATTTTCCAGTGTTCATTAATAGTGGTAGAGACACCTTCCTCAAATGATGGAGGGGGTATCCATAAGGTCATCATACTATTACCCTTCCTTTTAATAATTCTATTTCTCTCCCTCTTCCTCTTCATATTCACCATCACTCTTTATTGAAGTATGTGATGAAGGAAATTTTTTAGATTTAAATGAGAATCCAACATATTGGCATCCAAAAGATGAAGCAGCTTCCTCCAACCCAACTGATGACGTGGGGTTTTTTTGAAGCTCCAGAGGGGAGATGAGGAATGGAGAAGAAGTATCTCCACTCTATAATGGTGAAATGATAAATTTTTTCGATTTAAATGATGGTATAGTGATCTTTTGAATCTCATTAGATGATATAGGGGCATTTTCACCCAAGATTTTACCACTGTTTGTGGAGTTGATGGCCTTTTCAGAGTTATCGAGCTCAGTCATCATGAATGATATCAGAAATGTTATTGAACATGTACTTGAATTTTTAATCATAAATTCATTCTAATCAATGGGAAACACATATTATAATCTATGTTGTTTGAAGGGATTGATCAGGTTTATTTCTAGACCATTTAGGATAGTAACCTGAGTGATAGTGTTAGTCTTGGGTTGTTTTTATTCCCTCTTCTAGAATAAAACATCAATATATTGAGATTCAAATGATTCAAATGAGGATTTATCATCGTGAAAAATCCCAATTTTCCCATTATGTAGTAATTGAGGCATTGGTGGTATGATGAGGGGACTGTCACATGTTAATGAAACTAAGGCCTTCCCAATAGAACATTGAAGTTTGTATCTTGCTAAACAACTAGGAATTTTGATTCATATATGAGGTCCCCAAAATGGGATCTGATCTTGATTCCACTAAGGTGATTTTGTTCCCTTTTTTCATAACACTATAGAGTTATAGAGAAAGGGGACATGTTGGCCTTATTGTATCCTAGTCGATAACGTGTTCAAATTGGAATGAGGTTGACTCCAGAGCCATTATCAATGAAATACCTTCAGATATCAATATCATTTATCCTGATTGACACATACAAGGATATGATGTGTCCATGTATAATAACATCTTTTTAATTCCCTATAAAAGATACGGTGTTATGATATTCTAAAGGATTGATGTCTGAACGGTATATTTCTGCAGTGACAACCTCAACTTCAAACTCTCGTGGGCTTTACCAAGCCTCTATGAGATCTTTATAGAGGTATTTTTATAAACTTATAGAATCTAGGATTGATAAATTGGTTTAGAATAGGTCCAATTGATTTAAAATTTCATACTATTGGGCTATTGATCTACAATTTTAGCACAAGGATTCTGTTTCACAGGCACTTTAGGAGCTAAAGTGCTTGATGTAAGCAGGTTGACCTGTGGAACATGAATTAATGGCACTCCTAACCTCAATGGGTTATGCTGAATAGGTCTTCTCGCTCACCAAATTTGATCAATCAATTTCACCCCATCTAATCAATATTCTTGGATGATTGGTCCAGGGTGTACCCTTTCATATGTGGGGGAATTTTCCTCCTCCTCCTAGTCTTACTAGAGGTATCTCCCATGATTTTTAGTTGTATAGACAGTCCTAACAGGGATGTGGATGTAATTTTGAGTCATATCGTGAATGGGTATTCATCCGTTCCCTTGGCTCATTCAGCATCTCCCACCAGTTTCACAATCAGGTACAAGGAACTTAGGTTCTTGACCATATTCATCATTAGAGAAGGGATCCATTAAATGAATGACATTAACAGAGATGAAGATTAATTATTTAATTGAGGAGGATTTATTCTCACGATTCAAATCTTATGGTACCATTTGGTGGGATGGTGCCCATGTCCTGAGGGTTAGAGGAATAAAATTTGAGATATTCAAGGATAGTTTTGGAATATTTATAGGTTCTTCTTCCCATACTTCACTTTTACTTCTATGATTGCACCAATTTTTTGAGGGATGGTTCTTGGGGGATCGCAGCACCGATGAGGTTGGTCATGCCATGGAAGGAGAAATTGGGGGCATAGTTGGTTGATTCAACTACAATGTGATGATAACATGAGTTTGACCGATTGTTTTCCTATTCATCCAATCATTGAACTTATGTAAAAATTTTCTAGAAACTTTTTTCCACTCAACTTCTTCCTATTGGGTGGTGGTGGAAACACATGTCACTTACGCTGGTGGTTTTAACAAATTCACTTTCCCAGAGTCTACTATTATTGGAAGGATGTATTTGAAAAATATGAATTCCATGATAGTGTACCCCAGTTTCCAGTGAAAGGGATAATAGTTAGGGAAATTTTCAAGACCAACCTGATTGGGACTCTTGGGATTTTGAAAACTGAGTAAGTTATTTTACAAATATGTTTTGAAGTAGTCAAGGACTTTCTCATCTCAGAATGAATAAACAATATTTCTTCATTAATCAAATTGATATATCATCCATCCCTTTTTCTCATCTTGATGAAGAGGGATTTGTTTTTGATTCTTAGGAGGGGGTGCCACACGAAATGGTCCGAGTTTTGGAGATGGATCTAGAGTAGGGGTCGACTTAAGTGTGATAGCAACAACCTCTACTTTCCCTATTCTCTTCCCTTAAGATAATGGAATTAGTGAGGACTTGGACTTGGATTGAATATGGAATCTTCCAATATTAGAGAAACTATGGAAAGATACCAAAACCTACCTTCATATTTCATAGTGATGATCATATTTCACAAATTGTCATGAAGATTCCATATACAAAGTAACAGAAAAATATTCTTGGGGAAGATGTAGGTTTATGGAGTAAGTCAACCCCTTCCACTTAAAAATGAAATATGAGACCCTCTCATTATCTCAGTGTTTACAGTTTAAGAGGTCAAGGATTATTTTCTTTTGCAACGTTGATCTAAATTGAAAGAGAAACTATCAATGGATATCTTCCAATCTTGTGATTGACCGAGTTGAAAAACTGTTATACCATACGAAGCCTGACCCTTGCAATGTTTGTACGATGCTCCTAATTTTAACTACTTCTTGTTTTGTAGTGGTTCTCATAATAGGATCATAATGAGACCAAAAATGTGTTAAATACTACTCTGGGTGCCCCAATACATTAAATATTGGAAATTTAGGGATTCCAATATTTGGAGGGGGAAGGGTCACATCCACCCATTCAGGGGAAGGCTTCCTTTATGAATGTATTGGTGCTCATCATTCCTCTAAAACTTCTAATTGAGATACCAATGAATCAATAGCATTGATAAGTCCTTGGGGAATGTTTGGATGAACTAGAGCTTGAACATGCTAAATTAAAGGTAGTGCCTGATGTTTCAGCTCCACCAGTACCTGCAGTTGACACCTCACAAGGGTTAAACTTTGATGGTTTTCCTAGTTCAATTATTATTGCTTCCCTGATGGTGATAATTCATGATACTCTTCTCCTATGGGGTACAAATAAATAAGTTTTCTAGTCCTAGGGTTGAGTAGGAGATTTAGATTCATTCTCTTTGATAGGATGAGCCCTTATTATTGAGAGGTATTAGCTAGGAGGGTGATACAAGGCTCCTCTTAATGGAATTACCTAGTGGGAACATTTCCTCTAAGTAGTTTAATGTTTAACTTCCTCAGCTCCTATATTTCCATCTCATATTACATCATCCTATCTTCTATCATGAGTGATTTGAATCTTTCTAGAAGACAATGGGACGTAGTCCTTCCCATACCATTTTCCTTAGTGGAATATTGTAGAGGGGGTTGTGGTTGAACATTCATCGAAATACCCAAGTTTTTTTGTGAGATTTTGTTTCCTATTATACACAAATTCCTTATTTATTTCAGTGTGGGGAATCTTTTGAATGGAAACATCCTCTTCTTGATTCTCTGCATTGACATCATCTTCAATGGTGTCCGCCATAATATTTTCGATGATGTGCACCAAAGAATAATTCATTATAGGTGTTTCATTGGAAGTAAAATAAAATAAGGGTCTATTGACCCCATGATATGTATTAAAGGCATTCAGATCTTTAGAGTAAGTTGAACCCCTAATAAACCTCTTTTGCTTGTGACCATTACTGACCTTATTCCCTTCCTTATAGGATTCCTTTAGATATGCTTGTAAAAGGGTGACCTTAAGGGAACTATCACACAACTTCATTGTATTCTCCCTTGATGAGGGAACTGGGTCGTGAGATGGGATGAACTAGGAGGATTCATTTTTGGTTGCTCATAATAAATAAGAAAATACTGATCTCTATTATAAAGTAGGTTAAGGTAAAACTTCCCATAGACTTACAGATTGGGGTCGCTCCTGTTCCACTGTTACCATTCCTTGGCCCGAATGTTTTGGTCTTAAAGTGACAGGTTGTGTTAAAAATGCCCCCAACCCTATGGGTTGGGGTTTCTCTTCTATCGTGATGAATGTTTCTTACATAAATACTCTTTTTATCTTGAAAACTCTCATTCAAGAATTATCTAGGTGACATATATGGTTTGTACATGATCATATTACTTCCTATGTAATAAGTGGTATATGATGATTGGCTTCCCCTAAGAAAGAATATTGTTTAATTTTTTTCAGATGCCTGGTGCGAGATTCTTTTAATAACCAGCTCTTGTTGAGCCCAATACATCTGAGACTTGTTCATGGATGATTTTTGCTGAGTGAACCATATTTTGGGAGAGGGAATCACATCTAAGAACCAACTCGAAGCAATAATATTACATGATGTCACTTCTGGTTTATTTTTTTGATCAAAGAGTGAGGCGAAATAAAAAACTTTGTGTTTGGCCCATCCCTTGATATAGACACCAAGTGGGTAGTTGATGATCAACTGACTTGATTCATGCAATGTATTGAGGCATGAAAGTTTAATATCCTTCTGCAATTTTCCTAATTTTGAGAATCATCTAGCTAGAAGGGCCACCAAATTGATTTGGTGAAAAAGTTCTTCTATTACCTTGATATGGTATGTATTCCCTTTGTAAGGAAAGAACTTCATTTTCAGGTGATGAAGAGTTTTCCAGTTGTTTATACTAATGTTTTTCATACATTATTATAATAGCACCTCTATAATGTTAAATTGAGAAGTGGATGAGGGACAAAACCTGAAAGGTATATTATCCTTAGCCAGTTTCTTTCTCATAAGTAATGTATTCTCCTATTCTTATACTAGAGATTCCTCCACTTGATCTACAAAAAGTGGGAATTTATTGTCTTATTTTTTGTGGATAGTGGGGTCATTAGGTATCTTTTCTATTTTATTATATGGTAAGAAGTCCAATGGTGGTTTGGAGAATGACTATTTCCAGGGTCTGTCTTTTAGTTGGTAAATAAAGTCACGTGTCAATGACAAGGAATCAAGCTTTACTGACCTCATTTTCTCAAGTGACTCTCAATATGAGAGATTTCTCATATTTAACATGTAAAGGGGAGGACCTTCTTGAGAAAATGAAACATCACTACTGGGAGGACCTTCGCAGTGAATGCCATCATGAGGAGGACTACCATCACAACTTTTTGTTTGAACGAAAGGTGAATTACTATAGTTTTTACTCTAGGTGGGAACTTCAAGGTAGATGATATCAAGGGGAGGGACTCCATGATGTTTGATCTTCTGGCCATGATGAGGGTTATAGCTGCACTCATCTGGAGATGGATTCTCATGAACAATCATATTGTGAACGTGAAATAATTTTTCAGGATAATATGTCCAGGGAGGACTTATAGAACTGATAATAGAAAATTTGTGGGGAGGACCTTCACAATTTCAACTATTATTTCCATAATTTGGTAACAAATGATTAGTATTATGAGTCATCATATATAAATTTATAAGGGGTTTAAGAATATCATCATTGAGAAGAGCGTCTTCATAAAGTATCTCTTCATTTACTAAACACCTCTGGTGAGACTTATTTTTGGATTATCTCTTGTGAGAGACTGGATCTGCTTGGTTTGGATATTGGCTCTCATATATGGGGTATTGTTTGAGTAGATCCCATGTTTTTTACATAAATTTCAGTCATATTTCTAGAATTTTGGCCATGATATATGCCTACCCTATAGTGGCCATTGGGATAGACTAATGACCTCCGTTTTGAATGGGGATATAGGCTCGATCTAGTTTTCTATTTATCATGTGAATTTTATAATGAACCTCATGGATGGGAGTGGGGATATGCATCTTCTTCGGAGTGACCCTTTCATTATGTTGATAAGTAACCCCAATTATGGGGAAAATTTTGTGTGTCCCCCATTTATCCACTTCCACTGCTGTCATTATTTCTTTACTGGTTTGTAGGATGTGGGATGGAATTTGAATATTCCATTTCATTATTGTCAAGATACATTGAGTGACATTAGTAGGGAGGAATAGGAATATATTCCCATTCTATGTTTGGAATGGGGATGTATTCTTAATCCTATATTCTATTTACCATATTTATATACTGATAGTCTCTATGTGTGGGGGAAGAGATATGAGTCTACCCCAGTTTTCTGCTAGTATTTTCTAGCCAGTTTCTCTGAGTGCTTTAAAATCATGACAGAAATCTTGATAGACACAAGCAGGGATTTGGATTTGCTTGTTGTTTACCATAGTATTTTTTTGATGGGTTTTGTTGGTTGATTCCAAAATATGTTGGTAGGTTTGAGGTTCACTTATATTAATTCACATCATATCATAAGTTTCCACCATGTTGTGTTGGAGAGATTATTTAGTAAGAAATGGGATGTGGTACTAATCTCAGTTATTTTACTGCTGCCCTCGATGGGCTACCCTAGGTACCCGAGTCTGAATGACCTAAGATGGAATCCATGGGGTGGTGTCCTCATCATGCAGAGGACATTGTGCCACACAACATTGATGGAAGTGGCTACTGGTAGGATCCCATTGGAGGGACCCTTGTGTTTTCAGGATGAGGCTATTGATGACCTCTTGGTTAGCCTCACTAATATAAGGGAGGAATATGTTGGTGTTTTTTGGGGAAAGGCTCTTAAAACGGTTTGAAATAGAAATTGGCATCATCTACTTTTGGGCCACCAACCATCGCTGAGTGGATGTTTGGTGGGGATTATGGTGCTGTAGGGCTTGTTGAGTGGCCTCAAGAGTTGGAACAGTACCATAAAGGTGGTACTCCCAAATCAACACATTCAAAAATCAGTGCTGAAGAATTTGGGTTGGAGATGGTGACATCAGGCTAGATGAGGACCCAACATGGGAAACAACCAATGTGTTTGTTCATGTCAGCTGGAAAGATTCCATTAGATTGAAGGAAGTTCTTATTGAAAAATTCTTGTATATACAAAAAAATAAAAAAAGTGAAATAACCAATAAATTAGAATCTCAATAAAAAAACACATGCATAATCGATTGATTTAGATCTATGTTTTGCATGCTTTCACTTTTTAGAGCATAAAAGGGGCATAACATGTGGGAAACATAAACATCTTGGTTAAGGATTCATGTTGGGTTCACAATTTTTTTCTCATGGTGTTTAAATGGCATTTTGAGGTGGTGGTGACGCAACCCTTTACGAAAGACACATATTTCCAAATCCATTCTTGGAAGTTTCCAATGGGTGTTATTAATGGAACTAGAGACACCCAATGGTTCCCCTATTCATGATGTCTCATGAACTTACTTTCCAAAGGAAAGTGGTCATGGGATAATGGTTCCAACAATACTTAGGGACTCACATTGGTTGATAGGATAGGAGGTCGGGCTCATCCGAACTTTTTGGGGATAATTATTTCCTACTCTGGGACTCTCTTATAGATTTAATTAATATTCATGAATCCATTATTAAATACCAAATATGGACCATGTTACCCTTATATTAACAATTAGTTACTGGAATGTATGAGATTTATCCATATCATGAAAATTATGGCTGGTTTACACAATAATGAGTTGTGTACCTCTCATGCCTTTGTCGCTAGTGAACGATTGTGTAATGTAGCAATTTGACGTCACCTTTCTCATGAAAGTGACTTGCATTCCAAAATCAATGTTATGATCTAGTAATAAATATTGCATGAAATTCCCCTTTTTTGAGGTATATTTCAATATCCACATGATGTTGGTATGGTTGACATCACCTTCTGCAACCACGTCATTTTCACACCAAAATAAGGAGTTGTGTGTATTGGGTCAATGTTACACAAACTCAATCCCTCTATAGGATGAATTGAGTTATTACACTAAAAAAGAAATGGTAATTAGTGGTGGTTATTTATTGGTCTAGTAGTGGTTTAAATTCCACCAAATGGTTTAACAATGGTTCCTAAAACCACTGTGTATTTCACTATCTCTAGACAATCTGTGGCAGTTTATTTTATTTCATGGTTGTTTTTTAAGTGTCATTTTTTGAGAATTTAGTGATGGTTTATTGTCTTATAAATGATGGTTCTTTAATAAAAAAAATATACACTTAGAATATAAATAAAATAAAATAAACCACTTCAAAGAATTTAGTGATGGTTATTTTTAGTAGTGGTTAATATGAACCATCATTTATCTATTACACATCCACAATCATATACAAACACCCACGGTCATCAAAACCTAAGTCTCAGTTACCCCATACATTAACCAATACCTCTCTCATCAATATATACATATAAAATATGTCTAAAAACAACCCATGACTAATATACATCCATTTCATGACCTCCACTACATCTTTCTGTCTCCACATCATCAAATCAATTAAAACTGACCACGCCATCTCATTAGTTGTAACAAAAAATGAAACAAAAATTAAAACAAAACATAATAAATCTGAATTACAGTAGAATAATTAATAAAATTTTAACATACCATGGAAACTAAGAACCATCACAACTAAATTCTGAAAAATTTCATGGATTAGAATGGTCAACCTATTGCCTACTGCTGGCATCTTCCACCTATAATGAAAATCAGAACATTTAGGAAAAGTAATGTGAAAGAGAAAAGACACCGAATATATTCAGAATGCTACACATAAAATTTGTTATTATTTCAATCAAACAGAAGGAATTTTAACATAAAACATATAATTTATAATGAAAAACACTTTAAAAATAGAAACATAAATATTTATGATAAGATTCAACACATGAAACTGAAAAGGTATAAGTAAATTTTCCTATTTATTTTTAAAGTGATGTGCAATGTGCTTGAAATATATTTAATAATTTTTTAATTATTTTGATATCACAACATGTCCTATATTTCAAAAACAAAAAAGTGGTGGTTTTCCCATGATTTCACATCAATATGAGGACATTTTCTATGGTTTTGTTTGTTCCACGCATGTTTTAGTGTTTTAAAACACTAAAAAAGAATTTACAACCATAACAGGAAAACCGTCATTCAGAATGAAATGCCATCAGTTGCAACATTTAAAAATTAAATATATGGTTGTTTTACCTTGATTTCAAGACAATATGATGTCTTTTTCCTAATTTTGTATGTTCCATACACGTTTTATTGTTTTAAAATTCTAAAAATGAATTTATGTCCATAATAGGAAAACCATCATTCAGAATGACATGCCACTAGTTAATACATTTCAAAATTAAATCTACGGTTTTTTTCACCTAATTTTAGGGAAATCTGACACCATTTTACTATTTTTGACTATTACACACACATTTTAGTATTCTAAAACACTAAAAACACTTTTATATCCATATTGGGAAAACTGTATTATAGAATTATGTTCTGTTAGTTCTTACATTTCATAATTAAATCTATAGTGGTTTTACTCTTTTTTTATGACAATATGACATCATTTTCTTGGCTTTGATCATTCCACACATGTTTTAGTGTTTTAAAACCCTAAAAATTCATTTAAGACTATAACATGAAAAACGTCATTATAAATGATGCTCTGTTGGTTCATAAATTTCAAAATTAAATATACAGTGATTATTCCCTGATTTCATAACAATTTTATGTTTTTATATAATTTTGACCGTTCCATGCACGTTTTAGTGTTTTAAAACACTAAAAACATATTTACAACCATAAAGGGAAAACCATCATTCAAAATGAAATTCCAAGAGTTTCTAAATTTCAAAATTAAATCTATGGTATATTTCCCATGATTTTAGGATAAATTGATTTCATTTTATTGTTTTTGACCATTTCACGCACGTTTTAGTTTTTTTAAACACTAAAAATTCATTTACCACCATAATGAGAAAACCATCATTCATAGTGATGTTTTATTGGTTCCTATATTTCAGAATTAAATCTACAGTCATTTTTTCCTGATTTCAAGATAATTCGATGTTGTTTTCCTAGTTTTGACCATTCCATGCATGTTTTAGTGTTTTAAAACACTAAAAACACATTTATGGAGATAATGGAAAAAATGTCATTCATAATGACATTATGTCAGTTCCTACATTTCAAAATTAATTATGCATTCATTATACCATTATTATAGGAAAATATGACATCATTTTTCTAGTTTTGACCCCTTGACACTTGTTTTTAAAGGCTTTTATACCTTTCACAAGTGTTTACCGAGTAATTCTGACCACAACACACATCAAATTGATCTATTGTCTGCATTTTCACATAAAAAACAACTAATTTATGGATTTCCCTTTATTTTAAGTTAATATAACATTTTTCCAAGTTTTAACCGTTCCATGCACGTTTTTGTGTTTTAAAACACTAAAAATGCCTTTATGACCATTATGAGAAAACCATCCTTCAAAATGAAGCAACATCAATTCCTACATTTCAAAATTAAATAATTTGTGGTTATCCCATGATTTAAGTATAATCCAACATTGATTTCCTGGTTTTGACCATTCCATGCACACTTTAGTGTTTGAAAACACTAAAAACGCGTTTACGACCATAACTGGTAAAATGTCATTCAGAATGATGTGTCTCATGTTCCTACATTTTATAATTAAATATATGATAATTTCCCCCTTATTTTAGGATAATACTACATTTTTTTCCAATTTTTGACCATTCCATGCACGTTTTAGTGTTTTAAAACACTATAAATGCGTTTACGACCATAATAGGAAAACTGTCATCAGCAATGACATGCCATTAGTTCCTACATTTCATAATCAAATCTACGATCACTCTACCCTGACTTAAGGGCAATCCAAAACCGTTTTCCTATTTTTCACCTAATGACATTTTAAAGGTTTTTAGCTTTCATAAGTGTCTACTGAGTCAAAACTGAGAAAAAAAGATTAGATTGTTTTCAAAATTTTGGATAATGATCTATAATTTATTTTCAAATCATAGGAATCAACCAAACATCAATCCAGCAAAATATTTGGTCATTATAAATCAAAATGTGTGTTTTATATATAAAAGTGTAATTTTTTATGGATATTTTATGTGTTCATTGTGAAGTCCATTAGCATGAAATGGATTCAAGGACATTAAAATGAAAAAACATCTAGAAATAAAAAAAATAACACTTTATAAGTATATGAAAAATTTTACTCATGAATTTTAAATTATTTATCAATGAATATTAAATTAATATTACCTTTACTTGAGTATCAAAGACCTAATTTTTCTAAGCTATACGAATATGCGTTTAATCTTTATAATTAATGGGAAATCTCACTGTCTCATAAGCAAGATACCCAAGAATCTGCCCATATATTCCGGTAGCATCACTAGTAGGCACCTTAAACTCATCAAATAGAACAATAATCTTGAAGTCCTTTAGGCCCCATACATCTTCTATTTTCATATTTTTATCCCCTCTATGTTTGTTTTTATCTATTTGAAAAATGCATTAAACGTTTAATAAAATATAATGTTTTTCTTAAAAAATGACATACATACCAATAACTATAACTTTCCAATATCCCTTAGATAGAGGGGTGAACAAATTCTCCATCACCAAAGTTGGATTAGGCAGTGGGCTACCAACAATATCTCGAGAAACAATTGGCTTTCTAGCAGTCTCAAGTACAAAAGAATCACTAGGATCCAAAAAAGATAATAGTAGTGGTGACGTGCTCTGAGATGATGATCATATAGAATCCAGAAAGTTTTTTTTTCTAGGAATTATTTCATTTCAAATGGTTAAGGTATATTAAATATAAAAAAAATACAAAACTAAACTCTTTTTACAGAAAAAGAAAAACTATAACAATGTATATATGTACGAAACACTTATCAATGAGAAATTGTAATATAACTTTATTACTAGTTTATAAATTCAATTATATTCATATTCATTATATTCATTGTTATTAACCTCCATTGAAATGAGTAATTCATTTTCACCCTCTCTTGAAAGTTCTACCATTTTTATATTATTAGTAAAAAACTAATAAATATTTTGTGGTTGATGAGGTTAACTATAAAAAAGAACCAATTGATCTTCATCACCCATATTATATAAGTCTCTCTGCTTTAAGTTTACAACAACACTCCAATATTCATTTATTTCATCATCCATATAATAAACCATATTCTTTTGTGAATCCAAGTAAAATAGATCATGCTCTGCATGATCACCGATATCCATCATGTAAAAGAAGTTGATAGAAGTAAAATGTAATGAATCTTTCATTATAACCCCATCAATATTCACTCACTTGAATTTGAATAAGAAAACTGAAAACTAAACAAGATAGTTTACTTCAATAATATCAATTATATTCCCAAAGTATCCCACCTCTAAAAATATAAATACACCACTATTTTTAGTTTTCAAGTCTCCTTGATGATAAATTGTATGAAATATAAAGCCATGAATATTGTTGGCATTGAATCTCTTATATTTACTTATATAAACCTGAGACAAAAACATCAAATCATTCTATATTTCATCTTGACTGTCAACATTTATTATCTTGAAAAAAAAGATATAATCTATCACTTTTAACATAGAAAAAATAACTACACATCAATAATATGAATATGAGTATAAAATTACTCGACGATCGAACCATTCAACAAGATCCTTATTAATAGATTTTGTTAATTCCAACTCATTTCGAGCCCGACCAATTAGTTTCCTCTTTATTTTAAATCAAAATTCTTTAATAAATGGATCTATAATAACACTACTGAGTAGCACATATCTATGTTCCAAAAGTAACTCCAATTTAATTATTGTAAAATTCGACCCCTTTCTAATTGGTTATCCAATAGTTGGAAATTCTGATGACTGATTTTCAGAACTAGAATTCATGGAGATTTTGTTAGCACATTCACCATGATTGAATCTAGTCTCAATCCTATCTAAATACCTAGAATAGAAGGTAAATCACTCTTTATCTATGTAACCTTCAGCAATAGATCCTTCTAGTTGAGCTTTATTCCTCACATATGATTTCAAATGACCTAAGTACCTGATGAAAAAAATAAGAAACATATTAAAAAAATTTATGCAATGATTTGATAAAACCAAATTCACCAATGAAAATAAAAAAAATACCAACATACATATCAATTGGATACATCCATCGATAGTGCACCGGTCCACCAAGTTTAGCTTCTTCAACCAAATGAACAGTCAAATAAATCATGACCATGAAGAATGAAGGGGGAAATAAAATCTCCCAATGACATAGTGTAAAAATAGTTCTTTCTTGAAGTTTATCAAGCTCGGTTAGATTTATATTTTTTCCACAAATCTCTCTTAAAAAGGTACAAAACTCAACTAGAACCTCAATTAAATTTTTAGTTAAAGTTTTATGTAAATCCAACAACAATAAGAACTCCATAAAAATATGTGATTCATGAATTTTTAATCTATGTAAATTTCGATATTTTTAGTCAAAACACCTTGATATGTTACTTGAATATCCATCTGGCACTTTTATATTCTTTAAAGTTTGAAGGAATGTATGTTTCTCATGATTTTTCATTATAAAAATAGTTGAAGTAATATTTCCATTCTCATTTCCCACAAACCATGATTTATATTCATTGACTCGCAATCCTTATGAGTATTAAGGTGATACTTTGATTTACCCTACTCATTATGCATTGGAAAAATAATATTGTCATAGTGGTTCCTCTCAATATGCATTACATCAAGATTATGATGTATCAGATTAAATTCCCAATAAGGAAGTTTATAAAATATAATAGTTTTCTTCAATTTTTGTGTTCCAGCATATTCAGATATTGTACTTCATACCCTTTCACCCCTTCCTTAAACTGATGACATTTTATAAATTCTTTAGTGACATTGATTTATTGTCCCAAGACTTCTAAACCAGATAACAACTTTAGTGACTTTATCATTTCAACATCTCCATTGAATCATGGCTTGTTAAACCTAAATTTATGAGAAGCATCAAGAAATCTATGATGAGACATAAAACACCATTTTCTACTATGAGGTATTCATTGAAGTTCGAAATCAAAATTAAAAACTGGACATGCCAAACCAGTATGAGTGTTTCACCCAAATAAATTTCCTAGTCCAGGAAAGTCACTAATTGTCTACATTAAAGCAACATGCATCTTGAATAGTTGTATCTTTGAAGCATCATATGTTTCCACTCCATCATCCCATAATTATCGCAATTATTTTATTAGAGGTTAAAGGTATATATAAATGTCATTTCTAGGCATTTTATTTGTAGGAATAATTATTGAAATAATGAAATTAGTATTCTTAATACACATCTATAGAGGTAGATTATAGGGGATCAAAAAAACTATCCAAATTCTATAATTAGTACTTAAAGCACCAAAAGGTTTAAAACCATTATAATCCAATCCCAAATGTACAATCCTAGGAGCCAAAGAAAAATATAGATATAGAGAATCAAAAATATTCAATGATGCTGAATCATTTGGATGTCTCATCAAACCATCTTTACTACCCTGAGCAGGACACTTCATGTTGTCTTCAGTCTTATATGGCATGAATAATCTTTACAAGCATGGTTTTATAGGAAAGTAATGCAATACCTTTTAAGTAATTTTCTTATTCTATTTCTTCCTAGTGTTACATTGATTTATACTCTCACTATTGTTCATTGAATTCCATTTTCTTATAGGAAATATTGTGAATTATTCTTTATCATACTCTTTTCCCCAGTAAAGAATGCAATCATTAGGGCATGCATGCATCTTGGTATAATCAAGTCCAAGTTTGTCGATGACTTTATTCATCTCATAGAATGATTTAGGGATCTTAGATTCACTAAAGTCATCATTAATCAACTCTAAAATCATAGAAATTTCATTGTCATAAATTCAATAGAGACACTTGATATGATAAAACATAAGTATAAAAGATAACTTCAGATACATGGAACACCCTTTATACAGTTCTTACTGTCCGTCTTCAACTAATTCCTTAAAACCATTTTTTAGTCACTGAAGTTCTAAGAAATATTAACCTTCTCATGATCAATTGAAGGTTCCGTTGATCTATTTAAATCTTGTATATTGTATTTTGAAAAACCAAATGTGTCATTTTACAAATTTCAAACTGAATTCTCCTCATTCGGGTCACTTTGTATTTCATCGATAGTATTTTCATTGTTTTAAATTTCAATAACATTTGATTCACCATGAAAAATCCAACATACATATTGATCAGGAAACTATTTCAATATAAAATGCTCATATACTTAATTTCTATTCAACCATAATTTTAATTTACAACCAGGACACATACATTTTATTCTACTATCCATTAATTGGTTTGCAAATGCATAATCTAAAAATTCTTCCAAACCCTTTCATATCATGGTGTGTTTCAAGATAATGTAATCAAAATTTTATCCATAGGTATTGGATTTTATTCTCCCAATACATTTAGATATAAAGATATAAATGTTTAATCAAACAATTAAAATAGAAATTAAACATCACGCAACTTCACGATTGACTATTTCATAAGAAATATAAAGGAAAATGGGATGAATAAAATAATGAATTTTTTTCTTTCTAAAATTATAATATAAAAACATGAATCAAATAAATTATCATTTCTCACAAACATAGATGAATGTGATGAATCAAATAAAAGATAATGGTGTATTCTACCCTAGTGTTTTAACTATAGAAGGTTCATTCTATTGAAAAATTAGCTACATTGATCAATGTTTGAAGCATTTACCATGATCTAACTAAGACCAAGATCACACATTTAAAAATATGAATGCAAAGTATAATTTATTTTTATATCACAATATGTCATGCATACCCAAAATATTCAACTCTATATTTCTATATTCTATTGTAATGGTTTAGTGTGACTTCATGTTGTTCCATGAATTATATAAATCAACTTTGTTCACATAAAATCAAATCATATGTTCCTTCAATTTGAGATAAACATAAAAAACAAGATGTTAACATAAATTTGAATAATTTCTATTTTTATTTTCAAATCAAATGACAAAAAAAAACTAGTCATTTTACTCAACAAAATAACTACACACTATAATTAGTTATATTAAAAATCAGGTTGGTTAAAATAAAATCAATTAAAATATGTTGGCTATTCCAGTTACCATAATCAATAATTGATTATCATGCATGTAAAACATAACCCTAACTATTATATCATTATTTGATATATTTTATTAAACTAAATTATTCCTCAAGTATGGATAAAACATGAATCAATCTGATAAATTTAAAAGGGGTCTCATGTATCATTTTAAAGGAATTTATCCTTAGATACCTTACCAGGGTTGGTGATGAAACCATGTGTGACCCCAAACCCTACCACTAATTGGTCATGAGTTGGAAAATATCCTCAATTATTTATCTTTGAAAAATTGGAGGCATTAACATATATATAAGAAAGTGAAATTCATTAATATCAAATAAAAACCATGAAATTATGAATGATCTAGATTCCATAACTGAAATATATTATAAAAAAAATATTTTTTTAATTTAATACTACAAAAAAAAATTAATGATTATTATAACTCCAAATAACTAACTGATAAATCCAAATAACACATTATAAATGAGAATTACAAATATAATTACTATCTAATGAATAAAAAACAAATTCCATATTGTTTTTATCACCCATGATTGTCCATCTAATGCTAGTAAATAATAAATTTAGGGTGATGATGATGAAACTTTTATGGGGGCTTTCATTTCCACCGAGGAGTAGATCCAAGCCAGGTAGAGGGAGCTTGGAGGGGGTGGGGGTGCACATCACTATTGAAGAGGGTAACTAAGCCAGGGTGAGGGAGGTTGGAGGGGGAGATGGGGTTCACATCGTCGGTGAGCCATCCAAAGAGGAGGTCGAAGGGGGGGGGGGGGTAGTGGGGGTCGCGGTGGGGGGGGAGGGTGTGGGTTAGGGGTCATGGGTTTGGGGTTGTTGTTAGGGAGAGGAGAGGAGGAAGGGTGGAATAAAGGGGGTCGTGGGATCGGGGTCATAGTTAGGGAGAGAAGAGGAGGAGGTCGGGGGAGGTGGGGGTTGTAAGGATCTGACCCCAGTTGCCCGGAGCCGGTGCCTTGTTTGATTACATTGGCATACATACAAGGAATATGAATCCCAAAGGACCAATTAGTTTATTATTATTGGAAACAAGTTACATACATAAGTTCAATATTACAACTTGAAGATAAAGACAACATGGAAACTCTTTAGACAACACCCATAACTCCTAGGTTATTTCAGCATGTCATTCATAATAAACTTCTTCATGTCCTGAAAAAAATGATACATAAGAAAGGGGTGAGCTCAAATGCTCAGTAAGAGTAAGCAATACAATGAAGGATAGTATAAACATAAGACATGGTGCATAATTGAAAACACATGCCTTTAATAATAAACTTGAACACATTATGGAATGAAAATGAGCTGAGTAAATAATGCCATAATAAAACATAATAATGGGTATTCTATTAATCGAATAACCACATGAAATATCAATAGATGAACTCATAATGATGGAATGCATAATGCCGGACATTCTGAAACATTTTTTCAAGGCCTCGGCCAAGATGTCTAATGATTAAGGCCTCGGCCAAAATCCATATCACATTGGGAAAGACCTTGGCCAATTCCACGTCTATTTGTATCATGAGACCTACCGATGCATAGAGGGGATATAGTGGGATCCAACCATCATATAATAAGTCCAATTAATTCCTCATATGAGCGGTGATCAACTTAAACAATATATACATTCATATTGAATCTATCATATGAAATGTAACTAACTTTCCCCAATCATTAAACATAAAACACTATCCATTCCGAGTAATATGGTGAATGGTTTTAGGATAGATCATCCACAATATATTTAGTCATAAACCATCAAATAAAATATGGTATATGAATTCATAAATGATTAAACCCAATAATACTATGGAATCAACAAGAGCATTGAATCAAACGAAAATACTCTTATAAAACCATTAAGTAATTTTGAGATAAATACTCTTTTATTTAGAAAAGAAGAGTTCTTTTTGGAAAGTCCTTGTATAAAACCAGAAATTAAGTAAGATAGTATTTTAATAATAAAATGAGTATTTTAAGAAAGATAATGGTTTAAAAAAATAGATTATAGAGTGCCCTTGTAAATAGATATGAATTGGAGAAATTCCCTTGAATCGAGCTTGTATTTTGGAAACAATTTTGAAAGTTCCTTTTAAAACGTTTAACTATCCATAAAATAAGGAAGGGTTCTGGTTGGTGTACATATATAGAGTAATTCACACAGAATTTATGAGGAGTAAATAACAATACATAAGAATTTCATCAAGGAAATTAGACAATAAAAGTAACCCGAATGAAAATGGAAGTTCGGGTGGAAAACCCTTACCACTTTGTAATCAAACGATTTGTATACCCCAAAAATTAATAATATAAAAAAAATTATATATTTAATACCATGAAGATAAATATATTAATGATATGTGAAATCATTGGTCAGTATACATACACCATACAAAAGTATTAATAGTGAATATGGAAAATCTCACAAAAATGGAAGTGAGATAAAGAAACCCTTACCTTAACTCCGAATGTTTCCGATCTTGTACTTAAGTTCCTGGAATATGAAATTATACCTATTAATAACTTATTTCAAAACCTATTAGACATGTATTTATTTTATCATAAATCTGGTTAGTTCATTTATGTTCTTATTGATAAGTTATTGTATCGAATTCTGTCGCTTTGGAGTGTTCATTTTCGTTATTTTAATCTTCGGTTCACTTGTTTTTAAGTATGTGGAATGAATGTAAATCTCCAGAATTGAAATTATATATTATTTATGAACATAAATAGGTGTTATTGGTCATTTATATAACTTGGTTACATGGAAGGAGGATGAATTATCATATAGAATTTTAATGATAGTTGTTTTGATTAATTTGTGGGTTTTGATTACAATGAAATCATTTTCTCTTTATAACTTAATTCCATTTGTACAAAGGGATTACATAATATTAAATAGGTTATATTATATATAATAATATGGTTCAACCATAACAAGAATGGTTTCCTGACCATAATTGAGATTGATAATATAAATTGAAAGTATATCGTCCTTGAATGTGTAAAATTGACACATCTCGAATGATGTTCTTGCTACTAGTATAAAAGAAGGTAAAAAGGGTGAGATTATGATAACTTATTCAACTATCATGAAAAAATTATAGTACATATAAGGTACTAGAGTCATCATAAAATTTGGATAAAGAGAGGTAATAGAGAAGGAAAACAAATGAACTTGAAAGGAAAGACAAAGAATTGAAAAGAGGAATTTACCTCTTAAACCAAACTTCCTTGAGAACCCCTTTAAGGGAGAGGTTTTGGTCTTTTAATGATACCAAGGCTTGATGGAAGTGTGAGAGGAGGTTGGGAGGGTATTTTTCCAGAATTTGGAGAAGGCACAAGGCTTGAGAGGAGTGATTGGAAGAGGGGGTGAGAGGGGGTTTTTATAGTGGAGGAGAGATGGGATTTCTTAATATAAAACTCATTAATTTATGATTTCTCCTCAAGAAAAGAAATAGTGAGTATTCCATGACCAAGAATAGTAATTTTATCATGTGATACCGAAAAAAGTGGTCTTACATTAGTAGGAAATCACACATGACTCTATAATTAGTGTATTTATCTTAATTTTGCAATTTATGGCATGTCAGCATTCATAAAAAATTCAAGTATTTCAGAAAAATCCCAAAAATTTACCCCTACCATTTTTCGATGTGTAGAATCCAAAAATGAAGTCCATTTTTCAAAAATAATTTTCTAAATATTATTAATTTAATATTTAATTAAATAATAATTTATTCTAGAAACATTTGTTTACTTATTTTAAAGCATAGATATATCATACTTACTCTTGAATATTATTTATATAATATCATAAGTAAGGTTAATATTCATTATGGTATATCACTATTCATAAGGGTATGTTACTATTCATAAGGGTATGTTACTATTCACCAAAAATTAATTCTTTCTTATTGGACTCTAAATAACTTACTGATCGCAACTGTGTATGTCAGATTTTTAAAATTCACATCACAAAAGTAAAAAACTTATGTTTTAAGGGTCACATAGCACTCAGTAGTTAATTATGTTGTGATTTCATGTGATTATGACATATAAGAAAGGAATTTCCTTTAAAAAATATTGGTTTGTTGCATTCTCCCCTCCTTACAAAAATTTCATCCTCAAAATTCACAAAATATTACCTAAAAAGATTTGGGTATGTCTTTAACATAAGCTCCTTAGGATCACATGTTACTTCCTCCATATTATGGTTCCTCAATAGAACCTTTACCAGATGAGTCGTCTAATTTCTCAATATTTGTTCTCTAGTATCAAGAATCTTGATAGGCTCTTTACAATAAGATAAATCAGGCTCAAGTTCTACTTCTTCATAAGTGAGTACATGTGTTGGGTCTGGCATGTACTTTCTTAACATTGACACATGGAACACATTGTGATCCTTGGAGAGACTTGGCGTCATTTCCAAATGGTAAGCTATGGCTCCAATTTGGTCCAGAATTTCAAAAGGTCTGATGTACCTGGGACTTAATTTTCCCTTCTTACCGAATCATATAATACCCTTCCATAGAGATACCTTTAAGAAAACGTGATCACCTTCTTGAAACTCCAAATCCTTCCTTCGGTTATCAGCATAGCTCTTTTTACTACTTTGAGCTATTTTGATATGGTTCTGGATAATCTTCACCTTTTCTATTGTTTCTTCAACAAGTTCTGGGCCCACGAGCTTTCTTTCACCAACATCATCCCAGCAAGTTGGTGTACGACATCGCCTCCCATATAATGCTTCATAGGGTGCCATATGTATACTTGAATGGAAGCTATTGTTGTAGGAAAATTCTACGAGAGGTAAATACTGATCCCACATGCCTTGAAAATCAAGTGAACAAGACCTCAACATGTCTTCCAATGTTTGAATAGTCCGTTCTGATTTTCCATAAGTTTGTGGGTGGTAGGTAGTGCTCAAACGAAGATTAGTATCTAGGGACTTCTGAATACTTTTCTAGAATCTTGATGTAAAACGTGGATCACAATCAGAAACAATCGATAGGGGTACTCTATGAATTCTCACAACTTCATTAATATATAGTCTTTCTAGATGTCCAAGTGGTAAATCTTCTCTTATATCAAGAAAATGTGATGACATGGTAAGATGGTCAACAATGACCCATATTGAATTGTTCCTTCTAGGAGTCTTTGGTAGTCTCATGAAAAATTCCATTGTGATATTATCCCATTTTCACTCAGGTATGGGAAGAGGTTTCAATACTCCTCCAGGCTGTTGCCTTCCAATTTTCACTTATTGACAAACCATACATCTTGATGAAAAATCAGCAATCTCCCTCTTCATGTTGTCCCACAAAAAATGTCCCTTCAAATCTCTATACATCTTAGTGCTACCAGGGTGTATAGAGAAATTGGAATTATGAGCATCATCCAACAATTCCCTCTTTAGATTAGGTATATAGAGAACACAAAGTCTCTTCCCAAATTTCAAAATTCCACCTTCATATATGAAGTCACTCAATCTCCCATCATTCACAGCTTTAATATTCTTTTGAAACTCCTCATCATCAGCCTGGGAACTTTTTATCCTTTCCAGCAAAGATGGTTTGGCAACTATTTGAGAAAGCATTGATGTTTCACCTTCCATGGTTATCCCATATCCATTTTTACTAGATCTATGAAAATAGGATCCCTTTCAACTCTCATATTTTTCAAAACTCCATGATCCTTTCTGCTCAAAGCATCTACCACCTTATTTTCCTTCCCCGGGTGGTAGTGTATCATTCAATCATAATCCTTGAGTATTTCAAGCCATCTCCTTTGCCTCATGTTGAGTTATTTCTATGAGAAAATATACTTCAAACTCTTGTGATCAGTATAAATATCACATTTTTCACCATAGAGATAATGTCTCCATATCTTCAAAGCAAAGATTACAACAGCTAACTCAAGATCACGAGTAGGATAGTTTTGATCATGAATTTTTAGCTGTTGTGATGCATAAGCAATAACCCTATCATTTTTCATAAGGACACAACCAAGTCCTTTCTTTGAAGCGTCACTATAAATAACAAACCCATCATTCCCCAATGGTAGAGTCAATATAGTGTTGGGCGGAGAGTGATGGCAAGAGGGGGGGTGAATTGCCTTTTAAAATAATTAACAATTTAAAATCAAAGCAAAAGGTGCAGCGGAAATAAAAGAGGCAAGACACAAAATTGATAACGGAGTTCGGCTTAAACCAAAGCCTACGTCTCCGCTCCCAACTCAACCGTTGAGAGATTTACTACCGCTTGCTTTTTAATGGTTTTAGCAAGAAACCCACTAGACTTTAAGGTAGTCTAGAACCTATTACAGCTTGCTTTTAATGGTTGAGCAAGAACCCACTTGCTTTTAATGGTTGATCAAGAACCCACTAGCCTTCTTACAGGTGAAGGCTAGCTCACCTATGACTCAAGCCTTTTAAAGGGAAGGCTTGACTAACCTCTTCACACCTTAAAGGTGATGTGAAAACCCAAAAGAGAGAATGATGAGAGAAAGAGGGGTTTGTAGGCACAAACCCAAATTGA
Organism: Viscum album; assembly: GCA_963277665.1. NCBI lineage: Eukaryota > Viridiplantae > Streptophyta > Magnoliopsida > Santalales > Viscaceae > Viscum > Viscum album. The sequence continues at coordinate 194,428,097 of OY728135.1, read as the reverse complement.
TGCTCAAAATAATAAAAACAATAAAAACCGTAAAGAGGAGAAGCCTTGGGCACCAAAGGATTGATTGGAGTTGATGAAGAGCGCTCCCAAGCTTCTATGGTGGTGCTCCTTGGATGTGGAAGTGAGTTGGATCAAGTTGAGGTTCCTTGGAGGAATGCGCCGGAGGTTCGCCAAATGATCGACAAATGTTCCCGTGGGCTACCGTAAGTTACCGGGGCTTCCTAGTCCTTTAATTATAGAGGGGTAACCCTCAAATGGCCTTTGGAGGTCTTTGGAGCCGTTGGAGAAGTCTTCGGAGCCGTTGGGAGTCAAGTGGACAAGCCTGGTCAAAGCCCAATGTCTAGTTTGACTGGCTCCACCGGCTGACCGGTGCTTGGCCACCGGTTGGCCGGTGCTTTGGAAAAGGGAGGGGCCTTCTGCCCAGGCACCACCGGCTGGCCGGTGAGGAGCCCACCGGTTGGCCGGTGAGGAGGCAGTAGCTCTGCCTTCTGCCTGGGTTCCACCGGCTGGCCGGTGATGGGACACCGGTTGGCCGGTGGTCTGGACAGAGGGGATGCCTTCTGCCTAGGCACCATCAGCTGGCCGGTGGTCATCCACCGGTTGGCCGGTGGACTCAGAGAGTCCATTTTTACCTTCTTGCTTTCTTGGCCCAATTCCTTGGCAACCTTAAATCATGCCTATCATACAAAAACACTTAAAACAAGATTAGATAAATAAGAGAGTGATTGTGATCATGAAAATAAAACCACGAGGGGTACGAGAGGTACAACAATCTCCCCCTATTTTGATGATCACAATCACTAAAAACAAGCGATGTAAAAGATTGAAATGAGAGGCATGCTTTAAAGGATTGATTGAAAAGTAGAGCAAAGCATGAGAGAAAGATTTCTCCCCCAATCAACCAAGAATTTCTCCCCCTTTGTGATTATCAAAATATCACGGGGCATAAAACTTGATTGAGGGAAAGGATTTGAAATTTTAAACAAATTGAAATTTTTGAAATTTGAATTGAAAGTTTTGAAAATAAAGTTTTGAAAATAAAGTTTGAAATGAAAATTTGAATTGAATATTTTGAAAAGAAAGTTTTGATACCAAGTGTTGAAATTTAAAGGTTGAATTGAAAGTTTTGAAATGAAAGTAAAAAGTCTTAAACGATCCTAACTCCCCCTAAATAAAAACAACAAATCACCGGGGAGAGGTTTTTGAAACCGAGACAAATTTTGGTCCGGCAAGACTCGCTAAAAGGGATTTTTCAATCCACACTTGTCTAGTGGTGGGTCTTCTCCTAAAAAATTCATCATTAAAGAAAATGGTTTTGGGCCTTCCATACCGGGCATTTTTGCAATTGCACTCATAAATTAAGTGCCCGGGTTTTTTACAATAGTTGCAAAATTTAAATTGGGAGCTCCCCCTTACAAAAATAGTTGGAGCATAGGAAGAGGAAGCTTGCTTGGAATAGCCAAGCCCTTGGGTGGTTCTAGATATGCATTGGGAACCTAGAAATTTGGTCAAATTTTGTTCACCTTGGGTGAACTTGTCAAGAGATTCCCTTAAACCAAAGCCTACGTCTTTGCTCCCAACTCAACCGTTGAGAGATTTACTACCGCTTGCTTTTTAATGGTTTTAGCAAGAAACCCACTAGACTTTAAGGTAGTCTAGAACCTATTACAGCTTGCTTTTAATGGTTGAGCAAGAACCCACTTGCTTTTAATGGTTGAGAAAGAACCCACTAGCCTTCTTACAGGGGAAGGCTAGCTCACCTATGACTCAAGCCTTTTAAAGGGAAGGCTTGACTAACCTCTTCACACCTTAAAGGTGATGTGAAAACCCAAAAGAGAGAATGATGAGAGAAAGAGGGGTTTGTAGGCACAAACCCAAATTGATGCTCAAAATAATAAAAACAATAAAAACCGTAAAGAGGAGAAGCCTTGGGCGCCAAAGGATTGATTGGAGTTGATGAAGAGCGCTCCCAAGCTTCTATGGTGGTGCTCCTTGGATGTGGAAGTGAGTTGGAGCAAGTTGAGGTTCCTTGGAGGAATGCGCCGGAGGTTCTCTCCAAATGATCGACAAATGTTCCCGTGGGCTACCGTACGTTACCGGGGCTTCCTAGTCCATTAATTATAGAGGGGGAACCCTCAAATGGCCTTTGGAGGTCTTCGGAGCCATTGGAGAAGTCTTCGGAGCCGTTGGGAGTCAAGTGGACAAGCCTGGTCAAATCCCAACGACTAGTTTGACTGGCTCCACCAGCTGACCGGTGCTTGGCCACCGGTTGGCCAGTGCTTTGGAAAAGGGAGGGGCCTTCTGCCCAGGCGCCACCGGCTGGCCGGTGAGGAGCCCACCGGTTGGCCGGTGAGGAGGCAGTAGCTCTGCCTTCTTTCTGGGTTCCACCGGCTGGCCGGTGATGGGACACCGGTTGGCCGGTGGTCTGGACAGAGGGGATGCCTTCTGCCCAGGCACCATCGGCTGGCCGGTGGTCATCCACCGGTTGGCCGATGGACTCATAGAGTCCATTTTTACCTTCTTGCTTTCTTGTCCCAATTCCTTGGCAACCTTAAATCATGCCTATCATCCAAAAACACTTAAAACAAGATTAGATAAATAAGAGAGTGATTGTGATCATGAAAATAAAACCACGAGGGGTACGAGAGGTACAACATATAGGGGCATCGACTAATCTTCTATTCAGTTATTTGAAACATTCTTCAGAATATTTTGTCCAAATTTTTTTTACCCCTTTACATGTGAGCTTCGTTAGCGGGTTAGCCAGTCAGGCAAAATTCTGAATGAAACGCCGATAATAACCTTCTAAGCCAATAAAACTGCATAGCTCAGTGATGTTTGTTGGCCTAGGCCAATCTTGGATTGACTTTGTCTTCACAGGATCAACTAGGATTCCATCATTAGAGACAATATGGCAAAGAAAATAAGTCTCCTGATGCCAGGATTCACACTTGCTAAACTTCCCATATAATTAATTTCTTCTAAGAGTCTTCAGGATAATGCGCAAGTGATTTTCATGATCTTCGTAGCTTTTGGAGTATACCAAGATATCATCAATAAATACCACTACAAAATCATCGAGACATTCCTTGAAAAATATTTTCATTAGATCCATGAAGAGAGAGGGTGAATTAGTCAATCCAAAAGGCTTTACTGTAAACTCGTAATTCCCATACCTGGTACGAAATGCTATTTTTGAAATGTATTCCTTCTTCACACTCAACTAATGGTATCCAAATAGAATTTCAATCTTTGAAAAATATTAAGCTCCATGCAGTTGGTCAAATAAATCATCAATGCGAGGTAGGAGATACTTGTTCTTTATTGTTATAGCATTGATCTCCCTATAGTCGATACATAACCTCATAGATCCATCTTTCTTCTTAACAAAAATTACAGGGGCTCCCCATGGAGAAACACTAGGGAGAATAAATCCCTTATTACTCAATTCCTCTAGTTGTTTCTTTAGTTCCAATAATTCTATAGTGGCCATCCTATAAGGGGTCTTCGATATGGGCCTTGAACCAGGAATTAAATCAATGAAAAACTCAATTTCTCATTCTGGAGGATGTCCAAGTTAATATTCTGGAAACACATCAACATATTCTCTCATAATAGATACAACCTCTATTTGAACATTCCTTTACTCACCCATAGTTATTTCATTCTCTTCCTCCCCAATAATTGAATTTAGTTGAGCTACAGTGTGTGGATCTAGATAAGAATCAGGTGGTGATGATTCTACTCTAAAGATAAGGTGTTCTTTATCATCGTCATCAAAAATCGTAACCTCCTTCTTCTTACAATAAATTTTTGCATCATGGTCCGAAAGCCAATCCATACCAAGGATTACATCAAATTCAATCATGGGTATGACGATGAGATCAGGAGATAAAGAACATTTATATTCCCTAATGGGAATTGATTGACAAAATTTTGTAGCAATGATACTTCCCTTAGGAGTTTTGACTGACAACTCCCTTGTTAAATCAAATTGGAAATATCTAATTTTCTTAGCAAACTAGGAAGATATGAAACAATGCGATGATACAGAATAAAATAAATCATTGGGTAAACTTGAGGAAACAATTAAAGTACCTACCACCATGTCACACAGAACTTCAAACTCTGCAGTTGTGATCGCATATGCTTGTCCTTGATCCCTTGGCCTCTTATGTTGCATATTTCTTTGACGTTTTGGACAGTCATTAGAATAATGCCCCATCTCCTGAAAATTATAGCATTGAACATCATTGGCTTACTTCTTTCGTTTGTAATCACCATCAAGATGGACTTTCTGACCACATTTGTAGCATACTCCTTTTCCTTTTAAGCACGTACCGGGGTGTTTCCTTCCACAATTGTCACATGGTGGAAATTCAACTCTTCCCTTATTCCCTATTTCCTTATTTCCTTTCCTAGGGTTTTCAGCAGCCCTCTTCTTTTCTTGATTTCCCTTAAAGTCACAAGACTTAGAGAATTATTTTTCAGTCTTCATAGCACATGAAACTATGTCCTCATATGATGAAAATTTTTGGGAGACCAGTGCCCGCTGGAGGAATGGATTTAGGCCATCAAAGAACCGATAGATTTTGCTCCTTGGATTTTGAGTGTAGTCTACAACATGTCTTTCCATCCTTGTAAAGTTGGATTCATACTTGGCAACATTTTCATCCTCCTTTTGCCTCAGATTCAAGAATTTCCTCTCCATATCTGCTCTTTGTTCATGAGGGAAATATTTTTCTAAGAATATTTCCTTAAAATCCCTCCATTCCATCTCTTTTATTTCTTACTCCTCCTTTGTGTTTTGGATTAATGACCACCATTGATCCGCATCTTCCTATAGACGATATACTGCCATGACAACCTTCTCTCTTTCATTACATCCCAAAGCGAGAAATATCTTCTCGAGGGAACATATCCACTGCTCTGCTACAAAAGGGTTTGTAGTCCCATTGAATGATGGAGGCAGTTGTCACATACAGTGATCTAGCATAGTTCCTCCATGTGGTGGATCCGGATGCTCCATACAGGTAAGGTTATTATTCATAACCTGAGTAAGTTATCCCAGTATAGTTATGAGTTTCTCAGCACCAGTCACAAAACCAGAGCCAACATCATTATCTTGAATCGGAGGAAAATCCCTACAAGGGACATGTGTGTTCGTGCGGTTTCCATTCCTTCCACATGGCACCATATCTAGATAATTTCATACACTAGATTATGTTATGGATCATAATGTATAATATTAACTTAAAAATACACAGAAAAATTGAGATCCTACGCATGGATAATCCCATATTCACAAATTCAGTTTCTTTGAGGAATATTTTACTTTTTAATCCTTAATAATGGCTTGTAAAGAAAAGGAGAATTATCCTAAGCATATCCCCTGGGAGTTTCGTAACCAAGAGTGTAGTAAGGCCCATTGTCGTGCATTGGTTCCCATTCGAGTCCATCTCAGACGGTGTTTTTGGGTTTTACCCTTAGATACATCGATGCCAGAGCCGCCTCTACTTGCTCGTATCCAGAAAAAGATGTATTTCTTAAAATATCCACATAATCTATTCCTTAACAAAATACCAGGATGTTATTGTATGTATATACTCAAAGAATAACTTAGGTATTCTTCCCTAATTCTATGTTTTCTAAATCTAGTTTCCAAGTATTCTACTAAACTTCCTCTGATACCAACTGTAATGACCCAACCCCAGTTTCCCGAAGCTGGTGCCTTATTTGATTACATTGAAATACATACAAGGAATACGAATCCCAAAGGATCGAGTAGTTTAGTATTATTGGAAACATGTTACATACATAAATTCAATATTACAACATGAAGAGAAATACAACATGGAAACTCTTTAGACAACACCCATAACTCCTAGGTTATTTTAGCATGTCATTCATAATAAACTTCTTCATGTCCTGAAAAAAATGATACATAAGAAAGGGGTGATCTCAAATTCTAAGTAAGAGTAATAAATACAGTGAAAGATAGTATAAACATAAGACATGGTGCATAATTTAAAACACATGCCTTTAATAATAAACTTGAACTCATTATGGCAGGAAAATGAGTTGAGTAAATAATTCCATAATAAAACATAATCATGGGTATTATAATAATTGAATAACCACATGAAATATCAACAACTGAACTCATAATGATGGAATTCATAATGCGGGACATTATGAAACATTTTTTCAAGGCCTCGACCAAGACGTCTAATGATTAAGGTCTTGGCCAAAATCCATATCACATTGGGAAAGGCCTCATCCAATTCCACGTCTATTTGTCTCATGAGACCTACCGATCCATCGAGGGGCTATATTGGGTCCAACCAGTCACATAATAAGTCCAATGCATTCCTCATATGAGCGGGGATCAACATAAACAATATATACATTCATATTTAATCTATCATATGAAATGTAACTAACTTTCCCTAATCATTAAACATAAAACACTATCCATTCCGAGTAATATGGTGAATGGTTTTAGGATAGATCATCCACAATAGATTTAGTCATAAACCATAAAATAAAATATGGTATATGAATTCATAAATGATTAAACCCAATAATACCATGGAATCAACAAGAGCATTGAATCAAATGAAAATACTCTTATAAAATCATTAAGTAATTTTGAGATAAATACTCTTTTATTTCAAAAAGAAGAGTTCTTTTGGAAAATCATTGTATAAACCAGAAGTGAAGTAAGATATTATTTTCACAATAAAATGAGTATTTTAAGAAAGATAATGGTTTCCAAAAATAGATTATAGAGTGCCCTTATAAATAGATATGAATTGGAGAAATTCCCTTGAATCAGGCTTGTATTTTGGAAACAATTTTGAAAGTTCCTTTTAAAACGTTTAACTTTCCATAAAATAATGAAGGGTTCTGGTTGGTGTACATATATAGAGTAATTCACACAGAATTTATGAGTATTACATAACAATACATAAGAATTTCATCAAGGAAATTAGACAATAAAAGTAACCCAAATGAAAATGGAAGTTCGGGTGGAAAACCCTTACCACTTTGTAATCAAACGATTCGTATTCCCCAAAAATTAATAATAATAATAAAAATTATAGATTTAATACCATGAAGATAAATATATTAATGATATGTGAAATCATTGGTCAGTATAAATACACCATACAAAAGTATTAGTAGTGAATATGGAAAATCTCACGAAAATGGAATTGAGATGAAGAAACCCTTACCTTAACTCCGAATGTGTTCCGCTCATGTACTTAAGTTCCTGGAATATGAAATTATACTTATTAATTAATTATTTCAATACCTATTAGACATGTATTTAGTTTATAATAAATCTGGTTATTTAATTTATGTTCTTATTGATAAGTTATTGTATCGAATTCCGTCGCTTCAGAGTGTTCATTTTCGTTATTTTAATCTTCGCTTCACTTGTTTTTAAGTATATGGAATGAATGTAAATATCTAGAATTGAAATTATATATTATTTATTAACATAAATATATGTTATTGGTCATTTATATAGCTTGGTTACATGGAAGGAGGATGAATTATCATATAGAACTTTAATGATAGTTGTTTCGGTTAATTTGTGGGTTTTGATTACAACGAACTCATTTTTTATGTATAACTTAATACCATTTGTACAAAGGGATTACAGAATCTTAAATAGGTTATATTATATATAATAATATGGTTCAAACATAACAATAATGGTTTCATGACCATAATTGAGATTGATATTAGAAATTGAAAGTCCATCATCCTTGAATGTGTAAAATTGACACATCTCGGATGGTGTTCTTGCTACTAGCATAAAAGAAGGTAAAAAGGGGGAGATGATGATAACTTATTACAATATAATGAAAACATTACAGTACATATAAGGTACTGGAGTCATCAAAAAATTTGGATAAATAGAGGTAATAGAGAAGGAAAACAAATGAACTTGAAAGGAAAGACAAAGAATTGAAAAGAAGAATTTACCTCTTGAACCAAACTTCCCTGAGAACCTCTTTATGGGAGAGTTTTTTGGTCTTTTAATGATACCAAGGCTTTCTATACGTGGGATAGGAGGTTGGGAGGGTATTTGGCCAGAATTTGGAGAAGTCACAAGGCTTCATAGGAGTGATTGGAAGAGGGGGTGAGAGGGGTTTTTTATAGTGGAGGAGAGAGGGGATTTCTTAATATAAAACTCATTAATTTATTATTTCTCCTCAAGACAAGGAATAGTGAGTATTCCATGACCAAGAATAATAGTTTTATCATGTGATCCCAAACCAAGTGGTCTTAAATCAGTAATACATCACATATGACTCTATAATTAGTGTATTTATCTTAATTTTGCAATTTATGGCATGTCACTATTCATAAAAAATTCAAGTATTTCAGAAAAATCCCAAAAATTTACCCTAACCATTTTTCAACGTGTAGAATCCAAAAATGAAGTCCAATTTTCAAAAATAATTTTCTAAATATTATTAATTTAATATTTAATTAAATCATAATTTATTCTAAAACATTTGTTTACTTATTTTAAAGCATAGATATATCGTACTTACACTTGAATATTATTTATATAATATCATAAGTAATGTTACTATTCATTATGGTATATCACTATTCATAAGGGTATGTTACTATTCATAAGGGTAGGTTACTATTCACTAAAAATAAGTTTTTCTTATTGGACTCTAAATAGAATATTGATCGCAATTGTGTATGTCAGATTTTTGAAATTCACATCACAAAAGTGAAAAAATTATGTTTTAAGGGTCACATAGCACTCAGTAGTTAATTATGTTGTGCTTTCATGTGATTATGACATATAAGAAAGGAATTTCCTTTAAAAAAATATTGGGTCATTACAGGGGTGGGGGTGAGGGGTTGGGGTCGCATAGAAGGAGATAGAGAGGGGGAGGGATTTGGGTTTTTTTAAATGTGTAGCTGTGGTTTAATTAAAATCACTAATAATTGAAAACATAAAAAAATTATCATGGCACTTTTATGAAACTGCTGCTATATTATATTTTTTAATCAGATTTATTTCAAGGCAATCACTAGAACCACTACTAATAAACCACCACTAACCATCACTTTTTTGTAGTGTTATTTTAGAGAAAACACACTTTTTTAAGGTTGAGATTCATTTTTGGTTCCAACATCATCAATAATTTTAGATCGCCTTGATCTATTTGGAAATAAGAATCTTCATATCTTCTAATTAAAAATTCCTCATCTCCTCCATAGAGTAGGAACATGCAATATTATTCCTTAGATACTTAAGGATAGTCTTAAATTCCATCCAATGGTGATCACCTTGATCATCTTGATATCTTCTTACCACACTTAAGGCATAGGAAACATCTATCCTAGTACATAGCATAACATACATGACTGACCCAGTCATCTATACATATGGCGTACTTACCATCCTCTTTATTTACTTATGTAACTGAGGATACATTTTCTTTGAATGATCAATGGAATGTTACAAGGGAAAAAATCCCCTATTGGATTGTCCTAAATTGAATCTCTTAAGTATCTTGTCAATATATGTACCTTGACTTAGACCAAGCAGCCTCTGGGATTTATCATGATGGATCTTGATCCAAATATATATGCTAATTTAACTAATTAATTAATGAATAATCATTTATTTAACCAAGTTTTAACATACTATAATTATGGTACCTTTTTTCAATAAGTTGTATTTCATTGACATAAAATATTAAGAAAACTACCATATTCCCACGAAATCACTTATAGACACAAGTCTCACATACATTTTTTATGAAATTAAATTTTGTTACAGCTTTATAAATTTGAATGTTCTGTTAGCTGGATGCTTACTTTAATCCATAAATAGATATTTGAAATTGTGACACCCTATTAGAATCCTTTGAAGTCAAAAAATATTTGGGTTGTGTCATATAAACATCTTCTTGAAGGATCCTATTAAGGAAGACTAATCTGACATCCATTTTCCAAATATCATTATCATGTTAATATATAATGGAATGTAGAATTATTATGGATTTTATTATATAAACTAGTGAAAATATATTATCATAGTCAATTACTTGACAATATTTGAAACCCTTTATAACCAATCATGCCTTATAAGTACTGTATTTTCCATCAATATCTAGTTTCTTCTTGAATTACCATTTACCAGCAATATACTTTATATCCATTAGAGAATCTACAAAAATCCAGACTTAGTTTTGGTAGATGGAATCAATTTTAGAATTCATAGCTTCTTTCCACTTGGAAGCATCTATGCCACTTACTGCTTCCTTTTAAGTTACAAGATCATTATTATCAAATAATAAAGAGTCATCATCATTAGAGACTAGAAAACCATATCTTTAGGTTATATAAAATATATTTTACTCCTACATAGTGATTATGTTTTTGGAACTTCTCCTTCCATTGGGATTTGTGTAATTTGTTCATGTGTTAACTATTATGTACCTTGAGAACATACTTCATCAAAGTCTATCTCACTCCCACTATCTCTTTTAGAGATGCACTCCCTCTCAAGGAATATGGAATGAATTACCACAATTACCTTTTTTTCTGAGGGTTCATAGAGGTAATATACCCTTGTTTTCTTGGGGTATCCTATATAATTACTATTTTTTCCTCAGGGCGAATGTTTTTTTGGAAGAGGCCTTAGAAAATGTTTCACAACACTACACATATAAATTAAACAACATGAATTTTCTTTCACACCAAAGTTCATAGAGAATACCATTTTTTATTTCATTGGTACTTGGTTTATTATATGTGATATTATCTACAACATGTATCCCCAAAAGCATAATAGAAGAATCACATGACTAATCATTAATATCACCATGTCTAACAAGGTTTGGTTCATTCTTTTGCTTACACCATTCAATTGAGGTGTATAAAGATGAGTGAGTCTGGATAGAATTTCAAACTCCTATAAATAATCAATGAATTATTGATTAATATATTCTTCAACATGATATGGGAAAAGTTTATTAATATTTTTAATAAGCTAGTTTGTAACTTCATTCTTATATTCTTTGAATCTTTCAAAAGAATTTGACTTATACCTCACTAAGTATACATATCCATATCTATTAAAATAATCAATAAAATTTATAAAGTATGAGTATCCACCCCTTTCTTTGACTGGAAATGGTCCACACACATGGTATTAACTAATTTAAGAATATCTATGGACTTTTCAACTTTTCTACTAAATAAGGATTTTTTTTCTTTCTTCCTTGTAAACATATGTGACACACACCAAGTGTTTTTAGTTTAAAAGAATCTAAATATCTATCTTGGTGAAATTTAGTCAAAATAACTTCATTTACATGACCATGATGGAGATTCCATAGTTGGGTATGGTATGAGTAATGTGAATTAGTTTTGTTATCGATTTCCATTACTTGGTTTGTGTAATAAAACACATAAAGACCATCATTTAAATGTTACATACCATAACAAATGCTATCCTTATAAAATAAGTAACATTTATTTTCAAACATGAAAATAAATCCATCTATATCAAGTTAGGATATATAAATAATGTTTTGGGTAACATATGGCATATAAAAACAATATTTAAAAACCAAGATCATTCTCATCTACAATGTGAGGTGGTAGTCCCCAATATCCCCAATATCAAGTCTGTATCTGTTGGATTCTCATAGGTATATCTCACCTCATGCAATATTTCAAAATCTACTTGGTAGCTATATTTGAATACATATTAAAGAACCACATATTATATCTAATACCCAATTTTTACAAATAGAATAATTACAATCGATAACAAATATGCCTGAAGTTTCCCCTTTCTTATTTTCTTGGGTGCAATTTTTCTTATAGTAGCCCTTTTTCCCCATATGAAACATATATCATCTTATTCCCTTACTTGTCCCTTAATATTTATCTTCTTGTAAGGGTGTTGCAAATAATATTTGGACTCAGAGCTCTTTTCTTGTCCTTTCCTTTTATTCACCATAAAAAAGAAGGCCTTTCATGCTTTGTCTCCTTATCAACTTGGTGAAGCAATGTGATAAGATATAGAAAAAGATTTTACATGATGATCATATTGAAATTAATAATAAACCTAGAGAATATATAAGGATGTTATGCAAGAATGAGATCAATGTGCAGTTCTTTAGGAAATTTTAATTTTATAAACTCTATAAACTCAATGTATCTAATGAGGTTGGATACGTGAGGATTATATGGAGAACCTTCTCCAAGATTACTTTGAAAGAGAATATTGGATATATCAAATCCTTCAGATTTATCACTCTCTTGATATATATCATAAATATGTTGGATTATTCTATAATAATATATTACTTAATATTACTTTATGAGTTCATTAGACATGGATGAAAGCATTAAAAACTAAACATGGAACGCATCTCTCAAGTGTTTACCATAGACAATGAACTCTTCATCACTCGCATCCATTGTAGGCGGATCTGGAAGTGAGGATTATAACACACAATATTTCCATTCATGTCTCAACACAATCCATTAGTGTCTAAACCATTCCTAGAAGTTACTGCTAGTATGGAGAGAATTGATCGTAAAGATAATGTGGTTGAACTTTTGATTATTCTAAAATATTAAAATAGAAGATTATTAGTACATTTCTTGATTACAAAATTTGTGTGAAATAATAATAATTTTAATTTAATTAATTATCCAATGATTTTATCAAGTCCCAACGACCCTCACAAGTGGAATCATAATATATAGTTTCTTTTATATTCTAGTAGAGAATATATATATTCCTCTTTTCATAACCCAAGAAAGGTCTCAGTAAATTACTTGAAGGTATTTAGGTAGGAAGGTTTTTTTGAACTATGGGCTTGCACCTCCTTGATCCGTTGAGTGGATTCCCCAATCTTGAAATCCTAATTTTTATTTCCTCGATACTTTCCTCCAAGTTATAACAATTCTATCAAGTGATAACCCTCAATGTAAAATAGTTGAGTCAACCCAAAAATCTCATAAGAACTCCCCTTATAAAATCATGTTTCCCAAAAAGGGTTGGTCAATTACTTAGCTCTATTAGTTTCATTACTAATTAAGTAATGAAAGGATCTGTATGAATTAATATTAAGTTGTGGGATTATATTTATTATATGTAAGGATTTATTGTTTTTTCCTTTATTTGTCCTGTTAATATTAAATGTATTTTAATTAAGTGATAATCCATGTTCCAATATTTTTTTTTCATAATACATTTATTTAAATTCCATATTTGAATATTAGTCCATTTATCTCTATAATCATGGTATTACATCCATAAAATAAATAATAAATAAGAATAAAATAAATATGTAAATAAATGACCCAATCATGAGATTATCTAATAGTTAATTTATTGAGCTAACAATAAATCAACCTATGAGCCCAAGTGAAAAATCCTTTGCCAGTATTGGCATGAATTACACCATTCTACATGTCCACCTATGTATCACCTGGGTTGTTTTCATCTTGGTTCTATCTTTAATCACTTCCATGCACCTTGGAATACTCCTTTTATTACATATGCTTATAATTCACATGCATGGTAGGTGAACCACAAGATCAATTAAGTGGAATTACATAAACAACCTTGGACACACATGTCCTACACAATAAAATAAGGAGGGATAAAATGTAATCCATTATTTTTAATTAATAATGAATAATTAAATTCCCATGAAATTAAACTAAATTAAATTAAACCAACTCATACACAAGCCTATGAAAATATCATGAATGTTCATATACATGCAACTAATACACAAAAGTACATTGTCTTGCATTTACATCAATTTATTCTTTATTATTAAGATAAAAATGCTTATATTAATTAATTAATTAATTAATTCCATTCATCTTAATGACCATAATAATTTTTGTAGGGATACCCATCATAAATAAATTCATGACAAATAAAATGGAATAACCAATAATTATAGATAATTTCAATAAATTAATTGATCATTTTTTAATTCTTAAAAATCATTCTTACATAGTCAAACACATCTGATGCCAATAGTGTGATTGGGTTTTAATGTTGTAATTAATTATTTTAATGTAATCAAATTCTGTCCTTTATTGGGAGAATACACTATGTGTACTTACGAGTTACACTTCATGTTCCCCATTTGTTTTGTATTCGAGATAAACTCCTAGGACCTTAGCGTGAATCCCAGTTAGATTATATGGAATGTACTAATCAGATACACATTGTGTGTTTTTATTTACATGTGCCTATGTAACTCACTTATTGAATCAGTATGTTCTTCATATATGGAACAACACGACATGCACTTTAACTACACACCATGCGTTCCACATACTGTTTGTCCATGTAACCCACCAATCGACTCGACATGTTATTCGGACATGGGAATTAACGAGTTACACACTGTGTACACTGGATACACATCATATGTTTCATTAATTATCCAGTATTTAAATATCACATGGTTATGAACCTTGTATTTGACCACATGGTTTGCACAAATTTTGCTGCTAAACTATATAGACTACATGATGTGTATGCCAAATACATGTTGTGTAATATGAAAAACTAAATTCCAGTCTGGCTCGGCATATAATGGTGTATAATAAATGCACTTTGTGTAATAACTACTTAGTGTGTCATGTATTCCATGACACATCTAGGTATATTTAACTTGGGTACATGATGTGTACTCTATCTAAATGCCATGTAACCCAATCAACTAGCCAGAAACATTGGCACCTCTCGATGGAATCTCTGATAATTCTCCTTCTGTTCTTAATCATTAAAAAAATTATGAATCATGAATGATGAATATTAAAATGTAAAAATCATGTTAATTAAAAATCATATTAAAGAACAAATAATATGGAAATTAAGGATCTAACCATTATTTCATGTAATCGATCAACAATCAAATAAATAATTATAACTTTTAATGTGACCTCTTAGATACCACTTAAAGGTTAGGAAAGCAGAAGAAGTGTCTCATGAGAGACTAAACATTAATGTTTTTGTCGAATTTTATGGATCATTAACTAATTGTGAAAGATGTGAATGTCATGACCGATGATGTTTTCCATTGAATATTGACATGAAAATCCTGAAACCCAAATATGATTTTTTAACATTAAATTTATAATTAATTTAAATTATATTATAAGAATGATGATCTCTTTTATGATATTTCTTTAATGAATATTTTGATTATCGAAAACCATTTTCATATTAATATCGTTGTATAGGGATGACCCAAAGTAGATCCCCTCAAATAGTGATCCACATGTGGTCCTTTGATCTCCGAACAACACTGATGGAATGTGAGAGGGATAGTTGGTATCCCATAATGTGCCAATTTTGGGTGTGTGCCTATATTGGTTATGTATTTTGTTTCCATGGATTTGAATATTCAATGATCAATGGCTATTTTTAAAATTAAAGATGTTTTTAATATTTTCTTTTTTTGAAAAAAAAAGATTCAATCATTTATTGCAAAACAATTTTTTTTATAAAAACACAATATTTTATTTTTAATATTATTTTAAAATAATTAAATTATTTTAATTAATTATTTTTGAAATATATACATGCAAATTTTTATTATTTATTTTTATTTTTATTTTAATATGTATTTTATATTATTTTCAAAATTATATTTTTATTAAATTTAAATTCCATTCATGGAAATATTTATTTTATTATCTCTTATATAAAATATTTCTTATTTTAAATTATAGTCGGCTACATAGGAAACATTAAAAACTCAAGGATTAGTACACCCATAGGGTAGTCAGATCCGCTAAGAAAAGCATGATCTGTACATAGATCGGGTAGAGTTTTGGTTAAAAAAGGAAATCACAATACATTTATGTTGTATATATCTAGATGGTATTTTTGAATAACATAGATTATCCTGTAATCCCTTTCCATTCATCTATGTATTCTGATCTCAAAACCCTATTTTTTTGTGTGGGGCCTATCAGGGAATCACCAGTGGTGGGATTGCGACCAGACTTCAAAGTTGGAGGCCTGTTTTCATGTGTGTGGATTTAGTTGACATGGAAGTCTCCCCATGCTGCATCTCTCCTTTATCTCTCACGATGTTACATGTGATGCTCTATTTTCTTCAAGATCCCTCCTCCCATGCATGTCTATCCCTAAAAATTCAGTTTCACTAGCCATGTAAACGTGTGATAGTGGACACCCTTCATGTTTTATACAATGTTAATCTAATCAACTGCATAATATAATTAATTATTAATAGTTAATAATTAATTAATATAATATAATTAATTATTCAATATAATTATTCTGAAGACCTTTTTCCTTCTGAGACTACAGGCCATGTATTTAGGCCTTTAGATGAGGGGATATTTGTAATTAATTATATTGAATAATTAATTATATGGAATAATTAATTTAATTGTAAAATTAATTATATTATATTAATTATTTATAATATGTTAATTATTAACCATTAATAATTATATTAACTGTTAACTATTAATAATTAATTATCTTAAGTAATTGATTATATTAATTATCATGGAATTTTTCCAATGGCCCTCATGGACGGAAGTAGGGATATGCATCTACAGCAGAATGACTCTTGCATTACGTTGATGAGCCACCCAAATTGTGGGGACATAGTTGTGTTTTTACCCTTCAACCACTATCACTGTCGTCATTATATCTTGGAAAGTTTGAAGGATGTGGGAAGGAATTTTCATCTACCCTTTCATCATTGTCCAGTTATGTTGAGTGACTTCAGTGGAAAAAATAGGGATATATACCCATTATGTGTTTGGAGTAGGGATGTAGGTCTGATCATGTTTACTATTTTCTATCATTACATACCAACATTCTCCATCTGTGGGGGTAGATATATGAGTCTTCCCCCAGTTTGATACCAGTATTTTCTGACTGGTTTCTCCAAGTGTTTCCATATCATGCTAGAAATATTGATAGAAATGAGTAGGAATGTTTATCTAATTTTGAATGCTATTGTATTTTGTTGATGATTTTCTTTGGTTGCAGCCAAACTATGATGGAAGGTTTTATGGTTATGAGTAGGAATTTGCATCTTCTCATTATTTTCCACTATGTTTTATTGGAGGGCTTCTTTGGAAGGAATATGGATGTGGGCATGATCTTTATTGTTTGATTTCCACCCTCGATGGGCTACCATGGGTGCCCGAGTCTGAATGACCTAAGATAGAGCCCATGGGGTGGTGTCCTCATCATGATGGTGACTTTATTCCAAGCAGATTTGATGGTGGAGACTGCTGGAAAGGAGCCTCTTGGTCGGACCCTTGTGTTGTCGGGATGAGGCTGTTGGTGGCCTCTTGATCAACCTCCCTAAGATAAGGGGGAGTCTATTATTGCATTTTCGGGATAGGCTCCTAATATGGTTTGGAACAAAATCTGGTTCCATATGCTTCTAGGCCACCATCCATCATAAAGTGGACAGTTGGTGGGGATTTACGTGTTGGAGGGCTTGTTGAGTGACCTCAAGAGTCGAGACAGTACCATTGTGGTGGTACTCTTGAACCAATACATTCAAAGATCGATGTTGAAGACACTGAGTTGACAATGTTGTACTTAGGCTATATGAGGACCCATCTAGGGCAGAAACTTATGTGTATGTTCATGTCAACTAGAAATAATCCATTGGATTGAAGGGAGTTCTTTTTGAAAAGTTCCTCAATATACACAAAAAACAAAAACAAGAAAGATCCATCAAATCAGCATCTCAATAAATGAACACATGCATAATAAATTTATTTTAGATTCATGTTTGGCCTACTTTCATTTTTTAAGATCGTGAAAGGGGTTTGACATGTGGGAGACAAAGGCATCTTGGTTAAGGATTCACATTGGGTTCCCTATTTTTTTTCATTCCCAAAAATCACATGGGGTTTGAATGGTGTTTTGAGGTGGTGGTGGAGGGACCCTTCATTGAAGACATATATTTACACATATTTTCTATGTGGTTTCCAATGGGTTTTGTTGATGAAACTGTAAATACTCAGTGGTTCCATCATTTTTGATGTCTCATGAACCTTCTTTCTAAAGGTATGTGGTCATCTGAGATTGGTTCCAACAATACTTAGGGACTCACATTGGTCAAGGGGATGGGAGGTTAGAATCATTTCACCTTTTTGGGGGAATTATTTCTTACTATGAGTCCTTCTTATAGATTTAATTTATATTCATGAATCCTTTATTAAACCCAAAATATGGACCGAGTCACCCTTATATTGATAGTTGATTGTTAGCATGTATCAACTTCAGAATTATCTTTATGTATATGAGGTTCTTCATCGATTGAGATAATTGTATGTATTTGTGGTTCTTTATCAATGGTACCCTTTTGTATAAGTACTTGAGATTATTATTTCATTTATCACTATGATGTTGATTTTAAATACATAGCGGGGATCTCTGGAATTTATCACCATCTAAGAAGATATGGGTTGTTTTGGTGTCAGGATCGGGCCCATGAAATGGGATTTCTATGTATCCTTGTAAACAAAATTAGAAAACACATAGTTTGGTTCCACTTAACATGACACATAATAAATTTTAAGTTGATTTTATGAGGACCAAACTGTGCATTTTAAAGTCATGCAACAAGGACATATAGGCAAAAGGTGCCAAGTCAAGGCTGGAGTGGGACTTTTTCAAAAGTGGCATAAGTAACCAGAAAGGGATGTAGCCTCCTAGGCTAGATATTTACATACTGGGGATATATCCAAAATAAGGTTAGGGTGAGTTTGGGTGTTGGTTTCGAACCTCAGGGAGGTTTCCTACGTATCCTATTTTGACAAGAATCAAATCCCACATAGTTAAGAATGTTTGGACTTACACTTATATAGGAGTCCCATGTCAAGGTGAGAGGAAGATCCAGAAAAGGAATCTCTAGTAAGAAAATTATTTTATCATGCATATTTCATGATCTTTATTAACCCTTAAACCCACATGATTCATGAACGGTGTGAGAAATAAGAAGAAACATAAGATCTAGAAAACTGCATAGTCTCTTTCGTTCACTGGTGGATGAGGACGAGGCTATTGAAGAGATGAGGCTTAGATGTGACCATATCCTCTCTTTTTTTCAAACCCCAAGGGTTTGGGATTATTTATCCATATTGATATGACTAGATTCTATTCATGTTTTGGGCAACATATGTAATTCCCAGCCCAAGAAGCATTCCTCCACCATCCCTAAGGCTAATAATCTTATTACCATGAGAATATATAATTGAGAAAACCCCAAGGGTTCCACCTATTAGGTAGGATAAATTCAGTAATTCCATTACCATGGGAATATATAATATAGAGGACACACTAATATTCCATATGCTCTAATAATATATATCTAGAGGCTTTGGTGGAGACCTTAGATTGGCCCCCCTCAGATAAGAGATCCAAGGGAAGATGTTCCTAACCATTTTTTGTATGATAGGGGGTTCAATGTGTGGCTTGTGTAGGTGAGGCCTGGGTGACCTAAAGGCGCTTCACATAGATGGGACCTGCATGAGCTGAAGGTGATTCACACAGATATGGAATATATGAGCTGAAGGTTCCCTTAGGTGATAGATAACCTAGGAAACAACACCTGGGTTAGGCCTTTCTCTAAGATCTAAGGGTCTCGTCAGGTGTCTTTGGGTGAATGGTTCTCATGTTTCAAGCTATGGAAGGTCCCTTTTCCCTATTAGTTTTAATTATGGGGGATGTTACCTCTCAAGGTTCTTCATTTCATATACCTTGGAGGAACTAAATCCATTGAATGTTGTAATTTCCGTTTCTTTTGTAGGCTTAAGGAACTACCTAAGGGTTTTAAGGAATTGGGTGAGTAGAGCTTCATGTGGTCTCATTTTCTTTCCATCATGTCAAATGAGGATCCCAAGGGTCCTATTTATAGGAATAATTTGGACCCTGGGTGAAGGATACCATCAGCGCAATTCCATCTCGTAGGTGTCTCACATAGGATCCTCATGCAGGGTGGGTGCTCATGCTGGGCTGCATAGGTGGGGCCTACGCAAGACACTTGGTGCATAGGTGGCATGCACACAGGTTGACTTGGGTGATTTCTTTTACTCCCCTTCTATCCTTTTCTACATGAGGTATTTTCTACTAAATATTTTCATCCCCATGTAAAAATGGAGTGTCAGCAAATTCCACCTCAGGATTGTATACAATCGGAAGAAGAGGATCTGATCTCAAGGTAGAGAGGAATATGGATGATGAAAAATCATCCACTCATGGATTTAATTGTTCTCGCATACCCTCAGGTTCTCTTAGAATATTGATAATTCTTGCATGAAAGAGATAGATGGAAGATAAAATATATATGTCCATTGTAGAGGTTTGTCACGTTAGTTAGTCATGCTGGTGAGATGTGCTGGTTAATCACATAGGTGACAAGACATCTATAAATAGGGTTCCATGTTCGGAGGATTCCACATATTTCCAAATTCTTCTACCTACTCTCTCCGCACAATTATTTCATTCAGTCATGTCACATTTCTTATTTGCACCTCTACCCTTATGTACCTTTGGAACATACACTAAACATTTGAGGTAGTGACCTTCATGAGGCTACTTGAGCGAGTGACATGTGCGAGTCCACTTGAATGAGTGACCTGCATGAGGCCACATAAAAGAGTGACCCATGTGATGCCACTTGATTGAGTTCCCTACACGAGGCCACTTGAATGAGTGAACTTCACGAGGTCACTCCTTTGTTATATTTATTCCTTTTTAATGAAAATTCTAAACTAATTCCTTTATTCTAATGAACATATTGGTGTTTATTTTGTTGATTTCCAATAACAACCTAAATAATTTTTGATGAAAAATATATTGATCATGATATGGATATAATCAATATCATGAGGCCAGATTATTATGATATGTGTGACTCCACCATTTTAGACTTTGAAATATTCTTGAAGAAGTACTAGAGTGAGTACCCATTAGGTGACCAACTGCAAATTTATGAACACATTCATCTAAAGGATGCATTAATTTTAGAGACACAATGTTATTCACCCAATTCCGAGTTTCTCGAATACACCAAGTTTACCAATGACAACATATCCTCTAGAGGTGTATTCATTAATAAAGGAATGAAACCTTCTTCATGCATCCTGAATCATAGTATGTGTTCCAAAGATCTGAAGACTCACACCCTGGAATCAAAACCTCACTTCTACCCGTCAATATTCCATTCTTAGAAGACATATAAATCAAAAGTCTGGATGGAGGGTTGAGTCTTCCATTCTAGAGGGGGAGTTAAACCTGAATGGATGTGGGCATACTGGGTGCACCAAACCTACATAGAATTTAAAACATAGTTGAAAGCATTCAGGATATATGAATCCATAAAAGTGGCCTTGATATATGTTTACAATAATCCATACATCATCCTAGAGATTTTTAGTCAATGGATCCCTCAAATAAATACTTTCCACTTGACACATGGAGAAGTTGATATTAGATTATAGGATGTCTAAAATATTTTGGAGTGACCTTCCTTGAGAATTTTATGATTAACTCACCCTACTGAAAGCTTCATGGGATGATGTTGAAAGGATGCTGGCTTCATCCTATTAGCTATTGAAGTTGTCCTAGAAGGTGTAGAAAAAAGAACCTTACACAAAGGGAGATATTCATCCTAAGGCTTGGATGAAGGAATTCCTGGAGTAATAAGGAGAGGGTCCTAGCTATTATCAGCCAACATTATTCCCTTTATTAGAGAATTGTAGAATTTGTAAAAAATTTTATCATGTGTTGGAGTAAGAATAGTATATTTAGTGGGGATATAGAATCCAATATGATGTCACTGCAAGTACCCACCTTACTAGATGTCTAGTAATGTTTTTGAGCACCCACCTACTTCCAGTTTATAAATCTAATGATGATGTGAGGTTGGGGAAATTTTTTATAGCATCAAAATTATCACAAGGGAACCACATAGGGTTGGCTGCCCCTATTTTGGTGAAAACTAAATGGTGATTATTGCACATTTATACACGGAAGGCCCCATATCGAATCTCAAGTCCATTTCAAGTGTTTTGGGGGTGGATTTTAGAACACATCAGTTCCTATGCTATACTAAGTGGAGTTTAAGTCCACGAAGTCCAGTTTCTTCCATTCATTTAGGATGTTTCTGGTATTCTACCCTTATCTATAAAATATAGAGAAGCTCTAAAGAATCTAAACATACTGAGATAGTTTAAATTATTCTCATATGGTGATCCACCCATCGGGATACTCATTGAAGATGGAAAAGGTGATGATGAACTGACTTCATACATGATTGCATTCAGAGATTGTGTTCTAGAATCCTGCATTGATAACAAGATCATATGTGAAGTATATGCTCCAAACCTATTTTCACGCCAGTTCAAGTGTCAACAATAGATGAATTTTCCACCACATGTTCAGTTTGAGAAACAACCTATGGTGGCTTAAAAATTAAGAATCCTAATGGAATTGAAGGTATCCAATGCATCGATTAAATTACCTCCACTAGGTGCATCCATTAGTCTAAACTCTGGGTATGCTAATGCCTGGATTTCTTCCAACCCCGAAGGGGCATTAACAACAATCATCCTCTGAGCTGAGGCCATGAAAAATTATAGGCATGGTAAGCATGGTATAAAGGCTCATCCTAGGGGTTATGAATAAAAATATCCAAAATCTAATAAATGATCTCAGATATAGGACACAGAGTAGGCTAGAGTGGAAAAGATCACATCTTTTGTGCCAAGTCAGTCTTATCATCACCACTAAGAAGAAAGTTAAGCTTCAGTCACCCAGCCTCCCTCCTGAGTAGAGAGACCCAAAAGGGTATTAAAGTTAAAAGATACCAATTATTCCTTATAGATGACCATATCAACATCGGATTATGCATTTCCTATGTAATACCATGCTTGGTAATGCGTAACTCACAACATTAGAGATTTATGAATATTTATCCAAGACAATATACATATCATGCAACAAGGGGATATCGATCACCCTTCAATATTCTCCCTGAAACCAATATTTCTTAGGTGGGGCAGTATATTTTGTAGCTAGATATTTTAGTATATGTGATTGATGATGGGTTCCCAGACACAAAGTGGGTAACTAATATGCTGGATCGAGATACTACTCATGGAGTAGTTGACCAATCTAACAATGAATAAGACAAATTCATCAATATTGGTTTTGTAAGATTATTTAAATTTAATTTAAATCCATAATAATTTATTCTTATAATATGAACTACTAATAAGGATCCAATTTGAATTAAATAAGGAGGCGTCATTGGAACCATCCACCTTGCGATACACTTCAATGGGTACCTCGACCGGTGTTGAGGGGTCTACCCATGATCTTGGGGAGTTATATCCATGCTAGAGATTGATGAAAAAAGAGATAGTCAAGGAACATTTACGGCTCTAGTTCCCATATTTTATATGAATTATAAGTTCCCTTCACTATATCAGGTGAAGAAATAGAAAATGGTGAAGTGTTGTCCAAGCATATGCACCACAATAAGTCTCCATAAAGTCATTCAGTACTTTAACTCCCCTAATGTACCTATAAAATCATGAATTACATTTACAGGATATTATTAACATTATTACCTTGAGGGGTATGACAAAAATCCTTTTAGAACATAGGGGGAATTCTAGATAAGGCACTGACTCATATTGGTGAGTCTGTCCCTTTGATAGGAGAAGTGATAATAAATGAATTTGCATCTGTTCCTGTTATTGTAAAGAGGGAGGAGGATCCTAGTAATGTTATATGCACATAATAAGGTGTCATTTACCAACCATATAATCTTTTACCTATAATATTTCAGATCTACCACATACACTAGAGGACTCACAGTGACCACTGCTGTCCTGGTCACTATCTTAGGGGAAGTTGATCGGCATCTCAGATCATCATCAGAGGATGTTCTACTGGGTCCCAGGTGTAATTTCCCTTGTGTCCTCATGGAAGAGGCTTCCATGGGACTTGGGGAATTAATTAGAGAAATGATAACTAATGAAATGAAAATTTAAGTTATTCTAGAATATATTAATATCCCCATCTCTTTAGTAGAGTTTTAGGAATTCATTATATAATTTGAAGAATGTTTTTTTTTCGCCCAACCAAACATTATGCCTGATATTATATAATGACTACTTGATTCATGTATCTTTATCCATGGAAAAAAATTCCATGTAAATTCTTGATTAGGGCATTGAGATCCATCCTACTCCTGTTGCTCAAGGAACAATAGATGAGGATCTAGAAGTGGAAGATTCTTATGAGCCTCCCATTCTGAGTTCTGAGCAAACTTAAAAGGATGTTCCTCATCAAGAAATCCTTAATCACACCATTATGATTGGGGTTTTTAGAGAGGAATTAATTCAAGTGGTTGATTCATCAATGGGTGAGTGCTATTAACTACTTCGATAACCTTTTCACCTCTATATTTACTATCTCTCATTGCTAGAGACTAATTCATTTATCTTTCAGCAATGTCAGCTCCGATAGTCAAACATGAAGAGGGAAATTCCATTCCAGATCAACTAATGGTCCAAGGAGAGGGAAACACTACTCCTGAAGGGAAAATATAAGTTACTTACATGAGTGAGTTTATTACTGTGTATGTCTTCTCCTCTGATAGTGGTTTGAGACAAAACTCGAGGCTCAAGATATATTCCTCATTTCATGCCACCTTGTCTGGTGATAAATTTGGAATCTAGTTTCAGAGATTCCTCTTGAAGGATTTACCTCATTAATTCAACAAATTCAAACCATGTTTACTAATTTTGGATATGGAATATTAGACTATCATAAAATACATCATGCCATGAATAATATTATTCAACATATGGAGCAAGAGAAAAAGTCGTGACAGATTGAAGAATAATTTCTTGGCTAGTTTGACAATCTCAAGGTGGTTGTATCCCAAGAATAAATCAACTATACAAGGGAAGTGGAAGAGAAGAATCACCAAATTGAGGAGAAATCCATTCATATGATATGACTTCAAGAAGATTTTATATTTTCAAGTGAGAGATTGTCCAACTAAACAAATCCTTAATGGGGATTCAGGTCTAAGGAAAGGATTCTGTTTCCTTGGAAAAGGAGAAACTCTATCACATAGAGGATTTAATAGTCAAACTATTGACTAGGATTTAAAAAATGGCGGGAAAGGCTCATGATATGATTAAAAAGACAAAGGATTATGTTAAGTAACATCTATAACCCCTGAACAAAAGACTCCAACTTGTGGATTATCTTATGAATTTTGATCCATAAATAAATAGGATTTTATTCCCAAAAATCTATTTATGTGTTCCTATCCTCATTGTAATTATGACGTAACATTGAAATTGACTCATTTTATTGAACTCTATTGTGTCAATGTGTTGTAATTACAATGATAGGAATGTGAGGGTGATCTATTATTTTTCTAGGTCTTTAGACATAGCGAGCATAGTTTGACTGTTGCTAGAATCATATAACGGATCCAATGAGCTTTCAAGTATTTTACATCACCACCCTAATTTTTTTTCCTAAGTTAGATATAAATAATACTTATAGATCATGACTTGGATTTTTCTTAGGTTTCACATTGATGGTTTTTAAACTAACAAGTTTTATGCCTCTTTATTTTTAATTTAAATTGTTTAATTTTTTCCTAAACCATGTTGAGTACGCATCTAGAAAGCTAAAAGTTGACTCTTTACCAGGGTTCCCTTTGTGGGATTTCAACCTGGAGAATACTAATTCTCTTTTAATTAGAATTTTATAGTATTGTAAGCAAGACTAATACAACTAGTGTTTTAGGTCAAACAACTTTCACTATGTGTTATGGGAGTAACGACTATAGTATGGGTTTCTAGTTGAGAATGTTCCATTATTCATGAGGTATTTAGAAAAACTTTTAAGTCATGATCTAAATAATTTTAGATCTTAAGAAATAATTTGGGTCATGTATGAAAGCAATTACTGTAGATAATGTTTGAAAAGAGGTTTCTAACACGATGTTGTTAGGGTGTACGAAGATAGAAGAGGTTTATCATGATAATGAATGTGCCCCTAGTTCACAAGACTTTTGGGAGTGACTTATGCAAACCCAGACTGGGGCATATTACACATAGCCAAGTATAGGTTTCCTTTGGTATTTGAAATTATATTAATGATTACTGGTGAATGTGTATGGGGATTATAGGGGTCGCTACACACCTCATTGAGATGAGAATCAAGCTACATGGGGTTCTTTGGGACAATGTCTCCATATTGATCAGACTCAAATACAATGGGGTTATTTTTCTAGATATTTGTTTAGGACTAGGATGAGGGTCCTAATAATTACTATGTGGCTTGATGAAATGAGAACCATGTCGTACATAGATATTTAGAGTGACATGGTGGGTGATTGATACCATAACGGAAGGATCCTTCCATAAAGGGTTGAAGCATCATGCAGTTTAATGTCATTAGACTAGGATTTGGACTGTGAAGTTTGATTTCCTATGGAAATTACATTGAGGGTTAAAATTTAATGTTGTTCATCTTTGACCAAAATATTAGTGATTTTCTATTCCATAATGATATTACCAACAATGTTCCTTTATTTTTTAGGCATGATGAGGTAAAGTTGTAAGCCACAATCTTGGGGCTTCTATATCTAAAATGTGATATGGGAAAGGTATGAAGAGAAAGGCTGTAGATAATGTTTTGAAAATTGGATTCAAGCATGATTTTTTTCAGGGATTATAGTGATAAAAGAGGTTTCTCTTTAGGATGAAGATTCCTTTGGTTGATAGGCCTTTTGGGGGTGAATTATGCACATCCAGGATGGGGTGTATTATGTATACTAAAGAAGAGGTGTCCTTTGATATCATAAATTCTATTACCAATTACTGGGGAAAGCTTATAGAGATCCACATTCCCCACACATAGAGTTTGGTTTATGTAAGGAAGGTGCCTGATTATAGATGGATTGTTTTATAATGAAATCAAATTGGAGTGGGGAAAATGTTTCTTATATGGGTTTTACCCATACACAAGGAGGGGAAACTTGTTTTTTTTAATTTTGACTAGGATAGGACATAAAATTCAAGCATTTCTATGTATCTCATAATGGTGAGACTCAAGCCATACATAGTTCTTAAATGAACATTCCCTACATAGGTCTGACCCACATGCATAGAGGGGGTGTTTTTTTGAACATGGATTCATGAATGGGGTAATAACCGACATTGGACTCTCCCATACAAATATTTCTTATAAAAAATATAACATGGACATTTTTATAATTACACTAGACTAGGATGTAGAATTTGAGTTTCACTACATATCTAATTGGAATGAAAATCAAGCCACACATAGTTTTTAGGATGGGGGTGTGGTGGGAGGCCAACACCCATGTCAGTAGCCCTATCGGGTGAGGGCCATAAGAATGCATAGTTATACATCACACAAGAAAAATCAACCATGGAGTTATAAATTTTGCAGTAAATATTATGGTGTTTATTTTAATGGTATTTCATCCAAGACCATGCTAAACCTGATGTGAACTCATGAATGTTGATCATACGTGGAGTCCTTATCAAAATTCCTAAGCCCATGTGAGCTATACTCAGTTTTTGAAACAAGGAATTTCAAAGGATTCTTTCACCACATGGATTCAATTTAAAAGGAAGTACATGGAAACTTTTATCATGTGGTGGATAGAAATGGATGTATGATTTGAACATCACTACATATTTTGTAGGAATGAGAACAAATTCATACACAGTTCTAAGAGAAAATTAATGCTGAATGAGAGGGATATTAACTATGTAGTTTAACGTCATGCGGTAAGGATGATTGGTGTCTTGCAGTTTTAGTTCATACAACTAGGACCATGAATAAAGAAATGATGAGTGACATAGGGAATAATAGGACAAGGATGTTCCAACACACTTTAGACATGAATAACGATATTTTAAACCATGATCATGGGGGATCTTGGATCAGGAGAAGTGATATGGGACAATTATGAAAAGAGTGACCAGGGAGCATGTTTGAAAAGAAGTTTATAGAATTATTTTTTCAGATATTAGGAAGATAGAAGAGGTTTCTCTTGAGGATTAAGGCGCGTTTGGTTGATATGAATTTTGTGGGAAACTTATGAAAATCCAAACTAGGTTGTATTATGCACAGTCAAAGAAATGGAAGCCCATGGTATCATATATTCTATTATCAATGGTCAGGGAAAGATTATAGAGATCCTAATTTTCCAAGGATAAGGAGTATGATGTGTGGAAGGGCTATGCTGAAACATAAAGGAATTATTTAGACAAACATTGGACATAGAGTGTGAAGTTCCCTACATAGATCTAGATCATATATAGGTAATGGGATATTTTTTGTATCTATGATGGGCTCTAAAAGGAGGGAATCCAAATTATGGTCTCTCTCATGGATTGGGGTTGTATGAAGGAGAAAAGGGACACATGCTCTTCTTTTATTCTTAACTGTAGATGGGCCAAGGTAAATGGATCCATACATCACTACACATCCTATGTGAACAGGAATCAAGCCACATGTATTTCTGAAGAATTTTCCCTACATAGATCTGACTCATATGTATGGAAAGGGTGTTTCCTAAAGTTGTTCCCACAAGTGAAAGGACCCATGTTGGATTCCCTTGTATATATCTTTGTTTGTATATAGGAGAGGGAGAATTTTCTTTACTTTATGGATGGGACCAAGATATAAGGTATGGTAATCACTATGTATCCCAAGGATATGAGAATCAAGCCACACATAGTTCTAGAATAGAGATGTGGTGGGATACCATCACCAAGGATTATTATCCACTCAAGAACAAACCAAAATGTTATGTAGTTTTATGTTGTGAAACAAGGACATGAACCATGAAGTTTTAAATAATTCCATAATGATGTTTTCATATAATTTATCATATTGTGACTAGAACATTAGGCTATGTGTTTTTAGAGTTATAGAGCTTAGACTATGGTGTTTTTTAGTTTTAGGTCATATGACTAGGACCATATGTCTTTCCTTTTATGGCCATGTGATGAAAACCATTGTGTGATGATCATATGAAGTATTTCTTGAGAAACATTACTTTGATCGGGGAAATAAAAATCTCTCCATCAATCGAGATCAAGGAACAAGCTCTGTTAGACTGGACCTTGTGTATGGAATAAGGTCCCTCCCACTTGCCTCACAATTTGGAGGTTTCTTCCCAAGAATCATTTAGGCCATAAAAAACAGTACTAGTTCTCTTTAGAAGAATGAGTGGAGGTGAAATTTTATGTTAACATCTCATGTTATTCTATTTTGGTGGACTTACAAGTGATTTAAGGTATGAAGTATTTTCTCATCAATTCAATTAAATTCATCTAGAAATTTTTAGGATTTATCGTATATGGATAGATTATTGTAGATGGAAACACATAGTGAATGAAATAGGTCCTTAATAGGTAAGAATGCTTTTATCTCATATACCATTGTATATGGAGTCACCTGTGTGGCTATGTAGGTTGTATTCTAGTAAGACCACAAGGTGAGGAAGAGCTTTTCAGGCTTAAATTTTTTGTCTTTATCCACCATATTTTCGAGTATTTTTTATATGATATTATTGAATGCCTCTATCTTTTCATTAGCTACTACATGATAGTGAGAAGAATGATTGTATTTTATATTATAACCCTGATATATATTTTTCACATCACCTGAATAGAAATTAATAACATTTTTCATTAGTATCGTATTAAGAAAACATAATCTAGTAATGATATTTGATTTTTTGAAGATGAAAATATTCTTTTCCTTGATTTCTTTGAGGGGTACAACCTTATCCCACTTGAAGAAAAATTTGGTTACAATGAGAATGTGCTTGATCTGATTAGTTGTAGAATAAGGATATGTCCCAACAACAACCATTCCCCATATAGAAAATGACCAAGAGTTTTTGGAAGTGTGTAGAAAATCTTGGACATCATCCAACCTATTATAGGATCATCTTGTCTAGGGATGTAATTAACCATGCTGATTTATCCCATGGTGATATAAACAAAATATGAAACATTCAATGGTGCACAATGCTGATGACTGTTTCATCCAAGTATGGATCTGCCAAAGCTGTAGCTGAATTTACCAATGAATCTTCTTAGGAATTATATGATCATGGGATATGAGTTAATATTGGCTCTAAGGGGATTTTGACCATTAATCCTCAAATATAGTCATGATGGGGGATTATATCTTCCATTCTAATGGAATAATCACCATTGAACTTCTTGATTAATAACTCTAAATTTACTTTTACCTTCACGTGGTCCTCTTGTATTTTAAGTTCTGGTACTATCCCTACAATGAGGGTCTGATATTCTGCTTCATTTTTTTGTACAAATTTATGACCATAGGAATGAGTAAGGTAAGAATTGTTTTTTCTTGAGATGAGCACAACTCCCAACCCGACTTTATTGAGATTAGGGTCTTCCACACTCTTCCCTTTTGGGATTTTGGATGTACTGTCAAAATAAGCCTCCCATATCTAGGAACCCATTTGGATAGATATGATCTCTTAATAAATAAATCTAGTATTCAATGATGTTGTTTTTTATATGGATGTTTTGAAAGGAAGTCTACTAATTCCTAGCCTTTTACCACCTTCTAAGGAATGAACTAAATATCAAACTACTGAAAGATGACCGCCCACTATTCCAATCATCCGGTCAAAATAAAATGATTGAGAAAGTGTTTGATAGGGTTATTATGAGAGACTAAGTGGAATTCATAGTGTTATAGGTAGTTCCTCATATTCTGAACCATAAATATTAACACAAGGAAACTCTTCTCTATATCTAAATAACGAGTCTTCGTATCAATTATTGTTCTACTAAGATAATAAAGAATGTTTTCTTTACCAACGTCATTTTTTGAGGAAAGAGCCAAGCGATATTTCCAAGGATGTCACATAAAAAATGAAAATATTCCTCTCAATAGATAGCATTGGAACTGGAAGAATCAAAATATATCTATTAAGACTATCAAATACTTCTCTACAGTTTTCAGTCCACTAATATGTGACCCACTTTTTCATTAACCTGGTGAAGGGAAAACACTTACCGGTGAGGTTTTCTATAAATATCCAAATATAACTAAGGTGTCCCTATAACCCCATAAACTATTTGAGGTTTCAAGAAGGGGAAATATCAATGATATACTTTT
This sequence comes from Viscum album, assembly GCA_963277665.1. Classification (NCBI taxonomy): domain Eukaryota; kingdom Viridiplantae; phylum Streptophyta; class Magnoliopsida; order Santalales; family Viscaceae; genus Viscum; species Viscum album. Next base: position 194,396,803 of record OY728135.1, on the reverse strand, counting down.
AATTCTCAAGATCAATTTTGATTCCATGATGGTATACCATGAAACTGAGAAACTTTTGAGAGGTATCTTCAAAAGAACATTTCAAGGGGTTAATTTTCAGGATATGTTGTTACAATTTATTGAAGATAATCTCAAGATCAGTAAGGTGGTTAGAAAATTTATGATATTTAACCACCAGATCATCGGCATAGAACTTAGTAGACATACCTAAAAGGGTTTGAAGAAGTGATTCATGGCATGTTGGAATATAGTGCTATCATTCTTCAAACCAAACGGAATTACCCATTAGAGATATAACCATTGGGGTGATCTCAAAGAGGATAATTATTTATCTTTAGGGGACATATGGATTTGTTTGTACCCTGAATAGCCATCCATGAAGGAAAGGGCCTGACATCTGACCATAAAATCAATCAATAGTTTTGTGATTGGAACTATTAATTTATATTTCAGATAATGTCAGTTGAGATATTTGAATTAGATGCAGATCTTGATTATCCCATTCTTATTATTTACTGGGACTATGTTGGCTATCCATTTTGGGTATTATACTTACCAAATGAAGTTATCCCTAATGAGATTGTCAACTTTAGACTCAATTTTGGTAGTGTGAGTCTGATGTGTCCTTCTGGATTCCTGTTAGTAACTCCGATGGTTTTATGGAAAGCCCAAGTGGTGAGTGGACTCATTGGGATCAAGTCCTAGAATTTACATATACTTAAATGAAAAATACCCTAATTTTTCTTTGTAAAGGAAGTATATACCTATTTTTCTTCAGAATTCATAGTTACACTAATAAATGTGGGTTGTGGGTCCACCTCTATACCCAAATTTATTTTCCCAACATCATCAATAGTGGTAAAGACAGCTTCCTCAAATGATTAAGGAGAATTCCCGAGGTCCTCCTCCTATTCCTCTTCTTCATCATCACCTTCTAAATCTCTATCTTCCTCTTCCTATTCCTATCCACTCTTTGGGGAAGCATGTGATGAAATAAATTTTTCTAGGTTAGTAAGGGAGCCAACATTTTGACATCTGGAAGATGAAGATGCTTTATTTAACCTGACTGATGACATGTTGTTTCTTTGAAGCTTCATAGGGGAGATAAGGGATAGAGAAGAAGTATCTTCACTATATCTTAGTGTCATGATAACTTTTTTTGATATAGTTGATGAGTCAGAGATATTTTGAATCTTAGGGGATGGAATGGGGGAATTTTCACCCAAAAATTTACCACTATTTGGGGGGGGGGGTCTATGACATTTTTAGAGCTATTAGGACCAGTCTTCATGAATGATATCATGAAGGATATTAAATATTTACCCAAATTTGTACTCATATATTCAATATAATTTATTATAATCACATATTCTTCACTTAATTATTTGAAGGTATTGATTGGGGTTGTTTCTAGATCATTCACGGTAGTGACCCAAGTGATATCGTTTATCATGGGTTGTTTTCATTCCCTCTAGTAGAATCCTATATCAATATATTGATATTTAAAAGATTAAAATGTGGATTTTTCACCATGAACCATCCTAATTTTATCATTAATTTAGTGCTTGAGTAATTAGTGTTATGATGAGGGGACTGGAACATGTTGATGCAACCAAGTTCTTTTTAACAGAACATTGAAGGCTGTATCTTGCCAAACATCCAAGAATTTTGAGTCAAATATGAGGTCCCAAAACTAGGATCTAAGATAGATTCTTATAAGGTGATTTTTTTCAATTTTTTTATAACCCTATAGTGTTAGAGCGGTAGGGGACAAGTTGGCCTCACTGTAACCCAATCGATGAAGTGTTCAGAATAGAATGAGGTTGACTACAGAGCCATTATTAATGAAATAATATTTGATATAAATATCATTCATCCTATCAGTCACATACAAGGGTTTGACATGTCTATGTATAATGACATATTTTTCTTTCTCTGTGAAAGATATGATCATGTGAAATTATATAGGACTGATCTCTGCATGATATATTTCAATAATGACAACCTCAGCTTCAAACTCTTGAGGGATCAACAAAGCCTCTACTAGTGCCTCCAAGATGTCTTTTGATAAAATTAGAGCATTTTGGATAAAAAAAACTAGTTAGAGATAGGGCAAAATTCATTAAAATGTCACACTATTGGGCTCAAATTCCAAGCTTTCCAGCACGAGTATTCTCTTTCACTAGCACTTTAGGAGGTGAAGCACTTGATATAGACAGATTGACCATTAGAACATGAGTTGAAGTTTTTATGGTCCTCAATGGGTTAAGCCAAACAAGTCTTCCTACTCTCCGAAGTCAATCATACAATTGAACCCCCTCTAATTTGTCTTCAAGGATGGTCTGGTTAGGGTGAACCATAGAATATTTGGTGGAACTTTCCTACTTCTACTAGGCCCATTAGAGGGCTCTCCTATGAGTTTTAACAGCATAAATAGTCCTAGTAGTGATGTGGTTGGAATATTGAGTCTTGCCATGACTGCATCTTCCCCTATACCCTCAGCTCCTACGACCACTACCTATATTTCCATAATCAGGTAAAGGGAACTTAGGTTCATGACCATATTCATTATTAGTCAAGGGATCCATTAAATGAATTACATTAAAGGAACCAAAGATCAATTCTTCATCTAAGGAGGATTCCATCTCGTGGGTCAACTATTGTGGCACTCTTTAGTGGGATAGTGTTTGAATCCTCTAGGATAGAGGAATAATGTATGAGAGAGTCAAGGATGGGTTTGAAATCCTCATAGGCTCATCTTACCATACTTAATTTTTTCTTCTCTGATTGTGCCACTTTTTGGAGGGCCATTTTTTGGAGGACTGTAGTGTAAACAAGGTTCGTTGTAACACTAAAGGAGAAACTGGGGGAACATATTGTTGATTCAACTATTCCTTGAGGATAACATGAGTTTGATTGATTTTATTCCTGTTCATCCAATCATTGAACTTCTATGCACCTTTTCTAGAAACTTCTTTCCACTCACCTTCTTCCTCTGGGGTTTCAGTGGAAACACATGCCAGTTACATTCATGGTTTTCCTAGATTCACTTTACTAGAGTCCACCATTTTTGGATATATGTCTTTGAAAAAAAACACATTAATGGATTGTGTTCCCCAATGTTCGGTGAAAGGAGAAATATTTAGTTGGATCATCAAGACTAACCTAATCATAACTCTTGGTATTTAGAAAGATGATTAAGTTATTTTTCAAAGATTCTATGAAGTATCCATGTAATTTATCATTTCATAATGAATAATCTTTATTCCTCCATTCCTTGAACTTGATTTTCCTCTGTTCCTTCCACTAATCTCTACCAGGAGGGATTTATTATTGATGCTCTGGAGGGGGTGCCGCATGACATGGTGTGGGGTTTGGATCTAGAGCTGTTGTAGGGGTTTTCTTAAGAATGATAGTGGAAACCTCCACTTTCCTTATTCTCTTACCTTGAGCTAATATAATTATTTGGTACTTGGCCTTGGTTTATAAGATGTAATCATCCATCCTTTGAGAAACTATGGCAAGATACCAAAACCTGACTGTAAATTTCATAGGGATGAGAGGCATTCATAACTCATTGTGAAGATTATCTATACAGAGGGAAAACAAATATTCTTGGGGAAGATTTAGGTTTAGGGAGTAATCCAAGCCCTTCCACTTAAAAATGAAATATGAGACCCTCTTATTCTCCCATTATTTTAAGTTTGAGAGGTAAGGATTGTTTTATTCTATAGTGTTGAGATGAATTGAAAGATAAAATATCAATAGAGATCTTCCCATACTATGATTGAGTAAGATAATAAACCGGTATACCATATGAAGCTCTACCCTTGTAATGTTTGTATGAAGCTCTTGAGTTTCATCGCTTCTTTTCATGCAGGGGTTACCATCTTGGGAGATCAATGAGACAAAAAATGCATCAGATTCGTCACAGGGTCTCCCAATCAATTAAATATTGAAAATATAGGGCTCCCAAAGTTTTACAGGGGAAGGTTCGCATACACTCAGTCATGTTAAGGCTTCCTTTCTGACTGTAATAGTGTGATACATTCCTCTATAGATTTCAATGAGTCTGCCAATAACTTGATAGTATTGATAAGTCCTCAAGGGGTGTTTGAATGTAAAATATTTTAGATAGGGGAAATAATAGGTAGGTCCTAAGGTTCCAGCTCCACCAGTACTTATGGTTGACACCCAACATGGGTTAACCTTCGATTGTTTTCTTATTTCAATTCTTATTGCTTCCCTAATGGAGGTAATTCATGATACCTTACTCCGATTAGGTCCAAATAAATATTTTTTCTGGTTTTAGGGTTGATTGGGAGATGTGGATTCTCTCTTTTTAATATATTGATCCCTTTTTGTTGTGGGGTATCATCTGGGTTGGTGAAACAAGTCTCCTTTTGAAGGACATACCCATTAGGAACATTTATTATGATTTGTTATATATTTAACTTCCTTATCTCCTACATTTCAATCTTATATTGCTCGAAACTCTCTTATATCATGTGTGATTTGACTCTTTTAAAAAGATTATGGGACATAGTCATGCCCTTTCCCTTTTCCTTAGCTTAATCTCAGTGAGGGGGTTTTGGTTGAACATTCATGGAACCCCCAAGTTTTTGGAAAGATTTTGATTCCTGGTACACACACTTTCTACATTTATTTCAGTATGAACCATGTTCTAAATAGAAACATCCTCTTCTTGCTCCTATTTATTGGAATTATCTTCTATGGAATCCAAAAGAGTAGTGACAATGACATTCACCAATACAAAATTAATTTTAGTTGTTGTATTGGTTGTATAATGATATGAGGGCTGATTGACCCTAGGATATGTATTAAAGGCACTGAGATCTTCAAGAGCAGTTGCACCCCTAATAAATTTCGTTTGTTTGAGATCATTACCAAGCCTCTTCCATTCATTTTAAGAATTTTTTAGAGATACTTAGAAAAGGGAAATTCAAAGGAAACTATCACACAACTTCATAGTAAATTCTCTTAATGGGGGAATTGGCTCATGATATAGGATGAACTAGCAGGATTCATTTTTTTGGTACTCTTCTTAAATGGGATAATACTGATCTCCATTGTAAATGAGGTTGAGGTAAAAATTCCCCCATCCCTATGAGCTGGGTTTCTCCCATTTCACTGGTGTCATGCCTCGAGATGATTTGTTTTGTCCTTGAAGGGATAGGTCATGTCAAAAATGTACTCAACCTTGTGGGTTGGCGATACTCCACTATCACAGTGGATGCTGTATCCATGATCACTCTCTTGATCATGTGCACTCTCATTAGAGCATGATCCACGGGAAATATATGATTTACTCATGATCCTTTTTATTCCAAGGTAATTAGTGGTATCCTATGATTGGATTCCCTTAAGAAATAATCTTGTTCAATTTTCTCAGATGCCTGGTGTAGTAGCCTTTCAATAACCTACTCTCACTAGGGACAATACCTCTTAGACTTATTCATGGTTGATTCATGCTGAGAGTACCATATTTCATGAGAAAGTCTCCCATTTGAGAACCAAACCAAAGAAATAACATTACACAATATCACTTCTAGTTGAATTTTTAGATCAAAGAGTGAGGTGAAATTAAAATCTCTATTTTTTCCCTATCCACTGATATGGAAACCATGTGGGGAATTTAATATCATCCAAGGTAATTCAAATAATTCATTGAGGCATGAAATTTTAAGATCATTCCACTATTTTCCTAATTTTGGGCATCATTTAGCTGGAAGGCCCACCAAGTTGATTTGGTGGTAAATTTCTTTAATTACGTTAACATGATATGTATACCCTCCATGTGACAAAAAATTAATTTTCAGGTGATGAAGTGTTTTCCAAAGGTTGAAACTGATGTCTTACATGTAGTCTTATGATAGTACATATGGAATGTTAAATTAAGAAGTGGATGAGGTACAAAACATGATGGGTACATTATCCTTTGCCAATTTCCTTCTTATAAGAAATATATTATTCTCTTATTATGTGTGATATTACTCCACTTTATTTTTCTAATGTAGTAGGTTACTAATTTATTTATGGAAAATAGTGGTATTAGTAGGGATCTTTTCTATCATATTGTAAGGGAAGTGATCTAAGTATGGTTAGAAGAATGATCATTTACATGGGATATCTTCTAGCTGAGAAATAATGTCACTTGTCAATGAAAAGGCATTAAGCATGATCTGACTCATTTTTTCAAGTGCCTTGTGATTGGAGGGCGTTCTCATAGTTAATTATGAAAGGGGAGGAAATTCTCAAAGAAATGAAACAAAATTGTGGGGAGGACCTCTAAAGGGAATGACATCATGGGGAGGACTACCATCACATCTTTTAATCCAATTGCAAGTGGAATTACTAGAGTGTATACCCTAGGTAGGACCTTCAGGATGGAGAATAACAAGTAAAGGGCCTCCTTTATATTTTATCTTCTTGTGATTGATCAGATTGTGGACATGAAGTAAGCCTCCATGGTAAGATGTCTGGGGATGTCCTCAAAAACTACTGAATACAAAGTTGTAGGGAGGATATTCACAATTGCAACTAATATTTCCATAATTTGGTAACTGATGAGATGAATTCTAATCTGCCATAGATAAATGTCTATGGGCATTAATAATATGAGTAATGAGAAGAGAGGGTTCATAAATCGGCTCTTTATTTTCTAACTTCCATTGGTGAGGATTCTTTTTGGATGCTATCTTGAGGGTGACTGGGGATACTTGTTGTGGATATAAGATCTCATAAATTGGTTATTTTTTGGGTATATGACTTATTATTGCTATAATTTCAGACATATTTTTGGAATTTTGGCATGTATATATTCCTTTCTTGGAGTATCCACTAGGATAGACAAATGACCTCTAGTAGGAATAGGGATATTATCATGATATGGTTGTCCATTTATCGTGGTAATTTTCTAGTGAACCTCTTATATGGGAGAAGGGAAATGCATATGCTTCAGAGTGACCCATTCATTACCTTTATGAGTCACCCAAATTGTGGGGATAGAGTTATGTGCCCATCCTTCAACCACCACTGATATCGTCATTATATCTTGGTAGTTTTGTAGGTTTGGGTAGGAATTTGTGTCTTCCCTTACATTATTTTCAAGATATATTGAGTGATGTTAGTGGTTAGAACATGGATATATTCCCATCCCATGTTTAGAGTTGGGATATAGGCCTTCTCTTATCCTCAATTCCCTATCATTATATACCGATAGTCTCCATGTGTGGGGGTGGAGATATGAGTCTTCCATCGGTTTACTTCCAGGGTTTCCTAGATATTTTCTCCAAGTGTTTCCAAATTATGCTAGCTGGATTGATAGACATGATCAAGGATTTTCATCTGCTCTTTGGTTTCCATCATATTTTGTTGATAAGTTCCTTTGGTTATTTCCAAACTATATTGGAAGGTTTGGGGGTCACAAACAAGAATTTTCATCTACTAAAATGTTTACTCCATATTGTGTTAGTGGGATTATTTAGTGGGAATAGATATGCGAGAATGATCCTTGTTGTTTGATTGCTACCCTTGATGGGATTCCCTAGGTTCTTGGGTATGAATGCCTATTCTAGAGCCCATGGGGTGGTTACAAACAATTTTATGTTAGTATCTTTGGATGAGTATTTCAATTCTATTAAACACTATGACATATGGTAGGGATAATCTTACTTAAAGAGGTTAAATCCACCTCATTAGCTAAATAACTTCAAAAGAAAGGTGTTGTTAAGAGTGAGGCCGGTGGACTAAAAATTAAAGGAGGAGTGATAAAAAAGATCACACATTTATAGAATGCACCAAGTTGGGGATAAATATTATACTTTTTAATACATATATTCTCTAGTGCTTATTCAGTATAGATATCACCACATAAGTAAAAAAAATAGAGTGAGGCACACATGTTTATTAATGAGGTTCTGCTCCCTATATATGACAACATCCCTAGTTTATGGTGGTTTTTATCCCACCCCCACAACTATTATATTATTAATAAGGATATAAATAGGAAGGGGTATAACCTTGTATCTATTATATGATACTGGCACCAACTAGTGATGAAAATATTTTTCCTCAATAAATAAAAATAAAAACCCTTTAAATATACATCACTAAAAAAATCAAGAGTTACTTCTATGCTCAACAAATCAATACCTTATTATTCTTCATATAAGGGCCATAAATGGTTTTACTAAACACTAAAAAATATTTCTTTACACCCTCAAAAATTATTTGAACCTAATCCATTTTTTATTCTTTAAATATTCACAAGACATGAATCAAATTTCATCATATCTGACACTTCAAAATTACTCTGGGAGACTTGGTATTCATTTTAATTTAATCACTAATATAATATCTCAATTGAATCACCTTAAAATAATTATCACACAGATTATCCTTTTAAACCACACAGGCATGCCTGTTTCCACATCATGTGATCATAGCATATATGAAATTATTCATTCCATTGATTCATGTAGCATCTTCATGAACCATAATACCCATACGTATAATGATCCTCATATTCATGGATGGAATAATTAATGGAAAATGAATAAATTGGGTTTTAATAAAATATTAATACTTCTGCCTTGGAAGAAACTAGGATTCCATGTTAACTGGATCAATACATCAATTCTAAAACTGTTCATGCAAGGAAATGTATACATTGTATCTGGTGCAATATGTGTGAACCTTCCATGGTGTATCACCAGTTCAACACCTTGGTGTCACATCCTCCATATTAACCCATAAATTACATACATGCAAGTTATTATTATTGTATGTATTTTTATCTCACTAATTCATGTATTGAGAATAAAAACCTAGATGATGCTTGACTTGGATATATGTATATGTGGATCGATCATGGAAGACACCACCTGAAAAATTCTCATATAGAATCTTCTAACTCATCACTCATGGAATATTCTCTCATTCATAGTCAATAAACCTTATAAAAAATACCCATTCATTTAGAAGGGTTTCAAAATTTTCATATAAAAGCTTTGTTTTCACATAGAACCATGCACATAGAATATTCATGATTCAAATAATTATCATAGAAGGAGCATCTCAACACTCATAGACGATCTGTGCGAATCTCATCTCATAGAAGGTCCATGGATGAAACCTTTTTATTTATGAAATCAATCACCGAGTCATGTGGTTGATCAAAAATGGTCATATAGTTTCCACGAAACTTCTGTGATGGTCACATTGACAGTCACATGGAAGATCATGTGGTCAATTTCACACATAACTCATGAAAGATTCTTCCCTACTTGTCATGGAAGCCTCATGTAGTTCATCCCTCATAGAATATCCCTAGAAATGTTTCATGGACTTCACATTAATTTCATTCCCTTCTCATAACATCTCTTTTAAAAATATTACTATATTTTAAACAATGTATATTCTCCTACCACCATTAGAAAATGACTTTGAAATTAAAGTGAATCACACCAATCATTACAATTAATATTTACTAACAAAAAATAAAACACCATCTATAAATTATAGGTCAACAATCTCCCCCTTTAAATTTTTTGTCAATATATACTTCTCTCTCCCCCTTATTGACAATAAAACCAAAGTGAATAGTTGTAAGGGACCAAATCAATATACTCAAAGAAAAAGTATAATTATTTAATAATATCTTAGTCATCATGAGATATAACTTTATAGAAAATAGTATTGAATAAATAAATCATAAATGATGATTTTAAATACATTAACACTCAAATTTTTTTCCATATATTATATATTTTCTGCACAACTCAATACACACATTAAAATAGTTCATAACATAGAGAAAAAAGGAATCCACCTGTAAGTAAAATCTCCTCAATGATAAAAAAGAAAAGACAAAGGATAATAAAAAAAAGTTATACCTTGGTATCTGGGTGTGGGTTTCACTCCCATTTGTAGCCTTAGCTTTTTAGAAAAACTCAGTTATGAGGGTGTTAGTAAAAATATCAGAAAAAATTTATTTTTATGGAACAAACTAAAACTTTAATGTATCGAAACAACATTTTCCTTCAGAAAATGATATTTTATATCAATGTGTTTGGATATAGAATGGTTCTATAGATTTTTAGAAATATTGGTGGTGCTTTGATTATGACAATTGATAACTAGAGGATATTCGGTGTGTACATCCATATCATCAAGTTGTGTCTTCATCCACATCATCTAGGTAGTGGATAATGTAACAACCATATATTTAGACTTAATTAAACTTAATATAAAATTTGGTTGTTTTATTGAGTGCAATGCAGTACATTTTCTTCCAATAAAGAACACTCCACATGAAGTGGACTTTTTTTCATCAATAGGTACTGCACAATCAGTATATAAAATCCTTTTAAGACTTATCCCACCTTATTTCTTGTATAGTATACCATAATTGATGGTATTTAAAATATATATTAATATTCTCTTGGTTTTTGGAAAATGATATTCCTTTGAATTTGATTAGAATCTGGCATAAAGAGTAACAGAGAGCACTATATCTTGAATAGATGAAGTTAAATACAAGAGACTTCCAATGACTTGTTTAAGATTATTGTCATTAATTACTTTACCTTTATCATCCTTTCTATACTTAGTTACCACCTGTATACACAACTAGAAAAAGTGGCTACTACCACTAACCTATAGCCATGGTTTTTAAACTGTGGCTATAGGTGGCTATAACGACAGTTCTATAACCGATTTACATGGTTATAAAACTATGGTTATATGTCTATTTTCCATGTCCTATAGCCATAGTTTTCATAACCTTTTCTATAGACCATTTCTATAGACATAGTTTTCATAACCGTTGCTATATGCCATTTTTTTCAAAGGCTTATAGCCATGGTTTTCCAAAACCATGGCTATAGGGTTCCCTCACATCCGCGAGAAAAAACATTCCCTCCAAAAAATTGGTGGGAAGGACTACTACCACATTTTCTATTATTATATATATATTATAATATATACATATATATGTGAATCATTCTGTGGTGTAGTGGGGAGCATCACAGGTTGGAAAACAAGAGGTGCATGGATCAAAAATCGGTGGGCACATTTTTTATTTAGGCTATTTCCACGATTTACCAATGTTATAAACACAGTTTAAACCTTGTCTATAGGTCCACCACCACAATGGCGTATTTTGAGGCCTATTTCCATGGTTAAAACTGTGGAAATAGGCCGGGACCTACTGCCACGATGATAGCTGCCACAGTTGGCCAAAACCATGGTCGTAGCCGATAACCACGGTTTTGGGGCCTATTGCCACGGTTTTGAACCGTGGATATAGGCATTTTTCTAGTTGTGATAGGTGTATAAACTCTTCTTTCTTCCAACATTCCAAGATTTTTTTGTTTGTTCTTTAGAGTATATTTCTTTTTAAATGAAAACATATCCAATATATTGGGTTATTTATAACTCCAAGAGGAATCTCATTTCTCCAAGAAGTTACATCTCAAAATTTTTCTTCATTTAAGTATAAAATTATTCACATATCTTTTCTTAATGACAAGAAATGATAACATCATCAACATATAAAATAATAATTATTGAATTTTTTCAAACTTTTTTATATATAAATTACTATAAAAATATCCTTTATTGAATTATAGGATTTTAAAGCACTCATTAAGTTTGATGTAATAATTCCTTGGATCTTGTTTAAGCCCATAAATAGCCATTTTTTTAGTTTCTACACCTTGATTCTATAATCATAAAATTAAAATCCCCCAGGTTGTTCCATGTAAAATTCTTCATTTAGTTCACCATTAAGAAATTTTGACTTTACATCCATCTAAAATATTTTAAAATTTCTTTAAGAAGCAGTGATAAGAAAAATCCTTATATATATCCATGCAATTAAATAATTACCTTGATAATAAATTTTTTTTTTAATTTATACAATAAATAAATCATGAATAAAATTGTTCCTAAGAACTTAGAATAATATTTATCCCAATAATTAAATTCAATTATAATTTAATTAAGATCATTGGAAACACTTCGTGTATAAACCTCTAGGCTTATTTCACATTGGAATTAAGTGGAATTTCCTAAATTTCAAGACTACTTTCTAAGAATGTGTCGATACATCCATGATAAAGAAGATAATTTAGTAATGTCAAGAAACAAACATGAGTGATCAATGTGTAATATAATACCTTTATCATGATATCTCATCAAGTAGGTTTCACAAATGTGTCATCAACCTATAAAAATGATATAAATTTCTTTAAAAATCTGAAATAAACTCATCATTACTCCTTGTCCATTGGATTTGATGTGAGTTTTTATGATAATCAAATGTATGAGATATCAAAATCCATAAATAAAGAATGAAAAAAAATCCTTCATTGACTTACTAATTTATAAAACATCGTTCCTGACACAACAAAAATTACCAACTTCAACATTAACTGCTTTAATCATTGTTTACGATAATACATCTGAGTGAATTAGTCATTAAATGAATTAATTGTAATCATAAAGTCTAAGGACCATTACACAAGCTCACAAATATAAATTCCAATGAAATATAAACATGTGGAATTCCTACTGGAGGGTCTATTCTCATAATATCCTAACATGGAGACTACCAAATTAAAAAACATCACGAGATAAAGTCTGAAGTGATTACAAATACTTTCACCAGATGGTCAATATATGATCTTCCCCATAATAGAATGTTTCTGACCACAAAACAAGGTTTAAGAATATCATCATGGAATTTTAAGGTTATCATCATAGTGGGGAACTTCTACACATATTTAAATATGATATATACTCTGGGACATTATTACATTAAAGTAACATAGAACTATGAATGATTTGTAATATGATATTTTAATTAATATTATATTCTTTTAATATACATGAAATTCAATGTACAAACAATTAGTTCTTAGAAAAAAACTCAAATATATTCCCACTTGGACTAAATCCAAATACTAATGACTATCGGTTTACTAGATCTCACATGATGATCATGTTTCTGTTGAGATTTAGTCAATTGGCCCTCACATTGACTTTCATGAATACTTTTCACATTACGACTCCACTTATCTGAGAAAAATCCCCCAAGAGATGATGTTTATGATGTATGTGATTCATCCACTATTGTGATCTTAGATACTTTTCAAGATCCACTTCAACAGTATTATCAAAATATAGTGTGATAAGATCTTTACCATTTGGAATCACATTAAGATATTAGATGAAGTTTAATATAAAAACTAGTAATTTAGCTTCCATAGAAGATAAAATATACTCATAATCTACTGTATAATCTATGACCAAAACCTACTTTGAGCTCTTCAATCTCACAAAAAATCTATTTAGAGTAAATATTTATCCCAAATGTCATTTTAAATCATCTTAATATTTTTGGAAACTAGAATCTTCATATATTTTGATGAATAGCTCCAAATCTACTCCATAGAATAAGAACATATCCTAGTGTGCCTGTCATACTTAAGGAAAATCTTGACTACCATCTAATAAAAGTCACCTGAATCTTCTTGATATCTTCATACCATGGTTAAGTCATAGGAAACATATTTTCTAGTATATATCATAACATATATGAATGGGTCATTTGTTGACTCATATGGAATCCTTATATTTTTATTCCTCTTCTAGTGTATATGAAGACAAATTTTCTTGGATATATGAATGCCATGTGACACTGGAAACAATCCCATATTGGATTGTTCCATATTGAATTTTTAAATATCTTGTCAATATATGTACTTTGACTTATACAAATCATCGAATAAGATCTATCATGATGGATATCAATCCCAAGAAAATATAATTCTTTTCCTAAGTCCTTTATGGTGAATCACATGTTCAACCAAGAATTAAAAGACTGTAAGACTAGTGTTTCATTTATTATAAGTATTATTTCATTGAAATAAACTATTAAGAAAATAAATTCACTCCCACTAATACATTTATTGATACAAGGCTCACATTAATTCTTTGTGATATTAAATTATGTTATAGATTCATCAAACCAAATGTTCCATGACTTGGATTATTTCTATATTTCATAAATGGATCTCTACAAGTTGTATACCTTGTTTTAATCCTTGGATTAATAAACCCTTTAGGTTGTTTCATATAGACCTCTTCCCAATGTTTCCTTTTAAGGGATTCTATTTTGAAATCCATATAGAAATATCATAGTCATAGAAAACTGTTATGGAAAGTAAAATTCTAATAGATTTCAGCATAGTAACTGGTGAAAATATTTCATCCTAGACTATGACTTAACATTGTTTTAACCCTTTTGTAATGAGTCATAACTTATAAGCACTAAATTATCCATTCATATCCATTATATTCTTGAACAAAAATTTGAAACCAGAGGGACTTACATACAATGGAGGACCTATCAAAACCCAAAATTGGTTTTGATATAAGGAATCCATTTTATAATTAATATTTTATTGCCATTTGGAAACTTTTGTGGCAATTAATTCTTATTTATTGGTAATATAACCATTATTATCAAATAATAACAATACATCATCCTTGGTGACTGGAATACCATATCTTTATGGTTATTTAACCTCTACTGTACTCCTACATAGTACTTGTGTCTCTAGAATGTTCTCTTCCATGGGTATTTATAATTTTTTTCCTATGAAAACTCTTATATATCATGATACTATAATTCATTAAAGTCTATATCACTCATACTATCTACTTTATAGATGTGAAACCCTTCAATAAAGGTGGGATTTTTTAACCAAAAAGATTCACATCTATAGGATCATATATTTTATATAGTTTGGTTTCCTTATGATTCCCTATAAAGATACACTTAGTTCCTTGGGGTGAACGTTTTTTTTCTATAATTGGCCTTAAAAAATTCATCACAACCCCACAATCATATATGTTACACCATGGGTTTATTACCATACTGAATATGGTATGGAATACTAGTTTCTGCTTTAGTTGACACTATGTTTAGTATGTATCCTACTATTTTCAATGCATATCCCCAAAATAAAAATGTAAGGCATTATTGACTAATAATTGATCTCATCATGCTTAACATGGGGAGATTCATCCTTTTTCTTACACCATCCCACTATGGTGTATAAGGAGGTGTTATTTGGGAGAGAATCCAAAAATACCATAAATAATTATTAAAGTATTGATTTAGATATTTTCTACCATGGTTTGAGTATAATTTCATAATATTCTTACTAATATGGTTCTCAAATTCATTCTTATATTCCTTGAATATATTAAACGAATATGACTTATACCTCATTAAGTAGACATATCCATATCTACTAAACTCATTAGTAAAATTTATAAAGTATGAGTACCCAACCCAATATTCAACTAAAAAAGGTCCACAAACATTATTATTGAAAGAAATCAATAATATTAGTTTCCCTTTTAACTTTTCCACTAAATAGATCTTTGGTCATTTTTCCTTGTAAACATGCATGACATACACCAAGTGGTTTTAGTAAAAAAGAATATAAATATCCATCTTGGTGTAATATGGTTAAATATATTTTGTTTACATGTCCAAGTTGGAGATTCCATTGTTGGGTGTTTTATGAATCATGTGAACTTTTTTTGTTATCAATTCACATTGATTATTTTGTGCAATCTAATACATAATGACTATTATTTAAGTATTCCTTAATATTAAAAACAATATCTTTATAAAATAAGTAAAATTTATTCCCAATTTTGAAAATAAATCCATATGTATAAAGTATAGATACATAAATAATGTTTTTGGTGATTTAAGGAACATAATAACTATCTTTTAAAACCAAGATCATTCCCATCAGAAACGTGAGGTGGTAGTCCCCAAAAGCCATATCAACAAGCCTATCAAAATTGGATATTCTTGGACCTACCTCACCTTATGAAATCTTAAAAAATCTACTCGGTTACTATATTTGAATATATATGTGGGAACGAAATGATATATCTCATACCCAATTAGTATAAATGGATAAATTTTAGTCAATAAAAAATACACCAGAAGATCCCCTTTATTGTTTGTTTGGGTTCCATTTTTATTCTAGTGTCCATTATTTCCAAATATAAAATATATAGTGTTGTTTTCCCTTACATGTCCCTTGATTCTTATCTTATTGGAAAGTAATTGTGAATAATCTTTAGACTTATAGTTAGTCTTGTATCTCTTTCCTTAACTTTCCATTCATTCACCATAAGGACAAAAGTTTTTTTATAATTCATATCCTTATCAACTTGGTGAAGTATAATGATAAGATTTGGGAGATAATTCTCTATGTTATTCACATTGAAATTTACAACAAAGATGGAGAATATCTTATGGTGTGATGAAATAATGAGATCGATGTATAGTTCTTTAGGCAGTTTAAACCTTATAACCTCTAGGCGCTCAATGTAGCCAATGAGTTGGATTATTTAAGGCCCATCTGGTGAACCTTCTCCATGTTTTCTTAGGAAGAGTTCCTTGGATATCTCAAACCATTCCATTCTTGATCTCTCCTATTGAAGATCATGGATACGCTAGATCATTATATAGGAATCCATGTTTTCATATGATTTCATGAGTTTATTAGACATATATGAAAGAATTAGGAACTGAATTTCAATTGTATCGCTTAGGTGTTTATCATAGACATCAAAATTCTCATTAATTTCCTCCTTTGCAGGTGGATGAGGATTTATGGGTTTTAGAATGTAAGACTTCCGTTCACGGATAAATACTACCCATAGGTGATTGAACCATTCTTGGAATTTACTTCCAGTTAGAATATAACCTTTCTATAGAACTAATTATAGGGATAATGTGGTTGAGGAACTTGAAATTATTCTATAATAATAAAATCCATATTATTAGTACTTTAATTTATTAAAAATTATGCCAGACATAATAATTTTAATTTTATTAAGTCACCCACTATTTTATCATGTCTCAAAAACCATCAACATTGAACTCAGAATGTCCCATCACTTTGGAAATTCTAGTGTAAAGTATCCATATTTACCTCTTTATAATCCATAATATGGACATGAAAAGAAAAATAAGGTGTTTAGGTAGAAAGTCTTGCTAATTGTGGGCTTGTAGCTCCTTGTTTTGTTGAGTGGACTCCCCAATCCTAAAAGCCTGACTCGGATTTCCTCAACACTAGACACCATATTTTCATTGACCAGACCATGGATATTAAATTAAATAAATTTTTGGTTAAGTTGACCCATAATCTTAGTTAGGACTATCATATAATTAAAATTTCCCTTGACTATGGCCTGAACTGACACTTTAACTATAGTTTATCTTAATCAAGATAATGGAAGTCATTATGAATTAATTTTAACTTTAGACTTTTTTTATTAAGTATTTATTATTTTATACTTTATATTTCTTATTAATATAGTGTATTTTACTTTAGATATTAACCATGTCTTGATGAAACATTTAAATATAACCCATTTATTTTAATTATATATTTGCATATTAGTCCATTTATTTTTGTGATCATGGTCTTTCATCCATAAAATAAACCATGAAAAAGATATAAATAAAATAAATAAATAAATTAATGATCATGATATTAATATAATTTTTTATTTATTGATAGGAAAATAAATCAACCAATGAGCCTTGGAAGAAACTCTTTGTGCCAGTCTTGGCTTGAGTTGCAGCATCCCACCCATCCACCTATGCATTTACTGGGTTGGTTTAGCATTGGGTTTATCTTGAACCACCTCTATGTGCCTTTGGATACTCTTTTTATTACATATGTTTTATAACTCACACAAATGTGAGGGGAACCAATGGATTAGTAAATGAGAATTACAAAAAACAACCTTGGTCACACATGTCCTACATAATAAAATAGGGAGGGATGACATGCAAGACATTATATTTAATTTAATAATAAGTAATAAAAAACCATAAAATTAAATTAAATTAAATTAAACCAATATATACATAGGTCTGGTCAAAGCTTATGATCAGTTATACACATAAAATGATTACATATTTAAAACAACTATCCATCATTCATTTTAATTCACTCTTAAAATAAGATAAAACATGCGCAAATTAATCTAATTAATTTTCATATTAATAAATTAATTCATTTTTATCTTATTGCATCCAATCATCTTGGAATTATTAATTTTTTTTAAAAAAATATATTTATTCTTAAGATTCATAAAAAATAAAATTCTTTCATAAGACTCACTGAATTTTTATTTTATTAATAAAAAATAATATATTATTATTATTTAATAAGGGAGATATTATAAATATTATTAATAAAATTTTATTTTTCTAAATATAAAAAGTTATTGTGAGTAATGTAGAATACTTTGATTTTTTATGAAGCATAAGAATGAATATAAAAAGTATTATTTTATAAATAAAATTTATTAAAGAAGATATTATTATACCATGAAGTTTTTCAAATAAAAATTTCATCTATAGAATTTCAAAATACTATCTTTAAAAAAATTTCAAATCATATGGCATATTTTACAATGCTCAAAATTTTTTAAACATGATTGGGGAGGTCGACCTTCAATTCACACCTGACTATTTTATATATAATTTTATTTGAACTTAATCTATTTTTTAAAAGAAAATATTCATATAATACATGATTCCATGATGAAATCTTTATAGAGGACTCCACCAAGCCACCAGAAGTACACACTACCACTCCCTCTCCCTCTCTCTCTTTCATGGGTGGCATTCCATTTTCCATTTTCCATGATAAAAATTTCCTCTATAAATAGAAGACTCTATGTAAACTTACCCTTAAAGTAGTTTTGGATTCCAAGCATCCTAAATTTGATTTCCTCCTCTATGCTATTAGGATGATTGACATAAAATATCATTTTGAAAGTAAATTTAAGGAATAATTTGTTTGTATTAGTATGAAGAGAGTCATTCCTGGTAGGTTAATAGCTTACATGCCACCACTCTTATCTTCCTCTTCCATGAAAATGGGATATTAATTCCCCAAGGTATCCCATCACCAAATATTGTTAAATTTTAAACATTAAAAGTGCTTTATATGATGAAGATAATTTATCTTTTTATGACATATGTCAATACAATATTCAAGAAAGACTATGACGGTATTTTAGAACCATAGTTGCTTATATAAAAGGGTCATTGGGCATGTATGAAGCTCCTTGTTTGGTATGGGATGGTGAGGAAATTATTGACGAGGATGAAAAATTTTCTTCGAATTAATTGATGAGAATCAATATGAAAATATCATCACCAACATTATCAAAACTAGTGAACCTTGATTTGGATTTGTTATTGAACTGGAGAGTAATGAGATATAAATCATGATAGTATATTTATGTTCACATGGAGGAAAAATACATGAGGAGTTATTTAATTAAATTTACTATGATGGAATTCAATATTGTATTTTTTTACCAAAGAAGATATATTAACCACAGAGATCAGCGGTCACAAAGTCATACAACCATGGATGAAAATGATCAAACCAGAGATGATTCACTCCAGAAGGGCCAAAAGAAGCTAGATGGTGGGATGCTTCATTTCCTTCCCTTGTGATGAAATCAAAGAAGCAGGCTGTAAATCTTTGACTGAGAGACAAGATTTTTTTGATGAACAAGCCAAAATATTGGAGGCCCCCATCATTAGACCTGATAGAATTGATGATGGTGAGACAATCTGGTTCAATGTGAACAAATTCCCATCCAAATTCTCTTTCAAAATTTAGCCCGACAAGGATTGCGCATCCTTCAGCACCAACGGGATCCCATAGAGTGTGGTTTGACTCATGTTTGGAAGCAATAATTTCGATATTATGGTCACGGGCCAAAATTCCAAGTCCGAAAAATCCATCCATGGAGAGAGAGACACATCAATATTGATCCTGAGGTTCCCTACCCGGGGAGGGAACCAACGTGAAACAACTGTTTGAGTGGAAAATATCCCATGATGACTAGAGTCCCTCTTCCACCCATCAATCCAGGAGGTATCCCGATCAATCCAGAACCCGGCTGGCTTTGCTGTGTAATTAAAGATGAAGTCATTTCATCAAACCCAGATGATATAAACCAAATTATTGTATATTATTAGCATAAAAAGAAATTATAAGGTTAATAAGGTATGGATATTCTTGAATTTTAAAATTTAAAATGGCCATATACATTTAAAATTAATACAATGATGATGTTTTTTAAATGTTTGTGATGATACAATCCAAATTGGAAGAGTACGTGGAAAATTTATTGGTCCATTTAGGGTCTATAATCTATTTGGTCACTAGCCTACACCTTTCTATAAAACATCCTAGAAAAGAAAAAATTGATAATGCTTACAATCATCCCATAATTTTGAGTGCATCTTGCATGCTCAATCAGATGAATAATGAATTGTGTACTTTACATGTTTGAATTGATGATTTGTTTAAGCACTTGAAATGATGCATTTATTAATCATCACAATAATGTATGATGAAACATGCACTTACATAGAGGAATCCTTGGAATAAATTAGGTGTCTTGTTCATCTTAAGTGGAAGAGGTTAAATAAATATTTTTGGATCTATCTCTATTGATAGAGTCCTTTCTATGTTTAAACATGAACCTTGTATTTGACTCACATTTTTTTCTACTAATATGGATATGGGTATGGAATATAGAGATTTGGAACAAGGGGTATTGAATTTCTATGTCAGTGCATCCGCTTACCCTCATTGGGTAAACATAGAAGAATTTATTTTGGGAGATAATTCATGTAACCTATAAATTTATTATATATGGATTTATCTATCATATTTTTTTATTAATTTGATAGGTATATTTAATTTAAGTTTTTTAGGGAAAACATCAAGGTTGTGTTAGGAAAATTTCTTCCATGATAAAAAAATCATAAAAAATTACCTTGTTAAATTAATTTCATATATTATTTTTAGTGTTTTAATTAAATGATAAATTTTATTTCTGTAAGTATGCATGTGTCTTGTGACCTGTTGAATTTTAGGACTATTACCTCCTGTAATTTATTTTTAGCCTAACATTTTCCCTTATTTTTACACATTACGGGGATATAAATTTAAGATAGTGGATCCACATGGATCTAACAACCCTCATATTATCCCAAAGTTCTTTCTTAGTTTGTTTCTACAATCTCACAGTTCCTCTGGATCCTTGCCACATTTTTCCCGACTTTACCTTGTCATTATGTGTCCCTATGAGTTATTCACCATGTTCTCTCATGAATAACCTCCTTGATCTTGACCGTTCATGTGTGGTTCATCCCAAAACATTGCCTATTGCAAACATCACCTTGTATGATTACCATTATAACCTCTTTTCTCTTAGGAATTTGGAATTTTGAATACGAGATATCTACTTGGTTTTGTTTTTTCTTATGGTAAGAGTGAAAACCTCTAGATTTTTGAGAGATTATGAGGATAAGGAATAGATATTGGGATTCCAGGATTGTTCTTTATTCCCTCACATTCATCATGTTGATACCCTATAACTGGACTTCAATTTTGGAGGAGATTAAATGGAGATAATGGGTAGAGTTGAAAGGAAAACTCATCTAATAAGGTTATCACAAAAAAATCAGTGGATCTTGGTCATTCTTAAAGATAAACACATCAATCCTCCCCTCAATAATTGTATCAAATATACCTTTTTCTTAAGATGTGATATATGAAATTTGAGGTAGATAAGATTAGAGAAATTTATTTTAATCTTTGGTGAACAAGGATTAACACTTTTCTAGAACATAATTAACACATTAATTTTCCTAGTGGTCCCAAAAATACCACCACTCTTACCCTCTATGGATAGTGTGTTGTTAACATTGTCAGATGAGTTTTTTTAATTATATTAAAGACTATAATGTGTAGTAGGTATACTCTTACTCAAAGAGGATACATATTCTTCATTAGAAAAATAAAATTAAAAATCACTTTTAAGAGTTAATATAATGAACTAAACATTAGAGGAATGAGTGAAAAAAGGATAGTATAGGTATGGAATTCACTGGGTTGGGGGTTACAATTATATTTCTTTTTAAATACCTACATTCCCTACTACTTATTCAGTAGATATCTCACCAAATAAGTAAAAAAGTAAAGAGTGAATCACACAATGTTTGTTAATGAGGTTCAACTCCCTATGGATGGATACATCCCCAATGAATGGTGGTTTATACCCCCCCACAACTATTATTTTATTATCTTATATAGACATGATCAGGGGTACGACCTTGTATCTTCTGCAAGATACTGGCACAAACTAATGAAGTATATTTTGTTTCTCATTGAATAAAAAATATACACCTTTGAAGATAGATCACCAATAAAAGCATGAATTACTTATGAGCTTGACATACCAATATTTTCCTCTTCATTAAACAAAAACCTTCATTGTTCATGCTCAACACTCAAAAATATTTATTCACACCCTCATAAATTCTTTAACCTCAATCCATTATTTTCTTTCATTAATATTCACAAGACACATGAATCAAATTTTATCATATCTAATTTTTTTTTAAATTTACCTAGTAGACTTAGTATTAATTTTAATTTAATCACCCTAATAATATCTCAATTAAATCTCCTTAAAACATATCTCACATGAATTCTCATTTTAAAACACACATACTTGCCTCTTTTTTCATCATGTGACAATAAAATGCATGACATTATTTATTACACAACTTTATGTGGCATCTTAATGCACCATAAAACCTATACATAGCATGATCCTCATATTCATGGACTAAGGAATGCATGTAAAATGTATACATCATGTTTTCCTAGAATATTAATGCTTCTATCTTATAAGTAAATTAGATTCAAAAGAAAAACCAGGCATAGTGGAAGCATGAAAAACATTCTATTTAAAATTTTGGATTCAAATTTATTTTAAAAAAAATGAATCCAAAAAACCCCTTGCCTATTTTTTTAAAATATTATGTGAGATTCAATTTAATCATGAAAAAATAAAACCAAACGAAAGTGTAAAAAGTACCTTGTTCATTTGAAATCGATGATTTTATTCATTCATTGTCGGTGTGTCTTGACTCAAAGACACCAATAAAAAAATCCTCTAGATCATCCACACATGAAACAAAACTAATGGATTGTCGATATGTGATTCTTGAGTGATATCATTAGAAATTAAAGATCTTTATGATGTCGCTTCAATCACATGAAGAATGAATACTTTATTGAGAAGATGGGATTAACCCGACCATGTTCATCCCTCAAAATACCTCTCCAAGAGTTTGAGAGAATAGGAGAAGAGATCTACTCTCTCTAAATTCTCCTAAATACTATAGCTCACTATTAAAGAGACTAAAATGATCTTTTATACATTGGTTATACTTTCCAAAATTTCACTTTGGTCTCTACAAAGTAATAACCTTAAATTTAGACCTTTTCATAGACTTATGACTTAATAAACATATCATAAATGCCATAATATTTTATCCATCACTTTTAACACTATAATGTGTTACATGATAAAATATGAACCATTCACTCTGCCCGTAAGCTCCCCAAATAATTTAATAAACCTTAAACATCATACGTTCGTTCAAAAAATTATATTTTCTTGTATTCACTTTTATGATGAAAGAAATTATGAATACCTTGATAAATAAATTCAAATATCATAACTCTAAACTTGGATAATTTAATTGAATTATTTTTACTTGTGATCAATCACACTCAAATATTCACTGGACCCCTCATGCAGGATCCACTTCATTCTAAATTCCCATTCAACTGAATATGGGGAATTTGTGAATACACTTAATGTGTGACCCTTTAGGTATTTATCTTGATAATAGTGATTCCAAACCATATACCAAGTGTAGAGTCTAGAAACCCATCATGTCCCCTAAGAATATGAATAGTTTCTTAAATACAACTATCTCCTATAAACATATTTTGTGTAATATATTATCTTTTTCTCATGATATATTATAAATTAAGATGAAAACTTGTGTCACAATCATTTTATTACTTTATCTATTTGGTGAGCATAGTGAAAGAACTTACCTTCATGTACCTTGGACTAAGATTTAATGAAGAAACCACCATCTCAGTCAACCTCATTCCATGAGATATCTCTTTCTCAGCTCGAAAGAGACAAATTCTATCCTGGTCATTCAACCAGTGTATTACCACCTGTGACACACCCAACACAAGTTACCTCACCATGAATTCAATGCCATAGTTTTTCCCTTGCATCAAATTATGCGATCAAATGGTAGACTTCAATAATAATCTCAATCCCAGAGACCAATACACATGCTTGTAGATATGAACAACCAATGACACGTGAAACATGTGGTGTTCCTATTGGCAGTTAGTCATCATGATCTCATGTACTTGAGATCACCATGTGAAAACTTCATGATAAGAAGTCTAGATACTTATGATCCCCCAACACATAATAGTTAGATATCATCTGTGTCCTATCAGTATGATATATCCAGACCATAGGAAATATGTTTAATATTACTATCATTGTATCTCAAGGTTCTCATTATAGCTGGGAACTACTATAAATTTTTGACACAAAACACAATCTAAGTAAATTACTATGTAAACATTGTATGTAGAAGTATCAAAACTATTATGCTAATAATAAACATATGTATATATCAATCATTAAACATGTAATGGTAATCAAAGTACAGAAAGGATTTAGGTCTAGGAAACCCACTCACAACAATCCCACTTACATTAGAGCCAACTATTAATGTTTATCAACTCTCTAGATCACACATGAGTATCATAATTCTAATAAGATATAGATTTAGTTAGGGGGTATACCACATTATCCTCTATGGATACTCTACCAATAGCGACTTAACCTCTCTGAGTAAAATCCCTCAAGAGAAGATATCCACATGTATATTCCTTTCATACACTATTAAAAACATGAAATATTGGATAATACTAGTAAAATGATTATCATAATTATGGTAAATCTTTATATACTAGGTTAAATTTCAAGAACTAGACCAAATAATTACAATTTACACTAATTCTTTAGCTATATCAAAAGATGCAATGTACTAAAAATATTAATATATGTATACCACTAGCTAGAATGATATTTTTTCAATCATTTCCTTTACATGATTGTTATATTAGATCATATTGAACTAATGGAAGACTAGTTTTGTCCTATTAAAACTAGTTTCCCTTCAACTCCAAGTACTAGGTATATATCCCTTATAATTTCTCAATAACAATTGGATAGTTCTAACTACTTCTCATACAGTTATCTAAGACTCAACTAATATTTTCCTACTATAAAATATATTTTTGCACTATCAGATCTTGTTCACAACATGAAATAGGTGATTGATCCATAGTAACCACATTAATCTCCTCTTATATACCATACATGTATTCTTGGAGATATTCATTCCATGTGATAGACAATTCTATCTCAAATTATTCAAATTAGTATTTTGTCTAAAAATTCAGTTTTTTTTATTTTTTTAACATAAAATAACATTAAGGTCAAGTGAGAATTGAAAAAACTAGACCACAACCATTTCCCTAGTACCACACACCAGGATGCTCCAAACAAACACAAACAAACAACACATCATAGAACCAAGGGCCTTGATAAATAGTTCCTAACCCCAACACTTCCTTTTAGACAGGATCTCGTTGATCAAACCCTTCAACACCAAATTTTCCCGTCACTGTCCTCCATATTTCAAGCATCACCCATCCATTGTAGAACCATAAATAGATCGATCGATACCACATCAGGAGCTGAGAATCTTGAGAAATGGAGATAATAACGAGGGAGGGACCCCATGACATAATTCAGTAGACATGATACCAAAATGAGGCCATTGACATGGAGCTATGAGCCACCACCACACTGAACATAAACTGCACCACTGGGAATTGGCCAACCACGAACCATAACCAAAAGCCACCAAGAGTTGGATCTCCATTATCAGATCCACCAACACCAACCTAAATTTCTAGGGAAACCTTAGAACCTGGCCAGCGTGGGGCTGTGAATGAAGGGATAAGAAAAAAATAGTAGAGGGGGATCATCGATCGATAGTACCAAACCCAAGAAAACAAAACCAGAACCACACTAGGCCGGATAACACTTAAGCAGGGGCCCGATCAAACCAGAGCATTGAAACCCACCAAGAAAAACCATCAAAATAGGTGAATGATGGTAGGGGATTCATCAATAGGGCTTTGAATTCGAAACCAAGGGGCCACGAGCTGAGATAACAAGCCACAATTGCACCCACTTCTAGAATCGAAGAAGGTGAAGAACATCACCTCAGAACAAAAAACCTCCAACCAAACACAAGTCGTAATGATTGAGAGGATAACTAGAAAGGGTACTCCATCAATTCTGAGTCTTCCTAAGTTGACATATGTGATTACGTATTGGCCCAAGAATAATACAATGAACATGCCACATTTTGACTCCAAAAAAACCCATCGGTCGAGGACATGATGATGACCACTAAGCACAACTAGGACCACATCCACAGAATTCTCAACATGTGGTGTTGGAACTTCTTGGCTATTAAGAGGAGGAGTCTTAGAGGGATGGGGATGCTGAGATGATCACCAAGAGCCATCACATTTGAGAGGAAGAGAAAACCTAAAGGTAGGACGTGTGAGAGCAAGGGCGATAACCCTTACGGACACATTCAATTCCTTTAAACATTTATTTTTCAAGACCATGTCAGTATATGTACTTTTACTCGGTATAAGAAACCCATTAGATCAATATTAGTAGACCCTGTTACCTAAAACTTTTTTACTACTTTAAGTCAATATATAGCGAGATAAATTCATTATGGTCTTAACCAACTGTTATAAAAATGGATGTTTTCCATATTTTATCAAAAATATTTTACCTATAAAAATGTGACGCTCCGAGACACATGAAAAAAATTCATTCCAAAGGAATATTCCATGATCTTGGTGCTCAATTCAATAAAAAACTATATTTTAGTAACTTTAAACCCTTATTGGTAATATATGGTGTTTCCAACCCTTTATAGTTATATTTTATAGAAACCTTCCAAAATTTATGGTCTTAACATCCAATGCCCAATATAAAATGATCATATAAAGTAGAAATGAAAAGTAGATGTAGACGCTGAAAAGTGCGTAAGTTCCGAAGAAAGTTCCGAAATGAAAAAGTGAAGTCATATTCAGACCCGGAGGCCTGGTCCGGAGGGCCCGAAAGTGGTGCGTAGAAAAAAGGGTGAAGTGCGTGGAAAATGATGTCCTGTGTGGAAGGCGGCGGGATTCACGAAAGCCCCGACACCGGTGCGAAATAATTCCGCGACCATGCTCCGCGCGGTTGACATTCTGTGCCACCACCTTCGGCACGCAATTATTGCATGCAACCCCAAATTCCGTGTAGTCAGGTGCCTATAAATAGAAGGTGACCCCCTTCCTTTTCATGCCTGGAAAATTCGAACTGCCTCCTGTGCGCTTAATCGGCATTCCGTGCGCGCACAATATGGCCTTGAGGTATGGTTCTTTTTCATGCCAAGTCGCCCTGGGATCCACCTTCGCATGAGATCCCCATGTATTAGACTAAACTCCAACCCCTTCGGGGTCCGCCCCTTGCGCGCAATCCTTCATTTGCATGCACACCCCTTCTTTTGAGGGCAATCCCTTCCTTTGCGCGCAATCCCTTCCTTTACGTGCAATTCCTCCAAGTCGCGTGCAAAGCCTCAACCCCCTATTTCACGCAGGAAACACCTATTTCGCGCAACCCCAAGGTCTGCGCGCAATCCTTTGGTGCCCTTTATATTGATGCTCCCCGGGGACCCCCTGTGCGTGAGTACCCGATTCCCTCCTTCTGGGTGCCATTTGCAGGTGTCATGTGTACCCCGAGCATCCTCATCATGCATGGTTTTCTCGTGCGACCTTCTAGGCTCATACGAAGTAACTTCAATGTCCCTTGGACAATCCTTACCATACCATTGCTTTGCCTCACGCTTCTTCACATAGGCACACTAACGGCTATTGCTTCTTCGCATAGCCACGCTAATGTGGACCCCTTGATGTTTCTCCCCACAACACCCCCTAAGTATGACCTTGCTTATTCCTTTCAATCCAGAAGGGGCAGAGGACACCAGTTATGTAAGTCCTAGGGGTGCGGAGCCAACCCACCTTGTCTGAGCTACAGGACGTGAAACTACCAAGCACCTCATCCTCAACACATGACGTTAAACTATGACCTGGCCCCATGCCTCGCACGCAGGGTCCCCCCGCCTCAGACATTCTCCATGCCCACTCATCTCCACGGGGATGGTGGGGTCATCCCTCATAGGGGGTGATTTATTGGAGTGGTGTTTGTCCGTGGGGAAGGGTAGCCACCTTGGTGTAAGCCCCTAGCTTTTCTCGCAGGAGGTAGCACCCCTGCTCCTCTTCAATTCCTCGGTGCCAGGGCCAGCGGAGGGCATGATAGGGAATGAGACCCCTCCTTTATTCCATCCCAAATCCCTCCCCCGTTGCAATTTTTCACCCTTGGGACTCCATCCTGGAGTAAGTCCCAGCACCATGGGCCTCTCAACGCGTAAGCCCCTCTTCGCTTCCCACGGATTCACCCTTCACGTCATGATCGTCAGGTCCCTGCAACCTCTTGTTTTTCACACTGAGCATGACTCCCGTGAGCTTAGAGTGAGCACCGACCATGACACACCATGGGCCGCCTCAGAGCATAAGCCCCAAAATTCCCCTGTCCCACATGAAGTTAAACTGTCTACCCGAACTACGGGGACTTTGATCCATGCTAAGGCATGGTACGTAGGAAGCCTCCACGAGGTTCAAGCCCCACCACCATGGGCCGTCTCAGAGCGTAAGCCCCATCCATCCCGAACTACAGGGACTTTGATCCATGCTAAGGCATGGTACATAGGAAGCCTCCAAGAGGTTCAAGCCCCACCACCATGGGATGTCTCAGAGCGTAAGCCCCATCCAACCTGAACTATGGGGACTTTGATCCATGATAAGGCATGGTACGTAAGAAGACTCCATGAGGTTCAAGCCCCACCACCATGGGCCGCCTCAGAGCATAAGCCCCATCCATCCTGAACTATGGGGACTTTGATCTGTGCTAAGACATGGTACGTAGGAAGCCTCCATGAGGTTCAAGCCCCACCACCATGGGCCGTCTTAGAGCGTAAGACCCATCCATCCCGAACTATGGGGACTTTGATCTATGCTAAGGAATGGTACGTAGCAAGCCTCCACATGGTTCAAGACCCACCACCATGGGCCGTCTTAGAGTGTAAGCCCCACCTATCCCGAAATACGGGGATTTTGATCCATTCTAAGGCATGGTACGTAGGAAGCCTCCACGAGGTTCAAGCCCAACAAACCACCGGCCCCAACCATCTTCGTGACGGTGTGCCAAGCCTCATTTCCACCTTGGGTTGCCTCAGAGTGTAAGACCTAATCAATTTAGACCCCAGTTCCCCATTCACATCAGTTCGCTGCCACCATGGGCCGCCTCAGGGTGTAAGCCCCATTCTCATCCCGCACGACGTTAAACTATATTCGCCACCTGAACTACGTGGTCTTTGATTCCTTGCCATAGAGATACGTAGGAGGCCCCCACGAGGCTCAATCCGAACACCCATGTCTCATCCTAACCTCTCCCTCGAGCCCATGTGCCTCCGGAAGCTCATGCTTTAACCCAGAGGACTTACTTCCTCTGGGTCCAATTCATGCGTTCATTCTCACGGGTCGCCTCTTCATGTGTCCCACTGTATCATTGAACTATGTGGACTTTGATTCCCTGCCATGGGGATATGTAGGAAGTCTCTTCGAGGATCAATCCCAAGACCATCGTTCATCTTGATTATTACCCAAGCCACCACATCCCAGTGGGATCATGCCACTTTATTCTCCATTTCTCTCCACAACATTCGGGAAGCCGCCCACGTACAGGCCCCAATATCGGTGTTCCCTATAGGGGGTTCCTCAATCTGATCCACTCTAGCTAGTGTTCCGATCAGTCCGAGCCATCTCCGCTAGACTTTAAACTTGCGGCATACCATATGTTAAACATGGGAAGCTAAGGAAAACTTCAGATACATGCCTATGGAATAAAATTCCCCGCGTTTGATGTGGTATGCATCGAGCTTCTGCACTCTCGAGAAACCCTATGATATGGGAAAGAAGACAGACATGCCAATTCCCCAATGTCAAGACACGCCAGTGATGCCCCAATGTGACTAATCTCCTAAATGAAGGTTTCTGCCCAGACTTGACCCCTTGGAAGGTCCCAACATAAGTGGTGTAATTAACTGGTGTCCATGAAGATATGGCGCTAGGAAGAGCTTCACGAACCACATTTTAAATCTATAAGGGAGACCCGAACTAGGTGAAGAGCTCCAAGGAGGAATCCATGGAAGGAAGAATCGACATCCCATCATCTCAGCTTCGATCAAAGAGTAGACATCCCTGAATAAGGAACAGATGCCACCTACCTTTGGAAAGCAGGAATGTGGGGCTATAGCCGTGCGTCCTCTGCGTGACAGATGCGTGCGCCCTGGAGAAAGTTTCAAAAACAGAAAAATTCTGAACCTGATGTGAATATCATCTCCTCAGCATGGAGGCTAGTAACATTCGGGATATTAGGGGATAAGCATGTCGTCTGACCTCGTCGTCTGGTACTAGGTCCCACCGAGCAGGCTTGATGTGAAATTCACCAGAAGTTGGGATAGTCGGGATGTTGAGCATTCCGTTCTGTGACGTTGTCAGCGTGGATCCCTCTTGCCAATCATGGAAGATGGAATGATGCTGGGGTACTGGTTATTGATTTCTTTCCCTAGAAGTATTAATGAGTTCTTCTCCCTGCTTCAGGAATCAAGTCGTTTCCTCCAGAGCTCGATCACCTGCCCACCAATGCAGGGGTAGGGGAAATATCAATGCGGCTCCCCCGTGCGGTTTTGCCTCTTCCACGACGGCCACGACTGCCATGACTGTTGGGCACCCACGCCCCCTCTCCCCATCAGAGATCATCCAGCAAAGGGTAATCAACGACCTTGTACACAGGTACGAGGAGGAGGGGGTCATCCCCACGAGGGATATGACCTGCCTAGATCTTGAGGAAGCTGCACCTCACTGTCCACGCCACCCCTGAGGGCCGTGCAGGGAGCTGCTACTCCCCACCCCAATGTTCCATCACTTCGGTAGCTTGTCCCCGGAGTGCCTTGACAGTTCCCTCCCCTACGCCAACGACGTAGGAGATATCCAGGCCGGCCCTATCGGAGTCCCGCTTCAAGGGCTCTCGACAAGGGCCCCCACCAGGCTGCGTCAGCGCTGCCGCCTGGTCCCCCGGGCTAAAGAGTAGGTAGTCCACGTTCCTGCACTACCAGCTCTAGTCCACCTGACTCGATGCCAATGTCGGGAATAAAGGGAAGAAGACGCTTGCTGTGGGGAGTCAACATCAACGACCAGTGTGGCCCGAGCCACCGCTGATTCATCCCTCGAAATACCTGTATACGTTGAGTTGGGAAATCTGTATGTCCGACCCGGATCGAGGCCCCAACCGCCCCATGGGAAGGTTTGGTCGACTCTCCCGGTCGTCGGCATAGGCGATGACCACTGTAGACCAATTTGCAGTAGTTCCGCCCAACGTGGAGGCTCACTCCGCACCACCACTACGGAAGGTTCAGGCCCTACCTACTTCCAATCTCATCTTTGAGGTCTTCCCCATGACACCTTCAACCTAGGTGAGGGTTTTCACCGTGACGGAAACACTCCGTATGGGGGTCTTTCCCGCGCCCACTACACTAGGTATGAGGTCACTCCCCCTACCAGGAATAGCGAGCATGGAGGCATTGCATGTCCGGTCACTCGATAGAATGGAGGTCCTCCCCGTGTCCCTTTCGACATTTGTCCCAGTGACCCTCACACCCCGGCCTCCTCAGGTGGGAAATTTCTCCACCCTAGCACTGGTATAGCCGGGGGACCCAATGTTGGAAATTAGCCCTGCCCTGAAGAACCATCCAGATGCAGGAGAGGAGGTCACTGTCGATGTAAGAGGAATCCTAGGGAAGGCCGAACAAGAATCAGGCTAGTACGCTTCTCATACTCCGAGGAAGAGTACGATTCAGTGCAGGAGCCCTCCCCTTAGTCCTCCAAGTCAAGGGCTGGGGTAGGAACGAGGCGCATCAGCCTCATGCTCCCAGAATGCAAAGCCTGCAGGATCCCTAATTCCCTATGAATGTATATCCAGGAGGGCGAGACCTTGGAATGTTCCCAGGGGCCGACCACATAGTCTCCACCGTCGTCTCCGGAAGCACCCTCTACCTCAGAGCTATTTT
This sequence comes from Viscum album, assembly GCA_963277665.1. Lineage (NCBI taxonomy): Eukaryota > Viridiplantae > Streptophyta > Magnoliopsida > Santalales > Viscaceae > Viscum > Viscum album. Next base: position 194,364,408 of record OY728135.1, on the reverse strand, counting down.
GGGGATCGATGACAGAAGAGATGAGGCATAACCCACTGCTGGCAGACACTGCTGCTATGTCAGGGGTTCTAGTATCCGATCCATTCTATCATGACATGGTGGATAGGTCACTGCAATCCTTAGGGGACAACCCATGATTCCTCGGCCAATCAGCCCGTTCTCCATATTCTTCATCGGCCAGCCTGCCGTCCCAGTAGTCTGCCTCAGTGCCGCTGCCAGTTACTCAGCCACCCTTAGTTGACGAGTGGGGAAATCTAAGGCTAGACCCTGGATCTGAGCTGGGGAACTTCTAGACCATCCTCACAGTAGTCCACTTCCCTGATAAGTTTTGGCCGGTCACAGGATCAAGTTTTCGTATGCCAGAGTCTCTCACCCCGGAGGAGTTTGAGTGTTTCCACTAGACCCTCTGGGCAACTCACTTCCGTCTTCGCCACCGGTGAGTGACCTATCCCGGGAGCCAAGAGTACCTCTAAGGCATCGACGAACAATGATTCCTGGTTGACCTAGCCACACTCCCTGCGGTCCGACACCCCGAGTCACTTGTCCACCACAGGGCCCTCCAACAACAGTGCGTTCAGAGTTTTCAAGTACTCCGCAGAGTTGTCGAGGAGGCTACCCCCACGTGCAAGTCCATGGATGGGGGAAGTATGTTGTGCTCCTCTTCAGTACGATTCGTCGACAGCCTAACTCACTTGGCCGTAGTGAGGGCATGCCCCCAGGAAGAGTGGTGGTCAACATGACCGACCTGAGAGGAGAGTCGAACGAGCTAGGAATCCTTGACGGTGGCACCCCCCTGGGGACATGATACCACTAAACCCATCAGGAAGGATTACTCAACAACAGAGGAACATCCTAGGTCTCCCTGCACCCACCGAGTCATTGGTACTCAGCTGGAATGTCAGTAAGGGAAAAGAGCATGTTGGAGCTTCCAAGCACTCTGACCCGTTGGCCTTAGTATAGAAGACGAATGAGGACTCCGAGAAGGCCGCGTTGCGCCAGCAACTTTCCGAGAAGAAGAAGTTAGTTGATGAACTTCTGTATAAGCACATTTCCAAGCGAAAACCCGACTACGGTGATCCTAGGCTGGGGTAGTAGGGGCAGGTACAACTACCACTCGACGAGATTCTCCCGGGTAACCTTGATCATGCCGTATTCGCTGACAGGGCAGAAGCCAGAGCCCATGGCAAGAGGGCATAGTATGTTTCGCCAAACCCTCCTGAACAGTGCAACCACCCAAGGAACCCCGTCCGGGCTCCTCCAGCTGCCCCAAGGATCGCCCCACCAGCCGCTCCATGAGCCGCTGAGCTCGACTACCGTATTGAAGATCCCGAAAATGCCGTCAAGGTTAGGGATCCTCATCAGGACTGGGACCCCCACCCAGATGATCCAATGGAGGCACTCATTGACTTCCTGGAAGCATTAGAGATGCGATAGGTGGCCATCCCACCTGATGGAAAGCCATAACCGGCATGGGTGGATGACATGCCGGCACCCTTGGGATTTGGAAATCCCACTTTCTCCCCCTTTAATGGGATGGGGGACCTACTGTAGCACCTGGCCCACATCAACTCGAGGTGTGGCCCTATTTTAGGGGCCCCGGTGCAGTAGGAGGTTTCCAAGCTCCGTTGTTTTGTTCATACACTAGACGGGCTGACATTCGTTTGGTAGAGCCAGCTCCCCATTGGATCTGTGACCAGCTGGGAGGACCTTCGTAGCCAGTTCCTTTACCAGTTCAACTCTACCACCCAAAAGACGAACATCGAAGACCTCTTCAGGTGCAAGAAAAGGCCCGATGAGCGAGTCGTGAGCTTCATCGCTCGATGGAAGGGGCTTACATACTCCCATGACATGCCATTGACTCCAGAGAAATTACTGATGATGTGTGTGGGGAATGTCAGGACGGAACTGGTTCCCTCCCTGATCACTCAGAATTATCCCCAAGGATTCTGAGACTTCTCGGATAAGGCCCAGTGCCTCAAAGAAGCCCTGCAACAGGCTATCCAGAACCGCTTGCTGCCCCCTACAATCCCAGCAAGGAGGGATGCCAGAGCCGAGCCTGCCTCTGTGGCCCAGATAGAGGCCCCCAGGTAACTAGAGTTGCTACCAGTGGAGCTAGCTCCGTAGCCTCGCAGAGGCCCTCCATCACAGGTACATTTTCCAGCCCAGTAGCGCCCGCCCTAGAATCGGCAGGCGCCTCCACGTAACGTGCCGCCGCCTCCTAGGGGAGATAATCAAGTTCTGACTCCTCGGTAGGATCCTCTAGCCCCCTATCAGGGTTATGCTCCTGGAACCCTCTTTCTAGATAGAAGGAATCAGACCTAATCATTCGAAGAGGCTTAGGTCCCTGACTACTTCCGTAGTGCCTTAGAGTAGAGAATCGTATGACTTCCTGAGTGCCGGAAGCCAGAAGAGGCGCATCTCACTGATCTCCCCAACTACTGCCCTTATCACCGGATCCTAGGGAACACCATCAAGCAATGATATGTGTTCAAGGAATGTCTCCAAGACCAGGTTAACAACAACATAGTCAGGTTAGGCCCAGCCCCGACACAAGTGGCGGGTGTCTTTGTGAGATCAGATGGCAGTAGCGACGACATAGGCGAATAACAGCAGGTCCCTGACTGCGGGTCCCAGAAGTATAATGACTGGATGGCTCGTAGGATGGTCACCCATGCCCATGGAATTATCTATCAATGCATGAATCAGCTGGAGCCTTCAGAAGCTTTGATCACCACTTCTTCATCATCATCTCAGCTGGCCTCTTCCCAGAAGAGCAAACAGTGGTGGTGCATGAAGAAGCGGCACGCCCTGCCAATGCCGTCGTTGTACCACACTCTCGACGACTTCATGCCCCTGAAGATAGGCATCCCTCCCAAAATATTTCCAGTGGCAGATGATTCATCAAGTGATAGTCAGGGGTATGCTTTGGTTAACACCATCGAGTTGGTAAATCCCTATATGACTCCCGACGAGGGGGAGCGCCATACAAACCTCCCCAATGTCCCCATCCAACACCAAAGTCGGTGGAACCGCGACCATATGGGTCACCGGGGAATGTCAGTTGGAACCTCCAGCCAGGCTGTGTACACTGCTAAGACTAGACAGCAGGTCCATCGCATGACTCAACACGCGCAACCTCTTCATCTGGTGTCGACAGGCCCGCCTCCGCCACCGTTTGTGCTATTGGATCAGGGAGAGCCACTTTGGCTGCATCGCAACTAGCTTCGCCCCGCTACAGGCAGATCTCAATCGCCCAGTCCTCACCCAACAACTACCCTCCGAGCTTCGACTAGTGAGCAGCAGGATGCCCCCAGTACCAGTCAGTAGCCAGTCCAGCCGGCAGGGCCCGCCATGCCTTCTATCATAGAGCGACCTCCTGTAAGCATAAGTTCGCACCTGGCGCAAAAGTATGATGTTATAAAGCACCTCGCTGGTATCCCATCAAGGCTCTCCATCCTTGAGGCCCTTCGCCTATCTACAGATATGCGCGAAGCAATCGCCGAGGCTTTAAGAAGCCCCATCCAGTTTGAGACAAAAGTAACAGCTACAGAAGGCTTCCATGCTGAAGCAGTTGAGAATGCCGAATGTCAGGCCGTCATTTCGTTTTCATGATAAGATGAAGGCTCCACCATATAGGGGCACATCCGACCTCTGTATATTACTGGCCAATTCAATGGCGTGGAGGTTCGTCGCTGTCTCATTGACACTGGCTCCAGGATCAACCTTATCCTGATATGGATACTGCGGAAGCTAGGGCTATCCAAGGATGACCTGACCCCCTCTGATTTAAGGATCCAGGGATATGATAGGACAGATTAGAAGCCGATCGGAAATATTCGTGTAAAGACCCAGTTAGGTGGCCTGGTTGCCAGCAACAAATTCATGGTTGTCTCCCAGGACACCGCATACAATGCATTTATGGGTAGGCCATGGATCCACCTGCATGCGGCCGCCCCCTCATCATATCACCAATTCCTCAAGTACTCCCTTAATGGTCGAGTAGGAATACTCCAAGGTGATACAGCTCCTTTCGCCTCTTGCGAAGACTGCTACATGGATGCCAATTATTACAAGAGCAAGGATAAGCAAGTCCATGAAAGTGAGGTTGAGCCCGTTGTCGCTACGACTGACCCTTGGACAGGCCTGAATGATGCCTACGTCTTCCTGATCCATCAGTTGAAGGCCACAACCCTTGATATGGGGCAGTGTTTTGTCATTTCTGGGACAAGGGGGAATCATGATCCCAAATCCAGGGGGCATCGGAGGATCACTTCATATTCTTATATGAACTAGGATCCAGTAATCCCAGAGCCTCCCACTCCCGTCAGGTATCGAGATGTCCGGCTCATGGAAACCATAGTCCATCACACTTGTCTATTTTGCCGGTCTGGGATAATTCGGCTCCGGCTGACGCGCCACTACTGCTTTCATATTATCAAGTGTGGCCCCTTGTGCTGAAGACCAGATGGGATTGGGTCGACAACCTTCATATCCATGGTCTCAGTGGTGCGAGAGTGCCCCGATTCAATGACCACTGCCACACAGGCTGGTAGCAGCCTCTCATCAGGATGTGGTAGCTCAAAATCCACTCCCCCTGTGGATGATCCCTCCATAAGTGGAGAAGAAGATATAGGGGACACTATCCTTGCCTTTGAGGAAGGCGTATCAGCCACGATCGACGAGTTGGTATAGGTGAACCTCGGAAGTGAGGCCGATTCGAGACCCACATTGATTAGTGCCGCCATGTCCCTCGAGGAGCAGCAGCGGTATGTGGAATTCCTCAAACAACACCATGATGTGTTTTCCTGGAGTTATGATGAGATTCCAGGACTAGATCCTCATGTAGTCGTCCACCGCCTTGGTCTCCCTGCAAACCATCATGGGTTTAAACAACCTCCGAGGAAGATGCATCCATATCATGGTACCATGGTCGCGGTCGAAGTTTACAAGCTTATCAAAGCCAACTTCATCAAGGAGGTTCAGTACCCCAAGTGGCTATCCAACTTTGTTCCAGTCAAAAAGAAGAATAGGTAGATCAAACTTTTCATCGACTTCCGTGACCTCAACCGTCACTGTCTGAAGGATGATTTTCCCCTTCTAGTGATAGAATTGTTTATTGACACTATGGGTGGATACTAAGACCTCTCTTTCATGGATGGTTACTCTGGATATAATCAGATCCGGATGGCCTCTGAGGATGAGGAGTCTACCACTTTCAGAGCACCCCAAGGTACTTTCTGTTACCAGGTTATTCCCTTCGGCTTGAAGAATGTATGTTCCACCTATCAACGGGCCATCCATCGCATATTTAAGCCAATCCTCGAGACATTGGTGGAATGCTGTGTGGATGACCTAGTGGTCAAATCCCACTATTTCTAGGACCATCTCAAGGACCTTGAGAGAGTGTTCGGTTTCCTCTGTTCCCGCCACCTGAAATGAACCCATTGAAGTGTGCCTTCGGGGTCACTTCCGAGATGTTTCTTGGATTTTTTTTCCAATACCGGGGCATCGAGATTGATCCAGAAAAGATCAAGGACATCGGCCATATGCCTCCCCCGAGCAATATTCGGGAGCTTCGAGGCCTCCAAGGCCACTTAGGCTACATACGCCAATTCATTGTAAATCTATCCGGTAAGTTTAATCCCTTTTCTTGGATCATGAAAAAGGGAACCGCTTATGAGTGGGATGAGGAGTGCCAGACTGCCTTTGAGGAAATCAAAAAATATTTTCTCCAGCCTCCGGTCTTGATGCCACCCATCACTGACAACCCGCTGATTCTCTATGTCATCGCCCTAGAATGATCACTTGGCGCCCTTCTCACCCAGAAGAACAATGAGGGGATGTAGAACAACCTCTACTACCTCAGCCGCATGCTCCTCGATATAGAGACTAGATACTCCCCATAGAGAAAAGATGCGTTGAACTCGTATTTGCTGTGCAGAAACTGCAACATTACTTGAAGCACCATGAGGTACAGTTGGTCTCTCGAGTAGACCCACTGAAGTATATTCTGAATCACCCCATGCTGACTGGCCAACTAGCACGGTGGGTGGTAATCCTCCCTCAGTTTGACATCAGGTTTGTGTCCGAGAAGGCTATCAAAGGGCAGGCATTGGTAGATTTCCTAGCTGCTCATCCAACCTCTATGAACCAGTCACTGGATCTGGATTTTCCTAATGAGGCAATCCTCTCAGTAGACCATGCCACCCCGTGTTGGAAAATTCACTTCGATAGTGCCTCCCGGAGCCCCACCGGTAGGAGGCTCAATGATCCTCATCTCAACAGAGTTAGCCTGGGCATTGTATTTATCACTCCGAAACAAGCTGTCTTGCCGTACTCATTCCTATTATCGAAAGGTTGCACCAAAAATGAGGAGGAGTACCAAGCCCTCATCACTGGTTTCAAGCTGGCCCTTGAGATCGATGTGCCCCATTTTCATGTGAAAGGGGATTCTAAGCTGGTCATCATACAGGTCAATGGAGACTATGTTGCTAGAAATCCAGATCTCATACCTTTGTTAGAGTGAACTCTCTAGCTAATGGCCTAGTTTCTTTCTTGGCCAGAGGTTATCCATGTACCTTGGTCACAGAACGGTCGAGTAGATGCTTTGGCCAGACTGGCCGCGTCGCTTGCAGAGCCCGAACTGGATGATTTGATTATCCATGTGGCGCACCGAAAAGTCATTTCTCCCATCACCCCAAAGGATGATGACGACCCATAGATAAACCATATTACTGCCGGTGCCCCTATGTCAGGAGCCCTGGGTTCTTCAGATGCTGTGACCGAAGTAGTTGCTGATTGGAGGACACCCTTGGTTGAATACCTCCAACATGGTAATATCCCATCAGATCGGGCCGAGAGCGAGTGAATCCGACGCTGCACAATGCAGTTTAACCTTCAGAGCGGTCCCAACCTTGAGCATATCCTCTATAAATGCATATTTGATGGTGCTCTCCTCCGCTGCCTTCAAGGAGTTGAGATTCCATAGGTCATGCAAGAGGTTCATGCCGGTTCCGGTGGTGCCCATCAGGCCCATCCAAAAATGTCTCCCCAGATTTAGAGACAAGGGCATTTTTAGCCCTCCATGATCTACGACTACATCGAGTTATCCAAGAGGTGCCATGTGGGCCAAGTTCATGCTAACTTCGTGTATCGGCCACCAGAGCCTCTCCATACTACCAAGTAATCTTAGCCCTTTTTAGTCTGGGGGTTAGATGTTGTGGGGCCGTACCCACCGACAACAGCTCTCCAATGCCGGTTTATCCTGACCGTTATGGACTTCTTTTCCAAGTGGGCAGAGGAAATTCCACTCAAGGTGGATAAGGCCCATTCTATCATCAACTTCATGAGTTCCAATATCATCTATCGATTTAGGGTACCTCACGCTACCCTCACCGATAACAACACCAACTTCTGAGCATCCGAGCTAATGAAATTGTACGCCACGTACAACATTGGCTCCAACTATACCTCCCGCTATCACATGAAAGTGAATGGCCAGATTGAGGCGTTCAATAAAACCCTCTCTAACATTCTGTAGAAAATGGTTGGTGAGAACAAGAAAAGTTGACTGGATAAGCTCCCCAATGCCCTATGGGCTTATCGGACGACGACCCGTAATTCCACCCAGGTGACCCAATATTCCATGGTGTACAGAATAGAGGCCGTCCTTCCCAATGAGATTCAATTTCCCTCATTGCGTACAATAGTATATGACCAGAAAGCACTGGATAGGGTGGCTGAAATACTTCTAATAGAATTGGAAGAACTGGATGAGAATAGGCTCCATGCCTTACACAACTTAGAAAGGCATCAGATTAGGATGGATCGAACTTTCGACAAGAAGTTTCACCTTCGATCTTTCATGCAATGTGACTTGGTATTGGACCTCAGAGAACCAATGATCCTTGGTAGGAAACCACCCAAGTTATATCCTAAATGGGAAGGTCCTTTCATTGTTCATAAGGTTTATCCCAATGGAGTATACTCCCTGGTGACCATGAATGGAGATCATATAACTCCTCCCACCAATGCCAAGTTCCTCAAGTAGCACCTTGCCTGAGCATCTGGTCCTACATGACCCTAAACTGCATCTGGTCCTATATGACCCTAAACTGCATCTAGTCCTGCATGACCCTAAACTGCATCTGGTCCCGCATGACCCTAAACTGCATTGGGTCCCGCATGACCCTAAACTGCATTAGGTTCTGCATGACCTTAAACTACATTTGGTCCCACATTCGGGCCCTTACGGTCCCGCATGACCTTAAACTGAATGCTCGTCCCGCATGACGTTAAACTGAAAGCTAGTCAGGCCTTCCTGACCAAGGCCCAACCTCAAGCCCTTGGGCCTTCTTGGGCTCGAGGCTCAGTCCTCTCTGGATTATATGGTATAGTGTGTGATTATGTCCTCATTCATGTCAAATTGCTCACCATGCCATATACATCCCCGGATGAGATTCCTCTCATCATCCTACATGATGTTAAACTGTGCTTCTAGAACTACATGTGGCTTTATTCCCATCCTTATGGGATATGTAGGACCGCCTAAATACCTAGATTTCAGGTCCAGCCCCATCTCTTAAGAGATCCCATGATCTCATGGTCACCTCGGCTTCTTGGCCTGTCCCTCTCCACGAGGGGATATATAGGTGTGGTACAGGGTTTTTGGCACCATGCCCCCCTTCTCCTGGGAATCCACTATCTTTTGGACACTCTCAAATTGAGCCCTTGACCCATTTCAGTGGTCTGCCAATGTGTTCAGAGTACTTTGTTCTAGGACCTGGAGTGTCAGATTTAGCTTAGGCAAGTTCCATCCACTTGTCAAGCTTCGTGTTCCCCTTCATTCGGGCCCCTGTTATCTTTCACACCCGGAGGGACCCCCAAAAAAAATGGCATGGATACAATGCTAAGAGATATCCCACCATTATGGACCAACACCCCTGAGGGTTTTAGAAAACAAATTGATGAAAATCCCACATTGCGAACATGGTCAGCGGTCGATTCTCATTTGTTTGTCCCCATTTCAGGCTAACACGACAGGATGTTGTGTTGCGAACATGGTCAGCAGTAATCCTCTGTCATCATGCCAGCCCCTTTAGGCCCTAAATGTTGGTTTCATGATTCACATTATGTTCCACCCCATCGTGTCCAGGTGAAATCTTGACACTCTTTTCACTAACCCTCAGTGAACCTCCACACGTCAGGCAAACAAAGCTGTAATACAGCGTCTCTCGGGGCTCCCGCGATCCGAGCACTAAGATTATAGGCTGGGGTTTTCTCTAAGATCCATGTGCAGCTTGACCCTCATCCCCATGGGATATTTGGAGTCACCTGGACATTTCTTCCAGGTCCAGCTCAACTGGAAGTTAGCATCTCTTACCCCTTATCCTCTGACCCTCGTCGGCCCCTTGGCCCGAGGCTCCTCTCCCGGAATCGCGCACGGTGATGGTGTGGGATTATTTCCTCATTCATGTCGAGTATGCTTTATCATGTCATGCACATTCCCCCAGGTCCAAGCCATATGACTTTAAACTGTGCTGGTTGGTCCTACCACATGACCATAAACTGTGATGATATCGTCCTGGTCGCATGACGGAAAAAGACACTGCATTGTGATGACCTCTTCATAGGGGACACCACGTTGGGTAATGGTCATTTACCATACCATTTTTCAATGCCCGTATATGGATTGATTATTGTGGTGGTGCCAGAAATTTCTACCTTAGGACAGTTTCTCCACAAAAGAAAAACCATTCATCTTAAAGGACAAACAAGATACATCAAATGCCACTTCTTTTGGTGCGAGGGCTATACCCACATGCTCCTTTCATCCTCTGCACAGGTACCATATCATGCCATGCCACCCTCCAAGAACTACGTATGGATTGATTATCATTCTCATGAGATATGTAGGAGCGCCCGGGCACTTCCCCGCGGGCCTAGCCTAACTTTCTTGTTCGGTCCCCTAACCTAAACACTTCTCCAAGGAGCACATGGTGAGCAGGACCTCGTACTCATTCACATCGGGTTTCTCAATCACTTTACCATGTGTCTCCTTCCCTAGTGGTCTGTGTTCTAAGACCTTAAACTAAGACCCTTTCCAGAACTACGTGCAGCTTGATTCTCATCCTTATGAGGTACGTAGGAACACCCAGACATTTCGTGTCGGGTCCAGCCCCAGGGATTACCAAGTCCCATCCCTCCTCACTGTTAGCCCCTTGGACTGATTTCTCAGGGAGTTTTGTAACTGCACCATTTGCCCCGAATAAGTTTGGGATGCCCCATAATTGGGAAGTGACGGTTCCCTCGCTAGAGTGGTCCCTTCTAAAAGAAGGGATGATCCATGACCAGATTAATGCATCCCCCCAATGTGCTTTCACCATGGTGGCATAATATTAGGAGTGTTGAATTCTGTTTGAACAAACCACCACTTCATTTTCCATGCTTTGTGTCCCCCCTTTATTTGGATCCTCATCCTCTTTCACATCTGAAGGGACCCCCTAACATTATGGATATTAACCTATGGTCCGCCTACTGTCCTGGGCCAATGTTCTAGATGGTTAATCATGTTTAGAGGGACCCCTAGTAGTATGGATGTTCGAACAATGGTCCACCTGCTATCCTGGGCCAACGTTCCAGAATACTGATCGATGATACTTGAGTTAGGCCCCATGTTGCGAACATGGCCAGCAGTCGGCCCTCATTTGTTGTCACCATTTCAGGATATTGTAATATGGATGCTGCATTTCCATCAGGGTCAACAACTATCCTCCATCATCACACCCCTATCACAGTGTTCTGAATTTGGGTAACGTAATTCACATTTTTCATTCCCCTATGTTCAGACTGATTCCAATGCCCCTGGCACTGCCCTGCTCGTGCACTAGAGCACGTTGAGAAGATGATACGTCAGTTGGTTTGAGGTCCTATTCCTTTGGATAGGCCTCCCTCTTCTCTTCCAGAATCTTGGTTTGAATCTCGAATGCTCGAGGCTTGGTTGACACTCCCACGATCGAACAAAGTGATAGCACGAGCCTCCTTTTCTTCTCACGGCCCACGTGATCTTAGTGATGGATTGCTATTTATTTTGGGATTATGGTTGAGAATGTTAAAAAAAAGGGACAAGTATGTTAACCAAAGGGGGGAAAGTAAATTTGTCCATACATTCATACATACAGTTCAGGAAAACAAAAGAAAGCAGTAAAGAGGGACAAGTGTATGGGTTTGGCCAAAACAGGGCCCCCTAAGGGTCGGATTCTAGGATAGATATCTCCAATTCCGCCGCCTTTTCGCTGGTGTCCCCTAGGACTGCCTCCCATCCCTTGAGGACCCTTTCTTCATCAGCAGCTGTGGAGTGCAGCTCGCCGACCCTGGCCCATGCCTGTGACTGCTCAGCCTGGAGTTCAGTTATCTGGCGACTCGCTTCTATGAGTTGATCTTGAGCATCAACCAATTGGGCTGTCAACTTCTCCATGAGATCAAAAAAGTATGTGATAAATACCTCCTTCTCTTTCGCCTGTTCCTAGAGGTATTGGACCTCTAGCTTCGCCATCAGAAAGGCCCGGGTACTCCCCGACTCCTCCTGGCATCAGATGACGTCGGCGCATCGACTGCTCTCCCGTATCTTCTCAGCCATGTAATCACGGACCATCAAATGGAGACATTGAGAATCATCCCCTCCGGTGCACAAGAAACAAAGCCAGGTGTGGAATGACCCCATCCGCTTCAGCCATTCCGCTTGGGGTTTGTTGAGGAAACATCGTATGCACTTCCATCCCTTGCATCGCGTCATCCGACTCTCCTCAGCTTCTTCTGAATATTAATCGTCAAATTCTTCAGGATCAGCTGGTCGATAGACTGGGAAGATAGCCAGCAGGGCAGCAGTAGGGTCTTCCTCAGAGATTCCTCCCAGGGGAGTAGGTTCCTCAGCATCTAGGTGACCTTCCTATCTCCTCTCGATTCTGGTAGCACCCATATCAATTTCTGACCCTGCCCCGACGGTAGCACCACCGATGTATGCCACTCCCTGCTCACCAATTTTCGGAGCCGACTTGGTTTGGGAGATGTGCTCTGGATGGGATGGCACGCTCTCCATCGGCACACTCGTAGATAGTCCAGGCTCAGCATCCCGATGAGCCTCCAGCGCTGTGATCACTATACAGACAAGGAGCACCCTGATCAGTTGAGTCCTCTGACAGTGAGTATTGGTGTTAAAGAAAGGAACTTATAGTAACCCAGTGCCTCAGCCTCTAGTGCTCTGGCCGCTACAAGGGCTGTCATGGCAGGGGATCCCTCAGCACTTGTCAGATTGATAACGATCATCGGTGCCCCACCTTGCTCTATTGATGCTTCCTCCCCTACTTTGGCCAGAGAATCTTGGTCAACGCCGATGTTATCCTGAGTAAGATGAGGAAGATGGGTTAAGGGTTGCAGAGGAAAGAGAATATAGGAGAAGATAAGGGTCATAACCTACCTCGAGCAGTTCGGTCACATCCATGTTGGAGCCACCGATCTCGCAGCTCTCCCGGAGACTCCCTTGGTGGAACACCCCTTGCGATCCTTCACCATTAGACTCCCCTTCTCACTCTCCTTCACCTTCTCCTTCTCCTTCTGCCCATTCTCCTGTTTCTTCACCCTCCGATTCATCGCTGTCGTCTTCCCCTGATGGCATCCTTTCTGGATCACGCTCCTGGCCAAGCAGAACCTTCACCAAGAGAGGTGGCTCCGCACGCCGGCCCCGTTGACGTGCGTATGTGTCCATGGCCATCAGGTGTGCATGCTGTCAGTGGAAGTCCACTCTGTCAGTGACTCAAACAAGGCCGACTTTCAGAAGATGGATCCCATCCCACATTATCTTCTACCAGAGGTATTCGTTACTCGTTGACTATCGCAGGGTTATCCAAGATGACCACAGCGCGGGGAAGACGACATCCTAGGAAGGTTGAAGCAAGTATTTTATTTGCTTCCCAGGAAGTTCTCTGGTCGCTCTATGGGCCCCTCCTCCTGCAGGCAACGAGGGTGCGACTGCTCCATGCGACGCCCCCACTGCTGAGGGCCCAGACTATGTAGGCCCCATTTCTTGAGGTGTTTCTGGTCCTCCTCTCCTAGCAGAACCCCGCCTCCTCTCTCATCGCCGAGGTTCCGCACTAACAACCTTGAGCTGCCGGACGCACTTTCGCAGGAGCCCCTCAGTGTTTTCTATGGTCCAATGTTCAGAATAGTCTGTTGAGAGGCCCACATTGATTTCGGTGGGTGGAAAAGTGATGATATCACTGGATCCGTAGATTGTGAACATCATCCACAACTAGAAAAGAACACAGGAATGCATCTCCTCTTAGACATCTGTTTATACTCTCTTCGGCATTCGCTGGAGGCATCCGATCTACCTAGCAAACTGGGACGACACATAAGCCTCACAGAAAATCTTCCCATCAATCCGGGCCATGAGCACCCCACCTTTGATGCTTTGGAAGTATTCCTTCTGCTCCAGTGAACCTTGACCATCGTCTACCAGCTGACCGGTTGGGGTAGGGAATGGGCTGAAGGTAAAATTGGCATGGTTACAAATCTTGATCCGTACCCCTCCTCATTGAGCATTATTGGCGCTACCCTGACAATATTCAGCAGGGAGGGTCGCAGGTCGTGAATGGAACAACCCAACCATGGAAGATCTGGAAGGGTCCACACACTCTCCTAGGTGATCCCCCTCTTGATATGCATCCCAGGATGTAATACAGCCGAGCCAACATGGGGACCCCCAGGTTGAACCTTTTGTTGGTAGCCATGATGCCCACCATCACCAGAATCATTGGGCGGACGCCCATCCGTGAATCTCGTATCGGCAAGAGCCACCCGCTCAGGAACGTGGCAAGGAATCTGGTGTACCAGACATTCAGGTCCTGGGCTTCGTTAATGCTGCAACCCTATGATTGTTATTTCCCCGCCTCCAGGATCCTCCAGTAGGATCCACTCTTGCTCCTCTAAGCCGAGGTTGGACACTGTTTTTCCCCGCCCTGGCATCTTGACCTCTGGGTCCTTCTCCAAGAACAGGCTAAACCTATCCCTATAGGCAATATCCTTCAGGAAGTACTTGACCCTCAGCCTGTAAAGAAACCGAAATTTCAAGGAAATTTATTTCTTAATTTATTTGGAATTTTCCGAGTCTGTGGCTTCTGACGACACCTGATTCCATGGCCTGGTGTGCCCGGAATCAATTTCTGATGTTTAGCTTGGGTACGTTCAGTGAACAAGTGAGCATGTTTTTCTATCTTTTGAACCGGTGCTCGGAATCGAAATCCGAGGGCACTGTTGAAACCGCAACGCTGGTATTTTCTTAAGAAGACCCTTTCTGAAGTTGGGTTTTCTCGGGTGGTGTTGTCAAATAATTGGGTTAACTAAAGAGTGAAATAAAATTTGCGCCATAATTTTATTTCTAATCAAAATATTTATAACCTATGTTTGGGAGTTTAGTGGGACCCACTACATCCTAACCACTTGGTAGGATATTTTTGAGGTGGGGCCCACACGAGCCCCGCCCCTTCAAATTCTCTAAACTCCCTCTTATGTTGGAAACCCCCCATAAATGTGTAACACACCCACCTTCCCCTCTTTATGAAATGTCAACTCTCACAATTAAATTGATTGTTTAATTCCATCCAATTAATTTAATTTTGAGTTTGAATTTTGAAGTTTTGAAAATGCATGACATGTGTCAATAAAATAAGCATTCCTTATTTTATTCAGGTGGGAGGTTGTGTGTTGAGTTTTTGGGGAGAGATTACTCTAAGGTTGAAGAACGCGAAGAACACCAAAGCTTTGATGAAGAACGCCGTCTCGTCTTCTAATCTTCTTCCTCTGTCGAGGAAAGCGAGACACCGCTTCTTCCACGAACGTTCACCGTCGACGTATATGGAGCCTCGTTCTGTGACGCCGTCTTCCACGATGCCTTTTTCCCATGATGATCATCGTTCGACAACTCCTTGAGTCAGGGGTTTGGTTTTGTGTTTGTGAATATTCTTTTTCCATCCATCGTTAAATTCTTTAGCCGCTTGTTATCAAATTAATGGGAGGGGACCAGACCACACGAACATGGCTGACCCTCCTCGCCTTTGTTGATGTGTCTTGATGCGGTTTGGAATGAAGGCAACACGGTGCAAAGGAACCGTGCAGGATCAAGGAAAAACACGGCGAAGGAGCACGACACCGGCATGCTGTGCCGTTGAGGCCGAAGGAAACCGCGACCGGGGCGGGCTGCGGCGGAGGGGCACGGAGCCGTCGCGCCGCGCCGGTCGGGAAGGAGCCACGGTCTTTGGCCGCGGTGGAGCAATATGAGGCGGTCGGCCTCACCGGCCACCCGCAAGCAAGAAGAATCCGCAACCTTTGGCCACAGAGATTCTGCAAGGGGTGCGGACGGATCCGTCGGCCGCTGGCGTTCAAGGGAGATGGAACCCGCAAGGGGGTCCCGCGGCGGCAGTATCGGCCAGCCAACCGGGCCGACCATTCGGAGGAGGCCAGGGGTCGTAACCACCGGTGGCAGACAGGCGGGCCCCTCCACGTGGAGGGACGCCATTTCGAGACAGGGGGGGCAGCGCCCCCCGTTTCCCGCTCGGCTAAAATGGCCGAGCTGACTTGCCATGCGGGCCGCGCCCGCGCCGAGCCAGATCGGCCGTGCTAGGCCGGGCCATGCCGCACCACCCAGGCTGAGCCACGCCCTAATGGGCCGGACCCGGACCCGGGTCGGGTCGACCAGGTTCAGGCCGACCTAGGGGGTCTTGGTCCGGGTCGGTCCGGGCCCAAAACCCCCTAAAATTGGCCAGCCTCGTTCAAAGGCCCATAAATTGGGCTACGAACCTCCTATCGACGTACTGTTAGTTGAAATGCAATCCTTGGATCGAGACAATCGTTTTGGTATATTATACTCAAGGTTTCGGAGAACTTTGGGTGTGGCCGGGTTGGTTCGAACACAAAAAACCAACCGGGCCCTCAGAGCGGAAACACTTGTAAATTGAGCTCCAGATTTCCTATTGACGTTCCGTAGACTTTGTTGGATTCCCCTTAGTGATATGGTCCTTTTGGATTACTCCGATCGAGGTTTGGACGTAGTTGGAGTAAGTTTGGGTTGGTTTGACTTAAAAACAAACCAGGCCCTTGGGACAAAAAAGCTAATAACTCTCAAACAGGGTGTCCGATTAACGCGCCGTCCATCACGTTGTGTTCCTATTGACGTGACTAAACTTTGAGATACATAAAATCTGGTCTACATGACAGTTGATGTATCAAACTCTTGGCTCGTGGAGCAGACCCTCCCAGAACGAGCGTGCTGTGTGCGGGAACCCTAGAGCTAGCTGAGACTTGACGACTGCTGATCGATCGAATCAGAGTGTTTCAGATAGCCCAGTGGGGAGCGCTTGGTTGTAGCGATAGACCCACGATGGAGGATCACTTGGTTGTAGTGGTAGACCCTTAGTACTCAACAGAAGGAGTACCGCTGTAGGCTATGAGGGGGAGCGCTTGGTTGTAGCGGCAGAACCATGGTGGGAAGCGCTTGGTTGTAGTAGCAGGCCCACAGTACTCGACAGGTGGAGTACTACAACAGTCCAAGGTTAGTGAGAAGCACTTGGTTGTAGCGGCAGGCCCCCTGTACTCAATAGAGGAGGAGTTCCCCAGCAGCTATGGTTTTGACATCATGATTAAAATCCTGGTTTGAGCTGAGTCTTGACTTTCAATCATTATCTTCAATGTGATTGACTTGATATCCTGTGTGGATTGGATCTTGTTTTCCTGGGTTGATTAAGTTATGCTTTCCTGTGTGGATTGGATCGTACTTTCCTGTGTGGATTAAGTTATACTTTCCTGAGTGCACTGGGTTGTACATGAGCTCGTGAGATGTAGTTGTACTGGATTTGATGACTTAGGTATATGTATGGGCATATACCTAAGTAGTGTTGGATGATACTTCGTAATTGTATCTTTTCTTTGTGGTTTATCCTTTGTGGATTCAGGGAGACCTTAGGGGGCCTTGGGGTCCTTACTGAGTATCGTATACTCAACCCTGCATGAACTTCGCCCGCACTACGTTGTGTTGGTTGCAGACGATGGACATCATGATCGTGGTTGAAGATTTTAGAGCTAGACGGTACCTGGAGGTGGACGTGAGAATGAGACGGTACCCAGAGGTGGACTTCACAACGCGACGGTACCTGGAGGTGGACTTGACGACAAGAGGGTACCCAGAGGTGGACTTCACGACGAGACGGTACCCGGAGGTGACTGATGGACGTGGAGAGCTGAGGTGGCCATCTGTACCTACCCTTCTGGTAGGGACTCTAGAGGATGATCCATGAGCAGCTTGACACCTTCCTTTTGTTTTGTCTTTTTCTTGTACTTTACTTTTGGGCTTGTATTTTCGGCCCCCTTTGTACTTTCAACACACTTGTTATATTGTTTTACTTAGTGTTTGCTTCTGCTTGTAATCTTGTTGTGTGTGTGTTTATGTTTCATAATGGAAATGCCTTCCCAGTTATAGGGATTTATTCCTTTGGTGCTAGTCGCCAGTCCCTAGCCTATGGAAGGCGGGCTTGGGGTAGGTACGACATGGGCCCCAGGGGACGAGTCGTGACAAATTGGTATCAAAGGAGTTCGGTTCTACCGTAGAACTTAGGACTCTGATCATTCTTCTATGTGAAGCAATAGTGTTAAGGGTATTGAGTGTGGTTATCAGTCTAGGGAGTCCAGTGTTGGTGCGGTGGAAAACGTATCCATACACCGGGACCCTGACTTCTGATTTCCGACTCAATGCACGAAAACATTGATTGCATGTGTGTTTCAAAAGTTTTCTTTGTGATTACTTCGTGTCAGCTCACCAGGTATACTGTTTTGACCATGGCGCACCTATCCCATTTCAGGATGGCCCCATGACGGCAGCCAGCTAGGGTTCCGAGCTTTGTGCGAGATGACAGCCCACCGAGCGATGGGGCCTCAGTGTAGGTCCATATTACAATGGAGGCACCGGCGGTACCTCTACCCGCCGAGCCACCGATGCCACCAGCCCCAACCGCTGAGAGTGCACATCGCCTTAGTGCACTGCACAAGTTTTAGCATCAGAGACCACCCAGGTTCTATGGGGATACGGACCCTCATGCAGCTGGGGATTGGCTGGAGGCTGTTGTTCGAGTTTTTAGATTTGTAGGGACGCCAATTGACTTCATGGTGATCCTTGCTGCCAGTCTCCTTCAGGAAGAAGTAGGCAGATGGTGGAGGCTGATGCTCCAGGTGCACGACGAGGCATCACTTCTATGGGCAGACCTCGAGAGCCTGTTCTGGGCAGAGTTTTTACCATCCACCCTTCGAGCGGTGCACATACATGAGCTACTTCATCTTCAGCAGGGTAGCATGATGGTGGAATAGTATTCAGCGAGGTTCACCGATCTCTCACGCTACTCCACAGATATGGTACGGGACCCGTTCTTCAGGGCTCGAACCTTCAAACAGGGGCTCAGGTGAGAGATTAGAGCTTCAGTTGTTTCTCATAGCATCCCGACGCAGACAGGGGTGTTGGAGCGAGCCCTCTTAGTGGAGAGTTTCCTTGCTGAGTAGTCTCCAGCAGCAGGACCTACCACTAGCCAGCATGCGGCAGAGTCTTCTACAGCGGGTAGTAGACAGATGACACAAAGGTCCAAGAGGACCAGGCCTACAGGTGGTCGACTGCATGACACAAGATCGTGTGTGCGAGGCACCCGGGGTGGAGAACGACTTACCAGGAGTGGAAAATGTTACTCCTGCGGCGGGGTTGGTCACATGGCACGTGACTGTCCGACCCGCCATACAGATGACCAACAGATAAACAAAGGACCTCCTAGGTAGAGATAGAGGTTCGATCGGGGTGAATTGCAAGGAGTAGGAGACCGAGGCAGGGGAGCTGGCCATGCAGTTGGAGGTGGATGATGCTTCGAGGTGTTTCCACTACCACCACTAGGAGGTCCACCCCGACCGAAGGGAATAGGTGGACATGGGAGAGCTCAGCTTCAGGCAGCTGGGGCTTACGACCATGGAGCTCTAGGAGCAGATGGACATGAGCGGGACTAGTTCCAGGCATTGGACCCTTGATATTGGTGCTTCTAGTTTCCTTGTTTTCATTATTGTGTGTCTTTGTACTTGAGCTGCAATAATAAAAGACACTTTTCCTTGTGACATTTGCTTCCTCTCTTTTTTGTGTACTAAGAGGTTCCGGTTAAAACTGTTGACTTGACCCTCACTTTTATGATACCTACTGGAGGAGACCTAGTGACCACACACTGATGCCGATAGTGTGACTTAACTCTTGGAGGCGAGAGTGACTGTTGGATCTCTTGGTAGGAGCGTCGAGGCCTTACAATGTCATCCAAGACATGAAATGTACCATTCAGGTCAGGATAGACTGTATTAGGCAAATAATGTGGTTCATCCTCAGGATGAGACCAGATTTATCTTATCAAAAAAGATGAAATCTTAGTAGCTCTTGTAGGACCAGAGAAGGTCCAGGTCATCCGAGAGCGGATGAGGACAACTCAGAGCAGACAAAAGTCTTTTGCTGACAGGAGGTGGAGACCATCAGAATTCGAGGATGGCGACCATGTTTTCCTACGGATCTCACCTTGACATGGATTATAGAGATTTGGCCGGGGTGGAAAGTTATCTCTGCGCTTCATCGGACCCTTCTAGATCCTCAACAGGGTAGGTGAGGTGGTTTACCGCTTGACCCATTCACCTCAGTTGCACCAGGTGCACGATGTTTTCCACGTGTCGCAGCTGAGGAGATACGTGCACGAACCGATGCATATCATCGAACTTGGGGGGATGAACATCTATGACGGGGTGACTTTTGCGGAGGTCCCGGTGGAGATCAAGGATCGACAGGAGCAGGTCCTACATGGATGGTCGATTCCTCATGTGCGCTTTCACTAGCAGCACGAGAACCTCTAAGAGAGCACATGGGAGTGGGAGGCTCAATTGCGTGCTCAGTGCCACTTTTGTTTCCCTAGTTTGTGTTATAGCTTTATGGGGACGTAAAGCCCTGAGGTTGGAGTAATGTAAAGACCTGGAAATTTCAAGGAAATTTTTTTCTTACTTTCTTTGGAATTTTGCGAGTCTGTGGCTTCTAACAGCACCTAATTCTGAGGCCCGGTGTGCCTGGAATCAATTTCCGAAGTTTAGCTTGGGTACGTTCAGTGAACGAGCGAGCGAGTTTTTCTATCTTTTGAACCGGTGCTCGGAATCGAAATCTGAGGGCACTGTTGAAACCGAAACGCCAGTATTTTCTTAAGAAGACCCTTTCTGGATTCGCGTTTTCTCGGGTGGTGTTGTCAAATAATTGGGTTAACTAAAGAGTGAAATAAAATTTGCGACACAATTTTATTTCTAATATAAATAGTTATAACCTATGCTTGGGAGTTGAGTGGGACCCACTACATCCTAACCACTTGGTAGGATATTTGTGAGGTGGGGCCCACATGATCCCCACCCCTTAAAATCCCCTAAACTCCCTATTATGTTGGCAACCCCCCATAAATGTGTAACACACCCACCTTCCCCTCTTTATGACATGTCAACTCTCACAATTAAATTGATTGTTTAATGCCATCCAATTAATTTAATTTTGAGTTTGAATTTTGAAGTTTTGAAAACGCATGACATGTGTTAATAAAATAAGCATTCCTTATTTTATTTGGGTGGGAGGTTGTGTGTTGAGTTTTTGGGGAGAGATTACTCTAAGGTTGAAGAATGCGATGAACACCAAAGCTTCGACGAAGAATGCCGTCTTGTCATCTCATCTTCTTCCTGCGTAGAGGAAAGCGAGACACTGCTTCTTCCATGGATGTTCACCGTCGACATATATAGAGCCTCGTTCCATGACGCTGTCTTCCGCTAAACTGTTTTCCCGTGGCGATCATCGTTCAACAACTCCTTGAGGTAGGGGTTTGGTTTTGTGTTTGTGAATATTCTATTTCCAGCCATCGTTAAATTATTTAGCCGCTTGTTATCGAATTAACAAGAGGGGGCCGGACCGCACAAACACAGATGAACCCACTCCCATTTTTTGTTGTGTCTTGATGCGGTTTGGAATGAAGGCGGCGCAGTGCAACGACACCGCATGGGATTGAGGAAAAAGGCGGCGAAGGAGTGCAGTGCCATTGAGACCAAAAGAAACCGCGGCTGGGGCGGGCCGCGGCGGAGGGGCGCGGTGTCATCACGCGGCGCCGGATGGGAAGAATCCGTGGCCTTTGGCCACGACAGAGCAACAGGAGGTGGCCGAACTTGCCAGCCGTCGGCAAGCAAGAGGATGCCGCGGCCTTTGGCCGTAGTAGTTCTGCAAGGGGGCGGCCGGATCCACCGGTCGCCGGCGTTCAAGGGAGACGGGACCTGTGAGGGGGTCTCGCGGCGGCGGCACCGGCCGGCCAACTGGGCCGGCCGTTCGGAGGAGGCCGGGGTTTGTAACCCCCGGTGGTATATAGGTGGTCCCCTCCATGTAAGGGGCCGCCGTTTTGAGACAGGGGGGGGAGTGCCCCCCATTTCCCGCTCAGCCGAAACGACCGAGCTGACTGGCAACGCGGGCCGCGCCCGCGCCAGGCCAACCCGCAACGCTGGGCTGGGCCGCGCCACCCTATCTGGGCCGCACCCTAATGGGACGTACCCAGACCCAGGTCAGGTCGAACTGGTTCGGGCTGACCCTGGGGGTCTTGGGCCGGGTCGGTCCGGGCCCAAAACCCCCTAAAATTGGACAGCCTCGTTCAAAGGCCCATAACTTGGGATATGGACCTCCGATTGACGCACCGTTAGTTGCGATGCAATACTTGGATCGATATGGTCATTTTGGTATATTATACTAATGGTTTAGGAGAACTTTTGTTACAGCCAGGTTGGTTCGAACACAAAAATCAACCGGGCCCTTGGAGCGGAAACACTTATAACTTGAGCTTTGGACGTCCTATTGACGTTCCGTAAAATTTGTTGGATTACTCTTAGTGAGAAGGTCATTTTGGATTACTCCGATTGGTCTTTGGACGCAGTTGGAGTAAGGTCGGATTGGTTTGACATAAAAACCAACCGGGCCCCTGGGACGAGAAATCCAATAACTCTCAGACAGGGCGTCCGATTGACGCGCCGTATGTCACGTTATGTTCCTATTGATGTGATGGAACTTTGCGATACATCAAATCTTATCTACGTGACAGTTGATGTATCGACATCTTGGCTCGTGGAGAGGACCCTCCCGGAACGAGCGTGCTGTGTGCGGGAACCCTAGAGATGGCTGAGACTTGATGACTGCTGATCGATCGACTCAGAGTGTTTCAGATAGCCCAGTGGGGAGCAAATGGTTGTAGCGGCAGACCCACGACAGAGGAGGGCTTGGTTGTAGCATAAGACCCGTGGTACTCAACAAAAGGAGTAGCTCTGTAGGCTATGAGGGGGAGCGCTTGGTTGTAGCGGCAGAACCATGGTGGGAAACGCTTGGTTGTAGCAGTAAGCCCACAGTACTCAACAGGTGGAGTACTACAGTAGTCTAAGGTTAGTGGGAAGTGCTTGGTTGTAGTGACAGACCCACTGTACTCGATAGAGGAGGAGTTCCCCATCAGATATGGTTTTGACATCATGATTAAAATCCTGGTTTGAGCTGAGTCTTGACTTTCAATCATTATCTTCGATGTGATTGACTTGATATCCTGTGTGGATTGGATCTTGTTTTCCTGGGTGGATTAAGTTATGATTTTCTGTGTGGATTGGATCATACTTTCCTTTGTAGATTAAGTTATACTTCCCTGTGTGGACTGGGTTGTACATGACCTCGTGAGATGGAGCTGTACTGGATTTGATGACTTAGGTATATGTATGGGCATATACCTAAGTAGTGTTGATTGATACTTTGTGATTGTATCTTTTCATTGTGGTTTTTCTGTTGTGGATTCAGGGAGACCTTCGGGGGTCTCGGGGTCCCTACTGAGTATCGTATACTCACCCATGTACGGGCTTCGCCCGCAATACGTTGTGTTGGTTGCAGACGACGGACATCACTGATCGTGGTTGAGGATTGTAGAGATAGACGGTACCCGGAGGTGGACGTGACGACGAGACAGTACCCGAAGGTGGAATTCACGACGAGACGGTACCTGGAGGCGGACTTGATGATGAGAGGGTACCCGGAGGTGGACTTTACGATGAGATAGTACCTGGAGGTGACTGGCGGATGTGGAGAGCTGAGGTGGCCATCTATACCTACCCTTCTGGTAGGGACTCCAGAGGACGATCCAGGAGCAGCTTGACACCTTCTTACTATTTTTTCTTTTTCTTATACTTTACTGTTGGGCTTGTATTTTCGGCCCCCTTTGTACTTTCATCACACTTGTTATATTGTTTTACTTAGTGTTTTCTTCCGCTTGTACTCTGGTTGTGTGTGTGTTTACGTTTCATAAAGGCAATGCCTTCCCAGTTATAGGGATTTACGCCTTTGGTGCTAGTCGCTAGCCCCTGGCCTATGGAAGGAGGGCTTGGGGTAGTTATGACACGAGCCCCGGGGGACGGGTCGTGACACAACCTCTCCTTGGAAAACTCCAGTAGATGCCATGTCAGTATGGGGGTATGAGACCTGTCACCCCATATGTTCATCGGCGGGAGGAACTATTCATATTGTTGTCCCTCTAAGGGGATGCCTCTGATGCAGTGGATGTCCCAGAGACTAATGCCGACTTCCCCGTGGTGAATATGGAATGTGTTGGTGTCAGGGGACCACAGGGTGAATTGCTTCGGTCCAAGCTCAGGCTGCCGGTAGAAGTGGAACCGCGATGTCCACACTACTTCGAACAGACCAATGTGCCGTGGCTCGGCCCCGAATTGATTGCATGTTTGGTGAACCCAGTATGCCCAGGCCTACTCACTGGTGAATTTTCCTCCAGTACCCAGATCCCATTCCTGTAGCCAACCCTTGGTCTCGTCAGTAATGCTCTGACAAAAAGTGCTCGCGTAGAGGGCTGGTGAGCTCTCCGTGATAGGATCACCCCCAACAATGGTCCTGGTATTGGGGTTGATGACATAAACATCCATATGCCTGGTTTCCCTGGAAGGATGACCATTGTTGGTCATGTTGTATCAAGGAGGGTCATCTTCGCGAGTCACCCATGACTGTGGTGTGTCAACCTCGAAGCCCGGCAGAGGAACCTCCTCCAGAATTCCGAAGTCCCACAGCTGCAGATTATCAGACAGGGCGTACTCTTTTTGGGTGGGAGTTAGCATGTTGAAGAGCGTGTGGTTATTGGAGACCACCCTCTTCACACCATAAACCTCCGGGTTCACAGCCATCTCAGTTCTGCATGTAGCGGCCTCCCCCTCATCGACCTGGTTTGCATCCATCTTCTTCAAACAAAGTGTTCAGAAGTGTTGCGTGAAATATAGGATTTTGGTTCCGAATATGGGAGTCTAGTGCATAAAATCAGCGGCTTGCACACAATCTCAGAGTGTTGCGCAGAAAGTCCTAGGTTTGCGCCTAAAAGGCCGCTAAAGCTTGTCAGTATTACGCACAACCAAGCAGTTTTCGTGCAAGAACGGAAGCAATTCCGTGCACGAGAGCTCAATGCTTGTCGTGCAAGAATCGCCGTACGGAGCATGGGTCCCATGGTGGCTTTTATAGGCTAAGTTAGGGTTCCACGCCTGTGCATAAGAGGTTTCCACGCCTGACTGGGGTTTTGCGCGCCGCTCGAGTTTTTTGCGCACTAGCGGCCCACAGGCCCTGCATTTCAGAGTTTCCCTCGGAATCCAATCGTTACGACCCCTTGCTGATCTAATTCTGATGGGGGGCATTTATAGATGCTGAAAAGTTCATAAGTTCTAAATAAAGTTCCGAAATGAAAAAGAAAAGTCATATTCGGACTCGGAGGCCCGGTCCGGAGGGCCTGAAAGTGGTGCACGGAAAAAAGAGTGAAGTGCGCGGAAAAAGTTGTCCCGTGTGGAAGGCAGAGAGATTCGCGAAAGCCCCTATGCTGGCTTGAGATAATTCCACGACAGCGCTCCGCACAGTTGAAATTCTGCACCACCACCTCCGGTGTGCAATTATTGCATGCAACCCTGAATTCTGCACCGTTGGGTGCCTATAAATAGAAGGCAACCCCCTTCCTTTTCAGGCCTGAAAAATACAAACCGCCTCCTATGTGCGTAATCAGCATTCCACATGCGCACAATATGGACATCAGGTATGGTTCTTTTTCACACCAATTCGCCCCAGGATCCACCTTCATGAGAGATCCCCATGGCTTAGACTAAACTCCAACCCCTTCGGGATCCACCCCTAGCGCACAATCCTTCCTTTGCACGCACACCCCTTCCTTTGCGCACAATCCCTTACTTTGTGTGCAATCCCTTCCTTTACGTGAAATCCCTCCGAGTCGCGCGCAAAGCCTCAACCCCCCTGTTTCGCGTTGGAAACACCTATTTCGCGCAACCCCATGGGATGCGCACAATCCTTCAGTGCCCTTCATTTCAGTGCTCCCCGGGGACCTCCTATGCATGAGTACCCAATGCCCTCCTTCTGGGTGCCATTTGCAGGTGTCCTGTGCACCCCGGTAATCCGCATCATGCATGGTTTTCCCATGCGACCTTCTAGGCTCATACTAAGTAAATTCAAAGTCCCTTGGAAAATCATTCCCGTAGCATTGCTTTGCCTCATGCTTCTTCACATAGGCACGCTAATGGCTATTGCTTCTTTGCATAGACACGCTAACGCGAACCCCTCGATGGTTCGCCCCGCGACACCCCCTCAATACAACCTTACCGATGCCTTCCCTTCCACAAGGGGAAGAGGGAACCAGTTTTGTAAGTCCTAGGGGTGTGGAGCCAACCCACCTCGTCTGAGCTGTAGGACGTTAAACTGCCAAGCACCTCATCCTCAACACATGACATTAAACTGTGCCCTGGCCCCGTACCTCCCACGCAGGGTCCCCCCGCCTCGGACATTCTCTACGCCCGCTCGTCTCCATGGGGATGGTGGGGTCATTCCTCACAGGGGGTGATTTATTGGATTTGCATTTGTCCGTGGGGAAGGGCAGCCACCTTGGTGTAAGCCCCTATCTTTTCTCGCAGGAGGCGGCACCCCTACTCCTCCTCACTTCCTCGGTGCCAGGGCTAGCAGAGGCCATGATAGGGAATGAGACCCCTTCTTTCTTCCGTCCCAAATCCCTCCCCCACTGCACTTTATCGCCCTCGGGCCTCCATCCTAGAGTAAGTCCCGACACCATGGGCCGCTCAACGCGTAAGCCCCTCTTCGCTTCCCACGAACGCACCCTTCACGACATGATCATCAGGTCCCTGCAAACTCTTGTTTCTCACACTGAACATGACTCCTATGATCTTAGAGTAAGCACTGACCATGACACACCATGGGCCGCCTCAGAGCGTAAGCCCCAAAATGCCCCCGTACCGCATGGCGTTAAACTGTCTACCCGAACTACAGGGACATTGATCTGTGCTAAGGCATGGTACGTAGAAAGCTTCCATGAGGTTCAAGCCCCACCAACATGGGCTGTTTTAGAGAATAAGTCCCATCCATCCCGAACTACGGGGACTTTGATCCGTGCTAAGGCATGGTACATAGGAAGCCTCCATGAGGTTCAAGACCCACCACCATGTGCCATTTTAGAGCGTAAGCCCCATCCATCCTAAACTACGGGGACTTTGATATGTGCTAACTCATGGTACATAGGAAGCCTCCACGAGGATCAAGCCCCACCACCATGTTCCGTCTTAGAGTGTGAGCCCCATCCATCCCGAACTACGGAGACTTTGATCCGTGCTAAGGAATGGTATGTAGGAAGCCTCTACGAGGTTCAAGACCCACCACCATGGGCCGTCTCAGAGCGTAATCCCCATCCAACCCGAACTACGGGGAATTTGATCCATGCTAAGGCATGGTATGTAGGAATCCTCCACGAGGTTCAAGCCCCACCACCATGGGCCATCTTAGAGAGTAAGCCCCATCCATCCTGAACTACGGAGAATTTGATCCGTGCTAAGGCATGGTACGTAGGAAGCCTCCACGAGGTTCAAGCCCCACTACCATGGGCCGTCTCAGAGTGCAATCCCCATCAATATCAAACTACAGGGACTTTGATCTGTGCTAAGGCATGGTACATAGGAAGCCTCCATGAGGTTCAAGCCCCACCACCATGGAACATCTCAGAGCGTAATCCCCATCCATTCCGAACTACGGGGACTTTGATCCGTGATAAGGCATGGTATGTTGGAAGCCTCCAAGAGGTTCAAGCCCGAAAAACCACCGGCACCAACCATCTCCCTGACGGTGTTCCAGGCCCCATTTCCACCTTGGCCTGCCTTAGAGTGTAAGGCGCAATCCATCTGGACCCCAGGTCCCCATTCATGTCGGTTCACCACCACCATGGGCCGCCTCAGGGTGTAATCCTCATTCTCGTCCCGCATGATGTTAAACTGTATTCGCCACCTGAACTAAATGGTCTTTGATTCCCTGCTATGGGGATACGTAGGAGGCATCCACGAGGCTCAAGCCCAACACCCATGTATCATACTGACCTCTCCCTCGAGCCTACATGCCTTAGGAAGCTCATGCCCCAACCCAGAGTTCTTACTTCATCTGGGTCCCATCCCTGAATTCATTCTCACGGGTCGCCTCTTTAGGTGTCCCACTGTATCATCAAACTACGTAGACATTGATTCCCTACCACGAGGATATGTAGGAAGTCTCTTCGAGGCTCAAGCCCAAGACCATCGTTCATCCTGATTCTTACCCGGGATGCCACATCCCTGTGGGATCATGCCACTTCATTCTACATTTCTCTCCACAACATTTGGGAATCTGCCCACGTGCAAGCCCCAATATCGGTGTTCCCTCCAGGGGGTTCCTCAATCCAATCCACTGTAGCTAGTGTTCCGATCAGTCTGATCCGTCTCTGTTGGACGTTAAACTTGCGACATACACTGTGTTAAACATGGGAAGCTAAGGAAAACCTCAGATACATGCCTCTGTAATACAATTTCCTGCGTTCTATGTGGGATGCCTCGGGCTTCCGCACTCTCGAGAAGCCCTATGATAAGGGACAAAAGACAGACATTCCAATTCCCCATCATCAAGACACACCAGTGATGCCCCGATGTGACTATTCTTCTAACCGAAGGTTGATTCCCTGACCGGACCCCTTGGAAGGCCCCGACAGAAGCGGCGTAATTAACTGATTTTCATGAAGATATAGTGCTAGGAAGAGCTTCACGAACTACGTTTTAAATCTATGAGGGAGACCCGGACTAGGTGACGAGCTCTGAGGAGGAATCCATGGAAGGAATAACCGATATCCCATCATCTCGGTTACAATCAAGGAGCAGACATCCCTGAATAAGGAACAGATGCCGCCCGCTGTTGGAAAGTGGGAATGCAGGGCTATATCCGTGCGTCCTCTTCATGACAGATGCGCGCACCCCAATGAAAGTTTCGGAAATAGTAGAATTAAAATGAATTTTGGGATTATGACTTGGTATAACCAATCATGCCTTATTTTTACCACATTTTTACCACCCATGTAATGTTTCCCTTGAATACCGCTACATTATCAAGATTTGAAACATTCAAAATAATAAGAACCTTTACTGTGATACATATAATCCATTATTGTATGTTAATAGAACATTTCAATCTTAGTTGATTTCCATTTAATACTTACTTTTTGGATTTATTATTCTCAATGAATAATGTATCACTGTCCTTGGTGAATGTAGAATCACCACTGTGGTTTTAACCGTTCTGCAAAGTATATGTCTTTAGAAAATTTCTTATCCACATGCTCTTGTGGAACTTATTTATATGAAAACTATTTGTATATTTGTTTCATTGACTAAATCCAAATCAATATTTCTCCCACTATCTCAAATAGAGAAGTGTAACATTTAATATAACAATATTCTATTATTAGACTATAATTTTTCTATCTCAGGGATTTATGTAATATACATAAAATTATTTAGGGTAATTACTTTAGAAGCACATTTTTTTTCTTAATGATTTTTTTATGTTCTTAATGAAGCCTTTGCATCTAAACACATGTTGTTTTGTCATAATGGATTTATATCAACTATAACTCATATGATTTAAATTTTTCATTATAGTTGGTATATGGTTAAGGGATAACACCACTATTTGAGAAACATGTATAAATAATGGAAGTTTTTGTATTGAAAATGTGTTTCAACATTGATGTGCCTATTACTTACATCACAACTCTGATGTGTATAAGGAAATGTGCATTTAGAAATAAATCCACTACACATCTCAAGAATTATTAATGGTTGTACAAGATATTCTTTAGCACACAAACCCAAAAAAATCATATCTTTTAAACATATATATATATCGCACATCACTTTTTCATTCCTTAATAACACATAAAGGAATCTTATGAATTATATTTACCACTAGCTTAATCTTGTAATATCTTACTCTTTCTATCTAAACAAATTATGGATGATTTATGGATTACCTTTATTTATAAATGTTTCTTCATCCAAAACTAGATAATTTCATATGTCGATAATACCTAAGGTCTTTAGATCTACCGATTCTATATACCATACAAGGTATATCCCTGAAAACTAATATTTTTTCTAGATAAATAATTATCTTTCCACAAATGGTTATAAATGAGTCTTATATTTTTATATTCATCAGTTATTGTCAATGATTCAAGAATTAATTAAAAATTAGTTGAGTATTATAATCCACAAACAATATTCATTCTAAAACTAGAATAATTTCTCCTTATGTCCAATGAACATATGAGATAAATTCTTTTGTAATAAAAGTTCAACTAGAATCATTAAACATGGAAATTAGAATTCTTGTACTTCTCACCACTGACTTATGAATTACCATATCTTAGCCACTTGGATAATTCAACTTATTTATTGTAATGTTTCTTTTTTTACTTGGAAACTATATTTTAATACTCATATGTGATAGGTATATTTTATTTAATACCCATGAAGAATGATAGAAACATTACATAAAATTGATGAATATACCTAAAGAAGAAGGTACCACTTTCTTATTCAATTCAATTAATTAGATTTCATATTCTATAGGCTTATCTCGTGACATGATTAGAAACAATTCTCTTGTATAATGATCTAACTTCATTATTAAAGAATGTTGTGAAATTTCCTTTGGAATCACACTTTATTTTGACGTTTTCTCCATGTATTCCAAAATTTTCACCATAATAACTAAAATTTTAATATTTATTTATGTTATTATCAACAATGAAAACCATAACAAAAGATGATGAATCATTTTATCCATTTACGATTCATTTTTTATCTTAAACAAAAATAAATTAATTTCAGTGATTAATATATAATAAATATATGCATTGAATGATCTAGATCCATATTTTAATTTTATAGGTATTCAGTGTAATCATCACCCATTCATATCTTGCTAATTTTCTTCTCATAAGATTCTCATAGATGAGAAAAAAATTTAAAATCATCCATGTCCTGATGTTGAATCCACAACTCAAATTTACATTGATGAGAGCATAATAATGTAAGCATAAAATGAATCATACATGAGTCTCCTGTATGAATTTTTTTCACTCTAGCTTCTTGAGGTGGCTAAACAGGTTGTGGGGATTCCATCACATAAAATTTATTATATTATAGTACTTTATGTAAGTTATTGTAATAACACTTGTCATTCTCATTGATGAGGAAATTTTCTTTGTCTAATAATAATCACAATGTATATAACTTGTATTTCTTTCCATTATTCTATAAAAATAAATACTATAATATTATTACTTTTATCTTGATTACTTGTATACATTTTCAAATTATTAATTTTAAATGTCTCCTTCTATTTTATCAAATCCATGAATCACTCAAATACTAAATTTAGAACACTCAATCATTTGAGTGTTATAGTGCTGAGGATCCTTAAACCTCTATTTATACCCTGATCTATGGAATTTACACTACTTTGAGATTTTAAGGTTGGATTTTGACTGGTCAACCGTATTAACTCGTGACTCATTGATCTATTGAGTTGATTCCAATCTCCTATAATTAATTACATGGAATTTCTCAATTCTTTTCATATAAATTTTCATCAAGATAGATGTGGATACTACTTTGCTACCAAATTTTGTTAATTTAAACCACTAATCTCATAAGACCTCCCCATAATTAAGATTAACCCTAAACTTGGGATAACGAGCACCTCAAACAATCGGTTGTGTCTAAATTCATGTGATGGAAGGTATTTGATGAATTAATGTTTTATTTTAGGGATTTAGTAAGTTAATCTCAGTGAATGAAATAATTTTTTATTTAACATGATTTTTATATGTGATCCCACTCAAAACCATTTTTTTAAATATAAGACATTCACCACACATATTCATTTTATATTTACATGCTTGTTTATTATTATACTATGTGATTGTACATAATAAATACACATTCGTAAAATAATAAACCATGAACATGATAAAATAAATAAATAAGGATGTGATCATGATTAATTAACAATTGGTCAATCCAAAAAGAAAATAATGGACTAACTTAGACCCTAAGAGAATTCCTTAAGTCAATACATGAATTGAATTGTAGCACCCACGACTGCCATGCACTTCACTTGTTTGGCTTACACCTGCTCTAGACTTGAACTGCTTTTCCATGAACTGCACCGATCTTTACAATGTATACTCACACACAGGTGAGAGTAACTTAGGGGTGGAAATATATTTCATCACTTAAATTTGGACACACAAGATATGATCTAAATTAAATTTGGAAGGATAATGTGAAAATAATTAAAGTGAAATAATTATTACATTTCAACTTAAATTCAATAATTAAATTAAATAAAAAATAAACCAAACATGCATAGGGGGGTATTGGCTCATGACCAGTCAACATGAAATTATATTGAATAAAAATATTAAATTTTATAAAATTAAACCTGAGGGTATTTTTTAATTCTTTAACTTTAATTAAATTAATTTTAAATAATTATTGATAACTCCCACAATACCCAATTTTTTTATTAAATTCAAGACAATTAAATTTAATTTGTGAAATTTTTTCATAATTTTCTGGTTTCATTTGGACTTAAATAAGATACCTAGAAATTAATTTAGGGATTATGATGGGCTTAACAAGTCAGGAAAGTCTAATTCAGAATATCTCTATCCACCCTGAGTCTAGTTTGGCACCCATTTAAGGGTATATATATAATATATATATAATATAAAATATATTCTATAAAATATATTCGATAAAATATATAATAAAATATTTGATAATATATATATATATATATATATAATGACAAACCATCACCCTCCCATAATTGGGGAGGTAAACTTTTACATGCACAAACTAAAGGGTTATGAAAAACATTTTCCTTTTTTATTTTCTTAAAAAGTACTTATACTTCAATTTAGAAGGATATGTATATATATATATATATATTTAATGATTTTGACAAAATAATTAAGCATTCACAATAAGTTTCTATTGGAAACGAACTACCTATCTAGATTTTGGTATTTTTGGCTAACACACAATGTTCTCACATTGTGCTCTAGTTAAAAATTCAATGCCCCGGTAGCCATTAAATTGAAAGTAAAATTAAACTTAAATTTAAATAAAAAATTTTACACAAAACTCATCGATCTTAGATCAATAATACCACGGAGATATGATCTCAGATAAATGTATCATAATTTGTGTTGGGATTATATAGAACCCCTCCTTCTAAATTGAATAAAATTTAATTAAAATTTTAAAAGTTTTTAACTTAAATTATTATACGTTTCCTATGATACCATTTTAAGGAACCAGGGGCACAATAGAAGGAATAAAAAACCAGGAATTTAAAATTTTGGAATCAGATTCATGTTAAAAACACTGAATTTAGAAAACCCCTTGAATATATTTCTTAAAGGATCACATGAAACTTAATTTAATCATGAAATATAAAATTGGAAAAAATCATAAATGGTACATTGTTTTTTGAAATAGATGATTTTATTCACTCATTATTGGAATGTCACAGTTCAATAACACCAAGATATGCATCCTCTAGATCATCCACACGTGAACCAATACTCATAGAATATTGATCTAATATTCTTGGGTTATAAAATGGAAAATATAATAGATTTATGATATCCCTTCGATTGTATGAAGAACAAGAACTTGATTGAGAAGACGAGATTGATCTGACCAAGTTCTTCCTTCAGAACCTCTCTCTAAGATCTTAAGAGAAGAGGAGAGAAGAGATTCTATATATAAATTCATAAAAATAGTGTATATAACTTTTCAATAGGATAAAATGAGCCTTTATACATATGTTATACTTTTTAAAATTTTACTTTGGTCCTTGGAAATAAATAAAATTCATTTTATAGATTTACACACACTTATGACTTAATAAATTTGTCATAAGTGTCACAAATATTTTATCACTTACTTGTGACACTTTAAAAGTTTATATGATAAAATAAAAACCATTAACTCATCCCGTAATCTCCCCAAATAATTTAACGAACCTTGAACATCCTATATTCATTCGAAAAATTATATTTTCTTATATTCACTTTTATGATAAAAAACATGTTAATACAATGAGAAATACATTCAATAATCATTATTCTAAAATTGAATAATATAATTGAATTATTTTTTACTTGCGATTGAACATGATCATACGTTCATCGACCCCCTCACATGGGTCCCACTTTTTCCTAAAATCATATTCAACCGAATAGGTGGAACATGTGGATAAAATTAGTGTATAACCCTATAGATCTTTATCTTAATGGTAGTGAGCCCAAACCATAGACCATGAGTGATGTCTAGAAACCCATCATGACCCCTAAGGAGATGGATGATGTCATAACTATGACTACCTCATACGAACATGTTTTGTGTAATATAATCTCTTTGTATTGTGATATCTCATAAGGAAGGCTTCAAACTTGTGTCATCTTACTTTTATTGCTTTATATATTTATTGATATTACTGGATGAACTTACCTTCTTATACAATAACCATGTATTTAATGAAGGAACTACTATCCTGTTCAACCTAGTCCCATGAGATATCTCTTCCTTAACTCAAAAGTGAAAAATTCTATCCTAATCATTTAACAAATATCATATAACTGATTATTCACCCAACATAAGCTAACTCATCATGAATTTAATTCCATGGTTTTTTCTTACAACAAAGTATGTGATCAAATGGTACACATCAATGATGATCTCAAGTATAGAGACTTTTACACATGTTCTTAGATTATAAAAACCAATGATACCTGAAAAATGTGGTGTTCCTATTGGTTGCTCAGTCCTCATGATCTCATGTACTCAAGATCACTATGTGAGAACTTCACGAGAAGAAGTATCATGGCTTATAATCCCCCTCACACAATAGTCAGACATCATCTTTTTCCTATCTGTATAATGTATCTAAACTATAGGTCATATGTTTAAGGTTACTGTCATAATATATCAAGTTTCTCATTATAGTTGGTAACGAATAGAACCTTTTGATATGAAACATGATCTAAGGACACTACTATGTAAACAATGGATAAATTTTTTTCAATACTATTATTGTGAGAATAAACACATATATGTACTAAACCATATACTTGTAATGGTAATCAAAGTCTATAAATGATTTGTGTCTAGGGAAACCACTCACAATAGATTCCACATTAATGGGATTAGTACATACATTATAAAATTATTCATATAATGAAGGGAATTAATTGCGAATCCCTAGTGAAATATGTATGGACCTTTCATGCTGGATCATTAGTTTAACACCTGGATGACATAACTCCATCTTAAACCAAAAATTACATAAATGAAATTTATATAACATGTATGAATTTTTATCTCACTGATGAATTCATAGAGCTTAAATAATCAGAATATTCTCTGAATATATGTGGGTATATGTGGCTTGATCATAGAAGATGTTGTATGAAAAATTCCCATATGGAATCTTTTAATTCATCCCTCAGAGAAGCTTCCCTCATTCATACTTGATCAACCTTATGAAGGATCCTTATTAAAAAATAATTTTTATGTTTTCTTCTTATAGAATATTCATTTTCCCATAGAAAAAATCACATGGAAAATCTTTACTTAAATCCATTCTCACATAAGGATATTCTCAACACTCATAGATGATTTGTTTAAAGATCATATCATGGAAGGTTAAAGAATGACAGATATGTTCTCCATCAAATTGGTAATTGAGTCATGCAGTTGATCTAAAATGGTCATATGTTTTCCATGATGTATCTATAAAGTTCACATATAAAATCTTGCAATCAATTACACAAATAATGCGTGAAATCTTTTACCCTTCTTTCTATGAAATGTCTGTAGAGTTCACCATACATGGAAGATCCATGTGAATTTTTCATGGCCTTCACATTTATTGTGTTTCCTACTCATAAAATATATTTTCAAAATATATCTAGGTTTTAAACAATGTTCATTCTCCTACAACCATTATCACATGTATTTAACATTTAAGATAATGTCACTAATAATTACAATTAATATGCACTAACAATAAATAGAACATAATCTATTTAT
Source organism: Viscum album (assembly GCA_963277665.1). NCBI lineage: Eukaryota > Viridiplantae > Streptophyta > Magnoliopsida > Santalales > Viscaceae > Viscum > Viscum album. Next base: position 194,328,744 of record OY728135.1, on the reverse strand, counting down.
TTGGGGTAAAAAATACCCCCCTTTAGATTTTTTTATTGCATACTTATGTCTCTACATTTTTCAAAAATAAAACCAAAGTGAATAGTTGTAAGATACCAAATTAATATAATCAAATAAAAATAATCATTATCTAAGAATAATTGAGTCTTTATGAGCCAACTCATAATATAAAATAAAATTGAATAAATCAATCATCAATGATGGTTGTAAATACATTAAATATTTAAAACATAATTAAATGTATTTTATCTTTCACTCAAAACTCAATAAAGACATTAAAATAGTTCAAAATAAGGAGAAATTTGTTTCCCTTATAGGTAACATATCCTTAAGGATAAAAAAGAAATGATAGAGGATATACAAAACATTCAAACCTCTATAACTGAGTGTGGTTTTCACTCCCATTTATAGCCTTAGTCTTTCGAAAAGAATTATTATGAGGGAATTGATTAAAATTTCATAAAAATATTCTTTATATGGAACAAAATCCAAAATCAATATAACATTATTCTCCCTTTCCTTCAGAAAATGATATTTTATATCAATGTGTTTGGATATGGAATGATACACTAGATTTTTAGAAAGATTAATGGTTCTTTGAATATCACACTTGAAAACCATTGGATATTCAGTGTGTATATCCTTATCTTCAAGTTGTGTCTTCATCTATATCTTCTAAGTAGTTTCTAATATAACATCCACATATTCTTTATTGGTTAAAAATAATGTTAATACTGGTTTTTTCTTTGGGTGAAATATAGAACAGTTGTTACTAACAATGAACATTAAACATGAAGTGTACTTTTTTGTCATCAATAACTACTACCCAAATATAATTGAAAATAATTTTAATAATTATCCCACATTACTTAATACATAATATAACATAAATGATGGTATTCGAAACATATAATAGTATTCTCTTGGATTCCATCAAATGATATTCCTTTGGATTTGACTAGAATCTAGCACAAAGTGTTACAAAGAACACTATGTCTGGAATAGATGAATTTAAATACTAGAGGCTTCCAATGAGTCTTATAAAGACCATATAATTCAATGTTTTACCTTCATCATCCTTACTAGAATTAGATCCCACTTTTATAGGTTTAGAAACTCCAATTTCTTCCATCATTACCATCTTTTTTATTAGTTATATAGCATATTTTTCTTGCGAAATGAAAACATGTCCAATAACATGGATTACTTATAACCCCAAGAAGAATATAATTTATCCAAGAAGTGACATCTCAAAACATTTAATCATTTAAATATTAAAATATTGATATATATTTTCATAATCACAATCAAAGATAATATCATCAATATATACAATCACAATTAGTGATGTTTTTTTAGTCTTATTTACATATATTGTTTTTGTCAAAATGTCCTTTTTTGAATTCTAAGCATTTCAAGTACTTGTTAAGATTTAACTATTAAGACCTTGGATCTTGTTAAAGCCCATAAATATGCTTTTATAGTTTTCAAAGCTTTCTTCCTTCATCGTCAAACTTAACTCCCTCAATTTATTCCATGTAAACTTCATAATTAATTTCACCATTAAGAAATTCTTATTTTTCATTCACATAAAATATTTTTAAATTTATTTGAGTATATATTCCAAGAAAATTACTTATAGTTTCATTCCTAGAAACTGGAGAAAATATATCATCAATTTTAATGCCCTCAACTTGAGAATATCCTATACAAAAAAGTATGGATTTATTTATCACAACACTACTATCCCCATTTAATTTGTTTTTCCTAAACCCCCATTTTATTCAAATGAAATTGTTCTGTATTGGTCTTGGTATAATTTACCATGTTTTTTTATCATTTTTATTTAGTTAAACATTCATATATTGGATATAATTTTTGTATCTAAAATATTATTCAAAATTTTTGGGTTCAATCTTTGAGAGAAGGATGGTGTGACTGGTTCCCATAACTTTTCTAATGGACTGGACTCCCAGATTTTGATCTCCAATTATGTTTTTAGCATTCACATGATTACTCTTCCTTGAACCTACACCCATGAAATTATTCCTTCATTCTTGATCATTGGTATATATATAGTCTATATCATATTCATATGGATGTATAGTTTCCTCCCTTTTTCTATTTATCTAGTATAAAAAACATAATCCTCACTGTCAATCATGAAATAAATCTTCATATCTTCATTTTAAATGATAATAACATCATCATATCCAACCAACTTATATATATATATTTTTGTTTTAGGCATAGCCTAAGGACTTATTGGGGGTAAATCCCAACTCAACAATTGTTGGATTCGATGGATCATTCAAAATTATACAAGATGTAAATGTCATGACCAATGAATTTTTTTTCAAAGAATATTGAAAAAGAAGGTCACCATAACCAAGGGAAGATATTTTTCATGTGAAATTTATAATTAATTTAAATAGATTAGAAAAAATAATACCTTATATTAATATCATTCATCGATGAATTTATTGTTCATCTAAAACCATGTTTAGGTAACCGTCATTAATCTTGTAGGATCTATGTATAGAATCCCTCTTACGATGATCCAATCACACTATTATAATATCTGAATAGAACTAATGGATTTATAAGTGCTAGTGTGGCCGATCAGTCATCTTGTAATGTTCATGTTGATCAATGTGACGATTCATTTGAGCTTGAAGAATTATCCTTACACTCTCTTTGTTGATATGATGTAGGAGGAAGTGGAATCTATAGATATTTCTTTGGTCTTGACAGAGTTATCTATATTTGAATATGGAAAACAATTATTTATTTTGATCAGTATCTACATAATAGACATAGTTTTCTATTTACATAGATAAGTTTAGAGTTAAAATATTATTTAATTACACAACGAATCTTAAATAATATATTAAACCTTATATGACTCCATGTCATGTATTATTATTATTATTATTATTATTATTATTATTATTATTTTTATATCATGACATGTGCTAACAGGTGCAATGATAAATATTATTTTACCATCGTACATATTAATATTTATCATAAAAAACAATATTGGTACACTAGTACTCCTTGATATTTATCAAATACCAAAATAAATATTTATTCATTCAGTAAATAAATATTATATATCAACATATCAAATAATTACCTTGAGAATAAATATTTATTTAATTTATGTGATCAATAAATCCTAAATAAATTTATCCATCAGACTTGATAATAATATTTATTCCAATAATTAAATTCAAATAGAATTTAATTGAAATCAATAAAAATATATAGTGTGTGGTCCTCTAGTCTTATTTATCATTGTAATTATATGAGTATATTTAAAGTCCAAGATTACTATCTAGAAATGATTTTAGGAACCAAAGAGAAAGAAGTTAATGTCGCAACATTGACAACCACATATGAGTTCACACTATGAAGTATAATCCATTTTTTATGAAATCTCATCAAGTGGGTTTCACACTTGTGTCATCCACCTATATTATTGATAGATATTTCTTTAACTATCTAAAATAAAATCATTATTACACAATGAAAACTAAATTTAATGGGAGTGTTATCTTTTTATCAATGGGATGAGATATCAACTTCCATAAATATGGAGGAGACAAATCCTTCATCTATACATTCATTAATAACACATCATTTGTGACACATCCAATGTACCCAAATTCTCCATGAACTATTTTTTCAATGCTTATGACAATACATATAAGCTCATGAGTCATGAAATGAATTAATAATAATCTCAAATTCTATGGACCTTCACACATGATCCCAAATAGGAATATACAACGACACATTAACATGTGGAATTATGATTGGGGGGGGGGGGTCTGTTCTCATAATCTACCATCTTTGAGATTTCCTAGTGATAACTTCATGAGATAAAGTCTTTTATACTTACAAATACTTTCATATGATGGTCAACATAATTTGTGCCTCATCATAGAATGTTTTCAACCATAGAATATTTTTTATGAATACCATCATGGAATTTTAAGGTTCTCATCATAGAAGAGAACTGTTATTCCCATTTCAATGTGATAGATATTATAGGAAATTATTACATTAAATTCACATAGAACTATGAATAATATATAATAATATATTCTAATTAAAATTAACTTATTTAAATACAAATTCAATAAAAAGTATATATAGTTTGTTATAGGACAACAACTCCAATATACCCCCCTTGGACCAAAGATAATAGCTAGTGAATTTTAGTCTGCTAGATCTCACATGATGATCATGTTTCTACTGAGTCAAGGCATTAGTAAAGGGTCCCACCACATTTAATTCCATGAATACTCTAATCATTATGGGTTCACCACATTTAGAAAAAACATTCAAGAGATGATATTTCTAAATTATTTTCTTCAAATACTGATGTGATCTTGGATCCTTTTCATGATACCCACCATAGTATTATCTTAGTAGAGTGTGGTAGTTTATTTACTGTTAAAAATCACACCAATTTTATAGAAAAATATATGCATCCAAACTAGTTATTTGGATGCCTAAAAATCCATAATATAATCATAATACACTATAAAATCTACGACCATGACCTGATTTGAGCTCTTCTAGTTGGCAACACCTCCATTGAGTGTGAATATATATCTCAAACTTATTTTATATTATATTTATCTATTTGGAAACTAAAATCTAAAAATACAATGATGTATAGATCCTCAAATTCTTTCTAGACTATGAATATATCCCTAGTGTTCCTTATATACTTAAAGGATAGTCTTGACTATCATCTAATAGTATTCACCTATGTAAGCTTCATATTTTCCTACCACACTTATGCCATAGGTAATATGTAGCCTAGTATATAATGTAACATACATAACTAACCCAATCACTAAGGCATATATAATCCTTTCCATTATCTTCCTCTCCTCATGGGTTTCAGGGAAAGTTTTCTTGGGAAGATAAATTACACGTGACACTGAAAATAATTAACTCTTGGATTATTCTATACTGAAATTTTTTAGTATTTTTTAATATATATACTTTTACATAGACTGAGTTTCCACTTGGATTTATCATGATGGAACTTGGTCCTAAGAATATATGATTATTCACCTAGTTCCTTCATGGAGAATCATGTGTTTAACAAGGCTTTAATAGAATATAAGACTAGTGTCTCATTTCCAATAAGTAGTATGTCATCAACATAAACTATTAGAAAAATGAACATACTACCACTAAAACATTTGTAGAAAAAAGACTCACATTCATTATTTATGACACCTAATTTTTTTATAGTGAATCAAACAAACTATTCCATGACAAAGATACTTATTTAATCAATAAACAAATATCTGAAACTTGCACACCTCATTGGCATCATTTGGAGTCACAAACCCTTCGTGCTGTGTCATATAGACATCACCCTAAAGGTCCCCATTAAGGAATGTTACTTCAACATCCACCCTTAAAATATAATGTTCCTAGTAAGATATTATGGAAAGTAGAATCCTAATGGATTTCAATACAATGATTGGTGAAAAGGTTTCATCATAGTCTATGCCTTAACATTGTTTAAACACTTTTGAAACTAATTGTTACTTATAAGTACTAACTTTTACATACATGTATAGTTTCTTATTTAATAACCTTTTACAAACTATGGGATTTTCAACCATGGGAGGATATTCTAAAACCCAGACTTGGTTTTGATGGATGAAATCCATTTTAGAATTTATAGTGTCTTTCCACTTGGAAAATTTTAAGCCACTTGGTACATCCTTGTAGGTTAAAAGATCATTATTATAAAATAATAATGAGGGAACATACTCAGTGACTAGATTTAATGCCATGAGTTTTTAAAATAATACTATTTTTGATAGAATATATGACATGTAACACCAAGTCTAAAGAAACCATGAAATATTATTATTTAAATATTACTGATATAACCAAGCAATTAAATTGGAGGGTTTGTATAGGATAAACTAATATATATATATATATATATATATATAGGCCCCAATCAATATAAATGTATTGATAAATTCTTATTAAATAATCACTCAATTTTTATTAAAGTGATTTTATTCTTAAAAAATACATTTTTATTCAAAATGGGTTTTATTGATTTTTGTGTGTGAAAATATTCAAATTAATTTCTGGAACTTTTATGAATTTTATTTTACAAAAAATATAATATTTTTTAAATTATAATATCAAAATTATCTTTTTATGAAATTTTTATATTTTTCTAAAAAGTTTGATTTTCCATGAATTGAGAAAAATACATATTTTTATTGATTTTTTTATTTTAAAGTTTTTAAAAATTGATATTCTATTTTGGATTAGTTTTAAAATTTTATTAGTTAATTTTGATTAAAAAAATACAATTATAGTCTTTGGAATGAATTTTATATTTTAGTTTGTTATAGAATAATTATTACACTTAAAAAGGAATTTTTACGAAAAGATGTTTTTAGTGGTGTTTTTCATTTTAATATTAAATTAATTTCTAGTACTTATAAAAATTAAATATAGAAAAATGGATTCAATATTCGGAATCAAGATGACCAAATATGATAAATATTTCCCTTTTATTTTTTTGTCATTATGAATAATAACCATAGTAAATAATTGTCCCCATGGTAAGGGTAAATCAATCAATTAAAGTGAACAATAATACGATAATGACTAAAATATGACCCTAACCATTTTATTTATTTTATTGTATGAGTGGAGTTTTCATATTTCCATTCAATTTTAAAATATAAGACAACTTTGAGCTATATTTCTTTGATTTTGACCTTAATGTTATTTTATGTAATGAAAAGTAAAAAATATAATTATCTTTATTTTATTATCTCTACATTTTTGACATATGGATAAATAGATTCTATTTTATGTTCTAAAATGGTTATTTGAAATATATTTTTTTATCATTAATTTTTTTTAATTTGTATTGACGAAATAATTACCTTAAATGATTATACAACGTCGATATGGTATTTATCAATTAAAAGAACAATAAAATAAATGATTTTAAAAATATTAAAATTAATATAATTTTAAGGAATTGTTTTTTATGATAATTATTTAGATAAATATAAAATTTCAGTGATGTGTGAAATTATAAAATTTAAATTCTTTTTATTGTCATGTTGGTTTTAAAGTTAAATTAAATGAATAGGGTCAAAAATTACATTAATGATATTTTATGTTAAATAATATTTTATTATTTTTTTAAAAGTCATAAAAATATTTTAAAAGAAAAATTATGATGAAAAATGGTAAAAAATGTCATAAATTTTCCATTAATGAGATTATGTTCACCTTATAAGTAAAACTATAACACTTTAATATTGAATAATTCATCACTATGGTTAAGGTTAAAATTGGTTTACCAAGGTATTAATCCCAAAGATAATGTTTAAAATGATATCAAAACCTATCAAAATTTTACTGGATGATTTTATTAATATCATATATTCCATATCTTTTAATCCATGTCATTTTAGAACCATTTTACAAGAGTTAGACACATATTATATTATAATATTTCATGTATTTACAAAAATGAAATAAATGATATTTTATAATAAAGAATATTTTATTAAATTATTTAAAATTATATAAAATCCGCAATTTTTAAAAGTCATTTAGATGTGGTTTAAAATAATTATAGACCAATTTTCCTTTTATAGTAACTATCAGGACCCCAAAAGAGTAAAAACATTGATATCGTGGTAATCATAAAAAATCGTTAACATTGGTTAAAACAAATTCATAAGGGTGAAAAAATAAACCTAAACATGTATAATTTTTATTTAGGAGATTATTTAGACTCATTATAACATTATTTAGAATTATATCAATTTGGTTCCATTTTAATATGAAAATTAATTTATCTTAATTTAATACTTTAAGAAAATCCAAGAGTGCCCCCCTCACTTATAAAAGTGTAACTTATCTAATGTTTTATTCACATTTAAAAATAAATTTTTTCATCCAATAACTACACAAATATCTTCCTTACATACCTTGATAAATATTTTAGTCTTTTGTTTGACCAGTGACCCAATCTTGGAAGGATTTAGATATAATTTTAAGGAGGTTGTCTAAAGAAGAGTTATAGTTATTAAATGAGCATTTTTGTTTTATTTTTTCTTATATATCATTAAAATATTCTTAAAAAATGATGAAATAATAAAACCAATATCTTCCATATACTGATATGTTTTTTAGTTAATGGAATACCCTATATCAATCTCTACTTTCATCAAATAGGAAATGAAACCATCGTTAGTGTGTATGGCCGACTTCCGCCTCACGAACCGATGTAATTCATTTTAATTATCTAATTCTCACATATGGTTAAAATGATGGAATTAACATATATATATATATATATTATATTCATGAAATATTAATCTTTTTTAAATATAATATACCATAAAATATATTACCATTCCATTAATTGAAAAATGATAATGTTGTTCGTGCGTACGTGTGGACTACCATCTCCACAAAGCGATGCGATTCATTTTTTATGATCACATTAAATATGTTTTATATATAGGTGTATCTAAATAAATTATATTCTATATATGATATAATAATCATTATGTAATGAAAAAATAACACTTACATTATCTCCATCATGATTTCTGAAAAATGGAAACACTACTCATGTATACTTATGACCTACCGTTTCTATGACTTTAACATTGTTCATTTTTCATAACCATATTTCATGGTTAGTTTTTAATTTATAATTTATATATAGAAAAAAATTATTTAATTATTATTATTTTTGAGATTATTAAATAATAACTTTTTTGAACAATTTCAGCCTACCGAAGTCATTTTGGACATATGATTTGAATATCATCAAAACATATGATGAGAACTTAATTTGTTAAGTACTTATATATAAAATGTTAATAAATAAAATAAATTAAATAATAAACTTGAAAAATTTTCTTAAGTAAGAAAATAATTTACATAATATTACTTTTTTGGAATAAAAGGAATGTACATGATGAGTGAGACTCGAAGTTAGGGACACTTTAGTTTGAAAAACTCGTTTAAAATGTTTTCAAGATTAACATTATAAATCATTCTCTTCCAAGACCATATTATAAAAATTATTTTATGAATGTATTTATATGGAAATAAATGAATTATATAAGAAATTTTGTATCCATATTTAATTTATTTCAATGGTATTCAAAAGGAATATTTTTAAATATTTTATACGAATCATTTCAAATTAAATTAAAAATGATAAAAAAGAATGTTCTATTTTAAAGTATACAACGTCAATGGTTTTCCCACCACCATATAATTTATTTGATTTTTGGTTTACTATACAATATTCAATTTTTTCTTGAATAAAAAACCCTCTTTCCCTTTGTTTTATGTATTTTTTAAAAGGTTTTTAAATGGGATGGATATTTTGATATCTAGAAATGTTTTGTTTATAGTTGTAAGGAGTCTCTCTAAACCACCCATTTTTCTTAGGTTATGATATTCCTCTCTATAAATCATGTTATTTATTTCTTTAATGTATTTAATTATTCTAATATATATATATATATATGTATGTATCTCACATATATAACTAGTGTATTCTTCCTTATTTTGATTGGGTAATACATGCCACCAATTCTTTTCTCAAATGAAAACCATTTCATTCCATGGGTAATTTTATGTTTATGCCTTACAATTGATTTATTTTTGTGGTACACATAAGCTTGTGGATTTTATGATGGGTTTCCCTATATATAAATTGAAATCATTGGGTATTGTTTTTGTCTCATGATATGTTACATATGAGATTTGGGAGTAAAACTAATCCCTTATAGGACTCTGTCCACCATGTGATGTTGTCTTGATATTTTGTATTGAATTTTTCTTATGTCTTGTTTTTTGTTGCTTCAAAATTTGATATGTTTCCATGATCATATGATACTATGTTCTTTATGTTATTCTTATATGTTATTACTTATTATAATATGTTTAAAGGAAAGTATATGCAACTTCATAAGGTGAAAATGTATAATTTTGTTTGAAAAACATTTCATAATATTTTCATGATTGTAAAGGAACATTTATGTTTTTTATTTTTTTCTTTAAGATTTATTATAATTTTTTATGGAAATATTTTGGAATAAAAGAGTATTTATTTGGTAGAAAAATATTTATTTTTATTCAAAAGTTTATTTTTGAAAAAACTAATATTTTTATAAGTATTCAAAAACTAATAGGTTTATTGATTTCTTTTTATGTCCCTTATTGTGCTTTTTTTTTTCTCATCACACAATTTAATTTTTTTTCACAGGTTTTTAAGGATGAGTAGGGATAAGGGTGGGGTGAATATTAAAATTTTGAAGAAATGTCCTGAAAATAAAACTTGTTATATCATAAGAGTTTTTTATGAAAAGTGGATACTAGGTAGAGGAACCCACTTTGTGATGTAATATATATATTTAAGTAAGGGTGATGGATTAATTTTCTAAAACTCTTAACTGTAAATATATTAAATTTATAAAAATGAATTATTGTCTTAAAAATAAAAATTATGAAATGTTTGCAGTTGGTTCCTTTTATTTTGTATTAGAGGAAATGTTTAGATAACTTTAGAGATTATGATGTATTCTTAAGAGTTATGGATACCATTATAGTTTTATAATTTTATGGTTGATTAAAAGTTCAATGTATTTGAAACCCCTATTGAGGTTTTAAGTGATGGAATTATATGATGATTAAAAGTATTTTGGGTGAAATTTAAGTTAATATCACCCTTGTATTTGGTATGGGGTTTAGGGAAAGCATTATTTGAGGAAGTATGAATTTACTTTTCTTGGACTTAATTTTAATGTTATTAATAAACATTAGGGTTTATACAATCTTTGGATTTGAGGTAATTATGGGTTATTAAAATTTTGGAACATATTTTTTATTTTACAGATAACCATGATACTGAAAATTGATTTGGTGATTAGTGATTAAAGTTATTTTCAAAAAAGATCACTATAATTTTGGTGAACATTATATTATTAAGGTAAACAGAATATTATGGGATTTTATTTGAGGAATAAAGGCATAATTATCTTTTGGAAGAATATATTATTTTAATATGGTTTTATACTGATACATTTTATTTATGGAAATTTTTTATCATATTTTAATGATTATATGATTAGGTTATATACATTTTTGGATTTGTGGCTTTTTGAGTGAGTAATGCTGATTGAAGATAAATGTTAAATTAATCTCATAAGAATATGTGATCAAATTCATCTATTTTTTTTAGGTTTCAAACTTGGTTGGGAGTATTTTGAAATATTTTAAGGTTAGTTATTTATCAAATGATCTATGTTGAAATTTGGGTGTTATTGTTCAAGATTTAGAGATTAATAGTGTATTTATTCAGAGGAAGGTTTATTAATTTTGGGAATTATCTTAACTTATGAAAACTATTTTGGTTTCTGTTAAAGTCTAATTATAGGAGGAATATCTTTTTATCCTTTTAATGAATTATGTGATCTTTTAGAATTTGATTTTAGTGATTCAGACATGGAAAATTCATTTTGAATACTCAGCGTTTGGATTGAAATATGTGATTATGGTGGAAATTAATTAAAGGATGAAATTAAAATTTCCAAGTAACACTAATAAAAAACAGTCCTTTAATTGCGCTAGAAATGACCTTTATATACACTAGAAAAGAACATACTACATGAACGAGGTTAAAATCCATGGTCTTTTATCAGCACTTATAAATGAACTGACAAAGGACTGTTTATTAGCACTCATAGAAGCTCTAATTAAGTTTACATTTATCAAAACTTTTAACTACACTAATAAGTGTTTCCTTTATCAGTTCTTTTAAAATCACTGATAAAGGGCCATACTGTGGGGTGCTGTAATAGCACATTGCAGCACCACTGCACTGTGCTGTGACAACACACCGTAGTACAAAAAAATAATTCCAGATATAAAAAAAGTCCCAATACCGGATTAAAATGAAATGAAATTTACAAAAAAAACATAAGAAAAAACACGATATTATAGAAATTTCAAAAATTGGTTTATACAATTACATTAACACAAATTATTACATGCATTCAAAAACATCGATGCTCATTTGTCTTTTAATCCTAAACCGACTCATGTAATTTCCAAAAAAACCAAACCTTCACCAGTAAAAGAAAACACTTGCATAAGAAAAAAATTCTTATGTTAGTATATAATATAAAGAAATAAATTAATAGAAAGTGTTAATTTTACTAAAATTAATGTCAATTTTATAAAAAAAGACACATTTGGAGTCATACCAGTCACATCGTGCATCAGATTGTGGTACAATTGCTTCCAACACTTCTCAAATGACTTTTGGATAATTTTAAGAAATTATAAAAATAATACAAATATGTTTGCTCAGTTTTCAGTATGTTAGTTGTATTTTTTAATAAAATGTCATTTTTGACTAGAAATATGCACTTTTGACTCATTCTGATCACATCTTGTACCAGTTTGATGTGAAATAGATTCTAAAACATCAAAAATGACTTATGGATAATTTTTGTTAATTACCAAGAAAATAAAAGCACGTTTGATTGGTTTTCAGTGAGTGACACTTTTGGAACTAAAATGTTGATTTTAAACTAATAATGAACACTTTGAGTTATACTGGACACATCATGTATCATATTGAGGTGTGAATGATTAATATATGTCACAAATGAATTATGGATGATTTTTTTAAAGTATCAAAAAAATATGAATGTGTTTTCTCAGTTTTGAGTAGGACAGTTATCCATTTTACTAAAATTGATGACAATTTAAAAAGACGCTTTTTGAGTCATACCGGTCACGCCGTGTGTTGGATTGAGATTCAATTGATTCCTACACATCCTAAATGAATTGTGGATTATTTTTCTAAAGTAGTAAAATAATTTTAATGTTTTTTCTTGGTTTTGAGTATGTCAGTTGTATTTTTTACTAAAATTTCATTTTAAACTAAAAACACGCACTTTTGAATTATTCCGATAAAATAATGTATCAGTTTGACATGAAACAGATTCATGCACATCAAAAATGAATTATGAATATTTTTCCTAAATTATCAATAAAATTTGATCATGCTTGATCAGTTTTCATTGAGTGATACTTTTTGAACTAAAATGTCAATTTTAAACTGATAACAGACACTTTGAGTCATACCGGACAAATCATGTATCAGATTGAGGTGCAGCTAATTTCTACACATCAAAAATGACTTACCAATCATTTTTGTAAATTATAAAAACAATTTGAATTTATTGTTTTAGTTTTTGAGAAGGAAAATTCTTCATTATACTAGAATTAATAATAATTTTAAATAAAAAGTCAAACTTTGAGTCATACTGATCACACAGTGCGTTAGATTGAGGTGATGAAGATTACTATATGTACCAAATGACTTATGGATCATTTTACTAAAGCATACAACAATATGATTGTGTTTTCTCAGTTTTTAGTAAGTCACTTTTCTTTTTTACTAAAATTAAATTTTAAACTAGAAACACACACTTTTGACCCTTTCTGATCATATCGTGTATCATTTTGATGTGAAACACATTCCTACACATCAAAAATTAATTATTAATCATTGTATTAAATTATAAATTAAATATGAATGTGTTTGATTAGTTTCAAGTGAGTGACACTTTTTGAACTAAAATATTTATTTTAAGCCAATAACATACACTTTGTGTCATACCCAGAACATTGTGCATCATATTGAGGTGAGAAAATTTAATACACATAAAAAATGAATTATAGACCATTATTGTGAATTTGAAAAACAACATGAATGTTTTTTCTTAGATTTGTGTAGGACAATTGTTTATTTTACTAAAAATAATGACAATTTTAAATAAAAAGTTGCACTTTGAGTCATAACTGCCACACCATGCGTCGGATTGAGGTAAGGATAATTACTACATATCCCAAATGACTTATGGATTGTTTTAATATAGTATCAAAACAATCTTATTTTTTTCTTTGTTTTGAGTACGCCACTTATCTTTTTTTTTCTAGAATGTCATTTTAAAACTAAAACACACACCTTGACTCTTACCGATCACATTGTGTATTATATTGAGGTGTAACTGATCCCTAGAAATCAAAAATAGATTATGGATTATTGTCCTAATGCATTTAAAAAATTTGAATGCATTTTCTTAGTTTTGAGTAGGCCAGTTGTGCTTTTTACTAAAATTGATGTCAATTTTAAATAAAAACATGCACTTAAAGTCATAATGGTCACACCATGCATCAGATTATGGTCTAGATGATTCATACATGTCTCAAATCACTTATGGATCATCTTCCTAAAGTATCAAAATAATATGAATGCGTTTTTTCAGTTTTCAGTAGGTCGTTTTTTTACTAAAATTGATGTCAATTTTAAATAAAGATGAACTTAGAGTCATACCAGTCACATCATGCATTAGATTGTGGTGTGGTTGATTATTACACATTCCAAATAACTTATGGATAGTTTTCTTAATGTATCAAAACAATATGAATGTTTTTGGCCAGTTTTGAGTACGTCACTTTTCTTTTTTACTATAATGTTATTTTAAACTTGAAACACACACTTTGACTCATATGGATCACATTTTGTTTTGGTTTTATGTGAGACCAATTCCTACATGTCAAAATGATATATTAATGGATTTCATAAATTTTCCAAAAATATGAGTGTGTTTTCTCTGTTTTTATTGAGTGTCACCTTTTAATGTCAAATGTCAATTTTAAACTAATAACAGACACATTGAGTCATATTGGGCCCATTGTGTATCAGATTGAGGTGAACCTGATTCTTACACATCAAAAATTTTTTATGGATCATTTATTAAAGTATAAAAACAATTTATATATGTTTTCATGTTTTTGAGTATGTTATTTGTCTTTTTTACTAAAATTAATGTTAATTTGAAATAGAAAGAAGTATATGGAGTCATACCGTTCACATCATGTGTCAGATTGAGGCACAAATGATACCTACACATCCCAGAGTCTCATGAAAAATAATAAATGAAAATTTTAACATGATTTCCATTAACTTTATTTGTCGAACTTCCAACAATTCATGAGCATCTTCAAATACACCACATTGACTCAAAAAAAGAATCCACTTGTACAAGAAAAAAATATTACGAGTAATACTAAAAATAAATAAATAAAACATAAATACAAAATAATAAATTAATTATATGGAAAATTATTTTACTATGAAAATATCAATATTACCTCTGTGATTGAGTAGTGGAGGGAATTTTAAGGAAAGTGATAAATTTAAACACTCCAGGGGTGAAAGGTTTTGAGGGAGAAGAATTATGTAGAAGTTTTTGTGCAGAAAGGTGGGGAAGATGGAAAGATCACCCCAACTCGAACAAAATAATTCACCTCTATAAGAAAAAAATTATTATGTGATTCATAATAAAAATAAATAAATTAAAAATAAATATAAAACAAAGGAAGTGGGGAGAATGTGAAAGAAATTGATAAATGAAACAGTACATGGGTGAAAAGGTTTTGAGGGAGAACAATTCTATGGAATTTTTGGTGCAGAATGGTATAAAAGATGGAAAGAACATGCCAACTCGAACCAAAGAATCCACCAATATAAGAAAACTATTATTATATGAGTAATAATAAACATAAATAAATTAAATATAAATATAAAAAAATATTAATTCTATGGCCATTGATTTTACTGTAGAAACATAATGATTACCTTTGTAATTGAATAGAGGCTGCTTTGTTTCTCTTCTTACAAAGGTAGTGTAGAGAGCATGAAACAAAGTGATAAATGCAACACTACAGGGGGAAAAAGGTTTTGAGGGAGAAGAAGTATATGGAATTTTTGGTGTAGAAAGGAATAAAATACGGACAAACCACTCCAAATAAAATAAAATAATGCATCTATATTATAAAACAATTATTATGTGAGTAATACAAAAAATAAATAAATTAAACATAAATATGAAACAATACATTAATTATAATGATTTTACTTTGAAAACATTAATATTACCTCTATGTTTGAGCATAGACAACATCGTTGATATTCTTACAAAGGCATGATGCATGGACATAAATCTTCTAAAATAAATTAACTCTTCAATTAATAATGAAAATTAAATTAATGTTTCATTATATAATTTTTCTGTAAAATAGAGAAATTATCTCATAACATTACCTTTATATATTTCAAAAGGGTTTACATCATTATAGTTTGTTCTTCCAAGGGATTGGTAACATCATCATGTGAAGAAAACATTGTTTGCATGAGTAGTCAAAAATTTAATTTATATTATGTTAATGTAATAGAAAAATATAATATTATGAGGAAAAACATAATATATTAAAAAACACTTTTACCTTCTCATTGAACTCTCTTTATTTTTTTAAGGTCTCAAATATTTGTTTCCTATATAGATAATACAAATCTCCTCTTTGTGGTCCCCATTAATATACAAGACATTGTCTACATTGGGACAAGCATGAATTGATTGTGATATCCGAATAAAAGGGTCATCCTTTATTGAATTTTCCTCTGACTCGATATTTTTTTAGTCTCCAGTAGGAAAATTGAGCAATTCTTGTTTCTTGGATCAGATATATAAAATACTTTCAGTTCTTGGGATGCCATTATGAATGACTCATCCTTTTCCCATTCCATAGTAAAATTCAACTTCATGAACTTCATTTCATCAACATTCACTCCATTGATATTGTAAACCCATTTGAAATAGAAAATAGACAGTTGGAATTTTATATAATCTAACTCGTATATATGTTTTATAATGAAAAAATATGACATATTTGCATAAATTGGATTTTTATCATTGGAACCAGATATGTTAATGGCTTAAACCACAAGATTAACACCACTATTTCTCATCGTACTGAAGTCATAATGTTCTTTTGTATAGAATATATAACCATTGATTACAAAACCAATGTAAGATATAACATATTCATTTAGTCCTCTGGATAGCTATTGAAGTTGTTCAATAGTTGAATTCATATTTTCTGATAACTCCTTATAAATTTTATCTCTAAACCATCCTATAAATTGTTGATTATGAGTATTACATATCCGTATTTAGACTTTGATGGATTCAAATATCAAAGAATTTCTTTATGGGATTCAGTGTATGGATAATCATCTTCACAATTATGTAATATGTAAAGGTGAACCTTCTCTTAGTTTGTCAAGATAATTGTAAAAACATCTCTTCTGGAAATTCCTTCACCCAT
Source organism: Viscum album (assembly GCA_963277665.1). Classification (NCBI taxonomy): domain Eukaryota; kingdom Viridiplantae; phylum Streptophyta; class Magnoliopsida; order Santalales; family Viscaceae; genus Viscum; species Viscum album. The sequence goes on along the minus strand of OY728135.1, from coordinate 194,311,440 downwards.
AAGGATTTCACTATGATGAGAATTTGGGAGACTTATGCTTTGAACATTTGATAGGTAATTGGTACAGAATTCAATATCTTCTTCAAATATATATCTTTCTATAATACAACCTTCTATATGACTTTGAATCTTGACATAACCTTTCAAAACTTTCATAAACTATTTAATGGGGTACATCCATCTATAATGGATAGGACCACATATTTGAACCAATCTAACCAAGTGAACCCTCAGGTGGACCATTATATCAAAGAATTATGTCGGGAATAAAATTTACCAATCACTTAACATGACTACAATATCCTTATTCATGATGGGAAACTTCACCGAGTCTATAACTCTATTTCAAATGACTTTGAAAAAGAAGCAGAGTCATTTTAATTTTTGTCGTACATTTTGAGGTAGAATGTAATTGAAAGAAACATGAATTAAATCATGCATTAAAACATGAATGTCTTGTGATTTTAGTCCTTTTAACTTCAAATTAGTCATTGACACAAAATTCTTGATTTTTTATAAATACCCTTGTTGAATTTTTACAGTAGTAAAGAAAATGAAAATTTGAAAATTTTCCTATCTGGATAGAGTGTAAGTTGCTATAGGAATAAAATTACACCTTTTTACCTTCAACGATTCCAACTCTTCCCTTATCCCTGTTTCAATCGACTCCAACCTAGCCTTGATTCCAGATTTCATTTTCTAGGGACATTTAGTAATGTTCTAATAACACTATCAAATATATATTTTTCTACATGCACAACATGAATAAAATGAATGATATACAAACAATTCCAATACAACAATTCAAAAAAAATTGATATCTTATTCCACCTTTATTTTATAAGGTTTTCCAAAAATGGCTTACAGAAAACAATGTCAATATTTTTTTACTTTATTGTACAGTTGATCACCCATTACTAAAGATAGTGTTGTACCTTGTTTGATATTACCATGGAATGTTATTGTTCTAGATCAGTATTTATGTCATTGAGGTAAAAATTTACAATGTCCTAAAAAGACTATTTTCAAGGAATGTTTCAACCGGACTAAGTATATTATTTTTTCACAAATGGGACACCCCAAAATTCCTTTAATTCTATATCCTAATAAATTTCCATTAGCATGGAAGACATTTATCATTCCATAAAACATGTCCCTAAATATGAATTCTTCACTCTTATGAGCATCATAAATTGTAACACCTATATCCCACTTCAATTTTAGATCTTTGATCAATTGATCCAAATAGAAATCAATATCATTTCCAGTTGTCTTTGGTTTAGATATAAGTAGAGACAATATAATGTATTTTTTTTCTTCATGCATAACAATGGAAGAAAGTTATAATTAACCAAAATGGTGGGACATGTACTGTGAGTACTAATCTTTACACCAAAAGGATTAATTATATCTACAGATAACACAAGATGCAAGTTTCTCAGCTCATTTCCAAATTCAAGAAACTCTTAATAAATTTTATTCTACTGAGGGTAATCTAAAAGATTATATAGGTTACATTATTTAATTCTTGTATCTTCATTCCATGTTAATTGTCTCGCAGTTTCTTGAAATCTATATAGTCATCTAAACAGTGCAATGATAGGAAAGTACCATACATATTTCAAAGGACTTGATTCATTTTTCTTGTATCAATCCATGCAAAACTTAGTGAATTTTATGAGTGATTCATGGTTCTTGAGAAACAATATGAAATAATTTCTACAATCATGTATTTTTTAGATATCATGAACATTGGACGTAACATTCTTTTAGCGTTATATGTTCATCATGGTAGTTCATTTTCTTCTGGTAGCATATCATTTAGGAGACCAAGTAGTTCAGTAAATCTGGTGTCACATCATCTACTGCTAGCTTTCAAATTATATAACTTCAATACAACTGACAATGTTGGGTATTTAGTATAAAAAGTATACAATGGTTTAATGGAACCACTATTTAACTCCTAAAACAACTTTTAACAAACACAAATGTCATATTCAATTGTCATTGTCATTTCTTCCATACAATCTCTATCATCATTTACAAAGGTATTTATATTAAATGATTTATAAACCATAGTATCATCCCAATTGGTTTCCCTATTTAATTTTTTCATCTGATTAGTCCAATATTTATAGCTTTGATCTATTCTATAACAAATAAAATGTTATTCTAACTCTTATGGACTAATTTGTATTGAATAAAAAAACATAAACATGGACAAAGTATTTTAGAAGGGTCGTCTGCATGCTCTCTTTCAAACTTGATGAACTATTTAACTCCATCTTCATACTCGTTTGTCAAACGATTAACGTGCATCTATTTTTAATTCATATCCATCTTATTGAATTCATTAAATATTAATTTTATACAATATATAAATAAATATATATAAGATATTCATTATCAAGGGTGAAAGTTATAGACAATTAAAATAAGGTAAACTCAACATTTGATTGTTTCAATGAATTTCAGTATGTTAAAGAAAATGGGTAATTGGATTTAAGAAAATAATTACTCTACTATGGTATGTGTTATCCTATGAATTCAGTCAAAGGTGAAAGTTATAGAAAACTCATCCTCATTTCATTTTCCATGATGCATACCCGCCATTAATATTTATAGGTAATGCACAAAACATATCTATTATTTGTTCACATTGGATCCACATGAGATGTATATTTTTAATTATCACACATTAAGGAATGTGTATTTGAGAAAATGACACTCCTCAATTATATAGGAACCCCTACACTACCCTTTCATAGAAAAAACTAAAATTAAGATCCCTTAATATAAGCTACAAATAATCTTTACAGTTTTCATCCATCACACATTTTAGAGGTCCTAATCTCAATAAGATATCATAAATTATTCAATACGAAGAAATATTTCAATAGTAGATATGATTTCATTTATGTAATTAACAATTTCTTATATTTATTTTCTATTTATATTGTTCAAATACATATTCCTAATACTAATTTACCACTTTGATAAAATCAAAATAAAATAATTATTCTTCTGTAATAAATATATAATAATAAAGTTAACTTCAAATTAAATCTCATTGATTGTTACATGTAATTTTTAGGGTCAATTTAACCACCAACATGAAGGATGATATAAAATGATTTTAGGGATTATTATGAAAATACAATTAATTTTATATTTTATATTTATAATAAAATGATATTTTTTATGGTTTCATAAAGGTAACATGCCAATTTAACCCATTCTTAAAAAACCACCTTATGTTTTTAAAAAATTACTAAAACAAGCATGTTATATATTTCGAGTTGGTAAACCATACCTAAAACATCCATGTAATGAACATGGAACATATTAAATCATAATGGAATAGTAATTATAATACCTTTAGTATTAAGAAGAAGATGAAATCTTGAATAGGGATTGATGACCAAGATCACTATATAGAAATAGATATGGAATAATTGGAACTATTATCAACCAATGATCAATATAAATTAAAAACAAGGAATGAAGCTTGCAGAGAAAACTGGGGTACATATGTAGACAATGAAAAAAATTGATTAAAAAAAACAATTTAAAAATACAAAAAAAGTATATCCAAATCAGTAGTCAATCAAATAATGAATCATAAAAAAATTATTATTTTTATAATGTTGAAGAAAAATTGTATACAAGTAATGAACAAAAAATAAATAATAACATCATCGATTAGGAAATAAAAAATTAAATGAAAAATACAAAAAGAAAACCATAAGGCGTACCTCGCTAGGTTGAAGAAAATCTGCTTCGAAAACCCTCACTGAAACTAAACCCTGGATGTTCGATGATGTTCAAGAAACTAGAGGCATTCTAGTGGTGTGATTCGAGCTTTGATTAACCAAGGAGGAGAGCCGACAGTTGGTGGATTCCATAGAAATCTTATGATATCACGATGGGTTTGAAAATGGTTAGGGTTTTTTAAATAGATCAGAAAACCTTTATTAGCTCTTATAAATATGCACTAATAAAGGGTGCTTTAATCAGAACTTAAGTAATTATCACTAATAAAAGGAACATTTATCAGTGATTTTTAGTGCTAATAAAGGTAATTATTTATCACCACTAAAAAACCATTGATAAAATCCCTATTTATTAGCGTTAAAGTTTTAGCATTGATAAACATTCATTTTATTAGTGCTTTTTTAGCATTAACAAAGCCTAATCATTATCAACATGAAAAAAGCATTGATAAAGACCTACCTTTATCAGTGATTATTACTTAAGGGCTGATAAAGGATTTATAATTATAAGTATAAATAAAAAAATTGTAAATATATATATATACTTAAGAAATATATATAAATATAAATATAGTAAACATATTACTTTTTAGATATATTTATTATAATTTTATAATTAATGATATATAATTATAGTTTTTTGAAAAATAATATTTATATCTAATTTAAGTGCATGCATATACATATATATTAAAAATGTGTGAAATTGAATAAATTAAAAATAAGTACACTTTAACAATATTGAAAAAATGGATAAGTTTTGTGTGTGTGCATTGGATATAAAAATTCATTAATTATGTATATTTGAAATCAATATAACACACATTTTATCTATGTAAAATTGAAAAATAAAATGACACATTCAATTATATACCCATTATACTATAAAAAAGTCATTATTTTTAATTCATATTAAATTTTAATTATAAACCATTTTTATGTAAATATAGAACTATTTAATGTAATGTTCATAAATATATTGTAATATATAAATCATATTTATATAAATTAATATAAATATATATATTTAGTAAAGATAATTTATTAACATTAATTATCATAATTATCTAATTAATAAAATGTTTAATATTTAATAATGTATAATCAATTTATTCATTTCAATCAAAAATTAATTATTAATATAATTTGTAATATGTTTTTTTATAAAATAATTTTTGATTTTTGATTTTTTAATTATTTTATTTTATTTATTCGGACCATTATCAGTGCTAAAAAATAACCGATAAAATCTATCTTTATCAGTGCTAAAAAATAAAGTGTTGATAAAGGGTACCCTTTATTTGAGCTAACAAAAAACGCACTGATAAAGGGTACCATTTAGCTATGCTAAAAATAAATAGTTGATAATGGTTCAATTTATCAATGCTAAAAAAGTATTGATAAAAGGTTAAATTTATCATCACTTTCTTTAGTGCTGATAAAGATGCCATTTATCAGCGCTATTTTATAGCACTGATAAATACCGACACTATTAAACGTTGATTTTTTAGTAGTGTAAGTATATTTCCTTATGTTCTAATTATATATGGTAAATTAATTCTTCAACTCTAGGAAATTTATCTTGAAAGAAAAATGTTACCCAATTACTTTAATTTTTGATGTATCAATAGTAATTTTCACACTTCTTTGGTTTATGGTTTTGTGATCATTTAATTTCTCCTGATCTTTCCATTTCTTATGACCAATGATATCTATAAATATCTATCATTATTTTGAAATTAATATTTTCTTCATTGTTTATATTTTCACTTCCCAGTAATGTTATCCTATTTGGAATCCAAGTATACGTTATTCTAGATGTCCTTCGTACTTACATTTCTCTATTTTCGAGAGGAAGTTTTATTAACCATTTTTACGATGTTGGATTTCAACAAAGGTATTTTCATATGTAAACCCTTGATTATAAAGATCAAATTCAATTTGTGGGGAATAAATTTATTAAAGATGGGAAGAATGCAATGCCCATAGTTTATAAAAGAATACTATGTTTAATAGAATATATGACATATAACACTGAGCCTAAACAAAGCTTGAAATATTATTATTTAAATATGACCATTATAAACTGGCCATTTAATTGGTGGTTATGAATAGTATTAACTAATTTTTAAATATATATATATATATCATACTAAATATAAATTTATTATCAAATTTTTAGTAAATAATCCATCAATTTTTTGTAAATTCATCGTATTCTTCAAATATATGATTTTTTCAAAAAGAAATTTTATTGTTTTCTATGAGAAAACATTCTAATTAATTTCTAGAAATTTTAGAAATTTAATATTAAAAAATGGATTCCATATTTAGAATAAATTGGTCAAAATTTGATAAATATTTCCCTATTATTTTTTTTCATTATGAATATTAAGCATTGTAAATAATTGTTAAGACAATAAGGGTAAATCAGGTAATTAAATTTTAAAAAAATAAGGAAAGGACTAAAAAATGACCGTAACACAAGACTTTATCCTATTGTATGTGTGGAGTTCATCCTTGTACACCCATTATTTTAAAATATGGAAAATGTGTTCCATGTTTCTATGATTTTTACCATTATATTATTTTATGTAAATAAAAGTAAAAAATGTATTTCTCATTGTTTTATTATGTCCAATTTTTTGACATAGGGACAAATAGAGTCCATGGTTAGTTATAAAAGGGTTATTTGAAATAAAATTGATTTTTTTTCATGGCAATTTATTTATAAATTTAAGCGATTAAATAAAAACCTTAAATAATTATGCAACATCGACACAATAGGTGTTCAATTAATAAAAAAGTAAAAAAAAAAATTCAAAAAATAATAAAATTAATATACTTTGAATGAATTTCTATGTTCCACTACATTTTTAGATAAATATAACATTTTATTGACGTGTGAAATTATTTTATTTAAATTCATTTTCTTCCATGATGATTTCAAAGTCAAATTAAATGTATAGTGTCAAAAATGAAATTAATGTTATTTTATGTTAAATAATATTTTATTAATATATTTAATAGTCATAAAAATCCTAAAAAGGGAGAATTAGAAATATATATAGTCTAGAATGTAGTACATTTCCATTTAATTTACAATTTTCACCTTATAAGTAAAATTATAACACTTTAATATTGAAAAAGTCATTATCATCTTAAAGGTTATAATTTTTTAGCCACGAGGTTAATTCAAACGATATAGTTTACAATGATATCAAAACTGGTAAAAATTTTATTTTATGATAATATTAATAAAATATCTTCCTTATCTTCAAATAAATTTCATTTTTAAACATTTTACAAGAGTTAGACCTACATTATATTATAATATTTCTTGAATTTCCAAAAATGACAAAAATGATATTTTATAATGAAAAATATGTTATTAAATAATCTAAAATTCATGAAAATCATATCTTCATCCCTATTATTTTGATATGGTTTAAAGTATCAACCATGGTCTAATTTTTGTCCAATTTTACTTTTAATGTAATTTTATTGACCCTTAAAGAGTCAAATACATTATTGTCATGATAATCGTAAAAAAGGGTTAACACGGTTTAAGAAAATGATAAGGGTGAAACAATCACCCATAATTGTTAATTTTTTATTTTATGATATGATTTAGACTCATACTAATATAATCTTAGAATTATATCAATTTATTTTTATTTTAATAGTAAAATTAATTTTCTAAATTTAATACTTTATGAAATTCCTAGAGTGCCCATCTCACTTATAAAAGAGCACCTTATCTCATTTTATTCAAAATTATATTTTTTTGTTCAAAGAATAACTTTAAAAATACATTCCTTTAATCCCTAACCAGCTACTAGAGTCATTTTTTTAACCATAATTACAATCGAGGAAGGATTTATGTATAATCCTAAGGAGGTTGTCTGAAGAAGAGGTATAGTTCTTAACCGAGCATTTTTGTTTGATTTCTTCTTATACCTCCCTAAAATCATATCAAAACATTATGAAATAATAACAAAAATATATTACATATACTAATATGTTCTTATGTTAATTTAATATCCTAGATACCTCACCTCTTCCATTAAATCATAAACAAAACCAGCATTCGTGTGTACGGTAGACTACCGCCTTGCGAATCGATGTTATTAATTTTCGATCACCTCCTATCATGGATGGTTATAAGGATTTGTTTAATGTATATATATTATATTAATTAAATATTAATAATTTTTAAAAATAATACACCATATAATTTTATACTTTTCATTTTTTAAAAATGATAACACCATTCATGCGTACGTGGGGACTACCACATACACTAAGTGACGTGATTCATTTTTCATGACCACATCACATGGATTTTATATATAAGTGTATTTAAAAAAATAATATGATATTTATGATATATTAATCATTATATAATTATAAAATAACACTTAACTTCTTTCCACCTTGATTTTTGAAAAATGGAAGTGTTCTCATGTGTACATACGACTTACCATATCCCTGAATGTAACATAATTTATTTTTCATAGCCACATCTCATGGTTAGTTTTAAAAGTATAATTTATATTTAAAAATTATAATTATTTAATTATTATTATTCTGAATATGATGAAATAATGTCCTCATTGACCATAGTCATCCTACCAAAGTCATTTTAGACATATGAGCCGAATATCATAAAAACATACCACATTAACTTAATTGATTAAGTAATTGCATATAACATGGTAATAAATAAAAAAAGATTAATAAAATTGAAAAAGGTTATAAATTAAGTAAATAATTAACATAATTTTTTTATATAGTAATAACATGAATATACATAATGAGCTAGACTCGATGTAAGGTACACTTTAGTTTTAAAACATCATTTTAAATGTTTTAAAGATTAATTTTCTAAATCTTTATCTTCCATATCCATATTATTAAAATTATTTTATGAATTTATTTATATTTTCATAAATAAATTATAAAATAAATCTAATTACTCTTTTAACATTCTTTCAAAGGATTTAAAAATGAACCTTTTTATGTATTTTATACAGAATGTTTTGACTTCCTTTTCAAAAGACAAAAAAGAATTATCTTTTTTAACTTATACGACGTCAAACATTTTCCCATATCCTTAACTATTATTTAATTTTTGGATTACTCTATAAAATTACATGATTTATTGAATAATAAAACCATCCTTCCCATTAGTTTAATTATTTTTAAAAAGGGTTTTAAATGGGATGAATTTTTTGATATCTGGAAGTGTTTTTTATGGGTGTAAGGGAACTCTGCAAACCTCTATTTTTTCCTTGGATTATAATATTTTCTAGCTCTAAATGATTCTTTCTATTTATTTAATGTTACATAATTTTTGTAAAATTTTTATATTTATCTCTCACTTATATACCTAGTGTATTATTCCTTCCTTTTACTGGGTAATACATTCCATAAGTTCATTTCTCAAATTCAAACCACTTCATTACATGGGTAATTTTTATGTTTATTCCTTAAGATTGATTTAATTTTATGGAACACATAATCATGTACATTTTATCATGGGTGTGATCAGATATCACTCCAATGCATTAGGTGATGTTTTTGTCTCATGATACATTATGTATGGGATTAGGGAGTAAACCTAATACATTATTGGAATCTTTCTAACATGTGATGTTATCTTTATGGTTATCTTTGACTTATAATCATGTAATGTTTGTTTTTATTTCATATTTCATATTTTACATGATCATATTATAGCATGTTATTTATGTTATTCTCCCATGCGATTAATCATGAGATTATGTTTAAAATAAAGTATACTCTACTTAATAAGGGTGAAAAGTATAAATATTTTTTTAAATTTTTTTATAAGTTTTTAGGATTATAAATAAGTATTTATGAGTTTTATTTTTTTCAATAAGATTTCTTATAAAACTTTTAATAAAAATATTTTGGAATAAAATTTGATTTCTTGGGTAATAAAATATTTATTTTCATCCCAAATTTTATTTTTGAAAAAGGAATTTTTTTAGTATTTGTAAAACAAGGAGTTTAATTCCTTCTTTTTTATGTCCCTTACTAAGATTTTTGTTCTCAACAAACCTTTTAATATATTTTTTTCACTAGATTTTAAGGATGAGTAGGGACAAGGATAGGGTAAAGATGAAAATTTTAAATATATTTCATGAAAATAAAACTTTTTTATATAATAGAAGTTTTGTTTTGTGTAAAAAATGGATACAAAGTGGAAGTAACCACTTTGTGATATAAAATTTATTTATGTAAGGGTGATGGAATAATTCTCTAAAACTACAAACCATAAAGATCCTAAAATTTAAAAAAATTAATTCTTGACTTAAAACTCAAGATTATGTAATGTTTAAGATTAGGTCCTTATAGTAAGTATAAAAGGAAAGGTTTAGATAAATTTTTAAATTAAGATGTTTTATTAAGAGTTATAGATACTATCATGGGTTTGTAACATTAAGGTTAATCAAAATCTTTATGTCTTAGACACACCTTTTGAGGTTTTAGGTGATATAAGTCAAAGATGATTAAGATTATTTTGGGAGATATTTATGTTAATATCACAATTGGTGTTTTAATGGGTTTTAGTGAAAACGTTATTTTGGAAGGATCAATTTACATTTTTTGGACATAATTTTAAAGTCATTGATAATATTTTTGGTTTATATGATCATTGAAATTTAGATAATTATACTTTATTACAATTTGGTAATATATGTTTTATCATATAGTTTACCATGAGATTTAAAATTTAATTAGTGATTAGTGATTAATGTTATTTTGGAAGAAGATCACTATAATTTTGTGGAACATTATATTATTAAGGTAAATAGAATATTATGGGATTTTATTTGAGTAATAAAGGTTGAATTATATTTTGGTAGGATATATGATTTTAATGTGGTTTTATTCTGATACGAGATATTTATAGAAATAGTTTTCATATTTTAGAGATTATATGATTATGGAATATGTGTTTTGGGGTATATGGAATTTTTAGTTCTAATGTTTATTGGAGATAATTGTTAAATTAATCTCCAAGAAATATGTCATCAAATCCTTTAGTTTTTTTGGGATTCAAACTTGTTCAGGAATATTTTGAATTATTTTAAGTTTAGTTAATTATCAAATGATTTAACTTGAACATTATGTGTTACTATTGGGGCCTTTTTGATTAATATTGTCTTTATTCATATGAAGTTTTATTAATTTTGGAAATTATCTTACCATGTGATAACTATATTGGTTTTGGTTAATGTCTAAAGACAGGAGGAATGGATTTTTATCACTTTTTAGAATTTTGTGATCTATTATAAATTGATTTCATTTAACTAGGAATAGAAAATTTATCTTGAATTCTCATCGTTTGGATTAAAATTTGGGATTTTGGTGAAAATTGATTAAAGAATGAAATTATACTTGTTAAGTAAGTATATTTCTTTATTCTTTTAGTATAGATGGTAAAATAATTACTCAACTCTTGGAAAAGGATATTGAACCAAAAAATGTTATCTTACTACCTTTATTTCTGATGTATCAATATTATTTTTTAAACCCCATTGGTTTATGATTTTATGGTTGTTAAATTTCTCATGATCATTTAATTTCTTGTGATCAATTATCTCTTTTACTATATATTATTATTTGGACATTACGCCTTTTATCATGACAATATTTTCCCTTCCCACTAATGTTATCTTATTTGGAATCCAAGTATGTGTTATTCCAAATAACCTTTAAAATTACCTTTCTCTATCTTAAGAGGATGTTTTATTAATCATTTTTTTGATACAAGATTTCAAAGAAGGTATTTTTTGATTTAAAACAATTGATTATAAAGATCAAATTCAAATTATAATGAATCCATTTATTGAAGAATGAAAGAATGTAATGCCTTATGTTTTTAAAATAATACTATGTTTGAAAGTGTATATGAAACATAACATCGAGCGAAAATAAAAAAAGAAATATTATTATTGAAATATGAAAATTATAACCTAATCGTTAAATTAGAAGGTATAACAATGATTAAATAATTATATATATATATATATATATATATTAGTCCCACTAAATATAAATTTACTGATAATATTTTTTGTAAATTATCACTCAATTTTTAGTAAAATCATTTTATTCTTAAAAACACATTTTATTTAAAAATTAGTTTTATTATTATTTGTGAGAATATATTCTAATTTATTTTTAGAACATTTAAAAATTTAATCTTAAAAAATGGAATATTTATTTGAAATTAGGAGGTCCAAGTTTGATATATGTGTCCCTTATATTTTTGGTCATAATGAATATTATCCATATTAAATAATATTTACTATAGTAAGGGTAAATCAGCTAATTAAAATTTTAAGATATATGATAAATACTCAAAAATGGCCATAAAACCTATCTTTTTACTATTAGATGTGTGGAGTTTATCCATATCCACCCATGTTTCGAAAAATGGAAAATTGGTGCCTTATTTATTTGATGTTGAAATTTATATTATTTTATGTAAAAAAAGTAAAAAAAAATCTAATTTTTTATTATCTATAATGTTTTTACATAGGGATAAATAGAGGTTGTGTTTAGTTCTAAAAGGGTTATTTTAAATATAGTTGATTTTTTTTATCATGGTTATTTATTTGTAATTTTTAGTGATGAAATTTGTTTTGAGCCAAAAGTTATACTTATGACCTTTTCATTCATTTTGTTTTGGAAATCCAAAACTCTTTCTTAAACAATTTATTACTAACTTCTCATGTCCAAAGTTTTTTTTTATGTTTTCTAGAAAACAAAATCTTTTACCATACTTGGAATTAGTTCAAAAGCATTCACGAATATATAATAGCATCCTTTATTATGATTATCGTAATGAGTATGGATTTGATAAACATCAGATTATACTTTATTAGATTAGATATAAGAATTTATTTGTTTTATTTTATACTGAAAAATTATTTATAATCATAATGATGAAAGAATCAATAAAAATTGTGTTCACACTCATAAATATAATCATAATGACATTTTTAATCGTTGGAGATTTGACTCTAAATACCCAGTCATTCAAAGAGTTTGGAGTAGTTGATATAATGATGATAGATTTCATTTTCAATTTCTCATTATGAAAGATATATAGAGATTACAAAGAATTAACATCTTGTTCCTAGTCTTTGGTAATTACTTTTAGAGTCTTTTATTCTTAATGGAACTTTGTAAGGTTATCCCCTTAAAAATTTATTTACATTGTAATCTTGCATCTGATATATGATTACGATCAAGGGATTATAAGGATATAAATATGGAGAATAAGATATTTAGGTTGAGGGATATATGGATAACAAGATAGAGTCGATCCATTAGATCGAGGTCTACCGAGGCTAGGTAGACATAAAATCTTATATTTGTATCCAAGGATTTCCTTGATAAAGAAGGAAATAATTTATTGTAAGTATAAAACATGGGATATCTTTGGCTGAGGTTTATGGTTACCTTACTATAAAGGTTAAAATAGATCTATTCATTAGTTGTAAGTCGTTATTACTTTTTTTATTACTATTTCATTATTTTTTTCTTATAAGTTTTATTTTCCATTGTGCTTGTTTATAATTATTTTATTGTAACATATTTGAATATGATAAACAAAAATATGTTATTCGGATCTTCTATGAATCTGATTTTTTTACTTTGTTATAATTTAATCTTATGTGATTATGCTATGATATAACAAAATTAATCCTAGTTACGATACTTTTGTAATCGGATTGGGGGACAAGTATATATATGGTCTTTTAACTACAAGAGGTTTGTGAATCTGTTTAGTTTAATTCTTTTAAGGTAAAGTTTTTTAAACTACAATTCCTCCTAATTTTGTAATTGATCTATTAAGAATATATTATTTCAACACTAATATTAGTATATCTAATATTTATATCCAATAATTGGTATCAGAGTAGGATTTCACTTCTCATATACTTAATAATATTTTGTTTCTTTACTAGTGAAATTATATTATGTTTTGTTATAATTTTTTTGATAAAATATTCTATATTAACGTGTTTGTGGAAATTTGTTTTTCTATTATGATGGTAGGTTTTAATGTCAGATCAATAGACAATTTCAATCCAAAAAGACCACAAATCATCGATGGATCTGACAATGAATATTATATAGATATAATGAAGACTTTTTCTATCAACACAGGAGTTGACAACTTTGTTATTCTCATTGAAGATTAAAAAATTCCTAATAAAGAAGTTTTCACTTTCATACATCAAGAAAAACAAGAATATCAGTTGAATTAAAGTTTAAGGAAAACATTGCTATGTTCCATGATGAGAAGAATTTATAACCAAATATCATTATGTGAACCCAAAAATAGTATCTGAAAAAATCTTGAGGTTACACATTTTGGTACATCTAAATTTGTTGAATCTAGAAGAGAAATTATAAGAGCAGATTATCAAGCATTTGATTTCTTACCGAGTGAATCAGTTACCAAGATGCATTAAATACTCAGGATGATTATTAATAGTCTACAAGACATTGGTGAGAAAAGTTTAGATGATGAAATACTGGTTGATAAAATCATTTATACCATGCCCAACAAATAGGAATCTAAGAGAAATGTTTTTGATGAAACAAGAAAGGTTAATAATATTACCCTAGATGATCTTATCAGAACCTTGATGCAATATTATAGTATAACAAAAAGAGATATAGAGAAATAGAAAAATAATAATAGTGGAGTTGATTTTTCTACAACTACCTTACCTATTAAAGATCAAATTCCAGAAAGAGTGGTTAGATCCTTAAGAAAAAAGAAAGTTGTTATAAAATTCAATTATATTACTTTTGAGAATTATAACAATGAATTAGATAATATATCTCAATGGATTAATAAGATTGGAAAAAATGATTTATATTAATGATATAAGAAAATTAATAAGGATATAAGTGACAAGAAGGATGAATTCACTTGTTATGAATGTGAGAAATCTAGAAATATAAGACCAGATTATCTAATGATGAAGGGAAAAGGTAAAAGAGATTGAAATTTAGAAATTAATTCCATTAGATTTTAAAAATACTAGGGAAATAAAGTCCTTAAAGATAATGATACTTGGAGTAAAAGTGGATGATATTCCTCAGATAATTCTTCTAATAATAATAGTTTTGGATAGAGGAACACTGATCTTATTGTGAGAATCCCTATGGAAAATCTTTGTTTAATGGATAAGGAAAAGAAAAAAAGTACCAACAACAAGAATACATGGATACTCCATATTTATTTTCACCATTCCATTGTGAAAATCACTAAGGGGGAGAATTTTATAGAAAGAGGGAGAATATCACACTAAGGGGGATAATACGATCCTTAAGGAAAGTTTTTTTTTATCCTAAGGTGGAGTTAAAATTATTCATCATTTTATTCGGATGATTCATAAACTCAGGGAGAGATAAGGATTAATGTTTAACATTAAACACAAAGTACCTAAAATAAAATAGACTGTAATTTTTTCAAAGTTAATTTTACATTTAATATTTGGACTTCTAATTTCAAAAAAGAGGGAGATTGTTGAGTAAAAGTTTGTACTTATGAATTTTTGATTCCTGTTGTTTTGGAAATTACAAATTCTTTCTTATACACTTGATTACTAACTTTTTATGTTTTAAGAATTTCAATTTTTTTGAAAGCATAATATTTTACCATACTTGGAATTAGTTCAAAAGTATTAATAAATATAAACTAACATCATTCATTACGATTATCATAATGAGTATGGATTTGATAAAAATATGATTCACCTACATCAGACCAGACATTAGACTTTCTGTATTGTATTTCGTACTGAAAAAGTCTTTATAATCAAACTCATAATGGAACTGATAAGAATAGTGTTCACACTCATTAATATTATCATAATGATATTTTTAAGGAAGTCTATCTAACTGACTATGTTTAAATTATGAATACAGAAAACTAATTTATAATGTAAGGAAAGTTTTTTATACCATAATGGTGTAAATTAATATGATGTCAGATAGTTAGTTACAAAATATTTATTTAGGTTACATGTGTCTAATTCATTATGACAATCTTGGAGAAATATAACCATTGGGAAGGAAATATGATTGTTGGGGATTTGGCTACAAATACCTAGCCATTCAAAGATTTTGGAGCAGCTTCTACTGTGCTGATAGATTTCATTTTCAATTTCTCATTATGCAAGTTCTTTTAATATTACAAAGCATGGACAACATTTTATTAGTCTTTTGTAATTTCTTTTAGATATTTTTCATCTTAAGAGAACCTTTTGAGGTTTTCCCTTTAATAATTTATTTTCATTGCAATCGTGTGTCTGATTTGTGATTACAATCAACGGATTATAGTGATAGTAAGATAGAGAATCTAATATTCTGATCAAGGGATTGTAGGGACAGTAAGACCGTGACGATCCATCAGATCTAGGGCTACCAAGTCTATATTGATAGAGAATCCAATATTCATATCAGGGACTTTACTTACTGATGAAATATATACTTAATTGTAGGTATAAAATAAGGGAAACCTTTATCCAAGGTTTTTGGCTACCTTAATCTTAAGGTTAAAAGATATCTATTTATTTTAATATCTATAATTCAATCTTACTTTTTTATATCTATTTCTCTACTTGTTTCTTACAAGTTTTATTTCTCACTATTATTTTTTGTAATTATTTTATCATAATGTATATGAGTACACTACTATAAAAACGACATTAAACAGTGCCAATATTTATCAGCGCTATAAAAATGTTATGATAAATGGAATCTTTATCATTGCTAAAGAAAGAACTGATAATTGTAACTTTTTATCAGCGTTTTTTAGCACTGTTAAATTGAACATTTATTAGCACTGATAAGGATGCATTTTATCATAAGTTTTTAATGATCATAATGATCTGAATAAATATAATGAAATAATGAAATAAATAAAAAATAAAAAATGAGTTTATTAAAATAATATTACAAATTTTATTAATTAAATAATTATTTATAAAAATGAATAAATTTTTTTATAAATTATTAAATATTAAACATTTTATTAATTATATAATTATGATAATTAATGTTATTAAATTGTATATATTAAAAATATAGATAAATATTAATGTATATAAATATTATTTA
Organism: Viscum album; assembly: GCA_963277665.1. Classification (NCBI taxonomy): domain Eukaryota; kingdom Viridiplantae; phylum Streptophyta; class Magnoliopsida; order Santalales; family Viscaceae; genus Viscum; species Viscum album. The sequence goes on along the minus strand of OY728135.1, from coordinate 194,294,482 downwards.
TACATTAAAAAATATTTATGCGCAATACATTAAATTGTCATATATATAGTGAATAATTTTTTTATAATTAAAAATTAATATGAATTAAAAATACTGATTAATTTCATAGTGTAATGGATATATAATTTAATGTGTTGTTCGATGTTATAATTCAACATAGATCAAATGTGTCTTATATTTATTTCACATATACACAATTAATGCATTTTTTTATACAATACACACACACAAAACTTATCCATTTTTTTCAATATTGTTGAAGTGTACTTATTTTTAATTTATTCAGTTTCAATAATTTTTAACATATATGCATGCATGAACTTAAAATTAGAGGCTATCCAAACAGGATCTTATAATCTCCAAACAACACCAATGGATTGCCAAATGCTAGAATGGCAGATCGGCCATCCTGTTATGTTTTTCTTAATCACTGTGATGATTACTTCAGGATTGATTAATCATCCTTACACTCTCATTGTTGAGATAATTGAGGATGAAGGATAATTTATAGATAATTATTTGGTCTTAATATAGTTTTCTATATTTCATTGTGCACAACATCAATGAATATCTACACAATAGTCATTGTTGTCTATTTATAGAGACATAATTAGTGTTAAAATATTATTTAATTTCAAAACAACACTTAAATAATATATTAACACTTATATGACCCCTTTCCATGTTATAATAATAATAATAATATTTTATCATGGTGTGCTATAACTGGTGAAACAATAAATATTGTTTTACTATCACCAGACACAATCTTGGTCTGCTACTCCTCCTCAACATTTATCATATACTCGAATAAATATTTATTCATTAGATAAATAAATAATATATATTTTTTTAATTAAATAATTACCTTATGAATAAATATTTATTTAATTTATGCAATCAATAAATCTTGAATAAAATTATTCCTCGAACTTGAGAACAATATTTATTAAAATAATAAAATTCAAATATAATTTAATTGAGATCAATAGAAACACTTACTTTGTGACCCTCTATGAATTTTTCTTATTGGCATTAGGTGGACTTTCCTAAAGACTAGGATTACTTTCTAACAATGTTTTAAGTAACCCAATAGAAAAAAGGTAATTTTACAATGTTGATAGCCACATACGAGTACTCACAATGTAATATAATCCCTTTATCATGAAATCACATCATGTAGGTTTCAAAATTGTTTCATCAATTTAAAAATTTGATATATATTTCTTTGAATTTGTGATATAAACTCATCATTATACCATGGACATGGAATTTAATGTTAGAGTTTTATTTCAATAAAATGGATAAGATATCAACTACCCTAAACATAGAATGTACAAATCCTTCCTCAACTTATTCATTAATAACCTGTCATTTAGGGCACACTCAGCTCACCCAAATTCACCATGAACTATTTTCTTCATGGTTTACAAAAATAAATCCATTTGTGTGCATCATGACATGTATTAATATAAATATTAAAGTCTAGGTACCATTATACATACCCATATATAAGAATATACAATGAAAAATAAACATGTCGAATTCCTACTGGCGGGTATGTACTCAAAATATCTCAACTTGGAGACTACTAAGTGTAAACTTAATGGGCTAAAGTATCATCTTCTTACTTGATGGTCAATATACTATATTTCGCATCATATAATGTTTTCCAACCATATAATCAGGTTTAAGTATGTCATCATGTAATTTTATGGTTCTCATCATAAAGTCGAACTGTTATTTCCTTTTCAATGCAACAGATTCTCTAATAAATTAGTACATTAATTTCACCCAAAACTATGAATGTTATGTAATAATATATTTTAATTAATATTCACTTCTTTGAATATACATGAAATTAACAGTACACACAATTGTTTATGGGAAACCAAATCCAAAAAATTATTGTTATAACATTTGTATGAAATTCTGTTTGGTGTGTAATAAAGCAATATTTATTCATATATTTTTTCATAAAACTATCTTCCATCTCTGAATTTACATTTTATTAATCATGGAATTCAAAAAAATCTAAAATAATTTACATTGGGATTATTCTTCAACCACATTTCATATGATTAAATGTTAGAATTTGGACTTAAAATACATCTATTATGAATAATACCTATGGTTTTGTTATGTTCATTAAGAATACATCTTTTTATATCAATAAAATATAACACATTAGACATAAAGATAAAGTGTCATGAACAAATCCAAGCACCCACCACTCAAACAAAATCCCTTAGGGAAAAGAATCGATGCATGATCCAAAATCACTCACAAAAGGGAAACAAAGACCAAATCCACCTCAATTATACAAGTGTCTAAACTCATCAAGTAGGAATCCTCAAAATAAAACTTGATTCCAAGATAAAACCTTAACCTAAAATATTAAGAAGATAAATCCTCATCAATTCACCCAATTGACTAACAAAGCTCACTTATCATAGTTTCCTAAGAAAAACTGATATCTGACACACTATCACCTAATAAAATGAGTGAAAACACTTGAAACACACCTTGAAGTGTAAGAAAGTTCTAAAAAGGATAAGGGATACACATAAGGATAAACAATCCGCCCACACTAAGACCTTTTTGGGAGGGGTACTTTTTATAAAATAAAACATGAACTGATCGTGAACATGTTCCCTAAATCACATCAACTTGTTCCAAACCATCTTGAGGGATATAATCCAAAACATGATCAATCAAGGAAAATTACATGCCAATACCCATTCATTTCAAAACCTTCAAAACCATGAAATAATAAAAATATATTTTTCAAAAACTCATGGGAACTAAAAAGGCTCACAAAAATTTAAAATAAATTCACTCTATTTAAAATATAAATTTTCTAATGCAATTTATAATACATTTTAAATGTTTTGAAACCCACAAAATCCTTTATAAAATAAGGAACCCACCCAATATTCTCAAATTACATTACTTTAAAAAGGTTTCAGAACATTTCAATCACCATTTTAAAAGTTTTTCAAATCACCCAAAACTTAATTTTCATTAAATGAAACAATTATGTTTGAAAAATCCCCAAGAGATTACCAAAACCCCTTGTAATAAAACCATCAACCAATTTTAAGGCTAAAATATTTTCCAAAAAACTAATTCCATTTCAAGAACAATCCCAAAGTCCTAAATTGAAAACTAAAATGCTTTCATGAAATTAAAATAATATTTATAAACCATCTCAAAGGATTCATTTCAAACCAAAATCAATCTCCCTAAATTCCCCCTTTACAAAAAAACCAATTCGCACAACCATCACACTAAAAATTAGGCACACCACAAATCCCTTAAAAATCCTATCCACATCATAAAATTATCACAAGAACCACCTTTACTCATATCCCTATACATTGGATCTCTCAAAATCAGTATAAATAATAAGACAAATGAGATAAAAACTATGAATGACTCAACGATATGGTTTGATGGACTACATGCTAGCCACACTACAATTCCAAATATGTTTCAAGACCAATCATTTGTTTGTTATCTATTTTATCAGGCCATGTAGACCAACCTCACACCACCGACCTAACTTCCTTAACCATCCCAAAATCTAATCACATATACAAGGAATATTAGACTATTCTAGTGAGGATGAAAACATAATTAATTTCAAATCCAGTAAAATTATGAATTCAAAATTCAAATTTCACTTCCCATTATAACTTAGGCATCATCACAAGGGGTTATGATCAAGAACCCACTCATAACCAACCTTTAGATTTCTAATGGATAATTTTAACTCTATATTATGAAGACACACCCAAATAAGAATAGTTATAACCATAAAAAAACATAGGTTCCCATGGTAGAACTCAATCCTTCGATGCCATTTGTAATAAACCATCTCTAGATACCGTTTTAACCACCACATGAACTAATCTTATACTAGCCTCAATGGTGTTACCTATCCCTGTAGGCTGAAAATAGTGCATAATAATTTGAATAACACACTTTGGAATGGTTTTATCCAATAACCAGAGGTTAATAAAAATAAAATTTCTCCAAAAAATCTGGCATGACCCATTCATAAATCAGATGTACATGCCAAATCTAGGTATGAAATAAATTAATTAATTGGAATTAAATATAAAAATATCAGAAGAAGAGTGAAATATATACATTATAAATTCTCATACCACACTTTAAACACCACCCCCTAAAAAAATTACCTCTAGAACTTATATCCTTAGCCACCACAAACAGTACTACACCACCAATAATATAAATAAGTAATGGTTCAAATGGTTAGTGTGGAAAAGTAAATTGAAATAAAATAAATAACTGACACACCTCCATGTGATTACACTAGTCACCTTCGAATCCTATATAAACAGAGCTCCAAGGGTGATCATGAACTGAAACAAAAACTGAGATATGAATATAAGCATGAGCATAAAAATAATCAGTAGGTCACCACCCACTAAGAGAAAATAGGTTTTCACACAGTCTATATTAAAAACACAATCAACATGCCACATGAAAATTTTTAAAGAAAAATACTTTTTATAAATAAAATGAAAGAATGTTTAAAAATCTTAGACTATGTTTTTTAAAATAAGAAACATGGACCTTAAAACCATCTAAATTGAACTAAATCACTGTTTTCCCATCTTTACTAAGATTATCATGAAATCTCCTTTTTTATAAACAATGTCATGGAAAATAATTTATTTAAAATATTTTATGAAAACCCAAACCCATTTCCTTTTTAAATGGAAATTTAAAACCACATAAAAGTAACCTGTTTGAAATTAAACCAACACACACTCAATGTGATGCATAAACCACACAAAGGAACTAAGAGAAAAGAGAACATAATCCAAGAAATGGTTCCAATGATCAAATTAACTAGGGGAATGCAATGGCTTCATAAAATAAAATCCCATAAAGTGTAAAAAATGGCCTAGAGTCTTGGGCATTGTCTAAAGGCTCTAGTAATAATGGACCTGAACTCGCAACATGAAACCTAGGTTGGAACTACTAATCCAATCCACGTACCTTGTACCATCTCAGACTAATCATGAATATACATCATTAGAGATCAAAAGCTACCATGAGATATAAAAAGGTTTCCATCTCACAACCCATTGCCTTCTCAGTATAACTGATGAGGTGTAGTTTGGAAACATTCCCTAGTTATCCTAATACTAACACTAGGTATATCTCTCGTAAATGTAACTAACTATGTTTCTAGGATTCCCATGACAAGTCAAATATAAAAGAGTAACCAATAAAATAATAAATCATTAAATAAATATATTTCAATCATTTTAAATAAGAATCACCTCCTGGACACTCATAAGTAACATCCCTAATCACACACCCATGCATAAGCATAAAAAAATGCTTCCCAATATAAAGAATCCCCCAAAGGGTATAAAAACCCTACTCTTTATTACAAAAATAAACACGATTTATTACATAAAATTTAACTTAAGATAACTCTGAGGATTGAGAGGTCTAGTTTCTTTGTAAATTAGGAACATTATATAACAACTTAGAACATAAAACACAATATCTTTATTGAAAACTTCTTTTACAAGACCACAATATTCATTCGTACTTAACATTGCATGGGATAACCTGAGGACATGAATAAGAAATGGGTGAGATATAAAGACCAATAAGGAATAAACAAGGCATAAAATAAATAATACAATACATGTTAGGAAATAGTCATATCAATAGAGCATAATAGAAATATGGACATAAAGGCACGTTATTGCATGATTATAATAACATGGAAATGTGGAAACAATATTTAACATGATATTAGCATGGGAAAAGGATCATTGAACATAGAGAATGAGTAAACCCTCATTTAACTTTAATTATAATGAGTAAACCCTCATTGAACTTGAAGTATCATGATACCAATCTTTACCTAATGCATTGGAGTGCTATCAGGGCACACCCTTCTTAATCATTTCATTTCATGCATAAGTGTGCCACATAGATCATACATCATGGATTCATTAAACATCATCATTTATTCAAATATAAATGAATGTGGAATTTATAAACGAAACTAATTAATTAATAAGTAAATGTGAATAAATATGAATAAACTTGATAGAGAAATGTGCATGGTATTCATTACACAATGACTTTGGCTTGGAGAACTGTGATGCCATTTCGACATCATAACGACATGACATAAGAATTCATAAGAGTGGTTGATGAGAGAGAATGGTGTATCTAATCATATTTACATGAAATGGACAGTAATGGGGTTATATAGATACATGTACCAATATATGTAATGTAATTTAGATGCATAATTTAAAATAATTGATTGAATGTAAATGAGAATAGAGAATTTCCTTACGGAATTTCGACATGGTAACGGGTGTGCATGGTAGGCATTAATGAGAGAGAAAGATGTCTATAATCATTCAAACATAAGTAAATAAGTATGGGGGAGGTGATAAATCATTCCCAGACATTTTTAATTGAAAAAGGGTATAATGATATAAAGAAATTTGGACAAAAAATAGAAATGAAGAAATCTCTTACTTGGAAGTGTGATCCCAAAGGCTTGGGAGATGATTAAGAGAGAATTATTGGGAGTTTGGGGTGCCTTGGGAGGATTATAGAGAGATTAGGAAAGAGTAGGAACATGATACAAGGGTTATAAGTGAAGATAAGTGGGATCTTGGGAGGGATTATATAGAAAAAGAGAGGGGAATTCATTAATATTTCACAAACATAGGTTTTGGAATCTATATAATTAAATATTTTAAACCACAAACTTAACCATAGTTTTTAAACATAGTTTTTATCAAAGGGGAGTGGATAAATTATTTTATACAGCCAATGCCTGAACTTCTAAAAATATTAGGCTTGCTTATGTGTAGGGGAGCCACACTCTCAAGGAAATCATTTTAAAAACTTAAAATGTTTTATAAGTATTGGAGGGTCCACTAAGGCACCATAAAATTGATCAAAAAAATATAAAATCACATTATTTTAAAGGTGAAACATATATTTTCCAAAAATAATTTTTATAGTATTTTATTACATCACCATTGGTTCATTATAATGTCATAAAACACATTATATATTTAAACAGTATTTAATTTTTACCCAAAAATTCGGCTGTCTAAGAAAATTAGGAAAAATTCACTGTTAGATAATTTCAACACCCAGATTCCAAAAATAATATTCATTTTATCTGAATAATTTTCTAAATATCTGAATTTTTACTTTTAAAATAAAAATGGACATTTATTAAAAATTCATTGGTTTTGACAAAAATAGATTTTAAACATTAAAAAAATTACAATCATATTCATAAAAAATTATAGGATCATTTATATTTAATATAAAGTAATTTAGTAATAAAATTTTATTAAAATTTTATTAAATTAAAAAATCCATTAATTCATCAAAATAGATTTCTTAATTGAATATTAACTAAAAATACTCATCATTCTTTAAAAAATATTTACAAAGTAAAAATAATAAAATGAATGTATATTATTTGTACAGAAATAATGCACATAATTATAGTGATAGGGTATTGTTACATAAACTCTTATAACACTCACATAATACCTAAGGGAAAGGTTTCCAATAGTGACAGACTCTTGGGGTGGCTCAAATAACATCAATCAGGTGGTAATCTCTATTAAATTTCACTTCTCCAGTAGGTGGTTCCATTCAACCTTAAAGTATTGAAGCTCGACTTGGGCTTGGTCAAGAGTGAAGCCCAGTGATTCCACCTCCTTTCCGAGCTCCGAAAAATGGGATTCATATGGATCAATTCTAATGGATGAGGCCATCACTTCCTTTGTCTGAGTAAATTGGATTTGTTAAAACCCTATATTTATACTAATCATGTGATCACTGTTCACCGATTATATTTGCAACAATAATAATTCTTAATGGTATTTTAAAATCCAAAAACATAAAACTAAATAAGTTCATATGTTTTATATAGCAGTTTTACATAATAATAAATTTAAATAGATCAAGATTAACTTTCATTAATAAAATTTTGATTCATTACAATCTTTCCCCCTTAAGAAATTTCACCCTTGAAATTTCCTTTTCCCACACCAAAACAGATAAGGGTAACTCTGCTTCATCACTTCCCCTGATTCCCATGTTGTTTCATAAATATTGTTTTTTCTTCACAACACATTGACGAGAGGAATTGTCTTATTTCGTAGAATTTTTCCCTATAATCTAAGATCTTCATTGGATTATTTTCATAGGAGAGGTCATTCTCCAATGGTACCACATCTGGATTGAGTACATGTGATGGTTCAGGTATATAATTCCTCAAGAGTGATACATGGAATACATCATGTACTTGATATAGGTAAAGTGAGAGTGATAGTTGATAGGACACTACTCCAATGCGATCAAGGACCTCAAAATATATGATGTACCTTGTACTAAGCTTTAACTTATTCCAAAATCTCACAACTCTCTTCCATGGTGATATGTAGAGTAATACCATGTATCCAACATCAAACTCTAGGTATCATCAACGATTATCAACATAGCTCATTTTTCGACTCTATGTAGCTTTAATGTGTTGTTGGATGGTCTTAATCTTCTCCACCATTTCCTCGAACATTTTTGGACCTAGGAGTTTTTGTTCCCCAACTTCATCCCAACATGCTGGTGTTCTGCACCTCTTCCTATACAAGGCTTTATAAGGATCCATTCAGATGCTTGAGTGGAAACTATTATTGTAAGATAACTCAACCAAAGGACGATGTTTATCCCATACTCCTTTTAAGTCCATTGAGAATTCTCCCAAACTTTACTCAAGTGTTTTGATAGTCCGCCTAGATTGGACATCATTTTGAGGATGATAAGTTGTACTGAAATTTATCTTAGTATTCAAAGAATGTTGGAGATTATTTTTGAACATAGAGGTGAATCTTGGATCTCTATCGGATATAATATATAGTGTTACTCCATGTATCCCTACCACTTCTCTGATATATATTTGTGCCAATTGATCTATTGATAAATCCTCTCGAATTGCAATGAAGTGTGCAGTCTTTATAGGACGATCCAAAACAACCCAAATAACATTGTTTCCTTTGGATTTATTCAGAAGTCCGATGACAAATTCTATGGTGATGTTCTTCCATTTCCATGTTGGTGTGGGTAATGGTTTCATCATCCCTATAGACTTATGCCTCTCAGCCTTCACTTGCTGACATACCCGACACTTTGATGTATACTTAGCTATCTCCTTCTTCATGTTATCCCACCAACAATTCTATCAGAGATCTTGATACATCTTTGTGTTTCATGGGTGAATAGAGAAATTTGAACTATGTGCATCATCCAAAGATCATTCTTTAAATCTATATTTGATGGAACACATAGTCTTGTCCCAAATATCACAATTTCTTTTTCATTAAAATTGAACTCTGAGGATTTCCCTTTAATGATAGTTTTCAATTTCTTTTGAATCCCCACATAATCCTTTTGAGGATTATTTAACCTTTACAAAAGAGACGGTTGAGAAATAATTTGTGAAAGGATTGATGATGTTCCCTTCTTTATGATTCCCATGTTAATCTTCGTCAAATATAAGAATATTGGATCCTTTTCAATTCTCATCAATGATAGAATCACTAGGTCCTTTCTACTTAAAGAATCCTACACCTTTTTCTCTTTCCTAGGGTCGTAATGGATTGAGAAGTCATAGTATTTGATTAGCTCTAACAATATTCATTGGCGTATATTTAATTCTTTCTATGTGAATATATACTTGAGGATTTTGTGATCCGTATATAATTCACACATCTCCCTAAATAGGGACTGTCGCCAAATTTTTAAAGCGAATATTACTATATCTAACTCTAGACCATGTGTTGGATAGTTTTTCTCATGAACTTTCAATTTTCTTTAAGTATAGGCAATGACTTAGTCATTTTGTATCAACATACAACACATGACCTTCTTCTAAGAAACACTAAATTCCACAAAAAAGTTCTCCACTTGTGGGTAGTGTGAGCAAAATCATAGTGATAATCCTCCTTTTAAACTCCTTAAAGATCTATTATCATTATTCACTCCCAGAAAACTTAACTCTCTTCTGAGTTAGCTTGGTACAATGGTTTGAAAATCGTGAGAAATTTCTCACAAATTGGCGATAATATCCAATTAACACTCGGAAATTATGGATATCCATCACCAATATTGGCCTCGACCATCCCTCAACTACGGATGTCTTGGGGGGATATATAGATATCCCATTGTTTTTGATGATATGACATCAGAATGAGACTTCCATCGACCAGAACTCACAATTTCTATACTTTTGATAGATATTCTCCTTTCTCAAGGTATCCATTATAGTGTTTAGAGGCTCCTCATGCTCCTCCTTGGTTTTAGAGCATATTAGAATATCGTCTATAAATACCACCTTAAATTTGTCAAGGTAATATATAAAGACTCTATTCATCAATTCCATGAAGATTACTGGAGCATTAGTGTGTCTGAAAGGCATTACTATGAATTCATAATGCCCGTACCTTGTACGAAAAGCAGTCTTGGGGATATACTTCTTCTTCACCATTACTTGGTAATATATAGACCAAAAATCCTCCTTGGAGAAGTATTGTGCTCCACGTAGCTGATCAAACAAGTCATCAATTCAGGGAAGATGATACTTTTTCTTTATCGTGATTTTGTTGAGCTCACGATAATCAATGCAAAGGCACATTGACCCATCCCTCTTCTTGATGAAGAGGACTCGTGCAACCCATGGTGAAGCACTTGGGCATATGAACCCTTTATCCAAATTCTCCTATAGTTATTTCTTTATATCCTAAAGCTCCACAACAGGAATTATATATGGATTCTTGGATATTTCCAATGCCCCAAGTATAAGATTAATTGAGAATTAAACATCTTTACAAGGAGGAAGACTCAGAAATTCCTCTAGAAATACTTCAGAAAATTCCCTCACAATATTCATGTCTTTAAGGATAGTTTCTTCCTTATACTCAATCATCTGAGAAAGATATGTGTGCTTATAGGGCAGCAATATCCACACTTGAGATGATGGTGCTAAAAAAGATTTATCATCCTCCTTGCACTAGTACATAATCAGGGGTTGATTCACCACACGGGGAGTGATTTTCCTATCATGGCAGTTTATGTTGGATCTATATAGGGAAAGAAAATACATGCTAAGAATTGCATAAAATTTCACCAGAGGGAGTATAAAAAGGTTCACTGGGAAGTTGAAACCACAAATTGTGATAGGGGAGGAGTTATATTCATGGGTTTCAATGATTTACCCATTTTCCATTTTGACCGACATCTCTACTTCAATGAATTGTGATGGTGTTGGGATAGTTTGACTAAAATTTTGGGATATAAAATAATGTGTCGAACTAGAATAAAAAAGTAAGTTCGCTATTATTAAATGAATAACTAGCGTACCTTTCACAACTTCCTTTTTGGGGTTCTCTTTGATATTAGTGATGGTAAAATCTCTCTCTTACTACCTTGGATGTTTTTGGTTTCCTCTGAAAACCATTGTATTTGGAAACTGGTTTGCAAATTTCCCTGGTTCTTTTCAATTTATGTAATGGATAGTGCATTGAGGTTCAAATAGTGCATTCCTCTCTTATGTTACAACAACAGATTTTTCTTGTCGGTTTCTAATAGCCAGGTGCCCTTCTCTTCCATACCTAAAGCATTTCCTCGTTCCCTTCAGGCAATTTATGGGGTTCTTCTTTCCACACCTTTGGAAAGTGGGGTACTGAAATTTCATAGAACTATTTGATTTATCCATTAGAAATCCAGAATTAAAGTCCACATTACACTTCTTATCCTTATGATACCCCTAAGATTTACCGATCTCCATTTTGACATTGAGGGAACATTGGATAATTTCCTCATAGCTATCGAAGTCACAGATCGCCAGGGCTTTCCATATGCTAGGTTTTATCCCACTAAAGAAGCAATTAACCTTGAATTCAGGGGTAATGACAATGCGAGAGGCATATCGTGCAAGACTTGTGAAATTTTCCTCATATGATCCAATGGATTCGTCAAATTTTTTCCTTGAGGTCAAGAAAGTCACTTTCTATATTAAGTCGGGGGTGTGTGGAAAATATTTATCAAAAAACATTTTCCAGAAATCCTTCCATTACAACGCCTTAATCTCTTCCTTAAAATTTTTATTTTTGATCAATGTCCACCATTGACCAGCTTCACTTTCCATATGATAAGCATCTAGAAGAACCTTCTCTTTTTCGGAACATTGAAGGATTTAGAAGATCTTTTCAATGGAGATGATCCATTGTTCGACGATTGAGGGATCATATGATCGATTAAAAGTAACATGCCTTTATCTCATGAATATCTCGATTGTGGATTTTCCTTTCTTGGGGGGGGGGGTACATTCCTCTTGAACCATGTTTCTATTCAAAACTTGAGTTAACTGATATAGTATCATGGAAAAGTTTGCGATTCCCATTCCCATCAGATTGGGAATCTCATTATAATAGTAATCACATTGGTCTTAACATTAGTTGTTAGCCTGAGTCCTCCTATTACCATCCATTGGATAGAATAAAAGGAAAGTTAGGGGTACCACATAATGGGGAATCCAATGATAGAAGTGGATAACTTATAAATTACATTTATTTCCTTAACTTATCTATGTTATCCATGATCTACTTCCGAACATATATTCTTAGGGGATTTTATTTAATTCCCTTAATAATGGTTCATACTAAGCTTATGAATTTTCCAAATCATATCCCTCGGGAGTGTCATAACCAAGAGTACAACAAGACCCAATTTTGTGAACCAGTTCCTGTTCAAGTCTATCTCAAAGCGGTGTTTTCGAGTTTTACCCCTAGATACATCTCTACCAGAGCCACCTATACCTGCTCATATCCAGACATGGATGTATTTTATTGATAAAACACTTACTCAGAACTCACCAAAATTTAGGGATGTTTTTATTATACTTAGTCTTATCCCTAAGGCTTTCACTTGGGTTTTCTAATCCTAAAACCAAAAATAACTAAACCTATCATCTGATACTAACTATAAAAACCCTTCTCTTTATTACACACATAAACCAGATTTACTACATAAACATTCACTTAATAAAAATATAAGGATTGAGAGGTATAGTGTCTTGGGAAATTAGGAACATTACATAACCAATTAGAACATAAAACACAACATCTTTATTGAAAACTTCTTTTACATGACCACAACATTCCTTCGTACTTATCATTGGATGGGATAACATGAGGACATGCATAAGAAAAGGGTGACCTATAAATACAATTAAGGGAGTAAACAAGGAATAACATGAAGAATATAATAAATGTTAGGAAATAGGTATATAAATGGATCATAAGAGAAACATGATCATAAAGGCATGTTATATCATGATCATCATAACATGGAAATGTGGCAACAACATTTAAAATGATATTAGCATGAACCAAGGATCATTGCACATGGATCATGAGTAAACCCTCATTGAACTTGAATTAGAATGAGTAAACCCTCATTACACTTGACGTGTCATGATACTAATCTTTACCCTATGCATTGGAGCGCTATCAGGGCACACCCTTCTTAATCATTTCATTTCATGCATAAGTGTGCCACATAGATCATACATCATGGATTAATTAAAAATCATCATTTATTCCATGATAAAGGAATATTGAATTCATAAATAAAAATATTTAATCAATAAGTAAATATTCCTAAAGGTTAATACCCTTAATAGAGAAATAGGCATGGTATTCACTAAACAATGACTTTGTCTTGGAGAATCGCGGTGCAATTTCGGCAGCATAACAGCATGACGTAAGAATTCATAAAAATGGTAGATGAGAGAGAAAGATGTATCTCATCATATTTAATTGAAATTTACAATAAGGGGGGTCATATAGATATATGTCCCAACATATTTAATGTAATTTAGATGCATACTTTAAAATAATTTCTTGAATGTAAATGAGAAGATAGAAATTACTTATAGAATTTTGGCATGGTAACGAGTGTGAATGAGAGGCATTAATGAGAGAGAAAGAGGTTTATAATCATTAAAAAATAAGGAAATATGTATAGGGGAGGTGTGAAATAATTCCCCAACATTTTTAATTGAAGTCAAAAGGGTAAAACAATATAAATAAATTTGGAAAAAAATTGAAAGGAATAAATACTTTACTTGGAAGTGTGATCCCAAAGCCTTAAGAGAGGCTTGAGAGAGGATTATTGGGAGATTTAGGCACATTGGTATGATTCTAGAGATAGGAGGTAAGATTAGGGATGTGATCCATGGGTTTTGAGTGAAGATAATTGGGATATTGGGTCAGTTTATATAAGAAAAGAGAGGGAAATTCGTTAATATTTTACAAACTTAGGTTTTGGAATCTATATAATTAAATATTTAAAACCACAAACCAACCCATGGTTTTTCCCACTATTTTTTCCAAAGGGGAGTGGAAAAAATTATTTTACAAGGACAATTTCTGAACTTCTAAAAATATTAGTTTTTCTTATGTGGAGGTGAGTCACACTATCAAGGAAATCATTTTAAAAAGTTAAAATATTTTATAAGTCTTAGAGGGTCCACTAAGGCACCATAAAATTAATCAAACAAATATAAAATCAAATTATTTTAAAGGTGAAACATATATTGTCCAAACATACTTTTTATAGTATTTTATTACAACACTATTGGGTCATTATGATGTCATAAAACACATTATATATTTAAACAATATTTAATTTTTACCCAAATATTTGAATGTCTCAGAAAATTATGAAACATTCACCGTTGGATAACTTCGACATCATGATTCCAAAAATAATATTCATTTTATCTAATTTTTTCCAAATATTTGAATTTTTAACTTTTAAAATAAAAACCAACATTTATCGAAAATACATGACTTTTGAAAAAAATAGCTTTCAATCCTTAATAAAAATTATAATTGTATTCATAAAAAATTAGATGATCATTTATATTTAATAAAAATTATTTTTTAATAATATTTTATTAAAATATTATTTAATTAAAATATCCATTCATTCATAAAAATAGATTTCTTAATTGAATATTAACAAAATATACTATTTTTTCTTTAAAAACTATTTACAAAGTAAAAATAATAAAATAAATGTATATTATTTATACAAATATAACGCAAATAATCATAGTGCTAGGGTATCATTACATAACCCCTTATAACACCTATATAAAACCTAAGGGTAAGGTTCACGATGGTGACAGACTCTTGGGGTGGCTTGGATAACATCGTTCAGGTGGTAATCTCTATTAACTTCCACTTTTATCGTAGGTGGTTCCATTCAAGCTTAACGTGTTGAAGCTCGACATGTCCTTGTTCAAGAGAGAAGCCCAGTGATTCCACATCCTTTTGGAGCTCTGAAAAATGGGCTTTGTATGGAGCAATTCTACTGGATGAGGCCATTGCTTCCTTTGTCTAATTAAATTGGATTTGTTAAAGCCCTATATTTATACTAATCATGTGATCACTTTTTAATGACTATATTAGGAATGGTAACAATTATTATTAGTATAACCAAATAATAATTGCATATGTTTTATATAACCATTTTAAATAATAAGGAATTTAATCAAATCAAGATGAATTTTCATTAATAAAAGGCTGGGGCGTTACAAAGGGTCACAAGATGCACTTGGTAAAAATAAACACATTGGGATTAATTTAGGGTCACATAAATTTATTAAATCATTCAAAATAACATGACAAGTGAGATTTTAGAAATGAGCTCTGGAGGGAATGCTATTTTCTCACCATTCAAATACCATCTATCGAACCACATCAAAAAATAGATTCAAAACCCCAATTGAAAAACTAGTTTCAACCCCAATTGAAATATTTTTTTCTAAATCACATTTAAAAATTCATTTGGAAATAAACCATTTCCCAAAAATCTATTTTAAAATAATAAAGCGCATTTAAATAAAATAAACGATGCCAAGAACTCTTTTCACAAAACCCCTATTCATTTTTAAAGGATATTTTCAAATCACCACAAGACCCACAATCTAAATATAACTTCAAAAGTGGTATAATTCCCTATTTTTTTTATCAAAAACTTCTTTAAAAATTAAAAATCTATTTATAAAACGAAACTAACATTAAATATTATTTTAAAACTCTTAAGTCCCTTAAATGAATCCAAACAAGATTTTAAACCATCACTTGGCATGATAAATATGTTCATTACAGGCCTTTAAATTGTTTGAAATCCAATTAAAACCAAAAAGGTTATATCAGATGCATGAAATTGCATATGAAATATTTTAAAACACTAGAACCATTTTTAAGGCGCTGCTTGGGGAATATTGAAAATACTTAGCATGTTCCCTAAGAACATACTGAATGTAATAGATATTTAATCTCCATTTCAATCCTAATACAGGTAACAATATGATTTTAAATTATTTAAAAGTAATTTAATGTGAAAAATAAATTCATAACATGCAAAAGAAGTGATTCCAAAGAAATACCTACCTCAAACTGATAGTAATCGAGCTGGAATACATCACCTCTGACAGTGGATTCCCAAACAAGAACGATGGGGCCTACAAAAAACCTTAAATTAAAACAAAAATTAAAATTGTAAAATCCAAAACTCTTATGATCCAACCAAAATATTACGCCACAATAGGGAAGATAAAAATGATAGGAGTGGGAGATATAATGGAAGATGTGATCTTACCTCATAGATTCATCTAATAACGATAAAGGAACCATGAATAATAAGTAAGAGGAGGGAGGTACGAAGAAGTGAGGAGCGTGATACTAAATAGGGTTCATTTAGGGGTGAAACATGAGGGAGGGAAGAAAAATGAGGGAAAATACATAGAAATAATTAAGCACAAATATTCAATTTGTTTCAATTTTTTTTGGGAAATCCTCAATGTTTACCAAACCGTGTAAAAACATTGATTCCCATACTAGATTCCCAAAACCCAGTACACATTCACCTAGAACCCCACACAATCCAACTACCCATGAACCTATCGTTTCAAATGGAACTATCCCATTAATATACCAAACACACAGTTTCCACACGATTACTTATAGCTATTCACAACCTGTGTATAGAATAAAAATATCCAAAAACTTAATACTAAAGCCCAAAATTTCTAAAATTTTACTCAATCAAAATTTAATTTAAAATAATACAAAATAAATAATATAGTGATAGGTGGGTGTCATAATAACAACTACCTGTTCGATGTGGAGAGAATTGGTCAACCAAAATATCATCATAGTATGTGACTTGTAGATGAATGAATTTATGAAATAGATGTTATTGAAAAAACTGTTATAGATTGGGATTAGAATAAGCTTTATTTTTAAATAAAATTTTAGATATTTCACTATAAGTTGAATATCAAAAAAATAATTATTATGCATTATAATCCATTAATGGATGAATTGTGGATACCAAATACCCATAATTGACTTTTATATGATAGTTTAGAGGATATATTTTCAATAAGTTAGAAACAAATCCGAATTCAATTTCAGAATGACTTAAATGGTTAGCTAGGGGACCAAGTGTGGATGTATTAACTTATAATGGTTATGTAATTAATGATTATACATTCTATATAAAATAAAAATATGATTTTAAAACCATAAAAATTAATATTTTTACTCTTATAGAGGAAGTGATGCATGCATTTGGAACCAAGGATAGAAATCCAAGTTATATGAATATGTCATACATCAGAATTATTGAAAAAATATGGGAGTTGAATTATACAACATTCAATGTTCTGATTTTTCAATGCAAGTGGATTGATGAGAGGAGTGCATTAAAAATTGATGGTTTGGAATTCATGAAAGTGTATTTCAGTAAGTAAGGGTACAAAGATAAACCATTAATTCTAGAATCATAGATAGTAAAAGTATTTTATGCACCAAATCCTACAAACTAAAATTTTTCAACAGTTCGGTTATTGAAAAAAATGACCACCGAGCCAAATTCCAATTTAAATAATGATTTCCATTTCATTGGGACATCACAAGAATTTAATGGCGGTCCTAATATAGACAGGGTGTTATATGTCAGAATAGGCCATAAGGAGTGGATTTTGATACTTGATATAGGATTTATATCACTTCAACGTTTAAAGGGAAAAAGTTATTTCAATAATAAATTTGATGTTTTTTAGTATACATTTTTTCTACCTCATAGTATTATGTTTTCACTACTGCATTTTTGTAATCTAATTTAAATGTTAAACTATTTCTATAGATAATAGATTCTTTAGATGATGATAAACCAAATTTTGAGGAACAACCATTTTCTCCACATGCTGATGCTCCCAATATAGAGAAACAATAGGTTTATCTATATGTCGATGCAACTAATCTCTATGAATTACATATTGAAAATACAGAAACTAAAGAAATGAAGGAAGATGAAAAATAATGTTTGAGAAAAAATTTGTTTCATAGAATTGGATTCATAACAAAAATTATTAAGATGATATATAAAGGCATGAGATTCAAAGTTGGATAGAATGCACACAAACTGCCTTTTGACCCAAAGAAGTCCATTTTCATTTGTTACATTGGAGTCACCACTTGAATGTACATGATAATTGATTTAGATAAGTGGAACAATGTTGTGCCCATGATAAAGGAATAAATTTTGGAATATATTAGGGTAATATTAAGATATACTTTCTATATTTTACTAAAAAACAAATTAATGAAACATTTATTTACTATTCATTATACCTTATAGAGTTCTTTTATACTAGATTAATGTTGAATGAAATTTGTATCAATAGTGTATATAATGGATCATAGATATGTTAAAACAATTATTAAAAAGGATCATCTAAAGGATGATATTGAGAAAGTAAAGATGTTCCAAACACATATTTATGCACACATGATAAACCAAGAAACATGGATTTCATTTATGAACCATCATGCAGAGAAATCATCTCATGTGTATTATAATTGGTAATAATTTACATGAAACTACATGAATTAATCAATTTGATTATAGATTTTTAATTTATGAAACAAAAACCAATTTTTGAAAATTAGTAGCATGCATTAAAACCAACATATCCTATCATAAAAAAAGGATGGGGTACACATCAGTTGAAAAAATGCTATGTATTTTAAATCTATAGTAATATATTTATATGGAATAAGAAAACATAATTATGTTCCTTTTTTATATATATATTTATGAATCAAAATTTAAAGACACTTTTATCCTAAATCATGTGTAATGGAATATGGATCCTGTAAATAAATATAGTATACTAGTAGATGAAAACACACAAAGATTATAGTAATAATTTTTAAGTATGACATAATAAAACTTTGTTCTTATTTAAATCTGAAACGACCCAAAATTTTATCAATTGAATTGACTCCATTATTATAATTATTTTATATATTATAAAACATATACAAATCATCGAGAGTCAAATAAAAACACCATTCTCATAAATGAAGAAATAAATACGTAATATTTAAAGAAATTAAAGAACTTATCCCAATGGAATAGTAACATGACCCCTGGAATAATAACATGACCATTCACAATAGTAATTAGGCCTACAGAATAGTAACCTCGTATATAAAAGTATAAATAAAATTTACGTATCTTAAAAATGATAATATGTTATAGTTATATCATTGTATAAGTAAATAAATGTTATAAAAATTGTTAATTAAGTGTTGGAATTTTTATAAAATATAAATCTTTATTTACAATTATAATTAATATAATGATTTAAAATAAAATTTATTTTCATGAAATGTATTAATAAAATAATATTTTGTTTTCTTATGATTATAAGATAATTTTATGAGGCATTAGTTTTTTTAAAGTATTAGAAAATAAGTTATATTTTTAAAATCGGTATTTTTCAAATAATTGACTATTTTAACTAAAAATTAATAATTTCATATTTAGAAAATTATTTTCGTATAATGGTGTTCATTTTTTAATTCTAAACATCAAAAAATGGATAATTCTAATTTTTGGGATTAATCTAAAATAGTTGATTTTTTTTGTTGAATAGTGAAATACAGTAATTTATGGTATTTAACAAATACTTGAATTATTAGGTCATAGATGATATATGGCTGATGTAATACTATAATATTGAATTATCCTTATACCTTTAATGAATTTAGTCATGGGAATCAAAATTTTCTATAGTCTTGAGGAAAAATATTAAACTAATGAATAAAATAATAAAAAACACCCCTCTCCTCCTCTATAAATACAACCCTCACCACCCCTTCTCCTCACATATCCAAATCCTTTATGTTTTTTTCAATTTCCTCCCAATCATCTTCCCAATCTATTCCCCCATGTCAATCATCTTTTTGTCTCAACAAAACACCAAAACCAATCTCCCTAAGGAGGTTCTCAAGGAGAAGAATTCAAGAGGTAAAATAATATTTCTTTTCTTTTTAATTTCTTTTCATTTTCTTTTCTTTTCTTATTCTCTCATCACTTACACTCATACAAGTGGAATGATAACTCCATTATAAAATATATAATATAATTTTATTATGTTAATGGAATAATCCATCTAGAAACATCTTCTCCTCTCCATTTTATTCTAAAAATGAAAATGTCATCTCTGAGGTATTGATTTATCACCTTCAAGAATGATATGTTTTTATTTTCCTTTACTGAATTCAAGGATGGATATAATAAATTATAATGGTTTAAAATAATGTTAAAATTTATGGTATATCATTTTTTATGTTATGGAACTAGAATTTATACATAATATTAGATAATAAAACAAAACGATTTTGTTGTGATTGAAAACCACCAAAATTAATCCAAATGATTATCATAAAATTTTATCTAATGAATCACCGTTATATCTGAAAAATAATAATATATAACAACAATTAAACTTTTTTAATTTCATTAATACCATATAATTTCAATTTTGGATCATTATCCCCATTTTACATGATCTTTCATACATTTATACAAGTGAAACTATCATTAAAACCAAGAAAATGAACACTCCTGAATGATAAAATTGAACACCATAACTCATAAAAATGTCCATAAAAAACTTAATAAAATTATAATGAACAAAATACTTGTATAATAGGATCTACATTGATTAATTAATGAATCTAATTTGTTTATCCAAGATATTAACGTGAAGAAAGCATTCAGACATAAAGTAAGGGGATTCTCAAACCTAATTCCTTTCTTTGGGTTATTCTCTCTTCCATGATATGACTGTACATATTATGTTCTTCAAATTTTATTTCACTTTTCTTTTTAAGGTTATAAATTTTTCCAATCTTTTTTTATGACAAATACAAAGATTTTTCCAAAATAAATCTTCATTTTAAAAAAACCTCTTTTACTTCTCTTGAGATGATGATGAATTTATGATTATTCACATATGTTATGCGTAAAATTGATGCCAGATTTATTCAAAACTATGTGTGGTGTTGACCACTAAGACTTGATGTTTCATTTTTTATGAGTTTCTATATTCCATGCCTTTACATAATTCTTTCTATCATGATTATGATGATGATCCCATTCTTATGTTATTACAATGATGATTATTCTTACCCATGTTATATTTGTTCATGTTCTTATCTATCCTGTCACCGGGCTTTTAGATCACACATTTCTTTGATGTATATCCTCAGGTGACTACATATACTAAATAGTATATGTGGGCCACTAAGAATATAGAGAATAAGTAATTAAATAATATTAACATTTCATTATGTAAAATTTGTGTATGGTCCTAATTTTCCCAAGACACTAAACCTTTTGATCATGGTTTTGTAACTCTATAATGTTGTTTACCATTAAAACTATGTAATAATTATGTAAGAGAAATTTGTGTTGCTATATTTTGTATCAGATAACAATTTAGTTAATTTGTGAATTTAGATTAGAGAATACTATGGAAAACCCTTAGTATAAGACTAAGTATTTGTAATCACCCAAGAAGATTTGTTTTAGAAAAATACTAAACATATGGATCACATACGATATGCCTTTAGAGTTAATTTTCTAAAGAAAAAAAATTAATTTTTCATGAATTGTTGACTTATTTTTTGTTTGAAATTTTTTTATTTTAGAAAATAGTGGGAACAAGGGTAAACCAGACCAACGACCCATGTGAGAGACAATACATTGATTGCTAAAATGATAACCCTGATGCCTTGGAAGGTGGAGTTCAAAATTTCCTGGTGATGCTTACCAAACTATTTGATGATATGAACAATATCCTAAATGATGTGGAACTTCCTCCTTCCCCTAAGAGGAAGAAACTATGTTTGAATTATTTTATGCGAAAATAACTACTGACATTTAGTGGATCTCCCAATACATAAGTCAGGGAATAGTGGGTCAACTTAGTGGATAATATATTTTCCTTGCTTCACTATTCTAAGATGGAGAAGGAGATTCTGGAAATGTACCACTTGGATAGAGAGGCTGATCACTGGCGGGTGTTGATTAAGAAAACCATGCTAAAGGTTTAAATTGAGTTGATGAAGTGGGAAGATGTTAAGAAAATATTTCTTAATAATAATTTCCCTTGAACACTTTAGACAATGATAAAGTGAGAATTAATATAGTTGAAGAAAAAAAATGTGAATATGTCATGGATTATGAAGAAAATTTCACAAGGATTTCAAGGTACACATTGGATTTTGTTATCAACAATGATAGAAAAATAGATAGATTCTGTAGTGCTTTAAAACCACACCTTCCAAAAGCTATAATAATTCGATACTTTGGGAGTTATGAAGATATTTTTTGATGTGATCTCCAAGTGGAGATAAAGTTTATAGTACGGTCTCTTGTCAATGAAGATGATAAATGAAAGATAGAGTTTCAAGTAGGAGGATCTAATGACAAAGGTGGAAAGAAAACTCAACCACTCACACGTAAAAAATGTTGGAAAAGCATCATAGAAATATCTTAAAAGAGACGAAGAAATTATTTAAGTGTGGGAGATAATGAAACCAAGCTCATGGATATCAAAGAAATATGAGGAAGTAGTGAAATGTAGTGTAGGAAAGTTGAGCACCACCGATAGTTCAATGTTTCAACTATAGAGAGAACGGGCACTACGCAAGCTAGTGAACTAAAACTCGACTCCTTGAGGGTAATAAGTTTCAGAAGCCACCAAAGTCAAAGGATAATGGGAAAGTTCAGGCTATCACTAGATCTGAGGTGGATCCAAACAATGATGCGGTGATAGGTACACTGATTATTCCTTCAAGAATAGTAAACACACTATTTGATTTTAGTTCTATGCATTCTTTCAAATCTTTAAATTTTAGTAGAACTATACAAACACCAAATAAAAAAATAAAGTTTGAGTTTTCTATTATAATAGAAAATGGGGAAACTATTGCTTCCAAAGTATATAACTCCTCCCAAGTTAATGTTTGTATACTGAACCTCCTAGAAAATATAGTATTACTTTGTTTGGCAGAGTTTGAGGCTATTTTCTGCATAGATTGGCTATCTTTATACAAAGTTAACATCAAATGTTGGGAAAGGGAGATCCCTCTTCACATCCCAAATCATCCTCCAATTCTGTATATGTGTAAGGATATAGATTAATCTTCTTTGGAATCATTGTCTCAAGTGTGGATATTTTTTATAAGAACACATATCTAGCTCAAATGATTGAGAAAAATGAGAGAATCATAATGAAATACATGCCACTGTGAGGGACTACACTGATATTTTCCATGAAGAATTTATTGGTCTTCCTCCTGACCGAGAGGTTGAGTTCTCAATTGAACTTATTCTTGTATCTCTACGTATATCAACTAAACCTTATATAATGGACACCATTGAGTTGAAATAACAGAATAATAAGGTACAAGATAACATTGAAAAGGGTTTATTACACCTGAGTGATTCACCATGGGTGCACTAGTACTATTCATCAAGAATAAGGATAGTTCAATGCACCTCTGCATTTATTATCATGAGATCAACAAAATCATGATAAATAAAAAGTATCCCCTCCTACAAATAGATGACTTGTTCGATCTACTATGTGTTGTCAAGTATTTCTCTAAGGTGGATCTTCAGTCAGGATATCACCAATTAATAATGAAAAAGGAAGATATTCCCAAGACTTCCTTTGAAATGAGGTATTCACACTATGAGTTCATAGTGATGCCCTTTGAAATCACTAATTATCCATCCATATTCATGGAATTAATGAATAGTGTCTTTATAGATTACCATGATAATTTTCTTAGTATTTATTGATGATATTCTGATATACTCTAAGAGCAAGGAGGAACATGAGGAGAATTTGAATACTGTGTTAATGACTTTGTGATGAAAGAAAATTTATGTAAATTAATGTAAATGTGAGTTCTAGATGGGGGAAGTATCATTCTTGGGCCATGAAATCACCAAAAAAAGAATATATGTGGACCCTATAGAGACTTTGGTTTTTCTGTGTAAGACATTGAAATATTACTAGGAATATTTTCAGAGCCAGGCACTGAGACGCTGCATGATTTTGATGACCGGTGAGTTCAGAATTAACTTTATAA
Organism: Viscum album; assembly: GCA_963277665.1. NCBI lineage: Eukaryota > Viridiplantae > Streptophyta > Magnoliopsida > Santalales > Viscaceae > Viscum > Viscum album. The sequence goes on along the minus strand of OY728135.1, from coordinate 194,269,844 downwards.
AAAATTTAAATGTATTTGTATCACGTGAACATAGTTTTCTTGAAATAGTGGAATGTCTCATAAATGGAGCCTCAGATCGAAAATATGAGACCACATATGAATCTAGAATGTGGATTTTATCCATGGCGTGACCTAAAGATTGTCGGCATGGGACGTTCGGATGGGGAAACCATTGGTTGGTGAATTGTATAAAATAATCAATCTAATTAATTTATTTAATAATCCTAAACCCAAATAACTCATATAAAGAGACTCAGATTAGAAATCCAATACCACTATTAAGTTCATAATATGGTGTTTTCTCTAGGCCTGACATAAATTTGGTCGGCACAGGATGTTTGGATGAAGCATCTGCTGGAGGGTGTGTTTAGTTAAAATAAATATTTTTTTAATTTATTTCAAATTTAAGGACCTAAACCAATTTCTTATATAAATAAGCAAATATGGATAATCTCTTGGGTTATTCATATAACCTTGGGATCATTTAGAGGATCTTCCACCACATCTCTATTGGAAGATTGAGACCAGCAGACGACTGGGGATCAGATTGTGGTGAATCGATAGGCGGCGGATGCAGTAGATCATCTTCATCGCTAACTAATGTGTTCTTCACTAATGATCAATCCGTAATTGTGTTAGGAATCATCAATTTTATATTTTATTCCCTTTTGATTAAATAATTTAGTAGATCGATCATTATTCATTGATCTGTGCCCTTTTGTAGCATTTTCATGTGCCCGTGTACAAAAATTAATTGGTTGTCAATTGTTTTTTAACCCTGTGATCATTGTTCTTGATCGACCGAATAAGAATGATTTGTATCGATCCATAAACCTTTGTTATTATGTCTTTTCAATGTTTTTTTGTTCATCATCGGTTGGATCCATACAGTCCTGATTCGACATTGACGGGAAGTACAGATCCTAATTAGATCCCCCAATTCACGGTGGATCGAAGAGACAAGAACCAATTGATAAGAGAGAGGGATGGTGTTTTGGGAATGGATCATATTGACACCTCATGTGTGTGTTTGTGATCAGAGGTAGTTTATTAATGTATTGGTGATCCCCATTTTCCCAGTTGGTGTATGGAAATGACATGCGGTGTGACATGATTGAATTAGAACAGAGGTCGTGCATGAGATTTCATGGAAGAGACATCTCGGTGTTGACGAGATGATGGTTATACGTGATCAACATGGTGATCCTTAATATTATTATTAAAAATAATAAGGCTGATGAATTAAATAAATTAAATGAGTTAAATAAAAAAATGGGTTTTCCCTATGGGTGAGGTGCATGGAGGGAGGTTATTTTGGTGTGATGGTTGGAGATTGTACTCCCTTTATCTTTATATGTATGTATTATTATTATAATAGTAACTATTATAATAATAAATTTTATAATAATAATGGTAATATTTAAAGATAGGGTTGAAGGCCATTTGGGGTGCTTCATGAATGAATGTGAAACATGGGGAGTGAGGCATGGATCTCCTCCTCTCAACAAGTTTTTAAAAAAATATATAATAAAAATATAATAATAATAATATTAGTTTTGGATGTTAGACCAAATTTCAGTTGTAAATTCTTTTTATGACATTGGATTAATGTTCCTTCAGTGGTAGTATTACCATGTAATTAAGATGGTTATTTTAATATCGATGTTGGATTTCTTTTTCAGACTCATGTCTCTAGTCAACAAAACACCCAATAATAATAAAATTATTATTGTTGAATAATCTTGTATCCGATATATATCCATCATACGGTGCTGTAATGATGAAGCATATGTGATGTTGTGACCCTAAAATTAAGGTGGATGTTTGAAGACCAATTTTGGGTATTTAATTCAGAATCTTGGATCGGGTCCATGAAGCACCATTCAAAGGTGATGCGGTGAAATGCAATTTTTTAGTCGGGTGTCCGATTGAGGCAAGTGAATATCCTATATTGTGTTTTTTCAATGAGAATCAGAATGGTGTGATATGTTTATCCATATGATGTGTTTTGAATAATAAAATTAGTGAAATTAAGTTTTTCCCCTCATACTGATGATGAGCCTCATGCATTCAAATATATTTTGGCCAAGACACATCATTTAGTACCCTTATACGCCATGTAGTGCAACATGGCTAGAAAGCTTTGTTCTGGAGAGGAAATGGACAAGCAGTAGAGATGGACCACACACTGTGTGGGTCCTCATCATACAGCCTACCTCTTTTTGAGGAAAATTTACGGTTCTATGTCTCCTTCACCTGAACCTGGATTTGGTCCCACGAGTATCCTATTCTAAGTGTTTTTATAATTATAATGCAATAGATCCCTTGGTTGGGGATTTGGAGTTACAATATGAAATGTCCCGGGAGAGAAACCTATCTGAGGTGATTCTCGATGATTGATGTGATTAGGCAGAATCACCAATGACTTATTATAGAGTAGAGTCCCCCATCTGCATGGGTGGGGTCCTATACAATTACTTCTGAGTGGATACCCCATACTGAGTAGGGAACGAGTCCTTAATGACCTAGACCAGAACCCCTTGTGATACCAACTTGCGATTTCTTGACCATTAGAGTGTAACCCCCCATCATCATGGGAAAAAGTCCTCTAACTTTTTATTGTAACCCTTATTATCATAGGGTGAGGGTCCTCAATGATGAGATTTGATCCCCCTATTGTATTAGGGCATGGGTCCCCGTGACACTAGAGTGGAACCCCCCATCAGCATGGGTGTAGTTCCTTTACAGCTACTATCAGAGTAAAACCCCCTGACACATATGGGAATGAGTCCTCTACAACTAATATCAGAGTAGAGATCCCCTGAAGCACTAGGGAATGGGTCCTCTACTATGAAATTGTGGTCCATCTACTGTGCGACAAAATGGAGAGACATGGTTTGACATAGATTTGGACTCATAAGAAAGAGGGATTGCTTCCCCACTGAGATGCATTCTTATGATGATTTTTAAAATAGTGTGGGTGAGTCAGTGTCACCCAAAGCAGATAGTATCAAGGTGTGGTGATTGAGTCCCTTTAGACTTGAGTGTTCAAGGAAAGCGCATGAGATACTGGGCATTATTGTTGGACTTTTGGAACTGTTGGTTACTCTTCTTATTGGGTTGAGCTCTGAGATGGTGATCCCCTTCCTTTCTCATTTGGGATTCTTTTACTGAGCATATATATATATATATATATATATATATATTCTTCCTTCTAGATTTACACCTTTCATTTGGCTTCTCTCCTTTCAAGCGAGGCGAAGACTCATGGAGCATGCCATGTTCTTTACATGTCTACATTCTAATGGTTGGATGAGTCTAATATCCTAATATAGGTAGTGAAGACTCAATGAGAACTTCATCTTCTCATAATGTCAAACTCTTTATGTTTGGACTAGTTTACTTTCCCTCTTGATTTTGTTGATATGTACTCTTTCACCATACCTTATGTTATATACTACAATCATTATATTTTGTATCTTATACTGCTCCTTCTTCACCCTTTCATGGAATTATACTGAATATGTATATACTCACCCCTGCATGGGCTTCTCCCACACATGTCATGTCTTTTTCAGATGATAGATAGGTCAACCGTGGCTTCACAGGATCTTAAAGATAATGGGTTCTTGGACCATGTATGGTGGTTGTAGCTTGGGTTTCAGGAGATGGAAACTCTCAGTATTTAATTTTCTAGTTTTTTAATGCTAGGAAAATTTTTTGGTTGGGTGTGTATTTCCCCCTTACATTTTAGTTTACACTACCATACTTTCATACTATGTAGATTTTCATGCATTCTTGAGTTACTTTTTAGAAGATTTGCATACTTTCTCCTTTTCATCTGCAATTTTTGTATTGTGTTGGATATGTGTGTGTATAGGTTTCTAAGAAATGGACTCCCCTTGTTAATTATTCCTTCGATGCTTTTCACCACCCCGTAACCTATGGAGGCGGGCTTGGGGTAGTTTCAGCTCGATCCCTGACATGGGTCTGGTTGTGACTGATTGGTATTAGAGAAAGTTCATTCTTAGGAATGTTGTTTGGATGTATCCCTTTAAAGAGGACTGGTTGGGTTTAGGGAAACAATGTCAAAGTGTGTTGAGTGAGGCTCTTAGGATAGAGAATCTAGTGATGGGGCAGCGGCCGACATAACTATTCACCATGACCTTGACTATCTTTTTGTTGACTCAACATATTGGTATATTTTTTGTAGGGATCAATGGTACATGCATCATACAAGATTGGGTCTTTGATTTTACTTATTGAGTCATCTCCCAATTGTTATTGATATATGTATATATGCTCATCTAACTACGGTACTCCTTGATAGATTTAAAGATACCTCTATGATGACAGCCAACCCGGATACTAGCTCTGGTTCATAAAGACGACCCTATGAGCAATGAGACCTCAGTTTAAGGTCCATCCCATAACCCCCTTCCTCTGGATGGGCCAGTAGTAGAACCTCCCACTATCAATCAGCAAATCATTCCAGAAGAGCAGGTTGAGGATGTGCGCAGGCTTAGTGCACTATGTTAGTTCCAACATTTGAGACTGCTAAGGTTTTTATGTGATTTAGATCATTAGGAAGCATAGGATTGGCTATATTCGGTGTTCCGTGTCTTTGGGCTCTTCCAGACACTGATAGATCAGGTGGTTTCACTTGAAGATAGCCTTTTCCACAGAGAATCTGGCTGTTGGTAGAGAATTATTACACAAATTCACGATGAGTCGACCCTCTCGTTGGAGAACTTCTAGTAGCCATACCATGAGGAGAACTACCCATCCTACTTGCACTCAGTTTAGATATTGGAGCTTTTGGAGTTGTAGTAGGGAGGGATGAGAGTGGATGAGTACGTGACAAGGTTCACAGACCTTACATGTTACTCCCTTGACATGATTTGAGATGGATACTTCTGTGCATAGATGTTTGAGCAGAGACTCCACAGATATATCTGAGACAAATTTGTACCCTTTTTTATCCCCACCTATTCTAGGGCACTGGAAAGAAAACTTATGATAGAGATATTTATTTTAGAGGGTCCCCAAATAGATAGAGTTGGAGGTGGGAGAAATAGAGTTGTGTCATCTATAGTATCTAGTAGGCTCTAATCGACAGGATCTCAGAACAGGAGACCCTTTCTTGACCAGGATTAGAAAAGTAATCTTAGGGGGCTAAGGAAGTGTAGAGAATCTAGGCATCCCAGAGAGGGATTATGATTTACCTATGATGGTTTAGGTCACATAGAATGAGACTGTCTGATCAAGTGTTCTGAGAAGTAGAGACAGATAGTCGATGGACCATCATGGAAGAGGTAGGGACAAGATCAAGTATCTCACAGGGGTGGGCATGGTGGTCCCCAGGGTGGCAGAGATGGCAGAAAAGTAGGAGGATCTATGGGTGGTGGACGTCACTATGAAATCCTTCCACCACCATGAGGCAACCCACGTCAGGCTGAGAGATATGGAAGCCAGGGATGTAGACAACTGCAAACATTGGATGTCTATGAGCTCACATCCCACAAGATAATAAAAGGTATTCTCTATGCCTCTTATACCTTCTACCATATAAATTTTTAGACACTGTGTGATGTACTCCTTTCTTTCTGCTCCTTTCTCGAGGTTTAAGTCGGGGTGACGTAGGGTATCGGTGTAACCCTATGTCAACATTATTCAACTTAGCTTAGAATGCACAAGTAAGAGGTGTTCTTCCCCCATCGAGACATTTTTTGTGATGTGAGAAAAACCATGGGGTGATTCAGTTCCACCAAAAGAGGATAGTTTCTAGGTGTGATGGATGAGTCCCTCTAACTTGTACGTTCAGGGTGAGGTTCTACGATGGAGTGTTGGTGTTGGTCCTGACATTTCCAGTGGAGTTTTCATAATTGACACTTTTTACGTGGGATGCCACTAGTGGGTGTGGTATAGTTTCTATGATGGGGTTACTATCCTTCTAAGAGAGGCAGATATGAGAGGGGTATGCCACGTGATTTCTATATCTAGTTTATCATGGTTGGATGAGTATACTCACTTTCCTTGTTCGTTGATACGCTTTAATTCTTGACATAAACCTTGATGCAGCGGTTGTGAGTTATCACATATGGGATAAGGTAGTTGAAAACCCATGAATAGAACTACATGAATCATGACCTAGAAATGATAGTGGTAGTCTTCTCCTTGAGAATGTGGAGACACTAGCTTCTTGGAGAGCTCTTTGTGGTTTACTCAGACCACCAAAGTCTCGGGTATGTCTTCATTCAGAGAGATATGAACTTGAGTCAGTGGTGTTGGTTGGAATTCATGCAGGACTATATCTTTGAGAATTTTTATACTCTAGAGAAGGTAAAAATTGTAGAATAATACCTTAGTAGGAAGTTCAAGATTTCTTAGTGCAGGAAGCATCAGAGCAGTAAGCTTCCTTGAAGCTGACCCAAGTGGAGTAGGAGGGTATAGTTTTTCTTCAATCGATGGTGTTGAATCATTCAATTATTGAGTGTTTGAGAGTTTCTAAGTTGGGAGACATCGATTGTGAGATCTCCCATGACCAAATTTCCTTTGGAGTTTCACATGATGGATTTTATGAAGAAGGTAATTACAAGATCTTTTCTTTAGGGATGAACGATGATTTTGGTCATGATGTGAGAGGAGGTGAAGAGGAAGTTTCAAACTTATCCTTTGGATATACATCCTAGTGTAGGGAAGAGATAGGTGTAGTATTAGTGTCCCCACCTATTTTCTTATTTTTTTCTTTTCTGGGACACAAATATTTGAATAAGTGAATAATGCAGAGGATTTGGTTTTGCTATGTAATACTTTTGAATATTCTTAAAAATATTTTTTGAGAGAGGTGCTAAGATGGCGTGCGACTTTGTGGTCCGATGAGTCTATAATTGACTTTATAAAAACATTAACTATATTTTTATTATGCGTGATTGATTTTACTAAAAAAATTGGATTATCTCATAAATGGAGTCTCATATCAGAAATCTGAGACCACAAATGAATATGAAAAGTGGATTTTACCCTAGGAACAACTTAAAGTTTTTTCACACAAGTCATTGGATGGGGAAGATGTTGGTGGGTGAATTGGATAATTTAATTAATTTAATTAATTTATTAATAATCCTAAACCTGAATAACTCACAGACAGAGACTCAGATGAGAAATCTGATACTACTTTTGAGTTCGTAATGTGGTGTTTTCCCTAGGTGCGACCAAAAGTTTGTCAGTGTGGGATGTCTGGACGATGCAGTAGTTGGCTGGTGAATTTATTTAAAATAAATAAATAATTTATTTATTTTAAATTAAATGACATAAACAAATTTATTTTATAAATAAGCTGTTATGACTAATATCCAGGGTAATCCGCATAACTCTAGGATAATTTAGATAATCTTACACCCCAACTCTATTGGCAGATTGAGACCGAATGACGATTGGTGATCGGATTGAGGTGAATCGACAGATGATCGATATAGCAGATCATATCCATCTCTAGAGGATGCGTTCTTCATCAATTATTGATCTATAATCAAGGTAGAAATAATCAATTTAGTGTTTTACACCATTTTGATTAAATTATTGAGAATATCAATCATTATTCTTCGATCTTCTCCCTTTTACAGTATTTTCATGTTCCCATGTATAGAAATTAATTTGTTGTCAACTGTTTTCTATCCCTATGATCCCTGTTCTTGATTGAATGCCTAAAAACACTTGGACTCAATCTGAAAACCTTTTTTCTTATGAATTTAACCCTATTTTTCTTCTTATTCGTCACCAGTTTTATCCCCACGGTCCCAGTTCAACTTTGATAGGAGGTACCAAGCCAGATCGGACCCCCCAAATTCATGGTGTATCAAAAAAATGAGAATAAATTGAATAGATAGTGGGATGGCATTTAGTGAATGGATCGGATCAACACCACATGTGCTTGTTTGTGATTGGAGTTGGTTCAAGATTGGATCTATGATCCTTGTTTTCTCAGTTGGCACATGGAGATGACATGCGGTGTGACAGGATTGAATATAAGTGGAGGCTATGAGAGAGATTTTGTGGCAGAGACTACTCGGTGTTGACGAGACGGTGGTCGGACGTGATCAACATGGTGATAATTACTATTATTATTAAAAATAATAAGGACAATGAATTAAAAAAAATTAAATGAGTTAAATAAAAAACGGGGTTTGCCTATAGGTGAGGTGCATAAACGGAGGCCATTTGGGCGTGATACGAGGAGATTATACTGCCTATATCTTTATAACTATTATCATTATAATAATAACTATTATAATAATAATGGTAATATTTGATGATAGATTTCAATGCCATTTGGTGAGCTTTATGAATGGGTGTGAAACATGGGGAGTGAGGCTTGGATCTCCTCCTCTCAACATGTTTTTTTAAAATATATAATAAAAATATAATAACAATATTATTAATATTTGGGTTATCAGACCAAATTTCGGTTGTAAATTCGACATACAACCTTAGATTAACGTGATTTTAGAGGCATAATTACACTGAAATTAAGGCAGTCATTTTAATATCAATGTTGGATATCTTCTTTGGAATCGTGTCTCGGGTCAAGAAAACACAAAATAATTACAAAATTATTATTATTGCGAAGTCTTGTATCTAACATATCTCCCTCATATGGTGTCAGAATGAATAAATGTCTGCAACACCACAAATTTGAAACTAAGATGAACCTTTCAAGACCATTTTAAGGTATTTAATTTATAGTCATGGCTTGGGTCCACAAATCAGTATTCAAACATGATTTGGTGAAAAGTAAAATTTTCACCGTGTGTCCGATTGAGGCAAGTGAATAGCCCATCTGAGGAATTTTTCTATGAGGATCACAAACGTATGATATATTTAACCATCTGAGGTCATTTTAAGAGTCACATTAGTGAAATTACATTTTTTTCCTCGAATCAATGATGAGCCTCATGCATTCATCGAGATTTTGGCCGAGAGGCGTCCTGTAGAACCCTTATACTCCATGTAGTGCAACATGGAAAACAACCTATGTTCTGGTGAAGACATAAACATGTAGTAGAGAGGGACCACATATCGTGTGGGTCCTTATCAGGTCATGTACCTCTTCCGGATCAAAAATCAAGTTTCTATGTCTCCTTCATTTGAAATTGGATTTTGGACCCCGAGTACCCTATATTGAGTATTTTTTCTAGTAAAATGCAATGGAACCATAGATTACAACTTTGGAGTTACAATATGAAATTTTATAGGAAGATAATAGATCTGAGGTGACACTCGATGATGGATGTGATCAAGAAGGATCACTATATACTTCTTCTAGAGTGGAACCCCCCCATCTACACGGGCGTGGGTCCTCTATAGTTACATTTGAGTGGAACCCACTATTGGGTAAGGCACAAGTCTTCAATGACCTAGATTTGAACCCCCTCGTGATACCATGGTGTGAGTCATCAACCATTAGAGTGAAACCCCTCACCATAATGGGCGATAGTTCTATATCTTCTGAGTTGAACCCCCCATCAGCATAGGGCCCAGGTCCTCAACGAACAAGGTGGAACACCTATTTCACCAGGTTGTAGGTCCCTGTGACAATAGAGTGGAACCCCCATTAGCATGATAATGAGTCCTCTATAGCTACTATCTAAGTGGAACCCCCTATCAGCATGGGCACAAGTCCTCTATAGCTACTATCAGAGTGGAACCCTCTAACACACTAGGGTGTGAGTCCTCTATAGTTTCTATCAGAGTGGGACCCAACTAACGCACTAGGGCGCGTTTCCTCTACTTTGAAATTGTGTTCCCTCTACTGTGAGACATAGTGACGATACATGGTATTACATAGCTTTGGACTCATGAGAAAGAGGGATAATTTTGTCACTAAGACACATTTTTGTGATGCAATATAAAACTATGTGGGTGAGTAAGTATCAACCAAAGTGGATAGTATCAAGGTGTAGTGATTGAGTCCCTTTATACCTTAGTGTTCAAGGCATGTGCGTGAGATGATAGGAATCAATGATGGATGTTTTGAACTATTGGTTACTCTTATTCTTGGGTTGATTTGTGAGATAGAGATCCCATTACTCTTTCATTTTGGATTCATTGACTGAGTATATATATATATATTCTTCCTTCTGGATTCACATCTTTCATTTGGATTCTATCCTCCTAGGAGAGGTGAAGACTCGTGGGGTGTGTCACATGATTTCCTTGTCTATATTCTCGTGATTGGATGATAATAATCTCCTAATATAGGCAGTGAAGACTCGATGAAAGGTTAATGTTCTCACATTTTTGAGATCCTTGTGTTTAGACAAGTTTACTTGCCCTCATGGTTGGGTTGAGGTGTAGTTTTTTACTGTACCTTGTGCTATCTATTGATTTCCTATTATTTTGTATCTTTTACTACTTCTCATTCAACCTTTCAAGGAATTATACTAGGTATGTATATACTCACCCCTACATGGGCTTTCCCCACACGTGTCATGCCTTTTGTAGACGACGAACAAGTCGACTATGACTTCAGAGGAGCTTAGAGATACTGGGTGCTTAGACAACGTATAGTGGTCATTGTTTGGGATTTTAGAGCTAGGAACTCTCAGGATTTACTTTTCTAGTTTTGTAATTATGGGAAAATTTTCTAGTTGTGAATGTATTTCCCCCCATACATTTCAGTTAAACTACAATACTTTCATACTGTCTAGAGGTTCATGCATGCTTGTGTTACATTATAACAGTGTTGCATATTTTCTTTTTTCCCTCTACACTTTTGTATTGTGTTGGATATGTACATTTATATAGGTTTCCAAGAAAATTCCACCCAAGTTTGTTATTCCTTCGATGCTTGTTGCCACCCCCTGACCTATAGAGGTGGTATTGGGGTAGTAGTGGCTCGATCCCCAACATGGGTTTAGTCGTGATAGACCCCTCCAAGACAAATCCAATCAAAGAGTGTCCCATACGAACATCAGTAATGGAGATCCATATTTTCCTCGGTCTAATTAGGTATTAACGATGATTTTTGAATAATTTATCATGTTTTTCAAACCCACTAACCAATTTGACTCGGAAGTGAGAAAAGTTTTTCTGGACTAGAGAATGTGAAGACTACTTCAAAGTGTTAAAATGAAGGCTTATCACCATGTCCTTACTCACACTTCTGACAAGTGGGAACTCTTTTTGGAATACAATGATGCTTAAAATAAGGTCTTAGGATATGTACTGGGCAAAAGTGATTTTTTAAATCTCAAGGAAGTTAAAAATTAATGAGAAAAACCACCCCACACATGATCTGGAGTTGGTGGCTATAATCTTCACATTGAAAATATGGAAGCATTATCTCTATGGGGAGAAGTGTGAAACATTTAATAATCACAAGAGCCTTAAAAATATATTCAAATAAAAGGATCTTAATATGCACCAAAGAATATAGTTATATCTTATCAAATATTATGACTGCTCAATCCACTACCATCCGGGTAAAGACAATATGGTGGAAGATTCTCTAAATAGAAAAGATATTACATCTTTATCAATGATGAGAATTGTGTAGGATCCAATCTTATTAGACCATATAATAATGGATATGAGAATTGTTAATGAAATAATATCCTCAATAATTTCTCAAATGATTGTTCAACTATCCCTTATAGAGAAAATAAAGGATGATCAGACTAGTAATATGGAAATTTAGAAGAAGGTGGGAACTACAAGAAAGAATAAATCCTCGGACGTTAAAATTGATGATGTAGGAGTCATAATATTTCTGTCATGACTATTTTTAACATCAAATATAGGGATAAATAAAGAGTTTCTATGTGAAACACATAGATAAAAATTCTTTATTCACACAAGGAACACAAAGATGTATTGAGATCTCTAAGAGAACTATTGGTGGGACAATATGAAGAACGATATCACTGAATATACATCAAAGATATTAACATGTTATAATGTCAATAATGAAAGGAAAATGTATAAGGGGATGATGAAACCATTTCCCATACTAACATGGAAATGGGAAAAATCACCATAGACTTTGTCACTGGACATCCGATAACATCCATATGAAACAATGCTATATGGGTTGTTGTGCATCATCTCACCAGGATAACTCACTTTATTTCAATTCAAGATGACTCCTCTTTGGATCAACTGGCACAAATATATATTAGAGAAGTGGCAAGGTTTCTTAAAGTACCATTATCAATTGTATCTGATTGGGATATGAGATTAACCTACATTTTATGGAAAGGTCTCCAACATTATCTATAAACTAAGTTGAACTTAATTATAAATTTTCATCCTCAAATGGATGACCAATATGAATGGACTATTTAGAAGTAGGATGAAATGTTGAGAGCATGTTTTGTAGACTTAAAATGAGGATGGGGCCAATATTTGCCACTGACTGAGTTCTCTTACTACAATAGTTTCCAATTGAGCATCCAAATGGCTCCACATGAAGCCCTTTATGGGTAAATATGAAAAAACATACATTATGGGATGAAGTCAGTAAACTTAAGTTGATAGGACCTAAAATGGTTGAAGAAATGATGGAGAAGGTGAAAACCATTCACCAAAACATCAAGGAAGCCCAAAGTGGGCATATTATCTTTTCATACAATCATTGGTGGTACCTAGAGTTTGTGGTTGAAGATGTTGTATTCCTTTTCATATCTCTAGGGAAGAAGATCATGATATTTAGGAAGAAGGAAAAGCTAAGTCCTTGGTACATTTAACCCTTAGAGATTCTTGATCGTGTTGGAGCTGTGTCTAATCTACTATAACTTCCACCAAACATGTGTCAAGTACATGATGTATTCCATGTATCCTTCTTAAATAAGTACATAACAGATCCCCCACATGTACTGAATCCATTGGTTGTACAGTTTAAAATGATCTCTCTCACAAGGATTGCTTAGTGAAGATCTTGGACCGTAGAGATAAAGTTATATGAAACAATACTAATCACATGGTCAAAGTTCTATGGTGGAACCATAAATACAAATAGGAAACATGTGAATTAGAGTAAGCGATGGGGGAGAAATACACTCACCTTTTTATGTAAAATGAAATTTCGAGGGTCAAATTTCAAAAGGGGGGAAGAATGTAATATACCAAACTCTTATCAATGGAATTTATTCCCTTATGATTTTTATAAATAGCATAAAAGAAAAACATATCATGGAGATCGAAATAAAAAAATAATTCACATAAATTAAGAATCAAAATAATTAATATTTAAGTAAATTAAGGAACCGGTCCTAATGTAATAGTAACCTGACCCTTGGAATAGTAACATGACCACTTAGAATAGTAATTCTTCCAATAGAATAGTAATCTCATTTATGAAAGTATAAGTTATTTTAGGCTTCTTATTAATGATAATATGATATAGTTATATCAAAATATAAGTAAATAAATTTTTTAAAATTTTTTAATTGAGTGTTGGAATTTTTATAAAACCTAATTTTTTATTTATAATATTATAATTAATATAATGATTTAAAAGTAAATTTACTTTAATAAAATTTATTAATAAATTAATATTTTGTTTTATTACTATTATAAAATAATTTTATAAGACCTTAATTAATTTTTCAAAGTGTTATAAATTGAGCTATAATTTTAAAGTTTGTATTTTTCCAATAAATGATTATTTCAATTAAAAATTGAATTTATCATTTTTACAAATTTAATTTCATAAAATGGAGTTCAATTTTTAATTATACATATCTAAAAATGGTTTGGGTTAATTTTTGGGATTTTTCTAAAATAGTTTAATTTTTGGTTAATAGTGAAATACGATAATTTATGGTATTTAAGAAATGCATGATTTATTGAGTCTTGGATGATGTAAGCCCATAATATCAAACAATCCTTCTCCCATGACTGTGTTTAGTCATGGTAATAAAACATATTCATAGTCTTGTTCCAGAATAATAATCTAATGATAAAATAATAAAAAACACCCCTCTCCTCCACTATAAATACCACCCCTCACCACCCCCTTCTCCTAACATCTCCAAAGTATTTAACTTCATCCAGTTTATACCCATTACACTTACCAACCTCCTACCCCATTTCTAGGATACTTTGGTATAAAAAAAAGACAAAAAAATAATCTCTCTAAGGATGTTATCATGGAGAAGAATTCAAGAGGTAACATCCTTTTTCTTTTCTTTTAATTTTTTTTTATTTTATTTTATTTTATTATTCTCTCATCACTTACCCTAATAAAAGTGGAGTGATAACTAAATTATCTTATATATACTATAATATTATTATGTTAATGGAATAATCTATCGTTAAACCTCTTATCCTCTCACTTTTATTCTAAAAATGAAAATGTCATCCGTGAGGTGTTGATTTATCGCCTTTGAGGATGAAAAGTTTTCATTTTACATTAACACAATCAAATTTCATTATAAAATCATTATAATGGTTGAGAAAGATTTTAAAATTTATTTTAAAATATTTTTTATTCTCTTTAAATATAATTAATACATAATATTAAATAATAAATCAAAACGAGTTCATTGTGATTGAAAAAATTCCAAAATTAATCTAAATGATTACCATTAACATTTTATCTCATGAATATCCCTAATATTTAAAATAATAATATATAATACCAATTAAACATATTTAGGTTCACTAATAACATATAATTTTAATTTTGGATAATTATACCCATTTTACACGATCTTTTATACATGTATACAAGTGAACAGATCATGAAAACGATGAAAAAAACACTCCAGAATGATGATATTGAACACTATAACTCATAAAAATGTCCATAAATGAACTTAATAAAATTATGATGAATAAAATAAATTTATAATAATTTTTTTATTTATTAATTAACTAATATAATTTGATTATCTAGGATATTAAAGTGGATAAATCATTTAGACATAAGGTAAGGGGATTCTTGAACCCAATTCCATTATTTGGTTTATTCTATATTCCATGGTATTAATGTTAATATTATGTTCTTAAAATTTTATTTAACTTTTATTTTTTATTATATACATCTTTAAAATTTTATTTTATGAAAAATGAAATGATTATTTTACCAAATAACTCATACTTTCAAAAACACATCTTTTACTTCTCTTGAAATTGTCGCTTCTTCACTCAAGAATGATGATTATTATTCAAATTATATTATTACTTTTTTATTTTAGGAACTAAAATTATTATTCATGAAGGTATGATTTATGAAATTTTCATGAAACCCATTTTCATTCCATGGGTTATTTCATGGAAATATTTTTATACGTTCTATGTGGTATCCATGATTTTGTAAATTTTATGATGTGACAGGTGTGCCCAGAATTATATAGAGCTCCAATAAATTGGGTAATGTGAGGTATCTCATGAGATAATTCAAAATATGTGTGAACATGATTCTATATTTTTTCACAATGATGATTATTTTATGATTATGGACATATGTTATACATGAACATGATGTTAGCTTTGTTCACAACTATGTTAGGTGTAGAATACTAAGACACAATGTTTTTTTTGAATTTATATATTTTATTCCTTTACCTAATGCTTCATATCATGATTATGAGAATGATCCCATTATTATGTTATGATTATGGTGATTATGACCACCCATGTTATTTTGATTCACATTCTAATCTATCCGCTTACTGTTATTTTAGCTCACCCCTTTCATTGATGTATAGCCATAGGTGAATACATATACTAAGGAGTACATGAGGTCCACTAAGTAGCTATAGAAGAAATAATTAAATAATAATTATTTTTTATTATGTAAAATTTATATATGGTCTTAATTTTCTTATGACACTAAACCACCTAATCCTGGTTTTGAAACTCTACTATGTTTTTACCATTAAAATGATGTAATAATCATTTAAGAAAAAGTAGATTCATTATAAAATATGTTCTGTATAATAATGAAAAAATATATTCCTATATCTTTCAACCTGTTTTGACACATGAATCATCATTAACTATACTCAATGAATAAATAAATTCAGTGGACTTGAATCAGCCAAAATAATAGGGTTGTGCCGGAGGTGTGGGTTATGGAGTGTCGCCTCAAACATATTTTGAGAAAATAAATTCACAATGGTATCAAGATATGAGAATGGATGATATGTAGGAATGAGTAAATGTTCTATAAGAAAAACCTAAATGTAATATTGAGTTTTTAGGGAATGTTATATAACAGAATCAGAGATAAGAAATAAAACAACAATAACCACTACATGAATATTAATACCTCTGGAATTGAGGATAACCATTCCCCTAAAAGGTTTGCCTAACCAGAGTTAATTAATTTTTTCATAACTATTTTTGTTAAATGTGAATCTGGTAGATACTAATACCTTTATTGTACTAATATTCAATAATGTGAATTTGATTTTTATTTATATTTATCATCACCCACCAATTACCTTATTGTTTGTGGTATAATGTAAAATATCCAAGGAGATATTATATAGAACATAAAACATTAAAAAGATCATTTAAGAGTAGGGATTCACATAGATCATGAGCTAAGAACCGATCTAAATGTTCCCCTTGATGATCTGTATGTTTACATGATCAAACTTTATATTGGAACTTTAATAGAATGGTCAATTAAACATGTAAAAATACATTTCTGTAATGAGGAATTTCTTTTACAATTTTTTTATAAAAAACAATTAACAATTAATGAAAAAAGAACAAAATGGTGGATGTTATAATATATAGAGAAAAGTAAAGGGAAACATAATGTTGAATCAAAACAATCTAAAAGATTAACTCATGAATTGAAATTACCTTTATATAATTCCTTTACCATTCTAGTATAACTATGCATTTTTCTAACATTATATATTCCTAGGGATACAACACTCAAAGATAGTGAGACAATATTCATTGATTTTTATGAAAAAAATATAAAAACATTATTACAAACTATATTGGTCTTGATAGTGTAGATGAAATCATCAAGCATGGATAGCTGGGAGTCTCAGTTATAAATGTATACATGAGTTGTGTTTTCCTGATCTATTTGTCTAATAATTGATCAACTATGTTAATTATAGTGAAATACTATTGATATTTGTTTTACAAGAATATATATCAGTACTATGTGAATATAAAACCCTAAAAATAGACATTTTGACTCATTATTCTTCACATCACTTACACACAAAAAAAATCATTATAAGAAGATGTATATTTAAAAATAGTGGACTGATTAGAAAATTATTTGAAAAGAAACTTAGAGATGATAAACTATTCTTAATACCCATGATATATGGGTAAAACTATAAAATATAATCATATAAAATATATTTTTATTTCTTTAACCACTTATTAATTTTTGTTTTTAAAGAGCATAGTTTTTTTATAAAAATCAGTTTGGCTACTCCAAAGATTTTTGTATTAAATGAATGAATAACCAACAAATATACCATACATGCAGATATTTATAAATAAAATTCTTGTTTTATATTTTATATTATGTTTTAATGATTTTTTTTATGAAAGTATGGTGTTTAATTATTATAAAAAATATGGTATGAGTATGATCCATGTACACAAGAATTACATTGATTTCAACAATTGGATAAGTATTTGGTTAATGAGATTTCACTATAAAAAAATATATATAAAAATTATTATTTTTTCAATGTTTCTATAGTGTTTTATGTAAATTAATTGAAAAGAATATGATTAATATATTTTATTTTTTTGGAAGATATCATATTCTATTAACATACTAGCATCCTCGGAGAGTTATTTGCAATGATAGTTATAATGTTATTTAAAATATTCATCAATTGTTTGTTTATATATATATATATTTATATATATATTTCATAGTACCAATAGGATTATTAACAGTATTAAAAATAAAAAAAATGAAATAGATTCGTTTATAAATAGACGAGAAGAGTACATGGTGTCAGAATAATAGCAGACATCATAAATAGGTGATTTCCTACCACATTTATATTTTTTTATTTCACAAAGATCTATAGGAGTTGATTTATCTTCCACTTATTTAGAAACTTTTCTTATCATTTTATCTAGTTCTTATTTAGTTAATAATGTTATCATTTTTTTCTAATTTTTATTTAGTTAATTTTCATAGAGATCATAAAGAGGTGGTTTAGAATTTATTTTTCCTCATGTATTTTGGGGATATAAAGAGCACAAAAGGCCTTCATAGAGAGTTCACAGTCGTTTTTAGGGATAAAATGGTATTTTAAATTTTAAGAAAGATTTTTAACTATCTATGGAGGCCTATCATGCTATTTTTAGAAAAAATATTCTTAAAAAAAATAAATTATTGATAAATTATTTGACAAGGATGGTTCACTAAGGAACATGTTTAATGTTTTCTCTATACACTTGTTAATTAATTATTTGATGTTCAATAGTGATACATTATATTCTATTTTGAATCCATTTCTATTTAATAACATTATTGTAAATTTTTTTTAAGAAAATGATCCATAAGTCAAATTGTAATTTGTAAGAATAAACCGCATGTCAATTCGACACAAAATGTGACTAATATAGATCAATGTGACTGTTTTCAGTTTAAAAGTGACATTACAGATCAAAATGTGTGTTACACACTAAAACTAAGAAAAATCCACTGGATCTTCAAGATAATTTTGGAAAAATATTCATAAGTAATTTTTATTGGTATAAATTAACCACACGTCAATATAATACACAATGTGATTTGTATGATTGAAAGTGCATGTTTTGATTTAATATCAACGTTCCAATTTAAAACATGTATCACATAATAAAAAACTAGAAAACATGTATGGATTTTATTAATAATTTGGAACAATGATCAAAAAATAATTTTTTACTTGTAGGAATCAATCACACATCAATCTAACATATGGTGTGTTCATTATGACTCAAAGTGAATGTTTTTAGTTTAAAAGTAACATTTTAGTTCAAAAAGTGAACCACTTATTGAAAATAATAAAACAAACTCATATTCGGTTGATAATTTTAGACAATTATTTTTAAGTCATTTGTGAATTATATAAAGTGGCTACACATCAATCTTGTTGGCACAAAAATGGATTGCAAGATAGACTAGAGGGGGGAAAATAGTCCTTTGAAACATTTTATACTTAATTATAAAATTTTTAGAGTACAATCAATAATATATAAATGAGTATGGTGTTCAATAAAATATATAGTAGAATAAAAATAAGGAACAAGGACACTTGAATTTTTTTAGTAGTTCAATTCATTGTATGTGAACCTAATCTACTCTTCAATCCCATATAACTCAAATAGAGGACTGCTACTCAATAAAAAAGAGAGATACAAGTATTTTATACATGTATACTCAACTGATTCTGTTATAGGTAAGACCAAATCTTTGTTACCTTTTTTTTGGGAATAGGAAGAACCAGATATTTTATAGAGAATACCTATCCTATCCTTATTTTTCAAGATATGGAAGAACCCGATATTTTAAGTATCATCCCCAACCTATTATACCTTTTATGAGACCAGAAATAACCTAATATGTTCTATAGGTTGGACTAATCCTTTTTGACTTCATTTTGATTAGGTAAGAATAAAAACAAACTTTCTTTTGAAGGAGGTATAGCCTATGTGTGAAACTTTGAATTATATACACTTATGAAAAAAATAATAAATCTATTTCAAAAGATGTCGATGGAGAATAATGGTGTAGAATTGTGGTATTAAGTACTTCTAGAATTGATGTAGAAAAATGGAATTCTTAGGAAACTATAAAATTCTTAGTAAGTTAATAATAAAGAATCGATGTAGTTCTCAAAATTTTTCACCCATTCATAGATTTTCCTCAGTATCTATTTATAGATATAAATTTGAATATCTATTATTCTTAAAGGAAATTTAATGAACTATTTCCATGAAGTTTTTCATAATATCTTCAACATATATTTAAAATCACAATGGTTATAAATTAATATAAAAATATAACACCCTTACTTGAATTTCAAATATCTCACACAAAATCAACAATTTATTCCCCATGAATCTTCATTCCATTGAGGACTTTCTTATTCTTCAATAAATGGAATGTAAAATAATTATAAATTTAGAATAAGTGTTAAAATGAATTATTAAAAGTCTATATAAGTGTAAATATATATTAAACATAAGGGTATAAGTTAAATTCCAAACATTTTATAAAAGTTTATGGGTTGCGTAAAGTTAAACAACATTTAATATAGCTTGTGAAATAGTAATTTTAATTTTAAAAAGCTATCTAAAGTTACCATATTAATCCCTAAGGTTTCATAAAGGTCATCTCACATTCTCACTAGATGTGTAATTGTATTGTATTTGCGTAAGTCTTATTTATCTAGCTAAGGGTAAACTAAATTTTTCACATGTTATGTAATGGTAGATTAACACTTGAGTAAATGTAAGTTTCATTGAATTAGGGTAATGAATAACTTGTTTAAAGGTAAAAAATAGTTTACATATGTTGTTTAAGGGTATATATAAACCTATATAATGGTAAAATAGATGCTACATAAAGGTAAACATCTTTTTCAATGACTTGAACTAAGGTAATGAATACTTATGTAGGGTAATAGAAAATTACATAATGGTACATAACATGGTATGTAAGCATAAGAAATATTATAAACTCTTATATAATAGTAACAAGATACTTACATAAGTGTAATAGAGTATTATAAGTAATTATGTAAAGGTAACAAGAGACTTATGTAAGGGTAAAAAAGTTATATAAGGGTAAATATTAAGTTTAACTAGCTACGTAGGGGTAGGAAAGATTATAACATGTTACATAAGGGTATAAAGGAAATAATATAAAGAAAATAAAAAAATAAAAAACTTATATAAGGGAAAGGGGAATAATACTTAAGTGTAAACATAATGATATACAAGTTATGTAAGGGTGAAAAAACATTAGAAAATTATATTTTCACAAAACAAATCATAAGGAATAGTTTAAATAATAGAAATAAATGAAGAAGAATTAAATAAAAATTAAATTTAATAAAATTATTATTAAAAATAATAAACCATTCTTAATAATAAACAACCAAATTTTCTACTATAAAAACATGTATTACAATTAATCATTTAATACATATAAAATAAATAAAATATATAATAAATGATGAACCAAATAAACAAATGGATATTAAATTTTAAATTTTTGAACTAAAATAAATCATTATTTCCCATAATAAATTTAAACAATTTTCTAATAAAATTTAAATAATTAAATGGGAGAGGTTTTCAATTTATCAATACAATAAAAATAAATTTACTAAAACACCAGTGTGTCAACACTAATAATCCCCCCTTATTATAAATTTCAAAACATAAAATTTAATTCAAAATATCTTAATCATTATCCCCCCTTTTTAAATTTATCAAAAAATAACTAAAAGTATTTAAAAACAATATTCCCCAATCTTAAAGATTATCATACTCTTCCTAACAGAGAAAAAAGAAACAATTATTGAATACTTAAGTAGTATGTATATTATTTACAATACTTATGTTAAATTTATTAAAGTACAACAGACATTAAAATTTAGAAATGAATGCAACTAGAAATGAACATTCTTATATAAATTATTTAAATAGTAGAGGATTAACAATCTATAGTAAAAAAATCCATAAAAATGAATTAGAGAGATAAAAATCATAATCCCAAATGAAAAATTTGACCTATTTTAGAAATATATTTTTCCCACATGTTACATAATTTAAAACTTAAGTGAACCCCCCTAGATTGTTGAAATGTAATAATAAAACCATTTTAATCTTATATGTAGTATATATATGCTCCCCATAAATCGGTGCATCTCTTAAAATGATCTTCATGAAATTTGAATGGCTTTTTAATGAATTTAAGAATATATTAAACATATGTTCTAAATTCAGGATAAATATATTCATCTCACACTAAATATCCACAACTTATTTAAATGAATTATATAAGGTTCAATCATAATATAAAATATATACCCCCTGAATCAGTGAATTTATTCAAAAATATATTAAATTAATTTATAAGGATTTATAAAGAATTAAATAATTTAATATCCATACCTAAAGACCAGAAATTAAAACTATAGAAATAGATATTAATTCCATATGAACAAAAAAATTTGATGTATTCTAGAATATTGATTTATAAAACAGTATAGAGTATGCATGTTGGGAAGAGATAAAAACACTTACCTAGATATGTAAACTATCTTGGTACCTATTAGATTTGAATACGATCCTTTGGGATCCAATAATGTACAATTGTTTTTCCTATTAACATATGAAGAGAGTTGTTTTGGAACCCAAGCTACTTTTGGTCTAATTTTATTAGTACAAAAATTATATGGTACCCATTTGGATTTAAGACTTTTAATGTAGGGTAATAATGAGGATAAATATTTTTAAAAAAAAGTTTCATAAAAAACCAAATATTTCCTAGATCAAATCAAACACTCATTTTCATAATTCCCTTTGATACAAAAAATAAAACATTTGGAAGTAGATTATTTACCATTGGAACTTTTAATAAAACAAGTATTATATATATTTAGAATCTATGTATTATAACCAAAACTACTTCTGTCCTTATTTAGTTTATTCATAGTCACAATATTGTCAAACTCTTCTTACCCTTACTCAAAATTTGAAAGAGTCAATTCTAAATAAGAAATATTCTTTTTAAAATTTTTCATTCTCTTTATAATCATTTTTTTAAATCTGTGTAGATTTTACTATTTGAGAGGTATTAAAATTTTTTAGTTTAGTATTCATTAGATTATCTTTCTTACACTCACTTTCATGCCTGAATACACTAAAGGCCTTCATTTTTAGTTTATTTTTTTATAATACCTACATTAAGGATTGAATGGGAACCCATACATGGCTCTTAGGCTTAGTGACACATTACATGACCTGAAGACCTCAGAGGAATTCATCCCAAACATACTGCTGGGAACTGACCCTCCCGAGCATATATCTTGATGTCATCTCTCCACCATTGCAAGGCTGGTCAACTAGCTATCTTGTGAAAAGATGCACAAGCTTGGTACCGATGACAATGTTATACCATCTTATTCTTCTAATTCCAGTTATCTCTGCTATGGTGAATGCGTCTTCTCTGAATCCTCACATAGAGTCTATTTTCCTTTGAAATTTGTCTAGTTGCATATGCATTTCATGTGGCCCGAATTCCTTGAGGTGGCCCAAAGACCTTAAGTTTTCTAGAAATCCTTACTAGACCAAAGGCCTTGGGTGTCCCAGAGACCTTGAAGGACTCAATGTATAAACTAGTGAAATATATGAATAGTTCCAGCTGCTACAATACCAAAAAATTACTGGTATAATATCTACTACAATATCTTCTTCAGTACCTACTATAGTACTGCTATAGTACCCCAAAAATATGGCTCCACTCAGATTTGACCTCAGGTCTCTTGGATGAACTTGAAGGTTCCTCACCATCCAGGATAAGGTTCATGTGCTTCTTATACTCACATTCCACTTCCATTAATTCAAACATTATTTGATAAACTCTTCTTTTTTGATCATCAATATTTATAAAAATAAAATCTCTAGTTATTTTTTTACTATACTTTATCTTATCATATTATCCTTGAATTATTTTTTATTATTTACCATCTTTATGTTTCAAACATGTGACTTCATTCTTAACATTTTCATTTTCTTGAATAAGTTTTTTATTTTCATTTTTTATATTCTTATATATTTCTTTTGAACCATCATATATTTCAAAAACATTAAAAATATAATTTTGTAACCTTTTACTTTATTCTTATAATTTCTTATAAACAATACATTTATAATTTGTTTCAACACCAAAACATGAATCAGTTAATTATTTCATAATTATAATTTCTAAGGACACAAAAGTATTTAATAAAGGTGAAAATAATGATTTAGCTACCTTATCATGTGTAGCCATAAAACATTACCTAAATTTATTTTCACATTCATATTCCACACTTCTTGAGCTAAACTCATTGTTATATCTCCATCTAGTATGATATTCTTGCTTCAGTTCCTTTTTTAATGATTATCATTCCCTTTTTTCTTTAATTTCAGAAAATAAGATTTGATTTTTCCAGTCTTACTACTTTTATAGCATGGTACTTGTGAAGTATATTTTTATATAGTTAACCTACATTTTTTTAATCCCTTATTTTACTTATTTTATCTTACTTACTTTGAACTATGTTCCTTCTTTATAGTATCTTTTATAAATTTAGTGAGTTAATTCAACTCATTGATGTTTTTACTATTATAGGATCTTGCACTATCCATTGAAAAAAATATCTTTCTATATATGTTTAGGCATTGGAAAATTTTATCATAATAATAATAATAAAATTAGAATAAATAACAAAGAAAAAATTATTCTTTAAGGAACCAACTCTGATACTAATTATTGACCCAAAAATAGATGACAGTATGGACTAGATGGGAGGGGGTGGGTGAATATTCCATTTAAAATATTTAGAGTTAATTATAAAATTATTATAATATTACCTATAATAGATACATTAGTGTGTATTAAAATAGATATGATACAAAATAAAACCAAATAACAAGAGCACCAAAATTTTTATAGTATTTCAGTTAAACTCTGTGAGAGGACTGGTACTCACAAAATCAAAGAGTGATACAAGTATTTTAAAGGTTTAGACTCATACTAGACTATTATATAGAATAAAAAACCTTTCCTACCTTTTCATAGATCAAGAAGTACCCAAGATTTTTAGGATAAGACCAAACATATCCTACCTTTATAAGGATGAAGAAGAACCCAAGATTTTAAGTAGAATCCCTAACCTATCCCAACTTATCTAGGATTTGGACGTACCTTGTCAATTATAAAGGAAATAATTATCCTTTATGACTACCTTTAATCGGGCAATCATAAAAAGAAAGTATATTTTTAAGGATGTATAAGTTGTGTGTGAAACTTTGAATTAAATACAGTTTTGAAAAAAGAATTAAATAAAATTTAATATCAGAAGGCGTCGATGGAGAAAGCTGGTTTGTAATAGTGATATTCATCCCATCTAGAATTGATATAGAATAAGGGAAGTGTTGAGAAATTAGAAAATCCATAGTAAATTAGTAGTAAATAATTAATGTACTTATCAATATTTTTCACCCATTTCTTATATTTCTTTGGTATCTATTTATAGATAAAAATTTGAACAACTATTATTCTATAGAGAATTTTTATGAAAATTATCTACATGGTGTTTCATAATGTCTTCAACATATATTAAAAAAACCCAATGGTTATTAATTAATATATAAATATAATATCATTTCCTTAATTTTTAATGCTTCCAACAAAATCAACAATTTGTTCCATGTGAATAATTATTCCATCTAGGACCTACTTAAGTTGCTGCAAGTGGAAAATAAAATAATAATAATAATTTTGTAAGTTATAAAATGAATTTTGAAAAGGAACATATGAGTAAGTATATATTTCAAATAATGGTACAACATAGATTATAAATATTGAAAAAATTATATGAGTTATATAATGGAAAAAATATTTTATATGGATTTCATAAAGGTAATTTTAATTTTAGAAAGTTTTATAATGGTAACATCTTAATACCTAAGTTGATGTGAATGTCATGCCATATTCTCAGTAGATGTGTAAGGGTATTGTATTTGTGTAAGGAAAACTTATTCATGTAAGGGTAAATTAAATTTTGTACAAGCTATGCAAGGATTTCTTAGCACTTGAGTAAAGTTATGTTGCATTATATTGGGGAAAACCAACACTTGTATAAAGGTGAAAAATAGTTTCCATACAATGTGTAAGTGTACATAGAAACCAAAAAAAGGTTACATAAGAATATAAATAAAGGTAAACCATATTTTGAATGACTTTCATAAAGGAAATGAATACGTACATTAGGGTAATTTTAAATTTTATAAGGGTATAAAACATGTTACATAACGGAAACAAATATTATAAATACTTATATAGTGTTTAAAAGAAACTTAAATAAGGTTAAATAAGTATTATAAGTACTTATTTAAATATAATAATAAACTTATGTAAGGGTAACATAAGTTATGTAAGGGTAACTATTAATTTGAATCGACTATGTTGGGTAAAAAAAATTATAACATGTGTTGTAAGGGTATATAGGAACTAAAAAAATATAACGCAAAGAACCAAATTATTATGTAAGGATAAGGGGAAAGCTAAGTAAGGGTAAATAGAATGACAAACTACTTATATAAGGGTAAAACAAAACATTAAAAAAATTAAATTTTCACAAAATTCAAACAAAAATAATCAAACTGAATAATATAAATAATGGGAATAAATGATGAGAAATTATAGAACAATAAAATTCAACAAAATTATTATTTAAAATAATAAACTATTCTTAATAATAAAATAGTTACATTTTCCACCTTTAAAACATAACATTTCATACAAGTATAATAATTAAAACATCCAATAAATGGTGAACCAAATAGATAATTGGATACTAAATTTAAAATTATTAAACTAAAAAAACTTTATTTCCCATTATAAAATTAAAAAATATTCTAATAAAAGTTGAATGATTAAAATAGAAATATTTTCAATTTATCAAAATAATAAAACTTAATTCACCAAAACCCAAATGTTTTAACTCTAACAAATTTAACACATAGTGTAGTTGGTATGATTAAAAGTACATGTTTTTATTTTAAATGAAAATTTTAGTAAAAAACACACTTCACATACTCAAAAATGAGAAAATTGACCAAAATTGTATATTTATACATTATGAAAATAATCCGTAATTCAACTGTGACATGTAGGAATCAACCACACATCAATCTGATGTGAGATGAGCCAAATATGACTTAGAGTGTGTGTTTTCATTTTAAAAGTAACATTTTAGTCTAAAACATACATCACTTACTGAAAATAAACGAATACACACTCAGTTTATCTTTATAATTTAATAAAATAATACAAAAGTCATTTTTGATGTATTGGAATCAGCCACAGATTAGTCCAACACTCGGTGTGGTCGGTATGAATTAAATTGCGAGTTTTTATTCAAAAATTTATATATTAGTACAAAAAAAAACATCACATACTTAAAAAATGAGAAAACATAATATGATAATATTGATATTTTAGGAAAACAAACCCATAAATTATTTTTTATTTTGAGGAATAAGTTGCATGCCAATCCAACACATGGTGCACCCTATATTACTCAAAGTGTATGTTTTTAGCTTAAGACTGGAATTTTAGTTCAAAATATGTTTCACTAATTGGAAACTAAGAAAAATCACTCTGATTTTCTTGATAATTTTGCAAAATGTCCCCTAATTATGTTATGACATATAAAAATAAACAACATGTCGATCCAACCTACAGTGTGCCTAGTATGACTCAAAGTGCATGTTTTTAGGTTAAAAGTAACATTTTAGTTCAAAACATGAATTACTGATTAAAACCCATGAAACAACACTAGTATTATCTTTATAATTTAAGAAAATGATAGAAAAGTATTTTATCACATAAATAAAATGGATGCACATCAACAAGACACATGGTGTGTCTGGTATGAGTGTAAGTCCCTGTTTTTATTTAAAAATTTTATTTTAGTAAAAAACATACTTCACATACTCAAAACTAAGAAAAATTTATGATGCTTTAAGAAATGTATCCATAAGTCATTTTTGAGGTGTAGGAATTATCCAAATTTCCATTTCATACACAACGTTCCTAGTATGACTCAAATTGTTTTTTTTGGTTTAAAAGTAATATTTTAGTTTAAAACATGTGTCACTAAATGAAAACCATTAAAAGAAACTTTTATTGTCATGATAATTTAGGACAATAATCAATAGGTCATTTTTTAGGTATAAGAATCATCCACACATCAATATAACACACCATATGACTAATATGACTAAAAGTGCATATTTTTATTTAAAATCAACATTTTAGTACAAAACACACTACACAAACCTAAAAATAAGAAAAATATATTGGATTGTCTTGATACATTAGGACCTAGATCCATAATTTAAAATAACAAGTAGGAATTATGTGTATGTAAATATGATACACGGTGTTCTTGATATAACTAAAAGTGAATGTTTTTAGTGTAAAAGTGACATTTTAGTTTAAAATTCAAGTCAGTCGCTAAAAACTAATAAAAAAACACAAAATTGTCATGATAATTTAGTAAAATAATCCACAAGTCTTTTGTGACATGTAACAATTAGATATGAATAAATCCGACACGTAGTGTTCCCGGTATGACTCAAAGTAAGTGTTTTAAATTTTAAAGCAACATTTTTATTCAAAACACATGTTAATCACTAAAAAATGAGAAAATTCACTCCACTTATCTTGATAATTTATGAATATGATCCATAAGTGTTTTATGATGTATTGGAATTTTATAAAAAATAATTTGATACATGGTGTGGGTGGTATGACTGAAAGTTCATGTTTTAATTTAAAAGAAATATTTCAGTACAAAATACATTTCACAAACTCAAAATCTAGAAAACATACTTGGATTTTCTTGATACTTTATGAAAACTATCCATAAACCATTTATGACATGTAGGAATCAACCACATATCAATTTGACAAATGGTGTGCCCGATATGACTTAAACAATATGTTTTCATATTAAAATAAACATTTTAGTTCAAAATACTTATCACATATTCAAAACTGATAAAACATGCTTGTATTGTCATGATAATTTTAAAAAATAATCAATAAATCATTTGTAACATGTAGGAATAAACCACACATTAATCTGACACACAATGTGCTCTATATTACTGAAAGTGAAAGTTTTTAGTTTATAAATAAAATTTTATTAATTCATTGAATCATATTTATGTTAAATATATTTATTTATAGCATTAATAACATAAGTATAGTTTTTTATTGGGGGTATAGTCTTTCTTTTTCAAGTTGGGGTGGTGTGTTCATAAACTAGTAATGCGATTGTGGTCTTTTGAAAGGGGGTCCACAAGAAAACAAAACCCTTAGTGTTTTTGAATTCATTGGAAAATGTAATTTTTGTTATAAAATATACAAACTAATGTGA
This sequence comes from Viscum album, assembly GCA_963277665.1. Taxonomy (NCBI): domain Eukaryota; kingdom Viridiplantae; phylum Streptophyta; class Magnoliopsida; order Santalales; family Viscaceae; genus Viscum; species Viscum album. The sequence goes on along the minus strand of OY728135.1, from coordinate 194,240,679 downwards.
TTATATAGTATTTAAATGTTTTTAATTTATATTTTTTTATAAATTTAATTTATTGTTTATTTGAAATTAAATTGAAACTTTGTTTTGAATGTTTTTCTTCAATTTGATATAAATGCAGAAACACATTGTTATAACCAATGGATTTTATGAACACTATTATTAAAATTAATAAAATCACCCTTAATCAGCACTAAAAATATAGCTAAAAATGATGTCCTTGATTAGATTTTTTAGTGCTGATGAAGGGTTATTTTATTAGCTCTATTTCTAACACTGATAAAAGCCCCTGGGTTTTAAAGGTGCTTATTATATCAAAGATTGTTAGCACTAAAAATGTATTTTTTGATCCGTTATAAATATTGTATTTGCAATAATGTTGGGATAATTTTTTGAAGATGTCTCTTTTGTTTGTGTTTAAGGGATATTTTGTTGCTAATAATTTTTTAAATATATTTATAGACAATTGAGAGAAAGATGCCCCTTACATGATGTTTTTATGATTTTATGGTTAATTTAAATGTAGGAAAATGAAGATCATTTTAATCATAAGAGGCTTCCAGATGTGGTTTGGATTCAATGTTCCCATAGTTTAATTATAAAATGAAATAAATGTGTGATTGATGGGATGTGTCTTTAATTAATGGTGCATGTCATGGCCTTTTACTTGCCTTCAGTTGGTGTCATTAAGATTAATGTGAATGTTTCTATTTTTTAAGATGTTGAAGGTACAAAATATAAAATAAGTTTATGGTGGGAAGATATCTGTTGAGGTTTTTATCAGATTTTAGTGATCATTCACTAATTTTAAAAGACCAAAATAATGTCCAATGAAACATTTATATAAAATATTGACATAGAAAGCCCTAAACCTAGATAAAATCTTTTAAATGTTAAATTTATAATTAATTTAAATTTTATTTTAAGAAATTTTTCTTTATCTTACGATATTTATTTGATGGAGATGTTGATCCTCCAAAACCCTTTTCAAATTACAATCATTTCATAGGGGGGACCCAAGTAGATCCCCTATATTGGTGATCCACACATAGTCCTTTGATCTTTGAAAAATATCATTAAAATGTCTTGTACTAACACAAAAGATCAATTACCAAATGTTTTTTTATTAATCACTTCAAATTCCATCACGATTGAAGGATTGTCTCTCGTTTTTGTTATTCTTGAGAGGATGAGAGAAGGAGGAATCTAGAGTAACATGTGTTGGGTATAAATATTACTATTTAGTTATAATATTATTATTATTTATTAATAATTAATTAATAATTATGTATAGACCCAGACTCCAGTTTCCCGAAGTCTTTGCCTTATATTAATACATTGGAATGATTAAAAAATGTCGTATCCTAAAGGAACAAATAGTTTAGTAGTTTTGGAAAACAAGATACAAATATATGTTCAACATTACAACTTAAAAGTAAATACTATAAGTAAATTCCATTGTTAACATCCATAAATTATAGATTTTCCCTAAAATTCAGTCATAATATACTTCTTCATATCCCGGGGAAATATAAAACATAAGAAAGGGGTGAGATCAGATGATCAGTAAGGGTAAATAATACAACAGAAGAAACCATAAACATAAACACCAGACATGTAAAGACTTGGAAATTCCACATATTTTTTTTAATATATGGGAATATTATGAGTCCGCGAAAATTAATGGCACATGATTCCGAGGCCCAGAGTGCCCAAAATGAATTTATAAACTTTATTATTTATTTGTTCAGTAAACATGCGAGAAGAATTTTCTAACTTTTAATGTAAATACCCTGAAATTCCATGTAATGTTTTTTAATATATGGGAATTTTAAGAGTTCGTGAAAATTTAGGGCACGTGATTCTAAGGCCCAGAGTGCCCGGGATGAATTTATAAACTTTATTTCAGGTACGTTCAATAAAGATGTGAGTGGAAGTTTCTAAACTTTGAACCGGTGCACTGAATTGAAATCTAAGGGCACCGTTGGACTCGCAGTGCCGATATTCCCTTAAGAAGACTTTCACCTCAAAGGCAGTTGGTTGAGGGTGGAAGATATTTTTTGGGTTTTTCGTGGAAATAATAAAATAAAATAAACTTACATTTTATTTTAATTGTTGGACCTCCCATGTGGATGTTAAGTGGTGGGGACCGCTAGAATTAAACCTCCCATGTGAGGTTATGGTGGTGGGGACCACCCGAGCCTAACCTTCATGTGGGTTATGGTGGTAGGGACCACCTGAGACCAAAACCCCCTTGAACTCCCCTCTTAAGTGTGAGAAACCTCTTGGACTCCCTCCAATATTAACTCTGCCAACACTTGTCAAATTAATTGGGCTAATTAATTAAGCCAACATGCCAATTTAATTTCGGACAACATTATTAATATACTTAATTTAAATTAATAAGTTAACTATTTCCTCAATTTGGTGGAATTGGAGAAAGGGGTGGCAAAGGGAAATTGGGAGAAAAGCTCTCTAATGAAGAACACCAATGAATAATGCTTCACCTTCGATGAATTATTCTCCAAACTCCATCGAAGGATTACCAATGAGGAACATCTCCACCGACGATCAAGGAGAAGCCAATGTCACCGACATCAGTCTATCCCCAATGATGTCGTCTCATTCCTTGCGAACTCCGTCGACAAATCAAACTAGGTAGGGGTTATTTATGAATGATTGTACTTCCAATGTTCTTCATTTCTAAAAAAAGTGCAGATGTTTTCTTTTTCTGCGGGTTGGAAATAATACTTACCGGGGGATTGTGGAGTTTGACATTCTTGATTGAAATTTGTGTTGAGTCATTTTCTACCACTCTAATGTGGAGGGTGTGGGCCAAAAAAACATGGACCAAACCCTCTATTGTTCTTCATTTTCTTGTGTGTTCTTTGTGATGTTGACAGCGACCAGATCTGGCGTTTGGCACTGGTGGAACACGAGAACGGAGGCCAACACCACCGCCGACTGTGACGTAGGTGACGATGTAATGAAACCACCCCACGGCTTCTGGAATCTGCAGCCTCTGCCGTCCGTAGCCTCCACAGCCCCACGGCTAGGCTCACCACCACCCATGGGCTCGCTGTGCCGCCCCACGGCCTACAGTGCCGCCCACGACCTCACCACGCCACCCTGCGGCCTTGCGCGCTGTCGATCAGCCTCACCACGCCGCCCCGCGGCCTGCCATGCTGCCGAGTGGCCACACCACCCCACGACCCTCCATGCCGCCCATGACCCCCCGTGCTGCCCATGACCCTTCGTGCTGCTCAGCGGCCCTCTGCTGCCCCTCGCGGCCTTCGCGCCCCCGCGTGGCCTCCGCCCCCACCCCCATCCCCACCCCCCCGCAGCCCCTCGTAGCCCTCACGACCACTGAGCCGCTGCCAGGCCCAGCCACCCAGCGAGGTCCCGGCCTGACCCAGTGGGCTGGGTGACCCAAACCAGGTCAGCCCAGGCCAGGTCGTGCCGGGTCAGCCAACCGGGTCGGATCGGACCCAGACCAGTTTCAACCCCCACATGCACTTTCAGCCATATATTTGGCACCATGTGTCCGTTTGAAGAACTATCTGTGGTGCAAGAAAGCTTGGAGAAAGATGGTCCCTTTGGTATACCCCACTAAAATTTTGGATAACGTTGGGGAATGGTCAGTTTGGATCGTGCTCGAATTCAACTGGGCTCTCGGCACTAAAATGCTAATAACTTACAGACCGGATATTCGATTGACACACCGTCTGTTGCGTTGAGACCCCTATGAAATGGCAGTCCTTTGGAATACTTCTTCATGAGACTTAATTTTAGTTGGAGTATCTACTAGTTGATTGTGTAGCGGACCCTCCGGGAGAGCAGTGAGCGTAGTGCGGGAACCTAGTAGTTGGTTGTGACGTGAAGAATGAAGAGCGATCCTATGTGGATCAGCTCCTAGAGATCATGTGTGGGTCATCAACGAGCGATCCTATGTGGTTCCGCACCTAAAAATACTATGTGGGTCAGCACCTAGTGATTCTGTGTGGGTTATCACTGAGCGATCCTGTGTGGGCTAGTACTGAGCGATCCTGTGTGGGTATGCCTCTTAACAGAGTAAGATGATTCAGTAGTTACATCTAATCATCTCTACTACTGTACTTAAGTTATGCCTAGTGTGATCTAAGTCTGTACCTTATGGTATTTTTCCTTCTTTGTAATACCTTGGTGGTATTCTTATATGTGGCATACCTCTTTGGTACTTTCATTCGTGGTATTCTTTCATTTGTGAAAAATTTGATCTTTGGGATTTTGAGTTGGAATCTGTGATTCCTCATGATTGAGATGGGTATACATGGTAACTTATGTATATGTATGGGAATATACCTAAGTAGGGCTTTCAGTTGATTTCATGCTTTATGGACTATCCTTAGTGGATTTTGTGAGACCTTGAGGGTCTCAGGGTCCCTACTGAGTATCGTTATACTCATCCGTACAGGGGCTATGTCCACACCTCGTTGTATTTGGTGTAGACTATGGACAATGATGACTGAGGACATGATTATAAACACTTGAGGTAGCTCAGAGGAAGAACATAGAAAAGGCATACCATAAAGACAACCGATCGAGATCTGTACCTACCCTTCTCGTAGGATCCTTGGCAGGTGTTCACAGGAGCTATTCCAATTTACTTGTACTTTCAGTTTCATGTACATTCCTTTTGGGCTTGTATTATGGACCCTTTTTCTTACTATACTCACTCTATTTTCTATTAAGTTTACTTGAGTTCGTATCTTGCTGTGTGCTTGGTTGCGTGTGCTTATAGGTTATAAAGGCAATACCTTCCCAGTTTTAGGGAATACGCCTTGGGTGCTAGTCGCCAGTCCCTAGCCTATGGAAGGAAGGATTAGGGTAGTCACAACACGGGCCCTGGGGGATGGGTCATGATAAATTGGTATTAGAGGTGTCGGTTCTACTATAGAACATATGACTCTAATATTTCTTTTTAATAGAAATAGTGTTAAGTGTAGTGGGTGTGGTTATCAGTTTAGGGAATCTAGTGTTGGTGTAGTGGACAACGTATCCATACACCAGGACCCTAATTTGTGATTTCTGACTCAATGCACAAAAACACTAATTGCGTGTGTGTTTTGAAGAGTTTTCTTTGTGATCTCTTTGAGTCAGCTTGCCAGGTATAACTTATTGATAGTGACACACCTGTTTCTTTTAATGATGCCTCCATGAAGATAGCCATATATGGTTCTGAGAGTTGTACGCACTGATAACCCACCGAGCAAAGATGCCACGTTATAGGGCCCTCTTCCAGTAAAGGCACCAGTGGAGGCACCAGCAGTACCATTACCCGTTGGGCCACCGATGCCACCATCCCCAACAGTAGAGCATGCACGCTGCTTGAGCATGTTGCACGAGTTCCAATGCCAGAGGCCACCCAGGTTCCGGGGAGAGACGGACCCATAGGTGGCTAAGGATTGGATGGAGGTCGTGGTGGGAGTCTTCCGACTGGTTGGGACACTAGCCAATATCATGGTGATCCTTTCCGCAATTCTTCTAAAGGAATTAACAAGCAGATGGTGGAACTTGATGCTCCAGCCTCACGATGAGGTGATGCTTCTCTGGGCAGACTTTGGGAGCCTTTTTCGGGCATAGTTTTTCCTAGTAACTCTTCACGCAATGTGCATAAAAGAGCTACATCAACTACAAAAGGGCAACATGATAGTGGCTTAGTACTCAGCGAGGTTCATTGAACTCTCATGCTACTCCACAGATATGGTGTGAGAACCATTCTTTAGGGCCCAGACCTTCATGTAGGGACTTAGGTGGGAGATCAGGGCTTCGATGACCTCACTCAGCATCCCAATGCAGGTGGGGGTGTTAGAACGAGGCCTTTTAGTTGAGAGTTTCCTTGCTGAGCAGTCACCAGCAGCGAGACCCACTACTAGTCATCATGTAGCGGAGTCTTCTACAGTTTGAAGAAAACATATGACATAAAGGTCAAAAAGGACCAGACCTTTATGTGGAAGACCACAGGATTTAGGGTTGGTTGTGTGGGGCATAAAAGGCAAAGACAGTCATGCCAGGAGCGGGCAGTGTAACGCATGTGGCAGGCAGGGTCACATGGCTTGTGACTGTCTAACCCACCGTATGGATGATTAGTAGAAGACCGAGGGACCGCCTAGGTGGAGACAAAGATTTGACCAAGGAGGTCCGTAGGGAGCAGGTGGACGTGGCAGAGGAGCTAGCCGTGCAATTGGAGGTGGGAGATGATTCAAGATGTTACCACCACCACCATCAGGAGGTCCACACCGACTGTAGGGAGCAGGTGGACATGGGAGATCTTAGTTGCAGGCAGCTGAGGCCTATTATCACAATGCTCCAGAGATGATATGAGGTACGATCTTTGTATACTCTACCTTAGCTGCAGTACTTATAGAAAAATGTGCTAGTAGTTATTTTATTTCCACTACCCTCGTTCGGAGCTCTGATATTCTGATGGATATGTTGGGTCGATCCTTACGTCTAGAGACTCATACGGGAGTTGATTCGACAATTACACACTGGTTCCGGTAGTGAGAGCTTACTCTAGGAGGCGAGAGCTTCGAGTGGGATCTCCTAGTAGCAGCATCAAGGCCTTATGACATCATCTTCGGTATGGATTGGTTATCTAAAGTCCATGCTCAGATTGACTGTATTAGGTGCAAAGTGCGGTGTGTCCGTATGGATGGGACCATGTTTACCTTCACCGACAAGAAGGGAGCCTTTGCATCACAGGATAGACTTTCCCAGAGGGGAGTACAGCCGATCACTCATTAGTTGGCTAGCCATACCTTCGGATCAGTTGATGTATAAAAACTGAGTTATCCTGTAGTGGTGGACCAACATGAATATGTCTTCCCTGAGGATGTTCCAGGTCTACCTCATCGCAGAGAGGTGGAATTTCACATTGACTTGTATCCTGGGATGACACTGATATCTACACTAGTGTATCAGATGGCTCCCATAGATCTTTGTGAGCTATGGGTATAGCTGGAGGAGTTAAAGGGGAAGGGATTCATTCAGCCCTGTGTATCACCTTGGGCAGCCCTGATTTTTTTCGTGAAGAAGGTGGATGGGAGCTTGAGACTTTGTGTTCACTATCGGTGCCTAAACCAGGTGACCATGAAGAACAAGTACCCACTTCCAAGGATTGATGAACTCTTTGATCAGCTGAAGGGAGCATGATGGTTCTTGAAGATAGACCTCAGATCAGGCTATCACAAGCTCAGAGTGAGAGATGAGGATGTGTAGAAGATGACCTTCCGATGTCAGTACGAACATTATGAGTTCTTGGTTATTCCATTCGGCGTAACCAATGCTCCAAAAATTTTCATGGGACTCATGAACATGATCTTTCAGCCATAGCTTGATTGCTTTGTAGTAGTCTTCATTGATGAAATTATGATCTACTCAGCTACTGAGGAGGAGCATGCCTATCATTTTCAGGTAGTACAAGACACACTCCGAAATCACAAGCTTTATGGTAAGCTCTCTAAGCTCTAGTTCTAGATCCGAGAGGTTTAATTTTTGGGAAATGTCATATCAGAGGCTAGAGATTTAGTGGATCCAGTGAATATTGAGGTGGTACTTGCTTGGAAGCCACCCAGGAGTGTGACAGAGGTACGAAGTTTCCTGGATATGGCTTGATACTATCGGAGGTTTGTACCAGATTTCTCCAAAGTTCCAGTACCTTTATCAGCATTGACGAAGAAGGGTAAACCCTTTGTGTAGTCTAAGTGAAGCCAGCAGAGTTTTTAGGAGCTGAGTCAGAGGTTGACTAGTGCCCCCATCTTAAGGCTTCTAGAGGAGGGCGTAGGGTACGTAGTCTACTATGATGCATTAGGGACCAGGCTCAGATGTGTCCTGATGCAGGACCGAGCAGTGATCGCATATAGTTCTTGATAGCTGAGACAACACTGGCAGAACTACGCTACCCATGACCTGGAGTTAACAGCAGTGGTATTAGTCTTGAATATGTGGCGAAATTACTTGATAGGCGAGTGCTTTACAGTCTACTCGGATCACAAGAGTCTCAGGTATATATTCTCTCAAAAGGACGTGAACCTGAGACATCAACGTTGGATTGAGTTCCTCCAGGACTATGACATTGAGATAGTCTATACTCTTGGGAAGGGGAACATCATAGAAGATGCACTCAGCAAGAGATCTGGTATACACTTTCTAGGCCAGGCGACTGAGCAGCTAGCCGCTTTGCAGATATCCTTTGTGGATAGAGATGTAACTACTTTTCTTCAGTATCTTATAGTCACTCCCCCACTTCTTCAGTGAATCAGGGCGGCATAGAGTGGGGACGTTGACTGAAAGACGTGATGTTATTAGATATCCATAGGACATGAACCTGATGAATTTTCTAAAGGTGGGAAGCACGTCATCCTCTATAGAGAACATACCATGGTACCAGTGTCATTTCAGCTGGATGTGTTGAGGTAGTTCCACATATCTCCTCTAGATGTACATCCAGAAGTGGTGAAGATGTTCCAAGATCTCTGACGACAACACTGGTGGCCAAGAATAAAGAAAGAAGTTGCAGAGTTTGTCTCTCAGTGCCTCACTTCTCAGCAAGTGAAGGCAGAACATCAGGTACCAACAGGCTTGGTTCAGCCTTTGGAGGTCCCATAGTGGAAGTGGGATGGGATATCCATGGACTTCATGACAGGACTTCCACGTACATCCAGGGGACATGACTCGATTTGGGTGATCGTCGACTGACTCACCAATTCGGCCAACTTCATACCGATCAGAGAGCAGGGTTCAGTAGAGAGCATAGGATGCCTCTATGTGTAGGATATTATGCGACTACATAGAGTGCCCTTGATTATTGTATCCAATCGTGATGCACGTTTTACTTCCCGACTATGGAAGGGGTTGCAAGAGAAATTTAGGATGAAACTGTATTTGAGCACTGCCCTCCATCCTCAGACGGATGGCCATAATGAGCAGGCCATTTAGAATATTGAGGACATGTTTCATGCTTGGGTCCTCGACTTCAGTCATATCTGGGAGGATCACTTGGATTTAGTAGAGTTTTCATACAACAACAGCTATCACTCCACCATTGGGATGACACCTTTTGAGGCGTTGTATGGGTGACCTTACCGATCACCTTTGTGTTGAACTGACCCAGGTGAGTCAGCACTAGTGGAACAATAGATGGTACAAGATACCATAGAGAAGGTGTAAATCACCCAGGAGTGGATGAAGACTGCACAGATCAGGTAGAAGTCGTATGTCATCATGAGATAGAGACCTCTAGAGTTCAAGTATGGCAACCACATCTTTCTATTGGTCTCACCTCAACGAGGTTTACAGAGATTTGGCTAAGGCGGAAAATTATCTATGAGGTTCATTGGACCTTTTCAGGTCCCCAGTAGAGTTGGTGAGGTGTCTTACCACTTAACTCTTCCATCTCAGTTGCACCGAGTGCATGATGTCTTCCATGTATCCTAGCTGAGGAGACAGGTGCATGACCCTTCTCACATCATCAACCACGATGAGATGGACGTCGACGATGGGGCGACTTTTACGGAGGTTCCACTAGTGATTGAGGATAGATAGGAGTGAGTCCTTTTTGGGTGATCGATACCTCTAGTGCACGTTCATTGGTAGCATGGTAACCTCAAGGAGAGCACATGGGAGCTTGAGGCTCAGATACGTGCTCAGTACCCCCACTTGTTTACCTAGATTGTGATGTGGCTTTCAGGGACATAAAGCCCTGAGGTGGGGAAAATGTAAAGACCCAGAAATTCCACATAATTATATTTAATATATGGGAATTTTATGAGTCCGTGAAAATTTATGGCACGTGATTCTGAGGCCCGGAGTGCCCGGAATGAATTTCGGAACTTTATTTCAGGTACGTTCAGTAAACGTGCGAGTGAGATTTTCTTAATTTTGAACCAGTTCTTGAAATTGAAATCTGAGGGCACTGTTGAACTCGTATTGCTGGTATTAGCTTATGGAGGCTTTCACCTCGGTAATAGTTGGTCACGGGTGGAAGATATTTTTTGGGTTTTTCGTGGAAATAATAAAATAAAATAAACTTACATTTTATTTTATTTGTTGGATCTCCCATGTGGATGTTGAGAGGTGGGGACCGCCAGAAGTAAACCTCCCATGTGAGGTTATGGTGGTGGGGACCACCCGAGCCTAACCCCCATGTGGGTTATGGTGGTGGGGACCACCCAAGACCAAAAACCCCATTGAACTCCCCTCTTAAGTGTGAGAATCCTCTTGGAATCCTTATTACATTAACTTTACCAACACTTGTAAAATTAATTAGGCAAATTAATTAATCCAAAATGCCAATTTAATTTGTTCTAACATTATTAAACAACTTAATTTAAATTAATAAGTTGGTTATTCCCTCATTTTGGTGGAATTAGGGAAAGGGGTGGCAAAGGGAAATTGGGAGAAAATCTCTCTAAAGAAGAATTCCAATGAAGAACACTTCACCTTCGATGAATTATTCTCCAAACTCCATCGAAGGATCGCCGATGAGGAACATCTCCACTGAAGATCGAGGAGACATCAACGTCACTGACATCCATCTATCCCCAAAAACGCCGTCTCCTTTCTCACGACCTCTGTTGACAAATCAAACAAGGTCAGGGCTATTTATGAATGATTATACTTCCTATGTTCTTCCTTTCTAAACAAAGAGCGGATATTTTCTTTTTCTGTGGGTTAGGAATAATCATTACTGGAGGATTGTGGAGTTTAACATTCTTGATTCATGTTTTTTTGAGCTGTTTTCTACTGCTCTAATGCGGAGGGTTAGGGCCAAAAAAACATGGCGCGACCCCTCCGCTGTTCTTTATTTTATTAAGTGTTCTTAGTGATGGTGATGGAGACTGGAGTCAGTTTTTGGCACCAGTGGAACACGATAACAGCGACCGACACCACCACCAATTTTGATGAAGGTGACGGAGCAACGGTGCCCCCATGCGGCCACCATCACCCCACGGCCTCTGCCATCCGCAGCCTCTGCCATCGGTGACCACCACAGCCCGCGGCCTCTGCCGCCCCGTGACAGGTCGTGCGACCGCCCGCGGTCTCGCTGCGCTGCCCCGTGGCCCGCCGTGCCGCCCTGCGGCCTCACAGCGCCACCCCATGTCCTTCCACACCACCTATAGGCCTCTCCGTATAGCCCTGAGGCCCTACCGCCCCATGTCCATCCGTGCCCCCTGTGGCCCTCCGTGTCACCCACGACCCTACGCACCACCCAACAACCCTCCACGGCCCCTCGTGACCTCCGCACCCCTCGTGGCCTCTACAGCCCCCACAGACCCTCGCAGCTCTCACAACCACAGTGCCGCTGCCAACCCCGGCCGACCAATGCAGGCTAAGTCGGTCCGACCGGACCTTGACCAGTTTGGACCCCCATATGCACATTCGGTCATATCTGTGGCACCGGGTGTCCGTTTGACAAACCGTCTGCTGCGCCGGAAACCTTGGAGTAAGACAGTACCTTTGGTATACCCCATTGGAGTTTTGGATAAATTTGGGGAATGTTCAGGTTGGATCCTGCTCGAATCCAACTAGGCCCTCGGGACTAAAAGTATAATAACTTATAGACCGAATGTCCGATTGACGCACCATCAGTTGCGTTGAGACCCGTATGATGTGGTGGTCCTTTGTGATACTTATTTGTGAGACTTCATGGTAGTTAGAGTATCTACCAGTGGATTGTGGGGAGAACCCTCCTGAAGACAAGCGAGCATAGTGTGGGAAACCAGTAGCTGGCTGTGAAATGAAGAATGAAGAGTGATCATGTGTGGGTCAACACCTAACGATCCTGTGTGGGTCAGCACTAAGTGATCCTGTGTGAGTCATCACCTAGAGATCCTATGTGGGTCAACACCTAGCGATCATGTGTGGGTCATCACCAAGTGATCCTGTGTTGGTCAGCACCTAGCGATCATGTGTGGGTCATCTCCTAGCGATCCTGTGTGGGTCAGCACCGAGCGATCATGTGTGGGTCAGCACTGAGTGATCCTGTGTGGGTCTGCACTTTAATAGAGTTAGATGATTCATTAGTTACATCTAATCATCTATACTACTATACTTAAGTTATACCTGGTGTGAGATGAGTATGTACCTTGTGGTATTTTTCCTTCATGGTAATACCTTGGTGGTATTCTTCTGTGTGGCATACCTGTGTGGTACTTTACATCATGGTATTCCTTCCTTTATGGAACAGTTGAGCTTTTGAGTTGGACTCTGTGATTCCTCATGATTGATATGGGTATACTTGATAACTTAAGTAAATGTATAGGCATATACCTAAGTTGGGTTGTCAGTTGATTGCATGCATTCTGGACTATCCTTTGTGGATTTTGTGAGACCTTGAGGGTCTCGGGGTCCCTACTGAGTATCATTATACTCACCCCTACATGGGCTATGCCTGCACCTCGTTGTGTTTGGTGCATACGACAGACAACGCTGACTGAGGATGTGAGTATCAGGATTGGAGGTAGCTCGAAGGTGGACCTTAGACGAGGCATACCATAGAGACGACTGATCTAGAGTTGTACCTAACCTTTAGGTAGGATCCTTGGCGGGTGTTCATAGGAGCTGTTCCAGTTTACTTGTACTTTCAGTTTCTTTTACTTTCCAGTTGGGCTTATTTTCTTGCCCGATTTTCTTACAATACTCACTATGTTTTCTATTCAATTTACTTGAGTTTTTATCTTGTGGTGTGCTTGGTTGTGTGTGCTTACTGGTTATAAAGGAAATGACTTTCCAGTTTTAGGGAATACGCCTTCAGTGCTAGTCTCCATCCCCTAGACTATGGAAGGCAGGCTTGGGGTAGTCATGGCATGAGCCCTAGGGTATGGGTCGTGAAAAGAAATGATGAATATCTAAAAACACATGCCATTAAAAATAAACATGATCATATTATGGTAGGAATAAAAACTTATTTAATAATTCCATAAAACATAACAATGGATATTATAATAGTTGAATAATCACATGGACTATAAATCTATAGTTTCATAATAAGGTAAATGAATAAATATGGATATCTAAAGAAAACCATTATGGCTTGATGCAAAGAATCTATCAAGGCTTCATGCCAAGAATATATTAAATGGGTAATGCCTTGTCCAAAACCATATCTAGAATGTCTCATGATACATACAGATGCATCGAGGGGATATAGAGGGCCCTAAACAACACTTACTAAGTCCAATGAATTCCTTATATGAAATAGGTGAAACATAAACAACATATACAATTATATTGAAACTAACATGTGAAATGTAAATCACTTTCCCCAATCATTAAACATAACACTTACCATTCAAAGTAATACAGTGAATGGTTTAAAAATAGAACATTCATAGAAAAACTAATCATAAAACATTAACTAAAAAATGGTATATTATATCATAAAATACTTATCACAATTAAACATATGAATCAACAAGAGTGTTTAAATAGATGAAAATACTCTTATAAAATCATCATGTAATTCATTATAGAAATACACTTTTACTTTGAGAAGACAAGTTATTTTGAAAAAATATTCTTATAAAAATAGTAGTGAATTAAGGTAGTTTATTAATAATCAAATAAATTATTTTGTAAAATTAATGGTATCTTAAATTAAATTATAGAGTTCATTTGAAAATAGGCAAGAATTCGGGAACTTCCTTTGATATGGGCTTGTTTATCAGGAAGAAAATTTTGGAAGATCCTTTTAAAAAAAGTAGCTCCCCATAAAATAAATAAGGATTATGATTGGTACACATATATAAAACATTAAAATTGAATTTATGAGTATTAGATAAATACATTAATTTTTAGTATACATACACCACACACAAGAAATAATGGTGAGTAAGGCATATCTCCCAAAAATGAAAGTGAGCTGAGAAAACCCGTACCTTATGTTCGAACGTGTTTTGAACATGACCTTAACATCCTGTATAATCAAATTAAATCCCTCAATTAATTAATTAATAACATTATATACATTTATTTTATTAATTATAGTTTTATTAAGTTCATTTATGTCCTTATTGATAAATTATATGATTGTATTCCGTCATTTCAGAGTGTTTATTTCCTTGATTTCAAGAACAGTTCGCTTGATTATAAGTAATGGAGTTCATTTAAAATTGGTATAATTATCCAGAATTGTAATTGCATGCTGTTAATGAGAATACATAATTTTAAATGTTTGTATATATAATGTGGTAATTTATTATGAGGATGAATCATTATATAATACATTTAGTGATAATCATTTGGATTATTACAATAGTTATTGATTATAAAGAAATAATTTTGTATTATTGCTTGGTATTATGAAAATATGTTACATCGAAAACATAAAAAAGGATTTAATATTAGTTTTAAAATATTTTTCATCCATTAAAATGGTTTAATGAATAGTCTTGAAGGATAAATTGAAGAACAAAACATCGTTGTCCACAAAGGTTGTAAATTGGCACTTCCCAAATGATGATTTCATTATTAAAATAAAGAGAGAGAGTAAGGAGATTGATGATGGTTATTACATTAAAATGATATAATTAAACTATATAAATGATACTGTAGTTATCATTATCATTTGAACAGAGAAGGTTAGGATAGAATAATGAAACAAAATAAATTTAAATGAAATTAAAAGAAATGGAGGAGGATTTACCTCTTGAATCAACCTCCTTCAGAACCTCTTTAAGGGAAGGGGTTTTGGTATTTTGAAAATACAAATAGATATTGGGTGCGGGGAGAGACTAGGGAAGAGTATTTGGGAATAACTTTGAGAATATTAAAGGCTTAGAGGAGTGAGGAGAATAAGTAGTGAGGGGTGGTTTTTATAGTGGAGGAGAGAAGGTGTTTTCCATTATTTTAATTATTATTTTATTATTTTGGCTCAATACTATTAATATTATTTATTATTATGACTAAAAAAATTAATAAGTGCATGTGAGTTCTAGAAAATGTCCATTTACCTCATCCATGACTTGAACATGATGTAATAATTCCTTTATTTAGTATATTTTTTAAATTATTGAATTTTACTATTCAAAAAAATTTATGTATTTCAAAAAAATCCAAAAAATTCAACATAATAATTTTTTGACATGTATAATTAAAAAATGGATTCAATTTTTTTTCAAAATAATTTTCAAAATATGAGAAATGTAATTATTAAATTTAATCATAATTTACTTGAAAAATACAGATTTTAAATTTTAAACTGATTTTATAATACTTTCAAAAATTAACTGTGGTCCCATAAATTAAATTTAAATTCACAGGAAAAAAAATAATTATTTTAGAATAAATTTTATGAAGAGAAATTTTATTTTAAAAGAAATTAATAATTTAAAATTGTAATTAAATATTTATTATTCACAAAAATACAAACACTTAATTATTAATTTTTAAAATATTCTATATCATTTATAAGGTACCTAAATTTTATTTATACTTCCATGGGTGATGTTACTATTCATAAGGGTAATATAACTATTCATAAGGGTAAATTAATATTCATAAGGGTAACATTTCAATTTATAAGGCTATGTTACTACTCACCAAAAATTAAGTCGATCCCATCAGACTCTAAATATGTTACCGAATGTAGGAGTATATAACAATTTTTCAAAGTTTAATTCATAGAGGTTTAAAAATTACGTTTCATATCTTGGTCATAATTATCTTTTTTATAATAACAAATCATTGTTTCGTAGAGACTCAGTGTCGTGTGCATCACTTTTTCTATTAAATTTATTTATAAATCCTTAGGGTGTTACGAATTAACATTTTTTATTACTTAATTAATAATTAATAATAATAATACGTTATTAATTCTTCGTATGAAAGGGTGAAAATGAATCCCACATTGGAAATTATTAAATATTTTTAGGGTAGACCCCCTTATAAAATGTGGCCCTGGGTGAGAGTTTTTATCGTCATTCAAGACTACTTTAAATATAGTAATTTTGGTTGTTTAATAGAAGTTAAATTCTAATAATTTTTTTGTTATATATATATATATATTAACAAATAAAATTAAAACTAAATAAAAAATGTAGACTATAAAAGTGTTGGACCCCCATCCAATTTGAATTTTACCCTAGGAGAAAGGTGTTAATGGCCCAAACATCTTTGGAATCTACCAAAAAAATGCAATGGCATGAAGGCCCTTAAGGCATATTTTACTTAGTTTGGAAAATATATGAAATCTAAGCTTATTTTGTAAATTTTTTTTGAAAAAATTATATAAAACCCCTCATTTTTTGTTCAATTAGATATGAACATCAATAATATCCTATTTCATCTATTTTTTAATCCATCTCACTTTATTTATTATTTTAATTAACACTTATTTTAAAAATTTTATAAATAAAGTTCTCATTTATCATTAATTTTAAAAAATATATCTAAAAAAAGTGATCACTAACATGGAAATGAATTCCCTTTAAGATGGTACCCAACCCAATAAAATTGGATTTTAGGATCTTTGAATTGGGGTTCGGTTTAAAATATATCACCCCATATTTAATTAGGTTGGGGTTCAAAATCTATTAGGGGTACCCCAAAAATGAAATATATATAAATTAATTTTATTTTTTAGTAATATTATAAAAAAATTGTATTCATATTCGGGTTTAAAATGGTATTTACCTTAAAAAAGTTTTAAAAATTAAAAATAAAGAATATTAATGGATATTTAAACTGGTTTTGGGTTTAAATTCAGGCATGGACAAGTATTAAGATTGTTGGGTTTGGTTATTAATAAACATTTGACATTATTCTCTATTTTCATTATAATTTATACTCTTTCCCTCTCATCGATGTAATAATTTTATGTTATACTCCTCTACATGGGGTTGGTTTTCCATGTGGGGTATCTAAGGGAATAATAGGTGGTCTGGTTGTGACCAGGCTTCAATGTTGGTGTCTTTCTCGCATGTGAGTGAATTAAATTGGCATAGAAGATTCCATACATTACATCTCCCCTTTCTCTCTCATGTGTTCCATGTGTTTGTAAATATATGCCCTATTTGTTTATAAACATATAATTGCATGCATAAATTAGTATTGGGTTTTATGATTACAAATAGTTAATAAAACGCATACACATAAAGAGATACATAGATAAATGTGTTTTTATTTATGTGAATATAGAACCTATATTTTTTTAATAAACATGTAGATGAATGTTAACATATTAAATCTTTTTTAATTTTAAAATTATAGATGTGTTTTTGAAGAAAATTGTTTTTATTTAGTCTTTTAATAATTTATGATTTTTATGTTTGTGTGTGTATATTAATTTAATCATTTCAATTTTAGTCATATAAAACCAAAATTAATATTACATATATGAATATTGATATTCTAGTGAAACATTTGAGGATATGGGCTTCACATTTTTTGTGTTTTTTTAAAATAAAATTTTATATATTTTTAATGAAATATTGGGTTTTAAATTCAATTATATCTATTAGATTTATTTACTTAAATATATATATTTTTTTATTTTTTAATAAATTTTATTTTGATACACATAATATAAAGTTTCTTTTGATCCTCCATGAAATATAAAAGGGACGAACATGAGTAAGAGGAATCAAGAGTGGGGTATGGGGGGGGGTTAATTAAAATGTTCACAAAAATATTACACAATTACAAAACATTCTTATATGCGAACATGAAATTGAAATTTTCAGCACAAAAAACACTGACAATCTGAGTTCCCTTTAATGTGATCAACCTTTATCAGTTCTAAAAATAAATCACTGATAAAGGAGTCATTTATCAGTGATGATAAAGGGGTTCTTTATCAATGATTTTTAGCACTTTATCAACACTTTTTTAGTGATGATAAAGAGGTTCTTAATGAGAGTTTTCTTTTAGTGATTATAAAGATCATGAAGAATACTACAAAGAATACATCCCTATAATAGACCTAGAACAAAACTAGACTATAAAAATATAATCAAATAGGAATGTAAATATTTTATAAAACCAGATTGAAATACAAATATTACATTGCACTATCATTTCAATTCAAAATTTCTATACAAAACATTTACATTAATGTGACATTTACAATTAATGTAAAAATTACACCCCATTATACAAAATCATAAATCTTAAAGAATGTTTTCTCCAATGATCAACCTCCGTACATAATTTTTTCATGTGATAAAACCCATGTTTCTTTTAGTAATATTACAAAATAAAATAAAAATATTATAATTTTAATGTTATATAATAGACATATGATAAATTATGATTTTACTTAAAATATATTAATGATATTATCGGTTATAAAATTAATTATATTATTATGTATTATATTGTTAATTTTATATTAATTATTAGTTATTAAATGTATTATTAATTATAATTATGTTATGAATTATTATTTACAATGTTAATTAATAATATATATAAATTATATTGTTAATTATTGAATATATTAATGATATTATCAATTAAAAATTATATTATTTTATAAAATTTCTGTTAATAATTATATAATTAAACTAAAATGACATCTTTATATTGAAAACACACACTTTGAGTTATAACAGGCATATATTACAGTAGTTTGATGCGTAATCAAATCCTATAAGTCACAAATAAATTATGGATCATTAAAATTTGTGTTTGTTCAATATATTTTGATAATGTGACATACATTTTAGAATAAAATAACACTTTTATATCGAAAACATGCCCTTAGAGTCATGCTTGTCACATCATGTATTGGATTGATGTGAGGTCAATTTGTACATACCAAAAATGAAATAAAAATCATTTTCCTAAATTATTATTATAATATGATATTAATATTCATTTTTGGAATTGTGATGTGTGTTTTAGATTGAAATGACACTTTTAATATGAAAACACGTCTTTCGAGTCCTACTAACCAAAATTTCTATTATATTGATGTGTAGTTGATTTCTACACATCAAAAAGTATTAAGGATTATTTTTCTAAATCATCAAGAAAATACAAGAAATTTACCCATTTTTCTATTTGATTCATATTTTAGAGAAAAATGACACTTTTAATGTGAAAACACATACTTGGAGTCATAATGTAACTTCTCGTGTTCTTCCCGATGAGAAGTTTGTGCGAAAATTTTGAGTTTTTTATATTACATGCTTATAAGGGGTAAAATGGTGAATTTAGCCTATAATATGATCTTGGATAATTTTTATGACCACTCTATTTGTCCCAAAATAGAGTGTTTACCCTAGTACAAAATTTTGGTAGATTTATGATCCGTTTGAATTTTAGAAATTAATTAATAATTAGTAAATAATTAATTAAGTATTAAATTATTTGCAGATGTTCATTCAGAAATATATTTTTAATGAAGTGATGGATTGAAATTTTATGGCTTCCTTTGAGTCTAAAATATGTTTTTTTCAAGGTCGAGCATAAACTCAATATGGGTACTAGGGCCAAGCCAGACCCCTTTTTTTATTTTCCTTTTCTTTTTATTCCTTTTTTTCTCTTTTCTTTTCTTTTATTTATCGTCCCCTTGGATTCTCATATATTCCACCCTTATGGTCTTGTGTTGTGTGTCTGAGATATAATGGGAGAGGGAGAGAGAAATATAGAGGGAAGAGGAGAGGTACCACCAAGAAGCTCGAGATATGCCAGATTATTATGCAATGGCCATGAAGTGTGGAAATGAGAGAAGATTTAGAGGACTCTACCCAAAGGTAAACCATTTTAGGTTTTTATATAAATCCCCATATATTTACCATTTTTTAAGTTTTAATCCCCTTTTATGCTTTCATTAGACCCCTAGTGGGATGATCTATAGCTCTTATTGAGAAAATAAAGGTTTTAGGGTGATTTAGAGGTTTTTTGTTTGAGAAAACCCCTGTACACATTGTGTGGTTCAGATAATGCATGCCATGTGTTCTTATTGTTCAATGAAGATGAGGTATTTCACGTACACACCATGTATAGGGTATATAATCCATGTACTGGGACTTGGACATGTATCTAAGTACCCGACCAGACGACCCACATAGGGGCACATGGCCCTAGAGAGTACCTGACAAGACCTAATGTGGGTTACAAGCCATGTAGAGGAAAATGGCTAAGATATATATGGACAAGACAAGTGAAGTACACGAGCAGGTAACTCATGTAGGGTACACCCCATGTAGAAAATAAACTTGTTGTGTACTTGGGCTTTTACATTCCAAGTCCAGCTAGAGTACATGCCTATGTGGGACTTTTGGGGAACACGCTGTGTACTGTGTAAATGCACCATTTACTATCCCCAGATACCTTTTTTGAATTTTCATATCTTTAAACATAGGATTTGTAATTGGACCCACAATTATTCTATTCTGAGTAACTTTTCACATAGATCATGATGTTAAAACCCATCAGGTGTTTTAAGATCTCCTAGGTGGCCTTTTAGGCTTTTCACTAAACGGAAAGTCCCTTCCTCCAATATTTAAATCTTGTTATATAATAAGAGTGATAAATTGATAAAATATGGGAAATGAGTTATCTTCCATGAATAATTCTTGAGTATTTTTCCCCTTGAGAACATCCCCCTTGCGAGATATTCCCTTCTCTCCCTGGAGGCTGTGAGATTATTTATTTCTGAGGATAACTAAAGGATTCCAATGTTCATGTTTTAGCCTAGAGGATATCATGTAGGATTAATTGTTATTCTATCCATTTTAAGGTTTCCATGACGGATTACATTTCTTAATATTGACCTCGGGAATCCCCTATAAGTTCCCTTCACCTGTGTACTGTTCTTAGGATCCCATGTAGGATTCCTCTACCTTTTTCGCTATTGTTAAGGGTCCCATGTAGGATGACCCTTCTTATACACTATACTGAGGATCCTGTATAGGATTCCTCTATTTCTTATTGCTCGGGGACCTATGTATAATTCCTATCTTCTGTTTTCACATCTAAAGATCTCGAGTAGGATTCCTGTTCTTATGTGAATATCTCAAGGATCCAAAGTATAATTCCTCTTCACAGTTTTGACATGAGGGACCCCATGGTGCCCATTTGTTTTCTCGACCCTGAGATAGTACTTTGGGTTTGGGTAGAGATGGCCACATAGTTCTCCTTAGATCTCATTCCAAACTTGTAATCCTATAAGGATGTGGTCGTAGTGGTTGTTTAGGCATTCAACCACCCTCACTATTTTATTTATACTTACACATGTTTATTGCTAATATAATGGAGATTACCAGAGGTTCTTCCTAGTAGGTGGCTATTGGGATCAATGAAATGTATCTAATTTTCTCTCTGGGATAACTAAATGTTCTTATTGGGATTTATCTAATTCATTTATAGGGATTTCGAAACTTTATTTCATGGAAACCAGCATTTGAGCTATATTATTGTTTTTCTATTTTTATACCTAGAGGTACAATTTTGGATCTATCTGTTGAGCCAGTATGTTGGATTGTTATATTATTGGGATTCCAGAGGCGCTTCTTGGTATTCAGTTGTTGAGACTATGATTATGAAATACTGGCATGGAGTCCTTGTAAATGATACCCATGGATGATTATGCTTTCTTCAGTTATGAGGATGATTCCACTTTCCTATGTTTGATATGTGATAGGGATAATTATACTCTCCCTGATCGGTTACTTGACCACAGTGCTGTAAATGGTGTTTTACATCATTGGATGCTCGTGGATGATTATTCTCTCTCAATCAAAAGGGATGGTTATACTCTCCATGATTAGAGACCTCTTGGGGTGGGCATGGATTCTCATTGGTGATATCTCTTTATAGGCCACCTAAGGGTGAGACCCTTAGGGATCATCTAATTCTCAATGTCATGACCACCTTCAAAATGAGACCTAGGGCTCAAATATTGGACTGGATTTACATGGAATGAGCAGAATGAAATCCTACTTAGTGACCAGTCATTGTATTTCTAGATATACTTCACTAGAGTCATTATTTACTATGATTAGAGGAGAGTATGGGAGAACCCAAGGTTAAGACGAGTATCCCCCTATGGTGACATAGTTTGCTCAGAGTCAGTTTCAGAATTGGCTAAAGGAAGTATTTGTCGATTGAGATTATGGAACCTATTATTTCCTAAATGATTCATGGTTTGAGTGGCATGACACCCAGATCAATTCCCTTTCACACGATGTCTAAGAGATCCGGATTATAGACCCAAGGTTTGAATGGTTATATTTTTATATTTTTTCTTCACCTTATCATGTATATTCATATTTATGTATATATTTACAGGTATGTGATTACACATATATACACATATGAATATGAATTCACTTGAAAACACCTTTCCTAGTTGATTGGGATAATGGATACAGGGTTAGACTGTGGTTTCATGTTAAATGATTTATTAACTTTTAGTTGTGTCTTGGCTAGGTTGAAGATATTTCATGAGCATGCACTTATGACATCATATTTACAGGTTCACCATTGGGGTGGGATAATAATATTATCTCTCACCCCTGTATATGAACCTCGATGTGTATACATACCTCATGTATGATTTTCAGGTTGAGCACAAATGAATGGTGGTTAGGGATGAGTCCAAAAGTTTCATGATAGAGTAGAGATGATCTTTTGGATTCGTTGATCAGGTTGCTGAAGATTGAAGTTTTTTAAGGACTCGGTATGTGGTTGGGATCAGAGTTAATAGTACAACCCTATAATTTTATTTCAGTTTCTTTTGTACTCGTTTATGTATGGTGTTCTAAGTGAGTGACCAGTGTTGCATGTATGACGTGGCTATTCGGGACTTTATAATATTTATTATAACAACATGTTCTATTTTAGTTTATTTACTACTTACACACACTATTTATTTAGTGATGTGTTTGATATTTAACTATTTCTACTATTTTCTTACTCTGATATGAGGGAATAGTCTCCCCACTATCACACCCTTGACCCCCACTACTAGTCAGTGACTTCCGATATAGGTGGAGGCATGCTTGAGGCCTCGTAACTAATTGTCTTGAAGCACCAAATTTGTGGAATCCAAGCCCGGACATTATAAAGTTTTATTGTAGATTTTATTTTCCTTGGATTTACTATTTTTTATATGGAATAATGGAGTATTTGGAATGCGTTGGAACCTTTTACAGATATCAGACTAGTGCATCGAGAAAACTTATTCCAGTATGAAGTACAGGTTTATAGGGTTATGTGATTTCTATTATGATCTATGATGTTAGATTTGTTTATTACTTCTTCTTTTAATGACACACATGTTTTGTGGATGCTATAATTTACTATGGATATTTTACTCTTGGACATTGGAAAGAGGACATATATGGATTTTTAATCATGGACATAAAAGGAAAGAGGCAACTCATGAATCATTTTTGGCATGTAGGATTCACATTTGATAGGCCCAAAAATGTGTGATTTTACTGATGATAGGGGAAAATTGTTTAAAGTGTAAAAAAACCTAAATGATTTTTTCCTGTATATGTTTTTAGTAAAATTATACTCAATTGATCATACTTGTATATGTATTTCTTTATAATGGATGGTAATGTGGATCTATGTTGAGGTGTTTATAGTGAGGCTAATGACTAAGTCCCCATTCATAGGAGGTGTAGTTACCCCAGTAGGTCGATAGGGAAAATGCTTTCCATGTTTTATACCCAATGTAGGATTTTTTTCTTAGGTTTGGTTTTTTAAAGTGCCAATAATAATCTATATAGTGTTTTCCTACATATATTGAAATGAAATTTCACTTAACCATCCTCAATATTGTTATCTAGTAAGATTACTGAGTATAATTCCAATGGGTACCAGGACATTTCTTGTGAATTAGAACTTGAGGAGGTATTAACATATATAGATTCTAGATGGGTTTCAGTTCAGTATCTTTTATGTGTTGGTATCTTAACCTACAAGGATCAGTTTTTTATAAAGATGCCCATAGAGGATCAGGTACCTTGTAGGCCATTTGACAGTTTTGAATCACAATGGTAATTGTGATCTTTACATTTTTTAGAGTTGTTTGATCATTTGGGATAGTTTTACAGAACTTGTGAACCAGTTGGGAGACTTTATCTATAGGGATAGGTAGGAGACCTAGAGGCCCTTAGTTTTAACTCGGACCCTTTTAGGCTAATGATTTATTTTGATCTAGGGAAACCTTTTAGTAACATTGGTCCCTGATAAAAAATTCCTTTTTAGGTAGTGATCTTGGTTGTATGCTTGTTTTGATTCCGAGGAATGGTTAGTGCTCTGGTTTTTTGTTATAGTCATGTTGATGCCTTCAGCTTTTGATAAGAACCCAGGGTGCTTTGGCATCAAGACTGGCTTTGAAGGGAATGACTGTTATGGTTCCTGGCCTGGTTGAACAATGTTTCTAAAGTTACTAATTTATCCATATTATGGATAGATGCTGATGATTGGAATAAAAAAAGGTGACAGGTGGTTGTGGAATAAATTTTTGCATAAGTAAAGTTTCTGATTTTTAAGAGGAGTTCCAAGAGAGATTCTGTCTTAATGAGATTGGAATTACATATAGCATGGTCATCTTATCCTTGTTTTGGATGACTCAGGGTGTGTGAGTTGGGTGATAAAGTTACACACTGGTTACACGTGTTACCATTTAAATCTTAAATCTATGGTCGACCATTTGCGAGCTAAGGACCGATGTTTTCAAAGACTTTCTATAGGCATGGTTTCCCAAGGATTTTAGTTAAATGGATAATGTCCTTCCATGGTAGAGGAGATATTGAAAATTAATGGGGTTCCACAAGATGATTGAACTATGGCTAGACCAGGACACACATTGTCGGGAGACATTGTTCCTAGAGACGGTTAAAGGAAAATTTATCCTTATTCTATGTGAGCATGGATCAAGAGGATCTATACACACCTTTTGATGGAATATTAGTGATCTCATAGTTAGAGACCATCATGATCTATCTTGAAATCTTCTTGAGTACACTGATATATCATCATCTCTACACCGATCTTCTTTTATGTATTTCTCTAGTTTGATAAATGAACCTATTGACGGTGCACTCATGCAAAGGTATGTGATATGAAATATGGTGGGGAGTACACCATTGTCCATTTGATGGTGGAAACCCTCATTTTACACTCAAATTTTTAATTTTATGTTAGCTTTTGAGCTTAAGGTTTGGTTTTTATATGATGACAAGTGTATTCCTGTGGTGGGGAGTGCCAGAAGTGGCTCCCATGTAGGAGGTCATTGTTGAGGCTATGAGACTGGTCATTGGATAATCATGATTTATTTTTTGTAAAGATTCTTAGGTTGGGGGCATGGTTACTAGACTTACCACCCGCCTTCTTGGGGATGAGAAGGTTTATGGTGGGGAGATTATAAGGTCCCATGTTTTTTTGGATGAGGATTTTGAGAAAATTTTTGATATTTTCTATAGGATGCTAGTGAGGGGTAAAATGGTAATTTTACCCTAGAAAATGGTCTTGGATAAATTTTATGATCACTATGTTAGTCCCAGAATATGGGTTTAACCCTAGGATTATATTTTTATAGATTTTTGAGCCGTTCAAATTTTTGCAGAATAATTAATAATTAGTATTTAATTTATTAACTATTAAATTATTCCAACCATTTTGTTCGGCCATAAATTTTAAACAATGTTAGATTTAGATTCCATCTCCTCCTTTGAGCCTATAATGGGGAGATTTTTATAGTTGGGGTATAAAATCTAGTTAGGTACTGGATCCAGGTCGGGCCCTATTTTCTTTTCATTTTCATTTTCTTTCTTTTCCTTTTCTTCTTTTCTTTTCCTTTCTTCCTATGTCCTTTGGTTTATTGGGTAAACACCCCTTTATGGTTTCTATCACATTACTAATAGATTAATGGAGAAATATATATAATGATATATGTATGAAGATTGGTGCCACAATGAATCTCAGGATGTGCTAGATCATCATGCGGTGGATGTGGAGAATCAGAACAGGAAAAGCTTTAGCAGATTCCACCCAAAGGTATAATTAATGTTTTGATATAAATCCAAACATATATACAATATTTATATTTTAATCAATTATTATGTTTTCTTGGGAATCTTAGTGGGAGGATATATAGCATTTGATGAGAAAATGGGGCTTTTTGGGTGATTTGGGGTTATTCCAATCAGGAAAACCTATCTATATGGCATGTGGTTCAAAGAACACATGCTTTTTATTATTACTTTTTGGGAAAGATGATATTTTCCAATCACACACCATGTATGGGGTATAAATTCTATGTATTGAGACCTGGCCAAGTAGCTGATTACACAGCTTGACAACCTGTTTAGGGGAACATGGCCGTGTAGGGTACATGACCAAACCCCATGTGGGTTGCCCACTATATAGAGGTACAAAAAAAATCTATATTCATGGACATTCCATGTGAGGTACATGGTAAGTTACCCCATGTTGGTTAAGTTCTATGTAAAACACTAACACACTGTGTACTGGGGCTTTTAAATGCCAAGTCCAACTAGTGTACACGCCTAGATGGGAATTTTGGGGAACACACCATTTATAGTGTAAACACATCATGTACTACCCCTTACTACAATTTTTGGGGGTTTTCATATCATTACAACAAGTAGTTTGAATTGGACCCATGATTATTCTATTTGAGTATCTTTTTCCATATATCACAATGGTAAAACCCTTGAGGTGTCTTAAGGAATCATAGTTGGTGTTTCAGGATTTTCCCTAAACAGAGAGGTTCTCCCTATGGTATTTGAATCTAGTTACCTCATGAGAGTGAGATCTTGACATGAGATAGACCATGAGATATATTCCATGAAAAATTATTGAGGAGCCCTTAAGGAAATATCTCTTGTGATATGTTACCTTCTTTACGAGGAGGTTGTGAGGTTAGTTTTTTAGGATCTCGGTTGGATTCCTATACTTATGTTTCAGCCTAGATGATACAATGTTGGATGCCTCTATCTTCTATCCATTTATATGGGTCCAATGAGGGATTAATTTTTTAAATTATGAACTAGGTAATACCTTATAGGATCCCTTCACCTGTATACCATT
Source organism: Viscum album (assembly GCA_963277665.1). Classification (NCBI taxonomy): domain Eukaryota; kingdom Viridiplantae; phylum Streptophyta; class Magnoliopsida; order Santalales; family Viscaceae; genus Viscum; species Viscum album. The sequence continues at coordinate 194,213,622 of OY728135.1, read as the reverse complement.
ATGAGGATCCCATGTAGGGAGCCTCTGCCTCATACATCATTATTAAGGGTCCCATGTAGGATTCCCCTTCCTATGTACGATACCAGGGATCCTATATAAGAATCCTCTATTGCTTATATTTTGAATATAACAAGTAGGATTCCTCCCTTATATCATCATATCTAAGTATCTTGAGTGTGATGACTTCATTTATTTGAACATATCTAGGATCCCAAGATGGATTCTTCTTCAGTGGTTTGACTTGAGGGACCCATCGGTGCCCCAATGTTTGATCGAACCTAAGCTAGTACATTGGGGTTGTGTAGAGATTATAGTGGGTGTCACTATAGATCCATTTCTAAACTTTTAATCCCATGATTCTATGGAAGTAGTGGTGGGTTAGGCATTCTACCACCCTCACTATTTTATTTATACTTCAAATGTTTACTATTGATACAATGATTATTCCTAGTTGATGGCTGTTGAGCCCGAAGCGATGCGTCTTATTTATCTTTGGGATGCCTGAATTCTCTTCCTGGGATCCATATTATTCATTTATTTTTATTAAAAGATGTTATTTCCTGGGATCTGGATTCTGATCCGTGTTATTGTCTTATTATTTTCATACCCATAGGTACTACATAGGATCTATTTATTGAGCTAGTATATTTGACTGTTATATTATTATGATTCTAGAGGTGGTTCCTGGTAACCAGTTATTGATCCTATAATTATGAAATATGAGCATAGTGTCCCTAGTAATGATAATCATGGATGATTATGCTCTCCCGAGTGATGAATATGATTCTGCTATCCTTTGTTTGGTATGAGATAGGGATGATTATTATATCCTTTATTGGCTACTTGACCATGATGTTTGACATGGAATTTCACATCGTTGGATAATCATAGATGATTACACTCTTCTGAGTTGTAGGTATACCTACTCTCTCCCTAATTAGAGTCATCTAGGGGTGGGCATGGAATCTCATTGGCAAGATATCCTTATAGAGAGCCTAAGGGTTAGACCCATAGGGTTTATCTGAGTCTAGATGTCATGACCACATATGGACTGGGACTGTAATGACCCGCCCCTATAATCCTAGAGTTGGTGCATTAATTTATAAATTGGAATGACTACAAGGAATAAAAACCCAAAGTAAATAATCTATTTAGTAGTATTTATGAAACTAGATGTATACATGTAACTAGCTTTACATTGGGAAAGGTAATAAAATAAAATACATAACAAAAACTAATAAACTGTATCCATTAAAACTCAACAAATTATATCCCCTTCATAACCTATGGAAGGAAAAAAATTAAAAGGGGAGAGATTAAATTCTTAGTAATGGTTGAAAATAGAGTAATCATGAATCAACAATAATTGAATCATAATCAAATTGGCATAATCAATATGGCATGGTGAATAAATGAAAAACACACGCCATTAATAAACTGAGAATGAAAATGCATCCATAGATTTTGTCATTGTGAAAAATTCATATATAATAATAAATGAAAATGAATAAAGAGAATTATTATTAATTATAAGTCATATATATTGCACATGATTTGGATATACCATTGAAACGATTTAAGTCTATGGGTAGATACCCATCTGATTCTGTTTTGGAAACAAAATTGAAGGGTTTGTTTCCAATTGATTTGTATCATGATACCCATTAATGAATAGATGGAATATAGTGGTCCCTGGCCATCACTAAAAGTCCTAATAATTATTTATACATTTAATTTAATACAAGTACAATATTCCTTCCAAATATCCCTATACAGTAGAGGATAAGGATTCATAAATATTTCCATAGTTAAAACAACACTCCAAATAAACACTGTATGTAAAAGGTTATACAGTTTAAGACAATAATCATATCCATGAAACCAAAATATGGATATATAATATATTTACAATCTCAAATGAAAAATGATCTTAAAAGGGTCAGTATGTACACCGCATAAGAATGATTAGGTGCACAATACCAGGTAAATTGCAATTAAATGAAAATTAAGACAAAGTCCCTTACCATGTTGTAATCAATTAATGGAAACACTGAATACCATGAATATAAATAGAATCATGATTTTATATATCAATTGGTTTTAAAGATACACCACATACAAGAAATAAGTGGTGAATAATTGAAATCTCACAGAAATAAAAGTGAGAAGAGAAACCCATTACCTTATGCATGAATGTGTTCTTTAATTAATAGTAATAACCTAAATAATAAAATTTAGATTCATTAATTAATAATTACAGATCCTCCTTTACATTTAGTTGATTTATTTTAACCTTATTAGTTTCATTCATGTCCTTTTTAATGGGTTTACGAGGTTTAATTTTATTGTTTTGGAAGCATTTGCTTCCTTGGTTTTCATAATTAGTTTACTTGTATTCATGAATTGAAGTTCACTTGAAATGTGGTTAAACATATAGAATTGTTAATATATATTATTAGTGTCATTATAGATATATAAAAAATATTATAATGAATTTTTTTTGTATACCATGAGGTGAAATTATAGGATAATTGTTAATGATAAACTCTTAAATTAACTTGGTGGTTTTGTGCGTAATGGACCAGTTTTGTATTATTATTTTATATTATGAGTGTGTAAGGATTAAAGAACATTAAATAATATTAAATACATATATTCTGATCTGGTTCAACCATAAAAATTGGTTCATTACCAAAATTGATGATGGTAAAATAAATTAAAAAACTATCATCCTTTAATGTGATAAATTAACACATCTCAAAAAATGTTTTCATTTTTAGTGTTAGAGGAGGGGAAAAAGAGAAATGATGATAAAATATTACATTAGCATAATAAAATTAAATTCCATTTAAATTATTATAATTATCATATCATTTTGATGTTGGGAGGTGAGGAGAGAGTAACAAAAGAATGGAACTTGTAAAAGAAGTTGAAAGAAAAAAGAAGAGAGGTTCACCTCTTGAGTACTCTTCCTTGAGAATCTTATTAAGGAATTTGTTTTTGTCCTTTAAGTGATACCATTAGGTCATGGACATGGGCGAGGTCTTGGGAATTATATTTGGAAGATAATAGGCAAGGCTCAAAGCTTGAGTGGTGTGAGTGGATGAGGGGGTAAGGGGTGGTTTATATAGTGGAGGGAGGAGGGTTTTCTTAATATTATATACATTTATTTATTATTTCTCAAAAAGACAAGAAATAATGAGGATTTCATGACCTATAATAGTAATAATTTCATGTGATTTTGAGATTTTTGTGCTTTCATCACTAGGAATAGTGGATTTTAATTATAACGTATTTATACGGTAAATTAACGTAGTTTACTATTCACCAAAAATTCAAGTATTTCAGAAAAATATCATAAATTCACCCTAACCATTTTTTGACATTTAGAATCCAAAAAATGAACTCCATTTTTCATAAATAATTTTATAAATATGAGAAATTTAATTTTTAATTAAGATAATAATTTATTTGAAAAATACCAACACTTAAAATATTCATCTTCATTTTTAAGGGGCCTAAATTTTATTTACACTTTCATTGGTAAGGTTAGCATTCATAAGGGTCATATTACTATCCATAAGGGTAGATTACTATTAATATGGTCATGTTACTATTCATAAGGGTAAGTTACTATTCAATGAAAATTAACTTGATCATATCAAACTCCAAATATCACCCTAATCGCAATCGTGTATATCCGTTATTCGAAATTCAAAACATAGAAGTGTTAAATTCAAGTTTAATTGCTAGTTTATGACATTATCCTATAAATAACCAAGTTTTGTTTCATAGAGACTCAGTGCTTCATGAAATATAGTCTATCTAATGAATAAAATGTATTTAATAGAAACATACCCTAAAATTTTGGGGGTTTCTTAGTATTCCCTCCTTTAGAAATTTCATCTTCGAAATTTTTCATTTATATTGCTCCCTAAAAAGATATGGGTGGTTATTCATCATAACATCCTCAGGTTCCCAGGTTGCTTCATCCATCCTATGTTTCTTCCAAGGAACCTTTACCAAATTATTTATTCAATTTCTCAATACTTTCTCCCCTATGTCAAGAATATTTATAGGCTCTTCACAGTAAGAAAAATCAGGTTCTAGCTCTATTTCATCATAGGTAAGTAATTTTGTTGGATCTGGCATGTATTTCTTTAATAATGAATCGTGGAACACATCATGAACTTTGGGGAGACTTAGTGATAATGCTAAATGGTAAGCTGCAGCGTCGATCCTTTCCAAATTTTAAACAGTCTGATATACCTGGGGCTCAATTTCCCTTTCTTACTAAACCTTAAGACACCCTTACATGGATATACTTTTAGAAATACATGATCTTCTATTTGAAATTACAAATCCTTTCTCCGGTTGTCATCATAACTATTTTTCCAACTTTGGGCTGCTTTAATATGGGATTGAATTTTCTTTACCTTTATTGTTGTCTTTTTGTTATGTTCTGGGCCTATATGTTTTCTCTCTCCAACCTTATCCCAACAAGTTGGAGTTCGACACCTCTTACCATATAATTCTACATATGGTTCCATTTGAATTCTAGAATGGAAACTATTATTGTAGGAAATTTCCACAAAAGGCATGTATTGATCCAACAAACCTTGAAAGTAAAGAGAGCATGAGCTCAACATGTCTTCCAGTGTTTGAATAGTCCTTTCAGACTATCCATCGATTCAGGGGCGATAAGTAGTACTCATATGAAGCTTAGTATCCAAAGACTTCTAGAGACTTTTCTTTAATATTGATGTAAACTGGGGATCTCGATCAAACAAAATCGATAGAGTTGCACCATGAAGTCTTTAAACTTCATTAATATAAAGTCTTTCTATGATCTCAAGTGGTAAATACTCTATTATAGCAAAAAAATATGATGATTTTGTGAGATGATCAACAATTAGCCATATTGCATCATTCCTTCTAGGTCTACTCGATATTCCTGTGACAAAATCCATTATAATGTCATCCCACTTCCACATAAGAATATTTAAAGGTTTCGTCAATCCTCTAGGATACTATCTCTCAACCTTCAATTGTTGAAAAATTAGACACCGTGACACATAGTCAGAAATTTCTCGCTTAATATTATCCCACAAAAAATGTTCCTTAAGATCTCTATATATATTTGTGCTACTAGGGTGTATAGAGAAATTTAATCTATTAGAATCATATAATAGTTCAATTTTAGCTCAGATATTGATGGAACCCCTAATATCTTTCCAAATTTCAAAACTCTATCCTCAAACACAAAGTTTTTCAATATTCCATCTTCAATGCCTTTAATTTTCTTTTGAAAGTTCACATCCTCAGATTGAGTGTTTTTTATCTTCTCCAGCAAGGATGGTTTATCAATCATTTGAAAGAGGAAAGATGATTCCCCTTCCATAACAATTCCCACATCCAATATTAGTAGATCCATGAATATATGATCTCTCTCAATCCTCATTTGGGTTATAAGTCCATGATCTTTCCTACTTATTGCATATACCACCTTATTTGCCTTTAATGGGTGGTAGTGTATTGACCAATCATAATCATTGAGTAACTCGATCTATCTCCTTTTCCTTGTGTTGAGTTCTTTCTGTGTATAAATGTATCTCAAACTTTTGTGATATGTATATATCTCACACCTTTCACTATAGAGATAATGTCTCCATATTTTTAGGGAAAAGATTGTGGCTACTAACTCAAGATCATGATTTGGATAATTTTTCTCATAATTCATCAACCTCCTTGATGCATAACCAATAAATTTATCATTTTCACCAAGGATGCAACCCAATCCATTCTTTGATGCATCACTGTATATTAAAAATCCATTATTTCTAGATGGAAGAGTCAAAATTAGATAATTAACCAATCTTCTTTTAAATTCTTAAAAGAACTCTATACATTAACTTTTCCCTAAAAACTTAACCTCTTTATGTGTGATCTTTGTTAGTAGGTTAGCCATTCTGGAGAAATTCTGAACAAAACACCAATAGTAACCTGCTAAGCTAATAAAACTACGTACCTTGGTCATGTTCGTTAGTGTGGTCCATTATTGGATTTCCTTTGTGTTATTAATATCAACTAAGATTCCATCCATAGTGAAAATTTGGCCAAAAAAAGAAACTGATTGAATCCAAAATTTACACTTTCTAAACTTCCCATATAATTCATTTCTTCTAAGAGTTTTCAAAATAATTCTAAATTGATTCTCACGGTCTTCGTAGCTTTTAAATTATATTAGGATATCATCAATAAATACCACAACAATGTCATCAAGATATTACTTGAAGACTCTATTCATTAGATCCATGAAAATAGAGGGTGCATTAGTCAATCCAAAAGGCATTACTGTAAACTCATAATGCCCATACCTGGTTCGGAATTCTTTCTTTTGAATATCTTCCTTCCTCACACACAACTGATAATATCCATATCAAAGGTCAATCTTTAAAAAATATTGGGCTCTATGAATTTGATCAAATAAATCATCAATTCATGGTATATGATACTTTTTCTTTATTGTAATAGAATTGATTCCATATAATCAATTCATAGCCTCATGGATCCATCATTCTTCTTGACAAAGAGGATAGAGGCTCCCCATAGAGAAACTATAGGTCAAATAAATCCATTGTCACTCAATTCCTATAGTTATTTATTCAACTCCACTAATTCTATAGTGGCCATTCTATAGGGAGTATTTGATAAAGGTATTTCATTAGTAATTAAATCAATAGATAACTCAATTTCCTTCTTTATAGGATGTCCAGGTAAATCCTCTGGAAATATATCAATGTATTCTTTCACAATAGGTATGAATTCAATTTGAAGATTTATTTCATCACCTATATATATTTTTTTATCTTCCTCTCCAAAAATTACGTTCATTAGAGCTACTAGGGGTGGATCTAGATAAGAATCAGATGGTGAGATTTCTGCTCTAAAGATAAAGCATTATACCCCATTTTCAAAAATTGCAACTTCCTTATTCTTGTAATGGATCTTCACATCATAATTTGACAACCAATTCATAGCTATAATTATATCAAAGTAAATAATTGGTATGATGATAAGGTTAGCAACCAAAGAACATTTATGTGTCATAAGGGGGACTGATAGACACATCTTTGTTGCAATGATTCATCCCCTAGGAGTTTTTACTAACAACTCCTTTATTAAATCAAATTAGACATGTCTAATTTTTGTACAAAACTAGGGAGATATAAATGAATGTAATGATCCAAAATAAAATAAACTGTTGGTTAAGTTTTAAGAAACAATTAAAGTACCTTCCACCACATCATTAGGAACTTTAACCTCCATGGTTGTAATCACATAAGATTTCCCTGGATCTCATGGACTTTTCTAAGATAAGTTTCCTTGGATATTAGGGAACTCATTTGGATAGTGTCCCATCTCTCTACAATTGTAGAATTGAACATAATTGACTTGTATCTTCCCCTTGCATTCACTAGATCTATGACCCTTTTATCCACACTTATAGAAAACTCCCATACCTTTCAAGCATTTCCCATGATGTTTTTTCCGTAGTTCTCAAATAATGGAAATTTCTTCACTCCATTCTTCTTCTTTGGTGCTTTACCTTTTCCATGGTTATTAAAATACAACTTCTTATCTTGGTTTCCCTTGAACATATTTGATCTAGAAAATTAATTCTTTGTTTTTATGGAACATAATACAATTTCATCATATGATAAAAATGATTGAGACACTAGTTCCCTTCAAATACTTTTCTCAAGACCTTAAAATAAGTGATCAATCTTGTCTTCTGAGTCATGTACATAATCTATGGCTTACCTGGATATTCTAGTGAAGGTATCCTCATACTCTACAACACTGTCTTCTTCCCTTTTCTTTAAGCTAAGTAATTTCCTCTTTAGTTCGGTTCATTGCTCACAAGGAAAATATTTTTCAAAGAATATTTACTTAAAAGTGATCCATTAAATATATTCTATTTCTTCTTCCTATGTGGTATTCTGGATCAAGGACCACTATTGATCAAAATCACCCTTGAGGAAATATACTGCCAGCACTACCTTTTCATTTTCATTTCATATTAATGCCACAAATATCTTTTCAAGGGACTTGGTCCACCATTCAGCTACCACTGGATTATTATTCCCCCTAAAAGATGGTGTCATCTTCTATATAAAATGATCTAATATAGGTGTATCGTGGTTATTCAATATAGCCTGAGTAAGTTGTCCCAATATAGTCATGATATGATCCGCTCCAAAACTAATTGTGTTGACTTACTTAGTGGGGGAAATCCCTATATTGTCCACATGTATTGATTCTCCTTCTTCTATTAGGCACCATCACTAAACAATGACATACACTAAATTAGGCCATATTTCATAATTTATAACTAAAAAACACATAAGATAATTTGAAAATTTATGCACAATTAATCTCATAATCATAAGAATTTCTTATATTTATGTTTAAGTACTTAATAATTTTTTGTAATGAAAATGTGAATTATCCATAGTATATCCTCTAGGAGTGTCAAACTAGGTGAGCAGTAAGGCCCGTTTACAGGTACCAGGATACCTCGAGTCAAGCCTGAAACTCATTGTCAGAGTTTTCAGTCCTAGGTATATATGTGCCAGAACCACATCCACTTGTAGTTTCTGGACAAGAAAGTATTTTCTATAAATATCCACATAATATATTTCTTACTAAAATTATAGGATGTTCTTGTATGTTTATACTCAAAGACTATCTTAGGGGTTTGTTCCCTAATCTTTGTTTTCCAAATCTAGTTTTTTTCTACTAAACTTCCATTGATACCAACTGTAATGCCCTGACAACAGAAGCCTAGAGCCAATGCATTACTTGATAAATTGGAATGACTACATGGAATAAAAACCCAAATGAAATGATTAGTTTTGTTGTCTTGAAAAATCTAGATATATACATGTAACTCACATTACATTGGCGAAGGTAATAAAATATAATATATAAAAAAACTAAAAAATTGCATCCATGAAAACTCAATAAATGATATCCTCTTCATAACCTAGGTAAGGAAAACAACCCAAAGGGGGTGAGATCAAATTCACACTAAGGGATAAAAATAGAGGAATCATGAATAAAAAACAATGGAATCATAATAAATTTTTTATATTCAATATGGCTTGATAAATAAATAAAAAAACACGCCATTAATAAACTAAGAATGAAACTGCATCCATAGATTTTGTCATAGTGAAAACCTCATGGATAAAAATAACTAAAAATGAATAAAGAGAATTATTATTAATTGGATTTCATGTATCTGGAACATGATACCACTATACTGTCGAAATGGTTTAAGTCTATGAGTAGATAGCCGTCTGATTTTGTTTTGGAAACAAACTCGAAGGGTTTGTCGCCAATTGATTTGTCTCATGAGACCTTTCCTTGCATCAAGGGGCTAATTTGAGCCCCACACATCACTAAAAGTCCAAATAATTATTTATAAATATATTTAATAAAAGTACAATGTGCCTTCTCAATATCCGTTTACAGTAGAGGATACATATTCATCAATATTTCCACAGTTAAAACAATATTCTAAATAAAAAATGTATGTAAAAAGGTATAAGACATAAGATAATAATCATATACATGAAAACATAATATGTATATATACTATATTTACAATTTCAAATGAAAAATTACCATAAAGGGGATGTATGTACACCACATAAGAATGAATAGGTGCAAAATACCAAGTAAATCACAATAAAATGTAAATTGAGACAAAGTCCCTTACCACGTTGTAATCAATCATGTTAATAATAATACAGTGAATAACTAAATACCATAAATATAAATATAATCATTATATTATATACCAATTGGCAGTATAAATACACCACATACAAGAAATAAGTGGAAAACAAGGGAAATGTCATGGGAATAAAAGTGAGATGAGAAACCCCTTACCTTATGAAAGAATGTATGTTCGATTGATCTTAATGGACTGAATAAAAAAATTTGGATTCATTAATTAATAATTACATAACCGAATCTACATTTAATTTATTTATTTTAACCTTAATAGGTACATTAATGGCCTTTTTATGGGTTTACAAAGCTCAATTTTATTGTTCTAGAACCATTTTCTTCCTTGGTTTTCATAATCGGTTTACTTGTGTTCATGAATTGAAGTTTATTTAAGATGTGGTTAAACACATGGAATTGTTAATATATATTATTAGTGACATTAAATTGGTATAAATGATCTTATAAATAATTTTTTTATATACCATGTGGTTAAATCATTAGATAAATGTTAAAGATAAACACTTGGATTAACATGGCAGTTTTGTGCATAAGGATTTTTTTGTATTATTATTTTATATTATGAGTTTTTAAGGATTAAAAAACATTAAATAAGATGAAATACATATGTTATGACTTGGTTCAACCATAAAAATGGTTTCTTGACTAGAAATGAATATGGTAATAAAATTGAAAACCCATGGTCCTTGAATGTGATAAATTAACACATATCATATGGTATTTTCATTTTTAATGCAAGAGGAGGGGGAAAAGAGATATTATGATGTAATATTCCATTAGCATAAAAAAATTCTAGTACATGTAAGGTACTGAAATTATCATTGTATTTGGATGTGGTGAGCTGAGGAGAGAGTAACAAAAGAATGGAATTTATAAAAGAAGTTGAAAGAAAAAGGAATAGATGTTCAACTCTTGATTACCCCCCATTGAGAATATCCTTATGGCCTTTTTTGTCCTTTTGGTGAGAACATTTGGTCTTTAATGTTAGAGGAGGGCTTGGGATATATATTTGGAACAACGTTTGCAAGGCTCAAAGCTTGAGTGGTGTGGGTGGAAGTGGGGGTGAGGGGTGGTGTATATAGTGGAGGGGAGGAGGGTTTTCTTAATATTATATTCATTAATTTATTATTTCTCTACAATATAAGAAATAGTGAGTATTCAATGACCTAGAATAAAAATAAGTTCATGTGAGTTTGAGATTTGGGTTCTTACATCAATCAAGATGCTAGAAATAGTAGATTTAAATTATAATTTATTTATACGATAAATTAATGTATTTTAATATTTACCAAAAATTCAAGTATTTTAAAAAAATATAAAAAATTTACCCTAACCATTTTCAACATGTAAAATCCAAAAATGAGCTCCATTTTTAAAAAATGATTTTCTAAATATGAGAAATTTAATTTTAAATTAAGACCATCATTTAATCAAAAAATACCAACACTTAAATTATTCATTTTCACTTTTAAGGTGACTAAATTTTATTTACACTTTCATTGGTAAGATTACCATTAATAAGGGTAATATTACTATTAATAAGGGTAGGTTACTAATCAGAATGGTATGTTACTATTCATAAGGGTATGTTACTATTCACCGAAAATTAACTTAATTCTATTAGACTCCTAATATCACCCTGATTGCAACCGTGTATATCCATTTTTCAAAATTCGAAATGCAGAAGTGACAAATTTATGTTTAATGTCTAGGTTATGACTTTATACTAAAAATAACAATGTTTTGTTTTATATAGACTCAGTAATTCATGAAATATAGGCTATCTAATGAATATAATTTATTTAAGAGAAACATACCATTAAATGTTTGGGTTTTATAGGGTCCTTGGGATTAGATATTGGACTAGATTTACCTAGAATGAATGGAACGATGTTCAACTCACTAAACATTCATGGGATTCCCTTATTTACTTCCATGAAATCCTTCTTTAGAGTGATTGGAGGTGAGTACGGGTGAACCCATGGTGAGGACTAGTACCCCCTATGGTGACGTAACTTTCTGAGAGACATTTTTTGGAATTGGTTGAAGAATGTTTTTTTATTAGGATTATAGAACCATTGATTGACTAAATGGTACAAGGCTTGAGTGGTATGAAACCCATATCAATTATCTTTCAAAGTATGTCCATGTGATTGGGATTACATACCCCAGGATTGACTGCTGATGTTGTTATGTTATTTCTTCACCATCTCATGTATATTCATATTTATGTATATATTTATAAATATGAGACTACACGTGTAAAAATGTATAAATATGGATATAATAAACAACACCTTTCTCAGTTAACTAGGATCATGGACCCAAGGTTCGACTATGGTTTCACGTGGTATTCTTTATCATGTTTTTAGTTGTGTCTCGGCTAGGGTGGGCATATTTCATGATCATGCACTTATGAAAAAATATTTATAGGTTCATATTTTGGGTGGCCTAATGAGATTATTTCTCACCCTATACATGAAACTCATTATGCATACAATGCTTATGACTGATTTTTTAGGTTGATCGCATATGAATGGTGGTTAGGGATGAGGCCCAGAGTTGCATGATTGAGCAGAGCCACACATGTGGATTCTTTGAACATGCCTTTATAGCTTTATTTATTATTATAGCATGTTTTATTTTAGTTTGTTTACTACTTCTACACTCTATTTATTTACCGTTTTGTTTGATATTTAACTATTTCCAATATTTTCTAACACAAATATGATGGCATAGTATCCCCACTATCACACCCTAGGATGTCTCTTCTAGTCGGCAACCTCTGGAATATGGGGAGATAAACTTGATGTTTCATAACAAACAGGCTCAATGTATCGAATTAGTGGAATTCAGGTAGGATTATTACATATACCATCCACATTGTGTGTTGGATTGATGCGAGGTTTATTCCTACAATCCCCAAAAGAATTATAGAATGTTTTATTAAAATTTCAATACAATATGAGCTTGTTTACTCAGTTTTCTCAATGTGGTGGTTGTTTTAGATATAAATGACTATTTTATACTGAAAACAAATATTTAGAGTCATATCAGCCACATTGTGTCTCAGATTAATGTGTGGTAAATTTCTAGACTCCAAAAATAAACTATGGATATTTTTTCTCAAATCTTGATAAAAATCCAAACTCATTTGATCTACTTTGGAAATGTGACACATGTTTTAAACTAAAACAAAACTTTTATTTTGAAAACAAACACAATGAGTCATACTAGCCATATCATGTTTTATAATGACATGTGTTAAAATCCTATATGTCACAAATAAATTATGGATTTTTTTTCTAATGTTTGAAAGAATACATATATCAATTTCTTGGTTTTTTCTATGTGATGAGTGTTTTAAACTAAAATAACACACACATTGAGTCAAACAGACCACATCATGTTTTAGATTGACATATCTTCAATTCCTATATTTATAAAATGAATTATGGATTGTTTTTCTAAATATTGAAAACAATCTGATCTTTTTTTCTTAGTTTTGGCTATGTGAGGCATGTTTTAAACTAAAATGACACTTTTAAAATGAAAATAAACACTTTGAGTCACATCAGCCACATCGTGTGTCAGATTGATATATGTTCAATTATTACAAATCTAAAATGAATTTTGAACTAATTTACTAAATTTTGAAGATAATTCTATATCATCTTCTCTATTTTGATATTGTGATTCATGTTCTAAACTAAAATGACACTTTCATATTGAAAACACACACTTGGTGTTATACTATCCACATCTTATGTTAGATTGATGTGTGGTAAATTCTTATATGGAAAATATGAATTATGGATCATTTTCCCAAAGTTTCAAGACAATCTAAGCTCTTTAATTCAGTTTTAGCTATATGGTATACGTTTTAAACTAAAATGACAATCTTATATTAAAAACACATACATGGAGTCATACTAGCCACATCCTATATCAGATTAATGTGAAGTTGATTTATATATGTCCCAGATGAATTGTGGATTATTTTTATAATTTTTTTAAAATAATACAATATCATTTTATCATTTTGGAAATGTGATGCACATTTTAAACTAAAATGACCCTTTTATGTTGAAAACACACACATTGAGTCAAATCAGCAACATCATCTGTTAGATTGAAATGTGGATAATTCCTACATGGACTAAATTAATTATGGATCATTTTCCAAAAGTTTGGATGTAATCTAATCTCATCTTCTTAGTTTTGTCTATATGCTACATTTTTAAACTAAATTGAAACTTATATATTGAATACATGCACTTTGAATCATACTAAGATCATTTTGAGCTTGATTGACACGAAATAAATAACTATACATCTGAAAATATTTTTGTATTTTTTTCCTAAGGTTTTAAATCAATTTTACCTTATTTTATCTGTTTTCACAATGTGGTGCATGTTATGAACTAAAATGACAATTTTATATTGAAAACACACACTTGGAGTCATATCAGGAACATCATGGGTTGGATTGACGTGTGATTGATTCCTATATGTCCAAAATTAATTATGGATCTTTTTCCTAAGGTTTCATGAGAATATGATGTCTTTTAATTAGTTTAGACAATGTAACATGATTTTTACAAAAAAATGACACTTTTATATTGAAAAAATGTACTTGGAGTCATATTAACCACATAGTGTGTTGGATAAATATAAGGTTGATTACTACACATCAAAAATTAATTTTGGGCCATTTTTTCTAATGTTTTATAACAGTATTTTCCTATTTTCCCAATTTTGGAAATGTGATGCATTTTTTAAACTAAAATGGCACTTTTATATTATAGAAACATAGTTCGAGTCTTACTGGACACATCATGTGTTAGATTGAAATACAGTAAATACCTATACATAAAATTATGGATTGTTTTTCTAAATTTTGAAAAAAAACTAAGTTTATTTCCTTGGTTTTTTCTATGTGACATTCCTTTTAAACTAAAATGACACTTTTATATTGAAAACACACACTTTGAGTCATACCATCCACATCACATGTCAGATTGATATGAGGTTAATTACTACAAATCAATATTGTATTATGTATCAATGTAAAAAATCATGAAAATAATATGAGCTTGTTTTCATGGTTTTCATAATGTTATGCATGTTTTAAACTAAAATTACACTTTTATATTGAAAATATATAGTTGGAGTCACAACAGTCACATCATGTGTTGGATTGATGTGAGGTCAATTCCTATACACGAAAAATGAATTATGGATTATTTTACCCATACATTCTTTACACTAAAATTAAACTTGAAAGCATACACTTTGACATATAATAGCCTCATCATATATCATATTGATTTGAAGTTGATTCCTATATTTCAAAAATATATTATGAACAATTTTAATAATTTTATAAAATAATCCAATCTTGTTTTGTTTTTCAGTTTTGGCTATGTGATGTGCGTTCTATACTCAAACATCACTATTATATTAAGAACAAACTCTTTATGTCATAGTAGCTGCATAGTGTGTAAAATTGATGTGAAGATGATTCCTACACATCAAAAAAGAATTATAGATCATTTTCCTTAATTAGTAAAAAAATAATAACCTTTTTGATTAGTTTTGACAAAGCGACACATGTATTAAACTAAAATTAACTTTTTATTGTGTAATCACACACCTTGAGTCATACAGGACATACCATGTGTTGTAGTGACATATGGTTAATTCTTATATGATAAAAATAAATTATATATTATTTTCCTAAATCATAATGACAATATGAGCTCATTTATTTTGGTTTTGGCTATGCGAAACATGTTTTAAACTAAAATGACACTTCTAATGTGAAAACACACACTTGCAGTCACACCATCCACATCATGTGTCAGATTAATGTGATATCAATTACTAGTTTCCAAAAAATTAATTATGTATTGATTTTATAATGTTTTAAAACAATAAGAACTAATTTTTTAGTTTTCAAAAAATGTTTCATGTTTTAAACTAAAAAGAAACTTTTATAATGAAAAAAGTTACCCTGAGTCATACCAGCCACATCGTGTGTCAGATCGATGTCATGTAAATTCCAACATGTAAAAAATAATTTTTTTGATCATTGTACTAAAATTTTAAAACAATTTGACATCATTTTTTTTGACATTATGATACATTCTTTAAACTAAATTACATTATAGAGATCAACAAGAGTCTAAACTTTTCAACTTTGAAACTTAGTTTAACTTCGTTCATAGTTAATTCCAAATATTTTACTTTCATAACTGGATTCGGATATGGGTGAGATATCCCAATTAGTTTTTATATTTTCTTTAATTTTCATGTCTTTGGTTGAAACAAATATAAAAGTAAAGTAATTCATCATTCATATTAATCATGGACGTGGAAGTGATTGTAACAGGGGCCAAACTGTTATTAAAAACTCATAAAAAGATAATAAGACACAAAATGAAAATGATGAGGCTATGAGAATGAATTTTCCTTCCATATAAATAGGTAATATGTCTTTATATTTGTGGGTATAAGGATACTTAACCCATTTCTCTCTCACTATTATCTCAACTATAGCCATGAAGTCCAATCTCGAACGTGCATGAGAAACTTCAGATATGTTGATATCTATGCTAGAATATATAGATAATAAATATACATGATAATTATCCATGATAAATAACTAAAACCACTCTTTATTTCAAGGTTTATCACCAATGTGTTTTTCAGTTTATAAAAAATCATCTTGAACACAAAAGGAAGGATATTAGTGAAAAATTGAATTTTATTTTTGGAGGAATAATATATAAGAATTAAAATACTAATTATTCTCATCCCTAAAGTATCCCTAAGTTCATAAACTATATTACATAATAGGAATAATAAGTAACCACCTCAACTTTATGTCAACAAACATTCTAACACCATGTACTTTTACCACTCATCACTAAACAAATTTGCTTCTTCTTTAGAGTACCTAGACTATTGGAAGTCCCATTGGTACTATAAAATACAGAAAAACAAATGATTAAAAAAAATTTAAATGAAATTTTATTCACATTTATAAATCACCTATTCGAGGATAAATGTTTGTTAATGGTATATAATGTCCTTCATAAATTTCCAAACATAATATTTACAATTGTTGTCATTTTTTATGTGTCAGACACTGTAAAAACCTCAACCAAAATATGTTAATTGTTTTAAAATATGTTTTGATATTTAAATATTAGTATTTATATACCTTAAATTTTTTCCATTGGAATAAATACATAGCCTTTTTTTGTTCAATCACCATCCTCGTATAATTATTTAGATGATATTTATAGATTGCCCTATCATAACGAAATTAATGTTAAAAAAATAAAATATATAATTTGAAGATTATATAAAAAATGTTATTTTAAATGATTTAAAAATTCACAATGAACATCACGTGTGGTACATATTTTTTCAAAATCCTTACTTTGGATTAAAGAAAGAATATTCGGGGTATCCAAATTGATTTTAATTAGCATCCAATGCTTCCTAAAAAATCAAAACCAAATAAGAAATTGAAAAAATAGAAATATATTTTATATTATTAGATAATCATGTTTTCCCTTTAATTGTAGTCATTAAAAGAAGTCTATAATATTTTATTTTATTTTTTTTTCACTTTTATTAAGTCATTTTTTTTCTTTTCAATTTCATTCATTTTTAAAGAAACCTTTTTGATAGAAATGATAATGGGATTATTGAGTCCAAATCTTATTTCATATTGGTTTCCCTTTATATAGTATTAATATATATGCCAATAGAAAATGTTAATATTTATTAACTTTAATTTATATAATAAATCATTTTTTGGATGAATATATTATGAAAATAAACCACATGTATATATTCACAACTGAGACTACCATCCATTCAAACCATATAATCCCATTTATACTCTCAATTCCAACTACATTTGTAATGGCCTTACAAAAAATTTCTTATTCATATTAATTTTAGGATATATTTCATATTTGAATGTTCAATCCACTTGAACTTTTATTATTAATATATGTAAATGTGTAATTGGTTGGGTAAAACTACTATTGTAAGGTCCTTTTTATTTCTTTGTTGATCCATTGGATTATCTTGATTCAGCGGTCTGTTTCCACATTGTTTTTTCTATCTTCCATACCCTAACTCATTTTAGACATTTTATCATCAATTGTAAAAGGGTTTTCATTTGAAATAAGTCATTAAAGGCATACCTCATGTATCATTATATGATTAAAAGTATATATTATAAGGTTTACAAAATCATTATTGACCTTGGTAACATCCAAGTCATCAAGAAGAATAAGAAACCTGATGCTATGCTTGAGAGTTACTTAAATCCCCACAGTCATGTGATATTTTGGGAGTTGTTTGTTATGTATCATTTATCTTGGGATATTATACACCATAAACATCACAAAATTAAGATATGTGGTTGATGATAGATATAAATCACAAAAAATTTTACCTAGTATAATTTTAGTAATATAATGTTATCTAAATTTGTTTCAATCACATTTAATAGAAATAGTTTTGAAAATATTTATTACCATGGAGAAGGAAGGTGGTTGAGGGGGATGGATAACCTCAAAGATAGTGCTGTCATATGGATCTTTAGTTACTGATAATTGTACTACTATTGGTTCTCTTTGATCTTTTCACATATATTGTTTGACCAAACCAAACCGAACAATAATATCTTTTAAAGCATTTATCTATTATTCCTTGTATTTTAGTGTAAGAAAACAGTGATTTTAAAAGAATAAAATTCGGTTTAATATCATAAATAACAGTCAACACAAGTTAATCTTATTTTATAAATAATACAATCTTTCACAATATGCAACATAGGGTTAGCGTGCGTTTCACATGACCCCGAGGTTTAAAAAACCCTATATATTATTAATATAGATATTTAAACTTGACTGTTTTTACCAAGATGTTTGAATGAAGGGTATGAAAAAGATAGAATAAATTATGAAAATATGGTTTACACATGTGTATATAATGAAATACTTGATTACCAATTAATTATAAATGATAATAAAATCTTTTTAAAATAATGTTAATCATAATCTGAAAAACTATTTCTATACCCAAAACTTGTTTTACATAAATAAATTAAAAAAATACATGTGGTGAATGATTTTAATGAAATTAATATATTATATATTCAATTATATATTTTTCATTCATCTTATGTGTTTTCTAGACAATAGATAGGAATAGATCCAATTTTACGCATAAAAAGACAAATTTTTTCAAAAAGAAATTTATACCGCCTTTGAATGGCATACTTATTTTAAAATATATTTTTTAAAATTTTAGAAAATTAATTTGAAAAAATAAACTTAATTTTTTAGTTAATAATATCAAATTTATATTGGGGTTATTTTTTGGTATTTCTCTGAGAAGTTTCATTTGCAGATGAATATTTAAAAATACTGAAATTTAATAGAAAACTACATTTTCTCTTAATTTATTTATAAAGTTAAATTATATTTTAATTTTTTCTAAAGTATAATTATTTAAATTATACATAAATAAATATAATTTAGTTCATTTTGATCAATTTTAAATTTAAATTTGATATATAAAAAGTTCAAAATTTCAAACTTTTCTCTTTAAAAACTCACCTTCTCATCACGTCCGCAGAACTAATTTTAAATTATTTTTTCCCAATTATGTGAATTTAATTTCTTAAAAAAAATTAAATATTATGAATTATCAAAATTTATATTTAATATTAAGTTTATTTTTTGACCAAAAATATTAAAGAAGAAAATTAAAATTATTCACAGTGATTAAGAGAAAAATGAGTTTTCCGAGTAACTGAGCTATACAATTAAGTAAAACAATGTTCTATAAACATGTAAAAACCCATTTTATGAAAATATTTAGACCTCATAACTTCTTGAATCTATTTAGGGGAATTATGGGATCTTTTGGTTATGTAAAAACGTGGGTTCACTTAACTTTTTTTCAAAATACAAAGTGTGTCCTTTCAATACTTATATAAGGAAACCAACTCTCCACCTCTCTTCACACCTTCAAAACACTTTTTTTCGGAAAATAACTTCCTAAATAACATATAAAATTAACTAATATAAAGAAATAAACCTTAATTTGGGCATAAATTGAACCGAGGATGTCCTTTGGTGCAAACCAGAAGAAGTTACCGGAAGAAGAGCCAACGTTCATCAATGGTCACTTTTATTTTCTTTCTTTCTCAAACCCATTAAATTATTCTTAAATAATTCATATATAATAAAATAATTATCATAAATTTACTGATATGTTTTTATGTTAAGTTTAATTTTAAGAAACTCACACACTTAATCGAATGAGTTATGAAATAATCATTCACGTGTATGGAGGACTACATCGTCATGAACCAAGGTCATTCATTTATCCATTAGAACCTTTCAAGGTTGGAAATAATGATTTAATACTAATAATATATTATATTTATGATATTTATAACATATTTATACATATTTATTAATTAAAACATGTATATAATATTTATATTCTATATTGTACGATATATGATAAGATCCCTCGTGTATACGGTAGACTATTGCCTCGCGAAGCGATGTGAAGTGTTTTTAAATAATGAGTTACATGGAAGATAATAAGGGTAATTATAATGAAAATATATTATATAAATGGCATAATTATGATATTAATTATATAATTATCTTTCCATAAGTATAATGTTTCATTTTAATAATACCATTTCCCAACTTGAAAAAGTGATAACGTCATTCGTGGACATGTGGACTGTTGCCTCCTCGAAGCGATGCGATTCTTCTTTTTTCATAACTACATCACAAGAATGATATATATAAGTATATATAATTAACTAATATGGAGTTTATTATACAATTATAATTTTAATATGAAAATTTTTACTTACGATCTTTACAAAATGATCATTGAATAATTGGAATGTTACTCCTGTATATGTATGACCTACCATCTCCATGACCGTAATTTTGGTTCATTTATAAAAATAATATTGCTATAATGGTTTTAAGAGAACAATTAATTATTAAATATTATTATTATTTCATACATATTATTCTAGAGATGTTTAAATAATGACCTGATTGACCTTAGTTGACCTACAAAAGTTAGTTTTAACACATAATCTGAATGTGGTAAAAAAATCTGACTTAAACTTAATTGATTAAGTAATTTGTTAATATGTAAAATAAAAGTAATAATACACATGAAAAATGTTCTCAATAAGTTAAATAATTAACATAATTTTATTATTAAGGAAGATAAATACTCAATTGATGAATCAGACTCAAGGTAAGGGACCAGGTCTGAATTTCCTTTCATTAAGGCATTTTTATGTTATGTGCTTATATTATGTTATAAGGTGTATATACAACCCATTTTACATGTTATATAATTACTTTTATATTCTCATTTTATTTAAATTTTAGTTTAATAGTAATCTTTCATGGGTTTTATAATTTAAATGTTTCCTACGTTGAAGAGGACTTTTCCTCTTAAAATCACATTTTAATGTTTCTCCCTCAAACACACTTTATCTTCCATGTCCATTTTTTAAAAATTATTTTATTAGTGGTTTTATATAGACATAAAATATTTATATGTAAATTTTATTTCTTTTTATTTTATTTTAATAGTTTTCAAAATGGAATATTTTTATGTGTTTTATATGGAATGTTTCGACAAACGATAAAAATGATATTCTTTTCTTAATTTGCACAATGATAATGACTTTTCTGCCACCATGAATTTTATTTTATTTATATATTACTTTGAAAACATACATGTTTTAATAAATGAAAAAACCACTTACAATTTTTTTTATTTTGGTATTAAAAATGGTTTTTGAAACAAATATTGTTTTGGTATTGAAAATGAGGTTTTAAAAGATAATGGTATTTTTATTGAATGTGTTTTTCATATGGGTTATAAAACGTTTTTCGAAGGGATTTATGATGAAAATGTTTTATTCATTATATATTTCTTGAGAATTATATGAAATAGTTGAGCTTGATATATCTTATATGAATGGGTGATCCCCATTATAGATCATATGTGAGCCTGGAATATCTTATTTGAAGAATTGATCCCCATTATAGCTCATGAGAAATAGGTGTGCCTGATATAGATTATATGAAGGGTTTATCCCCATTATAGATCACATATGATCCTGATATAGCTTATATGAAGGGATATACATATTTTAGATCTCAAATGCATTGGGTAATTATTATATTGGAGTTCATCACTATGTTTATTCCAATTAAATGGGTTTTATGAATATAATTCTCTAATCCCTAAAAAGTAGTTTTAATTTCCCTCCATGGGATTGAATAATTTTTTTTGATCAAAATGATTGTTTTTTTCCATGTGGAAATGTTTTATTTTATATTATCAAATATCTTTTAAGATAAAGGTAAACGTCATATTAGTTTTCATGTATTGAACAGACTAACAGTTTTAGTTCCTTTTGAATCCCTTACTGAGAATTTGTGCTCATCCCATGTTTCAAATTGATTTTATTAGGACTTAAAAATGGTTGGGTAAGGGAAAGGAATAAGTAAAGTTGATTTTTTTGGATATTTTCTGTTATAAGAAACCATTCTTTATTTTAATTATTTTATATTACAGGACAAATGGATACTCGTTAGAAGTGTCCACTTTGTATTTTGTGGTTTTGTTTTATATGAGTTATGGCCTAATTATCTATAAATCTAAACTTGAAATGATCCTTGAAGTGAAAGAAATTAATTTCATAACTAAAACTAAATATCATTAAATGTTTAATTATGGGTACTTATATTTTATATCAAAGGATAGTTTTATACAACATTTTAGTTAGGATTGTGTTAATAGAATTCCCTTAGAAGATTTTAATTTATGGTTGAGAAGAAATGATATAGAATTTTAATATTTTCATGTTGCTTCATCTAAACTATGTCTATTAAGAATGTTTTTCCATATAGGGAATATGATAGTTGTATTAGGTAATAACTGAGTGGAAAATATCCTTCCAAATAAGTATCTTGAGATGGTTGGAATTGGAACAAAATAGTTTGTTGTAGTGATAGATCAATTGACACAAGATAAAAATGGTAGTGGTAACCATGCTAGAGAGGAAGCAAATCTAATATTAAGGAACATGTCTATAGTGGATCATTCCAGGAGGAAACAACCCCCCTCATTCAATGGATCATCTGACCTAATGGTAGTTAAAGGATGGATCAATGCCTTGGAGATGATATTTGAAGTCATGGGATATTCAAAATGACAAAAGGTAACTCTTTCCATATTTTTTTTAAGGTAATGATAATTAATGTTGGTCTTTGGTTAATAATACTAGAGAGAAATATAATCTTGATACAATGGAATGAGAAACATTTATGAATATCTTCATTGGGAAATATTTCCATTAGTATGTTCGACTTAGGATGGAGAAATAATTCCTATAATTGAGCTAAAAAGATGAATATTATATAGATTCATATGAAGAAAAGTTTATAATATTTTCCATGTATGTGCCATAGGTTATTTGAGATAATGAGAGTAAAATTAATAGATTTTACCCAGGGTTAGAACCAAGAAAACGAATATATTTGGCTGCATGATAATTTCAAATTTATGAGAAATTTGTTCATTGTGCTAATAAAGTTGAGATGGATTTATCTGATTCTTTTTTCCATGAGTACATAAGAGTAAGAAACGACCAAGTTGGCAGGAAATAGATAAGTAACAAACATATAATTTTGTAGGTAAGCCCAATTTTTTTCCCATGTTTTGTAAAATACATTTTGGGGAATGTATTCTTGGATCTGGAAAGTGTTATCAGTTTTTTAGGTTTGCTCACACAGTTCGTGACTATAATGAAAATAATCATGAAGATTCCAATAGTGAGATAATAAATAGCTAGTAAATAGTGATATGTTTTTGTAAAAATGATTTGGGACATTAAAAAAAGTTACTGAATATCCTTACTCAGAGTGGGAATCATGATGATCATAAGAAAAAGGAGGAGAAAAATAATTTTCTACTTCTATAGTTGATATTGGTCCATCTGGTGTAGTATAGATGACTCCTGGTATCTTGGTATTTTTCAAAGGTTGATCTTAAGCTCAATATATTAGGCAACCATATTGTGAAGTAATGGATTTACTTTGGGAGACATTTCTTGAGTTTTCAGAGATGTCTGAAATATACATTTTTGTGGAAAATTTATTTGAGGAATAATTCATTTAATTTTTACAGACATAAGATTGAAGTTATTGATATCCTTAAGGGTTAATATAATCATTAATGACATTTATTATGGTAAAATATTTGAAAAATAAATATTATTGATGACCTGGTGGTGTTACTTTTGTGGTTAAGAGTTTAATTAATTATAGTGGATAAATTTTTATAACCATATTGGTTTTGAAAAATATATAAAAGTATAAAAAAATAATTTTTATTCTTTTAATGAACTTATAATCCATTAAAAATTAATTTTAGTGCATTAGATATAGAAAATTCATTTTTTTTTATTTTCATTTCTTTGAGTAAGGGATTAATTAGAAGATGGTCAAAGCACAACCAATGGATGAAATTATGATTATGAAATAGAAACATATAAAGTAAGTATATTTCCTTATATTATTATATAGTAAAATAATTCCTCAAATTTAGTAAAGTAATCTTTTCAACAATGGTATTTTCAAATATCCAATATTTTTTATTGAGAAAAGTTCAAATTACAAGGGTGAAATTTATTAGGGGGTTGGTGGTAGATGTAAAACCCAGAGAATTTAAAAGAAGATTTTTTTTCTATAGCATAAATCAAATACAACCCCAAGTAAATCTTTCATTACATGTAATGCAATATTTCACTACACACAACATAGGGTTAGCGTACAGTGCACACGCCACTATGTTTTAACAAAACTACAATATATTATATAGATATTTAAACTTGACCATTATCACCAAGACATTTGAATGAAGGGTATAAATAATATCAACTAAATTATGAAAATATGGTTTACAAATGCGTATATAATGAATTTATTATAGACCAATTAATTATAAATTAAAATAAAACCATTTGGAAATAAAGGGAATCATTTTATAAAAAAATATTTTTATACACACAAACATGATTTGCCAAAATAAAGTTAAAAAACCACTTATGGTGAATTATTTGATTAAAATTAATATATTATATATCAAATAAAATATTTAACATTCATATAATTTTTTCTCTTGAAAATATATAAGAATAAATCCAATTTTATGTATAAAAAGATTTTTTTTTCTAAAAGGTAGTTTTACTTCCTTTTAATGGATCACTTATTTTAGAACTTAATTTTTAAACTTTTAGAAAATTAATGTGATAAAATAAAAATTTATTTTTTTCAATGTAATATCAAAATTTGTTTAAGGTGTTTTTTTGGGTACATCTCAGAGAAATTTCATTTTTTGATGAATAATAATCAAATACAGAATTTTAATTGAAAACTATATTTTTTTTATATTTTTATATTTTTAAATTAAACTTTAAATTGGTTTTAAAGTATAATTATTACAATTATACATAAGTAATCCAATTAAGGTCCTTGGAAACAATTTCACATTTAAATTGAATATAAAAACATTTCAAACATTTGAACTTTTCTCTTTAAAATCCTGCCTTCTCATTGTGGCTCCATGGTTAATTTTATATTAATTTTTTACACTTATATTAATTGAGTTTGGAAAAATGGATTCCTTATTTATAATAATAATTATAATATATAGTAATTACAACTTAGATTTTTTACCTAAAATATTAGTGAAATAAATTAAAATTAATCACCATAATTAAGAGAAAATTGAGTTTACCAATTGAATTAATCATCATCTTATTTTATAAAGGGTGTCTAGAAATATGGAGGAATAAAATTAAATAGGGTTTTAGGCTTAAAATTTAGTCCTTCCACATAGATTATGTTAGTAAACTAGTTGCTCTAGGTATGATTCTTTTCCACCATTTGGATAAGATCTTTGACAAATTTACGGCCCATTTTAGAATTTGGAAAATACATTTTCTTTCTTTAGGGGGATGCATCAATATTTTTAACTATTTCCTATCATAAATTCTGATTAATTTCTTATTAATGATCAATGTTCCAAATAAATTGTTGAGAAATATTGAAAAGATATTGAAAAGTTTCATCTAGGATACCAACGCCGAGGTATGATATCATTGGGGAGCTTGGGACAAGATGGATAATGGAGTGGGAGCTGGTGGAATTAAACTTATGAGTGTCACAAAGGAAATTCAAAGAATGCAAGAAAAGTTAATAGGGGACTTCTTGTGGGTATTTCTCTTTGAAAAAAATTTATTTTTAACAGGTATGTCCCTCACTATGATAATTCTAGATCGGGAATGTCTCAACTATGGAACTTGATCACTCAACATATCCATGATATTACGACCAAATAAAAATGGATAGTTGGATGTGGTCAAATTAGTTTTGGGAATGCCAAATGAGATGGTGTGACACTCGACTTTCTATGCTTTTCAAACCCAGACACCACTTTCACCCTAGCAAGCAGGTTTAAGCCTTTTGTCCATGATGTTCAGAATCAATGTGAACTGGAGATTTCAAATGGAATTGACCTCATTCTCTAACTGGATAAATTTATTTTTATGGGATCAATATGAGGTGAATTCTTAGTTAATGGATTTCATTCTGTGAGCCAAATGATTGACATACAGTATGAATGCAACCATATCACCTAGTCTAACAACATTCCCAATAAGTTTAACTTCTTATTCTTGCATCTTCTTAACAATATTTTCCTAACAGATGAAAATGTCTAGAGAGAAGGAATATCATTTTCATATAGATGATGATTTTTCAAAAATCAAAAGGAGGAATCATATTCACACCTATTCTTTGAGATCAATTGGGAAGGATCTATATTGAATACCCTGGGTGAGCTGATCAGCTTTGATATTATTGTCCTGAATTATGAGTCTTTTATTGATTCATGGTTTCAGGAGGATGGTAATAGGGTGCACAAATGTAAGGAAAGAACACTACATATATCAGTTGGATACTAAAGAATCTGGGAGTCTATAAATCAATGTCACCATGGAGGCATCCAATGTTCTCAGTTGGAAATTGTAATTAAATCTAGATGTCTGGTGGAAGAATTGATTCCACTTTACAAGTGGTGGTATAATTCTTCATTACTTAGAAGGATCATTATTGGCATATCCATTTGTTTTAATCCATAGGTTCTAACAATGTAGGGTAAACATGTGAGATGTATACCTCTAAATAATGGGTATAAACTCAATGTGGTGGGATCTTGTACCTCTGACATCATGCAGGAAGGTGGGGGATTTCCAGGACCAACATGAATAAGTAAATATTTCTTTTAGTGAAGGATTTGGATATTGGAACTCTTTTATAGTAGAGGAAAGTGCTTTGTTAGAGGGAATAGAATTGTGTTTTTATACAAAAATTACATTGGAGTCAGTGGATACTGAATTAAGGGTTCTTCTGGGATCCATACAAGGGAAGTTGAAGACTTCATGGTCTATTCACTTGTGCAGAAAAAATGATTTAACATTGGTCTTTTTTTTCAATTTTGATGTTGGATTTTAACTGATGTCACTTAAGGTGACATAAAAAACAAGTTTTTCAGAATTAGTTTTTTAAAAAAAGATGCAAAAAACTGAGACTCCTATAAGTTTTCAATGTCAGTTTATGAAGGAAAACGACACTGGAAACCTTGAGAATTTATTTTAATGAGTCTTCATCGATTTTGATAAAAACCAATGCCTAAAGTTAATTTTTTTAGAATATTTTCAATATTATACCCCCAAAATAATTAGAATATATATAATATAAAAAAATATACAACAATCAAACAGAATTTTTACTTGTCTAAAAATCTATAAAAACATAAATACTTTAATCTACTTAATCAAAAAAATTATCTACACATTTTTATTATAAAGTAGAATTAAAAAACACATACTAGAAATTTAAAACATGATCATTATTGGTTATTATGGAAGCATAAGTTTGATAGAATTATGTTCAAATAACTATTATAACAAAAAAAATTAATTTTTTAAACACATGGTATTAGGAAAATGTGATATTATTAACAAACATTAGAATATAAACAACTTAAATCATAATCCTACTTAACAAATACTTCGCAAACAAATATCAAAGATGGGTATGTTCAATTTTTGTGTATGACTCTGCATCATTTAATATCTACAATAAAATAGAATGATATGAGATTAAAAAAAATATAATACTATGATAGAAAATATAAAATAATTAATATATCTAACGTTATAAAATGTAGTAGTTACCCTAGTTGTGATTATCTCAGACATGAATTGTAGAACATTATAACCACATTCAAAATTTCCTTGTTGACAATAACATTGTGGTTATAAAACATTAACTTGATAATAAAAATAAATATATGAATACATAAATTAAAAATCATAAAAATATCTAATATAAAAAATAATTATCGTTACATTCATATATTGGATTGCATTTGGGTTCCTTATCAACATGTGATCTTAGTAGAATTTTTACCATGACCTGCATTTTCATATATATCAACTAACAATACATTTACATACAGTATGAAATAAATATAATGAACTTACAAAAAAGAATAAAACTTACTTTCCTAACAATGTGGTAAAATATTTTACGAACACCACCTAGTAAAGAGAAAAACCAAAATAAGGTGCATTCACTTGGGAACAATATAACTTACATCCAATGCCCCCTAAAATAAAAAATTCCCAATTAACTAAATTATAATGAAAATTAAATAATAATTATGTTCATGTTCTTTCCCTTCATTAAATGGGAAAACCCGATACCTAATATTTGTCTATAATAATAACTCACATATATATGCAGTTCTATTAAGATTATTCACAAATTACACATATATGGAAGTAAATTTTGGATCTATAAAACCATAAAGGTGTGTGGTGTCATTTTGTATAAGAAGAGTGTGTAGATACCTAATTAAAAATTATTATATTAGTTAATTTAAATGATCTTTATTTAAAGAAATAAAAATTGAAACATCAATTTACTAACATAGAAAACAATTGAAACACATTCATGCTGAGGTATTAATAATAAATCAGATCCACGACATCTTTTTTAAATATTCTCAATGGATAGTCTCTTTCACATATATCAGACATCATCCAAATCTTATAGATATTATCAAAGGAAGAATAATCCTAAGATAACATTTGTATCCCATCAGAAAAATCAAAAGTAACTATAGTTGTTTGTTCCTGAACCTTTTGTTTCATTGGTATAATTTTTTTTTATTTTAGATACTCATATATAAGGTAAATTTTAGAAGAAAAATATAAGTAATTTTCAATCAGATGCAATTAAAATTAAAA
This sequence comes from Viscum album, assembly GCA_963277665.1. Lineage (NCBI taxonomy): Eukaryota > Viridiplantae > Streptophyta > Magnoliopsida > Santalales > Viscaceae > Viscum > Viscum album. The sequence continues at coordinate 194,184,326 of OY728135.1, read as the reverse complement.
AATGCATACCTCATATGAATTATAATGAAGAAGGATAGATGGAAAAAGTAAAAAATGACATAGAAAATCCACAAATATTGTAACATATTCATTGGGAAATGATATTATAATTGTATGATCAATAATATCAAGTACTAATACTATAACCTGATGTAAAGAACCGTAAAATTAAAGGGAATTTTTTTTCTTTATTTTTTTTAGGATTTTACAAGAACACAGTTTCGGACAGAACCTTATTCCGAGGCCCAGTGTGCCCGGAATCATTTTCCGAAGTTTAGCTCGGGTACGTTCAGTAAATGAACGAGCGGGTTTTCCTAACTTTTGAATCGGTGCTCGGAATCAAAAACCGAGGGCACCGATGGAACCACAACGCCGGTAATTTCTTATGAACACCTTTTCTGGAGTTGCGTTTTCTCAGGTGAGGTTATTAATTATTTTGGGTTAACTAAAGAATAAAATAAAATAATATGCAACAGATTTTATTTTTATTCTAGGAAGTGTTAACCTAGGCATGGTGGTTGGAGTGGGACCCACTGATATCCTAACTCCAAGTTAGGATATTAGTGAGGTGGGGCCCACATGAGCCCCACCCCCATTTGATTTCCTTTTACCTCCCATGTGCATTTAATATAGTAACTCACCCGCACCCCCCTCATAAATTCCAAGTCAACTCTCGCATTTAATTAATTATTAAACGCCTCATTATTTGGTCAACGCTTGATAATTAAATCGTGATCTGTTTTTGAATTTCAAAAACCGTTGGCATGAGAAATAAAATAAGGAAAATCCTTATTTTATTATGTTGTTTCATTGTGCGAGGAGAATTGGAGAGGAGTTGCTCAAGTCTTAAACTTCATCTTTCTCCTTGAAGAACGCGAAGAACGCACTGTCGCCGACGAAGAACGCCTGCCTCCAACGAAGGGCGACGAAGAACGCCGAACCCTCGGAGATCGATGATGCGACGCCATGTACCATGACGCCAGAGATTCTCTTCTCCACAACGCCTTTTTTTCTGTGTTGCCTTCTTCCGTGACGTTCTTTCCCGCGATGAACCTTCATTCGACGAAACCTTGAGGTAGGGGTTATTTGTTTTTGCCTGTGGTTTTTCCTTTGCCGTTCATCGTCTTCTTATTGGTCTGCCTCATATTGTAATAACGGGAGGAGGTCGGACCGTATGAACACAGCCGACCCTCCTCCCCCTTTGTTGGTTATACTTGTTGCGGCACGAGAAAAGGCGGCGTGGTGAAACGGTACCGCACGGAAACAATGAAGAATGGGCGAAGAAGCGCGGCGCCGTCGCGCCACGCCATTGCGGCATTTCAAAGGCTCCGCAGTTTGATTAATTGACGGCGGATCGATGGGAATTGACGAAATGGGCTGCAGAGGCGGTGTGATGATTCCGCAGTAAAGTGCCAGACCCTAGGTGAACGCCGACATAGACGGAATTGAAAACGGACCACCGGAGAAACCCCGGTGGTCCGAGGACTACACCGGCGGCGGTGTCCCGGCGCGCCGCCAGGAGGGACCGCCGCGGCGGCAGGCGACTTGTCCCACGGCCACACGAGACCGAGGGAGACGCGGCACCGGGCCACGTCCACTGGCAAGGAGCGGCCCCCACGCGGGGGCCATGATGACAATCAAGGGGGCAGCCGCTCAGCCAGCACTGAGCCGACCCCGCTCGGCCAGCGCCGAGCCGCCCTGGGCCGGGCCACCCAGGTCGGGCCACGCCGGCTGGGTCGGGCCCCGCCCTAATAAGCCGGACCCGGTCCCGGGGCGGTTCGACCCGGTTCAGGCCGACCTGGGGGGGGGGGGGGGGGGTTGGGCGAGATCGGACTGGGCCCAGACCCCCCATTTTCAGACCACTTCTGGTCTTTTGCCCATATCTTGGGCTACGGACCTCCGATCGATGCACCGTCAGTTGAGATGCGATCCTTGGATCAAGCCGGTCTTTTCAGTATATTACACTCAAGGTTTCGGAGAACTTTGGGTACGGCTGGGTTGGTTCGATCACAAAACCAACCAAGCCCTCGGAGCGGAAACACCTATAACTTGTGCTTTGGACGTCCGATTGACGTGCCGTCGACTTTGTTGGATTAATTTTAGTGATACGGACCTTTTGGATTACTCCTCTCGAGGTTTGGACGCAGTTGGAGTGCGGTCGAGTTGGTTTTCACTTAAAAACCAACCGGGCCCCTGGAACAAAAAAGCTAATAACTCTCAGACCAGGCATCCGATTGAGGCGCCGCCTGTCACGTTGTGTTCCTCTTGTCGAGACAGAACTTTGAGATACATCAAATCCGGACTACGTGTCAGTTGATGTATCGACCCCTTGGATCGTGGGGCGGACCCTCCCGGAACAAGCATGCTGTGTGCGTGAACCCTAGAGCTGGCTGCGACTATGAAGACTGCACTGAAATCCTATGTGGGTTCGGCAGCGATGAAGACCGTATTGAAATCCTATGTGGGTTAGACGGAGATGATGACTGCACTGAAATCTTATGTGGGTTCGGCAGCGATGAAGACCGTACTGAAATCCTATGTGGGTTCTACAGAGATGAAGACTGCACTGAAATCCTATGTGGGTTCGGTAGCGATGAAGACCGTACTGAAATCCTATGTGGGGTCGACGGAGATGAAGACTGTACTGAAATCATATGTGCGTTCGGTGGCGATGTAGACCGTACTGTAATCCTATGTGGGATCGACGACAATGACTAATGTTATTGTATCCTACGTGGGTCTGGTAGTGTCTGACTCTGTTCTTGCTATCCTATGTGGGTCTGGCATAGTAGTTGGTTTAGTATCCTACTTGGGTCCCAGCTTAGATGAATTAGTGGCTATATCTGATCATCTCTATCACCGAAGAGGTATACCTGTGTGATCTGAGTCTTGACTTTCAATCATTATCTTCGATATGATTGAATTACTCTCCTATGTGGACTGTGTTGTGCTATCATGTGTGGACGTGATCGAACTTGGGCTCGGATGCTGGAGCCGAACTGGAATTGATGACTTAGGTATATGTATGGGCATATACCTAAGTAGTGTTGGTTGTTACTTCATGATTTTATCTTTCTTTTGTGGATTATCCTTTGTGGATTCTGGGAGACCTTCGGGGGGCTTGGGGTCCCTACTGAGTAGTGTATACTCACCCATGCACGGGCTATGCCCACACTACATTGTGTTGGATGCAGACGACGGACAACGCTGATCATGGTAGAGGCTATTGGAGCAGTCGGTACCTGGAGGTGGACCACTGTGCGGGATGTACACGGAGCGGACGGCTGGACCCAAGGAGATGAGGTGGCTATCTGTACCCACCCATCAGGTGGGACTGCCAGTGGACGACTCGACGTTGCTGCTTTACTTTCAGTTGCTGTACTTTCTTTCCATTTATACTCTACTTTCAGTTTGGGTTTGTATTCTGGCCCATTTACTTTCCACACTTACTTGTACTCAGTTTACTTAGTGTTACTTCTGTTGTCTTACTCTGTGGTGTTTTTTTACTTATAAAGGCAATGCCTTCCCCTTTTTGTTGGGATATATGCCTTGGTGCCAGTCGCCAGCCCCTGGCCTATGGGAGGCGGGCTTGGGGTAGTCACGACATGGGTCCCGAGGATGGGTCGTGACACCTGACCCATTTATAGAGGTCAGTGATTCACAAAATCCCTTAAAAAATGAACAAGTCCTAATGCTACAATATCTATATGAGGATATAAAGCATACAACTCACTGTATAAGGTAGGTTCTGAGAGAAGAGGTGGAGGATGTGAGTAGGAAGGCTGGGCAGGGTGGTCCAACTGGGATGGTTGTATAGGCTGCACAACCAGCTAGGTAGGCTGTACAGGCTGGGAAGGCCTTGAAAACTATGACTAATTCATCAATTGTTATAACATAGAATTCAAAAAGAATTAAATTTTATCTCACAAAGACTGTTTCATATCTTTTAGCTCAACTTTTAAGTATTTTATTTCAGGTTATTTTTATTGCTCACTCAGATGACCAAACACTTTTCAAATACAAACACATGTCTGACATCCCGTTATGTAACTAAGGTGTTCTGGATTTCCTAAAGTAGTGGATATGATATACATCCTACCATCAAGGATAAAAAATCCCTATATCTCTTTCTACTGAGGTTTGTCCATAAATGAAAACTGAAAAATGTTATATTAGTATTTTTAATTTATAAAATAGAAAAATTCATGAAAATAAATAATATTTACATAAAAAATTTTCAGCTACTTCCTTAGATTTATCTATAAGATATTTTTCATTTTTTATTCTTCTAACTCTTTTCCATTTTTCATGGAGAGTGGGGGGATCTGGAGGACTGAGCTGGACCTTATTAGAAACACTGGTGGAGTGAGCTCTTAGTGCTTCAAACTTTTCCTCAATTATTTTTCTCTCCAATAAATGATACCCTACATGTGATAAATTATAGAGGTATATATTCTATAATTGGATATAATGATAGGATTTACTAGTGGCCTGTTATAAAAAAAACTAATAAGTAAATAGGTTCATATATATGAAATTTTATAATATAATATAATTATCATACCAGAAAGGCTTCATCATGTTGATTGGAAAAAAATTTCTTCCACGTATCTACATATATAAACTCATACATGAGGCATGGGTTTTCATTTTTCCTCTTTCTAAAAACCTAATTTTTTGTCAACTTCATTTTGTAATCACTCCATCGAACCACCAATAAAGTGAGAGATCTTTTCTTAATTTCTTTTGTTTCTTAAAAATTGAATGTCATCTGTAATTGAATAAAATAAAAAATAGCCATTTAAAATTTATCATATTCAAAAAATAAGATAATATAAATCAATTGAAATATTATACCATTACTGCATCCCAAATACCTTCTTTTTCCATATTATCGATGGCCTTCCAATTAGGATATAAAATTTTAATCCTGCAATAGATCTGCCTAGAGATATAACTAATAATTTTTTTAAATTTGGTCTAGTTTAATTATTATCATCATCAAAATTAATATATAATCTCTCATCTCCATGATCAAGTGATAGTTTTGGTAAATGTATACATTCGTGTTTACCAACCTGGGAACTCAATTTCATAATTGTAAAAGAAAGGACTCCACCGCTAATGTCTCATCAGTAGTCCTATAATTATCTTTTATAAATTTAATGTTTATTTTCATAAAATAATTATATTAATGGATATTTAATTATATGAAAAATATAAATACCTCGGTACATGTTCCACTGTCTATATACTTATATCCGTAATTGAAACAAGCAATTTTATAGACATTCTTGTGAACCTACATATTATTATCCATTTGAAGAATTTAAAAAAAATAAGAAAACTGAAATATGTAAGTAAAACTAGGTCACACATGTGTACGTTAAGGAAAATAATAATTATGTTATGATTCATAACCAAAAAATAGAAGGTAAACTATTAAATATAAGAATTCCATATAAAATGATAGAAACATTTATAAATTTAAATATCAAATTGTTATTAAATAATATAGTTTTTACACATGTAAATTTTAAAAAAGAAAAATAATGTAAATAATTTCTAGATTAATTATAAGAGTAATTTAGTATTTTACCATATCCCTTTAATATGACCATTTCATACTTAATGTATATGTTATAGTCATTGTTATCTGAAAATCATGTAATAGACGAAGAATCCTTATATAAATCATCATCATCATCATCATCATCATCATCCTCATAAGACAAATGGAGTATTTTAACTTGAAAAATGACAGAACACTGATCATTTGATGGATCGATGACATAATATATATGTTTTTCATGTGTGGACATGATTAATGGATCCTCATTGCAACCAAATCTTTTCAAATCAACAAGTTTAAACCCATATTCATCATATTTCTCACCACTATTACTTGCAACTCAATTACAATTAACCATGGTGACTCCAAATATAATATAATCAGTTTCCCATATGACTTCAAGAACTCCAAAATATGGAATTAATGTAGAAATTGGGTTTTTTTCTTTGGCACTCGAAAAATACAGCACTTCACTGATGACCAGTACACCACTATTTCAAATGGTTCTCTTGTCATCCATATTTTTTTTGTAAAATGTGTAACCATTAATATCAAAACAAGACCACATGATCACATTAAAAGATGAACCCCCTAACAACTATTTAAATGTGTCTTATATAGATATATATGTGATGGTTTTACCATTAAACCATAAAAAATGGATTTTTATGCTTAATCATCATCCACTATTCATTTCTTTTTAGAAATAATAACTTTAATTAAGAAATATGTGATCATATATATGATTGAAACTCATCTCTGTTGTTCAAAATTTATAAATGTTCTTGCATCACTCCATAATGTGTAATGAAATTTACCTTTAAGCCTCAAATCCCTATACCTTCACTATCAAATGTCATATGTCAAGATATAGGGAGACTAATATGCTTCACTTCATAAAAAAAATCAATAAAGAACTCAATCACCTCTTCCAATATTTTTTTTTGAAAAATAGAGGTCTCTGGTTTATAAGGATTTTTAACATATCCCATCAAAATGATTATATATATTTCAAAAGGATACATCCGTCATAAATAAATAGGCCCACATATTCTTATATCACATACCAAATGAATCACCAAATAAACCATTATATCAAAAAAATATAGTTGGGAAATACATTTATAGTTGACAAAGAATAAGAGGTACTTCATTCTATAACACATATAAAAAATTTAGATCAATTACATTGATAGAAATGGATTTCAAAATACTACATAACCTGATGATAGTCTATCTGAAAACTATCGATAATATACCATGTAGTGAGACTTGTAGAAGTTGTTGCATCAATACATGATAATCATGTAATTTGATAACCATTAATTTCTAATCTTAAATGACAAAAAATTATTTACATTTGAAGAATAACCATTGTGTACATTAATTCCATGAAGACACCAAAAAAAATTATCTTCTTAATCGTTCTTAATTTGTGACAAGCCATAGGTAAATATATTATGTTTCATTTCATAGTGGGATCTAACTCTAAACATATTCCCATTAATATCCAGTCCAATCTAGTATACAATCAATATTTTTTTTTCTTTCCTTTTATGTCTAAAAAATTTCAAATAAAACTATCACATATGTTTTTATAAACATGTATAACATTAATTTTATGTTTTATCTCTAAAAATATCCAATAAGGAAGTTCAAAAAAGATAAACTGTTTATTCTAGTTATTTTTTTGAAGACCAAAATTTCATTTCTTTCCAAATTTCAAATCAATTTTTTTCTCCTTGTCATAATATTATTCAACTAAAAATGGTCATGGGGAAATATTTTTTTCCTACAGACCATTAAATGCTTTTTTTTCAATCAATGATAATGATGATCAATTGAAAATAATCTTCGATGTCCTATATATAAAGTATTTCTTCTATTCTACAATTGATAATATGAAGTCTATTCTTCAAAATTTGGACATGATTTATGTCCCTTAACACTATATCTAATTAAGTTTCCAAAAGTAGGAAATCCATTTATAGTGAATATAATCACAATACAAAGAATAAAATACTCTTTCTTGTATGCATCAAAAACATTAACACCTGTCTCCCATAGCAGTTTCAAATCATCGATCAATGGTGAATGATACACATCAATATCATCTCCCAGATGTTTTAGTGCATAAATCATCAAGGTCATCATAACATATTTTTTCTTTATACATATATGCAGGTAAAAGTTGTAAACTTCCAAAAAATAGGCCATGAACTATGTTGGATACTTAGGCTCCGATATGGATTTATTCCATCAGCACACAATCCCATTCCAATATTTCTAAATTCACATAGAAAATCATGAATTGTTTTATCAAATATCTTCCACTATATTGAATCACCAGAGTGATGTAAATTACTGTCAGAGATGCACTCATTTTAATTGCATCTTAACATTTTTTTCATTAATTGAATTTGAAAATAGATGCTTAAAAGGAGGAATTATTGGAAGGTACCAAATTGATTTAGTAGGAGCTTTGATTCTAGTTCTTGAAAATGAATCACTGTTGAATTATTAGAATTACATGAATGGATTATTGGATGAAAATATTATAAATTATAGATAATTGATTTTTCATGAGGTTAGCTTATAGTAGTTGAGAATGAATAAGAGTTGACTTTTTCATCCATCTTATTGAGTGATGTCCCACATATAGGAAAGTTTGATAAATATTCATATTCTTTCCTATACAAAAAACAATAATTGGGGAAAACATGTATCTTTTTATACCAAAATCCCATTGGGTATAATATTTTCTTTACCTCATAATTGGAATCTAGAAGCCCATTTCCTTTTAGATGTAGCTCGTTTAAAGGATCCAGTATATTAGAGAATCTTTTATGTCTCCACCCATTTCTTTCTTTCAAGTTAACTAATATCTGAACTACTGATAACATTGTATATTTATTGAAACTTGAGAATAATGGTTTCTCAAAATATTCATACAATCATTCAAAATTTGCTATTTTTTCAACGTCTTTAACACTTAAATCGCAAATGAATTCTCCAATACGATCATCTACCTCATTATGAATATTTTCATCAACATTAGATGTTGAATTTTTAGTTCTTTTACAATAACAGATCCAACATGTATAATTAAGGCTAAAACTATAGAAAATGAGAATATACTTGATTTCTTTGGAGTTTAACTTTATCATATTCAAACACTTCACATATGGACAGAAAATAAAATCTATGTTTTGAAGATTTCATTTAGAAAATTCTAAGAAATCATCAACTCCGTCTTCATTTTCACTAGAGTTTCTTTATAAATTTATCCAATTAAGATCCATTCAACACCGGATATCATAATATAATCAGTTAATATATTAAAACATATAAATAAACACACACACATATATATAAACTAACAAATTATAAACACAAACACATTCAATAAAAATGATTAGTAATCAAATAGGAAACATCAACAATTATTAGGAATAAAATAACAAATAATCTACTAATGTTATTTATTATGAATGATATTTTTCATGATGATCCAATGGACATCACATGTAATGAACCCTATAGAAATTCCCAATAGAAAATAATTATTTTTTAATCTAATCTATTTTTTGGTTTTAATTTATTTTCTTATATTTATATATATGTGTGTGTGAAATTCCTAGTAGAAAATCACGATTTTGTCACTATATGTATGTTTCCACACCCCATATTATAATATTTGGTTGTTTATTTAATTTTATAACCAAATGCTTTTTGTACTGTATGATAAATGATTACTTATTTTACTAATTAAAATTGTAATATATGGGGTACAGTCACCACATGGTAACTTTTTATACCCCACTACTATAAAAAACCTTTTTTGGTAAAAACATTATTAATCATTATTTACAAAAAAATACTTTTTTTTGAAAAAACTCCAAAAAATTCATACTATGATAATATTGAAATTATTAATCAATAATTGAACTTAATTTTATTAAATTAAATTAACATAATTATATTTTTTAAATGATGTGTTATATATAATGTAAAATAGTTTTTATTGAAGTATGAACATCAAAATATTTATTGTTTTGTAATATTATTTCAAAAGAATATAAAAATTAATTAATTCTAATATATTAGTTCATATATATAAATATTATATATTGTTTCAATCATTTAGAAGTTGTAAATTTAATTTATTATAGTCAATTCCCCAAAATCATAACATAGTTTATTTGAAAAATAATCATATTGTAATATAAATTATATATATTCTGAATATAAAAGTAGTAAATTTTTTCTTTTCATGTTATATACATTTAGTTTATTGACATTATAAATTAATTATTTTCAATCATCTAACTTTTATTAGTTAATTTTATTGGGACGGAGAGTGATGGCAAGAGGGGGGGGGGGGTGAATTGCCTTTTAAAAAAGTTAAACAATTTAAGAAAAAGTTAAAGCGCATCGGAAATAAAAGAGGCAAGACACAAAATTGATAACGGAGTTCGGCCTAAAACCCAAGCCTACGTCTCCGCTCCCAACTCAACCGTTGAGATATTTATACGACATCTTGCTTTTTAATGGTTGTAGCAAGAAACACACTAGACTTTAAGGCAGCCTAGAAACCTATTACATCTTGATTTTTATTGGTTGTAGCAAGAAACCCACTAGCCTTCTTACAGGTGAAGGCTAGCTCACCTATGACTCAAGTCTTTTATAGGGAAGACTTGACTAACCTCTTCACACCTTAAAGGTGGTGTGAAAACCCAAACAAAGTGAGGATGAAAGAAAGAAGGGTTTGTATGCACAAACTCAAAATAATGCTCAAAATGATAAAACAATAAAAACCGTAAAGAGGAGAAGTCTTGGGCGCCAATGGATTGATTGGTGATGATGAAGAGCGCTCCCAAGATTCTATGGTGGTGCTCCTTGGTTGTGGAAGTGAGTTGGAGTAGGTGGGGATCCTTGAAGGAATGCGCCAGAGGTTCGCCAAATGATCGAAAAATGTTCCCGTGGGCTACTATTTTTTTTCCGGGGCTTCCTAGTCCTCTATTTATAGGAGAGGAACACCCAAATGGCCGTTGGAGGTCTTAGGAGCCGTTGGAGAGGCCTTCGGAGCCGTTGGGAGTCAAAAGTACAGGTCTGGTCAAAGCCCAACGGCTAGTTTGACAGGGCACACCGGCTGGCCGGTGGTGTCTCACCAGCTGGCGGGTGGTCCACCGGCTGGCCGGTCCTGAGCCACCGGCTGGCCGGTGCTCCAGACAGAGAGCAAGCTCTCTGCCCAGGTTCTACCGGATGGCCGGTGGTCAGCCACCGGCTGGCTGGTGACAATACCGGCTGGCCGGGGAGCTCACACCAGCTGACCGGTGGCTCTGGACAGAAACCATTGCTACTGCCAGAGACCACCGGCTGGCCGGTGGGAATCCACCGGTTGGCCGGTAGACTCAGAGAGTCTAATTTCAGTCCTTCTTGGCCCAACTCCTTGGAAACCTTTTGCCTATCAACAAAAACACTTGAAAACAAGTTAGAACAAAAAAAGAGTGATTGTGATCATTAAAATCCAAGAGTGAGGGGTACAACAATCTCCCCCTATTTTGATGATCACAATCACCAAAACAAGCAATGAAAAAGACTGAAATGAAAGGCATGCTTTAAAGGAAAAATTGAAAAGTAAAGCAAAGCATGAGAGAAATATTTCTCCCCCAATCAACCAAGGAAATATCCCCCTTTGTGATTATCAAAATAGCACGGGGCATAAAATTTGATTGAAGGAAATGATTGAAAAACAAGATAGAGTTTTTAAACCAATTTAAATTTGTGAAATTTGAATTGAAAGTTTTAAATTGAAAGTTTTGAAAGAAAAAAAAGAAAAAAGGCTTAAACGATCCTAACTCCCCCTAAATAAAAACAACAAATCACCGGGGAGAGGATTTTAGAACCGAGACAAATTTTGGTCCGGAGAGACTCGCTAAAAAGGATTTTTCAATCCAAACTTGTCCTGTGGCGGGTCTTCTCCTATGAAATTCATCGTTAAAGGAAATGGTTTTGGGCCTTCCATACCGGGCATTTTTGCAGTCGCACTTGTAAATTAAGTGCCCGATCTTTTTGCAATAGTTGCAAAATTTATTTTGGGAGCTCCCCCTTACAAAAATAGTAGGAGCATGGGAAGAGGAAGCTTGCTTGGAATAGCCAAGCCCTTGGGTGGTTCTAGATATGCATTGGGAACCAAGGAGCTTCGAAAGGTTATGTTCACCTTCGGTGAACTTAGCTAGGGATTTCCTTAAATCCTTGATTGTTGATTCCATAGAATCAACATCGGGAAGGTTTTGGATCTTGAGGGACAAGTCTTCCTTATCTTTGAGAAGTTGATCCTTTTCAGAAGAAAGAATTTTGAATTTCTTTTTTAAAGCAATAAATTTGGAAGAAAGTTCGTGAAAACCTTCCTCCAATTGATCTCTTTCATGTTGGAGATCCTCATAAGATAAATGATTAAATGAATTGGAAGAACAAGAGGAAGAGGAGTCGGAAGAGGTTACCTCATGAAATGCCATTAGACATTTTTTACCGTTGTCTTTTGAGGATGAGGAGGATGAGGAGCTATCACTCCAAGTGGCCTTGAATGCCTTTTTATTTTCCTTTTGCTTGGCCCTTGTCTTGTGGAGTGGGCAATCGGGCTTATAATGGCCTTTCTTGCTGCACCCATAGCATATTAGCTCGGGCTCGGATTTTTCGTCGAGTTCTTCCTTTAGAGCCTTGCGAGATTTCTTCTTTCTGTTCTTCTTCATGAATTTGTGCATCTTGCGGGTAAGGTTCTCGATTTCTGAATCACCTCTTGACGAGGAAGAAGATGAGGAGGAGGAGATTTCTTCTTTTTGAACTTTGAAGGCGATGTTCTTTGGAGTTTCGATGAGTTTGCCTTCCTTTTCAGCTTGCCTCCTCATGGTGATCTCGTAGGTCATGAGAGATCCGATGAGCTCTTCGACCGACATTTCTTTTAAATTCTTCGCTTCTTGAATTGTTGTGACTTTCGGTGCCCATGAACTTGGTAAGATCCAAAGGATCTTCTTGACCATCATCTCTGCAGAAACATCATCTCCAAGAGACTTTCTCCCATTGCAAACGTCAGTAAAACAAGTAAACATTTCAGTAATATTTTCAGATGGATGCATGGTAAAAGACTCAAAATCTTGACGGTACATATCCAATCGAGTATCCTTAACTTTGTTGGTCCCCTCATGGGTAACCTCCAAAAGTTTCCAGATTTCATGAGATGAAGTGAATGTGGAAACTCGATTGAATTCATTACGATCAAGGCCGCAATGAAGAGCGTTCATGGCTTTGCCATCATGCTCGAAATTTTTAATATCAGCTTGAGTCCATTTGGATTCATCGGGAGAAGATAGAGAGTAACCATGCATGACAATTCTATAAATAGGATAACCTATACTTCTAAGAAAAGTAGACATGCAGGTTTTCCAATAGGTATAGTCGGTTCCATCAAAAAAACGAGCACGACCCAATGAATAACCTTCGGGGGCGAAAGAAGATGAAGCCATCACAATGGATCTTGAATTTGAAACCGGTTAAGGTATTACACAAACACTAGCTCTGATACCAATTGTTGGGACGGAGAGTGATGGCAAGAGGGGGGGGGGTGAATTGCCTTTTAAAAAAGTTAAACAATTTAAGAAAAAGTTAAAGCGCAGCGGAAATAAAAGAGGCAAGACACAAAATTGATAACGGAGTTCGGCCTAAAACCCAAGCCTACGTCTCCGCTCCCAACTCAACCGTTGAGAGATTTATATGACAGCTTGCTTTTTAATGGTTGTAGCAAGAAAACCACTAGACTGTAAGGATGCCTAGAAACCTATTACAGCTTTCTTTTTATTGGTTGTAGCAAGAAACCCACTAGCCTTCTTACAGGTGAAGGCTAGCTCACCTATGACTCAAGTCTTTTACAGGGAAGACTTATCTAACCTCTTCACACCTTAAAGGTGGTGTGAAAACCCAAACAAAGGGAGGATGAGAGAAATAAGGGTTTGTATGCACAAACTCAAAATAATGCTCAAAATGATAAAACAATAAAAACCGTAAAGAGGAGAAGTCTTGGGCGCCAATGGATTGATTGGTGATGATGAAGAGCACTCCCAAGATTCTATGGTGGTGCTCCTTGGTTGTGGAAGTGAGTTGGAGCAGGTGGGGATCCTTGAAGGAATGCGCCGGAGGTTCGCCAAATGATCGAAAACTGTTCCCGTGGGCTACTATTTTTTTCCGGGGCTTCTTAGTCCTCTATTTATAGGAGAGGAACACCCAAATGGCCGTTGGAGGTCTTCGGAGCCATTGGAGAGGCCTTCGGAGCCGTTGGGAGTCAAAAGTACAAGTTTGGTCAAAGCCCAACGGCTAGTTTGACTGGGCACACCTGCTAGCCGGTGGTGTCTCACCAGCTGGGCGGTGGTCCACCGGCTGGACGGTCCTGAGCCACCGGCCGGCCGGTGCTCCAGACAGAGAGCAAGCTCTCTACCCAGGTTCTACCGGCTGGCCGGTGGTCAGCCACCGGCTGGCTGGTGACAATACCGGCTGGCCGGGGAGCTCACACCGGCTGACCAGTGGCTCTGGACAGAAACCATTGCTACTGCCAGAGACCACCGGCTGGCCGGTGGGAATCCACCGGTTGGCCGGTAGACTCAGAGAGTCTACTTTCAGTCGTTCTTGGCCCATCTCTTTGGCAACCTTTTGCCTATCAACAAAAACACTTGAAAACAAGTTAGAACAAAAAAAAGAGTGATTGTGATCATTAAAATCCAAGAGTGAGGGGTACAACAAATTTTACATAGTTGTTACATTAGTTTGGTATCACGGGTGTCAAAAGTTATTGAAGATAATATTAATTTAACATGTGAAAGATATGGATTAATTACATGTGACATACATTATATTGAGGAACGATGGCACTATATATCATTGTTCATTTCATATTATTATCAAAACCATTTGATAATTTCATCAAATATAAATTTTTTCAAAATATAAAAACATTAATAATAGAATTTAAAAAATCATCTACATACAAATAATTGAAACAATAACTCAAAAATATAAATAAATGATAAATAAATTAACATCAAAATAAAAAAAAACATAAAAAATTATGAGTTCAATAAAGAAAATTGACCCTTAATATGATGTTTCTACAAAAAAAGTTTTGGAAGAAGAAACACTATAATATCTAACAAAACTGTTTGTAGAAATGAACAATCAAAAAGAATAAATAAATAAAAGAAAACCACATTTTATTTTCGGCCGATAAATATTTTTTGAAGAGAAATAATTTGGTGGATTATGAAATAATCATATAGAATGAATAATATAGACTACTAATCATGAAATTATGATAAAAATCAAATAAAAAACAATCCCATTGAGGGTCAGTAAGTCACCGTCAGGGTCGTTGTGAGTCAAGTAAAAATATTCAGAAATCCCAAAAATGAGGGTTTCATAATACCTTATTTTTTAAAAATGTTTTTGGAATCTGTTTTTACATAAACCAACACCTAATATTGTTCTTATTTTATTTATGGGGTTGTTTTTTTTCAAAAACCAATTCTATAAATCAAAACCTGGATTTTTTGGTGATGTTTTTTTCAAAACTAATGAAAAATATTCTATGTAAATATATTTTGGTGCTGGTTTATGTTAATAATGATTCCAAAAACTTTCCAACAATACATTTTTCATTAGTTTATAAAACAATTATTCCATATCATTGATGTTAAAGCCACTATTTCTAATATTGATTACATATATTATTAGAAAATGTAGAAGGCTTCTCGACTTTTGGGTGGCCCTTTATCATACTTGGCATGAGGGAATTAAAGTGGGGGACTACCTCACTTCTCTGGTGGATAACATGAATCAATTATCTATATTTTCAAGACATTCATCACTTCCCTCTGAGTGAGGTAGGTTTTTCTAAGAATATGATATTGGGATAAGTTATTTTAGGCTTCTGTGACTGTGTTTTGTATTGGGCATTACATAGATTGTAATAAGAAATCAACATTGGATGGAAGGGATTAAAAATTAAAATTAAGGGGTTAAATGACCTATAAACTTCTACAAAATAAATTATATTGAAATATTGATACCTAATTGCTTCTTGGATTATGTTTTGTGTATCATTGGAGACATTTTTTGGGTAAAAATGTGGGTTCACCTAATTGTTTTTCAAAACAACAAGTGTCTCATTTCCCCCACTTATAAAAGTCCACCACCTCCCCTACTACATTCACTCCTTCAAAAAACTTTGGTTCATCAAAGACCAAACCAAATAAATTCTTAAATTCCATCATTTTATCCTAGAAGTATTACTTAGTGTATAAGTCCAACCAATGAAGTCCTTTAGTGAAAAGCAAAAGAAGTTACTCTAAAAAGAGGTAACTTTCATCAATAATCACTTTTGTTTTCATTCATTCTCTAAATCATTAAATTATTCTTATATCATGATTATATAATTAACTTAGTATATTAAATATAATTAGATTTTGTTATATTAATTTTATGAACTATAAACCCATGCACTTACATCAAATGGGCAACACAATGATCATTCATATGTATGGAGGACTGCTGTCTCACGAACCAATGTTGTTTGTTTTTATATTCCCACATTTCAAGGTTGCGATCATTGATGGATGTATTATTCATATATAATATTTTTTATATTTATAACATACTTATACATATGGAGTAATTATATCATGTATACCTTTTTTATATTCCATACTATAAGATATACAATCACATCACTTATGTGTACGACAAACTATTGTCTTGAAAAGTGGTGTGAAGCGTTCTTCACTAACGTGTTAAATGGAAGGTAATTAGGGTAACTATAATTAATATATATTATATAAATGAAATAATTATGATATTAATAACATAATTATATTTATTTAAATTTAATATATCATTTTATTCATACCATTTCACACACTGAAAAAGTGATAACGTTATTCGTGGACGTGTGGACTACCACCTCCTTAAAGCAACACACTTCTTCTTTTTTCATCACCACATAACAAGAATGATATATACGAGTATATATAATTAAATAATTTTGTATTTAAGATAGAATTATCATTATAAAATGATAAATGTTATTTACCCTATTTTCACAATGATCATTGAAAATTGGAATGTTACTGATGCATACGTACAACCTACCACCTCCATGACCGTAATGTTGGTTCATTTTTCAAAACCATATTCCATGATTGGTTTTTAAAAAACAATTATGGATAAATATTTTTATTATTCCATGATTATTGTTTTGTACATGTTTAAATAATGACCTTATTGACCTTAGTCGACCTATCAAAGTCAATTTTGACACATATACCAAATATGGTCAAAAAAACATCTGACTTAAACACAATTGATTAAGTAATTTGTTAATAGGTAAAGTAGAAGTAATAATAAAATTTAAAAGGTTCTCAAGAATGTAAATAATTAAAATAATTTTATTATTATGGAATATAAAGATACACATTTTTAATTTAATCAAGGTAAGTGACTTCATCTCAATTTCCTTTCATTGAGGCATTTATTTTGATGTTATGCACTTATATTATGTTATAAGGTCTATATATAGCCCATTTTACTAATTATATCATAAATTTTTCTATTATAAAGATATTTAAGGTTTTTTTAATGTTAAACTTTCATTAGGATTGTGATTCAAGTGTTTACCAAGTGATAAGGGTCTTTTCCTTTAAAAGACCATCCATTAATGTTTTTCCCTCAAACTCTCTTTCTTTTCTGTGTCCATGTTTAAAAATGAGTTTATTAATGGTTTTATATGGACATAAAAGAATTATAAAGTATATTTTTTGTCACTATACTTTATTTTAATGTTTTTCAAAAATGAACCATTTTACATGTTTTATATGGAATGTTTCAACTAACAACAAAGGGAAGTTCTATTATTAACATTCATAGTGATAATGAATTTTTCACCACCAAAAATATTATTTGATATATAGTTTAATTTGGAAGGTTACATGTTCTCTTAATTAAAAAACTATCTTCCTATTTTTTGGTTATTTTGGTATTTAAACTGTATTTTCATAGAAAATGGTGTTTTGGTATTTAAAATGGGATTTTAAAAGAAAATTATACTAATTTCGAAAGTGTTTTTGATATGGGTTAAAAATAATTTTTAAAAGGGTTTAATGATGAATTTTTTTATTCATGATATTGTACATCAGAAATATATGAAACAAGTGAGATATATAAAGCTTATACAACGGGATGATCCCCATTATAGCTCACGAGTGAGCCCAATATAGCTTATATGAACAGTTGGGCCCCATTGTAGCTCATTAGAAATGGGTGAGCTCGATATAGATTATATGAAGTGTTGAACCCCATTATATCTCATAGGTGTGCATAATATAGCTTATATGAAGGGAGATCCCCATTATAGATATCTAAATCATTGGGTAATTATTATATTGGAATTTTTCCGTATGGTGACGCTAATTAAGAGGGTTTTGAAAGGGTCTTATGAATATAATGCTCTAAGCCACTGAAAAGTGGTTTTAATTTCTTACTAGGGATTTGAATAATTTTATTTGAGAAAAATGTGTGTTTATTTTTAATGTGTACATGTTTTATTCCATTTTATTTAAATTTTTTAAGATAATGGTAAATTTTATATGAGTTTAAGTGTGTCCACTAGACTAACAGTTGTCCTTTTTGTATCCCTTAATGATGTTTTGTGATAATCCAACATTCTTAATTGATTTTTTCATGAATTAATTATGGGTAAGAAAATATAATAAGTTAAGTTTAAATTCATGTATATTTTCCATGAAATGAAATCATTCATTATTTTAAAAGTTATATATTATTGGTAAATGGTTACTAATTAGATAAAAGTTATATATTATGGGTACATGGATACTAATCAGATGTGTCCACTTTGTATTTTGTGGTTTTTTATGTATGAGTTATGGTTTAATTCTCTAAAAATCTAAACCTTAAAAGATCCTTGAAGTGAATGAAATTAATTTATTGACTAAATCTCAAGATCTTGTAATGTTTAAGGTTATTTCCTTATATTCATCATATCATGTGTACGCCCTATGGATTTTTCTTCTCATAATATGTTTGACATTAAAATAGAAAACCTACACCTCTAACGCGACCATTAATTTCTAGCCTCATTAAATCTATTGAAAGTAGTTGTTCGTCATTTACGATAGATGGTGTTTCCTAAGTCTAATACAAATAAAAATTATACAATAATAAATAGATATTTTTATATAGTACTGTTATAAATAATAATAAATTACTATTATTTCGTACTTACACATGATTCCCATACTGCTTATGTGTTTTCATCTACTAGTTGTCCATATTTATTTACACGATCCTTTTTCCATAACATGTGATATGAGTCAAAATTGAATTCGGATTCTGATTCATAAATATTTTTATAAAAAAGGAACATATTTTGTTTCATACCACATAAAACTTTTAACATTGATTTAAAATACATAGCATTTTCTATTCAAGTGAAGTGTACCCCATCATTCCTTTAGCACATGGCTAAATTGGTTTTGATGCATGTTTCTTATTTTCAGCACTCCTATGTAATTTCATAAATTAACATTTTTAAATGAATGTGGATAAAATAAATAATGTTAAATAAAATATTATTGACTATAATAACCTAAAATTATTCCTCATCATAGCTAATAATGAAGGATGTTAATGTTTCTTGGTTTATAATGTGTACATACATAGCTAGTGCATGTGGGTTTACTTTCACCTTAGCACCCATGAGATGATGCTTTGGAAGAAGCATCTAGAAACCTCTATGAGTGTTTTTGAAAACCATTATGTCAAATTTCATTTGAAAATCATCTAATATAAACAAAATTTGCAAGGGATAATGAAAATTATATAAAATTTTTATGGGGTCAGATAGTTTAATGACAAAAGATCTAGAGGGAGACGAATAGTGAAAATTTATAATTTAAAATGATGGATTAATAATCTAAGTTGATTATTATCAATGTTAATTAAGAGAGATAATTAGCATCCAAATAAAATAAAGAAGATAAGGAATTTTATACCAGTTTAGTCCAAATTGGATGTAGTCCAATCTTATACCTCTCTACTCGGTGATAGATACACTGTGCACTACCTGAATTTTAGGGGGAATCATTTGCCAATTACAATCTAATATTTCTAGTGGATAGATAAAAAATAAAAATTTTGTATCAGGATTAAAAACCCAATTACAACTTTGAATTTAGACATGATGAGTCCCAAACATAATGGTCTTAACTTTATAATCTATGAGTCACAACTTTAGGACAAAAAATTCTTTTTTAGGTAATATCATATAGTGAAAGTGAAAGAACGTAAGATATGGTAAAAAGTGTTACAAACTCAAGAGACCAGAATGAAATAGATAGATAAAGAATAAAACACAGGTACCGAGTATTTAGTGTTGGAATCGATAATCTCTTAAAGGTAGTAGAATTAAAATATTCTTTTTCTGAGATTGAGAGATCATCTAGTAGTAGGGAGAAATGTTCAACATAGGAAGAATATACAAAACACTATTCTCTTTTCACCATATCACTTGAAAATTTGAAACTGCTAATTTGAAATGTATTGTATTGAAATTATTTCACTTGTGCACTATTATAGATAGAATAAAATCTCAATTACATTTTAAAACAAATAAACTTAACATATATGAGCCATTATTAGAAAATTTAAAATTAAAATATAATAATACTGAACTATAAGAGAGAGAGAAAAATATTAGTATTGCATATTAATCCTTCAACTCATGACTGAAATTTAAAACAATGAATTCTAATTCAAAAAAAATTAAATCACCCATTAAATACTAGAAATGGTATTAATAATAATTATTCAATGATAAATCCCATGAAATTAACAAGTTTGAATGTTAGAATATTAATTGCAAAACATTCTGTTTAAAACTAATAGTATACTTGATGAGAACTTCAAAACATAATAAAACTTAATTAAAAATATTAAAACAAGTTTGAATGAGTTTAATATTAACTAATATTAATTTTAGAAACCATAAAATCTATGAAAACACCATAAAATAACAAAAACAATTTTTGATTTTTCAAGTTGTACATTTCTTGCATGAAAATCTTTGACCATTATAAATACATCGTAAAAATAGAGAAAAACACTTCAAAAAGGTGATACATAAGTATCATGAATTTTAAATACATTATAATAATTTTAACATAATAAAAAAATATTAAATAAATTGATATATGAAACATTAATTAAAATAGAGAATATTTTTCCAATTTTAGAAAAGCCTATAGAAAATAAAAAAATAGGTAAGAAATTTCACATATTTGTTTTGACATAGGAAAATTAATATAAGGAAATATATGTAGATAAATAAAATAAAGAATTTATATAAGTAATTCACATAACAAAATTCATCATGTAGGTGATTTTCTTATCAATCATAATTTCTCACATTGGTGACTCAAGTAAAGAACTTTCAGAAAACCAAAAATAGTCCAACTTCTTAAATTTAAAATATAAAAAAATTGAGATTAATTTCTTTTATTTTAATTCTACTTATGTAATATCAGTATCATTTTAAATTTTGAATAATCACTTTAATCAGATTTATAAAAATCAAGTTATGATAAAATAGTAGTAAAACAGTTCTGAAACACTATATAAATGAGACTAAAAATATACGTTGAATTGAAAACTAATTTTAAACATTATATATATTGATTCATAAGTGAATATATTCTAATTAAATTAAAATAATATTCTAATAATTCCAAAATAATAAGAATCTCTTAATTTTTAGTTCTTTATCATAATATATGGTAAAAATAAATAGGGTAATAGATTCTTGAAAGTCAGCAAAGTGAATTTCATTTGGTTAAATGGATTTCCAAAATTCCTACATGGGAATAATAAATTTTCCATATGATATAATAAAAAATATGTATAAATGATGTTTTAATGTTTTGAATTAATTATTTTTCCATGGAACTAAAAATAAAAAATGTAGAATATGTTATGAAAAATCAAAACATGAAATCTGAAGTTAAATTAACCAATGAATAAAACTATTTTATCAATATTAAGTACACTTTCAATAAATAATCAAAATATATTAGAAATAAAAGAATATTAAAAGATGTAATTGAACATAGTAAAACATTTAAAAGTTTGATAATATTAAGAAACCATGAGAGTAATTGTAATCAAACAAAACAAAAATACATGAAAACGCTTGAACAAACAATCTCCTCTTTTTGTGATTGAAAAATAGGATATAAATTACCAAAATAGATCCCAATTTTTGAAGTAAAAAAATAAAAAAAAACATGTATCAAAGAGCCCTTATAAAGTTATCCAATTTTGATACTTATAATTAAATTCATTGAGGGGAATTGTTAAAATTAATTTGATAAAAAATAATAATAAATCTTTAAAAAATATTATTTTATATGAAGTTAAGTTTTAAACAAAAATTTAACATTATATAGGATGTATGAGATGTTTTAAAATTGTTATATAATAAAATATATGTTTAGAAACTAAACAAAAGTTACATCAAAAATAGATTCCAGATTTTATATAATTCATGTAAATCATGAAATTTCAGTATTTAAACATACCAAAGATCCCCATAGACACATGAAAACAAAAAAATATTAAATTTCCAATATTCCAAACTCAAATTTCAGTTTTTGAATTTGAGAAAAATATAAGTCTTAGTAAATAAATCAGCAAGTTGATTTTTAGAGGTCCTAAATTACAAAACAATGAATCCTTTGATCTCATGATCTCTAATAAAAAAAACATAAATATAATTTGGTCTATAATTTTTTAAAGGGTTATTAGAAATATATATTGAAGAATTATTATAACAATAAATAGGAAATTTATTAATATAAATACTAAAATCAAATAATTTTTTCTTAATTAATAAAAATTGATCATAAAAACTATTAAAAGAATTATACTCCGCTTATGTAGTAGATAGAGGAACAAATAGTTGCTTATTATAATATCATAAAATTAAAAAAATTCAATAATATGACACAACCTTAATGTGGTTTTCATATCAATTTTACAACCTCCAAAATAAGAGTCAGAATATGATATTAAATCACAATAGTTATTTTTAGGATAAAACAAACCATAGTTAATAGTTACATTAACATATCTAATTATTATTTTCACAACATTAATATAACTCACTTTAGGATTTGATTGAAATATTACACATAAAAAACACTAAACATAATATTAGTTCTAGATGAAGTTAAATAAATTATGCTACCTATCATTCCTTTGTAAAATTTAATACCAACAGATTTTCCAAATGCATCAACATATAATTTTTAACTTTTACTCATAAGATCTTTCATAGATTTACAAGAATTGAGACCAAACCTTTTAACCAAATATTTATCATACTTATATTTATTTAAAAAGATCCATTATTTTCTTTGATAAATTTTATTTACAAGAAATATATTTAATTACCCCATTAAACTTAAGTCAAACTCTAATGACATCAAATTAGAACAATAATTACAAAGAAATTACCAATAGGAGACAAGAACATGGTTATTAACAAAAAATTTCATAACTAAAATATCATTAGAAATTATTCTAATAAAAATAGTAGGATCAAAATTAACATTCCTCAAACCATTATTTAATCAAAATAAAGAAATAATCTCATATCAAGCACGTTGTACTTATTTGAGACCACCAAATGCTTTAGATAATTTAAAAATGTGCTTTGGAAATTATTCATTTTCAAAACATGGGGGTTGAATAGCATAAATTCTTAAGTTGTAAAACCACTTAAGAAATAACTATTAACAAACATTTCATATGACTCAAAACCTTGAAAATATAAAAATTCTAAAAAGACTCTAGTACCCTCTAACCTTAAAATAGGTGAAAATGAATCATCAAACTATAAAAATTCTTCTTGATAGTATCCTTGAGAAATATGTATCACTTTATATTTTACAATCTATCTATAATCATAGAGCTTGTTTCTAAATATCCATTTATTTCCAATTACCATATTATCTTTAGAAAATTTAGCTAATAACCAAAAATCCTATATAAAAAACCAATTAATATAATCTGGTAATGCCTGAATGACAGAATTTTTTTTTATTATTATTCAAACACCTTTAAAGAGAAAGTGAGAAACCTTACATGACATCACCACATAACCAATTCATTACTTAACCACTTAAAATCATACAAGCACAATGGCTAAAATCCATTCAAGCCTCCAAACTGACAAACCATCACAGCTGGAGCGAAAGTCACCAAGATAAGGATGGGGTACCACGAACTAGGGGAAACAAACATCAAAAGAGCTGAACAAACCTCAGAACCAGTCTTCTCATTAGCCCACCGATGTGACCGTCGACACCATCCCAAAACCAAAAACCCACCGGCAGACTCCAGTCAGATTCTGCCCAACCCTCCAACAAAGTGAGATGGGCCCTAAATAGAGAACATCCAAAAAGGTCAACAAGCATAACAGAGCAAGGAAGACCAATCCGTCCTAACACCGCACCCTACTCCATAGGCAACCGCAGTGAAACCTCAGACCAAACGCCACTCCGCTAACCCTTTTCTAGCATCACTCAAGCTGTGAAAACCCAAATCCAAGAGATTGCAGCATATCCAAATCATCATCATCGCAAACGAAACCTCAAACACCACAGCATTAAATCGATCACTCCCTATTTTCACTGCCAAAGAAACTCAACAAGCAACTCGAACCTCAAAATCATCACCGCAACAACCATTACAGCCCATAGCCCTGCACAAAGAGACCACATCAAGCCAACCAAGGTACCCCAACCAGAACTCGAAGAATCCAGCAGAACAACCCCATCGATGCAGAACTAGAAAACGACCCCTTCACTGAGAAATGGATCGTGACCCCACACTAATGAAGTTTACCCTACAGACGCGAAAGAAGAAGGTTTGGATCAGAAGTCTGAAGTATGACCCCAAAGCCTTAACAGATCGATTCCACACCAGATCCACAACACGATGCACTGGAACACAAACATTGATGAGCACCGGTGCATGACCCCAACACCGTAGAGAAACCAGATCTCGATCCCAATGAAACAGATCGAAATCCCAATGCCACGTAGAACATGAATGCCCCCAGCATCACAGTGGGTCTTGAATGTGACACACCAGAATAAGACTCCGTCACCGCAGAGATGGAACTTGACCCCAATGCCATCCCGATTCACGACCCCATGTCGTGGAGAATCTGGAATCCAACTCTGAACCCACCGAAGCCCTGACCATCCTCACCGCATAAGAACGCTGCGAGTCCACACTTCACCGTGAAAGAAACTGTTGCACCGCGAAAATGCCGGTGAGATCAAGGAAGAAATCACAACCCACTAGAGGAATAAGGCGGTGATGAGAAAACCCTAGTTTGTTGATGCACCCCTTACAGGATCATATCTCTTCCTTTATAGTTGATTAAAAATCTGAAAACCCTTGCAATGAAATTATAAAATTTTGATCATTTAAAGAATTAATAACATTATTAGGAACATGATCATAAAAAAAGAAGAGTTAGTGAAAATGTTTAAAGTAGAGATTTGTTTTTCATAGTAAAACCAACAGAACAAATCACATTATTAATGGAATTATATTTCTGAATCCTCCACAATATAGTATTATATCGAGAAGCATTTTTATCCCCCTAAATTGATACACTATCTAGAGTGTTTACTTTAATAAAATTTAAATCCTTAAAATCATATAGAACATTTTACAAAATATATTTCTAAGTATAACAAAATTCATTAAACATTATTTGAAAAGATTCCTCAAACGTTGTGGTATTCTTGTAATAAAATCTAAAACAATTACTATTATAAGAATAACCATGAAATATACCTTCATTAATTTTATCATCAAAATTATCCAAATTATATTGTGTATTTATGATAAAAACTTTACTACCAAAAACATTACAATAACCAATATTTTGTTTTATACCATTAAAAAATTCATACGGGTTTTTCTTCAAAATAGGATTAACATATAATTTATTCAAAACATAGAAAGAAATATTAATAGATTTAACCCCAAATATTTTTGGTAAACCATATTCATTAAGCATGGTTCAATCCATTTCATGAATAGTTATATATTTTTTTATAACATAATTTTTTTGTGGTGTTCTCGGAGAAAACAATTAAGATAATAACTATTTTATTCATAATTTTTTTTCAAAATTAAAGTTAAAAAATTCATGTCCAATATAAATTCTAATAGTAAAAATTAAAAAACATTTTTATTTTTTATTATATTATAAAAATAAATAAATATATCTATGGTTTAATTCTTATGAGATGTGTTATAAACCTATGTAAATCTAGTATATTATTCAAAAATAACAAAAACATATTTCTTTCCTCTTATACTAGCATTTTTTATTGGTTTAAATAAATCAAGATGCAGTAATTCAGGTGGACTAGAAGTACAAAAAAAGTGATGTATTTAAAATATTCCTCATACTACATAACTTTTAAGCAAGAATAAAAAAACATTACTTACCTTTATCTTGGGTAAATCTAGAACATGTCCAAGATTGGATAAATTATGTATTATTAATAAATGAGTATGTCCAAATATTCTATGCCCAATAAAATCATATGATTATATAGAATTAAGGGACTTATTATTTTTATTTGTTATGTCATAGAAATTAATGGAATAAAATTTTATTTCTTGTAGCATAAAAGAAAAAAATATTTTTAGAAACTAAAAATTTATTATAATAAAATTTAACATACATATCATCATAAAATAATTTATAATTACTAATTAATTTGTGTTTCAAACCTTCAATGTTGTATGTTTTGGATGGTTGAAATTGGGTCACATTTATTAAAGAGAAAAAATGTAAAACTAATGTTTTCCGAATAAGATCTTGGATTTTAGGTTCGAAGAAGTTATAGTTGTCATTAGAGAACTATTTATAATACTTTGGATATTAGTATTTTTTCATGAAATATTATATTATGAGTTATGGATTCCATCATGGGATTATAAATGTAAGTGTAAATATATATTTAAAAGCACATATATCCCATTTAATGAATAATGTTCTGGAATTATAAGATGACTCAGAGTATTTTATGGGAAATTAATGGAGATATTACCAATGGGTTTAGTAAGGGTTTTACTGAAACATTTATTACAGAAGGAAAATTTTTATATTTTGTGGACATAAGTTTAAAGGTATTTTTAACCATTATGGTTTATCTTATCGTTGATGTTGTTCTAATTATGGTTTCTTATATCTCAGGAACATATGATGTGTTTTATTGATTACCATGTGATTGGGAAATGATTTATGGATGATGTGACTTATATTATTTTTGAAGGAGTTACCAATTGTGGGGAAACTATATAACTATAGTAAATAGAAAACACATTTGGGCGAAAAAGGATTTTTTTGGAATACTGGTTGATTTATTTATTTTAAGCATAATGAATTTTACTATGAAATTATTTTGGGAAATGATTAGTATAATTTGGTGAATAAATGAAAAAAGAAATATAAATTTTTTATATGATATATTAAGAGTGATTGATGTAATTTTGAAGTAAAATTATATTTATCTTTATAGAATATTTGATCAAATATTTCCAATAAATGGGTTTACATTTTATTGAGTATTATTTGGATTAATTTTTTGGATATATATATATATATATGGAATTATTTAGTTTTAACATTGGGTATTATTATTTAATTTTTTTGGTCAATGTGTTATTCCATTGTATGATGGTTTATTCATTCCAGATATTATTTTACTTATTTCTTTCAAATTTTCTTTTTACAAGTGTATAAATATATGAATAATATATTTTCTTTCTTTTATTAACCTCATGGTCAATAAAAAATTTATTTTTGGTCTTTACACTTGAAATGCTCTAATTTATTACTTATCATTTAGATAAAGAGGTGATATTTATGTAGAAATTGATTGAAGAATAAAATTATACTTATCAATTAAGTATATTTCCTATTATTTATAGTCTAGATTGTAATAAAATGTCTCAAATTATTTAAAAGGATATTTAATACTAAATATTATCATATTACCTTCATTTTTGATATATCATTGGTCTTATTCACACCTCAATGATTTCTGAGTTTTTAGTCATTATCTTTCTCTTGCCCATTCACTTTCTTGTGATGAATGTTATGTGTCACAATATATTATTAAATTTACATTATCTTGTGATCCATGTATATATTATAACATCCTACTAATGTTATCATACTTGGAAACCTTTTTACATCTTAATCCATGAGGGATTCATGTCTCCCTTTCCATAATATCTAGAGGAATCTTTATTTACCCTTTTTGTGATGTGGGATTTCAACAAATATATTTTAAAATGTCAATCCCTTGATTTCTAAAACTGAATTCATATTTTAAGGATTCAATTTACTTAATGGAGAGAGAGTGTAACACCCAGATATTTTTAATAGAATGCAATGATTGATTCCATATACAACACGCCACACTGAGTATATCAGAACCATTAAATTTTATTATTTAAATGTTATACTTAATATATGACATTATATTGGGAGTTATAAATTGTATTAACCACAATATTAAATATATATAATATTTATACTCAATAAAAATGTATTGATTATTGATTTTTGAATAAGGCAATCTATTTTTTTAGTAGACTCATTTTATGCTTAAAAAATGTGTTTTCTTCACAAATGATTTCTATTTATTATTCTGAGAAAATAATATAATTAATTGAAATTTTAGAAATTTAATTTTATAAAAGGGATATCATTTTTTATTAAAATATCAAGAATATATTACGGTTAAATTTTGGGATTTTTTTGAAAAGAATTATTTTTTATGAATAAGAAAAATACCATTTTGTTTCATTTCATTTCATTAAAAATTCATAATATTATTTAAAAAGTATCATAAAATAATATAATAATAATTTATTTATAAATAATCTAATTTTTATGGAATGAACATTTTACATGTTCTTGTTATATGTTCATTTTTCGGATTAAAAAATCAAATTTTCTAACTGTTATTTTTGTTCTGTTTTATGCATTGGAATTAAAATTATTCTTTTTGATTTATAGGAATTTATTTTTTTAAAATACAATTATTTCTTGGATTCAATTTTTTTTATATTTTTTCTAAAGATGTTATAATTTTGGTCTAAATTAAAATGAAACTGTTTTATGAAATACCATATCTTTTTTGGTATCACCAGGATATAAATATAAAATAAAAATTTATCAATATTAAAAAATTAAAAATTTATGATAATATACTTGAAATATAATATTAACATAATTAAAAATATTAGAATGCCTTTTATAATAAATTTGAAAATCATTTTCACGGATGATGTAGTGCATGCATAGCAATATAAAAGGTAATTTTTGTGTCTAAATTTTTATAATGGAGAAGGAATAATTATTTTCATGAAATGGGAAGTAAATATTATATCTATATTATTATTTTAATTCATATTATCTAATTTTTCATCTATATGAATACAATATTATCCAAAATCATGGGTAATTCTCCCGAAATGCTGAAAACGTAAAAATTACAATTAAAATATGTAATCATGACATAGATGTTAATATGTATACATATTTAACAAATATAAAGGTATATCATAAACATAATAAATTAATTTATATTATTTTAATGTTTTTTGTTTTTATAATTAATATTTGTACATTAAATTCATTTACAATGCCAACACAATTCTTGTACAGGCAGTAGATAATCATGTATACATTTTTAAAACTATAAAACAAATTTTTTGTGAGAGTTTTTGTGTCCCACATGTTTTCTTAATACATATAACATATCATTGATGTTTTTATGAATTAATTTTGAATTAATGTTTTCCATTTTTCTTTGGAAATTCGAATTAAATAAATATAATTAAAAAGGACATTGATGATAAATTATGATAAATAATATTTTTAATTGATTTAATAGTTATAAAAATCTATCTAGAGAAAAATTAGGATAAAAGTTGACTAAATTTTCAACCGTTGGACATTTATGATCCCATTTTCACCTAATAAATAAGAATATAACAATTTAATATTGAAAATACCATTACTGAGGTTAAAGTTAACACTGATTAAGCGATGTGTTAATCTAAAATATAAGGTATAAAAAGATATCAAAACAAGTCAAAATTTTAATAAATTACTATATTAAGGGAAATTACTCCATAAAATCTAATTCATGAAATTTTGGAACATTTTCTCCTGAGTTACACACTTTTTATACTATAATAGTTCTTGTATTTGGAAAAAGTCTAATAATGTCATTTTATAATAAAATTTATTTTCTTGAATGATTTATAATTTATAAAAATATTATAATCATCCCATTTTATTGTATATTTATAAAATTAACAACCTTGTTCAATTTATGTGTCACATTTCATTTAATATTAACTATCATGGATATATTACTATAAATAACATTGATATTGCATTAATTATAACAATAGATGACTATGCGTTAATACAAAGAGATAAAGTTAAAAACATCACCGAATGTTAATAATTTTTTTAATTATATTATTTTAGTAAAAAAATTCTATATTATAGTAATATCAATAATGATCCATTTTAACATTAAAAATATATATTCATTTTATAATTTATGTAATTGTAAGAGTGACTATCCCCTCAAGTATAAAAGGGAATCCAATCCCCTCTCTTATAAAAACTTAAGAAGCCATTATTTTCTAATGAAATATTACAAAATTCATTCCAAAAAACCCTAAACACATTATAGAGGCCTTATATTTTTAATAATATAATCTCTATAGGGATTAAGGGTTAAAGGAAAGTAGGGTTACAGAAGAAGTTGTATAAAATTTAGCCAAATTTTTCAGTTTTATTTCATAATATACCTGCTTAATATATTCATAAAACATCATTAAATAATAACATCAGTATATTATATTTACTAATATATAATTATGAGATGGAATAACCTATATCAATATTGAATTCTATCAAATTGGAAACAAATCTACCATTCATATGGGCCGTAGACAACCGCCTCACAAACCGATATAAATCATTTCTATAAACTCATATCATGAATGATACAAATGATGGACTAGTTTTATTTATATTATATTAATTATATATTTATTATTCCATAAATACAATATATCATCCATTTTCTATTCTTTTCATCGATTAAAAAATGATAACATCATTTGGGTATACGTGTTTCTTACCACCTCTATAAAGTAATGTGATTTTTTTTCATAAAAACAACACATGAATTAAATATATAAGTGTATTTATAGAAAATATATGACATATATTATATAATAATTATTATATAAGGATTATATAATACCTACCTTCTTTCCATTGTTTTAGTTGAGAAATTGGAATGCTACCCATGCGTATTTATGACATGTGGTCTCCTTTATTGTTACATAATTCATTTTTCATAACCATCCTTCATTATTGGTTTTAAAATCTTAACTAATCTATAAAAATTATAACTATTTATGGATTTTTATTCAGGAAATAATTTAATAATTACCACTTTACCCATAGTTAACATATCAAAGTCATTTTGGACATATGATCCAAATATATTAAAAAAACCCAATGTGAACAAACCTGTTTAACTAATTATATATAAAATTTTAAGAAATAAAATAAATGGAATAGTAAACCTGAAATAATTTTTTAGAAAATTAAATATTTTTCAAATTTTTATTATTCTGGATGATTATGAATGTACATGCCAAGTCAAACTCAAGAAAACCTACACATTACATTAAATGATTTGTTTTAATTTTTTTCTGATTTATTTTATAAATATTTATCTTCCATGTACAAATTCATAATCATATTTTATTGATGTAATTTAACACGCATGGATAAATTACAAAGGACAATTTTTTACATTCATAAATATTTATTGAAAATGAATCTTTTTAATGGAATGCTTTTATTTTATTTATAAATGTTAAAATAAATATTCAATTATAATATATACAATGATAAAATAGTTTCCCACCCCCACAACCATAATTTGATAATTAGAATCAATTATTTGGACTAAGTATTTCTTTAATGAACAAATCTCCATCTCTTTTTGTTGTAATTTTAGTTTGAAATTGGGGTTTTAAAATGAATGGTTATTTCTACATAAATCTTTTTTCATATAGGTTCCAAAGAGTTATTAATATCTATATGTATAAAAGGTAAAGGAATACATTTTTATTCATTATATGGGGTTTAGAAATTTTTTATGTTGGATGTAGAGCCCAATATTACTCATGATGATGGGTGATTTCTATAGATCTCATGAGTAACATTGAACCTGATATTACTAAGTCAATGGGGGAGATCAATATATCTCTTTAATACATTGGGTATTGATTATGTTCTCAAGAAAATTATGATGTCTTTTGACCTTATTGGTTATTCAGATTGTAAGGGTTCTATAAATATTATCTTCTGTATCGCCTACATGACTATTCTATTCTTACTAATGAGTTTTCATGGAACTAATTTAAATTATAACTATAATATAATGACCTTATCTAATGAAGGATTACTCCCTTCTATGGTAAAATGTTAATGTTTTATAAATTTTTTTCAAAGGTTATCATGTTTACTATGAAAGCCTCATGATTATGATTTTATTAAATTATCTCTTATTATAAAGTGTATTTTGAAAAACACTTTCTAATTAAATATGATTCCAGGAGTACATAAATGATTATTTTAACTAAAAGTTTATTTTCTAAAAAGAAAACTCACATTTATGATAGAATTGTTTTTAAATGGAATAAAAAGTTTCTTTATTCATAAAATTTGTACCTTACTAAGAATTAATTTCCACATCAATTATTTTTAAATTTTATTTAGAGGTTTTATTGATAAGTAGATACAATGATGAAGAGTCAATATGGGTAATGAAAAGCTATGTATATTACTAATAATGCTTACAAGAATAAATGGGTATTGTAAAGTAAGATTTATTTATAAATTTCTAAAATTCTATGCCTAAATGGTCATTTCGTATATAAGTGTCTTCATAATTCTACTAGATGTTTTATGTTTTGGATGGTGAAATTCATGTCACATTTATTGGTATTAAAACCAGATATTTAAACCATATGTTATGGGCACCAAACACAGGAGTTTAGGGTTAGAGATGTTATATTATTCACATGGATTCTACTTACTCTAAACACTTCTGTAAAAAATATAATCATGAGTTATCAATATTTATAACCTATGTGAATTATTAAAATTCAACCATGAAATGTGTTACTCTATGAAAATGTCAAACTATATGTTAGTTAAACATCATTCACTTGTGGTTTAATATAGGTTTAATAATCCTGGGTATAGTCAAACGAATCATAATTCAATAACATAATAAATTATATTTAATATATTTTAAATATAAAATGATTTACCAAGGAATACCCCTTTGGAGTTTTAGAATGGGTTTGCAGTTATGTCTTTGTTTCATATTGTAGGTGATGAATGAGTCAATACCCAATACTCCATCTCCATGGTTATTACTGCTAGGTAAAAACATGATAGAGCCTTCACCCACATTTAGTATCTTTAAATGGATTCAATTTCATAGAGGACCATATAATATTCACTTTACAAAGACATTTAGAAGTTATCCTCTAGATATACTCCCTCTTTAGAATGTTCCCTTAGGGTTTCAATATAGTTTTTGAAACTAATATCTAAAATAACCAAACCCAGCTATAATTCATAATATAGAATCCTTGGATAAATTATAAAAAAATAATAAATTAATATAACTATTTAAATAATACATCAGAAAAATAGTTGCACAACCCTTGAATTAAATGGTTTGGTGTCTGTGCTTAGCTACATAAATATCATATATCAAAACCCTTTTCAATAATTATCCATAATAATGATCCTGTAGACCCATTTCTAGACATATTAAATGATATAATCATCTTCATAACATAGGGATTCAAAATATATGAATTATTTTATCTCAAACACTATGTAAAGGAAAAGACATATCATGACAATTCAATCATAAACAAGTAGAAGAAGGGAGACATAAATATTTTTATAAGAGAACAAAAAAATGGGTTATAATACAAAACATTATTGACCAACATACAATCAAAAAAATATTAGTAAATATTGATTAATTATATGACCTGTATCAAAATGGATATAAATTGCTTAAAAATCATTTCTAAGAAGGAAAAGTGAATAATTTTGAAAAAAATAGTATAGATATTTTAAAATAAATGATTCTAGTAAGGACATAACATTTATCAAAAAGGAGAAGTTAAACTGAACTGAATTTTTTATTTTTCAAGATTCATTATTAATTAAGACATGTAATGGAAAAAATGTTTTCATAAAACATAGGTGGAAAAAAATTGAACAGAACCCATTTTTAAAATAATGATAAATGTATCATCATCATTTTCATGTGAGTAACCCTTTCATTATACATTGTTTGTATGTCATGTGTTCGAGTGACATTTGGGAGGGCTTGGAAGAATTTTGGTATGTTTTTGAGACATTAATGGAGGATCCTAGTTAGAGAATGGTTAGTAAAAACAATGTAACAACTACAAAAAACCATACACCGTTAGACATTGGGATCAAGGTCAGCACATGGTTAAGTTACAAGGTTTGTCCAATCTTTTTTGCCACTGAGATGTTACTATGTAATGTGGGATAGAGATAATTTCCCTGGTTGGTTCTTGGTTTAACAAAACATATGGGCCAACTATTTGAGGTTATGCTTGAGGTAGGGGCTGTCACATAGTTAGCACACAATTATCCTGACTATGTGACTGATGATGCATGGGTAAAAAGTTAGATCCTAAAAAATTGAATCTAAATCATTTTCACCACTAAGGACAACAGTTTTTCTCAATTTCAACAATAACTCTGTAATTAATCATCCCAAAGGATGTGGAATCATTCCACATTGATCTGGAAGCCATCTGAATAAATTTCTTTGTGCGTTGAATACAGGTTCCCCTGGTAAGTATTTATTTGCTGTTATTTTTCTTTGATTTGATCTTATTACCTCTCTGTGATTCTTAAATATAGTCCAATGAAGATTTATCAAGGATTGTTGACTTCAATATTTTTGTGATATGTCTATTTTGATGCTTGGGATCGAGATCTAAGGTAGGTTTTTAGAGATTCAATTCAGTATTATGGATGTTTTCATGTCGTTCTTTATTTTTTCCATAATTCCCATGGTATGTGGCTTCAATATCGAATAATATTATAAGAATGTGGAGTGTTGGTTTGCAATTGTTTTAATTTCATGTAATTGCTTATGAAATTTGTTTGAAAAGGATCGTATAATCCATATTTAGTGATGGTTTGGATTTGTGTAAATAATGATTTTTTTTTCAATGTTCATGGTTGTTTGATTTTAAAATGATTATTTAAAAGTGTATTATATGGATTGATGTATGGAAAATAGTTTTTGTGGGATGTATTTTTATAAAAATGTTATTTCTTAAAATATTTTGGGCTTCAAATGACTTTTTGACAAGGTTTTGGCATAAGGGTTGGTGTGCATTCATGTGTATTTGGGACGGATAAGGGTATAAAGTTTCTTTCATCTAAATGAGATGGATAATCATATGAGAATTCCACAATAAAAAATGATATGGGTAAGGGTATGAATCTTTCCCCCTCAAAATGGTATGGATAAGTGTTTAAACATTCCCCCATCAAAAAAGTTCACCAAGTGATGGATTGGTGAAATGATGACTCCCCACTCTCTTGTATAGGGAGGTCCATGATTGCATGCATGGTTGGATATGCATATATATATAATGGAATGTTTTATGAAAAAAATACTATTTTGAGAAATGTTTTTAATGAGTTGATTTTAAGCTTATTATTGAAATGGTTTTTGATTGAAAAGTATTTTTTTATCAAAATTGTTTTTCATAGTAATGGTCTGACATTGATATAAAATTTTTTAATTTGTTTTATATAAATTTTATTATATGATTTTTCTAATATGTTCTAACATATTGAAGTGATTAGGGAAGTCATCTGGGGAAACCCTATTCAGTATTTATACTCACCCCCTTCTACGGCACGTTGGAGCTTTTTGAGATACTGTTTATTGAGACTTATGTAAGGGTAAAGAATCTCATTTTTATAGTGGTTTATCTTCATACTTTGGGCCATATTGTGTAGTTGGATCCTGGACTATGTTTTGATTTGTAGAGTCATGTATTCAGAGTCATCGAGTTTTATTGGTATAGCCTTCCACTTTGGTAAACTTATTTTGGTCTTTGTGTAGTTTGGTACTATTGTCTTTTGGTATTACTTTGAGATGTATTACATTGTTATCATACATTATATAGTGGATTTTGGTTATGTTATTATTGGTTATGGTTGTTTTATTTTCAAATAGAATGTCTCCCCCAACTGTTTATGATTCCCTTAAAATTTCATTGCATCCTTTGGAGTCATTGGTCTGTCTCATACGTCCATGTAGAAATTCCACCTTGAATATATCCAATGAGGAGGGTGGGATGTTACAAATGGTATCATCTTGTTCGGCCCATTAATTACATGTGGTATCAGCTTGTTCATTCTATTATTTTAAAATGATATCAGTATCTATCAGTCCAGTATTTTGGGAAAATAGTATTAGTTTTCGGCCTTGGAGATTAAAGTTATTCTCTTTTTATTCCTTAATATTGGATGGTATAATAGATTAGGATTGTTGGGACATGAAATGTAGAGTTGAAAAAGACATAGATAAATTGTTATGATGAACTTCATGTTACCAGGGAGTTGGGTACATATGTAATTTAGAGATTCATAAAATATTGTAATCTCATTGTCATGGGTTTAGCCAATGAGAAGTGCATGACATACATTATAGAAATAACTTCCCACTATGACTACATATTTCATTTTGATTAAAGATTTATGACTTGTTGAATTTTTTTTATTTTTGTATTTTTTAAAAAAAAATTAAATGTGAGATTTTGAAAAGGGAATGGTTGTGGTATTTTGAAAATGGTTTTCTTTTGAAATTCATGGTGGAATTTTAAAATTTTGTTTAATGTGGAGTGTTTTGATATTGGAAGGCATTTATGTTGCTATTGTGATGTGGTAAAATTGAAATTTCTAAGCCTTCAGTTACTATAGCGTGAGGCACATGGAATTGCTTTATAGAAAATAT
Organism: Viscum album; assembly: GCA_963277665.1. Taxonomy (NCBI): domain Eukaryota; kingdom Viridiplantae; phylum Streptophyta; class Magnoliopsida; order Santalales; family Viscaceae; genus Viscum; species Viscum album. Next base: position 194,147,384 of record OY728135.1, on the reverse strand, counting down.
CATGTGGTGGGCATCATAGGAACCAATGGGTTGAGGTTACTGAGAATGATTTTGTGTGTGAGGCATAGGTGAACAAACAGTTGGTTCAAAGAATCATTCAGTGATTTTAACCCATTGAATTTGGGTTTCCACCAGAAACCCTTTTTTTGATATCTGTCACTACTATAAATCCATGTGGAGGAAGTATGGTGTTCTTAAGGAGACTAGGTGTGAACTCTAACACTAAATCCACAAGGAAGAGGGAAACCGATTCTCAAGTATTTGGAACACATCAAAATTCATAAACAAAAACATTAGATCTTCCTCCTATACCCAAAAGTAAACATGGATGTTTTTAGTTTGGTTCAATACATCACATCAAGTTATATTGTCCAGCATCACCTAGAGCATGTTACAACTGAAAAAGGATAGGGCATCGTCGCACTATTGTTACAGTGATCCAAGGTTGAGTGTTCTAGACAAATCTCATGTTTTACAGATGTGGTATGCTTAGATGGGGTGAGAAAGAAAGATTAAATCATGATCATAGAACATATCCATCCATAGTGATTCTAGGAATACCGTGACTCCTCAACAAGGGTAGTCTCAACAGGGTAATAATGAAGAAAGTGCAACAAGTAAATAGTTATAAAGAGTTAAGAATGTTATTGGGGATGATCAGTGTAGAACATAAAAGGTGAGAGGAGTGCTTATTTTGAATTATACCCTTATGAGATGGTTGTTTGATATGGGTGCATATGATTCATTTATTCCTTCTCAAGATAATGATTTGTTGAAGTTCATTGTTTATATGATTCCATTTTTTTTGAATCATCAGACTCAACTTGGTCAATGTGAATATTGAGCCGTTATGTGTGGATTATGTTCTACAACTTTTGATGGAGTTGAGTTGATATGGGATTTCTCAATGCATGGGATGCATATGTATGAATAAATCATGGGTATGGATTAGTTGACGTTGTTTGAGTCTCACATCAACTATTATACATGAAGAGTTCATTTCATGACTGATGATGGTGTTAAGCATCTCTTTAATGAATACTGGAGTATAAAAGATGGTCCAATAGCCTTGTTGGCACCAATAGTTGGAACAATATCATACTAGTTGTCATCTTTACCTTTTTAACTAGTGGAAGATATTGAAAATAATAGTTTTCAAGTAGCTATTGATCAGTTCCAGTATGTATTTCATGAAAATTTCTCAGGGTGTCCACCCACAAGATAAGTGATGTTTTCGATTGATCTCCTAAAAGGGACTATTTATATTTTTGCTCTATCCTAACTGATAGTAAATACAGTTTTACTGGAATTGAAAGTGTAGTTGGAAGATCTAGAAAGAAATGGTTTCATTTAGCCTTGCACATTTCCTTGGTAATCAACAGTCTTGATTGTCAAAAAGTTGGATGAAACTCTTCATCGATCTGTAGATTATCTTAAGCCTAAAAAATTTATGATAAATAATTAGTATCAACTTCTACAAATATATTATCTATTTGAAAAGATGATGTTATCTGAGTGGGTCTCTAAAATTGAATTGAGATTGGGATATCACCAATTGCGTGTTCGGAATGAAGATATTATAAAATAAATTTTTTAGATGCAGATATTTCCATTATGAGTATGTAGTTATCCCTTTAAATAAAATGAATGCACCATCAGGCTTTATGAAATAATGGATTATAATATTTCAATGATATCTAAATTCTTTTGTAGTGGTAATTGTGGATGAAATATTTGTGTATTCATGGACAAGGTCTAAGCATGACCAACAGTTGTCCACATTGTTAGAAATCGTAAGAGGGAATCATTTGTATTCCAAAATTTCAATGTGTGATTTTTTGAAACTATAAGTATATTTTCTTGGCCATGAAATTTTTGAAAAAGGTGTTTCATTAGAACTAAAAAAGAGAGAAGCTCCTATCCCATGGAAACCACCATATAACGTCTTTATGGTATATAAATTCTTTTCACTAGTCAGTTATTACTATGTTTTTTTTATTATTTTCCATGATTAGTTTCACTAATGAAATCTTTGAAAATGTAGAATTCTCCATTATAATAGAATGAGGAATATAAAAATCATTTTATGAGATTAATGTTCTCCTTACATCAATGCTGATATTGATCTTGTTATAATCATGAGAAGGTTACATGGTGTATTGTAATGATTTGGTATCTTGGTTAGGATGTGTTATCTTGTAGGTATATCATGTTTTGCTTACAGATCATGATAGTTTCAATTTAATGATAAAGACACCCAACACATGATTTGGAGTTAGCTTCTGGCATCCATGCTTTGAATAATTCGAGTCATTACCTCAATTGTGAGAGATTTAAGGCGTTTATGAACCATAAGAGCATAAAACTCATTTTATCACAAATGGATTTGAACCTAAGACAAATATGCTAGATGGTGTATCTCCAAATGATTGTATTTGAATTTTTGTATAATCCGAATAAAGGGAATTAGGTGGTAGAATCATTAAGCAAAAAGTTATATTGTTTATTTAGAAAAGGAGCTTTAGATCAGTGGTAGTTGATATCAAAGATAACTGACATGCACTTGGAATGTGAAGACCAATGTGATATTGATGTTTTATTTCCAACCATGTTGGATCTAGATCTGATTAAGATAGTTAATGAGGAATGTAAATCTTATATAAAATGTGATTATTTGAGAAAAAATCAACTATGGGGAGACCATTAAGGGAATTAAACTGGATGGGAGTTCAATTTTGTTGTTTTGAAATCAGATGGTTTTACCTATGGATTGTAAAGAACAAATACTTCATGAAAACCACTATTCAATATTGGATGTTAATCCTAAAAAATTTAGGATTTATAAGGATTTTAAATCATAGTTTTGGTGGGTCATCATGGAAATGAATGTGGCTAAATTTGTTTTTGAAATTCGTAACTTGTCAGCAAGTTATGGAAGAGAATCAACGACTAGAAGTTTTGTGGATGTCCTTACAAATTCCTATTCTGAAATGGGAGTAGATAGCCATTGATTCTATAATGGTCCTCCTAGGAAGTGTTCGGAAACATGATTCCATTGGGTGATAGTGGATCAGCTCACAATGTCTACCTATTTTATCCATATTTATGAATCTCTTATGGTGTAGGACTTGTACAAAATCAATATCATTGAAGTCATAAAGAGGAATCCCATTATAGTTTCAATAGTATCATATAGAGTACTGAGGTTTATTTATCATTTCTAGAAATCCGTATAATAATCCCTTGGGAATTAGTTGAATAATAGTACTACGTATCGTTCTCAAATGGATAAGAAATCTGAAATAATAATACATGAATTGGAATTCATGTTATATGATTCTATATTAGATTTTTGTGGCTCCTGGGATGAGAACATACCATTAGTAGAGTTCTCATATTATGAAAATTATTAGGCCTCAATAAATATGGATACCTTTGAAGCATTTTATGGGTGTCCTTTTCGTTATCTACGTTATTGGTTGGAAACATGTGATATTTCATTGGTATGGTGGATCCTTGTTAGAGACAATGGAGAAGATTTAGTTAATCATGAAGTGAATGGAGATAGATTAAAGTCATCAAAAATTTTATGAGGATAATTATCAATGATCATTGTCATTAGAGGTGAGTGATCATATGTTCATGATAATCTATCCAAGGCATGAACATCATCATTTTGGAAGGAAGGGAAAGTTATCTCCTTGATACATATTCACTTTTGAGAAACATGAACAGGTTGATGAGGTGGCATATAGGTTGGAATTTTGACCATGGTTCAGTGTAGTGCATAATGTATTTTAATTATCTTAATTGAAATGTATCAACCTGATCTTGGCCATGTGAATTTATAGGAACACATTGTCCTAGAGGAAAGTGCATAGTTTCTTCACATACCCGTGTGAATTGTAGTTAGGCAAGATAATTTAATGTGTGGGAAAATCATTAGTCTATTACAGGTATGGGGGAAATATATTTCAATCTAAGAAAATACTTTGGAATGCGAGAAACCAATGGTCAAGCAATGGATCAATCCCTTATGGGACAATTATGGTTTTCTTCTTTTAGGGGATAGACTAGCAAATATTGGGGATAATGTATCACCCCCCATTTTCAAGTAAGTAACCCTGTATTTATTATTTTTTTTATTTTTTTTGGGTTATATCTTATAAGGTTTGGAATATTTATGGTATTCTTTTGAGGCTTTTATGGAGGAGAACGATTTGAGAACGGTTAGTGAAAAACATGAAACTCCTATAAAAACCACGCACATTTAGATGGGGGGGGGGGGGGGGTTGTGTAGGGAACAATTAAGGCACATAGTTTTTCCAAACCATAAAGCCACCCCAGAGTAACCATGAAATGTGGTACATATCGAATTTTCACAGTTGATGCATGGTTCTTCTAACTATGCAGGAAAACCATAATAAGGGCTACTTGTGGTAAGGTTTTGCACACAGTTATGGAATGGTTTATCCTAAATGTGTTACTAACCATGAATGGGATAAAATTTCGATCCTAAAAATGTGTATCTAACATGTTTTCACACCTCAGGCCCATGTTTTTTCTCCATTTTGACCCAAACTCATGAATTATTCCTTACATAGGTTGTGGAGTTATTTATCCTTAGTCCAGAAGTAGTAAGAATTAAATTCTTGGTGTGTTTAATCCTAATTCACATGTTAAGTCTTTGTTTGTAGTAGTTTTTCATAGATCATATCATCTTCCCTCTCTCATATTTATAGATCTAGCTCATTGCTGATGGATATAGGATTGTTGATGCCGATATTGTTCAGATTTGGGTGTGTTACTTTTACGTAATAAGATCTAATGTGGGTTTTTAGAGATTCAACTTGGTTTTCTATAATTTTTCATTTTGTTATTTGTTTCTTCTATAATTCTCTATGTAGGTTGCTTCACTCTCATCACCTATTATTAAAAAATGAAGGATTAGTTTCAAATTTTAAAAAGTTCTTGAAATTGTTTGTGAAATTATTGTGAAAGAAATTGTAGAAACCATCCTCATTGATGGTTTGTTGATTTTTTTAAATTTTGATAATATTGTGAAATGTAATTTTTGGGTTTATTGTAAATTAATGATTTTGAAATGTGATGTTTGATTTGATCTATAGAATAATGTTGTTGTGGAATATTTTTCAATAAAAATGTTGTTTGGTTGAAATGGATTTGACTTTAAGTGGTTGTTTCCAATGGTTTTGGAATAAGGGTTTGTGTTTGTTCACAAGAATTCAAAAAGGATAATGGTATGATGTTTCGCTCATAAAAATGGGATGGATACCGGTATAAAACATTCCTGGTGAAAAATGGGATTTATATGGGTATGATGTTTCTCCTATCAATATGGGATGTATAAGGGTATGTACATTCCCTTATCAAAACGGTTCCCTATGTGATGGATTGGTGAAGGGGTGACTCACCACTCGATAGTATAGGGAGTTCCATGATTTCATGCATTATTCAATGTGTGGATATGTGGAATGAAATTGTTCATACCAAATGGGGTTTTGAAAAATGTTTTTAATGAGCTATTTGATGGCTTTCCTTTGAAATGGTTTTTTATTGGAGAATATTTTGATATGTAAATTAGTTTTCACAAAAATGGTTTGGATTTTTTATAAAAATTTTTAATTTATTTTATATAAATTGTTTTATATAATTATGCTAACTTATTATATCCTAGTGACGTGAGTGGGGAAGTTATTTGGACAAAACCTACTAAGTTTCATTAGTCACTCCATACATTGTCACATTAGTGATTTTGAATATATTTTAATCAAGAATTAGGTAAAGAAAAAGTATCTCATTTCATTAGTTGTGCATCATGATAATTTGCACCATATTTTGGAGTTTGAGGTTGGAGGAATTTTGGAGCTACAAAGATATTTTTTTGAAGACTTTGAATTTTATTGGTTTAGTCTCCCACATTTGTACTCTTATTTTGGAATTTTTGTAGTTTAGTATTGTTTTATCTTTGTATTACATTTAGTTTTATTACATTTCTAGCAGGAATCATATACTGGATTTTGGTTATGGCATGCTTGGATATTTTTAATTTAGTTTTTGAGGGAAAAATCGTCCGAAAAATGTTTATGAAGCCCATTGCATTTATTTACAACCATTGGCGTCTTTATTATATCGTGTAAGGCCATGTAGCAATTCTACCTTGACATAAGCCATTGAGTTGGGGTGAGATATTACAATTAATAGTGGATCATAAGATATAATATTTTCAAAAATGTAATTGAATACACTTTGAAAATATTTTGTTCAAAAAATTATTAATAATGAAAACATAAAAAATTAAAAACTGTTTTCAAAATTGGGAAGTGACAATACGTATATGAATTTTAATTTAAAAAATAGTGATTTATAACTTAACATAAAAATCTAAATAAAGGTTGTAAAAAATAAAATTTTTAGTGAATGTTAAAATCATTTACTTTTAAAGGATGGATAAACTTCAATTGAGTTTTTTGAAAACCTCCTACATAATTAAGACATAGAGAATGAATATTTAAAATCAATAATGGAGAATAAATGAATAATTGAAGATAAAAACGTGATACATTTCCATTACGTATGGAAGAAAATTAGTACCATGTAAAGTCATCAATATTGAAGAAAACCATGTTAGAGTAAATTGGAAATATTCTAAAAAATGAATTTTCACGAAACAACAAACTCATCAAAGAAGAAGATGTTGTTGGGAAAAATTATTTCCAATTAAAAAAGAGGAAGTAAATTATAAAATCTTAATAGGATGTAATAGGTACAATTTGAATGATAATAGAGATGGAAGACTGATTAAGAAATAATAACGTAATTTAAGTTACAGAAACCCCCACCATCTTTAAAAAAATTTTCAATCAAAATTAATTGGATGCATGAAACAAATTGTTAAATGAATCCCAAAAAATAAATCCTAGATTATTAGAAAATATATTTTTGTGTATCATATAAGACATAGAAATAATAAATTGGTGCGTAACATTAATACATGTCACAATGAAGACAAATTGAGAGGAAAAACCCAAACATCTTAAGAAACATTCTATTAATAAAGAATTAAAGTAAAGAGGGGTTGAAATTGAAGTAAAAACTACATAATTAAGCATAATTCATGATTTTAAAAACGAAATTAGTACTTTATCCATAATTTTAATTAAATTAGGTATATAAAGTAACATGTGTGTCATATAATGATGTTTTAATATGAAACCCTTACATTTTATCTCAGTATAGTTAACCAACAGAGTTCCTCATGTAAAACAAAAATAATGATTTTAATACCTAATTAGGAGACCTTAATCAAAGATATTAAAATTCAATACTCTGTATTATAATTATTTATCATGTATATGTTTTTTAGTCATAGCATATTATGACCATCGTGTGTCAATACCATTATTTGATTGTGCATGATCTATAATGTTGATATCATTACACATCCATTGGATAAAATAATATAAATTAATATATCATTTCATATTATATAATATATCTCTTTTGTTAATTTATAAAACACTTATATCAATAAATAAGTTTTTTAGATATACTATGTGGAAATGGATTCTGTGTTGGATTATTTTGGTATTTTTAATGATTGAAAATGTCACATTTATAATAAGTAAAATATATTATATAATTATTCTAAAACCATATAAAAATCCTAGTTTACATAATATATTGCATTTATATTTGTTTTCATGTTCCCATAGTCATCAAAAATAGATATTTATAGTGTTTTTCATGTAGGTGGTTAAACTGACCAAGACTTGAACATGCAGTAACTCGATGATTGAGTATAGTTCAGAGGAGTGTGTTCTGACATAATATAATTATGAACAAATAATAATGAAAGAAGTTTTATGTTTTTTGAAATAATAAAATTTAACTCTTGATGATTGGATAAGGAATGTAAAACATTACGAAAAATAAAAAAGATTCTTTGTGGAGGCAATTGTTCTCCCAGACACAATATTTCCATTCCTACGTTTTTAAGTGGTTAGAATGAACAAATAATATTTTTCCCTTAATATAAAAAATATAATTATAATAATGATACTAAATTCATTATATAATTACTATGATAATATATTTGAGAAATAATGATCTTGATGTATAACTTAAGAAGTATATTATACATTCATTGGAGAGTTGATCTTTCCTTGTTATACTCCTTCATATTGAGCTCATAGACAAAAATTGTGTGACCAAGGGACATATAAGGTGTTTTATAATTCTATGAGGTAATATTTGATAAGTTTTTCAAGGAAATTTCTAATGTTTGGGGTGTGTTTCAAATGGTTCAAGTGAACCGATTTATTAGAGAGGAAAAGGGATCTTTTGTAAACACAATTTATAATTTAATATTTCTATTAAACTATTTCAAGGACAATAGCTCCAAATATTTGAAATAATTGTTTTTGGTGATTATTTTTGTTGATAATGACACAAAAAAGTCTTTAATGCATGTTTTAAAAATGTTATCATATTTTTAACATTATTATTTTACAATTTACTATTTTACTTTTAAACTAGGAAACTAGTTTTTAAATAAGAAATTTTATATTTTATTATTAATATTACATAAACCATATATCAAAATTTGTGTGATATAAAATGAAATATAACATCAATTTAATCTAATTAAATTTCAAAATATTATAATATTTACATTCAAATTATTAGAAATTATGTGTAGAAAGACTGTTTTAGAAGAAAAATAACATTTTGACAATTATGGATTATTAATTTTATTTAGTATACATAAAAAAATTAATATTCTATATCAAGTGCATATAAATTTTTCTAGATTAATTATTTATTTTATTTTAATATAATTTATTTGATTGAAATTATTTGGTATTAATAAAATTATACTTATAAAAATGTGTCCCCACTATCATTGAAATTATAATTATTCCTAATATTATAAATTTTAGGAAAAAATTGAAATTATTCATATTTAATAATATTAAAAATTATAATTTTAAATATAAGAATAATTTTATCAAGTTTTTATTATATGTGTAGGGAAATTAATTTTTTCAATTTTTCATGTAACAACAAAAACCCATTTTGAAAAAGCTTCGTTTATGAAAAAATGATTAATGATTAGGATAGAATTATCAATTACATTGATTTCAATAAATTTAAAATAATTATCAACAATAAAATAATGTTTCAATATCATTAATAGATATCATGAACAATATTTGATCCTGTTATAATTAAATGAAAAATATAAATGGAAAAAATTATTAAATTGTTACATAACTGTTCAAAATGTTGAGAATGAGTTCATACATTTATTATAGTGTTTTAAAATTCATTATTAAAATTTTTAATATGTAATATTACATAAAAGATGATTAAAAACTATTATTTTATTTATATAGTTTAAAAATTTCTTAAAAGTGATTTCATTAATAAAAATTTGTATTATCAAAAATCGTAAGAAAATTATTTATTTTAAAAAAATCTAAAATATTCACGTTATTCTAATATGCCTATGATAAATCCAAAAAATGACGTTATTTTTCATAAAATCACATCAAAATAATAATAAAATTTAAATTCATAAAAAATAAATTATAAATAATGAAATTTTTTTATCAGAAAACATATTTTATTATATTATACATTCTACATCATGTAGCATATTGACTAATAATTAAAATAATATGAATATTTTATTTATATAAAAATATATTATGCATGAATAAAATTAAATATTAGAAACCAAATTTGTTCAATTTCATCAATGTACTATATGATTCAATATATGAAGTCCACATTTTTTGTTTATATATATATATATATTAACTTTCATAATCTCTTTCCCACTATTTATACACTTGAACTCTATGAATTCCATACAATGATCTATGTTTTTTTCATTGTTTTTTAGATAAATCTATCTAAATCTATATTTATTTATTGAAAATATAAATTGAACTATCTGGATATTATGATAATAGTTATAAAATCAGTTTGACCAAAAAAATATAAACTTCTACCAGAAAATGTATTATAAAATCATCGAAAAATTAAAAAATTTAAATGGTTTTATTTTCATAATTAATCATGTTTCATGAGAGGATATAAACTTTGTTAAGGAGGGTTCCCATTAACTATTTCTCATTCGATTTATCATTTACATGGTAAATATTTTAAAAAAATGGCTGTAGATAAATAAATTTCAATCAATAATAGAGAATACCTCTACCTGAACAATGCAGAAATCCATAAATGATGATGTTATTTAATTTTTCAATGGAAACTTGAATCAAGAGGTTTTATGTGGTATTTCTGTTCTAGAATTCATTTTTAAATATAACTAACCTCTTCTTGAAATCTATTATCCTCTATTAAAAAATTGTAGAAGATATGAAAAAATATATATAAATTAATCCAAAATAATTATACCTATTTATAGAACCACAATCTCTTAGTCCACTCGTCTAATGATTTATCTTCGAGCATATTGAATTTTCCCTTGACTAGTCCATTAGAGGATTATCTATCCAACTGAAATTAGCTATCACTAATTATAATGTTTCTAGATACCTTTCTATTGGTTATCACATTACCAAATACATGCCTTATAACTTTTATAAGCATAGAAAATAGTAAGTTTTTTCTTATAAGATAGAGATGTAAAAAAATAAAAAAGAGATTCCACTCAATAGATAATATCAAGTACCTATAAATTTGAGCTACATTGAAGAGGGAGTATATTCATTGGGAGCTTCTAAAATGTAAAATAGAATTCAATAGAAATGATCCAAAAATAATTATAGTAGAAATCTTTTGTTTGACAGTGATTCTCCCAAAGAAATTGAGTTTATCAATTTGGTAATTCAGAAATTCTTACATATTATATCTATTTATTCATTATTTTTATTTAATCTTTCACATACTTTTCATTATATGTTTAAAAAAGAAAGATAATAGTTTATTCAAAAGCCTTATTTCATATAACATGGTCTTCACTTACAATAATAAGAAATACTGAGTCTAATGATAAGATAATAAATAACATCTTCTTCTGTGCCACTATAATTCCAAAAAAACAATATAAAATTTTTCAACTTTTACATAAATATTTACTTAAAAATTTAACAAGGGAAAGAAATTAATTTAATTTTCATAAATTATTTCTAATGTATGATGTCCCTTGGATATTTTTATATAAATATTAATTTTTATGAAATTAGCTATAAAATTATTCATTTTTGGGAATTCGTTAGCATTGTATGAATTAATTCTTGATGTAGGCCTTTTTTTGAACATAGACATTCATTTGGGAATCACTCTTACAAATAGAATATTTAGATAAATAATAAGAAATAAAAAATTACTTTTTTTAGAACAATATTGTGTAGAAATACGTCCTCCTTTCTACGATCAGAAAACCATTCTAATATTAAAAAAACTACATATATTTTACAAATTAGATAATTATATTGAATCATTTATTCTTCCCATTTTCAATGTTGTGCTTACTAATATTTCTATCCCTTATTTGATATGTAATAGAAGATAATAATTAATATTTGGATGAACACAATAATATATCAGAAAAATTATAAATGTTTTTTATATAAAATTATGAAATTAGTATTGATCATTTAAGTGATTCAATATTACTATATAATTTAATGACATAGTAAATTAAAATTATCATGTAATAGAATATATATAAGAAAATATAGGTGATATAAAAATATAAATATATTTTCATGGAAATAAATTACTTTATGGTGGAAAGACAAAGATTGAAATGAGGGGTATAAGATGAATCTTGGGTAGTAGAGTCTTAGATCACATATTTTTCTATAACTTTTGGTAAAATTAGATTCTTGAAACCGTACATTGTTATAGAAAATCACTCCATGGTATCTTTTACAATGGATATATTATGCTTTCATTTCAAAGAAGGCTTCACAACACACACATCAACTCTGGGATAATATACATTATCACTAAAACCCGTAATAATGGGGAAACACATTTAGATATTGAACCCAAAAGAATATTGAAAATTAATAAGTTATGTTTGATTTTGGAAACTGGATAATTGATTTTTCACATATTCCAACATGACTGAATGATCTCTAGAAGGAAGAATATCAACTTCTTTTACATTGGACAATTTGAGAGTGAAAATATATTCATCAACAAGGGTGGTATGACAATAAATATATTAATAAATCCATTCTCACCACTTATGATAGAGATCATAAACTCCCATGATACCTGAAGTTAATACACATTATATGTATTGTTTAATTTTCTATAGATTCCATCTCATACATAAGACAATAATTATAATCATCCAGCGAAGTCAACTAGTACTTGTGGGCTCAATATCTATTAAAATTGAGTATCAAGTTGTTTATTGTGATGGTTGAGAATACCTAATATGATCATACATGTATTTTTGTAATAAAATATTCAATAGGAAAAAGTTATAGTTTGGAAATATATTAGTAAATAATTATTTCATCATTTCACTCAAATAAGAAAAGGAAATATTTTATGTTACACAGGTAAGATTCTTCAATATCATGGAATAAATATTGATTAGATCTTTTATCTCATTGAAATAATTTCAATAAAAATATTTTAATTTATGCTTACATGGTTTACATTAGACTAAAAATTTTGTGATTTTCAAATGGAAATTTATTCCCTCATGTGAGTGAACTCAGAAAACATTTTTTAAACAACTGTTAAAAAATGGGAATCAAAATATGGGTTTCCATGTTTATGTTTCAAAAATTTAATTCATATTATTTAAAATCATATACATAAAGAGGAAGATCTTTATCCTCTATCCATCATTTTATTTATTTTTAGTAATAAAAATTTCATCACCTAATTCTTTACTATAAGAAGAAAACAAATAATGCACAATATCAATTTGGTATCATTTTTGTTCTTTAACTATTTCACAACCCAAGAAATCTCAAATTTGTCATTCTAACTAATTAACACACTACAAAAACAATGTAAATTAGATTTGTTTTTTAATTTCATTTGAGTAATTTTAAAATTTTGATAATTTATTTATCGATATTTTTCAAAATCATCGGTAAATGAAATATCTTTTCCCTATGATTCAGAAATATGATGGTAAATAATTTTTTTTGAATGCCATAACATTTATGAAATAAATTTTTTAATTTACCGATTTTTTTTTGGAAACATCATGAAATTCATTTTTATATTATTTTTTGAAACTTCTCCAACGATGCTACCCTCACTACAACACAGCTCCTCACTTCACCCAGACACACCTGATCATGCTCAATCCCCCATACCCTACCTAGTACCTGACCCTACCCCCACATACCACCTACACCCTCCAATGCCTATCCCCTCCAATGCATGCTCCCACTAGGAATCAATCCAAGGACCTATAGTAATACACCCTACTAACCGGAACAACTAACCTAGGGAAATTGTGTTCATAAAAATATGAAATACTATATTTATACATGTATTAATAGATGTCGATATTAGAATATATATATATATATAATCACATACATCAATATATTTATATATGTATATAAATTTATTAATTATTATATATATATATATATATATGTATATATACATATATAAATATATATCGATGTGTGTATATATATATATAATCTGATACTAGTATATATTTATATGAAACCAAAGCACCCATTAGGATGGAGTGATACATTTCCCACATTGGTTTTATGATATAAGAAAGGAAGAAAACCATGTTAATAAATAATTAATATATTTCTATATATATATTTATACCTTTGTGTGTGTCTGTGTCTATGTATATGTTTTTATATTTTATATTTCATTATTTATTTATTTATATATATGTGTGTGTGTGTGTGTGTTTGTCTGTCTTTATGTTTATGTTTATTGATATATATATTCCTATGTGTGTGTTTATAGAAAAAAACACACACATAGATATATGTGTGTATGTGTGTGTGCATGTGTATGAATATATATTTATATATCTCTGTGTGTGTGTGTGGGTGTTTATATATGTCTTATATATATATATATTATGATATTTAAATATTTGTTAATTTATTTTTATATCAATATAAATTTATATATAAACATATATATAATAACTATTATTATTTATTATATATATATAATTATAATTATATATATATAATTACTAATGTTTAAAATCATTAGTAAAAATGTCACTAAACTAGCCACTTTTTCAAAAAATGTGGAAAAATTTAAAATTTATATGTGTTTTAATATATATATTTTGTATATATATGTGTGTGTGTCTGTGTGTGTGTGTGTTTATATATATATATATATATATATATATAGATATTCACATTGATGCTGGGAAAGGGTATACATTACCATTAAAAGAATGTAACACACAAATGTAGGGAAGAACTCAAAAAAACCGAAACTCGAGAATTCAAAAAGTCCCATAGGGAAAACTACCGCGACGTTGAAACCTAAGGGCTACTTATATATATATATATTACCATGTTTTTACATAAATATATTATTATATATAAATATATTTTTATATATTTTTATGTAAATATAAATTTATACATATACATATATATAACTATAATTATAAATTTACACACACACACACACACACAAACATATATATATATATATATGAAAATTAATGGAATTTTACATTCATATAATTATCCTTGTTTTATAAATGTGTTAAAAATTTCACTAAAACATATATATTTTCCTAAAAAATCTCTAAATTTAAAATTATCCCCATTTCAATAAAAATGTCACTAAAATAGCCACATTTTCAGAAAAATGATGAAATTTTTTTCAATGTTTTTTGAAAGACTTTATATTTTTATATATATCTATGTTTTTAATCATTGATAAATTATTTGTGTTTTTTAAAGTCTCTATATTAGTGATGTTTTTGGAAAAAAAATCTAGTTCAGAAATATTATAAAAAACAATGCAAAATTATAAATCAGTCACTTTTTTATAAATGGTTAAAATACAACACTAAGATATCCATTCTTTACAAATAATGGTTAGGAATCATTACCATATACCATTTTTTTAGTTAAAATCCCATTATAAAAATTGTATTATTTTTAGAACATGAATCAACTAAAATAATTAGATTCATATGCTAAAAACATCAACAATAACTATATTTCTAAGGGAATCAATGAATGTTTTTTAGTAGGCGATATTTCATCATCTATAGTAGTCAATACTTCTCCTTAAATATAAGTATCTTAATCATAATAACCCTTTTCATTATTCTAATAACTCACTACATCAACATGGACAATAACAGGACCACCTAAAGGGGGGTTGAATTTTGAATGAAATCTTATATGTCTTTTAGAATTAAGATATTTAGCATTATCTATAGAATCATTAATCTAAATTATATTTTGATTGAAATATATTTCCCTATGTGTATTTTTTCAAAAAACTATAGCCTTTACATGAATTACATTACCAATATTATCCACTATAGATAATATACCCTTCACCCTGGGAATCATGGTACATCACCAACCTTTTATGAGGTTTCCTACCCAATAACAGATTTGTTTTCATCAGTAATTTTATATTATACAAAAGACATAATCTTCCTCAAATAAAATTCAAAAAATAGCAATATTTCATTATCAAAAATGTCCTAAAGTTTTCCTAGGTAGGACACATTATATAGAAGACATCAATTTTTTTATTCCCATATTCTCATGGTGCAAGATCAAAATCCATCCAAATATATAAATAAATAATTTCCCTATGAAATAATTATTCATATACATTAAAATATACCTTTTTATTTTGACACATTTATGAAAAAATTTTAAATATAAAAACTAAAAATTGGTAACTGACACTTTCTCAATCATACTGGCTCTTAGAACTATTCCAATATGAATGAATTTCATCACAATATTTTACATAGATTCAATTTACATCATTAACATCATCTCCATAATTAAATTTCTAAATATTGTTAAAATAATTTCCACTATGATAACTTACTCGATACCAATTAATTTAATTTTGAAAACATAGATTTATTTGTGAGAGAATCAAAAATTCATAGTGAACTCAGTATATGAAATAATATAATCTATTTTATAGCATGCACCTAGCTGATTCCACATCATCAAAAAATGAATGCATTATTATAAAACTATTGGAATTAAATTCTGTAAAATAATTAATTTAATTTTCATTAAACCTAAAATTCCAACCATGTAATACTAAATATATTCTTAGAAACATACTTTTTCAATCTATCCATTGCATGATTTGACATTTCCCATAATACACATTCCAAATCACCCAAGAAAAAATTTATATTTCTTAATAAATATATGATAATTTATTAGAGTTTCATATTCACAAAAACATGAATTACGATGTTTTAGTATTAAGAATTTAATAATAAGAGTGTTTTAGGTAGATATGTTATGATGAGGTGTGAGGTAGAAATATCATTTTCGGTCCAAGAGATTGATATGTTCTGAGATTTGAGGGGGTGCATATGGAGACTTTGTGATTATTTCTAAAATAATACCTAACCTTTTCAATATTTCATAAAATATTTTATTTAAGAAATATATAAAATATAAAAAACCTTTTATCTTAAAAAATTATTATTTTTCTAGATATAGAAAAATTTAAAATAAGCAAAATCATAAATTTGATTTAATAAATTCATAGTGTTCAGTTGGAATGCAACATCATGCTACCCACTATCTGGTATTTCTCTTCTCTATTTTATTTTTCCATCTTTGTTTCGATGTGTTTTTTAGATCTTGAGGATAGAGATATTCTCTAGGGGAAATTAATTAATATCTAGGGATGAATTGTTTTTTTGAATTATGGTATTTTATGTATAAATGTAATAAATGTTTTGAGGATTTATCCTTAATTTTGGAGAAAACCTGATGTAGTTTTAGATTTTCCTATGAAACTATAATTTTCATAGCACGAATGTTAAATAAATCCTATGTAATATGTTTATAGATCATGTATTTTACACCAAGAAGATTTCATGTGTTTAGTTCAGAGCATGAACCTCTTGCATGTTGCGATTAGTTTACACGTCATCTAAAAGGATTACACACTGGGGTATGGTTGCCATATAAAAGATGTGAATTGGTGGTAGTAATGAATATTACATCACAAGAAACAAAATTACATGCTATGTATTTTTAAAATAGGGTTATTAAAAAATAGGCTATGGATTTTTAGTGTATATAGGTGATTTGGACTACAATATGTAAAACCACATTTTTTCCATGTAATCATCATGAGTTGGGATTTTAGGAGTTTGTATGATTAATTTTTAGTTTTATTAACTTGTTTCCTTATCCCCACTTAACCTAGAGTATCTTAAGTGAGATTTATGAGACTTAAGATCCTATAAAATATTTTCATTCAACAATTGATCACTGTTGAAGTTATGAGGTGTGTCTATATATGAGTAAAAATTTTTTCCTCTTCATTTCCTTCGATCAGTATAATACTATTGTGTAGTTATTATAGATAAGTTAATCATTAATATTGATTCTTTTTATTTCATTTTTATCCTTCATGTGATATTACTCTAGAGGGTATCCCATATGTTGGATGACATGTAACATGGGAGATTAATTGAGTTATGTTGTGATCTATTTTCTCATACTACCATTTTTCTAAATGGAATCGATTATAAGATGTGTGGATTTATTCTAGGGCCACTGTTGTTGTATTTTTGTTCTTCTTTGTTGATAGAAATTTTGAGGTCATTTTTGATCGGACTATAATGTATTTTGTTCCATTTTTAGCCTATATAGGATGAAAATCATCAAAATGGGATTGATAAATTATTTTATCAATGAAAAAATAATAATTTATTGATCTATTCATGTTTGTGTAGAAATGGGTTTTCTGATAAAATATAGTTTTTACATTGTTTTGATATAATAAAAAAATAAATTATTATGAAATGGATTTTAGAAGTGGTTTTTAAATCATGGTATTGGTGAATTGGTTTTGAATATAGAGCACATGGGAATCCTTGTGTACTTAGGCAGATGTTTTAGTAGTAGTCCTCATCCATTGATATTATTGAGGGGGGGGGGGTTCACTCATGGGGGTTTCCCCTCATCACTAGCCTTGTTTTTCATGGGATTTTATAAAATTTTTGGAAGTTTAACATTATGTTAAGTTCCTCTACTGTCTACATTTGATGCATATATAAATAGGAATAATGCACATGATTTTCTAGGTTTATGTACGAGTGTCCTAGCTAGCCTATCCTATAGTGATTCATGGCATGATGATACAAATTATTTGTGATGTTGTGTTTTTCTTGAACTTCCATGGATTTTTTATGATATGTTATTAGTTATTTTCATTAATATTTTTTACATCCCAAAATGGGGTGCACTTAATCTAGGCCCTGAGCCAGTGGGTCACATGGCCTTAAGCTCACATCCCAATATTCCAGAGGCTATCAAATAGTAGTGAGGGATTAAATGTGGTATTATGGGTTGATTATACCATCTTATTAGAGTGGGAAAACACATATAACAATAACATAAATTAGAGGAAGAATAACATAAAAAGTCATAATAGATATGTAGTGGAAGTATAAATCAATAAACTGCTAATTAAATATCAAAATACACTAGGCATTGTCATACAAATGGATGCATAGAATGCGGATATATAAAAGGGGAACAAGGGAAAAACAGAAATAATCATTCTATAAAAAAAAGAAAAAAAGAAAAAAAATATTATTCAGTAGAATCTCGAGCCTGTGGTCAGTTCTCTGCTCCGATGACCCCTCTCTGGAAATCATATCAATAACCTATGGTAGGGTTATTTCCCTTTTCTATACCCATAAACATATAATCCTCTCTGGTACAAGAGACAGAAAGAGTAGTGCATGAGATTAAATCCATGTAGGCTTCCACAAATGGGGTTTATAATTAATAAATACATTGTTCATATCTAAACAATATACATTTATATAAATTAATGAAAAAACTAAATAAATAATTGATAGCCCTTTCAGGTTCCCGGAGGATACTTGGATGCTTTAGCAACATCTAATCATGTTTAAAATGTGTGTCTTATCATTACCTATATATATACTTATAATATATATAATATAGTTATATATATATATTGTATCCACCTATATGAGCCGAGTGCGTGTGGACGTATGTGTCCATATAATTTGAATTCTATTTGTTGGCTAGACTGGGGTGTAACCCAGACCTCGATAACCTTTATAAAATAGCCTATAATCTTAAGCAATAGGGTTGATTCCCTACATCTCATGATGGGTGGGAGATACCATGATCATCACCCAAGATAGTAAGTATTCCTTTATGTCAACACTCTAAAAATGGGACGTTGAGCATCATGCCAAATATCCAAATAGTATCAGTGGTGTGAAAGGTCATGCTCAATACCTGATACAATGGATAATGAAACAGTCATGCCAAACATGACCCTTAACAAATTACCATAGCATATATAAGAGGTTTAATTGTATTTATAATTAATGAAATGAGGAATTACTTCTCTTTTATCTCAATAGTATGTTCAGTTACATTAATACATTAAAACTCACAATGATCATTTAATGAAGCCTAAAAAATGGCATGGACTTACCACCGTTATAAATCATTCAATTTAATTAATTTAAGGATAGAAAATCCATCATGAGAAATCCCTTTTATTTAACACATGCCATTTAATTGAACAACTCCAGGAAATTAAAGTTACAATGGTCATAGAGTTAGTTAGAAGGATCCAATATTTAAGTTGAAATTACATACATGGTAAATTTCAAATAAAAGTCTATATAGACAGTTAGATGGTTATTTTATACAATAATTACTAATAAGGGACTGGTAAAACTCAATAACAAACCAAGATAAATGCTTACGAGGCAATCTTGTCAATTAAACAATTAAAAATTAACGGAAACTAACACTTACACAGTAATGGATTTCACTTCAAAGGAAACATTATATAATCTACTAAAAAAGTACATAATAGTGTATATCAAGGTTTGTAGATCCGGTTAATATGATAAAATAAATTAAATGGAGATGTGATGAAAAGTTTGGTGTACGACGCAATTACAAGCTATGAAAATGAAAGTAATATTGGGGGAAATGAAGAGACCAACTACGTTGGGTCCTTTGATGAATACTCATGTAATCAAAGCCTCATATTTAAAGTGTGTTGGGAGATATATATGACATTGTCCAAAACCTAGAATATAGGAAAAAATAGATTCCACATTAATAGCCCAACTGATATGGAGATAATCTAAAATAGGAAGTGAGGGGATTATAGATTATACCGAGACAAATCTAATGCTTCTGAATATTGTTGTTTTGTTCTTTGGACGTGAGAGTTAGCTCCTATCCAGGATTCATCTTGAGGTAGAGATATAATAGATAAGGAAACTGTTCATTTGGTGGTGAAAATAATGGATACGAATAAAGGTTAAAGTAGATATTATTAATGTAAAAAATGTAATTTCACTCTCTAAATAGGGGGTGCATGGTTTGGATGCATAGTTTTCTCAAATCGTGGAAAAACCGTGCTCCATATAATTCATAAGGAAGGACCCCACATGATTATGGGGCATGAATTCATTAACCATACACAAACCATGTGAATTTTCATTTCCAAAAGTCTATATATTTTTCATTTTCATGCACCATCAGACGCATGGTATCATACAAATCGTGTGTCTCCTACTACTCTATTTTTACCCCATTATTTTTATAGACTATTCATTCTAGGAAGTACTATGTCTACTAACCATGAAACACTGTCATTTTTTTCATTTTCAAGAACTCCAGTGTCTGAAATATCCTGACACACTCTAGATACTTTTCATAGAAAATAGTGCACATTTACTTATATTATACCAATGATTTAAATTGAAAAAATAGATGATATATACCTTAGTGAAAATATGGGCCATTACAACCTCCCCTATATAGAAAATCTCATAGCTCAGTTGGAATTCAAGGGGTATAGATGTATCATTTGAGAAAATCTCTAGTCACTAAAATCATATATCAAATTCTCTTTCATATGCCTCATTCTGTACTCGGTCATGCAGCCAAAGCACCCATACCAAATGAACTAATCTGACTCGGAGTATCTTGAAGCTCTGATCAACAATACAAACTAGATACTGCTCGAGGGTTGAATCACCATCCAATTTAACATCTTCCGGATGAACGTTATGTGAAAGGTTTACATAGTACCAGAGAAGATGATATATATGAACGAAATCATGCAAAGAACGATATCTCTAAGGATGTACTATCTGGTAATCCACTACTTTGATTAGCATCATGACCACTAAGGGTCTATAGAAACTCAGTAAGAGTATACTATATCTCTAGATTTGTTTATGGCTCAAAATGTGTGATAATCACAAGAATAACTGATCTCATTCCTCGGTCATGAGAGGCCGTCAATATTAGTATGAATATGACAACTGTATGGTTTAAGCTATCATCATGAATTTTCTCATCAATTTGGATTACTTTATAGTCTCCAACATGAGAAGTGGTCCAAGAAAAGATTCCCCCTTTATCAAAACATCACAAAGATGAATGACATGGAATTAAATATAAGAATTCATAAGGAGCCATTTTTATGGAATCCTAAAAGCTATTATTACAAGAAAAAATTAAAAGGGGATTATATTTTTACAATGAACCCCTAAAGTTAAGGAAAAATATAGATATCATGTCCTCTTGAATTTGAATCTTACGCTGAGTCTGCTCATTGGACTGTGGGTGACAGGCTCTGCTCAGATGCACCTGTGTACCCAAGACATTATGAAACCCTTTATTAAATAATGATGTAAAGGGATAATCTCAGTTATAGACAATAGAATTAAGAATTCCATGAAGATTTATAATCTCTTAGACATACAACCTTCCACGCTCATTATAGAGAATTTCTATCATAGAGGTAAGCAGGGTGTCCCCTTTTTCAAATGATCAATAACAACCCACACTGTATAATTTCCCTAAGGTGATCAAGGTATACTAGTCATGAATCCCATTGAAACATTATCCCATTTCTAGTAAAGAATGGATAATGGTAGTAAATGTCATTTTGGTCATTTATGTCTTCACATTCACGTTCTAATAGGTAGAACACCGATTTATAAAGCCAAAAAATATCACATTTTATTCCAGGAAACCTATATCGGTTTACTAGATTGTGAAACCTCAAGGTGATACCAAGGTGTACTTCCCATGATGAGGAATGAGATTCCCATTTCATCTCCTCTTTGATGTCTGCTGGTACCCATACATTCCCATGGAAAGATAGTGTATCATCCATATACACGGTCCACCCTAATGAATTTTTATTATCAGAGACAATTTCTCTTAGTACAAGGCCTTTGGTATTAGATAGTTTTATAATTATTACACATTCTAGAAGAGTAGATGTTATTACTATGTCTATGAGGATAGTCTGCCCATGATCCTCTTCAACCTCAATATGTTTCACTATGAATAAGTATATTAGATTGAATTCCCCATTAGTCTTATGAACTTTTTGTGACTAACACTTTCAGCTTAGAGAATGAAATTCATGATTACCCTTACAAGGTGTGTAGGCAATATAAAATTCAAACAACTGTAGGTACTCAACATACCTATGTTGCTTGAGATTTAGATCACACTATGTAAATATATACCTGATGCATCTGGGATAAGTAAATAACACAATATTATCATCAAGTAGATAGTGTATCCAATAGTATAGAGAATTAACTACAACATCTAGTTCGAGGTTATGTGTTGCATAATTCCACTCATGAGGCCTTAACTTATGATAATCGTATACATCAACTCACTCATCTTAATCAGAATTGATCTAGAACTGATACCAGATGTGTCATAGTATACTTTATAGCACCTTGGCTTCAGCCGAATCTGTATCAGTGCTATTTTCAAATATCCCTTCATCTCCTGAATGGATTCTTCAAAAGAATCTAAACATATGAATTTTACAACATTCTTTTTCAAGTTTTTAAGAAGTGCTGCAAGGCATGATAAATCCTGGATTTTGAATCTTTAATATCCAAAAAGTCCCAAAAAACTCTATATATCATAGACGTTCTTGGGATTCTCCCATGAAACCACAACTCTCTCTTTATCGTGGTCTATTGAAACTCTTAATTTTAAGATAATGTGACCCATGAAGTGGAATTTTTATATCCAAAAGTGGAATTTTTTATATTAACAAAATGATGATTTTATCTCAGTGTATTAACCATGATCTCAAGATTGTTAACATATTCATGTTTAGAGAGTGAATAAAATAAGATTTTGTAAATATGGACTACCATGAATGAATTGGGATAGTGGTTTAAAAACCTATTAATAAGATCTATAATGACAATATGTGAGTTTGTGAGACCGAACGACATGACCATGTACTCGTTTAGACAATAACTACTCATGAAATATGTGTGAGGTATGTCTAAAGTCTTGAAAGACACCTAATGATATCTCAACCTCAAATATATCATTGAGAACACTCTCACTCATTTTATCTTATCAAAGAGGTCATCTATTCTAGGGAGTGGATAATGGTTCATAACAATCAGTTGGTTGAATTATTTTTAATCCAAAAAAGTCTAAGGATTATTTTCTCCATCTTTGTAAAAAGGACCACTGAATCACATGAAGAAGTATTAGGGTGTATAAATCCTTTAGACTCCAGATTCATAGACTACATATTTATCTCTAAATTCTATATAGGTCTCATCCTATAAGTAGGAATGGTCACCGGTGTGGTTCATGGAAAGTAATAAATGGTGAAAACTTCCTATCTCACCCAATGTAGACCAGATATGTCATTGATAAAGACATCACTAAAATTCTCTACTACATGAGGGAAAACTACAGGTTCTAACCCCTATTAAACTAGGAAAAGACTGGCGATATGAGATGTCACACTACTTAGTTACCTTTTCTTAGATCCATCTCTAGTTTCTTGATGATCCCGTTATTCCTTATGTATAAGCCTACCATCCAATGGGGATGTTAAAGTCACCCTCTGATGATAGATATAACAAACCAATAGCTTCATAAAAGGTATGTCCTAAACCAAACAATGGGTTTTCTTATTCTTTGACTGGGTATGGTCGAGAACGAATTAGAAGGAAACCTATAATGGTGAAGTCATGTATTTGACGGAATTTCTAGCATGAAGTCTTCTAGTTGTTAAGCCAGCAAGAGATATACATGTTTTGTAATATGGTTTCATGACGTGTAAATCATAAATCAAAATAAATAAACTTTTTATCTAAAGTATATGAGTTTTTTGTGATAATGTGACTTATCAATTACATGACTTGTAATTGGGTTACACATAGTGTAACATCCCGAGGATTGATTTTAAATATAAATCTTCACTGACATTATTATCCCACTTCACCAGAATTCCTTTCTCTTGACATAAATCCTTCTCCAAGAGATTTTGGGAGCCTCCATAAAATGAACCAGTACTAACATACATATACATTATATAACTTTTTCAGAGTACATAAAATATTTTACAAATAGACTCCTAAAGACTGTATTAGTCAAGTGCCTTTTGAAACATTAAAACATTAAAAGTGTCATATAAGTGAGATAATTTATCAACCACTATGTTCTTCTTCAATAGAACCCTTCTTTGAAACTCCAAACATAATACATTTCTTCATAACCTGGGAGAAAGGAAACATAAAACTGGGTGAGCTCAAATGCTCAATAAAGGTAAATAATGGAGACATGTAAATTTAACCCTGAGTACAGGGGTATGAGAATATGATCATGACATTACAAGATTGTAGAATACATATTAAAGATCATAAACATGAATCATGGAATGGAGATAAAAATTTCATAAGACAAAAATCCGAAGGAAATAAATAAGATAAGCTTAGAATACATAACAAAGGAATGGAACATTTAATTGTGTCAAACATATAAGCATATAATATGATTTTGTTAGTAGTCAAGGCATATCTACCAAGAACAAATTAGTAGTATGGGTTCACTCACTATAGAATCTTTGTAGACATGGTTTACACCCATGGAAAGCATTATGTTATTAGTTCACTCGTCATACAATCTTGGTAGTCATGGTTCACTCCCATGGTCATCTTAATAGTCAAGGTTCAATACCAAGACCATCTTAGTCTATCTCATGAGATGTATATCTTTAAGAAATTCATTTAAAGGATATATAGGTCACATCCATCTCATAATGAAGTCATATATACATGTTCTATAAAACCACAAACAATCAAATCATAACCCAAGAAATGTAACGAGTATCATAAACATGTAATAATATCATATCTGGTGGAAAAAGATACATGTTTCATAATCATTTCATCAAAATCATATCCCTTAAAAGAGAAAAATATTTTATAAACATATACCCCATGAATTAGAAATGTGGTTCAAAAGAATATAAAATGTTAAAGAGAAATTTATTTCATAAACATATAACATGTGAATGAGAATTGGGTTTCAGACACACATAACACATGAAATAAAAATGGATTTTAGAAACATATAACCCATGAATGAGAAACAGCTTTCATAAATATATAATCCATGAAAGAAAAATGGATTTTTTAAAGACCATTGCATTAAGAGTAACCCATTTAGGGAAAAAATATGAATAGAACCTTTAGATCATTTACTGAAAGGAATTATTAACATCAATGAATGTCATCTTAGATAGAAAATAATTTAGAAGTATCTTTCAAAAACGTTTGATGATAAAAATACCCTTTATTCTATGAAAATAGATTTTTAATACTTAAAACCATTTGAAAATCATTTTCATATAAAATACATTGACTAAATATAAATAATACTAGAAATAATTTTGAAAACTTTTTCCCTTGAAGACATATAAAATAATATTGAATTTTTTTTTCAAATCCTATTTCCTTGAAAACATATAAAAAACATCAAAAATATTTACAAACCTTTTTCTTTGAAAACACATTGAAAATTTATATATAAAGATTGTAAATGATTTGAAAAAAAGACATTGAAAATAACTTTAAAAACATATAAAGAAACCTTAAAAATGTTTTCAAAACATTTTTACTTCAAATCATATGATAAAAACTGGAAAATTATTTGAAACAAATTTCTTTGAAAATACTTTTAATGTATATAAATAAGCCTTGAAAACATTTTGAAAACCTATTTCCTTGAAAATAAATTTTAAAAAAAGTTCTTAATTTTTATCCATTTATAAATGAAAGGTAATAATCATAGAAATAATGGTGGGTAAATCTATACATGTTGTACGAGGTGAATACAACATTCCTTTTTCAAAGTAAAACGAGTAGAAAAATGGATTCTACAGAAGGTGACATGAATATTCCTATAAGAAAAGTGATACAATAAAAAATTATGAAAATGTGTTTAAAATATTATATTATAATAGTAGAATATTCATGTTACCCTTTTTTTTAGAAAACATGGTTTTGAAGGAACACAAAATTTTGACCGAAGAGACGGTAATGTCAGACATTTATAAAGTCACATTATTACTATCTTATATTCCAAAAAAATGGAATAATGATACCAAAAAATTAATATATCATGAATATTCATAGTAGAATAAAATTTATGAATTCTCTTGATAGATGGATCAAAATATTTAATTAAAGGAGGAATAAACATAAATAATCTCGATAAGAGATGAGATTATTTCATCATATTCAACCCACTTGGTAACTTTTAAACACACTCAACATGTAAGAAAATGATATTAAATGATCATTATAAAACCATTACATTAATTTTATTCATAATATAACATTTTTAAGAAATTATATACACCTATTGGAAAAATATATGTGCATAAAATGGCATGTGTCTAAAAGATGGAAAATTTAGACAAAATTATTTTACCAATTTGGTAACATTTGAATCATATACCCAAGGAAACAAATATCATAAAATGGATGTGTAAATACCCATAAATGTTATTTTAATAATTTTATAATTCATTGATGGGTAGTATAGATACCACACAAAAAGAATGATTGTTGAAAAAAGCATATATCTCACAGAAATAAAAAGTGAGATGAAATTCCATTACCTAGTGTCTTGAATCTAGTCATACTCATAAAAAATTACAAAATTATAAATACAAATTTTTTATAATTATATAAAAGAACCATATTATTACTTCTAATTCAATTTATGGTAGGATTATGGCTTTAAATTACCCGATTGTTAACAATTCTTTGTTAAGGTTTCACTTTAGGTAATATTCTCTTTGTTCTTCTCATGAGCCATAATTTGTTATATATTTTGTCCGTATAATTATATCTTGTTTTAATTAATGTAAACCATGATATAAATAGAATTTATATTCAGTATATGTGTCTTATATAAATATATAGAATATAGATGTATGAAATATAATACAACGTTCAGGGAGACGGTAGGTCATACGTACACATGAACGCTATTTCTGTTTAATTGTTGTGTTGCAAGAAAGAAAGTAAAAGAAATATAAGTATATACATGTATATATATAATCATTAATTTATCTTTATTATATCATATATATCATATATATTCAGTAAACACATCCTTAATATATTCAATGTAGTGAATGTATGAATCACATCGCAATGAGAGAGAGGTAGTCCACACTTCCTCAAATGAAATTATCATATTAACACGAAATGAAAAGTTTAAAGATATGACTGGTAAATGGGTTAAATAAGCATAAATAGATAATAAATGTAATATATTAAATATATAAATATAGTTTTCATTATAATGTTTACCATGAGAGGTAGTAATGTAAAAATAAGCAATCATCATTTAGTGAGGCGTAGTTCGTCGTACACATAAACCATATCTTCCTTCGAAATTAGATCAAAGTGTGTGTAAGAATAGTTAAAACCATTTTAAAAAAACATATCAGTTTACTTAGTATACTAGTTTTGTTTTATAAGAATTTAAGAATGAGATTTGATGTTGAAGAGTAAGAAAAAAAAGAAGGTTGAGGGAGGGTGTTACATCTTAACCGGGTAAATCTTTTTGGTTTTCATGAAAGGGATTCCTTGGAAGGAATTATTCACAAAGGGAGGATTAAAGGAGGAATTTACGGATGTTTTAAAGTGGATTGGGAACATCGTGGTGGAACTCAAGTTATATGAATGGTTTGAAGAAGAGGTAGAGGTGGTGGCCTTTTATAGGGGTGTGAAAGGACACACTTGGCATTTTTGAAAACAAGTAAGGTGTAACAAGGGTTTTACCTAATATAAAGTCATAAAAAACCATAAAAACTCAATAAAGGAAGGTTTATATCAAAAATATTTCTTTAAAATGGGCGTTTTTCAAGTGGATAGATCATTTGGGCCCTTTAAATGTAAGGTTTATTCCCTTGTTAAGATTAATCACTATAATTAATTTTAACTAAATTCACTAATCATTTTGGTCAAAAAATAAGTTGACCTTATTAGAATTTATAAATTATTATTATTCAAAATATTGAACTAATTTTTACCAATTCCAATTTAATTATTAAAATAAATTATTTTAAATTTAATCCTATAGACGGGATGACAACGCTGTTTTTTAATGTAAAAACCTTCAAAAGTTTTCTAAGCTTTTATACCAAATTTCAAAGTGAAATTTATTCCAATGAATTAAAATGGATCAATTTATAAGATCTTTAACTAATTAAATTTTGAAACAAATTTAATATATAAATAAACTATACAAGTAAATTAGATGAAAAATTTGTCAAATATTAAAATTCATTATTTTTCACTATTCATCCAAAAATGATGTTTCATATAAAAATCCTAAAAATACACCCTTAGATAATTTAGAAATTATGAAGTTAGAAAATAAGTTTATTCAAACAATTTAAATTTATAAACATGTTTAAAATTAATTTTATTGATTTTCATAAAAGGAAACAAAAATAAATTTATTCTAAAATGTAGTATTTTTAATCATATAATGAATTCACCAAAAACTATATTTTTCATTATAAATATGTATTATTTTTAGAAACCAATTATAAAAAATATATGAAAAGTTGTTATTACTATTTATCTTAATAAATTTAATGGATAGATTATATTTATCTCATTTAAATATTTATAATAATAAAAAGTTGTTTCGTAAAAACTCAGTGTTCCATGTTACGTACTCCAAGTCGGTGTTGCATACAGAAGATGACATGTCAATTCCATGTGAAATGAATGTTTTAATTAGTTATTTAAACTAAATTTTTTTTTGGGAAATTTTAAATATAAAAAGATAAATTAATTCCAAAATTATTAATTCACAAAATCCCGGGGTATTATAGTCTACCCCCTTAAAATTAATATCATCATTGAAATTCATCTGAGTTATTAAAGGTTTATTAAATAAAGGTTCCATTAATATAAACCCACATCATAAAAATGAATACTAAAAAATCCCTTATAAAGGGAATGATGGAACCGTAACAGTTAACCAAAGTAACATATATATAGGTTTCCACATAAAAGAATAAATATTGACAGTAATGATTGGACAGGGAGGAAAAACATAAATATTTACAGGGAGTGATTTGGGTCATCCATAAAAAACAAATGATTTATAAATGGAATTTTGATGGCCTCAAATTCATAAATCAGGGATGATTTAAAAGGTCTTTGTTTCCAAAAAAATTAAGGTATTAGAACAACACATTTTTTAGAATATTATCTTATCATTGAGTAATTATTTTATTGACCAAGAATACAAGGAAATATACATACTTGATATACTTATATATAAAAAATTACATCAATTTTTTTCTTTTATTTGTTTATAATATATCCATTTCATTAAGAAATGGATTTCCAGAAATTAACTTTAAATCCTGAAGCACTAAAATATATTTTTAGCATATCTTGATACCCAAAAAATAATGAAAAGTATAACTATTTGTAAATAACTATCCATCAAAACCAATATGGTTAATACATTAATCTCTAAACATAACACTTAATTATTTATTCATCAAAAATAATTATGCAATAACCTGGACATCACATATGCCAATGGTAGGCATGAAACCCATATCATCCTTCAGTCATGTGATCAATACCCGCAACCTTTGCTGAATTGATTGGTTATCACCCAACATACATGATTTCCTTTTCTAAAACTACAATAAAAAATAATATGAACATCCTTGAAATAAGGTTAATCACTAAATAACCTTTTAACTAGGGTTTTTAATATAATCTTAATATATAAATACTTCCTGTGATCATTTCATGAATGGTTATCCTTATAACCCTTCTCAAATATGAAAATTAAAAATGTTATAAAGATAATAACAAAATTAGATTATTATTGATTCCCAAAATAACACAATGTATCTCTAGGTTTTCAAATTCCAAACATGTGAAAACCTTCATCATGAAATCTCTTAAAATAGGGTAATAATCTGAATAACCAAAAATCATTAATAGAAACAATCATGTTTCCTTATTCTAAGGTATATTATATCTATTCCTTAAATCAAAAAATGTGGTAAACTTCGTCAATGATAGCATAAACCACCTCTAAACAAGTCCTTAATTAGTTCTAAGTTAATCTATACATTAAAATTTACTTATTCAAATCCCACATATCATTATCCAAAAAACACTATCTTAACATAAAGAATACAATAAGGGTTATCTTTCCCATAATCACATGTTTTCCAAGGACACCACCTATTCGTTAAATCACTTATCTATTATATCAGAACCATTCAACATGTTCTTCTAAATCCATAGCAAAAAAACATAAATCGAACAATCCTTACATATTTCACCCTTCACATTACATAATTATTTAATCCAAATATAGAATAACATCGACTATTCTACTTTATCATTATGTTGTTAAAAAGGATACCCCATCCTATTACAAAATACCTCTTTCCATTCACATTTCATCTGTAGTCTCTTCATCATCAAACTGTTACCATAACTCGCACCACCTTTATGATTTAGTTTAGAATATTTCTTCTAGGGGAATTTATTTGCATAATGACTATTTATTAAACATTTGAAACACTTAATATTCACTGATTTCATAGGAAGGAAAATATTCTCGGCCATTTTGTTAACCAAAATAATTATTTTTTATTTGTAGTTACTTGCTTTCTATGAATATATTCCACATTCAAAACATCTCGATTTTATTATAAGACATTCAATTGGGATCTCCATACCAAATTCATGAAATGTAGGAAATTGAATATTCTATCCTCCAGGGTCCCCAACACTCTAACTCTCAGTAAACGCTTTCCTTCTCTTCCTTGGTTAGTCCATGAGTTGGTTAAGGTATACATTATTAATCATGTTGCTTGAGAACTTAGAAGGCCTGATCACAACATCTTTTACTCTAGTGATCATCCCATTTTACTACTCATTAATAGATTTTCTAACATACTCAGTGTTAATCCAGCTCCTTCTAGATCCCTCCATTCGATAAAACCAAGAGGAATTGAGTAAGAAATGATTATTATAGTGAGGAATCACATAATCATGAAAATAACTAATATGTTGTTTAAATTATGACACATTTCTTAAAATATGAATTCTTTTGTGTACCCTATGTTATTAATAGCCAACTATTATTTAAAATTTTAATGATGGTTTGAGAAGAGTTTGTTAATTCCAAAAGCATATACTCTGGGAGTGTCAATCTAGGTGTGCAGCAAGGCCTATTATCTTGTACCAGAAGAGCCCAAGCTAGGCCAGTGACATATTGTAGGATTTATTACTCCTAGTTTCACATGTTCTAGAGCCACATCCACTTGTAGTGTGCATAAAAGGATGTATTTATTGGAAACCACTCACTCTATCCTCTAAAAAATCCTAGGACATTTTCCTATACATTTACATATCCTTAGACTTATCCTCAAAAAATACCTTAGTGTTCTCACTAAGGATTTATCATCCTATATTCAAAAGGAAAACTAAACCATTCCACTAATAACAAATATAAAAGTATAGTATTAATGTACATAGTCATTACATAACATTCTCAGAATACTTTAAACATAATACAAAGAGATTATTAAAGAATGTACTATTCTAGTGCCTTTGGAAATACAGAATCATGAACACCATTACCTAACTGAGCTACATTATCTCCCACTAGGTTCTTTATTTACTATCACCCTTCTTAGAAACACCAAACATAATAAATATTCTCATAAATTGGGGGAATGAAAACATAAAAATGGGTATTATCATGTTCTTAGTAACAGTAAAAAGGGAGACATGTAAGAATAAACATGATCATAGGGGTACAAGAACATGATCATATAATACCCTCACATAAAAGATCATAAACATTAATCATGGAATAAATATTCAAAGTTCATAAAACTTTGTTCAGAAGAAAATAAGAAACATAAGCAATGCAATCATAGCATAGAAATGAATAATTGAATTGTGGTAATGACATAAAAATATTATATGATTTATTTAGTATACAAATTATCACTTCCAAGACCATATTAGTAGTATGGGTTCACACCCCATACCATCTTTGTTGTCATGGATAAATCCCATGGCTATCTTAGTAGATTAACTTCACTCCCACGACCATCTTCATGGTACATGTTCATTCCTAATACCATCATAGTACATCTCATGAGATATTAATCATTACCCAATGAATTGGAGGGAAATATATTTCCCACCCAACTCATTATGAAATCATACAAACATATATTGAAAAATCATTAAATATCATATCCTAACCCATGAAATGAAATGGGTATCATAAACATGTAACCATATTAAACATATGGAAAAAGATACAGGTTTCATTATCATTTCATCAGAATCATATCCCATTAGAATGAAAAGGGTTTTGTAAACATATCGACCATGAATGATAAATGGGTTTCACAAACATATATCCCCTGAAAGAGAAACATATTTCATAAACATATAACCATCGAATGAGAAATAGGTTTCATAAATATATATCCCATGAAAGAGAAATGAATTTCATAAACATATAACCAGTGAATGATAAACGAGTCACATAAACATATATTCCATTAAGGAGAGACTGATTTTATAAAGACCATGAAAGAAACCATAACCTATTGAAGGAAAGAATATAAATATGAAGTTTAGATCATTTATTTTAAAGGCATGGGTATCATTAGTGGATGCATCTTACATAGATTACAATTTTGAAATATCTATAAAAATTATTTCATGGATAAAATATCCTTTCTTCATTTTAAGATGATTTTAAATACATAATATCCTTTGAAAATCATTTTCTTTGAAAATAAATTCATAATTTATCAAGAATACTTGAAATCATTTTTATAACTTTTTTCCTTGAAAAAATATAAATAAATCTTAAAAACCATATTAAAACCTTTTTCATGGAAAACATAAAAAATAAGCATCAAAACATTTTAAAAACCATTTTCATTGAAAAAATTTGAAAACATATAAAGAAATATTGAAAAAAATTTGAAAAAAAATTTATTAGAAAATAACTTTGTAAATTTATAAGTAAAGAATGCAAATGTTTTGAAAACATTTTTACTTGAAAACTTATTAAATAGGATTGAAAATGTTTTGAAAACTATTTCTTTGAAAATACATTTAAAAATAATAAACAATTCCTGAAAACATTTTGAAACCCATTTTCTGTGAAAATAGGTTTCAAAACACTTTCTTAAAAATTAACCTTTTAAACATGCATTGGAAGATTCACAGAAATTACGCCGGCTAAATCTGTACCTATCATATGAGGTAAAAAGAATATTTCTTTTTCATAGTAAAAATGGTAGAAAAATGCCTTGTTCAGAAATCCAGAAGAATATTCAATTAAAACATTGGTAAATTAAAAAAGGGGAAAATTCCATTTAATGATTATAGGAGAATAGTAAAATATTCTTGGAAACCATTTTTTAGATAACATTGTTTTGAAGGAACATAGATTTCCGACTAAATAGAGGGTAAAGTTATGCATTCAAAAAAACACATTCATAAATAGATTATATATCAAAGAGTGAAATAAGAGTACCAATAAATTTATATATCTTGTGAAAGAACCTAAACCTTCATTTCATGTATGGGTCTTGTTTTCAGGTCATTTTTCAGTAAAAAGGGTAAAAGTGTAAATATTCTAAGTACACGCCGTGTACTTATATTTACACACTATGTATCTAGATTCATATTTTCTAGCCATGTAATGGAAAGTACATGTCGTGTGATGAACTGGATGGCTCCGCTTAAGTAGGAGGCCACTTAAGGGTACTTCACGACATGTAATTCAAAGAACGTGCCATGTACTATTCTTTTTATTTGATTAATCAGAAGGGGGTCACGTATTATTTTAGAAAATCTCTTCTTTTGACCGTGTTTCATCCAGAGACATACAGAATCTCTGTTTCTTCCCCAATATTCCAATCGTTCATCTGTGATCCATTTTGATCATCTTTGGTTGTGTTGGAATCCCCTCGGTGATTTCGCGACTCATTGTGAATCTCATCTCCTGATTTCTCCTCTTGTGAGTTATCCGAGGTTGAGAGGTTTAGATTTTTTTGCAGATCTAAAAATGTTCTAGGTCATTTAAAGGATCTAGGTTCAATTATATTGATCATATAATGTCTAGGTAGGTGGTTTTTTTCCTTTCATATATTTATTTTAGATTTATATGTGTAAAAGTGTCAATCACCCATGTTTTGGGTATTTTGTATTTAGGATTTGAACCCTATTGTTGTTCTTCCTTAGATTGAATGGTAGATTCGGGGTTATTTATGTTGTTATATGCTAGATTGCATGATTGAGGAACACCCCATGGGTGTGTTTCCCTTGTTTGGTTGTTTATGGAAGTTCGGCCAAGTTTTCCTATAAGGTAAGCCTTGTTTTCCTTGCTTACTGCTTTTCATGGTATTGATTACTTGATTGCATTTTTTAAAAGCTTGATATGTGAATTATAGATATTTTCTAAGTAGTTTTTGAACTTACCTTGGGATGACGAGAATCATTTACATATGATTTCTTTACATAGGGTTGTGAGAACCTTGTGTAGTTAGACCATAGGGGGGATAGATGTTGAGGGATTCCCCAGAGTGTCTGTTAATTTTATACCATTGTGAGACAATAGGGGGAATGGATGTAAGTTCTTCCTCAGAGTATCTTGTAGTTATTGAATTGTGACCACTGGAGGAATTGGACATTGAGTGCTTCCTCAAAGAGTCTGTATTTATCATTTCCAGACCATAGAGGGAATTTATGGTGAGTGCATCCTCATAGTGTCTTGGCCTATTCGAATGATTGATTTGGTTGGTTGTGATGAGTCTGCCATACCAAAGTATAAGATTGGATCTTTTAGTCTTTCTTGTCTTT
Source organism: Viscum album (assembly GCA_963277665.1). Classification (NCBI taxonomy): domain Eukaryota; kingdom Viridiplantae; phylum Streptophyta; class Magnoliopsida; order Santalales; family Viscaceae; genus Viscum; species Viscum album. The sequence goes on along the minus strand of OY728135.1, from coordinate 194,111,881 downwards.
TTAGGTAGTCTTTTGAGATACCTAGTTTCTATTATTTTTTTCCTTACTACTTTGCCGTAGGAGTATAGAGCTTATGCTAGATTCCATGGATACTTAATTAAATAGTTTAATATTAAATTATTAAATGAATGTAAATGGAAATTGTAGGATTTTTTACTTGTGTACTCAAAGTTTTTTTCATCATTTAGTTTTATTACCTACTATATAATCACTGATAGTTAGACACAAATCTTATAGTGGTTCTCTATTTAGATTTTCTCTGACACTCTGTTTGGGTCATGCTTTTCGACCAAAACAGATTATGTGATTGCAGGTATGGATAGGGGAAAACACCCTTCTTCTTCGAGTACATGATTTGATGATTAGATCTGGAGAGCATGGGACCAAGAATAGGCTTATGATGCTGCTGGAGTCTAACTATTTTCCTTTTGTACTCGGGTTTCTTGTATTTTCAGCATGTTAGTTTGTTTATCTGCTTTCATAGATTCGTATATCCCGCATCATCATTATATATACATTCCTTCTGCTTTTTTTACTTCAGTTTTGTTATTTGCTGCATCTGCTACTATTTATCATTTCTTTTTATTGTACTTACTTTACCAAATGAGGGTATAGTTTCCCAACTATCAGACTTAGGCCCTCACTGCTAGTCAGTAGCTTCTAGAGTTTGGGAAAATGTGCTTGAGTTCATGTGGGAAATCGAGTATGGGGCACCAGTTCAGTGGCACCCAGATCCAGTTCGTTAGAAAGTGGTATTAGAGGAGGTTTTTAATTTTCATTCCTATTGACTTATTGTTTAGTGACAATAGATAGAGATAAAAAGGAATATGTGATTTGTAATAAACAATGACCGAGAGTTGCAAACCCATGTATAGAGAAAATCCGTGTTACTTTGAAATTGCTTATTCTAGTTTAGTAATATTTATAGTTGATTTGATTTCACCATTGGGTAATGCACTTGTGATGTGATTTTACTAATTATATTACTTCAGTTATATTATATTTCAACTCGATGTGATGAGGGTATGCCACCTCATGCATCATATAGCCACTTGTTAGAAAATCACATGTCATGAATTTTTCCATGCCATTTAGAGTGCATTAGAAATTGCATGCTATTGTGTTAGATGTTGTTCTAGGGATGTATGCTATTGTGATAGATTCCTTAATATAAATACCTACTATTTTGATAGGGTATTTGAAATTTTAATGTTTCTTAGCATGGATTCCATACTTCGGTTTTTGAGGTGTTATGGGCCCTCCTATATCATGATTTGGTGGATCATGAGATTGATTACAATGTTTGAATTTTAATGCATGAGTATGATGCCAAGCTTGGATTCTCAGAGAGTATGGGCCCCCATGGATTGGAATTTGGCATATGTTTCTCATTTCAAGTGTTTCTAGAGGTTTTGGGGAGTTTTTACATGGTTACTTCCCAAAAACAGAGACAACACATCATGTGTTGTTATGAACACATGCCATGTGTTCTTTTGTTCGGGAAGAAATAGATTTTCTTGGTTACACATTGTGTACCATATGAACACTCTGTGTATTATCTATCTGTGTGACCAACAGTGTAGGAAGAGATATGGGTTGGAAAACCATTTGTAGAAAACACCACGTACTGGGCATACACGTCGTGTAGTGTTGATCTGTGTACCCTTCCCTGTGACTACTGACTCAGATAGGTGAAACCTTTCTTGTACACGCCATGTCTGGAATATACACACTGTGTAGTTTTTCAATAGGACAATTTGTGTTTTCCTAGCCATGTAGGGGTAAATGGGTAGGAGGTAAGATCTAAGTACATGTCGTCTCTTTAGTTGAACACACCATGTAGATGGGTTGTTACACATCCAGGATTGTCATGGTACATTCCCATGTTAATGCTTAAGGGAACACACCGTGTGGTGGGTCTACATGCCGTGTATCCATGTCTTGTTGATCTTAAGTGTTTTCCTCTCATGTTTCATTTTTTGTGCTTATGAGTTGTGAACCTTGATAGTTTTGAACTGAGGTGTTAGTTTTGGATCTACAAGTAGTCTTTTCTGAACATTTTTCTGTGTAAGATGCGAGGGTGAAACTCGTAGTGATTTTTGGGGACTTCTAGTGGGTGTTTTGGGGATTCTATCTAAATATAGAGGTTCTTCCGCCATTTAGCATTTTTTAGTTGTATCTTGAGAGTGATACTAGAATGTGAGTGATGTGTTGGGTGTTTTGGACTAACCCAAATGAGACCTTGAATTGATATGAGCTGTGAGCTATCTCTCATTATGATTTTATTTTAAGGATGTTTCCCTTGTGATACATTCCCTTCTGGTCTATGAGGTCATAAGACTAGTTTCTATCGAGGATTCCATGTAGTATGCCCCTATTGTTATCATTTCGAGGATCCCTGTAATAGAATTCCTCTTTAAATTGACTTGAGTGGCCCAGTGGGTTCCCTGTTGTTGACTAGACTGATCATAGTAGTGAGTTTCAATAGTATCTCTCTTTTTATGATGCCCTGACCAGATACATGGGGCAAGTAGAGGGGTGATTTCCATAAGGAAGGTTATTACCTGTCCAATTTTTTCATTTCACTTTTGATTTGTGTACTTTGATGTTGTGATGACACTAGCCACTCTGTTAGAGATTAGCACAGCTGGTGTGCATCAGTGAAAGTATTTCCTTCTTGAGGTGGGTGGGTGTCACAATTTATGGGATCTTTGTGTCTAAGAGATGACAGGCTACAACGTCATTCTCAGAATGGACTGGTTAGTTCCCTTCCAGGCCATTGTCGATTACTATCACCACAGGGTGAGTTGTACATCACCAGACAACATATCATTTCTACACAAGGGAAAATGGGATTTCCATGTGAGTAGATATGGATCCAAGCATCATGGTTTGGGAGGTGTTAGAACCCATATTTCTAGTTTGTATCTTGATGACCAGGGGACTTCTCAGATGGATTTTCCGCCGGTGGTCCATCATTTTCTGGAAGTCTTCCCAGACGAATTTTCTGGTTAACCTCTATAGAGAGATGTAGACTTTTTTTTGAGTTTGTTCCAAGGGTGGAATTAGTTTCCATTCCTCCTTATGGGATGACTACACAAGAGTTATAGGAGCTCAAGGAGCAGTTGGAGGAGTTGCAGGCAAAGGGTTTTATCTGAACCAGTACTTCTCCTTGGGGTTCACCATTTTTTTTGCAAAGAAGGTGAATGTTACTCTTGGATTTGAGTGGATTATCATATGTTTAAATAGTTAATGGTCAAGAATTGGTATCCTTTGCTGATTATTGATGATCTCTTTGATCAAATTCAAGGCACCTGAGTGTTCTTGAAGATTGACTTAAGATCTAGCTACCATCAGTTGTGAGTTACCCCATCTGATATATCTCTTAAAACCTTTCAAAGCAGGTATGTACTATATGAGTATTCGGTTATGCCGTTCAGTCTCACAAACGTGCCAGTAGTTTTCATGGCTCAGGTGAACAGAGTTTTCCATTCATACTTGGATTATTTTGTGGTAGTATTATTGGATGATATCTTGGTGTACTTTCACACATGAAACGACCATGCCACCCATCTTGAGATTGAAATTAGTACACTGATGGAGAATTAGTTATATGATAAGAACTCAAAGTGCCACATTTTGATGGATGAGATTTTCTTCCTAGGTCTTTTCATCTCAAAGACATGAGTATCAGTAGACCCAGAGAAGGTGAGAGTAGTAGTTACCTGGGAGCAGCCAAAAAACATTTTTTTGCTACGAAATTTCTTAGGACTAGATGGTTATTACAAACTCTTTGTACAAGATTTTTCATGCTCAGAAGCTCCATTTCTATGCATGACTAAGAAGGGTGTAAAGTATGTTTGGTCATATTCCTGCGATTTAGCCTTTTAGGAGATTAAGGGAACTTTGACATCAGTGCTGACACTAGTTTTTCTTGAGCAGGGAAAGAGTTATAGAGTATTCTATGATGGAATAGGTATTGGGCTTAGAGATGTTCTTATGAAAGAGGATTGGGTTTTTGCATACAGATCTCGACAATTAAGGCCGCATAAGAGCATTTACCCTACACATGATCTGTATTTGGATGTAGTAGTTCCTGATTTTAACTATTGGAGGAATTATCTTTTTGAAGAATATTTTGTGGTATACACATACCACAAAAGTCTCAAGTATATTTGTATATAGAGTGAATTGAATCTGAAAAAACAGAGGTGGGTCGAGTACCTACAATATTTTGATTTTGAGCATGCTTATACACCTGGTAAAGGCAATGCTATGGCCGATGCACCAAGCAAGGGGAATCAGATATAGGTAGTTCATGAGGACAGAAGTGAGTGGAAGCTCATGCCTCTGTTCTCTGAGATGCATTTAGAGGTGCACGACAGACAAGGATCAACTTTCCTTTCTTTTTTAGCTATTACCTATACCCTATTGGATAGAGTGAGAATGAGGCAGATGTCAGATTTTAAAGGCCTAGTCTTATGAGAGGGTGTGTCAGGTGAGGGCCCTACTCCTAGGTGGATAATAGGTGATGATGTGGTTTTGGATTTTCATGGCCGCATATGGGGTTTAGTAGACATATGCGAGGAAATGATGTTGGAGTTTCATGATTCATCTTGGGAAGTTCTCATGGTGTCACCAATATAAATCGAGATTTGTGTCGTCAGTATTGGTGGCCGGGTATGAAGAGACACATAGTTGGATTTGTTATGAGGTGTTCCACCTGTCAGCAGGTGAAAGCAGTGCATCAGCGACCAGCCGGGCTTTTACATCTTTTACCTATTCCCGAGTGGAAATGGAATGGTGTCATGATGGTCTTCATGATAGGGTTACCAAGATCACCTCAAGGAAATGATGTGGTTTGTGTTGTTATCGACGGACTCATGAAGGTTCCACAATTCTTTCCAATCAAGGAGACCTTCAGTGTTAATGAGCTTGGGAAGTTGTACATTCATGAGGTGGTAAGACTCCATGGGGTTCTGAGTACTATTGTTTTTGATAGGGTTTCCCACTTCACTTCTCATTGCTAGAAAAGGCTATAGAGGGCTTTGTGTACATATGAACTTTTGAGTACAGTTTACCATCCCCAGATAGATGGCCCATTATAGTGCACGATTCAGGTGTTGGAGGACATTCTTTGATCATATGTCCTAGATTTTGGAGCTTATTTGGAGAAGCACATACCTCTAGTAGAGTTTTCCTACTATAATAATTTTCTGGGGACTATTTAGATGACACTGTTTGAGGATTTGTACGGTAGGCCTTGAAGATCACCCTTATGTGGGCTGGAGGGAGGAGTGGCAGCTATTCTGGGACCTCGTCTTGTCCAGGGGACCACAGAGCAGGTGGAGTTGATTCAGAAGAAGATGGCTACGACACAGTCTCAACAAAAAACTTATGTTGATGGTTAGAGACAACCTCTGGAGTTCGAGGTCAGAGATCAGGTTTTCCTACATGTAACCTCAAGGTTGGGACACATGAGGATTAAGAGATAGGGGAATCCTTCACTGAGATATGTTAGGCTGTTTGTGATTCTGGAGATAGTCGGGGTGATTTCATATCAGTTGCATTTACCTCAGAGTTACTAAGATATGCATGATATCTTCCATGTTTCACAACTTCGACACTATTTCCCAAGATCATCTCATGTCTTTCAACCCAAGGATGTTGAGTTAGAGCAAGATGAGTCATTCGAGGAGCATCCTATTTGTATTGTGGATCATAGCATGAAGGTTCTCCATGGATGGTATGTTCCTATGGTATGAGTTTTTTGGAAGAACGACCGAGTGTAGGATGAGACTTGGGAGAGGGAGGCTGATGTGCGATCACAGTGGCCGAAGGTTTTCAAAGATTCTTCTTTGCCACCTTGTTAGAGAAATGTGGGGATGAATTTCTTTACGGGGGGAAGTTTGTAAGAACCCAGACCTCCATTTCAGGTATGGGTCTTGTTTTCGGGTCGTTTTTGAGGAAAAATGGAGAAAGTGTAAATTTTCTATGTACACGCCATGTACTTATATATAAAAATCGTGTATCTAGATTCCCGTTTTCTGGCTGTGTAATGGCAAGTAGATGTCATGTGATGACCTGGATGGATCTACTTAAGTAGGAGGCCACTTAAGGGCACTACAGGGTGTGTAATTCAAAGAACACATCATGCACTTTTCTTTTTATTTGTTAAATCAGATGGGGGGTCACACCTTATTTCAGAACCCCTCTTCTTCTACCCGTGTTTCATCCAGAACCGTATGGAATCTCTATTTCTTACCCGTGTTACCGATCATTCATTTGTGATCTGTTTCGAACATCGCTTGTTGTGTTAGAACCCCCACAGTGAGTTCATGACTCTTCTTGAATCTCATCTCCTGATTTTTCTTCTCTCGCGAGTTTTCAAAGGTAGAGTGGTTTATACATTTTTGCAGATCTAAAATACTCTAGTTCGTTTCAAAGATCGAGGTTCAAGTATATCAATTGCGTACATTGAGGTATGTGTTTTTTGCCTTTCGTAGATTGGGTTTGAGTTATATGTGAAAAAGTGTCAATCACCCATGTTTCAGGTATTTTGGATTGAGGATTTGAACCCTGTTGTTGTTTTTCCTTATATTGAATGGTAGATTTGGGGTTATTTCTATTGTTATATACTATATTGAATGATTAAGGAAGACCCCATTGGTGCATTTCTCCTATTCAGATGATTATGGATGTTTGGCCTAGGTTTCCTATGAGGCAAGCCTTGTTTTCCTTGATTACTACTTTGGATGGTATTGATTACTTGATTTCCTTTGTTAAAGGCATGATATGTGCATTATAGTTATTACCCATGTAGTTGTTGAACTTACCTTGGGATAGTAAGAATCATTTACATGAGATTGCTTTACACAGGGTTGTGATAACCTGGTGTAGTTAGACCATGGGGGAATGGACATTTAGGGATTCCCCATAGTGTCTGTTACTTTTATACTGTTGTTAGACTGTAGGGGGAATTGAAAAAAGTTATTCACCAGAGTTTCTAGTATTTATTGAATTGAGACCACGAGATGAATTAGAGATTGAGTGAATCATCATAGCGTCTGTAGTTATCATTTCCACACTATAGGGGGAATTGATGGTGAGTAATTCTTTAGAGTGTCTTGGACAATGAGAATGATTGATTTGTTTGGTCGTGATGAGTCTGTCAAGACAAAGCACATGCTTGGATCTTTTATTCTTTCTCGTTTGTTTAGGTAGTCTTTTGAGATACCTTGTTGTTATATGTGTTTGCCTTACTGATTTTCCTTGTGAATACAATGCTTATGATAGATTCCATGGCTTCTTAATTAAATAGGTTAATATTAAATTGTTAAGCAAATATAAATTGAAATTTTAGGATTTTGTACTTCTGTACTCCTAGTTTATTTTCTTTATTTAATTTTATTACCTGCTATATACTCATTGACAGTTAGGAACAAATATTATGGCAGTTGCCTACTGGGAATCAGTCTCACACCCTATTTGGGTGATGCTTTTTGACCCAAACTGATTATATGATTGCACTTTGGAATAGGGGTAGACACCCTTTTTATTCAGGTAAATGATCTATTGGTTGGAGATAGAGAGAATATGGCTAATATTAGGCTTCCTATACTACTGGATTTTTACTTTTTTCCTTTTGTACTGGGGTTCATTGTATATTCATCATTTTGGTTTGTTTCTCTCATGTATACTGCATCGTCATTATTTATACATTGCTTCTACTATTTACTTCAGTTTTGGTATTTACAGCTTCCTCTAATATTTATTATTTCATTCTTCTATGCTTACTTTACCAAATGATGGAATAGTTTACCTAATATCAGACCTAGGCCCTCGGGACTAGTTGGCAGCCTCTTGCGTTTGGGGAAATGCGCTTGAGATCATGTGGCGAATTGGGTATAGGGAACTAGTTGAGTGGCTCCCAGATATAGGTCATTACATCATGAATATATATATGAGAAGAAAATTCCTGAATTCTATTGTGAGATCAATCATAAGATTTCATAAAAGGAAGCCTAAACATAAACAATCTCGATATGTAATGAAATTTTTTAAATTGACACTTACAACATTGTAACATTGAACTATACTCAGCATTTAAGAAGATGAGATTTAATAAAGCTTAGAATATCATGAAAATAATTATATTCATTATATAACCTTTTGAAGGTTTGTATATACACATCATGGAAAAATAGAGGTTCATAACATGGCATGTGTCTCAAAGAAGGAAAATTAAGACAAAATTATTTTACGAATTTGGTAATGTTTGAAAAATAAATACCATGAATGAAATATCATAAAATGGATGTTTAAATAAAAATAAATTTATGTATAAGAATAATAGAAATCATATATATGAAGTATACACACCACACAAAAAGAATGGGTGGTGAATAAAGTATGTATCTCACATAAATAAAAAGTGAGATGAAATTCTCTTACCTTGTGTCTTTACTCTCATCATAATCATACAAAACTCATGTGTGGTAAATATAAATTTATTATTTATTAATCAAAGATCCATATTATTACTTATATTAACATAAATGGTTTTATTATGGATTAATATTACTCGCTTGTTAACAATTCTATGTTAAGGTTTCACTTCTGGTAATATCTACTTTTTTCTTTACATGTGCATTAATTTGTTATATCTCCAGTCGTTATTCTTATATCACGATTTCTATAATGTAAAACATGATATAAATATAATTTATATCAGTATATGTGTATTATAATAATACATAGAATATATATTTATGAAACTGAATACATCATTCTTGGATATGGTAGGCCCTATGTACGCATGAACGATGTTTCCGTTTAATTGTCGTGTTAAAGGAAAAAATGTAAAATACATATATGTATATATATATATATGTATATATATCATTATTAAATTATCTTGACTATATCATATTTATCATGTATATTCACTAAACCCATCTTTAATACATTCCATGTAGTGTATGAATGAATAACATTGCTTTATGGGGGTGATAGTCCACACTTCCTCAAACGAAATTATCATATTCACACAAAATGGAGAGTATAATGATATGTGTTATAAAAGGATTATAGAAGATTAAATACCTAATAAATATAATATATAATATATATAAGTATACTTTCCGTCATAATTCCCACCATTATAAGTGGAAAAGGGAAAATGAACAATCATCATTTAGTGAGGCGGTAGTTTTCCGTATACAAATAATAGTATATTCATTACCCAATAGATGGATGTTTTTTTAAGTGTTGGTAGAACCCTTCGCATAAATACATCTCTTTATATTGAGTATACTAGTGTTGTTGTATAAGAATTGATTAAAAATAGTTGAGGTGGCAGAGAATGAAAATAAAAGAAAGGAGATTGAGGGAGGGTGTTGCATCTTATTCAAGTAAATACTATTGGTTTTCACAAAAGGGATTCCTTGAAAGTATTTTTATGATGCCTTGAAAAACCTAAGTAAGATTCTTCTATTTGATAGCATGTATAACACATGACACCAAGCATGTTAGGTAACAAAACATCCAGATAAATTATAATATAATTCCAATTTAAAATAGATTATATATGTTTCAACACATGGAACACTTAGTTATCATGAATTATACCTACAAGAGAAATTCCTTAGTAGCTTGAGTTACTCAAAAGAGCTACCTCCCTCGATATCTTACGTTATACGCATGAACGAGTTTCACCAAAGAATAATATATTATCATAATTTTACTATTTTATATAATAAGATATAAACTAGCTGTTATGAATAGTATTAACTAACTTATGAAAATATAAGGTTTATATAAATATAAAATGAATTCATGGGTTACCAATTAATTAAAATTAAAAATAATAACCGAATAGATATAAAAGAAATATTATTACTTTTATGTTTCCAAAGAATTTTTATAACTATAATAATATCTAATTAAAATTAAATAATGATTTAAATGAAATATATATTTTATATATTATATAATATATTTTTCATATTCATAAATTAGGTTTTATAGGCACACGATAAGAACAAACCCTATTTTACACATAAAAACCTATATTTTATAAAGGCAATATTACCACCTTTTAAAAGAGAAGACATTTTTATCTTTATTTTGACAATTTAATTGATTTAATATGTCAAATTAAACTTTATATTTGAAATAGAAACATTATAATTTCGTTACAGTGACATTTTTATATTTTTCAAAAACATATCATTTTTTAATGAAAAGTTAAAAATACCGAATTTAAGTTCAAAAATGATTTTTCAACTATTTTTTTATAAAAATAAATTATACTTTTAATTGGTTTTAAATTATAATTACATAATATTTTTATCAGTTAATAATATTTATTTCACTAGAATAAATTTCAATTTCAAATTTATTAGAAAAACATATGAAACTTTCAAACGTTTTTACTTTAAAAACCTCCAATGTCGTCCCACCTGCTAGATGAATTTTAAATTAATATCTAACACTTATATTATTGGAATTTTAAAAATGGATTCCATATTTATAATAAGAATAATTTTTAATATCTAATGGGAGCAAATTTTTTTTATCTATTAATTTTAGTGATAGTGATTAATATTAATTACAATTATTAAGGTAAAATTAAGCTTAATAAAGGACTAAGCCTTTAACTTATGGTTCCAAATGACCATTCCACTTGTCCCACACATATTTTATAGAAATATATCATCCATAATCCATAAATTATTGTGTTAAATTGTTTTAGTTTGATTTTTTTTATATAAGAACATGTGTACACCTGACTTGTTTCCAATAATTCCACGCGAGTTCTTTTCCTTCCCAATAAAAGGTCACCACCTCTCCAGATTCCTCACTCCTATCAAACCAATAAGAATCAGCCAATATATGACCATATATATTCCCAAAATCCCACCCTCTTCTGCGAATCTCCCCTTTGGTCATAAATCCTTCAAAGGAATCCTTTTGGTGCAAACCAGAAGTAGTTACCCAATTAAGAGATGACAAACTTTCTTATGTTTTTTAGATTTATTTCCATTATACAATCCATCAAATCTTCTTATTATATGATTATATATCAAATAAAGTATCCTCAATATATGAGTATGTTTTTATGTTATGGTTTAAACTTACACTTACACACACCTCCATCTAATTGGAAGTGAGCATACTGTTTCTATGTATGGTGAACTACTGCCACACGAAATGATGATTGTTCATTTTTCTTCTACCACCTATCATGGGGGACATTATGAAGGAAAAACTATTTATACATGTTATATATTATATTTATAATTTATTTATGATTTTTAAATATAATTTAGAACAAAACATTATTCTTTTAATCTTGTGTGAATATGATAATTTCGTTTGAGGAATTGTGGACTATAAACCCCTCAAAGTGATATAACTCATTCCTGTCATATATGAAATGTACAAAGGATGGTTTTAATACACCCATGTAATATATATATATATATATAATAAATATGATACTTGAATTATATTATATATATGTATCATTTAGTTTTCGATCCTTTAATACAACAATGAAATGAAAGTATCGTTCATGCATACGTATGGACTGCCATCTCCATGAATAGTGCACATCATTTTTAATCTATAAATTTTATAGACTACTATAAAGACATATATACTGAATATGTAAAATAATTATGTGATTTTATACATTCTATAGATGTTATATAATTCCCCCGTTGTCCATATTTTAACTACAAAAATGGTTTTTCACACCTAAACCAAATTTTGTCACAACAACCAACGTAAACATAATTGTTTATGTAATTGTATAAAATATAGTAATATGTTAGATAAAATTAATGATAATAATGAAAAAGGATCTCAATCAAGTAGAGAATTGACATAATCTTATTATATAATAATTCAATGGATGTTCACCCAAAAACAAACACAAGGTAAGGGATTATTATATCACTTTTAATTCCATGAGGCATAATTTATTATTGTGAAAATAATTTCATATTAATTTTGTAGAGAATTACACATTGAAAAATAATATCATGAAACCTATTATCATCATAGTGTTAAATTTTTTTATTTAATTTTTATTACATTTGGTTTTTCTAATTCATTTCTTAACGCATTGGTAAGGGGTTTTTGTCTCAATTTACATTCCATTGGGTCTTAATTATTTTTATGCACCAATTTTATTTTATTTGGTGTATATAATGCATTTGACATGATATATCATGAATCCAATCATTAGAATTATATGATGTGTTTTTTTAATTATTTCTTCATGGGGATTATGACTTAAAATGTTTCAAAGTGGTAGGGACACTTTGGGATGTTTAAAGATTATTTTCCTTAATAATAACTTTAATAATATTTCAATGGAATTTTCATTCAAGGAAATTATATAACCATTTTTCAATATTCCCTATAATTATTATATGGTTACTCCTGACCATTTCTATGTATTAGCTCCATTTTTTTATTCTTTGGTTGACAATATGTTTTGGAAAATGTTTTTAAGAAAACCCGACATTATTTCTCTCTTTAGTCAGAGACCCAATTTTCTTTTAAATATCATTTTTATTAAAATGCTTTAAAAAATTCTTTTAAAATTACTTGGTTAAGATATTTTTTATATTAATTTATTTTACCAATGTTTTTAAATAAATCTTATTTTCGCTTTCCAGATATAGAATTTTTCAAAGCTTTTTACTGTGTAAAATTAATGTTCTTTTACATCATACGACAAGTACATTTTTACTCATTGTCATTTATCTGAATTTTTCATTACATGAATAAAAGGATACCTTTTAAATAAAATGTTTTCAAAATTTATATCAAAGAAATGTTTTTTCAAAATTATTTTTATTATAAAATGAAATTTTCCTCAAGAATATTTTTTAAAAGACCTTTTTATAATTTTTTCATTCATTAATGCCACAAATCCTTAATATAACTCTTCTTGGGTTATGGTTTCTTGAAACCATATTTAATCTCCCTCTAGAGGATTTATTATTGATTTGTCGAAGGATATTATTCTCATTCACTTGCTTAATTAATTTTAAACACATTGAAATATTAAGATTCCTATAATCATTTTACACTGAAATTCCCATAAATATCCATAACTATTTCCATGGATATGATTATTGTCTAAACCATATAACATTATTTATATGTTTTATAATTCGAATTTTATTTTTTTATTTAATTAAATATTGATAAAACCATACCCTTTATTCAATAAATAAATTTTATAAGACACTTTGTTTATTTAAATTCATTGGACATGCACAATACGAGTTGGGGACCAGTTAATGCAAGCCCTATGGGTTAGAGACTCATTAATTCAATATCTACAGGTTTTATAGCAATTAATAAAAGCCCTGAAATACATCGTTAGTCTCATGGGATGAATTAGTTTCATAACTTATAATGTTCTAAACTAGCTATTAATGGTAAAGGTATCATGTTCCTAGATAACATGATGTATGATAATTAAAAATTTCCTCTATTAAGATATTATTTATTATTATTCATCCATGAGATTTTGTTTCATTATTATAATGACCCATCCTTAAAACCTTATATAATCTTGAGTTTTTTTCATGAACTTACATTATTATACATTGAAAATCTTTTCTCTTTTACAGTCATAGTGAGTTATGACATAAAACATACATGACATACCATATGTTTACAAAGAGGACACTACTAAAATAGTCGTTGTTTTTCCAAAATATAAAACATTGAATGTAAAACATGAAATCTATGAAAAATATGCATAACATTCATCATGAATCCATTCTTTCTCTTACCCATCATTATAACCTTTAATTTTTTTTAAAAATGTGGGGATGATCATAAAAGCTCATTAAGGGATATAAAGAAAGAAATCTTTAGATAAGTGATATCATAAAAACAAATAAATACCATATCATAAAAACTCATTAGCATACATAGAAAAATCATGCAGTTTCCTTGGTACATATTTACTATATCACTCTTAAAATCACCCTTACAAGTGGAATAAAATTTTGGTCAACTTCCATCTTCAGAGTACCCAATGCTTTGGAAAGGTAAAATTGGGATCACCTATCATATCTTGAGCTATAATGGGATTGTCCCAACATAAACATTATCCAAGGTAATTACCATTAACAAAACACTTCTTAACTCATTTAAACCCTTAACAAAAACACATTCAAAATTTCAAAATACCTTTTCCCATAAAAAACACTTCTAAATTATAAAAGTCATGCACATAAAAATGAAAATAATTTCTTAAAAATTAATTATACAGTTTTATAATGGAATCAAAATAGTAATAATTAATAATGAAATCATAATATAACACTAATAACTTTAAAATAGGAAAAATCTTTTCAAAATTCATAAAATAGACATTTAATATGATTTTAAAGGAATGTCCCTTACATATATATCATAACATTGAAGGAAGAATTAAATAAAATGGAAGGAATATGTATATTTAGTATAAATAAATTTAGTTCAAAACTATATAATCAAAATTTATTTCAAAAATAAATTTATCATTATAAAATCATTGAAGTTGATGGTTTACCAAATGAATGGAAATTGAGACAAGAATTCGATTATAGAATTTTGGAATGGTAACAGGTGTACTGGGGAGGAAATAATGATTGTGAAAAGGGTGTCTCATCATTTAAACATAATAATGAATGTATCAAGTAGGTGATAAAACATACCCTATCATTAGTAACTAAAAATAAAAGGGCATAACAAAGAGGAGATTCTTGAGTAAAAGGGAGAAATAGAGTATCCCTTACCTCGGATTTTCCATACTGAAAATGTATTTAATACTTATGTATAATAGTTAAAATATTATTATTACTATTTTACATAAACGTATTCATGTTTATAGCACCTTATATGATCATTTTATAACATCATTTCAACCATTTTTTAACAATATTGTTTTGTTTCCATTTTTTTTGGTGTGTGCTTTACATGGGTTTCATGGTTAGTTCATAATGGATTTCTTTGTCGAATGGATGTTAAAATATAGAATTGAACATATATGTTATTAATTATATTATATAGGTGACACTATTTTTATACATCACATGGTTTTATGGCATGAGAATGATGATTAGATAAATAGTTATTAATAACCATTTGAGTTTATTTGGGAGGTTTTTGATCATAACGAAATCATTTTGTTTTATAAATAAATATCATGAGTAAAAAATTATTACTGAACATTAAATAGGATATAATACATAAATTATATTCTGGTTCAACCACAAAAAATGGTTTCATGACCAGACTTGAAGGAAGTAAAGGAAATAGAAATAACATCATCCATGATGTTGGTAAATTAACACATCAGAGACAGTGTTTTTATTTTTAGAATACAAGGGAGAGGAGAAGAAATTTGATACTGAAAATTTCAATAGACATGATATAATTAAAATATATTTAGTATAATAGATATCTCATGCCTCGTGGATAAGGGTTGTCGAAGAAGGAAACCAAATACAACTGAAAATGAAAAGAAATTGAATGAAATTGAAAGAGGGTTTTTAACTCTTGATCTCTTCTACTTGAGATCCTCCTTAAGGCATTTGGTTTTTGACTTTTGGTGAGACCAAATGGTCTTGGGAATAGGGGAGGGGATTTGGATGATTATTTGGAAT
Source organism: Viscum album (assembly GCA_963277665.1). NCBI lineage: Eukaryota > Viridiplantae > Streptophyta > Magnoliopsida > Santalales > Viscaceae > Viscum > Viscum album. Next base: position 194,096,195 of record OY728135.1, on the reverse strand, counting down.
AACTTAGGTGATTATCATGTCATGGTAGGTGTGAGAGGGAGAGGGGCAAGAGAGGGTATTTATAGTGGATGAGAGGAGGGGTTTTCACTTATTTTAATCATCAGTTTAATATTTTTTCTCAATACCATGAATAGTATTGATTCTTTTGACCAAATACAGTAATTAATTCATTAGGAATTGAACTAGGTGGGATTACATCAGCACTATATGAGAGTTCTGACATAATAATTCAATTATTTAGCTTATTTTGAAAATTATCGTATTTTACTATCCACCAAAAATTCAATTATTTCACAATATCCTAACAATTCACCCTAACCATTTTTCAACATGCAGAATTTAAAACTAAACTACATTTTATCAAAAATAATTTTCTAAATATGAAAAATTTAATTTAAAAAAAAATACTTTATTTGAAAAATAACAATTTTAAATCTATAACTGATTTTATAACACCTTAAAAAATTAACTAAGGTCTAATAAAATTATCATATAACCATAAAATAATAAAATATAAATTTATGACAAAATTTTATGAAAATAAATTTTTATTTAAATTATTAAATAAAACATAAAAGTGTGATTCAATTATACAAAAATATAAACATGTATACTATAATCATATTATCACTTATAAGATTCATAAATTTTATTTATACATTCATGGGTGAGGTTAATATTCATTTCACCAATTTACTATTCATAAGGGTCATAATAATATTCTCATTGGTAGGTTACTATTCATAAGTGTATGTTACTATTTACCTAAAATTAATTTGATTCTAACAGACTCTAAATAACATACTGATCACAATTGTGTCTGTCTGTTTTTTGAAATTAAAAACACAGAAGTGGGAAAATTATTTTTAATGATAATTACATAATAAGTACATGGGTTGTCACATTCTCCCCACCTTCTGGATATTTCATCCTCACAATTTTTACTTACTCATTAAAAAAGTGAGGGTACCATTATCTCCTAGCATTTTTAGACTCCCATGTGGCTTCTTATACCATGTGGTTTTTTCATAATACCTTAACCTGGTGAATTACCTTATCGCATAATACTTGCTCTCTCTGATTAAGAATCAGAATAGTTTTTTCTTCATAAAAAGGATTCTCTTCCTGTTGAACTACATCTAGGCACAAAACATGAGATGAATATAGCACATACTTTCTCAACATCAAAACATGGAAAACATTTTGTACCAAAGATAAACTCATAGGCAATGCTACTTGATAGTCTAATAGTCCAACTTTCTCTAAGATGTCTTAAGGTCCAATGAACCATGGACTTAACATCCCCTTTTTTACCAAATTTCGTACCACTTTTCCACGGAGATATTTTAAGAAACATATGATCACCTACCTCGAATGAAAGGTCTTTCCTCCTGTTATATGAATAAATTTTCTACCTACTCGGATCTATTCTCTATTTTTACTGGATCATCTTCACATTCTTAGCCACTTCCTCAAAAAATTCTGGTCTCGTCGACCTCTTTTCCCGAATTCATCCCAAAATGATGGATTTCAACACTGGTTCCCATACAATGCCTCAAAAGGTTCCATCTGTATACTGGAATGAAAACTATTATTATATGTAAACTAAACTAAAGAAAGATGATGATCCAAAAATCCTAGGTAGTCCATTGAACAAGATCTTAGAAGATCTTCCAATGTTGGAATTGATCCCTTGGTATGTCCACCAAATTGGGCATGAAAGGCTGTGAGGAAATTTAATTATGTTCCTAATGACTTCTGAAAGGTTTTCCAAAAGTTAGAAGTTGACCTGGGATCATAGTCACATGCAATGAAAAGAGGAAATACTTGTAACCAGACAATCTCTTTGAGGTATAGTTGAGAAAACTGATCCAAAGGCATTGTATCTCAAATAGGAAGAAAATGTACCAATTTAGTCAGCTGATCATCCATAACCTAAATTTGATTGTTACCTCGAGAAGTCTTTGGTAGTTCCACCCCGAAGTCCATGGATATATTTTATCATTTCCACTCTAGCACAGACATAGGCTAAAGAATTCCCTTCGGTAACTTCCACTCTTATTTAACTTATTGAAAATTAAAACATTTCACAATAAAATCAGCGTTGTCTCTTTTCATTCCATCCCACCAGTAACACTCTCAAAGGTCTCTATACATCTTTGTGCTGCCAAGATGAACTAAAAATAGAGAACTGTGAGCTTTATATAACAATTCTTTCTTCAGCTGAGAGTCATAAAGATCACAAAAATATATTTCCAATCCTTGAAACACAATCTTTATCAATGTTAAACATAAGAAACGTACATGTTTGAACCAATTATACCTTTTTGTGACTCACGATCTTCCTTCTAAGCATATATTATTTTGTCTGATAGAGGCGACTGCACTAACACCTAAAATAAATTAGAGTAATTTTCTGAACCAAAAACATCAAAGCCAAAATTCATCATATCACAAACTGAAGGTTCATGTTCTAAACATATCATTGTTAATGTAGCATTAATTTTCGACTCAAATCATCAAGAACTCTATTTTCTTTTCCATGATGGTAATGAATTGTGCAATCATAATCTTTGATTAATTCCTGCCGTATTCTCTATCTCATGTTCAATTTCTTGTGAGTAAATATATACTTAAAACTTTTATGGTCAATACATATTTCAAATTTTTCTTCATATAAATGATGCCTATAAATTTTTAATCCCAAAAAATAGAATCCAATTCAAAATCATTTGTCGGGTAATATAACTAATGATATTTTAACTAATGTGAAGCATAAGAAATTACCTAATCATTCTACATCAGAACCCAACCAAGTATTCTCAAGGAAGCATCACTATTGATGAAACATTTTCCATTTTTGTAAGGTAGGGTCAGAACCAAATCATTCACCAATCTTATTTTCAATTCCTAAAAATGTTCATCAAATTATTTTGTCCAAACAAACATGACACCTTTTGATGTTAACATAGTCAATGGGGTAGATAATCATGAAACATTTTCAATGAACCTTTGGTAATATCCTTCCAATCCAATAAAACTATGAATCTGGGTTAAATTTATGGGTCTTGGCCATTCTTCAACAACTTTTTTTAGTAGGATCAACATTTATGTCATCTTTAGAAACAATGTGACCAAAATAATAAATTTATTGCAACCATAATTCACACTTACTAAATTTTCAATACAGTTTCTTTTTATTACGGTTTGAAAAACAACCCTTATATGTATTTCATGAACCTATTCTCTTTGGGAATATACTCGAATGTCATCAATAGACAAAACCACAAACATATATAATAAATAATGAAATATTCATTTCATTAGATCCATGAAAAAATAAATTGCATTAGATAACCTAAACGACATAACTACAAATTCATAATGCCCATATCTAGTATGGAAAAAAATCTTTGGGATGAATGATTCCTTTACATTCAACTGATGGTACCCTGATCCCAGGTCAAACTTTGAAAAATATTTTACCCTAAGAGATGATCAAAAAAATCATTGATATGAGGCGTAGGGTATTTTTTCTTCATAGTGAGGTCATTCAAGGCTCTAAAATCAATGCATAGACTCATTGAACAATATTTTTTTTAACAAACAAGACAAGAGAACCCCATAGTGATGTTATAGGTTTGATGATTCCATTATCAAGAAAATCCTGCAACAAAATTTTAAATTATAGAAGTTCCAATTGAGACATCCAATAAGAGGGTTTAGAAATTGGCTTAGCATCAGGAATAATGTCAATAGTAATCTCAACCTCTTGATTAGGAATAACATTAGGCAAATCATCAAGAAAACATCAAGATACTCATTTGCCACTGTTGAATCATTAATCTGAATTTTCCCTTTGTTTTCAACAATCTGTTTTGGATAACAGGCATTCCTATATTTTAATAGTTTTTTATCTTCCTATTATGTTATCAATGATATGGGTTAATTCTTGTATAGAAACTGAAACACTTTTTTGAAAAACAACTTATTTTTCACTAAATTATATCTTGGAATGACAAAAAAGAAATCCATTACATACCCAAAATACCATCAAACGCTTTTAGGAAAAACAAGGCTTGTAGGGAAACTATTTCCACATACAAATATTGTCAGATTTATATAATTTATTTTTACCTCAAAATTTACACCAGGATTTTTTACCATAAGTTCTGGATTCATTTCAAGATGTGGGATTTCCAATTTAGTAGAAAATTTCACAGAAATAAAGGAATGTGTAGACCTTGAATAAAACAACACATCGGTATATTCTATAAAAACAAGCAATGTACCTGATACCACTTCTTTTGATGGCTCAACATCTGTTAAAGTGGTTGAAAATGATTTTTCCACACCCTTCATCTTCCAATCATGGTGAATTTTTACCTGAGTGATTATCTTTGAAAAAAATTTGAAAAATGATCCAATTTCATACAGTTGAATCATCCCATTGCTGGATTCTCATTATTTTTCGGATCATTTTCCTTACATCATGATACTTGTTCCAAAAATTCCAATATCTGTAGCATTTCTCAAAATTTACAAGACATTCTTTTGGATGCTTTTTACAACACTTTTCACATAAAGGGAAATTTATTTTCATACCTCCAGATTTTTTTGGTGAATTTTTCCCCATTGCCTGCCAACTTGACCACTTCTTATTCTTGTCATCACGAGGCACATACATTTCAGTGAACTCCATCTCAACATTCTCATCACAATGAAAATGTTTCACATAGGTTTTAAAGTCTTATGAAGCCAAATATCTTCATAAAATGGATTTTAAAAAAGAGTACAATCTATTAATTTTACTATCAATGTCCAAAGTCAATTATGGTACAAACCTTGACAGACTCACAAAATTGGCTTCATACGCAGCCACAGATTGATCATCATTCTAAATCAGTTCCAAAATCTGTTTCTCCATTATGAGTCGACCAATTTTAGAAAAAGATTTTTCCAGAAAAAGACCCTTAAAAGAATCTCATTCTAGACTATCATGATCATATCTTTCTCTCATATTCATAACCAGAGACCACCTTTGATCAGCTTCACCTTCAAAGTGATAAATGGATAGTATTACCTTTTTTCGTTCAGAGCATCCCATAACTTCAAATATCTTTTCTAAAGCATTGATACAACATTCAGCCATCACTGGATCTGAGCTTCCACTGAATTTTGGATGATGTTTCCTAAAAAAATGCTCCACAAAAGACATATTTCATCATGGTAGATTAGGTTCCTCTCTAGTATGGATACCACCACCATTTATCACCTGATTAAAGTGAGTCATTACTATAATAAACTGGTCTGTTCTAATTCCCACCATTCCGGGCTGCAGATTCAGTAAGAGATTGTTCTGTTAGTGCATTTCTACTTTATCATCCATATTTGTTTTATGTAAAACCATTATGAGCATGCATATCTTAAATGAAGCAACATTGTATTCTTTAAATTCTAAATCATTTCAAATTAACTATAGAGTTAAAATCATTTATGGTATTCAATTAACATCATCCTAATCCATAGGGTTATCTAAAAAAATACTTTTATACCAACTATAAGGACATAACCTTAAAATAATACATAATCTTCAGTTTTTTTCATAAACATAAATTCTTAAACTTTGAGAATCTTTTTGGGTTTAGAGTCTTAGTGAATTAGGAAATAAAACATACATAACAAATCATATGTCTACAAAGAGAATACTACTAAAATAGTATCAATTTTTTCTAAAATATAAAACATTAAAAGTAAAACATTAATTCTTTGAAACATATTCATAACATTTTTCATGACTCCCTTATTTATCTTACCCATCTTTATAACCTGTAAAAACATTTTAAAAATCATGAGATGAGCACAAAAGAATAGTAAGGGATATAAAGAAATAAATCATTAGATAAGTGATATCATAAAAAACAATAAATCCCATATCATAAAAAATAATTAGCATACATAGAAACATCATGAATTTTCCTTGGTACATATTTACCATATCACTCTTGCATTCACCCTTACACATGGAGTAACCATTTGGGAATCTTCCATATCCAGAGTACCCAGTGCATTGGAGAGATATAATGGGCCTCACACCTCATATGTTGAGATATAATGGGCTAAACTCAACATAAACAATGTCCAAGAAACTTATCATGATTAAAAAAAGTGATAGCTCATTTAAAACCTTGTGAAAAACACATTTAGAATTTCAAAATACCCTTCTTCCATAAAAATCACTTTTAAATTATAAAAATCATGCACATAAAAATGAAATAGAATTCCTCAAAAATAACAATAAAATATTTTTATGCAATCATTATAGTAATAATTAATCACAAAATCATAATAGACCACTCCAGGTATATAAAAGGGAACAATCTTTCGAAATTCATAAAAGAGACATTCAATAGGATTCAAAAGGAATGTCCCTTACACATATATCATAACATTGATAAAAGAATTAAATAAAACAGAAATAATATGTATCTTAACTATAAATTCACATCATATAACATAATATAATCAAAATTAATTTCACAAATAACTTCACCATTATAAAATCATTGAAGTAGATGGTTAACCCAATGAATTGGAAATTGGCTTAAGAATTATCTTACGGAATTTCGGCATGATAACAGGTGTACTTAAGAGAACATAATGAGAGAGAAAGGGGTATCTAATCCTTTAAACATAATAAGGGCAGTATAGGGAAGGTTTGAAAACATACCCCCATCATTTGGAACTAGAAATAAAAGGGAATAAAAAGAGGAGATTCTTGAATAAAAGTAAGAAAGAGAGGATCCCTTACCTCGGGTTCTCCATAATTAAAATGAGTTTAAACATAATGTTTAATGATTAAAAGAGTTTTACTAATAATTTACATAAACATATTAATGTTCATAAAACATTATATGATCATTTTATAACATAATTCCAACTATTTTTTTACAATATTTTGTTATTTCTATTGTTTTGGATGCATGCTTTACATGGGTTCCATGGTTGGTTCGTAATGGATTTCTTTATTGAATTGAATTGAAACTCAAGAATTTATATTTTATGTAATAAATAATATTGTAGTGGTAATATTGGTTTTCTAAATCACTTGATTTATGACAAGAGAATGAATCATTAAATAAATAGTTATTTATAATCATTTGAGTTTATTTTAGAGGTTTTTGATCATAACAAACTCATATTTTTTTATAAATTAATATCATGTGTAAAAAATGATTCAAGAACATTATATAGGTTATAAATATAAATTATAATAGTTTTCAACCATAAAAATTATTTCCTGACCAGACTTGAAGGAAGTAAAGGTAATTGAAATCACATCGTCCACGATGTGGGTAAATCGACACATCACAGATGATGTTTTTTAGAATATGAGGGAGAGGAGAATAAATTAGATGCCAAAAATTTCCATAAACATGATAAAATTCTAGTATATTTATGATACTATAGATTTCATGCCTTTTTGATAATGGGAAATGAATAAATAAAACAAATACAATTGAAAATGTCAAGAAAATGAAAGAAATTGTAAGATGATTTTTACCTCTGATCTCTTATCCTTGAGATCCTAATCAAGGCCTTTGGTTTTGGCCTTTTGGTGAGACCAAAATGTCTTCGGAAAGGTTAGCGTATTGGGATGATTATTTTTTATAAATTTGGTAAGGCTCAAGGCATGAGACGTTTGAGAGGAAGAGGGGTGAGGTGTGTTATTTGTAGTGGAGTCATTAGTTTAATATTTTTGATCAGGACTATAAATAGGCATCATTATTGTTACAAAAAACAGTATTAAGTGCATGTGATTTTGAATCATATGGGATTACATCAAAACTACCTCAGTTTTATGACATAATAATTCATTTATTTTTCTTATTTTGTAAATTATCGTATTTTTCTATTCACCAAAAAATCACGTATTTTAGAAAAATCCCAGAAATTAACCCTTACCATTTTTTGATGTATAGAATTAAAAAATTAAATCAATTTTATCAAAATAATTTATTATATATGAGAAATTTAATTTTTAAATAAAAAAAATACTTTATAAGAAAAATAACACTTTTAAATCTTTAAATGATTTTATAACACCTTGAAAAATTAACTAATGTCACATAAAATTATCATCGACCATATAATAATAAAATATAAATTTAGTAATACATTTTATGAAAATAAATTTTCATCTAAATTATTAAATTATTCATTAAATTGTAATTAAATAATACAAAAATACAGACACTTATACTATGATCATATTGTCAGTTATAAGATTCCTAAATTTTATTTATACATTCATGGGTGAGGTTACAATTCATTTGTCCAATTTACTATTCATAAGGGTTATATTACTATTCCTAAGAGTAGGTTACTATTCATAAGGGTAGGTTACTATTCACTAAAAATTAAAATGATTTTGACAAACTCTAAATAACATTCTGATCACAACTGTTTCTGCCCGTTTTTTATAATTCAAAGCACAGAATTTGGAAAATTAAGTTTAATGATAATTACATAATAAGTACTTGGATTGTTACATTTATATCTATGGATACATTTCATTTTAGTTCAATCATTAAATGCAATGTGTTTTTTTCATACATTTCCGTATTTATTTTTCCTTATCTAGTTAATATAATTGCTTGTGTTTCCAGTTATTACCATTCCATATTGGTTAAACACTTCTATTCAATATATTGATTACATTTTATGTGTGTTCAGTTATTTACCATTCCATAATTATTACTCTATTTAATTTATAATTTCTTCTACTATATTTTTCACTTACTGAGCATTTGATCTCAACCTTGTTATGTTTCATTCCCCTGGAATCCATAAAGCATACTATTATAGATATGTATGAATTTACAATATAGATTAATGTTATCCTCATTGTTATTTTGAAGAAATAAATTTCTTTTGTAATCATTGTATTCATTTTTAATACAGTACTAATTTATTTAGCTGGTTAACTAAGAATAATAAATTGATAGATCCTTTGGGGATTTATTACCTATAATTATGCCAATTTAATTGACAGAAGACACTGGCTCCAGGCCTTTTGGGGTCAGGTTTCTATAGTTGGTACTAAAGGAAGTTTAATAGAAACATTGGGAATTAGATTTAGGAAATGATAGAATAGATAACATAACACTATGGTATAATTTGAGGATAATTGTAGATGAAAACCCTATAATTTTAGTAAAGTATATAAATTATGTGGGTTTTTCTATCAATACATACCTATCTGGGTAATACAAGTGGGCCTGGTTCTAGAATATATATTCCTAGGAGTAACAACTCTAACATGGTGTTTTGGGCCTAACTCAGAGTAACCTAGTACATGGCAACAAGTCATACTATGTACCTCGTTTGCCACTCTCTAGGGATAAGCTTCAGATAATCAATGTTTTATACACAAAAAATTATTAAAAATTATACTGGATAATGATACAAATAATCAAGGTTAAAAATAAAGAGTTTTATATTGAATATAAGGTATTATGAATTTGAAATCAAACTAATGATATTATGGAGAATCCAAAGACCAAGGAATGAACTATGTGTAAATAAATGGGTAATGTATTTATGTTTTTGGGTTTCATTGAAAACCATTTTTAAAAGGCTATTTAGTGATTAACACTATTTCAAGGATGTCCATCATATTTATTTTAGAAATTATAATAATTTTTTTAGAAAAGGACATCCTATATACTGGGTGACAACCTTTCAAATCTGGAAAGGTTGGGGGTCTTGAACCCATGATCTAGGGCCTTTGATTCATCATAAGCCTTTGGGCCATAGGGCCTTAGGGTCACGTAGACCATGGAGTAGCCCAGTTCACACAGAACAAGCCCTAGAAGAGGATCAGAGCAACAGGAGTAGCAGCCACCAGATGCAGAGCTGACCGGATTGGAAGAATGAGAGGGTATGACAGCCGCCATCAGGACCAGACACCGTGCAGCTTTGTATGGGGCAATGCTATCCGACCAGCAATGCAAGGTGGGGTGCTAGGAGATCAATGACGCAGAAATATGGGGAGGGGCAGTTCAAGTGGGCTGGGCCTACGGGTCATGTATTGAGCATGGTATGCCTATGGGCCTTCAGTTCATGTATTTCGGGTTTGTCAGGCCTTGTTCCTTGGGCCTACAGGTTATGTACGGGTTCCCCTTCAACCCTTAAAAGGGGGATTATCCATAATATAAGAAAAAAGAAGGCCTTCGGGCCATTCAGGCAATTATCTTTTAAATCATCTTAGATTTTTGGCTTTGAGCCCCACAACTTTTGATTGATTATTCACTTGTTTTTTATTTATGACTTTATTCCATCCCTATAAATATATACATTTTTTTATCAAAGTATGTATCTTTACTTTCCACATATGTTCTCCTACATAGAGACCTAGTTACGTAGTAGTCCATGTGACCTTTTTAATTCCCTTCTCTCTTTTATAGAGGATTACTTATGCACCATTCTCATGATGTGGTATTTGAACCATAGGAAGTATCAAGAAATCTATCACCAAGATCTTGTTTAAATTTCAAGGATGCAATTTAAATATTGTCATGAGTATGTGATTCCCTAAAAAAACAAATGTAAGAACCTTGTACTCGGTAGCGTGTATGATACGCGACACCAAGAGCATAAGGTAATATAATATTTGGATACTTTATAATATATTTAATATTTATAATAAATTATATATATTTAAATTCACGGAACAAAAATTTTTCATCTATTACACACAAGAGAGACCTTCCTCAATAGAATGTGTTATACGCAAGACCGAGTTTCACCAAAAAACTATATATTATTAAAATTTTACTATTTATAATTATAAGATATAAAAAATACATTATGAATAGTATTAACTAACATATGAAAATATATGGTATATATTAATATAAAATGAATTCATGGGGTACCAATTAATGAGAAATGAAAATAATAACCAATTGGATATAAAAGGAATTATTAATATTTTTATGCTTCTAATGGAGTTTTATCTTAATAAAAATAGTTAATTACAATTAGATAATTATTTTAATTAAATTTATATGTTTTATAAGCAAGAACCTATTTTTTATATTTATCCATTACTTTTTATAGGCATAAGATAATAATGAACCCTATTTTACACATAAAAACCTGTATTTTTATAAAAGTAATTTTACTACCTTTTAATGGAAAACATATTTTAAAAATGATTCTTGAAAAATTAATTTGATTAATATTACAAAATAAAATGTATATTTGGAAGAGAAATATATGAATTAGTTTTGGGTGATGTTTTTACATTTTTCATAAATATATCATTTTTTAAATAATATTTAAAAATATTGAATTTAAGTTAAAAATTGTCGTTTCATCTAACTTATTTATAAGGTCAAGGTACACATTTAAATTTTTTGAAAGTTTAATAAGATAATATTTTTTATCAATTAATAAAATTTATTTCATTGGAATCAATTTAGCATTTAAATTGAGTATAAAAACATAGAAAACATTTGGGCATTTTTACTTTAAAAACCTGCATTGTCGTCCCACTTGCGATATGAAATTAAAATTAATTTCTGCCACTTAAATTATTGGAATTAAGAAAAATGGATTCCATATCTATGATAAAAATTATTTATAATGACTAACAAGACTAAATTCTATTTTTATAAAAAGTATTAGTGAATGTTATTAAAATTATTTACAATTATTTAGGAAAAATTAAGCTTAATAAATGAGAAAACATTTAACTTATGAGCTCAAATGATCATTAAACTTGTAAAAAATCCATTGGATGGAAATATCTCGTCCATAAATCTTACATTATTGAGTTTTGTTGGTTGTTTATGAATTGTTTAGGGAATAACATGTGTACACCTAACTTGTTCTGAAAGATTCTAAGTGAGTAGTTTTGCTTCCCAATAAAAGGCCACCACCTCTCCCCATTCCTCACACCTATCATACCACATAGTTTTGGCCATAAAATACCCATATATCTTCCCAAAATATCTCCACTTGACCTTGAATACTCCCTTTGGGAATAAAGCCTTCCAAGGATGCCTTTTGGTACAAACCAAAAGTTGTTACTTGATTAAGAGGTCACAAACATTCTTAATCTTTTTAGGTTTATTTCCATTCTAAAATCCCCCATACCATCTTATTATATTCTAGTATAAAAAAATTTATCCTTAATATACTAATATGTGTTTAAGAGAAGGGTTCAAACTACACTTACACACAACTCCATCTAATGGGAAACAAATATATTATTTCTTTGTACGACAAACTACTACCTCACAAAACGATGATTATTCATTTTTGATTTACCACATATCATTGTGGACACTATGAAGGGAACTCTATATATTCATGTTATATATGATACTTATAATTTCTTTACTCTTATGTAATTTTTATTTAGAACATTCTTTAATTCTTTCCATCTTGTGTAAATGTGGTAATTTAATTTGATGAAGTGTAAACTACCGACCCCTCAAATCGATGTGACTCATTCATGCCCGACATGGAACATAAAAAGTATTGTTTTAATAAATATATGTAACATATATAACATTGATATGATATATGAATTATAATATACATATATATCATTTAGTTTTCATTCCATTGATTAAAAAAAGAATTGAATGTTGTGTTCATGTGTATGTACGACCTACCATCTCCATGAACGATGAACTTAATATCTAATCACTAAATATTATAGACTGATATAAATACATATATACTAAATATATATGAAAATTAATTCATGGGTTACATTATGGAGTTGTTATTTATTTCCCCCTTTTGTCAAAATTTGACCGAAAAAAGTTGTTTTGGACACATAAACAGGATTTGGTCAAAACAGCCAACATAAAAAAATTGATTATGTAGTTGTATAAAATATATAAATAAGTGAAATAAAATTAATTATAAACATGAGAATGGTTATCAGGAAAGTATAAAATTAACATAAAATTATTATATAGGATTTTAAAGGATGTTCACTCGATTGGAAACTCATTGTATAGGATTCTTGTCTCACTTTTAATTCTGTAAGGCATACTTTGTTATTGTGCACCTAATTTCTATTATATGGTGTATGTAATTCCATAGTGAACTATAATATCATTATCCCTATTATCTTCATTTTTTAAATACTTTATTTAATGATTACAACCATTGGGTTTTCCAATTTATTTTTTAACACACTGGTAAGTGATTTTAGTCTCAATTTAAAATCCATTGATACTTAATTATTGTTATAAATGTGGATTATTTTATATGAGGTATATAATGGCTTTGATATGTTATGTCACGAATTCATTTATTCTCAGGTTATTATAATTTTTGTTTAATATTATTTCTTCATGCGGATTATGAATGAAAATGTTTAAAGTGGTATGAGACACTTTGGGGTGTTTAAGGATTATTTTCCTCAATAATATATTTAATAATATTTTAATGGAATATATATTTGAGGAAATTATATAACCATTGATAAATAATACATTTCATTATTCTCTAGTTATTCATGACCATTTTGATGTATTATTATCATTTTCCCAATCTTTGGTTCTCAAAGTGTTTTAGATGTTTTTTAAGAAAACCAGACTTTATTTCTCTCTTTAGTCCGAGAAGCTGTTTTCTTCTACATAAAATATTTATTAATTTTTTTTCAATTTTTTTTAAATAATTTATTAAAGACATTTTTACACATTTTTTATTTTACCAATGTTTTCAAAGGAATATATTTGATACATTCCCAATAAATAATTTTCAATCCTTATTACTGTGCAAATGGAATGATCTTTTACCTCGAACTGTAAGTACAGATTTATTCACTGTCATTTCTTTGAAATTTACGTTAAATATCTTGAAGGATACCTTTTAATGATAATTTTTTAAAAATTTATTTTCAAAGAGAAGGTGTTTCAAAAGTATCTTAATACTAAAAGGATATTTTCCTCAAGAATGTTTTTTAAAAGGAAATTTTATAATTATTCCATTTATCAGGGATAATAACCATTTATTTTAATATACATGGGGTATGTTGTATTGATACCATACTTAATCTTCCTCTGGATGGTTTATGATTGATTATTCCAAGGATAATATTTTCATGAATTTCCTTAATTCTTTTAAACCAGCTTGAAATATTTAATTTCCTATAATCATTTTACATTGAAATTCCCTTAAATATCTATATCACTTTTCCATGGATATGATTATTTCCTAAACTATATAACATTTTTGATATGGTATTTCCATTGAAAGTTATTTGATTATTTAGGGAAATATTGATAAATCAGTATCCATTATTCAATATGGATATTTTATAAGGAACTTTGTTAATTTAAATTCTTTATACATGCACTATACATGTTGAAGACCGATTAATGAAAGCCCCATGATGCATCATTAGTCTCATCGGATGAATTATTTGAAAAAAGTAGAAAATATTAAACTGTCTATTGATGGTTAAGGTATCATGTGCCTAGGAAACATGATTTCCGATAATTAAGCATTTATTTTATTAAGAATTTGTTTATTATTATTGATCCATGATATTTTTCATTGATATATCTATGGATACATTTTGTTTCAGTCCATTAATTGAATGTGTTTTAGTTTCCAACATTGTCAAATTTATTTTTCATTATCTAGTTATTTGAATGGAATTTTTTATTATTACCTTTCATTATTGTTTATGAACTTTAATTTAGTATCATGATTACATGGATTGTGTGTTCAGTTAATTACCATGCCAAAATTATTACTATCATTGATATATTATTGTTTCCGATATATTTTCCCTTTATTGAGCATTTGAGATCACCCTTATTATGTTTCTTTTCCATGGAATCTATGAAGCATACTATGAAAGATATGTAGGAATTTACTAGATTGATTAGAGTTAAACTCATAGTTATTTTGAAGAAAAAAATTATGATATAATTAGTGTATTCATTTTTTATACAATATTTAATTATATATCTATTTACCATGATGTATAAACTTATTGGTCCTTCAGGGATTAATTCCTTATAATAATTTCAATGTAATTGATAGCAGACATAGACTCCGTTCCTTATAGGGCCAGGTTGTAACACATTCATCCCAATGGAATTCTTTAAGGGGTAAGGTAGGGATGTTTCGAAGTGGATTGGGAAGAGCTTGGATGAACCTATGTGGTTTCAGAGGTGTGAAGAAGAGGGAGAGGTGGAACCCTTTTATAGGAGAGGGAAAGGACACACTTTTCATTTTTAATACAAGTAAGGTGTACCCAAGTTTTTACCTCAAAAAGTCATACCAAACCATAAAATCTCAATAATGGAAGGTGTATGGCAGAAATATGTTAGACCAATGGGTTTTTGTCAAGGGACTAGTTCATTTGGGCCTTAAATTAATGGTTTATTCCCTTGTAAATATTAATCACCGTAATTAATTTTAACTCAATTTACTAATTATTTTGGTAAAAAAATAATTTGAACGTATTAGAAATTAAAAATTGTTCTGATTCCAAATATAAAATCTTTTTTCCAAATTTGAATCATAAAATTTTCAGAAATTAATTTAAATTTAATCCTGCAAATGGGATGACAATGAGTGTTTTTAAAGTAAAAATCTCCAAATGTTTGCAAAGCTTTTATACCCAATTTCAAAAAAATATTGATCCCATTGACATTAACTGAATTAGATGATTAAAATGTTATCTAATAAACTTTTAAACCTATTTAAAATATAATTTTAATATATAAATAAATTTGATGAAAAATCAGTTTTGAATTAAAATTAATTATTTTTCACTATTCTTCCTAAAATGATGTTTCTCAGAATAATCTCAAATATTTTCCATATTCTTATATAGAAATAATAAATTAAAAAATTATGTTTATTAAATTAAATAAAATTTATAAAAAATTTTAAAATTAATTTTATTTTTTTTCATAGAAGGACACAAAAAGTTGTTTATTTGGGAAAGTAGTATTTATAAACATATAAAGAATTTACCAATAATTATATTTTTCTTTATCAATATTTTCTATTATATAAATACATTATATAAAATATATTAAAAGTAGTTATTACTATTCATATTATTTTTTTTAACAGATAGATTATAATTATCTCTTTAAATAGTTATAACAATAAAACAGTGTTTTGTATAATCTCAGTATTTTGAAATTACATAAGTGAAGTTGGTGTGTCAAATTTTGAAAGCCAAGTCTGTTACAAGTGAAAGGAATTTTTTGAATTATTTCATCAATATAAAAACATATTCTAAGTGTTGTGTGAAATTCTAAATAAAAAAAGATAAATTAATTCAAATAAAATAATTCAAAAAATCTCGGGGTGTTACATTCTACCCCCCTGAAAATGAATTTCGCCATCAAAATTCTACTGGGTTATCAATGGGTTAATACCTGAATGTTCCTTTCATAGAATCCACATAAAAAATTGAATACTAAAACTTCTATTAAAAAGTGAATGTTTGAACCATAACGGTAAACCGAAGTAGCATATAACTAGGTTTCCACATAGGAGATCATTAGTTGGGAGAGAAGATTGGAAATCGAGGAAAAACATAAATATTTATAGGGAATGATTGAGTTCATCAATCATAAACTAATTAATGATCAATAAAATGTTTAAGGCCTAAAATTCATAAATATATGATGATTTAAAAGGTCCTTGGTTCAACAAAAATTAATGAATTTGGACCCCAATTTTTTTATCATTATTCTGTCGTCGTGTAATTATATTATTTGGAAAGAATATAAAGATATATACTTAATTGATATATTTATATAAAAAATTTTCATTATTTGATTGTATTTTTATCGTTTTTTAATTCATCCGTTACATCCTGAAATGCACTACCAGAATATAACTTCGATACCCAAAGCCCTAAAATATATTTTTAGCATAACACAATTCCCATAAAATAATGAAAAGTATAACTATTTGTCTCTATCTATCCTTCAAAATAAATATGGTTTATAATTTAATCACCAAACATAACACATAAATATTTATTCCTAAAACATTATTATACAATAACAAGTACATCGCATAGGACAGTGGTGGGCGTGAAACCACTATCATCCCTCGGTCATGGGTTTATGGCCCACGACCTTAATAGACTTGACTGGTTATAACCCAACATACATGGGGTCCTTTTCTAAAACCAAATAAATAAATAAGTTGGACATCCTTGAAATACAGTTAATCACTAAATAAATTTTTAACCAGGGTATTCAATACAATCCTAATATATAAATACTTCCTCTAAACTTTTCCTGAATGGTTATGCTTATATCCTATATAAAAGATGAAAATAAAAAACATTAGAAAGAGTGTCACGAAATCAGCTTAACATTGATTCACAAAATAACACAATGTATCTCTAGGTTTTCAGTATCCAAACATGTTAATACCTACATCAATTATTCTCTTGGAACAGTGTAATAACCAGAATTACCACAGATAATTATTGTAGACATGATTGTTTCCATATCTCAAGGTATATTGCATCTATTCCATAAATCAAGAAATGTTGTGAACTTATTCCATGATAGCATAATCTACCTACCAATAAGTCCTTAATTAGTTCAAATGTAATTAGTACCCTCAAATTAACCTTTTCATATCCCACATATCATTATCTATGAAACATTAACTTATCATAAGGAACATATTAGGGATTATCTTTATCTTAATCATGTGTTTTCCATGGACACCACCTTTCCATTAAATCACTATTCTATTCCATCAAAACCATTCAATGTGAATTTGTAAATCTAAAGTGAAGAACGTAAATAGAACAATGTTTATATATTTCTCTATACATATTACATAATTCATGAATCCAAATATAAAAAAAATTATTCCACTTCATCCTTATTCCATTAAGAAGGATACCTCATCCAATTACACAATACCTTTTTCCTTTCACATTTTAGTTATAGCCTTTTCATCATTAGAAATGTAACCATTACCCAACCCACCTTTCTGATTCTCTTCAGGATCATTCCTCTTGGGACATAGATTTTCATAATGACCATTTATTAAATACTTAAAACACTTAATCTTTGAAGATTCCTTGGGGAGGCCAATAATCTCATCCATTTCACGAACTCACCATTTTTGTTTTTGCACTTACATGCTTTGTGTATTTCTTTTACAAAGTCAAAAAATGTGATGTTCCTCTAAGATATTAACTTATATGCCTTATCCCACTTTCATTACATGTGGGAAACTGAATCTTCTTTCCTACGTGGTCCCCATCGCCCGAACTCTCAAGGATCTCCTTTATTCTATTCCTTGGTCATTCTAAGAGTTGGTTAAGGTACTCATTATTAATCATGTTCCCTAAAAACTAATTAGAAATGATCAAAAAATATTTTACTCTAGTGATAATCCCATTTGACTTCTCCTGAATACATTGTCCACCATTATCGACGTTAATCCCGCTCCTTCATTTTCCCTCTATTGACTAAAACTAGGAATAATTGAGTAAGAAATGATTATCATAGTGAGGAAACACATAATCATGAAAAAAATAATATTATTTCTAAATTATGAGACCATTCATAAAGCATGAAACCTCAAGTTTATTCTAGGGTATTCATAAAAAAATACAATTTAAAATCTTCGTGATGGTCGGTAAATAGTTTTTGAATTCCCAAAGCATATCCCCTGAGAGTATCAAACCAAGTGTGGAGTAAGACCCATTTTCCTATACCAGGTTACCCTGAGTCTTACTTGGAAATTTTTTCTAGAGTTATTACATGAGGGTAAATCTTTTCCTAAGACACATCCTCTTGTAGTATCTAGACAGGGACGTATTTTTGGGAATCCACTTAGACTATCCTTTACAAAAATTCCAGGTCATTTTCCTATAATTTTCTGTATCTATAGACTTATACTCAGACATGTCCTTAGGGTTGTCACTACGATTTTCTCATCCCAACATCCAAAGGTTATTTAATCTTTTTCCCTGATACCAACTATAAAACACTAAAATTATCACATATAGGCATTACTTAACATATGTGAAATGCTTAAAATATTATATAAATAGATGGCCAAAGACTTTACTAGTCTAGTTCCTTTGTAAACACAAAAAAATGAACACCGTTACATAATTGAGATACATTATCTCCCACTAGGTTATTTTTGACTTGTAACCTACCTATAAACACCAAGAATAATAAATATCATCACAACTAGGGGGAAGGGAAACATAAAAAGGGGACAAATGAAACACTAAGTCATGGTAAACAAGGGAGACATGTAAGCATAAACCTGAGCATAGGGGTGTGAGAACCTGATCATAACATTTGAATATCAAAACCTCTATATCAAATATCATAAACATGAATCATGGAATAAATAATAATATTTCATAAGACATGAATCAGAAGGAAATAAATAACACCAGCCATGAAATAAAAAATAGGAATGAAATATTTAATTTTAGGAAACACATAACAATATAATATGATTTAATTAATAACCAAGGAATCACTTCTAAGACCACCTTTGTGGTATGGTTTCACCCCCCAAACCATCTTGGTTGTTATGGTTCACTCCCATGGCCATCTTAGTAGAATGAGTTCACTCCTCATACCATCTTGGTATTCATGGTTCACTCACATGGCCAGCTCAGTAGTCCAGGATCACTCCCATGACCATCTTAGTCTATCTCGTGAGATATAAGTCATTACCCAATGCATTGGAGGGATATATATATACCACCCATCTCATTAATGACATCATAAATACATGTGTCACAAAATAATAAACAATATTATCATAACCCATGAAATTCAATGGGTATCATAAACATGTAGTCATATCATATCATGTGAAAAAAGATACAGGTTTCATAATAATTTCATAAAAAACAGAACCTGTGGAAGGTAAAAATATTTCATAATCCTATAACCCATAAATAAGAAATAGGTTTAAAAAATATATAACCCATGAAAGAGAAACTGATTTCATAAAAATATAACTTTTGAATGTGAAATGTGTTTCAGAAAATAATATCCTATGAGAGAGAAATTGATTACATAAACATATAACCCTTGAATGAGAAATATGTTTCATAAACATATAACACATGGAAGAGAAAAATATTTCATAAAGACCATGCCATCAAGAATAACCCAATCAGGGACAGAATATAAATATAACCCTTTGATCATTTCCATGAAAGGTGTGATTAGCATCAACAAATGTCATCTTAGATGGAAAATAATTTGGAAATATCTTTTAAAACCATTTCATCAAGAAAATATTCTTTCTTCTTTAAAAATAGATTTTTAATATATAAATCTATTTGAAAATAATTTTCATAGAAAAAACTTGAAATCATATAAAGAATAATTGAAATATTTTTGAAAATATTTTTCCTTAAAAACATATAAAAGAAGCTTTAAAAATGTGGAAAACCATTTTCCTTGAAAACTTATAATATAATCTTCCAAACATTTTAAAAACCTTCTTCTGTGAAAAAACGTTGAAAACATATGAAGATATCTTCAAAAAAATTTGAAAATAACTTTTTTAATATATATTTGAAAACATATAATAAATGAATGAAATTTTTTTCAAAACATTTTTATATGAAATCTTATTTAATAAGCATGATTTTTTTTTGAAAAACTTTTCTTTAAAATTAATTTGATAACGTATAAATAAGATTTGAAAAAAAATTATACCTTATTCCTTGAAAATATTTTCTGAAACACTTTCTTAAAAAGTATCTTTTTAAACAAGCAAAGGAAGGTTTAGAGAAATGATTGTGGGTAATACAATACCTTCCGTATGAGGTAAAAAGGAAACTCCTTTTGCAATGTAAAAAATATAGAAAAATTCCTTATTCAGAAAGAAATAAGAGGGTACCATTGAAAACGCTTCTAAAATAAAACAAGGGAAAAAATTTATTCTACTCATTATAGTATAATAGTAGAATATTCATAGAAACCATTTTTTAGAAAACATGGTTTTTAAAGAACACAGATTTCCGTCGGAAGAGATAGTAAAGTAGATCTTTTATAAAAACACATTATTAACTATATTATGTATCAAAGAGAGGAATAATGTCACCAATACATGAATATATCAGGAATATCTAGAGTATAATAAAATTCATGAATTCTCTTTTGAGATGGATCATATGATTTAATTAATGGATGCATAAACATAAAAAATATCGATAAGAGGTGAGATTGATTTTAATTAAACACTTTCAACTTGGTAACTTTGAGAAATAATCACCATGTAAGAAAGTTAGATTACATGAGTCTTAGAATATCATGAAATAAATGAGATTCATTATATATCATTTCAAAGTTAGTATATACACATCCTGGAAAAAGATCGGTTCGTAAAATTTCATGTTTCTCAAAGAAGGAATTGGAATAATTTATAAATATATTGAATCCAATTTTCTAAATTACAATAATCAATGTGAAAAAATGTTATATAAATATAATCTCATTAACTGGATGACAAATATAGTTTTTAAATTAAAAACATCCAAATGTTTACTATGCTTTTATACAAAATTTCAAAGTGAAATTGATTCCAATGAATTAAATTTAATTAATTGATAAAAATATTATCTAATTTAACATTTAAAGAAATTTAAAATATAATTTAACTATAGGAATATATTAGAATCAAAATTGTAGTTTTGTATAAAAATTAATTATTTTTCACTATTCATCCAAAAATAATGTTTGTCAGAAAAATAAAAAAAATCAACCTATGGTAATTTAGACATTATAAATTCAAAACTGAAGTTTTTCTATAATATTCATTTTATAAAATTATATAAGATTAATTTTTTATATTTCATAGAAGTACATGAAAAGAAGTTTGATCGAGAATGTAGTATTATTAAACATACAAATAGTTTGCCATAAATTTTATTTATCTTTATCAATATATTCCATTTATATAAAACCATTATAGAAAAGGATTTTAAAATTAGATATTAATATTAATATCACAAAGTTTAATAAATACATCATAACTATATCATTTAAATAATTATAACAATAAACTAATGTTTTATAGAAACTCAGTGTTGTGTGTTATGTACACCAAGTCGGCGTTACATATTGGGAAATCCATGTTTGTAGTATGTGAAAGGAATGTTTTACCCATTCATTTAATATTAAAAAATATATTTTTAGTTTTGTGTGAAATTCTAAATATCAAAAGTAAATTAATTGGAAGAAAACAATAATTCACAAAATCATAGGGTTTTACACTAGAACCCCTCTAGATCTCTTTATTTGGTGATTGAAAATTGTTGCAAGATTAGTGTGACCCTCTGGGTAGGAGACCCCCTACCTCTCCATCACATTATCTACTCCTTCCTTTGAGTTTGATATATTATATTGATTTTGAGGGATCTAAGCTTCGTGTTTTGAATCTCATTTCTATGTTATGTTCATAGATCTTCTGTGCCTTCATTCTCATTAGTGGGTTTCATTACAGGGTTTTTGTTTTCCAAGAGAAAGGTATGATGCCAAAATTTTAATAATCCTAAATTGACATTTTAAATTGATATTTAATAATTAAATGAAATTAATTTTTTTTGTTTAAAAGGATTTAAATTGTTTTATTAAAAACACATTTCCATTGAATAAGGTATTTGGTTGAAATTGGAAAGAATTTGGGGAAAACATCAATTACTTTGAAATAGGGATGGTTTGTGAAATTGTATGGAATTATTTGGAAATAAAAATTTTTAGTTTAATAATGGATTGAAATTATAAAATTGAATTATTTAATTTTTTTTTCAAATTTTATTTGAGAAAATGGCTTAAAAATGGTTTAAAGGGAAACCAAATTGATTAATCTTGGAAGATGACATGTTTCATTAAAACCACTTTTATGTTTTTAAATGGAATATTGGAAAATTTGAAATTGAGTGTGGGATGAATTTTATTTAAATTAGTTTAAAATAAATTTCCCACCATTGTTTGTTAATATTGAATATGAAAGGAATATTTAGTTAATGAGTTGTTGGGGGTAACACTTCTTTCAATTTATACATATTATTCCCTACTGGGATGATAGTGAGTCTACATGAACAAATGTTGAGAGACCGATGCACATTTCCATTTTGTTGGTATTCCAGAACCTGGAACTATCATAACTTTTTGGATGTTGACCATGTTCCTCTCTTGATGTTATTTGAAATGTATATGAATTTGTATATTGTAAACTGTTATACGTTACTTATGAGTTTATTGAAAAAAAATTGTACAAAATGTTTTTTAGCTATTTTTTTAATGTATTTCCATCCTTATAAAAGTAAACCATTATTTATTGAAAAATGATTGAGAAATCAAACATGTTTTATTTTTGATATTAAAATAGTTACTTTGGTTAATTAAATGTTAGAATCTTGTTGTGGGATCCTTAGTGAGACATGACTATAATTTTTATCTCAAACACTACATGTTCTTTTGGGTGTTTGTAGATTATCTTCTTCCAGGATCAAGCAAGGTTAAGGTTCCACAATGAGGTGGTTATTGCTCATGATCTATAGACTTTGTGAGTTATATATATTGGGACTTGGGTTATTTTCCTATTTTCTAGTACATCGGTTTAGTAACATTGGATGGTATATGACAAAGTGGTATCAATGGTGAAGAATAAGTATCTTTCCATAATTTTAGTACACAATTGGGTATTCTTGTCAAGACTTAGGAGTAGAAATAATTGAATGTTTCGCTACATCACACATCAATGAACCTTAAGTCACTAGGGGTGGTTTGGAAAATACATCTTGAGGATTAATTCTTGTATTTTCCCTTCTTTAGATTTTTATAGGTTTAAATCCAAATCTTATTTTCCATCTGTTGGGACTTACATCCCTTGTTGATCAGTTTGAGTGTTAATATGGTGTCTTAAATGTCATTTTTTGATATTTTGTAGCACCATGCCTCTGATAAGATGTGTTAATTGGATCCAACAATAAGATGTTGTTGATTCTCAGTGATAAAATTCTCATGTGGACCCAAAACTAGTTGAGGTGATCATGTGTACTGTCCAAGATCTGTGATACACCTTACCACCGGTTCCCATTCAGGCTCGAGTTGTGGAACCTCAAAGAATTCTTTTTCAAGATCATTATCAATAATTACTTCACCAGAAACCACTTTCATTCAATGGATCCAATGATCTTCAACAGTTTTAGGAATGGTTGATCAGGATTGAACATCTATTTGAGTTATTAAGGACACCTAATGAGATCATGGTGAAGAATGCCACCTTCATGCATAAAGGAGTAAGCATGTGATGGTTCATCCTTTTCCCATCACTCAAAAGGAATTCTTTCTATTTCATTTTTAAGGGATTTTCCCTCTTCCAAAAAAAGGAACTGTGACTAGGTTTTCAAATTTCTTTTCTGAGGGTGTATAGTTTTTACCTACAATTGTAATTAATGAGGGGGTGAAGGCCCAATTGTTCGTGTTGAGAATTAAATTAAATACATATTATTAGTTTTTCTTTCCAAAGATACCTACGTATTATGATGTGATGGATTGAACATTGATGGTTGAGATGGACCTAGCTAGTATATCTGGGTTGACATGAGTTCTCATTTGTCCCAATAGAAGTGTAAATTCCTTTAATAGAAAGTTTATGTGTGATGATGCTCATTGTAGTTCTCTAAAATATGTTTAATCAAGACGTCCGGTAGTGCCCAACAGAGGCCCTTTTATATGCTACCAGTGTGGAATGGTAGGGCACTCGAAGGGGGTTTTCACTGAGTCTACCAAGGCATGTGGTGCATGATAATGCTCATGAAATCTCTAGAGGTTTTCCTTATCTATTCCACTCCATCCAGTGGAACATGATCATGAACTCCTCCGAAAACTATGAGGCAATCAGATAATTGATGATCAAAGTCGATCTAGCCATAGGTATCTAGAAAGATTCTTCTTTACACAGATGAAGAGTCTCAATAGGATGATGATACTGGTCTAATAACTATGAGAGGTACTATTACTATAACATTGTCATTAGTGACTTCATCTTTGATGCTGGTGCATCTCATTCATTTATTTCAATTGGAATTGTGATTCAACAATAACTTTATACGAAGATTTTATCTTAAGTGATGGAAATTACTACACCCCTTGGACGGAAGAGAGTACATAGACTTCATAATCTTGTTTGTTCCTTCTAACTTTATGATGTCAAGCTTGTTTGGGATTTTCTACATCTTGAAATGAAAGTATATAATTTCATTCTTAGAATAAATTGGATCATTTCCAATAAAGAACAAATTTACTATAATCTTATATGGGTCTCTATTACTACACTTGATGGAGTTTTCAGTATCATTTAGGGAGATGGGACCCAAGGCCAGGAGGGATAAACCTTCGTATCTTGAGTTGGGGAGGTGATATATGGGTTCTCTTTTGATTTGGATTGAGAATCATTGAGTGGTGATCTCCCTCCAGTTTTCATTGAGTATCCTGATATTTTTTCATTTGACTTCTCAGAGTTTCCACTGGTAATGGAGGTGTATTTTTCTTTCTATTTAGTGATGAGTACTAATTTAGTATCTATTCCTTCATAACTCATGAAACTAACTGAAATGAGAAAGTTGAAGTCTTAGTTAAATGATCTTCTAGAGAAAGGAAATAAGCACCCACGTGTGTCACCTTAGGTGATGCATGTTCTCCTCTCCAAGAAAGTTGATGGTTCACTTCACCTATGTGTTGAATACCAAATTCTCAATTGATTTATGATAAATAAAAATTATTTTTTTCCATGGATTAAAGATCTATTTTATTAATTGAAAAGGGAAAAGTGGTTCTCAAAGATTGACCTTCATTATGGTCACCATCAATTGAGGATAAAAGAATATGAAATTAAAAAAATCACCTTTTTGAGTAAGTATGATCATTATAGTACCTTGTCATTTCATTTGGTCTTACGAATGCTCCTTTAGTCATTATGGATTCGATGAATAGGGTTTTCCATTAGCATCTTGATACTTTCATGATAGTCTTTATGGTTGACATCCTTGTTTAATCTATGTCCAGGAAAGACCATGTGCATCATCTGAGATTAGTTATGGAATTGTTGAAACATCACTAAATTTATGGAAAGATATTGAAATGTGATTTCTTGATTCAGGAAGTGATGTTCTAGGGACATGTGGTGTTAAAACATGGTATTTTAGTCGATCCTGGAAAGGTGAATGTTGTTATGACATGGGATCAGCCATGAAATTATTATGAGATTCAAAGCTTCTTGGATGTAGCTGGTTATTATCACAGGATTGTTAAGGGATTCTCAAATATGGATTATCTATTCACCACAATAACTCAGAAGTGAATAAAGTTTCTATGTGATGAATAATGTCTGAATTCTATTATTTATCTGAAACATATTTTGACTATTAAGACAGTGTTGACTCTTCAGAGGTTATGCAAGGCTATATGGTCTTCTATGATTCATCGAGTTTATGTTTAGGCTTTATTCTTATGCAGGGTGATCATGTAGTTGCTTGTGGTTCTCATCAGCTTAGGAAATATGAAAACAATTAACCAACCAAAAACCATGAACTAGATTTTGTGATGCAAGAGCTTAAATTTTGGAGGGATTATGTTTTCGGAGAATGGTTTATATTTTTTTTGGACCATAAGAGCATGAATTATATATTCTATCAAAAATATTGGTATCCCACCCAGATGTGTTGGGTGGAATACCAGAAATATTTCAACTTTGAAACCGCCTACACCCCTGGGAATGGAATGTCATCGTAGAAGCTTTGAGCATGAAACTTACAACCCCGATAGTGAAAGAATTATCAGAAGATTGTATCTTGATGGAAATTTTTCATAGTTTCATATTGAATTCTATCAATTAGGTATAGAGTTTACCTATTATAGTGTTTAGTTAACATCCTCTCTTGTCAGGATGATTATTTAGAAAGAATAGCTTGATGATGAGTATTATAGAATTAGTGACACTATTTCTAGTGGGGAGACCATGCCTGACTGGTCATTCTCCACTGAGGGAATTTATGCTATCATAAATGTTTATTATTATTATTAGGAGTAAGAAAATTGGTTTTGGGGGATTGTAATAATTCCAAGTGGGAAGTGCACCCATGGTCCATAAAGATGTTCTAAGACATTCATCATCTATTATGGGGGGAAAGTATGAGATGTGAATTTTTTATTTTATTTCTCATTGTTATATAGGCCAAAAGTTCAAGTCCAAGAATCCAAATCCTTCTGGTTTTCATCATAAACTTTTAGTGCCTATATGGAAGTGGGATGAGATCTCTATGGACATTGTGTTTGGGTTTCCTCTTACTAATAGAAACCAGAATGCAAAATGGGTTGTTATCGATATTTTTACTATATCATCTCACATTATACAAATTCATGATATAACCAATGTTGAGGAGTTGGGAAATCACTTTGTGAAAGAGATTTTTTGGTTGCACAAAGTTCCTTCTATTATAGTTTTAGATGGGGATCCATGGTTAACTTCTAACTTTTAGATAGGCCTCGAAAAAACAAGGAGATCATA
Organism: Viscum album; assembly: GCA_963277665.1. NCBI lineage: Eukaryota > Viridiplantae > Streptophyta > Magnoliopsida > Santalales > Viscaceae > Viscum > Viscum album. The sequence goes on along the minus strand of OY728135.1, from coordinate 194,068,592 downwards.
GGTCTGTTTAAGCATGGAATACCATCCATATTAATATTTCAAGATATAGAGATCTATAATAATTCTTTTAGATATGCTTCATGCTAGTGTTGTCAACTTTGGTGGGGTTTGGGATTATTATTTGGGGCTGGTTGGGTTGTCTTAGAGCAACAAATACCAGTCCGTGATTAGGATGAAACCTTTTGTGGCCTTGAATGGGAAACCTTTTAGATCTCCATTATTTTGGTTGGAGATAGGTGAATTTTCTATTGTTGGAAAAAGCTTGGTACAACAGATCTAATAATTATTTATTTAATTCGCCAATGAATTTTGACTGCATAGAGCTGGTACAAGTCTTACGCTGATTGTTTCCATAGACCATTGGAATTTTCTACTGGTGATCAGGTGGTACTGAAAGCTTCACCATGTTTGGGTCATTGATTTCATGAAAGAAATGGGTTTATTACTCCTTATTTTGTGAGAACTTTTCATTTTATTGAGATGTTGGGGAAACTGGCTTACTATTTATCAATTCCACTGTAGCTAATATTGATACACAACATGTTCTATGTATCCTAGCTTGAAAGTATCTATCTGATCAATATCATATTCTGAGTTGGTGTGATCTTGATGCCAAACATGATTTATCCAAGAATGAGTATCCATTCGAGATAGTTGACTCTAAAACCATGGTACTTCATGGGATGATGATACCATTGGTTTGAGTTCTTTAGCACCATGGTTCTGATTCTTATTAGACATGGGAGTGTCACTGGTGAGAGAGTAGTGGACTCACTTTTTAGAATGGAGTCTTACTCATAATATTTCATGGTACAAAATGATTCTATGTTGGGGAGGTCATAAAATTCAATTACCTTTATATTGGATATATTCTAAACCATGTTATGGTTTTATTTTTCATTGCCTATTTGGAGGATACCTATAATGGTGAATTCAGGTATTTGTTGGAATTTCTAGAATGAAATCTTATAGTTTTTTAGCCTATTAGATATTTACATTCCATTTAATATGGTTACATGGTGTGTAAATACAAAATGATAATAAATCCACTTTTTATCAAAATGTGATGGGGTTTTCAGTGATTATGATACTTTTCAATTATACGACTTATAATTGGGATACATGTCATGTAAAGTCTCAATGGTTTTTATAAAGAGGCATCTCAGATGAACCTTCTATTATTATTCTCCAAAAATCCTTTCTCTCAACCATGATCCTTCCCCATGTGATATGAGAGCCTTAATCCCCTCTAAATCTCTTAGTTTTGTGACTGATCATTTTTGTGAGCACAGTTGACTCTATAGGTAAGCGATCCCCCTACCTCTCTATCTCTTCCTATATTCCTTCCCTGGAGTTTGATAGATCATATTTATTTTGATTGATATATTCTTAATATTGTTAAATCATGTCTTTAGGTTATTTTCTGAGATCTTATGTGCCTTTATTTTCATTGGTGGTTTTATTTACACGAATTTTGTGTTCAGTGAGAAAGGTATGTGGTTCCTTTACGATGCTGAGATTTTATTAACCCTAAATTTATGTTTTAATTTAAATAGCTTGAATTAAATGAAATTTCATGATTTTGGTTAGGTAGATTTCAATTGTTTTAATAAAACCCTATTTCCATTGAATTAGGTATTTGGATGGAAATGGAATGAATTTTGGAAACCACCATTTCATTTTAATTGGGGATGTCTTGTGATATTGGATGCAATTTTTTAGAAATTAAATTGATGGTTTTAATTGTGGAAAGAAAATCATTAATTGGTTTTTTGAAATTGGGTTCAAATTTTATTTGAGAAAATTTTCTAAAATGGGTTATAGAGAAACCCAATCGTTTTATCTTACAAAATTTAACATTTGGTTAAAAACCAATTTTTTTTAAATGAACAATTGGGATATTTTAAATAGAGTGTGGGGTGAATTATATTTTAAAAAGTTTTAAAACAAATATCCCACCATTTTTTTTACTATAACACATGAAAGGCCTAAGTAGATTGTGAGTTATTATGGTAGAACTTCATTTTATTAGAACATCTTATTCTTAATTAGGATGTAGATGAGTCAAAACTGACTTGTTTAGAGAGATGTGTGTGCATTGCAATTTGTGTGCGGGTCCCATAACCTTGAACTATTATACCATTTGGGTTATTGACCATGTTTCTTGCTTGATTGTATTTGAAATATATATGCCATTGTTTATTGTAAATTGTCATACATGACTTGTGAATTTATATAAAATTATTAATATTAAATGTTTATTTATGTCATTTTTAAAGTATTTACATCCTTTGAAATGTAAAGCATGATTTTTGAAAAAATGCTTGAGCTGCCGAACTTCTTTTATTTTGAAAATTGGAAGCATTCCATTGGTTAATTAAATGTTGTCATCCTATTATTGAATCCTTAGTGAGACTATACTAGTATTTTTATCTCACCCCTGACTTGTGGCTTTAGGTGTTTGTAGATTATCATCCTATAGGTTTTAGAAAGGCTACATTTCCACAAATAGGGGGTTGTAGATGTTAATCCATGGACATAAAGAGTTGTGTTATTTGAGACTTTGGTTGATTTTTTATTTTTCCGAACTTGGTTGTAGTAATTTGGGCTAGTTCATTACAATAACAGCCAATATAGGCCTGAAAGGGAACTAATTAGTCAATCATGAAGATAATATCAAATCCCATCATGATGAGGTAAAAATAATCCATAAATAAAGTTATCTACATATATCAAGAGGAAAATCCTTACAATGAAGAACACCATATGATAAGATACCTAACGTGGTATCAAGTGTCATAACACAATTGAAGTGTTTGATTTTGAGGCCTAGACTCCCCATAATATTCTCAGATATAAATGAGTGAGATGAGCCTATATAAAATAATCTAGACACTAATGTGGTGGGTACTAGAATAATACCTCGTATAATAGAAGGTCTGATGCTCTAATACTCCATCTTATGATGGAATTCATGTAATTGGCCCAAACTACGTCCCTGAGCCACCACCTGACTTATATAAGAAATTACACTTTATAGAAGCTATAAATCGTTATTCTAACTACCTTTTCCTTGACTCCCACCTCAGCCTAAGTGGCCTATGGTGGTCCAGCTACCTTACTGGAATGATCCTACTGGCCCTGCTTCTGAGTGTGGGGATAGTTTTGATCTTTGGTTTTTATATGCTAATGGTAATGTCCTATAGAAGCATTGGATAGGACCCATACATCCACAAACTATGCATTCTACTAGATTTCATATACACTATGTATTTATGTGTTCCGACATCCAGCTCTGTTGACATATCAGAATGTTTTCAACAAGAGGAACCTCACTGATGCTACTCCCATGAGTAGACTCAAAATGTTTCCTTCACCCAGTAGAAGAAGAAATGATTGATCTGGGTATGAACTTCCCTAACTCACACAATCATGTTCCCAAAAATTTCTCACTGTAATGAAGTCCTTGATGACTCTTTATGAAATGGTCAGCAACCAGATTACATTAACATGTGATCGGATGGCGTATACTAGACCATCCACCAATCGACTAGCTGTCATAGGGTCATTTCATACTAGAGTAGGATATAACTGATAAAGATTAGAAAAACTAGTAGAATATTAAATAACAAACATTCTTCATTTCTGCTAATTCAGGAAATCTATTTCTCTTGTTGCCCTCATAGTCTGGGGAAATAATTATTCATTGAAGATAGTCTGGGAATCCACCCAAACCATATCATGATTTTGATGATCCTAGGAAATAACATCCCCCTATTTCTTTGTACATTCACATAGAAAATAATCTATAATATTGACCCTCCGCACTGGAGGTATCTAAAGATGATTGAATATAGAAAGTATATCTTTGAGACATGGCCTAAAAGTATGTGGTCCTCTATTCAAATAAAATTTAGGAGGTTGTTACTACTGGAACTCCCGAATCAACTCTCCCATACTCAAGGCAGTTCGAACAACACCCTATAAATTCTTCGGTGTCCATAGAAATTACTCATGAAATTGGGAATCAAGGTGCATATTAATAAAACAAATAGGTTCTATAAGTGAAACTATAGGAGGAATCACTGGTGGTGCAGTGACTGCCAACTCAAGTTCATGGTCATCAGCACCTTCAGGGTTTATAATTAGAGGAAGTCAAGGAGAAATAATATTACAATGCCAAATTCACACCTTAAAATTCATTTTAACAGTTTAAATAATTATAGATAAAACTAGGATAGGTAAGAAGTCATCCTATAGAAATAGTCACACCTTTATGACTACTCCAAACTTATGTTTAGAAGGTTGAAAATACCATGATGGCCTTAGGAACACTAGAGATGCACCAACTACCAACTACAAAGGCAAAGTTCATGTATAATTATCTGTTTAACATGAATAAGATTGGACATTAATTCTAATAGTGATATTCATTTGAATGTGTTCTTATTTTAAACATTTAAATTTCTATAAATTGTTCAATTAGATGGAACATCATTTCAAATCCATAAGGGACCATATTCTATATGAATAAAACTATGGAGACCATGTTTCCCACACTATAACACATTAAAACCCATGCAACCGATGGTCTATAGATCAACATACAATAATTAATTTCTTATGGTGTCCAATTTTTTCAATTCACAAAACAAATATTAGGTTAAGTAAGGAGAATTAAGTGTAAATTATGTTTTCCCATCACTGTATGAAAAATCATCACAATTCCACAAATAATCAGCTCACCAACAATATGCAATAGGAAAATACATTTTGAAAATAAATGTGGAATGGAAAATCCCTGGAATATTCATCCAATTATGCAAATATGATGCATAGACTAATAAAACACACTAATTTTATATATCCTACATAAAATAATTCATTATTTATATAACACAAATATCAGTAACATCTGAATTCATGTGAATCACCCAATGGTGATGTTTTATCAACCATAATAGGTAAATACAATAATAATGTCCTATCCTAGGTAATTCAAGTTTCCCCTCTACATGGGATAGTTATGTCCAAGAACATGGTAATTTCAAAATTCCTTTAGCTCCAAGTCTCCAATATAATACCCAAGTAGTAAGAAAAATGAAAAATAACTCCTTGGATACCACCATTTTAGTGTCCTGAACTAGGTTCTACTTACCCATGCACCATGCCAATGGGTCACATGTCTCAAGCGCACCTCCCCATATGCCAGAGACTTCCAACTAGTAGTGATGGTGGAAAACTAGTATTGTTGGGATACTATACCCTCATATCATAATGGAAAAACAAATACAACTATAACAATATACTTTATATCCAATACATACAAATACATAATAGATAATATGCGGAAGAAAAAATTTCTAAACTAAATAATAATAAAAATCATGTAGGTACTGTCATATACATGAATTCATTGAATGCTGATATAAAAAAGGGGAATAGAAGATAGGAATAAATAATCATGTAGTAAAAAAACATAACAAAATGACCAAAAAATTATCCAATATGATTTCAATACTATGATCTTTCTTCTGCTCCTATGCTCTATCTATGCAAAGAATATCAAGTACGTATGGCATTATTCTTTTTCTTTTCCATACTTACAAATATATACTAATCTAGGGTTGTGAAGGAAGTCTGAGTTGGGTGTGTGATCAAATCGTAGTAGGCCACCACTAATGAGGTATAGAATTAATCCAAGCAGTTATCATAGCTAATAAGTGTGAAGTTAGATTTATTAATTGAAAAAACTAAATAAATAATTTATAGCCTGCTCAATTTCCTAAAGGACACCTTTCAAATTTACCTACTTTGGCTCATGTCTTGAATGATTGTATGATCAGTAACAATATATCAATAGTAATAATATATATAGTATAGTTATATATATATATATATATATATATATTTCATCCACCTATATAAACCAAGTATGTTTAGATGTATGTGGCATTATACCTTGAATACTAGTTACCATCAAGATCTGGGTATAACTAAGACATCCATAACCATTTTAAATGATCCTATAAGATTGATAAATAGTGTACATACCATACATATCATGATGAGTTGGTTACTCCATTATCATTACTCAATAGGATGATTGTTCCATCATGTCAACACACTGAACAAGGGATGTGGCCTGTCATGCCTAATGTCCAAATAGTATCAGGGGTGTGAGATTTCATTCTCAAAACCTGTTGTAAAGTATCGTAAAACAATCATTCCTAATAGAACCATTATCATCATACCATAACCTATATCATATGCATAATTTTATTTATAATTAAATACATTAGGCATTACATATCTTGTCTTGTAATAGTTTCATTCAACTTCAAAATGATATTAAAATTCACAATGAGATTTTAATAATTCATAAACAAATAGCATGGCCAAACCACCCTTTTAGTTAATTCCATTTAGTCCATTTAATTTATTTAAGGATGGTAAATACATCATGAAAAGTCCATTCAATTTAATAAACTCAATTCATTTAATCCTCACATTGAAATTCATTTTATAAGTTTCATTGAGGAAGTTAGAAGGTTCCTATATTAATGGGTAAATTAACTACATGGGAAATTCCAAATATAAGTTTTTAAAGGAACACAACTTGTTAATTAGTCTAATAACCACTAATATGGGAGTGGGAAAACTCAATCAAAAACCAAGCCAAATGATTATGAGGAATGTTGGTCAATTAATAATTAAAAATTATGAGAAAATTATGTCGTCACACATAAGGGGAATATGTATTCAAGTTCAACAACCTTAAATATACAAAAAAAGTACCAAATGATTTATATAATGGTTAATAGTTCAATTTTACATGAAGAACCCAATTAAATGATAGTACACGACAATGGTCGGCGTGCGACAGAAAAAAATATTATGAAAATTAAAAAACACTTATAGACATTGATGATACCACATTCCTTAGGGGCATTGATGAATCCTTTTCCAATGGAGACCCAATATTTGGAGTAGGATTTGAGAAATCGATGAAACGGTCCAATGCCATGAAAATAGTGAAAAAGAGATTCCACCAAAACATTACAACACATCCGATGATAAATAGATATAGGAAAGGATAAGATTACAGTTCCTACCAGGGTGGATATGATCCTTCTGAAGTATCTTGATTTGGTATTGGAACATGTGTGTTATCTCTAAGCATAGGATTATATTGAAGGAGATCTACGATAAAAAAAGATCCCAATTCATCCACTAGAGAAAATAAGGGTAAAATAGAAATGTCATAATAGATTTAATTAAAGGAAAAAATTTAATATCACCCTTAAGATATGGGAAAAATGTTTTATCCAAAATGATTCTCCAAAACCATGTGAAAACATTACTCATGACACTTCTTATGGAAAAAACCTGAATGATTTTGGCACACAGTTTCCTTAACTGTGAACAAATCGTGCAAATTCCCACTACCAAAAGACTGCAGATTACACACGGTCCTATGTCTGATGGTTGATATTTTTAGAAGAAACATGAAGCTCATTTTTTCATATGATTTCACCCACATAGTTAGTAGGGACCATGCAAGCTGGGAGGTACGATGTCTACATACCATTTGACATAGTCATTTTTTCCATTTTCTATAACTTCGAGTTCCAAAAAAAGCCTTTAATTCTCCTAGGACTTCCCTTATGCCATAATGCATGTTTAATAAAATTAAAAAATGGATTTAAATTAAAAAAAACCATCTGTACCTTTTTGAAAAGATATATTGTTATAGATATGATTGGTTTGATATAGTTTAAATGGAATGAATTATTTTACCTTGATTATTTAGAAAACTGGGGAATGAGGGGAAATTAAATTTTTTTCCATAAATATAATTTAAAAATCATTAAACAGTTTATCAATACTTGTTTTCTATAATTTTGATCATGGTTATTTTCTGTTAGAGGGCCTTGTTATTAGACATGTGTGAGGGATCCTACTTGGATTTTTATCTCACACCATGTACCCTCTTCAGTGCTACATAGAACATTATATATATTTTAATGCATGGAAAGGTAGGGAGCCGAATTGAGGTGCTGATTTTTTGTTTTATTTGTTTCTAGGAAGTTGGTGGTGATATGTTGGGAGTTTTCCCATGCTACTATATGGATTAGTCATTCCTTTTTTAGTTGTACTTTTTTTCGAACTCCACTTTGAGATGTTCTAACTTCTTTTGAGTGGTATCATTTATATTGTCTTCTTTCAATTATGAATTATGTTTGTTTGTCTATTTATCTCTCTATTATATATTTATATATTCTAATTTTATTGCTTTAGGTTGGGTGAAATCATTCACTCTAGTTGTTTTTAATTCTCGGGATCTAGTTGTTATCCCATGGGTATTGGGAACAACGTTCATATTTGTGGAAATTCGGTTTAAGGAACAGTTTGTGGGGTATACATGTCAGTTTTTTCACAGTTTTGTATTAGAGGGAGATATTTATTCAAGAGATCATTCCTTGGGACATTTCATTGAATGGATAAAATATTGTTGGGACTTGATAGGTAGGATATAGTTAGTTTCTTAAAAGATCTTTCAATGACTAGACTCACGTTACATTGGAATGATGGGATGTGTCTATTTTTTATTTTATGATATTAATCTATGTTTTTTCTTATGATTTCATGGTTTAAACTTAGATTATTATGTTTTCGGATCATTTCTTCTATTTTAGTGTGTAGTAGTATGTCTCTAATTCATCCTCCATGGTTTCCTTAGGAGGGTTTAGTGTATGATCATTAGGCTAATCGACTTATATATCAAAATACTATATAGGCCATCATGTGAGAAGTTAATTTTTTATTAGAATCATCTACATGTCTAGAAAATAGTTTTTCAGTTACATCTACATGATGGTGGAGAAATGGATTGATCAAAAAAGTTCTTGTGTTACAAACCTTCATCATGTAATGATATAAATGAACTTCAAGTAGTGGAGGAATTTTTGTAAAAGATCATTTATATGTTTTAATTCAAGGGTACACCTGATAGAGTCATGATGGTGAAAGTAATGTTCAGACTAAAGGGTCCTATAAAACGATGATGAGATTCCATGGTACATATTGGTAGGCATATTGGATTGTACTATAAGGGTTTTAAGAATATTTTATTCAAGTAGTTTCTTGTAGAGTTTCTGATGATGATTAAGTATATGGATTTACACTAATTTCAATAGAGATATAATTTTGTTTTAGTGTAAACATACCGGTGTGTTGAGATGGTTAGTTCTGCTGGTAATGAATGAAAAACTAAAGGCTCAGAAGTACATGAAATTTTTTTGATGGAATATAAGAATGTAGGTATTTATGATGAATGTATCATGATATTAGGATTCGATAGAAATACATATGAGGGAAGATATAAATATTACAGGAAATTTTGGTTAATATTCTCATTCTCATCCACCAAGTGGATATTTCATTGTTGTACAAGGGAATAAGAGGTAGTGGATAGATCATCATAGGAATGGTGGATGTGGTTCTCATTGGCAAACATCCTCAATAACTTCATTTATGATAGAAGTGTGCCTCTAACAATATATTAGTGTGGAACGGTTAAGAACACTCAACATTGTTGTCTCTCTCCTGTGAATATGTTTATCCCTTTTGGATGATATGATCATATGTAGTAATTATTTAAGGCTATGTCTATGCCTTGTTATAGGCAATCATCATTGGCTCTGCTGGCTCTGTAGTGTAGTCATATGCCTCAATGAATATAGTTCTCTATTAACACGCCTCAGGAGTGTATCACCTTGACATAGTAGTTTAATTTCCAATATATATAGATGCAGGTCTAGTAACAATGATAGGTACCATATTACTTTTATCTTTAGTAGAGATTAATCTATTTGATACTGGTGCTACCCAATCATTTATTTCTATCTACTTTTTGTTGAAATGAATAAATTTTTAAATACCTCATGTCATTTATTATGTAGTTAGTGATGCCTCTTGGGAGGAGGAATGATCCGGGTATTCTGGGTCCTTCTTGCTTACTATAAATAGTTTATGAAACGTTAGTATGGATTTTTTTCATTTTTGATCTTTCACTATTTGACATTATCAATAGGTTGGATTTTCTTGTTTCTCTGAAAGATGAGGTGGTTTTTTATCATCATTGTGTTTTGTTTCATGAAGATGATGAGAACTAATGTGTTTTTTCAGGAAGTGTGTAATCCATGGTCTAGTCATATAAGTTCTTCCCACCCAATGGTCAAGAGTATGTTGTCTTCTACAATATCTAAGTGTATTAGTTTTCTTCATTTTTTTGTATTCCTATTGTTTCAAATGCTATTTCTAATGTTTTCCGAGATGATATATTTGAGATTAATCTAGAGAGATCGGAAGAGTTTATGATTGACATGTCTCTAGGTACACATATGATTTGATACATTATTATATAATGTAATAAAAAGAGTTGAAAGTGATCATGATTCAGTTGGATGACTTCATGGAGATGGGTTTTATTCACCCTAGTATTATGTATTTGGAAGCCCCAATGATATTTTCCAAGGAGGTGGATTGTTCACTCTTATTGTGTCTAGTCTATCAGATATTGATCAAGGTTACAATTGATAACATGTATCAATTTCATCATATGGGTGATTTTTTATATTAATTAAATTGGTAAAAGTGTAATTTGAAGATTAATCTTTAGTCAAGCAATCACCACCTCAAAGTTCAGGAGTCTGATATACATAAGATAGCTTTAAGGTATAGGTATTTACATTACAAATATCTTGTGATGTAATTTGGTCTCAATAACACTCCTAAATTTTTTATATTTTTGATACATCAGATACTCCATAAGTATATTGAAGAATTTTTTGTAGTGTTATTGGATAAAATTTCTATTTAATAATGAAATGATCATGAACATGGGAAAAACTTTTAGTTTGGTTATAGAAAGCCTGAAGATTCACTATTTGTATTGAAACCTTTCAAAATATAATTTCAGGATCCAAGAAGTATTATTCTTTTGGAATGTGATTACTGGGCATGGATTAACAGTTGATCCTGAGAAGGTGAAGGCCATTTTTTATGGGAGGAGCTATGAAATGACATTGAGATTTGGAGATTTCCTAGTCATCCTAGATATTAATGACTATTCATCAATGATTTCTTAAAGTTAGCATCACCATGGACTTCTCTTACCCATAATATGGGGAAATTATTATGGGATTAAATGTGTTATTCTTTATTTTATGAGTTGAAATAACTTATGTAATCAGCTCTTGTTCTGCTCTTACCTGATCCCGGTAAGGTTATGTACTTTTCTATAATGATTCTAGTTCTGTTTTGGGTTGAGTGATTATGCATAATGATCTTGTTGTGGATTATTACTCACTTCATCTTCTACCACATTAATAGAATTACCCCACACAGGGTTTAGATATTCCCATGGACATGGATGCACTTATGTATTGGTGCAACTATCTTTTTGGGAAGAGTTTCATGATGTTTTCTAATAATAAAAGTATTAGTGATATATTGTATCATATGGAATTGATTCTCAGATAGTGTAGGTATGTGTAATACCCTATTACACTTGACATAATCAATTTATGCACCCTAGGAAAGTGGAATGTTGTTATAGACACTCTTAATAGGATAGTTCCATCATAGGATATTTTTGAATCGAAGGAAAAGTTGTGCCATATATGGCTATCACTCATTTTAATTTGGATGATCAGGAGGATGTATCATCTATGGTTCTAATCAGTATTTAGTTACCATTATCTCTCATAGATTATATTCTATAGAGTTAGTAGAAGGATGTCGAGTTCATATGAATTTGAGAAACTCTATATGATGGGGAGACTATCTCCAGTCGAACTCTCTCTTTAAATGGTATTCTTAGATTTGTGGATTAGTTTGTTTTCCTAGAATATGTGAGGAGATCGGGATTTTTAATAATTCTTTATGTGTCATTCATCTAGGAGAAACTAAGATGTATTATTACATGATATGGTTGTTCTTATGGCTGAGTATAAAGAATACAATTACAGATTATGTGTCACAATGATACACCTTCCAAAAGATAAAGGTAAAGAATAAAAACCTTTTGGTTTTCTCAAGCCGTTTCTAGTTTCCTATTTAAAATTTGGAATGGTGGACCTTTTTTTTAATACCACACACTCCATAAGTGGGAATTTTATCTGGGTGGTGATTGTTTTGTTTAAAATTAATGCTCACTTTATTCTAGTTAGGGTAACCTGAAATGTTAATGATCAAGGTAAGATGTATATGTAGGATATCATTAGGATACCTTAGGTTCCTTCTAAAATAGTTTAACACAGTGATCCTTTGTTTTCTTTGAGGTTTTGGTAAAGTCTCTAATATAAAAAGAAAAAACATGTTAGGTTGATCATGTCTTACATTTAATATAATGATGGTCATATGGAGAATGATATTCTGATAATCAATGATAAGATCCATTCCTTTGTCATGTGATTTTGTGGTTCATGGTATATCCATATTTGATGGATTTTGTTTTTTTAATAATAGTTATCATTTTTGGATTAGAAAGTCTCATTTTGAGGCTTTTTATGTCCACCCATTATGGTCAACAATTTATTGGGTAGAGTTTGGTGAAGCTTCTATGGTGGGAATGTGTTTGGATTAGAGACACTATAAAAAATTATTGATATAAACCAACTTATAGTAATTGATCAATGTTGATGGGAATCCTATGTGGATTAGTGGATTTTTTTTTTCAGTTTTCCTTTGGTGACTGAGTTTTTCTGAAATTGATTCTTCATATGGGTCACCATTGTTTTGGAAAATATGGAAAGGTGGATCCATGATATGCTGTATCGTTTGAGGTCACTATATGTATTGTATAGGTTGTATATCAGTTATAAATTCATGTTCATTTCATAGGTATTATGATGTTTTCCAAATATCATAGATTAGGAAATAAAATCCTAACCCCTCTCACATTCCAAGTTAGGTATAGATTGATTTGGATCTAGATTATTATATATTGGAAAAACTAGTAGAGATCATTAATTCTAAGGATAATGATATTCACGGGAAGTCAATTCTATTAGTATGACTATTGGGCGACACAGATCATATTCTCATGAGACTTAGTAGCATGAATTATTGATGGGGGAGGAATGGTCTATCCTCTTTTCTAGAGATATTCATTAACATGAATTCTTGATGAATGAACATTTAATGTGGAGATTTTGTAACATCTCATTAACCAAATTCAAGTATTCATCTTCTCAATTTTTATTTAAATCATTATTCGCATGCCTTTTGCTGCTCTCAAGGATGGAGATAATTTTAGGATGAAATTGTCCTAAGGTTAGGGGATGTATGTTTTTTTAATTAATGGAGTCTGAGACCATCTATCTAATAAAATTGATTTGTTTTGAGATAGATCTTTTTTGCAGTTTCAGGTAATTTATTCAAGTGAGGAACAGTTTTGGATTATTCATTGCACTCAATCACGATAGCACTATTTTGTAGCTATAATAGATCCATCTATTTATCATGTTTATTCTTATTGTTTCATTATATATTGGTCATGTGATCTTCCTCCATAGTCTATCCCTTGTCTTTTTTGATCTGGGGCATGAAATTTTCATTGAGGAATGTTGTGATCAGTTCTCTCTACTAACCGGTTTCCAAAATTTATTCGATTATATTATGTGTGAATTCATTATAGTGCTTCAATTATTTTCATTGTGTTATTACATCTTGGTTGATCTCATTACAGGCATGTGGGTCCGGAGTATATAAAAAGTGGTTTTGTCTTTATCTTATATTGGTTGAAATAAATTAATATAGTTTTTATAAAAAAAATTATAAATGAAATAACATGATTTAGTGATCGATTTCTATTGGCAGAAATGAATTTTTTATAAAATATTATTTTCCCCATGTTTTGGTAAAAGAATACAGTATTTTCAAACCATCATGAAATGGATTTATGAAATGGATTTCAAAGAATTGTTGTGTTGATATGGTTTGGGAAATATAGAGCATGGGAATCCTCTGGTTATTAAGTCAATGTTTTATTAATATCCTTTCTTCATTGATACTATTGTAGGGTTCTCCATGGGGTGTTCCTCTACACTATAAGCCTATTATTACATGGGCATTATAGATTTATTGGGAGGATAACATTTTAGGGTTTTCATATTCCCTCTATATTTTATTCATATATCTAGAGGCTTGATGAATAAGATTTTTTATGATTATTTATGTGTTTCCTAGCTCACCTGACATGTAGTGATCCTTGGTGTGATGTAACCTATTATTTGGATTGTACTGTTTTAGCTTGTACTTCCAAGGATTTGACATCATATGTGATGCATTCATTGTTTTTATTTTATTTCTTTTATATATGTAAAATAAATTTCATTTAATTTCATTGATTATTTGGGAATATGTTGGAAGGGGGGAAATAAAATGTTTTCCCCTGATTTTGATATAAAACCAATTAAACTAATTATCAATCCTTGTTTTTTAAAATGATTATCTTTTTTTTGGTTATTATACATATACTTGTTATTGAACACATGGGTGGATCATACTTATCCATTTATCTCACACCCTCTACAACCCTTCAGTGGTTCCTAGACCATTGTATATCTTTTGATGTAGGTTTGAAAAAGGTTCCATTGTGAGGTTGAATGTTTTTATATCATCTATGTATGGTCATCTAGTTGTTATATAGCCTTATTTTTCTCACTATATCAAGTGAATTAGTCATTATTTTTTTATGTTGTCCACTCATGTAAGACCTAGACTTTGAGTTGTTCTGACTGCTTTTGAGTTGTATTGTTGTAACTCTCTTATTTTAGTTATGGAATATGTATATCTCATATAGTATTTCTCTTATAAATAGATACATTCCATGTTGTTGTTTAGTTGGGGATAAATTATTCCCTCTTCTTGTTTTTGATTCCCCCATGATATTCATCAGTACAAAGGGATTGGGAGTGCACATTAGGAATTTGGAAATTCGGGTTGGGTACATATTAGAGAGGGTATCCAGGTTAGGTTCATGACAAGGGGTTTTATTAAAAAACAGAAAAATTGTTATTATAATTGATTAATTCTAATAAAATAAATCTCATATTTTTCTAATATCCTATAAAATTAATTCTTAAGTCTCAAGGATTCATTTTTGAATAGTCTATTTAATTTTTTTTTTCAGTTTTGAAAGAACTCAGGTTATCGTATCAAATTGAATCATAGTTAATATTATATAAAACACTGATAAGAGTATGATTCAGAAATAATGCCTATGAAAAAACAATACAAGGGGTAATATAATCATCTTTAATTACAGATTATGTAATGAATTGTTATTTCATACTCAACCAAGAATGTATATATTTTCATAAAAAAGGTAGATTATAGAAGTAAATTTTCAATTTAATCTATATACACAAAAATCAGAATTTAAATATTATATTAAATTACAATTAGAGGTATTTTGAAAAATGAATGATATCTTTATAGGTCAATTAAATTATAATAAAATTATTTTAGTAATATTTAAATGATATTCTTTACGATTAACATGAAATAATTTGATATGATATAATTAGTGCCTGATTTAAAGTATAGTAGAAGCTGGATACATTAATATTTTGATTATTCTTCTACAATTCTTATTATACAATGGTCTAAGAGTTTCATTCATGCCTTATTTTTTATTAGAACTCAAGGTTATACCATGTACATTGTAAATTTCTTTTCCAATCCTTTATATAAAATCAAGAATGTATTTCCATTCATATAAAGTTGTTTAATTCATTCTAATAGATTTTAAATACAAGAATATTTTTTAATTCATATATATTTATCATTTAAAATTAATTTTAAACATGTTTTCAGAAATCATTATACATCAATTTATATAAAGATTTAATGATTATATCAACAAAATATATTTGAAATAAAATATCCTTCGATAAAGTTTTGTAAATAATTTTTGTTCTCTTAGGCTTACAAATAAGACTTTTGATATTATAAATGAACATAATAATTCGAAACAAGTCCTATGTTTTTCTTTAGTAACATCTATATATTTAGTACGTAAATTTTTTTTTTGGAAAATACGGATTGTCAAATAATATAGGTTATTCAATGAAAACAACCTCAATAAGAATATAAATTTGAAATTCATATATCTCATCCTAACTAAATAATTTCTATTCTCTATAATATTCATTAAAGATAATGATATTAACATCCTATAGTCTATCTATACGGAGATAAGATTTCTTAAGATCTATTACTTCTTCTTGATTATAAACTATGGTTTCACACTCAACATTTTTTTATTATTATTATAGAGCCATGGAGATCATGTGAATTCTTAAATAATCATTAGTTTCTATATATGGATAATCTAATGGAGTATCTACTAATTCTAAAATCATATCCCTCTTGAAATTTTTTAAATCTTATTGTGTTGGTATGAACCGTATCTCATCATTGAAATATTCTTCATCAGGTTTAGCTTCATATTGTGAATGAAATTTCTATATTTTAACCCTATTTCATAAAATTCATCAAGTACTAACTCCATCATCAAATACTTCTATAATTATTTCCAAAGGATGATTTCTAAATTTTATAGTCTATCTTGGAGTAATAATATAATTTACTCAAATGTACATTCTTTAGGACTAGATTGTTCTCGATCAAGAATGTATACATTATCATTTTTTATTTTCATTGGTACATCCAAGTATCAAGTCATCAAATTAGTTACACAATTAATTTTTTTACTTTATACTATTAAAAGAATAAAATTAATTAGGTTTTATATTCTTAGTATATTCACCTATCCAAGGCATAATGCTTGAAAATACATAAGAACAGAATGTGATTAAATAAACATGTCATAATCCCACTTCATCTTTTAGATTTAAATTTCAATGAATATTTTTCAAGTATAAAATATAAACCTTATATAAAGATACATTGATACAACCAACCATTGGTTTTATATTTTTTAATAACTATATGTTGCCTATATCAAGATTATCCTTAAAACACAATTAATTACATAGCATGTGTTGTTGAAATGTTCAATAAAAATGTAAAATCATGTTATCTTCATATATAGTTTTTCTATAAATTTCATTCTAGTTTGTTTACTTCTTTCAACAAATCCATTATATTGTAGTGTTCTAGTTGTGGGAAATATTTATCCAAAATTATGCTTCAGAAAAAATAAAATAAATTCATTTTTCTCAAACTCACCACAACTATACCTTATTAATGATATGATTTTGATAATAAATTACGATTTAACATGAATTATAAAATTTATAAATAACTATTAGGATTAAATTTTTACATTCAATAAACAAACCTTTTTTAATATATTCCAATCATCAACTAAAACATAATTAAATCATTTTCAATCATGTATTATAGATTTAGTTTTTTAGAAGTAATAATTTAAATAAAATTCATGTTGTCTAGATGTTTAATCCTCAGAAACATTATTAAGTGTTATTTTTATTGTCCATTTGTCATAAATCACATTGCATTCCATTATCGAACAATAAATGAGGAAAATTAGAAATAAATATTTTATTAACAAAAATTCTTATGGAACAATACATTAATGTATGAGTCTTCTTTTCGATATACCGAAAAAATGTCTTTCAATATACAAAAAAATCATATATTTAAATAAGGAATGAAGATGTTAAGTATAAACATTTTTAGTACATGATAACATAAACATCAGAATATTATCCATAAAGATAGAACATTATATATTACAAAAACCAACAATATTTTCTTTTTCATAGAGTTATGAAATTATTATCAAGATGCGCATTATAGTATCAATATATAACTCCTTTTTGAAATGTATTGATATTGTATCTGCTTCATATCAAACTATAACAATATTTATTTTGACATTGTCACCAAATGTAACATACTCCCCATTATATTTTGATAAAAAACAAAAATATGTGAAATAACCTCTCATGTACCTTTAAAAGACATTATTTATTAAATATTTAGTGTCGATATTATTTTGGATAATTTTATCTAAATTAGAAAAATAATACATTTATTGAAAAATGCCCTATGGTCCATTAATGATATATACAAAATATTTTGAAGGCCTTATTTTCCTTATCTTTATTAGAATTATATAATTTATTTTAGTGATAGGTTTAAAAATAAAAGATAATTTAATATGAAAATTTTGTATCATTTTGAGGTTATAGTCATTAAAGTAGTTTCTGGTTACAAAATAATTTTTTTTCTAAAATTTTAATTTCTTTTGTTTTCATTGATATTTAATTTTATTTAAAATTGTATTTTTCCTTGATTACATCATATTCTATGATTCCCATTATTAGAATGCTTTTTTATATGGATTTGATTCATGTAATTTAATTCGTTTTTTAAAATACATGATACCTTTATTAAGAAGTCTACCTTAGTCATTATGCCTTTAATACCGCTATCATGGAAAACAAATATTTTAACTAATGTATCATGTTTTTAGTTATGAAATCTATGTTTTTATAAATTCTATTTTTTTTTTGTAACAAAATTACAATGGTTTTTAAGAGTATTATTTTTCCTCCTTATGTATTCATATTTAGTTGGTATGTATATACAACACTCATTTAATTTATTAAATGTGATATTTTTAGTTTGATAATTATTTTCATGTTTAAAATTTTATTCAAAATAATTAAATGTGGTGTAACTCCTTAAATTTGGACATGGAATCAAAGTTTTCTTTTTTATTTGAATCTTCATTATCTAAATTAGAATATGTTTCCCTGTAAGAGTCATCAAATTTTCTCTATATAGTCTCCATGGATCTGTTTTACTTATTTCATTTGAAATTTAATTGTTTTTTAAACAAAATCTCTAATCATTTTTATGTTGAATAAAATTTTGGTTTGATATGGCCTAGAATTTTTATTATAAACATTATACATTCATGGAATTTCCTTCAGACATATTTTTCTTCTTGAAATGGTTTTTGAATCCTCATATTTTTTTAGAACATATATAATTTTATTGATGGTTGTTTCAAAAATAAATATGAGTTTGATCTATTATAATATCCTTTATATTGTTTCTATTAGAATAATGCTTCCATTAATTTCTTCATTTATGTTTTAGTCACATTTAATGTTTTATTTTCCTTTTGGATAATTTTATACTCACTATCCTATAAATAAATCTCATGATCTTATATCATTAAATTTTTAATAATTTGTATTATTTTGAAACTAATGAAAATATTATAATTTTTTATAACTAATAAAATTACACTGCATATTTGCTGAATTATTATAGGATCATTAACAACATGGTCATTATTTGAGAATGGAATTCCATGAGAATCAATATGGTTTTCTATTTCTCTTTTTCATCCATTTATTTAAGTGTTATATTCGTATTAAATAATTTTAAATGTATTATACTTACAGTCAGATATGGTACTACATTTACATATGAAATAATATATATCTTCATAAAAAACAAAAAAATTAATCCCCATTTTATGATCTAGGGAACACATAGAAACATTATTAAATATATCAATGATTAATAGACATATGAGAAAATTCTTAGCCATGAAATGAATATCATATTCAGCATCATAAGGTCCATTCAACATTATTATATTGACTTTATAATATCTTTAATGGGTGAAATATTTCATACAAACATCTAACCATAGATTAATTAAACAAATAATCCTCCTTTATATCCACCAAACATAGATTTCTCTATTTAAATATGGCCCACTAGCCATAGATATTACATAATTGGAATTAGAAATTGTATAAATGAGGGAGATCTTTTAGATATTATCATTGCATGATTCAAAACCTAATAATCGATAATTTTGTATTCTAAATGATTCCCCGGTACACATGAAATAAATGAGTCATAATGGGGGGATTGATTTCCAAAATTTGATCATAAATAGAACCTCCCTTTTACTTGAACATATCCACATTACTTTATTAAATTTAATAGAAGTACAAAAAAATAATATGAGATTAGATGATATAAATTTATAGTTTTTCAGGAACATATATTCCCAACATAGTCCAATAACATTCCCTCACTGAGATGATTTAATTTTCCCCACACCAGTCATTCTAAAAGATACTCCATAGTATATTATATATAACTTTCACTTTTTTTAAGATTCCTTGATCCTTTTCTCAAGGATATTATTTAAAAATATACTTAACCTTATCCTCCCTTAAACTCTTTAAATAATAGATGATAGTGTACAAGAATGTAATTTCAAATATACAGATGTCACATGGTTATGTTACAAAACATACCACTGACCAAGCCATCATTAAAAAAATTTATATATTTGGATTGTACCTATAAATTAATCTCATATTCAACATAATTATTCTATATAGAATAATAGTAGTGTAAATATGAATGATTCATATTCCTACCTAGAAATATATTATATTAATGAGAGTTGTTCATTCATACATATATGTTATATCTCATTATTCTTCATCCTTATTTAATCTCAGATGCAATTCTATTTCAATATTAAAAAAGTTTGAATTTATGAAAAAAACAATCATTTATAGAATGTTTTATTCTTATCTAATAATATGAAATACAGACACATATGTAGAGAGAGAAACCGACATCTTCCATGCAACTTTCATTATTTCTAGAAATGACAAGATAAATTAATTTTTATCTTCTTTAAAGTGATTTCTTCTCATATAAAAAAAATTATACGTTAACATTTTCTTAGAAACTAAATAGTAATAAGTACCTCATATATATATATATATAATTGAAAGAATTTACCTCTATATATCTTCATTTTCTAAGACATAAGTAAATATGTATGACTTTAGAAAAACATTATTAGTATCTTCCTGTGGATGTTACATTCCTTCTAGAATCATTTCTCACATAAGCTAATTAATTAACATATAAATATTATTTTCGATTTAAATTTATAATATGAAATATCTATATGGATATGATATTTCAATTCATTATAAAATATTTAGATCCCTGTTTCAATAATTTGGACTTCGTACGAAATTTATCAGTGAAACATAAAACTCTCTATGAATGAATGAATCTACCTGAGAGAAGAATCCTTACATCAATGAAAATTTAGTAACCTCATTGATTGAATCTTTATGTATACTATAATTGTAATATGTTATTCTTTATGTGGATGAGATTAATTTTGTGTATATGACTTCCCAGTATAAGTGATTTTATTTTTTTATCCATATTTAATACGTCAAATATCTAGTGAATAGGTCTACTTAAAGATCCATGTTTTCACTATCCAATGTATGATATATTTTTCACATACCATAGGAGATTTCATATAAATAAGTGATATAATTAAATAATTTAATTATATGTCTAAAATCACTTAAAATAATTTGGTTATAAAAAAATTGGGATTTATTACCATCAATAACCTTTAATAAAATGATATTACAGAGGTCTTTCATAAAAAAATTGGTGTGTAAAAATGGTGATTCATCCTTTGGATTACCTAAAAAACTACTATCAATGGAAAAATTATTAACCAAACAAATAAAATATGAATGCAATAAAATATTTCCTTCAGGTTGGTAGCAAAATTAACTATCCATTGTATTTTCATTTTCATGAATATTTTAATAAGAGTAATAATATTGTTAGAAAAAATTTTATATAAAAAGATGTATAATTCATTGTGATCTATAATAATGATCATTATAAGTAAATAAATGGGTCATTACATCATTTAATGTATATCCTCCGATACAGATATATATGAAGCTGTGTCTTTCTATATCCAATATTTTAATTATTATTATATGTATTTTATTTATAAAAATTATTATGATAGTATCATGGTTTTTATAAGGATAAATAATAATTAAATTGTTGTAGGGGTAATAAATTGGGTTTCTTATAGTTTGTAGTATTATTAAGACATGTGTTTCTATTTGTTTTTGTTAAGTTTTATTTTTATAAAATATATAAAAATTATATATTATTATATACTATATAAAAATATATTTGGTAATTCTTATAATATTTTTAAAAACATATGAGGTTAAATTAATATGTAAATCCTTTCTAGCACTAATTGATATACGAAATGGAATTTTTGTATTTGAAAATTTATTCTTATTTGATTATAAATATTTATTTTTCATTCGATGATTTTTAATTTTCAAACAAATTTATATGTGTTTACCAATTATTGATCACAATGACCTTTATACTATAAATTATCAATAATTTCATTAATATGCGAGGTATATGAAATGATATGACATATTATTTTTTATAAACTTTTTTATTGAGAGGTATTTTTGTTTATATACTGTATTTGTAGAAGATGATGTCATGAATATTCAAAGCGTTATTGTAGCGAAATAATATTATCATATAGAAGATGGATATAATGAAGTTTTATTATATATATATGAGATACATATTACATATATCCTTAATACAAAAGTGTATATAAACAAAATAATATTTAGGAAACAATACCTCATATAATCTATCAACTCTATAATATATATGTACTTTTGAATCACTATTTATTATTTTTCTGTGTATGGGTGGTATAGTTTTGAATTTATTGTGTGTAATAAAATGATATTTCAAAAATATGATGGAAATTTAGATATTTGGTATATATATTTATGTTTTCTATATATAGTCCCATTATTATTAGGTTACCAAGTGATTCAGAAAATAAATTTCAATGAAACATATCCATAGAAAAATTATAAAAAAATGTCAGCCATTAGGAAATGTGAAATATAAAACATGCATGAAATTTCATTATAATATATTATATAAACACATGATTGTTAAATAAGAGATAGTTTTTATTGGTGATGTCTTTAAAATAGGAAGAGTAAGTGAACATGACCCAATTGGTCATATAAACATTACATAATATACATAAAGAGAAAATATAATTCCCAAGATATTTTTGAAATATTAGAATTTTTCCTCTCTAAAAATATTAGTGTAATATTTACATAAAATTATTATAAATTATATAAATTATATATTAAAAATATTCCATTTAAAAATATACTTAAATACCACATCAATGATTTCATTACCCAAAGAGTTCTAAAATTCATCAGTATCCCAGAGAAGTATTGAAAACATCCATAACTCATCCAAAGTCACCAGTCTGGATCAACGTTGTTTCAGCAAGGTAAATAACATACTATCAGTCGTTATTAATGGATATATCATAGAGAATAATAAAACACCCCAAATATGGTGATTTACCTTTAAAAATTTCCTCCACTCAAAACAAATGATAATATATTCAACAAGAATCCTAGATGATGTTTAAAAACAATAAATCTTTGTGAGTATGTAATTATTTTTTTATAATATCTCTTCAATTTATTGTATTTTTTTTCCTAGTTTAGTTATATAGTTTCTTTTATTTGTTTTAAAAAATGTTTTATATTAGTTTTCATATTAAGTGAAGATCATTAAAAATAATAATGTTGTGATTACTATATTTATTTTTTGACCACAAAGGCAAAAGCCTATCTGGTTGATCATTTAAACAATCTGGATTAATTTTTTTCCAATTATTTTTTCCATGAATATATGTATGATATTATTTGTGATTTTTTATTAATAAATAAAAAATGAGTTATAGAAGATGGAGAACCAATTTTGATTCAAATAATAATAATTCAAATCATTATTGTATTTTTAAGGTCTGCCATTGCTTTTTAGGGAACATTATGAAAATTATTTATTGTTGTTTACATCATAATTATTTTTATTATTATTATAGTATTTTAAATGTTATTAAAGATAAATATAATTTGATTTTTTTTAGAAAATATTTTATATTTTATTCATATTTTTTTATAATTCAATATTATAGAATTATTAATATATTTTTAATTCAATAATTTTTATTATCAAAAAAATTTATTAATTTTATCCAATAACTAATTCCCATTACTACATAACATTTCTTTACCAATATTTTATCTAAACTATAAAAAATAAAAAATTAATTCACACATTATTTCATATAATCTCATTTCTTGAAGGATATTTTATGATGTGTTATTTATTATAGAACGTGATTTTAGGGTCTCTGAAGGATGTAGAGTTTTTTAATGGATGTATTAAATTGAATGAGTAGTATTTTGAAAT
Source organism: Viscum album (assembly GCA_963277665.1). NCBI lineage: Eukaryota > Viridiplantae > Streptophyta > Magnoliopsida > Santalales > Viscaceae > Viscum > Viscum album. The sequence goes on along the minus strand of OY728135.1, from coordinate 194,044,370 downwards.
TCACATATATATTGTTGAGAAAATTTTTATATCATTCCCCAATCATTGAATTTAAATGAATGTAATTTTATGTAATAATCATTATAGGATATAAATCCTCACTTATCTAACTATTATGAAAATATTCCTGTCATTATTTATGTCATATATTGTGGGGTGATATCATGTATAAAATTTTGTAGTAGAAATTCAATTTAATTTGTTAAGCATGATAGATGTATTTTCATTTGGTATGTGGAAAGAAAATGTTATCATTTAATATAATTATTATTATATTACACCCTTATACTCTAAATTTATTCATAAGGAACTTTTTTAAAATAAAATGATAATAAAAAATCAAGACTGAAAAAATGGGTTTAATATAAAGAGGTTTAAAATTTTATTTAATTACAGTATTTACACATGTTACATTAAATGGAGTGCTTTTTGTTTGATGGGTGTTGTATTTTAAAATGATAACATGTGATAATTTTACCCAATGGTTGATTTGAATATTCATTAATATAAATAAAGTTAAAAAATATATTTCCCAAACATTAAAAATATAATAAATCATGCTCTTTAAATATATATGCGTCATATTTATATATAATTTATAAAATAAATCTCATCAATGATATAATAAATACAAAATAAATTTTATTTCATCTATATGAATTATTTCATTTGATGTATAAATAAAATCTATTAGATTATATATTACATAATGGGAAAAAAATAACAAGTCCAATGTGGCAGTGTTTATCACACTATTGAGTGCTTTTTGAAGGGTTTTTTCTACCACTTTATTGGAAATGGTTGTGCATATGAGGTAAAGAAATGTAAGATGATTAAGATAGTTAAATTTATGTCCCATCAACAATAGAAGAACCTATGGATTAGACTTGACTTGAATATTGTGGGGGATTATTTAAAGAATAAATCCTTAGGAATTCCATAAAAAACACTTCCCTTATGGATTGAATTCTTAATATCAACTAGAAATATTATATTGAACATAACTAATTATTATATGAAGGTAAACAAGGTGTCTAAAACTCACTTGGAAATGGAAAGTGTAGAAGAAACTGCAATGTGGTCCTTTATGATCCCACACATTTGGCTCCCTTTGTGTCCACTGATAGTATGGGTGAAACACACACCCAAATTTGTTAATCACCCATGTAATGACATAGAATTTCTTATTAATATAGTTTTGTTAAACTAGAAATTCTTGGTATAGAGTCCTTATTATGGAAAAAAATAACATCATAATTTTTGAAAATTTATAGTTCCATGCACAGCTAGAAATACTTCACTAGTAGACAACATTGTAAAAACCAAAAAAACATTAGAAATACTATTTTTATTTTTAAAATGAAATAAAAAAAATTTGGTTGAATATTTAGCCAGAATATAAGGACTTATGTTATTTAGAGAATGATTACCAATATGAACTTTCAAAAAGAAAAAATTTATTTTAATAATTTCATGTATTAAAAATGAAAAAACTAACCATTAAAGTTTTTAAAATAATTAATGATTAATTTGTTTAAAAATTTTAATATAATATTATATATGTGTGAAATTTTTTCGCGCAATAAATAAAATTTCTTTGAAACACTATTTTTTCAATTTTATTATTATGAATTTAAACCATTTAAGAATGAATATTTTTATATATTTAGTAAGATATTATTTTTTATATAAAAGTTTTTATATTAATAATATAGTATTTATATTTTTTGATAAAATGGTTCTTATTTATGGAATAATAACATCTATATTATATTTTAGGTATTTTTTCAGTAATTTTCTAAAAAATTTGAATTTTGAGTGACTAGTATAAATTAAAGTTTTTACATATGGTATATGTTTTATGAAAACATCATTATATAAATGAATAAAAAATTTATAAATCATTTTTTATTTTTTATAAATAATTTTAACTACTAAAATAAATCATTTAATAATAATATTCTTAATTTGAAAACCTATAAATAAATGTTTAACACATATGTTATATCTTACTCCAAAAGAACTACTATGGAATTGTTAATTTTAATTGAGTATTAAAAAGGTGAAATTGAAATTTTAAATATCATTTTAAAATATTTTTTTATCAAATACACAATATAGTGATAAAAATCAATATTATTTATAATATTGAGGTCTAATACATGAAAAAAAAATATTTCTTTCAAATATATACCTCATACATGGATTTATAAACAAATAGTACTCACAGTCATTTTGATCACATCTAAAAACATCACATTGACTAAAATATCCAATAACCCAACTTTATAACCCCTTATCTGAATTAATAAGGCTATTCTCCATCCATTAATCCTTATTTTTAAGAAAATATCCTCTATAAACGTGAGATAACACAAAGTTCATGGTAATAGATTTGAACCCCATTTATTTTCATTTTAATTTTCCAAATATCTATACTATTATAAGATTACTAGTCCAAAAATATAAAATTTTCATATAACTAGAAATTATTAATATTATAATACTGAAATATTTATTTATTTTCCCTGATCAAACTAATCTATTTCAAAAACATAATTCAATATTAGATGTTTTATAATACATAATTGAATAATGTTATCTTAAATAATGTAATTAATTTTATGGTAATAATTAAAAATGGAATTAATTATTTAATATAATATCAATAATTAAATAATTTCATGTATCTTACTCTAGAATGATTAAATAATTATGGTAATAAGAGAAATAAATGGTGACTATCACAGTCACCAAAAATTTAAAAATAATTCAAGGTAGATTTTCAGAACTGTAACTAAATTTTAAACTGTTAAAGGAATATTCTTTTTGAATAAAATAAGCCACATAAAATGAATGGTTTTTAAGATTATGGAACTATTAGACATTGACCTTATTCAATTTCCATTATAGCAATGTTTTATTGGAATTATTAATTGAACACAATAAAAAATAATCGATGTGAACACCATTAATTTAATTAAAGAATCAGATATAATAATAAATAATTTATAAGATGTTAAAAAATCGTAATAATGTTCAAAATCATGTCATTATTAAAATTAAAATTATTATTCATATGTTTATAGGTGTGTTGAATGATTTTATGGACTCAGGTTATGTGTTATTTCCCGTTCATATTAATTATTTTCGGTATATGATCATTAAAAGTTAATCATTTTTGATAACAGTTTTTTCTCATTGTTATGTGATTCATTTTTTATATTGTATAAAATCCATATATTTTTCATATGAATATGTATTTCTTTATGATTCCATTTTCTATATTAAATTGAGACACTATATGCCTTATAAAGGATGTATTTCAAATTTATTTCTCCTATTTCCAATTGTTATATTGTTATTTCTCCATATTTATTCATTCTTTATAATCCAAAAACTCTTTCTTGTATGTTTATTTTGAACCTTGGGAATCTGATATGATATATTAACTTACCATTTTTAATATCTATATCATTTTACAATTTGATAATGATTTATGAAATCATCATATAAAAAATTTATTTCTCATGACTTTACTTCATTATTATGATTAACATATTCTCCAATTATATGCTACATAAAAATGCATGAAATGTTATGATTGGATGGGTGGGATTGAAATTAAATCTACCATAATCAATTTACTAATTCAAACATCATAGGGTATAGTATAAATCATTCATGGGAAGGGTTACCAGTATAACATTTTTTGTTGTCTAAGAAATGGGTCTCATCTTATGTACATAATGACATGTGTTTTATTTGTGCCATAATATTATGAATCTCCTGATTAACATGAACTAATGATATATTGTTTCTTATTCCATGTTTCTATTAGATGGTTAATAATCAATCACTTATATGATTTAATTTTATGTTTATTGATCATTTTGATTTCCCATCCAATGATTAGGATATTTTATCCACTGCATATGATTTTTATCTTATCCTTCTCTAAATATTATCCACATGTTATCTCATAAAATGATTAGAGTATGATGAGATCTTTGAGAACATATTGAAATATAATGAAACAATTATATATGTAAATTCATAATGTATTATTACATATATAATATCCTATAGATGATGAACATCAATATTATTGGTGTCTTCTACATATATTTTGATTATGTTAATTGGATATAGGACATCTATTATTATACCAAAGAGACTGATAATTGTTTTTAGAAATTATTTATTATACATTTATGTAAATACACCAAAATACCCATAGAATGATACTAAGAAAATCAAAAAAATTTATTTATAAGTGATTGATTAGTTTTTGTGTCTATTTTAATATTAATCCATTTGTATAATTAATATTCTTAGTTTTCTCATCGATATTTTTTTTATTTATTCAATAACTATAAATAAGCTGATTTTTGTCATCAATAAATATTATTGTTAATGTACGGATGTATTAAAGTGTATTACAAATATGATATAAGAATTATTCAAAAAACAAATGGTGAAACTTTCTAAATAAAATATATTATAAACAATAAAATGTAGTATGAAAAGAACCACAATCCTGAAATATGGATTTATTTTACGTAGAGTCATTTATTTTAAAATTTAATAACTTTATTTTGATGTGCTTTATTAATAACTGTAGAATTTGATGGAAATTTTGATTCAAGTAGAGAGGAAATATTTCCTTGGAGTATTTATTTCTCATGAAAAATTTAATTTCCTTATATCACGGGAAATGAATTTATACAACAAGGAAGACTATACATGAAGATCAAAAACATGTATCTATACCTGTCTAAATTGGATTTAGAGTGTCTATTTATTAGAAATGAAAAATATTTTTACCTTAAGTATTCATGGAACTTATTATATGTTTTATCTATTTGATATCATTAAGGATGCATATTTTATGTGTTGTTACACTAAACACAATGTATCAATCTTATCCAAAAGAGTCTCATTAAAAGGCTAGATAGATAATTAAAGGATATATAAATGGATTGATATTCTATGGTATGAAATGTAATAGTACATAAATCCTTTTTACGTATAGTTATATAGATAAAAATTTACATATGAATGTTGATTCTAGGGAGTTTAGAAATGGTGGAGTTTTCATTATAGTTGAAAGTTGTCGAGATTTAAAGATAAAGATGATTTTTTTTCATTCAAAACTATTCTAGTAAATAATGTCACTACCAAACAAGCGCCTATAACAAGTGATGTGGATGAGAAACCCATTGGATGATCTCAAGGTGGAAGTGATATAGTAAATAATTATTGGATACAACAATTTAAGGGCTTTAATAATTTCATGGAATCATGTTTAACATTATATATAATTGGACCTTGATTTGAAATATCAACTTATCAATGATTATTTTTAAAAAACTGTATTGAATATGTATTATTTCCCCACATATGTATAAAATAAATAATATTTCACTAAAAATTTTCAAATGTTTTAATTTCAATTATTAATGACGATTTTGGGTGTAAGAACCCATGATTTCAGGGAATATTTCCATTTAAATAAACATTTTGTTAAAAACTTATTTCACATGAAGAATTGAAAATAAGAGTATCATGACAGCCTATATTAGGTAAAATATAACTACTTTAAAGATACCATGGAATTCAATTTAATAAAAACATGTATCAATATTTTTAAATGAATTTATTAATAAAATAATTTTTTTGTGAGTTCTAATGAATTGATAAAATCCTATTACAATAATAAAATAACAAATATGACTTATTTATGCAATGAAATGTACTCATTCAATAATTGTATTTTTTCATGGTTAATATTATGAAGAATATCATATTATAGTTGAATGAGGATAAATTATAATACTTATAAGAATTATATCTTAATGAACATTTCAAAAGTAATTGATATGAGATAAGAGGAATTAAAATTTAGAAAAACATTCTTCCTATAAAAATATTTATCAGTTTTATATTATGATTTTACATAAAAGGAAAATTTATGATTTTGGAAATTGTGTATTGAAAAAATTAAAATCATTTTTTGTTTAATAACCACAATATTATTGTAGGATTATTTTTTTATTTTACTGAAATTATTGAATTTGTGATTAGTAGTTCATAATAGTATTTTTAAATCTATCATAACAATTTATGACATTAAAATATTATTAATGTGTCATAAAAATTCATGAATCATTTTTCATAACTAAATATTTATTTTCATAAGTTAAAATATTTATTAAAATACTATGCTTTACAAATTTAATTTCACATATTAGAACATGAGTTATATCTTTCTCTAAAAATATTTTTAACGAAATATATAGAAATTAGTAAGAGTTTATTATTGTAAAAATTAAAAATTTTATATGACAAAATAGATTTGATCTTTTATTCATAATGGAAAAATTATGAATTTAGGAATATTTTTATTTAAGAAGTCAATATAAATTACCATAGTAAATAGCAATATTCCACGATAACGGTAAACTATGAAAAAAGATTCTAAAAACATTAAATGTCCTAAAAATTTTAATGAAGATGTCTCTAAAAGATTTTTTGAGGTGTGGATTTACCAAATAATAGCTCTTATCCATTATTATCCACTTTAGTGAATAGACTCCTTGTGAAACATGTGCTTTCACTATATTATGAGGTAATCCTTAAAACATTTCCCTACACTCCACTTATAAAAGTTTTCCTCCACTACACCATCAATGAAAATAAAAAACTCAAATTTATAATTAAACTAAACACATATGGAATCATCTTTAACTCATCCTAGTTTAAATTTCATCTTTACAAAAATAAATATTTCACACCTACTATTATGTGATTCAAACAATAATCATCCATTAATTACAACCCATTGAATAGTAGGTCTAGTGTAAATAGAAGAATAGGTTTATTGTAAATCAAAATGAGACAAAAACATTACATCCTTATATTTTTCTCCATAATGAGATCCTTAAAATACATTTATTCTCATACAACTGCATTGGAAATTCTGGGGAATACATACATGTAAAGAGTGAGCTAAAAATACCAGTAAGGAGAAAATGATAAGGAATCATAACATGTGAGTCAAACGTATAACATGATATTATAAAAGAAAATGTTTATGGGTAATCACATGGGAAAATAACATAGAAAAAATAATATAATAAGATCATATCCTCATACAAAATGTGAATGTAACATATAACATAACATAACATGAGGCAATTATAACTTCCATAAAAATATCATATAGCGGAAAAAATCCCATAACATATTATCTTTTCTCCATAATCCCATACATGGAATCTAATGAGACTAAAATATTACACAATGAATTTGTGTAATATATAGGCTAACCCATCATAGAATGTTCATGATTTATGTGTTCTAGAAAATTAAATGAATTATAATACAAAAACATAATAATTACACATGGAAATATAATGGTTTTTATAATCTTATCACATATTTTAGTAAAAGGAAACTTCATAATAAAGGAATCATAGAGGTAGAAATAGTGAATGTACTACATCATTAGAGGTAGGGGAATATAGGTATATATTTGGGAGTTATATACACATAATTTTTATGAAAACCACAATTGAAATGGTTTTTTCATTGGTGACAAGATATACTTTAAAAATGATTAAAAAACAACCATGTGGGAAATAATCATTCAAAATTGAAAATCAAATTTCTAACAATAAAAATTCACCAAATAAATTGAAATATTATTTTATTTAAAATAACTATGGAACCATATAATTTAATCATAATGAAAAATCATTCTTGTGATGCTGACTAATTATGTATGTGACATACAAGCTAAATGAAAGCATTATTTTTTCACTATTGTAAAAAGTTTAAAAGTACCACAATCATATAATGAAAAGAACATTACTTTTAGAAAAAAAATTTATAAGTCAAGAATATGAAGAAATTTCTCTCATAATTCATCGTGGGATATTAAATCATTTTTGAAAATGTTTTAATGGAAACATGGATATGGAAGTGAAAGGGTTTTTTTATCGAAGTTCAAAATAGAGTCAATTTTCCAAAAATATATTTTTAATTTTTTTTTCAAATAGTGAAAATGGTACTATAACATGAAAAGTTATTTAATTTATAGATGATGATAAAATTAAATAGGATTATTTGAAAAATATCAAATAATTCCCTATAATGAAAATTCCATCACAGACAATCCCAATTAAAATGACCTTGATATATAAAATCTTACTACATTGTTAACATATGAATCATTACTCTAATGAGAGATGTATTTGAATTGTAACATAAAATGTCATGAATAATTATAGATTCATGATATAATAAGAAATATATTAGTATATACACCATTTATAAGAAATAATCTGCCTAAAGGAACATGTGTATCAATGAATGATATCCTTAGTTTAAAACCCTTACCTCGATTCATTAGTTTATTGTGTATGTCTATTATCTTCAGTATCTTAAAATTATATCAATTGTTTATCTGGAAATAACCATTTCTAGTTTTATCCCATAATACATTAACTATTTAAATCATTTATTTTAATGACAAGTTTAATTACTTAATCTATGTACTCCCTGTCGAATGTTTTGAGTATGTTTGGATCATATATTTAAAATGGAATCCGTTCATTTAACATGTTAAAATGGATAATTATTTAATAATATAAAAAACATTGTCCTATCATATTTTTTATTTTTATACATATATTTTAATTTTCACATCAATCAGAAGGTATGGTTTTGAAAAATAATGTATTGTACAATCATTGATTCGGTAGATTTTATGAAATCATGTGTAATGTTTCCATTTTCAAAATCATGATTAAAAAAGGTATGTATTATTTTAAATATTTTTATATCATAAATATAATATTATTTCATTAAATATACTTTCATATTCAATCCACATGACATGATTATAAAAAATGAATCACATCGCTTTCGGAGGCAATAGTCAGTCGAACACATGAACGGTGTTATCATTTTTCTATTTATGGTAAAATAAGAAGGTATATGATATAATGGATTTAGAAAATTTAAAATATTTCAATATTAACATTCATAATAATTAAATAAATCATTATAAACATCCTTAAGAGGTGAGGATTTAAAATTGAATACATCGTTTCACGAGGAATTTGTCCAGCATACACATAATCGATGATTTTAATTACTATATGATGGAAGAGGAGATGGATCTAGGTAGTTCAATTACAATAATAAAATATAAGTTTATTGTAAATAATTATGTTATTATATAAAAATTATTGAATAATATTTTATGGATGTGGATAAATAAATTAATGAAAAACACTTGGTTAAGAACATCACCTCTTTGTGAGACAATATCCTTTGTATTTCACAAATGGTCCTCCTTTGATAGTTTTATTATCTAAAAAATGACTCCAGTATGTGTGGAGGGATTTAAAAAATTTATTTCTTCAAGGAATGGCTGAACCAATATTTATTGGAAGATTTATGTGGAAAGGAGAGGGGTCGGCCTTTTATAAATGGTGGATGAGAATAAACATGGGATTTTTTAAAATGGAAACATGTACCCATGTCTAAAATATTATGAAAGGGTCCCAAATGTAATATTAACAAGATTAAGATGATATAAGGTCGATATATGGACTTCTAATAGTTTATATATTTGTTTTTAAGTCAATTGTACCCATATCGTTTTAGTATATTCCTCAGTAAATTCGTTTTAACCATAATCGTGATAATTAATTTTTAATGGGGTTACTATTCATATGTAAAAAAATTAGTTGACTTTTTAGATAATATAAATAATTATGCTCCAAAATATGAAATCCAATTTTCAAAATTAATCTCACATAAGTTTAAAAATTCAACTAAATATATAACCCACAGAGATGAAAAAATGTTGTTTTCATGAAATGTATTTTTTAAGATTAATATTATCTTATAATAACATTATATATAGTAATCATCATTATATGAGTTTAAATTAACATCTATAGACATATAATCTTTAATTTTTATTTAAATAATTACACATTAGGGTTTAATATAATTAATTATAATGGATAAAGATTATTCAATTGAAAACAGATTGTAAAATAGTTCATTTTTAAGCCTAAGAATAAAAAAGGACGAATATATAGTATAAAGATGATTTTAATGTAATTAGTTAGACTAATATTAACTAAATAACACTAGTGTTTACATTAAAATAAAATAAATGATTAATGGTATATTTAAATAACATATTTCAGTAAATAAATTGGTAGTTTAAAAAACTAATATTTTCAATAGTCACTTAAAAAGTATTTTTTTTTGAAAAATATGAAAATATAAAAAACTTTAAATTTAATTATGAAGATTTAAAATCTAAAAACAAATTTCTAAAATAATATTTCTAAAATTATAATTTATTTAAGAATTATATCTTTCATAATGTGGAATATTTGAACGACTATGATGTATCCTTAATATAGTTACTGTCAAGATATATCCTAAAGATAATTTAAATCAATGGGTAAAAACTTGTATGATATGGCCATTTGATTTGTCTTGTGAGACCATAGATACATCAAGGGTATATATAAAACAACACCTATCACATGTTAATTTTTTTCATTCTATATATGAATGGGGATAATCATAAACAAAAAAACCATTCATTTTGAAAAACTACAATAAAAAATGTGAATACTTTCCCAAATAAATAAACATGACCACAAACGATCATGAGTAATATGATGAATGATATCTAAATTTCACATCCAGAATCAAACTAAGAATAAAACATCATAAGAATAAATAAGTATTATACCATTAAAACATACCCCTAGTGAATTATAAGTAAAATAAATATTTATGTCATTGATGTATAGAAATACAATAAATGATCCTTAAAATCATTTTTGAGGTAATAACAATTTTATTTTGAAAACAACCTTTTAAAAAAAATCTTAAAAAAACTGAAAATAACATTATTTGAAAATAACCATGATTTCTTGTTAAATAAGTTTCAAAACATTTATTGGTCATGACTGAGGAAAATTCCATTCATGTCGTATACTTTAAAAAAATATTCCATTCACATTTTCGGTAAAAGAAAAACAAGAATTATTTTTAAAATGACATGAGTATTGCTTTCAAATAATTTTGTAAATATTAAAATTTTTCTAATAATGACTATGTTAAATCGTTTTTATATGGTTTTAAAATTATTTACTGTTTTTTGTAAAATTATATTTTGTTGAAAAATGATTATCGGCTGAAAAAAATAAAATAAAATTATCTTAAAACATTTTCCCAATCAATTTATGTAGAAAATAGTGGAATGATCACAAAGTTAGTTTAAAATGTTGATGAATATTCATAAGAGAATAAAATATAATTATATTATGAAATATATATTAAAAATTCCCCCAAGGGAGAATAATGAAATGTAGTCTTGAAAAAATGATGAGATTGTAGAATAAATACTTACCACTGTGGAAATTTTTGTATAATATTCCTCATGAAAGAAATATCATTAAATTAAACCCTAAATAACATGAATAGAAAATAATTCATGTTATAAAATACAAAAGGTAAGTATAAAAACAACACAAAAATAAATAAGTGATGATTATTATGTATGTCTCATGGAAGTAAATTTGAGTAGTGAAACCTTTACCTTGTGTCGGACCCCTCGTGTGAATTATTTAGCTTCTTGAGTAATTAGAATATTTTAAATATTTAATTAATTAATAACATTTTAAATTTTTATTATTAATTAAATATTATTTATTTCATTGTTCTATACAATTACTTAGTTAATAAATTTTACTTAATTTGATTCGATGATATTTGGATTATGTGTCAAAAATGAATTTTGTATGATAAATATGGCCATAGGGGTCAGTAGTTTAAAATACGTATCATAATAATCATGAAATGATTATAATTTTTATACCTTAATTATAATTTTAAATAAAATAATTTAGGATGTTTTTGAAAAATGAACTATGTTACAATCATATAGATGGTAGGTCATACACATGCATGAGTAATGATTCCATTTTTCTATGATCATTATAGAAATAAGGTTAGAATTATTTTAAATATGTAGACTGTTAAAAATATCATATATAAGGAATTATTTATTTAAATAAACTTATATATATATATATCATCCATGTGGCATGGTGATGAAAAGTGAGTCGCGTCGCTTCCGGATGGAGGTAGTCCACACATACACAAGCAACATTATAATTTTTTATTCTAATAATTAATATTATATATCATATTTTTAGAATGCTAAATGTGACATTAAAGTCATTATTATTTCATTTATATTACATATAATAACATATATTATCCTTATGACCTTCCATATAATTCTTTTGTGAAAAACGAATCCCATTACTTCATGATGCATTAGTCTGCCATACACACAAGTGATGATATCATACCCCATATAGAATGAAATAGAAACTAGGAATATATGAGATAATTAATATAGATGTAAAATTATATTAAAATTATCATGAATATATATAATATAGATCGATCATCATGCCCAACTGTTGGAGGTGGTAATGGAAAAACAAATGACATTGGTCCGTGAGGTAGTAGTTTTTTGTATACACGAATGATGATTTTGTATTCTATAGGATTTATGTGGGGATGGTTATAGTTTATTATTTAACATAAAAACTTGTAATTATATTTTATATAATTAGGTCATTCTATAATCATGGATTAATGAAATTTTAAGGATGTAGGTGATGAAATAAAAAAACACTCATTAAAGAACATTACAGCTTCATCGGGTATAGTTCATATATTTGCAATAATATCATCATAGATTGGATTTCTGCCCAAAATAAGGCTACAAGAATGAGAAGAATGAATTTTGGAAGTTATTTGGTAAGATTGTTTTGTATAAAAATTAATTTAGATTTGTTTTTTATGTGATGGGTATGTCCTCTTATAATTGAGGAGGAGAGAATGTTTTTTAAATACCCAGGATTATTCACTATTGGGAGGTTACTCATACCTCATGTTCCTCACAAATAGATTAATAATGTAGTAGAGGGATGATTTTTCTAAGAAACACCTCCACCACAAAAATGAAAAACATTTTTTATCATGTTATTTCATAGACATTAAGTTCACTCAATTTTTCCCTTTTGGTTATTTACCATAGAAACTAGTATCTATTTATATACCTATGTAATTTATAATTTTTTTGTAAAATTAAAATTCTATTTTTTAGAAAATTTATACCAAATTATTATAAATATAAAATAATATTTATTAAATATAAATCATATGTGTGTGTAAAATTAAATATAATACAAATATTTTTAATGCACAAAAACATGTCTTAACCATAATTGTAGAAATTAATTTTATATGTCTTTACTAATGATTATTTTAAATTATTACGTTAAACTTATTATATAATATATATTATTATTATTCTAAATAAGTGATCCATTTTCTCATAAAAAATCAAATAAGTGGATGAATTTAATTTATAATTAATTCTGCAGAAATGGAATGAAAGTGGGGTTTTGAAGCAAAAAATGTTTAAAAATTTAGAAATAAATAATGTAAACATTTAATATTTGAAAATGATTACAATTTCATAATTTGGATTAGTTTATATAATATTGAACTCATGTTACAATAAAATAAATTCAAAAATCAATTTAGAATTCTATGTAATTTAAATATGAATGTTTTTTTCAATTAATTTTTTTTATTTTTCACTACTCATTTAAAATTGAAACGTGTTAGAAAAATACCAAAATTAACCCTTATATAATAATCACATATATATTTAAAAAACTAAATTTATTTTTTTACCTTCTTTAAAAAAAATGTGTAAAACAATTTTTAATTATATGCGCAAAGCGTGACGAAATATTCTTTTTGAAAATATATGGATTTTCAGAAAATATTTCTTTTAACATTTAAATGATACTCATTTTATAAATAATAAATTCAGAAAAAAATAAAAAAATAAATAAATATATATTAATAATTTAGTTAATTCTATTCATACCCTCTATTCAAATGACTTTATGATAATTATAATATTAACAATATATTGTTTCTCAGTAAAACTCGGCTTTGGGGGTAATGTAAACTATTGAGGAGACTGATTTTATTTAAAAATAAATATATCATAATAGTCTTAGAATATTATATTACCTTATATGCTTGTTTTTTCATGTCATAAATTCTATTAAATAAGATTATCATATTTTCGAATCAGGGGTTTTTATATTATTCCCACCATAAATAAATTGAGTCCCCATAATTTAAACTTTATCAAAGTAATAAAGAGTTTGATAATTGAAAATATCATTATTGGAACAAAAAATAATAATAAATGGATTAAGAAAAATTTATATTAATATGATAGAGAAGGATGTAAAATTTTCATATTGAATAAAATATAACAAGGCTTCAATGTAAGAGAATAATGTTTTCCAGTGAAGAAATAGACATGGAAGAAAAAAATAAATAATTATAGGGAGTGATTGAGGTCATAATTCATGATATTATGAATAATAAATGGAATTATAATGGAATAAAAACCATATATTTTTCATGATTTCATGGAAAATCTGATTAACCAAATATGTATGTAATAGGATATCATTTTTGATTCAACTAAATTTTCATCTAGATGAATAATTATTTTACCATTTAATAATATTAGGAAATATGCATATTTGATACCTTTATAATGAATAAGAATAAGTTTATCATTTAATTATTCCTCCATCAATTTCTAATTCATCACTTACTCCAATATGTGAATATCCAGAAATTAATATTTTATTATTAAAGCATTAAAAGTTACTTTTATATAATCATATGATCAATAAATGAGTGACATGTCTTTCTATCTCTCTCAAAGTAGTTTCAAAAACCAATATTCCTAGCACAAGTTATCCAATATTTTATATTCTTTATATAGTCATCTAATATATTAATCTATAATTGCACTTCAAAATTTCATCTATTACTACTTTATTAATGTTTTACCTTATTACCCATCAAAATTATAAAGATCCAATACATTAGAAATAAAGTCACCAGTATTCTAGAATGAATATATAATTAATCACCCATACAACATGAAGTATCACATAGCAATAACATACCAAATATATTAATAAATTAATCATGTATTCTTTTGAGACATTCCAATCACATTAATTTTCATAAAACATTATTTAGAACATGCATTATTTTTTATTAATTGTTTAAAACATTGACTATTGGATATATTACTTAAATTCAAATATTTTTTAACTCCAATAATTATTGAATAGAAAACTTTGTCAAAAATTCAATAATCAGTCCCATGGTAGTCAGAAATATCAAATTTACATTATCCTTATCAATTATAAATTTATCAAAAAATTATTATATAAACAATAGGAGTATATTAATATCCTCAATCATGTGTTTTCCAAGAATTTAGACATTTCACTGAGTCATTTTTCTAAGTCCTCATTACATTTCAACAAATGATTTCAAATCCTTAATGAAAAAGTGCTATAGTAAAATAAATATATATTTGATAGTTTATATAATAAGATATTAATTTTAAAAAATCTCATATCACATAATCTATGAATTAAAACACAAGAACATTAATCATTCTTATATATCTATGGTAATAACACAGATTTGACCATGATACAATTGTTTCCCTTGAGGTATATTTTTTTAATGCTTGATACATTGATTTTCAGAGTATCCCATATCTTTAATATTGATGAATTTTAAAAAAAATCGGACCATCTCAATAATATTATTAGTGTTCTTTCTCTCTGTAAATGTATCAAATTCCCATTAATTTTAATAATGAACCAGGGTATTTCTATCTACAACTGCAATATATGGGAATTTCTTTCAATCCCTTATCTAATTTATCCACCTTTTCCGTTTTCATCATTTTCTTCTCTTGAATTTATTTGAATTGATAATACATAGATAGTTCATTATCATCCATCTTATACCACAATACCACATGTTCATATGTTTTTAATGTTTGGGATACAAGTTCCCATTGAAATATTGGAATAAGTTATCAATAAAATGATCACTCTTACTCATTGGATTACATGTATTGATGTGCTTTCTAATCCTCAGGATATGAACTATTTATAAATGGTTCAATACACTATATTAGAACATATTATAATGAAACATAATGTATAAAATAAAAACTAGTCAAATACATTACATAAATGAAAATTGAATTCATAGCTAAACTTAGACATTAAAACATAGTTTCTTTGTATAAATATCTATCTTCCAATCCACCTTAATGGTTTTTAATGAAAATGTGAATTATCCAAATAATATTCCCAAATAGATTCAAACTTTTTTCCATATAAGGTACATTTTTCTTCACCGGTTAATGATTAGATCAATCCCAATTTCCAATTTTCAGCTTTTTTCCCCTAGGATCCTCTATGCCACAAACCTGTAAATTTTAGTATCTCGATAGGTATGTATTGTTGAGAAATTCCTCATAATATCTTCCATACCAAATCATTAGGTTCATTCTTTATACCGAAATTTTAATTTTATTATAGCGTTACTTTTTGTAATCTATGTATTCTAAAATCTACTTCAAATGGTTTCTACTAGACACTATTCAATTCCAACCGTAGCTATACAAGCCTTATAGCTGAGAGCCAGTGTCTTTTTTAACACATTTGAATAGATATAAAGTGTTATATATAGACGGACTAATCCATTAATTAGTTTTTGAGAACCAGATACATACATGATAGACATTTAACATTAGGAATTGAAAATAAAACCTAATACATAACAATAACAGCTGAACTTATTCCACAAAAACTCATTCCAAGAATTATTATTCATATCCAATGGAAAATAAAACATAATAAATGGGTGATCTTAGATTCCTAGTAAGCGTAAGTGTATAGTATAAGCTATGAATAAATAAGGAATAATGAATATAATAACATAAATTACTAAACCCAATCCCATTTAATCATTTACATATGAATAATATTAAAGGAATAAATGATGATCAAGTAATTATATATAAATAATCACATGAGCTTGATTATTTAAAAATTGATATCATAAGTAAGAGAATAATTAAATATAATATAAGTTAATGAATTTATAATGATGGAATGATTAATTTTAGAAATCATAAAGTCATGATAAATACTCAAGACATTAACTATCAAAATTATTCCTCCAGATAGTTTAAATATGTTGGTAAAACCCATTTGATCTGGCCAACTAATATGTCTCATGATACTAGTTAAATCCCCATGAGGCTATAACACGCCACAAATATAACATAATATGATTATTTCACTCCTCATTTGAGATGGATGGAAACATTAAAACCAAAATCATTCATATTAAAAAATTAGCTTATAAAATTTAATATGGTCCCAAATCAATACACATGACCATAAACCATCTAGTGTAATGTGGAGAATGATATCAAAATAGCACATCCATAGTCATACTGATCATAGACCAACCAAATAAATAATAAATATGGTAAAATTACAACATATCCAAAGTGGATTATTAAAACAATAAATGTATGATGGAATTGAAGAATAAAAATACCATAAAAAATACTCAAAAAAATTTGTAGGAAAATAAAAATTTCTTTTTGAAAATTAACTTTTTAAAAAATTCTTAAAATAATTTTATTTGAAAGTAACATTTATTTCTTGTCAAATATATATTCAAACATTTAGTGTACAATTTTGAGAAAAACTTGGTTCTGGAAATGAATTTCAAAACACTGATTCCATTAACATTTTTAGGAAAATAATCATGATAATTTATTTGAAAATGATATAAAGAGTCCATTTAAAAGATATTGAAATAAGCATAAAAGGGTAAAAAGGTTAAAAATATCTTTGGTAAATCATTTTTATATGTTTTAAAATATTTTTGAAAATATAATTAGAAATACTCTGTTTTGATGAAAAGTGGTATTCAAAATGACTGTAATAAAGTGTAAAATTTAACTATTACCTAAAAAAGTTCATTAATAATGATTGGAGGGTAATATAGATTGTGTTTAATGTAATGTCTCAGGTTTTTATTGAGGCACGAATCCTTTATTTTCAGATAAAAGTTATTTACTTTCATTTTTTGCGTGTTCCCAAGTCGGGTCGTGGGCCTGTTGGGCTATTTTTGGAAAAAAATGGAGGGGGGGGGGGGGGATGAGTGGTCACAAGGTGCCAACACGTCGAGACCGAGGGGTTCACGATGTGATGGGGATCGTAGGGTGGCTACACGTCGTGACTTGGTGGTTCACGATGTGAACCTACACATCAATACTAGGGGGTCACATCATGACCGTACCCAGTAGTTCTTTTAAAAAGAGATCGTGGCATACCTTTTTCATAAAAAATCATTTTCTCTCATTTCCTCTCAACCTAAGCCTCTAGAACCATTTTATAGGTGTTTCAGCTATCTGAAGTCTGATTCGAGCGAGGTTTGACTCCTTGGATATGCAACTGTAATATCTGGATTCATTTTTAATCCTTCTCGATTCTTCTGATTATAACGAACACAGATTTGATTAAGGCTCAAATGCCCTAATTTCTCATTCTTCGACTGTTCTTTAAATTTTTCCAAACCAGGACAAATCAGATCCTGATACTAGACGAGCTATCTAGTACGAGCCTAAGGTAGATAATCTTGTACCTTTCGCTGATTTTCAAGCTGTCTATATATGCTGCAATGTCGCGCGTCCACTTTTGGGGTGTCTCTTGAACCTAAAATTGAACCCTGTTATTACCTATCATGTTGTAGGTAGTTGAATATGATTATATATGCATGAATTTGGTTGTAAACCATGAACCAGGGCCAACCCATGGGTGTGTTTCCTAGAATGACCCAGTTATGGATTTTTACCCATGATTCCTATGAGGCATGCTTTTCTATCCATTGTGGGTTGTTAAAAATGGAAATTGAAAATAAATGGAATTGAAATATTATGAAATTGTAATTGGAATGGTTTCGAGTATGGGATGGAGATTTTCCCCTTGACCCTTGGATGTTAATTCTTAAATTGCTTGCCCACATGTGTTCAATGATAATAAACTCTTTGAAATATGAAACAAAGTAATGGGTGAATTGTGGATATAATGTGAGATGCCACAGATAGAATCATATTAATAACTAAATCCCAAGTGAATCATGGATCCAATATGATCTTCCATGGATGGACTCAACAGGGCATGTTATTTCATGGGTGATACCCAGATCTTATTTATAGGATACTGGGGACCGGCTCAGTTGAAGGACTATACCACACCTTGAGAGATATCGGGTTCCTAAGAGGTTCGCCAGAACGGGATTGTAGGGTGTTGGTATATTTTCACCCTGACATTGCCTGGTTTCCGACGTGATTATTCCATTAACGGGCTTAGGGAATAAATTGAACAATTCAATGAATTGATTAATGAATGGAATGGATACATGACACAACACCAGGCCAAAGCACCAATTTGGGTTGGTCTTCACTGGTTACCTTATGTACTTCCTTGTTTACTATTTGGCATATCACACTACCTGGTATATATATTCACTGATAGATTGACTTAGATCTTGGGTGGTTGCCTACTGTGATTTAGTCTCACACACTGTTTGGGTCATGTTTTTTAGATCCATGTAGATTATATGATTGTAGGTAATAAAAAGGGAAAGGGCACTAGTATAATTACTTGACATGCTTCTTGGAGCATGATAGCATGGGACTAAGCCAAGGCTTGCGATGCTACTGGATACATCTTTTGTAATTTTGGTTATATGTATTGTATTTTATGGATTTCATTGTACTTGTTTGGATGTTTTACTATAACATGTACATGTGTCATCATTTTTTTATATGATATAACTTCTAGTATGTGGTTATTTAATTATCAGTTCTCTTCTACTTTGTATCTGTTTCCTGGTGGTTACTTTATTCCATTATTGCATATTTTTTCTTCCACTGTGATACTTTTGTAATGAGGTCATAGTCTCCCCAATGACTCGCCTAATCCATCATTTCTATTTAGCAGCCTCTTGCATTTGGGGAGATGCACATGATTCCATGTGGTGACTGGTTTCGCTACCGAGTTAAATGGTAAGTCGGGTTGGGACATTACAAAGTGTTATCAAAGGCAATTTTTATTTTTCTTTTCTAGTTGCCTTATTGTTTAGAGAAAATAAATAGTGTTATGAAGGAAAGGGACCTTGTTAATAAACTATGACCAGGAGTTGCAAATCCATGTATAGGGAAAAGACAAGTTTCCCTGAATGGAATTGTTGTTTTCTGGTTTTGACTATTACAGTTGTTCTGAATTCAACGTTGGGTGAAGTACATGGTTTTTTCTGATATTATTGATATCATTGTGGGTTCTATTTTGTTTCAACCCAGTGAGGTGAGGGTTTTCCATCTCATGCATCATCACCTATTTAGGAATCACATGTCATGGATTATGCTATGCCATCTAGGATGCATTGGATATTGCATGCTATTTTGATAGGTGTTATGATAGCTATTGCATGTTGTTGTGATAGTTGATTTGATAGATGCACATGATGTTGTGATATTTTGGGTGGAGTGAATGAAGAGTGTCATAATATTCCAATTCATAAAGTGTATGGGCCCTTATGGATTGAGAAATGATGCCCCAATGAAATGTAAATTCTAAATGAATTTTAATTGCACAAATTATATGGGCATTAAATGTTATTTCATGAGGTGTTATGGGCCCTCATGGATCGGAACTTGGTTGACCTTTGGTTAGAGAATTATATTAAATGCCTATTAAATAACAATGGAATGTAAATAGAGTCTAACTAAGACCCAGATTCTGAGTGTGAAAGAGGTAGTGACTCTAGTGGTTTTTGTTGACTGTTCCATATGTAGTCCTATCATTAGGAGTAGGTTGTGGGTTGATGTGGTTTTAGGAAGGTCTTTACATATCATGTTCTGTTTCCAACACTATTGAGTTGGGAATCTTGTTAAAAATCTCAAACTAACATGTGTGTTTGGAATTGAAGAGTCATGGACCACGACGACCTCCAGTCCTACGTTAGAAGAGCGGCGACGAACGCATTCTAGAGATGGTAGGCCATGTGATACTAGTGGAAACATTAGTTGTGCCAGCTGTGGCACCAGCATTTATACCAGACATAGGTGTTGAGGCACAGTTCCCTGAGAGCTTGTAGCGTTTCATGAAGACCATTCATGGAGCACCGCGACCTTCCTCTACTATGGAAGAGTTGACACGTGAGTTTCTGCAGAAGCATCCACCCACATTTTTGAGGGATGGCAGACCATGGGCTGCAGAGTCCTGGATAGAGGTGATACTAGCTATCTTCGAGAATCTGGAGATGCCTTTGAAGAGAAGGGTCAAGCTCGCTACGTACTTGTTGTGTGATTCTGTAAAGAGGTGGTGGTATGTGATCAATCAGTCAGATCATCATCGAGATATGGCTCAGATAGAGTTTTATATGGCCTTCTATGATTTATTCTATCTCAAGACTTTGAGGAATGATCGATCCCGAGAGTTATTTTGTCTAGAGTGGGGAGCGCTATCAGTGATGGAATACTCTTCCCATTATACTGAGCTTTAGTTTTTCACACCTATCCTGATAGGTGATGAGCAATTGAGGGCCAGACATTTTGAGGATGGTATGAGATATGAAATCTTATCCCGGGTAAACATCTTCAGGTTGAATACTATTTCTCGAATTGTGGACCATGGGTTGATCACATAGTTTAAAATGAGAGAGGATGGAGGTGCGAGCCAGGGCGGTTCTCCATTGAGATGAGGTACAACAATGACTTGTAGTAGGAAACATTGCCTGGAACTTCTATACGGTGATTCTAGAAGTTAGAAACTCTCTTAGGGTATCCATCTGAGGTGCTACCAGTGCGGTAGGTTGGGGAACATGAGGCCACAATGTCTGAGGGTCCCAGTCAAGTGATGATCATGCGGCAAGATGGGGCATGATCAAAATTTCTATAGAACGTTTTTACCAACTTCTAGTGATATAGGGTCAGCACTGACTCCATATGAAGAAGTAGGGTCAACAGCTTCCCATCAATCAGGGAGTTAGGGTGCGACTGGCCGATCAGGCAGAGTTAGTGGACGTGGAAGAGGTAGCCAGACACAGGTTACACCGAGATGTGAGAGTGGGACATCTCTAGGTAGTGATGTTGTATCTCAGGGACATGGTTCGAGCCAGATGTATTCAGTATAGCCTAATCTTGAGGATCAGGGTGCGTGACCATCTATGGTGAGAGGTATGATCTCAATATCCTCTGTTATTTCATCTGCTCTCCTTGATACAAGTGTGTCACATAGTTTTATGTATGTGCATGTTGTGAAAAGCCTTGGGCTAGTTGTTTTGTCTTCTGAGGGAATCTTGACTCTAGACACACCATTGGGAGTTAGGACAGAGGATGTATTCTAGTTGAGAGAGTTTCCCCTATAGGATGGAGGGTGTCACTTCATCTAGGAATTTTATGTCCTCGAGATGACAGGGTTTGATGTCATTCTCGGTATGAACTAACTATAGCTTATCAAGCCTACATTGACTGTTATCGCTATAGGGTGACTTTTACATCAACAGAGGGTGCAGTTGTTTCTCATAAGGGAAAATGGCATGTCCAGGAAAGCCGAGCTGGACCATTGCATCATGGGATAGGCGGGATGACAACCTATATTTCTATGTTGTTTCTGGATGATCAGGGATCAATTCAGGCATACTTTCTATCAATAGTTGAGCTCTTCAAAGATGTCTTCCCAGACAACATTTCAAAGTTACCTATTGAGTGACAGGTGGAGTTCTCCATCAATCTATTTCCAAAAGTTGCACTGGTATCCATTCCTTCTTATAGGATGACTAAGACAGTTTTGCAGGAGCTCAAGAGGTAGCTAGAGGATTTGAAGTCCAAGGGGTTTATCCGACCTAGTACATCTCTGTGGGGTTAGCTGGTCCTTTTTGTGAAAAAAAAGGATGGAACTCTTAGTATATGAATGGATTATCAGAAACTGAACTAGATGAAGGTTAAAAACTGATATTACTTACCACAAATAGATGACCGGTTTCATCAGTTTCAAGGATATTGAGTGTTCTTGAAGATCGATTTGATGTCAATATATCACCAGGTGCGTGTGTGACCTACAAACATCCTCATATATCCTGTCATATCATTTATGGTTTATACGAGAATTTGATTATGTCATTTGGTCTTACGAACGCGCCGACAGTTTTCATAGCACTGATGATTCATGTGTTCCATCCTTATCTATACTCATTTGTATTGGTATTCATGGATGATATCTTGGTGTTTTCTAGAAATCAACACGACCATGCCACACATTTTGAGATCATTCTAAATACACTGAGAGAGCATCACTTATATGCTACGTTTTCTAAGTGCCTCTTTTGGATTGATTAGGTTCACTTTCTAGGTCACATTATCTCATAGGAAAGAGTGGTAGGGGACCTTGATAAAGTTAGAGTTGTAGTTTCTTGGGAGTAGCCCAAAAAGTTTTTGACATATGGAGTTTCATGGGGGTAGAGGGTTTTTATAGGCGTCTCATATTGTATATCTCATGCTTAGCAGCGCCATTAATGGGCCTCACTAGGAAGGGTGTGAAATTTTTATGGATAGATTCTTGCGAGACAACCTTTCACGAGCTGAAATGAAGGTTGACATCAGCACTTGTCTTGATACTACCAGAGTAGGGCAAGAGCTACACAATTTTTTGTAATGCATTAGGTATTGGGCTGGGTGCATTGTTGATTTAGGGGGATAGATTTGTGGCGTACATGTCTCGGTAGCTGAGGCCACACTATATGAATTACCTGACGCTTGATCCTGAGCTAGATACAGTTGTTCATGTGTTGTTTTTTTGGAGACATTATATATTTTGATAGCATTTTGAGGTATACACAGACCACAAGTGCCTCAAATATATCTTTATGCCGCATAATCTGAATCATAGTAAACAAATGTGGGTGGATTACCTACATTCCTTCAATTTTGAGCTTGCTTATATGCCTGGGAAATGTAATGAAGTGGACAATGCACTGAGCAGAAGGACTCAGATACAAGCAGAGCAATAGGCCAGTATTGAATGGGAGATTGTGGCATTATTCTATGAGATTCATCTAGAGGTGTAGGGAAGTCAGTGGTAGTCTTTTCTCTCGTTCTCAGCTGTGACTTCTACCATTCAATACAGAGCGAGGATGAGACATCTATCATACTTAGAAGTCCTTATTATATTGGAAGGTGTGTCAGGTGAGGACCCCTTTACTGGTTCGATGATAGGCAAGGATGAAGTTCTTCATATCATTGGCCGTGTGTGGGTTTTAGTTGATATACGTGAGGAGATGATGCAAGAGTTTCATGATTCAATTTGGGCAGTGCATCCCAGAGTCACTAAGACGTATCGTGACCTGTGACAGTAGTACTGGTGGACGAGTATGAAGAGAGAGGTCATTAGTTTTGTTACGAGGTATTCCACCTGTCAATAGGTGAAGGAGGAACATTAGCAGCTAACTGGGCTTTTACATCAGTTATCTATTCCGGAGTGGAAATGGGATGATGTCATGGTGGACTTCATGACTGGGTTTTCAAGGTCTTTTCGAGGTAACGATGTTGTTTGGGTTGTGGTTGATAGACTCACGAAGGTTTCTCACTTCTTACTGATTAAGGAGACCTTTAGTGTGGATGAGATGGGAAGGTTGTATATTTGAGAAGTTGTATGACTCCACGGGGTTCTACGCACAATCATTTCAAATAGGAGTGCAGGTTTTATGTCTCATTTCTGACAGAGTTTTCAAAGATTTCTAGGTACACAGGTGGTTCTGAGCACAGTATACCACCCTTAGACCGATGTCCCATCAGAGCGTATGGTATAGTTTCTAGAGGAAATGCTCCGAGCATGCATCCTGGATTTTGGGGGTTCACAGGAGATGCATTTTCCCCTAGTTGAGTTTTTTTATTACAAAAGTTATCATACGACTATATAGATGGAACTTTATGAGGCTTTATATGGTAGGTCATGCTGATCACCCCAGTGCAGGATAGGGGAAGGTGAGCCAGCTTTATTGGGACAACGTATTGTACAGGAGAATTCTGAGCAGGTCCAATTGATACAGAAGCACATGGATACGGCATAGTCACTTAATAATTCATATTTTGATCATTGCAGAAGACCTCTTGAGTTTGAGGTTGGGGATTAGGTTTTCTTGTGAGTTTCACCAAGGATAGGACATAGGAGAATCAGGATAGAGTGTAAGCTATCGCCAAAATTTGTCGGGCCGTTTGAGATGGTAGAGAGGGTTGGGCCAATAGCCTATCAGATGTAGTTATGTAATGACCCGTAAAATTCAAGGAATTTTTTTTAATTTTCTTGGGAATTTTACAAGAACGTAGTTTCTAACGGCACCTGATTCTGAGGCCCGGTGTGCCCGGAATCAATTTTCGAAGTTTGGCTCGGGTACATTTGGTGAACGAACGAGCGGGTTTTCCTAACTTTTGAACCAGTGCTCAGAATCAAAATCCAAGGGAACCGATGGAATCGTAGTGCCGGTAATTGTTTAAGAACACCTTTTCTGGAGTTGCATTTTCTCGGGTGAGGTTATTAAATTTTGGGGTTAACTAAAGAATAAAATAAAATTTTGTGCAATCGAATTTTATTTTTATTTAAGATAGCTTAACCCTAAGCTTGATGGTTGGAGTGCGACCCACTCATACCCTAACTCCTAGGTAGTATATTAGTGAGGTGGGGCCCACATGAGCCCCACCCTTTTATTTCCTTTTTACCATCCACGTGCATTAAATGTGGTAACTCACCCGCACCCCCTCTTAAATTCCAAGTCAACTCTCACATTTAATAGAATTATTAAACGCCTCATTAATTGGGAAATGCTCGATAATTAAAGCGTGATCTGTTTTTGAATTTCAAAAATAGTTGGAATGGGAAATAAAATAAGGCAAGGCCTTATTTTATTATAGTTTTTGTGTCGTGCGAGAGATTTGGGGGAGAAATTACTCAAAGCCTTGAATCTTCATCTTCTTCGTTGGAGAACACAAAGAACAATGAAGAACGTCGACCTACGATGGAAGACGATGAAGAACACTAGTTCCCTAGAGATGGACGATGTGACACGGTGTACTGCGACACCAATGATCCTCTTCCGCGACGCCGACAATCCTCCTTCCACGACGCCGACGATCCTCTTCCGCGATGCAGATGATCCTCTTCTACGATGCCGTCTCCCACGACACCTTTTCCCATGATGATCTTCGTTCATCAAAACCTTGAGGTAGGGGGTTTTGGTTCAATTAAATCAATGTGAATTATATTCTCAACATGTGTTTAATTGTCAGAAGTCGTTTGAACTGTTAACGCGGTGGGTGCGGACCAACAGACAAGTCCGAACCCACCGTTTCTTTGTTCTTGGTGTGCGGATCGATGGGCGGTGATGAAGCAGGCCACAAAGGCATTTTGAGGTCTTTGTAGTGAATAGTGGGTCCCGGGAGGACCGCTAGCGATGACGACAGGCAAAACGGACCACCGGAGCGCGTCCGGTGGTCCGCGGAAGACCTCGTCGGCACGCTACGCAGGCACGGCGGCGCCGACGATCGGAGGCGGCGGTGCCTGACGCACCGCCGGGAAGGACGGCCGTGGCTTCAGACGCGGTGGTAGGCGGTTGTTCCCGCGGCGTCGTGGGACCATGGACGACGTGGCGTCGGGCCGTGTCCGCTGGCAAAGAGGGGCCCCCACGCGTGGGCCATAGCTCCAATCAAGGGGGAAGTGCCACCTTTGCGCGACTGCTCGGCCAGCGACGAGCCACCCCAGGCCGGGCCATGCCGCGCCCACCGGGCCGGGCCACACCCTAATGGGCCGGACCCGGACCCGGTTCGGGTCACCCCAGTTTGGCCCGACCCAAGGGGGTTGGGCCGGGTCGGTTCGGGCCCAGACCCCCCATTTTCAGACCACTTCCGGTCTTTTGCCCATAACATGGGCTACGGAACTCCGATCGACACACCGTCAGTTGCGTAACGATACTTGGATCGAGAAGTTCTTTTCGGTATATTACACTCAACGTTTTGGTAAACTTTGGGTATGGTTGGGTTGGTTCGAACATGAAACCAACCGGGCCCTCGGAGCGGAAACACTTATAACTTGAGCTCCGGACGTCCGATTGACGTCCCGTCGACATTGTTGTATTCCTCTTAGTGAGACAGACCTTATGAGTTACTTCGATCGAGGTTTGGACACAGTTGGAGTGCGGTTGGTTTCGTTTTGACTTAAAAACCAACCGGGACCCTGGAACGAAAAAGCCAATAACTCTCAGACCGGGCATCTAATTGACGCATCGTCTGTCATGTTGAGTTCCTCTTATCGAGATGGAACTCCGAGATACATCAACTCTAGACTACGTGTCAGTTGATCTATCGAACCCTTGGCTTGTGGAGCAGACCCTCCTGGAACGAGTATGCTGTGTGCGGGAACCCTAGAGCTGGCTGTGACTGTGAAGACAACACTGAAATCCTATGTGGGTTCCCCAGCGATGAAGACCGTACTGAAATCCTATGTGGGTTCGACGGGGATGAATACTGCACTGAAATACTATGTGGGTTCGTCAGCGATGAAGACCATACTGGAATCCTATGTGGGTTCGACGGGGATGAAGACGGCACTGAAATCCCATGTGGGTTCGGCAGCGATGAAGACCGTACTGAAATCCTATATGGGTTCGACGGAGATGAAGACTACACTGAAATCCTATGTGGGTTCGATAGCGACGAAGACCGTACTGAAATCCTATGTGGGTTCGACGACACTGACTACTGTTCTTGTATCCTATGTGGGTCTGGCAGTGTCTGACTCTATTCTTGATATCCTATGTGGGTCTGGCAGAGTATCTGGTTTAGTATCCTACGTGGGTCCCAGCTTATATGAATCAGTGGCTATATCTGATCATCTCTATCACCGATGAAGTACACCTGTGTGAGCTGAGTCTTGACTTTCAATCGTTATCTTCGATGTTATTGACTTGCTTTCCTATGTGGATTGTGTTGTGCTATCCTGTGTGGATGCGATCGAACTTGGGATTGGATGCTGGAGCCGAACTGGAATTGATGACTTAGGTATATGTATGGGTGTATACCTAAGTAGTGTTGGATGTTACTTCGTGATTGTATCTTTTCATTGTGGATTACCCATTTTGGATTCTGGGAGACCTTCAGGGGTCTCGTGGTCCCTACTGAGTAGCGTATACTCACCCCTGCATGGGTTATGCCCGCACTACGTTGTGTTGGATGCAGACGACGGACAACGCTGATCATGGCTGAGGCTTGTGGAGAAAGTCGGTACCTAGCGGTGGACCACTGGGCGGGACGTACACGGAGCGAACGGCTGAACCCGAGGAGCTGAGGAGGTTATCTGTACCCACCCTTTTGGTGGGACTTCCAGTGGACAGATCGACGTTGCTGCTTTACTTTGAGTTGCTGTATTTCCTTTCCAGTTGTACTTTACATCCAGTTTGGGTTTGTATTCTGGCCCACATACTTTTCCGCACTACTTTTTGTACCTAGTTTTACTTAGTGTTTACTTCTGCTTTCTTACTCTGTGGTGTTTGTTTACTTTATAAAGGCAATGTCTTCCCCCTTTTTTCAGGATTTACGCCTTGGTGCTAGTCGCCAGCGCCTGGCCTATGGGAGGCGGCTTGGGGTAGTCACGACACGGGTCCCGAGGACGGGTCGTGACAAATTGGTATTAGAGGAGTTCAGTTCTACCGCAGAACTCTGGACTCTTATCTTTCTTCTATGTGAAGAAATAATTTTAAGGGTATTGAGTGTGGTTATCAGTCTAGGGAGTACAGTGTTGGTGCGGCGGCCGACGTATCCGTACAACAAGACCCTGAATTCTGATTTCCAACTCAATGCATGAAAACATTGATTGCATGTGTGTTTCAAAAGTTTTCTTTGTGATTACTTTGTGTCAGCTCACCAGGTATACTGTTTTGAATGTGGCGCACCTGTTTCTTTTCAGGATAGCCCCACAACGGCAGCCAGCTAGGGTTCCGAGCGTTGTGCGAGACGACACCCCACCGAGTAACGAGGCCTCGGTGCAGGGCCCTTTGACAGCGGAGGCACCGATGATACCTCTACCTACCAAGCAACCGATGGTACCAGCCCCAACTGCTGATAGTGCACGTCGCCTTAGTGCACTGCACGAGTTTCAGCTTCAGAGACCATCCAGGTTCTGCGGGGAGACAGACCCTCAGGAAACCGAGGATTGGCTGGAGCTGGTTGTTTGAGTTTTTAGGTTAGTGGGGACACCAGCAGACCTCATGGTGATCCCCGTAGCGAGCCTCCTACATGCGATAGCAGGAAGATAATGGAGCTTGATGCTGCAGGTGCATGACGAGGTGTCTCTCCTCTGGATGGACTTTGAGAGCCTCTTCCGCTCGGAGTTCGTCGTAGCCACCCTCCGTACGGTGCACATCCAGGAGCTTCTACAGCTATGGCAGAGAAGCATGACGGTCGCCCAGTAGTCGGTGAGATTTACCGATCTCTCGCGCTATTCGATGGACATGGTACGAGACCCATTCTTCTAGGCCTGGACCTTCGAGCAGGGACTGAGGCATGAGATCAGGGCATCGATGATATCCCTCATCATTCCGACACAGGCATGAGTACTGGAGTGAGCTCTTCTCATTGAGAGCTTTCTTGCTGAGCCTACGCCAGCAGCGAGACCTACCGCAGGGCGGCATGTAGCGGAGTCGTCTGCAGCTGGCAGTCGACAGATGACACATGGGTCCAGGTGGACCGGACCATCAGGTAGACGACCTCAGGACACTAGCTCAGAGGTGAGGGGCACAGGGCGCAGAGCCAGCCTTCTGAGTAGCAGGGAGTTCTATGCATGCGGCGGGTAGGGCCACATGGATCGTGACTGCCCGACCCGCCGTACAGAGGAGCAGTAGACAGTTGAGGGGCCACCAAGGCAGAGGCAGAGGGTCGACCGTGGCGGTCCGCCAAGAGCAGGCAGAAGAGGCAGGGGAGCTGGCCGTGCAGCAGGTGGTGGGAGACACTTTGAGGCTTTTCCACCACCACCACCAGGAGGTCCACCCCGGCCACAGGGAGCTGGCGGGCAGAGACAGGCTTAGCTTCAGGCAGCAGAGGCCTAGGACCACGACACGCCAGAGATGATTCAAGGTACGATCTATGTCTACTCCACCCTTACTACAGTTCTTATAGAAACAAGAGCGAGTCATTCCTTTATTGCAGCTACCCTTGTTCGGAGCTCGGAGATTTTGACGGAGCCGCTTGCTCGATCCTTAAGGCTAGGGACTCCTACGGGAGTAGACTCGATGATTACTCACTGATGCCGGAAGTGTGAGCTTACTCTAGGAGGCGAGAGCTTCAGCTGGGATTTTCTTTAAGCGGCTTCGAGGCCTTACGACGTCATCTTGGGCATGGATTGGTTATCCACAGTCCATGCTCAGATTGACTGTATTAGGCGCAAGGTGCGATGTGTTCACATAGACGGGAGCAGGTTCACCTTCACCGGCGAGAAGGGAGCCTTTGCAGCATAGGATGGACTCTCGAAGAGGAGAGGACATCCCATCACTCATCATTTTTCTAGCCTCATCCTAGGAGCAGTTGATGTGCGGAGTCCTGGTTTTCTTGTAGTGGTGGATCAGTATGCGGACGTTTTCCCCGATGACGTCCTAGGGCTTCCTCCTCACAGAGAGGTAGACTTCTATATTGAACTGTACCCCGGGACAGCCCCGATATCCAGTCCAGCATATCAAATGCCCCCCCCCTGAGCTTCTAGATCTACGGGTACAATTGGAGGACTTGCAGGGCAAGGGATTCATCTGACCCAGTGTTTCACCTTGGTCTTCCCCGATATTGTTCCCCAAGAAGGCGGACGTGAGCTTGCGACTTTGTGTTAACTATCGTTGCCTGAACCAGGTGGCCATGAAGAACAAGTATCCGCTACCGAGGATTGACGACCTCTTCGATCAACTCAAGGGAGCACGGAGGTTCTTGAAGATAGACCTTAGATCAGGCTATCATCAACTCATAGTTCGAGACGATGACGTGCAGAAGACGACGTTCAGATGTTGGTGTGGCCACTATGAGTTCTTGGTTATGCCTTTTGGCGTAACCAATGCTCAAGCAGTGTTCATGAGTCTAATGAACCAGATCTTTCAGCCATACCTCGATCGATTTTTCATGGTCTTCATCGACAACATTTTGATATACTCGACCACTGAGGAGGAGCACGCCTACCACTTGCGGGTTGTACTAGACACACTCCGAGATGACCAGATTTATGGAAAGCTCTTGAAGTGTCAGTTATGGTTACGTGAGGTCCACTTCTTGGAACACGTCATCTCTAAGGCAGGAGTTGTGGTGGATTCTGTGAAGATCGAGGTAGTGCTAGCTTGGGAGCCACCCAGGAGTGTGACAGAGGTGCAGAGTTTCTTGGGGCTAGGTGGGTACTACCAGAGGTTTATGCCAGACTTCTCCAAAGTTGCGGCTCCACTCTCAACTTTGATGAAGAAGGGGAAACCCTTCGTGTGGTCAGACAGATGTCTGTGGAGCTTCCAGGATCTGAGACAGAGATTGACCAGCGTGCCTATCTTGAGGCTACCAGAGGAGGGAGTAGGGTACGTAGACTACTGCAATGCATCATGGACCGGACTCAGATGTTTCATGATGCAGGAACGGGCCATGATCGCCTATTGATCACGTTAGTTGAGGTAGCATGAGCAGAACTACGCTACCCATGACCTGGAGTTAGCAGCAGTGGTCTTTGCTCTGAAGATGTGGCGGCACTATCTGATGGGCGAGCGCTTTACAATATAATCTGACCACCAGAGTCTCAGGTACATCTTCTCACAGAAGGACCAGAATCTGAGACAACGACAATGGCTCGAGTTCCTCCTGGACTATGACTTTGAGATAGTCTATACTCCTAGGAAGGGGAACGTAGTTGTCGATGCTCTCAGCAGGAGGACGAGCATCCAGCTACTTGGGGAGACGACGGAGCAGCTAGCCTCTTTGCAGATATCCTTCGTGGATAGAGATGGAGCATCCTTTCTTCAGCCAGTCACAGTCACTCCTCCACTACTGCAGCGGGTCAGAGAGGCATACCCTGAGGATGCTGACTATGATACGCGGCGTGCGTAGATATCCTCAGGACAGACACCTGATGGATTCTCTATAGGAGGAGATCAGGATGTCCTTTTCAGAGGACGTACCATGGTACCAGCTTCTTTGCAGGAGGAGGTGCTGAGAGAGTTTCACACTTCCCCTTTAGCGGTACATCCAGGAGTGGCGAAGATGTACCAGGATCTCATACAACATCACTGGTGGCTGGGTATGAAGTAGGTTGTGGCAGAGTTCGTTTCTCGATGCCTCACCTTCCAGCAGGTAAAGGCAGAGCACCAGGTACCAGCAGGCTTGTTATAGCCCTTGGAGGTCCCGGAGTAGAAGTGGGACGGGATATCTATGGATTTCTTGACTGGAATTCCACGTACTTACAGAGGTCACGACTCCATTTGGGTGATTGTCGACCGACTCACCAAGTCGGCCCACTTCTTACCCATTAGAGAGCAGGGCTCAGTAGAGATCTTGGTATGCCTCTATGTTCAGGAGATTGTACGGCGTCATGGTGTGCCATCATCTATCGTCTCCGATCAAGATGCCCTCTTTACTTCCCGGCTTTGGAAGGGGTTGTAGGAGGAACTCGGGACGCAGCTACATCTAAGCACCGCCTTTCACCCTCAGACGGATGGTCAGACGGAGAGGACCATTCAGACTCTCGAGGACATTCTCCGTTCATGTGTCCTCGACTTTGGTCGCAGCTGGGAGGACCATCTACCCTTTGTGGAGTTCGCGTACAACAACAGCTACAACTCCACCATCGGGATGGCACCATACAAGGCGTTGTACGACCGACCTTGTAGATCACCTCTATGCTAGACAGACCATTGGGAGTCAGCACTTGTGGGACCAGAGATGGTCCAGGCCACGACAGAGAGGGTCCAGGTCATCCAGAAGCAGATGAGGACAGCTCAGAGCCGGTATAAGTCTTATGCTGACAGGAGGTGGAGGCCACTGGAGTTCGAGGATGGCGACCACGTCTTCTTGCGGGTCTCACCTCGACATGGATTACGAAGATTTGGCCAAGGTGGCAAGTTATCTCCATACTTCATCAGACCATTCGAGGTCCTCAGCAGGATAGGCGAGTTGGATTATCCCCTGGGCCTACCACCTCATTTGCACCGGGTGCACGACGTCTTCCACTTATCTCAGCTGAGGAGATACGTGCATGACCCGATGCATATCATCGACCATGGGGTGTTGGACATTGAGTATGGGGAGACTTTTGCGGAGGACCCAGTGGAGATTGAGGATTGACATGAGTGGGTCCTACATGGACGGTCGATTCCTCTAGTGCACATCAGATGGCAGCACCAGAACCTCCAGGAGAGCACTTGGGAGCGGGAGGCTCAGATGCATGCACAATACCCCCTTTTGTTTCCCTAGTTTATGATGTATCTTTACAGGGACATAAAGTCATGAGGTGGGAGTAATGTAAAGACCCATAAAATTCAAGGATTTTTTTTTTAATTTTCTTGGGAATTTTATAAGAACGCAGTTTCTGATGGAACCTGATTCTGAGGCCCGGTGTGCCCGAAATCAATTTCTAAAGTTTGGCGTGGGTACGTTCAGTGAACGAACGACCGAGTTTTCCTAACTTTTGAACCGGTTCACGGAATCAAAATCTGAGGGCACTGATGGAATCACAGCGCCAATAATTTTTTAAGAACACCTTTTCCGGAGTTGCGTTTGCTCGGGTGAGGTTATTAAATTTTGGGGTTAACTAATGAATAAAATAAAATTTTGTGAACCGATTTTTATTTTTATTTAAGGTAGCTTAACCCTAATCTTGATGGTTGTGGTGGGAACCACTAATACACTAACTCCTAGGTAGGATATTAGTGAGGTGGGTCCCACATGAGCCCCACCCCTTTATTTCCTTTTTACCTTCCACGTGCATTAAATTTGGTAACTCTCCCGCACCCCCCTCTTAAATGCCAAGTCAACTCTCACGTTTAATACAATTATTAAACGCCTCATTAATTGGGAAACGCTCGATAATTAAAGCGTGATCTGTTTTTGAATTTCAAAAACAGTTGGCATGGGAAATAAAATAAGGCAAGGCCTTATTTTATTATAGTTGTTGTGTCGTGTGAGAGATTTTTGGGAGGAATTACTCAAAGCCTTGAATCATCATCTTCTTCGTAGGAGAACGTGAAGAATGAAGAAGAACGCCGACCTCCGATGGAAGACGATGAAGAATTCTAGTTCCCTAGAGATCGACGATGCGACGCCATGTATGGCGACGCCGACGATCCTCTTCCGCGACGCCGACGATCCTCTTCCGCGACGCCGACGATCCTCCTTCCACGATGCCGACGATCCTCTTCCGTGATGTCTTTTCCCGTGAAGATCTTAATTCATCAACACCTTGAGGCATGGGGTTTTGGTTCAATTAAATCTATGTGAATTATATCCTCGTCATGTGTTTAATTGTCGGAAGTCGTTTGAACCGCTAACGCGGTGGGTGCGGATTAACGAACAAGTCTGAAACCACCATTTCATTTTTCTTGGTGTGCAGATCGACGGGAGGCGATGAAGAAGGACGCAAAGGTGTTTTGAGGTCTTCTCAGTGAAGATCCGGTCCCGAGTGGACCGCTGGCGAAGACGGAAGGCAAAACGGACCACTGGAGCGCGTCTGGTCGTCCGCGGAAGACCCCGCAGGCGCGCCGCCGGGATGGGCAGCCGCGGCTGAGCCCGCGACGGCAGGGGTCTGATCCCGCGGCCGCGTTGGACCATGGACGACGCGACGCCAGGCCGAATCCGCTAGAAAGGAGCGGCCCCCATGCGGGGGCCACGACTTTAATCAAGGGTGCAGCGCCCCCTTTGCGCGGCCGCTCGGCCAGAGCCGAGCCGACCCTGCTCGGCCAACGCTGAGCCGCCCCAGGCCGAACCGCCCAGGCTGGGCCGGGCTGCACCGGCAGGGCTGGGCCGCGCCCACCGGGCCAGGAAGTGCCCGAATGGGATGGACCCGGACCCAGGTCAGTTCGACCCGGACGCGTTCTGGGTCGGCCCGGTTCGGGCCGACCCAGGGGGGTTGGGCCGTGTCGGTCCGGGCCCAGACCCCCCATTTTCAGACAACTTCCGGTCTTTTGCCTATAACTTGGGCTACGAAACTCCGATCGACGAACCGTTAGTTGCGTAGCGATCCTTGGATGGATAAGGTCATTTCAGAATATTACAATCAAGGTTTTGGAGAACATTGGGTACAGACGGGTTGGTTCGAACACGAAAACAACCGGGCCCTCAGATCGGAAACGCTTATAACTTGAGCTCCGGATGTCCGATTGATGTGCCGTCGACTTTTTTGGATTCCTCTTACTGAGACAGACATTTTGGCTTACTATGATCAAGGTTTGGATGTAGTTGGAGTGCGGTAGGGTTGGTTTTGACTTAAAAACCAACCGAGCCCCTGGAACAAAAAAGCCAATAACTCTCAGACCGCGTGTTCGATTGACGCGTCGTCTGTCACGTTGAGTTCCTTTTGTCGAGACGAATCTTTGAGATACATCAAATCTGAACTATTTCTCAGTTGATGTATCGACCCCTTGGCTCGTGGAGCGGACCCTCCCAGAATGAGCAAGCTGTGTGTGGGAACCCTAGAGCTGGCTGCGACTGTGAAGACTGCACTGAAATCCTATGTGGGTTCGGCAGCGATGAAGACCGTACTAAAATCCTATGTGGGTTCGATGGGGATTAAGACTGCACTGAAATCCTATGTGGGTTCGGCAGCGATGAAGAGAATACTGAAATCCTATGTGAGTTCGATGGGGATGAAGAATACACTAAAATCCTATATGGGTTCGACAGCGATGAAGACCGTACTGAAATCCTATGTGGGTTTGACAGAGATGAAGACTGCACTGAAATCCTATGTGGGTTCAGCATCGATGAAGACCATACTGAAATCCCATGTGGGTTCGATGGCACTGACTACTGTTCTGGTATCCTATGTGGGTATAGTAGTGTCTGACTCTGTTCTTGCTATCCTATTTGGGTCTGACAGAGTAGCTGGTTTAGTATCATACGTGGGTCCCAGATTAGATGAATCAGTGGCTATATCTGATCATCTCTATCACCGATGAAGTATACCTATGTAGCTGAGTCTTGACTTTCAATCGTTATCTTCGATGTGATTGACTTTCTTTCCTATCTGGATTGTGTTGTGCTATCCTGTGTGGACTTGATTGAACTTGGGCTCAGATGCTGGAGCCGAACTGGAATTGAAGACTTAGGTATATGTATGGGTATATACCTAAGTAGTGTTGGATGTTACTTCGTGATTGTATCTTTCCTTTGTGGATTACCCGTTGTGGATTCTGGGAGACCTTCGGGGGTCTCGGGGTCCCTACTAAGTAGCATATACTAATCCCGGCACGTGCTATGCCCGTACTACCTTGTGTTGGATACAGACGACAGACAACGCTGATCGTGGCTGAGGCTTGTGGAGCAAGTCGATACCTGGAGGTGGACCACTGGGCGGGACGTACATGTAGCGAATGACTAGACCCGAGGAGCTGAGGAGGCTATCTATACCCATCCTTCAGGTGGGACTTCTAGTGGACGGATCGACGTTGCTGCTTTACTTTCAGTTGTTGTATTTCCTCTCCAATTTTACTTTACTTCCAGTTTGGGTTTGTATTCTGGCCCTCTTACTTTTTCGCACTACTTTTTGTTCCCAGTTTTACATAGTGTTTACTTCTGCTTGCTTACTCTGTGGTGTTTGTTTACTTTATAAACACAATGCCTTCAGTTTATTGTCGGTATTTACGCCTTAGTGCTAGTCTCCAGCCCATGGACTATGGGAGGTGGGCTTGGGGTAGTCACGGCACGAGTCCCGAGGACGGGTCGTGACAAGTTACCTCATAGGTACCGAGCCATGCATGATGTGTTCCATGTTTCTCAGCAACATCATTACTATTCAGACTTGTATCATACCTTTCATCCCGAGGAGGTCGATATTGAGGTAGATCCATCCTTCGAGGAACATCCAGTATGTATCTTTGACAAGTGCACGACAGTTCTCTGAGGTTGGTTAGTTCCTCTAGTACGGGTGCTACAGAATCACGTCTGTTTATAGGATGAGACTTGGGAGTGGGAGGCCGACGTACATGCTCAGTGGCAAGAGTTGTTTGCAGGTGGATCATGACAACCCTTTCGAGAGCCATTCTATGAAGAATTACTATAAGGGGGGGGGAAGATTGTAAGATCCTGAGTTTTTATTGAGGTAAAGATCCCTTATTTTGAGTTAAAAGTGATTTAATTTCCATTTGGGAATGTCCCCAAGCCGGGTCGTAGGCTGGTTGGGCTGTTTTTGGATGAAAATGGGTAGAATGGGTGGTCACAGGGTGCCTACACGTCATGACCGGGGGGGGGGGGGGGTTCATGACATGACAGGGATTGCAGGGTGGCTACACGTCATGAAATGGAGGTTCGGGACGTGATCTTACACATCATGACCAGGGGGTCACGTCGTGACCATGCCCACCAGTTTTTAAAAAAAGATGAAATTGCCTCCCTTTTTCATGAAAACTCATTTTCTCTCATTTCAACTCAACCTAAGCCTCTAGAACCGATTTCTAGTTGTTTTGGGCATCTGAAGTCCAATTCGAGCATGGTTTGACTCCTTGGATCCGCAATGGTAAGCTCTAGATTCCTTTCTAATCCTTCTTGATTTTTTTGGTTATAATGAATGCAAATTCGATTAAGGATCATATGCCTTAATTTCTTGTTCATCATATGCTCTTCTGATTTCTTCCAAACCGGGACGAATAAGAGCCTGATACGGCACAAGCAATCTAGTAAGAGCATAAAGTAGGTGGTCCCATGCCTTTATTTGATTTTAAAGCTATCTATATATTCCGGAGTGTTGCGTGCCCGCTTTTTGGGTGTCTCTTGAACTTAAAATTTGACCCTGTTATTACCTAGCATATTGTAGGTGACTGAATAGGCTTGTATATGCATGGATTAGGTTATACACCTTGAACTTGGACCACCCAATGGGTGTGTATCATTAAATGACCCCTTTATGGCTTTTGTCCAAGGATGCTTATGAGGTATGCTTTTCTAACCCTTATGGGTTGTTAAAAATGGAAATTGAATATAAATGGAATTGAAATATGATGAAATTGTAATTGGAATGGTTTCGGGTATGGGATGGAGATTTTCCCCATGACCTGTGGATGTTAACTATTGAATTTCTTTCCCACGTGAGTTAAATGATAATGAACTATTTGAGATATGAAACAAAGTCATGGGTAAATCATGGATCCAATGTGAGATTCCATGGATGGACTCATAAGAGACTTAATACCTAAATGTTGAGTGAATCATGGATCTAGTGTGAGATTCCATGGACGGAATCTACATGGCTTGTTATGTCATGGGAAATACCCAGATCTTATTTATTAGATACCGGGGTTGGGCTTAGTTGACAGACAATACCGCACATAGAGCGATGTCGGGTTCCTAAGAGGTTCATCGAAATAGGCTTGTAGGGTGTTGGTGGATTTTCAACCTGAGCGATGCATGGTTTCCAACTTGAGTATTCCAGGAACGGGCTCATGGAATAAATTGAACAATTCAAAGAATTGATTAATGAATGCAATGGATACATGACACGACACCAGGACAAAGCACAAGCTTGGGTCAATCTTAACAATTTACCTTGTTATATCCATGTTTATTGTCTTACATATTACACTACCTAATATATATATTCACTCATAGATTAGAATGGATCTTGGATGGTTTCCTAATAGGATTTAGTCTCACACTCAGTTTGGGTCATGTTTTTGGACCCAATCAGTTTATATGATTGTAGGTATTGAGAAGGGAAAGGGCCCCAGTATAGGTACTTGACTTGCTGCTTAGAGCATGACAGCATGGGACCGAGATGAGGCTCTAGATGCTTTTGGATACTTCATTTATTCATTTGGTTACATGTACTATATTGATGGATTGAATTTTACCTTTTTGGCTATTTTACTAGAATATGTACATTCATCATCATTTTTGTATATGAGATTAATTTTTGTGTGTGGTTATTTAATTATCATTCTTCTTCTACTTTGTATCTGTTGCCTACTGGTTACTTTCTTCTGCTTTTTCATGTTTGTTATTCCGCTGTGATACTTTGGTAATGAAGGCATAGTCTCTCCAATGACACCCCTAGGCCCTCACTGCTAGTCGGCAGCCTCTGGAATTTGGTGAGATGCACTTGAGGCCATGTGGTGACCGGTCTGGCTGCAGGGTTAAATGGTAAGGCAGGTCAGGATGTTACAATTAAGATGTAAACATTAAATAATTCTCCCAATGTAAACATAATGGAATACAATCCCGAATATATATGAGACTGTTAAATAGACTATTACCACTTTGGTAACAATTTTATAATAATCCCCATGAATAAATATCATCAAATTAAACATTAAATACAACGATGATAAATTAATTTGTGATATAATATACAAAGGGGAAGTATATACACCATAGAAAATTTGTAAGTTGTGAATATGGTTTATATCTCATAGATGTAAAAGGGAGATGAGAAACCCTTACCCTGAGTCTGAATCATCACTTACGTTCTTTATCATCCTAAATAATAAATGAATTTTAACTATTTACTTGATAAAGATAAATTTATTTTTTTATTCTATTTATTTCACATACTACCATTTCATATTCAATTACTAAATTAATTTATTTTATATTTGCTGCTTTGATGATATTTGGATTATGGGTCAAAAATTAGTTTGGTATGATAACTATAGTAAAATATGTTATTATTTAAAAATCTACAGAACAATAATCTTCAAATAATTATTATATTTAGACATCAATTTAACTTTTTAACCAAACATGAAAAATGGTCATGAAAAATGAACTTTAATACAATCATGAAGACAGTAGGTCTTATGCACGCATAATTAAAATTTCCAATTATCAATAATTATTATGGAAAGGGGCTATGTGATATTTTATCCATAAAGAATGATTATAATATCAAATATCAAATATTATTTCTTTAAATATTCTTATATATAACATCCATGTGGTGTGGTGGTGAAAAAAGTGTCACATCGCTTTGTGAACGTAGCAGTCCACATATACCAGAATGACATTGTCATTATTTAGTGTAAGTATGAAAATGATATATTTTATTTTTTAAATTTTAAATATGTAATTAATATCATAATTATTTCATTTATATCACATATAATCATCAAAATTATCCTTATTATCTTCCATGTAAAGTGTTAGTAAAACGTGAATCACATTTCTTCATGATGTGGTAGTATGCCATAAACTCAAGCAACAATATAGTATCCCCTATGGAATGGACTGTAAAAAGGTACATATATAAAAATTACTTCTAAGGTATAGTGAAGTTATATATATCATATGTATACTTTAGATATATCATCATACCCAACCGATGGAGGTTATAATGGAAAAGTTAATGGCATCAGTTCACAAGGAGAGAGACCACCATACACAAAGACAATGAATTTGTAACCAATTTGATGGAATTGGGGATGGTTGTAGTTTATTACTTAAATTATAAAAAATATCAATATATTAATGATAGTTTTTTATTATATAATCATGTTTTAAAAATAATTTATGGATGTGGGGTAAGAAATAAAAAAATCTTGTTGAAGAACATTATCTCTTCTTCGGGTATCCTTCTTAATTTTTCTCCAAGGCCTTCATTGATATAATTTATACCCAAAAAAAGAATTATATTATGAGATGATAGATGTTTCAAATTTATTTGGGATTGTTTTTTTCAAGACAAATAGCTCGATATTTGTGAGTAATTGAGGGGAGTGGGTTCCATTTTATAATTTAGGAGGGGTGGATTTTTGGTAAATACCCAAAATTATTCATTATTAGGAGGTCACTCTTACCTCATGTGCCTCAAAAATATACCAATAATGGATTTCATGGACTATTTATTCTACAAAAGTATTAACATCACAAAATAAACATATTCATTTATCATGAAATTCCTTATTAATGAGGTTTACACAGTTTCATGCTTTTAGTTTTCTAACACGACAACTTGTACCTTTTTATTTACCTATGAAATGTGTCCATTAATAATTAAATTAAAATTTTATTTGTAAGGAAATTTATACCACGTTATTCTAAATAGGAAATTAAATTTATTAAATAAAAAATTATATGTGTGTGTACATTTAATTTTAATTCAAAGAAAATTAATGCGCAAAATATCATTTTAACCTTAATCACTAAAACTAATTTTAAGTATTTTCACTAATGAATATGGTCAAAAAAAAATATTTACCGTAGAAGATAATATAAATTGAGATGATTTAAAATATGGAATCTATTTATACAATTTAAATTTATTGAAGTGGAAGAATTTAATTTATAATTAATCCTACAGATGCGATGAGATTGCGAGGTTTTAAAAAGAAAATGTTTGAATATTTACAAAGTTTTATTTTCAATATTAAATATGAAAGTTATTCCAGTGACCAAAATTAGAATAAATTATATATTATTGAATGAATTTTATAGTAAAAAATTAAAATAAATTTCTCATAAATAATAATAATAATAAAATAATATTTTCCTTTAAAATTATGTTTTTTTCTCTATTTATAGAAAAATGAAATTTATCAAGAAAAAATAAAAAATATTCACACTAAGTTAATTTAGACATATATATTAAGAAAATATTGTTAATTTTTTCAAATAAATTTTCTATATTTGGTAAAAGAAAATTTTAAATTATGTGCACAAAGAGGAACTAAACAATCTTTTATAAAAAAAATACTTTCAAAAAATATTTATTTTTTAATTTAAATTATTATTATTATATTAAAAATAAATATATAACTATTAAATATGTGTAAAATATATATTTCCAAAATATTTTTATTACTATTCATACCCTCGATAACAATAGATATTCCATAATAATATTTTTAATTCTACATCGTTGTTTGGTGAGAACCGACCATGCTTGTAATGGAAGCCATTGAAGAGATTCAATTTAATTAAAATATATATATATCATTATAGTATTGAGAAATATATTCCCATTTACACATGGTGTTTTATTTCATACATTCTATCAAATATAATTTTCATCTTTTTAAATCTCACTGTGTTGAATTATACCCACAATAAATTTATCACGTCCCTGAAATTTAAACATGATCTCAAAAATCAAGGTTTTGATATTTGAAAATTTCTTTTTTGAAAAACTCACATCGTAATATGTTTAGGAAAAGCATTATAATAGTAAGAGTCAATTGAAAATATAACAGTCATATAGAAAAAAACATAAAAACTGTTCCACACAGGAGAACATTGTTGGCATCTTATGATCTGGACATGGAATAAAATCATAAATAATTATAGAGAGT
This sequence comes from Viscum album, assembly GCA_963277665.1. Lineage (NCBI taxonomy): Eukaryota > Viridiplantae > Streptophyta > Magnoliopsida > Santalales > Viscaceae > Viscum > Viscum album. The sequence goes on along the minus strand of OY728135.1, from coordinate 194,001,761 downwards.
GATTTTGGTGATTGATAAAATGAAATTTATTGATCAATGGAATGTCAAGTTCTTCAAAACCAAATATTTGGGAGGGGTTAGAAGACTATTAGATTTAGAAGATATGTAGTTAATAGTATATCATTTTTTCATGAACCTATTACTTTAGTTGAAGACTTCTATTTCTATATATGAATGTATGAAAATATAGTTAATTGGTACATTTCATTTTCATAATCACAACAACATCATATATTTTTGAATTAGTGAATTTCGAGTTCTTTTCTATCTCCATGAAATTAATGTCCAGAAATTATTTTTTTTCCTGAATCATTTAAATTCACTTTTAACATATCATAATATCAATAAATGAGTGATAATTATTTCTATTTATCTCAAACTATATTATTGTTCAAATTTTGTAAACAAAAGTTATCACATATGCACAAATCATTATATGGTGAAGTAATACAATAATCACCAAAAACTTCTCCAAATTTAACTATATTCCATTTAATAAATGGATTAACATATGTACCATCCAAAATAATGAGATCCAAACCATTAAATAAAAGGTCAATGAATTTAAAAATTTTAATTACCATTAACACCCCCAAACGAAGTAGATCATAACCATCACATAAAAAACAATTTAATACCTTCATCTTGCCTCCATTTGAATCATCATAATAACCTAAATTTCAATAAATATTTATTGAAAATAAGAATTATTCCATATTCATTATATAAATTATAGATTATTACATATATCCGTTAAATAAAATGATGTTGTAGCTCCGTTAATGATTCTATAATTCACAGTTTTACAAATCCTTAATTATTACCAATGTAGTGAATACCATCCAATTTATTGTATCAATATTAATTAACTATTCATAAAAACATAATTATGTCAACATTAGGAATATATTAGGGTCCAAAATCATGGGTTTTACAATAATTTCAACTTTCCACTGAATTATGTTTCTTTTTATTTGGTACAATTCAACATGTATTTTCAATTCATGAATAAAAAAGTACTATATTACAATCCTTATATATTTCATAAATATTCTAACAAGGATATCATTTATAAAATACTAAAAATATATAATTGTTGATTCCAAACACAATCAGATTAATAAATCCTCTTTATCTTTGAAAATAGCAGAGGTTTGACCATGATACAATAGCTTACCTTGACATAATTTTCATTGATTCTTTAGACATAGATTTATGTGGTGTCCATCTCCTTGAATTGAAACTTTGTAAAATGGAATAATTTTTATTACCCTTGAAGTCATAGTAATGGTGTCCTTTCTCTATAAATTTGAATAAAATAATCATTCCTTTAAAGTAAACACCAGTGTAGTTCATTCCACAATTATAATATGTGCGATAAAATTTTTTCTCCTTTACGAATTTATACATATTTTTTCATTACATAAATTTCTCAAATTTCATCCCATTGAGTCCATAATACATAGAGATTTATTTATATATCTTTTTAGGAGATGATTCCATTTCCTCGTATGATTAGAATGTTTGGGAGACTAGTTCCCATCAAATGATTGGAATAATCCCATCAATGAAATGGTTATTCATAATCTCTTTGTTATGTGTATTATCACTGTTCCCATTCCATATGATAGGAACCATTCTTAAATGTTGGAATACAATAGATTAGATTATATCAATATGGAAGATAATTTATAATCCCAAGACAAGTTTAAAACTTACATAAATATAAAAAATTAAGTCTAGCTAATCTCAAAATAATAAACATAGTTTCAATGGTGATATTACTATTTTAAAATAATGTATATTTTTTTAATGAAAATGTGATTTATCCTAAGTGAATCCCCTAAGAGTTTCGTACATGTTGTGTAGTAAGGAATATTTTCATGAACCATGTAATGGTTGGGTCTATCCTAATGTGCCATTTTTTTTCGTTATTAACCCTAGCTAGAACAACACTAGAATCATTCCCACATGTAGTATCCAAAAAAGGATATATTGATTGGAAAAATGAAAACAAATCTTCTTAAAAAAAGATTTATAATGTTCTTCTAAACTTATACTACATATTTATAATAAGTTTTTGTTCCCAAAACTATGTTTTACATAATCTAATTCCTAATATTTCAACTAAACATCCTCTGATACAAACTGTAGATTCCCAAACTGAGTATCCTAGAGAAAATGTTTTCTTTATTATACTAAAATAGAAAAAATGATCAAATCATGAATACAAAAAATCAGTTTAGATGTTTTTGTGAGAACTAGATATATACATGATACCAATTTTACATTTGGAATATACAATAAAACACTATACATATCAAAAAACGTCCCTTGTCTGTGAAATCTAATTATAAGAATAATTATTTATATCCTAGTGAAATTTTAAAAAATAAGAAAGGGGTGAGCACAAATTCTTAGTATGGGTAAGCGTATATTAGATGATATGAATAAATAATCCATAACTAAAATGGAAATGTATATTACTAAAAAACATGTCATTTAATTAGCAGTTTGGGAATAATATGGTAGGAATAGATGATGATAAAGCAATTCTATATAAATATTCTCATGAGCATGAACATTTAACCATGGATATTATAACTAATAAAATAATCAAATGAAATATTAATAACTGAATTCATAAGGATGAAATCCATAATATCGTGCATTTAATATATCAAGATATATCCTCCTGATAGTATCTTCCATGATATATTCTGAAGACAGTTTTAATATGTTGATATTAACTGGTTTAATTTGGCCAACTAATTTGTCTCATGGGACGTGTTAATTCATCGAGGGAATATATAGGCCCCACTCATCACATAAGAAGTATTTTTCATTCCTCATATGAAAGAGGAGAACGTAATCAATATAAACATTTTTATTAGAAAACTGGAATAATAAATGTGAATACTTTCCCTAATAAATTAGCATAACTATAAACCATAGATAGTACTGTGGAGAATGGTATCACTATATTACTTCATCAGTCAATCTAATCATAAAACATCCAAATAAAGAAAAATTATGATATCATTACAACATATCCCCATTGGATCATAAGAACAATAATGGAATGATGTCATCGATTAATAGAAATACCATAAAAAGATCATTGAAAACATTTTTCAGTAAAAAAAACATTAAAATTTGAGGACAATATTGGAAAGAAATATTAAACAAACATTTTGAAAATAAGTTTTTTTGAAAATAACCTCATGTAAAATAAGTTCTGATAAATTGTGATTTCATGATAGAGGGAAATTCTATTCCCGTCATATAGAATAAAACAATGATTACTTACACAGTTTCTATAAAAGATAAACATGCATTTTTTTGTATAGAACATAAAGATTACTTCAAAAACATTCAAAAAACTAAATATGTATAACAAATTTATTGATAAATCATTTTGATATGGTTTAAAACATATTAGAAAAAAATTCAAATACATGGTTTTTGAGTAAAATGATTTTTAACTAAAGGGAAATGAAGTGGAATTTTATTAAAAACATGTTATCTATCATTTTATATATAGAATAGGGGATTAATAGTACTATTATATAAAATAGTTCATGAATAAAAAGAGGAGAATAATATAGAATGAGAATATGAAATAAAAATTAAATAATTCCCCAAAGTGATACTGAAACAAGTACAATCCCAAATAATGCAGAGATTGTGAAATGAAACCTTACAATTTTGGTAACTTCTGAATTATATTCACCATGAAATAAATAACAATAAATGAAGAATTAAATACCATAAAGATAGATTAATTGATGATATAACATTCAAATGTGATGTACATAAAACACACAGATGTTTAAAGTAAAGAATATGGTACATGCCTATCTGAAGAAAATGTGAGATGAGAAACCCTTACCATGAGTCTGACTCATCATATACATTAATTACCTTCATAAATAGTAAAATTATGTTAATTATTTAATTTCTATAGAATATTATTAATTTCTAATATTACATTTATTTCACTTATTTTAATGTAATATACAATTACTTAGTTAATTAATTTTAGGCAAAGTGTTTCGATGATATTTGGCTTATGTGTAAAAAATGATTTTAGTAGGTTGACTATGTTAAAGGAGTTCATTATTTAAAATATCAATATTAATAATAATTAAATGATTATAAAATTTATATATCAATTATAAATTTAATGAAAATCATGAAATTTGGTTATGAAAAATGAACTACAATACAAAAATGGAGACAATAGGTAATACATACCCATAAGTAATGATTCGGTTTTTCATTGATCACTATGAAAAGAATGTAAGTACTATATTATATTTACTGAAATATAAAAATATCATATATAAAATATTATTTCATTGAATATACTTAGATATATATATATATATATATCATCCATTAGTAGTGGTGACCAAAATATTGTCACATCTCTTCGTGTAGGCGGTAGTCCACACGTACGGGAGTCACGTTATCATTTTTTAGTATAGGAATGAAGATGATATATTTTCAATTTATAATGTAAAAGAATTCATTGATATCATAATTATTTCATTTATATCACATATAATGAGTAAAATTATCATCATTACATTCCATGTAAATAATTTTGGAAATAAAAATTGCATCTCTTCGGGATGTAGTCGTCCCTCATACACATGAGTGACATTATCAAATCCAGTATATAATTTAATATAAAAATGTATATATTATATAATTATTATAAATTTATAACTATATTATGAATTTAATTTATATAACTTATATCCTTCATTATACACTACTGTGAGAGGTCGTAATGAAAAAATGAATGACATCAGTTCACAGGGATGCTATCTTCCATACATAAGAATGATGATAACCAAACCCATTTTATGGGATTGGGGATGGTGGTAGGTCATTCCAAAATAATAAAAACACATAATAATATGGAAGGCAATGAGGTTATTATATAAACCTGGTTTAATGTTAAATTAACTGCTTTTAGTTGGAAATAAAAAATCTCATTGAAGAAAGTCAACTCTTCTTCGGGTATCCACAATATGATTGAACCAAAGCCTTACTAGGTATTATTTAAGAAAAAAATAAGGCTTATTAGATTAGGGGATTACATTTGGAAGTTATATAGGATGGTCTTAGAATATCCAAATGACATTTTTTTGTGAGTGATTTTGGGGACTGAGTTCCCTTTTTTAATTAATGAGGGTGGAATTTTTTTAAATACTCAAAAGTATTCACACTAGGGAGATTTATCTTAACTAATGTTCCAAAAAATAGATAAAATATTGGGTTAGAGGGATTATTTGGTAGAGACTCAAATCCACCACATAAAATCAACACATATTTATCATCTTATTCCTTAAGCATTATGTTTACCCAAGTATACCCTTTTAGTTTTTTATTGTGGTAACTTGTATTTTTGTGTTTACCAAAACAATTTACCCATCATGAATAAAATTAATATTTAACTAAATATATATTTTATGCTTAATAATTTTTAATATATACTCTAATTTATTAAATAAATAACATTTGTGTGTGTCATAAGAATTCTAATATTTACACATGTAATGTGAAAAAACTAGTTTATCCTTATTTTAAGTAATTAATTTAATTTGTTTTCAGTAATCATTTTGGAAAAAAATAAGCCTAAATTATTAGAAAAATAAAATTATGAAAAATAAAAAATATTTATTAAAATTTTATAAATTAAATTCAAGTAATTGGTAAAATATAATTTAATATTAATCTCGTAGATGAGAATAGAGTGATGGTTTCTGAAGGGAAATTGTTTAAAGGAATATAAAGTTTCTAGGTAAATATTATTTATGAAAATTATTACAACCACCAAAATTGAAATTATTGATATAAAAATTAACTATTTTTACTTTAAAAGCACATAAAAATATAATGGATCATTATTAATAATTTAAATGAAATGTATGTTTTTAATTAAAATTTTTTATTTGCCATTATTCATCAAAATATTAAAAAATTCAGAAAAATCACGACACGTTTCCCTAACATAATTTTTTCATGTACATATTAAATATGATATTTATTTTTTCAAATAAATTTTCTAAATGTTAAAAAAAAATATTTGAAATTATATTCACTAAGTGCGACTAAACCGTCATTATAGAAAATACAAATTTGCAGAATATTTTTCATTTTTATTCTTTTAAATGATTTTTATATTGCAACCAATAATTAAATATTGAATAAAATTATGTAAAATATATATTATAAAAATTAATATAATATTATTCATACCATCCATTACAACATATAGGCGATAAAGATAAAGATAATATTATATTTTTATTTGCTAAAACTCATCCTTTCATGTAATTTAGTCTATTGAATATATTAAATTTAATTAAAAATAAATATATCACAAATTTATTGGGATGTTATATTGACTAGTGCACTTGGTGTAGTTTTTAATGACTGATTTCAAATATTACGTTCATATTTTAAAATATCATGTGATTCATTCTTCCAACATTAAATAAATTTCATCCTCGCAATTTAAATATGAACTTGGTAATCAAGGATTTGATATTTGAAAATTCATGTGTTGAGAAACCCGAAATGTAAAAGTGTTAGTAAAACATTCTCTTAATAAGAGACAAAAGGGTGTAAAATGGTCATATAGATTATCCTATAACAAGGCTTCTATATAGAAGAACATTTTTTTGAATGTGAATATATGGGGATGGAAGAAAATAATAAATATTTGTAGGGATTGATTGAGGTAATTAATAACAAGAATGTAAAGGATCAATGGAAATTCAATGTCCCTGAAAACACATATTTTTTATGATTTAATGCACAATTGTATTCTTTACATATGAATATAAGAGTTTATCATTTTTTCAAGATCCTTTTCTTAAGGTTGATGATTTATCTTACCATATAAAAATATGAGTAAATATAATTACTTGATACATTTTATTTCATAAGAAAAATTTAATCATTTAGTTATTCTTTTATGAATTCATAATTTATTCACTTAGAACAAGAAATGAAAAACCAAATTTTCCTTTCATGAAGCACTAAAATTAAATTTTATAATATCTTATGAACTATAAAGAGGGGAATGACTTTCTATTTTTGTCAAACTATTTACCAATACCACTATGGTAATCATAAGTTTACCAATATGCATAAATCATTATATGGGGATGTAATACGTTAATATATACAACAAGAACCAAATTTAAAATAAACCCATTTTATAAATTGGTTACCTTAGGTCCCTTACAAAAGATCATGATCTGACACATTTGAATGAAGGTCACTGAATTTTAAAAATAAAAATATGATTAATCCCCCAAATAGTATGTGATAGCATTTAACTTAATCATTCTAAACATATTGATATCTTCATCATGTATTTTTTACAAAAAATTAATTACATGAATTACCATAAAACCATATTGAATACATGGATGGTTCCTTATTCTTTACGTTAAACATAAATTGTTTGAGATATTACTTAAATCCAAATATGTTTTAACTCTATTAATAATTTTATAAATCATATTGTAAAAAAAATCATAATTTTTGAAAGGTAGTTAGTAATATCAAAATTTCATTATCAATATCAATTATCTCTTTGTCCCAACATAATTTTCTCAACAATAAGATGATATTCGGGTCCTCATTCATGTTTTTTTAAGAATATTATCCTCCCAGTAAACCATTTTCTAGGTTATCAATATGATTAAATATACACATAGAAATACAAAAAGAAAAATTATTATACTACAATCCTTATTTATTTAATAATTCTTATAACCATGATATCGTTGAAAGAAACACTCAAATTTCAAAATTCTTGAATCTAAACACATGCACTTTGATCATTCCTCTTCATATATTTTAATATCATATACTTGACCATGATTAATTAGCTTATTTTGAGGTATATTCTTTTGATGCTTGAGATATATATTTCCATAGTTGCCAATATCCTTACAATTAAAGCATTGTACATTGGAAACTTTTTTTCTTACCCTTGAAATCATAAGAACTATGGAAATTCACTCCATACAAGTAAAAAACTCCATTTTTATTTTAGAAATCCCCAAGTTATTTGAATACAAAATTATAAAATGTGGGAAAATCCTTCATTCCCTTCTTCCCTTTATTCACCTTTTAATTCCCATCTTTTTCTTCTTGTGCTTTTCATCGATTCCTAAATAATTAGATAATTCATCTTATGTATTTATATCCCATGATACCATGTCTTCATATGATGATATTGTTTGGGATATTAGTCACCTTTGATAATTAGGTTAATTCCATCAATGAAATGTTCATCCATAATCTATGGAATATGTTTATTGATGTAGTTACAAATTCGTTTGATTGGATCTATATATAAATTATTGTATATAGTAGATTTGACCATATCATTAGGGAACATAATTTATAATCCCAAAACTAGTAAAATACAAAAAATAAATTTAAAAATTTATGCCTAGATAATCTCATAGTCATATGAATACGTTCATTGTGGATAACTCAATTTTAAAATACTAAAAATTGGTTTTAATGAAAATATGAATTATCCTAAGCATATCCTCCCAGAGTTTCAAACAAAAAGTAAAACAAGGTATGTTTTTTCACTAGCTGATGATAAGGTCATACACAATTCGCTAATTTCACAGTTCTTACAGCTTGGTAGATCTGTTTGAGAACCAAATCCACTTTTAGTATCATGATATTAGTTTATTTTGTGGAAAACCCCAATAATCTCTTCCTTTTCAAATATTTAGGATGTTATTATAAACATATAATCAAATTTGATTATCTATTTGTGTTCCCTGATTTATGTTTTCTTAACTCTAACACCAATGGTTTCTACTAAACATCCTCTGATTCCAATTGTAGTGGCCCAAGTCTGGTATCCTAAATCTGGTTAATAATTTATTACATTAGCATAGATACAATGTGTCAAATAACAAAGGCCCGATCATTTTAACGGTTTGGGGGAGAACTATATATATATATGACACCCATTTTAAATTAGTAACAGGTTATCAAATATAACACAAAACAAATGAAAATGAACTACATCCTTGAAAACTAAATCCATAATTATTATTCAAACCCAAGGGAAAATAAAACATAATAAATGGTTGATCTCATATTCTCAGGAAGGGTAAGAATAAATAGGAAGCTATGAATAAATAAGGATTTATTAATAAGGAAATGTAAATAACATAAACACATTCCATTTAATTAATCTCTTGATCCTTATATTAATAGATTAAATGATGATCAAGTAATTCCATATAAATAATCACAATTTTTGAAAAACATAATTGGTGATATTATAAATAATAGAATAATCACATGGTATATCAAAAACTAAATTCATAATCATGGAATTCAAAATTCTAGACATCTAAACTATTCATATCTATCATTGATAAAATTTTAGTTATGATCTACCCTCAATAGTTTTTTAATTTTTAGTTAGAAACTCGTTTGATTTGTCCAACTAATGTAATTGATGATTGTAAATACCATAAAAATTTAAATTAAAACCATTTTTGAGGAAAATAACCTTTACATTTTGAAAATAAAAATTTAAAACATAATGTTAGAAAAACTTTTTTAAAATAATAGTATTTTAATATAACCTAGAATGATCATAAAATTTGTTTTAATAAATTGAGTGGTCATGAAGGTTGAATTTTGTTTTCATTTCGTACAAATTAAATCAATGATTTATTTAACATTTTGGATAAAATCTAAACAGAAGTTGTTATGAAAAATACATGATGACTAAGAAAACATTTTTTAAAAAGTAAAAATTGAAAAAATGGATAAAAATATCAATGATAAATCATTTTGGAATGGTTTAAAAAATTAAAATCATTTTTAGGAAACAAGGTTTTGGATGAAAAATGATTTTTTTAATAAATTGAAATAACGTCAAATGTTCCAAAAACAAAATCTCAAATATTTTTCATACCAAAGAGTAGAAAATGATAATATTACTTGAAAATGATCATGAATAACCATAGGATATTAAAATATATTGAAATTAAGATATATAAATTAAATAATTCCCTAAATATAGACTTAAACAAAAATAATCTTGAATAATGATGAATTGTGAGATAAACCCTTACCAGTTTATTAACTTTAGTATCATAAATCCCATGAATGAAATAACATTTAATCAAAATTTAAAAACCATAAAGATAAATATATTTATTTTTTAACACACAAAATATAAGTATATACACCACAATAAATAAATAAGTTGTGATTATGGAGTATGTCTCATGGATGTATTAGTGAGACGATAAACCTTAAAAATGAGTTTAACTCACCATGTAAATTATTTATCTTATAAAATAATAAGTATATGCTTATTATTTTCATTCATAATAACCATTTTCACGTTTATTATTCAATTTATTTAACTTATTTCCATGATATATACAATTATATATTCAATTAATTTTACATTGGTGTTTAAATGATATTTGGATTATGTGTCAAAAATGAATTGGTAGGTGAACTATGCATAAATAGATAATAACTAAAGAGCCCCAAAATAATTTTCAAGAAATTTTATCATATTTATACATCATTAAATATTTTAAAACAAAACATGAATGTTATTTATGAATGATTATCTATGTTACCATCACGGAGACAATATCACGTACGTATGCATCAGTAACATTTCAATTTTTAAATGATCATTATGGAAAGCAAAAATGTAATTTTTAACCTTTCCATAATTATAATAATGTCATATATATAATTATACTTAACTGAAAAATCATAAATATATATATATTTCATCCATTTGGTGGGTTTATTAAAAGTGATCCACATCAATTCGTGAAGGGGGTAGTTTACATGTACCCGAGATATGTTATAGTTTTTCAATATAATAATGAAAATGATATATTTCATTTTTATAATGTTAAAAAGGTCATAATACTAGAAATATTTAATTTAAATGACATATAATACAAAAATATATCCTTATAACCATCCATGTAATTAATTATTGAACAAAGAATCACATTATTTCATAAGGAGGTAGTCCATAAGAAACATGACAGACATTATCATATCACCTATGTAATGGAATGGAAAAATGTTATATATCATAAAGTGACCAAAGAAGAATAATTATATTATAATTTTTAAATATATACATTATATCCCTCATTATACAAAACTGTGGGATGTGGTAATGTAAAAAACAAATGACATCAGTTTGCACAACGGTTGTCCTCCATACTCACAACTTATGATTTTGTAACCCATTTGATATAAGTGGGGAATGTTGTTTGTATAACTATAAAATAACAATATATTAGTATATTTATGATACTGAGGTTATTATATAGTCATGGTTTTATATTAATTTAAAGAGGTGGAATATGAATTTAAATTTAAATTCTAATTTAAGAACATTAAATCATCTTTAGAAAACCTCTTTATGTGTAAAAAAATCCTCCCAATGAAATTCATTAATTACCAAAATATTGAATCAAGAATGACATGGTGGGATTTTGGAGGTTATTTTTTAATATTTTGGCCTATAAAATGTGCTATAGAGGTGTGAGTAAGTGAGTTATGTGAGTTCCCTTTTTTAATTGAGGAGGGGTGGAATTTTATAATTAAAAAAAGTAATCACAATTTGGAAATCACTATTATCTCAGGTGTCACCAACCAACCCACTAAGGTCCAAGCTGGGATAACCCAAGACCGCCTTCAATAGGCTAATGGTTGTAGACCAATGATGAGTAGGCATATCCCACAAATGGGAGGCATTATCCTAAATTACTGATACACATTCACACATATCCAAGACCACATAATGTTGAAATGTAAAAAAACTGAAATAATGCATGCCTACAACTAGGATCCCACAACAGAGGATGATAGTAAAGTACAAAAAACTAAAAAAGGGTACAACTACAAGGCCAACCAAAAATAGTAAAGAGTCCAGCCTTGTCCAAGGGTGAGGACTATGTCAAATTCTTGATCTCGGTAAACCCCTTGGGCTGAAAAACTCTAGCTATGCTCCTCCCACTCCCTGTCTTCCTAGGATACCATCAAAAGGGTTGGTGTTTGTATAAGAGAAGGAAAATGTGGGAAAATCCAATGAAGGGGTGAGTATAACAATACTCAGCAGGAAACCCTAAAAATACTAAACCTAAAGCACCATGTATTGACAGCTCAATACAAGATACATCAATCAATATATAAAAGAAACACCCACATATACTATGGAAGGACACCAAACCACTAAGCTATAATAACGAGGTACCAACCACATGATTTTGCATAAAACATAAATTATTTCAATAGAACTCACTTCAAGATCCATTCTATCATTGAAGAAACATGATGAATATATATAGTTCATTAGGCCCAACCCAATAATGCACACTGGCCTAAGGGGACCATGATACACAGATAGGGGGTCATGCCTAGAACTGCTAGGGGACAACAAAAACCCAATCTGGATCAATCCACTATGTTGGAGATCACACAGTAATGATACCAAAAACCCTATAATTATAGCCTTATAGATAAAGGATCAACACCCTCCTCTAGGAGGTTATGTTGATTCTATAAATCCATCCTAGTGAACAATGGATCACAGAGGATCACACCCTAGTCTTAGGGAGCGACACCACAACTCTATTTGAGACTCTACCTCTAGTGGGGATCATAATCTAATAATATAGATATAATATTTCACTTTAATCTTGGGGGAATGGACCAATGGAAACCTGATCAATCTATATTGTTCTATAATATAAAAACGAAGAGTTACAAACCCTCTTGAAGGGGGTACACATTGTACCCCATGGCGTACATAGTGTGTCCAGCTATCTTCATGCCTACCCATGTGGAAGAGCCTTACCCGACATGTAGTATCCACATAAATGGCTTATCGAAGAAACAAAAAATGTGCATAGACACATAGTATCTTGACCATGTCGCTTGGATGTGTCTATGTGTGGTCGTCGCATCTGTGTATTGGCATGTGTACACCAAGCCATGTATGTGACCATGCACATGACTTGCTTTTTGGCCTTGTACTTTTCCCCATGTTCATGTACACTCTAATGTACACACAAAGCCTAATGGAAGGGGTAACATAATGTGTGAATTATTGACATGGAGTATGATACTTATCTTCATCCAGAACTATACAGTCGTAGAAAATTGGTCCATATGATGTGTGACATCGAATTACACTTTGTGTTTCCCACGAATTACTAGACCTGTTTTGCACCATCCTACGCCTCACTTGAGCCATACCCCTTTCCAGAATCAATATATTAGGGTTCCTTTGGGATACTATTCTTCAGATCATTGAATTCTAGGATTCAAATCTACATGGAAAATTACATTTTGAGAAAAATTCCCTTATTCATAAAAAAAGAGAGGAATGGGTAGCACAAATCTTTTTATTCTACTTTCAATCATCCATTTCCATTTCCACACCTTCACTGAACCATCAATCACAAACCAAACCTATGGTAATGACCTTTTTCACCAATGAATGGTTTCACAATGATTGAATACCTGGTATTCATCGAACCATGGAAAACAAATTACCATGGTGAACGTGTGATGAACAGAGAAATAACATCATAAGACATAATATGTGAGGATGGAATCTCAAAAATTGTTTGTTTGGACTCAATTCGTTACTTTATATAATATTAACGAAGAGGAATTAAATACAATGAACATAAACATATTCCATCCAATTTAATCTACTAGGGATGTGCATATCAATTATGTTTGTGTAATTTATTCGCATTCACCTGGAATTTAAGAAACGTAATTGAAAAACAGAAGACAAACATCCTACCAATACCTTGGATTTATTGATAGTGAATAACATATTTGCTTCCATTATTGATGAGATCTATAGACTCTTTTGTCATGATAATCCGTGATCTGATCCCAATCCAGCATCGCTCACCAAGAACGCTCTCCAACATTTACTTGAATTTACATTGACTGAGCATCCAACCCTGAGAAAATATTATAACCGTGTACTTATATGATAAATCAATCATTCTGTTTCAATAAACAAAAAAACAATATTTTATATAATTTTATTTTAGTACACCCTCAGAAAGATTATAACTAATGGCCAACACAAAAAAGGTTATGTCATGCCTTGGGTAAAAACAAAATATTGAACTTAAAGGTGACCATAAGGGTTATTCAACTATTTCAAAAAAATGTAGATGGGTTCTCTTTAATATATTTAATATACTTCAAAAAATTATTTCAAGCACACCTGGCCTCTTAGTCGTAGGCTATCGCAGCTCCATGTATCGATTATAATCTATATACTATCCAAACAAATACAGTGAGAATCCATTTCATTACATTCTCTAGTCTTTAGGGATTTTCTTCCCTAAAATATAAAAAAAGAGATACACAAATAGATGTGGGTATAAAGCATGAATTTGATCCTCCTACTTTAAATTGCTCACCTAAAAATTCTCATGATGCTACCAGACATACACTAAAGGAATAACTAAGCCATAAAGGATCCTTTCATGTCGATCCTTAATCTTTATCAAGTACTCTACAAAGGTTTATCTTTCCCTGAAGTCCATCTCCCCCCAGTATATAATGTGTGATGGGTCATGCGCATACCTCTTTTTGTTGCAACACATGGAAGATGACGTTTACCCTATCCAAGTGTAGTGGTAAAGAAAACCGGTATGCCTCCTATCCATATTTATGCATTATCTGAAAAAAACAATCAATATCTGAGATAACATGATGCCACAACCAAATCTCCTCATTCCATGTTGAGTTGATACCGTTAGGAACACATGGTATTCTTCCCCAAACTTCTTAGGTCTTCCTTGTCAGTCAACATTAGACTTATGATGGATCTATGAAGTCTTCATCCACTAATGGATGATCTTCAACTTTTCAATAGTTTCTCACAACATCTCTAGGCCCATGAGTGATCAATTTACTGGATCAGCCAAAAAAGTGGTGACTTGTAGGGTCTCCCATACAATGACATGAATGGTTCCTTAAAAATTGTATAATGGGTGATGTTTTTGTATGAAAACTCTAAAAAGGGTATATGATCCTGCCAAATACATCCAAAATTCAACATATATGCTAGAAGAATGCTATCCAGAATCTAAATGGTATTCCTTGTCTAGTCGTCAGTCTATGGATGAGACACTACAGTCAAACGTAAAACAATCCCAAAATCCTCTTGCAATCTCTTCCACAACTGATATGTTAAGTGAGCATCACAGTTGGAAATGATTTTGGAAGGAACTCCATGGAGTCAGACTATCTCCTATACATAGAGACATCCCAATATCTCTACTAAACTCTACTACAGAATAGATAGGACGTTGACCGACATGGTGATTCAGTCTATGATCACACAGATGGAATCATAAATCCTTGGTGTTCTTGGTAAAATTGTCACAATTCCTATTGATATTCTATCCCAATTCCACTCAATCACCTCAAGTGGACGATTTAAATCTGATGGAACATGGTGTCTATCCATCACATTCTAATAAGTGAGGCATCGAGAGACTAACTATTCAACTCTTTTCTTCATACCTTGCCACCAAAACTAAAATTGGAGGTCCTAGTACATATTTTAATTTGCTGGATATAATACCAATGGGTTAGTATAAAACTCCAACAACACCTCCTCTAGAAATACAAAGGGTACCATCATTCATCCTATGAAAAGGATAACATTCTCCCAATCTTCAAAATACCCATTAAGAGAACATCTAGTGGATATCTAAGTATGTAAGGTCTTATAGTCGGTTTCTTCTCACTGGTATTCCCTAACACACAATGGGGGGGGGGGGGGTAATGACCATTAACTAAATATATGAAGAAGAATTCTCATTCCTGAAGAAAAACAAGAATACAGATAACTTCCCTGAAGACTCAATCTACCAAAAATAAGAAGATCTCATACTGAGAGCATCTGCCACTACGTTATCATTTCTAGGTGTACAGATAATCACAAAGTAATAATCCTAGTGAAATTATAATAATCACCTATGTCTCAAGCAATGATTATTCTGAGAAAATATATACATGAATCTCTTGAGGCCAAAGAAATTGATAAACTGATCACCCCTTAGGTATTTCAATTGTATCTTCAATGTTAAGACTACCACAGGTAGCTCAATATCATGGGTCAAGTAGTTTTTCTCATGTCGTATCAAATGATTCAAACCATAGGTAACAACTTCATGCCGCTTCATTATAACACAATAATTTCTAGTCCCTAATGCATCATAGAACACTATGTACATGGCACCCTTTTATAGAAATCTCATCAAGGGAGTTCATGTAAACCTCTGCCTTAGCTCCAAAAAAACTGCAGGAACTTTTTCGGTCCACCTGAAAGGATTTCCATCTGAGTCTAAAATATCAAGCGCTTTTCAACTCTAGAGAATTCGAGTACAAACCTAAGATAATATCCATCAAACCCAATTAAACTTTGTACCTCATTTACACACTTGTGTGGCTCCAAAGAAATTAATACATAAACCTTAGCTGGATCCACAACAACTACAACTTATGAGATGGCATGTCCCAGAAATTGGACACCTTGAATCCAAAATTAACACCTTGAGATATTCCCATAAATTTGTTTCCATAAATGTGTGTATAGGACCATCCTCAAGTGTCTTGTGTATTCTTCTTTGGATTTTAAATAGGATTTCATCAATGAATACTACCATGAACTGGTCAAAGAAATGAAAACATATTATGGTCAAGAGTCCCACGAACACTAATCTAGGACATTTGAGGATAAATGACATAAAAGAACTCATATTTACAATAGTAATATCTAAATGTGTCTTCTGTATATCCTCTTCTAATATGCGTAGGTTGTAATAACCTAACCTGAGGTCAACCTTTAAGAACCATCATTCCCCTCTCTAATGATCAAAGAGGTCATCGATCATTGGTAGTGGATACTTATTCTTCATGGTCTCATGATTCAAGAACTGATAATCCTCACATAATCTCACGTTTCCATCCACCTTCATGGCTAATAGCACTATGACATCTTCTGGGGAAACACCGGGTCCCACCAAGCCCTTCTCCAATAAGTCCTCCAAATGCACCATCACTTATCGACTCTCTATACGATACATCTAATATGTTGGTGTATATACTGATTCCATCATTAGAAAAAAAATTATGCATAAGTCAAGTTCTCGGAAGGAAGGTAAACCTGGTATATCCTCATGAATGACGTCCTCATACTCTTCCACCATTGCACGGAACGGATAGCCTAAAGCATCTACTTCTCCAACTGTCACACTAGCCAACTAATGGGTAATCAGCTACCCTCTACAATACCTAAGACTATCATTCAATAAAAAATGATTCCTTCTCACCCACAAAGGAAAACCATGTTCCATCACCATATAAACACTACATACTCTGCCAAAAATAGTCAATCTAGGCATGAACTATACATATCCATTCAATACTTAATATGACTTCATAAGGCCTGATTAATGAAATGAAGAGATACCAAAAACAACATGCCTCTAATATTAGGTTTCACTATGTGAAAAAGTGAGAAATAATTAATTTAACGTCCACTAGAGTCTCCAACCGCAAAGTTTGAGTCAAAGGATCAACTTTAGTCTCTATATATCGATAACGAGAAGTTTCAAGGATAGAATGAATAGAACCCATGTCAATAATTACTATAGCTAATTTATAATTGGCAATTTCTATTCCTTGTATAATCCATGGAGCCTATGTGTCAATGGCCTCAATAGCCTTTAGCTGGCCTAGTCCCTTCCCACCATCTCCCTGTGCCAGTTATGGATGACCTGAGGGTGGTGGTGTTAATGGGTCAAACCTCCGACCACTTCCTACTACCCTACTAGATCCTCTACCAAAACTAGCACCCTATAGACCACTCTGTTAATGCCTCTACCTCTACCATAGAGGTCCCTCATCCATATCACAATCAGCTATACGATCGTCCATACAATACTGAGCCAGATTTCCCCTACCATTACACGAGGAACACCACCTCTCCCTATGATGATTCAAGCCACCCTGAGAGCCCTGCACCACAAACCCTATGTCCTAGGATCTCCTCATGAATCATCTGAAATGTTAAGAACCTGGTGACTTATATTAGCTTCCTGCTATCAAGGTTTTGGTTACTAGGTTCCCACTGCTATCTCTCATTACAGGTTCCTGCTCTTCCAGAAAGCTCTCTTCCAACAAGGCTTTCTCAAGATCCCCATCTTATATGGGAATGTAAATGGATACTACTGAAGCCCTTATGTCTCTGTGTAAGCCCTGATAAAAGGTCCAAGATTTGATGAAATGATCTCAAAACATATCCAAGGAGTAATGTGACAGATCAGTGAACCATGATGTGTACTCTTCCATGTTCATAATACCTAACTAAAGATGAAAAAGATTTTATATGTGTACCGATCATGATGTTGATGGATTGAAATACTCCTAGATGTGGAACACAATGTATGACTAGAAGAGAGATCTCTCATCATGTGACTAAGTCATTTGGATCCACCATCACCCAATAAAGCCCTGAAGAAGACTTGCCAAAAGGATTTCCATCTAATCGGAAGGCATACCCATAAGGAAAGTAAATGGAAGTGGCTTCCTCTAGCCTATCCTCAACCACCAGGGGGTTGGCTCACCCTGAAACCTGGGTGTTTACTGCCTTTGAAACTCTTTCACTGCACTCAACCTGTATTCATCCTCAGTTGGTAATGCTAGAACAAGAAATTTCTCATCAATTGATTATATACATGGTAAACAACCTGAAGGTGCTATCTTTGGTTCCAGACCATGAAACAACACCTCATCACTATGCTGAAAATCCTCATTATCACATAGTATAATCCTCATCTTCTTTGTTTGTGGAAGCATCCTGATATTGGACAAGATGTACCATGGTAAAATTTTATATCTAGGGATCTAACTCTAGATGGAAATGGAATATACAACCATTCTTTTATGATGTATATATCAAACTTTATCCATGAAACCAATGTTTATCTGTACCAAGTTGAAAGGTATGTGATCAGAGTCCTAATGTATAGATACGTCAGCCACCACCCAAAACCCAGAATCCCTAGCCTAAATATTGAAATAGAATCACTAAGAAATGTATCCCTAAACTAGTCTCAATAACTTCCGACTTAAGGTAGATATCCTCAGATACCACACTATCATGACCTGACCCACCAAGGTCAAAGTTGTGACTTCCTCATGCTTGGCTCCAATATGCCAAGGCCTGGAGACCATCGACAAGTGGGTATATCCCCCAAAAGGGTGGCATTAGCCTAATTTACATGAACACACTCACATATCATCAAATCCACATAATACAGAAATGTAAAACAACTGAGATAATGCTTGGATACATCTAAGACCCCACAACAATGTATGGTAGTAATATACTGAAAATGGAATAGGGGCCAAATACAAGCCCAACCAAAAACTGTAAAGTTTAAAACCAACTCCAAGGGAGAATACTATGTCAAATTCAAGACCCAAATACAAACCTCTATCTGAAAAGATCTAGCTATTCTCCACCCACTCACTGTTATCTAAGGACATTGTCAAATGGTCCACTTTCATCATAAGACATGACACGTATGGGAAAATCCAATAAATGGGTGAGTATAACAATACTATATAGGACGGGCTAGAAACACTGAACATGAAGTACCAAGTATAGTAAGATCAATACAAGATATATCAATAATTTTATAATAGAAACAACCAGATATACTCCGGAAAGACACCATGACACTAGGCGGTCAAGACCAACTTCCAGCCCCAAGATTCTCCTTGAAACAACCCTCATTCAAGTATAATCCACTCCATGATCAATTAAATCTTCGGAGACACTTGAAAAAGAGTTCTATGTCATTTTTCCCCACCCATGAAAGCTCACTGGTCTAACGGTAACATTATACAAAGATAGGGGTCATGCCGAAAACTATTAGGGGGCCCTACAAACCCAATCTGAATCATCTCTCTATGTAGAGGATCATACATCAAGGATACCACTAATCCCATTGTTATAGGTAGCTAGATGGAGGTTCAACACCCTTCATAGGAAGGTCACATAGAATCCATTGACCCCACATAGGTAACAAAGGATGATACATGATCACACTTCAGTCTCTAGGGCTGTCAGCACAACTCTAACTGAGACTCATTCCCTATAGGGGATCACAATCCAGTGATATGGATGTAATGTCACATTTTACCCTTGAGGGAATAGACTAAGGGAAAAGCAATCAAAGTATAAAAATTAAATATAAGAAAATGAGGAATTGAAAATTCTCTTGAAGGGGGTACATGTTGTATCCTAGGGGGTACATGGCATGTACAGCTACCCCCTAGCCTTCATGTGAAGAAGAAACTCGAATAGCTTCTAGTATCCACTTA
This sequence comes from Viscum album, assembly GCA_963277665.1. Taxonomy (NCBI): domain Eukaryota; kingdom Viridiplantae; phylum Streptophyta; class Magnoliopsida; order Santalales; family Viscaceae; genus Viscum; species Viscum album. The sequence goes on along the minus strand of OY728135.1, from coordinate 193,981,256 downwards.
TATGGTGTGTAAAAGGAGTAAACCTTGTATATTGACACAATAATTCTTTCTCATATCTCCTGGACATGTCTGTGTATGGTGGCTATGTCCATGTAATAGCTCGTGTACACTATGTCGTGTCTGTGTCCAGGTACACAACATGCCATATGGCCATGTAATATTTCTCATGTTTGTATTCTATTTGAAGTACTTACTGAGCCTCACAGAAGGGGACACATGGCATGTGATAGAGTCACATGGCGTGTGGTACATAACACCAATCGGAAGCCTAACATTGCAGTTAGGTGGGCCCATAGGGTGTGTATGGTTAGATTACATGTTGTGTTGATCGTGAATTCCCAAATCCCTTCCACATCATCCTGCTTCTCTCTGAATCCTCATCCTTTGTTGGAACCTAAATATTAGGGTTCGGTCAGGCCATTAGTCATCATATATTTCAATTCATGGATCGAAGGGTAATCAGAAAATGATCTGTTTAGAAAAGTATCTTTATTCATAAAAAACCATGAGGAACAAGTTATTCAAATCTGTCAGTTTCTCTTATGATCATCCCTTCTATCACAACACCATGACTGCACCATTGATCATGAACTAAACCCATGGTATTAAAATATTTCATTTAATAATAGTGACACAATGATCTAATACAAGGTATTTATCCATCAGTGGGGAAAAGAAAACACCCATGTTGAACCTGCGAAGAATGGTGTAAGAAAAGCATAATCCAGAAGATTATAGGAAAAAACCACGATACTTGTTCAATTTCTCTTGATTAGTTTTCATATAAAAGATGAACACAGAGAAATAAAACATAACACACATAAAACATTCCATCATATAGAATCTATCTTCTATGCGTGTATCAATTCTATTTGGGGAATTAATCTGCATTCGCCTGGTATTTATGGAACGAGATGGATAAAAAAAATAAAACATAATACCTAGACTATGGATTAATTGTTAATAAATAGATGTTTAAATACTATTGTTGATGAGATCCATATTCTGTATTGTTATCACAATCCAAGATCTTATCCCCATCTGTCGTGGCTTACCATGAATTCTCTCCAAAGCTGGTCTGAATCTCTAGGGTTTGAGCAGGCAACCTTAAGAAAAGGTAATAACCACATACTTATATGAGAAATCAATCACGGTGTTGAAATAAATGAAAATAAATATAAAATTTATTTATTTTTATTTAATTATTCCCACAAAGACTTTTATACAAATGGCCCACACTGACAATGGTAATATCACACCATAGGTATAACCCATATTCTGAATTCAACGCTATCCTTGAATTTTTGATTTGGGCCCTTATTTGGGAGGTATTAATTTTTTTTAGAAAATAAATCCTTTTGTGTTATTTTTTATATTTAAAAAATTTCAAAAATTTATTCTAGACACAACTGGCCTCGAACATTCAGGTCATCTCAATGCCTAATCTAAAAAATAATATATTTAATATCCAAAAATAATACACAAAAAATCAAAGACCATACATCAGGTTCCTAAAAAATAGATCAATAATGGAGTGTAAGAATTATGTGGTCAAGAAACACATAAAAACAATAAAATTTCTTATCTTGTTATTACTTATTCAATATGTTTGAATAATTTTACCCTTTTCATTTTTTACCATGGTAACTTGTTTATTTTTTAACCTAGTTATTTTTTTCTTTTAGATAACATTATGGTGAGATTTATTAATTAATGTAAACCTAATAATTATAAATATAAAATCCAATTTAATAAATTAAAATACTTTTTTTGTGTCAAATTAATTTTATTAAAAACACATGTAATGTGCAAAATAGTATTTTAACCGTTATCACGATAATTATTAATTTTTAATTTTTTTATTAATCATTATTGTCAAAAATTAAGATGAAATTATTATACAATGTAAATTATTATTAATCTAATAATGGGATATATTTTTTCAAATTCAATTCATAGTAGGGGAAAAATTAATATAAAACTAATCCCATACACGAGATGAGAAATTGCTTTTTTGAAGAAAAAGTGTTAAAAAGTGTATAAGGTTATTAATTAAAATAAAAAATGAGAATGATTACAATATACTAAATGTGATTAATTGATACAATATTTTACTAATGTAACATTAAAAAAATTACATAAAAAAATATATCATTATAAATAATTTAAACAAAAGGCAATTTTCAATTAAAATTATGTATTTTTCCCAATTCATCAAAAATGAAAATTCTCAGAAAAATACAAAAACATATCGATAAGATAATTTTATTCTTTATATTTAATAATTGCATTTTATTTTATAAAATTAAATTTCTATAAGTGGTAAAAGGTAATTATAAATAATGTGAGTAATGTGATACTAAACATTATTTTAGAAAAAATATAGTTATTTAGAAAAAAAATATTATTTATTTTTAAATGATTCTTATTATATTAACAATCAATATGTATTTAATAATAATCTGTAATATATATATTTTCATTACATATATAATCCTATTCATACCCGATATTCTAACGGCTAGGAGATAATATTAATATTAATATTAAAATGTCATTCGGTAAAACGTGGCCTTGCATGTGATGAAAGAAATTGAAAAGATTGAATTTAATTTAATTTAATTATATTTTAATAGTATTGGGTATTTGACATGCCTGTATGTGTCATTTAATTCTCATGGGCTGTGGTCATATAAGATTTAATAATTTCCAAACATCACTTGCTACTGAGATATTATGTAGTGATAGTATTGGGTTGAACCCATGGGGAATTGAGCAAGTGATAGAAACTTATGAAATTAAACAGTTTGGGGTAGGAGTCCACATGAGTTTGATGTAGTTTGGGAAATATATTTTTAAGATAACTTTTGTACACAAGCAGAGATAATAATGGATTAGGATCAATTTCAGGGTCAGTATAAATGATGATCTTAATTCTAACATGGTGGGGGACTAAGGTTTAGGCTGCAAAAAATACAAAGGTAACTAGTTGATCGTGGCAAGACCAACTAGCTATATCTATAATTTTTTTATTCCTTGATCTGAAGATAATGAAAACCTTGATGTAATACACTAAGGTGCTGATTTAGAAAGCATCATGGGCTTTTGGTCATAGCCTATTCTACTTCAGATAGTATATGGTCATGCATTCAAACATCATGCAGTCAAGGAGGATCAAATTAATTGGATAGACAAATTTTATTTATACTGACTTCTAATCCTTAAGGATTCCTAGTTAATAAATTATGAATTATTGAGGTTAGATTTTCCAACTCTTGACCCTTACCCTATGTGGTTTATCCACTCATAGTAGAATTAATCAAGAATGGGAAAAATCTTCAAAATATATTGAACATAAAATTAACACTTGGTTTTGAATAAATAAATAAGATGCATGGATTGGGTTTTATCAGTTGAAGAACATGAAATCATGATTTGGAAATAAGGAGATGGATTCTACCACAATTATTTCAAATTGCTTACTTGAAATAAGGATGAGAAAATGTGTATCAAAGGTTTTTTGATAGTTGATAAAGGAAATGGAAAATGGGTGAAGAACGGTGTCAGTGATGAATAATGAAATGAAAAAAGATGTCAAAATCAATCCACAATGCTTTTATTAAAGTAAAAAAAATGAAAAGAAACAAAGGAATTTGAGTTTGGGGAGATGAGGTCCAAGGAATACAATAAGAAAATGAATGGAATAGAGATCTACCAACATCTTCCCATGCATACCTACTTCATATATATTGATGGGAAATTACATGATATGTAATGGGATTTCACATCATGTAATGCTTATCCATGATTTTCTCTGCGAGTTTTGAATGCACGTGTATCTTGTGAAAATCTCATTTGAGATTTAAGAATTTTGACTCTTCTCAAATCATGTAAGTAGGATCCACATCATGTACCACCTTGGGATGGATCATTTTGTGATGGAAGATGCTATTTGAATACTACATGTCATGGATTAGTGATTGACATCGTGTAAGGATGGATCATATTGTGTAATGAAAAGTCACATCTTGTAATGATATTCACAGCTTGGATCTTTTAAAGGCTTTCATAATGGCATACAACATGTGTTGAGATGCTACAACACATTTTCTAATGGTGTTTCATGATGTGTAATGTCCAATTTTTCTTCTTTTACATGTTTTTTCCTTTGAAGCATTGAATGTTTATTTCCTGCAATAAACAATACATGCAAGGTGCATTGTCGAGTAAATCATTTATGATCCTTAATTAAATGATACCAATATATATATATATATATATATATATATATATGATTTTATTTTGTCAAATAACCCCATACATGAACAATTTATTGGCCTTAAGAAAAAATATCAAAGCAGGGATTTCAAAAGATATACAATTTTTTAAATAGGAAACATATCATTAACACCCGATAAATAAAACTAAGTGTAAGTAGAAAAATCCAGTCTCAAAAATCATTCCTATATAGAAGATAATTCATGTCTCATAGTTCAGTTCTTAAAAAAATTCTTAATCATGTGGTTATAATTTCATAACTGGTCCATAATTCTTTAACCATCTGTAATTTACATATCAATGGGTTTTCTATCATCAATCGGGGTGAAATGAAACTGGAGTTATTCTCATACCCTGAGTACAAGTTTCTAAACATTGTATTGTAATGGGTGTATCATTTAAAATTTGAAAAAATTAATAAATAATTAATAATTATTGCATCAAAAAAGGGCTTAAATGACACTAGGGCTGTAGGCAGGTTCGTATAAAGTGAAAATAGGCTCAATAATGGAGGGAAAGCTCTGAAGTATAATGCATGATATCCTGAATAGTGTAATGAAATAACTCTTGTCAAATCAAATGATGACCATGCTCCCAGTAGCTATAGTTGATCCATTACTATATAAAGACAAATCAAAAGATATCCTATTCCATTCTTTTTCTTTTTTCAATTCTTCTTTTATTCCCATTTTTTAAAGTCATATTTAGGCCTAATATAACATTCGTCCCCTAAATATATATGATCATTCATGGGATTCATTGATCTAGTAATAGTTTTTTTGACCTTCCTAATACACTATAGAATTTAATTTTCTTTTTCTTTTGTATTTATAAATGGATCTAGATAGTGTGAAACATAAGGAAATTGCATATGGATCGTGGTTTATCAGTCTGTTAAGATACACTATACATCTTAGAAAAACCATTCTGTGATGTTGGCTGAAAAACTCCCCTATGATATTTCAAATTAAAGTCATTTAAAATATAAACCAAAAGATAGAAAGTTATAATCACCCTAGAATATATTTTTCCTATTAATTTATTTCATGGAAACTATAGTCTAAATGAAGGAAAGATATATGGTTTGTCTCAAGAGGTATTATCTCAAAAAAATTTCTTCAACCATATTAAAATTGTATTTAATTAGTTATAGCCTCAATAAGATCACAATTTAAGTTTTGATAGGTTTACATGTCCTAGGTGTCACTAAATAAATATTCATTGAAAATAATAGGAAATTGTAGTCTTAGAATCCTCTCAAGAATATGAGTAAAAATATAAAACTTGAAATCACTATGGTTATAATCTCATGTAATAACTTGATTAAAAGAAATTTCAAAAATATTTAATTTGAATTAAATTAATAAACTCAACAATAATTATAAAATTCAAAACAAAACAAAACATGGATTCTTAAAAATAACTTACATAACTTTTTCTTTTATTTAAATGGTTTTACTAAGTTTTAAGTTTTAAATCATACTTTAAAACCAAAAATTGTCTCCTAGAAAAATTAGAACAATCAATATTTCAAGCATTTAAAAGTGAAACTCAACAAATAATACCCCATAATTAAAATGATACATGTCCAAAAAGTTTGTGAAAGTACCTTGGTATGTTATGATAGGTAAATTTGATGAAATTGAAATAGAAATTTGAATAATTAATAACTAATTGAATCAGGAGCTCCCTATATTTATTGGAATGGCAAGAGGAAATTTGGGTAATTATGATGTGAAATTGGGGTTCCAATAAAATGGGTTATAAATACATGTAATTCACTAGATAAAGCATTATCCCACAAGTTTTAAACATTTTGAATGTAGTATAATTGGAAGGTACACATTATGAAGACCAATGAAAAAGATTATATTTAAATGCAGGATGTTGTCTATAATAAATCTGAAAGTGAGTCGTGACTAAAAATTGAAAAAGATAAAAATGGAAACCTGGAATTAAATTATAAATACAAAATTGGTAAAATAGCTGATGATATGGGTTGCCTCACATAAAACACTAACAATGTCGTTGTCGGCCAGATGGATGGATCATGGGATCAATCATTATTGTGCATCAGCCCAAGTCTTCCTCTATCATCTATAGCTACTGGTTATAGTTTCCTCTACCTTTTTTTGTATTTTAGTATGATTTATTACGTCAGTAGTATTCCTAACATAGAAATAGTGTGGAAGAAATGGGAATTTTGGATGCTGCTATTGCTAGTGGGAAAAACCTCCTGTGAGAGCTCCTGAAGCTGATGCTTAACCTCATCTATGTGAAACACCCTCAGTTGGAAAAGATTAGATGGTTTGATGGGACCATCGATGAACATAGACGAAATAGAGGAGCTTGTATGGGCTACTAAAACGTGTATTTGATTGAACAACAAGGCAAGTTAAATTTTAAAAAAACTGTTTCCAATATATTAATAGAGTCTTCCAATAAAAAATTAATGGAAACAGAAATTTAATATAAATAAAACAAGCACTGATACATATTACCAAAGATATATATGCATAGTGGTCAACTATGATATTCCACTAGCCTATAAAATCTCCTCGATAATCTATTCTAAATTAGAGGGTTATTGGACCTATCAAGCATGGTCATTGGTAATGATGTCAGAAGGTTCTAGTGGATCATCTATTGAGGGCAGTGTTGTGGTGCTGGTAAGAAAATCTAGGGTTAGTGGTAGAGAGTTTTTGATCCTCAATGGGTCCATGTGTTATTTTGATGGATCTACAAGGGGCACCTCAGTGTATGGGGTAGTGGTCGTTCCCTTCTCTCATCGGGTCTACTCTACACGGTTCTCTGAATGGGCAATAGGGTATGTGAGCTTTGAAGGTATGTTAGGTGGTACTATGTCTAGATCTAGAATTGTAGATGAGTTTGGTTCGGTATGGTCCATTGGTGGCTGAGAGGATGGCAGTGATGATGGTAGTAATAAAGGGGTGGTGAAGTGGGATAACTCGGCAGAAGGAATCTACAGATGCTCAAAATCCATTGGAGATTCTCCAGGACGTATATGTGCATGAGATAGAGATTCCCTGGATATGATGGGGTGGGTGGTTCAGAAGGGTATGTGGTTGTGGTACATGTAGGGATATGGGATGTAGTGGTAGGTGGTGATGTAGTTGGTGGATTGGGTGCAGGGTCTGGTGCATGATCTGTACGGGCCTCATCAGCTCCCTCCATAACTCTGGGTTCCCATCAGTATGCATCCCCAACATTGACTAGGAAATGTATCTTTCATAGAAATAGAATATAAATCAACTCCACTGGCTCAATGTAGGAGAGTGATAGAGTGGCGCTAAACACTCTTAGATGGTGGGCCATGTGAGTGATGAAAGAACGACCCATCAATGTTTCTCTCATCCACTGAGTGTGCGATCTATACTTATAGGCAAACTTGGAAGCCATGTTGATAGTAGGGCCACCCATGGATACTTCTAATATAATGATGTTTAGTTGGATTACACCAGGAGATTCGTCCTGGGCATAGTATGCATTTGCCAAGGCTCTATCCAGGATCCTGAGTCTGGGGTTGCAGAGCTTGGTCGACTTGGTGATTCGGGGATCATGCTTAGTCTAAACATCCCTCGTGACCATCCTCCCATTTTTCCTAAAACTAGTCCTCAATATATAGATCTAGAGTGTTGAAAATACCTCAGATATAGGAAAATCCTCTGTGTAAATAATGATGCCATTTCTGAATTCGAAAAATGATATCTCATGAGGTTATCCCCCTATTCAGAAGTGGAGGTAGTCAATGGGGACCAAGAAAGTAGATAGGAACTCGATAAATAGCTCTCGACAATTCTCCTCTCATATATTAATTATCATGGATATATGTATATAGTAGTGGAGCCGGATCACCTCATGGGAGATATGTAGTCAGCCAATGATGAGTATGTCTATAGTTTCATTCATCCTTATTGGTTTGGTATGCTGTCAGTTAAGGGAGACATGATGCTTTGGATAGAAGAAGAGTATGATGGGTCTAAAATGTGTTTAATCATCCCTGAATGACTCATAATAGCTATACTCGGAGTTTACATGAGTAACTTCCTTAGCAGGGGATACATCGAGAGGTGTGGGAGATCTACTTGAGGTGGTGGGTTGTGGGAGGTGTCACACCTCGTGGGAACATCATCGGTGGTGACACATCACCGTCAGTGGAAGAATATACAGGTTTCATATAAATGGTTTTTGGGGCCATCTATGAAACTGTTCTGAGGTATGGATGGTTAGGATTGGGGGGGGGGGCTTGGGATGATAGGGTGGAGATGTGAGGGGTTGGTTTTGGGTTGTAGGGAAGGTTGATGGGGGTCCATGAGAGAGTGAGGGGAGGGGGGGTTTCATGGCTTGAGAGGGTGGAGGGGTGGGTTCTCGTCCAAGATGGTAGATGGGAAGGGGTTGTTGTTTCTATAAAGTAGAAAGGAGGGGGTTCAGGGAGGAGGAAGGAGGGGGGTTTGTGAAGGAGGAAGGAGGTAGGGAGTCATAGGAGTGGGAAGGGGTTCAGGTCATGAACCATAGGTTGATAGCCTATTTTTTGAAAATAGTCTCAAGGGATTACATGATGTTTAATTAGGTTTCATGTCATCCAATTCTAATTTTTATGATTTTTTTTCCATAAAGAGTACATCTCCTAAAACTGGGTTACAAGATGTGTAATTTGATATTTTTTACTCAGTTTTGGTTCAAACCCCAGTCCTTTTCTCCTGACGTGACCTACGATGTTTTAAGGATTCATCTAACCAAAGATAGAATAAGGTGACCTATCCTAGGATTCCTCCTAATTAGTTTATCCTTCAACATCAATAACTTGATACTTTGAGGATTAGTTGAATTTCAGGATGACAACACAACCTTCACAGATGGGTTCTTGATATATTTATAATCATTTATCTTTGACTTTGAATGGTGGTACACCATCCTTCTGGATTTCAATGGTTCCATAGGATAAAAATTGAACTGCTATAAAGGGTCATGACCATGTATATTTTTGCATCCTAGAGAACAATTTAAATCTCATACTGAACAACAAGACATTATTTACTATGAAAAAAGATGTGTCTTGTAATGAATTGATCATGAAATTTCTCTATTTTCTCTTTGTAGATGTTGGAATTTTCATAAGAATCTTTTCTGATTTCTTCCAGTTCATCCAATTGCAACATAATATCTTCCCTAGCTTTTTGGGAATCCAAATTAAGCTTCTTAATTCCCTAGTATGAGCAATTCTCTATTTCAATTGGAAAATGACATAGTTTTTCATAAACCAATCAAAATGGTGTAGCAGTAATGGGTATTTTGTAAGTAGTGATGTATGCCCATAGTACACCATCAAATTTTATACCCTAGTCACTTCGAATTATTTTAATGTTCTTTTCTAGGATTTGTTTGACATCAATATTTAAAAATAAAAATAGTCTACTCATTTGCGGGTGGTAGGCAGTTCATGTGTTATACCAGATTCTTTATTTCTGCTACAATCCTCTAACATCTTGATTTTATAAATGTTTTCCTTGATCACTAATTATTATCCTAGGAAATCAGAACCATGAAAACACATTTTTCTTTAGAAAATTAATGTCCACCTTTGTAGTGTTATGAGTTGTATCTTCAATATTTACCCATTTAGAAATGTAGTCAACACCAACAAGGATTTATAATTTTCCATATGAATTAGGAAATGGTCTAATGAAATATACCACACATAAATCAAATATTTTGACCTCTATTATTAGGTTTTAAGTTGTTTATTTCCTTTTCTCAATGATACTGGTTTATTGGCATTGCTCACAACTGTGATAAAATTTTCTTTAATATTGGTGGATTGTTTTCCAGAAAATCCCACCTTGAAGAATCTTTACCACTATGAATTTCAGTGTAAGATTTCCTCATGTTTGTGATGTATGGAGCATTTGAAAAACATTTTGTATTTCTTCCTCTCGAATGCAGCGACATAACAACCCATGAATACTTCTCTTAAAAATGAGTGGTTCATCCCAGTAGTAGTGTGATGATTGGGCTAAAAATCATATATTTTTCTTGTATGATAGGTCTGGGTACAGGTATCATGTGGAAAGATAATTTGAAATATCAAAAAACCATGGGTATATCTTTGTATTTAAGTTGAAAATAGTTTCATCTGAATAGTCAACATTGATGTTGATATCATCATTTCCCTTTATTAGTGGAAATGGATGTCATGATAGATGATTCACTATCAAATGTTTTGCTCCTATGGTATAATTGATGGCACAGTCGAACTATTGAAGTATTAGTATCCACCTTATTATTCATGGATTGGAATCATTTTTTTCATCAGATATCTAAGGACAACATGATCGATGTCGACAATCATTTTTGAAAAAACTAGATAAGAGAAAACTTTCTCAAAAGCATAGTCAACACCTAAGAGATCATTCTCTGTTGTCGTGTAGTTAACGTAAGATTCATTCAGAGAAAGACCGACATAGTAGATTTGGAAAAATATGTGGTTGACTCACTGTCATAAAATAGAACCGACAGCAAAGTCACCAGTGTCAGAAATCAATTGAAATCATTTTTTCTAATCTGGTGAAATGATTAAAGGAACATAAATAAGGATTTTCTATAAAGTATTGAATGAACAATGAAATTATTCAGTGAATTCAAATGGATTTTCTATGATAATAGATGTGTAATAGGGTGGGAAATTTTTATGAAATCCTTTAAGAATCACCTATAGAATCTAGCATGGCCTAGAATATTCATCATACATTTAACTATTGTGGGATCAGGTAAATATTTGTTCACTATGATTTTGAAATGATCAGCATTCAAGCCATCCTTGGTAAACAAATATGAGGACTATGCCTCAGTGAATAGTAAAGTGACATTTTTTCCATGTCAAAACTAGACACTTCTCTTTACAGTGTTCCGGGACTAACTACAGATTGTTTAAGAAGACCTTGAAAGATCTTCCACAAACTTAAAATTCATACATTAAAATTTCAAACAATTACTCCTCCATATTATGAAATATATATTTCACACTTTATTGAAATGTTTTTGGTGAATTACACATAGTAGACAACATGAACCTATAGGTGAATGTACTAAATGGACATGTCAATATTGTTTTATAATAATCTTCTCAATTGAGTGTAATCTAATTGTATCCCGAATATCTATCTAGAAATCCATAAAATTCTTGTCCAACTAGTATCTCTAAAATTTTATCCATGAAAGGTAAGGGGAAATGATATTTTTAGGTTTCCATATTCAAATTTTTGTAATCCATGCATACTCACCATCTAGTGATGCTGTGTGTTGAGATCAATTCATCTTCATAATTTTTTTCCAATTTTAGGCAACCGTTATTAAGAAAAACTTGTAGTGGGATCACCCACATGCTATCAATGATTTAAAATATTATTATTACATCTAAACGTTTTAGTACTTAATTTTTAACAACTTCCTTCAATGGTTGTGTGATCTGCCTCTATGGTTGATATTTTCATTTTGTGCCATCCCCAAGTAGGATTTTTTGGGTGCAGAATGAAGGGCTGATTCCTTTAATGTTAGCTACACCCCAGGTAATTGACTCCTTATGTATTTTAATGACTTCAACCAATTATTTCTCTTATAACAAATATATTTCACAGATAATGATTACTAGTAGAAGTGTTGAAGCTCCTAAGTATGCATACAAAAGAGTACTAGGTAGACAATTTAACTCCAGTGTTGGTGGTATAATTATTGATGGAATGAATGGTGGAAATTTATCCCTTATAAGGGGTTCATTGAAGCTAACTTTTTCAAAATCATTCTCCTATTCTACATCTGGGATGACTCTTCACTATCTTCTTCTTTGGACATATGTTCATTTCTCTCTTGGGAAAGAGAGATAACATTGAAATCAATGGAATTATCTAATTTTTAGCATCTTTGATGAGGATGAAGAGTACCTTTTCTTCTCCTACTTGAAAGATTAATCCCCATTTATTTATGTCTATCAGAGCCTTTCCTATGGTTAAGAATGGTATTCCATGAATAATGGGGATACCACCTTCTTCTTCTATATCTAAAACTGGGATGTCTGCTGGAATAATTAACTTGATAACTTTAACTAATACATCCTCAAGAAGTCATTGTGGGTACATTACTGATCAATCAACAAGTTTAAGTGCTACTCAACTCATTGTTATATCTCTATGTCACATCTTCTGGAATACCCTCACAGGAATGAGTCTAATACATTCTCTAAGATCACATAGATCTCATCAAAATTTACACTCTCCAATAGAACATAGAATTGAAAATATTTTGGGTTCTCTCTACTTGAAGGGAATATTTTTCTAAACTATAACAGAGGATTATTCATTTAGTGAGATGGAACCTATATCTACAACTTTTTTTTACTGGAAAGAATATATTTAAGAAATTTGTCATAAACTGGCATTTGAGAAATAGCCATTACAAAGGGTCTGTTGATATACAATTGTTTAATCATTTCCAAATTTTTTTATATTTCCCCTCCCTTCAGCATTGTCTTTCTCTTTATATAAAAGGGATATGTGGCTTGTATGAAGGGTTTGAAATGTAACTTTATTTATTTCTGTTTTCTTTATTTGGGGGTTCATGCATTTATTTGTTAATCCATATTAGTTTAATATTCCATTTCATTTTTGTCTATCTTTATGAATGGTGATGAGTTCATTGGTTCTTCTTAACCACCTTTTATCTCACCTCTTAGTTGTTGAAGAACCACAGTTTTTCCACTTCTCATTATTATATCATTAGCTTACACCCTTAGGTGTGTCTCTATATTACTAGGTTGTGCACTTAGTAATCTATTTGATAATGTCTTTGAGATATAACCCATTTGAATTTCCTGATTACTTAGGGAAGCTCATTGGTTCTTTCTCTCTGTCTCTTGAGTAGTCATTCATTGTTCTTCTTTTTATAGAAAATCATTCAATAGGTCATCTATGTTAGTCTAGAGGGGAATAGTTTTATTCTCTGGTCTTTGTTGAGGTAGTTGATACTCCTGTAGTTCTATATAATGGAAATGATCTTGTTGTGATTTTTTTCATGGTCTAGGTACATGGTTCATGGGTGGGTACCCTGGTGGTCCCTTTTTATGAAGTGGTGCATGACCACTTCTAGATTGATAATAACCCTAGTTTCATTTAGTTGGATGATGTTCTGACCTCTACTAATAGTACTACTGATGATGTTAGAATGATGTATTTGGCTAATTATAATTGATACAATTATAATCCTGATATTGATGTTTTACCACTCATGCATTGTAGTCTTGGTATAAGTACGGGCCACTGCACATTTGAATGGACTGATTATCAATTGTTAGAGTAGGAGATGGAGGTATAGCAGGTAGATAAATTGATTCTATCTTGTTTGTAAGCACTTCAACTTGTGTTTCCTATCTGGTATTCTCTTCCACTTGGTGAATGTCATTCCATGGTGGTCCACAATCACTTTGATACATACTGGCATTGTGAGATACATCATATAAACTAGATCTTCAAGATTCAGGTGTATTAAACATAATCCCTCCCTCAATAGCAGCATCGAAAATTATGTGTGAGTCTAGTTGGAGGCCTTGGTAGAATGTTTGTAACTCTATTCATGTGGAAAGTCCAAAGTGAGGATATTTCCTTGTCAGTTTATTGAATCTGCCCCATGATTCCCATGAAAAATATACATCAATCTGAGTGAAGTTTTATATTTCATTCTGATGCTTCAAATTATGGAATTGTGGGAAGAATTTGTCTAAATATTTCTTGGCTAGATCTCCCCATGTCGTCATTGACTTGGGAGCTTGACTTTGGACAAAATATCTGGCTCATTCTCACAGGGAAAAGGGGAAGACTCAATGTATTATAGCATTAGTAGATACTACCTGGTTGTGAAAGGTATCACAAACATCTAGGAAGTTTGAAATACATTTAGTGGGTATTCACTTTGAATCCTTTTGAACTGTCCCATGTTGTGGATCATATGAATGATTCCGAGTTTTATTTCAAAAGTGTGTACCTATATAGTTGGTTGCACAATTCATGGAATACCACCTTGTATTGATGGAAATCCTTATTCCATGATGGTTCACTCTTTTTTCACATGAAGCTCTCCATTTATTATGGGTTTCATGTTCTATGGGTTGGGCTAGTTAAGACCAGCAGTCTTTTTGTAGTCAACCATTTGTGAGCGGTGGTGTGTAGAGATATACCTATCTATATAATTATCGAAGTATAATTCTCCTAAAACAAGTCAAAAGTCCCTGGCACATGAAATAATCTATATGAAAGATGCAGTGGTTCTTGAAAAAAAATCAAAATGAAAAGGAAAGAGAAATAGGGAAAGGGAGAGGTAATCCAAGGTTCATTTCTAGTAGGTTTTCGTGAAAAGAACATATGTACTCCCCCGTAATAGTTCCCAAAATTGATGCACCCACATGTGTAATTTAATTCTTACGAATTATGGTAAAATTAGAAGTAATTATTTCCCAAACATCAAATGCTTCTGAGATATAGTATTATGATACCGAGGGGGCAATCCCATAGTAAATTAGGCTAGAGATAAAACTTAGGACTTGGACCCCTTTGGGGTAGGAGTCCTCATGAGTTTTACCATGTTCGGTAAAGATATTTCTAAGATAATTAGGGATTAGAAAATGTGTTAAGGAAGGGATCGTGATTAATTTTGGGGTTTAGTAGAAAGGATGTTCTTATTTCTGACTTGGTAGGGTCCTCAGGGTTAGGCTAAGAAGAATGAAAATGTCACTAGTTGATCTTGGTAAGACCAACTAGCTCTATCTAAGAGGTAGCTATTCATTGATCTTAAGACAATGATAACCAATATGCATTACAAATAGATTCTGAGGCATAAATCATCCTAGGATATTGGTAATATCATATTCTACTTCAATTAGTATAGGGTCATTCATTCAATATTCCCATGGCCAGGGATGTTAAAATGAATTGGATATAAAAATGTTATTTCTCTAGTTTACTAATTATTAAGGTACCATGGCAATAATTGAGGAATTATTTAGTTCAAATACCCCAACTCCCAATCCGTACCATATGTGGTTTATCCACTAATAGTAGAATTCATCATGAATTGGATAATGATTGAAAACTTATTGAAATTCCAATTAACAATTGGGTTTGAACAATAAAAAAATGCACGAATTGGGATTTATCAATTGATGAACATGGATTCATGAATTGGAAATAAAGAGATGGATTCTATCACAATTTTAACTAATTACTTACTTGAAACAAAGGTGAGAAAAATCACAACAAAGGTTCATTGATGGATGATGGTGGAAATGGAGAAAAAGTGAATAATGGTGTTAGTGATGAAAAAAGGGATGAAGAACACTGTTAAAATCAATCCAAGGTGCATTTATTAAAGTAAAAAAATGAAAAGAAATGATGGAAATAGAGGTTATGGAGAGGGGGATGAAGGGAAATGAGAGAAAACTGAATGGAATAGAGTTATTCCAACATCTTCAACATTAGGCGTATTGTACATATGCATATGAGAACTTACATGATGTGTAATGGGATTTCATGTCCTGTAATTTTGTTCCATGATTTTCTTTGTGAATTTGGAATCTTCATGTATGTAATGTGAATCCTATTTAAGGATTAAAATTTTAACTCTTCTTACATCATGTAAGTAGGATTCACATTGTGTACTACCTTTGTCTGGATTATTTTGCAATGGAAGGTGTGATTTGAATACTACACATCGTGGAATGGTGATTCACATCATGTAAGGATGGTTCATGTCATGTAATTAACATTCACATCGTTTAATGATTTTTAAATCTTGAAACTTTTCATGAATTGTTTCACGTCTTTCAACATTGAGTGAAATTATACTACACATCTTATAATGGTGTTTCGCGATGTGTAAAGGAAATTTTTTCCACTTTTCTTCATTTTCCCCTTTGAAACATTGAATGATTATTTCCTGCAATAAAAATAACATACCAGGTGAATTATCATGTAAATCATTGAAAATACTTAATGAAATCATACAAATATATATATATATATATGATTTCAGATTATCAGTTGTAATATTCCATTATACACATGTTGTTTCATTTCATACACACAATCTAATATGATGTCCACATTTTTAAATATATTGTTTTTATACATTTGTTAATGTAGTTAGTCCTATTTACACCAACCCATATAACTATTAGATTATAATGGTCTTATTTAAATAATAATATTTCATGGTTCATTTAGGCTCCATGTTTCATGATTTATATGATATCAAACATAATGTTCTTCTTTTAAAATCTAAGTGCATTACATTATACCCCCTTAAATAAATTTTTTCCTCAAAATGTAATCCTGAAATTACTAATCATGGGTTTGGAATTAAAAAATTATCTTTTAGAAAACCTGAATTATAAAATGGATTATTAAATTTCACACTTGAAAATAGGGAAAGATAATTACATTGGTCATCTATAATTACAAATACCTTCATTTCCCTGTAAGAAAACAACAGTTTGAATTATAAAAATGTACATTGGTGAAAAGGGTATTTTTTTTGTAGAGTTCTACGAAATTGATCATTCAACATAATGTTAACACACAAAAAACCATAAACTAATGAGGTGTGAAGAAGACCATCCTTTAATCAATTTCAACAAGAATCACATCTTCATCTCCAATTAGTGAGTAATATAGTTGAATTTTTGTTTCATTATGTAGTAAGCCAACTCCAGTAATCCTGGAGCTGGTTTCATGCTAAATTTATATTGGCATAAGATACAAGGAACTCACATCCCAAAGGACTAAACATTTTGGTAGTGTTGGTAAACTAGATACATACACGAGTTATGAATTAAAAATGAATACAAAAGTTAATTTTTTTTTCAAGAATGAATTTATTCTATCTTGTATATACCTTACTATTTTCCATAGTAAGAATTATTTAATCCTAGGGACGGAATGCACAATAAGGGTGAGAAAACAATTCCCTATAAGGTTAATTTACAGTGAAAGGTATGAAAAAAAGGCATTATAGAAATGGAATGGTAAATAACTAAAACACATTCAATTAAATTAATTATAGGTGCATAATATAGATTGAATAAAAGGGGTTGAAATAATCCAAATTAAATAATAACTTGAGAATCAAACTAAAACATCTATATTCTAACTAATCAAATTTTTATATGGAATATCATTAACCAAATTCATAATTATTGAATTCATAAATATAGAAATATAAAACTTTTCATTGAGATTTTATGAAATTAATATAATACTATTAGGGCTTCATGCTATGAATCTAATACCCTAAATGCTTCAGGATAGTAATATAATAATTTCAAAGATTCGTGAAAAGTTTAAAATAAATGGGTAAGACCTTGGAAAAAACCATACATAGTTTTTTCCATTAAACATACTAAATCATTATAGGTCATTAATTACGTATCCCCAACCCATACCACAAAAGTGAAAAGTAGTCCTCATATATCAATTAATCGATTCAATTCATAAAAAACCCATATTTCCTAAAGGATAATTATTTAAAAGTACAATCCTAGTAAACCAAATAATGTAGAAATTAAATTACATTTGTAAAAAGGGATTATGGGTTTAAAATTAATCATATACATGATAAAAAATTTGTATATTTGTTGGATATTTATTGTTTATTAGTCAATGGAATGTGTATTACTAAAAGAGAAGTTGATGACTATGAAATTGATTCAAGCAAGATAACGTAAATACTACACTTGGTCAAAATGATCATAATCCAACAATAAGAAGACTATGAATGGAAACAATAATACACATACCCATTGGATTAAGAATGAGGATTATTTTAATTAATGAAATAATAAAAAGATCATTAAAAAATACATTGGGGATATATTCTATTCATTTTGAAAAACATTTATGAAATCCTTTTCTTTGGAAATAAAATTTATAACATTTTGTAAAGAGTAAAAATGGTTGAAAAATTCATTTTTATAACATTTTTAAAAGGAAAAAACATTTTTTAAAACATTTTTAGAAAACATTGTTTTAATAAGAAAACATATTTCTAAGTGAAGAAAGAAATGAAGTCTGATTTTCATAAAAACATTGTTTTAGACCATTTAAGTAAAAATGAGAGTAAAATGTTTTTATTTTAATTAAAATTAATCATGAATAATTAGTTGATAATAAAATTAAAGGGTCCATTAGTCAATGATCATATAATTTACTTCAATGAAAATTCATGTGTAAACATTCATGAATATAATGAGATTGTGAAGTAAACACTTACAAAGATAATACCATTGATGTGAGAATCATATAATTAATTGATTATGTGTATAAAATATAAATCTACCAATAAAAATTGTAAATACAATAATACATAGTAAAAATTCATTATACTTATAATCCAAAAATATTAATGAAAATGAGGAAGTAATATAACCCAATGAGAATGAATTGTGTTATGAAATTTATGTTTGTATTGGAAACATTATGTTCAAATAAAACAATATTAAATAATAAATTTGAAACTTAGAAGACCATAAAGTTAAATTTATTCATGATATAAAATAAAATATGGGTAGTATATAGACCACTCCAATGAAATAAGTGGTGAAGAGGTCATATGTCTTGCGGAAAAAAATTGAGTTGAGAATTTAGTACATTGCATTTCCTTTTGGGTGAACACCATTTAAACTAATGAATAATGGTTTTTAGAATATTATTAATTTATATCAGAATTGTACTAAAATATATAATATTATATATGATCTTTTTATAACATCGTATAACCTGTTCATTATTAATCTCTCATCATTTTCATTATTTTTTGTAATAACATCATTGATTTTGTAGTATGGGTTGAATTATTGATTTTGTTCATATTACTTAGGTAATGATTTAATAATATTTAGAATATAATCTATGAATTAGATATCATATATATTTAGTATATATTTATCTATAGTAATCCATATAATTTGGTGATAGAAATGAAATGCAACGTTCATGGTGATGGTACGTTGTACGTGTACACGAATGATGTTTTCAATTTATTGTTATTAAAGATAAAAAAGTAAATTATATAATTAAATTATGATACCAGTATAAGTTTTATTCCATATATATCAGATATCATTATTGAACCCATCCTTATCACATTTCATGTTATGTGTGGAGGAATCACATAACTTTGAGGATGCGGTAGTCCATAGGACCACAAATGATGTTATTATATTCCCACAAAATGAAAAGCATGAAGGTATGTGTTATAAAATGATTCATAAATTATAAAGACATTTTAAATATCATATATGCCATATATAAACTACAAAACCATCATTATTTCCAACCATGACTGATGGTAGTGGAAGAACGAACAACATTGGTTTGTGAGGCAGTTTTCCTCCATACAAATGAATGATGATTGGGTATCACATCTGATAGAAGTGTTTGAAGGTGTATGTCATACAGTTAAGTTAAAATTATCTTATTATATTAAGGATACTGATGATATTAAATAAGAAATAGATTACAATAATTTATTGAATGGATAACTAAATAAATCAAATGTACTTGTTGAAGAATGTTTCCTCTTTTTCAGGTAACTAATTTTGGTTAATACTAAAAGACAACCTTGTATGGATTTTGGAATAATGTGAGGCTTCTAGGACAAAGGGATATCATAAACCATCCCGGGTCAACACTAAACATTTCACCAAAGCCGATCTGTGGCATGGACCGAAGGGCATTCCCAAACCGAATAGGCATGATACCCGTGTCAGGGATCAACAAAGTACAAAAAAGGGAATGGTTTTTACCAATAAATAAACAAGAAAAGAAAGAATAAGAATGATTCAAAAATAGTACACTATATAAATAAATTGTACTGAACATCTTATACAAGAACAAATATGATTCAGTAGTTATGAGAAAGAACCAAATGAACTAGATGACCACACTAGCTCTATATTACCTCACAGGTCACTCTCCAACCCAACGATCAATCGTCAGTCAAGGAGAATGAACTCAAGATAAAACCTACACAAGGGATAAAAATAGAAAATAACAATAGGTGTCAGTATTAAAATTTAGTAGGTTATCCCCATAATATACTTCCAAATACACTTCCATTAAAATAAAAGTAATATCAATTTTCATGTTTGAACTACAATATATCAAAGTATGGGTTTCTACTCATTTTACTCAAAAATAACTCATTGAACTTATTCATTTCCAAAAACATGTTCTTTATATTAGTTTTCCATTACCATATTGTAATGGGAAGTGATTGATTCATTTTTTATGGCAATTATGATTATAAAAAATGTTGAATTTCAAGCCATTTTCACAAGCTTTTGGAAACAAACACATCACTTAAATGTAAGCACTACACAAGTAGAAACCATAATATTCACATAATAAGGGAAATAAACACTTAAATACATTTATAACATTCATTTCTGTAAGAAACTAAGGGCTCATAGACATAGGAGAACAAATAAGATCAAGAAAAATCCAAAACACACCAACACATGAGACCACATACCTAGTAGCATGTCACACATGATGAAATCAAAGAAGCACAAACACCTGGCCACCATAACTTAGTACAAACCAAGGGGCCCAATCCCATACCAATAAACTCAAATATATCCACCTACCATGGATAGATTGTCCGTACATGAACTACTAGTGTGGAAATAGTTCTCTAAATGTTCTCTCAATATACCATGTTCGCATGTCTCATTTATATAAAGGGGGTTATCCAACCCATTCCAGCTGATCATCCAATCAATAATATATATATTAATAATAATTAAAATAATTCACAATAGGCCTCACCCTGAGCCACCCCAAGGACCAATCTCATGCCTTCGAATAAATGGAACACAGGGAGTCCAAACCGAGGAACTCTGATAATGGATCGTGAGGATTCCACGGGGAGGAAATCCCATCCATTATACATAGAAAAGGCATGAGAAACATCCCAAAGAGGTTTTCATAATACACACATTCATCATTTTCAAAACTTTTCCTAATGGGCCTTTAATCATTTCTCTTAAAAAATTACATTTATCCATAATACAAATTCACCTTCCACAAAGGGTGTAAACACACCATTAATCATTTAAAAAACATTAAAAAATTCTCCTTAAACATTTTCATTACTCTTTGAAAACAAATCATTTCTTAAAAAAGTGACAAACATTCCATTCTTTGGCCACACATGCCAAAACACCTTAAAAGCCACCATTAAAAGTTTTATAAAAACCAAAACCACATGGGAAACCCATAAGAGGAAACCAAACAATATTTATCATATTTCTAAAACATATTCAAATCCAAACCATGAAATTTAAATCCTAAATTATCCAAAAAAATCCAACAAGTCATTTTATCAAACACTTGTTGTGCGTTATTGATCATAACCATTCAATTTTTCAAAAAATAAGTAATAAAACACCATTTTCACACCAAAAAATTTAATGCAAGGATCATAAATTGATAGTTATTAATTAAGGAAGGTGAAAAAATCATCAAGGTACTGATTCTTAAATTTAAAACACATGTTGTTGGGAAAATCTACCTTGGATCCATGGAGAAATGAAAACACACCACCGAACACTCTACATGTGGGTTCTAAAACAAAAGATCTATGAAGAGAAATCCTTAATAAGTAAAAAAACCCAACATAATAGAAGTTAAATCACAACCCTACAACAATATGACCTTGGGAGAAATGAAAACCAAGAAAAAATGGAAGGAAGACGGAAACAGAGAAGAAAAGAGTGAATTTACATTGATGAATCTAGGAAAACCCATGAAGAAAGCCCCTTGATATCACCCTAGAAGGAGATGGGAGGTATGAGGAAGGAGGGGGAGGACCCCTAGGGTCGAATACACTATATGGGAGCGAAAGGGAAATGTTTGGATTAAAATTAAGAAATGAGTAAAATTGG
Organism: Viscum album; assembly: GCA_963277665.1. Taxonomy (NCBI): domain Eukaryota; kingdom Viridiplantae; phylum Streptophyta; class Magnoliopsida; order Santalales; family Viscaceae; genus Viscum; species Viscum album. Next base: position 193,958,974 of record OY728135.1, on the reverse strand, counting down.
AAACCCAAACATTTTATAATCTCGGAAAGTCGCACAGTTTATCAAAACCATGTGTTGAATCTGTGATAGCCACTGCCTACTGATGAATGAATGCATGGTTATCAAGGAATCAAACACATGGCTTCCCAAACCAAGCATTAGGTTTTTTAACCCACCACACTGTTCCTTAGATAGGATGCATAGTTAGCATTAACCGTGCACTAACTGTGGGCCAGGGTCTGCCAAGCCCAAACATCCATGTTTTCTACACAAATTTCAAAACGAACCTTGGCCCAAATGACAAAAAATGTAGAAAATGGAAAAATTCGAAACTCAACACCTGTTACACACCAAACCCAAGAAAAAGGCTGGAATTACTACTGAACTGGAGCACAAGCCATAACAAGAAAAATGGGGTGTGACAATTCTCCCCACCATTAATGCTTTCTCCCCCTAGAAATCCACAATACTTATCGGCCGATAGATCAACACCTAAGGATTCTATATTAACATGATCCATCCTATTAATATTTCTACACTTCACTCGCCAATAGCAGAAGTCAAGCCTCTTGATCGAAAAAAAATAGCAACCCACACCCACATCTTGAGAATAATGGGAAAGGTCCAACCACTATATCCACAAAAAAAGCCATGAACCAAACTCATTGGGCACTCTACCATCAACCAAACACTCCAAAAAACAGAAGAAGAAACAGAAAATTAAACAACATTAAAATAAAACTACATCATCTGAACTAACATCAGAACCAAATTAGTTGTAGATTACCAATAGAGGGGAGGCCCATATGGAATCCCCACCATTAAGAACCAACTAGCACCATCCCAACAAGAATTCAACATAAAAAAAATCAGTCCATTCCCACCAAAGACAAGAAGAAAACAACATGAACATTTATACTACACAATCTTGAATATAGGGGACAAATATGAGCTAAAAATCCCTATACACACCAAAATTCCCACCACACGGGGGGGGGGGGGGGGGCAATGATCGGACCATTGAAACACAACAAAAAATAACCTACCACTCCTGGGACTCCAAACTATGCAGTAGCTTCACTCCAAGACCTTTGGCTAGAAATCTGATGGTTGAAGCATCTCTCACATCATAGTCAATCATTGATAATCCCAACAAGAAGAATGAATCGCTAATTTATAAAGATGAGAAACCAGGATTCCTATAATGACAACCACTCTTTCATTTCGAAAAGGAGTTCACCAAAAGAACCAAAACATTACATACATTTCAAAAACCAGGGAACCACTTTCACAACTTCCACAACAAAGAACACATACCCCAGATGGACACTTACAAAAATAAACATGAAACAAGCCCCAAACAACACATAAATTTTGAGGATTGTGTCCATGATGATTTCATGAAACGCCCCGACAGAATCACTATAAGTGACCCAAGAGTCCACAAACATGATTGGACTTGGTCGAATTTGGACATGAGGGCTTCTTGTGAACAAGCTTACCACATTGATAGCATATAAAGACCTCATGACTAGAATAGTTTGATGAAATATCCTAAGGCCTTTTGTTTCTAGGGCCCACTCCATCAACATCCATCTACTTTTTTATCTTTTAACTAGAATCTTACCCACTATTCATAGGGATTGAAGGATAGAGGACCCCCTTGATCACTCCTACCACCACGACTTCAACATGAAAATCATACCTCACCACATTGGAAAACAAAGTTAGGTTGATATGTGATACCTTCGACTGTAGTTAGGAATGAAGCCCAATCTTAAAATGCAAAGACTTCATGGAATCATCCATCGAATACACCGGAAGGTAAGGAACTAGGTCCATTAACCAATGGAAATACCCCGACACTGATCTATCACCCTGTTGCAAGTAGCCCATATCCATTCCATTTTTCACCCTTTTTTCCAAAAGAAATATTAATGAATGAATGAAGCTTGAAGAACTCCAAATTCATGAGGCTTATTTCAAGATACCTATTTCCACCACTCCCATGCCAAACCTTCATGCATAAAAATTGAAAGCTTAACATTCAAACACTCGAGAACTTTTATAAGGCTAATGTTCCATTCAATTTCTTGCATCCACCCATCCACTGTAAGAGGATCTATTTGACCATAAAGGTGTGGTGGATATAACTTCCAAAACTCAAACACAAAAACCTTAGGTTAATTAACTGAATGTTTTGATAATGGGGAATCACACATGATAGCACTATGATCACCCATCGATGATCCATGGGGACAACCACTGAATAAATAAATTCCAAGAACTATATGAAGGCCTACTCAACAACACAATCCTCAAGAACAAACACTACATAAGAAACCACCTTTGAACATAAGAAAACAATCCATTATTATCATCAAACCTCTCATAATTGAAAAACTTTTCAGTTTCAAGAACAAACATTGTGGATTTCCTTACTCACCAATGGTGTTCTATAGAGTCTCACTCATGTAAACACGGTCGTGCCACCACGGGCACCCTTCCACCATTCCATACCGGGTATCCATCCACATTCCCATATAAAACCATACACGTGAGCAGCCATGAGAAAGCCAACGTCTAAAAAAACTACCTCATTTTCCAAAGCAAACCATTTAACCATTTTTTAGATCATGAACCTTCGAAAGGCTCACTATCCAAAAAGTCAAAAATAATTTTCATATTTTCACACAATAACACATCTTACCATGCTTAAAAATAAAACCCCTCAAATTTCCATCAAAATACTCTTTTTTCATTCATTTTTTTTTATAAAAATTCAACAAATCTCATTTCATCAAACACGATTTGGTTAGAAACCCGTACCATTTTTCTTCAATGAAAATTTTAAGTCAAACATTCCCTTTCAAACAACCATTTTCTAAAAATCCTAATATTTGATTATAAAATCACCATTTTCTATGTCATTTCAATTTTACCTCAAAGTGGTCAATTTAGAAAAAACTGATTTTATTTATATGGTCTTCCACAAGTGTAATTATAAAAAACCTATTTTACTACATTCCAATATCCAACCATTCCATTAAAACACAGTTTTCACATTTCATCATCAAGGATTTCTAAAACAATTTTCAGAATTCAACAAGATTCATGAACACCCACAAGGGGGAACTAGTGTCAACAGGTGACTTGACCATATAGTTGGTGGCCATATTCCAAACACAAAACCAACATATATAGCCTTTTAGGACCATGACCCCAGCTTCACATTGCTTGGTAGGCCCTGTGAGCTCACTAAGATCATTTTACCTACTCCCCTTGTCATATCCCAATAACCAAAAAACCAAAGAAACAAATAGAACTAGACTTCCCATGAAAACTAAAGGATTAGAATGAGTAAGAGTTTGTGACTATCTTTCCGCACCTACCTCTCAAGTCCCAAAAATCCAACTGCATTTACTATTACATGCCTAGATAACAAAGGGTGCTATGAAAAGAATGTTCCTCCAAAGAGATGACCTGCTATTATACCATTATGTCATGAACCAAACTAGGTAAACCATGAACCAGTCAGCCGGGACACATTGTAGAATGGCCCAAAGGCCATTCTCGATCCCTACGGGTTGGAAACCAGTGCCAAACATCAAAAAAGTACAAAAAAAGAACAATTCCTTCAAATATATAAATAAGAAAACAAAGCAGTAAAAAGATGCACAAATTGTACACTATATAAATAATATGGAATGATGATATTATACAAGAAACAATATGATAAATCAGTTATACAGATGAAAAAAATTACTATACATGCTCCATGTGACCTCATGGGTTACTATCCAACACAACGGTTATCCATAGCTCAAGGGGAATGAAGTCAAGATGAAACGTACAAAAGGGATAAAAATAGAAAATAACAACAGGCGTGAGTATTAAAACTCATTAGGATAACCTAATAATCTAATTCCCAATGCACTTCCTTTAAAATAAAAGTAATATTGATTTTCATTTTTGATCTACAATATAAAAAAGTATACATTTCTTCTCATTTTATATGAAAAAATGAAAATTATTTCCCTTATTCATTTCCAAAACCAATTTCATTCTATTAGTGTGTCGTTAACATATTTGAAATGGAAGTGATTATTTCATTTTTTATCAGAAGAAATATTATAAAACACTTTGACTTTAAACTCTTTTTCACAAGATTTTGAAAACCAACACATCACTTCTAAGTAAATACTACAAACACAGGCACCACGATATTAACATAACAGGGGAAATGAAAATATACATACAGGTATCACATTCATTGTTGCAAGAAACTAAGATCTGATAGACATAGGTGAAACCAGGATATCTAGAATAATCCATGTCATATTAATACTTGAGACCCCATCCCAGGTAGCATTCCACACACGTTGAAATAAAAAACACCCAAACTCCTCACCACCCTAACACAATAAAATGTGAGGGGTCCAATCCTAAAGAAATAAATCCAAATTTAACCACCTACTATGGGCCAGTGTTTAGTATATGATCTACCAGTGTGGAAATCATTCTCTAAAAATTCTCTCAACATGTCGGGTTCTCACGTCTGCTATATGCAACAAGGGTGGGCCAACCGATTCCATATGATCATCCAATCAAAAATATAATAATAATAATAATAATAATAATAATAATAATAATAATAATAATAATAATTCACAATATGCCTCGCCCTCAGCAACCCCAAGGACTGATCTCATGACTTAGAATAAATAGAACATAAACAGTCCAAATCGAGGAACACTGCTATTAGATCATGAGGATTATATAGTGATAACATTCCATACATTATACTTACACAAGGCATTAAATACATCCAAAAGAAGGTTTTCATAATAAACACTTTCATCATTTTCATAATGTTTCCAAACGTGCCTTTAAACATTTCTCACAAAAAAAAATTATTCGTAATAAAAATTCACCTTTCACAAAGGGTGTAAACACACCATTTATCCTTTCAAAAACATTTTAAAAATATCCTTATAAATTTCCATTACACTTTGAAAAAAATCATTTCTTACAAAAGTTCCAAGTGGTCCATTCATCAGCAACACATGCCAAAACACCATAAAATCCAACATTCATATTTTTATAAAATCAATAACCACTTGGTAAACCAATACAAGGAACCAAAAAAACCATTATAAATCCTTCAAATACATATACAAATCCAAACCATGCATTTTACTTCCAAAATTACCCACACAAGCCAATAAAGCATTTAATCAAACATGTGGTGTGTGCGATTTATCATAACAATTGTATTTTTCATAAAAAATGGCATAAAACACCATTTTCATAGAATGAAATTTTATCCAAGAATAATACATCAATATTTATTAATTAAGGAATGTGAAAAAAGCATGAAAATAATGATTACTAAATTAAAAAGGCAAATGCATGGGAAAACCTACCTCAGATCCATGGCGCAATGACAACATACCACCGAAAACACTATTTGAAGGTTTTAAAACCAATGATCTATGAAGAGAAACACTCAATGAGAAAAACCCCAACATAATAATAGGTAAATCAGAACCCTAGGTTAAGATGACCATTGGAGAGAAGAAAACCATGAGCAAATGGAAGGAAGTGGGAAAGGGAGAAGAAATGAGGGGATTTACCTTGAAACATCTAGCCCACCCCTTGATGAAAACCCCTTTATATCACCCTAAAATGAGGTGGGAGTCATGTGGAAGGAGGAAGATAACCCCTAGGGTTGGGTACACTATATGGGAGAGAAAGGGAGAGGATTGTCTTAAAATCCGAAATGGGGTAAAATTGGAAACCTGGTAATTTTATAATCTAGGAAATTTGCATGGTTAGGTCGCACAATTAAACAAACCATGTTGAATCCATGAAATATCCTCTACCTGATGATGAAATACTTCATGTTTACCGATCAATCAACTTCATGTTTTCCCAAACCATGCAGCAGCCATGCAGTAGGTTATGTTACCTATTGTATGGTTTTTTAGACTCGCTACATGGTTGGCACTAACCTTGAACCAACCGTATGTCAGGTCATTACAAGGTCAAACATCCATGTTTTCTGAAAACGTTCCAAACGAACCTAGGGTCAATCTTGGGAAAGAAATTAGACAAGGGAATACACCAAAAGTCAACACTCATCGCACTCGGATCCCGAGAAAAATACCAGAATTCCAAACGAACCTGAGCATAAACCATAACTAGAAAAACTGTGTGTGATAAAAGATGGATGTTGGGATCTTATATAAGATTGGGCTGGGTGAACAGATGATTCATATGAGTGAATAAGTGATGCTTTTTGTTCCCTTTTATAGTGTAGGAGGAGTGGCATTCATGTATATATAAAAAGTTAAAATTTATTGGGAGGTCTACCGTAAATCATGTGCTACCAAAATTGATAAGTAATGTAGTGGATGGAATATATAGTTGATCCAAATGTACAAAAAAATAATAATATTCCAATATTTTATATCATGAGTAATTTTGATTACACATGTTTATCATTATAGTTTTCACTAAGGTAAGTTTTATATTTTTATTTACCTATTTACTTATCCATTAATAATAAAATTAAAAAGAGGTTTGTTAGATAATTTTGAAAAATTGATTCAATATTATAATTAAAATTTATTACATAAAAATCATATATCTAAATAAAATTAAATTTAATACAAACAAATGTAATACACAAAACCATGTTTTAACCTCAATCACATTTATTTATTTTTATTGATATTACGAATTAATTTGGTAAAAAATATTAGGTTTATCATATTTGACTCTAAAAATTATTATGATCTCAAATCATTCTACCCATATTTCATAACTCAATTCTTAGAAGTGGAAAAATATAAATTAAAGCTAATCCCGCAGACATGGTAAGAAATAGATTTTTTAAAGTAAAAATGTTCAAAATTTTAGTAAGTTGTTTTTTATATTCAATATAAAATTGATAAGAAATTTTTAAATTGAACTAATATATGTAAAATTGATATAATTATACATTAAAACAATTACTATTATATTTATGATAATAAAATAATTAGAAAAAATGTTAGTTTTCTATTGAAATTCTATAATTTTCATTATTCATCAAATAATGAAGCTTCTCCGAAAAAATCAAAATATCAAAAAAAGATATTTTTTGAGTTACACTTTAAAAAATTATGTTTACTATGACATATAAAATTTTGAAAACATTCAAAATTTAGTTTTAAAATAGGTTTACCATTAAAAGGCTGCAAAACATCCTTTCGAAAAATAGATCCTTTAATGCATAAAATTTGATTTGTTATTGTCTTATGTATATTAGATCTATGAAATGAATGTAAAAACATTTGATTTAATATATAATATAAAAATTTATTTACAATCATTCACTGATATAAATTAATTTAATTTATTATGATAAAATGCATTTACAAAGCATTAGAATTGTTCTTTATTAAAACATTTTTTAATATTCGACTATTTTATATATTAATTTCTAATTAATTAGTCACCAATGAATTAAATAACAATTTATCACAAATATTTTCCAAATTTTTTTATTCCTTTGTATTTATTTCATGATAATGGCTAGATGATAACATTAATATTAAATAATAATATATATAGTATATTATCATTTGGTAAAAACTATCTTTTGTGTAACACAAGCTATCATAGAATGTCATTGTTGTATGAAAAATAAGATTTATAAATACTAAATTCAATGATAGATATATAATATACTAAATTTATTTAAAATGGTAAATGTACTTTACATTCTTGGGATATTTTGTTTTCTATGAAAATTAGTGTTTTATTTCATGCACGCCATCAAATAAAATTTTCATGCTTTAGAATTTCAGGTAGTTAAATTATCCCCGCCTTCATTAAACATCTTCCTCAAATTTAAATATGATCATGGAAATATATGGTGTGATATTTTAAAATTACATTGTTTAAAGCCCACATTGTAAAAGGATTAATAAAATAACTTTTTAATAATTGGGAAATAGAATTACAATGGTCATGTAACTAGGTTATCTAACGATTTTCCAAAATAGATTTTATTAATACTTTAATCTCTAAATCATAAAGTAATACACACTATTCATAATTAAAATTTATTTGACAAAAAATTTACCTAAAAACGACATATTATCTATGAAATCTTGTTAGACTGTGGTGATCATGAAACCATGATCCTCCTTTGGTCCTGTGTTCATGTCCCACCACATCGGCAGATGTGACTGTATATAACCCTACGTGATGGCTGTCCGTTTTTTAATTTACATTAATACATTTCATATTAGGCATCCAAAAATATATTGTTGACATCCATGAAATTTTTTTAATCATTAAATAACCATTTTACTACAGATTTCAATACAATATTTGTTTTTCATAGAGTCTAAAATCATATTTACAAATAAGCCCTAATGTTTTTCAATACCTTTAAACTTATGTCTATAAAATATAAAGTAATTATTCCTGAAATAATATTCCTTCACTAAAACGGATACATAACATAAATTTCAATAAAATTTCCTAAATATTGGTAGACTCCCACAACATAAAACCTAAAAAAGAGATGTTTAGGACATAGAACTTATGATCAACCATAATCTCATTATACAATGATGGTATCAAATACTCTTATGTTAATGAAGACATATGTGCTTCTATGATAATCCTAAAGACCTATCTTTTGGTTATGTTCCCAAATATATGTTTTCTTAAATATTGTTCCCTTTGTTAATATTAAACTTTCTATGATAACAAATGTTATGAAATAACCCCCATTATACCCAGAGTTAGTGTTTTACTACATTACATTCGCATAAGATGCAAGAATGTCAGCTCTTAAAGGACCAAATAGTTTAGAAGTTTTGTAAACTAGATGCACACACGAGTATTAAATAAAAAATTAATACAAAAATTCGAACAAATTTCTCTTGAGAATAAATTAATATGATCATTCATATCCCAACATGCCCATCATTATAAACTACAAGGAAACCTAGGAAAATGTTACAAAATAAGGGTGAGATCAAAATTTTAGAAAGGGTAAAGTATAGTGGAATCCAAGAATAAATAATGTGTAATAAAAAATAATGGTATATAATTTAAAGAAATAAAAATAAATTAATAATTTGATCATAATATGTAAGGTATAAGTTGTGATAAAATCCATATAAATAGTTACATGATCATGAAACTAAACAATGGATATTCTATCTAATTGATTAATCACAAGGAATATCTATAACTGGTTTAAAAATGATGGAATGAATATTAATGGATATATAAAACATACCATCACAATATTTTTACACGAATTTTATTCTATCAATACTTCATGATAAGAATATAATGCCATCCAGGATTCATGATGGGAAACTAAGAATGAAAAGTCTTCATGCTAAGAATCTAATAAATGCGTAATCCCTAATCTAAAACCACATCTATACTATCTCAGGAAACATAGTAATTTTTCTAGTGGCTTGTATTAACCTACTACCAACCAATGTCATACCAGTACAATTCATTCCTCATATAATGAATAATAAATTTTGTTCATAAACAATTAGATATCTATATTGAGTAATGGATATGTATATAGTAATATTTCCTCAGTTAGTCAAATAAAATTCAATGTAAACACATTATGTAATAATTGTATATAGTTTATTAAATGATCATATCCAAGATAAATAATGTATCTATTTAGGAGAAATTTAATGTTTACTGGTCACAAGATAATGAATAATTCATGTATATGCTAATGACTATGAAAATGATTCAAGTAAGTGAATGTCAATACATTCTGTGGTAAAAATAATCATAATCCATCTATAGGAAGAATAATAATTATATCAATGAAATGTATAGCTATTGAAGTAAGAATTAGGGTCGGTTTCATTTATAAAATAAATAAATGATCTTGAAAAACATTTTTGAGGAAAATATTATTTCAATTTTGAAAAACATTTAGAATTTTTTTTGAAAACCACTTTTAAAACATTACATAAAGAGTAAAAAGAGTTAAAATTTCCCTATAGATAATTTTTAAAGTGATAAAACATTTAAGAAAACATTTTAAAATACATGGTTTAGAATAAAAACAGATTTCCAACTGAAGAGAGAAATGAAGTTGGATTTTGATAAAATAATTTTATAAAAACAATTATGTAGAAATAATTGGACCAATGGAAATTTTACCTGAAAATAATCATGAATTAATAGTTGAAAATAAATTTAAATGGGTTATTATTCAATGATAAAATAATTTCCTTCAATGGAAATTCATGTATAAATAATCCCAAATAAAATGAACTTGTGATTTAAACCCTTGTAATGCTTATAAAGGTGGGTTGTGAATCAATTAAAGGGTCGATTATATATTTAAACATTAAATATAAGTAAAAAATATAAATAAATGAATATATAATAAACATTTATTATACACATAATCAAAGAATATTAATGACAATGTTGAAGTTTTATTATGAAATGAAAAGGAATTGTTAATTGAATTTTTGTAACACTCATTAGATTTATGTTTAAATCCCATTAGATGAAATAATTAATTTATAAGATCATAAAAGGAAAACTAAAAGTGTATTCCTGATAATAAATATAATACTATCAGAATATATGCCACACAAAAGAAATAAGTGGTCAAATTGGAGTCTGCCTCAAAATAAAAATTGAGATGATAATCCCTTATAATGAGTATCCTTTTCGGTGAAGGTCCATTACCCTTATGGATAACAGTTTTATTAATTTTATTAACTTATTACACAACCATAATCATATATTTAATATTATAAATGATATTCATATAAAATCTTACCACCCATTTGTTAATAGTCTCTAATTATTTTCATTATTCCGGGTTATAACTACATTTTTTTTGACTTGTTATTTATGTTTATATTACTTAGATTATGATTAAATATTACCCATATTATAAACCATGATGTATATATCATATATATTAAGTATATATATATATACATATAATAATCCATGAAAGTTTGAAACATAAATGAAATGCACTGTTCATGGAGATTGTAGGTTGTACATATGCAAGAACAATGTTTTCATTTTCTTTTCATACGAAAAAAATAAAAGTAAATTATATATTTATATTTTAATCATATCATCATATTTATTTTATATATATCAAATATTTTTATTAAAACAATTTTGAATAAATTTAATTTAATGTTCGAATGAATCACATCACTTTGAGTTGGCAGTAGTCCACACATCCACAAATAATGTAATAACATTCACTCAAAATTGAATAAACAATTTTATTTGTTATAAAATAATTATAGAAGCATAAAAAATTATAAATATCAAATATTCCTTACATAAACTATACATACATCATTATTTCAAACATAAAATGTAGTAATGAATGAATGAACGACATTTGTTTGTGAGGTGGTATTCTGTCGTACACACGAATGATGATTGTATATAGCATATGATGGACGAATGTGAGGTTGTAGGTTATACTGTTAATGTAACGAAATATATGTATATTTAGGATACTTATGTTATTATATAATAAATATATATGAATAATTTAAGGGGAGGATAATGAAATAAAAAATATGAGCTCATTGAAGAATGTTACTAATTTTTTAAGTAACTCATTTTGGTTTATAACAAAATAATTCCTTGTTTAGATTTCTTAAAAATTATATTCCACTTGGATGAGGGGATAGATGTTGTGAGATTTTTTTTTCATGGGTTAGATTAGTCAAAATACATTAGATGTTTGAACAAGCAAAGGGGTGAGATCCATTTTTTATTAGAGAAGGAATGACATTCTCATAAATAATAAATGGAAAACACTATTGAGACATCTCCCATGCTTCATATGCTACAAAAATTGACAAATAATAGAGTTTTTGAAATTTATAGTTGAAGAAACACACACTATAAAAAAATTAAATCATTTTTATCATTTATTTACTTAGTCTTTATGTTTACTCAAGTTCATCTTTAATAGATTTTACTGAGGTAAATTGTATATTTTTATTTACCTGTGTAATTTAATGATTAATTATAAAATAAAATTTTCAATATAATATAATTTAGATTTAATAATTTTATAAATAATTTCAAATTCCTTATATATAAATACTATGTGTGTATAAATTTAATTTTAATAAAAATACATGTAATGCACAAAACCCTATTTTAACTTTAACCACATTAATTAATTTTAATTTCTTTTACTAATTATTTTGGTCAACAATGAAGTTGACCTTATAGAATATATATATTGTTATGATTCCAAATACTTATACCCATTTTTAAAAATTTATGTAAATGTGGAAAAATAAAATTTAAAGATAATCCCACATATGGTGAGAGAAATTGAGTTTTTAAATTGAAAATGTTGAAAAGATTACTAAGGTTTAATATCTAAATTAAATATAAAATTGATAAAAACGAGATCAATTAAATTAATAGATTTGAAATTAATTGGTGAATTAATTAATTTAATTTGTGATTTTGTATTTTATGGTCCTTAATTAAGCAATCCTTTATTGATATCTTGTAAATACCAAATGGATGATTAGAAAGAAATATTATCTCAACTGTTGCGACACTTGTTGGCTTAATAGACCTCTTAATGATAGCATGATCATCCCTCATGACATAATGCAGATGACTATTGTTAAATTATTGATACTATATAAAATCCTTGAATTTGTTCCTTTGCAGGTTGTGATGGATATTCAAACCCATGTTTTCATAGACATTGGCACAATATGTTGGAATCTGAATTGAAATGGGTAGTTTAATGATAATGAATACTACAATATGGAAAGTGAAAGATCTAGTATGACACCAAAATGGATGGAGAGATTCAAGGTAAATTTTATCCAACCCCTAGATATATTCTTCTATGGAGAATCGGGAAAAACATGTTTCCAACACACGAACAAATGAGGAAGTCTAGACAGTGTCTTATTTCGGCCAAACACATAAGATTTAGATATTTAGAAAATGTACAACACCGATTATACAGTTTTAAATATACTACGGAACTCTGGGTGTATAAAGGATAGTTGTGTAGCCTTGATATGAATGCAAATTAGCAGTTGGAGGACTTTATGGAATCCATCACTAACACATGAAAAAGAGATCAGCTTCAATGTCTTATTCTAGCATCTATAGGTTATATCTTTAAATTTATCTAGAGGGATCAAAATGGATGATTTTATTTATGATCAGGTGCCTTATTTTCAAGTAAGAAGTGTGGCCTTGAATAGCGAGGTTCATGCAGTGGAAATGATGCAGCTGGATGTGTCACGAACCAGGTCGGGCCATTATCCGGCCCGACACCGACCCGGTCCGCGACATGGCCCGAAGGGCGTTCCTGATCCCCATGGGCTGGAAACTAGTGGCAGGCATCAAAATAAACCAGTTGGGAACTATTTTGGCCCACAATAAGGATAAATGAACATAAAATGAACAAGCAGATAAATAAAGGAAAATAAACTAAACAACATGACAATGGAAAAAGGAATAAACAAAGCAGCGTGACATACCTCAGCTGACCCCGTGGATCACCACAGTCTGTCAACTACACTCGCTCCCAAAAGTGATCCAAGACTGAATCCTACAACTGAAAAGTAATGTAGGCTTGAGAACTGAGATGCTCAGTAGGAATGGAAAAATATAACCACATCATATGCCCCTGCCTTTAGTAAGAAATCAAATCATTCCAGTTTGAAAATTGAAATATAATAAAATAATTTTTTCCTTACTTTCAAATTCAAATAATGAGTTTCCATTTTCAAGTAAAGAATTTCACTCCCACTACATTTTTAAAATTTGTTCCAAGCATGCATTAACATTTCAAAATTAAAAGAAACCAGTTTGGATTAAAATATGGTTTTCACGAACAAGACATAAAGTATGAAACAACTGAAAAGAAAGTTACATCGCAAGCATCATGTCACAAAAGAGAACCATGGGTAATCCCTATTGGTATCTAGAACAAGTGGGAACCTAGAGATCTCGTACCTCGGTGAAACGTGGCTTAGAAGACCACGACCCTCAGAAAATGTGGCTTAGAAGGCCACGAACCTCAGAAATTCATATGTTTAGTTAGTGTTGTTGCGTCAATCCTACAAGAAAAACTAGGACGAACCCCTACCGTGTCATCTAGTGTACTAGTCCTGGTCACCCACCTATATACCTAGGGTTTCCCATTGTGCTCCATTTCATGTGGTGGTGAGTTTTTCTTTATCATGCAAACATATATTAACATAACATTTTCTTTATAAAAAACTCATTCAACGTCTCCCCACTGTTCTTCCTCCTTAAGCGCATTCCCCCTCTTTCACGTCACACAATGCGTAAACTTCAATGTTAGTCACATTATAAGACTTCCAAGATACAAATCATTTTCTAAAACCAAGGGTGCGTGCCTCCAGAGAGGTTTTTCTTTTCCCTAAAACATTCTTAAGGTTCCAAGCGGGCTTTGATACATAAAGGGGATAATTTTTAAAATTAACAGGACAAAAGGCCAGACACCTTCAGAAATACACATTACAAATTCAAAACCACTTTAGGAAATCAATTTTTCAAGAAAGGTCACTTAAAACCGATATCATTAAAAATACATTTCAGTTTCCAAAGCAAAGGCATAATAATTTCTAGCAACCGTAACCTGATTTCATAGAATGTGTATATAGCATAAATGTAAACCACATTTTTAAAACAAGAAAGCAATTATGAATCTCAAATTAAAGGCATAGGCATAGAGGACCTACCTCAAACTTTTCGCTATTCGTCGACGACCACCCGAACCGACCCTGCGCACATACATGCACATGAATTTATACACATATATATAAATACCCCTAGCTGCATTGCACATATTCCCAACGCCATGAGGGAATATGTGCAAAGAGAGAATTTATATATATATATGTCTTACCTTATGCATGCAAATGCAAGCATTCTAGACACCCGTAATTTGAAACCATCGTAGCGAGGTCCAATGCACTACACAAATAATTTAATAAATCAATAAAAAAATTTATGAAACACTTCAAAATTAGAACCAGAGAGTTTACACCAAAAGCACACTTGACCTCACATAAAAATGCCACTTCGAAACCAAATGCACAACACAACAATAAAAAAACATGTTTTTCATTACTCAAACTATTTAAAAATTTGAATTCAAAAGAACACAAGTTTAACAAGCCAAAATAACACATTTTTCCTTCAAACCACATTTTAATACACCTGTACCTTAATTTATTTAGAAAACATTTCACATTCTCTAAAACAAGGCCTGATACTCTTCAAGAAACACAAAAATATGATACGCATGAAACAAATCAATTTATTTGAAAGAAAAATTCATTTCTAACACAACCACATATTAAATTATTTCCGAAACATACTTTTCACATGTAAAAAAATTAATTGAACGTTTACAAGAATTCCCACAACAAGACACATATGAAAACATAACCAATTATAAAAAAACTCAATTCCATCACACATGCATGTCAAAATATTCACATAACACATTTCACACCACCCAAAATTATCAAAGAACATGCTAAATAAATTAATCTAGAAAAATACTTTATCAAACAACATTTATAGATGAAATCACCTACCATTGGTGTCGAAATCCCCAAATCTCGAAGTGAAACTCCAATCACGCACCAAACGCATCGCAAACAACATGAAATAACCCAAAATCAAGAAACCGAACATAAATGAACAACGAAATAAAACTCCAAATTAAAATGAACTAAAACCCTAGATAAGAGAAAAAAGGGGATACCGAAGGGAAGGAGAGGGTCCGGCCGGAAGAAGGACGCTCGCCGGATGGAGCAATGCCCGCCGGAGGGAGAGGGGGAGTGCGACGATGAGAGAGCTAGCCGAAATAAGGGAGGTCGCGTCAGACTCCCGCGAGCAGGGTAGGGGTGCCGTCGGAGGGAGGTCGTAGGAGAGAGAGCGGCCGAAGGGAGGGAGGCGTGCCGGAGGGCCCTCACCAGTGGGATCAGCATGAGCGGGATGGAGAGGGAGGGTAGCGTGAGTGGAAGAGAAGGGGGGGGGGGGTACTGTGCGTGACACCCAGGGAGGAAGAACGACAAGAGAGAAAATAATGGAAAGAAGGGAAAAAATTAAGTAAAAAAAATAAAAAATAAGATGGAAAATAAATAAATAAATAAAACAAAATAAAATAAAACTTTATTAAATAATAATAATAACAATAATAATAAATAAATTAAAATAAAACTATAATAATATTAATAATAATAATAAGAAAAAAATAATTGTAAATAAATTAGAAATAAAAATATTAATATTATTACTAATAATCATAATAAAAAAAATTATAATAAACTTAATATGATATTAATAAACCTAATATACTTAACAAAATTAATTTTTTTTAATAATAATAACTTAATAATAAGAACACTATATTAATAAACGGGGTGAACATAATACTAATAATAATAACCATTATTATAATTATTAAAATACATCATTAAAACTCGTTTTATTTATTTTCTTTGAACATGAGGCAGGTTGCATGGTGACCCCAGAAAAGTCGCGCAACTTTGAATACTCCACGCCATGCATCAGACGATGTCAAGGGTGAATCATTCATTCGTCAAAAAAATGAAAAAAATTTCAAACAGTCTTGGCTTGCAGTTCGATAGAAAGTTTCAAAATTTGATAAAATAATAAAATAATATTTTCATAAAAGTTTGGATGTGACAATTCTCCCCACCATAAAAACTTTCTGCCCCCAGAAAGTCACCCAACCAAATGAGGAAACAAACTCGAGGTTGAAACTGAATGAGACCAACAAAAACACGAACTCGGTGAGACTTTTCACTCCATCAGTCACACCCGACCAACTCTAACGGAAAACACAAAGCGAAAAGCACTTAGGAAACGAGAAGGGTTCTCCCCATCGCAAGAATCCAACTAGCATAACCAACATTGAGACTCTTAGCATGGGCCAAATCTGGAAACACTAACTTGATCCAAGAGGGAACCACCACACAGACCAAACCTCGAAGAAGTCACAACAAGATTCATGGTGGTTCGCCCCACCATTTAAGAACCGACCAGCATAAACCAACTAGTATAGACTGACACAAGAACTTCCAACCCAAACCAGAAACCACTGACACATGAGAAAACTCACAGATGAATTATACCAAATAATGAACTTAACCCTGACTTATAATTCCCACAAGAGATGAACAACTCCAAAATGAGAATGTACTAAAACAAAACGGATCCCATTTGAGGAGGCGCAACTACTGGAATTACAAAAAATATGAGATCACCGCTCCTTCTTACAACCACAGTGGGATATTCAAGGAACAAAGACAACACCACGAAAAAGAGACTTTTACACCTTTTATAGCAAAATTGAACCTTCAAAGACGGGAGATCTACAACAGGGAAATTCATACCATCCCAATTTCGGCATTGGAGACAAAATTAGACCAAGGTACCCCACACCCAACGATTCCTGACTGCGTGAAGAGCTTCACTCTAAGACCTGTGGCTGGAGCTCTGAGTTCTTGAACCATCTGCTGCCCCGCAGTCAGGAGTTGGCATCCTTCGGTCGACACTCCTGCTGACAATGCCGCTAGCGGAACCTCTAAAATTGTCCCAAATGTCCACACTAACGGCAAGCCTTCGGAGGATGATGACAAGGTGACTTAAAGTACCCAAACCAAGCACACTAGAGGTAAAAAAGAGGGTGTCCCAACTAATAGAGGATGGGATTGACAAGATGACTTGTCTGAGATAGGTTCCTCCGATTCTCTCTCGTCGTCATATGGAGATCCTTCTCAAACACCAAAAAGAAAAGGTCCTATAATCCTGGACAAAGACCCCACACAATATAAATTTTAACTAATTCCACGACACTACCTCCAGAGAAAATGGAATAAACCCATCGGAATTCCCCACACAGGCCTTCACTGCTCGTTGGCCTTACTCGACACTCACAAGTTCTGCCACTTTCCTCGCCTTCACATCCTTAGGCATAAACCCTCTAACAAGAGTGGTATTAAACACCTTCCAAGCCATCCCATCATTCAACGATGTCGGAGTTTCATACCTCACCAATCCAAAGTTGCACCTTCAAACGGACCCGAACCAACACAGACTCTCATAGATTTGTGAGTTTCCAATAACCTGAAAACACTAACGATTTCACCAATCTAGTTCACTTCCTTCAATAGATCACAACCACCAAGGAAAAAAAAAACAACCGAAAATAATTCAATTCCACCACTCTGCTAAGAGTCTGGGTAGAACCAACAACTAGAAGAGGCTAACTAGAAACATCTGGGACTTTTCTGGGCAGTATACTCAAAAACAAGAGGCACAAATCCAAATCAAAACTCAACAAAAAATAAAAATTCCACACCTCACTCACAAATGAAAGATCAAACTCAAATCACTATTCCAACCACAATTAAATATGTCAAAACCAAGAATCCATGAAAAATAATACCCAACACGAAAATAGAATTCTAAACAATTGATCAGTCACTTTTCAAAACATTTAAATTACCTTTTTGGAAACCATTTTTTTCAGCAAACAAAACAACTTAAATATCCACCATTGGTATTCCATGAAGTCTCACACATACATATCCCTGTGCTAGCTCAAGCACCCATCCACTCACATCACCAATTTCTCCACTTTCCACATGCGCACCTCAATGTAAGTGATCACTCATAGGAATACCAAGGTTCAATTCAAGACACTTCCCATTTCCAAAACAGACCATTCAACACAAAGCACAAATTCCCAACCAATTTTGTGAAAGTAAATTATCATGAAACCAATACATTTCCAATTTACAAAACACTTTCCAATTCACATTCCAAAAAGTGTTACTGAGATCCCAAAACAACTTCCAAAATACCTCCCATTTTTTCCGTTTTGAAACCACACATTCGTTAAAAGAAAACAACTTCCATTTCAAAACCACTTTTCCACTTGAACACCATATTCCCTTTTGAAAACACCTTCAAAAAAATCCATTTTTATTTTTGAGATCTACTCACACCAACCAAAAAAAAGTTCAAACATAACTCACATCAAATTTTCCAAAAACAAGGAACTAGTGGGTATGCAAACTCGGTAACATGGCTTAGCATACCATGCTCCGAGCGGGCATCCACCACAATAAGAATCTTGAACCGTGCACTCGGGTTGTACATGGGTTGCCTCTCCATGCAGGCTCATCGCGTAACACCAGACCACTTCCCTTATCATCCCTCATCCACACAGACCAAGCAAAAGAAAAACTCAAATCCCATACTTCCCCTAACAACTCGAGTCTCGGGACGGGAGAGGGTTCATGAAGTCCTTCCCACACCTACCTCTCGAGACATGACAAACCTAATCACAAAGCTACCTAACACCCCAAATAATGAGGGCCTCATATGATACCATTTTGTCATGAACCAGGATGGTTCGTCATCCGACCTGGCGCCGGTCAAGTCCGCGACATGTCCCGAAGGGCGTTCCCGATCCCCACGGGCTGGAAACTAGTGTCAGGCATCAAAATAAACTAGTTAGGAATGATTTTGTCCCATAACAAGGATAAATGAACATAAAATGAACAAGCAGATAAATAAAGGAAAATAAACTAAACTACTTGATAGCGGAAAAAAGGAATAAACAATGTGACGTGACATACCTCAGGTGACCCTGTGGATCACCATGGTACGTCAAATACACTCGCTCCCAAAAAGCGATCCAAGACTGAAACCTACAACTAAAAATTAAATTAGGCGTGAGCACCGAGATGCTCAGTAGGAATGCCAAAATATAACTACGTCATATGCCCCTTCCTTTAGTAATAAATCCAATCATGCCATTTTGAAAATTAAAATATAATAAAATAATGTTTTCCTTCCTTTCAAATTCAAATAACGAGTTTGCATTTTCAAGTAAAGCATTTCACTCCCACTACAGTTTTAAAATTTGTCCCAAGCATGCATTAACATTTCAAAATGAAAAGAAACCGGTTTGTATTAAAATATGGTTTTCACAAACAAGACATCAAGATTGAAACAACTGAAAAGAAAGTTACATCGCTAGCATCATGTCACAAATAAGCACCATGGGTAATCCCTATTGGTAGCTAGAACAAGTGGGAACCTAGAGACCTCTTACCTCAGTGAAACGTGGCTTAGAAGACCATGACCCTCAGAAAATATGGCTTAGAAGACCACGACCCTCAGAAATTCATATGTTTAGTTAGTGTTGTTGCGTCAATCCTTCTAGAAAAACCTGGAAAAACCCATGTTGTGTTATCTAGCGTACTTGTCCTGGTCACCCACCTAGATACCCGGGGATTCCCATTGTGCTCCATTTCATGTGGTGGTGAGTTTTTCTTTATCATGCAAACATATATGAACATAACATTTTCTTTATCAAAAACTCATTCAACCTCTCACCATTGTTCTTCCTCCTTAAGTGCATTCCCCCTCTTTCACGTCACACAATGCATAAACATCAATGTTAAGAACATCATAACACTTTCAACATACAAATCATTTTCTAAAACCAAGGGGGAATGCCTCAAGAGAGGTTTTTCTTTTCCATAAAACATTCCTAAGGTTGCAAGCGGGCTATATTACATAAAGGGAATACTTTTTACAACTAACTGGCCAAAAGGCCAAACACCTTTGGAAATACACATTACCAATTCAAAACCACTTTAGGAAATCAATTTTCCATGAAAGGTCACTTAAGACCGATATCATTAAAATTACATTTCAGTTTCCAAAACAAAGGCACAATCATTTCTAGAAAACGTAACCTGATTTCATAGCATGTGTAAATAACGTAAATGTAAAACATATTTTTAAAACAAGCAAGCAATTATGAATCTCAAATTAAAGGCATAGGCACAGAGGACCTACCTCAAACTTGTCACTATTCATCGACGACCACCCGAACCGACCCTGCGCACTTAAATGCACATGCATTTATACACATATATATAAATACCCCAAGCTGCATTGCACATATTCCCCGCACCATGAGGGAATATGTGCACAGAAAACATTTATATATATATATATGTCTTACCTTATGCATGCACATGCATGCATTTTAGACACCCTCAATTTGAAACCATCGTAGCGAGGTCCAACGCACTACACAAATAATTTGATAAATCAATAAAAAAATTTGTGAAACACTTCAAAATTAGCACCAGAGAGTTTACACCAAAAACACACTTGACCTCACATAAAAAAGCCACTTTAAAACCAAACGCACAACACAACCATACCCAAACATGTTTTCCATTACTCAAACTATTTAAAAATTTAAATTCAAAAGTTTACAAGTTCAACAAGCCAAAATAACACCATTTTTCCTTTAATCCACATTTTAATACACCCGCACCGTAATTTATTTAGAAAACATTTCACATTCTCCAAAACAAGGCCAGATACTCTTCAAGAAACACAACAATATGATACACATGACTCAAATCAATTTATTTGAAAGAAAAATTCACTTCTAACACAACCACATATTAAATTATTTCTGAAACATACTTTTCACATGTAAAAAAATTAATTGAATGTTTCCAAGAATTCCCACAACAAGACCCATATGAAAACATAACCAATTCAAAAAAAAAATCAATTGCATCACACATGAATGTCAAAATATTCATATAACACATTTCGCACCACCAAAAATAATCAGAGAACATGCTAAATAAATTAATCCAGTCAAATCCTTCATCAAACAATATTTATAGATGAAATCATCTACCATTGGTGTTAAAATCCCCAAATGACAAAGAGAAACTCCAATCGCGCACCAAACTCATTGCAAAAAAAAAATAAAATAACCCTAAATCAAGAAACCGAACATAATAAAACAAAGAAATCAAACTCCAAATGAAAATGAACTAAAACCCTAGCTAAGAGGAAAAAGGGGATACCAAAGGGAAGGAGAGGGTCCGGCTGGAAGAATGTCACTCTCCAGATGGATCGTTGCTCGCCAGAGGGAGAGGGGGAGCACGACGACGAGAGAGCTAGCCGGAAAGAGGGGGGTCGCGTCAGACTCCCGCGAGCAAGGTAGGGGTGCCGTCGGGGGGAGGTTGTAGGAGAGAGAGTGGCCGAAGGGAGGGAGGCGTGCTAGAGGGCCCTCGTCGGCAGGAGCAGCGTGAGCAGGATGAAGGGGGAGGGTAGCGCGAGTGGAAGAGAAGGGGGGTTGTGCATGACACCCAGGGAGGAAGAACGACAAGAGAGAAAAAAACGGAAAGAAGGTAAAAAAAAGTAAGAAAAAATAAAAATAAATAAATAAGATGAAAAATAACTAAATAAAAGAAAAGAAAAAAAAGAAAAAAAAAATAAACTAAAACTTTATTAAATAATAATAATAATAATAAATAAAATAAAATAAAATAAAACTATTATAACAATAATAATAATAATAAGATAAAAATAATTGTAAATAAATTAGAAAGAAAAATATTAATATTATTACTAATAGTCATAATAAAAAAAATTATAATAAACTTAATATAATATTAATAAACCTAATATACTTAAAAAAAATTAATAAACTTTTAATAATATTAACTTAATAATAACAAAACTATATTAATAAATGTGTTGAACATAATACTAACAATTATAACCATTATTATAATTATTAAAATACATTATTAAAACTAATTTTATTTATTTGCCTTGAACATGAGGCAGGCCGCATGGTGACCCAGGCAAAGTCGCGCAGCTTTAAATATGCCACGCCATGCATCAGATGATGTCTAGGGCGAAGCATTCATTCGTCCACAAAATGAAAAAATTTCAAACAATCTTGGCTCGCAGTTCAGTAGAAAGTTTCAAAATCTGATAAAATAATAAATTAATATTATCTTAAAAGTTCGAGTGTGATAGGATGCAATGAATAACCACATTGAATTTTTGAAGACCTTATAGATTCAGGGTGTCTTAATAAGATCTAGGAAGGCCCTTATACTCTAATTTGTGAGATGGATTCCTCTAACTGCATCATGGATAATGTTTTGTGTTAATGGTGCAACCTTAGACATGATATGGCCCTCAGGTTGTGGAGGTATGTCCTGAACTCATCATAAACATTTCAAATGTTGTTATGATCATTGTATTGAGATTGAAACTACTTATGAATCTAAATTAGGGGAGATGGTCTATACTATTAAACAAGATATTAAATTTAAGTTGAATCCCATATGGATTGAATCTTACTCTGAAACTGTTGTCATGGACCTAAAAGAAAGAACAAAAAATGCCCCATTGAAGCATCTACCTCGTTGGATTGAGTGCATCAAATAGTCCACTCAACTTCACATGGTTGTATCACATGCATATAGAGAGTCCAATCAGGTGGTGGATGCATTTTTGAATAGAGTGATTTTGGAAACTCGTAGGTTTTTGGCCTTTAGAGCTCCTGATTATTGTGTATCATTAGTGGATAATGATATGCGAGTGGTGGTTAAATCCTATATTTGTGAACTCCCTCGTAATGTACAACATTGTATATTTACTTTTTCATTAATAAATATATGGGACAAGATATTCCCAAATCCCGGTCTTTTTTTGTAAATAATAAATGTGTTAATGTGTCATATGGACTAAATGATGAAACATAGTATATTTCTGAATTGGTTATTTTATACAATGTGATTAAAGTATTAAATCATGAATTTGTTTTATATCTGGGATTGTAAATCACAATGTGAAATGTAATATGATGGTTCGTGTTGATTATATGTGTTTGATGTGTTATATATGTGATATATATTTTTTTATTAATATAATAGTGTTGGACATGGTATGAGTTTTAAAATACGCATATTTGATAAATGAGTTTGAGATAGGGACTGAAGCTCAAAATATTGATTAGAGATAGTGATTTTTTGTATAGGGACTGAGGCTCCAAATAAACATTTGATATTGTGGTGTGGAATGAGGAATGAGGCTCCAAAAACCCATGAGAGAGAGAAATTGTGGGGAAGGGTCTGAGGCTTCAAATACCTAGTTGTGACATTGAGGTGTGGGATTGGGGAAAGGGATCCAAATATCCCTTGGGTGTTAGACACAATCTTCTACGCTCATGAGTTATAATTGGAATACTGCTCCAATTGGATGTGATATGATTTGAAGTGTAATTATAAATTATTTCTATTATAATTTGATATGGTTCACACTACGGTATTTTCTAAAGGAGGTATTGAGGGTTTGGGTATCCTCAAGAACCTAAAAGATGTTAAATAAAGAGTAATATACAAATGTAAAAGGTTTCCTTTCTCGCTTGTATTTTAATCTTTATAAAACTTTATACACATTTATGGACTGGATATTGTTTTAGACATTGTTGGTAGGGGCCTCCTACATTATACTCAAACCGTACTCAAGAAGCCTGATTACTACTCAAATAGACTTCATGTTTTCTCTATAAGATAAGGTCTAGGGCCGTGTATAAGACAGCTGAGTTGGTATGGATCATCTATGAGGGAACTAAACAAGATTTGGAACCTAGTTTTAGAGTTTTCAGGGTCCTTAATTATTTTGGGTTTGGCGTGTTAACACCTAACCCATATTTGGCATGGAATATCCAAAATTAATATTTTGATCTTATATTTCCTATTTTGGTCATCATGTTATACTTTTGTTATTCAGTTTTTAGTAATATCTTTGGATATTGTTAAATTATTTTCAATGATATGATTCTTTGTTAAATAGGGAATAGTCTCCCCATGATTTATGTTATACCCTCACCATTAATAAAAATCCTCTGGACTATGGGGTAGAGTCCTTGAGGTCATGTAACCAATAGGGTCGGGGAACTGGTGGCAGGAAATTGGGTCCATACATTACAAAGTGGTAACAAAAGACCTTTCATTTCTATTATTTTGTGTTACCATTTGGGAACATAATATAGGAGACTATGATGAGTCAGTCCATGGTTAATATCTTGTTCATGGTAGTTTTAAGCCCATGTATAAGTGTAAAATCTAAGTACCGAGGGTGGCATTACTGCTATTGATGTGTTCATTACATATGGATGTTATTTCACCTCAAGTGATGCACTTATTGTTTGATTTGATAAATTTTTATGATATATTATTAGATTTGAATCATTTCCTAGTATGTCAATAGAGTTGAGTATTTATGCATCATTCTAGTAACTGATGATTCTTATGTGACATCGATGTTTTTCGGCATGCATGGGAAAAGAAGGTTTTTGGGTATGTTGTTTTAAGGAATGTGTATTTCCTTGCATGTGTGTTTTATCTATAAAATGGATCCGAATCAATTGAAAATTAGTTAAATGATGAAAAAATTGTAAAATGGTTATCTAATGAGAAAATTGAATAATGAAAATGAGTTTACCCTTGTTAACCATGACCTATGTGTAGGATGGTTAAGGTAGTGATATTTTCCCAGTTTTGACATTATGGCGGGGTTTGTAGGATGTATTCTAATGGAATTATGTGAATCATTGTAATTGTGATAATGTGGTGTTATTCTTTCTGAGGCATGAGTTTGGAATTATAGATAATGCCTCAATAATGACACTTGTTGATAGGAAGACAAGAAAATATGGATGGAAATGATCCACCAACATTGTAACTTGAGGCACCAATAGTGTCAGGTGATGTAAAAAAATAACATCTATGTGAGAACATTTCTCACTTAATTCTATTAATGGATAGATACCGGCTATAATTTAAGAATCTTATGTTAGACATGGTGAGGGATTTTCAGTTGCACCACCCTCCGATGTTTTCCAGAGAGGTTTGACCTAGCTCTGCAATGTTTTGGATTGAGACTATCCAGAATATACATGATCACTTAAATTTTTATGCTTAGAAGAGGGTCATTCTAGCTACATACATGTTAGAAGAATTAGTAATGAACTAGTGGGATGTTCTTCCTTAGACTGGATACGATGATGGTATGGAATGGAAGTTATTTTTAGATAAGTTTATGGAAAAATTTTATATAGTGAAACTAAGATAGGAGAGAGTAGCTAAGTTCATGTGGTTTACTCAGGAATGTATGTATATTATGGACTATGCTTGCCCCTTATTGACCTAAAACACTTTTATATACCACTTTCAAGGGATCAGATATATAAGGAAATGGGTTTCAAGTATATACTTAAATGTGAATTTAGGGCCCATATTAACATCTTTTAGTTAATTAATTTTTTCGAGGTGGTGGATCAATCTCTCAAAGCTGAGGTGAACCTAAAAGGATTTTAGTATAGGAAATATGGATTGTACTAGGAGATCACGTGGTACATCTTCTATGGGTAGGAAGCTACATTATGTGAATCTTGACTAGATATTTAGAAAGAAGAGTCGATAGGGGGGATAATTAGTTACTCAAGATCATAGGTAACTATTTTTCCACCAGTGAGGTTAGATGGGTTACTTTGAAAGGTATTTTCCCCAAACATCAATAGAATTTTTTTCTTGTGTCATGTTGGGAAATCTATAGAGATTTTACAAGAACCCATGATAGATGGGTAATGATGGAGCACCAGGGAAAATCAGAGTGTGGGAATGGGATCTTATATACCATAACAATCTTATAGTTGGAGTTCTTCTGGACATATTGGTATAGGTAGTGGATGTGGTGATTTTGTACCAGATAACCCATATATGTAGAGTGAATTATATTAGGGGACATAGAGTGCATCATAGGGAATAAGGGAAAGAAAGTTTCATATAGTTCAGTCTACACTTGTGGATAGCAAGGCTAGACCATCGATAGTTGTTGGTAATATTCTTGTAGCTTCTACTCTTACTAGTGCTTTATTTGATACTAGTTCCTCCCATTATTTTATATCTACAAAAATTGTTAATGGTTTGAGGATGGTGGTGGAGTTTTTGAGAAGGGTTATGATGATTAATACATACTACTACAAAATAAGACATTACCAGAGTTAAAATGGAATTTATCAGCACTAGGGAAGCTCTGACTACTATAATGATATTAAAATCCATATTCCTTTATCAACAATAAAAAAGCTCTAATAAAGGGGGTCCTTTATTAATGCAATTATAAGCACTCATAAATGACCAATTTTTTTTAATTCTTTCATTTGGGATTGATAATGTATACATTTATCATCACTTAAAAAATCACTGATAAATGTCGCCATTATCAGTTCTTTTAAAAGCATTAATAAAGGGGCATTTTCCATGCTCTCCAATAGCACACTAAAACACTAGTGCAGTGTGTTGTAACAGCACACCACACCACAAAAAAACCATGATATTAGAAAAATTAAGTACAATTAATGAATTTAAATGAGATAAAATTTACAACACAAATAAAATAAAATACACTATATTTAAGACATTTAAAACATTTGATTACACAATTAAATATGTAGAAATTATTAAATATATTCAAAAATATCAATATAATTTTTTATTTTAATCCTAACCACATATCAAGAAAAAAATTCACCTCTTTAAGAAAAAAATTCTAATGTTACAAATAATATAAAGAATCAAATTAACCAAAAGTGTTATTTTAAACTAATCATTGAGTCAATCTAGGATCACCATGTATCATATTGAGTTGTAGTTGAATCATACATATCACACCATTTCTTGTTGGTCATCTTGGTTTATCTCAATGAAAATAAACTAATCATTCATATGATAAAAATGATATGAAAATTAATTAGGTAATAGCATATATAGTGATGAGAAAACAATCTAGTCGTGTATTCTCGGTTTTCGCGATGTGATGCACATTTTATTCCCAAATGACACTTGTATATTGGAAATATGACCTTGGAGTCACACCGTCTACCCCTTGTGTTAGATTGCAGTGTGGATTATTCCTATACATCTCAAATGACTTATGGATCATTTTCCTCAAGTATCAAAATAATACTACAGTGTTTTCTAGATTTTTAGTTGGTCACAAGTCTTTTTTACTAAAAAGTCATTTTAAACTAGAAACATTAACTTTGAATCATACTGGTCACATTTTGATTTTTTTTAATGATACTAATTCATTCCTATCAAAATTTACTTTTGAATCATTGTCTTAAATTATTAAGACAATCAGAGCACTTTTGATCGGTTTTCAGTGAGTGGTACTTCTTGAACTAAAATTTCAATTTTAAATTGATAATGGAAACAAAGAGAAATATTGTTAAAATAGTTTTTCTTATTGAGTATCATATGAATCCTACCCAACAAAAATAACATGTTGATCATTTTATAAAAGTATCTCCACAATCTGAATGTGTTTTATTGTTTTCGAGTATGTCACTGGTCCTTTTTAATAAATAAATATTAATTTTAAATAAAAAATACACTCTTGATGTCATACCAGTCACAATGTTAATTGGATTGAGGTTTGGATGTTTCCTAAATTTCTCTAATGACATATGGATAGTTTTTCTAATGTATCAAAACAATATGAACATGTTTTTTTCATTTTTCATAAGTCACGTTTCTTTATTACTAAAATGTCATTTTAAATTGAAAACACACACATTTCCTCATATTAGTCACATCATGTTTCATATTGATATGATAATGATTCATAAAAATAAAAAATGATTTATAAATAATTTTAATAAATTATCAGGACAATCCGTGTGCATTATCTTGGTTTTTAGTGAGTGACATTTTTTTGAACTAATGTGTCGATTTAAAACTGATAACAGACACATTGAGTCATACCAAGAACATCATATAAAAGTTTGATGAATGGTTGATTCCTACATGTAAAAAATGTCATATGGATCATTTTACAAAAGTATAAAAAATATTTGAATGTGTTTCCACAGTTTTGAGTTTGTGAGTTGTCCTTTTTACAATAATTTATTTCATTTTTAAATAAAATGACGTACTTGTAGTCATACCGGTCACACCATTCATTATATTGAGGTGTAGGGGATACATAAATGTCTAAAATGATTTATGGATCATTTTCCAAATGTATCAAAATAATCTGAATGTTTTTTCTTGATTTTTAGTACATCACTTGTCATTTTTACTAAAATTTTATTTTAAACTCAATACATGCACTTTTACTCACACCGATCACATTGTGTATTGGTATAACATGATAATTATTCCTAAAAATCAAAATTGACATATTAGTTGATTTATTAAATTATAAAAAAACACCGAGTGTGTTTTCTCTGTTTGTAATGAGTGACATGTTTTTAACTAAAATGTAAATTTTAAACTAATAACGGACAGATTGAGCCATAATGGGAAAATTGTGTATCATTTTGAGGTGTAACTGAATCTTAAATATAAAATATTTCTTATGGATCATTTCCCTAAATTATCAAAATAATATGAATGTTTTTTCACAGTTATGAGTTGGTCAGTTTTCCTTTTTAATGAATTCAATTCCAATTTTAAATAAGATGATGCACTTAACGTAATATTGGTAACAACATCCATCTAATTGAGGTTTGGATGATTATTAAACATCCCAAATGACGTATATATCATTTTCCAAAATTATCAAAACTATAAGAATATTTTTAAAGATTTTGTTACGTCAGCTCTACATTTAAAAAAAAATTATGTCAATTTTAAATAAAAAGATGAAAATGGAGTAATATCAGTCACACCATGTGTCATATTGAGGGGAAACTGATTCCTATACATCAAAAATGACATATAGATCATTTTTATAATGTATCAAAAAAAAAATATGACTTTTTTTCTCTCTTTTGAGTATGTCACTTTTATTTTCTATTAAAATTTCATTTTAAACTTGAAACAAACACATTAAATTATATAGATCATATCATGTATAAGTTTGATGTGATTCCAATTCTTAAATGTAAAAAATGATTTATGAATTGTTGTACTAAATTATTAATGAAATCCAAGTGTGTTTACTCAATTTTCAATGAGTGATACTTTTTTTACTAAAATATCAATTTTAAAATGATAATGGACACTTTGAGTCATACACGTCACATCATGAATTATATTGAGGTGTGCCTGATCACTAAGGGTCAAAAATGAAATATGAGTAATTTTATTATTATATAAAAACAATTTCAAGTTTTGAGTATGTAAATTGTCATTTTTATTAAATTTAATCTAAATTTTAAATAAAAAGAAGAATTTGGAGTCATTCGGGTCACACTATGTGTATGTTTGAGGTACGACTAATTTCTACACATCTCAAAGTTTTAGAAAAATACTAACATCTAATGTCACAATGATTTCCATTGACAATCAATGTCTAACTACTAACAGTTCATATTGACACAATGTTCTTAGCCGAAAAACCTTTCTCGATGTTTTAATCAAGAAGAGAAGAGGAATATCATGTATGAATTATATCAAGGGATGTTAATATAATGGGCATATTATATCCTCTACTCTTGCATATTTAAAAAAGGAGAAAGGATTTTCCTTTTAAAAGAACATTTTTTCAATATTCATTCTTGAAGCATTTCTATGTTTTCATTTTCTCAGTTGTATGTTCAAAGTTTAATCCCTCACGAGCAAGAGAAACTTCGAACTAACCACCCCAACTTGAATAAAAGAATCCACTTGTATATGAAAACAATTATTATATGAGTAATAAAAAAACTAAAAATAAATTTGAAATAATAAATTAATTCTATGGAAAAATATTTTATAATGAAAACATCCAGATTACCTATGGGATTGAGCAGTAGAGAGAACATGAAGGAAAATGATAAATGTCAACACTATAGGGTTGAAATGTTTTTGAGGGAGAATAATTTTGTGGATGTTTTATTGAAAAAAACATGAATGATGGAAAATATCACACCAAATAAAAAAAGAATCAAACTACATATGAAAAAAGTTATTATATGAGTAATACTGAAAATAAGTAAATTAAACATAAATATTAAACAATACATTAATTCTAAGAACAATGATTTTACTTTAAAAACATCAATATTACCGCTCTGATTCAGCAGTGGAGGGAACATCAATGAATATTATAATTTCCAACACTATAGGGGTAAAATGGATTTAAGGGACAAGAATCTCATGGATGTTTTGGTGTAGAAATTAATGAAAGATGGACAGGTAATCCCAACTTGAAAAAAATAATCCACCTGTATAAGAAATCAATTCAAATGTGAGTAATAGTAAAAATAAATAAATTAAACAAAAATATGAAACAATTTATTAATTCCTTTGACAATGATTTTACTGTTAAAACATCAATATTACCGTTATGATTGAGATGAGAAAGTCTCACTAATCTACCTACAAAGGTAGTGTATGGAATGTGAAGCAAAGTGATAAATCCAACATTGCAGGGGTGAAGTGGTTTTGAGGGTAATGAAATCTGAGGATTTTTGTCTGTAGAAATGAATGAAATAGAGACATAATTATTCAAAAATAAGCAATTTCTATAATGAATAATGAAAATTAAATCAACGTTTCAATATATATTTTTTGGTAAAATAGATAAAGTATATCATAACATTACCTTTACATCTTCCCAATAGGTTTCCTTCATTATACTTTGTTCTTCAAAGGTATGGGTAACATCATTATTTTCTAAACACATTGCCTACATGATATTTCTAACATTTAATTTAAATTATGTTAATGTATTAGGGAACATATAATATTATGCTGAAGAAGATAGCATATTAAAAAAATTATTTTAACTTCTCACTAAACCCTCTTTCATTGTAATGGTTTTTTGAATTGGTTTCTCTAGATAGAACCCACATAACCTCTTTATTTTCCCCTGTAATATACAAGAGATTGTCTACACTGGGACCATTATAAAATGATTGTGATCTCCAAATGAAATGGTATTCCTCGATTGAATTCCCATCTTACCCAACATCGTTATTAGTCTCTAGAAGGACAATGGACCAATTCATTTTTGTTGGATCTGAGTCAAAAAATACATTCACTACTTGTGGTGCCATTATGTATGGCTCATCTTTTACCCCTTCCACACAATAATTCAACTATATGAATCCCATTTTATCAACTTTCATTGAACTCATATTTTCAACAAAGTTTCTTTGGAAAATCTGTAGTTGAAATATTGTATAATCCAACTCGTATATCTATTCAATAATTCCAAAAGATGACATATTTTCATAAATTGTATTTCAATCCTTAGAACCAAATATGATCATTGCTTTCACCACGATCATAACAACACTATTTTGCATCGTAGTATAGTCATTGTGTTCATTTATGTTGAACATATACCCATTGATTAGAAACCCATTGTAATATATAACATTTTCCTATGGTCTCCTAGCTACTTATTGAAGTCATTTTGAAGTTGGATTCATATTTTCAGATAACTACTTATATATTTAATTTTATAACCATCATATTAACTGTTGATTATTTGTAGTTGATATACATCCTTCAACCCATGATGGATTCAAATATCTAATGGTTTTTTGTGGGATTCAATTTATGGATCAACATTATCACTACTATATAAAAATTATAGGCATGATTGCTCCCTCTCTGTCAAGGTAATTGTAACAACATCTCATTTGGTAATTGCTTCAACCATAAGGTGTCCACTATAATGTTACATTGGGAGACCGATGCTGTCAACATCTAATAGATATGCAGAGTAAAATTCAATTGCTTGATCAAAAATATATTTACCAACAATACAAACTTCTATCCAAATTTGATTCTAGACATACCCTTTCAAATGTTTCATATACCATTCAATGGGGTACATCCATTTGAAATATAAAGGACTACATAGTTGAACCAGTCTAACCAAGTGAACCATAGGGTGGACATTAAGTCATATCATAATGGTGTAAAGAACATCTCTAATTCATACAATATGAATGAAATATCCTTATTCCTGATTGGAAGAATCATCAGGTCTATAACATTACTACTTATGGATTTGAAAAAGAAGAAGTGTTTGGTTAATGTATGCCTTAAATTATTAGTCATAATGAAATGAAAAGTATGAGACATCAAACCATGAACTTAAACATTAATGTTGTGTAATATTATTATTTGTAACCTCAAATTTTTCATTGACATGAAATTCTTGATATTTGATGAAAACCCCTCTAGAACTTTTACACTATTAAGGAAAATTCAAAATTGTAATTTCTTCTTGTTTTAATGGTGTAAGGTGCGGGGTGAAGAAATGTTTGATCATTACCATTGATCGGTACCAAATCTTCCCTTATCCCCATATATCATGTCCATCCTATACCATATATAGTATTTTATATTCTCATGAATATTTAGTAACATGAAAATAATAGCATCAAATATATTTTTTTTCTATATGTATGCCATTAAGAAAATTCCTGGAATACAAAAAATTATTATACGGTAATTCAACAAAAATTGATCTCTTCTTCCAAACTGATTTCTTATATTTTTTTGAAAATGGTTTTCCAAAAATATGTTCAATATCTTTTATATTATCAAACTGTTGATCACCCATTATTGGAGATGGAGTTGTGCATTGATCGACTTTCCCACTCAATTCTCTCTTCCCAGATAATTATTTATGTCATCGAGGTAAAAATTACCAATGTATGAAAAACACATTCCTTGGGGAATGTTTCAATCGATCTTAGTGTGTTCGTTTTTCATAAATGGGACACTCCAACATTCAATTAATTATATAGCCTGCTAAATTTACATAAGTTGGGAAGTCATTTATCATCATGTACCAAATCAGCTTCAATGTGAATTCATCACTTCTATGACTATCATACATTATAACACTGGTACACCACATCAATATCTTATAATTGATTAATGGGTCCCAATAGATATCAATATAATTAATAGATTTATTCAGTCTATATATTGGTAGAGACAACATAATGTATTTTTTCATCATGAAAAACCATGGTGGAATTTTATAATTTTACAACATGAAGTGTCATGTATTGTGAGTACTACTCTATACACAAAAAATAATTTATTCCATCTCTAGAAAACACAATTTCAAAAAATTGGGATCATTTTCAAATTCATTACAATCATAATCAATCTTATTTCACTAAGGATTCTATGTTGGATGATGTAGATTCCCATATTTAATTCTTGTATCTGCATGCCATGTGAATTGCCTCTTGGATTCCTATCATTCATGTGGTCTTATAACTTTTGGAATGATAGGAATATATCATAATGATTTTTATGGACTTGATTCATTTTAATTGTTTTGATCCACACCACACTTAGGGAATTTTATGAGTGATTCATGGTCCTTGTAAAACAATATGCAATCATTTTTACACGCATGTATTTTTTTAGATATCATTCTAATTGAATGTAGCATTATTTTAGCATCATATGTTCAACATGGTAGTTCATTTTATTCTATATGATATAATTCTGGAGACCAAGTTGTTTTGTGAAGAAGGTTTCACTCCATCTACTACTAGATTTCAAATTATATAACACCAATATTGATGAAAATGATGTATATTTAGTACAACCAGTTTAAAATGGTCTCTTAGAATGGCTATTTAACTTCTCAAACAACGTTAGATGATCATGTAGGCCATCATTAATTACAATTTTCATTTACTCAATGCGATATTCACCAACATTTACACTGGTATTCATATAAAATGGTCCATAAACAACATTATCATACCAAATGGTGTACACTTTAAGGTTTTACCAATGTTTAGTCCAATATTTTTAGTTATGATCTATTACAGAAACAAGAAAATGTTGTTTCCATTATTCAGGAGTAATTTGTCTTAAAAAAAATAGAAACCTGGAAAAAGGATTTCAGAATGGTTGTATGAATGCTCTATTGAAAACTTGTCACACTCTATAACTCTATCTTCATACTGTTTTGAAA
Source organism: Viscum album (assembly GCA_963277665.1). NCBI lineage: Eukaryota > Viridiplantae > Streptophyta > Magnoliopsida > Santalales > Viscaceae > Viscum > Viscum album. The sequence goes on along the minus strand of OY728135.1, from coordinate 193,924,084 downwards.
AATAATTTTCATGCATACATTTTTTATTCATATTCTCCCAATTGGGTTTATAAAATATTAAATTTTTTTAATAAATATATAAATACACATAAGATATTCATTATCAAATGTGAAACATAAATATAATTCTAATAAGGGAAACCAAAAATTTGATTATTTCAAATAATTTTTATATAATTTAATTAAGTGATGAATGTAATGAAATCCAACTATTAATACTTTGTGGCAACTATGAATTCTATATTTATTGGAGAAATCCAACTATTAATAATTTCAATCCTCTTACTAAGAATATTACTAACTCTATTAATGTTTTCCATCAATCCTTTCTTAAATCTCTTAATCAAATGAAAATATAATATAAGAAAATATATGTGTAATAATAAAATAAAATATTATAATTGAGAATAATAAATTATCATTCGATAAACTAAAACATATAAAAATGTATTGATAAAAAATTTAATAAATAAAGAGTTATTTTATATACGTGGATGGTAATAAAAGAATCCGAGGTGTTGAACAAATATATGTGGACCTAAAATGATAAATACCTGAATAGAATTTCTAATAATTATTCCAACACATATATTATTTGACAAACTCCATTAATTTTTTTTTTGAAAAAATGGTGAAACAACCTAAAGAATTGATATATTTAATACTCATGGTATATTAAATATTTGAAACCATATCGAAATTAAAATTTCTATTAAAAATTGATAAGGAATGGAAAATATAATTTTAGGAAATGAATATACCTAATAACGATAATGGTTTTAAACATCTCCAAATTCATAGTTGATAAATTGATTCTGGAATTGTCACTTGATATGATGAAAACAATAATTATTTTCAAGCATCAGAAGTCCAGGAATTATAATAAAATTACATTTTCATGTACATTATGGGTTCTATGGTGATTTGGGCACATAGAATAATATTGTATTCATAATTGTGTTTAAAATGGAAAATTTGTTTTTGATAGTGAAAAATTGATCATATTTGATGATTGGAGATTTAAATACTCACAAAAAGGATGGAATGATATGATTTTATGATGATAATATAAAATTGATAGATATTTTTTTCTACTAATAATTTTGATATTGTTAATAATGAAAAAAATAGAGATTTAGATAAAACAACCCTTGGTCTATCCCTAGTGAGATTTCCTCTTGGATATGATCTATTAGGTGGCAGTGGACATTTGATACGACTAGAAATATTAAAATGTGAGTTCTCTCTCAACATACTTGAATGTTTTATTAGGAATATATGGATAAGATATTGTAAGGTTCGATGTAATTTCAACTTTCCCAGTAGTGGTCGTTCCATTATAGATTTTCATTTCATTTAGCATGGACCATCAACTCAAATAATCTTTGACTAAGACATTCAAGCATAAAGGGAGTATATTTCACCTTAATGGAAGGTGGAATATAGAGGGTGTCAAATATCCTATAAATTTTCACTACCCAATACTATATTTCATTAAGATAATACTACCTTAGAAATAGGGGTCTTATGGTCAAGATACTCTTGATCAAGATCCTTATCTCTATCAAATGTTTAGTTCAATCAGATGAAAATGGATATAAATATTCAGGACACTCTATAAAATATTGTGTATGTGAATGGTCCATGGACCAACTCAAATGGAAGGATATAATAAAAGAAATTAAAATATTGTTCCCAACATCACTTGGAAACTCAAGATAGGAGGATAAGAGTTTTGGATAACCACTCCTTCACACATATTACTCAACCACCGACAACCCCATCTCTTATCATACAAAAATCCCCAAAAGTAATTATTGACCATAGGGATATTCCGATTGTAATGAAAAAATGATAATAAAAAATAAAAAATATATATTATCAAAAAATCAATTAATGAGTTAGGGGGAGGAGAAAAAAAATATGATTCCTTATATTAAAGCTTTGAATCACCCAAGAAAAATATGAGATATTGAAAAAAGGGAATATGTTTAAGCCTTTGATTCATTATCCCCTTGAATCGTTCGAGTCCTGGTTTTGAGCCCTAGAATTGTTCAAGACTTTATTCGAGCTTTGATCCATTGATGAGTAGTGCTACGAGAGTGTGGATTCTATAGAAAGCATCAGATATCATGACGAGTTCGTGACATGTTAGAGTTATTTAAATAGATAGGGACACTTTTATCATCGCTTCCGAAAAATTGCTAATAATGGTCCCTTTTATCAGGGATAAATTAATTACCATTGATAAAAGGTATATTTATTAGCACTGAAAAAGAACTCATAAAATCCATCTTTATCAGTGTTAAAATAGCATTGATAAAGATGATTTTTTTCAATGGTAATTAATTTAGAGTTAATAAGATGATTTATTGATTTAATTAAAAAAAATTAAATACAATTATATTATTGTATATTTATTTATTTATTAAATATATATAAATATAGTAAATATATTTTTTATTTAAATATATTTAATATATTTTTATTATAATTTAAATATTTACCTATTTATCTATAATTATATATAAAAAATTAGAAGTAATATTTATATCATTATATATATTTATATAATTATATATATATATATATTATATTTAAATATAAATCTTGTACATATATTCAATAATTAAATAAATTTATTATAATTTTAAAATTATTTAAATATATACAATTATTGATTTATAATTATACATATTCAATTTTTTAAAAATAATATTTATTTATAATAATAAATATATAAACGTAAAAATATCGTAAATATAAAATTATAAATATATATTTTTATAAATATTTTTTTACAAATATATCTTTATCATTATTAAAGATTATTTAATGTTAAGTTCATGCATGTTAAAAATTAGTGAAATTGAATTATAAAAAATGAGTACACTTTAACAATATTAGCATAGTGGATAAGTTTTAATAATTAAATATACATTATAAAATAAAATATGGATATTTATAGAAATAAATATGAGTACATATTTAAAATATTAAAACATAGGAAATAAATAAATATAAAATAAATAATTTAAATTGATTGAATTCCAAAAATAAACATATTAAAAATGATTCAATACCTAATTGTAATAAAATTAAAAAAAATCCACAATTAAAGACATGATATATTAAATGTATCAATTTCTAATGAAATTCTAAAATGAATATTAAAATTAGTACAAATTACATAAATAATAGGTGTATGTTTTTCTTTATCAGATTTCATTAATTATTTAAATATTTGGTTTGTGCATTGTATATAAAAATGCATTAATTATGTATATATTAAATCAATATAAACACCATTGATCTATGTTAAATTGATAAATTAAATGACATTAAATTATATCCATTTACTTGGTGTAATTAGTTTGTATTTTTAATTCTTCAATAATTTTATTTATAAACCATTATTCACTAAATATATTACTATATAATGTAATGAATAAGTATTTTATATTATATAAATCCTATTTATATATATATTGATATAATAGATATATATATATATTTATTTAATATATAATTTTTGTTAAAATTATCCATAATTATTTAATTGATAAAATGTTTAATATTTTTCTGAATATAATTTTTTTATTTCTATTTTTAAAAATTCATTATACATATATCTATATATTTAATATACCCAATTTATTAGAATTTATAATTTTTATATAGTAAAATAATGTTATTCATTATTATCAATAATTATTTAATTAATATATTTTATAGTTTTTTTAACAAACTGGTTTTAATTTTTTATTCATTTAATAATTTCATTATATACGAACCATTAACAGTGATAATTTTTTTTGATAAAGTATCCCTTTATGGGTGCTAAAAAAGGTGCCAAAAAAGGGAACCCTTAAACAATGATAAAAATACTGATAAAATGTACTCTTTATCAGCACTTGTTCTAGCGCAGATAGAGGAACTTTTACCTGTGATTTTGTTTAGTGTTGATAAAGGCCATTAATTTTGAAGGATTTTTTTGAAGTAGTGAAACCATTGAGAGTATGGTCGTGACACATCCTCTTGTGAAGGGGGTTCTTGCTCAAGGTTGGAGAGTATCATTTTTTTAGGATATATACATTGTTGATATGTCTAGCTTCCAAATGATTTTCGGAATGGAGTAGTTAGTATCATACTAAGTACAAATTATCTACTACTGAAGGATATTGGATTTACATATTTTGAGGGTAACAATTATATTCACCCTGGAGAATGGGATATCAAGGTGGGTCGTACAGGTCCAATTCATCAAAAACTGTTGGTGCTTACTGCCTTGGTTGCTATTTTTTTACTGGGTGATGGGGGTGTAATCCAAGATGTCATTCCAGCTGTAGTTCATATATTTTTGGATGTGTTTCTTGATGACTTATCTAGTCTTCCACCTGATAGGGGTGTTGAATTTACAATTGAGCTCATTCCAGGGGTTGATAAAACATTGATTACACCATATAAAATGACACCAACAGAGCTTCACGAGCTCACAAATCAAATAGAATAGTTTATGGAAAAGAGATTTATCCATCTGAGTATGTCGCATTGGGTTTCCTGATTAATGTTTACAAAAATGGATGAAGTGACCATGCACTTGTGTGTTAATTACCAGAAGATGAACTAGATGACATTGAAGAATCGTTATCCTCTTCTGCATATCAACGATCTATTTGAATAGTTGATGGGATCTTATGTTTTCTTAGAGATCAATATGAGATTTAAATATCATCAGTTTATAGTTCTACATTCTAACATTCCTCATACGGGGTTATAAAGAAGGTATGGCCTTTATGAGTTTGTCTTGATGTTGTTTGGGTTGATGAATTCACTAGAAGTGTTTACTGGCATGATGAACAAAATCAACCACCCATACATGTATCTGTTTTTTATAGTGTTTGTCGATGACATCTTCTATACTCCAAGACTCATGAAGATCATTCCAAACATCTTGAAATGTTCATTCTTAAACTAATATATCTTCAGGTATACGCCAGGCTAACTATGTTTTAGTTTAGGATTGTTCATGTACATTACTGGGTCACATAATCTCAGAAGAAGGTGGTTTTTTAACGTAGAGAGATCATAAAACTATTTATTGGGAGCATCCTAGGAACATTTTTGATATCTATAGATTTATAGGATTAGAAGGACTTTATCTAAGAAGGGGGAAAATGTTGAATGGTCTACAACATATGAGAATTATTTTTATGCACTGAATAAGCATATGACTATGGAAACACCCATGATCCTTTCTGATATAGTTAAATGTTATATGGTGTATTTTGACCCCTCTAAGATAGGACATAGATGAGTGTTGATTCTAGGAGATACAGTTGTAGCATATGGGTCACAACAGTTGAGGAAAAATGAATGTAATTACTCTCTTCACAACCTTGAGATGGTTGTAGTTGTATATAATTTGAAGTGTTGTTGGCATTAACTATTGGGAAAAAAGTTTACAATGTATACATATCATAAGAGTTTAATGTATATATTCTCACAATGAGATTGTAATCTCCAAGATTAGAGATGGGTTAAGTATATCTAGTCGTTTAACTTTTATCTATAATATATGTATAGGTAAAGAAAATGTGTTGCGGATGCTTTGAGAAAGAAAACACGTATTGAAGAGGTTCACGAGTCTAGTGCTGAGTGGAATATGAGGACTATTCTCGTTGAGATGCATGTTCCAATTTCAGAGGGACACGAGTATATAAATCTCATATCAGTTTTAGTAGAGTCTATATATTTGATTTGGATTAGATAATGATATTATGAGGATCCGAAATGTTTATCTATGATGGAAAGCCATGAAGGTGGGGAGTCACTATCATATTGGACTATAGATATTGACGAGATAATCTATGTCTGGAATTGGGTTGTTGTGCCTATGAGCCTATGGGAGGAGCAGATGTGTGAGTTTCATAACTCAATGTGGTAGGTGAATCAAGGTGTAACTAAATTGTATCATAACATATGTCGATATTTTTTGTTTATGGGCATGAAAAAAGAGACTATACTTTTTGTGACACGATTCTACACATGTCAATAAGTAATGCCTGAGCATCAACAACCTGGTGGTTTAAAATTCCTGTTACCCATTCATGAATAGAAGTGGTATGAGATATCTATGGACTTTTTAGTGAGTCTCTCAATGATTCATTGGATGAGTGATGAAATTTGGGTTATAGTGGAATGATTAACAACATTAAAAATACTTTTACCTATATGGGATACCTCCCCAGTGGATTAGTTGGGAGATTTGTACGTTTGGTAGATTTTCCCTCTACACAGAGTGTCATATATAATAATTTCAGGAAGTGAATCTTGTTTTTGCTTATCACTTATGGAAAGTCTGACACAAGGAACTTGGTACACATGTATTAATGAGTATGACATTTCACTAATAGATAAATGGGCAGTCAAAACATACAATATAGGTACATGAGGATATGATTCTGGCATGTGTATTAGACATTGGATTGACTTATGAGAGGCTCCTCAATTTGGTGGAGTATTCCTATAAAATAGTTATCATAAAACTATTCATATGGAAACATATGAGTCAAGTTATGTTAGGCCATGAAGATCACCACTATGTTTGAAGGAGGTAGGCGAGTAATAGTTTTCGGGACTATGTCTCTTGCATGAGGCTTCAGAGAAGGTTTAGTTAATTTGGTAGAAGACAATTATGGATAAATGTAGAGAAAATTGTATGTTGTTAGAAATCAATGATCCCTATAGTTTATAGTGGTTGTTCATGTGTTTCATTGGGTTTCGACTAGATTGGGTAAATTCAGGATATAGAGGCATGACATTCTGGTGCCCATATGTGTTGGACCGTTTGGCATTGTTTAGAGAACCAAGCCAATGGTGTACCGATTGGCTCTTCTATCGAGGTATATTATTATGCATGGGGTCTTTCATGTATCATAACTTCAAAATTATCACCATGACCCTTCTCATGTGATTGATTCAGATGATGATGAGCTCGATACTGATTCATCCTTTGAGGAGAATCCAATATGTGTGTCGAACTAAAAGGATAATGTGATATGGGGGAATACCAGGCAAATATTACGTGTATTGTGCCAATATGGATGTTTTTAGGAGGGAAATTGGTAGAGAGAAGTAGATATGCGGGCATAGTGTCCAGATTTTTTCACCTCAGAATCATAGAAATGCTTGGGAGTATAGCTCTAGTATGAGTTGTTATAATGTGAGGAGATCATAATATCCCATAACTTTCTAAATATGTGTCAAATTTCTTTTTTGGGTACTCTTTTTAATTTTATTTGATTGTATCATGATTGGGTTTTACCTTGGGGTGTTTTTCATTGATATTAGAGAATTTTTTAGGGAAGATAGAATGTTCATGGTTGGCGCATGATTTTCCCAAACCATGTACCCATCCTTGAAAACCGTGCAAATCCAAAAAGAAGATATTCACACGGCTAGTGCATAGCTTGAAAAAGCTTTCCACCTCTTAGGAGAAACAATGAAGCAACCCTAGGTGAGTCGCATAGTTATGGTGCATGATTAGGGGAAACCATACACCTCGTATACCAAACCATGAGCATAGTATTTTAATCCCATGAAAACTCAATTAAAAAAATCCCAAAACCCTTTCCTATACCCCCAAACCCGTAGCTCAACACTAAAATGATTCCTCTCATATTTAAGGTTCTAGGACGAATTCTAAGTCACTCAACCCTCCGTTCACCATGAATTAAAGATCCGTTGATGGATTTTCACCTATCAGATTTTGTGGGTTCTTCCTGATTATATATATATATATATATCTCACTCCACTTTCTATATAAAGGAGGAATTTTTTATCTGATGTTGTCAATTGTTTTTATCCTGGTTTAATTGATCATAAATCATTTGATCGTGGATGTAGGTTTCAGATATAGATCTTGTTCTTCATTGTGTTCTTGATCATTCCAAGTAAATTAAAGATTTATGTTGGTGAGAATTTGTCAATGATAATGATGAAGATGGTCTAAAATCAATTCTTAAAGTCTTGATTTCAATTTTTTGTTTGCGTTTTGGGATTCCAAATGGAATGTTTGGGAATTTGATATTGAATAGAATAATTTAAATGATTAATTAATTTATAGAAAAAATTTGATGAATTAATTAATGGAATGATTTGATTATTAAATTTGTTGAAATAGACTAATTATGTGACGCCCTAACACGACTGACCACTATGATAGTAGCAGGATCGGTGGGTCACATGCCCTCAAGCATGCCTCTCCAAAAACTTGTGGCTACCAACTAGCTGTGATGGTTTATGGGTGGTATAGTGGGGAGACTATTCCCTCATATCACAATGGCCAATAGATACAGTCAATTATAAACAGTAGCAGAAGCATATCTAAATTGATAGATACAAAAAACAGTGTAAGCATAACTGAGAAATGAGAAGTAATCCATAGAAAAAGACAAGCAACTAATAACATACTCAAAATCATCTAAGGTAGTGTGTGATACTTGATTCATGAGATGTTGTGATACATAAATGGGAACAAAGGGTAGTTAGATACAATAACAACAAAAAGTGAAAAAAGAAAAAGGCGCCTTTATGAATCTTGTGCCTAGATCAATCTTTTTCTCCTAATATCTAACAAATAAAAACATGTCAACAACCTATAGAAGAGCCTTTTCCCTTATTCATACCTATAGGAAAATAATATTCTCAGGTGACAAGGGAGACTTGAGTAGCGTGTGATATAATAATCTAAGTAGACCACTAATAATGGTGTCTACATGTAATCTGAGTAGTGCTCATAACTATGATAGTGTGCATGTAATATGGAATAACTAATGTAGAGCTGAAATAAACAACAAGCTCACTACAGATCATATGGGACACATGGCGAGTTTTCCTTCTATTGGTCTTGTTAGAAGGAAAGTATAAACAATCACTATATATATTGTAGTAATATATATATATATATATTATAAGTGATATATTGCATCCACCAATTTGAACCATGTGAATTCTAATGCCTAATGATTATATATCTGGAATTCCAGTGCTGGGTGTACTGGGACATAACTCACAGAAATATATCAATAGGGAAGGCCAACACAATCTAACCCCGAGCCCATCTCGAAGAGCTGTCACGGTCTCTTGGAGATATTCTTAGAATGGTGAGTGGTCTTTCAACACCACATTCCTCACAACTTAAACAATGTAAGGGTGAGTGGTCATTCCAACTCACATTCCTTACAATTCTAATTAAGATAGGGTGAGTGGACTATCCATCTCACATTCCATACCATTGTACAATGTTTCAGGGTGAGTGGACTATTCTTTTACCACTAAAAATCATTATAAAGATTACTGGTCTATCCATATCACATTCTTTATTCTAATAAGAAACCTCTTTGGAAGTTGCATAATATATATAATTGGAATAAGACGTTACCTCCCATCCATTTCAATTCACACTGCTCATATACATAGAAAGTGGAATAACCATTCATAGCCTACTATTTAAGGCCGGACATCATATGAATTTCTATTTAGACACTAACAAATGCATGGTCACATATTCAATCCAAACATGAGGCAAGACCACTCGTGCATGTCATTAGCCATATTCAGTTACATTTAAATGTTTCATTTGAAATGAGGTAATTTATGAAGCATAATAAAAAAGAATGTTCTAAACCATCCTCCCCTTGTATTTCAAGGAAAATTAAATCATTTCAATTAAAATAATCCATTACATGTGAGAAATCCCATTCAAATCCATTTCTTCAATTTTCCTAAACCTGCAAAACTCATAAATAAGGGCACAATCCAAGGAATGTGTCCTTTAAAAAATTCATATTCCAACTTGGGAAATTCCAAGTCTACATGATCCAAACACCTATCAGGTATCTTGGGTTCATTGAGTTTCACATGAGTCAATTTATATTACATTTAAATCACATTCCAAAAGGATTGAACAATTTTTGTACCTTTTGAGAAATTTGCCTAAAATAGCTGATTTGGCTTGGGACACCCCTTGGGTGACCATAAAATATATATATGATGTCTCAAACCCTAATCAAGATGAAATAGTTAATCACCAAGGTGAAATTATTAATTAGTCATAATGTAATTAACACATTATAGATTCTCAGAAAAGGACGACATGTAGCATGATGAAAATAGTTATGAAATGAAGAAACACAAATGGGAAACTATGTGACCCCCTACCATGGGCCCATTGATGACTCCATGTTAGATGGAAGCCTTTGATTCAAAGAAGGATGGAAGATATATGAGAAACAATCCAACACCATGAAAATAGGGCATAAGATCCTACATCCAAATAGCGCATAAAATGGAAAGAAGAACAATTGTATAATATAAAGACTATGGGAGCTCACCTTAAGGGATCTAATGCTCCTAACAGATTAGTGAATATAAACTGTATGAAAAAGATTGATCAAATACAATATTTATGCCTTTTGGATTTCAATGATGGATGAAAGGCCCTGGTTTGGCCATAGGAGGGAGGAGAAATAAAAAATAAGTTTAATTTTCTTTAGGGGGAAATGTAATTTTCACCCAAAAAAACTACTGTGAAGGGTTTAGTCACATAGATAGACAAACCATGAACCAACCTTTCATGGTAGTCTATAGAGGAGGGATCCTCACATAGGTATAAACAAGTTTAAACTAACCATGAAAAAAATGATCATAAGGGCTCTGTCTCCAAACTGCAATCAGGCACACAGTTGCAGACAAACCGTATGACCTAGTTTTTATCCCATTTTTTGAATATCTAGGATCCGAACATCTCCAAATGATTCTGGTAACATCCATAGGCCATTAGACACATTTTCCATGAAAAAAATGAAAGTTTATAATTGATAAATAGAATATTAATAACTTCATTAGATGATTGGTTGTTACAACCTCCCCTCCTTAAAGAAACTCATCAATGATTGGTATTTTGAATGTAAAAAGGTGTCGTCAGAGAAGTGATTTGGAAACTAAGATCATACATCGATTTCTCAATACTAGGTCAGGTCTTGTACTCATCCATACTACCATAGCATTTTTACAAGATCAATGAACCTTCCTCAGAGTGTCTTCACTCTTCAATCAACAATATATATGTGATAGTCTTTGAAGGAAGTCTCCATATCTAGCTCTACCTCCTCAGGCTAAAAGTTGTGTGATGGATCTTGATAATATCATCGATGCTGAGATACATGAAAATCTTCATGAATGTATGGGTATCCCTAAGGATGTTCCAACTAGTAAGCCACTGGCCCGATCTGTTTTACAACAATGAGGGTTCCAATGAACCTCAGTGAGACATTACCCAACATTCAAATATATCTATTCCCTATCCTATGTGATACTCTCAAAAAAACCTGGTCTCTAACCTCAACCTCAAGAGTTCATCAATTTTTGTTGGCATAAGAATTTTTTCTAGACTGAGTAACCAACATGAAATTCCGGATCAATCAGACCTTCTCTATAGTCTACTGAATGAGACAATGCCTATGAAAAGCTACTTCCCCTACCTCTATCCATCATAGAGGTGAGTTATAAGGCCTACCCTATATGGCTTCATAGGGATTCATTTCAATGGTATCCTGAATGTTGTTGTTTTTTGTGAACACAACTACAGGATTGTGTTCCTCCCAAGAACCACCAAAATCAAGCATGCATGCACCGAGTATGTCACCAAGCACCTAAATAGTGTGATATATCTATCCATCGGTCTATATGTTATAGGCCATGATTAGAAGTACATGCCTACCCAAAGATTTTTGCAACCCTTTCCAGATTGATGATTTCATACAAGTGTCTCTTTCAGATACAATTGAATGAGGAGCTCCATGAAAACATACAATCTCTTTGAGGTACATCCATCTTATCTCATCCACTGAGAAGGTCTCTCAAATATGTAAGAAGTGTTTGACCTTTGTTAGGAGATCAACAACAACCCACAGTATGTCTTTCCATGAGGTTATCCGGGTAATCCAATCATGAATTCTATCAAAAGATCATACCATTTACACTCAAAAATGCATAATGGAAAAATAAACCTTAATGGATGCTAATGTTTTTCCTTTACCTACTAATAGGGGGGACACCTAGTGATGCAACGAGAAATCTCACAATTCATACTATGCCACAAGTACTATCGGTGTAAGTATCAAAAAATTTTGGTGACACCGGGGTGAACCACCCATACCGAGATGTGTAATTCTTAGATAATCTCCTCTATTAAATATGCTAGTACCCATACACATCCACGTAACTACAAGGTATTGTTCCCATCCATAGTTCTATGTGAATATGAATCACTATCCCAGACACTTTCCCTCAGGACAGGACCTTCAGTATCTCATAACATCCTCAACCTTACTTGTTCCAAAAGATAATACATCACTACGAAGGTTTAGAGTATTGTCTGACCATTTTCTACATGAACCTCAAGATGCATATATGACAATAAGGTCATAAAATTCTATTCCCCACCGGATTCCTTAACCACCGATTTCGTATTATTTTGACTCAAAGCATTGGCTACTGAATTTCCCTTTCCATGTGTCTAGGAAATTTCAAAATCAAACAACAATAGGTACTCAACCCACCTGTGTTGTCTGAGATTTTGATCCCACTATTGAATGATATACATGAGGTTTTTGTGATTGATGAATGCAACAAAACACACTCTATTTAGATAGTGTCTCCAACATAGTGTCTAGATTTTTTCTTAGCATATTCATCATGATATCGAGATAGGTAGCATAGTCATGTCTATAGTGTGAATAAACAAAAAAAATTCAACAAAGACAACCAATCATAAATCCAGATACTAATAGAATATTTTATTCATTAGATCCATGAAGACCGTAGGTGCATTCATAAGTCCGAACGACAAGACTTGGTACTCATAAGGGTCATACCTTCTCCAAAATTCTTTGTGAGGTATACCTAAAGTCTTGACCCACACCTGATGATAGACTGGCCATAGATCTATCTTCGAAAACAACTTCACTCCTAGAAGATGATCAAATAGGTCATCTATTCTAGGAAGTGGATACTGATTCTTTATAGTGAGAGGAATCAAACAAAGATAATCCACACAAAGCCGAAGGTTACCATCCACCATTTTGGAAAAAATGATAGGTGAACCTAGAGAAGATGTGTTGGGGCATATAAAGCGTTTAGCCTCTAGATCCTCGATCTGCTTCCTATGATCCAGAAGCTCCTTCGGCTCTATATTAGAAAGGATATTGGTCGTAGGTGCTACTCCTAGTACAAGATCAATATTACACTATATCTCTCTCGCACTAGAGGTTGACTAGAGTTGTTTTTAGGAAAAACCCCTTTGAAACATTCCATTATAGGAAGAAAAGAAGCAATTTGTAACCATTGATCGTCTATGAAAATACTATTGATCTAAGTTTTCATACTACCTAGCCTCTACTGCTAGGTCCTGCTCTTGTCGCACTAAGATCCCATTCTTCCATGTGCATGTGTGTAATGCCCTTTAGTCATGGGAATATAACCCTCCAATAATAGAAGTCTATATGGGATATATAGGGAACTAACCAACCCATTATTTCGATTACTTCAAAACCTAGCATACCAAGGATTTACTGATTCCACACAAAAAGGTAGCTTCCAATCTCAACGGTACATTCCATGTAATTATGAATTCCCTCAGATCGAATACCTAAAGGTGTATCTAGCTTCATAATTCCATGTATATCCTCATCATTAAGGCACATACTTTTAGTGATTGACTTAGATATGAATGAGTGATATGAACATATCAAAAAAAGAAGACACAAAAGTTGAGGATACTAGAATAGTACCACATACTATAGATGTTCTGGTGTTTTTCTCATCCAAAGTAATTTTCACTGCATGAAACTAGTCTGTACCATGGTCTTGAGTCACTACATGACTGCCCTAACCTAGCCCACACTTATTGAACTGATAATCATATGTCTAACTTCCTCTACCTCGAACACCACCTTGACCTAAATGACTGGTGGTATTCCAACTACCTACCTGTCATGATACTTCTGACAGCACTCCTTACTAAAGAGTAGGTTAAGATCCATGCTCGGTAGGTGGTGAATGGAAAGTATTATAAAATAATTGCAGATGACCCATTCATTTATATCTTATTCATTAAAATGGATCTTGAAATCACTATGATTTAGAATGCCCTATATTCTTTCACTAGTGATAGAGGATAAATCATTCCACAAGAGGAGAAGGATAGCTTATTCCCTGACAAGTAAGATCGAAACACCTCTTTCGTCTAGATAAAGAACAATTGTATGTTCTAGGTTCTGAACAACCCTAGATCACAACCTCATCATCTCTTAGACTTTTCATTTTAATAAGGTCCTAGTTGATTATTTTAAGCATTTTCATCATACTGAACACATTGAACTACGCCCAGATGGTGTAAGCCAACCCGTCCTTGAATCACAAAGTGGTCGAAAGATCATTAGAATATATATTAAAACTAAAACATAGAAGCTCAGTGAAATAGGATGAGTAATCCATAACTATTAAAAATTCATGATGTATGATTATAAACTCTCTAACTCATCCACCCTCAGAGTCTAGGGAAATAATTAGGTGTTGAAGAAATCATGAAAATCTTCCCAAACCATATCCTTATGTCGTTCTCCCTAGTTCATGATATCCGACCACTTATTAGTTGAATCTCAAAGAATATAAGTAGCTAGAATCACCTTAAAATCTATAGTCATATCTAGATGATCAAATATAGATAAGATATCCTCGATCTAAGACTCTATAGTAATTGTTCCTCTATAATATATGATGGTGGGATGTTGCTGCTACCAAAACTCATTAGTCATTGCTGCCATACTCAAGGCATGTCACTGTATTCCTTGAATGGTCTCATGCATACAAAGGTAACCATGTTGAAACTAGACATCAACTCCCATTTCTAGAACAAGATGAAGAGAAATAGGTTTCTCTCCTAGAGGAATTACTAGTGACTCAGGGCCCGCCACCTCAAAAGTATGATCATCACTACCTTCGTGGTGTGCGACCAGACGACACCATAGTGGCATGACACTACCATTCCGAACACATGCCTTAGAAGATATTCACAAAATTTAGGTGATTTCATTCTAGAATCTGGGATAGTTATTGGAGATTTACTATAAGAATAAACACACCTCTCAACCTACTTCAAAATCCAGGTCTAGAAGGTGGAACTTAACTCAATAGGTCATAAGAATGAAGAAACACCCACTAACCACTACTAAATTTGTGTTTTGGTCAATTCATCTATGTCAGATAAGAAAAATATGGATGTATTTCACTTTAGAATTTAATTTCATTTTGAAATTGTTCTTGTTTAAACAATTGAATCAATTTGGAATTGTGGAAGTAGATGTTTCTCCATTTTCCAATCTATAAGGTCCTAGACACCTTACGAACCAAAACATGGTATCCATTAAACTCACACCATAACATGATCCACCTCATGTGACTGATGGTACATAGCTCAATATTCTGTAATTGACTACTTATGGTGTCTTCCTGAACCTATTCAAGAAAAAAAAATTAGGTTATTGTAGACAATTTAAGTATCAATTATGTTTTACAACCCTACAAAAGGTGTGAGCACAAATCAATTTAATTTCAAGGAAATAAATATATATAACATGAAAATACACACGAAATATAAATGTGTCATGGGAATAATGCATTGAATGTTATCATGATATGCCTATAGTGATGCATGATCTACTGTAGAGCACACAATTAATCAGGTGATAATAAAAAAACTAAATTTTAGGGACATAAATATCAATAAAATCACACTCCATGTGTGTCACCCCTAGTGAAATCATATTAATAGTAATATGCATAAACAGAAAACCAAATCAATTCAGGTATCTCATCCCTTACCTCTTACACGGGTTCATGATGCCCAAGCATGCCTTGGGACCAAGTCCCATGCGTTCCAAATTATCCAATATATTGTCTCCAAATTGTATGTCAAAAAATGAACCACTCTGATACAACTTTTTAATATCCTAACCCAACTGACCTCTAAGATGTAAGGTGGACTGGTGCCTGACATGGACTCAAGAACATCTCCCTGTATGACAAAGGCTATCGACTAGCTGTGAGGGTGTAAGGGTGGTATAGTGGGGATACGATACCCTAATATCATAATGTCATAGTGGATACATTGAATAATAAATAGTAGTGGAATAATATGTAAATAGAATGATAAAAAATACAACAGAATCATAATAGACAACTAATAAGTAAGTAGAGAAAAAAGACAAACAACCAATAACATACTCTAAATCCTCTAAGGCAGTATATGATACATGATGCATGACATGCTATAATAAAAAAATGGGATCAAAGGGGAAAGAAGATAAAATGCCTACAAAAATAGAAAAAAAACTTCCTCCAAGAATCCCAATCCTAACTCAATCCTCTGCTCCTAATCTTGAACCAAGAAAAAAATCTCAACAACCTGTAGTAGGTCAATTTCCCTTATTCATAATAGTAGGAAAACAATCTTATCAGGTTTCAAGGGTGGGCCGAGTTGGATGTGGGATAAAAATCTTAGTAGTACACAACCATTGGTGTCTACATGTAATCTGAGTAGTTATTGTAACCAAGATAGTGTGGAAGTAATATGGAATAAGTAAAGCAATGACGAAATAAACAACTATCTCACTAAGAATCCTATGAGATACCTGGTGAGTCTACCTGCTTCAGCTCATTGTTAGAAGGAAAGTCTGAACTATCCCTATATATATAGTAGTAATATATATATATATATTGTAATTGATATATTTCATCCACCTATATGAACCAAGTGTGTTTTGATGCCTAATGGTCATATATCAAGAATTCCAGTGCTGAGTGGACAGGGACATTAGTCACAAGAATCTATCTCTTGGGAAACCACACACAATCTGACACCTAGACTAGTTTCAAGAGTAATCATGGTCTATTCACACATAGCTTGAAGGTTTAGTGGTCTTTCCATATCACACTCATCTCATCATAAAAAAATTAAGGGTGGGTTTTATTTCTTTCTAACATTCCTTACCTTTCTTATGAAGGTAGGTTGAGTGTTCAATCAATCTCACATTATGTAAAATCACACACAGGGTAAGGGTGAGTGGTCAATCGATCTCACTTTCAATTAACACCTAATATTATTATAAGGGTGAGTGGTCTATCCATCACACATTCCTTATACTAATAAGAATCATCAATAGATGGTGCATAATATGTATAATTGTCACATGGAATTACCTCCCAACCAATTCAATTCACATTTTCCATATATATAGAAAGTGGAATAACCATTCATAACATGGTATATAAGGAAAGAAATATTATGCATTTAAATTTAAATATGAACAAAGGCATTCTCACATATTCAATTCAATCATGATGTAAGACCTCTCATGCATTTCATCAGCCATATTCATTTCCTTGAAAATATTTCATTTGAAATTTGGTAATTTATAAATCACAATAAAAAGGAATGGTCTAAACAATACTACCCATGTATTTCAAGTACATATTAATCATTTCAAGGAAATTTAATCCATTACATGTGATCCATCCTATTTGAAGCCATCTCATTCAATATGCCTAAACATGGATAACTCATATACAAGGGCACATGTCATGGAAAGTGTCATGGAAAATAGTCATAAGCCAACATGGGAAATTCTGAGACTATATGGTACAAACACCTATGGTGTGTCATGGGTTTATTGAATTTCACATGAGTTAAAGGCTATTATATTTAAAAAACAATCTATAAGGTTAAAATGAGTTTTTTACCTTTTTATAAATTCTCTTAAAATGGCCAATTTGGCTTGGAAAACTCCTTGGTGTCCATAAAATACATATGTGATGTCAAATCACATAACCATGATGAAATGGGTAATCAACTCTATTCAGTGGTAAATTAGAAATGATGGAATTAACACATTATTGATTCTAGAAAAATAAAGACACATGGCATGATGAAAATAGTTATGAAACGATGAAACTGAACTTGAAAACTATGTGACCACCTACCATAGGCCCGTTGACGAATCCACATTATCTGGAAGGATCTGATTCAAATCAGGTTAGAAGAGATATGAGAAATATTACAAGGCCTATAAAATAGGGCATATGAGCCTACATATAAATAGCACAAAGTATGGAAGGAAGAATAATGATAGGAATAAGGAGACTAGGGGACCTCACCATAAAGGATCCAAAAATTTCGACAGATTAAATAATGGACATCAGATGAAGAAGATGGATCAAAACATAGATTTTGGATTTTTGGAGATCAATGGAGGAAGAAATAATCTATTTTTTCCACCTGAGTTAGGAGAAATCATTAAAAGTTTTTAATTATATTTTGTGGTAAAAATAGTCTTTTGACACAAAAAAAATCTGTAGTGCATGGTTTTGGTTCACCATTTCGTCATACAGTTAGACAACATTTGTTCCTACCATGCATGATTGTATTTAAATGTGGGGGCCCTACATGGTTTGGTGCACTATTTAACTAACTGTGCACATCCAATGCCGAAGGGCACTATCTCCCATCTGCAACTGGCTGTATGGTCGTGCTCCTTGGGTCACACGATTGGTGAAAAAGTGTGCAACTCGGGTTTTCTCCAACTTTCAAAAATTTCATCCTCTGATAAACCAAGGGAACTCCAAGGACCTCCCCTAGGCCATTACGCACCATTACCATGATGAAAAGAAAGGATCAAATTGAAAATCAAATGATCCATTCCTTTGTAAGAAGATGGGGCGTTACAAATTATTTGGTGCCATAATTAATCGCATGTTGTATTTTTTAATTTTATTTTTGATTTTGAGATTACGGAATTGGATTAATTAATTTGTAAATTAAGTATTGCGATGTTCGGATTGCTAAATTCAATTTAATAATTTGTTAATTAATTAATAGGATCATGGGATTGTGGAGTTGGACTAAATAAATGGTGAATTGATTAATGGGTTACATGGTCATATGGATTAAATAATGAAAATGTTATATTATTGAATTGATTATTTTATGCCTTGTGATCAAAGTATTAAATTATTATTTTTTTTTTGCATTTTTAAAGGTATATAATGATGTGAAATGTAATAAGACGTTCAATGTTGATTAATCATTTTCAATGTGTTTTATATGGGATATATGTGTGTTTGATTTATATAAGATTCTTGGAAATAGATTTTGGTTCCAAATACCCATATGTGATAAATGAGTTCAGGGTAGGGACTAAGGATCCTAATACCCATAGGGGAATGTGACTTTGTGATCGATTGTGAGGCCTCAAATACCAATGTGATGTTATGGTGTGGGACATGGACTAAGGTTCCAAATATTCATAAGATATAGAGACTGTGGGATAGGTATTGAGCCTCCAAATATCCATATGTGACATTGAGGTGTGGGATTGAGATGAAGGCGCCAAATACCCATGAGGTGTTAGACACGAAGTTCTAGACTCATTAGATGATATTAGACTACTGCTCAAACTTGTCGTGGTATGATGTGAAGTATAATGATAAATTATAACTATGATATTGTTATATGGTTCAAAATTTTCCATGGTCCGAAGTAGGTACTGAGGGTTCGAGTGTCCTTCAGAAACTAGGGGTTTATGCAGTCAAATAATGATTAATTTATTAAATGTATAATATTTACATTATTTATTGTATTTTATTCATTAAAAAACTACATACACTATTATAAACTAGATATTAATTTAGTTGACATTTTTAGTGGCCTAATTTGTTGTACTCAGTCCATAATGGGTTTCCTGATCAGTACCTATAATGCCCCAACCCCAAAACCCAAGATCTAAGGAATTATTTTAATACATTGGCATAGATACAAGTGTTTAATCCCAAAAGGCTGATCATTTCAAAAGTCTTTGAAAATAAATTACATACATGAACATTTCCTTACCTTTAAAATCAAAAAATAGAAAAGAGATAATCCTTGTCAATATCAGAATTGTCTTAGCATAACCCTACATATCAGTTATAATATACATATTCTCATTTAGGGAAAAATGAAACATAATAGAGGGGTGAGAATAAATGCTTAGTAATGGTAAATAAAATAGAGGAAACTTTCATAAATAAGAATAAACTACAAAAGAAATGTATAAAATTAAAATAAAATCCTTTTAAACATAATCCTGAGCATAATATGGAATGAATAATTCAAATAATTCCATTTAAACATTCACATATGTATTATATTAGTTGAATAATTACATTTAATATCAACAACTAATCTCATAATGAGGGAATGAATAAAGTTGTACATCTATACTATCAAGATATATCCTCATGATAGGTTTTGTCAAGATCTAACCTCGTGAATGTTTATTTCTATGGGTATAAACCCATCTGATTATTATCAAGATATATCCTCTAGAAAAATTTATGCTGTATGGAAACAAATGTGAATGGTTTTTCACCACCATATTTCATCTCAAGAGACCTACCGATGCATCGAGGGGATATAGTGGGCCTTACCATCACCAACAAAGTCCAATGCATTCCTCATATTGAAACATAAACAATATAAACATTCATATTAAAAAACTATCATACAAAAGATTAATACATTAACCATAAACCTTGAATGGTATTAAAATATGACATCAAAAATAAAAAAAATCATAGAAATTTCAATAAAATTAGTTAGATTATATCATAAGATACCAAGTTCAATCAAACATAGTAGTCAATAAAATATGTTGACAAATATGACAATACTCTAATAAAATCATTTGAAATACCTTGAGAAAAATACCATTTTTCTTTGAAATCATTTATTTAAAAGACACTCATTTATAAAAATGGATTTTTGAATCAAAGTGTCCCATAACACTTTGAAACATTTGATATAAATTTTAAAATTAAAATTTAAAAATATTCATGTCCTTAAAAATAAATCCATAAAACCCATTTTGAAAACATGTTCACAAATTAGAAATATTTAGAAGAATAATTCATAGAAACATTTAAAACAATGTTTTAATTAATGATTTTGTTTCATAAATTATTAAAAAGATTCATTTTGAAAATATTTTAATGAAACATGGAAATGGGTGATAAATATTTCCTAGTAAATACTTACGTGTAAGCAATCTCAGATAATAATGAGATTGCGAAATTAACCCTTACCTTAGGACCGATTCCTTTTATACATGTCCATAACTCCCGTATAATGGTTTTAAACATATTATTAACTCACACCATAATCATAATAATATTTATGATATTATATATGATTCATTTATGACTTTATATTACCTGTTCAATAACTATTCCATGTTAAAACAATGTTTCGGGTAAAAATTGTTTTGTTTATCCTACGTGTTTTGATTTTGTTATTCTTGATATTATTACTTATATCATGATTTAATTACTTAAATAATGAATAAAATAATTTATATTCCATATATATTAAGTATATAATTATATATATTAGAAATATATATACGAAATGTAATACATTATTCATGGAGATGCCATGTTGTACGTATGCCAGAACGTTGTTTCCGTTTTCCTATCATATTGAATGGTAGAAAGTAAATGACACACACACACACATATATATATATATATGATTCTAGTAGAATTATTATTCCATATATTTCATAATTATTTGTTATATATATTTTTATAATCATTCTTTTATGATTAACGTGGAGAATGAATCTCATCACGTCGTGGAGATGGTAGACCGTACATACAAATGAGAGACAATATCATTCAATTAATTATTAAATGGTATGGAATTGTTTGGTATATTATTTAAAAATAATAATTATAATTTCATATAAATTATTTATATACAATATATTTATCATTATACCCATCCAAATAAATTCACGATAAAAAACAAATTACACCACGGCATGGAGATGGTAAGCCGTGCGTATGCTCGTATGGTGATATTGTTTTTCGTTAGATGGGTAAAAAGAAAAATATGTTTGTCCCATTATCACAATAACATATCATTACATGTAAGACACTAGACTTATTACTTTGTTATTGCAACACCATAGAGAGAGGAATTAGGAGAAGAAAACAAATTGAATCGAGTTGGTAAAACAATTACCTTTTCTTCGTTGGAGTTCCATTGGATCTACCCTTAAAGACACTAGGGATCGTATTTTTGGAGAAGAAAGATCTCTAAAAGTTAACTAAGAATTTTTATAGGAGAATTAAAAAGGTTTTAGTTGATCTATAAGGCTCATGGTGTTGTGATTAAGTGAGGAAGGAGGTTCCTTCTTATAGGAGAAGGGTGGGGTACTTTAGGAAAATCTCAAAATATTAATTTAATATAAATTAATTTACAATTCCAAAATTTCTAAAAAGTGAACTATTTAAAAGATAGTATGAGTATGGGTCGAAATAATCTCAACCAATAATATTTAGAGATTTTTTTATTTTATTTTAAACCATATCATTTTTATTTATCCTTAATTAATCTATTTAGTTTTCATTTGTCGTAATACTATATTAATTGTTAAAGGGATATGAATATTTATTTAAATGGTGTCAATTGTCCATAAATGTACATTTTATGACATTATAGACCATATACTAATCACTTTGAATTTGTTAATTATTATATGATTTTTAAACAATTTAATAAATTACTATTTTTGTAAAATTTCAATGTTGTCAATTTTTGACACTATTCATTACCTTGAAATTAAATAAAATTCTAATACAATATAACTTTGAACCAAACCATTTAATGAACTAATAGAACGTCCTATTAACATATAAAATTCGTGGATAACCTTTTATATTTAAATTTATATTTCTTTTAATATTTTTTACTTCATTTATTTTATATTTCTATTAATAAAATAATTAATGATTTACTATTGTGTCATTACTTATGCTAGTTATATAATCTCTAAAATTTATAAATAAAACTCCTCTAAGTATATAATTATTTTAGCCTTCCAAATACTATTTATGATAGATGTTATCTTCTATAAAACCATATTTTAAAATAGTATACTAGTTAAAAATCTATAATGTGATTAACTTGACTACCATTTAAATAAACTATTACAAGGGTCTTATTATTATACATGGGGATCCAAATGGTCATTAATTTGACATATGGACAAACATGGCCGAGATATAAAGAACCAAAATGATTTATCAATATTTTTTGATCATTTAATAGTATGTATAATTTTAATTAAAATCATTTTAACTATTTTTCTTCTGCTTGCACAAGCACTACATCAACATTGTATATGCCTTTAAAGAAAATATTTATTTCTTAATTATTTAAAATATATAATAATGATGAAGATAAAAATTTTAGATTTAAAATTAATATTTATAGTCTAATTAATCTTTTGTATAACCTTATATTAAAAATTATTTATTATTAAAAGTATGGGTATGACACTTTTTTACTTATCTTTAAACAAAATGTAATAAATATCATAATCATACACAATATTCTTAAAAAGGGTAATAATTTTGACCTAAAGTTGATTTTGGTAAAAACCCACTTATCCAATGAAATTAGGATAACTTTTAGTGTAATTTAATTTTATTATAATACCATTTTTACTCTTAATTACCCAATTTTACCTTAATCATGGTAAATAATAATTTACTAAATTTACAATTCATAGTGCCAAAAAATAAAAGAAACCTATTTAAATAATTTGGACCCACTGATTCCAAATTTGGAATCAATGTTTAAAAATTAAAAACAATGTAATTCTTGTAATTATATTAAAATTAGTCTCATTGATGGAACAAGAGAATGAGTTTTTTAAATGTAAAAACCTTCAAATGTTTTACATGTGTTTATATCCAATATCAATGTGAAATTGCTTATAATGACCTAAATTTTATTAAATGATAACAAATAATGTTGTTATAATTTAAAACCGACCAAAAATATAATTTAACACTATAAATTTGTTTGATGAAAAAGGTTTTTTAAATTAAAATTTAGTATTTTTCACTATTTATGAAAACATAAAACTTTATACAGAAAAATACTAAAAAATCAATAAAATTATGTTTTGATATCCCAATTTCAATGAATATGATTAGTTTGTAATATATAAATTCCAAAAGTGTCAAAAATTAGATTTAAAATAGGCTTTCCATTAAAAGGTGGTAAAATTTCCATTTTTGAAAAATAATTCATTAATGTCCAAATTGGATTTTTTTGTCATATATTGTCTATAAAAAAGATGAATATTAAAATTATATGGAATATATAAATTTCATAATTTGGTTTATATTATTCATTCCTGCCAACTTAATTACTACAATTAATAGATCATGGTGTGCTCAAACTCATCCTTTCATACAATGAATTTTATTGAATTTATTTAAAAAGAATCATACCATGAACTATTGGAATGTTACATTCTCTCCTCCATCAATATATTGTGTCCTCAATATTTGATATTGAACTTCAAAAATAAATGGTTGTTACTAGAAAATACCTTTGTGAAAAACCCACATCAGATATAGGGTTAGTAAGAGATACTCTTAATGAAAAGCTCACCAAAAAATTAGAATTTGTAATAGGAGAACATAACTTGAATGTAGAGATATGTACATGGAGGAAAAACATAAATATTTATTGGGAGTGATTGAGGTCATCAATCACAAACAAGTGAACAATAATTGGAAAATTTTGAGCCTCAAAGACATAAATATATGATGATTTAAAAAAAAATGTTGAAAAAAAATTTATTAGGATAAAATAAATTAGATACTTTTTTTAGAGTTGAGTGATTACTTTACCATCCAGATAAAA
This sequence comes from Viscum album, assembly GCA_963277665.1. Lineage (NCBI taxonomy): Eukaryota > Viridiplantae > Streptophyta > Magnoliopsida > Santalales > Viscaceae > Viscum > Viscum album. The sequence goes on along the minus strand of OY728135.1, from coordinate 193,899,200 downwards.
ACTTTAGAAAACTAAAATGGTATAATTGCATGTATAAATGTTATCCATTGGTTTTGCTTTGATCTATTTTCACTTCATTTCATTTAACTGAATATGGATATTCAAGATGATTCATTGTGAATGAAGCACATCTAACAAATCATATGGTTCATAAGTATTTCATTCATCCTTTAAATGTGTACTAAAACAAAGAAGGTTAGCCCATAAAATCCAATAAATCATAGTCAATACTCAAACAATAATATCCTATGTTCAATTTAATCCATTACAACCTTAAGACTCTTTTAAAATACTTTTTTCAAAGCTCACAATCCAAAAATTTATAAGGAATTCCCTAAATTTCAAAAATAAACATTACATCAAATTTTCACCAAATGACCTAATGTTTCACTTATTGTCACATATGAAATATTTTATAACCATAATGACTATAGTGAAAATTTTTATGTTTCCAAATCCTTAAATAAGAAGTACTATAGTACAATCCCAATATATCTCATGGTTTTTATAACCAAATCCCCATTTATGATATAAATCTTGAATCAAAAAATAGATGAACATAAATCATTCTACTTCATTCATAAACCATTAACTACACTTCAACATCCTATTCCTTAATAACTCCTTCATGTCATTTTTCTTTTTTAGCCTCTTCATTATCATATGTATAACAATTAATTGTATAACCTTGATGATTTTAACCATTGAACAAGACTCAAAGTACAAAATGAGAAACACAAATCATAGTGATATAGCCAGAAAGAATCATTTATTGGATCTATAAATGATGGAATCTTATTCTCAATCCAAAAGTCTATTGGATTAATGTTGGTAATACATTACCAAATCTAATGGATTATATCATATACTTAGACATATCCTCAAAGACTATTTTACGGTTATGTTCCCTAATCATTGTTTTCTAAATCTAATTTCCAAGGTTCATTCTAAAAATTCTCGCATAAGAACTATAATACCCCGACCCTAGAAATCCAGATCCATTCCATTATTTTAATAAATTGGCAGAGATAAATGTGTTGATTCCCAAAATATGGATTCATTTAGTAGTCTTGGAAAATAGATTACATACATGAACTTTACATTATAATGAAAAACATTAAATAAAACACGGAGAATCCTTTTCAATATCATGATTCTCCTAGATTAACCATGAAAATTAGTTGTAATATACATCTTCACATAATTGGAAAAATGAAACAAAATAATGGGGTGAGCTCTGATGCTCAGTAAGGGCAATTAAAAAAATTAAGATTTCAAAAATATGAATAAAATTTTAATGTAATGATAAAAATTTAAACACTTTCTATTTAAACATAACCTGAAGTATAATATGGCATGAATAAATCAAATAATTCAATTTAAAATTAACATGGATATTCTACTAGTCGAATAATAACATGTAATATCAAAAACAAATCACAAGATGAGGGGATGCATAATATCGTGCATCTAAACTATCAAGATATATCCTACGGAGAGAAACTGTCAAGATCAATCCTCCTGATAGTTTAAGTATTTGGGTAGAAAAGCATCTAATTTATGTCAAGATCTATCCTCCTACAATTTATTGCTTCATGGAATGAAACATGAAGGGGTTTTCACCACCTCGTTTCATCTCATGAGACCTACCAATGCATCGAGGGGCTATACCATTGAATGTGCCCAGTCATTGTGATTGTAACACTGAGAGGGGAAATGGGTGAATCAGTGATACTTTTTATTTTATGATTCAATTGAAACATCCTTTTCCTCCTATTAATGATTCATTTCCCTACTAGAATCATTTTAAACACACATTCATAGAAAAACAATGATTTACAAGGGTCAATATTAAATAAGAATATCTATGTCCATAGTATGGTTTGGAAATGATCCAATACCACACAATCAACTAGAAATTAATCCTTGGATTAAAATGAGTAGGATATACCCTTATACTCATGTAGCACTTTGAAATCAATCCACAGGGGAGTTTACACACTCTTACTACAAAGTGGGAAATAGAACTATGTTATAACAACTCTCATTAGTTGTGATTCTTCCCAACTCATAAATTTTTTTCAGTTGAAATAAAAAACTCTATTTACATACCAAGATGAAGGGTAAGAACCAAATTGATATTTTGAAGTAAAACTCAGTTGATTTTCCGAAACTGATTCTTCTAAGTTTGATTCTCCCCAATAAAATTCTTCTAGTCCGATTTTCGTTCAGAATTCAATATATGTGAATTGGAACCACTTTATTCTATGAATATGACAAAACCTTGTATGATTCTTCCCCAGTTCGAGAAACCTGATATGGAAATCTTGAAGCTGATTAATCCATCTCATTACGATGAATAACAAGCTTAATATGAATGACAATCCAATTATGATGATCCGCTAAGTACAATAAATTCTGAGTATGATGATTAGAAAAAAAATGTTACAATCTTGCCTCTTCTCTTTCACTTCCCTTTCAATTCTACTTTAATACAATATCAGAAAAAAGACCCTTCATTCTCTCAATTAAATATTAGACCTCCTTTCTCTGCTATAGTGAACAGTACAAACAGATAGAAAGTATATAGTACTTACACTTTAATAGGTGGCCCTCGAAGGTTTTGGGTGAGAATCCCAAAAAAACATTCCCGCTCACACAAATTCACCCAAATCTCAATTTCCACTAAAATATTGTTGTCACAACCCTCTCCCACCAAAGATGCCCCTCCTGAGCTGGCAATGGTGAAAGGGAGATAATGACCCCCGAGTCTCGCCTCCAGTAGGCCCCGGGGTGGCGACTATCACTAAGGGTATGAGTTTTCACAAATATTGGAGGCATTACCCTTTTTGTTATTTAAGATCGGGAAATTGGACAAGTCAACCACCAAAATAGAAAAGAACAAGTGTATAGAAATAAACTAAAAACAATCCCACAAGCATGTTTAAATAGTTTTGAAACAAGGTACAAGTACAAGAAAGCTCAAAAGTACAATACCAAAAGGAACCAGTATAGAAAACTACAGCAACTCCAACTGCCCTGACTAGTAGGGTCCCGCGCATCCCTGGTTGTCCTCCTGGAAACTTGAATGTAAACGTAGGGTGAGCATACAAGTATACTCTGTAGGGAAACCTAAAGCTCCCGTGCACATCTGGGGAGACATCCTAATGTCCCGTGAGAACAACAGAAGAAACCTAGCAACGAATTCTATCCACCCAACCTCACCAGCCACACTCACCAAAACACAATCACAACTGGTAGTAGTAGTATATAAGAACAAGAGTATTGGGTACCCCGCACCATTCCCCTTTAGTTAGATACTCTTCCTAATGAAAAACATCCTGACGCTGCCACACTCTCCCCGCCCTCACACACATGGGCCTCACAACCACGTATCCCGCCCGCACACACCTGGGCCTGACAACCACATATCCCGCCCGCACACACCTGGGCCTCACAACCACGTATCCCGCCCACACACACCTGAGCCTCATCCTGAAGATTCTTGGGAAACAGTAAAACCTTCCTGAAGAGTCTTGGGCTAGAACCACCCCAATCGAAACCTACCTGAAGGGTCTTAGGTGCAAGGTCGCCTGAAGCCATCACAGCCTAGGGAAGAAGGAGCAGGAAGGAGCTAGTAACTAAGGGGAAAACACCCTCTCCCATGAAATGGGAGGGTTCGGCACTAAGTTCTCAACATGGGTGGGGTGCGATAAAACACAAAAGATACAGATATATATATATATATATATATATATATATATATATATATGTATACCAAACACAAAGCAAAACCTATGGCTTCTAAATAGAGAAACTGAGCATGTGCCTCGACACTGCTACTACAAAGTATGCATATAACAAACAACCCCATCCCTATTTAGGTTTTCACATTTCAGTAGAATTAGTTTATTAGTTCCTTAACAACTGGGCAACTATCCACAACTAACACAACAATCATTCGTAAAACATATCCCTACCATCCAAAAATCAAGTTAGGAAAAACATAAGCAGCACAAAAAGTCCCTTCTTAATAACAAACCAACCCATTAATTAACATTCTCGTTCCATTACCATTCCCTACCATTTATTAACTATTCCACTTTTGATTTGTTATTTAAAACCCCATTTTTTTTACATTCAACCCAACCTTGTAGCCCCACTGCCAACCACCATAACCACAACCACACCGTACATCATCACCCCTTTGATACCATTGATCGCTGCCCTGCTACCCATCACCAACGTAGTATTCACACCAACCCACAACCAAGCCAACCGTAGCCACGTTGCTCACCTGATCCACAACAACCCAAAAAACTCCCCCTTAAAGCCAACACCCATATGTTCATTATTTCATTTTGTTCAACCAGGGTGATCACACAAGGGTTCCAGATTTTAAATCAGGCAACTTTACACGATTAACCAATTCCCACTTTCCACAAAGTTCCATTCACAAAAAAAAAACGGTCTAGAAAGATAGGGAAACATTTAATTGAGCAAGAAAAGGCCCCCAACGACCGTGATTTTCAATAGGCATAAGCCTATTCAATTCACAACATAATATCACAAGCTATAAATAAAGTAACCACATTCACAAACTTCTCATCCCCGTTATATAAGCCAGTTATTATCTTCATTAAACCAATTCAAAAGTGTTTCATGTAAACAAGAGGAAACCCACCCCGCATGATGCACAACTTAGAGAGACGAAGGTAAAATCCCTACCTCAACAGGTTCTGATCCCAACGCTCCCCCAGATCAACTTTAGAAGATGTCTGTCAGCGTCCGTCACTCCTGGAAAAACCTAGAAAAACCTCCTTGGGTGGAATATGGGAAGGAAAGTCTATCGGATCCAATCTCAGAAGTTCTTCCTCGTCATTACAATCCCGTGGCCGCTGACGGATCATAAATCGGAGCTCGGACGAAGAAGTTATGGAAGAAAAAAGAGCCATCGAGTCTCTTGGGAGAGCTCTGCTCAGAGGAGAGGGGAGGAGAGGGGTGTGTTGAAAAGAAGGAGGGAACCCCTCCTTTTATAGGCGAGAAAAGAAAAAGTACACAGCGTGTACTTTATGGTACACGACATGTACTCGTTTATTTCACAAGGTCTCCACGTGGATTCCAACACGGCCCCGCGGCCGTTGACTGGTCAACACATGGTTTGAAGGTAATGCATACGCGGGGAAGGAGTACATGACGTGTAGTTTGGACACACGACGTGTACCCATTTATTACACATGGAAAAGACACGGCCATCCAAGCGGGGTATACCTGGCGAGGGGGTACACATCGTGTAGTTTGGGGTACACGACATGTACTCATTTCTTTCACACGGCAAGGACACAACCTTGAACATGGGGTATACTCAGGAAGGTGGCACACGGCGTGTACTCACACTACAAGTCATGTATTTAAAAAATACTGGAAAGTGTGGGAAAAGTCCATTTTACCCTCAAAAATACTTCATGACCCTATTTTTTGACAGAGGAATGGGCCGGAGAGGTCTGGGCTATTACATCAGATACCTCTTAAAACATTCTCGTCCCTGAGAATTCAAAACCATCCCAGAGGAACCCAACAAGATACCTCTTAGGGCTCTTGTTATAACAGGAACCCAACCACCAACCCTAATTATAGGTGTTAGGAATTCCTTCTACTATGTCGAGATATTATCCTCTTTAGGTGGCACTAACTCGCCTGCACGGGTTTAATCGCATCCTCATTAATGCGTCTCGATTAAGAATCGGGTCTTCCCACTTCCATAAATTACAATTTTTCAACTCACACTGCCCCCAACAATGCACAACCCACACACTGCCCGAACACGTGGTTTGGGGAAAATTCCTTTTCTTATGTCGAGATATTATCCGCTTTAGGCAGCACTGACTCACCTGCATGGGTTCAATCGCATCCGGATTAATGCTTCTCGATTAAGGATCAGGTTTTTTCCTTCCCCACATGCTCGGTCATGTTACACACTCCATGAGAACAAGGAAACAAATGGTCCCATAACCGACAAGCCAAGCATTCCATATATCAAAGGTACAGAGTACAAAATCAAAGCTTAGAAGAACAAGGCAAAACACAAGTCAAAACCACTCCAGGTACTGAGCATATAAGGCCCCATCCTTAATCCTTACTTAAAATTGAATTAAATGAATAATTCACATTGAGGATCTTTTCAGGTTTATAGTTTTAGAGAATTAGGACATAACTATTACATCTCAAAAGATTACAAAGTAGTCTATTCTTCTAAATTTCCATAAAATAAAAAATCTTAAAAAGAAACATGTCTAGTTTCATGTTTTAGGTAGCATGACTTTCCCTTGATCCCATCCGTGACCATATTCCACACTAAGTCCTGTGAAAAACATTTCAAAAACTTGGGATGAGCATAAAAACTCAGTAAGGGATACACAAAGAATAAAAACTGTTAGTTTATCAAAACAAAAAGTAAACCATGTATACTTTATCAAAGTAATACTTTTCACCTTTATGAAGTAGTAAAAACTATTCACTGAATAACATATCATTACTTACCCTTTTTTAACCAAAGGATTACCATAAAACCCATATAAAGAACACATAACATATATAAAGGTAACTTGGGACATAAACATACTTATGTGGAATAACCATACGGTCGACTCCCACACATATCACTTAATGGAATAGCCATATGGCCAATTACCGTACATACTTAATGGAATAGCCATACGGCCGACTTCCATACCCAATGCATTGGAGGTTATAATGTAACCACCCGTCCTGGTATTCACGGCACCACCCATCATATGGTTTATAACATAACCACCCATTAAAATGTCCAAGTACCAATATAAAATCATAAAACATAAAACCAATATAAAGGAATGATAACATTTCCACATTTCAATCACAATATATCATAAATATATTGACATAATAGAATCCTTTATCAAAACCATTTTCAATACCAAAATACATAAAAGATTATATGGTATTTATTTTATTTTAAAAACATTACGGCTTGTTGAGGAAGCCGAAGACCAAATAATACTCGCGGAGGCGGAAAAGGTCGTTTTCACCGCGTACGTTAAAAAAAACATTCCATTTTTTCGTTTTGTAAAATTCTTCATATAAAAAGATTACTTTTGTATAAAAGTAAATGTCAAAGGGGTTTATACACCATTACAAAAGAAAGTTGTGTATAAAACAAAATATGCCTCAATGAAAGGAGATTGAGACAAAGTCCCTTACAAAGAAGGTATCCTTGGTTTAAGGATAATTCAATTACATAATTATACATGACAAATGAATACACCAAATATAAGTGGATATTAAGTGTAAAATAATCAAAGGTCATTCACACATATTCAATAACTACATGTTGAACCCAAAGAAATCGAAATTGGGTTAAGAAGTTCTCTTGACAGCCTAACGGCGTCACATAAAAATGAGTTGATGAGAGATAAAAAGTGCACCTCATCACTTGGACATAAAAGTTACATCAATAAGGATATATGAGAACATATCCCAACATAACAATATGTCATTTAAAAGACCAAACAAAAGAAGTATTTTAAAAAAAAAGGAGGGTGAAAGGTTCCCTTACCGACTTGGGTATCTTTCGAAACATACGCCCCGTGAAAGAAGGACAATACATCATTGATGTAAATACTAATAAATTAAAGAATATTACACGATGAGTAAAACAATGTTCATTACATACACCACTCAAAGGAAATTGTGGAAAATGTAGCATAAATCTCACGGGAATAAAAGTGAGATGAAAAATCACTTACGAAAACTCGGCAGCCTAACTGCGCCACTTAAAACTTCCAAAAATGGATTGATGAGATCAAATAGGGTATCTCATCACATTACAACAAAATGTAAAGAAATAGGAATATGAAATAAAATCCCCTATCATAAAAAATAGGAGCTTAAAAGAAGTGACATAAAGGAGAGTACTTAAAAAGAAAGAGAGAGGTTAGATCTCTTACGAAAATTCGGCAGCCTAACGTCGCCACTCAAAACTTCCAAGATGGATTGATGAGAGAGAATAGGGTCTCTAATAATATGAACATAAAAATTACAGTAAGAGTAATATAAAATAACATCCCAATAACATGAAAGATGAGCTTTAGAAGGAATGTCATAAAAAAGTGTACTTAAAAAGAAAGAGAGGAGTAAGATCCCTTACCTCGGGTCCAACTTGTCTTGTTCGTTCTTTAACGTCCTGAATAATAAACTTGAGTTAATTTCTACTTGATTAAGAACCTTTTTCAAGCTTGTTATTCCTTTTATATCACTTATTTCCATGTTATAAACATTATGTAATCATTAAGTTAATAATGATTGTTTTGTCGATATTTGGTTCTTAAGTCGAAAGTGGACTTCTTACAATTACATGTTGTTCGTGTGGTCAAAGGTTATTTATATCCAAAATGACATTCCTGATTTGGATATCATATATATTATATATATCCAGCATATACATGTATTTATAATATCACATAATCATTTAGAGGAAAGAAATGAAATGCACCGTTCATGGAGACGGTAAGCCGCACGTACGCATGAACGCTTCTTTCATTTCTATGTCGTATTAATAGAATTAAAACTATATGAGAGGTACGTATATTTAAATTACAGAATTATATTAATCATATATATGTATCATACATCATATATATCCAGTATATATATGTACTTATAATAGTACATAATATTTTGAGATAAGAAATAAAATGTACCGTTCATGGAGACGGTAAGTCGTACGTACGCATGAACGCTACTTCCATTTCTATTTCATAATTTAATGGAAAGAAATAATAATGATATATAGGTATATAATAATTACAATATAAAATAATATATAATAACATTAAATCCATCCTTTATACGTCCCACGTATGGCATTAACGAATCATATCACTTTGAGGGGGCGGTAGTCGGCACTTCCTAAAATGAAGATATCGCGTATACCCATAATGGAAGCCATAAAGGTAAGCCACAAATGAAAAATACAGAAGCTTAAGTAAAACATAAACATATTATATATCATATATAAATATTGTGACATCTTAATGTCCACCTTTGAAAGTGTTATATGAGTGTTGAACAATCATCGTTTCGTGAGTCAGAAATTCGCCATCCACGGAAACAGTATGTTCTTTAACCATTAGATGTAGGTGAGTGTAAGTGTAGCTAGAATCCTTCTTATAACAACATCCTAGTATATTGAGGATACTGGAGTTGTTACAAATGAAAAGAATAAAAAAAGTTTAGGGAGTTGGAGAAGCAAAATAAAACAACGGACTCAAGTGAAGACTTTACCTTAAAATCGGGTAACTCCCTTTGGTTTGAGCTCAAAAGGCTTCCTTGGGAAGTCTTCTGTCCAAAGTGAGGCTTCAAGGAGTAAGGGAGGGAAGTGGAGAGACAAAATGGGAAGGGGATGGATGAGCCAAAGGCTTTGGATGTTTGAGAAAAGAGGTAGAGGTGGGGGCCTTTTATAAGAGGAGAGGAGGGGCACTTTTGGAAGGAAAGAAATATTACTTTATTTGAAAATGCGTTTCGGATTTAAAGGGTTCCATATTGATATAATTCTAGGATAAGGTGATAAGGTTTCTAAATCCACCCATAAAATTGGTTTTTGACATGTGTAGGTCTTATATTTTACATTTTCTTTTCATTTTCTTTAAATCGTTAAATAATGAGGTCATTGCTGCATCATCATGATGTCATAAATAATTTAATTTATTTAGTGTCTAAAAATTTTAAAAAAACTCTCATGATTTATGAAATCTTTTTATCTTTCAAATAAATATTTATAATCAAAACTCTTAATTTTATAACCCCATGTAACAATTGTTTTAGTAAAACATGTCATGTTTGTGTTATTTTTACTTTAACATTAAATAAAAAGATATTATGTCATTTTCCAACCAAAGTGGCTCCATGGGGTCCCCAAGTTGACCCATGGGTTTTCTTGGTCGGCCATGACACATCCAATGAGGTTAGGACATGTTTCAATTTCATTTAATATTATTAAAACATTATTTTTACCTTAAACTACACTAATTACCTCTAATCGCGATTAAAAACTTAATAAGTTACTATTCACCAAAAAATTATTTTTATCCCATTGAACAAAATTTTACTTCTTAATGAAAACCATGTTTGTCGGATTTTTGAAATTCAAAACACAAAGATGGCAAAATTTCATTTAAGCGGAAAAATCAGTTTTTATAAGTACCACTTAGTGGTTTCACTATTCATCAAAAATTGATGTTTTTCAAAAAATTACCAAAAATTCACCCTAAGATATATTTGATATTCCGAATTCAAAAATGAAGTATATTTTAAAATATTCAAAACATATAAGTCAAATTAATTAATTTAATAATTAATTCCCGCTGTCATAACAAATAGCGTGTTTTTATGAAACAATAAGTATCAAAAGATTGACACTAGTTTAAGTCTGATTTCAAAGTGAAATTAATTCCAACGACCACTATTGGATTTAATGGTAAAAATATATTCTAATTTTACTTTAAAACCAATTAAAAAGATAATCTAATCATATAAATAAATTAGAATAAAAAAAGGTTTTGAATTAAAATACAACAGTTTACACTATTCATTAAAAAATGAACTTTATCGAAAAGATACCAAAAATTTACACAAAGTAAATTTTGATGTCCCAATTCTTAAGAAGAGTTTTATTTGGTCCAAAAGAATGTATACAAGTGAAAAAAACTATATTTAATGACGGTTCTCCATCAAAAGGCGATAAGTGAACCTTTTGTGAAAACTAGGGCATATACGCCTAAAATTGAATTCTTTCCCTATTTTAAGCCTTTATCTTTTATTGGATAAGTGTAAAAACATTTAAAAAACATGTATAATAATATTTTAGTTATTTCTATCCATTCTCTCCAATACAACGACTACATGTTAACTACCATATAAAATAATATTAATTTATTATTAGAGTGCAACATAAGATTCCCAAAAAATCTCATTGTTGCGTGTTGGGTACGCCATCGAGCATAGAATCCCCTTTAAAGTGATATTAATATTTTATTCACAAATATGGATAAATATGAAAATGTAATATTCTTTATTTACCTGGGGTGTGACATCCTTCCCCCCTTTTGGTAATTGCGTCCTCACAATTTTAAAATTGCGCTTGGAAACATCCTTGAAAGTCCCACATCGGAACAAGAGTCGGTAAAACAATCACTTTAAAATAAAGGAAGATAAGTACAAAGGTCACATGAGTTAACCCATACTAGGATTCCAAGTATAAAAATATGGACATGGAGGAAAAAACAAAGGGTCATGTTCTGATGGAGAGTGATAGAAAACATGTTTAGGAGAAAGTTAACCACGAGAAAATCACAAACTTGTGATGGGTTAAATGGTATTCGATTCCCTAGTAGGAAAAGTTAATAGACAACATTTTTGTTTTAAGTTACTTTTTATTGAGGAATTTATTCATAAGTAAACATAATCACTTATCATGTTGACTTTAAACTTTTGTTAGATTCCTTACACAAACTCATATTTTCTCCAAAAGACGAGTATTTAGGAAGACTTGTTCACATTAAGAGTACTATAATCAACTTCTAGAGAATCACCTAATCCACAAAAGATAACTATATACTTCCCATGTCTTTATACTTTAACCAAAACCAAAACCAAAAAGGCTAGTACAAGATCAGATAATCCAGAAAAGGATAACCCTTTATAAAAAGAAGATCTATTCTTAATCTCCAAAATTTGTCCAACAAAACCCAAAGTTCAACGAGGACCATTTGTCCATAAAATTTTTCAAATTAAACCAAACTAAGATTGAAACCCAAATATTTGAAGGATTTAGTCACATAGTCTACCAAGTTAAATCGTAACATTTATCTCCAAACAACATCAGTTGCTCCTAAAGTCTCGTATTGAAATGTAATTAACCTAATCACATATCCTCCATGATAGGTTAATCATTTTCATAAATAACCCAAAATCAACTTACTCTTGATTCATAAAATCATATTACTAGATAGAATCAGTCAAACTAACCAGGGACTTCACGTAGTCCAGTGGTAGGTGATAAATACCAGTCGCACTTTGGTTGTGGGTTCGATTCCCGCGGCTTTGTCCGACGCGACGGGTTGTCACACGGTCTGCGTGTTGTCCTTTTTCCAAAACTATATAATTCATAAAACATTCCCCAAAATGAGATAAAATCTTCAAGAATAATCATAACATATTTTAACCTCAAGTTTATCTCATTCCTTTCGTTTTCCATCATATCATAGAGTAACCCATAATTACCTAAAAATTAAGGATCATATAAACCCTAATGGTTACCTTAATAATTATTACTTGAATTTCCACATCGAGTTGGCCATCTCGTACATGATGCATTAGAGAACTCACCAAGGTTGAAGTGGTTGATCATGACTCCTTGATAGTTGGTTTAGAACAACTATGAGATTCCTCATTGAATCCCCCATCTCATCTAGTATCTTAATCAGAGAACCACCATAGTTTCCTTCAAACCCATTGTCACTTTGGTGCCTGCTAGATCCAGCCATTTACTAAAACAAAAAAGGTCAGTGTGAGTATATCAACATAACCATCATGTACTAATGAGGAAGATAAACACTAAGATATACTTACTCATTCACTTTATCTAAAACTAGAACTCTTTGTAAAATCCTAACCATTATGGTAATGTCACTTATGCTTAAAGAATACCCTAACCTCTAAAGTTATCTAAACCGACCTTTGATACCAACTATAAGGCCCCAGCCTTAAAAATTACTTAAAATTGAATTAAATGAATAATTCACATTGAGGATCTTTTCAGGTTTAGAGTTTTAGAGAATTAGGACATAACTAATACATCTCAAAAGATTACAAAGTAGTCTATTCTTCTAAATTTCCATAAAATAAAAACTCTTAAAAAGAAACATGTCTAGTTTCATGTTTTAGGTAGCATGACTTTCCCTTGATCCCATCCTTGACCATATTCCACGCTAAGTCCTCTGAAAAACATTTCAAAAACTTGGTATGAGCATAAAAACTCTGTAAGGGATACACAAAGAATAAAAACTGTTAGTTTATCAAAACAAAAATAAACCATGTATACTTTATCAAAGTAATACTTTTCACCTTTATGAAGTAGTAAAAACTCTTCACTGAATAACATATCATTACTTACCCTTTTGTAACCAAAGGATTACCATAAAACCCATATAAACAACACATAACATATATAAAGGTAACTTGGGACATAAACATACTTAAGTGGAATAACCATACAGTCGACTCCCACACATATCACTTAATGGAATAGCCATACGGCCAATTTCCATACATACTTAATGGAATAGCCATACGGACGACTTCCATACCCAATGCATTGGAGGTTATAACGTAACCACCCGTCCTGGTATTCACGGCACCACCCGTCATATGGTTTATAACGTAACCACCCGTTAAAATGTCCAAGTACCAATATAAAATCATAAAACATAAAACCAATATAAAGGAATGATAACATTTCCACATTTCAATCACAATATATCATAAATATATTTACATAATAGAATCCTTTATCAAAACCATTTTCAATACCTAAATACATAAAAGAGTATATGGTATTTATTTTATTTTAAAAACATTACGGCTTGTTGAGGAAGCCGAAGACAAAATAATACTCGCAGCGGCAGAAAAGGTCATTGTCACTGCGTACGTTAAAAGAAAAATTCCATTTTTTTCATTTTGTAAAACGCTTCGTATAAAAAGATTAATTTTGTATAAAAGTAAAAGTCAAAGGGGTTTATACACCGTTACAAAAGAAAGTTGTGTATAAAACGAAATATGCCTCAATGAAAGGAGATTGAGACTAAGTCCCTTACAAAGAAGGTATCCTTGGTTTAAGGATAATTCAATTACATAATTATGTGTGATAAATGAATACATCAAATATAAGTGGATATTAAGTGTAAAATAATCAAAGGTCATTCACACATATTCAAAGGATTACATATTCAATAACTACATGTTGAACCCAAAGAAATCGAAATTGGGTTAAGAAGTTCCCTTGACAGCCCAACGACGTCACGTCAAAATGAGTTGATGAGAGATAAAAAGTGTATCTCATCACTTGGACATAAAATTTACATCAATAAGGATATATGAGAACATATCCCAAAATAACAATATGTAATTTAAATGGCCAAACAAAAGAAGTCTTTTAAAAAAAGGAGGGTGAAAGGTTCCCTTACCGACTTGGGTATCTTTCGAAACATACGCCCCGTGAAAGAAGGACAATACATCATTGATGTAAATACTCATAAATGAAAGAATATTACACAACGAGTAAAATAATGGTCATTACATACACCACTCAAAGGAAATTGTGGAAAATGTAGCATAAATCTCACGGGAGTAAAAGTGAGATGAAAAATCACTTATGAAAACTCGGCAGCCGAACGGCGCCACTTAAAACTTCTAAAAATGGATTGATGAGATCAAATAGGGTATCATATCACATTTCAACAAAATTTACAGAAATAGGAATATGAAAGAACATCCCCCATCATAACAAATAGGAGCTTAAAAGAAGTGACATAAAGGAGAGTACTTAAAAAGAAAGAGAGAGGTTAGATCTCTTACGAAAATTCGGCAGCCTAACGGCGCCACTCAAAACATCCAAAATGGATTGATGAGAGAGAATAGGGTCTCTCATCATATGAACATAAAACATACAGTAAGACTAATATAAAAGAACATCCCAATAACATGAAAGATGAGATTTAGAAGGAATGACATAAAAAAGTGTACTCAAAAAGAAAGAGAGGAGTAAGATCCCTTACCTCAGGTCCAACTTGTCTTGTTCGTTCTTTAACGTCCTGAATAATAAACTTGAGTTAATTTCTACTTGATTAAGAACCTTTTTCAAGCGTATTATTCCTTTTATATCACTTATTTCCATGTTATAAAAATTATGTAATCATTAAGTTATTAATGATTGTTTTGTCGATATTTGGTTCTTAAGTCGAAAGTGGACTTCTTACAATTACATGTTGTTCGTGTGGTCAAAGGTTCTTTATATCCAAAATGACATTCCTGATTTTGATATCATATATATTATATATATCCATCATATACATGTATTTATAATATCACATAATCATTTAGAGGAAAGAAATGAAATGCACCGTTCATGGAGACAGTAAGCTGTACGTACGCATGAACGCTACTTTCATTTCTATGTCATATTAATGGAATTAAAACTATATGAGAGGTATTTATATTTTAATTCCCGAATTATATTAATCATTTAGCTGTATCATACATCATATATATCCAGTATATATATGTACTTATAATAGTACATAATATTTTGAGATAAGAAATGAAATGTACCGTTCATGGAGACTGTAAGCCGTACGTACGCATGAACGCTAATTCCATTTCTATTTAATACTTTAATGGAAATAAATAATAAGTATATATAGGTATATAATAATTCAAGTATAAAAGAATATATAATAACATTAAATCCATTCTTTATACGTCCCACGTATGGCATTAACGAATCATATCACTTTGAGGGGGTGGTAGTCCGCACTTCCTATAATGAAGATATCGCGTATACCCATAATGGAATCCATAAAGGTAAGCCACAAATGAAAAATACAGAAGAATAAGTAAAACATAAACATATTATATATCATATATAAATATAGTGACATCTTAATGGACACCTTTGATGGTGTTATATGAATGTTGAACAATCATCGTTTCGTGAGGCAGAAATTCGTCATCCACAGAAACAGTATGTTCTTTAACCATTAGATGTAGGTGTGTGTAAGTGTAGCTCTAATACTTCTTATAACAACATCCTAGTATATTTAGGATACTGGATTTGTTACAAAAGAAAAGAATAAAAATATTTTAGGGAGTTGGAGAAGCAAAATAAAACAACGGACTCAAGTGAAGACTTTACCTTAAAATCGGGTAACTCCCTTTGGTTTGAGCTCAAAGGCTTCCTTGGGAAGTCTTCTGCCCAAAGTGAGGCTTCAAGGAGTTAGGGAGGGAAGTGGAGAGACAAAATGGACAAGGGTTGGCCGAGCCAAAGGCTTTGGATGTTTGGGGAAAGAGGTAGAGGTGGGGGCCTTTTATAAGAGGAGAGGAGGGGCACTTTTGGAAGTAAAGAAATATTACTTTATTTGAAAATGAGTTTCGGATTTAAAGGGTCCCATATTGATATTATTCGAGGATAAGGTGATATGGTTTCTAAATACACCCATCCAATTGGTTTTGGACATGTTTAGGTCTTAGATTTTACATTATCTTTCCATTTTATTTAAATCGTTAAATAATGAGGTCATCGCTGCATCATCATGCTGTCATAAATAATTTAATTTATTTAGTGTCTAAAAATTATAAAAAAACTATCATGATTTAGGAAATATTTTTATATTTCCAATTACTATTTATAATCAAAAATATGAATTGTATAACCTCATGTAACAATTGTTTTAGTAAAACATGTCATGTTTGTGTTATTTTTACTTTAACATTAAATAAAAAGATATTATGTCATTTTCCAACCAAAGTGGCTCCATGGGGTCCCCAAGTTGACCGATGGGTTTTCTTGGTCGTCCATGACACATCCAATGAGGTTAGGACATGTGTCAAGTTCATTTAATATTATTAAAGCATTATTTTTACCTTAAACTACACTAATTACCTCTAATCGCGATTAAAAACTTAATAAGTTACTATTCACCAAAAAATATTTATCCCATTGAACCACATTTTATTTCTTAATGACAACCATGTATGTAGGATTTTTGAAATTGAAAACACAAAGATGGAAAAATTTCATTTAAGCGGAAAAATCCGTTTTTATAAGTACCACTTAGTGGTTTCACTATTAATCAAAAATTGAAGTTTTTCAGAAAATTACAAAAAATTCACCCTAAGCTATATTTGATATTGAGAATTCAAAAATGAAGTATATTTTACAAAATTAAAACCATATAAGTAAAATTAATTAATTTAATAATTAATTCTCGTTGTCATAACAAATAGCGTGTTTTTATGAAACAATAAGTATCAAAAAATTGACACTAGTTTAAGTCCGATTTCAAAGTGAAATTAATTCCAACGACCACTATTGGATTTAATGGTAAAAATATATTCTAATTTTACTTTAAAACCAATTAAAAAGATAATCTAATCATATAAATAAATTATATTAAAAAGAGGTTTTGAATTAAAATACAACATTTTACACTATTCATTAAAAAATGAACTTTATCGGAAAGATACCAAAAATTTACACAAAGTAAATTTTGATGTCCCAATTCTTAAGAAGAGTTTTATTTGGTCCAAAAGAATGTATAAAAGTGAAAAAAACTATATTTAATGACAGTTCGCCATCAAAAGGTGATAAGTGAACCTTTAGTGAAAACTAGGGCATATACGCCTAAAATTGAATTCTTTCCGTATTTTAAGCCTTTATCTTTTATTGGATAAGTGTAAAAACATTTAAAAAACATGTATAATAATATTTTAGTTATTTCTATCCATTCCCGCCAATACAACAGCTACATGTTAACTACCATTTAAAATAATATTATTTTATTATTAGAGTGCAACGTAAGATTCCCAAAAAAACTCGTTGTTGCGTGTTGGGTACTCCATCGAGCATAGCGTCCCCTTTAAAGTGATATTAATATTTTATTCACAAATATGGATAAATATGAAAATTTCATATTCTTTATTTACCTGGGGTGTTACAGAGCACGCATCTAGGTCTCCCACTCCCAAGTGCTCTCCTCGAGGCCGCCATGCCTCCCCAACACGTGAACCAAGGGAATGGTTCGTCCACGAAGCACCTTCTCATTACGATCTTCGATTCTGACTGGTCATTCCTCAAATGTCACGTTGTCTCCCATATCTAACTCTCCCCAGTCGATAACGTGAGAGTCGTCGTGTAAGTACCGATGAAGCTGGGAGACGTGGAAGATGTCATGAACTTTCTCCAACTGGGGTGGCAGGGCCAGCTGATATGCCACCTCACCGACTCGTCTCAGCACCATAAAAGGTCTGATGAACCTAGGTGAGAGCTTTCTTCATTTCCCAAACCTTCTCTACCCCCGTCGATGGGAAACCTTCAAGAACACATGATCTACCTCCTCGAACTCCAAGGGCCTCCTCCGACGATCAGCATAAGGCTTTTGTCAGTCTTGAGCCACTTTCATCCTCTCATGTACAAGATGGACTTTCTCTGTGGTGCTCTGCACTACCTCTGGCCCAAGAGCACATGTCTCACCAACCTCTGCCCAGAAAATGGGTGAATGAAATGGTCTTCCATAAAAAGACTCAAACGGTGCCACTCCAATAGTAGAGTGGAAGCTGTTGTTGTAGGAAAACTCTAATGAAGGCAATTGTCGTACCCATGATCCTCTGAAATCCAGAAGTCATGCTCGTAGCATGTCCTCCAATGTCTGGATAGTCCACTCTGTCAGCCCATCGGTCTGGGGGTGGAAAGCAGTGCTAAGGTGTAGCTGGGTTCCAAAATCATGTTGTAACCCCCTCCAGACTCATGAGGTAAACCGAGTATCCCGGTCTGAGATTATAGTCTTCGGAACTCCATGAAAACACACCACCTCATCTACGTACCTCTGTGCTAAGGTACTCACCGGGCCCGACTCCTTAATTGCTAAGAAGTGAGCTGATTTTGTCAGACGATCCACCACCACCCAGATAGCATCATAACCACCCTGAGCTCTGGGTAGTCCTGTGATGAATTCCATCGAGATGTCATGCCACTTCCACTCAGGGACATCTAAAAGATGCAACAAACCACCGAGAACACGGTGTTTAGCCTTTACCTGCTGACACACAAGGCACTTAGCCACAAACTCATCCACTGCCCATTTCACCCCAGGCCACCAAAACTGTTCCCTCAGGCCTTGGTACATTTTTGAAACTCTTGGATGTACCGCCAAGGCTGATCTATGGAACTCACGGAGAACTCCCTCACGCATCACCTCCGGAACAAACAACCTTCCATGGAAAAGCATCTGATGTCGGCTGTCCTCTGACCATCCCTCTATAGCGTTTCCCTGATCGACACGATCCCGCATTAATTCCACCTCGGAGTCCCCCCACTGGGACTATTCCACCTACTGCGACAAAGATGACTACACCGTCATCTAAAAAAACAGCCTCTAACACCTTCTACCCTGGCATCCAAGTGCAAGGAATCCAAATCTCCCATCGCTTTCCAGGCATCAGCGGATTCCCGAACCACTTCTTTATGTGAATTCCTGCTCAGGGCATCAGCCGCAACGTTGCCCTTACCTTTAGTGTAAGAGATTTCGAAGTCATAGTCTTGGAAAAACTCGACCCATCTCCTCTGCCGTAAGTTCATGTCACGCTGGGAGAAGATATAACATAGGCTCTTGTGACTTGAGAAGACCACAAAGCGCTCCCCAAAGAGGTAATGTCGACACAACTTTTGTACGAACACTACTGCTGCAAGCTCTAGGTCATGGGTGGCATAGTTACGCTCGTGAGGGCGCAACTGCCTAGACCCATAACAGATCACACCCTTCTTCTAAATTAGCACACACCCCAGACCAAGGCCAGAAGCATCACAGAACACCTCATACAACAACCCTTCCCCTGGAAACCTGAGTACAGGTGCACTGACCAACTTCTCCTTTAGGTAGTCGAAAGCTTTCTGGCCCTAATCACTCCATAGAAAGACCCGGTTCTACCTAGTCAAAGCTGTCACTGGAGCATCAACTCAAGAGAAGTCCGAAACGAACCTATGATAGTAACCTGCTAACCCCAGAAAACTACGAACTTATGCCATGCTCTTGGGTGCTGCCCAAGAAACAACTACCTCCACCTTCGATGGGTCCACTGACACTCCATTCCGAGACACCACATGCACAAGGAAGTTTACTTATTGTGTCAAGAACTTACACTTCGACAATTTCCCGTAAAGCTGGTGGTGTCGAAGGACTTCTAAGACTGCACTGAGATGGTCAAAGTGCTCCTCCTCTGATCTTGAGTAGATCAATATTGCATCAATAAACACAACAACGAACCGGTCCAGAAACTCTTGGAAGACAAAGTTCATAAGTCCCATGAACACAGCCGGTGCATTCGTAACTCCAAACGGCATCACTACAAACTCTAAGTGCCCATACCTCTACCTGAAATCCATCTTAGAGATGTCACTATCCTTTACCCTCAGCTGATGATATCCCGATTGCAGATCATTCTTAGAGAACCAACCTGCTCCCCATGGCGACACGCTGGGTCGAACAAAACCCTTCTCCCTCAGATCGTCAATCTGAATCCGCAACTCCCGCAGCTCCGAAGGTGCCATCCGATAAGGGGCCATCGAAATTGTACAGGCACCAAGATGTAAGTATATCCCGAACTCAACATCATGTCGGGGGGGGGGGGGGGAGGGGGTGGTAGAGTCACAACATCCTCGGGAAAAACATCGAGGAAATCACTAACAACCTCCAGGACATACATCATCTCTGTATCGGCTGGAACCACTGATAACCCACCTAACAAGGAAAGGAGAGGCTCCACACGCTGGCTTCCCGCCTGATAGCTCCTCTCACCAACAAAAGCTACACGCTGCCCATCCACTTCAGAGAACATGACTCTTATCCAGAAGCAGTCGATAACGAAACTAACTATAAACAACCAGTCAATGCCTAGGATGACATCGTATGGATGCATCTGTAATAGAAGAATATCCCCATTAGATCGATGTGGTCCCAACGTCATCCCACATCCCCAGCAAACACAAGATATGTTGGTTTGGCCTCCAACTGGTGTACTTAGCACCAGTGGTATGGAAAGTCTCTCTACGTCTAGTCCCAAAGCATGGGCTAGACAAGGTGTAACAAAGGAGTGAGAAGCTCCCAAATCGAACAAAGCAGAAACAAGAGTGCTAAACAAACAAATCGTACCTTGCACCACCTCGGGTCCTACTGGAGCTGTAAACTCTCTTGCGTGCAACTGTCCATGCCCAGCTTCTCTGCCTCTCTGATGTCATCCACCTCCTTGACCACGTCTTGGTCGAGGTCCCTGAGGAGCACCCTGAGGTCGGCCTCCTCCTACAAAGTTTTCCCTCGGAGGAGCATGGTCCTGCTGCTGCTGGAAGGGCCTCACCGGCAACTGGTGATGCCGAGGTGGGCGCTGAACCTGCCCACCTCCACCGTACTAAGCTCGGGTCGGGCACCATCTCTGAACTTGCCTGAAACCTCCACAAGAAAAACACCTAGGTCCTGGGCTCTTGAAAAAGGGACGATGACCTGAAGACCTGAACTGGAACTGCTGGGGCCTACTCGCCACTGGCCTGAACTTGGAAAGTCCCGTCGTAGGAGAACTGCTGCTGACTGCCTTCCCCATCGACGAGCCCAGCTGGATCCCCTCTCATGGTGCACCTCCCAGAGAGTGAATCCGCTCTACAACCTCTTCCTTCTTCTGAACCTCCAAGTACATCGGAAGGGTGAAGGGGGTGATAGCATAATGAAGTGAAAGGTGAAGCACCTCCTCCAAACGTCTCGCCCGAGACTCCTCATCCGAAAAGAGATCCGGATCAAAGGACATGAGATCCTTGAACTTGATCCCCAACTCTCATACTGAAATACTCCCCTGCTGAAGGGAGAGTAACTCTTTCTGCTTCTCCGCTTTGATCATAGAAGAAAGGAATTCCTCTCAAAATTCCTTCTCAAAGTCAGCCCACAGAACCTCTCCCTCTATCCTCTCTCTGAGGTAGAGCGTCCACCACTGTCACGCCGCACCTCTCTGCTGACTGACTGCTAGGGGAACCCAGTACTCTCTCGGAGCACAGATCAAGGTAAAAGCGATCTCTAGCACCTCAAGCCACCCCTCCGTCTCTGTATCCGAAGTACTACCCTCTTACTTCTTCAGGTTCTGCCGCTGGAAAGAACAGAGAGTCTTCTACCACTGGCTATCTTCCTCCTCTTAGTCAATCCTCAACTGATCGACCACTTGGATCTATTGGGTCTCGGTCGTCTGAGTCACCCGGGGATGACGTCCAGGTGCCATAGCTGTACGGTAAACAAATATCGCCTAATCCCAAGTAGTAAGGAAATTTTGCAGGGTTTCATTTTATCATTTTATTCAATTTCTTTCCCAGAATGCCCAAATCAAGTAAAACACAATGATGATGCATGTACCTTCCCTATGGTCTCTACCCTGAAATCAATGTAGTCTCACTTGGTCATTCGGTAGGCTAAGAGTCCTTGCATCGGATCACGGGGGCCCCTAAAATCCCATGTCCTAACCGGTCTTCCCTGGCCTATGTCACACACCAAGATTAACCAAAACTGTTTCCCTACCATCCCAAGCAATCCTCATTGTGCCTGACTCCAGACTCCATCCTATCTCTCAACCTTCACCTCTCATACCATTCTGTCACGACCCCCTCCCACCAAAGATGCCCCTCTTTAGCTGGAAATGGTGAAAGGGAGATAATGACCCCCCGAGTCCCACCTCCAGTAGGCCCCGGGGTGGCGACTAGCACCATGGGTATATGTTTTCACAAATATGGGAGGCATTACCCTTTTTGTTATTTAATATCGGGAAATAGGACAATTCAACCACCAAAAAGGAAAAGAACAATTGTATAGAAATAAACCCAATCCAATCCCACATGCATGTTTAAATAGTTCTGAAATAAGGTACAGGTACAAGAAATCTCAAAAGTACAATACCAAAAGGAACAAGTACAGCAAACTGCAGCAACTCCAACCGCCCCGACTAGTAGGGTCCCTCATGGACCTGATAGTCCTCCTGGAAACCTGAAAGTAAACGTAGGGTGAGCATACAAGTATACTTAGTAGGGAAACCTAAAGCTCTCGTGCACTAGTGGGGAGACATCCTAATGTCCCGTGAGAACAATAGAAGAAACCTAGCAAGGAATTATATCCAACCAACCTCACCAGCCACACTCACCAAAACACAATCACAACAGGTAGTAGTAGTATATAAGAAAAAGAGTATTGGGTACCCCGAACCATTCCCCTTTAGTTAGCTGCTCTTCCTAATGGCGAACATCCCGATGCTGCCACACTCTCCCTGCCTGCACACACCTTGGACTCACAACCATGTATCCCGCCCGAACACACCTGGGCCTCACAACCACGTATCCCGCCCGCACACACCTGGGCCTCACAACCACGTATCCCGCCCGCACACACCTGGTCCTCATCCCGAAGATTCTTGGGAAACAGTAAAACCTTCCCAAAGAATCTTGGGCTAGAACCACCCCAATCGAAACCTACCTGAAGGGTCTTAGGTGTAAGGTCTCCTCAAGCCATCACAGACTAGGGAAGAAGGAGCAGGAAGGAGCTAGTAACTAAGGGGAAAACACCCTCTCCCATGAAATGGGAGTGTTCGACACTAATGCTCAACATGGGTGGGGTGCGATAAAACACAAAAGATACAGATATATATATATATATATATATATATATATATTTGTATACCAAACACATAGCCCAACCTATGGATTTTAAACAGAGAAACTGGGCATGTGCCTCGGCACTGCTACTACGAAGTATGCATACAATAAACAACCCCAACCCTATTTAGGTTTTCACGTTACAGTAGAATTAGTTTATTAGTTCCTTAACTACTCGGGTTCCACAACTAACCACAATGATCATTTGTAAGACATATCCCCGCCATCCACAAATCAAGTTAGGAAAAACATAAGGAGCACAACAAGTCCATTCTTAATAACCAACCAACCCATTGATTAGCATTCATGTTCCATTACCATTCTCCACCATTTATTAACTCTTCCACTTTTTATTTATTATTTAAAACCCATAGTTTGTTTAAATTCAAACCAACCCTGCAGCCCAGCTTCCAACCACAATAATCACAACCACACCATACATCATCGCCCCATTGATACCATTTATCATAGCCCCCATGCCCATCACCAACATAGTATTCACACCAACCCACAACCAAGCCAACCGCAGCCCCGCTGCTCACCCGATCCACAACAACCCCCAAAACACCCCCATCAATCCAACACCCACATGTTCATTTTTTCATTTTGTTCAACCGGGGTGATCACACAAGGTTTCCAGATTTTAAATCAGCCAACATTACATGATTAACCAATTCCCACATTCCACAAAGTTCCATTCACAAAAACAAATGGTCTAGAAAGATAGGTGAACATTTAATTGCGCAAGAAAATGCCCCCAACGACCGTGATTTTTAGTAGGCATAAGCCTATTCAATTCACAACATAATACCACAGGATATAAATAAAGTAACCGCATTCACAAACTTTCCATCCCCGTTATATAATCCAGTTATTATCTTCATTAAACCGGTTCAAAAGTGTTTCACTTAAACAAGAGGAAACCCACCCCGCATGATGCACAACTTAGAGAGACGAAGGTAAAATCCCTACCTCAACAGGTTCTGATCACAACGCTCCCCCGAATCAACTTTAGAAGTTGTCCGTCGGCTTCCGCCACTCCTAGAAAAACCCTGAAAAACCTCCTTGGGTGGAATATGGGAAGGAAAGCCCTACGGATCCAAGCTCAGAAGTTCCGCCTCGTCGTTACGATCCCGTGTCCGCTGATAGATCGTAAATCGGAGCTCGGACGAAGAAGTTATGGAAGAAAAAGGATCATTCGAGTGTCTTGGGAGAGCTCTTCTCAGAGGAGAGGGGAGGAGAGGGGTGTGTTGAAAAGGAGGAGGGGACCCCTCCTTTTATAGGTGAGAAAAGAAAAAGTACACGATGTGTAATTTATAGTACACGGCGTGTACTCAGTTATTTCACACAGTCTCCACGCGGCTTCCAACACGGCTTTGCAGCCGTTGACTAGTCAACACACTGTTTGAAGGTAACGCATTCGCGGGGAAGGACTGCACGGCGTGTAGTTTGGAAACACGGCATGTACCCATTTATTTCACACGGCAAATACACGGCCTTCCATGCAGGGTATACTTGGTGAGGGGGTACACGACGTGTAGTTTGGGGTACACGGCGTGTACTCATTTCTTTCACACGGCAAGGACACAACCTTGAACATGGGGTATACTCAGCAAGGTGGTACACGACGTATACTCACACTACACGGCGTGTACTGACAAAATTCTGGAAAGTGTGGGAAAATCCCATTTTACCCTCCAGAATACATCAAGACCCTCTTTTTTGAAAAAGGAATGGGCCGGAGAGGTCTGGGCCATTGCAATTGTGTTTTATTTTGACTTTGTCAACTATTATCAAAGCTTATTGATTCTTCCTTCAACATTCATCTTCTTCTTCAGCCCTTCATTTGAATCGCCAAACTGATTTCAATTCTGGAGTACGATTCCAATTTATGAGACCAATTTTCCCTTGATGATTTCGTCAAGATAGAGATCTATACCATTTGAAGAAAAACTTTATAAATAAATGGATTCCACAACTGAGTATTGAAAATAAACATTTTTTTGAATGGAAAGCTCCCCCTTGATATCACATCCAGCAAACTCCTTCATCTCTTCCTTCAAACCACTTCTACTTCTTCCCCTCTTCTCTTGAACCAATTAAGAAATATAATTCAATTATTATTCAAATCCCCTTTTCCAAATTGATATACAAGACTTATCGTTCTCCTATTCCTTTAACCCACTTGCAAAAATCCACTTGAAGAGTAAACAAAGTGATTCCACTATTGACCCACTTGATAATGATATTTGAAAATAAATCGGTGCTCATCTTTAACAACTACCATCATTCACAATCTTGTTCTTGTATCATTAAAACCTTCATGCATTTAAATACATTTGATAATAAATTCTGTATCATCAGACATCAATTAGAATGTATTGTAACTTTCCATTCTTACTAGCTTCATTCTTTTCCACTCAAATCGAGTATGGTCATTTCTGAATACGACTAGTCTTAATATGGTCATTTATAGGTATGATCATTTCAGATATGATTGTTCTAGATATGATCATTCAAATAATGATCATCCTGGATTTGATCATTCACATCAAGATACAAATCCTCTTGGATACGATCATTTATTTTTTGATCTTGAGTACGATCATCCAAATTTTGATACCGATCCTCCTAGATATGATCATTTAGTTTCTAATAATGATCCTTTTCAATTAGCAACAACTCTTATCTTTCCCTTCCACTTGAATATGATTGAAAACAATCGGTACCACCTTTACAATAGGAACCACCTTTTCAATCCCCCATATATTTCATCATGCTTGCATAATAAGTTCTGAATTCAACTCATTATTTATATGAAATTCAAAATAGAAATGCATAGTCACATTAGGGTCAATCGTAGTCATAGAGACTCTAATTCTTCATTACAACAACCACTACTTCTACATTGGTTCTATAGTGAAACTGGTGACCACATAATTATAGTAGGATGCATTCTTCATGTGACTGATTCTCTCTTAATAAATAACAATCAATTCCTCATAAAAATCGATATAGTGAGTCCAATTCGTTCGAAAACATGATACTGATTCCTTTCAAAATATTAGTCTTATTTTTTGGAAATCAAATATTATTTTCACCAAATACAATTTGAGGTGATTTCCTTTCATTAAAAAAATTTCCTTGATAATAACATAAAACATTTGAAAACAATCACCTTCATCACCAGGTTTGTTCTCACCATATCTCCCTTTGGAATTTGTCTTCAACCAAGTTTCATAATCCACTAAATTTTTCAAGTAATAAAATGTGAATATTTTGGAGCACTCTGAAATCTAGACCATAAGGTAGTAGCATAAACCATGTTGGGTATTGAGACAGTCAAATACGATAGGCTTCTAATCAGTTTCTATTACTCTTTAAAATAAACTTATATTCCTTTTACATGTTTTTAAAACTTTGTTCCCAATGATATTGGTGTGGAAATGATTTTTGAATTTTATATGCCATAACTCTTAAAAAGTTTTGTAGCATAAGTTTCTTGAGAAATAAAAACATATTTCTTTTCTGATGTATTTTTATGCAAAGAAAGTATTTCTTTTCTCCAGCATGGAAATTTCAAAAACATAATTCATCTCTTCAGCAAACTTTTCACAACTTATTTCTTCATTCTCATCAAAGACAATGTCATAAACATAATCAATTATAGTGAGTGAATACTCTATACTTTCTCTTATATAAATATTTTGATCCACTATTCATTTCATAAAATTCATCTTCCATACTCAAGTATCCAATTTCAAATACCATGCCCTCAGATCTTGTTTTATTCCATTCAATACCTTTTCAATCTACACACATATCTTTCATCATTCCCATCATACAAACGACAAGGTTTTTCAATTACAAATTTTATGCCCTTCGATCTTGTTTTAGGCTATTCAAACCATTTTCAATCTTCAAACATTTCATTCATATTTCCCCACAAAAAATACACAGTGTTTTTCAATATAAAATTCATCTTTAAGACCACTATTCTAGTATGTGGATTTAACATCCATTTGAACAATCTTGTGTCCTTGTTGTGCAGAAATAGAAAGAAATATTATAATTGTTTAATGTCTTTCCACTGGAGAAAATGCTTCATCAAAATTAATACCCTCAATTTGTCAATACCCTTTTCAAACCAATCTTGCATTGTTTCGTATCACGTCACCTTCTTCACTCATCTTGTTCTAGAAAACCGATTTTGTGCCCATATGGTATTTGTTTTCAGGATTGGGTACGATTTCACATGTATCATTCATTTAAATCTGATCCAATTCTTTATTCATGGCCCTAACCCATTTTGGATTCTCAATAGCTTCTTGTACATCATTCGGTCCCACTTTTGAATACATAGAAGTTTGTGTAGTAGCATTTTTTGTTCTTCTAGTGTAATACTTATGATGTTGATCACAAACTATATTCTAAGACTCCACTTGTTTCATCATCCTAGGATGAGACTTTTTATTTCCTTCCTCATCACTGGAAATAGCTGAGTCTGATTTTTCACTTTGATTAGGAATACAATTGTTTGTACCCTTATCAAAATCATTGTCTTCAACTTGCTCAACTTTCATTTCATCCTGGATGTGTTTATCTTTCAAAGATATTTCTATTACATTCACATCAATAGAATAAAAAAATGTTTTTATTTATTTGTGGAAGCACCTATATCCTCTTCCTTCTGGAGAATAGCCAATGAAAATTATATCTTCACATTTATGACCAATATTTCCATAAATTCAACCATTATTCATTATAATACATGCACTCCTAAAAAATATGAAGTGTTTTAAACGTGGAGTTTTGTATTAAAAAATTCATATAGATAAATACCTGATTGAGGTCTATAAAAAGAATAGTTTGGAATATAAATAACAGTACTCATGGATTGACTCCAAAATAAATGAGAAATCCCATGTCCAAGTAACATTGTTCTTCCCATTTTGACCAAGATCCAGTTATTTATTTTAGCATCCTCATTTTATTGGGGAGTATATGGGGAATAATACTGATGCTGAATACCATGATTCTCAAGATAGTCTTCAAACTCTTCACTTCTATATTCACCACCATTATCTATTCAAAACTTCTTCCTAAAATACTCAAATTCCTTTTCTACTTTTCTTCTGAAACATTAAAACATTTTCAAAGCATCCGATTTATATTTGATATACATGATTGATGTAATGAGAGTAAAATAATCAATGAAAGTAATTATGTACTTATCTTCATTTCATGATTGTTTTCTGAGTAGACCACATATATCAAAATGAATCAACTCCATGGGTTGATATGAACAAATTTCAACCTTCTTATACACAACATTGGAAATCTTTACTTTCTGGCAGATAGTGAAACACCACTATCTTCTTCCTAGGAAATTAGTAATGTCTCAGAAACTATCTCTTTTAGATGACTTTCTCATGTATCCTTGACATAGGTGTCCCAAAAGTTTATGCCATAATTCATTCTCTTCCCCCATACCCATGAAACAAGAGTTTTGTGTATCACCAACTTGTAACAAATTTCATTTTGTATGTTTCCCTCTTGTAAAAATCATCCCGTCTTCTTCACTCTTTAAATAAATCCCATATTTTAGGAAGATAACTCCATTACCCTCATCACAATAATTTTAAACACATAGAAGATTGTGTTTGATCCCATAAACATACAATGTTTTATTGGATTTCATATTTTATTTTCCAATGATGGATGATCATACAAAATTTATTTTTGGAGATTCATCATTTCCAAATGTCATAGTTCCTTATATAAAATCATTCACATTCATCAACAATTTTATGTCTCCTGTCATGTGATAAGATCACCCACTTTCATTTATCCAATGTCATTCTCCCTTTGTTTCTTTAAAATCTATTTCAACATTAAGATATTTTTCTAAATTCTTTTTATTCTTCACATATAGTTTTGGATTATTTTTAAGATTTTTTTTGTGCCAGTGGAAAAAAAGACATTATTTTTCAAGGTGTGAAGGTTGTTCACATCTTTCAAAAATAGTTTCGAGGGGCTGGAACCTATTTTCAATCTATATTCCACTCTTTTTAGACTTCTTCACAAGAAATTTCCCAGTCCTCTTATTTTAAGGGAATAGACTCCTCCTAAATCATTGCCTTTCATAATTTGTGGGTTAATAGTAATGTTATTGGTTAAACCAACACATAATTTTATTGTATCTGAATCAACCACAATACATGTAATATCCATAAAAATAGTATTTTCGTCTGAAACGTTTATACTAAATGGAATTATGAATTTCTTTCCCAGCCATCTCAATCTCTTTATTTTCTGAGCTATCATCCTTTGTATTATCAATAAAATTATTCCTCTTCTTTTCAGTATTAACAGAATAAGAATTATTTGAACATTTCTAGATCCAAATTTTATCAAATCATTTTCTATCTCAGGGTGTTTTGTAACTTCATAATTCTTCACTTTGTCAATCATGTCCACATACATAATATTCCCAACATTCATCTCTTCATAAACACTTCCATATTTCTTCTCTCCCTTTGAAGATAATTTTTTAACCTTATCAGGTTTCTCATTTCGAGAACCTTTACCAAATTCAGTGATAGAGTTTTTCAAACTTGTACTTTTCTCCTCATCTTTATAGAGCTCTTATTGGAAAAGTTCCAAATTTTCTTCTTTGGATTTTAGCTTCAATTTCGAATGCTCATTACAATTATTTTCTTCCTCAAAATATTTGTTCAAGTCATCAATCTCTTTCATCAGCTTCACTTTTTCATCAGTAAAACAATAAAGATTGCTTATTGTGGAAAATTCATCTTCCATATTTTTGTTTTACCCTTCATGACTTCTAATCTTTCACATGCATTCTTTCAACTCTTCTTTCAGATTTATTTCAGGTTGAGTCTACTCCACTTCAGAACTTCTGATTCCAAATTCTTCATCATTCAAAATTACAATGAATCCATTTTCAATACCATACTCAACAAATTTTTTTTGGATTCAACATCATTTCCTTATTCTTCATCATCTTTTGATTGGAAACTTCTTTATTTGGATTTGAAGAATTCTTTTTCTTTCCCTGTGGATTTCAATTTTTTTGTCATTGTATTTCTTTCATGATCTTATCTGATTTATCTACTCTTCATCACTATCCTATTCATTCATTCTTCGAGAAAAATTATACACATAGTGATTAATTCCTCCACATTTAAAACATTTCAATGGAATTTTCCCTTTGTATTTCCCAGTACATCTTTTCAGATTTTTAGAAAACAGGGAAGAAATATAATTGATATTTTTTCATACCTCATTTTCAGAGTCAGAATCAACATCTTATTCTTCAAAATGAATATTATTTTATTTTTCTTTCCTTTCAACCATGAAAGTCATTTATCTTTTATCTTTTTTTGTATCTTCATTGTTTTCTATCTTCTCATTTCATATGTAATAAGAGTTGTATGAAAATCATCAGGAGATCATGTTTAATGATCTCTATCTTACAATGAAGAAACTTTTGCATCTAATTTATTAGGTAGTATTCTAATGATCTTTTTAACAACTGTAGAGTCATCCAACTTTTCACCAAGAAATCTGATAGTAATCACTATATAATTCACACTATTAAAGATATCCCCAAAATATTTTTTCTCACCCATATTCAAGTATTCATACCACAAACTCCAGATTTGATGTTTTTTCCTTGAGTTTTGTATTTCCTTCATATAAGTTTTTCAATTTATTCTATATACCATTAGTAGTAGAAACACATTTCGCTCTCAAGAATTAACTTTTAGAAAGTGATGATAATATAAATTTTTTTACCCTTCCATTATTATCAAGATTCTTTATATCAACAGGTGTAAATGGGGCATTATCATCAATTGGTAGAAACCCAAATATTGAAGCTTCAAGAACATCATAACTGATAGAATTAATATAAGTCATCATTATATCATTCCAGATATGATAATTCAATCTATTGAAAACCAAAATTCCTTTATTTTTCACATAGTTCTAATTCTCCATAATTAAAGAATAAGCAAAGTGAATCTATCACTCTGATACCAGTTGAAAGTTCCAAGTCAGTGTGAT
Source organism: Viscum album (assembly GCA_963277665.1). Taxonomy (NCBI): domain Eukaryota; kingdom Viridiplantae; phylum Streptophyta; class Magnoliopsida; order Santalales; family Viscaceae; genus Viscum; species Viscum album. The sequence continues at coordinate 193,867,570 of OY728135.1, read as the reverse complement.
GGTGTAACTAAGATGGGGATATGGTGAATCAGTGATAAATTTTATTTTATGTTTCAATTGAAAAAACCTTCTGAAATAAATTGAATCACACATCTACATGACACAAATATTCACATGGTTCACTGTTCAATAAGAATAGCTATGTCCATGGTATGGTTTAGAAATAATCCAATACAACATAATCCACTAGAAATAATTCCTTGGATTAAAATATGTAGTATGTACCCTTAAACTCGTGTAGCATATTGAAATAAATCAACCAGTGAGTGTGCACCCTCTTAGCACAAATAAGTAAATTAAACTATTATGTAACAACTCATGCTATCAGTGACTCATTCCAATTCAACAAATGTATTTAATTAAAATAAAAATCTTTAATTCCATACCCAGGAGAATGTTATGAACCTCCAAGACTTTGGCAAGTAATACTAAGTCAAATTTTATGAAAATGATTCTATAGATTACGATTCTCCCCAATACAACTATTTTAGTCTAATTGTATTTCATAATGAAATAGAAATGAATCAACACCAATTCAATTTATGATTAAGATAAAACCTAGTATGATTCTTCCTCAGTTCGAGAAACCCAATACAAAAATCTAGAAGTTGATTAATCCAGCCCATTACGATAAATAACAAGCCGAATACAATTTACAATCTGAATATGATGATCTGCTGAGTATGATGATTAGTTTAATACAATGTTATGACTGTTTCTCTTCTCTTTTACATCACTATCAACAACATATTCAGTACAAGATTAATAAATGGACCCTAATTTCTCTCACTAAAAGCTCAGAGTTTATATCTCTATTGCACTGAACAATCAAAATAGTCAGAAAGTATAGCGTAATTCAATTTTTATAGGTGATCCTCAAAGGGTTTGGGCGGTAATCCCAAAAATGATTCCCTCTCACATAAATTCACACAAATATCAATTTCCTTTAAATTCACAGGTTGAATTTTGACTTCATCAACTATTCCTGAAGCATCTTGAATCATCTTTCGACCTTCATCTTCCTCTTTGGCACTTAATTTGAATCTCCAGGCTGATTTCAATTGTCGAGTCCAATTTCCGTTGTTGAGGCTTATTTTCTCATTCAAATTTCATCAAAATAATTCTCTATACCATTTGAAGAATAAATGTATAAAGAAATTGATACCAGTCTTGAATGGTGAAAAAAATCATTCTTTTGAATGTCAAGCTCTGCCTTTATAGCACATCCAACAAGCTCCTTCATCACTGCTCTTGAACAACTTCTACTTCTTCACCTTTTCTCTGGACCTAATTGTGCAATATAATTATATTCTGATTCAATGGACATTTGACCAATTGAGATACAAGAATTATCCTTATGATATTCTATTGAGCCACTTGAAAAAATCCACTTGAAGTGTAAACAATGTGATTCGAATCTTAACCCACATGATAAAGATATTTGAAAACAAATCAGGCCTCTTCTTTAGCAACTACATTTATTAACAAACTTCTACCTGTTTCTTGACAACCGTCATGAATTTAATTTTATTTGAGTATATATTTTGCATTTTCAGACATCAATTAGAAATTATCATAACATTCCATTAAAAAAAAGCATCATTATTTTTTCTCAACTTGGGTATGATCTTTTCTGAATACGGCTGGATTAGATGTGATCATTTCTGGGTATGATCATTTCGGATACAATTGTCCTGGAAATGATTATCCTGATAATAATCATCCTGGATATGATCATTCAATTCTTGATACTGATCCTCTTGCATACGATCATTTAATTTCTAATCATGAGTACAATCATCAACTTCCTGATACCAATCCTTGAGGATATGATCATCTACATTCTGAAAAATATCTTCTTCTATCAGCACAAAATATTTTCATTCTCTTCCACCCAGATACAATTGAAAACCATCAACACCACCTTTTCAATCATAACCAACTTTTCAATACCCCTTTTCTTTCATTATTCATTCTTCATAAGTTCTCAATTAAACTCATGATTTATATGAAATACAGAACATCAAATCAATTTCACATTTGGTTCAATCATTATCATAAGGACATCGATTCTTCGTCAAAACAACCAATCCTTTCACATCAGATCTAGAGTGAAACTGATGGCCACTTACATCCAACAAGATGAATTCTTCATGAAACCGATTCTCTATTTCTAGTTGATAATCAGTTCCTCATTATGATGGAAAAAGTGAGTCAAATTCTTTTGAAAAAATGAGATGAATTCCTTTAAAAACATTAATATGATTCTTTTGAAATCAAATTTTATTTTCACCAAATACAATGTGAGGTGATTTAATTACATCAAAAAAATTCCTTTACAACCAAACACAACATTTGACAACAATCACCTTCATCATCATCATTTTCCTAACATAGTGGGCCTCATTAATCACATTTTAAGTCTAATGCATTCATTATATTAAAACATAAACAACATAATTATTTGTATTGAAAAACTAGAAGATATAATGTGAATGTGTTAACCATAAACCATGAATTGTCTTAACATAGCACATCCAAAATCAAACTGATCATAAAACCTTTAATAAGCTAAGGTAGATTGTATCATAAGGGATCAACATCAATCAAACATAAAATTCAACAAATGAAGGTGACATAGACAAAAATACACTTATAAAATCATTTGTAAGACCTTGAAAAAATAGCCTTTTATTTGAAATAGATGATTTAGAAGCCAAAAATATATAGAAAAATGGATTCCTGAATCAAAGTATCCCTTAAAACATTTAAACATTTTGGAGAAATTCTAAAGTTAACATTTAAAAATAATCATGTCTTCATAAATAAATCCATAAAACAAATTTTCCAAAAATGTTCATGAAGGGGAAGGATTTAGAAGACTAAATATTAGAAATATTTATAATTATTTTTTCATTAAATACTCCCATACATAAAACATTAAAAAAAATCATTTTGAAATTATTTTTAAGAACCATGTACATGGATGATAAATATGTTTCAGTAAATACTTATGTATAAACAATCTCGAATAATAAGGATCTTAAAAATATTATTAAGTCTTACAAAAAATATTTATAATATTTATGATATCATATATGATTCATTTATTACATTATATTACCCATTCATTATCAATTCCAAGTTACAACAACATTTTAGGTACTAACTAGTTTTTTTATCGTATGTGTTTTGACATTTTATTCTTTCTCTTATAACATATATCATGATTTATTTATATCCATAATGGAGAACATGATTTATATATCATATATATTCAGTATATAAATATATATAATAGTTATATATATTAAATGGAATAAATTGTTCATGAAGATGGTATGTCGTATATATGCATGAACGATGTTTCTGTTTTCATATCGTATTGAATGTAATAAAGTAATTGACATATATATATATATATTATTCTAGTAGAATTATTATGTCATATATTTCATACTAATTCATTATATATATATTTTTAAACATTCTTGAATGGTTAATGTGGAGAATGGATATTATCGCGTTGTAGAGATGATAGGTCATATGTACGCACAAGTGACGATATCATTCCCATAATTGTAGAATTGTATGAAATGGGATGGAATATTTATTAAAAATAATCATTAACATATTATTTTTATTATGTATATCCACTATATCCATAATTATACCCATCGTAATAATGTCATGATGAATAAAAAATTACACCACGACATGGAGACAGTATGTCGTACGTACGCACTCATGGTGATGTAATTTTTTGTAAGATGGATAAAAAATAAGAATATTATTGTACCATAATCATAATAAAATATCATTATACAGATGATACTATAGTTATTAATTTATTATAGAAACAAAAAATATACTAGAAGTAGAAGAAGAAAAGAAATTGAATTGAATTGGTAAATCAAATTGCTTTTCTTCAGTTGACTTCTATTAGATCTCCCCTTAGGGACACTAGCGATTGTATTTTTTGAGAACAAGGATCTATAAATGTCAACTAAGAATTTTTATAGGAAAATTGGCTAGGTTTTGGTTGAGATATAAATCTCATGGTAGAGTGATTAAGTAAGGAAGGAGGTTCCTTCTTATAGAAGAGGGGAGGGACACTTTAATAAACCCTCAAAAATATTAAATCAATATAAATTAATTTCCAATTCCAAAAAGATCCAAAGTGAATTATTTAGAATATAATCTGATTATGGGTTGAAATCCTTTCATCCAATAAAATTTAAAAATGTTTTTATTTTATTTGAAACCTTATCATTTTCATTAAACCTTATTTAATCTATTTAATTTTAATCGTTGTAATAATATTATAAATATTAAATTGTTTTGAATATTTACTTATATGGATTCAATTGTCCATAAATTTACATAAAATGATATTTTAGAGCATATAATAATAAGTTTTTATTTTTTAATTTCTTTAATGATTTTTAACTAATTTAATAAATTACTATATTTATAAAATATTAATAGTGTCACCTTTTGACAATATTCATTACATTGACAATAAATAAATTCAAAATAGAAATATAACATTGAAATAACCAATTAAATAAACTAAAAATCTGACCTAGTAAAATATAAAATTCCTGTATCTCATTGAATAATTTAAATTATATTTCCATTAATAATTTAAAATCATTTATTTTATACATCTATAAATAAAATAATTACTACTTCATAATTGTGTAATTATTTAAGGTAGTTATTTAATCTCTAAAATTTATAAATAAATTTACATTATGTAGATAATTATTTTAGATTTCAATAGAATATTTATGAAAAAATATAACTTCTGGAAAACCATATATTAAAATATTATACTAGATAAACATCTATAGTGTGATTAACTTGAATTCCTTTTAAACAAAATATTATAAGGGACTATTCATATACATGTAGCAACAAAAGGTCATTTATTGGGCCCATAGAAAATTATGGTCAAGATAAAAACATCCAATATGTTTTAGATATGTTTTTTTGGTCATTCAATAGTTCATATAAGTTTAATTATATCATTTTTATTATTATTCTTCTACTTCCACCAGAACTGTATCAACATTGTATAATCCTTTAAGATAAGTATTTATTTTTGAAAAATTTAAAATAATTTATCATGATAAAGATAAAAAATTTATATTTCAAATTATTTTTGATAGTCTAATTTATCTTCGTTATGAATCTATATTAAAAATTATTTACCTAATTAAATTACGAGTATAAAAATTTTAAATTATATTTAATTTTTTTTAATAAATGTCATAATCAAACAAATGTTCCTTAAAAAGGGTTATTATTTGACTTATGGATGATTTTGGTTGAAAAAAATTATCCAAGGAAATTAGGAAAACTGTTAGGGTAATTTTTTTATTATAATATTATTTGTAACCTTAATTACCTGATATACCCTTAACCGTGATAAATAAATATTTACTAAATTCACTATTCATAGTGACCAAAAATAGAAGGAAAGTATTTAAATAATTTAGAAATACTGATTTGAAATATCGAATCAATGTTTATAAATTCAAAAATAACTCTATTTCAGTAGTTAAATTAAAATAAATCTCCTTGATGGAACAGGAAAATAAGTTTTTTAAAAGAAAAAATCCTCAAACTATTGACATGTGTTTGTATCGAATTTCAATTTGAAATTGCATCCGATGACCTAAATTGGATTAAATGATAAAAATTAATCTATTTATACTTTAAAACCATCAAAACTATAATTTAACTCTATAAATTATTTTAATGAAAAAAGTAGTTTTCAATTAAAATTTATTATTTTTCACTATTCATCAACACATAAAACTAAACAGAAAAATACTAAAAAATCAAAATAAGTAAATTTTGATAGCTCTATTTCAATGAATTATATTTTTTCCATTAAATATTTCTAAAAGTGTAAAAAATTGGATTTAAAATAAGTTCACTATTAAAAGGTGGTAAAATTACAATTTTTTGAAAAATAATTCATTTGTGTGAAAATTATGATTTTGTTCTTATATCATATATATAAAACAAATAATATGAATGTTAAAATTATATGGAATATATTAATTTCATAATTTGGTTTATACTATTCATTCCCACAAACATAATAGCTAGTGTTAATAGATCGCGGTGGGCTCGAACTCGGTCTTCTGTGCAACACAAGCTATGGATTTTATTTAAAAGAAACATACCATGAAATCATGGGATGTTATAGTACCTAAATAAACATCATGTTTGTATTATAGGATATGGTCAAGTGGATTATGATATATAGCTTAGTTGGGATGGAGAATAGGTGAGGGAGCAAGACGTGATTCGGGACCCACTTTGGAGTTTTTAATGTTCTTATTTATTTTTTGGTTTTTAATACCGAATCATGACATATATTTTTCAATTCATATCTAATATTTATATTTGGAAACATTATTTATAGTTTTATTCATCATGTGATACTAGTTTGGTTCGGTTATCGGTTTATACTATGTGGCTATTGTTTATTTATTTATTTTGTCTATTATGTTAATTTTATAAAGAGGGAATAGTCACACCATGATAAACATTAGACCCTCCCTGCTGGTTGGAAACCTCTACAATGTGGGGCGGCATGATTGAGGTCATGTAACCAACATATTTGGGGCACCGGTAAGCGGTACCTAGGTTGGGATGTTACACATGATGGAATGAAGGAATGCGTTATTTTATTTTTCTATAATGATAATTAAATACCTAAACTCGAATTTTTTTATACAATTTCTTAGACCATTCATCTTGTATGATAATAAAAAACAATTTACATCTCTTTTTAAAGAGGTAATCCTCTGTAAACATAAAAGGTGTTATCATTTTTCAATTGATGGTCTGATAAAAAGTTATATGATATATTATTTTTCTTGAATGATTAATATGATATTAATTTTATACAAAAAAATTATATAAATCAATAAAAATATCAATGAGATTTGATAATGGAAAAGGACATACATCATTTTGTGTGGTGATAGTCCTTTATACACATGAATGACAGTTTCATTTCCCTTATAGTGGAATAGTATATTAATGTATGTAATTCCATTAAAATAATAAAGTATAATTGTATAGAATATAATTAGGTAGTTATATCATCATTATTGACTAATAGTTATAGGAGATCAGATAAGAATTAATAGAAAAATGATTTATTAAGAATGTTACATCATAATCATAAAATCTCATCAGGCCAGCACAAAGGGCCATCATTGGAGAGTTTTGGAATATAACCCTTGACTCTAGAATGTGGGGAGGGAATTAAGGAAGTTCTATAGGAATGGATTGGATGAGCCAATGGGTTTACAATTTTTTAAGTAGAGATGGGAGTGGGAGGACTTTTCTATATTGGGGAGATGACCTACATGAAATTTTTGAAATGAGAAAAGGGTACCCACATTTACAAACAAATGGCTCTAAATTAACCATTATTGGTACATTTATAATATAAACTCTAAATATAGTTATAAAGTTATTTATGCAATTTGTTAGGATATTATTACCCTTATCCTTTTAGTTTAACCATCCATAAACCTATTTTAACAATAACTATAGTAATTAATTTGTAGAGTGTTTACTATTCATTATGGTAAATAATTAATTTGACATTATTAGATAGGAAAAATTATTATGATTCAAACAAAGGATTTTTTAAAAATTTTACTAAAAAATCAGCCAATTCAATTTAATATAAAACTGATAGACAAGATGTAAAACTGGATTTCATGAAATGTATTTTTCACGAACAATATATTATTATATTATACTTATGAATAGTAATCATAATTAAATGAATTTACGTTTATATATATATATATACAATCAAGAAAATTTATTAAAATCATTCCTCGTTATTTGTTTTTTAAATTTATTATAATATAGAAACATTGAGCAATTTAAAAGAGTTTTCAAAAAAATATATTTATAAGCCTAAGGATATTCATATACAAATATCAAGTATAATGATTATTTAAATTTAATTAGATAGATATTATACTTCAAAATATATTACATATGTAAATTTTAAATCAAATTAAACAAAAAGTGAGATTTTTAAATTACATTTTTTATTAATTAAAATGAATGTTTTACAAAATTGATATTCTCACTTCTCAATAAAAAATAATTATTTGATGAATAATTCCAAAATTTCACATGAAGTAAATTTTAATATTCTAATTTAAAAAATAAAATTCATTTTTTTAATTACAATATCTGAAAATTTCAAAACATAATTATAATATATTCTCACAAACAATAGTGAAAATCAATTTTTGGAAAAGGTATTTTTGATGAATAAAATGAGTTTTCTTAAAATTTATTGATTACATAATAAAAATTAATAAAAAAATAATACATTTTAGTTCATTATATTTATTTCATGATGAATTTAATCATTTACATGTACACCAATTTTATAATTAATCTTTAATTGTCTTATTTAAATAATTTTATTCTCTAGTTTGTTTAGGTTCATTGTTTCTTGTCGTATATGCTACTAATTGTAATAGTCATCTTTTAAAATAATAGGGTTTCACATTAATTTCCTTATATATTACTAAAATCCCTATCAATAATGAATGGATCCAATAATAAATCATTATCTTATATATAATTATTGAATCCTCCATAATCATTCATTCATTTATTATTTATATATGACATCATAATTTATAATAACAACTCTTATAAGATGAAGTAAATAATATTTTTATGATTAAAAGTGATAATATTTTTCAGAAAACCATTATTATTCCTATTTTTGAAAAATATTATTCCCAAAGTATGTAGGTATGGTCTAACTTCTATACAAATCAACATGTTTTTTTCCTTTATTACCTTAAATCGAAATATAAGAATTTGTATTTTATAAATAAAAAAATATTTTTATCATGATTATTAATCCAAAATTAAAAAATGTTCATTTACTTTTCATTTTATTGAAAATTAAAACTGTAATCATACTTATGTATGGACTTAGAGTCCCCTAAAGTGAAAGGTTTTCTTTTTTAAAATTGAAATTCAAGTATGGTTAAAAAATATTTTTTAAATATATATGGTTTTGAGTAATAATATATGTCATTAAAATAGTTCAAATTAGATGAGTTAAATTATCAATGATTATATAGTAATAAATATATAAAAGCAAATCAACCAATCTAATTTCCTTACTGATTTCATCAACACGAATCATGAAAAAAATTAATAAAATGAAAAGAATATGAATCATTATATTTCACCTATTATAGTATCTGATGTTACGTAATAATTATCAAATTTTTATAAAATAATAATGAATTACTTCAACATCACAAGAATTTCCAAAATAATCCAAATCATTAATACCTAATGATGAAAATAAATTATAAAAAACTATTATATTTATGATAATAATATTTTAAAACAAAATCTATTTTATTTTTATAGGTTTTCAAAATAATTTATTGATATGAATTTTTTATGACACTGGAGATTATTTCACTTTTGTAAAAATTGAAAATTCTAGTAAGGAGTTTTTTTAACACATCTTCTTATATGGAATCATAATTAATCATATTGACTATGGTTTTATAATATTTATTTCATTTATACTAAGATGATATTATATTTAATTTCTTCCCATTTTTCTATAGAGATACATTTCCAAATCAAAAAATATTTCTTTAATTGATTTAATTTCTCTCAAAAAATCGTTATGTTATATATTATTGAATCCATCAAAATTATGATTTGTCTCCTAGCTATCAACATTTATTTTTACCACATATGTTCCATATCCTATTTTTTGAACAATGCATGTATACTGTCATGTGACCTTCATAATTATTTTTTCTACCTTTTTAAATGATGTTTCATTATCCATTATAATGATGATTGTTTTTTATAAATATATTTTAAAACATTAAATGTTTTTTTTCCTTCTTCTGATTGTATATATTATCTTACAATAAAATTATCTTCATGGTAAACATAATTTAATTTTTTAGGATCCATTATATTTTTAAAGAGAAAAGTTTTCAATGTTTTTCACTTTATATTTTGATAATTAATTTTTTTTTCTTGTAACAAGATAACATTACATAAATGTAAGAAAATATCATGTAAATACAGATCTATGGTTTATTTATATTTATCTTTTTATCTAAAAAAATACATTTCCTTCATAATAATGTTTTATGGGATAACATCAAAATGAATTTATGAAAAAAATCTTTTGGCATATTGATATTTATTTTATAAACTAAAAAAATTGAGGAAGTCATTATATTTGATACCTTTCTTGAATTGTTTTCAAACCATATTTATATAAATGTCTTCTTCATTGTGTGATAACTGGTTGCATTAATTCTTTTTCACATATGTATGGATGCTGATTTCTAGGGTCCTATATATTCATCCAATGAATTTTCTATGGATTTATATCTCATGATATAATTATTAAAATACATGGATATGTTTTTTTGTAAACATGGGCATCTGAAAGTGTCTCATGAAGGTGGTATTAATCTATTCAATAGTTTGTTACATACATTAATGAAATTCCAAATTATTAAAATATACCCATATAATTAAAATTATTATTATATTATATTATTATAATTTTTAATTTTTCTGAATAATTTATAAAACCAATATGGTCATATGGTCACTTGATCTATTTGTTAATTATTTATTTTTAATTCAAGGTTTATCATAGGTTTATTGTCTAAACATTATAATGCATAGATATGATTTACATAATGAGTGTATGAGATCACCCTTTTCTTATGTTTTTATTCTTCGTGTTATTAATATTAGTATAACATATGTGGAGTCTAGTTGTGGTTCTACTACAATTTGATTATAGAGAAATGAACACAAGTATCTTAATCCAAGGTTCTTATATTTCTAATAATCAATGACCATAAGCCTAATATTCTTTGAAGAGTATGGATATTTTGTGTTATAATGTTCAATCTGTGGAAATGACATAAAATATTTATATTATGTTATTCGATTTCCTCAATTGGCATTAGAGTAAAATTTAGTTTTTATAATTGTTTAGTAATTTTATATTATTATTATTGGAGAAAATTAGGGAAATCCTTTTAGATAACACTATGTATGGGTTAAACTGATAAATGTTTGGCATAATAACAAATTTCTTTTTACCATACATTAAAAACAGTTTTGATATAAAATATTGGATATATGATCTCGGAAAGATGCATATATGGGTAATAAAACTAAAAAGGCTATTTAATAATTTATATGATCTTAACCTATTAGAAAACAATAATTCCTAACATCACTCATAGTTTTGAAATCCAATTTCATGTATTAGGGAATCTCATGCAAATCAAGAACCCATAGAACAAATTTTTTTAACTTATCCATTTAGCAGACTAATCTAAGAATTATGAATGAATTATAGGTTAAGAAACCATTATTGAAATGTCAATGATTTTTTTAATTCCCAAAACTATATGTCAATAAGATGGGGTAAATAAATTATACATTTCAAAGATAAATTTTACTTTTAATTGTATAATAAATTATTTAATGATGGTAATTATTTAACCATCATGCTAAATCCATGTGATTTTAGTGATTGTTAGAACTGGAAAGAACAGTGTTAACAATGCGTGTGAGGGATAATGTAATGCTTTCAACAATGAACCGACCAAAGAGTTTATAACTAGTGTAAAACATTTATTTTCATTTCTCACCCTACTATACCATTATATAAATAATGACATGAACCTTTCATATCTGCCAAATACATCAATAAATTTGCATAATTTTGTCAAATCTTTTATTTGTTAACATCCACTATCATTTGGTGTGTCTTCAAATACTATTATTGTTTCATAATGTATTAATGTGATGGTAATTATATTTTCCATTATTAGGTTATAAGTAAATGAGATAGATGTTCCAGATATTTATGATTTGGAATGGGTGGACAATGAATGATTGAATCGTAACATGAAATCAATGAAAAAGTAAGAAGTAGTCAATAAGAAATTTGAATATTTAATGAATTTATTGAAAAAATAGTATTTCCATCAAAATTATTACACAAATATGTATAGGTAATGACATAATTTTAACCAAATATAAGAGTAATAATTGGGTAGTTAAAAATTAATCTTCATTATCATCATGAAGTTTTTGTCTTGTTTTATCTCTAATGCTAAAACAAAAAAACAATTATTTATTTTCTATCATAAATCCAAGAAATTTAATGTCATTATCCAAAATATAATTTGGTGACTATGGTGAAATTTTATGGTGCACACTCATAGAGGTGACTGAATATTTTGATTTGAATTATTTTTTACATAGTAATTATAAATGAGAGTATCATGCATGTAATACCAACGTCACTATGATAATGAGTAAACACCATGTAATGAAACTTTTAAAAATCCCTTGGGTCATTATATCTTTTGGGTTCCTCCCTCTCGTTGATTTAAATTAAATATTGATGGTTTATGTTTTTCTAGGTATATGCATTGATTTGGACTCATGCGCAATTCAGTTGGGTCGGTATCCTTCACCTTCAGTGCTTATTATGGTCCTAGTAATTCGTTATTGGTGGAGGATAGTGCTATGTGTGATAGGGTGGAGTTGTGTAGTAAAAAAAATATGTGTTTATAGCTTGTGGAGACCTATTCAGAGATAAAATTTCACTCAATGTAGGGTCAGATCATGGTGCCTTGGTCTATTATTAATTATATTTTAAGATATAAGGCCCTTATGAATGATATTACTATCCTACTTTAAAAGTAGTGTGAAAGGATCCAGGTAGTGGAAACATTTCTTCATGGATTAGTTCATATAGTTCATGTATTTGTTTTTCTATTTTTGGATCTCTTTTACTTGGTTTTATTTCCATTTTGAGAGGAGATTCCATTGGGATTTGTCATTTCAATCCCCCTTTTTCTATATTTTTGTGCCACCCTTTCTATAATAAATAATTTTATTTCAAGGATAAAAGCGGAATATATAATGATAAAGTGTTGAAACATTGTTTAGATATTTTATTAAAAATAATTTTAGTGGATTGATTGTTCTTTATAGACCCCACTCAATTATTTATAATTATTAGAGCCACTTTCTATGAGAGTTTCATCCCTTTACTAAATCATTATAATAATTTTCAATAATGTCATCCCTTTTCAATAATAAAAGTTGGATCTATCCAAAATTATAATATAAAAAATTAAAGAATGTTTAATATAAAAATCCAAAAACTATTTCTTCTCATTTAATCCACTATTTCATTAATTATATTCTAGTAAAAAAATTACTCAAACACCTCCATTTTTAGGGATCCTTAAAGAATATCTAACAGTGCCCATATTCAGTATTAAATTTTATATGAATTAATTCGTTTCTATCATAGATTTTCAATTCTATTTACCTTATCTACATATTTTGATTTACATATTGGTTAAATAAAAAAATTTATTATTTTTCCATATAATCATTAACCACCTTACCCCTTTTCATTAAATGAAAAAAAAACATGATTCATGTGTAAGTGCAGAGTACCACCTCTAAGAAGCAACAGGTTCCATATTCCATCACCTCCTAGTATGGTTTGTACAAAAGGGAACATAGTAATTAATTTGGATATATATATATAATATTTAGTCTTCTGATATAATAATCCATGATATAACTTTCTTCAACTCTACATAAAATGAAATCTTCATCTATGAATATTTAGAGACTACCTCCTCTATGAATTAACTATTTCATTTTTTCCTTAATGTACTTTCATTAATTGAATTATGAATTATTTTAAAATGTAATTTAAAAGTTAGTTTGAAAAAAATGTTTTATTGTGACTAATTTAAAATCCATTAAATTAAAATAATAATAAACAATATTTATAAAAATAATATTCTTAAATATGAATAATAAGAGGAAAATAATTTTATTGCCATTAAGTATTATTTTTATATATAAATAATTATTCTTCTATATACATCCATTTCTGATATTTCAAACTAATAAAAACTAAATAATATCATTATGTTTATTTTATAATGATATTATAACTAAATGGCCTCATAATAATTCATTAAAAAAGGTTTTGTTAATGATAGTGTAAATATAACAACCTATTTGAATAATAATATGAATTTATATTCTCAATTACTATAGGAAAACAATTACTAGAAAAATAAGACTTAATGAGTAAATATTGATGTAATTTTTATAGACGTTATTTAAATATTTAATTCATTTATTTAGAAAACAACATTTGATCCTCAAGAATCACTAAAACATGCTTATTATTGATTACATCATTGAGGATAACGTCTAAATACTACATGAAAGGAATTTGAAACATCATAAATAATTATAAATTTATACTAATTATAAATTATATTTAATTGAAAAGGTGATATTTTTAAGAATAATTAATAAGTAGTCCATTATTACTAAAATGGAATTATTGATCAAAATATAAATATCCAATGTGATATAAATGGTAAAAAACAAAATTGAATTCATATAGTGAATGAATATATTTTATGTGAATAAATCATTATGTATATTTTTATGATTCTAGATATGTGATTTAAATTGTAGTTTTCTTAACATAGGAGAATAATGTAAGATCATGGATATCAGGATAAGTTGTAATGGTTTTCTATCTATAATTTCTCTCATTAGGATAGGTTTTGAATAATTTACCTAATTTCCTTGATGTGTTGAATATTATAACAATATGTGATTTTAAATCATGAAATCCCTTTCATTCATGCTATATGAAGACTAATTTTTTGTTAAAACTTTTAAGAGGGTTTTATTGAATTTCTACCCAGGATATATGTGGGTTTTATAATCTTAATTTTAATTCTTTGGGACATATTCCATATATAAAAATTATTTCATTTTATATGGTACATATATTTAAATGAATGACATTTTACCATAATATTCTTGAGTTTCATGGGATTTATACCAATATTTTTGTATACCTCCTTCATATTCTTTTTATGGGAGAGTTAATAAAATTATATAATACTCAATTATTTCTAGGGTGGAATATACATCCTTCTTTGAAATAATGTATATGTTTCCATGAATTCCTTTAAAATAATGTCACCTAAGCATATTAATATGTGGTAGTGGATGTAACATAGATCTACCACGGTTTAATAACACAAAATGGTTTTTTGATCATTGAATCAATCATTATTCATATGTAAAAGGTGTAGACCCATGACTTCACATAGGCATAGACATTGACAATGGTTATTCTTTAGAACTCACACTCATTATGAACCATGATGATGGATTTTTCATCTGTTTCCTTGGTCTATTGAAAATGTAAAATATTGAACCCAATTACTATATTCCATGTATAAAACATCACATTGAATGTATCCTCAATAGTTTATTTCATTGATAAGGTTACATTATATTACATTGATGATACCTGTAACATCCCGTTACTTTGTTAGGTATTTCTAATCCATCTTGTATTAATTATTAATATTTTAAGTTCGAAAAAAAATGTTTTATCATCAAAAATTTTATGAATGTGTTAAAGTACTTAAATGTCTGTTAACGTCTTGAAATGTTCAATTAAATATTCTTACAATTCGACACTGAGTTAGTGTGAGATTTTGAGGCCAACAAAGCCTTTATAAATACTGAATAAAAATTTTGATTTTATTATTTTAAGCATGCACAATTTTTTAAAAAATATATAAATATTTCATAAACGGTACGCCGTATTGAAAATCCAAGACCACTGTGGAGTCCGGAATGAGGTGTTTTACCTAGATGAGGTATAATTTTTATGCGTAAAGAATGATTGATATTATTTAATTTTTATATTAAATAATTAATTTACTTTAATAATTAAATCCAATTTTTTATATAAAATAATTAATATCTCATACATCGTACATCGTATTGAAAATCTTAGAAAACTATTGGGTCTGGAATAGGGTGTTTTTCCAAGATGAGGTATAATTTTTAGGTGCAACAAACGTTTGATATTATTTAATTTTTATATAAAATAATTATTTTAGTTTAATAATTAAATCTGATTTTTGAATATTAAATAATTGATAACTCATAAAAGGTGCGTCGTATTAAAAATCCAAGATCGTAGTTGTGTCTGAGGCATATTGTTAACCCTATGAGGGGTATCAAATTTATATGCAAAGAGAATAGAGATAAATAACTAATTATTTAATGTTTTTAATAATTATATCAAATGTTTAATTGTATTAATTTAATTTAATTAATAAAAAAATGGATTACACTATTCATTCATCCCCAAAATTACGCCTAAACTCGATTTCCATGTGGAGGGAGTTTCAAAACCTTCCATTTTTGATCGTTTTCAATGGTTTCACATATCAATCCATTAATGGGGCGTTTTAATAATTCTGTTGGGTTTTTGAATCATCTTGATTCATTATTGTTTAATTGGGGGAAAACATATGGTGTGGGTATTAAAATACCCCAACTAGTTTGGCTCCTTGGTATTGTTGTTCTACAAGAGTCCAGAAGACTGTGGATCTTCCCTGCATAGTGTTGTTGACCTCTAAACATCAAGTCGAACCTGCGTTTTCCTTCCTCAGCCATTGCGCACACCACGACCTAACCTGTTCTTCATTGTTTTGCTTTTATTTATTTTATTTATTTTATTTTTTCTTATTATATGCGTTTACAATAAAAAAATATTAGGGTCATGAATAAAAGAGAAATAGAAAATATAATAATAGGTAGTAGTAGTATGAAATTTTGAGGCAGAACCCCCTTTATTAAAAAAGAAAAACACACAACCCCTTTTTTGGGAAAAGGGGGAAACCAACATAAACCCATTACAGTGACCAAAAGTCCAACAAAAACCCTTTTAACTGGGTTGGGGAACCCATTACGAAGACCAAAGGAAGATAGACTTAATTGTGAGTGGCTAGAAACCCAATGAAAACCCCATTATAAATTGAACACTCAACCACAATACCCTACGACATCGCCGCAAACAACCCCACCATCTATCCCGGTTGGGGTCGGAATGCCGCATGGAGACCAAGTACGTGTAGGTCCTTCCCACGAGGCCTCCTCCTCCACCCCTTGAAGGTCGTGTCCACAATAGGTGGAGCAAGATCCCTGTCCAAGATGACACAACATCCGCCAGGAACTGCACAACTGGGGGACCCCGCCGCAACCATATATTTGCATCATGTTGCCTCTAGTCGCCAGATCTGGATCTGACACAACCCACCTCAAACACCCAGATCTTACCGCACTACAAGTCGTCACCACCTCGCAGATCCGTTGCAGCTCGAACCCAACCAAACGACGATTGGGAGTATTGAAGCCCTCAAAACAGACCACCGCCGCATGAAACCCCAATGAGGTTGAAGCCACCCGAAGCCCGCCATTTCCCAAGCACTGAATCCTTACCATAAAGAACCACCACCCCACGCTATCAAAGCCACAATAGCTAAAGAGCCATTTCCAAAATAACCTACCGGAGGAGCCAGCGGAAAACCTAGAGGGAATGGCAGGTCTCGGCTGAATCTAAGACCCCCAATAATAGGTATAATATAATATTTATCAACTAATAAATTTTATATTATTTATTTGATGATATATAGATATATATATAAATATATATAGATATATATATATTTATATATATATAAATATATATATATACATATACATAGGTATGTTGATAAACTTATTAAGGATAATTTTATTTTAAATAACTTTATCAAAGATATTTTCAAAGGTTTTGTAAAACATTATTTTCTTGAAATCTTTTTTTGGATAGTTTTTTGGAATTATCAAACGATAAATACATATGATGGTCAAAATATATTTTAATGAGTTTATCAAGGAACGTGGTATAAATATTATCAAGAGTTATTCACAATTATTTATCAAGGAATAATAATGGATAATTATCAAGTGATAATAACTTCAATTTATCAATGAATAAATTTGATATTATCAAAGGTTAATTATAAATATTATTAAATTAATAATTGTGAGTTTATCAAAGATAATTATTCTGATGGTAATCATAACTGCATGAGCTGATATAATGATAAACTAATTTTTTCCATGAGAGATAAATATTATCACATGCGATAATATATATATTTTGAAACTTATCCTGGTGAGATAAGATATCATCGCATGTGATATTTTAAAATGATAATTGAGAAATTATCTAGGAGAGAGAAAATATCATCACATGTGATATTTTATTTTCTTTTTGATATAAAATAGTGGGGTTGGTTCTAGGAACCCTTGACGGAGGTCGAGTTTTGGTGTGTCGACGCTTATGCTAATATGGCCCTAAGGAGGTGTATGGAACCATACAAGGTAGTTTATGTTTGTTTGTCATCATAGACCTTGAGGTAGGTGGTTCCATTCTGATTAGCCAAATTGATTATCTTTTTATTGCTTGATTTATTTAAATTATTTATTTAAATTCAATTGATCAAATATTCGTTCAATTAAATTGATTAAAAACCGATTCCATTGAATTGTGTGTGTTATGATGTAAATTGTTTTAATTTAAATTATGTATTTGATGGAAATGATTTCAATTAAATTTTTTAATTAAATTGTGGAAATAAATTGTGTAATTATGGAATTGGTTTTGAATAGATTTAAAACTTGTAAAAATGGCTTAAAATAATTTTATAGAAACCACATGGTTTCATCTTTTGAAAAAGACATGTTTTTTTAATAAAACGTGTTTGGTTTATATGGAATGAAATTGGAACTTTTGAAATAGAGTAATGGGATTGATCGTATTTTTATGTAGACTCAAAATATTTCACCCGTCATGTAAGAGCACATGCAAGCCTTATGTACTTAGTGAGTTATTTGAATACACTCTACGCTACAACAATGTTCTAAAATATACTTGCAGCGAGTCACATCCTTGTTGGGTTGGTGATGAGTCTCCTTTGGCTAGTGTCATAGGGATGTGTGTTTACACATTTTTCCGAGTTCACATAGAGAGTGTGGAATCCTTTAGCTGGTTAATACTACCATACATTTTGACAGATGACCATGTTGCTCGCTTGTTTATTTATATTTTTTATATACATGTATGCTGATGTTATGAAACTATTTTACATGCCTGATGAATTTACATAAACTATTTTATGTAAATATTTTTATTTAAGCCATTATTTTAGAGATATTACATCATTCATAAATCCTTTGCTTAAAGTATTTTTCATTCCATCATTTGAACTGCATAGCATGATTTGTTTAATTATGATTTAAAATGACAAACCTATTACTCTTTTAAAATTGAATTCATTCCTTTGGTTAATCAATTTTTGGCATCTATTATGGAATCCAGGGTGGGAACCTACTGGGATATTTAGCTCACACCATACTTTTTCCTTCTGGTGTTTGTAGATTTCCTTCTTTTAGGTTTGTGCAAGGGGAAAGGATCATTTTGAGGTGGATCCATCTGTTGAGCTTTCAATGTGGTGAGTTGTGTCCCTAGGGATTTTGGGGTTTCTTTCATGTTTTAAGTACTTGGGTTTCAGTACTTTGGCATTTATGGCTGTTTGTATTCTAGTACTTCACTCCTAGTGGAGTTTTCCTTTGATGTGCATACTGTATTTTATCTTTTTCTTCTGCATTCTTATGGAAAAAATCGTTCCCACATATATTTTGTATGATTCCAGGTGATAGTCACCGACCCATAGGGATCGAGAACGCCCTTTGGGTTATGTCCGGACCGGCTCAGTTATCGGGTTACCAGGGTACCCAGGCTAGTTCGTGATAATACCACACATGTTCAATATTCATTAAAGGATTTTATCTATGATATTAGAATGATTTAATTGAATGGGTAAGTATTTGTTATGAATATTTTTAATTATAATGATATCAACATTTTTATTTAGGGAGATGCTCATTAGGGAATGTAATTATATTCCATGTTGACTCCAATAATGAATTCATTTAACAGAATTTGGTGATAGGATGGACCCAAATATATATATCCCCCTTATGGATTGACCTATTTCTTGAGAAAAAAATATTAGTTTTTTTGTATACCTCTTCCCATATCAGTATAGTGTCGATGTAAAGGACCTTAATAGTATGTTTTGATGTTCGACATTATGAATTCTATTTGTATGAGATCAATGGAATTTTTAATCAATATCATTATTTTGAATGTGTATATAGAATTCCCTTAGACTCAGCTGATTATAGAATCCCGTGGCTAATGCATTCCTGCCATATTATTTGTGCCATTATTTTGATAGTATTGCTTCTAATGTATGATAATTCTTAGTGTATTCATGTGGTTTTTTCATTTAATCCTTATTAGATGTCTCATGATTATGATATTATACATTCTAGAATACAATACTAGTTAGTGAACATCACTCCCATATTAGTTTTCCCACATATACCTAGAGGATAACTATTTATAGTTTATTCAGATATGATAAAAGGGCATGTAATGTTCTCAAAATTTTATTATTATTTATCATATGATTTCAAATGTCTTAGATGTACATTTCAATTTTTACAAAATTACTAAGATATTAGATCTAGTAGGAACTCTTGTTTCCATAAATATAATGTGTAGTATAACTTTAAGCTCATAGTTTTTCAGTTCTAGTTGTTAGAGTTCGAATAATTTTATATTTATTAGATTCATTGAGTTATAAAAATAGGAAAACTAGTTAAAAATACAACAATTAGGAAATCTATCAATATTTTAATGGAATAATCTATAAATAGTACTTGGAATATCATTTTGAAATACAATATCATGAGAGAAATATGTGTATGAAATTATTGATACATATGGTAATAAAAAAAAGAATGGGAAATTTATCATCATTGGTAGTCAGTATAGGGATGTTTCTAGTAATCATGTAAATGAATCTATAGTTGATGATGACAGGATCATAACCATATTAGTGATACTTACTTAGGTTATGAAAAATATTATCTTTTATAAAGTGTTCATTATAATCGACAACATATTGTTACTATTTTTGAAAAATTCATGATAAACCACGCTTTGCTATTTAGTAGAACTACAAATTCATTGGTAGCATAAAAATAGATCTAGTCCCTATAGGATATCATTCTTTCATTGGGATGTACTAGATAGGTGTATTTATGCTAGATTCTACCATCAAAAGGGGGATATGAACTGAAGATGGTATATAATTTAAAATATTAATTAGTAATTTCACACATGATATATTGAAGGAATTTATCATATGAATGTAGTATATACCCATGTTATAATAAAAAATGGGGTGTTTCTAGAGTAATTTATATGTCACCCACCAGAGCATGATGTTGATTTCACTAATGATATGGCGACCTCACCCCAGAAGCCCAGAGCTGGTGTCTGCTATTAATAACATTGAAATTATTGTAGGGAAGTAAAACTCAAGGGAAAAAATAGTTTAGTATTATTGGTAAACTAGATACATACATGAATCTTTTTATTTTAAAATAATACACTATTTACAAAAAAAATCATTATTCTTTCTATGATAACAACATTAGTCATCTAGTATATCCATCCACGTATTTCTTATTACACTTATTGTATTCCTATGGAGAGAAAACAAAATAAGGGTGAGATAAATTGAATAGTAAGGTTTTGTAGAGTATAATTGAAGTAATAATGAATCAATGAGAATAAATTAATATGGTATGGTAAATTACAAAACACGCATTCAAAGTAATCAATGAACTGAAATGAAGTACATAAACAATATGGAAAGGAAAATAACTAAACAATTTGACATTAAAATAACTAGATAATTCCAATTGAATATGGAAAAGTGTGAAACTAAAACTCATGCAACTAATCAATAAAATAAGAATGAAATTCATTGATAGATATGTCAATGGATAATCTCATGGACAATAATAACCAAATCTAAATGAGGGAAATACATAATTAATGGACGTCATGTATCAGGTAGACGAAATCATATACCTTCTAGGGCTTTTACAAGATGGATTAAATTAAGGGGAAAAACCAATTCAATTTGTGAAACATATTTTTCTTATTAAAACTTGTCAATGCATCGAGGGGCCATATAAATTCCAGGCCCCATCCATCATAACCAGTCCAAAGCTTTCCTCATATTGAATAATCAAAATATGTAATATTATAATAGGGATAATATTTCCAATATGATTCATTTCTTTTTCAATGATTTAAACCCCACAAATTTTAAATTTTATGGGAAATTTCAATTCTTTTTAAATTTAGGGATGTTTTGATCCATAAAGTTAAAATTCCATAATTCTGAAATTTTAGTTGTTTTTAGTAGATTTTGTATTTCGAGTATATAAATTTCAATTTTGATCCAAATAAAATGATTAGATATTTTAAGATACCCTAATCCATGGGCTAAATATTTTTCAACTAGACAAGATCATCATTCAAACATCTAGAGGCCCAAATAAATCAGTCTTTGTGGAATGAATGGTGGACCCCACATTAGTAATGGAGGCATAAATCAAGATATAGATGTACAAATTCATTGATTCCATGTGGATATGAAAGATAATTCATCAATGTGAAATCATGATAAATCTTAGTGGAAAAACATTTCATTATTCAATTAGTTGAATGAGTCAAACAAGTGAAAATATAGGAAACATTTTGGAATAAATAGTTATATTATATAATTAAATCATAAAATTCATACCGCATATCCAAAGGATCTGAAAATTGAATGTCCAATGTAATATTTAATTCCGAAAAACTCTCTAGAATATTACATAAGTATATTTTTCCATTCATGCAGAGAATAACCAGAACACTTTTGGGGAAGAAATGCTGTAGGACAAGTCATGACAAAATTTCAAGCCATGAAATAGAAATACAAGTCGTGTAACTGCATTACACGATGTGAACATTTTTTATATGTGTATTTTGGAGGAGATCAATCCTATATTCATGAAGATGGTTGAACAAGAAATTATGTGTCGTGTATCCCATTAACATGTCATGATGACAGTGAGCTAAAGATAAATAAATGTGCATGTCCGAGGTTTTTTATGAAAGTTTCCTATAAATACACCCCTCAGAAGTTTCTTTGTGATATGGTTGGATAGAAGGAAGGTTTTGTGCTGGTTAATACATGTTATAGAATACGATTTTTCCATGATGTGATAATCATATAAAGGGATAAACTCTAAGCAGTGGTGGGCAGTGATTATCTGAAGACATTTCCCCTTTCGAGTTTGTGTTTGTTTTTATTGTAAACTCTTTTCCTTTAAAATTTCCTTAAATTTTTATTCTTGATCGAAGTAGGTCTCTATCATTCTTGTTTTATTTTCTTCTAAATTAATAGGGATTTATTTTAATCTTATTAATGTAAATTTTTTAGCTCATTGTTTAATTTTATTAGTGAGTTCTCACCTTTGATCATAATGAGTTTAATCTGTTTTGGTTCCTCGAAGGACTTCAAGTAATCAGATCACTTTTATAAGAGAATTAGAACCCATGATTGAGGTTTCAATATGGTATATAGTTAATTTAGATATATAATTTTAGGTCTTATGATATATATTGCATAATTTAATAGGAATATGTTCATTTATAATTATAAAGGGAGTGTCTGAGGATGAATCATTCTTCACCACTGCCTTTGTTTGCTTGATCTTTTTAGTTTGGTTTGTATCTATTATTTAATTTCTAATATATATATTATTGAAATATGATTTTCTATTTTTTTAATGTTTTTTAACCCATTTCAAATCCCCATTTTAGTTTTTATCATTAATAATAACAAATTAATTATGTGTCATTTTAACAACTTAGCCTAAAACCTCCTTATGGGAAAATCATGTGGTCAGCACTATGCTACATTTTTTAGGGGAAAAATATTGACAAGTGTTATGGAAAAAAACACCCTGTGTTAATTTTGTTCCATTTACAAGGAGGTTTCCTGGGATGTATTTAATTTTTTTTAAATTTCTATGATTTTTAACCACTAATTTAGATTATTGATAAATGGATTTTCATAGTCAATACTCTTGTTTTTGGAATCACACAACTTATCCAAGTGAGCAATAATGGTACAAAAATTTCATCACAAAATTTCTGAATTTTGACGATGGTCTAGGTAGTCATAGATTTAGTTCTTGGGGAGTTCCAGAAAGATACATCTCCCTTTTTAAGGAGAAATCCATATGGGAAATTTTTTTAGAAAAGTATTTGTCTATCATAATCATCTCTTCGAAATATGCATTTATATTCAACACAGCACTGAATGATGTTTGACACTGCATAGAAGCTCCCATGTACTTAAGCTTTACTAAAAACATGCAGTGTACTTCAAGGGAAGGTCAGATAGGGAAACTAGCTTGTAATTTGAATATCTAATTGAAATTACACATATATTAAGGGTTAATAAAGTTCAAATGTATATGGTAGGCCTTAATATTAATGTATTATCATGAAAAATGGGATTTCAGTCAAAAAACAAATTACATCAAATATTTTGAACACAACTTCTTTAAAGCACATAGGTTTTGATATAAAAATGAAATGTTTTGGTTAAAATAAGAATTAATTGGTTCACTCATGAATGGGGGAGAATGTGAAAAATATGAAAAAGAATATTGAATCCTCAAAGGTAATTGATTTTCAATATTGGACACCAGTCATGGAAAGGAATTCTAAATTTAATAGTCATTTCATGAATTTATGCAATTTGAATCTAGAACAAAGCACATTTCACCAAATAATTGTGTTTAGTTCCATGAATCAAGTTGGTTCTTCCCATGGAAAAAAGTTTTCAAATAACAAAAGATATCACTTTGAGTTTCACATGTTTGTATTAACAATTTTTTTTAAAATAATACTCAAATAAATTGAAAGGGTAAAACAAAAAAAACATAGTCAACCCAACATATTCCTTAAAAATATTCTCATGAAATGAAAAATATTATCCCACCCACTTTTGATATTGATGGACCTTTTTCGGGAGAGTTGAATAGTAATTTTGAATCTCCATTTCCAATTTTGAAGGAACAAATTGACATCGATTAACAAATTGAAATGTATTCTGGAAATGAAAAATATTTGGAAAATTACTGTGTTGACATTGCTGAAAATGAAATTTTATGTGAAGAACCATCTTTTGAAACCTAAAATTCAGAACTATTGTATGGAAATTTGGCTAAAGAATAAGGGAAATATGATAAATTCGTTTTTGAAGAGAATTTGGAGGAACCTGAGTTGCTATAAACTTTCAATAACACTATTTTTTACTCCCAGAAATAGTTGGAACATGAGAACCCATAGGAAGGTGTCTCAATTATTGATCCAATTTTTTAGGATATTTTGATAATTATTTTCTAACTACATCTCCCTATGAAGATTTATTTCCCATTTCTTCTCAGTGTATTATCTTTTCGGATGATGATGATATCATGGATGAAAATGAATATTGAATGGTATGCCCTTTTGAGTAAACTGGAACACATGAGGATGGAGGTACCCAGGTGATTTTTAAGGAAGAAATAATTTTTGATGATGAAATTGACGACGAACCATATCATGGAATTTAATTTCAAAAAAAAATTGGATGTTGTTTGTGAGGATAAATTATTGGGAAGAAGTTCTTACATTTTTTCTCTCCACTATTACATCATTGGAACCTCATTTTCATGGAGAATAACCAGAAGAAATCAATTTTTTGGAGCTTTTACAAGTAGTGTAATCTAAAAAAGATTAGAGAGATATCATTTTGATGGTTCATGAGGAAGAAACCTCACCCACATTTAGATTGAGGATGATTATATGGAACTTCCTAAATAGGGAAAGTGAATTCCTAGCACCCACTTGGGGGTTCATACCAAGTATTTATTCCCCTATCTCTCTTTTCATTTTTATTTCCATGCTATCAATAAAATTTTGATTCTTTGTTTTTTTTCAAGTATTTTTCAAAGTTGAATCCACTATGAGGCTAGCTCAAGGATTCTACTTCACAATAAAAACAAGGTTGTTTCATTCCTTTCCACTTGTTTTGTTATTTCTTATCTTCTTCAATTATGATTCTTATATTATCTATGCACAATGAGGATACTATTCATAACAAGTGTGGGGGGAGGAACATGCTAGGTAAATTAGGATTTTGTCTTTTCTCTTTTCAATTTATGTGTGATTTATTGAAATTTATTTGGATAATAAAAATATGTGAGATACAAACAAATATCCTTTGTGAATTAAAAAATATCCATTGGAGGAACCCAATTGATTAATGGAACTAAACATAATTAATTGCTAAAATGTGCTTTGTTCTGGATTTAAATTTCTTAAATTCATGAAATGGCTATTGAATTCGATATTTCATGCCATGAATGTTTTCCAATATTGAAAATCACATGCTTATGATGATTTAGAACCAATTTCTTCACCTTCTTTTCATTCACCCTGTGCTTGATTGAACCAAATAATGCTTGTTTTAACCAGATCATGCCAATTTTCTATCAAACCCTATGATCTTTATAGAAGTTGGGTTCAAAATGATTGAGGAAATTTTATTTTGATTGAAACCACATTTTCATGACAATCCTTTTATATTAAGGCCTACCCTATACATTTTATATTTGTAAGCCCATAGTATCCATGTACATCCTATTAGATTGCTACATTACAAGCCAATTTCCCTATCCAACCAGCACTTGATGTACATTGTATGATTTTAGTAATGCTAAATTATGGGGGAGGTTCTTTGTGTCATGCTACAACATTTGGGGCTATTTGGGATGGAAATTAATATTATGAAGAGATGTTCATGTCAATAAAAATACTTTACTAAAATATGTGCCAATTTGTGGGATTCATGGAAGTGGGAGTTCCGCCTTTCTAGAGCTCCCCAATAATTAATGTTGTTCCTTTCTGAAGCATTGAAAAAAAATCCGAAATTTTGAGATGAAATTGTTGTTCTATTTCTGCTAATTTGGAGAATTTGTGTAATTCTCATGTAATAAATTTTGATTTTGTTTTGGAGCATATTTTATACCATGAGAAGATCATGCATAAGTGAAAACTAGAATCATGCAATAATTCTTCAACAAAGAGCCAAACCATCTCTTTCTACCACAAAATTTTTCAAATTTGAAATCCCACCAACCATCAAACCTCATAACAAACCTTGATATGTTCTCATGATGGACACAATTCATTGGATCAATTGGGTGATGATTTATAAATTTATTAATCTTATAGTGACCCTTGAAATTTTTTGTATGAGAAAAGCTTAGCTCAAAATCCAAATCAAGCATTGAGAAAGAAAAAAAGTTATGTAAGCATACTTTTTCATGGAGGAAGGAAAGAAATAGGAATGGAATGAATAAAAATAATAATTAATTTTGAATTGATGATATTTAAGATGCATTATTATTTGGATTATTTGATTTTGAGCTTGTGAATTTCATTGACATGTTTTTAATTTTCATTGGTAAATGTCTGTGGCTTCTCACAATGTCACGGAGTCCAACTACTAAGTGTGGGGGAATTGATTGATATAATATTGAAAATAGTTTTCATGCCTATTACAATTAGTTAAACCCCTCATATTTGACATTTTATGTGAAATTAAATTGTTTTTGATATTTAGGGATGTTTTGAGCCTGAAAGTGAAAATACCATAATTCTGGAATTTTATATTTTTTATTTGTTTCTTTATTTAAATTATATAAATTTCAATTTTGATCCATATCAAATGATTATTTATTCATATAATCCCCTAATTCATTGGCTAAATATTTTTCAACAGGACCAGATATTGATCTAAACATCTAGAGGCCCAAATAAACCAATAATTATGGAATGTTTTTTTTGAAACATGGTGGATCATGCATTAGTAATGGAGTCTTAAATCATGATACATATTTCAAAATTCATTTATTCAACATAGATATTAAATCAATCACATCTAAATACATACATGATAAATCTCCCGGGAGAATGTTCTAATTAATTAAATATTTTAATGAGTCAAACAAGTGGATAATTAAGAAACATTCATTTAGAAGAAGTTATATTTGGTAATTTAACCCTAACATTCACAAAGTGTCTTAAAAGGATATAAAAATTGGAGTCTAAATTTAAAATTTAATTTCAAAAAACTCTATAGAAGATTCGAGATGTATATTTGGCTACAAAATAGGAGAAAAGCCGGAATACCTTTAGGGAAGTAGCGCTGCCGGATTAGCCCTGACATAATTTTATGCCGTGAATGACAAATACATGTCATGCAACTACATTACATTATGTGACAATTTTTTATATATATTTTTTTATAATAGATCAATATAGGATTCATGAAGAATTTTGAACAAAAAATTACATGCTGTGTAACCCATTTACATGGCGTGACGACAATGATATGCAGAAAAATAAATGTAAGCGACCAAGGATTTCGATGAAATTTTCCAATAAATACACCCCTCGACCACTACCTTTTGACATTGTTGGATCTGAGGAGGGTTTTTTGGTGGTTAATACAAGATATAAAAGAGGATTATTCTATTATGTGATCAATAACTGATGATATAAACTCCAAGTGGTGGTGGGAAGTGAAAATCAAAATACTTTTCCTTTTTTGTGTGTGTGTTTTTTTATTGCAAATAATTTTCTTTTAAATTATCTTGGAATTTGTTTTCTTGATTAAAGGAGGTATCTTTTAATATTTTTTTCATTTTATTTTATGTTAATAGGAATTTATTTTCATCTTATTATTGTAAATTTTTTTATCTTGTTGTTTAAATTTCTTTGATGATGTCTCTCCTTTGAGCATGATGAGTTTAATGTGTTTTGGATGTTTCAAGGTATTTAGGTAATTAGATCACTTTCATTAGAGGATAGACATCAATGATTTAGGTTTCAATATGTTATCTTCTTAGTTTATGTGTATAATTTGAGGTCATAAGATATACATTGGATAATTAAATTGGAATATATTCATTGATAATGATAATGGGAGTGTTTGAGGATCAATATTTGTTCACCACTACCTTCTTTAGCTTATTCTTTTTAGTATGGTTTGCTTTTAATATCTAATCACTAATGTAGATTTATTATTTAATTTTAATTTTGTATGTTTTATAATTTTCCAACCCATTTCAAATCCCCATTTTTATTTTTAGCATTAACAATAATAAACTAACAAAGCAATGGTTTAATTACTTGGCCTGCAATATCTTCATGAGATAACCCCATGGTCACTACTATGCTACATTTTAAGGGGACGATAATGACTGTATTTATGTGACTAAAAACCCTAGTATCATATTCATTATCAAATAAATGTATTGAATGAGAAATATGGATTTATTGATATTTACCCACTTAGTCAAAGAACTGTCAATGTAAACATCATATATAGAAAGTTATACTGTTTAAGAAATAGTAATATCAATGATAAATTATATAGATTATTTAGGTAAAATTCAATATTAAATGATCCTCAAAATTTTAATAAAATAAGGGGACTAATAAAGAAATTGATTTAGTGAATATAAATTATTTACTTGGCCAAATCAGACAAATAAAATCCACAAAAATGATATGGATGTTATCAATAGAAAATATACCAAATAGAATAAGAATAAAGGGTTGTTGTCATTTACAAAATAAAAAAAAATAACTTAAAAAATATTATTGATGAACATATCCTTTTATTTGAAAAACCTTTTCAAAATAAATTTATTCAAAAATCACTTTTATTAACATTTTCTATAAAAATAAACCTTTTAAACGTTAATGGGAAGGTACAATTAAATGATGGCAGTAAATCTATAATTGTTATACGAGGTAAAAGCAACATTCCTTTTGTAAGGTAAAAAGGGTTGGAAAAATGAATTGTTCGGAAAGGATTGATAAGATTAATTTAAAAACATTAATAATATAAAAAAGTTTAATAATGTCATTATTAAGTAATTTTTTAATGTTTAAAACCCATTTGGGAAAACCTCTTTAGAAAACATTGTCTTTCGAAGAAAATAGTTTCTCTAAAAAAATAGTGAAATGATGTGAGGTTATCATAAAAAATTTCTAAAACATATGAGTGCAAAAGAGTGAAAAATGTTACCAATACTTGATAAAAGGTCATGAATTAACAGAGGAGTTTAAAATGAATGGTTTTTTAGTACAATTATCAAATGATTTTCTCAAATTGAAATTCAAGTACTAACAATCTTGAATAAGATGAGATTGTGAAATAAACCTTTGAAAAGACTCTAATGTTGAAGTGAGACTCAAAAAATAAATTTAATATGTGTATGAACTGTTAAACCACATAATGGAAGTGGGAATACAAAAATCAAGAGTGAATATGTTTTAAACACATAATCATATAATATTAATTACTATGAGGATGTAATACAACTCAATGAAAATAAACATAGCTAGGAAATTCCATTACAATTGGTAACATTTAACAAAAATACCCTTAAAATAAATACATGAAATTAAAATAAAAAATACCAAAAATAAATATTTATTAATGTTATTACATGTAAATGGGGAAGTACGTACACCATATATAAGAAATTAGGTTCTCAACAATTATGTATGCCTCATAGAATGAAAATGTGCCAAGAATACCTTACCTTGTGTATTCTTTCAGGTGGATGTCTGTTAACATCTTGTATAATAGTTTTAAACATGTTAATAAATAATTCTAGAACCATATTAATACTTATTATTCCATATACTATCTTCCTATAATATCTTATTACCCATTTGTTAAAAACATTTGATTATTTTATCTATTTCGGGCGTTAATTGCCTTATTTCTCAGGTTTGTTTTGACTTGTTTTTATTAATAAATATATCATGGTTTCACCATATCTAGAATTTAAAATATAATTTTAATATCATATATATCAATTATATTATTATCTATAATAATCTAAAATGTTTGGAGATAAGAAATGAAATGCATCATTCATGGAGACAGTAGTTCACACGTACGCATGGATGCTACCTTCATTTAATGTTTCATGTTTTAAAAATGGAAAAGTAATTTATATGAATATAAATGTATATTAAAATTCTAATTTCTTATTTATTTAATATATTTCATAAATTATTATTTAAAATATCCTTAATACATTCCATGTTTAGTGTGAACGAATCACATCGCTTTGTGGGGAAGGTAGTCCACACTTCCTTCAATGATGTGATCGTAATGATGAAAAATGGAAATTATTAATGGTATTTGTTATAAAAGGATTAAATAATTATAAATACATAATAAATATCATAATTATCATATATAATTTGAGTTTACATCATCATTTGAAATCATGAATTGTAGAAAATGAAAAATGAACAATATTCAATTCGTGAGGTGATAGTCTGCCATACACGAATGGTGTGTTTGTTACCCATTAGATGGAAGTGTGTGTTAGTGTTAGTATAAACCTTAATAAAAAAATTATATTATAATGATGATATTTTTGTTATTATATGAATATATAAAATGAATATTTAAGGTGGCAGATAGTTAAATGAAATAAAAGTGATCATTGGAAAGTATTTCCTTAAAAATAAGGTACTCCTTCTAGAATATACAATAGGGCTTACTTGGAAGGAATTCTCCCAAATGTAGGATTCATGATCTAGGGGAGGTATTTTTTAAATCTATTATGGGTGATCATGGAAGAATCTATATTTTTCAAGAGGTATGAGTAATGGGGAGAAGTGGTGGCCTTTTATAGTGGAGGAGAAGTGGCACTCTTGTAATATTTTGACAAAATAAATCTTTCCACATTTTTCATTTTCCTTATAGATCAAATAATGGAAAAACATTGATTCAAGAGAGGATAAGGTCTAAATATTTCCATCCATTTTCTTTTGGACACGTGTATAGGTTTTTTTGGCCTTATGGTTAAAGCATTGTCCTTTATTATTGAAAATTTAACCATAATCGGTGTAATTTATTTTAATCACATTCAATAAAATTGTTTATCAAAAACAAAGTTCATATTATTAGAAATTAAAACATATTATGATTTAAAATACAGAATTCATTTTTCTAAATTACATTCATTGTCTTGACATAAATTATTTTAAATTTCATCCCACATGCGGGATTACAATGTAGGTTTTTAAAGTAAAAACATCCAGAAGTTTGATTAGTTTTTAAATTCCATTTAAAAGTAAAATTGATCCCAATGACCTAATTAGATTAATAATTTTATAGTTGAAATAATTTGACTTAAAAACCAATTAATAATGTAATTTAAAACTATAAATAAATTATATGGAAAATAAATATTTAATTAAAATTCATTATATTTTAGCTATTCGTTAAAAAACAGATATACTTTAGGAAAATATTAAAAAGTCACTCTAAATTAATTAATATGTTTATTTTATATTGATGAAGTTTATGTTGAAAAAATAAATCAATTAAAAGGTCAAAATTAATATTTAAAATTGGTTCTCTATTAATAGTTGGAAAAATTGCCTTTATAAAAATATAGGCTTTTTTGGGTGAAATTGGGTTTGTTCTTATCCTATGCATATCAAACCTATTAGATGAATATCGAAAAAATTTTATTGAATATATAACATATATGCTTAAATAAAATCATTTACTAATTGTAATTAATTATATTAATTAAGACAAAACTTTTTTGGAAGAATATAAATAATAATATTTCTTTTTGTATCCAATTGGTTATTATTTTCATTTCGCATTATTTGGTAACCAATGAACTCATTTTATATTTATATAAACCATAAATATTAAAAATTTAGTTAATAACATTCATAAACTCTAACATAATGTATATGTTATTTCATATTATATTAAAAAATAATATTTTTGTAACATATCGTTGTTTCGTGAATCTTGTTCTTGCGTGTAACAGAAGCTATTGAGGAAGGTTTCTCTTGTGTGTAATAGAAGCTGTTGAGGAAAGATGTTATTTCATCTGATTCTAGCTAACTAAGTGTTGCATACATTACAAACTATATCATGTATTGAATTTATTTAATATATTAAATATACAGTATTCTCGAGATAATATATTCCCTTATGAATTTTGTGATGTGTTCCATACATACTAACGAATACAAAGTTGTACATTAAGATATTAGGATGTTAAATTATCCCCACCTTAATAAAATTACATCCATGTAATTTAAACATCATATTGGTAATATATATTTTTTATACTTCTTATGTATAAATCCCACATCTAGAGAGGGAATGGTAAAACATCATCTAGAAAATAGAAAATGGGATGTAAAAAGGTCACGTGGAACACAATGTAACTAGGTCTCTTGTAGAAGAAAATTAACGAAAAGTAAAAATATGTAATTATATGGAAATTGTAAATATTTATATAGAGTTAATGTGGTCATAAATCACAAAAAAGTGGATTGTAAATGGAATGTTGAGGTCCTCAAAGCCATAAATCATTGATGATTCACAAGACCATCAATTAATCAGTAATTAAGGTATTAAGACAACATTTTATTTCAATTTCATTTTTCTAATTTTGGGTAATTATTTTACTAACCAAAAATATAATGAAATATTTTTACTTGATAGGTATAAATATATATGAAAAATCCAAACTTCATTGATGTGCTTCAATCAAATTCTAATTCATCCTTTCACTCTATGAAATTATTTACCAGTAATGAATTTTTTATGCATGAAGCACTAAATGAATATTTTGACGGATTATAAGACATATAAAAGGGTTACATGTCTAACTATTTGACTCTAACTATCTTCCAATACTAACATGGTTAATATATTAATCTCTAGTCCTCAAAAGTGATACTATTGTTTCATCAATATCATTTATTCTTCAAATTGTCTAAATAAAAATAATGAAAAATTTACTCAGACATTGTGCAGGTCAGTGGTTTCCAGGAAACCCTTATTGCCATTTAGTCATGTGTTCAAGGTTAATGACCTTGCCGGAAAGGATATGTTATCACTTAGCATGCATGCTTTAGTTTTCTGCAACCATATGAATATAATTTCCAAAATAAATCTAATGGAAATCATTGAAATTTAATCAGTAAATAGACTCTTAACTATGGTTTTCAAGAAAACCATAATACATAATACTTCTTCCATTAATATCCTAGATACATCCATACATGATCTAGGTATTATCACTTAAAAGTGGGTGTTGACTAGGGTAATTCCCAGGTTCCCCATATTTAAGGCAACGAACCAAAAAAGGAACATTAGGATGAGTTTATTTTCTTCCATCATACTCTTAATTTTTCTTATGCAATCTTTTAATTTATTTACTTCTTTTTAACACATAATGCATTTTATTTTTTCCATTGAGACACATTCTTGGGTGTCTTCTTCCACACTTCTTACATGTCCAAAATCCCGCCTTATTTTCTTTACCTTCTCTACCACTTAAGCTCTTATAAACATACACCCTTCTCTTATTTGGTGTTTTCAGTAGTTGGTAATGGTATATGTTGTTAATCAAATTTCTGGAAAACTGATTTGGCATAACAATAATATCCTTCACCCCTTTCCACAACTCATTTGGTTGCTCATTTTCACCGCATTTTTCTTCATGTGTGATGTTAACTTGATTCCTTTGTATTCTAGCCTTTGCATAAAACCCAAAATAATAGTGTGAGAAAAAATAGGCATAGTGAAAAAATTATATAATCATTTATAAGATATCTAAATCAGGAAACCTTATTTTTAAATGTAAATCACCATAGGATTAAAATTGATCATTCGTTTTCATTATATATTAAAATTATTTATAATGTTTTGTAATGAAAATGTAGATTATCTTAAGCATATGCCCCAAGAGTTTCAAAAAAGGTGCCCAGTAAGGCCTGTTTTCATGTAACAGGATACCCTGAGTCAGGCATGGAACATTATGTCATAGTATATAGGAATGTATTTCTTAGATGACCCACATGATATCTACCATACCAAAATTATAGGATGTTCATCAATACATATCAAAAAATTATAAATTTTGTTTACATTCTCTAAATAATGTTTTCCAAAATATCATTCTAGAGGTTTAATCAATACTTCATGTGATTCCAACTATAGCGACCCTTCCCTAGAAGCCCAAAGCTGATTTCTACTACTAATTACATTGGAATTATTACAAGGAATCAATCCCTGAAGGATTGGAGAGTTTAGAAATCATGGTAAACCAATAATGTACATGAGGCTTTTATAACAAAAGAATATACTAATGAAAAAGAATTACTTCTTCTTTCTATGATAACCACATTATTCATCTAGCATATCCTTGCAAGTCTTTCTTAATAAAATTCTTGGATTATAAGGGAGGGGAAACAAAATAAAAGTGAGCTCAGATACCCTGTAAAGTTAGTAAAAGCTTGGTGATAACAATAATGAACCAATGAGAATAAATTAATTTGGCATGGTATATAGATGAACACAAATTCCATGTATTCAATGAACTGAAAAGGATTACATAAATAATATGGAAAAGTAAATAACTGAAAATTCGTAACATTAAAATAGAAATATAAGGAAAATTAAATATTGAAAGGTGATAAACCAAAACACATTCCATTAATCAATAAACTGA
The DNA here is from genome assembly GCA_963277665.1 of Viscum album. NCBI lineage: Eukaryota > Viridiplantae > Streptophyta > Magnoliopsida > Santalales > Viscaceae > Viscum > Viscum album. The sequence goes on along the minus strand of OY728135.1, from coordinate 193,831,936 downwards.
GAAAGAAATTTATCCATATATATTCCAATCCAAAATCTAATGGATAATAATAACTAAATCTAAATGGGGGATATGATTAAATATTTGATGGCATGTCTTATAGACATGAAATCTTATTCCTTCAATAACTTTCTGAATATGGTTTATATTAAGGGTAGAGACCCATTTAATTTTAGAAACATATTTGTCTCATGAGAACCTATCAATGCATTGATGGTCTATATAATTCTGGGCCCCACTCATCATTACCAGTCCAAAACATTCCTCATATTGAATAATTAAAATAAAAAATACAACTTATCATATAACTGTATTGAATGAAAAATATGGAATGATCAATAATTCCCCAATTAAACAAATAATTTTCAAAAGTAAACACCATATGTAAAATGGTATATTGTTTAGGAAATAGTAATATAAATGATGAATTATATGGATAATTCGGGGAAATTCAATGTTTAATGATCATAAGAAATTGAATACTTCAATGGGACTAACAGGGAAATCATGGAAGTGAATATAAATTCTTTACTTGACCAAATCAATCAAAAACCTTCTATAGAAAGGAAATATATGGTATCAAGTCAAAATATCCCATGCGGATTAAAAATAATGGTTTGTTGATGATGATGAACTAAAAGAATAACTGAAAAGAATATTCTTGGGGAAAATATCATTTGATTTGAAAAACCATTTTAAAATACATTTAATCGAATATCACATTAAAGAAATCATTAAAAAAAATCCTTTTAAAATTTCAAGCGAAGATTTTATGAAAAGATGATTTTAAATCCATACATTCTATACGAGGTCAAAGAAACATTCCTCTTTCATGGTAAAAATAGTTAGAAAAATTCCATATTCAGAAAGAAATAAGAAGATTAATTTTAGGACATTAATAAAATAAAAAAGGGTAAAAATGACTTTATAATCAATTTTTTAATGTTTAAAAACTTTTTTTAAACCCTATTTAGAAAACATGGTTTTGGAAGAAAATGGTCTCTCTGACTAAATACCGAAATGAAGTCGGTTTTTCATAAAACATTTTCTAAAACATATGAGTACCAAATAGTAGAAAAATGGTACTAATATGTGGTAAAGGTCATGAATAACTAGAGGAGATTAAAATTAATGGGTTTATTTAACAATTAAACAATAATATTTTTGAATGTAAATTAATGTTAATAAAATCATGAATAATATGAGATTTTAAAATAAACCCATGAAAAGACCATAATGATGAAGTCATACTCAATCAATGAATTGAGTGTGTGTATCAACTATCAATCCACATAAGGTATGTGGAAATAAAATAGTAGATAATAAAATGTGATTAAACACATGATTTTATAATTGTATCAAAAATGGGGAAGTAATATAACTCAATTAAATGAAATTTAGTTATGAAATTATATTCTACTTTGTAACATTTAACTCATATCCCCTTAAAAGAAATAATTGAAACTGGAACAGAGAATATCTTGAATAAAGATTTATTAATTATATTACATGTCAATGTGGTAGTACGTACATCATATATAATAAATAAGTTCATAACAATAATGTATACCCCACATAAAGAACATGAGACAAGAATATCTAACAATGTGTTTCCTTTTAGATTGACTTCTTTTATCCTCCTGTATATTAGACATAAACCTGTTTCTAACTTATTATAGATCCATATTAATACTTGTGGTATCATATATTGTCCTCTAATAATATCTTATTACCCTTTTGTTAAAAACCATTCGTTATTCTAACTATTTTGGGTGTTAATCGACTTGTTTCTCAGGTAAATTTTGACTTGTTATTTGTTGTTCTTATTAAATATATTAGGGTTTTATCATCTATATAATGTAAACCATGATTTTAATATGATATATATCCATTATATAAGTATAATTAATAATTTATAATGGTTGGATATAGGAAATTAAATGCACTATTCATGGAGACGGTAGTTTGTACATATGCATGAACGCTACCTTCATTTCATGAGTCTTATTTAAAAAGAATGAAATGTAAAGGATTTGTATATACATGTAAATTATAATTAATTTTAGCTATTTATTTAATATATTTCATATATGTTTATTATAATTATCATTAATACATTCCATGTTTACTGTGAATGAATCACATTGCTTATAGGGGGCGGTACTTCAAATTTCCCCAAACGATGTTATCATATTAACACAAAATAGAAGATATTAAAGTTATGTTTTATAATGATATTTTATAAGTATGAATAAATAAAAAATATCAATAAATATTATATATTCTAAATGTCCATCATAATTTCCATCCATGATAGGTGGAAAATGAAAAATGAAAAATCGTCATTTTGTGAGACGGTAGTCCACCGTACACGAACGGTACGTTCGTTTCCAACTGAATGGAAGTTTATATAAGTGTATTTATAAACCTTAATAAAAAAAATAATAGTATAATGATAATAATGGAGTTTTTATATATGAATTTCAGATGTTTATTTTAGGTGGTGGATAAGTAAATGAATGAAAAGTTATCAGTGGAAAGAACTTTCTTAAAAATTGGGTAATCCTTTAGGTTTATACCAAAGGGTAACATTAGAAGGATTTCTTCCTAATGGGAGGCTTTAAGGTCAATGAGAGAGGTTTTTTTAAGAGATATTTGAGATCTTTTCTAATCCTTAGTTGTTTTAGAGGTGTGAGGAATAGGGTAAAGTGGTGGCCTCTTATAGTGAATGAGGAGTGCCACTCTGGTAATATTTTGAAAAAGAAATTCTTCCCATGTTTTTCATATTTAAAGTGGATCCAATAATGGATATAATTAAATAAAATAGAGGATATGTTATAATAATGAATATCCAATAGATCTTGGAATTGTTTATAGGTCATTATGGTCCTTAAGGATAATGTTTTGTCCCTTATTAAGCATAATTTAACAATAATGGTATGAATTAATTTTAATAACTTTCACTAGATTTTTTGGTAGAAAAACAAATTTGTTATTATTATAAATTGTAAATAATTATTATTCCAAATATTTAATCCATTTTCAAAAATTCCAATCATTTAAGTAGAAAAAATTGATTTAAATTTAATCTCATAGTTGAGACAACAATCCAGGTTTTTAAAGTAGAAATGTCCAAAAGAATTAAAAGCTTTTACATTGAATTTCAAAGTTAAATTCATCCCAATTAACTAAAATAGGTAAAAAAATTATACACTTTATAATTTTTCTTTAACCCCAAATCATAATAATATTTAACTATATAAATATTTTATATGAAAAAATAGTTTTGAATTAAAATTCAGTATTTTTTAACTATTCGTTAAAAAAATTAAATGCTTTAAAAAAATATGACAAATTCACCCTAAAAAATTATTATGTTTATATTTTAAATAAGAATATTATATTGACATATTAAATCAATTAAATAATATAAATTCTGATTTAAAGTGTGTTCTGTGTTAAAAGGCTGTAAAATTGCCATGGTAAAAATATAGGTTTTAATGTGTGAAATTGGGTTTTTTCTTATCTTATGCATATGAAACCTGGTGAATAAATATAAAAATTATTTGATTGAACATATTAAATTTATATTTAATTATAATAATTAATTAATTTTAATTAATTATGTTTATTATGACAAAATACCTTTGGAATCATATAAATAATAATATTTTTTATATCCAATTTGATCTTATATTCATTTCTCAATAATTGGTAACCAATGAATTCATTTTATATTTATATAAACCATAAATTTTAATAATTTATTTAATTATATTCATAATCACTAACATTATGGATAGGTTATATCATATTATATTAAATAATAATATTTTCATATTATATTGCTGTTTGGTGAAACTCGACCTTGTGTGTAACACAAGCTATCAAGGAAGGTTGTTCTTGCATGTAACACAAGATACCAAGTAAACTGGCTCTTTTGTGTCATTAAAGATAACTTAATGTTTCATTCATTAAAATATATATCTTGTATTTATTTTATTTAAATTTATAAACATATAGTAGTGTCTCGACATATTATATTCCCTTACACATTTGGTAATGTGTTTTATACACGATATCAGATACAAAGTTTTAATTTAGAATTCATGGGTGTTACAAATGAACCCATTTTTTATGAAACTCCAATATCTAAAAATCTATAAAGAATGGAAGTAATGTACATTGAGGAGTTTATAAAATAGTGATTCACTATAGGGATCTCGTTTTTATTTGTGGAAAAGGGATGGTTCTATAAAAGTTTACATTGAATATAGAGAGATTAATGCCCCTACTAAAATGAATAATTTTCATTTACCATGCGTTTATGAAATATTTTATAAACTTCAAGAAGAGAAATAAATTTCAATGTTAAATAAATCCATTGGTTATTATTAATTAATAGTAAATATTGATTATATACTGAAATCGCAATTTTTACAAGATATGAACATTATGATTTTACTATAATGATCTTTGGTTTAACTAATTCATCAACTATTTTTATGGATGCGATTAAGAGACTAATATGGATTATCCTGATAAAATTATTATGTTATTAACTGATGAATTCTTGATATACTTATAAATATATCAAGATAATCAGAACCATCTATTAATAATTCATGTGATCCCCAATGAAAATAAATAATAAAGAAAATTATTTATGTGTAATTATTAGCCCTATAATGTTTATTGTATCTTACTTATTAAATAAAATGATGAAATATCTTCTAATCCTTTAAATAGATAGGTAGTTAACGAATATAAAACAATGATAAATATAACTGATATAGATAATTACCGAAGTTTATCTAGCCACAATCAGGGGTTTGTAAAATATGTTTCCTAACTATCCAACTCTTTATTTAATAAAACATTAAAAGGTCTTAAATTCACATATTAAAGGGAATATTATAATTTCTTTTAAGATTTTATGTGGGTATAAATTAATAAAATAATATTATCATTACTGTAGTGTAGGGATGAATTTTTGATATATAGTGTTGCATCAAAGATAGGATTGGGTTGTTTCCTTTTGAAGAATGGTTGAGTTGTTCCATTAGTAGCAATGAAGTTGAAAATACATGAATAGAATTACCCAAATCCTGATGTTGTGAAGGAAGATATACAATTTTAATAGAAATTATGGAGATAATACCTCTATATTGAATGATGTTACATATATTTTCCCCAAGAGTTTGATGTATAAATTCCTTTATATAGAGATCAAAATGAATCAAAGAATATGGATGATACAACTTAAGGACTACAATTTCATGATAATGTACAAGCCTGTGAAGAAAAAATGATGGTGGATGCATTGAGTGTGAAGGATCATGGAATTCAAGTTATTATTATGGTTTATAAGAATACTGAATACATTGATCATGAAAATATGGTAGAGGTTATTTTTAGGAAAATTTAATTATCATTACATTTCTGATAAATTGATAAACCAACATATATAGAAATGGATGGGTAGTCCCATAAAGAGAATGAAGACTTCAAAATGATGATTAATGTAGTAATTAATTTGAAATTGAAAAATTAATCAATATGTGTTGATGGTTTGAATGATGGAACATCTAAAAATCACATAGCTTAAATATCTATTTAATCCCTAGTAGTATAAAATAAGTATAAGACTTTTTGTATAAGGACATAGCCTTTCACATTACATAATCTTGTGTTTTTAGTCATGAAATCTCATTATTATACATTGAGGGTCGTTTTAGGTTTAGAGTCTTAGTTAATTAGGACATACAACATACATATCAAACCAAATGTTTATAAAGAGGATACTACTATAATAGTATACGTTTTTCCAAAATATAAAACATTAAAAAATGATTTCTTTGAAAAAACTTCCTAAAAATCATAGAGACTTCCTTAATTCTCCTAATTATCCTTATAACCTACAAAAACATTTTAAAATATTGGGCTTAGAACAAAATCTCGATAAGGGATATAAAAAGAAGGATAGAAACCATTAGTTCATATAAATGGTCATATGAAATCATTTTCACAAATGCATACTTTTAAACCATAAAGTATCAAACACTTACTTTTTGAGACATAACATTTCCATAAATCATAAGAAACAAAAATTAATAATAAAATAAACTTGTTTAATTACTTAATTAATGTTGTAACCCTCATAGATACCTTATAATTTTGTAACCCTCATGACTACCTTACAATGTGACCCTCACGGCTACCTTAATGTGTAACCATCACAGCTACACTCAAAGTAACAATATGGCCGACCTCCAACTTACATATACCCAATGAATTATATGGAAATAGAGGTATCACCCTTCATCATAAAAAAATCCCAAGAACCGGAACATAATCATAAAATATCATTAAATACATCATAAAAACATTCCTTTGAGTAGAATTTTAAGAGATAATTTTAAAGAAAATTCTCTTAAAAAAACACATCATTGAAGAAATAATTGGTAAAATTAAAGGAATATGTATACATAATTTAAATACACATAATAAACCATAATATAATCAAAATTAAATTCATAAATCATTTTTTAATGATAAAATCATTAAAGTTGAAGGTTAACCCAAAGAATGTAGAAGTGGGTTAAAACTTACCTTAGGAAATTTTGGCATAGTAACGGATTAGGTAATGGCCCAAATGAGGGAGGATAAATGATATCTCATTGAAATAACATAAAATGGAAAGTAATTGTTTGATTATAAATGAATTACATTATAACCATTTTAAATTACAAGATCTATTTTCAAATAAGATGCCTGAATTTTGAAAAGAGGAGTGGAAAGTGATGATCCCTTACCACGGGTTCGTCTTACTTTAATTGTGTTTAAAACTAAAGTATAATGATTCAAATAGTGTTGTTAATATTTTACAGAAAAAATTTAATTTTCATAATTCCTTATATGATCATTTTATAACATCATTCCAACAATTAGTTATTAATATTTTGTTATTTCCATTGTTTCGAGTGTGTACTTCAGATGGTTTCCCTGGGTAGTTTAGAATGGATTTCCTTGTTGGATGGAAATGAAACTCCAGAAGTGGTATGAAATGGAATTAATATTTCTCCAGAATATGAAATGATAACAAACACTTTTTCTCAGATATGATAATAAATCATTAGTTAGAACATTTATGATATTCCTTTAGATCACTTTGGTGTTTCCTTGATAAAAAAAACTTACTTTGTTTCATAAATCAATAACATGAGTAAAAAATGATTCAAAAACATTACATAGGATATAATAAATATATTATAATCATGTTCGACCATAAAAAATGGTTTAATTACCATAATTTAAGGATGTAATGGAAATTGAAATCACATCTTTTGTGATGTCGGTAAATCGACACATCACAGATGATGTTTTTATTTCTAGAACATGAGGGAGAGGAGGAGAATTATGATACTGAATTTTTTCAGAAATATGATTTACATATAGAATATATATGATAATGGATCATTTGGTCCTTTTGGATAAGGTATTGGGAATAGAATATAAGAAAATAAAGGAATTGAATAGAAAACACATGAAAATGAAAGAGGATTCTTATCCCTTGATCTATTCTCCTTGAGAACCCTCTTAGGGCTATTGATTTTGTCCTTTTGGTGAGACCAATAGGTCTTGGACGTGGGGGAGGATCTTGGGAAGGGATTTTGGCAGAACTTAGAAAATGATCAAGGCTTGAGAGGTGTGGGAGAAATAAGGGGAGGATGGTGGTATTTATTGTGGGGGAGAGGTGGGATTTTACATTATTTTAATCATTATTTTAATATTTTTGTTCAAGACTATGAATGGTTTTAGAATGATAATAAAATATACTAAAATAATAAATTAGTATTATATATTATCATCTTACATCAGCCATACATCATATTAATGATGTAATAATTCAATTATTTGATTTTACTGTAAATTATCATATTTTACTATTCAACAAAAATTCAAGTATTTCATAAAAATCCCAAAAATTCACCCAAACCATTTTTTGACATGTAAAATTCAAAAATAAACTCCATTGTGTCAAAATAATTTTCTATCTATGTGGTATTAAAATTTTAAATAAAATAATAATTTATTAAAAAATAGTAACAATATAAAAACTATAACTCATTTTATAACACCTTGAAAAATTAATCAAGATCTCATTATATTATAACCATAATAACAATAGATTAATAAAGCTCATATTACTATTCATATGGGTAGGTTACTATTAAAATAGGTATGTTACTCTTCAAAAAATAATTATGTATGTCTTATCAGATACCAAAAATCACCCTAAACGCAACCGTGTATGTCAGATTTTAGAAATTCAAAACATAGATGTGAAAAAATTAAGTTTAATGATAATTACTTATAAGTACCTGGGTTTTCACATTATCTCCAACTTCTAAAATTGTGTCCTCACTATTTTTTTATTACTAATTATAAAAGTGAGGTTTCTTATCTCTCATAGCATTTTCATATTCCCATGTTGCTTGTTCAACCATGTGTTTTCTCCATAAAACGTTTAACAGGTGGATTTCCTTTTCTGCAATACATGCTATGTACGATCAAGAATCTGAACAGGTTTCTATTCATAAGAAATGTTCTCTTCCAGCTCAACAACCTCTAAGCTCAAAAACATGAGATGAATCTGGCACATACTTTTGAAACATCAAAACACAAAAAACATTATGTACCTGAGATAAACTTGGAGGCAATGCTACTTGACAGGCCACTGGTACAACTTTATCTGGGATTTAATAAGGCCCAATGAATGGTGGACTTGACTTTTCTTTCTTACCAAAACTCATAACACTTTTCCAAGGAGAGATTTTAAGGAAAACACAATCACCTACCTCGAAAGAAAATACCTTTCTCCTATTATCTGCATAATTTTTCTTCCTTCTTTGAGCTATTCTCATGTGCTGGTGGATCATCTTCACTTTCTTATCCACATCCTTAACTAATTATTGTCCCATAAACATCTTTTACCCAACTCCATCCCAAAATTCTGGATTTCGGCACCGCTTCCCATACAAAGCCTCAAAATGTGCCATCTGTATACTGGAATGAAAACTATTATTATATGAAAACTCAACTAAAGAAAGATATTGATCCCAACTTCCCTTGTAGTCCATTGAAAATGCTCGTAGAATATCCTCCAATGTCTTAATTTTTTGCTTAGTTTGTCCATCAGATTGGGGATTAAAGGCTATGCTGAAATTTAATTATGTTCTCAGCGACTTCTGAAGGCCCTTCCAAAAGTTAGAAGTGAACCTGGGATCACGGTCAGATACAATGGAAAGAGGAACTCCATGCAACTAGAAAATTACTTTGAGGTATAGTCGAGAAAGCTGATCTAAATACATAGTGTCTCTAATAGGGAGGAAATGTGAAGATTTAGTTAATCGATCAAAAATAACCCAAATCACATTGCTACCTCGAGGAGTGTTTGGCAGTCCCACAACAAAGTCCACTGATATATTTTCCCATTTCCACTCGAGCACTGGAAAAGGCTGAATCATTCCATTTTCTAACTACCTCTCTTCTTTGACATGTTGACAAGTAAAACATTTCAAAGTATAATTAGAAAGATCACTTTTCATTCTATCCCACTAGTAATACTCTCGATGGTCTCTATATATCTTTATATTTCCATGATGAACTGAAAGTGGAAAAAATGAGCTTCATTAAACAATTCTTTCCTCAGTTAGAAATCCGATGGTAAACATAATATTTTTTTTGAATCTCAAAACAAAATCTTTATCATGATTAAATTATGGAAACTTACCCATTTTATCAAACTATGCCTTTTTCTATAGCTCATGGTCTTCCTTTTGTGCTTTCTTAATTCTGTCTCATACAGACGACTGAACTGACACCTAAAACAATGTATAACAATTTCTTGTGCCAACTAATTCCAATCCAAAGTTCATCAAATCATTAATCAAGGGGTTATCTTCCAAATGTAACATGGTTAATGATGCATGATGTTTTTGACTCAAGGCATCTGCCACCTTGATTTCCTTTCCTAGATGGTAATTGATCATGCAATCATAATCATTTATCAGTTCAAGCCATCTTGTCTTCATCATGTTCAATTCCTTTTGAGTAAATATATACTTCAAACTTTTATGGTCAGTACATATTTCACATTTTACTCTATAAAAATGATGCCTCAAAATTTTTAAATAAAAAAACATCTTCGAATTCAAAATCATGTGTAGGGTAATTTAACTCATGACATTTCAACTAACGTGATGCATAAGAAATTACCTAACCATTTTTCATCAGAAAACAACCAAGTACCTTCAATGCAGCATCTCTATAGACAGAAAATTATCCATTTATAGAAGGTAGAGATAGAACTGGAGATTTCACCAATATTCTTTTCAATTCCTGAAAACAATCATCACATTATTTTGTCCAAAAAAAACTTCACACCTTTTCTAGTTAATTTAGTTAGTGGGGTAGATAACCGTACAATGTTTGAAACAAACCTTTAGTAATAACCTTCTAATCCAATAAAACTACGAATCTTTGTAACATTTTGAGGTCTTGGAAATTTATCAAAAACTTTTATTTTAGCAGGATCAATAGTGTTTCCGTCTTTATAAACAATGTGACCAAGGAAAGAAATTTACTGCAACCAGAACTCACACGTAAAAAATTTTCCATACAGATTCTTTTCTTTTATGTTTTTTAAAACAACCCTTTGATGTCTTTCATGCTCCTCTTTAATTTTATAAAATATCATAATTTCATCAATAAAAACAACAACAAACATATTAAAGAAATCATGAAATACTCTTTTCGTAAGATCAGTGAATACAACAGGTGCATTAGTTAATCCAAGTAGCATAACTACAAATTCAAAATTCCCATATCTCATACGAAATGTGGTCTTTAGGATGTCTTCCTCCTTTACATTCAACCGATGGTACCCTGCCCTCAGGTCAACCTTCAAAAAATATTGTGCTCCCTAGAGATGATTAAACAAATCACCGATATGAGGCAATGGATACTTATTTTTCTCAGTGATGTTATTCAAGGCTCTATAACCAATGAAAAGTCTCATTGAACCATCTTTATTTTTAACAAACAAGACAGAATCACCCCATGGTGAAGTTATAGGTCGGATGAAGCCTTTATCAAGAAAATCTTGCAACTAATTTTTTAATTCAAGAAGTTCAACTTGTTCCATTCGATAAGGGGTTTTTGAAATTGGCTTAGAATCAAGAACTAATTTAATTTTAAATTCAACTTCTCGATCAGGCACTACACTAGGATACTCATCGGAAAAAACATTAAGGTATTCATTTACCACTAGCACATCATTAATCTAAACAATTTCCTTATTTTCAAAAATGTGAGCAAGATAACCTTTATTTCCATCTTTTAACAGTTTTTTAGCTTCTTGATATGTTATCAACGATATAGGTTCATTCCTGTATACAAATTGAAACTCTTTCTGAAGAACAACTTCTTTAGCTCTAAAATCAATCTTTGTATGATAAAAAAAATCCAATCCATATCTAGAATAACATCAAACTCTACAAAGGTAAGTACAACAAGGTTTGCGGGTAATGACTTTCCACAGATAACAATAAAAATATTCTCATAATACCATTTTGCATTACTATTTCTCCCTGTTTTTTTACCATAAGTTAGGATTTCATTTCATGAGGTGAAATTCCAAATTTACTAAAAAAATTCAAAAACAAAGGAATGTGTAGACCCCATATCAAACAAGACATTAGAAAAATATGAGTGAAAAAATAAATTACCTGATATCACTTCATTGGATGGCCCAACTTCTGCTGATGTTGTCGCAAAGGATCTCACCACACATTTCTTCTTATAATCTGACTTCTTTACATCATTCAGATCTTTCTTTGGGAAGATATTTAAAAAATTCCCCATATTTCCACATTTAAAACACTTTATAGTTTGCTTGTGAGAATTAATCATAGAATAATTTTCATTGAAATCTCAAGCCATATGACCAAACTTACCACATCTAAAACACTTCCTCATTTTGGTAAGCCATTCCTAAGGATGATTTGTACCACAATTTTCAAAAACTGGAAACTCAACATTCTTACCTTCAGGCTTCTTTGATTGATTCTTACCCATCATTTTCCATCTAGACCTCTTCTTATGATTGTTGTCAAAGTACACATGTTCATCATCAAACTCCATCTATACCCTATCAGCACATCAGAAATGTTTCTCATATCTTTTCAATTCTAGAGAAGCCAAATCCCTTCGATATATTGTCTTCAATCTTGAGTAAAAATGATTGATATTTCTATCAATATACTGAATAATATTTGGAGCATACCTTTCTAGTCAGGTGTAGTTTGCTTCATAGATATCCATTGAATCATCCTCCTTTTTCTTTAACTCATGGAATTTCTTTTCCATCCTAAGTTGAAACACCATAGGAAAATATTTTTCTTGAAAAAGAATCATAAATTAATCCCCTTCCAAGGTATCAATGTCCTCACTATCATTGATATTCTTGACCATTAACCACCACTGGTCCGCTTCACCTTAAAGATGATAAATGGAAGGATAAACCATTTGATTATCTGTACACCCCATGGCATTGAATATATTTTCAATATCTTTACTCAATCCTCCAGCTGCCACTGGGTCCGAAGATCCACTGAAAAAAGGAGTGTGTTGCCTCGTAAAATGTTCCACTTTCATCAAGTTCATTTGTTGTAACTATAGTGGTTCTCTTGCATGGATTCCAATGCCATTTATAGCCTACTTAAACTAAGAGATCACTTCCACAAACTTCTCAGTTTCAATTCCTTCCATTCCAGGTTACGGATTCGGAAGCATATCAACCACACGATGCCTTTCTACTTTAGCATCCCTGTTTCCTATGCAGAAAACCATTCAGAAAAAGATATCTTAGTTGACGAAACATGGTAATCCTCAAATTCTATATAATTTCAAATTAAAAATAGAGTAAAAATATTTTATGGTATTCAATTAACTTCATCCTAACCCATAAGGTTATCTAAACCATCCTTGGATACCAACTATAAGGACCCAGCATTAAATATCACAGAATCTTGTGTTTTTAGTCAAGAACTCACATTCTTATATATTGAGGATATTTTTAGGTTTAGAGTCTTAGTGAATTAGGACATAAAACATACTTAACAAACCAAATTCTTAGAGAGAGGATACTTCTAAAATAGTATACATTTTTTCCAAAATATAAAACATTAAAAAACCTGATTTCTTTGACAAAACATCATAACATTCATTGAGTCTTCATTATTTGTCCTAATCATACTTATAACCTGAAAAAACATTTTATAGTATTGGGATGATCACAAAATCATAATAACAGATATAAAAATAAGTATAGAAACCATTAGTTCATATAAATAGTCATATGAAATAATTTTCACAAATACATTCTTTTCAACCATAAAGTATCAGTCACTTAATTTGTGAAACATAAAATTTCCATAAATAATATGAAACAAAACATAATCATAAACGAAACATGGGGGATTACATACTTAATTATGTAACCCTCCTGACTACCTTATCATGTGTAACCCTCACGGCTTACTTAGAATGTCTCCCTCATAGCTACCTTAATGTGTAACCATCATAGCTACACTTGGAGTAACCATACAGCCGACCCCAAACTTACACATACCCAATGAATTGGATGGAAATATCTGTCCCACCCTTCATCATAAAAATTTAGCCTGAAGCAGAAAATAATCATAAAACATCAATACATACATCATAAAAACATTCCTTTTGAGTAGAATTTTAAGAGAGGATTTTAATGAAAAGTCTCTTAAAAACAACACATCATTAACGCATGAATTGGTAAAATTAAATATATATGTACACATACTATAAATACACAAAATAAAATATAATATAATCAAAATCCAATTCATAAATCATTTTAGCATGATAAAATCATTAAAGTTGAATCTTATCCCAAAGAATGTAAAATTGGGGTAAAATTTCATTAGGAAATTTTGGCATAGTAACGTCTTAGGTAATGGCCCAAAAGAGGATGGATAAACGATCCCTCATTGAAATAACATAAAATTGACTGTAATTTTATGATTATAAATGAATGAAATTATAATCATTTGAAATTAAAAGAACTATTTACAAATTAGATGCTTGAATTTTTAAATGTGGAGTGGAAAGTGAGGATCCCTTACCTTGGGTTTGTCTTAATTAAATTGTGTTTTAACCTCCTGTATAATGGTTAAAAGAGTGTTATTAATATTTTTAAAGAAAAATTTTCTTATTAATACTATTTTATATGATCATTTAATATCATCATTCCAACAATTAGTTATTAATATTTTGTTAATTCTATTGTTTCAGGTGTATACTTCACATGAATTCCATGGGTAGTTCAGAATGGATTTCCTTGTTGGGTGGAAATGAAACTTCAGAAGTGGAACAAAATGGAATTAATATGTCTCCATAATATTAAATGATACCATACTCCATTTTTTCAGATATGATGATTGACCATAAGTTAGAACATTAATGATATTCCTTTAGATCACTTTGGCGGTTCTTTGATAATAACAAATATACTTTTTATCAAAAATCAATTAAATGAGCACAAAATGATTCCAGAACATTACATAGAATATAATACATAAATTATAATCTGGTTAAACCATAGAAAATTGGTTTCATGACCATAAATTAAGGAAGTAAAGTAAATTGAAACCACATAGTCCACGATGTTGGTAAATCGACACATCATGGATGATGTGTTATTTTTAGAACACGAGGGAGAGGAGGAGAAGCATGATGTTGAGATTTTCAATAAACTTGATTAACATCTAGAATATATAAGATCATGGAGATTTCATTCCATTTGGATAAGTTAAGTGGAAGATAGTATAAGAAAATAAAGGAATTGAAAAGAAAACACATGAAAATGAAAGAGGATTCTTACCCCTTGATCTCTTCTCATTGAGATCCCTCTTAAGGCCTTTGATTTTGGCCTTTTGGTCAGACCAGTAGGTATTGGAAGTGGGGGAGGATTTTGGGGTCGTATTTTGGAATAACATAGACAATTATCAAGGCTTTAGAGGTGTGGGAGGAAGAGAGGGGGATGGTGGTATTTATAGTGGAGAAGAGGTGGGATTTTATGTTATTTTAATCATTATTTTAATATTTTTGTCTAAGTCTATGAATAGATTGAGAATTATCATAACTTATACTAAAATAATAAAGGAGGTTTCAATATTATCATATTACATCAGCCATACATCATCTTAATGATGAAATAAATCAATTATTATATTTTATTGTAAATTATCATATTTTACTATTCACAAAAAATACAAGTATATCATAAAAATACCAAAAATCCACCCTATCCATTTTTCGACATGTATAATTAAAAAATGATCTCCATTTTGTCAAAATAATTATCTAAATATGAGATATTTAATTTTAAAATAAAATAATAATTTATTCAAAAAAATTAACAGTATTAAAACTAGAACTCATTTTATAACACCTTGAAAAATTAATCAATATCTCATTCTCTTATAACCATAATAACAATAAATTAATAAGGTTCATATTACTATTCATATGGGTAGGTTTCTATTCATAAGGGTATGTTACTATTCACCAAATAATTATGTTTGTCTTATCAGACTCCAAAAATCACCCTGAATGCAACCGTGTATGTCAGATTTTAGAAATTCAAAACATAGAAGCAAAAAATTAAGATTAATGATAATTACATATAAGTACCTGGGTTGTCACATTCTCCCCACATTCTGAAATTGCATCCTTACAATTGTTTTTCTTACTTATTAAATAAGTGAGGATTCTTTTCACTCATAGAATTTTCATATTCCCATGTTGCTTCTTCAACCATGTTATTTATCCACAAAACCTTTACCTGGTAAATTTCCTTATTCCAAAATACCTGCTCTCTACGATTAAGAATCTGAACAGGTTTCTCTTCATAAGAAAGGTTCTCTTCCAGCTCAACCACCTCTGAGCTCAAAACAAGAGACGAATATGGCACATACATTCTTAACATTGAAATATGAAAATCATGATGTACCTGAGATAAACTTGGAGGAAAAGCTACTCGATTGGCCACTGGTCTAACTTTCTCCAAGATTTCATAAAGTACAATGAACTGTGGACTCAACATTCTTTTCTTACCAAAACTCATAACACATTTCCATGGGGAGATTTTAAGGAAAACATGATCACCTACCTCAAAATAAAATTCCTTCCTCATGTTATCTGAATAACTTTTCTTCCTTCTTTGAGTTGTTTTCACGTGCTGATAGATCATCTTCACATTCTCATCCACTTCCATTACTAATCATGGTCCCATCAACTTCTTTTCCCCGAATTCATCCTAAAATGCTGGATTTCGACACCGCTTCCCATAAAAAACCTCAAAATGTGTCATCTGTATAATGGAATGAAAACTATTATTATATGGAAAATCAACTAAAGAAAGATATTGATCCCAACTACCCTTGTAGTATATTGAACAAGATTATAGAATAACCTCCATTTTCTGAATTTTTCTCTTGGTTTTTCCATCAGTTTGGGGATGAAAGGATTTTCTTGAAATTTAATTATGTTCCATGCAACTTTTGAAGTCACTTCCAAAAGATAGAAGTGAGCCAGGGATCATGGTTAGATACAATGGAAAGAAGAACTCTATGCAACCTGAAAATATCTTTGAGGTATAGTCGAGAAATCTGATCCAAGGACATAGTGTCTCTAATATGGAGTAAATGTGCAGATTTAGTTAACTAATCAACAATAACCCAAGTCACAATTTTACCTCGGGGAGTCATTGGTAGTCCCACAAAAAAGATCATCGATATATTTTCCCATTTCTACTCTGGCATTGGAAAAGGCTGAAGCATTCTGTTTGCTAACTACCACTCTAATTCGACCTATTGAAAAGTCAAACATTTCACAGTATAATTAAAAATATCTCTTTTCATTCCATCCCACCAGTAATACTCTCAAATGACTCTATACATCTTTGTACTGTAATTATGAACTAAAAACGGAGAACTATGAGCTTCACTCAACAATTCATTCTTTAGTTTGAAATCATAAGGTAAACATAATATTTTTCTGAATCTCAAAAACATAATATTTATCAAGTTTAAATTCTAAAAACGTTCCCATTTTAAAGAACTCCGTCTTTTTCTGTATCTCATGGTCTTCCTTTTGTGCTTTCTTAATTCTGTCTAATAGAGACGACTACACTGACACCTGAAACAATGTCGAAAAATTTCATGTGCCAACAACTTCCAACCCAAAGTTTATCAAATCATTAATCAATAGGTCATCTTCCAAACGTAACATGGTTAATGATGAATAAAATTTTAGACTCAATACATTTTCCACCTTGTTTTCCTTTCCTGGATGGTAATTGATTGTGCAATCATAGTCCTTTATCAGTTCAAGCCATCTTATCTGCCTCATGTTCAATTCCTTCTAAGTAAATATATACTTCATTATTTTATGGTCAGTATATATTTCACATTTTAATCCATACAAATAATTCCCCCAAACTTTTAAATAAAAAACAACAGCTACTAATTCCAAATCATGTGTAGGGTAATTTTACTCATGAGGTTTCAATTTATGTGAAGCATAAGAAATTACCTAACCATTTTTCATCAGAACACAACCAATTCCATTCAACTAAGCATCACTATAGATGGATAATTTTCCATTTTAGAATTCAAAGTCAGAACTAAAGCATTCACTAATCTTCTCTTCAAATCTAGAAAACAATCATCACATTATTTTGTCCAAACAAACATCCCATCTTTTTGAGTTAATTTAGTTAGTGGGGTAGATAACTGTGAATTGTTTCCAACAAACCTTTGGTAATAACCTATTAATAAAATAAAACTGTGAATCTTTGTAAAATTTCTAGGTCTTGGCCATTCACCAATAACTTTTGTTTTATAAGGATCAAAAGTTTTTCCATCTTTAGAAATAGTGTGACTAAGGATAGAAATTTATTGCAACCAAAACTCACACATTCTGAATTTTTCATAATGTTTCTTTTATTTTAAGGTTTCCAAAACAACCCTGAGATGTCTTTCATGCTCCTATTTACTTTTATAAACTATCATAATGTCATCAATAAAAACAGACACAAACTAATCCATGAACTCATGAAATATTCTTTTTGTAAGATCCATGAATACAGCAGGTGCATTAGTTAATCCAAATGACATAACTACAAATTCATAATTCCCATATCTAGTACGAAACATGTTCTTCCGGATGTCTTCTTCCTTTACTTTCAAGTGATGGTACCCTGACCTTAGGTCAACCTTCAAAAATTACTCTGATCATTGGAGCTGATCAAAAAAATCATCGATATGAGGCAATGGATACTTATTTTTTATAGTTATGTTATTAAAGGCTCTATAATAAATTAAAAGTCTCATTGAACCATATTTATTTTTAACAAGCAAGAAAGAAGAACCCCATGGAAAAGTGCTAGGTCATATGGAGCCTTTATCAATACACTATTTCAAATACTTTTTCAATTCAATAAGATAAACTTGTTCCATTAAATAAGGGGGTTTGGGAATCGACATAGAATCAAGAACTAAGTCAATTGTAAATTAAACGTATTGATCGGGTACTACATCTGGAAACTCATCAAGAAAAAACATCTAGGTATTCATTTACCACTAGCACAGAATTAATCTAAAAAATTCCCTTGTTTTAAAAAATTTGAGCAAGATAACCTTAATTTCCATCTTTTAACAATTTTTCAACTTCTTGATATGTTATCAACGATATTGGTTCATTCTTGTATACAAACTCAAAATCTTTCTAAAAAACAACTTCTTTAACTCTACAGTCAATCTTTTCATGATAAACAGAAATCCAATCCATACCCAGAATAACATTAAACTCTACCAATGGAATTACAACAAGGTTTTCTGGTAATGTCTTTCCATAGATAATAATAGAAATATTCTCAAAATACCAGTTTGCCTTACTATTTCTCCCTTGTGTTTTACCCATAAGTTCATATTTCATTTCATGAGGTGAGATTCCAAATTTACTAGAAAATTTCTCAAAAATAGAGAAATGTGTAGACCCCGTATCAAACAAGACATTAGAAAAATATGAGTCAATAAAAAAAGTACCTGATACCACTTAATTGGATGGACCAACTTCTGCTGATTTAGTCGCAAAGGATCTCACCACACCTTTATTCTTATAATCTGGATTCTTTCCATCATTCAGATATTTTTTTGGGAAGATATTTACAAAATTTCCTATCTAACCACATTTAAAACACATTATAGTTTTCCTATCAGAATAAATCATGGAATCATTTTCATTTCAATCTCGAGCCATATGAAAAAACTTACCACATCAAAATCTCTTCCTTGTTTTAGTAAGGCATTCCCAAGGGTGCTTTGAACCACACTTTTCACAAACTAGATAATCAACATTCTTACCTTCAAGATTCTTTGATTGATTCTTACCCATCACTTTCTATCTAGACATCTTCTTCTGCTTGTTGTCAAAGTACACATGTTCATCAGAAAACACCATCTCTACCCTCTCAGCAAATCAGAAAAGTTTCTCATAACTTTTTAATTCTAGAGAATCCATATCCTTTCTATATCTAGGCTTAAATCCTGAGTAAAAATGATTGATATTTATATCAAGATCAAGAATAAGATTTGAAGCATCCCTTTCGAGTCAGGTCTATTTGGCTTCATAAACAGCCACTGAATCATCCTCTTTTTTCATAAACTCAAGGAATTGCTTTTCCCTAATAAGTTGAACCACCTTAGGAAAATATTTTTCAAGAAAAATATTCTCAAATTCATCTCATTCCAAGGTATCAATGTCCTCACTATCCCTAATATTCATGACCATTAACCACCATTGGTCGGTTTCACCTTCAAGATGATAAATGTAAAGACTGGCCTTTTGATTATCCAAACACCCCATGACATTGAATATCTTTTCAAGCACTTGAATCTATCCTTCGGCTGCCACTGGGTCCAAATTTCCATTGAAAAAAGGATGGTGTAGTGACATAAAATGGTCCACTGTCACCATGTTCCTTTCTGGTAACTCTGTTTTTTCTGTTGTGTGCATTCCATCACTATTTATATCCTACATCAACTTATCCATCAATGTCACAATCTTCTCGGTTCCAATTCCCACTATTTCAGGTTGTGGATTCAGAATCATACCGGCCTCATGGTGCATTTCTACTTCAGCATTGTTATTTCCTCTGCAGAAAACCATTCTAAACAAACATATCTTAGTTCAGGAAACATGGTAATCCTAAAATTATATATCATTTAAAATTATCAAAAGAGTAAAAATATTTTATGGTATTCAATTATCTTCATCCCAACCCATAAGGTTATCTAAACCATTCTTGGATACCAACTATAAGTACCAGGCCTTAAACATTACATAATATTGTGTTTTTAGTCAAGAACTCACATTCTTATACATTGAGGATACTTTCAGGTTTATATTCCGAGTGAATTAGGACATAAAACATACATAACAAACCAAATTCTTACAAAGGGGATACTACTAAAATAGTATACATTTTTTCCAAAATATAAAACATTTAAAAAACAATATTTCTTTAACAAAACTTCATAACATTCATCGAAACTTCCATATTTATCCTAATCATCCTTATAACCTATAAAAACATTTTAAAATCTTTTGATGAGCACAAAAGCTTGATAAGGGATATAAAAAGAAGGAGAGAATCCATTAGTTCATATTAATAGTAATATGAAATCATTTTCACAAATGCATACTTTTCAACCATAAAGTATCAAATGCTTACTTTCTGAAACATAACATTTCCACAAATCATATAAAAAAACATAATCATAAAGGAAACTTGGGGAATTACTTACTTAATTTTGTAACCCTCACAGCTACCTTATCATTTGTAACCCTCACAACTACCTTAGAATGTAACCCTCATAGCTACTTTAATGTGTAATCATCGTAGCTACACATGGAGAAACCATATGGTCGACCTCCAACAAACACATACCCAATGCAATGGATGGAAATATAGGTCCCAACCTTCATCATAAAAAATTACCTATAACTAGAACATAATCATAAAACATCAATACATACATCATAAAAACATTACTTTTGAGTAGAAGTTTGAGATATGATTTTAAAGAAAAGTCTCTTAAAAACAACACATCATTGAAGCAAGAATTGGTAAAAAAATATATGTATAAACACTGTAAATATATATAATAAAACATAATATTATCAAAATAAAATTCATAAATAATTTTATCATGATAAAATCATTAAATTTGAAGGTTATCCCAAAGAATGTAAAATTGGGTTAAAAATCCCTTAGGAAAATTTGGCATAGTAACGACTTAGGTAATGGCCCAAAAGATGGAGGATAAATGATAACTATTTGAAATTAAATAAAATATACAGTAATTCTATGTTTATAAGTAAATTAAATTATAATCATTTGAAATTACAAGTACTATTTTCCAATAAGATGCATTAATTAATTTTGAAAAGAGGTGTAGAAAGTGACGATCCCTTACCTCGGGTTTGTCTTACATCAATTGTGTTTAAACATCCTATATGATGGTTAAAATAGTCTTATTAATATTTTAAATAAAACTTTTCATATTCATAATAACATATAAAATTATTTTAAATCATCATTCCAACAATTATTTATTAATATTCTGTTAATTCCATTGTTTTAGGTGTGTACATTACATGGCTTCCATAGGTAGTTCAGAATGGATTTCCTTGTTGGATGGAAATTAAAATCCAGAATTGGAATGAAATCAAATTAATATGTCTCCAAAATATTACATGATACCACACTCCTTTTTCAGATATGATGATTGACCATTAGATAGAAAATTAATGATATTCCTTTAGATAACTTTGTCGGTTCTTTGATAATAACAACCTTACTTTGTTTCATAAATCAAAAACATAAGTAAAAAAGGATTCTAGAACTTTACATAGGATAGAATACATATATTATAATCTGGTTCAACCATAAAAAATGGTTTCATGACCATAAATTAGGGAAGTAAAGGAAATTGAAATCACATCTTCCATGATGTCCGTAAATCAACACATCACGGATGATGTTTTTATTTTTAGAACATGAGGGGGAGGAGGAGAATAATGATGCTTAATTTTCCTATAAACATGATTAAAATCATGAATATATAATATATTGGAGCTTTCATGCCTTATAGATAAGGTAAGTGTAAGAGAGTATAAGAAAAGAAAGGAATTGAAAAGAAAACACATCAAAATGAAAGTGGATTCTTACCCCTTGATCTATTCTCCTTGATATCCCTCTTAAGTCCTTTGATTTTGGCCTTTTGGTGAGTACAAAAGGTCTTCACTATGGGGAAGGAGAATGGGGAGGGATTTTGGTATAACATAGACAATGATCAAGGCTTTAGAGGTGTGGGAGGAAGAGGGGGAGGAGGGTGGTATTTATAGTGAGGGAGAGGTGGAATTTTACATTATTTTAATCATTATTTTAATATTTTTGTTCAAGACTATGAATCATTTGAGAATTAACATCAAATATAATAGATTAATTAAGTAGGATCCAATATTATCATCTTACATCATACATACATCATCTTAATGGTGCAATAATTCAATTATTAGATTTTATTGTAAATTATTGTATTTTACTATTCACAAAAATTCATATATTTCAGAAAAATCAAAAAAATATCACACTAAATTTTTGTCGATGTGTAGAATACAGAAATGAACTTCATTTTTTCAATATAGTTTTCTAAATATGATATATTTAATTTTTAATTGAAATAATAATTTATTCAAAAAAAGTGACAATATAAAAACTATAACTCATTTTATAACACCATGAAAAATTAATCAAGATCTCATTATCTTTTAAACATAATAACAATAGATTAAAAAGTTTCATATTACTATTCATAATGGTAGGTTACTATTCATAATGGAATGTTAATATTCACCAAAAAATTAATTTTGTCTTATCAGACTCCAAAAATCACCCTAAACACAACTGTATATGTCAAATATTAGAAATTCAAAACACATAAGAAAAAAAATTAAGATTAATTAAAATTACTTATAAGTACATGGGTTTTCAAATTATGTGTTATTTTATTATCTGATTATCTGATGATAGTAAAGTAGACTATATTTGAAGATTATTATTTTGATAGTAATTAATGTCTAAAAGGAAACATCTTTATTTTGACATGAAACCACTTCTTTTAGAAATATGGATGTGGTAGACAATTATAATGGGCTTTTTCCATTGAATTCCACACACACCATAGAGTAATTATGCTATATGTATCATTTTAGATCACCTAAATATGTATTTTTATTTCATATAGTTAATAAAATATCAACCCCATGGGAACCTTCCCGATCTCTATATTAATGATGTTTTGAGACATCATAGGGAACCTCTATCAATTGTATCTGATTGTCACCCCTAGTTCATTTTAAAATTATGGAAGAGGCTTCATTGGGATCTCGACGCATAGTTACATTTATTCACAACTTATCATCGACAAAATGATAAACAATCTAAAATGGTTTCTATACATTTCAGGCTAGGACGAGATCACATTATCTTTATTCCCAATGTATATAGAATATTTATCTACATATTTCATAATTTTCAAACGACTAATTATTCAATTTGCGTATCCATATAGAAACATAAAAATAATTTTATGAGAATAGTAATCAAACTTTAACCTACTGGGATGAAATTAGAGAACAAATCTCATTGTCCCTTATCTTATAGAAGTTGTGACTATTGATGTATAAACCATTCTGGGTTATATTAATGAATCTGAGAGATGAAAAAAGTGGTATATTGGAAAAAATTAAATACCTTTAGTTTCTTGTGGGAATGAATATATTCATGAATGTTATCTCATGGAAGGGATTTGTGTGATTTATTAAATAAGGGGGAAGTTATTCCTTAGGAATATTTGTCCTTTTAAATACTAAAATGAATAAGAGTTATAACTTCACAATTTTTTAAGGTTACTAAACATCCTTATATACATGAATTTGTTCATGTCTCATCACTTAAAAGGTACATTCTAGATATGATAAATGTGATCACATTTGATGGAATAAAGATGGATACTGACATATCATTTAATAAATATCAGGTCCATGTTCTTGGGACTTGAAATAAAATTTTCTGGAATTAAAAAACTCGATTACTAAAAATAAAAAACTATAAATGGAATCATTAGTGATATAAGAATCAATAAAGAATGACTATACACATATTTCCAATAGATAGCAGATATTCCAATTTTTAGGATGAAATAATTTACAGGGGGGTGATAATATAATACATGATTTATAACTCCTACAAAACAAACATATCTAGAACTATCATAAAATGTGAACTATAAATAGAATATATTGCACCTCACTTTTTATTGGAGCTCTTGGGATCTTAGCTCGACAACATCCTACCCTAGGGTTTCCTCTCTTCTCGACGGTATTGGATATTCATCCCTCTGGTTGGATTGCTAGGCTTATCTCTCTCTATGTTCTCTCACACATCTCTCTCACTAGTTCTCGGTATTCTCTCATGGCTCCTCCTCCAGCAGCTCCGTGATGCTTTTATCTGGCTGCCTCACTACATTTTGGCCTCGTCTTCCACTACTCCTCTTCAGGTTGGATATGTAGTGATGGGAACACTGAGGCTTTGAGATTGTTGTTTGGAGGTTATAGGTCCTCTCAGAGTCTCTTTTCTTCTTCTTTTAGGGACTCATCCCCTAGTCTCTTTCTAGGGATTCATCCCCATGAAGCGGTGCTCTTCAGCTGTCATTATCTATTCATCCAATGGCCTTTTCCCCGGTATTTATTAGGTTTTAATTTCCATTTATTTTTCTTCACTCTCGGCCAGGGGTTAATTCCCGGCCTTCTTTAGGGTTTTCCTCGATTCGGGTATCCCTTTTTGATATTCTTTCTCGGTGTTGGTTGCTATTTTCATCGGTGGTCTCTTTTTCTAGAACTAGTATTTGTGGGGTGAAGATTTTATTTTGGCCCTGTTGATGGTGGTGATAGTGGATTGGATTTTATTCCATTGTTTACATTGTAGGTGTGTTGTGGTTGTTGATTTTATCAACATGACTGTAATGGTCGAATGGAGGTGATGATGGTGGAGGTGAATCAATTGTTCCAAGATGTGTTTTCATTGGCATTTAGTCCAAACTCAATCTTCTAATTACTCTATTATGGTTCTATGTTACCTCCATTATCTCCATGGTGGAGCAGTGTGGTGGTCTCCATGGTACTTTGGGACGTGAGCTCGAGTATCCAGATTCAGGGTGATCATCATCGATGTTGGCATATTTCTTCATTGAAGGTGTTTGGTTTAGATTGCTGGTGGAGATGAGGCATAAAGGTTGAAGACTTTGATGATGTATTGACAGTAAGATAGTGATAGATCTTGTCTAGCGATGTGAGGATGGCGATGATGTGAGTGGTCCTTGATGGTTGGTGTTCATGTAGAGTACGACTCATTGTGTGTCAGCTTTGTGGTGAATTTATGGATTTGGAAGTTGGATATTCATCAGAGGAATTTTTTAAATTTCAATTGGGCTGGACATGTGGCTACTTTATGAATTTGGTTAACATTTGAATTTTTCTTGAGGGAGTTACCATCACATTACAAGGATTACTTCAGATGAGGATTTAGAGCAGGAAGCATTCTCTATAGCTTTTCCATTCGGATTTGGTTGAATGAGAGGGTATGGTTTTCCCATCGGTATCAAGCACATATAACATTGCATGTGACAGCTAGTTGACCAGTCATGCGATGGTGGAGGCTTGACATATCGATGTGTTTTTTGGGGAGGGGAAATTTCTAGTAGTATTTATTTGGGATAATTTCCTTTTATGTTTGGTACTATTTGGATTTTCCTTTGGTTCACACTTTCCCTTTAAAAGTTTCATTAGAAAATAAAAAATATGAATTGGAGTGAACTGTAAATAGAATTCATACATGAGCATATATTTATATCTAATTATATAATATATAATATTATTTTTAAAAAATAAACCTATTTTTTTAATTCTTCTTTATGATATTAGCATAAGTTGAAATTTAACATTGTTCTGAAATGATTGATTTTTTTTTTATGAATAGTGGAAATACTATATTTTTTTAAACAGTAATTTTTATTAAATATCTATGATGTATGAATAATCAATAAAAAAACAACCTTTTCATAAACATGTATATTTTTTATAATTAACTTTAATAATTTAAAATAATTATTTTCAGTTAATATAGTTGTTTTTATAGAATAAAAAATCAGATATTTTTTCACTAAAAACATTATACAGTTCAAATTTTAAAATTAAACTATATAAAATTATCAAATTTTATAATATTGAGTGGATATAAAATTTTCATTTTATATTTAAACAAGGAACATTTTATTTTTAAGCATAAATAGTAAATTAGTATATTGAAAACCTGTTACCTCAGTAAAAGGTATAATAGTAAAAGTAAACAATCTATAGGTAAGAGTTGAAAATATTAAAACATTTGTGTAATTGAGTGTTAGAGGATTGATAAAGATTATCAAATCACAATCCATTTTCTCTCAATTTTAATCCACTTTCCTTGATTGTGATCTCCCCTTATTAAAAAGGAATTGGTATTAATAAAAATGGTACGTTTTTCACATAAATAAGTGGTACCTCACTACTCTATCAACCCAAAAACTAAAATTATGAATCCTCATAATAACTCTACCATTTTTACTTAACCTTGATCCCTATTTTTAATCTATTATATTTATTCTGAAAAATATTATCATATGCCATTAATTTTCAGGGTATCCTCTAAGGAAACATCATAGTGGTGAACATGAGTTATACTTTTTTCTTAAATTATTTCATTTCTAAATTATCTTTACAATTTATGTTTTTTCAAACCTAGATAGTAACATATGTATTGTTAATGTACGTAATGTTTTTATGTTCTAGGAATAACCATTAATTACCATTATCCACTCCCTTAAGAATAATAGTCAAATGATACATTTGTATGTGTGCACAACTGCCTCCACAAAGCCACATGGTTCATTTTCCATCAGTACCTAACAATGATGGTCCAAAATGGAAAATTAATTATTAATTATGATATATATATATATATATTATTGTTTATATATATATATATCAACGTTCCTCCATTCATCCAATCTATGTATAACGAAGTCATAATCCAAGAATATGTGCAGACTGCCTCCACCATATAATAATGTGTTATGTTTTTTTCATTTTCTAATTTCATCGATATATATTAGAATGGTTTTAATGGATATATAAAATATTAATTTCACTATCCACCCATGATTAATATAAACTCAACAAACTATTAATTATATAAAAATATACCATTATTATAAAATTAATTGTATTTAATATGCACACAATGTGGAGAATATTTTCATTCAAATTATGTAATATTTTAATTCCAACTAATTTTTCATTTAATTGAATCAAATTTTGATATATGACACTAATAAACACAATTTTAGATAATTGTGATTATGTTATAATGATATTTCAAATAAAACATTTCATAATAATTCATAAAATCATGTAATTCTCTTGTTTTGGTTTGTTTAACTAAGCACCTCAATAATAATATTAATATATATCATGAATGACTATAGGTATAAAATTATATTTATAAGATGATATAAATGTCTAAATAATGATATGATTTTGGTTCTTAATATTTTTTGTCAATATTTTATATATTTATTTATATATCACCCTTTGATCATCAATAATTAGTAAAACATGCTTTTTATCGATATAAGGGTTTTCCATCTCATATTCCATTCATTTACACATGTTTTTTATCATACACAAAATTTCAATTATATGGTCTATATAATGCCTGTATGAGATTTTATATCATTATATTACTTTATTTAGGGTATTTTATTATCAAAATAAATCTCCATTATTCTATATAATCTTATTTAATTACAACCAATTTATAAGATGGGTTTCATATCTAAACTCATATAGACTGATTTTCCTGGTATATTTAGGGATTATTTCCTTTTTTATTAATCATAAATTTACATGGAAGAATTTTTACCATATTAATCACAAATTTCATTGGATTTAAATGAATATATTATTAGGACTCCCACATATTCATTTGAGTCATTATCTACTAAAACTGTTGTAAAACACTATCATGTACTTTGTGGAGAAATCATTCTACATTTTGGTAATATAACAGTGTGTGTTGTTTCCAATAAAATAAATCCCAATCCTTATACTAGGAATGGGATGATATTGTGGCATAAATGAGCATATGTGTAATTTCCATGAAAATGGATGGTCATGAAATAACATAAATATCACACGGATGCACAATGAGGGGAAAAATGACTGCACTCCTAGATTGATAGTCCCATTATATATGTATTGGTATATTAACATGCTATATGTAAACCTAGGAGAAGGATTCTTTCTACCATTTACTTCGTATCCTGCAAAAGAAAAATATTGATCCCAATTAATATCTTCTATTCATAAGCAAACATATTGCTCATTCCCTCACCCTTATAATATATTTATAATTGTAATTTCTATTATATTGACAATGGCCTAGAAAATCTATGTTGATAACATAATTTTCTCATTGATATCCGAAAAATTCAATTGACTAAGGATGTATTTTTTAATATATTTCATTATATGTATTACCATGTCTATATATATATATATATTCTATAGTAAATGGTATGAAATATTTTTACGAATCTCATGGTGAATTAATTTTACTAAATCATGTGATAATTTGTGTCCACAAATATATAGACCATCGATGCATCAATATGGCTCGTGAAAAAAAATAGTTGGGTTTTGGTTTATTTCATCCACATAAATGTAAAGTGCCTTAGTATATGGAATTAAAACCATATTTGGATGATTAAAATTAGGCATTCCATCATTACGAGATCAATGATTATTGATATATTTTTTAATTTATTATCATGGTTATAGAATGAACATAGTTTTTTATTCTTATGGATTAACAATGTTTATTAATTCAATCTATATCAATTTTTTCATGTTTATGTTATAATAGAATCTACTATATTATACTTCACACTGAGAAACTAATCCCACAATTATTATTTTTCATGCCCTAGGAAATATAAGGGTAAAGTATTTGTAATTTTATGGGATATTATGGTATGTATAATATTTTTCCCACAATGTTCCCTTATTCCATATTATATTTTTAAATTAATTATATGTATATATATTGTTTAATAGGAATACTATATTTTTGTATCATATGAGAAATATTGTATCCTATAATGATAAATTAATATAACAACTAGC
Source organism: Viscum album (assembly GCA_963277665.1). Lineage (NCBI taxonomy): Eukaryota > Viridiplantae > Streptophyta > Magnoliopsida > Santalales > Viscaceae > Viscum > Viscum album. The sequence goes on along the minus strand of OY728135.1, from coordinate 193,802,425 downwards.
TCCAGTATTCTAGAGTCTTGGTTCTCACCATGGATTATCTGATTAGAAGTCCCATTGGAGAATAGAAGTCCATCTACTGATATGTCAAAAAAATTGGATAATGAATATATGTAATTTCTTTTGGGGATCATAGATGTGTTTTTGGTGGGGTAAATGATTCCAAATAACTCAAAATTGTCTAGGTAATTCTTAGTGGCTAAAAATATAATAGTGGGTAAGAATGATCATAGTAGTATTGTAAAAACAATTAAGTGAATAAAATTAATGTAATTTTGAAATTATGAGAATCAATTCCCTTATCCCAGAGATAATTAAGTACATATTACACAGAAATCCAATAAACCTGGTGAACCATAGTGAGTTTTTTTCTAAAACTACTATAATGGTGGATCATGATAGGAATGTTTTATAAGTTACACTTATTCTCCATTAAAAATATATGATTACCATATTCTACATTCATTCATCTCAATCATTCATATAATATAATTTTCATATTAAAATTTAATCTCCAAAACAAGAATTTATAATAGATCTTTTTATAAGAAAACCATTCAGCGTGATGATCTTGTTTATGTTATATAAGTATTCTCTAATTTAATTTTGTGGGAGGTTAATTACTATAGATCATGTTGTTCTTCCAATATTTTAATATGTTATAATATTGGTTTTGTATTTTCTATCCTAACCGAGATAAAAAAAATAAATTATTGGGATATTGATATATTGTTTCATTATCAGAAACATCATGTTATAAAATATCTATGTACATTGAATTTTTATCTCCACATAAAAAAACTATATAGTATGGTTCATGATAATTATTAATGAGTAACATTTAGATCAATTTATCATGATGGAGATCAACCTTAGTGACATGCCTATTGTTTTGTAGTATTCTAATTTATTTCTAGATAAACTGCATGATCTTCACCCAGATAATGTCTTTAATCTTCAATCCAACATATTGTATGGTACATTACAATTACAATGAGAAATTATAGAATTGATCCGATATAATTTATATAAATTAATGAATAAAAAAAGTGAATCTGGGAAAGGATTCTACACTGGCTAGTTCCAAATCTTTAGGTGCACCAATTATCTCTTTCAAAAATAATGACAGAACAATGAAACAATTGATTTTTTAAATTTATCAGAGAAAAATAAACACCAAGAACTAGTAAACATTAATCCATATCAATTATGTCTTTGATTAATCAATTCTAGATCAACACTTCTGAAAGATTGAAATTCTATCAGGATGTCATTATATAGGGGTAATAATGAATAACATTTTTAAGAAAACATTATTTATTACTAATGATTTATATGAGTTTAGAGTTATTCCTTTAATACATACAAATGATCCTTCTATATCGGTTGAACAAATAAATAGTGTAATATCTTATATTTTCTATGTATTTTTTATGGATATTATGTGGTTTTTTAGATAAGTTTCTATGTAGGTGTCAGATTTCGAGGCCCAGTGTGCACGAAAAAAATGATTGAAATATACTAAATATATTTAATAGCACACAAGTGCAGTTTTCCTGAAAACTTAGTATAACATCTAATTGGATGCTCAACCCAGAAATCTGAGGACACCAATGAGTTTAGATTTTGGTATTTACCCTTGGTAAAACTTAGCCTTGGTCGAAGTTGGTTATTTGGGAAAAAAGTTTCCATAGGTGCGGAAATGAATAAAATATTTTAAATAAAATATTTTAAATAAAATATTTTAATTCTTCTCACCATTACAGTGTTGGTGAGTCTTTAAATAAAATGTGATGAGGAATTTCTTGGGTTAGTCACATAACCATTGAGTTTTTGGAGAGCCATTGGAGAGGGTTAATGGATTCTGATCCGATGAATGACAACCAGATCGTGGACCGTCGATTGACACACAACCAATTCGAATGATCTAACCAAAGATCAGGGAGTAGCCACGTTTTCATTAGTTATCAATCTGATTTGATATGGGTAGTTGTTTGATTTGTTTCCATTCCTTATACTTGATTCCTATGATGAACATGGATCAATAAATGAATAGATTAATATGTGGATGATGTGTATTTTTTGGATGGGCTATTTGTGTGTTTACTTTGAATAATCACGTTGAATTGATGACTTATTCACTGTTTTTATGGAAAGGATTTGATATCGACTTGAAAATCTTTGGAGATCCATTCCTCTTATTTTATTTTTTGTTTCTCTCCCATGTTTCTTCATTTCACCATATACATTCTTCATTTGTCTTAGGGTTTGACATACCCTGACCAATCAATCGTTGCTTACCCTTTTCATGAGGAAAGATATGATATCATAGAAGTTGGATTGGAATGACATGACAGTGGTGTGATAGTGGAATTGGAAATTAATCAGATGATAGTGAATACTCGATTTTGTGTTCTTTGTTGTTCATTGGTGCAAAAAGGAAAAAAATTCTTAGATCTATTTTCCTAACATATCTGATGGCTAGAAATTGATGCATGTTGATGGGAAGGCTCGAACAACGAATTCAATTGAGTTATCTAGAAATTCATTTCAAGATCAAAGGACAGATAAGTGGAAGAGGCATACAATGGAATGTTTTTTGTTTTTGTAAAAATACATAGTACACTGTGTGTATTATTGTATATATGAAATATGGGACCCCAAGCTGCGATTCTAGGGTTTTGGATAGAGTTTAGAATCATACGACATGTCACCCCTATCACACGACATGTGACCCCATCTATGTGGCTCGGTGTGTACATTAGAGAGTACATGAACATGAGAAGAAGTGCACGGCTAGATGGAATTCCTTGTACTTATACATAGACATGGCCTGGTGTACACGTGTTGGTACACGGACAAGACATCAGTACATGAACATGGATAGGAGACACGGTATAGAAACCTTGTGTCTTTACATGTTGTGGACTCCTTTTATATACCATGTATTTGGAGACTACATATTGTGTGAGTATCTTCCACACAGGAAGTATTGGGGATAGAGGGACCACAATGTACCCCCCTAGGACACACTATGTACCCCCCCCCCCAAGAGTGTTTGATTCTCTTTGATTCCTCAGTTTGGACTAGTATAGGTCGAGAAGCTTTCCTTTGGTCATTTTCCCCTAAGGGAATCGTGTGGGGTTACATTGTTTTTAGAGCATTATGATCACCTCTAGATTCTGATTATTAGGTAAAGTTGTGATTTCCCTCCCTAATATTGAAGTGTGATCCTCTTTCAACATTTGTTCCCTATGTGGTGTTTGTGGAATTGTCATGACCTCCAGGAGAAGAGCATTGATTTTACATCTAGAAATCCATATCAGTAGGGTTATTGGTACCATTGAAATTCAATCACCTAAATATTTGCTTTATATAGATTGGGTTTATGGTGTCCCACATTTGTTCTATGCATGGCCCTCTATTTGTGCATCATTTTCCCCTTAGACAATTGAGATTTCATGGGTAGGTGGAAATGTTTTTATCATTGAATGTCTCTGATTATAACATGGCTTGTGGACTAGGTTCTCTCAGAGAGAATGTTGTTTCGAGAAGATTATTGTGTTTGGTTTTTGGTTTTGACAGCCTTGTGGCATGATGTCTTTATAGAGTATACCTTGGTGTTTCTATTATACATTTACTGTTATATATTGTATTTAGTTGACTTGACTTGGTGATTTGTGTTTACTATTTTTAGGGTGTCCGACTATGTTTTATTATAATCACCCTTGCATGGGAATATCTCACACATATCATGTCTTATGAAGACCATGAAACTTTCTGATAGTGTCCTCTGAGGGAAAGGAGCAGGTGGAGCATAACAGGAGCTTGTTAGACCAAGGTGTTTACTAGGAGCTTGGATTTGATTGAGTTTTTATCCATGGAGAAGGTTGGACTCTTTAAAGTTTTTCATTAGGTTTTCATTTTTCCCCTCATTCCATTTTCAATAAATTATTTCCACATTCTTTTGTGGGAGATTAGATGTATGAATTCATTCTCATTTTTTTACCTTTCATCACTGTGTGGATAAGAGGTGTGTTCATTTGTAAAGGTACTTTACACTAATGGCTACCATTTGTGGGATATTCCTACTTAGTGCTAGACTCCAACCTCTGGCCTATAGTTGGTGGGCATGGGATAGTCATGGGTCAGACCTCGGCAGGTCGGGTCATGACATAATGGTATCATAGCATGGTCTAACCATAGAACTAGAGTAAGTGAGATTTGTTTGGATAAACATTGTTTAGTTATTTGTGATTATATTTCAGTCCAGGAACTCTAGTGTTGGTGCGGTGGATGTTATATCTATACACCATGATGCTGATCACCTACCTTTCGACTCGGTACATGTAAAAATGGTTTTCATGAAATTGTTTTGGTACCAGAATCATATAGGAATGGTTGTGATATCCATTTACTTCTTGAGTTAGATCCCCAGATATACACTTTGACCATGGTACATTTTTTTAATTTCAAGACGCCTCCATGCAAGAAACCATCCAAGATTCCACTTCATGATAATGAGGATGATCCGCATAGTGATGATACATCAATGCAGGGGCTTGCATTGGAGATAGCACCTTCGAGTGGTTTACTAGAAATACCATCACCCATTGAGAAGTAGCTAGCACTAGAAGTACCAATGGAGGATGAATGCAGGTTGAGTGCATTACATGAGTTTTAGAGGCAGCGACCTCCTATGCCTTAAGGTCTACCAAACAACCAGGTGGTTGTGGCCTAACTATAGTCAGTCACTATCATTTTCCACATTATGAAGATGGATGTCGATCAGATGTAAGTCCTCATGGTGAGTCTTCTTTCGGGATCTCATGGGAAATTGATGATCCTATTGACTCCATCACATGAAAAGAAAACTCTCTCTAGGTGATATTTTGAGTGTCTCTTCATGGAGGAGTTCTACCCATCCACGTTGTGAGTTGTACAAAACAGAAGCTTCTACATCTATAATAGGGTAGTGTGACTATTGAAGAGTACTCTGCAAGGTTCATGGATTTGTTTCATTTCACCTTGTATATAGTGTTGTATTAGATCTTCAGACCTCAAATCATTGAGTAGGGTATTCTCTAAGACAACAGGTCTTTAGTTATATCCATTCTCATTCCACATATTCTAGGTTGCTTGAGCGATCCTTGTTTTTGTAGATAATTCTGGAATAGCAGGAAATAGTAGTGGGGGTAGGAGTGGGAACACATTGGATGAGAACTCGGCAGAATGCATACAAAAAAGTCAGAGGGAACTAAGCATGTCATATACTTCCAGAGGAGATACCACAACACAATGTCAATAGTACATAGCTCTCAGGGTGGCTTTAATTAGCATAAGTACGTGTAGTGTTTCTCCTACAATGGTTGGCGAAATCAAGCATGGGATTGTATGACCCATCATACAACTAATCATGAGATGGTTGAGGGAACTCCAAGGCATACACAGTGGTGGGATTAGGGTGGTACATATGTAGGAGGATGTGGATGTGTGGTAGGATGGGTAGTGGGAAGTGGTCGAAAGTTTGAACCATTACAACCACCTCCCCCAGGTTTTCTATGCTAAGCTTAGGGTGTTGGTAGGTAGGGATAAGGCTAACTATAGGATATGGAGGCCTATGACAATGATACAGTTGGGATGATACATGGTATGATCTGTGACTTTTCTACTTTAGCTACAACACTGATAGACACAAGTTCTAGTCATTCTTTCCAATACACATCTCTGGTTCGAGTCATAGATATTGCAACTGATCTGTTGACATGACCTGTGTAGATGGAGAGTCTGATAGGTGGTGACTCAAAGATTTCACACTAGTGCTAATGGTGAAACTAGAATCTTGTAGGATAGAGTTTTGTATGGATATCTTTATTGAAATAATTAGGCCTTATGATGTAATCATACGTATCGACTGGCTATCCAAATTTTATGCCCATATTGACTATTTTAGGTGGAGGATGTGGTGTCTTCTCTATTAAGGAATGATTTTTTTCCGTTTTGAGTGAAAAGGAAACCATGGAAGAATAACATAGGCTCGGGAATGGGATATTGTAGCAGATTTCTCCTTAGTAGGCTAGAATTAACCTTGAATAAGTGGATGCTTTAGGGTGTCTGTTTCCTGTATTGTTGGTTGAGTATGAAGACGTATTTCTTAGGGACATTCCTGCTTTACCTCCCCAATGAGAATTGTACTTCACCATTGAATTTCATTCTTGGACGACACTAATTTCTACTCATTTCTGTTGGAGGGATCCTTGAGAGTTTCGAGAGATGAGGGTGCAGTTGGAGGGCTTTCAGGAGACGGGCATTGTGATACCCAGTGCTTCACTTTGTACATCCCTAGTGTTGTTTCCCAAGAATCCATACGAATTCATTTGGTGATGTGTGGATTATTGGTGCTTCATCAAAGTTATTATAAAGAATAAGTATCCCCTTCTAAGGATTGATAAACCCTTTTATCAGTTGAGAGGGGCAAGATGGTTTCCAAAGGTTGGTCTAAAGTTAGGCTATCATTATATGCAAGTGCAAGATGAAGATATAATGAATATGGAATTCTGATGTTTCTAAGGATATTATGAGTACATGGTGATGAAATTTGGAATGAATAATTCCATATTAGTGTTCATGGGACTAAAGAACTAGATATTTCATCTTTTCTTAGACCGGTTCATGGTAGTATTCATAGATGATATCCTATTGAATTTGCTGTCCAAGGAGAACAACACGAGACACTTGAGGATAGTCATGGACACGTTCCAAGATTGCTAGATTTTCTGGAAACTCTAAAATTAATAATTTTTTATTGAAGAGGTCCACATTAGGGACACGTCAACTCAGAGGATATAGTTGTAGTGGATCCTGTAAAGGTTGAGGCTGTACCTATTTGAAAAAAACCAAGAGTGTTACAAAGGTATAATGTTTCCTCAAGTTTTCCTGGTACTATAAGAGGTTTGTATATGACATCTCCGGAGTGAAAACACCCTTGAAAAATCTTAAATGGAAGGGGAACCAGTTTTTATGATTGGAAAAAGTCTCATTAGTGCTTTTAGAAGCTAAGGTAGATGTTGAATAGTGATCCCATCATGATATTTCCAAAGGAGGATGTCGAGTACTTAGTTTTCTATGATGCAACAGGGACTAAAATCGGTTGTGTTATGATGTAAAAGTAGGCCATTATTTCTTATGGTTCATTTTAGTTGATGTTATAAGAGCATAACTATGCAAACCACAATTTTGAGCTTGTAGTGGTAGTCTTTAAACTAATGATATGGTAACACTACCTGATGGGTGAGTGGTTTATCATTAAATATTACCACAAGTGTATCAAGTATATCTTCTCACATAAGGATCTAAACTTGAGACAGAGTTGATGGTTAGGGTTTCTCTAAGAATATGACATTGAGATATTCTATACTCAGGAGAAAGGGAACTTGGTGGTAGAAGATCTTAGTAAGAGATCCTGATCCCAGTTATTGGCTGACACGTCGGAGCAGTTAGCCTTTTTACAGAAGTTCCTCATGGAAAGGGATATTGATTTGTATATTTAGACAATGGTTATTACCCCATCCCTTGTGCATCAAGAAAGGGATTCTCAGAATGGATACAATGATTGTGATACCTTGTGTACTCATATATGCACGGAAATGCTTATAATGGATATTATGAAGGTGGGTATAAAGTATTCATTTCCAGAGGATTGGTGATGGTAACATTAACATTGTGAGATAAGGTGTTGTATAAATTTCATACATCCCCTTTGGTTATACATTTTGGTGTGAAAAAATGTACCAGGACATCCAATGTCAGTTTTTGGGGCTAGGTATGTAATTGAGATGCGAGGAAATTGTATCTCGATGACATACTTGTCAAAAAGTGATGGTTGAGCTCCATGTTATAGAGGATTTAGTTCAACCTCTTAAGGTACCAAAGTGAATGTAAGATGGGATATACATATACTTAATGATAGGTTTACCATGAATGCCTAGGGGACACTATTCGATCAAGTTGATCATAGATCAACTCACCATGTCATCCCACATTCAAGATATTCAAGATCAGTGTTCTATAGAGAGATTTAGATGCCTCTATGTGTAGACAATAGTCTGACTCCATGGTGTTCTATCTATGATCATTTATAAATATGATTTTTGCTTCACATCCCTATTGTGGAAGGGATTGCGGGAGGCATTTGGAACTCAAGTGCTCTTGAGCATGACATTTCATCCCCAGACTAACATCCAGATAGAGTGGTCTGTTTAGGTTCTGGAGGACATGCTACAGGTGTGCATGATATATTTTGGCCATAGTTTGGAGGATCATACTTCCTTGGTGGAGATTGTTTATAACAATATCTACCAATCCACCATTGGTATGACAACATTCCAGGCTTGTACAGGTGACCCTGCAGGTCACCAATATATTGGGATGATCAAAGAGAGTCATCACTCATGGGCCTAAAGTTGGTAGGAGCAACTATAGAGAAGGTGCATATAATCCAAGAGAGGATTAGAAATACACCAATCTAGATGAATTATTATGCATACCTACAACGGAATCCTTTGGAGTTTGAGGAAGAATACCATTTGTTATTGAGATCCTCACCTCAATGTGGATGGATGAGATTTGGCTGCAATGGCATGTTATCTCTAAGATTCATTGGTCCTTTTCAAATACTTCATAAAGTTGGTGAGGTGGCATATCAATTATCTCTACTTCATTAGTTTGATTAGGTAGATGATGTCTTCCACGTGTCGAATCTATGGAGGTAAGTGCATGACCCATTGCATTTTATTCCCTCGGGTATGCTGGATATCAAGGATGGGGAAACCTTGGAAGATTACCTGGTGGAAATCAAGGATTGGTAAGAGAGGATCCTTTATGGGTTCTCTATTCCAATTTTAAAAGCCCAGTGGTAGTACGTGAACCTTCAAGAGAGAACATGAGAGTGGATGACCAAGATGCAAGCCTAGTACCCTAATCATTTTTAGTATGTTTTTTTCTTTTCGGGATGAAAATATCAAAGGTGGGGAGAATGTAATGTTTCAGATGTTCAATGTATTACTTTAGGATTTTATATGTATTATTTTGGATATCAGGTGTTGATTCAGAGTGTGCTTTTGAGGCCTAATGTGCCAAGAAAAAATGTTTGATATATATTAAATATATTTAATTTCATGCACATGTAGTTTTCTTGAAAAATTGGAATAACATTCAAACAGATTCTTGTACTATAAATCTAAGAGAATCACTGAGTTTAGAATGTGGGAATTACCTTACGTGCGACTTAACATTGGTCAGCATAGGTAATTTGAAAAAAAAGATGTCCCGGGTCTGGAAATGAATATAATAATTAAAATAAATGATTTTAACTTTTTTTATGTAGCATTGTTGAGTCTTTAAATAGACTATTATGAGAAATTACCAGATTAAGATTCATACCCCTAGAACCATTTAATAGCCATTGGTGAATCTTTATGGATTCATCTTAGATGAATGGTGACTGGATCATGGAATGTTGATCGACACACAACTAATTTGAAGGATTGTGTCAATGATCACGTCACAACCTCAGTCTTTGTTACCAATCTATCTGAATAGAGGTAGGGTGGTTTTTGGGGTTTTTTCTATTAGCCATTTTTGATTCCATCAATAAACATAGATCAATCAACCAATGTATTTATCCATGGATCATGCACATTTGTGGGATAGGTTATTTGAGGGGTGATTCTTGGATAATTACATTGAATTGATGAAATATTCATTTATTTCATTATGGTAATGAATCTAGATTGACACAAACATCAATCAAGGTTCATTCGTCTCATTTTTTATTGTGCTTATCTCCCTCATTTCTTCATTTCACAACAAACATTCTTAGTTTGGCTAGGGGTTCATCATATCCCAATCAATCAATCATTTAGCACATGTTTCTCAGAAAAACAATATAATATTGTAGATCTATGATTGACACAACACGAATGTGGTGTGATGGTGGAATCAATGAAAAATTGAATGACAATGGATATCAGATTGTGCATTCTTCAACGTTCATCGGTGTATAATGAAAGAGGATTCCTATATCCATTTTCAAAATAGATCTGATGTAAAAACATTTTTATTATCAATAGAATGTCTTATATGAGGAATTTAATAGATTTTTCTTGTAGGGTATAGCCAGATCAGAGGACAAAGTAGCATAGGAGGTTTATGGTGGAAGGATCAATTTTTCTGAAAAAATCTATGATATACGCCTTGTATTATGGATAACACATCATGCGAGGCCTCCTGGATGTGGTGCTACGTTTTCATCAAAAGTTAACAATCAAAGGGAATGTGACCCCTCCGACATGGTGTTTGAACCCTTTCATGTGACTTGGAATGTAATTTAGTGAGCACATGGACATGGACCAAAGTACATAGACAGATGGTAATACATGTACTTATACACATGCATAGTCTGGTTTACACAGGCTGGTACATGGACACGGCTTTCATACACGAATAGGGCTAGATGATATAGGCATGAAACCACATCTACATTCCATGTAATCCTTCAACATTCTATGTATTTTGTGACTACATTTCGTGTGAGTTTCCTCCACATAGGTAGTCATGGGGATAGCTTGGCATGCTGTGTACCCCCTCAGACACCCTCTGTACCCCCTTCAAGAGTGTATGAGGATATTAATTTCATTATTTTGGACTAGTATAGAAAGATCATGATTACCTTGGTTTTTTTATCATGGGTACAATGTGGAATTATATCTTTATCATAGGATTCCGATCCCCTCTAGAGGATGAGTCTCAGATAGGGTTTTGGTGTCCCTCCCTGGGACTGGAGTGAAACCCTCTATTTTCCCATGTTCCCTAGTTGAGGTTTTTGGAATTAACATAACATCCCTAAGAAATGTGTTGATCCACTATATATCAGGCCTTATCAGTAGGTTTGGTGGTATGAGTTCCATATGATCCCCTATGTAGAGGGTTGATCCAGATTGGGTTTGTGGTGTCCCCTTGAGGTTTCGTGGATGATCCCCTATTTATGCATCATTGTTCCCTTAGACCAGTGAGCATTATTGTGTGGGGCCCAATTATCTATACCTATTTTTTGAGTGTCTCAAATGATATCATGGATTTTGGAGTTGGTTCTCTTAGAAAAATTGTTGCTTCAAGCAGAATCTTATTTCTGGTAGTCTGTTATGACCGCCTAGTGGTATGGTTTCATGACTAAGTTTATCATGGTGTTTCTCATATACATTGAGTGCTATATATTATATTGACCTCACTATAATTAGTGATTCTTGATAATTTTTTTCAAGGGTTTCCTATGGATTATTGTTATACTTACCCATTTATGAGATTTAACAGCATGTTTCTTGTCTTATACAGTCCACGATCCATTTTGATGGTGTCATGGGAGGATAAGGAGCAAGTGGAGGGTAGATGGATCTTGTTAGAATGAGGTGATTACTAGTAGCATGCATAAGATATATTCCTTGCCATTATATCATGTTGTACTCTTTAAACTTTTTGTTTGGGTTTTCATTTTTTTTCCCTTTTCTATTTTGAGTACTTTACTGTTGTGATATTTTATGGGATCATATATGTATGCAAGTATTTTTAGTTTTTTTACATTTCAGTATTATGTGGGATTGGATAAATGTGCTTGTATATAGGTACATTATGATATTGCCTCCATTTTTGTGGGATATCCCTTCTCGGTGTTGGTATCCAGCCCCTGACCTATAGGAAGTGTGCTTGGGGTAGTCATAGGTCAGACCTAGATAGGTCAGGTAATGAAAAATAGAGTCCTCAATGATTTCTGTGGTCAATATATATATATATATATTAATAGATTATTTTATTATATAATAAAATATAAATTATGATATTTATGATTAATTGTGTATTTTTTCGAAGACCATATGATATGATAAATTATATTTTATGTTAATTCTTTCTGAGTTTTCACTTAAAATAATGACCATCATGGCCCATATAACCATAAAAATTGGCACATATATTGATCCTTCAATTGAGTAGGTTTTTGAAAAATTATCCAGGTTGACTATAATGATCGAGAACTATTTCTTTCTTGTGTTATCAAGATACTATAAATCCTTGAAGTTAAATTTATCCAAGATATAAAATCATATATCAATGATTAAATGTATGGGAGTAAATTTATTTTTCTTAAATGAATGTGATGAAAGATTCAAGGATCATATGAAGAGGCTAGTCAAAACACATGTACATACATTACCATGTAGTATAGACTGGATTGTTAACTATTATAATGATTAATTAATGACTTTGGGAAGAATTATTAATTATAAAAAAATGTGATATCATAATAAGTTAAACAAGAACCAAATGAAAAATATTAATTGATAAATGAATATGAGTACTTCAAATATGACATCCTTTTGAACAAAAATAAAGAGGTTGTTGTAGTATGAGAAAATGATCACGAAACTCTACCAATGATTATTGTTGAAGGAGACAAAAAACTCAGGGATTTATAAAAAATGTCAGATATAACCATATGGTTGGTGGAAAAATTCCATCACGTGAAAATCATTATTTAATCATCAATCTGTAAGAACACCAAAGAATTTTAAAATGATGACATTGAGCTAATTTTAAAGGTATATAATATTCTAGAGATCAATTTTGATAATGGTTGAGTCATATGTTTTTCTTACCAAATATTTTTTATAATAATATTCTCATCAGTGTAAAAAAATTTTGGACAATTAAATTTCATCTTTGTATATTCATCCTTGAATATGGATGATTTATAAAGATCTAATCCAAATTTTATTACAGGAAAATAATTTTTGGAGATTATATGATATATTCAAGATTATTGTTATTCCAAAATGATAAGTCATATAAAAAAATATAAGATAAATTTAAAAAATTACAGATACCTTTTAATGAGTTGGTTTATATTCATTTATATTTTTATTAATTAGTTAGAAAAATTATAAGACCAGGCGCTGAGATGGCGTGGGATTTTAAGGCACGGTGTGCCTAAAATAATTAATTGAAAAGTGATTAGTTTTTAATAAAGTACATGAGTGGTTTTACTAAAAAAGTGTAATAACATATAAACGGGTTTTTGGGTCAGAAATACGATGGAACCGTTGCATTCAGAGCAGTGGCTTCAGCTTAGGCGAGGCCTAACATCAACCGATGTAGGTTGACATTGAAAAGTAGTTTTTCGGATGTAATGAAAATAAAATATTTAATAAAAATATTTTATTTCAACATAGAAATAAAGTGATGCATATTCCCTTTTAAAATTAACAAATTGGCAGTGACCCAGGGTAAGATTCACAACCCTAGAATTTCCCTAGATTCTCTAGAGAGAAACACAAATATTTATCTCGCCGACAAATGATGATGGGATTTTAGATTAATGATCGACAGATTCCATTCTAGAAAAATCTCACCAACAGTGACAATGTAGTGACCCATCTTTTCCAGAAAATGATCCAATCCCAAGGTAGGGCATTTTCTTTATGATTCATTTCCCCTATATTGGATTCAATGATGTACACAGACCAACGAATGAACTGGTTGATCCACTTTTTGATCATTCCTACAGGATGGTTTTGGTCTTTAGATTTATTTTGGGATGATGATGATAATACTATTTATTAAATTTTATAAAATATATATGGAAGTTAGAAAATACATTTGCACCATATACAATAAAAGAGACATTCCTTTTGAAATTTGGTAAATGTTACTAGAAAATAAACCTTTTAAAAATATAAAAAATATTTTATTCAATCCTTGTATATAAGAATCAAATTACTAAAAATCCCATTAATATATAATTTTAGTAAATTAAATTTTATTTTCTAAAACTTTTTAAGAAAATCAAGCTATAAATGAATAATATAACCAATCAAAATTTAAATAAGATCATCTTTCCTTTTAAAAAAATATTTTCGTGATAATTTTTGAAATGAGAGGATCATTTTGCTAAAAACATGGGAAATAATTAAATATTGAGAGAATATTAAAAATTATTGGTTTTTCTAAAGTATATATTATATGATTTATTCAATGAAAAATATATGAAATCCTAGAAAATAATGATTTTAAAATAAATTACTAACGCTTTTAAACATATAAATTATGAAACCTTGATCTAGTATACAAGAAAAGAAACTATAATCATCATGAATACAAGTATATTTAACACCTGAAATAATGAGTTGATAAAAATGATTACCACTTCTTTGGTTCACATCTTGCAGATTCATGATTAAATACCCTATGAATAGTATTTTATGAATCTATATTCCTTTGATTCATGTTTAGAAATTTTGATAAGATAATTTGTACGGGGTTGTTAGTGAAAGATGACACAATTTTGTGTAATGAAAAGAGATAAGTGGTTAAATTTTGTATGTGATAGTGGGACACTAATAGAATTAATTAATGTTATAAATTTACCTATATTAATTTTCCTAGTAAATATATAATTTCCCAGACCTAGAGGCCACTGAATGGTTCTCTAAGAATGGCAGTTCACATGACCTCAAGTGCATCTCCTCAAACGCAAGTGGCTTCCAACTAGCAGTGAGGGTCATCAGTGTTTCGGTGGGGAGTCTATTCCCTCGTCACCAGAGTGTATCACAGTAATAAAGAAATAACAAGAAAGTAGCATAAGTAGTAGGAAAACTGATAATAGATACAAATCAATAATAGATAACAAGGATCATAATTTCCTATATAGAATTATGATACATATCACATGTCGCTAATAAAGAATATAAAACTTGTATAAAATTTATATTTCCAATGCACATAAGAAAAGAAAAAAAAAGAAAAAAAACTATCTCAGTGGCATTAAAAGCCTCAGCTCGGTCCCTTTCTATCCTGCTCCAAAGTAGAAAATCATGTCCATATAGCAGGAATCTTTCCCTTATCAACTCCTACACTCATATAATCTACGCATGTACAAAATTATCCCATGTAGGGTGTGAGGCTATTTCCATGTAGGCAACCACCGAAGGTTGTGTGTCAATCATTCATTGCAAATTTAATAGGTAGTGTGCAGAATGAAAAGCAGTGAGAAATGAATTACTCAAAACTAGATTCTTATAAGTATTGGTCGTAATTTAATATCTAATTTATATAATAATTTTCATTTAATTAATTCAATATCATTTACTTTACAAGTATCGTGACATGGCTCAAATACCAAACTACCTCTTATAGTCAGTAGCACAACATATTCCATAGAAGGCCATCTAAATGATAAAATACATGACTGAATCCAATATTTTTCTTTGGTATGGTAGATGCTTCATAAGTGTCAATTAATTTCATATTCAATTCATAAATCCAAGACCATACCTAACTTTCCTAAGTTGGAATTCAAGTATTTCTCCAGGTGTAATATCAACCAACACCCTAAAATCCAATCCCAAGTGAACCTCTTAGGAACCCAGTATTGATCTACGCGAGTTATAAACTCTATGTCATCGGATTTTGTCCTTATAAGTCCTATTAGGAAGACCCATGTATCACACATGACAAATAAACAATTTCCCTTGAATCAATCCATGGAATTATTCACTTGGATCCATTTATCACTCAAAAAATGTGTCTTGTCTCAACAATTCTATCAATGGAATCCCTCAAAGAATACATGTATGACCCATGGAATAATCAATGTTCAAGCTAATGAGTCCATCCATGGAATTATAATGCAAATCCACATATCACACATGAAATAATACACATTTAAAAATTGTGTTCATCCATGGAATTCTAAGGTGAATCTATGTATTACTAGAGGTATAGAGGTCAGTATCCAAAAGAGTAAATCCATTGCATTCTAATTTGAATCCATGTATCACCCTTTTCAAACAAGCATTTACCTAATTGATCTTTTTTACCAATCATTTAACATTCCTTGGTCAAAACCAACATCACACTTTGACAGACTCACCTCAAGGGGTGTCCCAAGCTAAGAACAACCTCATAAGTCTTGGCCTTTCATTTAATCACAAGGACATCTTTCATATAAAAAGCATCGATTGCATATCAAAATAATAAATAGATTTATCATCATTTAATTCAATTGGAAAAGGAATCAATTAGCGAAATTCAAGCAGAACAATCAATTTCATATCAATGAGAATCTATAAAGGCTTTCCTTTAAGTACCCACATGGTCATTTTTTTCATAACAAGCCTAGTGTGCCTAAAAATCTACTACATGGATTTATTATCATATATCTCACAATGTAAAATAAAATATAACAGCAGTTCATGCCTAGTATAAAAACTACATAGTAAGGCCAAGACTAGAATTCTTGCCTTCAATTTTATACTCAGGCGGTTTTATCAGAACAAGACTAATTATCATATCAAGATAACTAATGGATTAGTTATTATATATCACACATGGGAAACTCAATATCAAGGTAAATTCAAGCTTACACAAGCTATCACATAACTCACCCACATGAAAATTCATTTGCAAGGGCAATTCATGTTTAAGAGCCAAATTTCTTGCATAGGATAAGTGTCAAGTCCACTGATACTTTCTACTTAAATGATTCAATTATAATTTAAAACTCTGTTCCATTATGATTTTCAATTTAATATTTAACGTCCCTTAATAAGGGGTAAACAAGCACACCTCAAAGGCATCCTATGGGTATATACCATAAAATGGTTATTTAACACCAAACATACCCATGGGGTGGTTTCCACATAACTCAATGTTCTAAACTATTAATCAAACAAGAACAAGAGTCTTTAATTTTATTGGTCCTCCAGAAAAATTCATTGTTTGAATTTCAAAATAATGAAATGCCAGAAAAAGTGGGCGCACGGCACTCCAGCATTTAGAACTGTCCAACTTTACAGAAAGGCACATCACCATCTACCTTAGGTAATTTTTGGATAGCTCATATTGTACCAGGTCCCGATTCATACCAGTTTTGATGAAATCGGAATAACATATGAATATTATAAAATTAGGTTATATGAGGTTAAAACCAAATAATGCAAAAGATATCTAGAAAATCTAGAAAGATGAAAAAGGAATCGAGGATATACCATTGTGGATCTGATTAGATAAATCACATTAGAGTTATATTTCAGACGAATAAATTATTTGAAATTGAATTTTATTTAGAAGAGAGGCACAAAGGAGGCCCCCCTTTATTGTTGTGTGGTTGAACATATGGGGAAATAGGTTTTTAATTAATTTACAATTTATTTAAAATATTAATTATCCAAAATATTAGGGGCCACATGGTTTAGGCACATGGTTTTCCCAAACCCTACAACAAGATGCATGATATACTGTATGGGAATGGGGTGTCTCATGGTTACCCCGCACAGTTTTACAAACTATGTGGAAACCATGAAAAATCCATCTGCCTAGATTGTAAAACTAGCCACATGGCTTGTCTGCAACTATGCACCCTTTCCGAAAGGTTTACAAAAACCATACAAAAATGCCTTTTTAACCCTTGGCTTGGGTTTGGAACTCTAAAATAGCCTAAAACACTCCCAAAACTTTTATTCCCTCTTTGGCCTTTCATATTAGGCCACATTTAAACATTTAAACTAATAATTGATGGGAAAAAGATATATATACCTCAAAGAAGAACCCAGTTCTTACAAATATCCCCTCTTAATGAAATTCATCCCCAAATTACCCTTACAATGGTGGTGAAGCATGATCTAAGAACAACTCTGGCCTTTGTGATCATACATAGGCTACCTGCTCCCAGGTATCGTCATGTACTTTTTCATTCTTCCATACCACCCATGCAAAGTGAAGTGGTAGTTCCTGGAGAAACTTTGTTTTGTGGTCCATAATAAGTATAGGATAATCCTTAAAGGATAAATCCTCCTGGGATCATGGTCAGATACAATGGAAAGAGGAACTCTATGAAACCATAAAATCACTTTGAGGTACAATCGAGAAAGCTGATCAAAATACATAGTGTCTCTAATAGGGACGAAATGTGCAGATTTAGTTAACCGGTCAAAAATAACCCAAATCACATTGTTATCTTGAAGATTCTTTGGCAGTCCCACAACAAAGTCCATGGATATATTTTCACATTTCCACTCTAGCACTGGAAAAGGCCGAAGCATTCCATTTTCTAACTATCGTTGTTCCTTGACCTGTTGACAATTCGAACATTTCAGAGTATAATTAGAAAGATCTTTTTTCATTCAATCCCACAAGTAATACTCTCTAAGGTCTCTATACATCTTTATACTTCCATGATGAACTGAAAACGGAGAACTATGAGCTTCACTCAACAATTATTTCTTTAGTTAGGAATTCGATGGTAAACATAATCTTTTTCTTAATCTCAAAACACAATATTTATCAAGGTTAAATTATGGAAACTTACCCATTTTAACAAACTCTACCTTTTTCTATAACTCATGGTCTTCGTTTTGTTCTTGCTTTATTCTGTCTCATAGAGA
Organism: Viscum album; assembly: GCA_963277665.1. Lineage (NCBI taxonomy): Eukaryota > Viridiplantae > Streptophyta > Magnoliopsida > Santalales > Viscaceae > Viscum > Viscum album. Next base: position 193,783,937 of record OY728135.1, on the reverse strand, counting down.
CGACTGCACTTACACCTGAAACAATGTAGGGGAATTTCTTGTGCCAACAAATTCCAAGCCAAAGTTCATCAAATCATTTATCAAGGGGTCATCTTCCAAACATAACATGGTTAATGATGCATGATGTTTTTGACTCAAGGCTTATTCCACCTTGTTTTCCTTTCATGGATGGTAATTGATCGTGTAATCATAATACATTATCAGTTCAATCCATATTATCTTCCTAATTTTCAATTCCTTCTGAGTAAATATATATTTCAAACTTTTATGGTCAGTATATATTTCACATTTTACTCTATACAAATGATGCCTCCAAATTTTTAATGCAAAAAAACATCTTATGATCCAAATCATGTGTAGGTTAATTTAACGCTTGAGGTTTCAACTAACGTGAAGCATAAGCAATTACCTAACCATTTTTCATCAGAGCACAACCAAGTCCCTTCAATGAAGTATCACTATAGATGGAAAATTTTCCATTTCTATAAGGAAGAGTCAGAACTAGAGAATTCACCATTATTATTTTCAATTCCTGAAATCAATCATCACATAATTTTTTCCAGAAAAACATCACACCTTTTCGGGTTAATTTATTTAGTGGGGTAGATAACTGTGCAATGTTTTCAGCAAACTTTCGGTAATAACCTGCTAATACAAGAAAACTACAAATCTTTGTAACATTTTTATGTCTTGGACATTCATTAATAACTTTTATTTTAGTAGGATCAATATTTTTTCAATCTTTATAAAAAATGTGAACATGGATTGAAATTTATTGCAACCAGAACTCACACTTACTAAATTTTCCATATAGTTTCTTTTCTTTATAGGTTTTCAAAACAACACTTTGATATATTTCATTCTCCTCTTTACTTTTATAAAATATCAGAATGTCATCAACAAAAATAACCACAAAAATATCCAAGAACTCATGAAATATTCTTTTCATAAGATCTGTAAATACATCAAGTGCATTAGTTAATACAAAAAGCATAACTAAAAATTCATAATGCTCATATCTAGTATGAAACGTGGTCTTCAGGATGTCTCCATCCTTTACTATCAACTAATGGTACCCTGCCCTCAGGTCAACCTTCAAAAAATACTGTGCTCTATGGAGCTGATCAAACAAATCACTAATATGAGGCAATGGATACTTATTTTTCACAGTGATATTATTCAAGGCTATATAATCAATGGAAATACTCATTAAACCAGCTTTCTTTTTAAAAAACAAGACAGAATCACCCCATGGTGAAGTTCTAGGTCGGATGAAGCCTTTATCAAGAAACTCTTACATTTACTTTTTTAATTCAAGAAGTTCAACTTGTTTCATTCGATAAGGGGGTTTTGAAATTGGCTTAGAATCAGGAACTAAGTCAATTGTAAATTCAAATCCTCGATCAGGTACTACACTGGGAAACTCATTTAAAAAAACATCCAGGTATTCATTTACCACTGGCACATCATTAATTTTAACAATTCCCTTATTTTTAAAAATGTGAGAAAGATAACCTTGATTTCTATATTTTAATAGTTTTTCATCTTCTTGATATGTTATCAACAATATAGGTTCATTTTTTATACAAATTGAAACTCTTTCTGAAAAATAACTTCTTTAGCTCTACAATCAATCTTTGCATGATAAACAAAAAGCCAATTCATACCCAGAATAACATCAAACTATAACAAGGGAAGTACAACATGGTTTGTGGGTAATAAATTTCCACAGATAACTATAGAAATATTCTCATAATAACATTTTGCCTTACTATTTCTCCCTGGTTTTTTAACCATAAGTTTGGATTTCATTTCATGAGGTGAAATTCCAAATTTACTAAAACATTTCTCAGAAATAAAGTAATGTGTAGACCCTGTATCAATCAAGACATTAGAAAAATATGACTCAACAAATAAAGTATCTGAAACAACTTCATTGGATGGCCCAACTTCTGTTGATGTAGTTGCAAAGGATCTCACCACAGGTTTCTTCTTATAATCTAGCTTCTTTCCATCATTTAGATCTTTCTTTGGGAAGATATTTGAAAAATTCACCATCTCTCCACATTTAAAACACTTTATAGTATGCTTATCAGAATTAATCATGGAATAATTTTCATTGCAATATCGACCCATATGACCAAAATTACCACATCGAAAACACCTCCTCATTTTTTTAAGACATTTCCAAGGGTTCATTGTACCACACTTTTCCCAAACTGAAAACTCAACATTCTTACCTTCAGGATTCTTTGATTGATTCTTACCCATCATTTTCCATATCGACCCCTTCTTCTACATGGAGTCAAAGTACACATGGTCATCAGCAAACTCCATCTCTACCCTATCAGCACATCAGAATAGTTTCTCATAACATTTGAATTATAGAGAATCCAAACCCCTTTGATATCTTGGATTCAATACTGAGTAAAAATGATTGATATTTCTATCAAGATCTCGAATATTATTTGGAGCATACCTTGTCAGTCAGGTGTAGTTGGCTTCATAAATAGCCACTAAGTCATCTTCATTTTGCTTCAACCCAAGTAATTGCTTTTCCATCCTATGTTGAACCACCTTGGGAAAATATTTTTCTGGAAATAGATTCTTAAATTCATCCCCTTCCAAGGTATCAATATCCTCATTATCCCTGATATTCTTGACCATTAACTACCACTGGTCAGTTTCACCTTCAAGAAAATAAATGGAAAGACTATCCTTTTGATTATCAGAACACCCCAAGACATTGAATATCTTTTCAAGAGCTTTAATCTATCCTTCAACTGCCACTGGGTCTGAAGTTCCACTGAAAAAAGGAGGGTATTGCCTAATAAAATGTTCCACTGTCATCAAGTTCATTTTTTGTAACTCTAGTTGTTCCCTTGAGTAGATTCCACCTCCATTTATATCCTACATCAACTGAGATATAACTTCCACAAACTTCTTGGTGATAATTCCTTCCTTTCCAGGTTGTGGATTCAGAAGCATATCCGCCTCATGGTGCCTTTCTACTTTAGCATCCATGTTTCCTCTGCAGAAACCCATTCGTAAAAAACATATCTTAGTTAAGGAAACATGGTAATCCTCAAATTATATATCATTTAAAATTAAAAATATATTAAAAATCTTTTATGGTTTCCAATTAACTTCATCCTAACCCATAAGTTTATCTAAACCATCTTTGGATACCAACTATAAGGACCTGACATTAAACATTACATAATATTGTGTTTTTAGTCAAGAACTCACATTCTTATACATTGAGGACATTTTTAGGTTTAGAGTCTTAGTGAATTGGGACATAAAACATACTTAAGAAATCAACTTCTTACAAAGAGGATACTTCTAAAATAGTATACATTTTTTCAAAAATATAAAACATTAAAAAACATGATTTCTTTGACAAAATTTCATAATATTTATCGAGACTTCTTTATTTATCCTATTCATATATATAAATAGAAAAAACATTTTAATGTCTGGGGATGATCACAAAATCTTGGCAGGGGATATAAAAAATAAGGATAGAAACCATTAGTTCATATAAATAGTCATATGAAATCATTTTCACAAATGCATTCTTTTCAACCATAAAGTATCAATCACATACTTTGTGAGACATAAAATTTCCATAAATCATATGAAACAAAAAAATCATAAAGGAAACATGGGTAATTACTTACTTAATTCTTTAACCCTCATGACTACCTTATCATATGTAACCCTCACAACATCCTTAGAATGTAACCCCCACAACTACCTTAATGTGTAACCATCGCAGTTACACTTGGAGTAACCATACGGTTGAACTCCATCTTACACATACCAAATGAATTGGATGGAAATATCGATCCCACCCTTAATCATAAAAAATTCCCAAGAACCAGAACATAATCATAAAACATCAATACATATATCATAAAAACATTCCTTTTGAGTAGAATTTTAAGAGAGGATTTTAAAGAAAAGTCTCTTAAAAACAACACATCATTACAGCAAGAATTGGTAAAATGAAAGTAGAATGTATACATACTGTAAACACACATTATAAAACATGATATAATCAAAATCCAATTCATAAATCATTTTATCATGATAAAATCATTAAATTTTAATGTTATCCCAAAGAATGTAAAATTGGGACAAAAATTTCCTTAGGAAATTTCACAATAGCAACAACTTATGTAATGGCCCAAAAGAGGGAGGCTAAAATATCCCTCATTGAAATAACATAAAATTAACAGTAATGTTATGATTATAAATTAATGAAATTATAGGCATTTGAAATTACAAGAACTATTTTCAAATAAAATGCTTGAATTTTGAAATGGGGAGTGGAACGTGAGGATCCCTTACCTCGGGTTCGTCTTACATAAATTGTGTTTAAACCACTTGTATAATGGTTAAAAGAGTGTTATTAATATTTTAATGAAAATTTTAATTTTCATAATACCTTATATGATCATTTTATAGCATCATTCCAACAATTAGTTATTAATATTTTGTTAATTCCATTGTTTCGTGTGTGTACTTCACATGGATTCCATGGGTAGTTTAGAATGGATTTCCTTGTTGGATAGAAATGAAACTTCATAAGTGAAATGAAATGGAATTATTATGTCTCTAGAATATTAAATGATACCATACTACATTTTTTCAGATATGATGATTGATAATTAGTTAGAACATTAATGATATTTCTTTAGATAACTTTGGCGGTTCTTTGATAATAACAAACTTACTTTGTTTAAAAAATCAATAAAATGAGTAAAAAAGGATTCCATAACATTACATAGGATATAATACATTTATTATAATCTTGTTAAACCATTGATAATGGTTTCATGACCATAAATTAAGGAAGTAAAGTAAATTGAAATCACATCGTCCACGATGTCGGTAAATCGACACATCATGGATGATGTTTTTATTTTTAGAACATGAGGAGGAGGAGGAGAAGCATGATGCTAGTATTTTAAATAAACATGATTATCATCTATAATATATATGATCTTGAAGCTTTCATGCCATTTGGATAAGTTATGTGGGAGATAGTATAAAAAAAGAAAGGAATTGAAAAGAAAACACATGAAAATGAAAGCGGATTCTTACCCCTTGATCTCTTCTCCTTGAGATCCCTCTTAAGGCCTTTGATTTTGGCCTTTTGGTCAGACCAGTAGGTCTCAGACGTGGTGGAGGATTTTGGGGAGGGATTTTGGTATATCATAGACAATGATAAAGGCTTTAAAGGAGTTGGAGTAAGAGGGGGAGGATGGGGGTATTTATAGTGGAGGAGAGGTGATATTTTACATTATTTTAATCATTATTTTAATATTTTTGTCCAAGTCTATGAATAGTTTGAGAATTATCATATAATATACTGAAATAATCAAGGTGGATTCGAGAATATCATCTTACATCAGCCATACATCATCTTAATGATGCAATAATTCAATTATTATATTTTATTTTAAATTATTATATTTTACTATTCACCAAAAATACAAGTATTTCACAAAAATCCCAAAAATTCACCCAACCATTTACTGATGTGTATAATTCAAAAATGAACTCCATTTTGTCAAAATAATTTTCTAAATATGATATATTTAATTTTTAATCAAAATAATTATTTATTCCAAAAAAGTAACAATATAAAAACTAGAACTCATTTTATAACACCTTGAAATATTAATCAATATATCATTTTCTTATAACCATAATAATAATAGATTAATAAGGTTCATATTATTATTCATATGGGTAGGTTACAATTCATACGGGTATGTTATTATTCACCAAATAATTATGTTTTTTTATCAGACTCCAAAAATCACCTTGAACGCAACTGTGTATGTCAGATTTATTAATTCAAAACATAGAAGTGAAAAAAAATTAAGTTTAATGTTAATTACTTATAAGTACCGTGGTTGTCACATTCTCCCCTCCATCTGAAATTTCATCCTCACAATTTTTTTCTTACTTATTAAAAAAGTGAGGATGCTTTTCTCTCATAGAATTTTCATATTCCCATGTTGCTTCTTCAACAATGTGATTTCTCCACAAAACCTTTACCTGGTGGATTACCTTATTCTGCAATACATTCTCTCTACTATCAAGAATTCCAATAGGTTTCACTTCATAAGAAAGGTTCTCTTCCAACTCAACAGTCTATGAGCTCAAAACATGAGATGAATCAGGCACATACTTTCTTATCATCAAAACATGAAAAACATTATGTTCTTGAGATAAACTTACAAGAAAAGCTACTTGATAGGCCACTGGTCTATCATTCTTCAGGATTTCATAAAGTCCAATGAAACGTGGACTCAACATTCATTTCTTACCAAAACTCATAACACCTTTCAAAGGAGAGATTTTAAGGAATACACGATCACCTACCTCAAAAAAAACTTCTTTCCTCCTGTTATCTGCATAACTTTTCTTCCTTCTATGATCTATTTTCATGTGCTACTGGATCATCTTCACTTTCTCAGCCACTTCCTTTACTAGTTATGTTCCCATCGACTTCTTTTCCGCAAATTCATCCCAAAATGCTTGAGTTCGGCACCGCTTCCTAAACAAACCCCCAGAAGGTTCCATCTATATACTGGAATGAAAACTGTTATTATATGAAAACTCAACTAAAGAAAGATGTTGATCCCAACTTCCCTTGTAGTCCATTGAACAAGATTATAGAATATCCTCCAATGTATGAATAGTTTTCTTGGTTTTTCAATCAGATTGGGGATAAAAGGCTACGCTGAAATTTAATTATGTTCCCAGCAACTTCTAAAGGACCTTCCAAAAGTTAGAAGTGAGCCTGGGATCACAGTCAGATATAATGGAAATAGGAACTCTATAAAACCAAAAAATATTTTTTGAGATAAAGCCGAGAAATCTGATCCCAAGTCATAGTGTCTCTAATAAGAAGTAAATGTACAATTTCAGTTAACTGATCAACAATAACCCAAGTCACATTGTTACCTCGGGGAGTCTTTGGCAGTCCCACAACAAATTTCAAGGATATATTTTCCCATTTCTACTCTAGCACTGGAAAATACTGAAGCATTCTGTATGCTAACTACCACTCTATATTGACCTATTTACAAGACAAAAATTTCACAGTATAATTAGAAATATCTCTTTTCATTCCATCCCACCATTAATACTCTCGACGGTCTCTATACATCTTTGTACAGCAATGATGAACTAAAAATGGAGAACTATGAGCTTCACTCAAGAACTATTTCTTCAGTTTGGAATTAGAAGGTAAACATAATCGTTTTATGAATCTCAAAACATAATCTTTATCAAGGATAAATTCTAAAAACATTCCCAATTTAACAAACTCTTCCTTTTTCTATAGATCATGGTCTTCCTTTTGTGCTTTCTTAATTCTGTCTGATAGAGATGATTGCACTCACACCGGAAACAATGCAGAGGAATTTCTTATGCCAACAAATTCCAACCCAAATATCATCAAATCATTAATGAACAGGTCATCTTCTAAATGTAACATGGTTAATTATGCATGGAGTTTTTGACTCAAGATATCTTCCACCTTGTTTGCCTTTCCTGGATGGTAATTAATCGTGCAATCATAATCCTTTATCAGTTCAAAACATCTTATCTGCCTTATATTCAATTCCTTGTAAGTAAATATACACTTCAAACTTTTATGGTCAGTATATATTTCACATTTTACTCCATACAAATAATTCCTCGAAATATTTAAATAAAAAACAACAGCTGTTAATTCCAAATCATGTGTATGGTAATTTAACTCAAGAGGTTTCAACTGACATGAAGAATAAGAAATTACCTAACCATTGTGTATAAGAACACAACCAATTCCCTTCAATGAAGAATCACTATTGGTGGAAAATTATCCATTTCAAGAAGGAAAAGTAATAACAGAAGCATTCACCAATCTTCTCTTCAATTCCTGAAAACAATCATCCCATTATTTTGTCCAGACAAAATTCACATCATTTCAAGTTAATTTAGTTAGTTGGGTAGATAACCGTGAAATGTTTTCAACAAACCTTTGGTAATAACCTATTAATACAAGAAAAATATGAATCAATATATAATTTGTAGGTCTTGGCCATTCATCAATAACTTTCATTTTAGCATGATCAATAGTTATGCCATCTTTAGAAACAGTGTGACCATGGAAAGAAATTTATTTCAACCAAAACTCACACTTTCTGAATTTTTCATACCATTTATTTTCTTTTAAGGTTTTCAAAACAACCCTTAGATGTATTTCATGCTCCTCTTTACTTTTAGAAAATACCAGAATATCATCAATAAAAAAACCACAAACTTATCCAAGAACTCAAGAAATATTCTTTTCTTAAGATTCATCAATACAGCATGTGCATTAGTTAATACAAACAAAATAACTAAAAATTCATAATGCCCATATCTAATACGAAACATGTTCATCGGGATGTCTTCTTCCTTTAATTTCAACTGATGGTACCCCTACCTTAGGGCAGCCTTCAAAAAATAATGTGGTCTTTGGAGATGATCAACCCAATCACCAATATGAGGCAATGGTTACTTAATTTTCATAGTGATGTTATTCAAGGCTCTATAATCAATGAAAAGTCTCATTTATCCATATTTATATTTAACAAACAACAATGAATCCCATCATAGTGAAGTGCTAGGTCAGATGAAGCCATTATCAAGAAACTCTTGCAACTGCTTTTTTAATTCAAGAAGATCATCTAGTTCCATTTAATAAGGGGGTTTTGAAATCGACATATAATCAAGAACTAAGTCAATTGTAAATTAAACTTCTCAATCAGGTACTACATCGGGAAACTCATTAGAAAAAACACCCAGGTATTAATTTACCACTGGCACATAATTAATCTAAAAAATTCCTAGGTTTTCTAAAATGTGAGCAAGAGAACCTTTATTTTCATCTTTTAATAGTTTTTTAGCTTCTTGATATGTTATCAATGATATTGGTTCATTCTTGTATAAAAACTCACACTCTTTCTAAAAAACTACTTCTTTAACTCTACAGTCAATCTTTGCATGATAAACAGAAAGCAAAACCATACCCAGAATAACAAAAAACTCTACCAAAGGAATTACAACAAGGTTTTATAGTAATGTATTTCCATAAATAATAATAGAAATATTCTCATAATGCCATTTTTCCTTAATATTTATCCATAGTATTTTAACCATAAGTTCATATTTCATTTCATGAGGTGAAATTCCAAATTTACTAGAAAATTTCACAGAAATAAAGGAATGTGTAGACCCTGAATCAAACAAGACATTAGAAATATATGAGTCAACAAAAAAAGTACCTGATACCACTTCATTGGATGGACCAACTTCTGTTGATGTTGTCACAAAGGATCTCACCACACCTTTTTTCTCATAATCTATATTCTTTCCATCATTCAGATCTTTCTTTGGGAAGATATTTGCAAAATTCCCCATCTCGTCACATTTAAAACACTTTATAGTTTTCTTATCAGAATTAATCATGGAATCATTTTCATTGCAATCTCAAGCCATATGACCAAACATACCACATCTAAAACACTTCCTCATTTTGGTAATACATTCCCAAGGGTGCTTTGTACCACACTTTTCACAAACTAGAAACTCAAATTTCTTACCTTTAGGATTCTTTGATTGATTCTTACCCATTGCTTTCCATCTAGAAATCTTCTTCTACTTGTTGTCGAAGTACACATGTTCATCAAAAAACACCATGTCTAAACTCTTAGCACATCAGAAATGTTTTTCATAACTTTTCAATTCTAGGGATGCCAAATCCTTTCTATATCTTGCCTTCAATCCTGAGTAAAAATGATTGATATTTTTATCAAGATCCAGAATAAGATTTGGATCATACCTTGCTAGTAAAGTGTAGTTGTCTTCATAAACATCCACTGAATCATCCTATTTTTGCATCAAATCATGGAATTTCTTTTCCATCCTATATTGAACCACCTTTGGAAATTATTTTTCAAGAAAAAGATTCTTAAATTCATCACATTCCAAGGTATCAATGTCCCCAATATCCCTGATATTCTTGAGCATTAACCACCACTGTTCATCTTCACATTCAAGATGATAAATGGAAATAGTAACCTTTTCATTATCCAAACACCCCATGACATTGAATATCTTTTCAAGAGATTTAATCTATCCTTCAGCTTCCACTAGGTCTAAAGTTCCACGAAAAAAAGAAGGGTGTAGCCTTATAAAATGGTCCAATGTCATCATGTTCCTTTCTGGTAGCTATGTTTGTTCTCCTTCATGTATTCCACTGCCATTTATATCATGCTTCAACTGAGCCTTAACTTCCACAATTTTCTTGGTTCCAATTCCCACTATTCCAAGTTGTATATTCAGAATCATATCGGCCTCACGGTGCCTTTCTACTTCAGCATCCCAGTTTCCTTTATGGAAAACCATTCGAAAGAAGAATATCTTAGTTCAAGAAACACGGTAATCCTAAACCTATATATCATTTCAAATTAACAATAGAGTAAAAATATTTTATGTTATTCAATTAACTTCATCCTAACCTATAAGGTTATCTAAACCATCCTTGGATACCAACTATAAGGACTTGGCCTTAAACATTACATAATCTTGTGTTTTAGTCAAAAACTCACATTATTATACATTTAGGATATTTTCAGGTTTAGAGTCTTAGTGAATTAAGATATAAAACATACATATAAACCAGATTCTTACATAGAGGATACTGCTAAAATATTATTCATTTTTTTCAAAATATAAAACATTAAATAAACAATTTATCTTTGAAAAAACTTCATAATATTCATCGAGACTTCCATATTTATCATAATCATCCTTATAACCTATAAAAACATTTTAAAATATTTGGATGAGCACAAAAGATTTATAAGGGATATAAAAAGAAGGATAGAACCCATTAGTTCATATAAATAGTCATATGAAATCATTTTCACAAATGCATTCTTTTCAACCATAAAGTATCAAACACTTAATTTGTGAAACATAACATTTCTATAAATCATATGAAACAAAACATAATCATAAAGGAAACTTGGGTAATTAATTACTTAATTTTGTAACCCTCACAGCTACCTTATCATTTGTAAACCTCACGGCTACCTTAGAATGTAACCCTCACAGCTACCTTAATGTGTAACCATCACAGCTACACTTGGAGAAACCATACGACCGACCTCCAAATTACACATACCCAATGCAATGGATGGGAATATAGGTCCCACCCTTCATCATAAAAAAATCCCTATAACTAGAACATAATCATAAAACATCAATACGTACATCATAAAAACATTCCTTTTGAGTAGAATTTTAAGATAGGATTTTAAAGAGAAGTCTCTTAAAAACAATACATCATTGAAGAAAGAATTGCTAAAATGAAAAGAATATGTATAAATACTGTAAATACACATAATAAAACATAATATTATCAAAATAAAATTCATAAATAATTTTATCTTGATAAAATCATTAAATTTGAAGGTTATCCTGAAGAATGTAAAATTGGGTTAAAAATCCCTTAGGAAATTTTGGCATAGTAACGTCTTAGTTAATGGCCCAAAAGATGGAGGATAAATGATCACTATTTGAAATAACATAAAATAGACAATAATGTTATGATTATAAATTAATTAAATTATAATCATTTTAAATTACAATAACTATTTTCCAATAAGATGAATGAATTTTGAAAAGAGGAGTTGAAATTGAGGATCCCTTACCTCGGGTTTGTCTTACTTCAATTGTGTTTAAACCTCCTGTATAATGGTTAAAAGAGTGTTATTAATATTTTAAATAAACATGTTAATGTTCATAATACCTTATAAAATCATTTTATATCATCATTTCCACAGTTATTTATTAATATCTTTTTAATTCCATTGTTTCGGGTGTGTACTTTACATGGTTTCCATGGGTAGTTCAGAATGGATTTCCTTGTGGGATGGAAATGAAACACTAGAAGTGGAATGAAATGGAATTAATATGTATCCCAAATATTAAACAATATGATAATCTATTTGTTTTAGATATGATGATTGATAATTAGTTAGAACATTAATGATATTCCTTTAGATCACTTTAGCGGTTCTTTGATAATAACACACTTACTTTGTTTCATAAATCAATAAGATGAGTAAAAAATGATTCCAGAATAGTAAATAGGATATAATACATATATTATAATCTGTTTCAACCATAAAAAATTATTTCATGACCATAAATTAAGGAAGTAAAGGAAATTGAAATCACATCGTCCACTATATCGGTAAATCAACACATCATGGATGATGTTTTTATTTTTAGAACACGAGGGAAAGGAGGAGAAGAATGATGCTGAATGTTTCAATAAAAATGATTAAAATCTTGAATATATAAGATCTTGTAGATTTCATGCCTTATGGATAAGGTAGGTTTAAGAGATTATATGAAAAGAAATGAATTGAAAAGAAAACACATTTAAATGAAAGAGGATTCTTACCCCTTGATCTCTTCTCCATGATATCCCTCTTAAGGCCTTTGATTTTGGCCTTTTGGTGAGACCAGAAGGTCATCACTTGTGGGAGGATCTTGGGTAGTTATTTCTTATAACTTAGACTATAATCAAGGCTTTAGAGGTGTCAGAGGAAGAAGGGGAGGAGGGTTGTATTTATAGTGGAGGAGAGGGTGGATTTTACATTATTTTATTCATTATTTTAATATATATTTTCAAGACTATGAATCATTTGAGAATTATCATAAAATATAATAGATTAATTAAGTAGGATCCAAGATTATCATCTTAAATCAACCATACATCATCTTAATGATGTAATAATTCAATTATTAGATTTTATTGTAAATTATTGTATTTTACTATTCACAAAAAATTCAAGAATTTTAGAAAAATCAGAAAAAATCACACTAAACTTTTTTTGATGTGTAGAATCCAAAAATGAACTCCATTTCATCAAAATAATTTTCTAAATATGAGTTATTTAATTTTTAATTAAAATAATAATTTATTAATAAAAGTAACAATATAAAAACTATAACTCATTTTATAACACCATGAAAAAATAAACAAGATATCATTATCTTATAAACATAATAACAATATATTAATAAGAGTAATATTACTATTCATAAGGGTAGGTTACTATTCATAATGGAAAGTTAATATTCACCAAAAATTTATCTTTGTCTTATCATACTCCAAAAATCACCCTGAACACAAGCGTGTATGACAGATATTAGAAATTCCAAACACATAAGCAGAAAAATTATGATTAATGATAATTACATATAAGTACCTGGGTTGTCGAATTATGTGATATCTTATTGTCACATGATCTGATGATAGTAAAGTTGACTATATGTCAAGATGATTATTTTGATAGTAAGTAATGACTAAAAGGAAACATTTTTATTTTGTCATGAAACCACTTCTTTTAGAAATATATAAGTGGGACACTATTATAATGGGATTTTTCCATGGAATTCCACACCCACCAGAGAATAATTATGCTATATGTATCATTTTATATCACCTAAATATGTATTTTTATTTCATAGAGTTAACAAAATATCAACCCCATGGGAACCTTCCCCATCTCTATATCAATGATGTTCTGAGAAATCATAGGGAACCTCTATCAATTGTATCTAATTGTCACCCTGGTTCATTTTAAAATTATGGAAGAGCCTTCATTGGGATCTCGACTCATAGTTACATTTATTCACAACATATCTTCACCAAAGTGATAAAAAATATAAAATGGTTATCTAAACATTTCAGGCCATGACAAGATCACTTTATCTTTATTTCCAATGTATATAGAATATTAATCAACATATTTCATAATTTTCAAACAATTAATTATTCCATTTGAGTATCCATATAGAAACATAAAAATCATCATATGAGAATAGGCATCAAACTTTAACCTACTAGGATGAAATTAGAGAACAAATCTCATTGTCCTTTAGCTTATAGAAGCTGTAACTGTTGATGTATAAACCATTCTGGATCATATTAATGAATCCGAGAGATGAAAAAAGTGGTATATTGGAAAAAATTAAATACATTTAGTTTCTAGTGGGAAGGCATGTATTCATGAAGGATATCTCATGTAAGGGAGTTGTGTGATTTATTAAAAAAGGGGGAAGTTATTCCGTAGTAATATTTTCCCTTTTGAAATACTAAAATGAATAAGAGTTATAACTGCACAATTTTTTAATCTTAACAAACATTCTTATATAAATGAATCCGTTCATGTCTCGTCACTTAAAAGATACATTGTAGATATGATTTATGTGATCACATTTGATGTAATAGAGATGGATAATGACATATCATTTAATAAATATCATATCCATGTTCTTGGGACTTGAAATGAAATTTTTTGGAATTAAAAAACTCAATTACTAAAAATAAAAAACTATAAATGGAATCATTAGAGATATAAGAATCAATAAGGAAGGACAACACACATATTTCCAATAGATAACATATAGGAAAATTTTGAGGTTGAAATAATTTACAGGGGGTAGAGAATATAATACATGATTCATAACTCTTACAAAACAAACATATCTGGAACTATCATAAAATGTGAACTATAAATAGAATTGATGGCACCTCACTTCTTATTGGAGCTCTTGGGATCTCAGATTGACAACTTCCTCCTCTCGGGTTTCCTCTCTTGTCGATGGCATTGGATCTTTATCCCTCTAGTTGGATTGCTAGGCTTATCTCCCTATGTTCTCTCACTCATCTGTCTCACTAGTTCTCAGTCTTCTCTCATGGCTCCTCCTCCACCCGCTCCGTGATGCTTTTCTCTGGCTACCTCACTACGTTATGGCTTCGTCTTCCACCACTCCTATTAAGGTAGGATATGGAGTGATGGGAACACTGAGGCTTTGAGATTGTTGTTTTGCGGTTGTAGGTCCTCTCAGAGTCTCTTTTCTTCTTCTTTTTGGGATTTAGCCCCCAGTCTCTTTCTAGGGATTCGTCCCCATGAAGCGGTGCTCTTCAGCTATCATTATCTATTCATCCAATAGTCATTTCCCCGATCTTTATTAGGTTTTCATTTCCATTTCTTTTTCTTGACTCTCGGTCAGGGGTTCATTATCGACCTTCTTTAGGGGTTTTCTTAGTTGAGGTATCCATTTTTGATATTCTTTCTCGGTGGTGGTTGTTATTCTCATGGGTATTCTCTTTTTCTAGCACTAGTATTTGTGGGGTGAAGCTTTGATTTTGGCCTAGTTGATGGTGGTGATAGTGGATTGGATTCGATTTTATTTTTTTAATTATATGTGTGTTGTGGTTTTTGATTTTATCTACATGATTGTAATGTTCTAATGGATGTGATGATGGTGAATGTGAAACGATTGTGCTGATATGTGGTTTCATTGGCATTTCGTCCGACCTCAATCTTCTCATTACTCTACTCTGGTTCCAGGTTACCTCCATTCTCTCCAAGGTGGTACAGTGTGGTGTTCTTCATGGTAATTTGGGATGTGAGCTCAAGCAACCAGATTGAGGGTGATCATCACCGATGTTGGCATATTTCGTCATTGAAGGTGTTTGGTTTAGAGTGGCTGGTGGCGATTAGGTACAGAGGTTGAAGACTTTGGTGATGTGTTAACAAGAAGACAGTGATAGAGCCTTTTTGGCGATGTGAGGATGGTGGTGATGTGAGTGTTCCTTGATGGTTGGTTTTCAGGTAGAGTATGACTCGTTGTGTGTCAGATTTGTGGTGAATTTATGGATTTGGAAGTTGGATATTCATCAGAGGAATTTTTGAAATTTACATTGGGCTGGACATGTGGATACTTCAAGAATTTGGTTAACATTTGAATTTTTCTTGAGGGAGTAACCATCACATTATAAGGATTACTTCAAATGAGGATTCATAGCAGGAAGCATTCTCTATAGCATTTCCATTCGGATTTCGTTGAATGAGAGGATCTGGTTTTCCAATCGGTACCAAGAACATGTAACATTTCATGGGATAGCTAGCTGATTGGTCATGCGATGGTGGAGGCTTGACATATAGATGTGTTTGTTGGGGAGGGGAAATTTCTAGTAGTCTTTATCTGGGATAATTTCCATTTGTGGTTGGTACCATTTGGATTTTCCTTTGGTTCACACATTCCCTTTAAAAGTGTCATTACAAAGTAAAAATATGGATTAGAGTGGACTGTAAATAGAATTCATGCATCAGCATATTTTTCTGTCTAATTATAAAATATATAATATTATTTTTAAAAAATAAACCTCTTTTTTTAATTCTTCTTTATGATATTAGCATAAGATGAAATTTTACATTGTTCTAAAATGAATGATTTTTTTATGAATACTTGAAATACTATATTTTTTAAACAATGATTTTTATTAAATATGTATTATGAAAGAATAATAAATAAATAAACAACCTTATCGGAAACATATATATTTTTTATAATTACCATTAATAATTTAAAATAATTATTTTCAATTAATAAAGTTGTTTTTTTATAGAATAAAAAATTAGATATTTTTTCACTAAAAATATTATATAGTTCAAATTTTAAAATTAACTTATATAAAATTATCATATTTGATATTATTGAGTGGATATAAAATTTTCATTTTATATGTAAACAAGGAACATTTTATTTTTAAGCATAAAGAGTAAATTAGTATATTAAAAACCAGTTACCACAGAAAAAGGTATAATAGTAAAAGTAAAAAATCTATTGGTAAGAGTTGAAAAAATTGAAACATTTGTGTAATTGAGTGTTAGACTCTTGATATATATAATCAAAACACAATCCATTATGTCTCAATTTTATTCCACTTTCCTTGATTGTGATCTCCCTTTATTAAAAAGGAATGGGTATTAACAAAAATGGCATCTTTTTCACATAAAGAAGTCATACCTCGCTACTCTATCAACCCAAAAACTAAAATTATGAATTCTCAAAAAAACCCTACCATCTTTACTTACCCTTAATCATTATTTTTAATCTATTATATTTATTTTGAAAAATCTTATCATATGCCCTTATTTTTCAGGGGTTCCTTTAAGGAAACCTCATAGTGCTGAACTTGAGTAATACTTTTTTCTTAAATTATTTTATTTCTAAATTATCATTATAATTTATGTTTTTTCATACCTAGATAGTAAAATATGTATTGGTAAAATACGTAATGTGTTTATGTTATATTAATAACCATTAATTACCATTATCCACTCCCTTAAGAATAATAGTTACATGATACATTTGTATGTGTACACAACTGCCTCCACAAAGTCACATGTTTCGTATTCCATCACTACCTAACAATGATGGTTTAAAATGGAAAATTAATTATAAATTATGATATATATATATATATATATAATTTTTCATGTTTATATATATATATATATTAACGTTCCTCCATGCATCCAATCTATGTATAACGAAGTCATAATCCAAGAATACATGTAGACTACTGCCACCATATAATAATGTGTTATGTTTTTTCATTAGATAATTTCATGGATATATATTAGAATGGTTTTAATGGATATATAAAATATTAATTTCACTATCCACAAATGATTAATATAAATTTAATAATATATTAATTATATAAAAATATACCATTATTATAAAAATAATCGTATTTAATTTGCACACAATGTGGGTAATATTTTCATTCAAAATATATAATATTTTAATTTCAACTAATTTTTCATCTAATTGAATCAAATTTTGATATATCACACTAATAAACAAAATTTTATATAATTGTGATTCTGTTTTAATGATATCTTAAATAAACCTTTTCATAATAATTCATAAAATCATGTTATTCTCTTGTTTTGTTTTGTTTAACTATGCACCTCAATAATACTATTAATATAGATCATGAATGACTGTAGGAATAAAATTATATATATAAGAAGATATAAACGTCTAAATAATGATATGATTATGGTTTTTAAGATTTTATGTCAATATTTTATATATTTATTTATATATCACCCTTTGATCATCAATAATCAGTAAAACATGCTTTTTATTGATATTAGGGGTTTCCATCTCATATTCCATTCATTTACAAATGTTTTTTATCATACACATATTTTCCATTATATGGTCTATATAATTCCTATATGATATTTTATATCATTATATTACTTTTATTTATGGTATTTTATTATCAAAATAAATCTCCATTATTCTATAGAATCTTATTAAATCACAACCAATTCATAAGATGGTCTTTGTATCTAAACTCATATAGATTGATTCTCATGTTATATTTAGGAATTATTTCCTTTTTTATTAATCATAAATTTACATGGAATAAGTTTTACCATATTAATCACAAATTTCATTGGATTTAAATGAATATATTATTATCCCTCACACATATTCATTTGATTCATTATCTACTAAAACTGTTGTAAAACTCTATCATGTAATTTGTGGAGAAAACATTCTACATTTTGGTAATGTAATAGTGTGTGTTGTTTAATATAAAATAAATCCCAATCCTTATAATTGTAAATGGATGTTATTGTAGCATAAATTAGCCTATGTGTAATTTCCATGAATATGGATGGTCAAGAAATAACATAAATATCACACGAATGCACAACGAGTGGGAAAATGACTGCACTCGTAGATTGATAGTCCCATGGTATATGTATTTCTCTATTAACATGCTATTTGTAAACCATGGAGAAGGATTCTTGCTACCATTTACATGGTATCCTGCAAAAGAAAAATATTGACCATAATTAATATCTTCTATGCATAAGAAAACATATTGGTCATTCCCTCACCCTTATAATATATTTATAATGGTAATTTTTATTATATTGGTGATGCCTTAAAAAATATATGTTGATAACATAATTTTATCTTTGATATCTAAAAAATTCAATTGACTAAGGATGTATTTTTTAATATATTTCATTTCATGTATAACCATGTATATATATATATATATATTCTATAGTAAATGGTATGAAATCTTTTGATGAATCTCATGGTGAATTAATTTTACTAAATCATGTGATAATTGGTGACCAAAAATATATAGACCATCGATGCATCAATAGGTCTCATGAAAAACAATAGTTGGGTTTTGGTTTATTTTATCCCAATAGATGTAAAGTGTCTTAGTATATGGCCTTAACAACATATTTGGATGATTTAAATTAGTCATTCCATCATTAGGAGATCAATGATCATTGTTATATTTTTTAATTTATTATCATGGTTATAGAATGAACATAGTTTTTTTTCTTATGGATTAGAATTGTTTATTAATTCCTTCTATATAAATTTTTACATGTTTATGTTATGATAAAATCTACTATATTCTACTCCCCACTGAGAAACTAATCCGACACTTGTTATTTTCCATGCCCTAAGAAACATAAGGGTAAAATATTTGTAATTTTAAGGGATATGATGGAATGTATAATATTTTTCCCACAATGTTCCCATATTCCATATTCTATTTTCAAATTAATTATATGTATATATATTGTTTAATAAGAATATTATATTGTTGTATCCTATGAGAAATATTGTATCCTATAATGATAATGTAATATAACAACCATCTCCAGCATTCCAGAGTCTGGCATCTCACTATGGATTATCTAATCATAAGTCATATTGGATAATAGAATTCCATCTATTGATATGTCAAAAAAATTGGATAATGAATATATGTAATTTACTTTGAGGGTCAGGGATGTGTTTTTGGTGTGGTAAATGATTCCAAATAAATCAAAATTTTCCAGGTAATTCTTAGTGGATAAAAAACAATAGTGGGTAAGAATGATCATAGTAGTATTGTAAAAACAATTCAGTGATTAAAATTAATATAATTTTGAAATTATGAGAATCAGTTCCCTTATCCCATAGATAATGAAGTATATGTTACCCAGTAAGCCAACAAACACAGTGAACCATAGATATTTTTTTCTAAAAATATTATAATAGTGGATCATGATAGGAATGTTTTATAAGGTACAATTATTCTCCATTAAAAATATATTATTACCATATTCTACAGTCATTCATCTCAATAATTCTATATTATAAATTTTATATTAAAATTGAATCTCCAAAACATGAATTTAATATAGATCTTTTTATAAGAAAACCATTCAGTGTTATGATCCTATCTATGTTAGGTAACTATTATCTAATTTAAATTTGTGGGAGATTACTTACTATTGATTATATCATTCTTCCTATAGTTGAATATGTTATAATATTGGTTTTGTATTTTCTATCCTAACTGAGATAAAAAAATAAATTATTGGGTTATGGATATATCATTTCATTATCAGAAACATCTTGTTATAAAATATCATTGTACATTGAAATGTGATCTCCCCATAAAGAAAAATTATATAGTATGGTTCATGATAGTTAACAATGAGTGACATTTATTTCAATTGTTCATGATGGATATCAACCTTGGTGACATGCCTATTATTTTGAAATATTCTAATTTATTTCTTGATAAACTGCATGATCTTCACCAATAGAATGACTTTTATCTTCAATCCAACATATAGTATGATATATAAAAATTACAATGAGAAATTATAGAATGGATATGATAAAATGTCTATAAATTAATGAATCAACAATAAGAAAATCTGGGAATGTATTCTACACTAGTTAATTCCAAATCATTAGGTGCACCTATTATCTATTTCAAAAACAATTACAGAACAATGAAACAATTTATTTTGTAAATTTATCAGAAAAAATAAAGACCATGAACTAGTAAACATTAATCCATATCAATTAGGTCTTTTATTAATAAATTCAAGATAAACACTTCTGAAAGATTGAAATTCTATCAGGATGTCATTATATAGGGGTAATAATGAAGAATATTTTTAAGAAAACATTATTTACTAATAATGATTTATATGGGTTTATAGTTATTCCTTCAGTACATACAAATTATCCTTCTATATCAATTGAACAAATAAATAGTGTAACATATTATATTTTCTATGTATTGTTTTGGATATTATGTGGTTTTTTTAGATAAGGTTCTATGTAGGTGTCAGATTTTGAGGCCCAGTGTGCATGAAAAAAATGATTGAAATATGTTAAATATATTTAATAGCACACGCATGTAGTTTTCTTGACAAATTAGTATAACATCTAAATGGATGCTCAAACTAGAAATATGAGGGCACCAATGAGTTTATATTGTGGGATTTACCCTTGGTACAACATAACCTTGGTTGGAGTGGGTCATTTGGGAAAATGTTTTCATAGGTGCAGAAATGAATAAGATATTTTAAATAAATTATTTTAATTATTTTCACCAATATAGTGTTGGTGAGTCTTTAAATAAAATGTGATGGGGAATTTCTTGGGTTAGTCACATAACCCTTGAGTTGTTAGAGAGCTGTCAGTGAAGTTTGACGGATTCCTATCCGATGAACGACGACCAGATCATGGACCGATGATTGACACACAACCAATTTGAATGATCTAACCAAAGATCAGGGAGTAGCCACGTTTTCATTAGTGATCAATCTGATTTGATATGGGTAGTTGTTTCATTTTTTTCATTCCCTATATTTGATTCCTATGATGAACATGGATCAATCAATGAACAGATTGATATGCGGATCATGTGTATTTGTTGGATGGGCTATTTGTGTGTTTAATTTGAAGAATCGCGTTGAATTTCTGAATTATTCATTTCTTTAAAGGATTTGATATCGACATGAAAATATATGGAGATCCATTCCTCTTATTTGATTTTTTGTTTCTCTCCCATGGTTCTTCATTTCACCACAGACATTCTTCGTTTGTCTTAGGGTTTGACATATCCTGATCAATTGATTGTTTCTTACCCTTTTCATGGGGAAAGATATGATATCATAGATATTGGATTAGAATGACATGAAAATGGTGTGATAGTAGAATTCGAATTGAATCAGATGATTGTGAATACTCAATTTTGTGTTCTTCGGTGTTCACTGACGCAAAAATAATAATGATTCTTAGATCCATTTTCCTAACACATCTGATGGCTGGAAATTGATGATTGTTGATGGGAAGTCTCGAACAGGTCATTCAATTGAGCTATCGAGAAATTCATTTCAAGATTGAAGGACGGATAATTAGAAGAGGCACACAATGGAAAGTTTTTTGTTTTTGTAATATTCCATAGTACACTATGTGTATTGTGGTATACATGAAATGTGGGACCCCAAGCTGGGATGCTAGGGTTTTGGATAGTGTTAAGAATCATACGACATGTCACCCCTATCACACGACATGTGAACCCTTTTATGTGGCTCAGTGTGTGCATCAGAGTGTACACGGACAGGAGAAGAAGTGCATGGATAGGTGGCATGCCTTGTACTTATACACATACATGGGTTGGTGTACAAAGGTTTGTACATGGACAAGACATCAGTACACGAACATGGATAGGAGACACGGGATGGAAACCATGTGTCTTTACATGTCATTTACTCTTTTTATATACCATGTATTTGGAGACTACATACTGTGTGAGTATCTTCCACACAGGAAGTATTGGGGATAGATGGACCACCATGTACACCTCTGGGACATACTGTGTACCCCCCCCCCCTCTTAAGAGTGTTTGATTCTCTTTTTTTGCTCAGTTTGGGATAGTATAGGTTGAGAAGTTTTCCTTTGGTCATTTTCCCCTAAGGGAATCGTGGGGGGTTACATTTTTTTAGAATATTATGATCACCTCCAAATTCTGATTAGCAGATATAGTTTTGGTTTCTCTCCCTAATATTAAAGTGTGATCCTCTATCAACATTTGTTCCCTAGGTGGTGTTTATGGAATTTGTGTGACCTCCATGAGAAGAGAATTGATTTTCCATATAGAAATCCATATCTGTATGGTTATTGGTATCATTGACATAAAATCACCTACATAGTGGTTTAATATTGATTGGGTTGATGGTGTCCCCCATTTATTCTATGCATGACCCACTATCTGTGTATCATTTCCCCCTTATACTATTGAGATTTCATGGGTAGGAAGAAATGTTTTTATCATTGAATGTCTCTGATTATAACATGGCTTGTGGACTAGGTTCTCTCAGAGATAATGTTGCTTCAAGAAGAATCTAGTGGTTGGTTTTTGGTTTTGACAGCCTTGTGGTGTTATGTCTTTCTAGAGTATACCTTGGTGTTTTTATTATACATTTATTATTTTATTTTTTATTGAGTTAACTAGACTTGGTGATTTGTGTTTACTATTTTTAGGGTGTCCTACTATGTTTTATTATACTCACCCTTGCATGGGAATTTCTCACACCTATCATGTCTTATGAAGAACCTGAAACTTATTTGATACTGTCCTCACAGGGCAAGGATCAGGTGGAGCATAATAGGAGCTTGTCAGACCAAGGTGTTTTCTAGGAGCTTGGATTTGATTGAGTTCTTATCCTTGGAGAAGGTTGGACTCTTTAAAGTTTTTCATTGGGTTTTCATTTTCCCCCTCTTTCTCTTTTCAATAAATTATTGGTATATTTTGTTGTGGGAGATTAGATGTATGTGGTCATTTTCATTTTTTTAACTTTCATCATTGTGTGGATAAGAGGTGTGTTCATGTATTCAGGTACTTTAGGCTAATGGCTACCATTCGTGGGATATTCCTACTCAGTACTGGTCTCCAACATTTGTCCTATAGTTGGTGGGCATGGGATAGTCACAGGTCAGACCTCAGCAGGTCGGGTCATGATAGAATGATATCATAGCATGGTCTAACCATAGAACTAGAGTAAGTTAGATTTTTTTGGATAAACATTGTTTAGTTATTTGTGATTAGATTTCAGTCTAGGAACTCTAGTGTTGGTGCGGTGGCCGAAATATCTATACACCATGACTCTGATAACCTACCTTTCGACTCGGTATATGTAAAAATGGTTTGCATGAAATTTTTTTCGTACATGCATCATATATGAATGGTTGTGATATCTATTTCATTCTTGAGTTATATCCCTAGATACACACTTTGACCATGGTACATTTTTTTAATTTGAGGATGCCTCTATGTAGAAAACCATCAAAGATTACACTTCATGATAATGAGGATGATCTGCATAGTGATGATGCATCAATGTAGGGGCTTGCATCGGAGATAGCACCATCGGGTGGTTTACTAGCAATACCATCACCCATTGAGAAGTAGCTAGAACTAGAAGTACCAATGGATAATGAATGAAGGTTGAGTGAATTAGATGAGTATTAGAGGCAGTGAACTCCTAGGCCTTAGGGTCTACCAAACAACCAGGTGGTTGAGGTATATCTATAGGCAGTCACTATCATTTTCTTCCTTATGAGGACGAATGTCAATTAGATGGAAGTCCTTGTGGTGAGTCTTCTTTTGAGATCTCATGGGAAATTGATGAGCCTATTGACTCTGTCACATGACAAGACAACTCTCTCTAGGTGAGATTTTGAGCATCTCTTCAGGGATGAGTTTTACCCAGCCACGTTGTGATCTGTACACAAACAGAAGATTTTGCATCTACAATAGGGTAGTATGACCATTGAAGAGTACTCAGCAAGGTTCATGGATTTGTTACATTTTACCTTGGATATAGTGTTGTATTAGATCTTGAGACCTCAAATCATTGAGTAGGGAATGCTCTAAGACACCAGGTCTTTAGTTATATCCGTTTTCATTCCCACATATGGTAGGATGCTTAAGCGGGCCTTTTTTTTAGATCATTTTGGAAGAGCAGGAAACAATAGTGGGGGTAGTAGTGGGAACACAGTGGCAGAGAACTCAGCAGAATGCATCCAATAGAAGTAAAAGGGATCTGAGCATGTCAGATGCTTCAGGAGTAGATCCCACAACACAGTGTCAACAGTACATAGCTCTCAGGGTGGCTTTAATTAGCATAGGTATGTGTAGTGTTTCTCCAACAATGGTTGGGGAAATATAGCTTGGGATTGTCTGGACCATTATATAGCTAATAATGAGATGGTTGAGGGACCTCCAAGGTATACACAGTGGTGGGATTAGGGTGTTCCATATGGAGGAGGATATGGAAGTGTGGTAGGATGGGCAGTGGGAAGTGGTCGAAAGTTTGAACCATTACAACCGCCTCCCTCAGGTGGTCTATGCTAGGCTTATGGTGCTAGTGGGTAGGGATGAGGCTAACAATAGGCTATGGAGGCCTTGTACTTTGATGAAATTGGTATGACACATGGTACGATCTATGTCTTTTCAACTTTAACTACAATACTGATAGACACGATTTCTAGTCATTATTTCCAATACACATCTCTGGTTCGAGTCATAGAGATTACAACTGATCCATTAACATGACCCATGTAGATGGATAGTCTGATAGGTGGTGAATCAATGATTTCTCACTTGTGCTAATTGTGAATCCTGACTCTTGGAGGTGATAGTTTATCATGTAACTCTTTATTGCAATAATGAGGCCTTATGATGTAATCATACGTATGGACTAGCTATCCAAATTTTATGCCTAGATTGACTATTTTAGGTGTATGATGTGGTGTCTTCTCAATTAAGGAATGAGGTTTTCCTTTTTGAGTGAAAAGTAAACCATTTAATAATAATTTAGGCTCAAGAATGGGATATTGTAGTATATTTCTCCATAGTTGGATAGAATTAACCTTGAAGAATTAGATGCTTTGGGCTGTCTATTTCCTATATTAGTGGTTGAGTATGAGGGAATATTTCATAGGGACATGCCATCTTTACCTCCCCAATGAGAATTGGACTTCACTATTGAATTTCATTCTGGGATGACATTGATTTCTACTCATTTCTGTTGGAGGGATCCTTGAGAGTTTCGAGAGATGAGGGTGCAGTTAGAGGGCTTGTAAGACACGGGATTTGTGAGACCCAGTGTTTCACTTTGTGCATCCCTAGTGTTGTTTCCCAATAATCCGTATGAATGCATTAGGTTATGTGTAGATTAACGGTGCTTCATCAAAGTTACTATAAATAATAAGTATCCACTTTTGATGATTGATAAACTCTTTTATTAGTTGAGAGGGGAAAGATAGTTCCCAAAGGTTGATCTCAAGATTGGATATCACTATATGAAAGTACAAGAAGAAGATATAGTGAAGATGAAATTCAGATGTTTCTAAGGTTATTAAGAGTACACGGTGATGCAATTTGTCATGACGAATGCAACAGTAGTGTTCATGGGACTAAAGAACTTGATATTTCATCATTTCTTAGACCGGTTCATGGTAGTATTCATAGATTATATCCTATTGAATTTTCTATCCGAGGAGAACCACATGAGACACATGAGGATAGTCATGGATACACTCCAAGATCACTAGCTTTTCTGGAAGCTATCAAATCAATAATTTTGAATTCATGAGGTCCAAATTATGGGACATGTCAACTCAGAGGATGTAGTTGTAGTGGATCCTACAAAGGTTGAGGTAGTACCTATGTGGGAAAAAACCAAGGGTTTTAGAAAGGTATAATGTTTCCTCAGGTTATACTGGTACTATCAAAGGTTTTTATATGACCTCTTCCAAGGGGAAACACCCTTGAAAATTTTACATGGAAGGGGAACCAGTTTGTATGGTTGGAAAAAGTGTCATCAGTGCTTTCAGAAGCTAATGTAGAGGTTGAATAATGATCCCATCATGAGATTTCCAAAGGAGGATGTTGAGTACATAGTTTTCTACGATAAAACAGGGACCAAACTCGGTTGTGTTATGATATAAAAGTAGGACATTATTTCTTATGGTTCATTTTAGTTGAGGTGATAAGAGCATAACTACACAAACCCCAATTGTGAGCTAGTCGTGGTAGTCTTTTAACTAATGATATGGTGACACTACCTGATGGGTGAGTGGTTTGTCATTAACTGTTACCACAAGTGTCTCAAGTATATCTTCTCACATAAGGATCTCAACTAGAGACAGAGTTGATGGTTAGGGTTCCTCCAAGACTACGACTATGATATTTTCTATACTCCAGAGAAAAGGAACATGGTGGTTTAGGATCTTAGTAAGAGATCTTGATCCCAGTTGTTGGCTGATGCATTAGGGCAGTTAGCCTTTTTACCGAAGTCCCTCATGGATAGGGATAATGATTTGTATATTTAGACAATGGTTATTACCCCATCCCTTGTGTAGCAAGTTGGGTATGCTCAGAATGGATACACTGATTGTGATACCTTGTGTACTCATATATGCATGGAACATGCTCCTGATGGATATTATGAAGGTGGGTAGAAAGTATTCATTTCCAGAGGATGGGTGATGTTACCTTTAACATTGTGAGATAAGGTGTCGTATGAGTTTCATACATCCCCTTCGGTTGTACATTTTGGTGTGAAAAAAATGTACCAGGACATCCAATGTCAGTTTTTGTGGCCAGGTATGAAATAGAGAGGCGAGGAGATTGTATCTCGATGACATACTTGTCAAAAAGTGATGGCTGAGATCCATGTTATAGAGGATTAAGATCAACCTCTTCAGGTACCAAAGTGAAAGTTGGATGGGATATCCATATACTTCATGATAGGATTACCCTGAATGTCTAAGGGACACGATTCCATCAAGTTGATCATAGACCAACTTACCAAGTCATCCCACATCCAAGCTATTTGAGATAAGTGTTCTATGGAGAGATTGAGAAGCCTCTATGTGTAGACAATAGTCTGAATCCATGGTGTTCTATCTATGATCATTTATAAATATGATGTTCGGTTCACATCCCTATTGTGTAAGGGATTGCAGGAGGCATTTGGAACTCAAGTGAGCTTGATCATGACATTTCATCCCCAGACAAATAGCAAGATAGAGTGGTCTGTTTAGGTTCTGGAGGACATGCTACATGTGTTTATGATATATTTTGGACATAGTTTGGAGGAACATCATTCCTTGGTGGATATTGTGTATTACAATACCTACCGATCCAACATTGGTATGACAACATTCCAGGCTTTGTACAGGTGACCCTCCAGGTCACCACATTGTTGGGATGATCAAAGTGAGTCATCACTCAAGGGCCTAGAGTTGGTACGAGAAACTATAGAGAAGGTAAAAATAATCCAAGGGAGGATGAGGAATACACTGATCCAGATCAATTATTATGGATACCTACAACAGAATCCTTTGGAGTTCAAGGAAGAAGATCATTTTTTATTGAGAGCCTCACCTCAATGTAGATGGAGGAGATTTGGATGCAATGGCATTTTATCTCTGAGATTCATTGGTACTTTTCAAATACTTCATAAAATTGGTGAGTTGGAATACCAATTAGATCTAATTCATTAGTTTTATTGGGTAGATGATGTCTTCCATGTGTCGCAGATATAGAGGTAAGTGCACGAACCATTCCATGTTATTCCCTGGGGAATACTGGATATCAAGGATGGAGAATCCTTGGAAGATTACCTGGTGGAAATCAAGGATTAGTAGAAGAGGATCCTTTATGGGTTCTCCATTCCCATTTTAAATGCCCAGTGGTAGCATGTGAACCTTCATGAGAGAACATGAGAGTGTAAGACTAAGATGCAATCCCAATACCCTAATCTTTTTAGTATGTTTTTTTCTTTTCGGGATGAAAATATCTAAGGTGGGGAGAATGTAATGTTTCAGATGTTCCATGTATTACTTTTGGATTTTATATGTATTATTTTGGAGATCAGGTGTCGATTTAGAGTGTGATTCTGAGGCCTAGTGTTCCAAGAAAAAATGTTTGTAATATATTAAATATGTTTAATTTCATTTTCATGTAGTTTTCCTAAAAAAATTAGAATACCATCCAAACAGATTCATGTACTATAAATCTATGAGAATCACTAAGTTTAGAATGTGGGAGTTACCCTATGTGTGACATAACATTGGTCAGCATAGGTAATTTTCAAAAAAGATGTTCCGGGTCTGGAAATGAATAAAATAATTAAAATAAATGATTTTAACTTTTTTTATGCAACATTGTTGAGTCTTGAAATAGACTATAATGAGAAATTACAAGGGTTAGTTGCATACCCCTAAAACAATTTGAGAGCCATTGGAAAATATTTCTGGATTCCTCGTAGATGAATGGTGACTGGGTCATTGAATGTTGATCGACACACTACTAATTCAAAGGATCATGCCAATGATCACGGTGCAACCTCAGTATTTGTTACCAATCTATCTGAATTGAGGTAGGGTGGTTTTTTGGGTTTTTCCATTACCCATTCTTGATTCCATCAATAAGAATAGATCATTCAACAAATGTATTTATCCATGGATCATGCACATTTGTGGGATATGTTATTTGAGGGGTGATTTTTTGAGAATTACATTGAATTGATGAAATATTCATTGATTTTAATATGGTAATGAATCGATATTGACAAAAACATCAATAAATGTTCATTCATCTCATTTTTTCTCATGCTAATCTCTCTCAGTTCTTCATTTCACAACAGACATTCTTCATTTGGCCAGGGGTACATCATATCCCAATCAATCGATAACTGTGCACCTGTTTCTCAGAAAAACAATCTAATATTGTAGATCTATGGTTGACACAACACAACTGTGGTGTGATGGTGGAATCGATGTAAAATTGAATTAAAATGGATATCTGATTTTGCATTCTTCGACGTTCATTGATGCATAATGAAGAACTATTTCTAAATCCATTTTCGAAATAGATCTGATGTCAAAACATTTTTATTATCAATGTAATGTCTTAGATAAGGAATTTAATTGATTTTTCTAGTAGGGTATGTCCAGATCCGAGGATAGAGTAGCAGAGGAGTTTTATGGTGGAAGGTTCATTATTTCTGAAAAATCTATGATATACGCCATGTATTATGGATAACACATCATGTGGGGCCTCTTGGATGTGGTGCTAGGTTTTCATCAAAAGTTAATAATCAAATGGAATGTGACCCCTCTCACATGGTGTTTGAACCCTTTCATGTGACTTGGAATGTAATTCAGAGACAACATGAACATGGAAAGAAGTATGCAGACAGATGGTAATACGCGTACTTATACACATGCACAGTTTGGCTTACACGGGCGGGTACACAAACATGACTTTCATACACAAACATGGCTAGATAATATAGTCATGAAACCACATCTACATTCCATTAAATACTTCAACATTCTATGTATTTGGTTACTACATGTCGTGTGAGTCTCCTCCATATAGGTAGTCATGGGGATAGTTGGGCATGTTGTGTACCCCCTCGGACACCTTGTGTACCCCCTTCAAGAGTGTATGAGGCTATTAATTTCCTTATTTTGTACTAGTATTGAAAGATCAAGATTACCTTGATTTTTTCTATCATGGGTACAGTGTGGAATTATATCTTTATCATAGGATTCTAATCCCCTCTAGAGGATGAGTCTCAGATAGGGTTTTGGTGTCCCTCCCTGGGACTAGAGGTCAATCCTCTATATTCCAATGTTCCCTAGTTCTAATTTTTGGAATCAGCTTAGTCTCCCTAAGAAATGTGTTGATCCACTATATATCAAAACTTATCAGTAAGGTTGGTGGTATCATTTCCATATGATCCCCTATAAAGAGGGTTGATCCAGATTGGGTTTACGGTGTCCCCTTGAGGTTTTGTGGATGATCCCCCATTTGTGCATCATTGTCCCCTTAGACTAGTGAGTGCTATTGGGTGGGGCCTAGTTATCTATACCTTTTTTTTGAGTTTCTCAAATGATAGCATGGATATTGGAGTTGGTTTTCTTAGAACGATTGTTGCTTCAAGAAGAATATTATTCCTGGTAGTTGGTTATGACTGCCTAGTGGTATGGTTTCATGCCTACGTTTATCATGGTGTTTCTATTATACATTGACTGTTATATATTATATTTATCTCACTATAAATAGTGCTTCTTGATTATTGTTATTGAGGGTTTCCTATGGATTATTGTTATAATTACCCATTTATGGAATTTACCAGCATGTGTCATGTCTTACATAGACCACGAACCATTTTAATGGTGTCATGGGAGGATAAGGAGCGAGTGGAGGTTATATGGATCTTGTTAGAATGAGGTTATTACCAGTATCTTGCATTAGATATAGTCCTCAACCTTAGATCATGTTGTACTCTTTACACCTTTTGTTTGGGCTTGTATTTTTTACCCTTTTCCATTTTCAAAACAATACTGTTGTACTATTTTATGGTGTCCTATATGTATGCATGTGTTTTCAAT
Source organism: Viscum album (assembly GCA_963277665.1). Lineage (NCBI taxonomy): Eukaryota > Viridiplantae > Streptophyta > Magnoliopsida > Santalales > Viscaceae > Viscum > Viscum album. The sequence goes on along the minus strand of OY728135.1, from coordinate 193,752,686 downwards.
TTTTTTTACATTTCAGCATTATGTGGGATTGGAGAAATTTTTGTGTGTATAGGTACATTAGGATATTGCCTCCATTTTTGTGGGATATGCCTACTTGGTGCGGGTCTCCAGCCCCTGACCTATAAGAGGTGGGCTTGGGGTAGTCATAGGCCAGACCTCAACAGGCCAGGTAATGAAAAATAGAGTCCTTAGAGATGTACTTAGTCAATATATAGATGTATTAATAGATTATTTTATTATATATTAAAAAAAATATGATATTTATGATTAATTGTGTATTTTTTCGATGACCATAAGAAATGATAAATTATATTTTATTTTTAGTATTTGTGAGTTTTGGCTTAATATATTGACCTTCATGGCCCATATAACCATAAACATTGGCACATATATTGATCCTTCAATTGATGATGTTTTTGAAAAATTATCCTGGTCAACTATAATGACCAAGAACCATTTATTTCTTGTGTTATCAAGATACTATAAATCCTTGAAGATAAATTTATCTTGTATATAAAATCATCTATCAATTATTAAATGTATGGGAGTAAATTTCTTTTCTTAAATTAATTTGATTAATGTTTCAAGGATTATAGGAAGAGGCTACTAAAAAGACTTGTACATACATTACCATGTAGTATAGACTGGATTGTTTACTATTATAATGATTAATTAATGCCTTTGGGAAGCATTCTTAATTATAATAAAAATGTGATATCATAATATGTTAAACAAGAACCAAATGAAAAATATTAATTGGTCAATGAATATGAGTACTTCAAATATTACAACCTTTTGAACAAAAAAAGAGGTTGTTGTAGTAGGAGGAAATTATCATGATACTCTACTAATGATTATGGTTGAAGGAGACAAAAAACTCAGGTATTTATAAAAAATTTCAGATAGAACCATATGGTTGGTGGAAAAATCCCATATCGTGAAAATCATTATTTAAACATCATTCTGCAAGAATACCAAAGAATTTTAGAATGATGACATTGAGCTAATTTTAAAGGTATATAATATTCTAGAGATCAATTTTGATGAAGGTTGAGTCATATTTTTTTCTTACAAAATATTTGTTATACTAAAATTCTCATCAGAGTAAAAAATTATATGATAATTACAGTTTGTCTTTGTATGTTCATCCTTGAATATGGATGATTTATAAATATCTAATCAAAAATGTATTACAGGAAAACAATTTTTTGTGATTATATGATATATATCATGATTATTGTAATTCCTAAATGATACTTCATAAAAAAATATAAGAGAAATTTAAACAATTACACATACCTTGTAATGAGTTGGATTATTTCCATCTATACTTTTATTAATTTGTTAGGAGAATTCTGAGACCAGGAACTGAGATGGTATGAGATTATAAGGCTCGGTGTGCCTAAAACAATTCATTGAAAAGTGATCAGTTTTTAATAAAGAACATGAGTGGTTTTCCTAAAAATGTGAAATAACATCTAAATGGGTTTCTGGATCAAAAATACGATGGCACCGTTGCATTCAGAGTAGTGTCCTTACCTTAGGCGAGGCCTAACATCAACTGATGTGGGTCAACTATGAAAATTAGTTTTTCGGATGTACTGATAATAAATTATTTAACAAAAATATTTTATTTCAACACAGTGATGAAGTGATGCATATTTCCTTTTTAAATTAACAATTAGGAAGTGACCCAGGGTAAGATTCACAACCCTAGTATTTCCCTAGATTCTCTAGAGAGAAACCCAAATATTTCTCTAACTGATGAATGATGATGGGATTATAGATTGATGATCGATAGATGTCGTTCTGGACAAATCTTTCCAACAGTGACAACGTGGTGACCCATCTTTTACAGCAAATGATCCAATCCCTAGGTAGGGCATTTTCTTTGTGATTCATTTTCCCTATCTTGGATTCAACAATGAACACAGACCAAAGAATGAATTGGATAATCCACTGTTTGATCATTCTTACAGGATGGTTTTGGTCTTGGGAATTATTTGGGGATGATTATGATAATACTACTTATGAAATTGTATAAAATAGATATAGAAGTTAGAAAATCCATTAGCACCATATACAATAATATATACCTTCCTTTTGAAATTTTGTAAATGTTACTAGAAAATAATCCTGTTAAAAATATTAAAAACCTTTTATTCAATCCTTGTAAATACGATTCAGATTACATATAATCTCATTAATAAAAAAATTTAGTAAATTAAATTGTATTTTCTAAAACATTTTAAGAAAATCAAGCCATAAATGAACAATATAACCAATCAAAATAGAAATTAGATCATCTTTCCTTTTAAAAAATTATTTTCTTGATAATTCATCATATGAGAGGATCATTTTATTGAAAATATGGGAAATCCTTGAATGTCGAGAGAATATTAAAAATTATTGGTTTTTATAAAGGATAGATTATATGATTTTTTCAATGAAAAATATATGAAATCTTAGAAAATAATTATTTTAAAATAAATTACTAACGTTTCTGAACATATAAATAATGACACCTTGATATAGTAGATATGAAAAGAAACTATAATCATCATGAATACATGTATATTTAACACCTGAAATAATGATTTGATAAAAATGATGACCACTTCTTTGGCATACATCTTGCAGATTCATGATTGAATACACTTTGAATAGTATTTTATGAATCTCAATTCCTTTGAATCATGTTTAGAAATTATGATAAGATAATTTTTAAGGGTTTGGTAGTTAAAGATGACAAAATTTTATGTAATGAAAAGAGATAAGTTGTTTAATTTTGTATGGGAGGGGTGGGGCACTCATAGAATTACTTAATGTTATAACATTACCTATATTAATTTTCCTAGAAAATAAATAACATCCCAGACCTAGAGGCCACTGAATGGTGCTCTGATAATGGTGGTTCAAATGACCTCAAGCGCGTCTTCCCAAACGCAAGTGGCTTCCAACTTGCAGTGAGGGTCATTAGTATTTCGATGGAGAGTCTATTCCCTCATCACCAGAGTGTTGCACAATAGTAATGAAATAACAAGAAAGTTGTAGATGCAGTAGGAAAATTGATAATAGATACAAATCAGTAATAGATAATAAGGATCATAATTTCATATATAGAATTATGATACATTTCACAGGTCCCTAATAAATAATATAAAACTTGTATAAAGGATTATTTCTAATACACATAACAAATGTCAAAAAAGAAAAAAAAACTATCTCAGTTGCATTGAAAGCCTCAGCTCGGTCCCTTTCTATCCTGCTCCTAAGTGGAAAATCATGTACCTATAGTAGGGATCTTTCCCTTATCAACTCCTACACTCATATAATCTACTCATTTACAAAAGTTTCCCAAGTAGGGTGTGAGGCTATTTCCCAATAGGCAACCACCTATGGCTGTGTGTCAATCATTCAATGTAAATATAATAGGTAGTGTGCAGAATAAAAAGCAGTGAAAAATGAATTACTAAAAACTATCTTCTTATAAGTATTGGTTGTCATTTAATATCTACTTTATTTAATCATGTTCATTTAATTAATTAAATATCATTTACTTTACAAGTATCGTGACTTGGCTCAAAGACCAAACTACCTCGTACAGTCAGTAGCACAACATATACCACAGAAGGTCTTCTGAATAATAAAATACATGACTGAATCCAATATTTTTCTTTGGTATGGTAGATGCTTCATAAGTGTCAATTCATTTCAGATTCAATTTATAAATCCAAGCCAATACCTATCATTCCTAAGATGGAATTCAAGTATCTCTCTAGGTGTAATATAAACCAACGCCCTAAAATCCCATCCCAAGTGAACCTCTTAGGAACCCAGTATTGAACTAGGTGAGTTATAAAGTATATTTTATCTGATTCTATCCTTATAAGACCTATAAGTAAGACCCATTCATCACACATGACATATAAACAATTTCCCTTGAGTCCATACATGGAATTATTCATTTGGATCCATTTATCACTCAACAAATATGTCTTGTCTCAATGAGTCTATCAATGGAATCCCTCAATAGATCCATCTATGACTCATGGAATAATCAATGTTCAAGATAATGAGTGCATCCATGGAATTATAATTTGAATCCACATTTCAGACATGGAATAATACACATTTAACAATTGAGTTCATCCATGGAATTCTAAGGTGAATATATGTATTACTAGAGGTATAGAGGTGAGTATCCAAAAGAGTCAATCCCTTGCATTATAATTTTAATCCATGTATCACCCTTTTCAAAAAATCATTTAACTAATTCAATTTATTTTTACACATCATTTAACATTCCATGGTCAAAACCAATAGCACACTTTGACAGACTCACCTCAAGGGGTCTCCCAAGCTAAGAACAACCTCACAAGGCATGGCCTATCATTTAATCACAAGGTCATATTTCATATAAAAATACTCGCATGCATATCAAACTAATAAAAAGATGTATCATCATTTAAATCAAATGGAAAAGGCATCAATTAGAGAAATTCAAGCAAAAAAATCAATTTCATATCAATGTAAATCTAAGAAGGTTTTCCTTTACGTACCCACATGGTCATTTTTTTCATAACAAGCCTAGTGTGCCTAACAAGCTACTACATGGATTTAATATCATATATCTCACATGGTAAAGTAAAACATAACAGAAATTCATGACTAGTATAAAAACTAAATAGTAAGGCCAAGACTATAATGCTTTCTTTCAATTATACACTCAGGCGGTTTTAGTAAAACAAGCCTAATAATCATATCAAGATATCGAATGGATTAGTTATTATATATCTCACATGCGAAACTCAATATCATGGTAAATTCTAGCTGACCCAAGCTATAACGTAACTCACCCACTTGAAAATTCATTTGTAAGGTAAATTCCTATTTAAGTGCCAATTTTCTTACATAGGCTAAGTGTCATGTCCACTGATACATTAAACTAAAATGATTCAATTATTATTTATAACTCTGTTCCATTATGATTTTCAATTTAATATTTAATATCCTTTAATAAGGGATAAAAAAGCACGCCTCAAAGGTATCCTATGGGTATATTCCATAAAATGATTATTTAACACCAAACATACCCATGGGGTGGTTTCCACATAACTCAATGTTCTAACCAATTAATCAAACAAGAACAAGAGTCTTTAATTTTATTGATCTTCCAGAAAAATTCATGGTTTGTCTTTCAAAATAATGCAATTCCAAAAAAAGTGGGTGCACGGCCCGTAGACATTTAGAACGGTCAGACTTTACAGAAAGGCACATCACCACCTAACTTAGGTAATTATTGTATAGGTTATATAGTACCAGGTCCTGGTTCATACTAGTATGGATGAAATCTGAATAACATATGAAGATTATGAAATTTGGTTATATGAGCCTAAATCCAAATAATGTAGAAGATATCTAGAAAAATATAAAAATATGAAAAAGGAATTGAGGACTTACCATTGTTGATCTAATGACATGAACCACATTCGATTTATAATTCATATGAATAAATGATTTGAAATCGAATTTTATTTAGAAGAGAGGCACAAAAGAGGACCCCCTTTATTTTTGTGTGGCTAAACATATGGGGAAATAGGTTTTTAAATGATTTTTAATTTATTTAAAATATTAATTATCCAAAATATTAGGGACCACATGGTTTAGGCACATGGTTATCCCAAACCCTATAATAAGATGCATGATATACTATATGAGAATGGTGTGTCTCATGGTTACCCAGCACGGTTTTACTAACTATGTGGAAACCATGCAAAATACATCTGCCTAGATTGTAGAACCGGCCACATGGCTGGTCTGCAACTACGCACCCATTCTGAAAGGTTTACAAAAACCATACGAAAAGGCCTTTTTAACCCTTGGCTTGGGGTTGGAGCTCTGAAATAGCATCAAACACTCCCGAAACTGCTATTAACTCTTTGGCCTTTCATATTAGGCCACATTTAATCATTTCAATTGAGAATTAATGGAAAAAAGATATATATACCTCAAAGAAGAACCGTGGTCTTAAAAATATCCCCCCTTAATGAAATTCATCACCAAATTACCCTTACAATGGTGGTGAAGCATGATCTGAGAACAACTCCGGCCTTTGTGATCATACATAGGCAACCTACTCCCTGGTATCATTATGTACTCTGTCATTCTTCCATAGCACCCATGCTAAGGGAAGTTGTAGTTCTTATAGAACCTTTGTTCTATGATCCATAATAACTATAGGATGCTCCTCAAAAGATAAATATTCCTGAAGATCAACCTCCTTCAGCTAAAAATTTTGAGAAGGGTCTAATTGATAACATTGAAAATGAGACACATGGTTGATTTCTTACATGGATTGATATCATTGAGTTAACTGAAACTGATAGGTTATAGGATCAACTCTCTCTAGAATATTAAATGGCTCGACATATCTTGGTGAAAGCATACTATGTATGCTGATTTTCAAGTGTCCCAACCTCAGTGAAACACGCAAGAAAACCAAATCCTCGACCACAAACTCTAGAAGTAGTATGTGGTGATCAGTATAAAATTTTTGAGGAGACTATGTTGTAGCCATCCTATTTCAAATCAACGGAACTTGCTCTATGGTTTCCTATACAAGACAATGTCCCAACATAGGTACCTCTCCTGCTTCTAATAAAAATAGTGGTGATAAGTATGGCCTAATGTACAAAGCCTCATAAGGATCCATCTAAATAGTATCCTGAAAGCTGTTATTTTAGGTGAATTCAACCAATGGTATTTGCCTCACTCATGATCCCTTTAAATCCAAGATGCATGCCCGAAAAATGTCCTTAAGAACCTGAATCATGCTGTCAGACTAGCCATCTTTCTGGTGGTGGTATACTCTACTAAGAAACACATCAGTACCTAACTTTTTCTGTAGTCCATTCTAGAATCGAGAAGTAAATTGGTTGTCCCTATCTGAAATGATAGAATGTGGGACCCCATGATGTCATACTATCTCACAGATGTAAACCCATCCACTCTCATCCACACTAACGGTTTCCATGATCAGAAAAAAAATGTTCATATTTCATGAGACATTCATGAACAACCCATAAGTAATAATTACCTTGAGGTGACCTCAGAAAAACGATCCTGAAATCCATCATGGTTTCATTCTATTTCCACTCGAGAATGGGTATCTGGTGTATATGTATGGATGGTCGTTGGGGTTCCACCTTAACCTACTGACAGGTGGATCAACTTCAGACAAAACTAGTGAAATATCATTTCATACCCTGCCACCAATACTAGAAATCCCATTTATCTATAGACATGATCATGTCATATTCCCATTAAATATATAACCTATGGTTCTCCCCACTATGGGGTTTATCACAAAATGGGACCAATTCTAAACCATTATTCTTCCACTATCGAATTTTCCTTACAGAGAGCGCCACTATGAATTCTAGCGACACACCCAATGTGATTCCTACTATTGGTAAAACCCGATTAAATATATGGTCATAACAATTACCTCTATTAAAGAAATAGTAAAACATCGATTGAACAATCTGGAATTTGTTGCACATGCTTCCTGGAAGAAAATGTTGAACCTTGCACCACATCTTCCTTAACCCGATGATGTGTTTAAAATTGTTCCTACAATCATATATATTATGGGGAAAAACAAGATAAGAACCCTCCCTCTAAACCATAACAAAATTCAAATATTAGACTTCCGATTCATCAAACACTAAACTGTAAATCCTCCTCCCAAGGCATCCTACATTTACTATAAGCGTGTTCACCAATGTCAAAACCTAGCCTCTAGTAATGTCCTGTTCAGACTACCACCTGGTCAGTTATGTTGTCATGCCATAGCACACACATGGGTATAATCCAAATCCAACCCACTAGAGTCATTACCCTGCTAAACAATACCTTAAATCCTAAAATCAAATGTAGGATAACCTTGGATTCATTTAGATGGGGTCGAAGAAACTAACCCATGTTAGTTTGTACTTAATACTTTCAAAAGAGATGTTGGTACTAAGCCAATACGTCCACATTGGATCTTTGACTTAGCCTTGTGTGGAATCTACCTATTGGTCATGTCAAATGATAATTGTCGAAGAGTCCATCTAAGGAATTCCTACATAGTAATCTAGGTATCCCTATATACTAACCAATCCTCAACAATAATGATCCATCCAACATGAAACACTAAGTAAAACCACCTCTGTATCCCACAATATTTTAAAGAATTAGAGTGGCATAAGAATAATTCTCCCTTAGTGCGTCAAGGACGATGTCATGAGAGGGGAAAGGCTTATCACTGAACAAGATCACACTAAGAGAATATCAAATATTGTGAAGAAGACTAGTCATCCCATTACTTGTCAACATCCTTTGAAAGAAGATTAGTTTCTCCTAATGATTTAGTGTCATTGACCGATCAAACACCTTTACCATTAGAGGAATCATTTGATCATTTATGAATTACCATCGAAGACCATCCATGACTAATGGTGTTTCTCTATGGATTCATAAATAGCCAACTTCAACAACATCATGTTGCGTAGCAGGCAGCGACACATTTTACAAGAATCAACGTGACACTCACCACCTTAATAGTGTCCTATTTATCGAGAAGATAGATAGTCTAGCCACTCATATGTAGGCTAGAACCAACTGACCTTGAATGAATGTGTGATGTTCTTCCAAGTCACACTCACAAAAATTCATCAGTTTGCAAGAAAACTCAAGCCAAATTAAATGGTTTGTAAAAACACCTATGTCTGCAAATGGTCACACCTACATTATGATGTTTTTTTATTTTCCAACTCACAAGTCTCTCTAGTATAGAGACAACCTAATAATTTAGTCAACAACCCAGGGCTTAGCGATCACACCTACCTCAACATGTTCATTACATCATTTAGCGCTCAACGAATACCACATATTAGAACGTACACTACCCCAGATTCCAAAAGAAAGACGACACATCAAAAATACTACCCATACACTTATTATCCCTATGTAATCATTTATTTTATGGAACACACAAAAAAACTGGCGCAAAATTCATTCTATCACATATGAATCTAAATCATACTAACGACCTTCAACGTCATCCAATAAAAAGGAACTGGATCACAAGACCTACCTGTGGATGATGATTCCCTAGGAATGTATAACCTACTAAAATTGAGTATTGCACAATGCTCATTACTATAACAGAGGTCAAGATACCATGAACACCATCTCGAAGAAGTGTGTCATTAGAGTATAAGAGTCCTACTATGGACTATAACACCCAAAAGACACCCAATGTCTGAACCCCACAACATTATCAAGGTAGTTAAGCTCTAAGGGTTCTACCTAACATGGGATTTCCCTTTATGAAAGTACAATTGTTGACCCAATCACTAGGGAAAAATTACTAATTGTCCTTTGGCTCAAGATCCCTTCATTTATGCAATTTGTAACAGGGAAAAAATCCTACAGAAAATTATCACATTTCTATTCCAGGGAAAGCTCAAAGAAAACATAAACTACCCTTACATGAGGGTTTGAACTAAGGAAACAACTTATATTTCCACTTTAAATTTAATTTTATTACATCACATTCAAATTTTACCATTTAAAATATTTCAATCATAAAATCTAGTACCAATATTAAAATAGAATCACTTGGTACCTTTTCAATTAAATCTATAAAGAAAAAATAGAAATGATATACATAAACTTACTTCTTTACACCATAAACATATATTGATATCTATTATAATTAGGAAATTTATAAAAGTAAATTTATTTTATGTTATCAAAGATAAGGTAACCTATGTGGGTCTCGTTAAACTAACATGGGATCTTTAAAAAGAAAACCAAAAACATTTTCTAAATTAATAAGGTTCAGAGCTCAGAAGAACATAATATAAACATTATAGGTACAATACTTATTGTATAAGAACAAAACCCTCTTCATGCACCATGTGTTACATCTGGGCATCATACACATCAAATATATGTGAGAGACACTACAAAAATCCCACTACTAAGGTTATGTTTGGTTCATGATCTCCTCTATACATACTTTATGTTTCCATTTCATTTCCACTTTATTCACATGTATACCACATTTCATTTGTGTTTACATTCACTTTCATTTGAACTGATATTCATTTCACCTTTATATCAAATTTCATTCATGTTTGAAGCAATTATTTTCCAAATTCCGATCCAAGATGTCATATACACTTCAGGTACCAAAGGATGGAGTCCATCATTTCAAAAACTAATACATCTCAATATACATATCACAACAAGAGTAAAATATATCACAACACCAATCACAAAAACATGAAATAAGTTATCCATCCTAAATGGCATGGCATAATACCTAACATATGAAACCTAGTTACTGCATATATGATTCATGATATGGAATATCTTCATATCATCGAGTTACAACAAAATTAGAACCCATAAAAAAATAACAACAACAAAAATCATGTGAGTCCCCCAACGGTGGAATCAAATAAACTATAATAGTCAAAATCTAGAAAACTACACTTCCATTCGAGGAAAATTTTTTTTTTCCTATATGTGGGTTAGATATTCCCTAGAACATATCATTACCAAATCCATATTCATTCTTATAAATATCTATTATTGGAAAAAAGTAATGTAAAAGAAAAAAATCTCAGATACCACTATGTAATGTTTCGGAATCATGGGCCAATAAAAGGAGAATTGATCTGGGTGGATCACGTGGCCTCAAGCACATCTCCCCAAACACCAGAGGATACAGACTAGAAGTGAGGGCCTTAGTGTATCATTATAAATACTATGCCCTCATCACTAGAGTGAAACACATCGGTAAAGAAAAAACAAAAAAGTAACGGAAACAATAACCAAACAGACAATAGGTACAAATAAAGAATAGATAATATGGCTCAGAAGCTCATATATAGAATTATGATACATGTCACATGTCACTACTAAATAATACATAAAATGTATACATTACATATTTCCAATAATCATAACAAAAGTACAAAAATATCAAAAGTAATCCTAGTAGCATCGCAAGCCTCAGCTTGGTCCCATTCTCACCTGCTCCTAAGTAGAAAATAAAGTACCTATAGTAGGGTGCATTCCCTTATCAACACTTGAAATCAAATAATCCACTCAGGTAAAAATGGTGATTTAGTAGGGTGTGAGACTAAAACCCTATAGGAAAGCACCTGAGGTCCTTTGTTAATTAGTCATTGTCTATATAACAAGCAGTGTGCAATAAAAAAGAAGTAAGGAAGGAATTAATCAAAAGTAACTTATTATAAGTACATGTTCTCATTTAATAACCAATTCATTTAATCAAGTTCATTTAATTAATTCAATCTCATTTAATTTAGAAGAAACAAGATTTGTCTAAAAGCCCAATGTACCACATATAATTATTAGCACAAATGATTCCCCCAAAGGCCAACTAGACAATAAAAGATGTGACTGAATCCATCCTTGTACAATGGCTTGGAAGATGTGTCATATGTCTTAATTCATTCCATATTCAATTCATAACATGATCAATTACTTTACATTCCTATGTTTTAATTCATGTATCTCTCCAAGTGTAAAATCAACCAACACCCTACAGGCCCATCCCTGGGGAACCACCCATGAAACTGGTGTCTCTCTAGGTGAGGTATAAAGTCCATGTCATCTGATTACAACCTTGGTGGTCCTATAAGGAACCCCAAGTATCACCCATGACATATAAACAATTCCCCTTTAGTCTATCCATGGAATCCATCATTTTCTTCCATGTATCACTTGTTATATAAGTAAAGCATCAAAGAGTCCTTCCATGGTATTCCTCAATGGATCTTTGTATCACCCATGGCATAATCAAAGTTCAATCCCATGATTCCATTCTTGAAATTCAAATTTCAATCAATGGGTCACCCTTGGTATAATTACATTTAACTATTCAGTCCATCCATGTAATTATATGGTGAACTCATTTATCACTCAATGTATAAAGGTAAAAATCCAAATGAGTTCATCCATGGAATTCTAATTTGAAAACATGTATCACCATTTTCTAATATGCAATTAACCAATTATGTTTCATTTAAAAGTCATTTAACATTCCAAGGTCAACACAAAGAGAACCCTTTAACAATCTCACATCAAGGGGTGTCCTAATCCAAGACTAACCTCATAATGCTTGGCCTTTCATTTACTCACAAGGTTATATTTCATATAAAAAGAATCACAAGCATATCAAACTAATACATGGCTTTAAAACTATTTAACTAACACGGTCAAATAATAAGTTAGAGAAATTCACAAAAAACACACAATTGAATATCATGGCCAAGATGAGAATTCTTGTCTTCAAATACTCTCATTGGCGTTTTTATCATAACAATCCTAATGTTCCTAAAAAGCTACTACACAGATTTTTTATCATATATCTCACATGGGAAAATCAAATATAAGAGAAATTAATGACTTGTATAACAACAATATAGCAAGGCCAAGACTATAAGGATTTCCTTCAAATACACATATGGGAATTTATAGTATAAAAATATAAAAAATCCATTCAAGATATAAAATGGATTACTTATTATATATCTCACATGGGCTAATCAATATCAAGGTCAATTAAATATTACTCAAGTTATAACATAACTCACCCCCATAAGATATAGTGTTGGTATTTTTGGGGGAATAGGACCTCAAAAATATCAATAAAGATGTTGGGAGGATAAATGGGAACGGTTTGATCTATCTAGAAGGATCATAGTGGTGTGAGTATTTGAGGGAGAAGGTTCCATTTTTTAAGAAAGGGTAGGGGCACTCTTAGAATCCTTAAAAATATTTAATTAATATAAATTATTTTTCAATTTAAAATAGCTCTAAAGTGAGTTAATACGAAGATAATATTAGGATGGGTAGATATCCTCTCATCCAATGATTTTTATACAAGTTTAGGTCACATTATTAACCATATTTTTTTCATAACCCTTACTTAAACCCTTTAACTATTACCATGAAAACATTGATTTTTTACTCTTCAAGGTTTAATATAGAAACTATAGAATTCCAAAAGAACCCAAAATGGATAATTGATGACACAGTTCACTCTATTCTAATCAGTTTGGTGAATTTTTATATTTTTATAATGTTTTTATCATTTAATAAAATATTATTTTTTTAAAGTATCATTAATGACTATTTTGATAGCATTCATTTTTCGATTTTTTATAAAAAAACAATGAGACAATATATATTCAAACAAAAACATATAATAAATGACTAATATATCAAATTTTTATATAATTGTTTTATGTCATTAATTAAGTGAAAAATTATTTATTTTAATATTTTTAATATCACATATTTGATATTTTCATGAACTAAACAATTATTACATCATCATTATTGAAGACTTTAATTAAATTATTTATTCCCAAAAAAATTGAAATAAATTATCATTAGGAACAGATATTTATCATATTTCAAATGAAAATTTATAGTCTAATTTATCTTCATTATAATATTATTTTAAAAATGATATATTCATTAATAATATGAGTGTGGCATTTTTAACTTATCATTAAATAAATATACTAAATTTCAATCTCTAACCCAAGTGGAATAAAAAGGTTATAATTTTAGCCCACTGATGATTTATATAAAAATACAACAATCCAATGAATTTCGGAAAATTTTAAGGGTAATTTAATAATATTTATAATATTAATTTTACCTTTAAATAGCTCATATACCATTAAACGGGGTAAATAAACAATTACAATGGATACATTTCATAATATCCAAATATTAAGTTGATCCTATTAAACTATAAATATCATACTAATTACAACCTTTTATGTCCTTTTTTTCTAATTAAAGTCGCATATTTGCTAAATTATGTTTAACGCTAATCTTGTAGTCGTGGAGAGACATTGGGTTTAAAAATGATAAAATGTTGAATAAGTTTTTATATCCAATTTCTATATAAAATTGACTCCAATGATTTGAATTGGATTAATATATGTAAAACATATCTATTTTCATTTTAAAAATTAATTTAAAATATAATAATTATTTTAAAAAATTGGCTGTTTTTAACTATATTTCAGTAATTTCCTTTATACATCAAAAAAATAAAATTTATAGAAAAGTAACAAAAAATCAACCAAAATAAATTTTTATATCCTATATTCAAATAAGAAGATTATTTTTGTGAACCGAACCGGGTTTCCCTCAAAACCAATACCTGACCTGATTTGTCACATAGCCGAATGGTATTCCCGATCCCAATGGGCTGGCGACAAGAACCTAGGTATCGAACGATGAAATAGAGGGAATGATTTTTCCCAACTTGAAAAACAACCTCAAATTAATATATAAAGAAAAAATAAACCACTAAAGACTATAGAATATATATTCCATAATAGTAAGAAAACGGCAGAAAAGAAAACAAAAAAGGTAGCTAAAAACTCTGAAGGACAAGTCCAACTGAAAATGACCAAAACCAAATAGCTACTCCAAACGATGGCATACATGATCTCCCACCATCACACTGCAAGCTACCCAACCAGCTAACACAAACCCTACCACCTCACTATGGTGCCATGCCTTTCACTACACTATAATACAAATAAAGGTGTATGCACCTCTGAAGAGGTGCGCTTGGTGTGAGCTAACATGCTTAGTAAGATCCCACCTAGCTGTTCCATAATAAGACTCTGTACAATAAACCATGTATGCTTATTTTTTGTAAAAACATGGCATGAAAAGTAGTAAGTAGTTTTATAGAAAACAAGGTAAACATTTCCCTTTTTCATAATTCTAACAAAAGTAGGTATATGAATTTCCAAGCACATTTTCCATATCATTTTTCACAAGCCTAAACATTCATATCATAGATAGCTTAAAAATCCAAGAAATACAAAATCCATGAACTTGTATCAAAACCCCAAGGAATACTATAGGTCTAGTCCATAGACTACTCATACTATAATAATCAAGTGAAAAACATCTGATCCTAGAACACATGCCTATGAAGCAGAGGAATACCCCATGTGTAAACTGACAAAAATTTCAATATCGGTCCCCTAGAACAACAGGCCTAGGAAATAGAGGAAAACCACATGAGAAAAACCTCCTTGATAATCATAAAACAATGGTTGATGGACTCATGATAAAGCTTCCAACTATGACTCAGAGTAACACATGTGAACATTTTCTTATCCCAATTTCAATAATTCAAAAGTCCCCACTTTCTTTTAATTTATCAAAAGGCAGGGAAAACCCATTTCTCATGTAAAAACCCTTTTCAACACACAATCATGCCAATTAAATAAAAAATTTATAAAGTGAAATCATTATTATTATTATAGGCTAGAGGTTGAACCACCACCTCAAAACTCAGATCACACATGCTTGCAGTGGGACCCACCAACAACAAAAAAACCCAATGACAAAGACAAGGGACCTTAAGAATAGACATCTATTGCACTATGGACAACAAAGGAAAAGGCCTCTGGAGAGGGATCACACAACAGATTTGGAGAGATTTCCTATAATCATAATGGATATCAGACATTGAACGGATTGATATGAAAGGAAATGTGTCTTCCCAAAATTCCTTAGAGAGACCCTAGGTTGTGGGTGAAGGTGTTTGGAAAGAAAGTACTAAGAAAAACCGCCAAGAACATGTTTAAAAACTGGGCACGGGCTGATTCATGACATGTAACTCCCATTAACATCATGAATTACACACTGTCCAAGTATTCCAAAAAACCATCACCTTAGGTAAAAAAATCCGTAACTAAACCATTCATGATGTGTAACCACCATTCACGATGTGTATCAGTTCATAGCATGAAATCCCCATTCCTGACGTGTACACAATAACTATTACAGAACATGTAATCCAGTTACACAACATGTAATCTGCCTTTAGCCTATAGAGAATCCTAGTTAAAGTAGAAAATCCAACAAATCTCTGACTTCACCATTATATATACCCTCCCAATTCCTTCTTGACTCTAATAAAATAATGAGAAAAGGAAAACAACAATGAGGTTAAATAAATACCTGATTGATCAGTAATGGGATGTTACAAACTCCCCACCATAATGAATTTCCATCCCTATGAAGTCATGCAGAAGATGTAATCCCCATAAAAAGATGAGGTCATTTCTCCATCAGAAATGACTCATGTTCCCAAGTCTATTGAGAATCTGACCAATGTTTCCATAACACTCTAACCAATGAAATCGACGTCCCACAGAAGACATTCTCTTGAGAGTCAATGATCTCAACTAGTTTCTCTAGAATGAAAGCATCCAATTATAGCTAAATTTCATCCCAAATCAGAACGTGATAGGGGTCAGGGTGATACTTCATAAGCTGAGATATATGAAAAATATCATGAATATATATTAGCTGAATTAGAAATGCTAGCAGATAAGAAACATGTATGAGTCGCTCAGTGACCTCAAATGGTCCAATGTACCTTAGATCCAAATTTCCATATTTTCCAAGACGATGGTGATATAGATGAGGAGAAACATTCCAGAAAACCCTATACCCTATGGAAAACTATTAATGTCATAGTTATCAGTATGGATAAAATTGTTTTTGACTATGGGTTATAACCAGTCATCATCGTACATAATAAATCATTTCATATGTCACCTAAACCAAAATTGGACCAACCAAAGCTACATCACTCACCTATTCCCAAAAAAAGGGTGATCTACGTAGACTACCACACAATGCCTCAAAGGGATACATTTTGATCAGTGATTGATATTTTTTGTTGCAAAACAACTCAACCAGTCCCAAATGGTTGTCCCATGATCCACTGAAATCCAAGATGAATGCTCAAAGCATATCCTCTTGGATCTAAATCACACACTCCATCTGACTTTCTTTCTGTGGATGTTATGTTGTGCTAAACATGACCTAAATTCTAATTACCTCTTGAATACTCCTATAGATCCTCAAGGTAAACATAGGATACCTATTCAAAACAATAGTATAAGGATTACCATAAAACCTCACAATCTTCTGCACATACAGCTTGCACATTTCTTCAACTTTAGGGGTGTCCTTGGTTGGATTAAAATGACCATAATTCATCAACTCAACAACAACCACATAGATATAATTCTTCCCTCAGGAAGTCTGTGTAAATCCCACAAAAATATCCATGGATACATTTTCCCATTTTCAAATTGGTATAAGAAGAGGATGAAGCAACCCAGAGTGTTTCAAGTGCTCTTTAAAGATCCATTGGAAGGTGTAAAAGTGGGAGACAACATTTACAGTGTTACACATCATACCCGACCACCAGAATCTCTATTTCAAGTCATAATAAATCTTATTAGTTCCTGGATGAATGGACTAGAAATAGATATTACAATCAAAAAAGACTAAACATCTTACAGATGCTGAGAAAAAACCTGATTCCCAAACTGGAGCATACCATCTAAGGAAAGAGACCAACCAGAAATGGTCTCACTACTATAAAGGATTTCTCTAACTTTAATAAACTCATCAAGTTTTTGTCTCTACAAAATATACTCAAGGAGAGATGATGGTAACTAAACACTGGTTAGAATCATATTAGAAACATCCTCTTAAGCGTCTAGGTGAAACTAAGAAAAAATCTGCATAAGGTTCGTCTCCTCCTTTGATTACAGAATAGCCTGTGATGGTACATCCCTACTAAGAGTGTCTACAACCACATTTCCCTTTCCCAGG
The DNA here is from genome assembly GCA_963277665.1 of Viscum album. Taxonomy (NCBI): domain Eukaryota; kingdom Viridiplantae; phylum Streptophyta; class Magnoliopsida; order Santalales; family Viscaceae; genus Viscum; species Viscum album. Next base: position 193,734,914 of record OY728135.1, on the reverse strand, counting down.
GTGTAGGAAATATTGAATTCAAACATCTGATAGTATTCTACCCACCGTCATTTTCTAAGATTCATGTCTTTTAGAGAAATGATATAACTCAAAATCGCATGTTATGAGAAGACTATAAATATTTCCCTAAAAATACAGTGCCTCCAACAATTCAGATCATGAATAACCATGGAAATATCTAAATCATGAGTGGGTAAATTCTTCTCATGCAGTCAAAACTGGTGGGATTCATAAGTTACCACATGGTTATCCTGCAAAAGCATGTATCCAAAAACAGAACCCAAAGCATCGCAATACACCATGTACGTCATACCAGGATCATGTATGATCAAAATAGAAGCCAATGTGAGAAGTCATTTCAATTCACTGAAAGAAGACTGACTCATTTCATCCCATGTAAATTTCACATCCTTCCTAGTAAGAGAAGTCAAAGGTGATTCCATCATATAGAAGTCCTTAAAATTCGTCAATAGTATCCACCAAGACCAAGGAACCTTCATATCACAAATACATCATGTGGTTCCTTCCAGGACCAAATATCCTTTAGTTTCTCTGGATCAACTGATAATCCATGCTTAGAATTTATGTGCCTCAATAACACCACTTTATGAATCTAGAAACTAAATTTTGAAATCATTACATACAAACTATGACTTCTCATAACTTCCAGAACCAAACATATATGGTGCTCGTGCTCATGCCCGGACATCATATAAGCCAAAATATCATTCACGAACACTACCACAAAAGTATCAAGATATTGATAGAATATTTTATTCATCAAGGATATAAAAACTGCATGAGCATTATTCAAACCAAAATTCATCAAAAGATACTCGTAATGGGAATACATGCTCTTAAAAGATGTCTTTCATACATCAGACTCCCAAAAACTGAGATGATGATAACCCGACCTAATTACAATCATCAGAAACCACTTTTATCCATTTATCTGATAAAAAAATCATCCACATGTGCCAAAAGATATTTGTTCTCAACTATTACCTGGTTCAACTTTCTATAGTTCATAAAAAGTTAAAGTAAACTATTCGCTTTCTTGGCGAAGAGCATAGGGGATGCCCAAGGAAAAACACTAGGGAGAATGAAACCATTTTCCAACAGGTCATCCAACTGAATCTTGAGATCTTTCAGATCAGATGGTTCCATAAGATAAGAGGTTATCAATAATGGTTGCATACCTGGAACTAGGTCAATCATAAACTATTCCTATCTCTATGGATGAAGATTTTAGAAATTGTAGGAGAAAATGTTAAGAATGTTTCGAACATTTATGGGGAGATCACCAAGAGATAAAATGTCATCGAGCTTAAACGTAACAGTAACCAAAAACCTCCTGAGCTCTGGGTGGGGTTGTTTTGCATGACCAGACCTCAGGTCCCACTCCTCCTGAAACACATGAGAGCTCCCATTGGCAGCAAGAAACGAGACACAGTGATGATAACAATCTACCTCATATCAATGAGAGACATGCTAATTTGTACTGATGATGACATCAAATAGATCCCGATCAATAATGATAAAATCCTGGACCAAATCTATATCAGCTATCATTAATGAACAAGAAGGACATTAAAAACCCTGCTCATTCCTCTTTCGAAGGGGTGTCTCTAAATCCAATGTAAAGAACGTATGTTCCATTGGAAGTTTAATCATGTCAAAAAAACATGCAGATATGAATGATTTGGAAGCACCAATATTAAAAAAAATCAATTTCTATAGATGATGAAATATTTATATTACCTCTCACTATTATCAGGCCGATAAAATCATCCATTAGACACTCATCTACTGCATGTAAGTGCTTCAATCCTAAGTCTTATGGTTGGATCCCTATATTCTTTGATTCTTCTGACTACACCTCAAAAGCCTTTAGAGCCGATGAACCCTGATCATAACAAGGAATAGTCACAGCCTGACAGAAGAATTCTAAGTGATTAACATGTCCATAGCTATTTCACAACTTTCTAGTAATATGGAATGAACGTCTGGTGTTCCTTCCGTTGATTCACTGATAGAATGTCAGAGACACACTACCAATTACAACAGATGGTGCAGAGGAGGCCCACTACTGAGACCCACCCCAACCACTTATGTGATCGTCCTGGAACTTATTCTTATTCTCATTCACGCCACTGAAGCCATCACTAGACAGAAGAAAAGTGTTGGTAATTCTGACCTTTCCTGCCATATCATCTCTTCCATCATTGATCTATCCACTATCTCTACATAAGTAGAAAGTATCAGCATAAAAACATGTGATCTGATATCTAGTAACAGACCCTATAGGTACTATTGAGCCTTCATCTAGTCATTATTCACAGCATCTGGAGAAAAATGGACAATCTCATAAAATCATTTGGTGTATGTCGACACTGATTGATCTCCCTTCTATAATGACAAGAACTCTAGAGACTTTTCTAGCACTAGAGAATTTTGGAAAAACTACTGAATGAACAGGGTTTTGAAAACCTTCATGTCATATCTGACAAGAATGTCTTCTAGGTCCTTAGAATCCCACCATCGTTTACTAGATCCCTTGAGCCTAAATAGGGCACACTTCCCACCGATGTTCTCAGGTGTCTGTTGATTATTTTATCAATCCTATCCAACCTTTCATCTGCCTTGTGATGTTCATTCATTACTTTATAAGATTGTGGCTTATCATGGAAGAATTTTTATGACCGATATCTCTCTCTTCTAGCTCCTGACTATACTTCAACAACAGCATTATGAACTCATGGCATATCCTAATTGATAGCACAGAATGCCTTTATGACATTCTGAATGATATTATGATCTATAGGTGGGTTCCCTTGAGGAGCATCAACTACACAATCCTGAGGAACTCATGGATGATGTCTTGGAGGTATACTCTTGCATACCGAAACAAAATAGAAATCATATAACAGAACAAATCTCAGTTAAAACTATAATAACCATATGCAGAAACTCATATTTAAAAATTAAAAACCAACACTAGAGACATATATCCTGACATCCCATGGTAACTTGAGTCTTGTTATGACATGATCTGGTCAGGAACTCATCGTAACATACCTATCACATCCTGACAATCCAATCTTCAGTCTAACATGCATCCCAAGACAATGTATAAGGCCCCAGCCTTAAACCTTACTTAATCTTGAGTTATTACAAGATTACACATTGAGGATCTTTTCAGGTTTAGAGTTTTAGAGAATTAGATCATAAAACATTCATTACATTCCACATATAAACAAAGTGGTTACATAAAGATAGTATTCTTCTTTCCCATCAATGGAAACATATCTAAAATAAAACATGGATTCTTTCTTGACACTTCCTTGACACTATCATCATATCATGTACCTTTCCCTTGACCTGTGAAAAACATTTCAAAAAAACTTGGGATGAGCATAAAAAGCTCAGTAAGGGATATAAAAATATGGAAAGGAAACATGGGTACATATATACATAAGAATGAAATCATACTTTACCCACAAAACATAAGCAATTCAACATACCTCATCAAATCATGAATAAATCATAGAAATCATAATACATAAAGGTAACTTGAGGCATTCATAACATTCTTACGTAGGGAGTAACCCTCGTGGTTACGTTTGGAATACCCATCACAGTATATTCCCTAAATCGCTTCGGAGAAACGATAACGTTTCACTCCTTCATGTTACCCAATGCATTAGAGACCTATATCGGTCTCACCCGCCCTTAGTTTATCACGGAACCACCCGTCTTCATAATAATTCCCAAGAACCTCAACATAATCGTATCACATAAAACATGCATAAAGGAAACATAACATTTCCACCTTTCAATCACAAGATATCAATACAGCACATTGATATAAAACCATTATGAAAACCATTTTCAATACCAAAATAAAAGAAAAGTAAAACATTTTATTTATTTTTCTTTTAAAAAAAGGTATGGCTTGTAGAGGAAGTCGAAACTCAAATAATGGTCACGGCGGCGGAGAAGTCGTTGTCGCCGCATACGTACGACAAAAACATTCCCTTTTGTCGTTTAGTAAATGCTTCGTATAAAAAATATTCCTTTTGAATAAAAGTAAAAGTCAAAGGGGTTTATACACCGTATAAAAGAAGGTTGTGTATAAAACAAAATATGCCTCAATGAAAGGAGATTGAGACGAAGTCCCATACCTCAGGTCCGACTTGACTCGATCATTCATTAATGTCCTGAATAATAAACTTGAGTTAATTTCTACTTGCTTAAGAACCCTTTTCAAGTTCATTATTCCTTTTATATCACTTATTACCATTTCATGAACACTATGTAATTATTTAAGTTAATAACGGTCATTTTAACGATCATTTGTACTTGAGTCAAAAATAAACCCTTCATAATTACAAGTAGTTCATGTATCCATTATATCCATAATTATAATCATTATGTATATATCATATATATTAAGTATATACATGCATTTATAATATTACATAATCATTTAGAGGTAATAAATGAAATGCACCGTTCATGGAGACGGTAAGTCGTACGTACGCATGAACGCTACTTTCATTTCTATTTCGTATTTTATAGAATGAAATCATAATGATATAAAGGTGTATTATAATTCCAGTATAATATAATATATAATATCATAGTTCCATCCTTTATACGTCCCACATATGGTATTTAACGAATCAAATCACTTTGAGGGGGCGGTAGTCCGCACTTCCTTAAATGAAGATATCGCGTTTACCCATAATGGAAACCATAAAGGTATCACCAAAAAGAAAAATACAGAAGCTTAAAGAAAACATAAACATATTATATATCATATATAAATATAGTGACATCTTGATGGCCACCTTTGAATGTGTTAAAATAATGTTGAACAATCATCGTTTCGGGAGGCATAAATTCACCATCCACAGAAATAGTATGTTCGTTAACCATTAGATGTAGGTTTGTGTAAGTGTAGCTCGAATACTTATTATAACAGCATCCTAGTATATTGAGGATACTGGAGTTGTTATAAAATAAAATAATAAAAAGAGTTTATGGGGTTGGAGATGCAAAATAAAACAAAAGGACTCAAAAAAAGACATTACCTTAAAATCGGGTAACTCCCTTTGGTTTGAGCTCAAAGGCATCCTTGGGAAGACTTTTCCCAAAGTGAGGCTTCAAAGAGTAAGATAGGGAAGTGGAGAGACAAAATGGGCAGGGTTTGGCCGAGCCAAAGGCTTTGGGAGTGTGGGTAAGGAGGTAGAGGTGGGGGCCTTTTATAAGAGGAGAGGAGGGGCACTCTTGGAAAGTAAATATAAGTTACTTTATTTTAAAATGAGTTTCGGATTCCAAAGGTCTCTCATTGATATAATTCTAGGATATGGTGATAAGGGTTATAAATCCACTCATACAATAGGTTTTGGACATGTGTAGGTCTTAGATATTACATTATCTTTCCATTTTATTTAAATCGTTAAATAATGAGGTCATCGCTGCATCATCATGATGTCATAAATAATTTAATTTATATAATGTCTATCAATTATAAAAAAATACTATGATGTAGGAAATCTTTTTATCTTTCCAATGAATATTTATAATTAAAAATCTGAACTTTATAACCCCATGTAACAATTGTTTTAGTAAAACATATTATGTTTGTGTCATTTTTACTTTTACATTAAATAAAAAGTTATTTATGTCATTTCCAAACCAAAGTGGCTACATGGGGTCCCCAAGTTGACCTATGGCTTGTCTTGGTCGGCCTTGACAGAACCAATAAGGGTAGGACATGTGTCTAGGTCATTTCATATTATTAAAGCATTATTTTTACTTTAAACTACACTAATTACCACTAATCGCGATTAAAAACTTAATAAGTTACTATTCACCGAAAAAAATATTTTAATCTCATTGAACCACATTTTACTTCTTAATGAAAACCATGTATGTCGGAGCTTTGAAAATCAAAACAAAAAGGTGGAAAAATTTCATTTAAACGAAAAATCAGTTTCTTTAACTACCACTTAGTGATTTCACTATTCATCAAAAATTGATGTTTTTTAGAAAAATACCAAAACTTCACCCTAAGCTATATTTGATATTATGAATTCAAAAATGAAGTCTATTTTACAAAATTCAAAACATATAAGTCACATTAATTAATTTAATAATTAATGCCCGCTGTCAGAGCAAATAGCGTGTTTTTATGAAACAATAAGTATCAAAAGATTGACACCAGTTTAAGTCCAATTTCAGAGTGAAATTGATTCTAATGACCACCATTGGATTAAATGGTAAAAATATATTATAATTTTACTTCAAAACCAATTCAAAACATAATCTAATCATATAAATAAATTAGATTAAAAAGTAGTTTTGATGTAAAATGCAGTATTTTTCACTATTCATTAAAAAATGAACATTGTCAGAAAAATACCAAAAATTCACACAAAGTAAATTTTGATGTCCCAATCATAAAGAATAAGTTTATTTTGAAAAACATAGTTTATAAAATTGTCAAAATATAGATTCAAAAATGGTTTTCCATCAAAAGGCAGCAAAACAATCTTTTAAAAATATTAGTGTATTCCATGCTTAAGATTGGATTTATTTTCATTTTAAGCCTCTAAAACACTATCTAGTTCATTAATAGACATAGATAAAAATATCTATTATTCATTACTTACTTGGGATGTTACATCCTTCCCCCCTTTAGAAAATTGCGTCCCCACAATTTATTTACTTCTCAAAAAAATGGGGGTACTTATCCCTCATTGCATTTTTAGATTCCCATGTTGCCTCTTCCATCATGTGGTTTTTCCACAAAACCTTTACATGCTTTATCACCTTATTCTGTAACACTTGCTCCCTGTGGTCAAGAATTTGGACCGGTTGTTCCTCATTAGATAGGTTCTCTTCCAGCTGAACTACCTCTGGACTCAAAACATGAGATGGTTCTGGTATATACTTTCTGAACATCAAAACATGAAAAACATTGTGTACCTGAGATAAGCTCGGAGGTAAAGCCACTTGGTAAGCAACTGATCCAACTCTCTCCAGAATTTCATATGGTCCAATGAACCTTGGACTCAGCTTTCCTTTCTTACCAAATCGCATCACACTTTTCCATGGTGAGACTTTGAGAAAAACATGATCACCTACCTCAAAAGTTAGATCCTTCCTCCTGTTGTCTGCATAACTCTTCTGCCTGCTCTGAGCTGTTCTCATGTGTTTCTGAATCAGCTGAGCTTTTTCTGCCATCTCTTCTACCAATTCTTGTCCCATCAACTTCCTTTCACCCACTTCATCCCAGAAATCTGGAGTTCGATACTGATTCCCATATAATTCCTGAAATGGTGACATCTGTATACTGGAATGAAAACTATTATTATATGAAAATTCAACCAAAGAAAGATGTTGGTCCAAACCTCCCAGATAATCCATAGAGAAAGAACGTAGCATATCCTCCATGTTCTGAATTGTTCATTCCGACTGCCCATATGATTGAGGATGAAAAGCTGTGCTAAAATTTAATTCAGTACCCAATGACTTCTGAAGGCCTTTCCAAAAGATAGAAGTGAACCTGGGATCACGATCAGATACAATAGAGAGAGGAAATCCATGTAACCTGACTATCTTTTTAAGATACAAATAGGAAAGTTGATCTAGGGAAAAAGTATCTCTTATAGCAAGGAAATGAGCAGATTTAGTCAAGCGATCAACAATAACCCAGATTGCATTATTACCTCGAGATGTCTTCGGTAATCCCACAACAAAGTCCATGGATATATTCTCCCATTTCCACTCTGGCACTGGTAAAGGCTGAAGCATCCCTTTCGGTAACTGCCGCTCTGCTTTAACCTGCTGACAAGTCAAACACTTCACAGCAAAATCAGCAATATCTCTTTTAATTCCATCCAACCAGTAATACTCCCGCAGATCTCTATACGTCTTAGTACTGCCAGGATGAACTGAAAACGGAGAACTATGAGCTTCACATAACAACTCTCTCTTCAACTGTGAATCAAAAGGCACACATAATCTCTTCCCAAATCTCAAAACACAATCATTATCAATGTTGAATTCAGGCAACTTACCTTTCTGAACCAGCTCTACCTTTTTCTGCAACTCACTGTCTTGCTTCTATGCTTTCTTGATTCTATCTGATAGAGATGATCTCACTGATACCTGAAACAAAACAGAAGAACTTCCTGCACCCACAACTTCTATGCCAAAGTTCATCAAATCCGTAACCAATCGATCACGTTCCAAATGCAACATTGCTAATGAAGCATTACTTTTTCGACTCAAAGCATCATCCACTTTATTTTCTTTTCCCGGATGGTAATGAATTGTACAATCATAATCCTTGATTAATTCTAGCCATCTCCTTTGTCTCATGTTCAATTCTTTATGAGTGAATATATACTTTAAGCTTTTGTGATCGGTATATATTTCACACTTTACTCCATACAAATGATGCCTCCAAATTTTTAAAGCAAAAACAACAGCAGCTAATTCCAAATCATGTGTAGGGTAATTTACCTCATGAGTTTTCAACTATCGTGAAGCATAAGCAATTACCTGATCATTCTGCATTAGGACGCAACCAAGTCCTTTCAATGAAGCATCAATGTATATAACAAACTCACCATTCCTGGAAGGTAGTGCCAAAACTGGAGCATTCACCAATCTTCTTTTCAATTCCTGAAAACAATCGTCACATTCTTTTGTCCAGATTAACTTAACACCCTTTCGAGTTAGCTTAGTCATTGGACAAGATAACCGTGAAAAATTTCTAACAAACCTTCGGTAATAGCCTTCCAAACCAAGGAAGCTACAAATCTTAGTTACATTTGTGGGTCGTGGCCAGTCTTCCACAACTTTTGTTTTTGCCGGATCAACAGTTATCCCATCTTTAGAAACAATGTGACCAAGGAAAGAAATTTGTTGCAACCAAAACTCACACTTGCTGAATTTTCCATACAGTTTCTTTTCTTTTAAGGTTTTCAAGATAACCCTTAAATGTCTTTCATGATCCTCTTTACTTTTAGAAAACACCAAAATATCATCAATGAAAACCACAACAAACTTATCCAAGAACTCATGGAAAATTATATTCATTAAGTCCATGAATACAGTAGGTGAATTAGTTAGCCCAAAAGGCATTACTACAAATTCATAATGGCCATACCTTGTACGGAACGCGGTCTTCGGAACATCTGCTTCCTTTACCTTCAGCTGATGGTACCCCGATCTCAAGTCAATCTTTGAAAAATACTGAGCTCCCTGGAGCTGATACAACTTCATTTGATGGCCCGACATCTGCTGAAGTAGTTGCAAAGGATTTCACCACCCCTTTCTGCTAGTAGTTTAACTGCTTCCCATCACTCAAGCTCTTTGTCGGACACTTGTTTGCATAGTGACCCATCTCATTGCACTTATAACATTTCACTAACTGTAAATCAAATTTGGTCTTACATTCACCTTGATCCTTTTCAGTGCAATCACGAGCCTTATGTCCCATCTTACCACATCGGTAGCACTTTCTAGAATTTAGAAGACATTCCCCAGCATGCCTTTTGCCACATTTATCACAAACTGTAAACTTAGTTTTCTTACCATCAGACTTTTTTGAAGAATTAATACCTTTCTCCTGCCACCTTGGTCTCTTCTTCTGTTGGTTGTTATAGAATACTTGATCATCGACAAACTCCATTTCCACCTTCTCAGCACATCGAACAAGCTTTTCATAACTTTTAAACTCACGAGAAGATAATGCCCTTCGATATTTTGGCTTTAATCCTGAGTAAAAATGATTGATTTTACTATCAAGGTCTCAGATAAAATTTGGAGCATACCTTGCCAATCGAGTGAACCATTCTTCATAGGTAGCCACTAAGTCTTCCTCTTGCCTCAATTCCAAGAATTGATTTTCCATCCTAAGTCGAACAACCTTAAGAAAATACTTCTCAAGGAACATACCTTTGAATTCATCCTAGTTGAGAGCATCAACACTACTAGAAAAACAGGTATTTGTGACGGGTCATTTGCGACAGGAGCCCGTCGCAAATGGCTATTTGCGACGGGGGCCCGTTGCAAATGGCCCGTTGCTGAAAACGGTGTCGCAACAACAATTATTTGCGACGGGCCCGTCGCTAAAGCATTTTTTTGCGACGGGGATTCTCCCCGTCGCAAATAGTACTTCGTATATTTGTAAAAAACTTTTCAAATAGTAATGGCGACAGGCCCCATCACAAATAGTTTTTGCGACGGGACCCGTCGCAAAAACTATTTAAAAAAAAACTATTAATAAATTATTTTAATGCATATAATAATAATACTATTTGCGACGAGCATAGTATCCCGTCACAAATACTATAAAAAAATAAAAAAATAAATTTTTAATAAATTATTTTAATTAATATAATAATAATACAATTATAATTCAAAAATAAAAAATAATAAAATATTATTAATTAATATAATAATATAATTATAATTCACAAATAAAAATAATAAATTATTAATAAATTATTATAATTAATATAATAATAAAAGAATTATAATTCAAAAATAAAAAATAATAGAATATTAATAAATGATTTAATTAATATAATAATATTAGAATTATAATTCATAAATAAAAAAAATATTAAAAAGTTATTTTAATTAATATAAAAATAATAGAATTATTTTACATTCAAATATTAAAATAATTCAAGTATTACAAAAAAATATAATTAAATTATAAGATTATAAAATTTTAATATATATAAATAATTTAATATTATAAAATATAAATAATATTATTATTCATATTAATATTGTTATTTCAAAATATAATATTATTAATATTTTATAATGAGACAGAAACTACGAATAGAAAAAAAATCATATTTTGATTTCACAAATTTTATAACATAAAAACAAACTCTAATCTAAAGGAGGGGGGAGGGGGGGATCTGCAGATGGTGGTGGAGGAAACTCCATCCCTAAAGCATGAGTGAGTTGGCGCATGTACTCCATCTGCTCCTGATGCTGCTGCTGCCACCGACTCGTCTGCTCCTCGTACAGCTGCTGCTGGTGTCGACGCTCCTCCTCATTTTACTGACGCATCTGCTCCTGCTCCTGTCGGAGACTCTCTATCAGTGCAGTCTGAGATCGCAACTGATCCTCATACTGTGTAGCAGAAGAAGATGCATGAGCTCCTCTCGAGCTGGACGCCGACATCGCAGCACTGCCATAATAATCTCCGGGAGTCAGTTGAGAGCTGATACCAACTACCCGGCCATTCGCGAAGGCATACTGGGTGGCCTGCATCCATGCTGCCTCATCAAACTGACGGCCAGTGGTCTGATTTGATGACTCGGCCTGACTCTCAGGTCGGGCCTGTGACGCTGCGGCCTCATATGACTCCTGTAGTTGGAATTTAAAATTAAAATTGTGAATATATTATATGCAGTTAATTTTTAAACTTGAAAACAAATAATAATGACCACGATGTGTTGCTGATGATCACCTCTGAGCTCCCCAGTAGCAGGATCACTATACATCCTCCGATATATGTTGTACTCTATAATATCGGGGTGCTCGACAGCCTATAAGAATAAAAAATAAACTGTTAATATTTATATTTATATAAAATATTTATAAATAATGTACGTACCAGATGATGTCTATGAGTACTGAAAGAACGACTCCCAGCTGGATGAGTCACCTCCTGTCTCCCCCGATTCTGCCTCCCCACGGATGATCTCCTCTGAAAGGCCCCACTCAACCAGTGCGCACATAATCCATCCCATACATGGGATGAAATGTACTCTGGTTGGTGTGCTCTACATGACTCGTCAAAATCTGACACTCCTGCTTTCTTCATGGCAGCTTTTCTTAAATTGTGCAAAAACTAACGAAGGCGATCATGCATGACCACCTCCCATGCCTCATGGATAGAGTCACACATGGTATCCTCGATGGGATACCATAAACCCTACAAATAAATCAATATATCAAGTTAGAAACGAAATAATTTTCAAAATAAAATTTATTTATTTACGTACGTACCAACCAATGGCCGAACATGGCCTGCTGCACATCAATGGGAATCTTCTCCCATGTGGTCCACGGCTGAGAGAAATAGTTGTGTAAAATAGCGCTGCCCTGTCCGAATGCTATATGTGAAAAACTGTAAAAATAATAAACATTTATTATGTGAATAGATTAATGAAATCTTAGTCAAATCCACAGGTTGTCACATGGGTTATCACACCTCTGTGTGCGTGGATCAAACCCAAGACGTGGACGTCGCTCGGGGACGGGGTCAGGAATCATCAATCGTGCAAGACCGTTCCCCCTCCGCGTACTCCCTGGAGCGCCTGCAGGCTGAGGGTCATCTGCCAACAACTCATCCGCATCGAAAGGCAGGTCAGCATCCGCCAACTCACAAAATGTGGCATCGTCAATCTGAAACAGAAAATGTTAATATTGTTAGAAAATAATTGATAATTACTATTATATATACATATATACATATTATGATTGTATATAAATACCACGGAATTCTATCAGTGTTCATCTTCATCATTATCTTCATATATGTCAATGCCATCTTCATATTCCTCCTCAACATCATCGATATCCATTCGAGTTATAGTTGCTTCATCTCTTACCATTTTAAATTCATATGTGACATCATTAACATCATCGTCATCACTGACTCTTAAATGTGGGGTGTCGTCATCGATACTCATGTCTCTTTGTAAAAAAGTTTGATTTTGAGTACTCTCTTGAAAAACTTCAATTCTTTGCACATCAGTGAAAGCACATTCACTTTGACTAAACTGATTGTCTCGAATTTTGATTTTTATTACACTCCACCAATCAGTCAAGTCTCTTGATGTAGCACAGTACTTTGCGTAATAAACTTGATGTGCCTGTTGAGCCAATAAGAATGGTTCATTTACGGCAAGAACACTTTTACATTTAATATCGATGATTCCATGAGTCGGATGAACACGCACGCCTCTCTCTGTATCCAACAACGGACATTTGAACACGGTTATGTAATGTTGTCCAAGATAACATAGTTCTATGATTTCATCAAGTATGTCATAAAAGTCAACTTCATTTTCTCGATGATGAGATCCTCTCAAACTAACTCCACTGTTAATTGTTTTTTTTCGATTCCCCATATGCATGTGTGTGAAATCGAAGTCCATTCACCACATATGCATTATAAGTTTTAACAAGTTTGGAAGGTGGGTTACTCAATACACACATCCGTTTGTCAATTTTATCAGCATGTCGAGACACCTGAAAATTTGTGAAATAATTATCAATATAGTAAACTATACATTGAATGATTTGCTAAAAGATAAAGAATTTATGTTACCAGTTTTTGAAACCACTGAGAGAAATTTTTCAGTCGACGTTCTTCGAGAGCAGCTGCTGTAATTTGTGGAATTTGTTTCTTGATATGATTATCATACAACCTATAAAAACCAAAGTTATTTACTGTAACATAAATGATAGAATAAGTCATATAAACACTTACAGTACAACTGATGTCATCTCTTCACAGTTGAGCAGAACATACATATGAGCTCTATGATGTTCATCATCTGAAAGCCAGTGTTCATAAACTCCACCAAAACCAAGCTCTGGCTGGTTGAAAATAGATAATTGATTGTCGATTTCATCAATATTCCTCTCATTCCGTCCTATTCGGTTGTGTTTTGAAGGATTCTCATATTCAAAATAATGGGAGCAGAAAAAAGATATTTCCTCTTGCAAATAAGCTTATGCAATAGATCCTTCAACAGATGCTTTGTTAAGTACTTTTCTTTTCAATTTTTTCATGCATCTTTCAAATGGGTACATCCATCAAAACTGTACTGGACCTCCACATTTGGCTTCATATGTCAAATGTAACATCAAATGTTCCATTGAGTCGAAGAAAGATGGTGGAAATATTTTTTCCAGTTTACATATAATTACAACAACATCTTTTTCATGTTTTCCTAGAGCATCATAATATGCTATAGCGGCACAAATTTCCCGAAAAAAATGAGACATGTCTGTTATGGAATCCCAAATCACAAAATTCAACAGACCTCTTAATCCAATGGGTAGAAGTCTTTCCATTATAACATGACAATCATGACTTTTTAATCCAGTAATATCACCATTCTTTACACATCTACCCAAATTGGAAGCACAACCATCTGGAAGTCTCAAATCTGCAATCCACTGACAAAATAATAAACGGTTTTCTTTAGACAGTGTATAAGCTGCTTTTGGTTTCAGTAACCTTTCTGTTCTGACATTCTCAAACAGTTCCAATTCTGGACGCCTGCAAATTTGGGCAAGATCTAAACGTGCATTTACATTGTCTTTGCTCTTTCCTGGCGTATCCAAAACTCTATGAAACAAATTATCAATACAGTTCTTCTCAATATGCATAACATCTAACATGTGTCGGACCAACAAATCAGACCAATATGGAAAATCCCAAAATATGCTATGTTTAATCCAATTGTGTTCTTTCCCAAAACCAGAAATTTTCTGTTGGTTTATTGTGGGACCAAAAGTGATGGGAGGTAATCAAAATACAATTGATTTTAACTCCGAACCTGATAGCATTTTTGGAGGTCCATACCTTTCAACTATTCCTTTTCTGAAATGAGATCTGTTTCTGCGAAAAGGATGATCAGCTGGAAGAAATCTATGATGACAGTCAAAATAACAAGGTTTATTTCCATGAATGAGCATAAATGCTTTGTTCTCTCCCATACAGTAAGGACATGATTTCTGACCATGTGTACTCCAGCTAGATAACATCCCATAAGCCGGGAAGTCACTAATTTTCCACATCAATTCTTCTCTCAGTATGAAATATTTTTTCATTGCTGTAGACGCCGGAAAAGTCCGTTGCTCCTCAAATGAAGTTCCGGGTAAGGAAAGCGAGGTCATATTTGGAGTCAGAAGCATGTTTCGGAAGGCCCGAAGGCCTTGCGTGTAATATCGGAGGCCCGCGCGCAATATTGGCTATGCGCGCGCAATCCTTCCGGGATTCGCGCAATGGGCCGAGCCGGCGCGTAATTTTCCGCGCCCGACGCCCGTGCGCGGCCCTATTGCGCACTGGGCCCCTATTTTGCGCCTGCGCCGAATTGCGCGCCCGCGAGCCGAATTGCATGGCCGCGAACCGAATCGCACGCCCAGGATTGCCTATAAATACAAAGCGACCCCCAACATTTTGAAGGTTGCCAGAATTCGAAGAGTCGCTCGTGCGCGCAATCCCACCCCCTCCGCGCGCAATGCCGATCTTCAGGTAATCTTCTTTATTTCGCGCAAGAAAGCCCCGGGGTTCGCCTTCGCGCGCAACCCCTTTGGCTTCTTTCCTTTGACCAACTCCTCACCCAAAGGCCTTCTCGCGCAAAAGAAGCCTCTTACGCGCAATTGCCCCCGGGTGCGCGCAATCCAGCCCGATTGCACGCACCCCCCCTTTTACTAAGTGGTCGTTCGTTAAAGAATGGGCCGTTGCCCCCGCGCGCTATCAGAGGCCCGGTGCGTGCAATCTCCATCTTCCGCGCGCAAAGCGCTGGCCCAATTGTGCGCCAGCCCACCCAATTGCGCGCCAACCCGCGGTATTGCGCGCCAAGCTCCTCTTTTGCGCGCAAACCGCCAGGGTCGCCCCCTTTGACCCCCTGAGGGTACCCGCCTGCGTGGCGCCCGATGATCCTCATCCCGGGTGCCCGCACCGTGCGTTGTCTTCCTGTGCAGCCCTCCAGGCTCGCGTGAAGTGACACGGACCCATCGGCGGTGACTATATGTCTGCACTGCAAGACGTTAAACTGCCAAGCATCTTCGTCCCGCATGAAGTTAAATTGCACTCCGTCCTGCATGACGCTAAACTGCACCACGTCCGCGCTGCAAGACGTTAAACTGCCAAGCATCTTCGTCCCGCATGACGTTAAATTGCACTCCGTCCTGCATGACGCTAAACTGCACCACGTCCGCGCTGCAAGACATTAAACTGCCAAGCATCTTCGTCCCGCATGACGTTAAACTGCACTCCGTCCTGCATGACGCTAAACTGCACCACGTCCGAGCTACAAGACGTTAAACTGTTCAGCATTCATCCGCGCTGCAAGACATTAAACTGCCAAGCATCCATCGTCCTCAACACATGACGTTAAACTGTACTTCATCCGGCAAGACGTTAAACCGTCCGCTTCGTCCTCAACACACGACGTTAAACTGTACTTCGTCCGGAAAGACGTTAAACCGTCCGCTTCATCTGATCCCGTGCCTCACACGCAGGGTCCCCCGCCCCGGTTTGGATGTGGCCCCCACCCGCTCATCTCTGCAGGGATGTCGGGATTGCCCCTCTTTAGGGACGATTCATTGGAGTGGCCTTCGCCCACGGGGGTTGGGTATTACAAACCCCTAGTTTCTTGTGGGGGACTGCACATGTGTATCTCCATTGTGCTTCCCCACTGCTGAAGCCAGTGGGGGGCGTGACAGGGATCGAGGTGTCTCTCACCTTCGGCCCAAGTCCCTCTTCAACTAAGCTTTCCCGCACTCAGGTTGCCTCAGTGCGTAAGTCCTGACAGAATGAACTACGTGGACTTTGATCCCTGTCTCCTAAACAGGGTACGTAGGAAGCCTCCCTGAGGTTCAAGCCCACCACCTGGTCGTCCCGGTCGTATTCACGTCAGTTCGTCCATCAGTGGACCCCTCCCGGGTTCACATTCGCGTCGATTCACCTATGAATCCACCATTGTGGGGGACTGCACATGTGTATCTCCATTGCGCCTCCCCACTGCCGAAGCCTATAGAGAGCGTGACAGGGGTCGAGGTCTCTCACCTCCGGCCCAAGTCCCTCTCCAACTGAGCTTTGCCGCATTTGGGCCTCCTTAGAGTGTAAGCCCCAAACACCAGCGTCCAGCATGACGTGAAACTGTGATCCACCCGGCCGTTCCATCCCCCTCTTTGTGAGGTGGTTTGGTTCAATCCTCCGCCCGGCAGCCTCGACCTCCTCGTGAGTCGGCTTGCCATCGTCCAGCATGACGTTAAACTGTATATCCGAACTACGCTGACTTTGATCCGCGCTAACACGTGGTACGTAGGAAGCCTCTACGGGGTCCAAGATCTTCACTCCATCATCCATCCTGATCCTTACCCGGGCCGCCACATCCCGGTGGGGTCATGCCACTTCATTCCACTCCACTTCAGTCGGGAAGCTGCCCATGTGCTGGCCCCAGCGTCGGAGGTTCCCCGCAAGGGGTTCTGTCATCTGATCCACTCCTCGTGTTGATCAGTCCGATGTCGTCCCCGCTGGACGTTAAACTCGCGGCATACCCCGTGTTAAACATGGGAGGCGGAGGGAAACCTCAGGTAACGCAGTTCCCCGCACCCAGCGCGGGATGCCTCAGGCCATCACGCCTTCGAGAAGCCCTATTAGGGACGGAAGGAAGACATGCAGAGTCGCAGTGTTAAGACACGCCCCCAACACCCAGAGCTACCTGGTCTCCTCACCGCGGGTTGCTGCCCCGACCAGACTCCTTGGAGCGTCCGGGCGGAAGCAGCATAATTAACCGGTGTCATGAAGATATGGCGTCAGGAATGAGATTCACGAACATTCTTAAATCTATGAGGGAGACCCAGATTAGGCGACGAGTTCTGAGGAGACGTCCACGGAAGGAGGAGCCGACATCCCATCATCCCGGTTTCGATCAAGGAGAAGACGTCCCTGAATAAAGGACGGATGCCGCCCGCCTTTGGAAAGCAGGACTACGGGGCCACAAGCCGCGCTCCCATCCCCTCGGGTCGACGGGCGCACGCGCGAACGAGTCCTGGCGGAACAACGTCCGAACAGAAA
Organism: Viscum album; assembly: GCA_963277665.1. Taxonomy (NCBI): domain Eukaryota; kingdom Viridiplantae; phylum Streptophyta; class Magnoliopsida; order Santalales; family Viscaceae; genus Viscum; species Viscum album. The sequence goes on along the minus strand of OY728135.1, from coordinate 193,717,039 downwards.
CCCGACGCACATCCACACCGAAACAGAAAATGGTGAACCCGACGTGAATCTCTTCTCCTCAATACGAAGACCGATAGCTTTCAGAGGTGTTGGAAGACTAGCATGTTGCCCGGCCGAGCATTCAGCACCGGGGCACGGAACCCGCCAGGGGCTGGGGAAGGGAAATCAGGCACTCCGTCTCACGACGTCGATGGCCTGGGTTCCCCCCCATGGAAGGCGTCAGGGCACTAATGGTTGATTGTCGAGTCCTTTTCCTGTCAGTATTAATGGGTTCTTCTCCCTATCTTCAGGAATCAGGTCGCCCGATCCAGTGCCCGATCGTCGCCCGCCCACTGGCGCAGGGGTATGGAAAACACCGACGCGGCTACTCCGCGCGGTCCCGCCCGTTCCACAGCCGTCCCAGTAGCCGCAACTGCGGGTCAAACATGCCCTCTCTCCCCCTCGGAGGTCATCCAGAGAAGGGTGATCAACAACTTGGTGTGAGATATGAGGAAGAGGGAGTCATCCCCACCAGGGACATGGCCCGCCTAGACCTCGAGGAAGCTGCACCTCGCCACCAACGCCGCCCCCGAGGGCCGCGCAGAGAGGCACCGCTGCCTACCTCGACGTCCAACCGCTTCGGGAGTTTATCCTCGGAATGCTCCGACAGCTCCTTCCCCTATGCGGATGAGGTGGAGGATGTCCGGGACCACCCTATCTGAGATTCGCTCCAGGGATCCGCGATAAGGGCTCCTGCCAGGCCACGTCGACACCGCCACCAGGCTTCTCAAGTCGAAGAATGGGCTCTCCACCTGCCTGCGCCGCTAATCCCGACTCGTCTGTCCCGACGCCAACGTCGGGCACGATCGGAAGAGGATGCCCACCTTGGGACCCTAGCAACAGCGGCCGCGTTGGCCAGAGCCACTGCTGGCTCCAATCACCAGGCCCCTGCGCATCCTGAGTAGGGGCACTTCTATGCCCGACCTGGATCGAGGCCCCGACCGCCCCAAAGGCAGGTTGGTTTGACTCTCCCGGTTGCTGGTACAGGCAATAGCCACCGCGGACCACCTCGCGGTAGCGCTATTCACCAGCAGGGTCAACTCCGTGTATCCGATCCAAGTGGCATGGGTGATCCCACCTTCTGATCCCGGCCCAGAGGCCTGCCCGGAATCATCTCTCCCCGCGTCCCCTTTGATATCTGTCCCGGTGCTCCTCGCACCTTGGTTTCCAGTCCTCTTGGCCCCAGCACCGGTGCGGCCAGAGGACGCTAGGACAGAGATCAGCCATGCCCCGAAGAACCACCCAGGGGTAGGAAGGCGAGGCGTCGACGTAGAGGGAGGAATGTTAGGGAATTCCGGACAGAGATTCGACCGGTTCGTTTCTCTGATACAGAGGCGGAGTATGATTCGGCGACGGAGCCCTCCCCCTGATCCCGCCAGTCAGGGTCAGGGGTAGGAATGCGGCACATCAGCCTCGTACTCCCCGAAAGCGAGATCGATGTGATCCTCGCTTCTCTCCGAAGAAATATCCGGAGTAGCGAGGGCCTGGTAGACCCCCAAGGATCAAGCTTGCGATTGGTACCGGCCCCTCCAGAAGTGCCTTCTGCCTCGATCGGAGAAGCCGGAGACCTTTTCTGGGGACCGACGGTCGAGCCACGATCTAGTGCACCCTCGGCGAGAACCGACGCTACGGCAGGATGTTCGCTCGCCGGCCCATCCTATCGTGATGTGGTAGCTGGGGCACCGCAACCCTCAGAGGGCGGCCTAGGATATGGAGGCCAATCGGCCTGCTCGCCGTATTCATCGCCGGCCAGACCGCCGGCCCGGCGGCCCGCCTCGGCACCACTGCCAGTTCCCCGTCCATTCCCAGTCGCTCAAGGGGACCAAGAAGACCTGGGTCCCGAGTTTGAGTCGCGGAGCTTCTGGACCGTCCTTGCAAAGGGCCACTTCCCTGAGAAGTTTTGGCCAGTCGCAGGACCGGACTTTGATGCACCAGAATCGCTCACCCCGGATGAGTTCGAATGCTTCCGCCGAACTCTCCGGGAGACTCACTCCAGTATTCACCGCCTACAAATGCCATATCCCGGGAGTCAAGCGCACCTTGAGGATATTGGTGAGCAGTGCCGTCAGATTGACCTGGCCACGCTCCCCGCGGTTCGTCACCCCGGGTCATTTGGGCACCATGAGGCCCTCCAACAACGATGCGTTGAGTGTTTTCAAGTAATCCGCAAGGTTATCGAGGAAGCCACCCCCCACGTGTATATCCGTGGATGGGGGCAGTACGCTGCCCTACGCTTCAGTGCGATTCGTCGACAGCCCGATTCGCTGGGTGGCCCTGAGGGTACATCCCCAGGGACGGAAACGGTCAATATGGCCGACCTGTCGGGAGAGGGGAACAGCTTGGAACTTCTCAATGGGGGCTCTACCCCCGAAGAAAAGCCGTTGTTGGATCCATCGGTGAGAGTTACTCGTCACCAGAGGAACCTCCTAGGTCTCCCCAAACCCACTGAAGCACTGACGTTGAGCCGAAACGTCAGCAAAGGTAAAGAGCACGGCGGGGCTATAAAGCCCGCCGACCCATCTGCCTCCATGCAGAGGGCAGAGGAGGACCCCGAAAAGGCCACGCTACGTCAACAGCTCGCCGAGCAGAAGAAGCTAGTTGACCAGCTCCTCGCCGAGCGTGCTGCAGTGCGGCGGCCTGACTATGGTGATCCTAGGCCAGGACAGCAGGGACAGGAACAACCACTCCTCGACGAGACTCTCCCAGGCAACCGTGATTATTCCGTGTTTGCCGACAGGGGAGAGGCCATTGCCTATGGCAAGAGGGTGCGGTATGTTTCACCACACCCTCCCGAATGGCGTGACTACCTGAGAGACCCCGCCCGGATTCCTCCCGCTGCCCCAAGGGCCGCTCCGCCCGCCATCCCGCGAGCTGCCGAGTTCGACGACCCAGTCGACGACCCGATTGAGGAGCCATGCAATGCGCTCGTGGTTATAGATCCTCGCCAGGACTGGAACCCATGTCCGGACGATCCGATGGCGGCACTCATCGCCTGCTTGGAAGCCTTGGAGACTCGGTAAGTGACGATCCCACCGGACGAAAAGCCATACCCAGCATGGGTGGATGACATGCCGGCACCTCCGGGATTCGGGAACCCCACTTTTTCCCCCTTCAACGGGACTGGAGATCCACCACAACATTTGGCCCATTTCAACTCGAGGTGCGGGCCTATGTTGGGAACTCCGGTGCAGCAGGAGGCCGCTAAGCTTCGCTCCTTTGTCCAGACACTGGAAGGGCCAGCATTTGTCTGGTACAGCCAGCTCCCCGTCGGGTCGATAACTAGCTGGGAGGACCTTCGTAGACAGTTCCTCTACCAGTTCAGTTCCACAACCCATAAGACGAGTATCGCAGACCTCTTTAAGTGCAAGCAAAGGCCTGATGAGCGAGTCGCGGATTTCGTCGCCCGATGGAAGGGTCTCACGTATTCCCTTGACATGCCATTGACTTAGGAGTAGTTGCTGACAATGTGCGTCGGGAACGTCAAGACCGATCTGGTCCCTTCCTTGATCACTCAGAATTACCTCGGAGGGTTCAGGGACTTCTCAGACAAAGCTCAACGTCTTGAGGAATCCCTGCAATAGGCCAGTCAGGCACACCCACTGCCTCCTATGATCCCTGCAAGGAGAGTCAGTAGGGCTGAGCCCGCTGCTGTTGCCCAGATAGAGGCCCCCAGGCAGTTGGAGCTGCTACTAGTGAGGCCAGCTCCACAGCCTCACAGGAATCCGCCTCCACGGGCTCAGTTCCCGGCCCAGCAGCGGCAGCCCCAGAACCGGTCGGCCCCTCCGCGTAATGTACCGCTACAACCCAGGCGAGATAATCAGGGTCCACCTCCTCGGCAGGCCCCTCCAGCCCCTCGTCAAGACCACGCTCCCAAGGCCCCGCGATACTTGACTTACTCATTTCACGAGGATCAGGTCCCCGGTTATTTCCGGAGCACCCTGGAGCAGAGGATTGTGCGACTGCCTGAGTGTTGGAGGCCAGAGGAGGCACATCTCACGGATAACCCCCACTACTGCCCTTACCATTGAGCCATGGGGCACACCATCCGGTGGTTCTACGTGTTTAAGGACTGGCTCCAAGACCAGATTAACAACAATGTAATCAGGCTGGGCCCAGCTCCAGCACAAGTGGCGGGTGTGTTCGTGGGATCAGATGACGATAGTGGCGACGAGGACGAATGGCAGCTGGTCTCCGACCGTGGATCCCAGAAGTATAATGACTGGATGGCCCGCAAGATGATCATTCGCACCCATGGAATTATCCGTGCGTGCTTAAATCAGCCTGAGCCCCCAGAATCTGTGGGTGCTGCTCCGGCATCGTCGTCCCAGCCTGCCTCTTCCGAGAAGAGCAAACGGCGGCGGTGCATGAAGGAAGAGTGTGCCCCGCCAGTTCCGCCGCTATCCCGCACTCTCGGCGATTTCATGCCCTCGGAGATGGGGGTCCCTCCTCGGATCCGCCCGGTGATGAATGATTCGTCCGATGAGAGTGTTGGGTACGCTTCGGTTAATACCGTCGAGCTGGTAAATCCCTTTTCGGTTCCCGACGTTGAAGAACACCAGGTGGACCTCCCTAGTATCCCCGGTCGTCGCCATCGTCGGAGGAACCGCAACAACAGGAGTCGCTGGGGCACGACAGTTGGTACCTCCAGCCAGGCCGTGCATGCCACTGAGACTAGGCAGCGGGCTAAAAACCGAGCTCATCGTGCGCAGGCCCCCCATCCGGGGATGATGGATTCGCCTCCGCCACTGTTTGTGGTATGGGACCAGGCAGAACCGCCTCAGCCGCGTCGCGACCAGCTCCGTCCTGCCACGAGTCCATCCCGGACTCCTGGCCCCAGTACGGCGACTACTTCCCGGGCTTCAACCAGTGAACACCGAGATGCGCCAAGCACCAGTCGGCTGCCGGTCCAACCGGCAAGGCCCGTCATGCCTCCAACCGCAGAGCAACCTCCTGCAACCAGGGGCTCGCACTTGGCAAGAAAGTATGATGTCCTGAAGCACTTGGCCGACATCCCAGCAAGGCTCTCCATCCTTGAGGCTCTGCGCCTTTCACCTGAGATGCGCGAGGCGCTTGCTGAAGCCCTGAAGAGCCCCCTCCAGTTTGAGACAGAGGTTGCGGCTGCAGAGGCCTTTCACGCCGAAGCGATTGAGAACGCCGAATGTCAGGCAGTTATCTCGTTCTCTGGTAAGGATGAAGACCCTCCTATACAGGGGCACATTCATCCGCTGTATGTTACAGGCCAGTTCAATGTCCTTGAAGTCCGGCGCTGTCTTGTTGACACGGGGTCCGGGATTAACCTGATTCCAACTCGGATGCTCCGGAGATTGGGGTTATCTGAGGATGACTTGATTCCCTCCGACCTCAGGATCCTGGGGTACGACCGCACCGAGCAAACTCTAGTCGGCAAGATACGTTTGAAGACCCAGTTTGGTGACCTGGATGCCAACACCAAATTCATGGTAGTCTCTCAGGACACTGCGTATAACGCATTGATGGGCAGGCCATGGCTCCACCTTCATGCGGCGGTTCCCTCGTCATACCACCAGTGCATTAAATACTCCCTTAATGGTCGAGTAGGCATGCTTCAGGGAGATGCCTCTCCTTTTGCCTCATGTGAAGCCCGCTATCTGGACGCGGACTATTACAAGAGTAAGGATAAGCAGATCCTGACGGGTGAGGTTGAGCCTGACGCTGTTGCAAGTGATCCCTGGGCAAGTTTGGATGACGCTTACGTCCTCCCGATCCATCGGTTGGACGTAGCCATGGTCTCAACGGCCTGTGAGTCTCCTGATTAGATGACCGCGACCGCCCATGCCAGCACCAGCGGCCTAGCAGGATCTGGTAGCCCCAATGTAGTTTCCAACGTAGTCTCTCCCGTGGACGATCCCTCCCCGAGTGGAGAGGACGTGGAAGATGCACCCCCAGCCTTTGAGGAGGGCGTCTCCACCACGGTCGATGAGTTAGTACAGGTGAACCTTGGAACCGAGGCAGATCCAAGACCCACATTGGTCAGTGCCACCATGCCCTCTGAGGAGCGGCAGCAGTACGTGGACTTCCTCAGACAGCACCGTGATGTGTTCTCTTGGGGCTATGACAAGATGTCGGGGCTAGATCCTCAGGTAGCCGTCCACCGCCTTGGTCTCCCGGCGAACCATCGCGGGTTCAAGCAGCCTCCCAGGAAGATGCACCCATTCCACGGTGCCGTGGTTGAGGCCGAAGTTGACAAGCTTATCCAAGCCAACTTCGTGAGGGAAGTTCAGTACCCCAGATATCTAGCCAAAATTGTGCCGGTCAGGAAGAAGAACGGGCAGATCAGACTCTGTATCGACTTCCGCGATCTCAACCGCCACTGTCCGAAGGATGATTTTCCCCTTCCGGTGATAGAGCTGTTGATTGACGCCACAGAAGGGTTCCAAGCCCTCTCCTTCATGGATGGATACTCCGATACAACCAAATCTGAATGGCCCCTGAGGATGAGGAGTTCACTGCCTTCAGGGCCCCCAAGGTATCTTTTGTTGCCAGGTCATGCCCCTCGGCCTGAAGAATGCAGGTGCCACCTATCAACGGGCGATGAACTGCATATTCAAGCCAATCCTCGGCACACTGGTGGAATGCTACGTCGACGACTTGGTGGTCAAATCGCGCCAGCGTCAGGACCATCTCAAAGATCTTGAGAAAGTGTTCGGCTTCCTCTGGTCTTGCTGCCTGAAGATGAACCCGTTGAAGTGTGCCTTCGGGGTCACCTCCGGGAAGTTTCTTGGCTTTGTGGTAAGATACCGGGGTATTGAGATCGACCCAGAGAAGATCAGGGCGATTATCCAGATGCCTCCCCCAAGTAACATTCGGGAACTGCAAGGGTTCCAAGGCCACTTAGCCTATATACGCCGATTCATCGCGAATCTGGCCGGAAAGTGTAAGCCCTTTTCTCGGCTCATGAAGAAAGTTGCCACCTATGTATGGGATAAGGAGTGTCAGACCACTTTCGAGGAAATCAAGAAGTACCTGCTTCAACCTCCGGTTCTGATGCCGCCTGTATCCGGGAAGTCGCTAGTCCTTTATGTGACTGCCCTGGAACAGCCCCTTGGTGCCCTTCTCGCCCAGAAGAACAACGAGGGAACAGAGAATAGCCTCTATTACCTCAGTCTCATGCTCCTCGATGCAGAAGTTAGGTATTCCCCCATCGAGAAGAGCTGCCTGGTGCTCGTATTTGCCGTACAGAAATTACAACACTACTTGCAGCACCATGAGGTATAGTTGGTTTCTCGGGTAGACCCATTGAAATATATCCTGAGCCGGCCTATGTTGACTGGCCGTCTAGCGCGGTGGGCTATGATTCTCCAGCAGTTCGACATCAGGTATGTGTCTCAGAAGGCCATCAAAGGGCAAGCATTGGCGGACTTTCTGGCTGCTCAGCCGACCTCCGCGGATCAGCCACTGGATCTAGGCTTTCCTGATGAGGCCATTCTCTCGGTCGATCGTGTCGATCCATGCTGGGAGATGCACTTTGACGGTGCCTCCCGGAGCCCCACCGGTAGAAGACTCGATAATCCTAAGCTCAACAGAGTGGGCTTGGGTATCGTCTTCATTACCCCGGAGCAAGCCGTGCTGCCATACTCTTTCCTGTTGTCAGAGGGCTGTACCAACAATGAGGCAGAATACCATGCCCTCATCACTGGCCTCGAGTTAGCTCTCGAGATCGACGTGCCCCATCTGTGTGTGAAAGGGGACTCCGAGCTGGTCGTTAAGCAGATCAATGGCGACTATGTTGTCAGGAAGCCGGAACTTGTGCCATTGCTGGAGTGCACCCTCCTCCTAATGGCCCAGTTCCCTTCTCGGCCAGAAATTGTCCATATTCCCTGGTCGCAGAACGGTCGAGCAGATGCTTTGGCCGGCATTGCTGCGTCAGTCGCAGAGCCTGAACAGGACAACCTGATCATCCGCGTAACGCACCGCAGGCTTATCGCTCCCGTTATCCCGGAGGGAGATCGCGGCCCATCGGTAAGTAATCTCACCACGGTTGCCTCTGTGCCTGGAGCCCCGAGTACCACAGATATGGCAGTCGAATCAGCCCCTGATTGGAGGATGCCTTTGGTTGAGTACCTCCAACATGGCATTCTCCCGTCGGATCGGGCCGAGCACGAGCGAGTTCGACGCCGCGCATCGCAGTTTGTCCTCCAGAGCAGTCCCGGCCTGGGGCAGATCCTCTATAGACGCGGATTTGATGGTGTTCTCCTCCGCTGCCTTCAGGGAGTTGAGACCCCACGAGTCATGCAAGAGGTTCATGCTGGTTCATGTGGTTCCCACCAGACTGGGCCGAAGCTGTCCCACCAGATTCGGAGGTTGGGATACTTCTGGCCCTCCATGATCCATGACTGCCTCGAGTATGCCAGGAAGTGCCATGCGTGCCAGGTTCATGCGAACTTTGTGCATCGGCCGCTGGAGTCTCTCCATACCACCAGGTATTCTTGGCCCTTTGCAGTCTGGGGGCTGGACGTTGTGGGACATTACCTGCCGGCGACGGCTCGCCAGTGCCGGTTCATTCTGACCACCAGAGACATCTTCTCTAAATGGGCAGAGGCGATTCTGCTCAGAGAGGTCAAATCCTATTCTATCGCTGACTTCATGACCTCCAACATCATTTATCGATTTGGAGTGCCTCACGCTATCCTCATGGATAACGGAGCCAATTTCCGAGCAGCTGAGTTGAAGAAGTTGTACGCCAAGTACAACATTCGCTCGAACCATACATCTCACTATCATGCGCAGGCGAATGGATAGATTGACGCGTTTAACAAAACCCTCTCTAACATTCTGCAAAATATGGTTGGTCAGAACAAGAAGAGTTGGCCGGACAAGCTCCCCAACGCCCTCTGGGCTTATCGGACGACGACTCGCAATTCCACCCAGATGACCCCTTATTCGCTGGTGTATGGAGCTGAGGCCGTCCTGCCCATCGAGATCCAGTTACCATCCTTGCGCACTGCGGTCTACGACCAGCAAGCGTCGGACAGAGCTGCTGAAGCCCGTCTAGTCGAGTTGGAAGCACTGGATGAGGATAGGCTTCGCGCTTTGCACAACTTGGAGAGGCATCAAAGCAGAATGGCTCGAGCTTTCAATAAGAAGGTTCGCCTCCGCTCCTTCCTGCAGGGTGACCTATTACTGGCCCTAAGAGCACCAATGATCCCCGGTAGGAAGCCGCCCAAGTTGGAGCCCAAGTGGGAGGGACCTTTTGTTATCCACAAGGTCTATCCCAATGGCGCGTACTCCCTAGCGACTATGGATGGTGAGCGTGTCACTCCTCCCACCAACGCTAGGTTCCTCAAGCAGTACATTGCCTGAGTGTCCATCATCCCGCATGACGTTAAACTGCACTCCGTCCTGCATGACGCTAAACTGCACCACGTCCGAGCTACAAGACGTTAAACTGTTCAGCATTCATCCCGCATGACGTTAAACTGCACTTCGTCCCGCATGATGTTAAACTGCACTCCGTCCTGCATGACGCTAAACTGCACCACGTCCGAGCTACAAGACGTTAAACTGTTCAGCATTCGTCCCGCATGACGTTAAATTGCACTTCATCCCGCATGACGTTAAACTGCACTCCGTCCTGCATGACGCTAAACTGCACCACATCCGAGCTACAAGACATTAAACTGTTCAGCATTCGTCCCGCACGACGTTAAACTGCATTCGTCCGCGCTGCAAGACGTTAAACTGCCAAGCGTCTATCGTCCCGCATGACGTTAAACTGCATTCGTCCACGCTGCAGGATGTTAAACTGCATGCTCCATCGTCCCGCATGACGTTAAACTGCACTTCGTCCCGCAAGACGTTAAACTGCCTCTCAAGAACTACGTACGGCTTGATTCCCATCCTTATGGGATACGTAGGACCGCCTGGATGCTTGTGTTCCAGGTCCAGCCCCGTCTCTTGGTTGATCACAGGGATCTGCCGTCCTTTGGTTGCTCTCAAGGTGAGTCCTCATACCCTTTTCGGTGATCTGTTAGCATGTTTTGGGGTACTCCGGTCTATGACCTGTAGTGTCGAATTCAATCCCGACAAGTCCTGTGTTGCTTTTCGGGCCTCGCGCTTCCTCTTGTTTGGGCCTTCCTGGGCAGCAAATCGATATGAATCCTACGCTTGTGCGGTTGATGCTCGTTTGCTTGCCTCATCCTAGGCTGACGCGATCGGATGTTGTGTTGCGAATATTGTCAGCAATGTTCTTCATCTCCATTTCAACTCTTTCAGGCCCTGAACATTGGTTGCGCAGTCCTTATCACACTCCGCCTCAGTGCGTTGTAGTGGAAACTCGACACTCTCTCTTCATACTGACCCTCAGTACACCTCAACACGTTAGGCAGGCCAACCGGGGTAATGGTTCCATTCGAGGCTCCCACGATATGAGCACCAATGATATATGCCAATGTCCTCCCTAAGGGCCATGTGTAGCTAGACCCTCGTCCCCATGAGGAGGAAGGAGTCGCCCGAACAATCGCGTTCTGGGCCCAGCATAGCTGGAGGCTAGCATCTCTGCCCCTCGGTTGATAGACATATGCAGGCCCCTATCCCAGGATCCTTCTCCTGGAATTGTGCGTGACCGCAGGGCTGGGATGTGTCCCCACCTCCGCTGGGTCCGCCGTATCGCAATAAGCAGATTCCTCCATGGTCTGAGCCACACGACCTTAAACTGTGTTGCCTGGTCTCACCACACGACCGTAAATTGTGACCGTCTTGGCTGCCCGACGAGAAACGACACTGCATCGTGATGTTCTCCTCAGGGGACACTCACATTCGGCACTGGTTAATAACCACGCCATATATCAATGCCTTTCATGGCTTTATTATTGTGGCGACGCCAGGGATTTCTTAATCACAGGCATGTCGCTGCACAAAGAAAAACCATCCACCTTTAAGGACAAACAAGAAATATCAAATACCGCTTCTTCTGGGTGCGAGGGCCAGACCCGCACCCTTCCCCGCACTGGTGCCCGATTGTGTTGCGCCGCGCTTCAAGAACTACGTGTGGCTTGATTCCCATCCTTATGGGATACGTAGGAACGCCCGGATGTTTGAAACTTCGGGTCCATCCCCCACCTCTTAAAGATTCCCCCTTCTCTTGGGAATCCGCCACCTTCGGGTCACCCTCAAGGTGTGTCCCTCGACCCCTTGCAGTGGTCCACCGGTGTCAAGAGTACTCTGGTCTGTTGCCAGGAGGGTCAGGTTCAGCTTGGTCAGGTTCCTTCCACTTTTCAGGCTTCATGCTCCCCTTCATTCGGACCCATCACCTACGCCCTGGGTGGAACCCCCCGTGAGCGGTCTGGATACAATGCCTCAGTGCTCTCCCACCGATCCGGGCTGGTTCCCCCAAGGGCCTTGGGCAGAAAATCGATATGAATCCTGCGCTTGAGCAGTTGATGCTCATTTGCTGCCTCATTCCATCAACGGTCAGTGCGATATTGATGCTGCTTTTCCGCCACGGTCGGCAGTAGTCCATATCGTTACGCCGGTGCCCCCAGTCCTTGAGTGAATGGCCGCATGATTCACATTACGTTTCCACCTCCCATTCTGACCAGGCAAAACCTCGGCACTCTTGACACTGTCCCTCAGTGCATCTTCACATATCCAGGGGATAGGACCACGATGTGGCGTACTTTGAGGTTCTTATGGTCCGAGCTCTAGGACCTTAAACTAAGATCTGCCCCTATGGTCCGAGCTCTACGACTTTAAACTAAGATCTCCCTAAACGGGGTTCTACGTCCCGCGCCGCCCAGGACTTCGGAATTCAGGCGTCTCCCTCGGAACCCGATCGTTGCGACCTCTCGCCGATCAGATTCCAAGGGGGGGCTTTTGTAGATGCCGGAAAAGTCCGTTGCTCCTCAAACGAAGTTCCGGGTAAGGAAAGCGAGGTCATATTTGGAGTCAGAAGCAGGTTTCGGAAGGCTCGAAGGACTTGCATGAAATATCGGAGGCCCGCGCGCAATATTGGCTATGCGCGCACAATCCTTCCGGGATTCTCGTAGTGGGCCGAGCCAGCGCGTAATTTTCCGCGCCCGACGCCCGTGCGCGGCCCTATTGCGCGTTGGGCCCCTATTTCGCGCCCGCGCCGAATTGCGCGCCCGCGAGCTGAATTGCGCGCCCGCGAACTGAATCGCGCACCCGGGATTGCCTATAAATACAAGGCGACCCCCAACGTTTTGAAGGTTTCCAGAATTCGAAGAGTCGCTCGTGCGCGCAATCCCACCCCCTCCGCGCGCAATGCTGATCTTCAGGTAACCTCCTTTATTTCGCGCAAGCAAGCCCCGGGGTTCGCCTTCGCGCACAACCCCTTTTGCTTCTTTCCATTGACCAACTCCTCACCCAAAGGCCTTCGTGCGCAAAAGAAGCCTCTTGCGAGTAATTGCCCCCGGGTGCGCGCAATCCTGCCCGATTGCGCGCACCCCCCCTTTTACTAAGTGGTCGTTCGTTAAAGAATGGGTTGTTTCTCCCACGCGCTATCAGAGGCCCGGTGCGCGCAATCTCCATCTTCCGCACGCAAAGCGCTGGCCCAATTGCGCGCCAGCCCGCCCAATTGCGCGCCGACCCGCGATATTGTGCCCCAAGCTCCTCTTTTGCGCGCAAACCGCCAGGGTCACCCTCTTTGACCCCCTGAGGGTACCCGCCTGCATGGTGCCCGATGATCCTCATCCCGGGTGCCCGCACCGTGCGTTGTCTTCCCGTGCGGCCCTCCAGGCTCGCGCGAAGTGACACGGACCCATCGGCGGCAACTATACGTCCGCGCTGCAAGATGTTAAACTGCTAAGCATCTTCATCCCGCATGACGTTAAACTACACTCCGTCCTGCATGACGCTAAACTGCACCACGTCTGCGCTGCAAGACGTTAAACTGCCAAGCATCTTCGTCCCGCATGACGTTAAATTGCACTCCGTCCTGCATGACGCTAAACTGCACCACGTCTGAGCTACAATACGTTAAACTATTCAGCATTCGTCTGCGCTGCAAGACGTTAAACTGCCAAGCATCCATCGTCCTCAACACACGACGTTAAACTGTACTTCGTCCGGCAATACGTTAAACCGTCCGCTTCGTCCTCAACACACGACGTTAAACTGTACTTCGTTCGGCAAGACGTTAAACCGTCCGCTTCATCCGATCTCGTGCCTCACACGCAGGGTCCCCCGCCCCGGTTTGGATGTGGCCCCCACCTGCTCATCTCTGCAGGGATGTCGGGATTGCCCCTCTTTAGAGACGATTCATTAGAGTGGCCTTCGCCCACGGGGGTAGGGTATTACAAACCCCTAGTTTCTTGTGGGGGACTGCACATGTGTATCTCCATTGTGCTTCCCCACTGCCGAAGCTAGTGGAGGGCGTGACAGGGATCGAGGTGTCTCTCACCTTCGGCCCAAGTCCCTCTTCAACTGAGCTTTGTCGCACTCAGGTTTCCTCAGTGCGTAAGTTCTGACAGAATGAACTACGTGGACTTTGATCCATATCTCCTAAACAGGGTACGTAGGAAGCCTCCCTGAGGTTCAAGCCCACCACCTGGTCGTCCCGGTCGTATTCACGTCGGTTCGTCCATCAGTGGACCCCTCCCGGGTTCAAATTTGCTTCGATTCACCTATGAATCCGCCCTTGTGGGGGACTGCACATGTGTATCTCCATTGCGCTTCCCCACTGCCGAAGCCAGTAGAGAGCGTGACAGGGGTCGAGGTCTCTCACCTCCGGCCCAAGTCCCTCTCCAACTGAGCTTTGCCGCATATGGGCCTCCTTAGAGTGTAAGCCCCAAACACCAGCGTCCAGCATGATGTGAAACTGTGATACACCCGGCCGTTCCATCCCCCTCTATGTGAGGTGGTTTGGTTCAATCCTCCGCCCGGCAGCCTCGACCTCCTCGTGAGTCGGCTTGCCATCGTCCAGCATGACGTAAAACTGTATATCCGAACTACGCTGACTTTGATCCGTGCTAACGCGCGGTACGTAGGAAGCTTCTACGGGGTCCAAGCTCTTCACTCCATCATCCATCCTGATCCTTACCCAGGCCGCCACATCCCGGTGGGGTCAGGCCACTTCATTCCACTCCACTTCACTCGTGAAGCCGCCCATGTGCTGGCCCCAGTGTCGGAGGTTCCCCGCAAGGGGTTCTGTCATCTAATCCACTCCTCGTGTTGATCAGTCCGATGTCGTCCCCGCTGGACGTTAAACTCGCGGCATACCCCATGTTAAACATGGGAAGCTGAGGGAAACCTCAGGTAACGCAGTTCCCCGCACCCAGCGCGGGATGCCTCAGGCCATCATGCCTTCGAGAAGCCCTATTAGGGACGGAAGGCAGACATGCAGAGCCGCAGTGTTAAGACACGCCCCCAACACCCAGAGCTACCCGGTCTCCTCACCGCGGGTTGCTGCCCCGACCAGACTACTTGGAGCGTCCGGGCGGAAGCAGCGTAATTAACTGGTGTCCATTAAGATATGGCGCCAAGAACGAGATTCACAAACATTCTTAAATCTATGAGGGAGACCCGGATTAGGCGACGAGTTCCGAGGAGACGTCCACGGAAGGAGGAGCCGACATCCAATCATCCCGGTTTCGATCAAGGAGCAGACGTCCCTGAATAAAGGACGGATGCCGCCCACCTTTGGAAAGCGAGACTGCGGGGCCACAAGCCGCGCTCCCATCCCCTCGGGTCGACGGGTGCACGCGCGAACGCGTCCTGGCGGAACAGCGTCGGAACAGAAACCCGATGCACATCCGCACCGAAACAGTTGCAACATCATATGTACTAACACCAGTACTCCACAATAAATTTAATTCATCAATCAATGGTTTCAAATAAACATCAATATTTTTCTTCGGATTTCCTGGAATTAGTAAAGTCAAAAAGATATATGGCTCCTTCATCAACATCCATGGAGGTAAATTGTACGGAGTTAAAAAAATAGGTCAACTTGAATATTGACTACCATAAGATCCAAACGGACAGAAACCATCATTGGAAAGGCCCAGTCGAACATTTCTAGCATCTAAAGCAAAGGATGGATGCACTCTATCAAAATGTTTCCATGAATCACCATCGGCTGGATGATTCAAGCTTTTATCGGTTGAAATATTCTCTTTATGCCATGACATCATTGTCGCTGTATTCTTAGACATGAATAAACGCTGAAATATGGATGTAAGCGGAAAATATCTCAACTTTTTTACAGGAATCAAACCTGACTTCCCGTGTTTTCCTTCTTTATATCTCAGTTGCCCACATGTGGGACAACTATCCAACGACTCATTTTCCCCAGAATATAAAATGCAATCATTTGAACATGCATGAATCTTCTGACAAGTAAGTCCCAAATTTCGAACCAGCCTCTTACTCTCATAGTAATTTGCAGGCAAAACATTTCCTTCGGGTAAGAGTATTTTAAGCAAAGAAAATATCTCGTCAAAACAGGTGTTTGATATTCCGTTATCTGATTTGATAGCCATAAATTTTTCAACTACTTCTAATTTTCTCATCTTGCAGCCAGGATATAATGCATCCTCAGCAGACCTCAACAACTCATAAAATTCAGACGGTGCCAACTCAGGATTTGAAGCTATATCAGCCAGAGTCTCTGTATGTTGAACAGATGAACCTGCAACATCATGTACTAAATCTTGAAACTGGGATGGATCCGGAATAAAGTTGGTATCACCTGCTCTGGAACTGCGTTCACCGTGTTGATACCAAAAAACATAATCTGGTTGAAAACCAAAACGCAAGAGATGTTCCCCTACTTTGTCAAACATGTCAAACGTTCTCAATGCACATTTTCTGCAAGGGCATTTTATTTTTCCTTCTGAAACAAATTCTGGATTTGATGCCGCAAATGATAAAAAAGTCCCCACACCCTCTACATATACTGGATTTAAACCAGAACCGTTTGGATTTCTACGTTGATTTATCCATATGCGGTCACCTAATAATGATTGTTGACGACCTCGTTGTTCCATATTTTTCTATAAAATATAAAAGCATTACTGTTTTTGAATAATTTATTAGAAAAAACACTCAAGTTAGGATAATTATAGAGTTTACATCATACACGACTAACGCAAACTTTTTATTGAGATAGACCTAAAAATTGACCATTTAAGAATTAAATATGTTGAGAATAAAGAAAAACCTATTACAAATATTGATAATTTTAATATTATATAAATTTTTTATTATTTTCATAGTTCTAATATTATTGGTAATTATTACTAATTATTGGTAATTATTACTAATTATTGGTAATTATTACTAATTATTGGTAATTATTACTAATTATTGGTAATTATTACTAATTATTACTAATTATTGGTAATTATTAATAATTATTACTAATTATTGGTAATTATTCCTAATTATCGGTAATTATTCCTAATTATTACTAATTATTACTAATTATTAGTATTTACCGGTAATTATTGGTAATTATTGGTAATTATTCCTAATTATTGGTAATTATTACTAATTATTGTTAATTATTACTAATTATGGGTAATTATTGGTAATTATTACTAATTATTACTAATTATTACTAATTATTGGTAATTATTACTAATTATTGGTAATTATTACTAATTATTACTAATTATTGGTAATTATTACTAATTATTACTAATTATTGGTAATTATTACTAATTATTGGTAATTATTCCTAATTATTGGTAATTATTTCGAATTATTGGTAATTATCGGTAATTGTGGATAATTATTGGTAATTATTACTAATTATTGGTAATTATTACTAATTATTTTTAATTATTACTAATTATTGTTAATTATTACTAATTATTACTAATTATTACTAATTATTATTAATTATTACTAATTATTGGTAATTATTACTAATTATTACTAATTATTACTAATTATTGGTAATTATTGGTAATTATTACTAATTATTGGTAATTAATACTAATTATTGGTAATTATTATTAATTATTTCTAATTATTACTAATTATTACTAATTATTGGTAATTATTACTAATTATTGGTAATTATTACTAATTATTACTAATTATTACTAATTATTGGTAATTATTACTAATTATTGGTAATTATTACTAATTATTACAAATTATTGGTAATTATTACTAATTATTACAAATTATTACTAATTATTACTAATTATTGGTAATTATTGGTAATTATTACTAATTATTGGTAATTAATACTAATTATTGGTAATTATTATTAATTATTACTAATTATTACTAATTATTGGTAATTATTACTATTTATTGGTAATTATTACTAATTATTACTAATTATTACTAATTATTGGTAATTATTACTAATTATTGGTAACTATTACTAATTATTACTAATTATTGGTAATTATTACTAATTATTACTAATTATTACTAACTATTACTAATTATTGGTAATTATTGGTAATTATTACTAATTATTGGTAATTAATACTAATTATTGGAAATTATTATTAATTATTACTAATTATTACTAATTATTACTAATTATTGGTAATTATTACTAATTATTACTAATTATTACTAATTATTAGTAATTATTACTAATTATTGGTAATTATTACTAATTATTGATAATTATTACTAATTATTGGTAATTATTACTAATTATTACAAATTATTACTAAATTTTACTAATTAATACTATTTACCAGTAATTATTGGTAATTATTGGTAATTATTCCTAATTATTGGTAATTATTACTAATTATTGTTAATTATTACTAATTATTACTAATTATTACTGATTATTACTAATTGTTGGTAATTATTACTAATTATTGGTAATTATTACTAATTATTACTAATTATTACTAATTATTACTAATTATTACTAATTATTACTAATTATTGGTAATTATTACTAATTATTACTAATTATTATTAATTATTGGTAATTATTGGTAATTATTACTAATTATTGGTAATTAATACTAATTATTGGTAATTATTATTAATTATTACTAATTATTACTAATTATTGGTAATTATTACTAATTATTGGAAATTATTACTAATTATTACTAATTATTACTAATTATTGGTAATTATTACGAATTATTACTAATTATTACTAATTATTACTAATTATTACTAATTATTGGTAATTATTCCTAATTATTACTAATTATTACTATTTGCCCGTAATTATTGGTAATTATTGGTAATTATTCCTAATTATTGGTAATTATTACTAATTATTGTTAAGTATTACTAATTATTGGTAATTATTACTAATTATTACTAATTATTACTAATTATTACTAATTATTACTAATTATTGGTAATTATTACTAATTATTACTAATTATTGGTAATTATTACTAATTATTGGTAATTAGTACTAATTATTGGTAATTATTGGCAATTATTCCAAATTATTGGTAATTATTCCTAATTATTGGTAATTATTCCTAATTATTGGTAATTATTTCTAATTATTGGTAATTATCGGTAATTAGGGGTAATTTTTGGTAATTATTACTAATTGTTGGTAATTATTACAAATTATTCCTAATTATTACTAATTATTACTAATTATCGGTTATTATCGGTAATTATTGGTAATTATTGGTAATTATTCATAATTATTGGTAATTATTGGTAATTATTACTATTTATTGGTATTTATTCCTAATTATTGGTAATTATTCCTAATTATTGCTAATTATTGGTAATTATTCCTAATTATTAGTAATTATATGAATAATTTCCAATAATTAGAAATAATTACCAATAATTAAAAATAATAACATTATTAGTATATTTTATTATTAATATTAAAATAATATAATTTTCTATATTATATACAATTCTCCTTTCATCTGTGTGTTTTCTGTCTCCACATACAAATAATACATGTGGAGACAGAAAACACACAGATGAAAGGACAATTGTATATAATATAAAAAATTATATTATTTTAATATTAATAATAAAATATACTAATAATGTAATAATGTTATTATTCCTAATTATTGGTATTTATTACTAATTATCAATATTTATTCTTAATTATTGAATATTATTACTAATTATTCCTAATTACCATTAACTATGAACAATACTAATAATTTAAATTTATTAAGAAACAAAACAATGTAAACATAATTAAATTACAACTAATTAAGAATAATTGAAACTAATAAAAATTTTAAAATAAATATTAAATTAAAATGAATATAAATACCTTGAAAATTGATCTGAGGTTGATCTCTGGTCGGTCTTGAAAACTTCAATATCAACTCCGGAGAAAAAAATTAAACTTGAGAAACGTTGAACTCTAGAAATAGAATTTTGAGAGAAGAAGGTGGAGTTTGAGAATGAATTGAAAAAAACGGATGGGGGTATTTATAGGTTAGATTATTTGCGACGGTACCCGTCGCAAATACCTTAGCCATCATTTATTAAGGTCAACGGTTAAATAGTTATTTGCGACGGGTCCCATCGCAAATAACCACCTGCCGACATACTATTTGCGACGGGGGAATATTCCCGTCGTAAATACCTTTTACCGCTGCCGGTTATTTGCGACGGGCAATAACCGCCCATCGCAAATATGTTTCCCGCGATTTGGCGCGCAAAGCGCGCCAGTTCTTTTGCGATGGGGAAAGCAATCCCATCGCAAAAGGCTACTTATTTGTGACGGGCAAATACCCCAATCGCAAATAAGTTTTTAACGGGGCTATTTGCGACGAGATTTATCCCCATCGCAAATACCCATTTTTCCCGTAGTGCAATCTCATCAGCGTCCCTGATATTTTTAACCATCGACCACCACTGATCTGCTTCACCCTCCAAACGGTAAATAGCAAGACTAACCTTTTGATTGTCTGAACACCCCATGACATCGAAAATCTTCTCCAGTGCTTTAATCCACCCTTCAACTAACACAGGGGCAGATAATCCTCTGAATGATGGGGGATGTTGCCTCATGAAATGTTCCACCACTGACATGTTCCTCTGCGGTTGATCTGGCTGATCTCGTGCATGGATACCACCACCATTTATCGCTTGAGTCAACTGCGCCATTACTGCAACAAACTGTTCAGTTCCAATTCCGACCATCTCAGGATGCTGATTCAGAAGGTTATTTCCTTCTGTATGCCTTCCTAGCACTGCTTCCCTGTTTCCTCTGCGGAAAACCATTCTGAACAAAAATGTCTTAGATGAAGCAACATGGTAATCTTCAAATGCTATATCATTTCAATTTGACCATAAAAAAAATATTTTTGGATAATCATTTAATAGAATTCTAACTCCTAAAGTTATCTAAACCGACCTCTGATACCAACTATAAGGCCCCAGCCTTAAACCTTACTTAATCTTGAGTTATTACAAGATTACACATTGAGGATCTTTTCGGGTTTAGAGTTTTAGAGAATTAGATCATAAAACTTTCATTACATTCCACATATAAACAAAGTGGTTACATAAAGATAGTATTCTTCTTTCCCATCAATGGAAACATATCTAAAATAAAACATGGATTCTTTCTTGACACTTCCTTGACACTATCATCATATCATGTACCTTTCCCTTGACCTGTGAAAAACATTTCAAAAAAACTTGGGATGAGCATAAAAAGCTCAGTAAGGGATATAAAAATATGGAAAGGAAACATGGGTACATATATACATAAGAAGCAAATCATATTTTACCCATAAAACATAAGCACTTCAACATACCTCATCAAATCATGAATAAATCATAGAAATCATAAGACATAAAGGTAACTTGAGGCGTTCATAACATTCTTACGTAGGGAGTAACCCTCTTGGTTACGTTTGGAATACCCATCACAGTATATTCCCTAAATCTCTTCGGAGAAACCTTAACCTTTCACTCTTTCGCGTTACCCAATGCATTGGAGAGCTATATCGGGCCCACCCACCCTTAGTTTATCACGAAACCACCCGTCTTCATAATAATGCCCAAGAACCTCAACATAATCGTATCACATAAAACATGCATAAAGGAAACATAACATTTCCACCCTTCAATCACAAGATATTAATACAACACATTGATATAAAAACATTATGAAAACCATTTTCAATTCCAAAATAAAAGAAAAGTAAAACATTGTAGTTATTTTTCTTTTAAAATAAGGTATGGCTTGTAGAGGAAGCCGAAACTCAAATAATGGTCACGGCGGCGGAGAAGTCCTTGTCACCGCATACGTACGACAAAAACATTCCCTTTTGTCGTGTAGTAAATTCTTCGTATAAAAAATATTCCTTTTGAATAAAAGTAAAAGTCAAAGGGGTTTATACACCGTATAAAAGAAGGTTGTGTATAAAACAAAATATGCCTCAATGAAAGGAGATTGAGACGAAGTCCCATACCTCGGGTCCGACTTGACTCGATCGTTCTTTAATGTCCTGAATAATAAACTTGAGTTAATTTCTACTTGATTATGAACCTTTTTCAAGTTCATTATTCCTTTTATATCACTTATTACCATGTCATGAACACTATGTAATTATTTAAGTTAATAACGGTCGTTTTAACAATCATTGGTACTTGAGTAAAAAATAAACCCTTTATAATTACAAGTTGTTCGTGTATCCATTATATCTAGAATTATAATCATTATGTATATATCATATATATTCAGTATATACATGCATTTATAATATTACATAATCATTTAGAGGTAATAAATGAAATGCACCGTTCATGGAGACGGTAAGCCGTACGTACGCATGAACGCTACTTTCATTTCTATTTCGTATTTTATAGAATAGAATCATAATTATATAATGGTATATTATAATTTCAGTATAATATCATATATAATATCATAGTTCTATCCTTTATATGTCCCACATATGGTATTTAACGAATCAAATCACTTTGAGGGGGCGGTAGTCCGCACTTCCTTAAATGAAGATATCGCGTTTACCCATAATGGAAACCATAAAAATATGACCAAAAAGAAAAATAAAGAAACATAAGGAAAACATAAACATATTATATATCATATATAAATATAGTGACATCTTAATGGCCACCTTTGAAGGTGTTAAAAGAATGTTGAACAATCATCGTTTCGGGAGGCATAAATTCACCATCCACGGAAACAGTATGTTCGTTAACCATTAGATGTAGGTGTGTGTATGTGTCGCTCTAATACTTGTTATAACAACATCCTAGTATATTTAGGATACTGTATTTGTTACAAAAGAAAAGAATAAAAAGAGTTTAGGGGGTTGGAGAAGCAAAATAAAACAAAAGGACTCAAAAGAAGACATTACCTTAAAATCGGGTAACTCCCATTGGTTTGAGCTCAAAGGCTTCCTTGGGAAGACTTCTGCCCAAAGTGAGGATTCAAGGTGTAAGATAGAGAAGTGGAGAGACAAAATGGTCAGGGGTTGGCTGAGCCAAAGGCTTTGGGAGTGTGGGTAAGGAGGTAGAGGTGGGGGCCTTTTATAAGAGGAGAGGAGGGGCACTTTTGGAAAGTAAAGATAAGTTACTTTATTTTAAAATGTGTTTCAGATTCAAAAGGTCCCACATTGATATACTTCTAGGATAAGGTGATAAGGGTTCGAAATCCACTCATCCAATAGGTTTTGGACATGTTTAGGTCTTATATATTACATTATCTTTCCATTTTATTTAAATGGTTAAATAATGAGTTCATCGCTGCATCATCATGATGTCATAAAAAATTTAATTTATTTAATGTCTAAAAATTATAAAAAAAAATACTATGATGTAGGAAATCTTTTTATATTTCCAATGAATATTTATAATAAAAAAATCTGATCTTTATAAACCCATGTAAAATTTTTTTTAGTAAAACATATTATGTTTGTGTCATTTTTACTTTTACATTAAATAAAAAATTATTTTTGTCATTTCCCAACCAAAGTGGGTACATGGGGTCCCCAAGATGACCCATGGCTTTTCTTGGTCGTCCATGACACAACTAATAAGGGTAGGACATTTGTCTATGTCATTTCATATTATTAAAGCATTATTTTTACCTTAAAGTACACTAATTACCACTAATCGCGATTAAAAACTTAATAAGTTACTATTCACCAAAAAATTATTTTAATCTCATTGAACCAAATTTTACTTCTTATTGACAACCATGTATGTCGGATTTTTGAAAATCAAAACACAAAGGTGGTAGAATTTCATTTAAACAAAAAATCAGTTTCTTTAACTACCACTTAGTGATTTCACTATTCATTAAAAATTGAAGTTTTTCAGAAAAATACCAGAAATTCACCCTAAGATATATTTGATATTCTGAATTCAAAAATGAAGTCTATTTTACAAAATTCAAAACATATAAGTCACATTAATTAATTTAATAATTAATTCCCGCTGTCAGAGAAAATATCGTGTTTTTATGAAACAATAAGTATCAAAAGATTGACACCAGTTTAAGTCCAATTTCAGAGTGAAATTGATTCCAATGACCACCATTTGATTAAATGGTAAAACTATAATCTAATTTCACTTCAAAACTAATTCAAAACATAATCTAATCACATAAATAAATTAGATTAAAAAGCAGTTTTGATGTAAAATGCAGTATTTTTCACTATTCATTAAAAAATGAACATTGTCAGAAAAATACCAAAAATTCACACAAAGTAAATTTTGATGTCCCAATCATAAAGAATAAGTTTATTTTGACAAACATAGTTTATAAAATTGTCAAAATATAGATTCAAAAATGGTTTTCCATCAAAAGGCAGTAAAACAATCTTTTAAAAATATTAGTGTATTCCATGCTTAAGATTGGATTTATTTTCATTTTAAGCCCCTAAAACACTATCTAGTTAATTAATAGACATAGATAAAAATATATATTATTCATTACTTACTTGGGATGTTACACAATGTCTCTTGAGGATAATAATTGGATCAAATACCAAAATGAATTGAAATGACCCAGGATACCCTCAAACCCAGCACCTAACATTATTTGGCATAAACCTGAAGGGCATTCTCGATCCCCATAGGCAAGTGAAAAGCACCCGGTGTTTGAAAAATGAAACAGATGGAATAATTTTTATCAACCAGAAAAAACACCTGGAATGCATAAATAATGCAGGAATGAAACAGTGGAATACTATAGACTCTATATGCTATAAATGTATGAAAAAAATTTAAACAAAAAACAACAGAAGTAGCTAAAAACTCCAAAGGAAATGTCCAACTACAAAGGACCCAAACAAAAGCTACTCCAAACGATGGCAAGGAAGTACTCCAACCATTGGGCCACAAGTTACCCAACCAGATGACATGAACCTCAGCGCCTCACTATAGAACCATGCCTTTCCCTGCGCTAGAAGAAAAACAATGTTCTGCGTACCACCGAGGAGGTGTACATGGTGTGAGATAATAGGCTCCGTAGGATCCCACCCAGGTGTTCCATAAAATTCCCCTGAACATTAAATCATGTATGCTTATTTTAAATAAAAACATTGAATGATAAGCAGAATGATGTTTTATAGAAAACCTAGTAAACAATTCCTTTTTCACAGTTCTAAAAAAAATTACGTATATCAATTTCCAATAACATTTTCTATATAATTTTTAACAATCATAAACATGAATATCAAGGATAACTCATAATGGAAATCAATACAAAATAGTAGACCGGGTATCACAAAACAAAAGAATACTATAGGTCCAGGCCACAGACAACTCATTCAATAATAATCAAGTGCACTAAATCTATTATAAGATCATAGTCCTTTGTATAAGGGGAATACCCCATGATTAAACCCCCTAAAAAGTCAATATTGTTCCCTTAGAACAAAGGTCATACGAAATAGAGGAAACCCCATTGAGAAAACCTCCTTGATAATCACAAAACAATGGACAATGGCCTCAACCTAAACCTTCCACCTAAGCACCCAAGGTAACCCATATGCAAATTTTTGCAAACTAATTTTATTAATTAAAAAGTAACCAGTTCCTTTTCATTTATCAAAAGGCAGGGGAAAACCATTTCTATTTTAAAACCCATTTTCAACAAATAATAATACCAATTTGATAAACAATTTATAATGTAGGAGCCATCAGGACTATTTTCCTAGGCTAGAGACAGAACCACTAACCTTGAAACTTGGGACACACACGCCCACAACGGGATTCACCAACAACAAAAACCCAATAACGATGATGAAGGCCCTCAAGAACAGATGCCCTCCACACTGTGAACGTTAAAAGAAAAGGCCTCTAGAGCGAGATAGAATAATGGATCTGAAGAGTTGCCCCATGATCAAAATAGAGATCAAACATCAAATGGATTGACCTAAAAGGAATGGTGTATTTGAAAAATTCCTAAGAGAGACCTTTGGTCAAAGGTGGTGGAGTTTTAAAAAAAATGACTGAGAAAATATGCCAAGTGCATGTTCAAAATTGGGCACAAGCAGATTCATGACATGTAACTCCCATTCACATTGTGAAATACACACTGTCAAAGTACGAAAAAAATTCCATCCTTTACTTAAATCATTTATGATGTGTAACCACCATTTACGATGAGTATCAGTTCATAGCATGATCTCACCTTTCATGACTTCTAAAATTAAACTATGACACAACATGTAATACAGTTACACGACATATAATCCACCTTTATCATGCAAAAATGGATTATTAAATTGAAAATCCAACAAATATTTGACTTCACCATTATAGGTATCCTCCAAATTCCTTTACAGCCCTAATCAGACTATGAGAAAATGAAAACTACAATGAGGTTAAAGGCAGGCCTAATAGATAAGTAATGGGATTTTACAATACATTTTTCATATAAAAGTTATAAATACGTTGAAAATTAGATTTAAAATGTGATCTCTATTAAAATATGGTAAAAATACCCAGTTGAAAAATATAGTTCTTTTTGGGAAAAATTAAATTATTTCTTATATAATTGTCTCGAAAACACAAGAGATGAAGACTTAAAATAATGTGGAATATAAATAAATTTTATAATGTGATTAATAATATTAATAAGATTTATTTAAATGGATATGATAATAGATCATGGTGCACTCAAAATCGTTTTTCCGTGCAAATCAATATATTGAATTTATCTAAAAGGAAAATATACCTTGAAATGATGGGGTGTTACATTCTTCCTTCCTTCAAACATTTAATCCTTGAAATTTATAGAATATCATCTCATAAAATGATTTGAGTAGTTAATCATCATAATTTCATCAAGTTCCCACATCACTTGTTTTATTTTATGGTATATCCAAAGAACCTTTACTAGTCGAGTCATTTGGTTCCTCAACACTTGTTCTCTAGTGTCAAGAATCTCAACAGGCTCTTCACAATAAGACAGTTCGAGTTCGAATTCTATTTATTAATATGTTAGTATATGCATTGGTTCTAGCATGTATTTCCTTAATAGTGATATATAGAACACATCATAAACCTTTTAGAGGCTTAAAGGCATTGATAAATGGTAATCAATATCTCCAATTCGTTTAAAAATTTCAAAAAGGCTGATTTACCTGGGACTTAATTTACCTTTCTTACTAAATCTTATAACACACTTCCATAGAGATAACATTAAGAAGACATGATATCCCACTTGAAATTCCAAATCCTTCTTTCAATTATCATTATAGCTCATTTCCCTATGTTGGGATTATTTGATATTTTTTTTATTACTCTTCACATTTTTCATTGTTTCCATAACTAGTTCTGGGCATACATTTTTCCTTTCACCAACATCTTCCCAACATGTTTTTATAAGACATATCTTTCCATAAGATGCTTCATACGACACCATATGAATACTTTAAAGGAATCTATTCTTAAAGGAAAATTCTACCAAAGGTAAATACTAATCCCACATACCTTGAAAGTCATATGAGAAAGGCCTTAGAATACCTTATAATGTTTGAATTGTCCTTTCTAATAGTGTTTTAGTTTGAGGGTGAAAGGAAGTTCTCAAATAAAGCTTTATATCTAGGTCCTTCTGAATACATTTCAATAATTTTGATGTAAAATTGGGATCTAGATCAGAAGAATTAAATAGAGTTACACCATGATGTTTTAAAACATCATTAATATAGATTTTTTATAAGAGTTCAAGAGGTAAGCTTCTCTTAAAGCATGAAAATTTTGTGATTTGGTAATGAGATCAACAATAACCCATATCACATCATTTCTTCTGGGAGTCATTGGTATCCCTATTAAAAAGTCTATTGAAAAATCATTCCACATCCACATAGGCATAGAAAGAGGTTTCATGACTTCACTAGTATTTTTTCTCTCATACTTCACTTATTGAAAAACCAAACATCCAGACACATAATGAGCAATTTCCCACGTCACATTATCCCACTAAAAATATTCCTTCAAATCTATATATGTCATAGTTATACTAGGGTGTATAGAGATAATTTAGCTATCAGCATCATCCAATAAATCCCCTTTTAGATAAGTTATATCGGTAACACATTGACACCTCCAAAATTTCAAAATTCCATCTTCATATACTACGTATACCACATTTAAATCATTCAAATGTTTAATTTCAATTCTAAAATCATCATCATCATATTAATTACATTTTATTATTTCCAATAAAGATTCTTTGTCAACCCTTTGAAAAATTAGTGATGTTTCACCTTCATTTATAATTCATATATCCATCTTTACTAGATCCATGAACATATGATATCTTTCAACTTTCATTTTGTTAAGAACTCTACTAACCTTCCTACTAAAAACATCTTTCACCTTATTTACCTACCATATGTGGTAGTGAATTAATAAATCATAATACTTGCCTAGCTCAATCCATCTCCTTTGCCTAATATTATGTTATTTCTATGAGATAATATTTTCCAAACTTTTTTGATCTGTATATATCTCACATAATTCACTATAGAGATAGTGTCTCCATATCTATAGAGTAAAGATTACAATAGCTAACTCACGATCCTAAGTTAGATTGTTCTTTTTAAGTGTTTTTTAATCTAGATACATATGAAAGAATATTATAATTATTTATAAGGAAACAAACAAGTAATTTCCTTGATGCATCACTATAAATAACAAAACCACCATTTACAGATATTAAATTCAAGATAGGGGAATTTACTAATATTCTCATCAATTCCATAAAACATTCTTCAAAATATTTTTCCATATAAACTTAACCCATTAACATGTGAACTTGGTTAATGGGTTGTCCAATCATGGATCATTTTGAATGAAACACTGATAGTAGTCCTCTAAACCAATGAAACTAGATACCTCAGTTATGATCGTTGGTGTAGGACATTCATGGATTGACATTGCCTATACTAGATCTTCATAGAATCAATCCTTTGAGATAGTATGGCCAAGAAAATATATTTCTTAAACCTGGAATTCACAAATTCTAAATTTACCATATAACTCTTTCCTTATGATTTTCTCAAGAACGATACTCTTGTTATTATCATGGTCGCTATAGATTGTAGAATACATAATAATATCATCAATGAATACCATAAAAATTATCAAGATATTCCTTGAATACTCTATTCATTAGATCCATAAAATCCAATGGTGTATTAGTCAAACCAAATTGAATTACTATAAATTCATAATTTCCATACCAATACCAAAACGATGTCTTTGGAATGTTTTCCTTCTTCGTTCTCAATTGATGATTTCTATAATGATGCATTGTCTTAAAAAATAATTGAGATCCATTAAGTTGGTCAAATAAATCATCAATTTGAGGGAGGGGGTAGTTGTTCATTATTCTAGTAGCATTGATTTCCCTATATTCAATACACAACCTCATATATCCATCTTTATTCTTATCAAATAAAACTGGGGAACCCCATGGAGAAACACTAGAGTGAATAAATCCATTTCTACTCAACTATTTAATTTGTTTATTCAAATATGATAATTATACTATAGTCATTATGAAGGGAGTCTTTGATATAGGTCTTGCATTAGTGATTAAATCAATATAAAGCTCAAATTCACACTCTGGGGGTGTAAAGGTAATTCCTTAGTAAATACATAAATATATTCCATTACAATGGGTACATCCACAATTTGAGGATTATCTTCTTCATCACAAGATATTTTTTATCTTCATCCCCTATAATTTTGTTAGTTAAAATTACTGGGGGTGGGTCAATATAAGAATATGATGATGATGTTTCTTCTCTGAATATAAGGGATTCTATATATTTATCTCAAATCATAATTTCCTTTTTATTACAATAAATTTTCACTTCATAGTTTAAAAGACAATCTATGAAATGGATTATATAAAATTTAATCATAGGTATGATGAAAATGTAAGTAATTTAAGTATGATTATGTGTCACAAAGGGGACTGACTGACACATCTTTATTATAATGAGACTTCCCTTAAGAGTTTGGACTCACAACTCCATTATTAAATCAAATGTTAATTGACTAATTTTCTAGGAAAAATTTGATGAAATAAATGATTTTGATGATATATAATCAAAAATATCAATTTCAGTGTTTTAGGAGATTATTTATTTACCTACCACCACATCATTCAGTACTTCAAACTCAGTAGTTGTGATTGCATAAACTTGGACTTTCACCCTTTGATTTTTTCTAGGGGAAATATCCCTAACTCTTAAGATAATCATTTATATAGTGTCCCATATACCTACAACTATTTCATTGATCATTTCTCGTATCATTATTTACCTTTTAATCATGGGCATGGGGACCATTCTCTCCACACACAAAACAAACTCCTCTTCCTTTTATGTAGGCTCTATGGTGATTCCTTCCACAAGTATCACATTTTGGAAAATTCACCTTACTTTTCTTCCCTTTATACATTGTTTTCTCTTCCACCCTCTTCATCTCTTACATTACATTAAAGTTGTACAAAATAAATAATTATTTATCTATCTTGATGGAACTTGATACATTAAATCCATATGATTAGAATGTTTGGGAGACAAGTGCCCTTCGGTGGAATGGTTTTAACCCATATAATATTTGATCAATATTTCTCTTTAGATTCCATACGTAAATCACAAAATTCTTTGCTAATGTTGTGAAGTTAGCTTCATATATTGGAACATTCTCATCTACCCTTTTCCTCATACTCAATAATTTCCTCTCTATATCCACTCGTTGTTCACAAGGTAAATGTTTTTCCAATATAACAACCATAAAATCCATCTACTCCTTGTTTTCTATTCCTTATTCCTCCATTGTGTTTTAAATAAATTACCTCCATTGATCCACATCCTTTATGACACAATAAACGGTCATGAAAACCATATCCAATTTATTATATCCCCATGCATGAAATATCTTCCCTAAGGAACATATCCATTACGTAGATAAAAATTTATTTATAGTTCCATTTAATGATGGATGATTTTTTATCATGAATAGATCAAACATTGTTTCTCCATATTCTGGATCAGGGTGCCCCATATGGGTAGGTTATTGTTTACAACCTGATTCAGCTACCGCACTCTAATTATTAGTTGTTCATCAATAGTTGTAGCTCTATCTCTAATGTCAATATATTCCATAAGAGATAAGTCAATAAATGCATTATCTATATTGATATAGTTTTTATTCATTCCACTAGGAGCCATTTCTAAACAATTAAACACAATAGAATTGGTTATGTGTCATAATACAAAATTTCAAACTAGTAAAACACTTCTCATAAATTGAAAAATTTATACATATCAAATATCACAATCATAAACATGGTTTCATAGAGGGAATATATAATTTTAAATCCTTCATAAAGTTTTGTAATGAAAATGTAAATTATCCTAAGAAATTCCACTATGAGTGTCAACTAGGTGCACAATAAGGCCATTTTCCTATAACAGGCTATGATGACTCAAGACCAATGCACCTTATTGGAGTCGTTACCCATAAGTACATCAATACCAGAACCATGTCATCTTTTTGTATCTATATAGGGATGTATTTCCACGAAGACACAAAAAATATCAATCTTTCCAAAATTCTAGGATGTTATTCTATACATATCATCAATGTATATCATAGGGTTATGAATTGTAATTTTTCTTTTCTAAATCTAGTTTCCTTGGTTTCTACTAAACTACTATGATACCACCTATTGCGACCCTGACACTAGTCTCCTAAAGCTAGTGCCTAACTTTATTACATTGTCATTGATACAAGATCCAAATCTTGAAGGACCAATCAATTTAGCAGTTTTGTAAGTAAGATTACATACATAAACCTTACATTACAATTTAAAACATTCAATACATCATAGAATTTTTTTTGCAAACACCTTCATTCTCATATCATAAACCTGCTTATCAGTTAGAATACACAACATGAAATCTGAGGTAAAATAAAACATAAGAAAGTGGTGAGGTCATATTCTTAGTAAGGGTATGTGTACAACATAATATATTATTAATAAATAATCATAACCCTAATGGAAAGGTGTATAACTGAAATATAAGAAATTTAAACATAATATTGAGCATAATATGTAATAATTAAATCAAATAATTCCCTATAAATAATCCCATGTATATTCTATTAATCGATTTATCGCATAGAATTTCAATAACTAACCTCATAAGGAAGGAATTAATAATTCAAAAAATCTGAAACATATCATCGAGGAGCCATACAAGACATCTAAAAATAAATGGTTAAGGCCTCAATAAAATCATTATTTAAAAATAAATGGGCATGGTTGTGGCCAAGTCCATATATGGTTTGTCTCATGAAACCTATCGATGCATCAAAGGGATATAGAGGGCCCCACCCAATACATATTAATTCCAATGAATTCCTCAAATTAATGGGGTGAAACATAGACCAAATTTACATATGAAATGTAAATAACTTCCCTAATCTTTGAACCCAACCACAAACCATTCTGAGTAATTTGGTGAATTGTATAAAAATAGCATATCCATAGTAAAAATGATAATATATAATTTAATAAAATATAAAAGATGATATGATAAATGAAAAAAATTACTTAATATCAAAATATAATAATGGATGTTTCCAAAGGAGAATATAGTCTAATAAAATAATTAATAACTTCTTGAGAGAAATACCCCATTTTAAATTGAAATTATTTTTAATTTCCACAAAATTTTAAAATAGAAAATTTTCATTGAAATTAATCTTGTATGATTGTAATGTAATGTTCATGACATTAAGGTGTACTGATGTTAAAAAATTAATATCATTCCATACAAGTTAAAAAAATATTCCTTCCATAATTTTGTCGAAAATGTTATAAATTTCCACATTTGGGAAAGGAAAAAGATATTTCATTACAAATATTTTATAGAAATTCAAAATGGGTAAATTGGATTTCAAATTTGTTGGATATTAGAAAAAAAATTGGAAATCTATTTTTTGAAAAATGGACATGGATGATAAATATTCCCAATAAGATACTTATATATAAACAATTTCAAATAATAATGAGATTGTGAAATGAACCCTTAAAATGTACTTTCCTTTAGTTGAGTGTGATTTAACCACATATATAATTAGTTAAGTCATGATATAAATTTATACAATAACAATATCCATATATATGATATCATATATGATCATCTTATAATGTTTTTTGACAATATTTTGTTATTACCCTTCTTTTGGGTGATAACTATTTCATTTTCCTATGCATGTTTTTCCTTGCGAGTCCTATTTAGTATGCATAGTATATATTTATTTAATATCAAGAATGATATTATGTTGATTGATATTTTATTTACAAATTATATAAATTTTTATAATCATTCTTGAATTTATAATGTGGAAAATGAATCTCATCACATCGTGGAGACGGTAGGCTATACATACGCACACGCGATGGTATCATTTCCTTAATGTTGGATGGTATATTAATTTTAAATAATCACTAAAATTTCATATTTATTATTTTTATCTATTATAACCATCATTATACCCATCCAGATAAATTGGAGATGAAAAAACATTAAACTACGATGTGGAGATGGTAAGCCAAATACACGCAGGCATGAGGATTGTTTTCGTAGGATAAAATATTAAATAATATGGTTTTCCCATAATCATAATGAAATCTCATAATATAGATGATATTGAAGCTATTACTTTATTAATGAAACAATATATAGAGAGGAATAAAAAGACCTCCAGAAAATTGATAAGTATGTTTTAAGGAGAAATTTGTAGCTTTTGGTCTATCTAGAAGAGGAAATGTGGTATGAGGAAGTGAGGGAGGTGGTGTCTTTTTATAAGAGATGAGAGGGGAAATTTTTGGAATCCTTTAAAATATTAAACTAATATATATTAATTCTCAATTTAAAATTTCTCAAATGTGAGTTATTTAGAAGATAAAACATTTATGGGTAGAAATAATCTAAACCAATTATTTTTAGAAATTTTTAGGTCAAATTATTTATCATATTGTTTGGCTTTAACCCTTAGTGAAACACTTCAACACGTATCATGACAACGTGTCTTTTTACACATTAAGGGTTAATATTGATACAATAAAATTCTATAAAACCCAAAAATGGATCATTTATGACACATATGACTTTATTATAATCATTTCATGAATTTTGGAGTTTAGGAAACTTATATAATTTAATAAAATATTAATCATTTTAAAATATCATTAATATCAAATTTGACACTATTTATTTCAATGATTAAACATGATATCTTCAAAAAACACTTAAAATATATCACTAACATATCAATGTTTTCTATAAAATTCGGGGATGACATTAATTTTGTAAAAGTATATTTATTTTAATATTTTTAATATCATTTACTTTTTATTTTCATTAATTAGACAATTGCTACATCATAATTACGCAACCCTTTAATAAAATAATATTTTCTATCAATGAAAAATAAATTATCATGATTAAGATAAATTTATTATCATTAAAATCCCTATTTATAGATGAATTCATCTTCTATATAAACCTATATTAAAAATGATATAGTTTTTTAAAATATGAGTATGACATTTTTATCATATCTTTAAATAAAATATAATAGATGTCATCATCTAATCTATATGGCTTAAAAAGGTTTTAATTTTGTCCCAAGGATTATTTTGGTCCAAAAACACTCATCCAACGTAATTTTGAAAAGTGTTAGGGTAATTTTATAATATTAATAATATTATTTTTACCTTTTATTTTCTGATTTACCCTTAACCTAGATAAATGAAATACTACAATAAGTTACTATTCATAATATCCAAAAAAAATATTGATTCTATTATACTATTTATATAATATTTATCAAAAATTAGTATGTATTTTTTTCAAAATTCAATTCATAGAAAAGACTGAATAGATTATTACTCTAATCCTAAAGTCGTGGCGAGAACACAGGTTTAAAAAAACATTCAAAATATTAATATGCTTTATATCCAATTTATAT
Organism: Viscum album; assembly: GCA_963277665.1. Taxonomy (NCBI): domain Eukaryota; kingdom Viridiplantae; phylum Streptophyta; class Magnoliopsida; order Santalales; family Viscaceae; genus Viscum; species Viscum album. The sequence continues at coordinate 193,682,569 of OY728135.1, read as the reverse complement.
AAATAAATTATTTTAATGACCTACTTTATATTAATATATGTATAAATTATATATTTTAACTTTATAAATGTATTTAATATAAAATAATATTTAAATGAAAAGGCAGTTTTAACTACAATTCAATGTTTGTCACTATTCATCAAAAATGAAGTTTCTCAGAAAAAAATCAGTACAATCGACCAATTTAAATTCTTATACCCCTCTCTAGAAGTGGAATATTATTTTGGATTATAAAAATTTTAAAAGTATCAAAAATTAGAGTTAAAATGGGTTCCATTAAAAGGCGGTAAAATTACCCTTTTGAAAAATATAGTTGTTCATCCATAAAATTTGACTTGTTCTTATATAATTGTCGATAAAACACATTATATGACTATTAATATTATATGGAATATACATAAATTTCATAATGAGGTTAATAAAATTCAAAACAACAATTTAAACAGCTATTTTAACAGATCGTGGTGGGCTCGAACTCGGTGTTGTGTGCAACATAAGTTATTGAATTTATTTAAAAATAAAATGTACTGTGAAATCTTATGGAGTTACATTATGTTATTTTTTGTTATAGGATCCTAAAACCTATAAAATCAATGATCATGAATAATCATGTTTGGGAACTATCCTTTGGATCAGGTTGAATATGATCCCTCAACATTACTTCTAGTATTATCATGCTCTAATAATTTTTTGGTATAATTTTCATCATCAATCTATTGCAAGTTGATCATGATCCTAGAATGCTTATACCAAAAAAGCTACTAACTTCCCAGGAAAGCATGTACCAAATAAATAAATAAATAATGGGGAAATCATGTCATTGAAAATCAATCAGCATTTACAATTCAATTGACTGATTTTCATTTTCAATATCAAAATTCAATTTTGAAACCAAAATCTGTTTTTCTCATTATTTAATTCCCATTTCAATCCAAAACCAATCATGGGGTTTTTTTATTTTAATTTAATCTAATTTCCCACAAAAAAATTCTCTAATCATTTTATCAATTCCATCATATACAAAATTTATCCCACAATTCCAACTCTATTGGAATTTGTTTTTTTTCCTCAAAGTCAATTTTATTTCATATTTCATAATCAAATCAATCCAAATAGATGTTTAGTAAATAAACTGATTAATATTTAAAACAGATCAATAGGGCCATGATTTCATTTTCAATTTGAATATAAAATGGAATCAGCTGCCTTTAAGTTATTATTCCAGAAATCAACACCCACAACGAGATTTACCAATGAAGAATGATGTTGAAAAGTAACTAGGAACACATACTACATTCAGGATCCAATGAAAAGGAGTGTAGTTACATCCATTAATAAATGATCCATCAAACTCTAATAAGGATAAAATCAGAATTCATATGAAACTAAAAATTATGTTATTAATATACTCAGAATGGTGAACCACAACAAAAACAATGATCAATAACTGAATTAATGATCTGGAAGGATATGATATCTCCAAAATCACATAAGGATGGATCATGGATGACATATCATGGTTTAATGGTTGAATAGAATAAAAATCACTCATACATAACACTAATACCCTCAACTAATGAGAATTAACTAGTGTGTAATACCACAATAAGTCATGTAATCCACAAAGGCTTATACACCCAATAAATTCATCTTCTTTTTTAATAATAACAAATTTTCCCCTTAAATGACATAAATTAAAATTACATGGCATGTAAAATTTCATATAGATACCTAAATGTTTCATACATGGATATTACATCATTTTAAATGAGTATTCATCACATTACAAAAGTACATTCCTGAGGACCATAATAGAATAGTTTCTATGGAAACATAGAAGAAAATGTTCTAAATTAGTAAAGGATCATCAATTTTCTAAAAATGACATTCTATTTTAGTTAATCTACTTAAATACTTCTATTATTACCCTGGGAAATGAATCATAATAAATGGGTTATATAAGAAGTACATAAAGGGTAAATAAAGAAGATACATAAGCATAACATGAGTGTAAGGACATGGAATCATAAGAATAACATTTGAAGATCATACCCTAAAAATTAAAGATCATATACATGATTCATGGAATGATTATTGGATGCTAATAATACACGAATCATAAGATAATCAAGAGCATAATATATGAAAAGAATAACATAGGAATAAGAAATAGAATTTGTGGAAAATAGATCATTATTTAAACTGATTTTTGTACTAGTCAAGGATTATTTACAAAGACAACTTCGTACTATGGGTTCACTCTACATACAATCCTGGTAGTGATGGTTCACTCCCACGTCCATCTAAGAAGTTTAGGTTCACTCCCAAGACCATCTATGGGACAAAGTAATTTACTATAATGATTTCACTCACCCTTCAAGTAATGTCTTTCACATGAGATATTAGTCTTTACATAGTATAATCGATGACGATATAAGTCCCATCCATATCATAATTAAATAATACATATGTTTGCCACTAGACTATAAATATTCATCATATAATAACCCATTAAATGAAATGTGTGTCATAGATAACTAATCATATCATAACCCATGAAAAACAGATAGGTTTAATAATATTTTCAACACAACATAACCTGCTAAAAGAAGCAGGTTTCATAAGCATATAACCTAGGAATGTAAAATGTGTTTAATAAACATATAACCTATGAAAGAGAAATTAGATTCAAAAAAATATAACCCATTAAAGGGAAATGTGTTTCATAAACATCATGACATTAATACATAAACCATTCAAATAATTAATATGAATAATACATTTTGATCATTTCCATAGAGAGGCATGAGTAACAAAAATAGATGTCATCTTGTATGGGATATATTTTTTGAAGTGGTATTTTATAACCATTTCATGGGGAAAATAAACTTTATTCTTTAAAAATTGATTTTTAATACATTAACCCTTTTGAAAATTATATTCTTTGAAATTAAAATTGGTATCTTATTATGGAATATTTGAAAGCATTTGAAATCCTTTTTATTATTAAACATATAAAGAAGCATAAAAATATTTTGAAAACCTTTTTCCTTGGAAAATTATAATATAATCTTGAAGATATTTTGAAATCCTTTATCCTTGAATACATATAAAATATTATTTAAAAAATTTTGAAAACCATTTAACTTGATAAATAAAAATAATAATATTGAAGAAATTTTGTAATATCATTTCATTGAAGTGAAATCATGAAGTTGTTTTGAAAACCATCTCACTGAAAATACAATTAAAATTTAAAAAATAAGATTTATAATCATTGAAATCATTTTCTTTTAAAATATCCTTTTGAGAAAATATAATGCTTCGAAAATAATTTAAACAACTTATCTTAATAATGTTGTTTAAAAACGTTTCCCTAAAAATTTTAATAAAAACAAAGAATTTCAAGAATAATTGTAAAAAAAATCATGAAAAGGAATATTTTGATCTTGTGAAGGATGTTTCAATACAATTACTATCATGATGGTGGATAAATACATACATGCCAAACATTCCTTTTTCACACTAAAAGTTTTATAAATGTGCTTCAATCAGAAAAAGTCTAAGAGATTCCTTTCAGAACACCATTATGATTAAATAGTAAAACATGGGTAAATATATCATTCAAATATAATAGGATAATAATAGAATATTTTATATTTTTTTAAGAAAAAATGTTTTTGAAAGAACACATATTTCTGATCGATGAGGGACATAAAGACATATTTTCTTAAAAATCATTATCAATTATATTGAGTACCAAAGAGTGGAAAATTGGAAATAATATATTATTATATCATAAATAACCAAAGGATGGGGAAAAAAATTGGTGTTCTTGAATTATTGATCACAATATTTCATCAATGAATGCATAATCATAAACAATACCGATAAAGGATGATATTGTTTCAATAAACTCTTACCTCATTGTAACATTCAATTATACTATTCATAGAAGAAAATGAAATAAAAAAAGCATAAAATATCTTAAAAATATGGATATTAATGAAATATTATCTCAAATGGTAGTGTATAAAAGTTTTATAACAATGTAGGTCCATAACATGTCATGTGTCTCAATGAAGGAAAATTGAGAGAAAATTACTTTTACAATTTGGTAAATTTTAAAATATAAACCCCATGATAGAAAGATAATAACATAGATATTTTAATACCCATAAAAGTAATTATAAGATTCATATATTACATACATGGGAAGTATACACACCCCATCTATAAAATATGGGGTGAACATGGAATTTGTGTCACGGAACATTAAAGTGATATGAGAAAACCCTTACCTTATGTCTTGACATTAATTATGCTCATACAATACTGCACTATAATAAATATAAGTTTATAATTCATATAACATAGAACAATATTATTAAATCTAATTCCATAAATGATTATGTTATGATATTTTATTACCTATTAATTATCAACTCCACCTTAATGTTATGTTTTGGGTAATATCTTCTTGGATTTTGGTATTTGGTTTGATTTATTATTCTTGATACACTTACATAGATCATGATTTAATAATATCCAGAATGTTAAACATGATTTATATATCATATATTTTAATTATATAAATATATTTAGTAATATATAAAATTTAAAAAAATGAAATAGAATACAACATTCATTGGGATGGTAGACTATACGTACGCATGATCGTTGTTTCCATTTTATTATTTTTTTGAAAGAAAGAAAGTAAAGAAATATATGTATATATATTATCATTATATTATAATTATTATTACATAAATATAATATAAATTTAATAAATACATCCATAATAAAGTACATGAAATGTGTGAATGAATCACATAGCATTGAAGTGGTTTTAGTCCACACATCCAAAAACAAAGTTACCATATTCATAAAAAATTTAAAGTATGAATATATGTTTAATATAATGGTTAAAGTAGACTTAATACATCATAAATATAATATAAAAAATATTAACATATTATTTCCATCATAAGGCATAAACATTAAAGGTGGTAAAGGAAACACGAACAACACTATTTCGCGAGTTGGTAGTTCACCGTACAGACGAATGATAAGTTCATTACAAATTAGATGGAAGTGTGTGTAAGTGTAGGTCAAAAAAATAGAATAAAAAAATCAGTATATTGAAAATTAAATTTATATTATATAATGATATATATAATAACATTATAAGGGGTGGAGAATGAAAATAAAACAAAAGTGTTTGTAGAAGGATGTTACCTCTTCTTTGGGTAACATCATTTGGATTGAACCATTAGTCTTAAATGGTTTGATTTATGACCAAATTTTGTATTATAGGTTGATGTTAGGAAATTTTGGAGCTTATTTAAACAGATATTGTTTGTGAAAAGTGCATTAGACATGTGATTAAGTGTGAGGGTTAAGTACATTTTTATAGTGGAGGAGGGGTCACATTCATGAAATTTTTATAAAAAAGAATTCTGCCCTCATTTTTTCCATGTAATGTGGATCCAATAATGAATAAAATTAAACAAAATGGAATATATATTTGAAATATGAACATCCAATGAATTTTGGAAATGTTTCAAGGTCACTTTGGGTCTTCTGTTTCTGTAATAGTCCTTTGTAAATCTAATTATTCACTTAATCATTGTAATTAATTTTAATCACTTTCACTAAACATTTTTTGTAAAAAAATATATTTAAATTATTATGATTTATAAATTATAATGATTCAAAATAAGTATTACATTGATTAAAAATTATTATCACATAATTTGATAAATCGAATCAAAATTAATTCTGTAGACATGTCGTGAAAGTGGGTTTTTAAAGTGAAAAAGAATAAAGGGTTGACATGTTTTTATATCCAATTTCAATATAAATTGATTACAATAACTTAAATTGGATTAATTTATTTAAAATTAATCTAATTTTTCATCAAACCCAAAATAAAAAATTTATTGAACTATATAAATAAATTATACGAAAAAAAATTTGAATTATAATTCAATATTTTTCATTATTCATTAAAAAATTCAACTTCTCATGAAAATACCAAATATCCACCCAAAGTAAATTTTGATATTCTGAAATAAAAAATGAATTATATTTTCTCTAATAGAAATTATAAATTTTCTAAAATTATATTTAAAATAGGTTCTTCAATAAAAGGCCGTAAAATTATATTTTAGAAAAATACAACTTTTTTCATAAAATTTGTTTTAATAATATATCTTGTATAGAAAAAAAATAATTTGAACATTAAAAAGTAAAGTGAATAACATATATTTTTTTTTATATTTCATTAAAAACATTTATCAAAATTATCATCATCAAATTATTATGGTAAAACATGTTTCTTTACAAAATAAGGTTTTCCAGCAAAATATTTCCTATATTTCCAGAAGGGTGTTATTTTCATTTCTAATTAATTGGTTACCAAATTATTCTTATCATATACATGTGTAAACCATATTATACTAATTTATTTAATTTAATTCATAACCACTATTCCAAAAGCTAGGTGAAAACTTTAATTATATTTTAATAATACTATTAATATTACAAGGTAGTTTTGTAAAACTATGTCTTGTGTGTAATGAAAGATATCGACGGGACACAATATTTTGTGAAAGAAAACCCAAGAATATAGTTTTTTATACCTCATTATAATATATGTTTTGTGTGGATTGAATGATTAACTTTGTGTTGTGTATAATTCAAGACAAACATATTTCTTTCTTATAAAAAAATCTATATTTAGTATTCTGTGAGATGAAAAATATAATGATGTTTAATTTAATTAAAAAAAATATTTCATAGAATCTTAGGTTGTTACATTCTATCCCCGTAATATTTATTCCAACAAATAAATTCTTATGGTTTATCAAAGGATTAATACTTAAAAGTTCGTTTCATAGAATCCCACAACATGAAAATGAATAATAAAACTTCTTTTAAAAAATAAATGTTGGAAACATGATGGTTACCGAGAGAAACACCTAAATAGGTTTCCAAATATGAGAACATATGTGGAAAGTGAAAACAAAAAATTGGCTGAAAAGTGTAAAGATTTATATACAATAAAAAACTCATTGATCACAAGAAAGTGGGTGATCCATAGAAAGTTAACAATCACAAAACTAGAGATTAAAAAATCATTAAAATGGCCATTAATATCATAATAATTGATGATAATATTGAAAAATTTTATTTCAATACCCATTTTATGAAAGTTCAATAATTTTCATGAGAATGTATACTTAATTTATTTTAGTAAAATCTCACCCTTTATTGTGCATTGATCAATTCTCAATTCAACACTTTTTCCATGAATTGAAGAAGAATTTGTCATTCCTGAATCATTATAAAATCATGAGATCCACAAATTGAATGATGGGAAATTCTAGCTGTCATTATCACAACAAAATGGTTGGTACAACTTATCCAATATATATAAATGCTCATATGGAGAGGTATCACTTTAATGTATAAAACCTTATCTGATGTTTAATATAAACCATTCCATAAATGGTTAACCTTATATCCTTTCATAAAGGTGAAAGTACAAAACATTCGAAATACGGTCACTATATTTCTCAAAATAAACTTACGATTGATCCCCCATTTATCATAAAGAAGATAATATTTTTCACAAACCAAACAAGTGAATACCTTCATCAAATATTCTACTGAAACATGGTAAAAAACAAAATTACCACAAATAATTTTGGAAAAAATTCATGCATCCTAAATCCTAATATTATTGGATATATTAGATAAATATTAACATATTGTAAACACCATCCATGTTAGAACAAACTAATTTTTCAAAAAATACTTTATCAACTCTGAGGTAATTAATAATTTCCAATTTACATAGTCATATCCCACATGTATTTATCCAAAAATTGGTTTCTCAACATCAATAAAAAATTATGTTTTATTATACCTTAGTCAAATATCACATTTCTATTAAATCAATTTCAAAATCCATTGGAACTATTAAAAATATTCTTTTAAATCCTGGGAGAAAAACATAAACTGAGTAACCATTATTTATTTCATAATTCATACTTCTCGAATCCAAATACTAAAACACATCAATTGTTCTACATCATTTTTATTACATTAACAAGGTTACCCCATCCTATTACATAATACATTTTTCCTTTCACAATTCAAATTTAGTCTCTTCATCATCAATAATATAACCATTACTCAAACAACCTTGATGATTCTAAATGATATATTTTCTCTTTGGACATCAGGTTGCACAATTCTCTATCATTACACACATAAAACACTCAAATATTGATAATAACATTGGGAGTCCATTATTTCCATCCATTGAATTTAATGAACTTTCATTTTCCCTTTCTTTTTATTTTCTTTATGTCATATTCCATTTTCAAAACATCTTCCTATTCCATTGAGACATTCACATGGTTGTTCCATCCCACATTCTCGACATGTAGGAAAAATAATTATCATTCCTTCATGGTCACCAATGATTGAACTCTCAATGAACTCATTCCCTCACTTATTTGATGAGTTTAAGAGTTGGTTAAGGTACACATTGTTAATCATGTTCCATGAAAACTGATTAGTCATGGTTAAAAAATTCTTCACTCTAGTGATCATCCCATTTGATAGCTTATCATAAAATTATCCATCACATTCAATGTTCACCCAATTTATTCTCATTTTCTCCATTGTTTGAAACCATAAATCCTTGTGTTAGAAATACTTATCATAGTGGAAATGAAAATAATCATGAAAAATCACATTGGATTGTCGTTTTTTCTGAAGTGTTATTTTCAGCACCAAATTAATTTCCCTAACTTGTAACAAGTATAGTGTGCAAGTACGGGGTCGGTTCACTTTGAAACAGTGTTGGCATTTATGTCTCATGATTTGAAATTACTTAATTCAAGATTCTGAATTTAAATACGATTGGTTGGTTCATGGTGACAAATCTCGAAAGATAACTAATTACATGGACTTTGACAACTCACTACGGATTAAACCTAAAAACCGATGATTACTTAAAACTAGATTTTAAAGGATAATGATAAAAATGGTTCGGGGATGGACATTCATGTGAGACGTTAAACCTTATTCCCTATTGTGTTGTGTTGTTCATAATAACCCACATTTCTAGGTTTCATTTTTGTTAGAACTCTCTCGGTCTCGTGTGTTCCGATAAAGTCAGTAGAAATCAACTCCTTGGTCTGGAAATTGATTTCTACTAACCCTTAATTTAAGAGTTTCCCTCTAAAAAAGACAAGTATATCCAATGGTCATGGATAAACTTGTATAAATTCTCCCAAATATCCTTAAAAACTCCATTCTTGGTTCGATATGGGGTTTCCAGTGAAATAAGACAAGGATGTTGGGAGAATTACGTGAGAGACAATGAACAAACAAACGAACAGAGAAACCTGTTCTAACGAACTGACATTTTCCCCATCCCCAGCATAAGGGGGTTCTCTACTAATTGTAAAAAGGATAAGAAACTTACTGAAATTCATAAGATAGTTCATTACAATAGAAATAGAATAACCATAATACAATAAAAACACAAAAACAAGTTCTCAAAAACCATCCCTCAACAAAAACATTAGTTTCCTTTCCTTTTTTCCACCCCTCCAGAAGCCTCCCTTCATCCTTCTTCACTCCCCAGGGTCTGGTGATTCAGAAATCCCCTTTTTCCATTTTTCCAAGATCCGGTAGAAAGGGGAACCCCAAGTCAAGGATTTGGGGAAAATTGAAAAAGAAAAAAGAAGCAGGCCGCAGTGGTCCCCACGGTTTGGGCACATGGTTTGGTAGGTTGTGTGCCAACTGTGTGGATGTCTCTATCTCAAATCCTAAGGTTGAAAGGTTTTCTTGGATGAGGCTCATGGTTTGTGTAAGCTGTATGCCAACCGTGTGGAGGTATCTATCCATATGGGCATGTATCGCACAGTTTCTTTGAAGGGACACATGGTTTTGGTAAGTTGTGTGCCAACCGTGCGGGTCTTCTTGTCAATGGTATATTCTTCCACACAGTTTTCACAGGGTTTGGATTACCATGCGGCGACCATGCAGGTTTCCTCTATCTCTAAAATTCCTGAATTCTCTTGTCCTTTATGTCTCGGTGCATGATCCAGGGGACTCTGATTCGGCATAGTCAGGGTAAGAGGTTCCAAAAGCCTCTAATTCCCTTCTCAACCTCCAAACTTCATACACTCCATAATTCATCCTTGGGTGACTGAAAAACCTATCATGGTACATGAAACTTGTGAAATTATTTAAAAGCCATCCACAAAAACCATTTTACAGATATTAAACCAATTGAAATTCCCTATGCATAGCATTGCATCAAACTCCCCCACACTTGATTTGTTGTTTGTCCTCAAACAAAGGCCTAGATAGTCATTTACAAGGAATTATCAAAGAGACAGGTAGAAACATCACAGATTATTCCAATTAGATGAATATGAACTTTGAAATAATTATCATTAAAAATTGCATCATTTATACTTCATGGCTCTCTAAGTTTGTGAAGTTAGCTAACAATATAGACTTAATCCAAAATAGATAACCATTCAATCATAAATCAATTTTTAACACTTATTTTTCCCTTCATCATTCAAAGAAAGTTCCTACCGAAATTTCCATCTTGTTATACACTCATTTTGGTAAAGCCCAGGTTTCATCATCTCTAATTGGAGGGAAATAACCTTTATTGGTCACACACCCTCATTGAATTGCATTATTTTGAACAGGATGAAAGGTCATCAAAATTATTGGGCATGCATGTGCATATCTCGATAAAATTTCTTGTTGTAGTGGGGTGAGATACTAGTATAAAATTTGTCTGAATTTTCTCATGTCAACACATGATGAAAATTTTTGAGCAATTCAAGACTTCATGAAATTATGACCACGTAATAGCCACTAGTGTGGAGACATCAATTCCTGAAACCCCACCTCTCCTTTTGAACAGTTTGACTTCCATTTTAAGGGGTTCCTCAATTCAAATTACTCCATCACAAAAATTATTTTTAAACAAACTATTTTTCTAAATGAATTTCTAAATGTTCCTTTTCAAGAATTACATGTTTTATTGACATCACAAACTAGGTTCTTCAATCTAGACATATGATCCATTTTCAGAGGTAATTTCCAAAATTCATTTTTATATAATTGATATAAACCCATGACATCTATTACATCCCTTTAGACATGCGTAAAAAAACACGCTATCCTATGTACATGGGGATGCACTCAACCAAAATGGGGAGCCAATTAAGGGTGTCCTCCCCAACACTTAAAACCGATCACAGTTCCCCATGAAGGTAATAAGGTAGAGAAAGGTGGGAAAGGTAAACATGACTAGGGAGGGGGAATGAAAAGAATAGAAAACACTGAAAAAGTTAAAAGCTCCCCTGAATGTTGGGTAAGTGTGGAAAACAGGTGGTGTGCGAGAGCCCGAACAATGGAAAAGTGGATGGTGTGGAATAAATTAAATCCCTTGCTGGAGAGACAAAATAACCATACAAGTGAAGTAAGAAAAATCAATACAAGAAGTAGGGAAAGATAATCGCAGCACACAATCACATCGAAGTAGTGAAAACATCACACCACAAAAGATAGTATAGTACAGTACATTGAAAATGTAACAAAAAAAGAAAGATGCAACAGAGAAGATCAACACCATCCCACCGAGGGATCCTATTGATCAAAAAAGAAGGACTGAGCAGCTTTGTCCCATGTCAGATCGGTTATAGGAGGAGGTGGGATCACTGGATCAGTGGGAGCAGAGGTGGTAGAGGGCTCTCCCATTGAGGCGTCGACTCTTGACATATAATAGGAGGAATTACAGGTAGGCATAGCTTCATAAAGGGTTGGAGACTGAAGAACAGCCAAGATAAGTCCTTACACTTCCATCTGAGTACGTTCAAGTTTCCAGTGAAACATGGTGTACTAGTCCTGCTGCCACTTCCAAAAGAGGTTGTGGTCAGTATATGGTGTGCCCTACAGGTAGTGGTAGTATGGATAGGGTGGGTAAAATGGTGGGGGCATAAAAGAGTGATAGGTGGAAGGAGGGGAATGAGGGCCCCCCCAAGGGTGTAGAGTGGTGGGAAATAGCATGCTCAATAGGGTGCTCCTCTGCATCTGGGGGCGTTGGTGGTGGTGCAGCTCGGGCAGCCCTGGGAACACCACAAAGTTGTAATCTGACACCATCTAGCTCCAGCATCCGCATCTAGGGGAGAAGGGAGATATCAAAGAAGGGTGATGCTGGCAGTTCCACAAATTACACTGCATCATACTCAGGGTGCAGTTGATCCACCAGAAGATTGATAAATGGTCCGCCAAAAACATCTCCCTTCGTCTTAGCAAACATCAGCTTCAAATACTGGGTGAAGAGGTAGGAGAAATTGAACTCGATGCCTGTAATCATGGAGTCCAAAATCAATAGATCTTGATTGCTCACAATTTATTCGCTGTCTGATCGGGCCATAAAAACGGTGATAATAATCTGATGAAGGACCCAGTGGATGGGGTTAATTAACCGGGATTCTTTGGTCGTCTAAGGTATGTAGAGGTCCTCTATGCAATGGTGAGACAAAAAGTCAGGCCGGGTTCAGATCCCACTCGAATGGTTCCATAAAATAGCCATCACTATGTACTTATTCACTGTTACACATGCCAATGAAGGTGGTGAATTCACTCAACCAGAGGATATGCCGCTGGTTCATGAGGCGGAAAGTTACATCATCTGCAGCTTTAATTGTAAAACCCTGCTCATCCTCATTTTACCTCTTGCAGCAGTGGAATGTAGCCCTAAACTCTAAAACAAGATCTTTATAAATTTTTTGATGGACCTATAATGCATGGGTGAGATTTCCTTGGGCAATGTACATCTGGAGATCGTCAGTAATACCCAAGGAGACGAGGTTTTCCAAAGAGAACTTGTGTTGGGGAATGATTTCACGGTTCAATAGGGTGTGATACTGCATATGCTTCTATTTCTTAGTAAACCTGACCTTGGGGCCATGGGCGAAACCTGAGCTGGAGCCATAGGCTCTTTTGGATGTGTACATGGTAGGTTAGGGTTGGGTGTTGGGCACCTGGATAATATAACAAACACACAACAACATGCCACAAAATCACAACAATTAGAGATACCAACAGAAATTACCAAAATAAAAAGATGAAAAATTTAAAGAAAATCCCAAATTTTAGAAAAAAAGGTTATGAAACTAGATTTTTTATTTGAAACCATTGATGTGCATATGGGTCATGAATAAATATTTAAAAACCAAAAGAAAATAAAGGGAATGGATGACCAAAAATGAAGAAGAAGTAAAGAAATGGAAATATAGATTGGGGGAAAAGTGTGGCCGAACCCTAGAGAGGAACGGAAAGAAGAAAAGAAAAAGAAAGAGAGGAGAAGAAGAAAAGAAGAAGATAGGAGAAGAAAAGTTACCTTGGAGGGAGATCCGGGCAAGGGGTATTGGTTGGAGGAGGAAGAAGAAAAAGGGGAGAAGGCTGGGGCATGCACGGGCTGAGTAGGGGTAGCCACATTAATTGGAAGACGGGGATCCAAGGTATTATAAAATTTCGGGTTTTAAGTGGTCTCATGGCCTGGGGTGCATGGTCTGTCAAACCGTGCGCCAACCGTGCGGAGGCTACTAGAGTGAGGAGTTTAGGGTGCACGGGCTAGGAACGGTTTGGGTAACTGTGTGCCAATCGTGTGCTGGTTCTGTCTTGGGGAGTCTGAGGAGCACGGTCAGCACATATTTTTTCAAACCATGTGCCAACCGTGCAGTTGGTTCTGTGTGATGAAATTTTGAAAGTTTCCCTTTATGTACCAAAAACACACCCTTTGCATTAAAATCATTGTTTCCCTTTGAATGAGAAAGGATATTTTTAGATTTTTCATATGATGTGTAAGATTTTCATTATAGAAATTCAATAAGATACCCTACCTTGTGGTGAGAATTCTACGCTAAAGTAGACAACAAAGTAAAATCACACTAACATGCAATCCTAGGCACACTTAAACTGGAAAATCATTTGAATAGAATTATTTTAATAATATTGGGTTACCTCTCGGTCAGTGCTACGTTTAAAGTCTCGAGCTCGACTTACCTGGGCCTTGAGCTACCCAAATGCATGGTGGAAACTATTTCCACCATGCCTTCTATGCTAAAGTAAGGCTTTAGTTGCTGCCCATTGACCATGAATGTTTGATCATCCACGGCCGCTACTTCCACTGCTCCATGGAGGAAAATCGTGATTACAGTAAAGGGTCCCGACCACTGAGACTTCAACTTACTTGGAAAAAGTGTCAGACAAGAGTTAATGAGTAATACATTATCTCATGGCTGGAAGGATATTCGGGAGATCATGTGGTCATGGGACGCCTTCCACTTCTCCTTATAAATTTTTTCATTCTCCTAGGCCTCCCGCCTTATCTCATCAAGCACAGTTAACTGAAATTTCCTCTTTTCTTTTCCATCTTTGACATCATAATTTTGGGCCTTGACAGCCTAATAAGCCTTGTGTTCCATCTCCACCGGCAAGTACAAGGGTTTCCCATAAACCAACCGGAATGGGGACATACCCAATGGTGTTTTGAAGGCTTTCTGGTAGACCCACAACACATCATCTAACGTTTTGGAGCAATCCATTCTTGATGCACCAACTATTTTTTCCAAAATTTGCTTTAACTCACAGTTAGATACCTCTACCTGACCACTGGATTGGGGGTGATACAGTGTCCCTTGGTTGTACCTAACCCCATACTTATGAGCACATTTTTCATGAGATTGTTATCAAAATTTGTGCCCCGGTCACTGATTAATACTCGCGGGGTCCCAAACCGACTGAAGATATTTTTCTTGAGAAAATCTATGACGACCATGGCCATATTATGAGTTGTTTTCATTGGTTCTACCCACTTGGAACCATAATAGACACATACCAGAATATATGTGTTCCCAAATGATGGGGGAAACGGACCCATGAAGTCGATTCCCCTCACATCAAAAACATCTACCTCAAGAATCAGGTTTTGCAGAATCTCGACATTATGGCCCACTTTTCCCATTCACTAGCCCCGATCATAGTAGGAGATAAAATGAAAAGTGTCCTTATGCATGGAAAGCCAGAAAATTTCATATTTTAAAACCTTTGTTGTTGTTTGATCTGGCCCATGATGTCCTCCTTCTGAATAAGAGTGACAGAATTCCAAAATACTTTGAATATCTTCATCCGGGACACAACGGCGGATTACCCCTTTGCCACATGAGCAGAAGAGTAGTGGGTCTTCCCCAAAATACCTCTTTACCTCTGATAAAAACCATTTCCTTAGCTAAAATGACAAGTCCATATCGACAATGCCCGTGGATATGTAATTTGCAAGCTCGGTTAACCATGGCCGAGGTGGTACTCCAATGGAGAATAGATTCTCATCGGGGAAATCCTCCTTGACTCTCAGTCTTCTTCTCTCTCTAAATGGGGTAGTTCTAGCCGGGAAAGATGATTAGCCACCACATTCTCCCTTACCTTCTTGTCCTTAATCTCTAAATCAAACTCCGAGAGGAGGATCACCCAATGGATGAGCGGTGGTTTGGCGTCCTTGTTGTTCCGAAAATACTTAAGTGCAACATGGTCCATGTAGACTACAACATTAGAAAGAACTAAGTAGGAGAGGAATTTGTCAAACACAAAAACCACAACTAGAATTTCTTTCTCTGTGGTGGCGTAATTAAGTTGGGCTTTATTCAGTGCTCGATTGGAATAATAGATCGGTTTGAAAATATGGTCCAACCATTGTATAATTACTTCCCCCAAGGCATAATCACTCGCATCACACATCAGCTCAAACCGCTCCTCTATATTCAGAGTGATCATTATAGGTGCGGTGACCAGTATTTATTTCCGAATTTTTAAGGCTGTGATACATTTTTCATCAAAATCAAAAATGGAATCCTTTGAAAGTATATTTGTTATGGGATGAGTGATCTTGGAGAAGTCACAGACTTATCTTCGAGAAAAGCCCGCATTCCCCAAAAATCTCTGAATTTCTCATACTGAAGTGGGAATGGGAATTTGCGAGATAACTTCAATTTTGGCTGGATCCACCTCAATTCCTTTCATTGAGATCCTATGGCCTACTATGATTCCATGTTGCCCCATAAAATGGCACATCTCCCAATTGAGAACCATATTTTTATTCTCATATCGTTCATGAACCATCTCCAGATTCTTCAAGCAAGTATTGAATGACTTCCCGTATACCGAGAAGTCATCCTTAAAAACCTCTAGATTCCACTCCACAATATCATTGAATATGGATAACATGAACCTATGAAAGGTGGCTGGATATTTTCACATCCCGAATGACATTCTAAAGTAGGAAATGTTTTCATAAGGACAAATGAATTTACTCTTTTCTTGATCCTCCGGGGTGATAGAGATTTGGTTATATTCCGAATAACTATCTAAGAAATAATAAAATTCATGACCCGCCAATCATTCCAGCATTTGATCCATGAACAGAAGGGAAATATGATCTTTACTAGTTGCGTCATTCAACTTCCTATAATCGACATAAACTCGCCATCCCGTAACTATTTGGGTCGGGATGAGCTCATTCTTTTCATTGGTGACCACTGTGATGCCTCCCTTGTTAGGAACCACCTGGAGAGGACTCACCCACGGACTCTCAGAGATGGGGTAAATAATTCCATCACCGAGTAATTTAATCACCCTTTTCTTTACCACTTCTTTCATGGGGGTATTCATCCTTCATTGTGGTTACTGAGTGGATTTTTCCCCTTCCTCCAAAAGTACCTCGTGAGTGCAGATCGTAGGGCTTATACCTTTAAGGTCAGCAATCGTCCATCCAATGGAATGTTTCCATATTCAGAGGACTTTCAAGAGATCCTGTTCTGGGTCTTTTCATAATGAGGAATTTAGGATCACGGACAATGTATGTTTCTCTTCTAAATAGAAAAATTTCAATAAAGAAGGGAGAGGTTTCTATTTGAGATCGGGAGCCTTGAGAATGGAATGTACAATTGGCTCAACCTTGGCCAACAGTAATAAATCTGGGACAAAATCCCTCTACCAGTAATTTCAGCCTTGGCCTACAATAAATCTTAGTTCATCTTTTTTTTTCTTCAATCTTTTCAGCCTCAAGAACAGATTCATTTCTACATGAACAATATTTTGTGTCATCTTCCTCTAGGCCTAATCAGTCAGTCGTTGTTATCAACGCCCAACAATCCTCTTGCTTCATCAGTGAAACATGTTTTACCACATTTAGGATTGTGTAGGAAACCTTCTCATCACCCACACAAAATATCAACTCACCTTAGTGGACATCAATTAAAACCATCCCTATAGCCAAAAGGGTCTTCCAAGAATCAAAGATGCCTCTTTTACTTCTTCCATGTCAACAATAATGAAATCCACTGGCAGAATTAATTTCTCCACTTTGACCAACACATCTTCCAATAGCCCCCTATGGTATTTAATAGAACGATCATCCAGTTGTAGTGCCATTATGGTTTGCTTGAGTTCATTCAGCCCTAACATCTTGAATACTCCGAATGGAATCAAATTGAAAGTTACCCCCAAATCACAAAGGGCTTTTACAAACTCACAAGGTCTGATAGTGCATGGGATAGTTTTGCTTCCTGAATCGTGGAGCTTAGGAGAGAGAGTATGTTGGACAACCGTTGAGCATTCCTTAGTCAGGGGAATGGTGCCCAAGTCTTCTATTTTCCATTTATTTGAAAGGATATCTTTCATTAACTTTGTATATGTGTCCATTTTAGTCACTGCCTCTACAAATGGGATATTGATGTGTTGCTTTTGTAAGACTTCCATGAACTTGGAAAATTGCTGGTCTAGCTTCCGTTGATTCATCCTTTCTAGAAATGGAAAGGGAGTTTCATATGATTTAACCACTTATTTTCCATTATTTTGTAGGACTTCCGATTCTTTTTCTAGATCATGTTCTGGGGAAGATTCCCCAACTATGACTTCTCTACCTCAGGGGAATGTGGACTGCTTTGATGGTGTCTCACCTGAACTCATAGTTGTCTTCGGTGCTAGCTCCTTCCTGATGTGTAAAATAACATCATTATCCTCCTCCCTTGGATTTTTCTCAGTATTTCCCAATAGTGTGTTGGGATTTCTATGAGAGAGCCGATTGGAAAGCTACCCAATCTGGTTCTTGGGGCTTCTAATGGATGCCTCCTGGTTTTAAAATCTTGTTTCAACAGTGGTTATAAATTTTGACACCATTTACACCAGCCTTGAGGGAGGTACTTTCTCAGGTTGTTGGGATACTTGTTGAAGAGGTGGCTATTGTAATTATTAAGAAAGATTAGGGTTTTGATACCCTTGCTACTGAAAAGCTCCTTGCTGAAATTAGTTTCCCTTTTGATGCCTCAGATACGGAGTCTGAAACTGTTTTTTTACCGTAACCAGGTGGTCTTTGTGGTTGGGGCTATGGATTTTGTTGTTTCTTCCCCCAACATGTATTTTTATTATCTTTCCACCCCTGGTTTTGGTATTGATGTTAGTTGTTGGTCCCTCGGTTCTGTGAAACATAATTTAATTCACTGGTAGAGGGTCCTGAATCTTCCTCCTGGAACTCGCCCATAACATGGTTGTCACCGCAATCACTACGTGATGGTTAAATGACGGCATGAACTTGAGATGAGTGTTTCAGATTCAGAGCATCGATGTTCTTTGATATGACATTAAGTTGAGCGGCAAGCATGGTGGTGGAATCAATATAATGTATTCCCCTCTTCTGAGTGCCCCGCTCTGAATTCCACTGAAAACTATTGGCTAACATGTCCTCCAAAAATTCAAATATCACTTTATGGGACTTCCTCATAACCATCCCTCCAGTATCTGCATCAACCATAGACTTTGTATTAGTAGTTAGACCTTTATATAAGGTCAGAACTAGCATCCACAATGGCACTCCATAGTGTGGGAATTTCCTCAACATCTCTTAAAATCATTCCCACGAATCATATAAAGACTCTGAATCATGTTGATGAAAGTTATAGATTTCATTCCTTAAGGTGAACATCTTAGAGGGAGGGAAATATTTTGATAACAAGGATTGGTCCAGTGCCTCCCATGTAAGAATAGATCTCTGAGGTAACCTCGTGATCCATTCCTTCACCTTATCTCATAATGAGAAGGGAAATAGCCTAAGGAGGATAGAATCCTCAGACATTCTGTGGTACAAGAAGGTGTCACATATCTCAAAAATGTTGGATAGGTAAGCATTTGGGTCTTCATTCAGCAAGCCACTAAGCTGTACTGCATTTTGAATTAACTGCATTATCACCGGCTTGATCTCGAAATTTTTGTCCTGTACCGGTGGTCTTACAATTCCAGTGTCTGATCCTTGAATGGAGAGTAATCTATAATCTATAAGAGTACAGCGTGGTGGCATCAGTTCCTAAAGTGCTTGAGGAATGAACTATTGCTGCTCCAGAGGATAGTAAGCATTCTGATTTTAAGGAAAATAGGGAGGCTACTTCCACAGAATATATTACCTCAGCCTTGGCTTCCCAAACCCCATCACAAATTGTGTCAGAGGTCTCTGTTGGTTACTCGGCATGTATTCCATGAAAGCCGCCGGTTGATTCGAATGCTGCTCTTCCTCAACACCCAGTGGTGGGTTCCCTTCAACAATGAACGGTTGCCCAACCAGTTGGAAAACCCCCAGTTCTTCCTCCTGATGTGCCATGGGATCATTCGCGTTGTGATCACCCATATGTGCACGACGTATTCTGGACAACATTCTTTCGATTTCTATATCAATGTGGTGTAACTTTGATGACTCGAAAATCTAGGAACGAGTGACCTGGCCACTCATATACTTATGATCCTGCACAACATGAACAACACACCCAATGTAAAAGGGAAAAAGTAATGAAAAATACAAATGATGTTAAGAAAATAATTTTTTGAAATATAACTATTTACTTGGACTTTTCCAACTCACTATGGATTAATCTTAAAAACCAAAGATTACTTAATACTAGATTTTAATGGATAATGACGCAAATGTGTCGGGGATGGACATTCATGTGAGATGTTAAACCTTATTCCTTTGTGTTTTTCATAATAACCCACATTTCTAGGTTTCATTTGTGTTGGAACTCCCTTATTCTGGTGAGTTCCGATCAAGTCGATAGAAATCAACTCCTTGGTCTGGAAATTGATTTCTACTGTCCCTTAATTTAAGATCTTCCCTCTAGAAATGAAAAGTATACCCAATGGTCATGGATATCCTTGTAGAAATTCTCCCTAAGAACCCTCAAAAGTCCATTCTTGGTCTGATATGGGGTTTCCAGTTAAAAAAGACAAGGATGTTGGGAGAATTATGTAAGAGACAATGAACAAACACAAGAATAAGGAAACCAGTTCTAAGAAACCCACATTTCCCCCACCCCCAACATAAGGGGGGTCACTACTCATATTGAAAAGGATAAGAAACTTACTGAAATTCATAAGAGCATTCATTACAATAGAAATAGAAGAACCAGAATATAATAAAAACACAAAAACAAGTGCTCAAAAACTGTCACTCAACAACAACATTAGTTCCTTTTCCTTTTTCCCCCCCTCCAGAAGCCTCCCTTCACCAAGCTTCACTCCCCTGGGTCTGGTTAGTCAGAAAGCCCCTTTTTCATTTTTCCCAAGAGCAGTTAGAAAGGGGAACCCCAGGTCAAGGATTTGTGGAAAAGTGAAAAAGCAAAAAAGGATAAGGTTGTAGTGGTCCGCACGGTTTGGGTGCATGGTTTGGTAGGTCATACGCCAACCATGTGGATGTCTCTGTCTCAAATCCTGAGGTCGCACTATTTTCCTGGATGGGCTACATGGTTTGGGTAAGTTGTGTCCCAATCGTGTGGAGGGATATGTCCATATGTGCATGTCTAGCACGGTTTCTTTTAAGGGATGCAAGGTTCTGGTAAGTCGTGTGCCAACCGTGCGGGTCTTCCTGTCAATGGTATCTTCTTCCACACAGTTTTCGCACGGTTTGGATTACCATGTGGCGACCATGCAGTTTTCATCTGTCTTTAAAATTATTGAATTCGCATGTCCTTCATGTCTCAGTGCATGATCTAGGTGACTCTAATCTAGCATAGTCAGGGGAAGAGGGTATAAAAGCCTCCAATTCCCTTTTGAATCTCCAAAATTCATATATTCCATGCTTCATCCTTTGGTTACTAAAAAACATATCAAGGTACATCAAACTTGTGAAATTCATGAAAAACCATCCACAAAAACCATTTTACAGATATTAATCCAAGTGGAAATTCTCTATGCACAGTAGTGCATCACACATATAAGATGTCTAAATAATGGCACGTTATTTAATCTATGACACCATAGGATTATCCATAGAGATATCCCTAGTCATATCTTTAAAAATATCCCTAGGGATCTTTGTATTGTTTTCTCATTCGTGTTTCCTAAGTTTGAGTAAACCTATTCCTTCACACCAAATATAGTGACCCATGCTTTTCATACATGTATATTACATCATTTTATATTAATATTTAGAACATTAAAAATATAAATTCCTAAGGTCCATTCCAATTTAGTTTCTATGGAAACATGTAAAAAACCCTTCTAACTTTGTAAAAGTTCCTAAATCTTTTCCACAATGATCTTCCCGTTTAGTTATTCTACTTAAAAACCTTCAATCATAACAGTGGGAAAGGAAACATATGAAATGGGTGATATTAGAGGCACCGTAGGGGTAAAAATAGTGATACATAATCCTAACATGAGCATAAGGGTATGATAACATACAAATAATATAACACCCCAGGTAAATAAAGAATATGACATTTTTATATTTATCCATATTTGTGAATAAAATATTAATATTACTTTAAAGGGGATTCTATGCTCGATGGCGTACCCAATACGCAACAACAAGTTTCTTGGGAATCTTACGGTGCACTCTAATAATAAAATAATATTATTTTAAATGGTAGTTAATGCCTAGCTGTTGTAATGGCGGGAATGAACAGAACTAACTACAAAATGATTATATATGTTTGTCAAATATTTTTACACTTTATAATAAATGATAGAGGATTAAAAATGTGAATTAATCCAATTTTAAGCATAGACAGTCTAATATTCTTTAAAAGGTCGATTAACCGCCTTTTGATGGAGAACCTCTTTTAAATCCACTTTTTGACAATTTTATGTGTTATATTTGACAAAATAAAATTCTTCTTTATAATCGGGACATCAAAATTTACTTTGTGTAAATTTTTGGTATTTTTCCGAAAAAGTTCAATTTTTAATGAATAGTAAAAAATGTTGTATTTTAATTAAAAACCTCTTTTTAATCTAATTTATTTATATTATTAGATTATCATTTTAATTGGTTTTAAAGTGTAGATAGAATATATTTTTACCATTTAATTCAATGGTGGTCATTGTAATTAATATCACTTTAAGATTGGACAAAAACGAGTGTCAATCTTTTGAAAGATATTGTTTAATTAAAACAAGCTATTTGTTTTAACAGTAGGATTTAATTATAAAATTAATTAATGAAACTTCTATGTTATGAATTTGGTAAAATAGACATCATTTTTGAATTTGAAATATCAAATATAGCTTAGGGAGAATTTTTGGTATTTTTCTGAAAAACATCAATTTTTGATGAATAGTGAAACCACAAAGTGGTGGTTACAAAATTTGATTTTTTGTTTAAATGGGACTTTACCACTTCTGTGATTTGAATTTAAAAAATCCAATTTAAATGATTTTAATTGTTAAGTTAAATTTGGTTCAATGGGACGAAAATAATTTTTTTTTTGAAAAGTAACTTTTAAGTTTTATTAATCGCGATTAAAGGTAATTAGTGTGATTTAAGGTAAAATTGATATTATAATAAAATGAAAATATCTTTACACTTGTCCTAACCCTATTGGATGAGTTATGGCCGACCCAGACAACCCATGGGTCAATTTTTCGTACCCCATGGAGCCACTTGGGTTTGATAATGACATTTATGCCTTTTATTTAAAGTTAAAATAAAAATGTCACAAACATGATTTGTTTTACTAAAACAATTTTTACATGTGGTTATACAAGTCATAATTTTGACTATAAATAGTCATTGGAAAGCTAAAACTAGTTCCTACATCATAGTATTTTTTTATAATTTTTTGACATTAAATTAATTAAATTCTTTATGACATCATGATGATGAAGAGATGACCTCATTATTTAACGATTTAAATAAAATGGAAAGATAATGCAAACTATAGAACCTACATATGTCCAAAACCTTTTGGATGGGTGTATTTAGAACCCTTATCACCTTATCCTAGAAACAAATCAATGTGGGACCATTAAAATCCGAAAACCATTTGAAAATAAAGTAACATTTTATACTTTTCCAAGAGTGCCCCTCCTCTCCTCTTATAAAAGACCCCACCTCTACCACCTTACCCACACCTCTCAAACCTTTGGTTCGTCCATGCTCTGATCATTTTGTCTCTACACATCCCTCTCCTCATCCTAGAAGCCTTAACTTAGGCAGTAAGCTCTTCAAGAAACCCTTTTGGTTCAAACCAAAGAGAGTTACCCAATTTTAAGGTAACGTCTTCACTTGTGGTCTTTTGTTTTATTTTGATTATCCAACCCCATAAACTCTTTTTATTCATTTATTTTGTAAACAATAAAGTATCTTCAATATACTAGGATGTTTTTATAATAAGTATTCGAGCTAAAATTACACACACCTTCATCTAATGGTTAAAGAACTTACTGTTTATGTGGATGGTGAATTTCTGCATCACGAAACGATGATTGTTCAACACTCATATAACACCTTCAAAGGTGGCCATTAAGATGTCACTATGTTTATATATGATATATAATATTTTTATGTTTTACTTAAGCTTCTGTATTTTTCATTTGTGGCATACCTTTATGGCTTCCATTATGGGTATACGCGATATCTTCATTTTAGGATGTGCGGACTACCGCCCCCTCAAAGTGATTTGATTCGTTAATGCCATATGTGGGATGTATAAAGGATGTATCTAAAGTTATTATATATTATGTTATACTGGAATTATAATATACCTTTATATCATTATTGTTTTCTTTCCATTAAAGTATGAGATAGAAATGAAAGTAGTGTTCATGCGTACGTACGGCTTACCGTCTCCATGAACGGTGCATTTCATTTCTTATCCTCAAATGTAATGTACTATTATAAGTACATATAATTGATATATATGATGTATGATACATATAAAGGATTAATATAATTCTGAAATTAAAAATATACACATCTCTCATTTAGTTTTAATTCCATTAATTTGACAAGGAAATGAAAGTAGCGTTCATGCGTACGTACGGCTTACCGTCTCCATGAATGGTGCATTTCATTTCTTACCTCTAAATGATTATATAATATTATAAATACATGTATATGCTGGATATATATGATATATATGATATCCAAATCAGGAATATCATTCTGGATATAAAGAACCTTTGACCACATGAACAACATGTAATTGCAAGAAGTCCACTTTTGACTTAAGAACCAAATATCGACAAAACAAACATTATTAACTTAAATGATTACATAATGTTTATAACATGTCAATAATTGATATAAAAAGAATAATTAACTTGAAAAGGGTTCTTAAGCAAGTAGAAATTAACTCAAGTTTATTATTCAGGAGATTAAAGAACGATCGAGTCAAGTTGGACCCGAGGTAAGGGATCCTACACCTCTCTTTCTTTTTAAGTATGCTCTTTTATGTCATTCCTTTTAAAGATCATCTTTATTGTTATTGGGATGTTATTTTATATTACTCTTACTGTAATTTTTATGTTCATAATATGAGAGACCCTATTCTCTCTCATCAATCCATTTTGGAAGTTTTGAGTGGCGTCGTTAGGCTGCCGAATTTTCGCAAGAGATCTAACCTCTCTCTTTCTTTTTAAGTACTCTACTTTATGTCACTCCTTTTAAGCTACTCTTTGTTATATTGGGGGTTGTTATTTTATATTCCTCTTTCTATAAACTTTATGTTAATATGATGAGATACCCTATTTGATCTCATCAATCCATTTTTGTAAGTTTTATGTGGCGTTGTTAGGCTGCCCAGTTTTCGTAAGGGGTTTTTCATCTCACTTTTATCCCCGTGAGATTTATGCTACATTTGCCACAATTTCCTTTGAGTGGTTTATGTACTGCCCATTATTTTACACATTGTGTAATATATTTTCATTTATGAGTATTTACATCAATTTTGTATTGTCCTTCTTTCACGGGGTGTATGTTTCGAAAGATACCCATGTCGGTAAGGGAACCTTTCACCCTCCTCTTTTTAAAAGACTTATTTTGTTATGTCTTTTAATTCACATACTATTATGTTGGGATATGTTCTTGTATATCTTTATTTATTTAAATTTTATGTCCAAGTGATGAGATCCCCTTTATCTCTCTCATCAACCCTTTTTTTTAAATTTTATGTGACGCCATTAGGCTGTCGAATTTTACCAAGGGAACTTCTTAACCCAATTTCGATTTCTTTGGGTTCAACAGGTAGTTATTGAATATGTCATCCTTTGAATATGTTTGAATAACCTTTGATTGTTTTACACTTAATATCCACTTATATTGGGTGTATTTATATTTTTCACACATAATTATGAGATTGATTTATCCTTAATTTAAGGATACCTTCTTTATAATGGATTTCATCTCATTTTACATTTCTTTTGAGACTTAATTATTATTATGCACCAATTCACTCTTATATGGTGTGTATAATATCCTTTGACATATTATATCATGAATCCCTTTATTCTCATGATATTATAATGTTCAGATTAAATATTTGTATTCAAGAGTCTCTCATTTTGTTAAAAACTCTTTAACAAAAATATCGTTTTAAATGTTTTAAAGATTTATTATTCTAAATCTTTATCTTTAATGTCCATGTTTTCAAAATGGTTTTCAGTATTTATTTATATGGACATTAATTTTTTAAAATTATAATTCCAATAAAAGCTTCAAAGTGGTATGGGAAACTTTGATTCAAAAATCACTTTTAAATGGTTTTTGAAAATGGATTGATATCTTGGAATTACTTATTGTGATTGAAAATGAAATGTTGGTATTGAAATGTTTATATTTTCAATATTTTATGTGTAATGATGGTATTTGGACATTTTACGGGTGGTTACGTGATAAACCATATGATGGGTGGTGTCGTGAATACCAGGACGGGTGGTTACGTTATAACCTCCAATGAATTGGGTATGGAAGTGGGCCGTATGGCTATTCTATTAAGTATGTATGGAAGTTGGCCGAATGGCTATTCCATTAAGTGATATGTGTGGAAGTCGACCTTATGGTTATTCCACTTAAGTATGATTATGTCCCAAGTTACCTTTATATGTTATGTGATCTTTATATGGGTTTTATGGTAATATTTTGGTTACAGAAGGGTAAGTAATGAACTTTTATTCAGTGAAGAGTTTTTACTACTTCGAAAAGGTGAAAAGTATTACTTTGATAAAGTATACATGGTTTAATTGTTGTTTTGAAAAACTAACAGTTTTCATTCTTTGTGTATCCCTTACTAAGCTTTTTATGCTCATCCCAAGTTTTTGAAATGTTTTTCACAGGACTTAACGTGGAATAGGGTCAAGGATGGAATCAAGGAAAAGTCATGCAACCTAAAACATGGAACTGGACATGTTTCTTTTTAAGAGTTTTTATTTTATGGAAACTTAGTAAAAGTTTCTACTTTGTAATCTTTTGAGATGTAATAGTTATGTCCTGATTCTCTAAAACTCTAAACCTGAAAAGATCCTCAATGTGAATTATACATTTAATTCAATATTAAAAAGGTTTAAGGCCGGGGCCTTATAGTTGGTATCAAAGGAAAGTTTAGATAACTATAGAGGTTAGGGTATTCTTTAAGCATAAGTGGCATTACCATAATGGTTAGAATTTCAGAAAGAGTCCTAGTTTTATATATAGTGAATAAGTAAGTATATCTTAGTGTTTATCTACCTCATTAGTACACGATGGTTATGTTGATATACTCACACTGACCTTTTTGGTTTTAGTAAATGGCTGGATCTAGCAGGCCCCAAAGTGACAATGGTTTTGAAGGAAATTGTGGTGGTTCTCTGATTAAGAGACTGGATGAAATGGGGGATTCAATGAGGAATCTCATGGTTGTTCTAAACCAACTATCAAGGAGTCATGATAAACCAATTCAACCTTGGTGAGTTCTCTAATGCATCATGTACGAGATGGCCAATCGATGTGGAAGTTCAGGTAATAATTATTAAGGTAACCATTAGGGTCTATATGATCCTTACTTTTTAGGTAATTATGTGTTACTATATGTAATAATGGAAAGTGAAAGTCATGAGATAAAATTGAGGTTAAATTACATTATGGTTATTTTTGAAGATTTTATCTCGTTATTAGGGAATGTTTTATGAATTATGTAGTTTTGGAATAAGGACAACACGCAGACCATGTGACAACTGTCACATCGAACAAAGCCGCGGGAATCGAACCCACAACCAAAGTGCAACTGGTATTTATCTCCTACCACTAGACTACATGAATTCCCTAGTTAGTATGACTTATTCTTTTTAGTTAGGTTACTTTATGAATTAAGAGTAAGTTTATTTTGGGTTTTTATGAAAATTATTAACTTATCATGGAGGATATGTGATTAGGTTAATTACTTTTCAATGCGAGACTTTAGGAGCAACTGAAGTTTTTTTGGAGATAAATGTTACGACTTAACTTGGAAGAATATGTGACTAAATCCTTCAAATATTTGGGATTCAATCTTAGTTAGGTTTACTTTGAAGAATTTTATGGACAAATTGTTTATCGAATGGTCCTCGTTGAACTTTGGGTTTTGTTGGGGAAAATTTTGGAGACTAAGAATAGATTTTATTTTTATAAAGGGTTATCCTTTTCTAGATTATCTTATCTTGTACGAACCTTTTTGGTTTTGGTTTTGGTTAGAGTCTAAAGACATGGGAAGTATATAGTTCTCTTTTGTGGATTAGGTGATTCTATAGAAATTGATTATAGTACTCTTAATGCAAACAAGTCTTCCTAAATACTTGTCTTTTGGAGAAAATATGAGTTTGATTAAGGAATCTAGTAAAAGTTTAAAGTCTAAATGACAAGTAAGTATGTTTCATTATGATTTAGTTAAGCTCAAAAATAAATTCCTCAATGAAAATTAACTTAAAACAAAAAAATTTCTGTTAACTTTTCCTACTGGGGAATCGAATACCGTTTAACCCATCACAAGTTTGTGATTTTTGTATGGTTAACTTTCTCCTAGACATGTTTACTATCACTCTCCATCAGAACATGACCCTTTGTTTTTTCCTCCATGTCCATATTTTCATACTTGGAATCCTAGTATGGGTTAACTCAGGTGACCTCTGTACTTATCTTTCTTTATTTTAAAGTGATTGTTTTACCGACTCTTGTTCCGATGTGGGACTTTCAAGGATGTTTCCAAGATCAATTTTAAAATTGCAAGGACGCAATTCCCAAAAGGGGGGAAGGATGTAACACCCCAGGTAAATAAAGAATATGAAATTTTTATATTTATCCATATTTGTGAATAAAATATTAATATTAATTTAAAGGGGATGCTATGCTCGATGGCGTACCCAATACGCAACAACGAGTTTCTTGGGAATCTTACGTTGCACTCTAATAATAAAATAATATTATTTTAAATGGTAGTTAATGCATAGCCATTGTAATGGCGGGAATGAACAGAACTAACTAAAAAATGATTATATATGTTTTTCAAATATTTTTACTCTTTACAATAAATGATAGAGGATTAAAAATGCGAATGAATACAATTTTAAGCGTAGATAGTCTAATATTCTTTAAAAGGTCGATTAACCGCCTTTTGATGGCGAACCTATTTTAAATACACTTTTTGACAATTTTATGTGTTATATTTGACAAAATAAAGTTCTTCTTTATAATCGGGACATCAAAATTTACTTTGTGTAAATTTTTGGTATTTTTCCGAAAAAGTTCAATTTCTAATGAATAGTGAAAAATGTTGTATTTTAATTCAAAACCTATTTTTAATCTAATTTATTTATATTATTAGATTATCTTTTTAATTGGTTTTAAAGTGTAGATAGAATATATTTTTACCATTTAATCTAATGGTGGTCATTCTAATTAATATCACTTTAAGATTGGACATAAACGAGTGTCAATATTTTGAAAGATATTGTTTCATAAAAACACGCTATTTGTTTTAACAGCAGGATTTAATTATAAAATTAATTAATGCAACATCAATGTTATGAATTTGGTAAAATAGACATCATTTTTGAATTTTGAATATCAAATATAGCTTTGGGTGAATTTTTGGTATTTTTCTGAAAAACATCAATTTTTGATGAATAATGAAACCACAAAGTGGTGGTTACAAAATTTGATTTTTCGTTTAAATGGGACTTTACCACTTCTATGATTTGAATTTAAAAAATCCAATTTAAATGATTTTAATTGTAAAGTTAAATGTGGTTCAATGGGATGAAAATAATTTTTTTATGGAAAGTAACTTTTAAGTTTTATTAATCGCGATTAAAGGTAATTAGTGTGATTTAAGGTAGAAATGATATTATAATAAAATGAAAATATCTTGACACTTATCCTAATCCTATTGGATGAGTTATGGCCGACCAAGACAACCCATGGGTCGATTTTTGGTACCCCATGGAGCCACCTGGGTTTGGTAATGACATTTATACCTTTTATTTAAAGTTAAAATAAAAATTTCACAAACATGATTTGTTTTACTAAAACAATTTTTACATGTGGTTATAAAAGTCATAATTTTGACTATAAATAGTCATTGGAAAGCTAAAACGATTTTTGACATCATAGTATTTGTTTTATAATTTTTAGACATTAAATAAATTAAATTCATTATGACATCATGATGATGCAGTGATGACCTCATTATTTAACGATTTAAATAAAATGGAAAGATAATGCAAAATGTAGGACCTACACATGTCAAAAACCTATTTTATGGGTGGATTTAGAACCCTTATCACCGTATCCTAGAAACACATTAATGTGGGACCATTGAAATCCTAAAACCATTTGAAAATAAAGTAACATTTTATACTTTTCCAACAGTGCCCCTCCTCTCCTCTTATAAAAGACCCCACCTCTACCACCTTACCCACACCTCTCAAACCATTGGATCATCCAAAATCTGATTATTTAGTATCTACACATCCCTATCCTAATCCTAGAATCCTTAACGTAGGCAGGAATCTCTTCAAGAAACCCTTTTAGTTCAAACAAATGGGAGTTACCCAATTTTAAGGTAACATCTTCTCTTGTGCTCTTTTGTTTTATTTTGCTTCTCCAACCCCCTAAACTCTTTTTATTCATTTGTTTTGTAAAAAATCCAGTATCTTAAATATACTAGGATGTTTTTATAATAATTATTCGAGCTAAACTTACACACACCTTCATCTAATGGTTAATGAACATACTGTTTCTGTGGATGGAAAATTTCTGCCTCACGAAACGATGATTGTTCAACACTCATATAACACCTTCAATGGTGGCCATTAAGATGTCACTATGTTTATATATGATATATAATATTTTTATGTTTTACTTAAGCTTATGTATTTTTCATTTGTGGCATACCTTTATTGCTTCCATTATGGGTATACGTGATATCTTCATTTTAGGAAGTGCGGACTACCGCCCCCTCAAAGTGATTTGATTCGTTAATTCCATATGTGGGATGTATAAAGGATGGATTTAAAATTATTATATATGATGTTATACTGGAATTATAATATACCTTTATATCATTATTGTTTTCTTTCCATTAAAGTATGAGATAGAAATGAAAGTAGCGTTCATGCGTATGTACGGCTTACCGTCTCCATGAACGGTGCATTTCATTTCTTATCCTCAAATGTAATGTACTATTATAAGTACATATAACAGATATATAAGATGTATGATACATCTAAAGGACGAATATAATTCTGGAATTAAAAATATACACATCTCTCATTTAGTTTTAATTCCATTAATATGACCAAGAAATGAATGTAGCGTTCATGCGTACGTACGACTTACCGTCTCCTTGAACAGTGCATTTCATTTCTTACCTCTAAATGATTATGTAATATTATAAATACATGTATATGATGGATATATATGATATATATGATATCCAAATCAGGAATTTCATTCTGTATATAAATAACCTTTGACCACACGAACAACATGTAATTGCAAGAAGTCCACTTTTGACTTAAGAACCGAATATCGACAAAACAAACATTATTAACTTAAATGATTACATAATGTTTATAACATGTCAATAATTGATATAAAAGGAATAATTAACTTGAAAAAGGTTCTTAAGCAAGTATAAATTAACTCAAGTTTATTATTCAGGAGATTAAAGAACGATCGAGTCAAGTCGGACCCGAGGTAAGGGATCCTACACCTCTCTTTCTTTTAAGTACGATCTTTTTATGTTATTCCTTTTAAAGATCATCTTTCTTGTTATTGGGATGTTATTTTATATTAATCTTACTGAAATTTTTATGTTCATAATATGAGAGACCCTATTCTCTCTCATCAATCCATTTTGGAAGTTTTGAGTGGCGCCGATAGGCTGCCGAATTTTCGCAAGAGATATAACCTCTCTCTTTATTTTTAAGTACTCTCCTTTATGTCACTTCTTTTAAGTTCCTATTTGTTATATTGGGGGATGTTATTTTATATTCCACTTTCTATAAAATTTATGTTAATATGATTAGATACCCTATTTGATCTCATCAATCCATTTTTGTATGTTTTATGTGGCGTCGTTAGGCTGCCGAGTTTTCGTAAGGGATTTTTCATATCACTTTTATCCCCGTGAGATTTATGCTACATTTGCCACAATTTCCTTTGAGTGGTGTATGTACTGCCCATTATTTTATTCACTATGTAATATAATTTCATTTATGAGTATTTACATCAATTTTGGACTGTCCTTCTTTCACAGGGTGTATGTTTCGAAAGATACTCATGTCGGTAAGGGAACCTTTCACCCTCCTCTTTTTAAAAGACTTATTTTGTTATGTCTTTTAATTAACATACTATTATGTTGGGATATGTTCTTATATATCTTTATTTATTTAAATTTTATTTCCAAGGGACGAGATCCCCTTTATCTCTCACATCAACCCTTTTTTTAAAATTTTATGTGACGTCGTTAGGCTGTCGAATTTTACCAAGGGAACTTCTTAACCCAATTTCGATTTCTTTGGGTTCAACATGTTGTTATTGAATATGTCATCCTCTGAATATGTGTGAATAACCTTTTATTGTTTTACAATTAATATCCAATTATATTGGGTGTATTTATATTTGTCACACATAATTATGAGATTGATTTATCCTTAATTTAAGGATACCTTCTTTATAATGGATTTCATCTCATTTTACATTTCTTTTGAGACTTAATTATTGTTATGCACCAATTCACTCTTATATGGTGTGTATACGCTCCTTTGACATATTATATCATGAATCCCTTTATTATCATGATATTATAAAGTTCGGATTAAATATTTGTATTCAAGAGTCTCTCATTTTGTTAAAATCTCTTTAACAAAAATATCGTTTTAAATGTTTTAAAGATTTATTATTCTAAATCATTATCTTTAATGTCCATGTTTTCAAAATTGTTTTCAGTTTTTATTTATATGTACATTAATGTTTTAAAATTATAATTCCAATAAAAGCTTCAAAGTGGTATGGGACACTTTGATTCAAAAATCACTTTTAAATGGTTTTTGAAAATGGATTGATATCTTGGAATTACTTATTGTGATTGCAAATGAAATGTTGTTATTGAAATGTTTATATTATCAATATTTTATGTGTAATGATGGTACTTGGACATTTTATGGGTGGTTACGTGATAAACCATATGATGGGTGGTGTCATGAATACCAGGACGGGTGGTTACGTTATAACCTCCAATGCATTGGGTATGGAAGTGGGCCGTAAGGCTATTCCATTAAGTATGTATAGAAGTTGGCCGAATGGATATTCCATTAAGTGATATGTGTGGAAGTCGACCTTATGGCTATTCCACTTAAATATGTTTATGTCCCAAGTTACCTTTATATGTTATGTGATCTTTATATGGGTTTTATGGTAATCTTTTGGTTACAGAAGGGTAAGTAATGAACTTTTATTCAGTGAAGAGTTTTTACTAATTCGAAAAGGTGAAAAGTATTACTTTGATAAATTATACATGGTTTACTTGTTGTTTTGAAAAACTAACAGTTCTCATTCTTTGTGTATCCCTTACTGAGCTTTTTATGCTCATCCCAAGTTTTTGAAATGTTTTTCACAGGACTTAACGTGGAATAGGGTCAAGGATGGGATCAAGGAAAAGTCATGCAACCTAAAACATGTAACTGGACATGTTTCTTTTTAAGAGTATTTATTTTATGGAAACTTAGTAAAAGTTTATACTTTGTAATCTTTTGAGATGTAATAGTTATGTCCTAATTCTCTAAAACTCTAAACCTGAAAAGATCCTCATTGTGAATTATTCATTTAATTCAATATTAAGTAAGGTTTAAGGTCGGGGCCTTATAAATAAAATTTGAAGATCATATATTGCATATCAATGAACATATACATGAGTCCTGGCATGAAGATTGGCAATTCAATAATACTTGAATCATAATAAAATCAAAAGAATATGACATAAAATAATAATATAGGAATAAGACATAGATTTTGTGGTAGACACATAGGTATATAATATGACTTCCACGGTAGTCAAGGATTATTTCCAAGGATATCATTATAGTATGGGTTCACACCCCATACAATCATGGGAGTTCTGTATCACTCCCATGACAATATTAGTATTCATGGTTCACTCCCAAGACTATCTTAGCAGACAAATTCCATTACTAAACTGAGTTCACATAACATTTCAGCTGTGTCTATCTCATTAGATATAAATTTTTATCAATGTATTTGAGGTAGATATAAGTCCCCCCAATATCATAATGAAATCATACATATGTGTACCACTGGATCATAAAAATTAATCATATCATAACCCATGAAATGAAATTGTTATCATATAAATTAAATCATATCATAACCTATAAAAAAGGTAAAAGACTCCTAATCATTTCTTCAAATAATAACCCATGAAAGGAAGAAAGATTAATTATCATATAACCCATGAATGTGAAATAGGTTTTATAAGCGTATAACTCATGAAGGTTGAATGGGTATCATAAACATATAAACCATGAATGAGAAAATGGTTTCATAAACATCATTAAATTAAAACATAAACCACTCATGGAATGAATATGAATGGTACCATTGGATTATTTTATCACGAAGGATTGAGTAACACCAGCAGATGTCATCTTAGATGGGAAATAATATTTAGAATGATCTTTTAAAAACATTAATTTATAAATATATCCATTTTTATTTGAAATTTAATTTTGAAACATAAAATCTCTTGAAAACATTTGTATTTGAAAATAAAATTGAAAACGTATTAATGATGATTTGAAAACCTATTGACTTTTTTTTTCTTTTAAAAAATATAATGAAACTAGAAATTATTTTGAAATTATTTTTCCTGAAAACTTATAAAATATTCTTAATAAAATTTTGAAAATAATTTCCCATGAATACTTATAAAAAATGATTGACAAAAATTTGAAAACCCT
Organism: Viscum album; assembly: GCA_963277665.1. NCBI lineage: Eukaryota > Viridiplantae > Streptophyta > Magnoliopsida > Santalales > Viscaceae > Viscum > Viscum album. The sequence continues at coordinate 193,647,703 of OY728135.1, read as the reverse complement.
TTTCCTTGAAAACATAAAAAAGAGTGATGAAAGTATTTTAAAGTTACAATTCTTTGAAATGAAATCATCAAAGTGTTTTAAAAACAATCTTTTCAAAACATATAAATGAAACATTGAAAATCATTTAAATCGCATTTAAATACATAAAATTGAAAACCTTTATCTCTAAAAACAAAATTAAAAATAATAAATGACCAGAATATTAGGGATTTTTTTTTCAGAAAATGGAAAATTTATAATTGAAAATAAATATTCAATGGAAGGACATTTATGGTAGCTGATAAATCCATACATGCTGAACATTCTTTTTTTGCCCATAAATTTTTAGAATAGTTCCTCGATCTGAAAATGACAAGAAGATTTATTTTTAAAAAACATTTTTTAAATGGTATAAAATGGATTAAAATAACTTTTTAATATCATAGTTGAGTAATGGAATATGTTTTAAAACATTTTTAGAAATTATGGTTTTGAAATAACATAGATTTATGTATGAAGAGGGAGATAAAATGGTATTTTATAAAAAAGCATTCTTAATTATATTAAGTTCCAAAAAATATTAAAATGATATTAATACATGATGATATAATGAGTAACCATAGGAGAAGAAACATCATGGGTGTTCATGAAATATTGATCATAAGAGTTCATCAATTAGAGGATATTCATAAACAATCCTGATAAATGATCATATTATTGCAATAAACTCTTACCACCCATTACATTTTAGTCATAATTCACATGTACAAAAACTAATTTAATTAAAAGTTAAAATATATGAAAATAATATTCATGAAATAAAATGTTAATGGGGGGTGAATACACCATGTAGAAAAACATAGGTGCATAACAAGGAATGTGTCTCAAAGAAAGTACCTTGAGACAAAAATTGTATTACCGATTTGGATACTTTTGAAACATAAACCCCATGAAAATAAAATAGATTCATATATAATGATAAAATTATGCATAATATTCCTAGAATACATCAATGGGATTTATACACTCAACATATATGAAATAGGGGCTGAACATGTAATGTGTCACACAGAAAACATGAGTGATATTAGAAAACCCTTACCTTATGTCATGAATTTCTTCATACGCATCAAAAAATTCAATATAATAAATATAATATTATTATTAATATAAAATAAAATCATATTATTATATATAATACCATATATGATTTCATTGTGAATTTATTTTTCCCATTTAATACCAACTCAATCTTAATGCTATATTTCTGGTAATATCAGTTTGGTTTTTCATATATGTTTTGACATGTTATTATTTATCATCTTTCTTAGATCATATTTTACATATATCAATAATCTAAAACATGAATTATATTAAGTATATAAATTTTCTAATGACCTATAATTGATATAATAATGAAATGGAATACACCGTTTATGGAGACGATATGATATATGTATGCATTAATGATGTTTCCATTTAATTATTGTTTTGAAAGAATGATGGTAAACAATATAGATATATATATATATATATATTAATATTAAATTTGATTTTTATTGTATATATATCGTATATTTTTACCAAACCAATCCTTAATACATTCCATTTAATGTGTGAACGAATAACATCACTTTGAGGAGACGGTAGTCCACATGTCCAAAAATGAAGTTATCATATTTTCAGAAAATGGGAAGCATGAAGGTATATTTTATAAATTAATTATAGAAGAATATAGAAATCATAAATTTCAGATATATCATATAAAAATAGTATTTATAACATAATTCCTAAACATTATAGGTTCTAAAAAAAACCCAACATCGTTTCATTATGCGGTAGTCCACCGTACAGACGAAAGATATATCCATTACACATTATCTGGAAGTTTGTTTAAGTGTATTTAAAACCCAAATAATAACAACATCTTAGAATATTTTTGATATTTTCATTATTATGTATGCATGGAATAAGAATAATTAAAGGGGTGGATGATTAAAATAAAACAAAAGAGCATTTTGGAAGGATGTTCCCACTTTTTTGGGTAACTCATTTTGGTTTTCACCAAAGGGAAACCTTGGTTGGATTCAATACCAAAGGGGGGATTCTAGGATTATGGTATGGTAATTTATAGCTTATTGTATTATAATTTGGGTGAGAAAAATAGATTGAGAGGAGTTAATAATTGTGATAGGTGAGTACCTTTTATTGTGGAGGAGTGAAATTCTTGTAAATTTCTGAAAAGGGAATTCCGCCCCCGTTTTTCCCATGTCAAGTGGCTCCCATATTGAATCCAATTGATGAAAATTAAATATAGGGTTAATATATGAATATCCAATCGAGTTATGACAAGTTTCTAGGTCACTTTGGGCCTTATGATTATGGTTTCTTCATTTGATAAGCTGATGTTTTCTTTTAATCGTTGTAACTAATTATAATCACGACCACTAATCATTTTGGTCAAAAACAATGATAAACTTATTAGAAATTGTTAATTATGAAGATTCAAAATATGTAATCTGTTTTTTATAAATTATAATCACATAAGTGGTAGAAATTAATTCACAATTAATCCCATAGACATGTCAGGAATGTGGGTTTTTTTAAAGTGAAAAATTCAAAAAGATTTAATTGTTTTAATGTCCAATTTAAAAATGAAATTGTTACCAATGAATCAAATTCGATTAATGGATTTGAAAATGTCATATTTATTCAATAAAACCAAATTAATAAAAAATTTGACTATATAAATAAATTATATAAAATGGCTTATTGAATAAAAATTCAATATTTTAACCTATTCATTAAAAATGAAACTTCTCTGAGAAATACATAAAATTAACCAAAAGTAAATTTTGATAATCCTATTTAAAAATGAAGTTAATTTTTTCAAATAAAAATTATAAAAATTTCAAAAAAATTATTTAAAATAGGTGTGACATTAAATGGATGTAAATTTATCTTTTAGAAAAATCAAACTGTTTATTCATAAAAATAGTTTTATTCATATATCTTGTCTAGAGAACATGTAACTTGAACATTAGATAGTCCTATGAGTAATATATATATATATATAATTAATATAATTCATTAAAATTGTTTTAATAAAATTTTTATGGTAACACTTGTTTTATTTCATAAATATAGTTCTCAAGAAAATGATTTCTTATATTTCCAAAAGGGTTTTATTTTCATTTATATTTAATTGGACACCTAATAATTCATCACATATTAATGTTTAAAACCAATTCTCATAAATTAATTAATCTTATTCATAACCTTAGTTTTAATGGCTATATGGAAACTATATTTTTTTAATAATATTTTTAATAGTACATTGTATTTTGTTAAAACTAGGTCTTGCATGTAATGCAAGCGATCGAGTGGACTCAGTATTATGTATAATAAAATCAAGACATAGTGTTGAATGTATTTTTATCTAATATATATGTTGAGTATAGTGTATTATTAGCTTGTTCTTGTATATTATTTAGTCCACACATAGTGCTTTCAAATAAAAAACTATATTCAGTATTGTGTGAAAGCAAAAAATATCAAAAAGGATAAATTATTTTGAAAAAAAAAAGAATATTTCACAAAATATTGTGGTGTTACATTTCACACCATGTAAATATTCCTCACATATTCTTGGAAATAAATACATGACATGTAAACTAAACACATGGAATGTGATCACCCAAAAAATATTAGGAAACCATGTTTTTTATAGAAAAAACATCTAAACACCCCAGATGTTCAATGAACTTTGGGATAATCCTAGAAATTCACCCAAGAAAGGATGAAAAACAATTAATTAAGAATTAATTATTTGAAAATATTAATGGTGTGTCACATCCTCCCCAATATAATAACATTTTCTCACCTGAAATGCAGTAAAAAAAGATTCCATATTAATTAGTAGATGTCACTACACTCTCATCAACTCCTCATGCTCACACATCTCATGTGAATAACAACCATGATACCATAGAACATAAGCCAATTGTTATTTCCTACAAAAAAGTTCCATTGCCTCAGAATCAACAATCATTACTGTATTCTAATTCATGGATAAATCAAGATCAATAATAATATCCTCCCAATTCAAAAAATAACATGTGTTATAAAGATACTTCTAAAGTTGTGATACATGGAACACTTATTGTATTGATGTAAAATATGATGGAATTGAATAATGTTCATACACGTTCCACACAATCCCATAAACCTTAAAATGGCCAAGAAAATGATGAGAAAGAATTCATTTCCTCTCATGCCATCAGTATCCCAACCGAGGTGATAAATTAAAAGGAACACAATCACCAACTAAAAAGTCCAGTGGTCTCCTACAATGGCAAGAATAACATTTTTATCAGCTCTATACCATAAAAATTATTTAAGGAACCAAAATAATATTTTCATTCATCTCTTGGACCAAACTCTGTCTACCCAAGGATATTTCACCAAACTCTAACCAACACAATAGTGATTTACAATTACTATTGCACAAGGCCTAAAAATGATCCATTTTGATTACATATTAGTTTATATTGTTATAATTATACTCAACCGGTCCTAAGTGGTCATCCCAAGCTACACTAATGTCAAAAATTCATGTAAATATGATAACCCCAACAAACCATATATCTATGTATTTAGGTTAATTCATCTATTGATGGTATGACCGGCTAACTGAACATGAGATCACATCAACTCATGAATTCCTAACCAAAACAATTGAGGTAAAATGTGGTTCCCTATCTGTGACTATAAATGTTTGGACTCTAAAAAAATACCATTATCTTTTACATGGAGCTTTAAAAACTAATAATCTTTGTTTGTAATTCGAATGGGGTTGAAATGAGATAATTTGGAAAGTCTATAAATCACATACCACATCACATTATTAATTAGAAGGATATTTGGAAACTCATACAGATAGTCCTTGAAGATATCTTCCATCATCCATGTCGACACTCAAAATTGTTAAATAATTATTGAAGGCCTCTAGTGCTCGCTCATGACCTATTGGAATGTATAACAACATGAATCAAAATCAGCAATGTCTCACCTCATACATGGCCACCAGAATCGTCCTCACATATTATATAATAAATTTCTAGTACTTGGTTGCATTGTCCAGTTGGAATTATAAAAATATATCATCCAAAGTTATCACACTAAAAATGGTACAATTTCTTGGTTTTGGAAACATTGGTTACCCTCATAATAGAACAACCATTCTCCAATTGTCCCCCCATCATAAAGAATATCCATATTGTTACAGAATTAATCATCTAGCTTATTCCCCAAAAGAATCATCATGGGAAGAGCATAGTTCCACTGAATACTTGTGAAAACAACCATAAAATCTTCCTCATGGCCCCCCAGTGATACTAATGAAAAATATTCATCATGTTCCACACTTCTGATGATTCTTTGATGTATTGGGTCAGAGTTTTCATGTTAAATGAATCAGAAACAACATTACCTTTCCCAAAGGTATATGAAATGTTCAAGTTAATATATTTTAGCTACTCCACCCCATTCAAATTATAATTGTTCAATTCCTTTTAATATAATATATATCTCAATCTATTTTGGTATGAATACAATATAACCCTATCTCCTAAATGGTAATGTCACCAGTTATTAAGTGAATGCATTATAGCTACTAGATCATGGTCATGGGTCGAATAATTCTTTTTGTGTGGCCTTAGCTATAGTAAACCAAAGGATACCCCATGATCACCCTATTTATGAACACATAAAAAACATTAAACTAATTCATCACAAAATAACACATATCCCTACCTGGAACATTGAATACTTAACACTAGTGGAAAAGACATATGGCATTTCAGCTACAATAATAAATGTAACAGCCCGAGATTTTATGAAAAATATTATTTTTATTTCACTAATGTCTTGTGTTGTACGCTACACCAAAAGAAGCTTGCACAACACGCATCTTTGACTTTCCTTGCATTACACGCAATCGCAACCTTCCTCGATAGCGTGTGTAGTACGCAATACTGAGTTTCACTAAACAACGATATGCTATTAAAATATTATTAAAACTAGCCGTTATGAATAGTAATAACCACTTTTTAAAATTCTATAGATCTTATTTTTCAAAATGAACTTCATTTTTGGATTCGGAATATCGAAATTAGCTTAGGTTGGAATTTTGGTGATTTTCGGATAACTTTCATATTTTGATGAATAGTGAAAATTACTAAATTATAATTAAAAACAACTTTTTTAATCGAAATAATTAATAGTGATAAATCATTAATTTGAGTGGTTTTAAAGTATATTTAGAATATATTTTTACAATTTAATACAATGTTGGTCATTGGATGTAATTTCACATTTAAACTAGACATAAACAAGTGTCAATCTTTTGATAGATATTGTTTCTTAAAAAACACGCTATTTGTTTTAACAATGGGATTTAATTATAAAATTAATTAATGCAACTTTTATGTTATGAATTTAGTAAAATAGACTTCATTTTTGAATTCGGAATATGAAATATAGCTTGGGATGAAATTTTGGCATTGTTCTGAAAAACATCAATTTTTGATGAATAGTGAAACTACTAAGTGGTAGGTTAAAAACTGAATTTTGCATAAAACTTAATTTTACCGCTTCTGTGATTGGAATTTCGAAAATCCGAGAGACACGGTTAATATCAAGGACTAAAATGTGGTTCAATGAGTTGAAAATAATTTTTTGGTGAATAGTAACTTTTTACTTTTTTTACCGCGGTTAATAGTAAATAGGGTAACTAAGGGTAAATATGATATTACTATTACCCTAACACATGTCCTAATTCTATTGGACAAGTGTAATTCGACCAAAAACAAACTTAGAAATAAAATATGACCATTTAGGCCCACTTGGATTAGATTAGGACATTTATTATTAATTTATTTAAAGAAGGGTTAAAATAGTTAAAATCAATGTTTAATAAGTAAATCATTTTTAATATGGGGTTATACATAAGATAAATTCGATTGTAAATATTCATTAGAAAGATAAAAAGATTTCCTACATAATGGTATTTTATTTGTAATTTTTAGACATTAAATAATTTAATTTATTTATGACACAATGATGATGCAGTAATTATCTTATTAATGAAATATTGACATAATTGATGTTATAAACACCAAAATAAATTTAATTTGAGACTTTTTATGAATTCAACTAATTTTATAGGTTACTATGATATATTAGTGTTGATTTAATAAACTTAGTTCGAACATATAATTCTGTTATGACTTTCACAAAAATCATATATCAAATAGTGTCAAAATTGACACAAAATAGTTTTTAAATCAAATATTATATTATTAATTGTTATTTTATTCCTAAAAATCTAAGGTTCGGCCAAATGACATAGATGAGGATATATGTATTAATAATATACAATTTGGGGTTCGTTTGGCATGTTATAGTAAGTTTATTAACCATATAGTGAAAGAAAACAAAAAGACACGGTAAAAGTTAAATTATTTAACTTAGAGTTAAATCTAATTGATAAGGTTTAAAATAAGATCCAAACATGTCTAAATTTGATTGGTTACATCCAAGCTTCGAATATGAGTCATTTTTGGAGGTTTTTAAGTGGGGTTAGATTTATTATAAATTAATATTTTTAAGAATTCCTAAGGTGCCCCTCTCCTCCCCTATAAAAGGACACCTCCTCCCCCTCCTCCTCACACCAATTTGAGCACTCAAGCTCGGCCAACCCCTGCCAAAATCTCTTCTCCACTTCCCTAGCAACACCCTAGAGGTTCTGGTCTTCCTCAAAGACCAATTCTAGTTCCCTAAGAGGAGGTCTCAAAGAGGCACTTCAAAGAAGAGGTAATTACCGTTACCAATTCTTTCATCTTTATTTCTTCTTCCACTTATTCTTCATAGGTTGTTTCATTATGAAGTAATAACATCAGTATCACTCATATACTGATATGTTATTATAAATATGAAACAACCCTATTTCACCATCTATCCATCCTACGGAAAAAGAAATCACCGCGCGTGCGTACGTACGGAATACCGTCTCCACGACGCGATGAGATTCATTCTCCATGTTAACCATTTAAGAATGATTATAATGTATATATAAGAAATGATAATGAAATATATGACATTATAAAGATACTGGATTTATGTATATATATACATATGTATGTCATCTACTTACTTCCATTTCAAGACAATAAGGAAAGAAAAACAGCGTTCATGCGTACGTACGGACTACCGTCTCCATGAACGGTGTTTTTCATTTTATTTATCTATCTATTATATATATATATATACTGAATATATATGATATATAAATCATATTTTATATTCTGGAAGTAAGTAAATCAAGATATAAGTAATAATGATGTCAAGAACAACAAGTCAAAACACCTACGATAAATGAAACGATTTTACCCAAAACGCTTCTTTAACATGGAATTTACAAAAGAACGGGTAATATAATGTCATAAGTGAACCATATATGATATCATAACAATGAATATGATTCTGTAATAAGTCAATGACATTATTTAAATCATTATACAGGAGGTTCGGACACATACGAAGCAAATTGGACCTAAGGTAAGGGAAATATCACAATCTCATTTTTATCCGAGATTGTTTATTCGTAAGTATTTAATGGGGTGTATTTTATCATCCACATCCATGTTCCCTCAATATGTAATATTGTTTCCATCCACTTACAATAGTTTAAATCCAATTTTACCCTTCGGTGAGTTTTTAGTAAAAGATATGAAAGGAATCTTTTGTCGTTTTTTTTATACGAGGTACTTTTTGACTTTTCCGACAAAAGTACGAAGAATGTTTTTTTTTAACTTATACGGCACGAACGGATTTATACTGTTTTATAAAGCCTTATTTTCATGAAGCTTCCTCTAAAAGATTTCATGACTATTTTCAATAAAATCTCTTTCTTTTAAAATTGCATGATGTTTTGTGAAAAGAAATTGATTTTGAAGAAGAAAGGATATTTTCCTCAAGAATTCAATTCAAGTGTTTTATCAAAATTATTTTCCATATAAGATAATAAAGGGTTCTGTTTCTATCCATATTTTTACATTGATTTGACTATGTTGTGATGAAATTATGTTTATGAATTCCTTTATCATATATGAATGGTTTTATGATGTCATGTTGTTTAAGAATCCCATTTTTATTACATGGGTTATGCAATGATGTATGATTTATGATTTTGTGGCACACATAAGAAAGGATTCATTAAGAGATGGGTGGGACCTATATCTCCCTCCAATGCATTGGGTAAAGATTTCATATCTCATGAGATAGACATGGCTGGAATGGTAGGTTATACCGGTTCAGTGAAACAGGACTGAAACGAGGATTACTCGATTCAGAAAGGGACTTTGTCCACTAAGATAGTCTTGGCAATGAGTCTTGACTAACAAGAAATGATTCTCTATGATTATGTGTGTATGCCACAATGAGTAATGTTTTAAGTTATGGTTTCATTTTCACTACTATGATTTATCCCATGTTATGAAATTATGCTCTCTTTTGCAGGTTAAGATTTCCAAAAATGTTATGTTCTTATGAAAATTATGTGATTGATATTTCCTTTGTTTACCCTTACTGAGCATTTGAGCTCACCCTTTTATGTTTTCTTTTCCCCAGGATATTAAGAAAGGTTTTAGGTAAAATAAAAAGGAAGATCTTTATGGGAGATGTTGAAGATCTTTCCCCACGATTAGAAGATTATACTCCGAGTTTCCAAAGACACTAAACTATTATGATCCTTGTGTGTGTGTTTTTGTTATGTACTAAGTATTCCGCAAAAGTAATGTAATGTCCATGTACGTCAGGCTTCGGGTCTCTACATTTGGTATCAGAGGAAAGGTTTAGTCAACCTTTGGAAACTAGGATGCGAAAACGTTAGTGAGATTCCTAGAGATATTTCTAAGGTATGTCTAGGGATGCCCCTAAGGATAAGTATACGTATAGGATATAGTCCTAGAACTATGGTAACTATATTAGATTAAACCAAAGATGATAGATATTTAAGTTACTCCCCCTTTATTATGATTTTTGCATCTAACACTATTCTGTTTGGGTTTTAGAAAATGGCTGGAAACAAGATGATTCACAATAATGGAGGATATGATGGACAATGGAATGATATTATTCATGAGCAACCAAATGAAATGGGATTTGGATGTCCAAACATCATCATTATGCCGAATCAGCAATCTCACAATATGATCAATAATGTAAAATTTGGTAAGTTTCCTGACTCGACTAATAAGAGAAAGATGGAGTTTCATGATGATCATAGAGGAAAGAAAGTTCAATTTCCCCTATGTAATTCATGTGGGAAGAGGCATCAAGGAGAATGTTTCAAAGGAACTGGAAGATGCTTTGGGTGTGGAAAAGAAGGACACAAAGCAAGTAAGTGCAAAGGAAAAGGGTCGGTTAACACCATGGATGAGGATAATGGTAATGCTACGACATCAAAAATGGTTAAGTGTTTTAAATGTGGAATGTATGGGCATTATGCAAACAAATGCCCTAAGGGAAAGACTCATGAAGAGAATCAGTATGGTCATATGGGTAGTATTTATGTGGATGATGATGAAGAGACTACAAATGATATGTGAGATGAAAGAATTGTTGAAGCTCGGTCAATGGTTTGAGAATGTAGTGGAATGATTACATGATTATCATGTGTAATTTTGGAATAAAGAGACATCTATGGATTGTTACACTGTTGTCTTTCCTTGTGTTTTGAAAGTATATGATTAATGATTCCAGTATCCAGGAAAGGTTATTCAGATATTTTTGGAAATAAGATGATATGCGCATAATGAAGGGATAAGACGATAATAAGATGATTGATTGTATTCATGAGCTCATGATTGATATAAGGACTAAGTGATATCATGGATTGAGTATATAGAATTTTGAGGATTTTGGTATGTGGAAGGTGTTAACTTTTAACTGCATTCATGTTTTCACTAAGTTATTTAAGAGAATACATGATTAAGGACTTTGAATGTTAGGAATGTGACCAACAAAACAAATCTTATGATATATGGGGATCAACGATGGTATTAAATCTCTGGTATTTGTTTTCACTTTGTTATGAAAGTGGACTGCAGTATTATGGATAAGCCTAAAGATTGGAATGGATTATGTTGGACATAAATTAGTATTGTTTAAGGATAGAAGTTTTTTCGATATTATTGATAGGATGTTATAGTAATATAAAAAGGACAACCTGCAGGACGGGCGACAGCCCATCGCATCGGACAAGGCTATGGGAATCGAACCCACAACCGAAGTGCGACTGGCCCTTATCGCCTACCACTGGCCTACAGGAAGTCCCTGTTTAGTAGAAACTAGTTTTATTATATTATGCAGTATGATATATGAAGTAAGTCCATTTTAGGAACCATATATGATTAATCTCACTATAGAATGACTTATGTATATTTAATAACTTTTGCTAACCTTTTGTTTGAGACAGATGGAATGAACAGTCATTCTATCACATGATCTGCTAACACTTCACAAATAACAAGTTCAACTTAATTTATTTAAGAGATGAAGTAGAAATTGTTCAAGTCACGAACAACAGTGAGATTGTACCAAAATAAAGTAAGTATTTATTCTAATTCAAATTCTTTAACTTTAGGGAAATGATCTTGAAAACCAAAAATGTTTTCCTAGTTCTCTTATACCTGATGAATCAGATGGTACCTTAGATCATCACAAATTTATGGATTTGTGATTACTGGCTTTTCCATAGCCATATTCTCTACCACTCTCCATCAGAACATGATGGTTATATTTCTCTTCCATATCCATATTTCCACCTATGTGGAAACCCAGTGATTAGTTTATTTGGGTAACCGTTACGTTTCATACTTTTGTTTTTAAAGATTGGTTTTGATATTCCTTTTTACGATGTGGGTTTCTATTAAAGAAACTTTCGAATAGTAAACCATTTATAACCCCGACGAATTTCGAGGGCGAAATTCATTTTAAGGGGGGTAGAATGTAACAGCCCGAGATTTTATGAAAAATATTATTTTTATTTCACTAATGTCTTGTGTTGTACGCTACACCAAAAGAAGCTTGCACAACACGCATCTTTGACTTTCCTTGCATTACACGCAATCGCAACCTTCCTCGATAGCGTGTGTAGTACGCAATACTGAGTTTCACTAAACAACGATATGCTATTAAAATATTATTAAAACTAGCCGTTATGAATAGTAATAACCACTTTTTAAAATTCTATAGATCTTATTTTTCAAAATGAACTTCATTTTTGGATTCGGAATATCGAAATTAGCTTAGGTTGGAATTTTGGTGATTTTCGGATAACTTTCATATTTTGATGAATAGTGAAAATTACTAAATTATAATTAAAAACAACTTTTTTAATCGAAATAATTAATAGTGATAAATCATTAATTTGAGTGGTTTTAAAGTATATTTAGAATATATTTTTACAATTTAATACAATGTTGGTCATTGGATGTAATTTCACATTTAAACTAGACATAAACAAGTGTCAATCTTTTGATAGATATTGTTTCTTAAAAAACACGCTATTTGTTTTAACAACGGGATTTAATTATAAAATTAATTAATGCAACTTTTATGTTATGAATTTAGTAAAATAGACTTCATTTTTGAATTCGGAATATGAAATATAGCTTGGGATGAAATTTTGGCATTGTTCTGAAAAACATCAATTTTTGATGAATAGTGAAACTACTAAGTGGTAGGTTAAAAACTGAATTTTGCATAAAACTTAATTTTACCGCTTCTGTGATTGGAATTTTGAAAATCCGAGAGACACGGTTAATATCAAGGACTAAAATGTGGTTCAATGAGTTGAAAATAATTTTTTGGTGAATAGTAACTTTTTACTTTTTTTACCGCGGTTAATAGTAAATAGGGTAACTAAGGGTAAATATGATATTACTATTACCCTAACACATGTCCTAATTCTATTGGACAAGTGTAATTCGACCAAAAACAAACTTAGAAATAAAATATGACCATTTAGGCCCACTTGGATTAGATTAGGACATTTATTATTAATTTATTTAAAGAAGGGTTAAAATAGTTAAAATCAATGTTTAATAAGTAAATCATTTTTAATATGGGGTTATACATAAGATAAATTCGATTGTAAATATTAATTAGAAAGCTAAAAAGATGTCCTACATAATGGTATTTTATTTGTAATTTTTAGACATTAAATAATTTAATTTATTTATGACACAATGATGATGCAGTAATTATCTTATTAATGAAATATTGACATAATTGATGTTATAAACACCAAAATAAATGTAATTTGAGACTTTTTATGAATTCAACTAATTTTATAGGTTACTATGATATATTAGTGTTGATTTAATCAACTTAGTTCGAACATATAATTCTGTTATGACTTTCACAAAAATCATATATCAAATAGTGTCAAAATTGACACAAAATAGTTTTTAAATCAAATATTATATTATTAATTGTTATTTTATTCCTAAAAATCTAAGGTTCGGCCAAATGACTTAGATGAGGATATATGTATTAATAATATACAATTTGGGGTTCGTTTGGCATGTTATAGTAAGTTTATTAACCATATAGTGAAAGAAAACAAAAAGACACGGTAAAAGTTAAATTATTTAACTTAGAGTTAAATCTAATTGATAAGGTTTAAAATAAGATCCAAACATGTCTAAATTTGATTGGTTACATCCAAGCTTCGAATATGAGTCATTTTTGGAGGTTTTTAAGTGGGGTTAGATTTATTATAAATTAATATTTTTAAGAATTCCTAAGGTGCCCCTCTCCTCCCCTATAAAAGGACACCTCCTCCCCCTCCTCCTCACACCAATTTGAGCACTCAAGCTCGGCCAACCCCTGCCAAAATCTCTTCTCCACTTCCCTAGCAACACCCTAGTGGTTCTGGTCTTCCTCAAAGACCAATTCTAGTGCCCTAAGAGGAGGTCTCAAAGAGGCACTTCAAAGAAGAGGTAATTACCGTTACCAATTCTTTCATCTTTATTTCTTCTTCCACTTATTCTTCATAGGTTGTTTCATTATGAAGTAATAACATCAGTATCACTCATATACTGATATGTTATTATAAATATGAAACAACCCTATTTCACCATCTATCCATCCTACGGAAAAAGAAATCACCGCGCGTGCGTACGTACGGAATACCGTCTCCACGACGCGATGAGATTCATTCTCCATGTTAACCATTTAAGAATGATTATAATGTATATATAAGAAATGATAATGAAATATATGACATTATAAAGATACTGGATTTATGTATATATATACATATGTATGTCATCTACTTACTTCCATTTCAAGACAATAAGGAAAGAAAAACAGCGTTCATGCGTACGTACGGACTACCGTCTCCATGAACGGTGTTTTTCATTTTATTTATCTATCTATTATATATATATATATACTGAATATATATGATATATAAATCATATTTTATATTCTGGAAGTAAGTAAATCAAGATATAAGTAATAATGATGTCAAGAACAACAAGTCAAAACACCTACGATAAATGAAACGATTTTACCCAAAACGCTTCTTTAACATGGAATTTACAAAAGAACGGGTAATATAATGTCATAAGTGAACCATATATGATATCATAACAATGAATATGATTCTGTAATAAGTCAATGACATTATTTAAATCATTATACAGGAGGTTCGGACACATACGAAGCAAATTGGACCTAAGGAAAGGGAAATATCACAATCTCATTTTTATCCGAGATTGTTTATTCGTAAGTATTTACTGGGGTGTATTTTATCATCCACATCCATGTTCCCTCAATATGTAATATTGTTTCCATCCACTTACAATAGTTTAAATCCAATTTTACCCTTCGGTGAGTTTTTAGTAAAAGATATGAAAGGAATCTTTTGTCGTTTTTTTTATACGAGGTACTTTTTGACTTTTCCGACAAAAGTACGAAGAATGTTTTTTTAACTTATACGGCACGAACGGATTTATACTGTTTTATAAAGCCTTATTTTCATGAAGCTTCCTCTAAAAGATTTCATGACTATTTTCAATAAAATCTCTTTCTTTTAAAATTGCATGATGTTTTGTGAAAAGAAATTGATTTTGAAGAAGAAAGGATATTTTCCTCAAGAATTCAATTCAAGTGTTTTATCAAAATTATTTTCCATATAAGATAATAAAGGGTTCTGTTTCTATCCATATTTTTACATTGATTTGACTATGTTGTGATGAAATTATTTTTATGAATTCCTTTATCATATATGAATGGTTTTATGATGTCATGTTGTTTAAGAATCCCATTTTTATTACATGGGTTATGCAATGATGTATGATTTATGATTTTGTGGCACACATAAGAAAGGATTCATTAAGAGATGGGTGGGACCTATATCTCACTCCAATGCATTGGGTAAAGATTTCATATCTCATGAGATAGACATGGCTGGAATGGTAGGTTATACCGGTTCAGTGAAACAGGACTGAAACGAGGATTACTCGATTCAGAAAGGGACTTTGTCCACTAAGATAGTCTTGGCAATGAGTCTTGACTAACAAGAAATGATTCTCTATGATTATGTGTGTATGCCACAATGAGTAATGTTTTAAGTTATGGTTTCATTTTCACTACTATGATTTATCCCATGTTATGAAATTATGCTCTCTTTTGCAGGTTAAGATTTCCAAAAATGTTATGTTCTTATGAAAATTATGTGATTGATATTTCCTTTGTTTACCCTTACTGAGCATTTGAGCTCACCCTTTTATGTTTTCTTTTCCCCAGGATATTAAGAAAGGTTTTAGGTAAAATAAAAAGGAAGATCTTTATGGGAGATGTTGAAGATCTTTCCCCACGATTAGAAGATTATACTCCGAGTTTCCAAAGACACTAAACTATTACGATCCTTGTGTGTGTGTTTTTGTTATGTACTAAGTATTCCGCAAAAGTAATGTAATGTCCATGTACGTCAGGCTTCGGGTCTCTACAATAAATATTACATTTATCATCCGAACAGAACTTCACCTTCTTTTGGGATAGAGTGGTCATTGGGGAATCCAAAATTGACAAATCTTTGAAAACTATATGGAAATTAGAGAATAAACACGTTAATTTATGGTTATAAAAAATCATTAGGAAAATGTACCCCTATAATAATGAAATTGACCATCATACGATCAATTGAGATTACATTATCTAACAACCCGTGTCAATTGAAGTTCACATCTCAAATGGTTCACTAATAAATTCTTGTAAATCTATTGGGACATTATTCAAAATGAGGATTTCCATGTTGTAAATAATTTTTAAATTTTGGGTCTTTTACTTAAGGATTTAATGCTCAAGTTATTTCTTTCATACATAAAGTATAGAATGCTAGTGAGATAAGTCAATCCATTCTAGTTGTTCTTATCAACACAATACACAAGGTTATTAAAAAAATCCTTGCTAACAGACTTTCTCAAGTATCGGAGAAAAACATGTACTAGAACCAATTTGGGTTTGTGGAATGAAGGAACATTCAAGACTATTTTCTCACTACCTTAGAGTGTGTCAACATCCTTAGAAAATCCACTCAGGGAGAAAACATATCTCTAAAACAAGACATCAAAAAAGCCTTTGACATAATGGACTGGGGCTTTATAGGAAATGTGTTACACAGATTTGGCTTTAACATGAGATTCATTCTCTAGATCAATTTTCTACTCAAATCATCCCACATATCAATACTTATCAATAGGTCCTTAGAAGGATACTTTAAATTCTCTAGGAGTGAGAATGGGGGTTCCCCTTTTATCAATTATCTTTTTTATTGTAGAGGATTATCTTAGTAGTATTCTTAACATGTTGAAAATGGGTGAATTTTCAATAATCAGTATGGATAGAAGTATCTCTAATCCCTCCCATCTATTTTTTGTTATTGAAATTTTCATTTTTTACTTATGGAGATAGGAGGAATATCAATAATCTCAATAATTATCTGGAACATTATAAAAATATCTCAAGCCAAGAAATTAATTAGAGAAATTCCATTATACAATTTAGTAAGAATATTTCTATCTCAAGGAAGAATTGTCTCTTCAATTACCTGGGAATAAGGGAGGGATCATTTACTTTTTTTTACCTTGTAGTTCCAATGTTCTAGGGAAAAAATCTTACATCCCACATTGCAAATTCCTTGATCCAAATTAGAATAACCATTACATCTTGGAAAAGTCAAGTCACTTTCAATGGGAGTGATGTATTTGCATTGTTAAGAATGTGGTGATTTAAAATCATGTATACTCGTTTATGGTGTATCTCTATACTATATCAATTATTAGGATAATTAACACTGTGACTAAAAGAATAGTTTGGAGTGGCCGTATTCTTGAATGGAGGATGATCACTGCTTCATAGAAATAGTTATGCATGACACATATGCTAGGAGGTCTCAACATAAATAACATGGATATATTAAATAAATATTCTCAGTTCAAGTTCAGGTGTAGACTAATTAACAAAAAAATTATTTACTTGGATTTTATAAGAACCATAATTCTAGAAAGGCTAACGGAAGGGAAAACAAGTTATCTTGAGTCCTCCATTTGTCCTGCACTGAGAATCATTTTTCAAAAAATTCTCACACATTCACAATGGCTAGTAAATATGAACTCTTATCTGTGCTATTGGTATGATAACTGGACTAGTGTCCCCCTAATTTATGGATTCATCACCAGTGATAATGGTATTGAACACAATATATTGATAAAGGAACATTTCGAAATTGTGAACCTGCTTTCAGATTATATTGCATCTTTAGATGTAAGCTATTATTTCATTAACCAGGATGATGTTCTCATTTGGGAGCTATCTCCAAATGATCTTCTCAATTCAAAAATCTTATAAAATCATTTTCTCCAAGGTGATCACAAGTGGATTGGGGATTTAAATAAAAATAATGATACCCCCCTCCAGGTTCACATTTCTATGGAGGCTGTCAATTATCAAACATCCATTGGATGCTAATCCCCATTAAGTTGGGATTTCCTTGTATTCTAAATGTGTCTTATGTCATCAACACCCATTGGACGTAGATCATATATTCATGTGCCTCAAAACTGACTCATCATAATGGAAGTTTTTCCTCAACATTTTTGTCATTCATACCCCTCAAACTGATTTTATTCGCATCTATTTAGCCACTCTTCTTGATGTTTATCTCTCTAAGAAACTCACTACTCTATTTAGGGTGGCATGTGACAAGTTGATCCACACTATATGGTGAGGCAAGAACAAGGACATACACATCCAATCTCACATGAATGTTGAATATTTCATTGAGAACACCATTGCTACAGTACAGAGTGCCAACAATCTGCACACACAAAAATGTTTGCAACTCTGTTAGGGACCTTATGGTCTTACGTTGGCCTAACATTGAAGGTAACATTACCTTCCCTTTGGGCACCACTGTAGTTTTTTGGATCCCCCTTCACTTGCTAACTAAAATTCAACATAGATGGGGAATCAAGTGGTAACCCAGTACCATTAGGATATGGGGCCATCTTCAGAGATCACAATAGGGATGTTGTGGAGTGCATTCATTGTCCTTGTAGCCATGCCACTGCATTGTAATGAGAAATGATGCGCTTAATCAGTGCAATTGATCTTAAACATCAATGAATCTTTAACAACATGTGGTTCAAATGTGATTGCACTACTTTTGTGCAAGCCAAAAGGAAGGGATATATTCACTTATCATGGAGGCTGACAGCGAAATGGGTAAACAGTCTTGACAGATTCCCTTTTATGGGCTATATTATTACTCACACCTTTAGGGAAGAGAACTATATTTCTATGGGTCTTGCAAATAGAGGTGTCACCAAAGTTAGGTGTATCCACTCGAGTACTTTTACTAGTGACATGGTTCCACTCCTCATTCGTGAAAAATGGAAAATACCTTCATTTTGTCTCTTATAGCCATGATTTGATTTAATACAAGAGCCTTAGAGCTCACTTTTCACAAACAAATACTCCACATCTCAAATGCTGAAATCACATATTGATAGCATGGCATGGAGTTGGTGACTTCATAAAATTTCCATGTATTCTATTAGATGGAACACATTATCCTCCTTGAACTCAGAATAAACCATGATTTCCTTCAAAAAGACAATCATGAACATTTCAATGTACACATGAAATATTTTGTTCATAAAATCCATTAAGAATATTGGAGAATTATTTAGATAAAATGGGGATAAATAATACACAAAATTGACCATAACTACTATTGAATGAAATATTATAAATGTCATATTCATTTATTCTCTACTGGGGATACCCATATTAGATATCTTTGTTCAAGAACCACATCGTTCGTTTCATGTGTTGAGACAAATTATCATTTTGTGACAACAGATACTTGTTCTTTAACTTAATATGGTTGAATTTCTAATAATCATAACAATGGTTATGTTTTGTATCATTATTATTTTAATAGAGAATTAGAACCACCCATGTTGACATAATCAGGTGAATGAAGCCTTTCTCCAAGAGATTATCCAATTGAGTCTTCAACTCTCTTAGATTAGCTGGTTCTATGTAGTATGTCAGATTAGACACTATATGAGTATAAGGTACTGAATCAATAGAAAACATTATCTCTACAATTGGTGTAAAAATAGTGATATTAGAAGGAACCACAATATAAAACTCAATGAATAATGGAGGGATATTGTTACTCATTGATCCAACCTTCATGTCAAAAGAAAACACGGATATTACCCTACCATGATTAGAAAAGAATGTTTGTATATACTCTTCCTCATGTCAAAGTAACACCCTGTTGAGTGTAGTAAAGAAGATAGACCAAAGATATTAGTCAATTGAGGCCTTATTGAAAATATCATGTCCACCCCGAGAATGACTATAAGGGATTTCATGATGATAACCATAAAATTCTAGGTAATATATAACATTGATAAAGTGGTATCACAAGAAGGGAAAAAAGACTTTAACATATCTTCATTCATATTGGCATAGTAATATGCATCACATAAGGAAAAATATACATAGGGATATTTTCCATTCCTACAATATGTGTTGATATAAAATTTGATATACCCCACTATCAAATAAAGATGTTACTAAAAAAGAAGCTATAGTGATTATACCTCTCATGGTTGATGGACCTATATCCCTTTCCTTTGGGGACAGTGAAATTACATGGAGAAACTTTATTCCAGATGGTTGTGGCTGGAGTCCCTTTGTTTGAAAGTCATATAATTACACAGTTGTACTTTTAGGTAGTGATGTCCCTCTTCCACTCTATAGAGTAGAAAACATATTATAGATCTTCTATAGGTTCCATCTAAAATGGATAGAGCTATCGACCTTCAGTTCCTTAGTGAAAACACTCTTTAAATGACCATGCATGGCACACTGGAATCAAGACAATGGGCCTATTACAAGAATTAGAGGAGGTATGGAAGGCAACTACTATCTAGATCCACCATGCAGATCATAATGATTTCATTTTCCCTTAAAGAAAATCATATAAATCCCATTTATAGAAAGAGGAACTACCATCAACACTATCATACCATCCAAATCAATATCAACCAGCAGCGTCTAATCTAGATCATCAGCATAAAAAGCGAGCTTCAATAAGAAAACTTGGGAATTAAAATCATGTTGAAAAACAATCTAATTCAATCAAGCCTTCATTTTATTATTCAATAAAATAATAATATTGTTAAAATGCTTCCATGAAAATTCAACATAATTTCTTTCTTTGGTCAAAAAAATATTTCTAACAAATCCATGTTTTGTAAAAAAAAATTCAAATATTATATTATGATTTTTAAATTCATTTTTACATATGTTTGAAATTTTACAAAAATGGTCTCATTATAATCTTCATGTTGTTTTCCAAACAATGCATGTTAGAATTTTACCTAGTCCAAGAGTCCAGGATCCAAATGAAGTTAGTCCAAACAAAATATTATAAAAATTAATACACAATGACCAGTGTTGCAAGGGGTTGTTACAAATATGTTTATGTATCACACTTCACATATCTATATCCTCCATTGGAACACAATAGATTGGATTCATAAATGACCACATCATGTTGATCTCCATGACCTCTATCATTGACATAACATTCACCACTTGTTTAGCCTACCTATATGTAGCTAAGATAGCAAAATTAAATTGTGTAAAATTGGTATGAAAATAAATAAAATGAGGTAAGATTTTCCAAGGGACATTGTTTTTATTTTTTGAAATTCATTGACAGTCATTTTGGAGTCAATTAAATACATATGGAGTGCCTCTTATATTGGACATCATACCAGATTGTATAAACCATAGCCCATAATTCCGCTTCATAGGCCACTTCAATTCTAGTGTAATGATAAAAGTAACCTTTGACAAAACCATGATGTGTTTGGAACACACCTCAACAACCTGAGGGCCATAGAAATATAAAATCTACACCATCAATGTTGGGCATGATCCCTGGGTTGATTGTGTGGATCTAACGTGTGTACATTAGCACCCTGGGTTTCCTCGGCCTGCATTTCACACCCAAGAACATGATAGTAATCAAATAATTTATACAATTATACATACCTCCTATTTTCACCATTGATTCAGTGTAAACCTCCTTAGGTATTTCATGATTTTCCATATAGGTTGAGTGTTTCTAATCATCAAAAAGCCTGGTATTTCATGCAGTCCAAATAGATAAGAAAATATATGTCACTGCTTCTAGTAAGAAGTTCTAGACCATTTCATTATATCACGTATTACTGATTCTCTCCATAAGATTATCCACCTAAAAATATGTTTCAATTTCCATCCAAATTATAAATCCTTCATAGGCCTATAGGATCCTAGAAAAACTACTTGCTAAAAAGTGGTGTTGTACACCCTCTTATGCCTTAAAAAATAGGTGATATGATGAAAAAATATGTCTCCCATTCCTTTTACATTGATCATGTTTTGGAATCATGTTTCTTTATAAACTCTAAATAATAAAAAACTTTATTTTTGGTTGTTTTTTACCTTTAATTTCTCCGTCTATGTTGGTGGTATATTGGAGCCCTTATATTCCATTTTTCAATACTCCTTGTTATTGAAATGAACATTCCTTTTTTGCATCATTATAAAGGTGCCACAATCTATAAATGAGTAGTTATAATAATCATGACCTATTTGATTAGAAATCAGATTATCAGAGTAGTAATATTGTGAAATTAATTTATCAATGGACATGCATAATGATTTTGGTGGTACAATCACTATATTTTGAAGTGGACTTCCCAAACATGTAGTTTTCCAGCATTTGAGAGTATATAACCTTCTTTAGATCCAATTTTTATCATGTATGATTCCATTAATGGAGTGTTTGAGAGAATCCCATACAAAGGATTTAAGATAATATATGTATCCATTCAGTATTCTCCCTTTGAATCTATTGGATAAAAAATTAGTTGAAGAATCATTTGAAATCAAATTCTATATAAATTTCTCAATTATACAATCATTAAAAATATGAAGGACATTAATTCCAAGGACTATAATTTCAGTGTGTGTAATGCACTACATCAATGAATTAGTGATCCACTTGTTTTCATAGGTCGACAAAGTCCATATGAAACTCCTAGTCATGCCTTAACATTCTTTAATGAAACCTATGGGCCACCTATAATGAGAGAATGAGTAGACAATGTTTTATTTGATCAAAACATTTATAATGAATAACCTTCCATCCAAGTGCATAGTCTTTCCTTTCCAATTTGACATTTTAATGAAAATTCCAAAGCATATGCTACCTAGATACTATCTTCTCACCTTTCCAAACAATAAGGGGACACCAAGGTAATTGAATCAAAGAGATTTCATCTTTACTCTAAGACATAAAGTTATTCTATTTTGTTTTTTTCAACCGATATACCATAAAAAAATTATTTATCCCATACTATGTCCTATCCCCCCACCTCTTTGTAATATGCAATGATAGCTTTATGGGATAATATGGTCTTTCTTGAAGAATTCCCATGAAAAATAATGTTATCATCATACAAAATATGTGATGGACCATAGTAATTCATTCCGTGTTTTCCTTTTTTTATTAATGATAGTATGAGTGAGGTCAAAGTTACATCTTCTCAAATAATCATAAATAATTGAAAATAGAATTCATTAATGTGGATCACCATGTCTATCACCCCTCATGAATTGAAAAGTCCTTTGGGGGAACCATTAATAAGAATAAATAACCTTATAGTGTTATTAATGATGTTATTAAGCTTGATAAATGCATTTGGGTAACCATATCTCCCGATGAAATAAAAATGAAAAATCCATTTTAGTGTATTAAATACATTAGAGATATCAATTTTGAGAGAAAGGTTTTCTTATTTTTTTTATTTTCATTATATTTAGACTATCTGAGGTTGTGACTAGAGAATAATGAATGTTTCTCTTAGGGAAGAAGCTAAATTAATTTGGAGTGGTAAAATGCTCAAAAATTACCCCCATCCTCTTCATTATGTTCTCGCTAATGTGTTTTGTAAATCTTTTTCCAAGGGAAACTTTTCCGAATTCATTGATATTAAGAGAATTCTTCTTCAAAGGTATCAAGTAAATGATGATTGAATTTATATGATACAAAATTGACTAATTATTAAAAACTTCCTTGGTTATATGAGTTATATCATCCTACAAAATATATCAACAAAATATAAAATATTTTTCAGTTAATCCATCAGGACCAAGAACACTCTCCATATTGAGATAGACGAGAGAAGCTTTGATTTCCTCTTTCTTTGGAGCCATGATAAGAGATTAGTTTTGATGCTCCATAATATAGTGAATTATGTAATAAACTATTTTATGTGTGTTTAACAACCCATAATTCATTCTCTAATAGGTTAATTATTATAATGAAAATATTTTTATGAATCCCATATCTATTCCATGGTTATTTCCATGATGAAATGCTCATGAAACCCACTTTTTTTCATGGGTTATGTTATGATTAACTAATAAAAGTTTTATGAAACTTATTTATTTTATATTGGTTATGATATGATGAAATGTTTTTGAATACCAATTCATTTTATGGTATCTTATATGATAAAGTTTTTGTGATCATGTTCCTCAAGTATATATATATATACATATGGATTTTCTGATGGTTGGGACCTGTATCTCCCACCAATGTTGTGGTTAAATTAGGATAACTCATGAGTTGATTATCTTATGTTTGAATATGGTTTCATATCTATATGTATATGAAAGGGATCTATTTTATGTACTTATTTTAATGAGTGATCCTATTTCTATTAAATAATTCCCACAACATTATAATATTATGTCTCTCTTTGTTTCTATGCCTATTTTATAATCTTGTTGTTCATGTTCATTAATTTATTTTTGATTCATGTCTTATGAAATATATTTATTTATTCCATGATTCTTTTTTATTATCTATGAAATATTCGGTATGATCATGGAAAATAATGCTCCATGCCCTCATTCCATTATTCTTATCTTATCATTTTATATGATCATATATTGATATCTATAATGTTTACCAATAATGAGCATCTGAGCTCACCATTAAGTATGTTTCCTTTCAAAAAGGTATGAGTTAATGTTTTATATATGGTATATCTATGAATAGAAGGAAATGGGGAGGTATTCATGGGATATATTGAATATCATTTAGAAAATTATATGATTGTTTTCTAGTCTCAAATGAAACTAAATGTATATAGTCCTCGGTTGTGTTATTATATAATAAATGGAAGTCTCATCTAATATAATGTAATAATAATGTGTGATCAGCCTTATCTGATATAATTTGTATCAGATAAATATTATTTATCAATATTTTTTGATTAGGATTTCTAAATAGTAAAAAACCATGGCGATGTGTCTATGTTTTAGATAAAATCATTTTATTTTGGTAAGGAGTAGATGATTTAGTTTTTTTAACAAGAAATATGTGTATGGTTACTTTAAGTGAATGTGGTTTTGAAACAGGTGTACCTAGGGGTAATAAACCGGTCAAACCTATGAAGAGATTGACCTGGGAATTACATATAACATGACACTGATCATTACTATACACCAAGTTTTAAAGTACTAAGGGATATGCTTTGGATAATCCTATTTTTCATTATGAATCATAACTATGTATCTGAATATATGATGACCTTGGAATAACTAGGCTAATCCTAAGGTTTTATAGATTTAAAATATGGTTTCTTGATTTAAATATCCTATATATAATTTATTAGTAATATATGTGTTCCACTATGAACACTATTTTTCATAATAAGATTTTTGGATTTCATCAATGGTTTCAACTAAGTGTAATTGGGCTTAACATTGAATATGATGGAGAATTTAATGATGGTGATCCAAATGGTATGATTTCTAGAGTGAATTACATTATGATTATCCATAATTATCTATCATAAAACAATATAAACAACATGCACCATTACCAACTCTTGGACTCACTAAAAAATAGATAGATATAGTTCAATGAGTGTTTGTGTGGTGGATATCATGTAGGAAAAAATATTTAGTATCCTATATTTCATTAATGTTCAAAGAACAACTTAAGAGAATATCTTAAAAGAGAGAATAAATGTTTTGGTTAGGGAAGAGAGGGACATAAAGAAACTAATTTTGAAGAATACTTGAAAAGATATATTAATGAAATTGATGTAATAATGGTGTCCTTATGGTGTCATGAACAATTGAATGTTTTAAATGTCGAATTTATGAGATTTATGAAAATATATTTCTTTGGGGGAATACTCATAAATAGAATCAGTAACATTGTATTAGTAATGGTTATATTGCTGATGATAACGAGACTATGAGTGAAATATGAGTGGAAACAATCTTTATGGAATAAAATAAAGAATCTTGGTTATTGGTGTTTGAATGAAGTGGAAGGATTGATTTTTTATGTATTGTAATTTAATAATATTATTGTAGAATTTCTTATATTATATAATGGAATCCTGAAACATTTATGAATTTTTCTTCATTATTTTTAATTAATGATTTGAATTAATATTTTGAATGGTACTGATGACCTTGAAATGTGATTTATTGGGGAGGTGATATTTTATGAAAAAACATGATTGGGGGAAAGATAGACCTTATGATGTTCTGGTTGTTGAGATAATGATGAACAAATGAATTATATATACAAAATAAACTAGATAGTATTGATAATCTGAGAACTGATTAATGATGTTTTGACAAAGTGGTCTTTGATATCAATGATGGAGTTTACATCATTTTTTATTTAAGTTATACCTTCAATCATCTGTGTTTTATTTACGTAATAAAGAACCATTTATGTTTTCAGTAATGTTTTATGGTGATATTGGATATTAACATGTATTGAGAAAATAAATGATAAAGTTATTCTCATGTTTGGTAAGTGGAAATTATGAGCTATTTTATGTTGTTTGGGGGGTGAATGATATTTTTACCTCTGATATTTAGTGGACATATTTATATATTATTGCATTTAAATATTTATGAATGAAAATATTGATACCCATTTATGAAATTTTTTATGATGAAATTTGGATGAGGTTTTAGAGATTGACACAATACATAAACATATGAATATTTATTTGTATTTCATAAACTCTGATAATAATTTGGTTATTATGATAAAAAGAGATAAAAGGAATGAAATATAACTCCATTATCGATATTATGATCCATTATTGATTTAGTTATAACAAATTCATCTTCATTTCATGGAGTAAGATATCAAGTGGAAATTGATCAAGGGACAACCACATGATGAAATTTTTCTTATGAAATGCAATGAAATAAAGTAATTATATCTTCCCATGAAGATACATCAACATTAGGTAAGTTATCTAATAAAAAAATTGTTATACTTTTATATTCATTTCCCAATAATCAAAGGTCTCATAATAGATCACAGATTTATGGTTTTTTGGTGGTTAACATTATTTTGATCATGTTCTTTATCACATACAATTAGTCCTTGGTAGTTAGATTTCTTCTTTGTATCCATATTTTAGTTTCCCACCATTGTTCTTCCTATATGGAAACCATGTTATGTAATAATTTATGTAACCATTATTTTTTCTTTATTATCTTTTTATGGGATGTCTTAATACTCATTTTTATGTTGTGTGTTTCTATGAAGTAATATTCAAATTTTAAACATTTGATGACTAGGATGAATTTCGATGGAAAAATTCATTTTAAGGATGGTAGAATGTAAAATCCCATGATTTTATAAAATATTTTTAAAAAAAATTATATTTTTCTATAGCTTGTGTTATGTGGAAAAAATGTGTGTCTTCGATAGTGGTCTTGGAACACAACACCAATATTTAAAGAACCATTAAATAATATTATTTTATATATAACAATTATAACATAAACCTTATATATGAATGTTCCCAATAAGGATAATTGTATCACTGAGAGAGGGAGGGTTTCAATCCATGGTACATTTTCTTATATGTTTTCTTGAATTTAAAACAACCATATCCTCCTGTTAATGATTCTACTACCTACTGAAAAAAATTTAAACACCCATATACAGGAACACAAGTATTTACACGGTTCACTATTCAATATGAATAGCTACATCCTTGGTATGGTTTGGAGAAAATTCAATACCACACAATCCACTAGAAAATAATCCATGTATTATAACAAATAGGGTATTCCCTTTCACTTGTGTAGCACATTGAAAACAATTCAATAGTGCATATAAACCATCTTAGCATAAATAGGGTAATACAATGTTTGTGTAACAACTCTTGTTACCTATGATTCTTTTCAATTTCAACAAGTTTATTATTTTGAAATACAATTATTCAATTTCATACCCATAAGCTGGTAAATACCTCATGGACACTGATATAGAATTCAATCTATTTTCTCAGTCTGGCCAACTCACTCCAATTCTTCAGATCTGATTATTAAAATATGATATCCCTATTTGATAGAAATAATTTTGTCAAAATAATATTGAAACAATTCAGAAAACATTCTTCCTCAGTTTGATTGTTCAAATATAGAAATCCCAGATCTGATTATCCAACCAGATTTGATGACTATTCAAATACGATGATAAGGATAATAAGGTATACAACTGAATATGATGAATACTGAATACGATGATCAACTAAATAACTTTGTGACCATGTGTCTTCTTATTGCACTTCCCCACTGAAACTTATTCAAAAAAGACTCAATACATAAACCACTTTCTCTCCCTAGAATTCTAGAGCTTCTCTCCCTTATATGAATAGAACAACTGAGTCAGTCCACCAAAAAGTACAAGGTACTTATCCCATTTTATAGGTATCCAGTGGATGGTTTTGAATGGAATCCCAAAATATTTCCTACTCATCCAAATTACACCAAATAATCATTTCCATTGATTTTCGACTGAATCTTGACTTCATTAACACTTTTTGAATCTTCTTGAATCTTCTCCATGACTTCAACACTTCTTCAGAATTTATTTTCAATTCCCAGTCTAATTCCAATTTCTCCATTACTATTATCTCAATCTGATTTCATTAATGTGATTTTAACTTTGACAACATATCCAAAAATCCCAAACTCAAGTCCAAATCTGATTTCTTAAATATGAATCTCTGTACTAATTGAATAACCATTCATTGAAATTTAAGCTCCCCCTTGACAATATATTCAATAAAAATCTTCATCTATCCTCCAAAACAACTTATACTTCTTCACTTCTTCTCTTGAACAAATTAAAACCCACTTGAAAAGAAAAAAAATAATTCCACCCATTTGAAATGGTTGACAACCTTTTTTATCAAAATCATGTCATTTTCTTTGCATTCATCGGTCTCTGAAAATTATTCCTCTAATTATGTTGATATACTGATTCCGTTCAATAGCTTCTTTCACCACCAAATATGATACCACATGATGTATCTTCAAACAAATCTTCATCTGGTGAATATGATGAAGTATTGAATATGATAAACTATTTTCAACAAATTTGACTTCTTCTTTCACAAAACTTCCTCTTGTATCATAACAACCATAATGACTTTAATAGATTCAAGATAAACATTTTAATCACCTTACTTTCAAATGAATTTATTGTAACTTCCCCTTTTCTTCATCAACAACTCTCTATCCTTCTTAGACCAAAACCGATTTTCATGATTCTTGTTGGTCTTAATATGATCTTCAACACCCTTCTCTCGTTTCAACCAAATCTCATCAATATGAATACAATCGACAAAATTTATTTTCAACTCATAATTATTTCATCAATCTCGTATAATATGTTTCAAAACATATATATGATTTATGAGATCTTCAAGATCAGCAATGCATCAGCATAATTATTTCATCATATTCTTGTAGACTCTAATTCTCTATCAAACCTCCATACCAGATTTAGAGTGAATCAGATGACCATTTATTTCCACAAAGAAACATTCTCAATATGATATAAATTTTCATGAATTGTGAGTCTGATTATTTTGAATCTGATGATCATCTCAATTTGTACCAAATATAAAGTGAGGTGATTTTTTTCTTCCTTTCTTCTCAAAATTTTTTGTCAACAAAAGACAATACCTTAATAAAAACACCTTCTTCTTCATCATTTTTCTAACAATTTACCCCTTTTGAATTTGAGGTCTACCAAGATTCATAAATCAATAAACTTTGTATCCTTGGGAAATAGATTACTTATCAAATATTCTAGTATTACTTGAGATAACTCCTTTTATGAAAAAAGAATCATTGATAACAAAACCACGCAGTCCAAAAAAACCTTCTTTATATTCCTTAGCTTTTCTTCCAAAACACTTCACCTTTTCAAGAATACATTAAAATTTATTTCCAACAACCACTCCAAAAAACAGTTAGAATAGTTCACACACAACCCAATGCTAAATTCATAGCTCACACACAACTCCCCCTTTTTACATGCTTTGGGATAGATTTATGAAACAATTCTCCCCCTTGAAAACACTATACAAAGGTATGACAAGAGAGGGAATAGAAAAACATACATCATCCTTATTAATAAAGAAGAGGGAAAACCATTTTAAACATCTATATAGAAAAGGATTCCTTTAGTAAAGGTTTTGTGAATATGATTATAACTTGTTCTCATGTGGGAACATACTCCAGCTTCAATTCATTATTCTCCACATGCTCTTTGATTAAATAATATTTGATATCAATATTTTTTGAATGATAATGTTTAATAGGATTCTTCTGATATTGATTGTACTTATATTAAAACAACCCAAGAGAAAGGGTAACTTCAATTAGACATGTAAGTATTCTAATAGAGTTTTCATCCACATATGTTGAGTAGTGTGTAGAGTGGCAGTAACATACTCAGCCTTAGCCATACTGAGAGTTACTAAATTTTGTTTCATTGTATGCCAACTAACACAATTATTTCTCGGAATGAATAGACCACCATATGTGGATCTTCTATCATGAAAATTTCATTCCCAATCAGCATCTGAATATCCAAAAGAATCTACAGTATCTGAGCTACCATACCTGATATCAAAATTTATTGCGCCTTTGAAGTATCTGAGAATTATCTTTATATCATGTAAATGTGATACTTTAAGAGTAATATAAAATCTTTCACATAAGGTATTAACATAATCAATGTTGGGCCTTGAGGAAATATGATATAAAAATCATCCAATCAACTTTTGAAATTCTTTCTGATCAACTTATTTTCCTTCTCCATCATTAGAAAACATTGTTCCCATAGAATTCAGTGTAGAAATGAGTCCTTATTTTTTCAATTCCAGTCCTCTTAAGAAGTTCCGTATTATTCTTTTATAGGGAATGAAAAATGTATTCCTTCCATTGTAGTATTTCTAACTAATGAAAGTATTTCATTTCTCCCACCATGGTCATTTCAAATACCTTTTTAATTTCTTTGGAAAATATTTCACAAACATATTTCATAATTCCCAACTATGATATTTTCATCAACATAAACAATTACAATAAGGGAATAATATTTACATTCATTGATGTAAATATTATTATCCAATCATACTGTCATGAAACTCATCTTTATTAAACATGTATCCAATTTGGGATACCATGCTCTTAGAGAATATTTTATCCCATTCAAATCCTTCTTTAGTTTTCACACATAACATTCAAATTTTCCAACAACAAATCCACAAGGTTTTTCAATGTAAGCCTTTTCATCAATATCACCATTCAAGAATGCAGATTTAGCATCCATTTGTAAGATCTTGTAACCTCATTGTGTAGAAATGGAAGGAAAGGTTCTAATTTCATCTAACCATTCAATTAGAGAAAATGTTTTATCAAAATCATTACCTTCAATCTATGAATTTACTGTTCACACCAATAATTATTTGTTCTTTATCAGTTCACCTTCTTCATTATGTGTTTTTTTGGAAAACAATCATTTTTCCAAAAATGTTTTTGTTTTCTAGCTTCGGTATGAGTTCTCAGGTATCATGATTTTCATTTTGACCTAACTCTTCATTCATGGCCTGAACCCATTCTGGTTACTCAAAATATTCATTCACATCATTAGTCACCCCTTTTAAATTCAAAGAAGTATGTGTAATCAAATTAGTTATTATTATTTTTTGAACCTTATGATGTTAATCACCAATTATATACTGAGTTTCTACTGATTTCCTTATCCTAGGATGAGATTTTCAAGTATATTCCTCATCACTGGAAATAGTTGAGTGTGCTTCTTCTTCTTGAATAGGATTAAAATTGTCTTCATCCTTGTCATAGTTTTTTTTCTTCAACTTGGTCAACTTTCTTGTCTTCCTGAGAATGTTTGTCTTTTTCTGAATTTTCAATTACTTTTATATCAATTGATTCAATAATTCTTTCAGTTTCTTTGTTGTAGCTTCTAAATAGTCTTCATTATGGGGAATATCTATGAAAGGTTACATCTTCTCCTTTTTTCTCAACCATTCTAAAGTTTCCACCTTTCTTCTTTATAATACATGGACTCCCAAAAAATTTAAAAGAGTGTAGTCATTTCTGAACGAGGCCTATAGAAACATCAATTTTTAATATAGAAATATGTACTCATTTCTTTTGTCTGATAGTAATGAGAAATACTATGTTCATGTAACATAGTTCTTTCCATTTTCCACCAACATTATATTTGTTCTTTCAGCAACCCCATTTTGTTGAGGAGTGACTGGGGAGTTATACTCATGCCCAATACCATGCTTCTCAAGATAAAATTAAAATTCTTCATTGTAATCACCACCGTTTTCTTTTCTCATCTTGATCAATTAATACCCATGTTCCTTCTCAACATTCCTTATAAAACATGTAAACATTCTCGAAGAATATGATATATTTTTCATATATATAACACAAGTAATGTGAATAAATTCATCAATAAAAGTAATAAAATACTTATATGTATTTTTTTTATTGTTTACTCATTCACCCAAAGATATCGGAATGAATCAGCTCTAGGGGTTATCCTGAATAGATATTAACATTCTTATGCACTCAGTTCGTAATATTTCCTTTCTAGGAAATACTGAAACCCTGATATCTTATTCTTAGAAGGTCAAGAATGTCTCTTACTCTTTCTCTCTTTGATAAATTTCTCATGTTTCTTTGAAAAATGTGTCCTAGCCAGTTATTCCATAATTGATTCTCTTCCACCACACTCATGTAACTAGAGTTCTGTATTTCACCCACCTAAAATAAATTACATTTTGTGTGTTGGCCTCTTATAGCTATCTTTCCATCTTATTCACTTATCACAACAAACCCATATTTTCTGAAGGTAACCTTGTTACCCTCATCACAAAATTGTGAAATACTTAGTAAATTGTGTTTCTGCTCATCTACTTAAAAGGATTTCCTAGATTTCATCTTTTATATCCTAAAGATGGTTGATCTAGCGCCTTTGATTTTCAAGGGTTCATAATTACCAAATGTCAATGTTACTTATTAAAAATCATTGAATCCCTTAAAAAATTTCAAATATCCTATCATATGAAAAGAAAAATGACTATCAATAATATATGTTTGTTCTCCTTTTGTAGCTTTCAATGTGGGTTCAACAAAAATATATTTTTCTTCATCCATTACCTTGTTCTTCTTCAGATTTTGAGATTGGTTAAGAAACTTTTGTTGTACTAGTATCAAAACAAGTCATCCTTTTATATGGTGCCCTAGTTTTTCACACCTTTCTCAAATAGTTTCCATGGGTTTGAACCTATTTTCAATCATCACTACAGCCTTTTTAGGTTTCTTCAAAATAACCTTCTCTGAATTATTTCATTGAGGATATTAACTCCCCCTCAAACTTTTCCTTCCATAACCTATGGGATAATATAAATATATTTTGTTGAACCAACACATATTTATTATGTGTCTGAATTTACCATAACACCTGCAATTTCCATAGAAAGAGTATTTTACATTGAAAAATTAATTCTGATCAGAATTTTGAATATATTTCTCTACAACCTTCTTGTCATTCTTTTCTAACCCACCAATCTTTCTGTTATCAATAAGATTCTTCTTATTATTTTCATCCTTATTAGAATCAAAAGTATTTGAAACTTGTACTGATCTAGATAAAAAAATTTCTAAATTAGGGTGTTTGGACACTTATGAATTCCCCACTTTTTCGTTCTTGGCCACATACATAACTTTCCTATATTTCTTATTCTCAGAAAAAAATATGTATTTCTTCTTTCCCTTTAAAGGTAACTTTTGTTGAACCCTATCAGTTTTATCCATATATGGAATTTCACTAACATCAGTATTATAGTTTTTGAATCATATATTCCTTAATTCATATATATATAACTTTTTGTTTCAAAAGTAGCAACTCTTATACCTTTTCTTTAAGCTTCACCTCTAGATGATCACTATGATTTTTTTATTCCTCAAGTTGTTTCTCCATATTATCAATTTATTCCTCTAGATTCATTTTCTCATTAGTAAAACATTCTTCATTTCTTGTTGATGAACATTCATCTTCTAACATCTTGTTTTTTATTTCAATACTTCTAATCTTTCTCAAACATTCTTTCAAATCTTCTTATAAATGAATTTCAATTTTAGTTACTTCTTCTTCAGAACATATTTTTCCAAATTCTTTATCCTACACTTTGGAAATAAAAGTTTTCTAAATACAATACTCAATAATTTTTTCAGACTTAGCATCACTGCCTTCTTCATCTTTATCTTCATTAGATAAGCAAAAACTCCACTTGTATTTGAATAATTTCCTATATTTCCCTTTGGAATATAATTTACTTCTAACTCATTATTTCATCCATGATCTTCTTGGATTTCTTTCTTCTTTATCATTATCTTCTTATTTCTTTCATCATGGAAAATTATCTGCAAAGTGACAAACAGGTCCACATTCCAAACATTTGAAGGTATGGTTACCTTTGTATTTCCTTGTACCACTTCTAAAATTTTTAGAAAACAAGGATAATAATAATCAAGATTTTTACATACCTCATTTTCAGAACCAGATTCACCAACTTCATTTTCAATAAGAATATTACTTGAAATATCTTTCTTAGTAGCCTTTAAAGACATTTCCCTATCATATTTTGTTTCATTTCATATATTTCTCCCTTCTCGTTTCATAAGTGATGAGGGTGTTATTCATATCTTTAAGAGATAATGTTTCAAGATCTATATCATTCATTGATGAAACTTTTGCATAAAACAATTCCAGAAGGATTATTAATATCTTTTCAACAGAAATAAAATCTTATATCATTTCACAAAGACATATAATAGTTCTAACAAAGTCATTTATCTCTTCAAAGAAGTCCCCAAAAGGTTCATACTCACCCATATTCAAATCCCCATACTTTAATCTCCAGATTTCTAACATTTTATTCTTTACATTTGTATTTCCTTTGTAAATGTGTTTCAATTTATCTCATATACCTTTGGTTGTTAAAACACCGTGAACCCTTAGGAATTCACATATAGAAATTGATGATAATAAATAATTCTTGGCCCTTCCATTATTCTCATGATTCTTCTTATTAAGAGACGTTATATGAAATTTATCATCAATAGGAGGAAACCCACCTATTTCAGCTTCAGGAACATCATATCCAATAGAAAAAAGATAAGGAAACATTCTATTTTTAGATACGATGATTCATTCCATAAAAAACCAAAATACCTTTACTATTCACACAATTAAAAATTTAAATTATAAAAGAATAAGAAAAGGGTATTATTGGCTCTTATACCATGTGAAATTTCTCAGTCATGATAATTATATCACTGAAAGGGGGAGGGGTGAATTAGTGATACTTTTTCATTTCTATTTCCTTGAAATTGAAACAATATTTTTCTCCTGTTAAAGATTATATTCCATGATGAAAACAATTCAAACACACATCCAAAGGTACAAAAGTATGTATAATGTTCACTATTCAATATGAATAGCTAGGTACTTTATATGGTTTGGAGAAAATACAATACCATCCAATCCACTAGAAAACAATCCTTAGATTATAACAAGTAGGATATTTATTTTCACTCATGTATCACATTAAATTCAATCCAATAGTGTGTGTTAACTCACTTATCAAAAATAGGGTAATACAATGTTTGCGTAATAAATCATTTTACCTATGATTATTTTCAATATCAATAATTTTATTATTTTACAATATAATTCTTTAACTTCTTACTGAGAAGATGGTAAGAACCTCAAGGAAATTGATATAGAATACAATCGGATTGATTAGTTCGATCAGATCACTACAATCTTGAAATCTGATTCTTCCAATATAATTTCCCAATCCAATAGAAATAACACCATTAGAATATAGTCGAAATGATTTATATAGATTTCTTCACCAGTCTAAAAATCTGAATACATAAATCTTGGAAGTAATTATCATTCCAAATATGATGACCAGCCAAATATAATGAAAACCAGATTATGGTAGCCAGTTAAATATGATTAATAATGAATATTATGATTAACTAAATAATGTATTGATCTTTATCTTATTCATTCACTACACCATCGAATCATATTCAACAATTGATCAAGAAGAAAGCCCCATTATCTACCAAGATTGTCAGATCTTCTCTATCATCTGTGAATATTACATCTGAGTCAGACCACTACAATTTACAATGTTCTTCTCTCATTTTATAGGGGGCCCATGTACGTTTTTAGAGGGAATCCCAAAATGTGTCCATCTCATCCAAATTAACATGTGTCATTATTAACCTTGAATTTTGTTTGAATCTTGACTTCATCAAAACTTGTTAAATATTCTTGAATCTTCTCCACATGATCTTCTCTTCTCCATACATTCTTTTCAATCCCCATATTGATTCTAATTTCTCTATTATAATTATCTCATTTAAATTTCATTAATATGATGTTAAATCTGATAAGACTTCCAACAATATTAAACTCATGTATGAATATGATTTCATAAATATAAATCTCTATACTAATTGAATAATAATTATTTTCAGTTCACGATCCCCCTAAAAAACATATTCGATGATATTCTTCATCACTTATCTCGAATCATATCCACTTATTCACTTATTCTCTTAAGCCACTTGAAACCCACTTGGAAAGGAATCAAAGTAATTATACCCTTTTGAAATGGTTGTCTACATTATTGATCACATTTTTTTTTATTTTTCTATACATTCAATAGTCTCAAATAATTCATCCTTTGATTAAGATGGTATAATGAGTTTGATCACTAGTTTCTTTCTTCTATGAATACGATACTACGTGAAGACTCTATTAAGCAATCTACCTCAGGTGCATATGATGAAGTATTGAACATGACAGATTAGTTTCATCAGATTTAACTTCTTCTTTCACAAAACATTAGCTGGTATCATGGCTCCCTTCATGACATTGAATACATTCAAAATCATCTTTATCAATGTCTAAAATTCAATGGAAATTTTTTAGCTTCCCTTTTATTCAT
This sequence comes from Viscum album, assembly GCA_963277665.1. Taxonomy (NCBI): domain Eukaryota; kingdom Viridiplantae; phylum Streptophyta; class Magnoliopsida; order Santalales; family Viscaceae; genus Viscum; species Viscum album. The sequence goes on along the minus strand of OY728135.1, from coordinate 193,610,582 downwards.
AATCAACATTCTTTCATTCTCATCCTAGATCTGATTGTCATCATTCTGATTGGTCTAAATACAATCTTAAGCACCCTTTTCTCATTTCAACTAGATCTAATAAATCTGAATATGATAAAAAAAATTCTCTATTTTTTACTTCCCCTTTATTTTTTCAATCATGCATAACAGGTTTCACAACTTACATATGATTTATGAGAACTCTGAGATCAGTAAAGCATCGTCACATTTATTTCATCATAGTCATCCAAACTATAATTATCTATCAGATATCCATACTGGAGTCAAAGTGAATTTGATGAATAATTACTTCTAGAAAAATGAATTCTAAATATGATAGATCTTTTCATGTATTGTGAGTTCAATTATTTTGAATCTGATGGTCAGTCTGAATTTCCCCAAATACAAATTGAGGTGATTTTTCTCTCTTCCTTTCTTCTCAAAAAATTTCTGACAACAAAAGAAAACACCTGAATCAAAAAACCTTCCTCATCAGCTTGGTCCTAACAATATCCCCCTTTCGATTTTTTTCAGCAAAGATTCATAAATAATTGAACTTTATATCCTTAGGAAATTTATTACTTATCAACAATTCTAAGACTACATGAGTGAACTCATTATAGGAAACAAGAATAATTGATAGTAAAACCATACTGTCCAAAAAAAATTGTTATCTTCCTCAACATTTCTCCCTCAACTCTTCAACTTTCTTAAAATACAATATAATTTCTTTCCTACAACAACTCCAACAAATAGTTAGAATAGTTTACAAACAACACAATGTTGAATTCATAGCTTACCCACAACTCCCTCTTTTTTACATGCATTATGAAAAATTTATGAAAAAAAATTCCCCCTTGAAAATAATATCCAAAGGTAAAATGATAGAGGGGATAGAAACACATACCTCAAACTTGATGACAAAGTGGTCGGACACCCATGTTCAACAAGAATTTTGAAAATAATTCCTTCGGTAAAGGTTTTGTGAATGTGTTAGCAACTTGTTCGGATGTTGGAAAATAAATCAACTTCAATTCATTATTATCCACAAGCTCTTTGATGAAATGATATTTTCTATCAATATGTTTTGAACAAAAATATTGAACAGTATTCTTGGTGATATTAATTTTACTTTGATTGTGATTACCCAAGAGGAAGGTTAACTTCAATTCAACATGTAAGTGTTCTAATTGAGTTTCTATCCACATAAGTTGAGTAACATCTTGAGTGGTAGCAACATAATCACCATTAGTTGAACTGAGAGTTAATCAATTCTGATTCTTTGAATACAAATTAGAACAATTCTTTCTTAGAAAGAATAATCCACTGAATGCAGATCTTCTATCATCAGTATTTTCTACCCAATCAATATATAAATATCCAAACAAAATAATAGTATCTAATCCATCATACCTGATTCCCAAATTTGTTATTCTTTTTATGTATTTGGGAATTGTTTTTCTAGCATGTAAATGTAATTATTTTAGATCACTATGAATCATTCACATAAGGTATCATCATATTCAATCTCAGGTCTTTTGGCAGTCAAATATAACAAACATCTAATAAAATTTTGAAATTATTTCTGATTAACTTATCTTCCTTCTCCATCTTTAGACAACTTTGTTTCTACAGAAATTGGTGTCAAAATAGTTTTTGAGTTTTCCATTCCAACATCTTAATAAGTTTCATAGAATATAGTTCTTGGGAAATAAAAATGAATTACTTCATTTGTAGTATGTGTAACCGAAGAAAGAATTTCATTTCTTACATCTTTGAAATTTCAAATCCCTTTTTTGATTCTTCAACAAAATTTTCACAACAACTTTCGTCATTCCCAGAAAAGATAATTTCATCAAGATAAAAAATTACAATGATGGAATACTTCTGACTTTCTCTGATGTAAAGTTTACTATACACTCATAAAACACATATTCCATAAACATATATACAATTTTCAATACCATGCACTTGGATATTTTTTTATCCCATACATGGATTTCTTCAATCTATACACATAGCTTTAATCATTCCCAAAAATAATTTTTCAAGGTTTTTAAATGTAAAATTACTCATCATGATAACCATTCAAGAATATGTATTTAACATCCAATTGAATGATCTTGCAACATTATTGTGTAGAAATAGAAAGAAAGATTATAATTGTTTATAACCTTTCCATCGAAGCGTAGGTTTCATGAAATTAAATACCTTAAATCTTGGAATAACCATTTCACTCCAATATTTCTTTGTTCCATATCACTTCAGCTTCTTCATTCAGCTTGTTCATGAAAACCCACTTTCTACCCATAATGTTTTTGATATCTGTCTTGGGTATGAGTTCCAATGTATCATTCATTTCAATTTTATTCAGCTCTTCATTCATGGCCTAAACCCATTCTGAATACTCAAAATCATCTTTGAAATCATTTAGTTCCAATTTTGAATTCAATGAAGTATGTGTAATAGCATTAGCTTTTTCCCTTGTTTGATACATCATATATTGATTAGCAATTATATTCTGAGCTTCCACCAATTTGCTCAGACTAGGATTTGATTTTTGAGTATCTTTCTAATCACTGGAAATATCTAAGTCTGATTCTTCTTCATGAATATGATTACAATTTCTTGTATCTTTGTCAGAATTGTTTTCTTCAACTTGTTCAACATCCTTGTCTGCTTGAGCATGTTTGTATTTATCTTCCTTTTCAATTAATTTTACATCTACTAAATCAATAATTTTTTTTATTTTTTGAAGAATATATATCCACTTCCTTCCAGAACATATCCATGAAAGATACCATCTTCAAATTTCAGCTAAAACATTCCAAAGTTTCCACCTCTCTTTTTAATAATACATGGACTCCTGAAAACATTAAAGTGATTCAAACATGGATTTTTACAATAAAAAAATTCATTTGGAGTCATATCTATAATAGGTCTATATAAACATCAATTTTGAATATAAACAGTTTTACCTAAGGCATGACTCCAATAGTAATGAGAAGGACTATGTTCAAGTAACATATTTCTTCCCATTTCCACCAAACTTCTATTCATTCATTCAGCAAATCCATTTTGTTGTGGAGTGTATGAGGAACTATACTCATGCCAAATTCCATGATTCTCAAGATAAATTTCAAATTATTCACATTTGTATTCACCAACATTGTATGTTCTCAACTTCTTCATTGAATACTCGCATTCCTTCTCATCTTTTCTTCATAAACATTTTAACATTTTCAAAGCATCTGACTTAGGTTTCATATACATAACACAAGTAATGTGAGTAAATTCATCAATGAATGTAATTAAATACTTATCCCCATTGGTTGATTGTTTTCTAATTGTCCCACAGATATTAGAATGAACTAGATTCTGAGGTTTTCTTGATCAAATCACAACATACATATGTACAATGTTTGTAATCATTACTTTATGGAAAATTATGCAACACCAATCTCTTATTCTTGGAATGTTAGGAATTTCTTGGATACTATCTCTCTCTGATAAAATTTTCATGTTTCCTTTACACATGTTCCCCAGTCATTTATGCCATAGTTGATTATCTTCAACCACACTCAATTAACAAGAGTTATTTATTTCACCAATCTGAAACAAGTTAACTTTTGTGTATTGGTATCCTATAACCATCCTTCCATCTTCTTTAATTTTCACAAAAAAACCCATATTTTCTGATGAAAAACTTGTTACCCTCATTAAAAAATTGTGAAATATATAGGAAATTGTGTTTAAACCTATCAACATACAATTTTTTCTTGGATTTAATATTTTCATTCCCAATGATGGACGACCCAATGCCTTTGGTTTTATAGGATTAATCATTACCATATATCCCTCACCCTTCTTTAAAATGATTCGAATTCTTGAACGTTTTCAAATATCATATCATATAAGAAGAACACCCACTGTTAATAACCCAATGTTGTTCTCCTTTTTTAGAATTCAATATGGTATCAACAAATTAGAGCTTCTTATTATTCCTTTACATTATTCACCTTCAGCTATTGATAATTCTTAAGAAACTTTGGTTATGATGGTAACAAAATGAGAAAACCCTTTTCAAGGTGTCCAGGTTCTTCACACCTTTCAAAAATATATTCTAGGGGTTCAAAACTATTTTCAATCATTACTCAAATATTTTCATGTTTTGTTAAAACAACCTTCAAAAAATTCTTTCCTGGAAGAGATTAACTCCCCCTCAACCTCTTCCTTCCATAACCTATGGGATAATAAAAATGTTTTTGGTTGAACCAACACAAATTTTTTATTTTTTTAATCCAACACAATACCAAAAATAGACATAGAAAGAGTATCTTCCTTTCAAACTTTCATACTGATTAGAATTGTGAATAATTTTCTTAAAAACCTCATGGTCTTTCCTTTCTGACACACCAAACATTCTTTTATCAATCAGAATCTTCATCTTTTTTTCATCCTTATCAGAATCAGAAGTATTTGAAACATTACTAGATCTAGATTAAACAATTTTGGACTAATGGTATTTTAAACCTTCTGAATTCCCCACTTAGTTGGTCATGGCCACATACATAAATTTCATAGATTTCTTCTTCTCATAAACAATTATATCATTCATATCACCTGTTGAAGGTAACTTTTATTGAACCTTCTTTGGATTCTCTTTATGAGAACATTCACTGACTTATGTGATAGAGTATTTGAAACTTATAACCCTCAATTATTTGTTAGATGTCTTTTATTGGACAAGTTCCAACTCTTCTTTATTTTCTTTCAGCTTCACATCTGGCTACTCATCACGACTCTTTTCTTATTAAATAGATTTATAAAAATCATCAATTTCTATCTCAGATTTAAAATTCTCCTTAGTACAACATTCATGATTTCATATTGGATAACATTTATATTCACTCTTCTTGTTTTTCTTTTCAAGCCTTCTAATCTTTCTCATAAATTCTTTCAACTCTTCTTTTAAATGAATTTCAAGTTGAGTTTTGTCTTCTTTGGAACTACAGCTTCCAAATTCATTATAATTTATTATTGCAATAAATGTACTCTAAATACCATAATAAATAGATTTTTGACATTCAACATCACATCATTTTTATTCTTTATCTTTAGATGAGAAACTTATTCTCTTGTATTTGATGAATTTACTATCATTCCCTATGGAATACAATTTTCCATTATCCCCATATTTCATCGTTGGTCTTCTTGTATTTCTTGTTTACTTCATCACTATCTTATTATTTCATTCTTTGAGGAGAATTAGCCGCATAGTGCCCAACAACTCAAAATTCAAGACATTTCAAGGGATGTTTCCCATTTATTTCATTGCTCCTCTTTTAACATTTTTATAAAACAACGTTAAAATATGATCTAGATTTTTACATACCACATTTTCAGAATTTGATTCACCAGTTTTATCTTCAATAAAAATATTTTTTGACTTCAATTTCTTAGAAGCCTTGAAATACTTTTATCTATCCGCTTTTGTTTTAAATTTCATAGACTTCTCACTTCCCATTTCATAAGTGATGATAGTGTTATATAGATCATCAAGAGATAATGTTTCAGGATCTCTACCTTGTAATGGAGAGACTATTTAACAAAACATGTCTACAAGGATTATTGAAATCTTTTCAACAACTGTATAATCTTATAACATTTCACCAAGACATCTGATAATGCAGATAATTTCATTCACCCAGGTAAAGAAGTCCCCAACTGATTCATACTCACCCATATTCAAATATTCATACTTAAATCTCTAGATTTGTATCTTTTCTTTATTTACTTATTTTCCCTTTGTATATGTATTTCAATTTAACCCATATATCATTGGTTGTGGAAAAACCACTCACCCTTAGTAATTCAATTTCAAAAAGTGTTGATAGTAAAGCATTCTTGGAATATTCATAATTCATAACATTCTTCTTATCAACAGATGTTAGAGGAACTATATAATCAATAGGAGGAAACAGAACTGTTGCAGCTTCAAGAACATCATATCCAATAGTTATTTGATAAGTCAACATTTTACCCTTCCAGATATGATAATTATTTCCATATAAAACTGAAATACCTTTACTTTTCACACAATTCAAAATATCCATTAGAAAAGAATAAGTGAAGGGTGCCTTTGGATATAATATCAATTAAAAGTGCTCATTAAAGATAATTGTGTCATTGAGAAGGTGAGGGAGTGAATCAATGATAATTTTTCTTTTATTTTTCCTTGAAATTGAAACAAACTTCACCTCCTATTAAATATTATATTCCCTACTGGAAAGAATTCAAACACAAATCAACAGGAATAGAATTATTTACAAGGATTACTATTTAATAAGAATATCTACGTCCTTGGTATGGTTTGGAGAAAATACAATACCACACAATATAGAATATGGAATAAATGTTTCAGAAAATATTTTCCTTAGTTCGAAAATATCAATATAGAAATTCCAAATCCGATTATCCATCTATATTAGGTGACCTGCGAATATAATGACAAGAAGAATCTGGTAGCTAGGTGAATATGATGAATACTGATAATAATGATCTGTTGAATAATGTTGTGATCTTGTCCCTTCTACTTTCACTTATCAATTTAATCATATTCAATGATGTCTTAATACAGAAACCAATTTCTCTCCCTATAAAGTCGGAGCTTATGTCTCTTCTTTGAATGGTACATCTTAGTTAGTCCAATAAAGATTACAATCTACCCCCCCCTTTTATAGGTTTCCCAAGGATGGTTTGGGCAAGAATCTGAAAATCTTTCCCACTCAACCATATTACTCCAAATCATTATTTCCCTTGAATACCAAGTGAATCTTGACTTTTTCAACACTTCTTGAATCTTCTAGAATCTTCTCCATGACATGATTTCTTCTTCATACTTTATTTTCAATCCCAGTATGATTCCGATTTCTTTATTTAAATTATCTCAATATAATTCCATTAAATCGATGTTAACTTTGAAAAAACATCCAACAATCTCAACCTCAGGTCATAATTTGATTTCATAAATTAGAAGTTTTGTACTAATTGAATAATGACTCTATTAAATTCAAGATCCCCCTTGACATCATATTCAATAATATTCTTCATGTCTTCTCTAAAACCACTAGTAATTCTTCACCTATTATCTTGACACACTTGACACCCTCTTGAAAATAAAACAATGTAATTCAATTCTTTTGAAATTATTGACTAAATTATTTATCCCATTCATTTATTTTTCGTTTCATTCATTGGCCTCAGATAATTCTTCCACTAATTACATTGGTATTATGAGTCTGATCATTATTTTCATTGTCCTATAAATACGATACCACTTAATGAATCTTCAGACAAATATGCCTCTTGTGAATAAGATGAAGTACTGAATATGATAGACCAGTTTCAGTAGATTCAACTTCATTTTTCACAAAACATCAGCTTGTATAATGACTCCAATCATGTCCTTGAATACATTGAAGATCATCTTTTTCATCATCATAAATTCAATGGAAACTATTGTAACTTAACTTTTTCTTTATCAACAACTTTTTTTCCTTCTCAGCCTAGATCCGCTTATCATGATTCGGATTATTCTGAATACAATTTTCATCACCCTTTTCTCTTTTCAACCATATCTGAACAATCTGAATACGATCAACAAAATGTCTTTTCACTTCCCCTTTATTTCATCAAGCATGAATCCCATGTTTCCCAACGTACCTATGATATATGAGAACTCCAATATCTGCAAAACATCATCATAATTATTTCATTATAGTCATGGAGAAATTGATTCTCCAACACTCCTCCATGCCAGATTAAGAGTTAATCTGATGACCATTTATTTCCAACAACATACATTCTCAGTATGATAGACCTTTTCATGCATTGTGATTCTGATTCTTTTGAATCCTATGGTTAGTTCAAGTTGCACCAAATACAAAGTTAGGTGATTTTTTCTTTCTTCATATCTCCTCAATCTTTTTTGACAAATAATTAAAACACATGAATACAAATACCTTCCTCACCATCCTGGTTTTAAAAAATAGACATATAAAATAATTATTAACATATTTATGAAATATTTATATAAATTTAATAATCAACATAAATTAATTTATTAATTCTTTGTAAAGAGTCTATTAATATTTAGTGAAGTAATTTTATTCATGAGAAATAGTTTTTATTAAAAAATAATTCTTATGTAAAAATTTTATAATTAATATACATAAAATTTATAATTTTTTTTTATAAAATTAAAGTTAATTTTTTTAATTCATTGTATCAAAATTATCATATGGCTACATTTTGCGATTTTATGGAATGTATTGATTTTTTAGTGAATGTTGAAATACTGATTTCTATAAAACAATAATTTAATATAAAAAAATTGAGTAATGTAAATGACCCATTATGTTTTAAATTACCATATGAAGTATTTATTATATTTAATATTCATAATTTCTTGTGAATATACATTATATTGGATTTTCTTATATTCTGATTTTGTATTTGAAAAATTGGTTTTTCTAGAAACTATTTTAAAGTGAAAATTTTTCATTGTTTTTATTTATTTTAATAATTACAATTGAGTAATAAGTTAAATAAACATTATATACTATATATCAATGCATTTTAATTGATATTCATATAAATTTTATTATTAGACATAGATTATATCTAAAAGTAACTTTATCTTAAAAAATATGCTTTCGGAAACAAACTCTTTCATCATGTCTACGTGTTTTATTTTAAATTTAATCATTCCAATTTTGTGAAGTTAATATTTTATAATAAATTATATATTTGGATTCATAAATAATTATATTATATAATTAGTTCAACATAAAATTTTACCATAAGGAATAGTGAAAATATTAAAATTTATTTATCACGATTAAGGTGAAAATTGGTTTACCGATGGTTGAATTAAAGGATAACTATTAAAAATGACACGCACATTTCCAAAACCCATTGGATGTAAATATTTCACAAAAATATCTTATAGGTTAAATGATTTCACATTTTATGTATTGTCCCATGTGAAAAACTTGGGTACTACTTATTCTTTTGGAAAATTAAAAGTTTTCCACTCACCTCAATTGTCAAAAGTCTGCACACTTTCCTTTAATATTCACACATCCAAAACCAATTAGATCAGACATTCACTATCAAAAACAGTTATATAATTTCATATCCATATCTTAGAATCTTTAATTTGGGATTCCTTTTTGTGCAAAAAAATATTTTTTTCTAAAGAAGTGGTACCATTCATCAATGAGAGTTTTTAATATATACTCTTCTTGCACCATGTTATAATTTAATTTAACCATGATTTTATAATAAAAACTATATCATAAATATACTTGAGTTATTTTCATGAAAATATCTTCACCAATATCCTTCACCTATTCCCTAAAATGGGAATGGAAAAAATCGATCGTGTGTATAGCGGACTACCACATCATGAACTGATGTAGTTCATTGTCCTTCTACACTTCCCATAGACTATTATGGTGATGAATTTTAAGTAAATATATCATTTATTTGTCATTATAGTACTTTTTAATTATTATATCACATATTACATTTCTACCTTTCATTCCATAAGAGATATGATAATGTCCCTTGTGCGTACGGTGGACTACCACCTCCCAAAGAGACGTGACTCCTTTTTCACATAAGCTTTCCATTAGAGGTAATAAGGATAAATTTAATGAAATTGTGTTACATGTATTACCTTAACATATGCCTAAAAATATAAAATAAAATAAAATTTTTACCATCCAATATGTTAGAAAACAATAATGTATCTTTTCTGTACAGAATACTACAACCTTGTGAACCGATGTGATGTGTTTTTCATTTCTGTTTTTCATGGATGGTAATAAGGATAGATTAAATAAATACATATGATATATATAAATATATGTATGTGTTTTTGTGTTTTGTGTTTTTTTATTTAATATATGTAATGATTATAATTTTGTAATGTATATATATTACTTACCTTTCTTATATTGAATCCATTGATAAAATGGAAACATCATTCATGCATATGTACGGCCTACCATCCCCTTGAATAGTGATTTTCATTTTATATCTCAAAAATTAATGTATTAATATAAATACATATGAAATGAATATATATCGTATTTAAAATAGGGATACAATTTTTTACATAATGTGTCAATGATCAATTTAAATAGACTAAAAACATCAATCCAAAACATAAATGAAAAAAAATCTGTTATTTAAAGAAATGTAATTTTATCAAGGAATTATTAATAAATGGGTATTAGAAGGTAAAAAGTAAATAATATAGGGTATGATATATATATTAATATATTTTTGGTTTTGTAACAGCGAGATAATAAACCTATATTTATTGATTTATATATTCGAATGAGTTCAAAGGAATTCAAGACTTAAGTTAATGAATTTTCATCTCACTATTTATTAATGAGAGATATATTGCATATTCACCACTTGATCAATTTTTTTGTATATACTTACCATGAATGTATTTTATAATTCATCTCATTAAAATTCTATGTATTTACATATCCATTTTAGTATCTCTCTTTAATGGGGTATGCTTCAATAGTTACAAAAGTGGTAAGGGTGTTATGATACACTATAATTATTTATTAAGATTGTTTATGATTATGCTTCTAATGAAGATATATTATGATCTAATTATTAATAATTCTCATCAACCTCTTTATCCTCTAGTAATTAAACATTTTTATCTAGTAATAGTATTAGTTTTTCACTTGTTGGTACATAAAATGTTTAAGAATATTTTTCACGTGAAGTAAAATTTAATTCATTATTTTGTCAAAAAACATCTGCATGTCAAATCTATGATTTATAATATTTTTCAATTTTCATTTAAATATTTTTTATTATTGTTAGGAATAATTTTTACCAATGATTGAATTTTTTACAAAATATTTCAAACAGAATATTGGTTTCATTTTCCAATAAATTTGATGGCACATGCCCAATTATGAGAGTGTATGTTATATAAGTGGGTATGATTTTACCCCATTATATTTTTTAATATATTTTTTTTTGACTGAAAATTAATTTTTTTATTATAAAGATAAACCCCCTTTTTAAGGGGTAAGGGGGAACCCAAACGACTTCAAAGACATAAAAAGACAATCAAGCCCCCCAGTTCAATGTCCAAAGATCAAAAGCAATCTGATTCAAAAACAAAGAAGATCCCCCCTCCCCAGCATCAAAATCATTAAGACGAGCTTCCACCTTCACATCGCTGTTCGGCAAGCAATCTCATGCATGAATGCACGGGCACAGTACCGATGGCAAACGCCATACCCTCTCAATCATCCAATTCCGGATAGCCATAATCTGTGAAAGCTCGATGCTCTAAACCTCTTCTGAAGTCATCCCTTGAGGAGAACAGGATGCAATGACCCAAAGAATGTGAACCGAAGCGCCACAAAACACACTGCCCAACCATTCCACGGATCCACAAATTCAACCAACCTAAAAATCATTCCATGATTTCCCAACACTGCAAAACACTCGCTGCAATCAACTTGGTCTGCCACTGTGAAGCCATATCACAGTTCGCCGCACCTCATCCCGTTCACCAAGAAGCCATCACTGGTCGTCGGAACCCAATCCACGATGACATCGCCCGCCACCTCCACCTCCATCGACCAGAGAAACACCAACCGAACACCAAAATGAAACCCCAATCACTGAATCCAGGGATAGCCGGAGATGGAAACGTGAGCTGCTATCCCGTCGCCGCCTCCAGATTCATTGCACCCGGAGACCGCAATACACCTCCCACAACACCCAATGCTGACGTTGAAATGAGCCACCACCCCTCTGTCCGCAGAAGAAGGGGACCCGACCTGGACACAACGCCGCCACCAATAGAAACCCTTGCCAGATCGACGGCTAGGGCGAGAGAATAGGCCGACAATGAGAATCGCCGAGGATCGAGCCCACAAGGCACCTCCACGAATGGGGATCTGCACGCCACGAACAAGCCCGCAGAGATGTTAAGAAAGGAGCCACCGCCGTCTCCGGATGGGAAGAGAGACGGCGGCGGGGGGAGAACCAAGCCAGGCGGAGCCCCTTACAAGCGCATCTTCCTTTAATATATTTATTTTTATATAAATAAAATACCATTGATATATTTCATTTGACTCAACACCAAGATTAAACATACCATAATATATAATTAAATATTATTATTTAATTGTTACCATTATAACCAATAACACTAACTAAATTATTAAATGTATAGGTTTTAGACATTTATAAAATTTATTATTTATTTATCACTTCATTATAAGTGAAAAAAATTGGTAGTTAGTGAATGTATTTTTTGTTAAACTATTTTTGTTATTGAAATTTGATTTTATATGAATAAAATGAATTTTTCACTATTTATGAATGAAATTAATTATATTTATATATTCTATATTTAGTAAAAATTTTCATTATTCATATCATATAATTCTAGCCATGTGATAATATTGGTTATATATATATGCTTATTTTCCTCCAAATATACTTCATCACGATTTTCACACTCATTTTAATATAAATGATTTCACTACATTAAGAAAAAAATGATTAATTAAACTTAATATTCGAAATTAATATTTCCAAACCATCATATAGTTATTTTTTGGGAATTTTATGAAAAGAATAATTGCTTGACGAATAGTGAGAATATTGAATTTTATTAACAAACCATTTCAATTAAATCATTTTTATAGTCTCATTTTGACTTGAGATAGATTTAAAAGCTAAATTAGTTTACTAATATTATAACCAATAAAATCTACTTAATTGGAATCAATTTAATGTTAATTTAAGAAATTAAATCTTATTTTCCATGAGAAAACTATTTCATGGGAAAACAATATTTTCATTGAGCATACTGGTTTAATTTTAAATTAAAAAAACCTATTTATTATATTATAAATTTTTAAAATAGATTCCATATTTTGAATTATAATAATTAATATTAAATAGTAATTCCACTAATATTTTGGCCATAATGAATATGAAAAGTAGTAAAAATTAATTACCTTAATTAGGGTAAAATGGGTTTAGGAGGGGGTTAGAACAACAGATAATGATATGATTTCCAATTAAACCTATATAAATACTATTTTTTTCATATCCCATGATTATACCATCCAAATTTAAAATATATTCCCATTTGAAAAATTAATCATTATAATTACCTTATCATTTTTTATTCTTTTGGATATTTCAATGTGGGTCCCCATATCCACTTATGAAAGGGAACCACATCACCACTCTTATACATACATAATGCTCCTTTTGATTGCTAATATTCCTAAAATAATTTGTTATTTAAATCCCTTACCATTTCTTAGAATACTATTGTTATTATAAAACTATTTTATGAATTATTTTTTGAAAAACTAAAGAGGTTGTCTGAATAAGATCATTCATTCTTAACCGAGTTTTTTCATATTAGTTCTTCATAAATATCCTTAAAATCATCTTAAAATAAGATTATATAATAATAAAAATTTATCCCACATAATATGTGGTAATTATGTTAATTTCATAACCCAAATTAGTCTTCTCTTATATCAAATGGGAAATGAAATCCATCGATCATGTGTACAGCGGACTATCGCATCACGAACTGATGTAATTATTATTAATTAACAACCTCTCATGGATGGATATAATGATGGATTTAATAATTATATATGCTATTTATTAATTTTTTATGCTCATTTATTTATAATACCACTTTTACCTTCTTATTATGTATCCTTTTGTGGAAGATAACATCAATCATTCATCCATGTGGATGACCACCTCCATGATGCATAATGATTCATTTTTTAGTTTATTTTGACATAATTAGTAATATGGATATATTTATTTAAAATATATTATAAATAAGATATAAAAATGAACCTTTAATGATGAAATGTTTTTACATTTCTTTCATTCCATTTGTTAAAGAAAATATAAAACATTAATTGGTACGTACGACCTACCATCTCCATGAATGATGTTATTAATTTTTCTATCTCTACATTTTATGGATTAAAATAAATATATATATAAGGATAAAATATTTTATATATATCATTATTAAAATATATATATGATTTATTTATTATTAATTTATAGTTATGAAAGCTACCGAATAAAATTATACAAGAAAAACTATATAGATATTATCCAGTGTATTGGTTTTAGAAAACATTTTTTAGAAATTGTTGATAAAAGTAATTAATTAAATAATATGTGGAATGATATATATTATTCTGGATATATAATATATGTATAAAATATATATTTATTATTAATAATGATGTTTAAGATGACAATACTGATTTCAAATAAGAGGTAAGTGTATCTCATGTAACATTTACTACAATGAGACATTTTCTATATTCACCCATTAATTATTTTTAGTGGTTTATATACTACCAAAGAGATATATTAAACAAATAATATCATTATTTCTATAATATTTATTGTTTAATTTTAATTTTTTTCTTTTATTGTATTTAATATTATATTTATTGAAAAATATTAAGGGTATATTTTACAATTGTAGCATTATATGGGATTATTAATGTTTAAGACACTATAATGATTATTAGATGATTTTTATAACCTAAACCCAATATAATTTATTCTTTTATGGTTTCTCCTTCATATTACAATGGTTTTTGTAATTTTTTCTCTTTATGTACTATAGATACTGAAATAATATTTTTATGAAAAATATGAACTTATTTTTCAACTCGATTGGGAATATTTTTCTTCATTGTCCATATTTTTCACAAAAAATCTTAATGAATATTTTTAAAATCCTCCACTGACAAAATAATGAAACTTTTACTCATGTTTCACTTTTTATAGGAAGTTTTAAATTTATGTTTCTTATAATCGTCTAAATAATTTATTTTTTTACTTTATACTAACAAGGTTAAAGGGATCCATTTTTATCATACTAAATATGAATAAAATTTTCTTCCTTCATGACCATAAATTTACTTAATGAAACATTACATGATTTCATGAATCTATTCCAGTTTTTCTCTCATATTTTGTAATTTTTTAGTTTTAGAAATAAATATTCCAAGTTAAAAGTGTATTTTCCACCAAAATGTTTTTAATGAAATTTTTCTATTACTTTTATCACTCATTGAGAAAACCCTTAAATTTAATTATGCTCCTTCAAGGATATGATTTAATGATACAATTATTAATATTTATCTGGTCGGTTTATGATCAGTTTAACTAGGTAAAGTATTGGAACTTTATATTAAATCTCTCCCAATATAGATAATTATTTATTATTAAGACATGTTGATTAAGTTGTATTTTTTATTCTAATATTGAATGCATTGTATATAGTAGTGAAACGTGAGTACCAGTACATAACCTTGATTCATTGGTAGGTATCATGTATTAAACTAGTTTGGTTATTTAGTCGAGGCCATACCCATTATTGTAATATGTCTTGACCCAAGGCCTCTATGATTTCCATATGATATCCAACATTATGAATTCCATCATTACGAGTTTATTCATTGATGCACATGTTTTTTTAACAGTTATAATATACACACAAATGATTTAAGCTCATGTGAATAGTTATAGAGTGTTATTTGACTATCATTTGGTCCTTCAATTTTATTCATCATGATCAAGTTATTGTTTTAATGAGATGTTTATTTATTTATCTACCATTCCATAATAATTGTGTCTTATTTATTATTTATATTTTCAACTTCACATATCCCTTAATAAGAATTTGAGCCCATCCATTTCTTATGTTTCTATTCCCTAGGATTCTATTAACTTCTTTCTAAATAATATTCAGTGATGTGCGAAAGTAATTATTGTGTTCCCATATAATATTCCATATTGTATTTTATGTTTTGGATTATAGTATGAGAATCATAATAGTATCTAGTTTTCTCAAAATACTAAACTATTTGGTCTATCAGGATGTGAATCCATGTACCTAGTGAAAATGTAAAAAAGTAACCACGGACTTGTCCCAACTATGGTTGGGGAATCTAAAATCATATTCAAATTCTATTGAATGAAAATATATAAAATAAGTGATCTCAAATTCTTGGTAGGTTAGAAAAATAGCATCATTTGTAAGATCATACTCATTTAGTATAACATCTTAAAGACATGAGTAAAATAATATATTTTATAATACTATATATGATAATCATAAAACATGATCAGGTAATATAAGATCCCAACATAATCATTTTGGAATCCTAAACAACATCACTTAGCTAAAAAATAATTATGAAAATATTAAATTTAGTGAGCATGATTTAAAAGGGAGGAAAAATTAAAAATTGGGAATTATCATGAAAATGGAGAGTTTTAAAAAAGGAAATGAATATAGAAAATATAGATAAAAATTATAAAAAACATGTAACTATATAATAACTATTATAATGGGAAAACGATTATGAGAAATTTCATTTTTTCCATGTTGATTTGAAAAAAAAATTCCATGACAAAAATGTGAGAAGCCCCATCATACTCTGTCATGTGTTAACTAACCCTAGATTTTCATTCCAGGATATCACATATGATATAATCCTAAACAAATTCATTAGAGGGAGATATGGTACACAACGTTTTATCATCTATACATATGTGTATCACATAAAATAATCATCACCATATCCTAATAAACTAATGGAAGAATAATCAGTTTTATAAAAATAAAAATTGATATCATTATCTTGTCATAATGAACCCATTGAATAAAAATCGATTTCCTAAAACATCCAAAATGGAATAATATAAATTCTTTAATAAAATAATTTTATATAAATTTTTTTTAAACCAATATAATGAAACAATAAATGAAACTATAGGGTGATACATGAGTTAAAACCCAATTAAAGAACCATCATATAAAGATAATGATAATCAAATCAAGAAAAATATTGTTGAATTTTTTTTATTCATTAATGTAAATATAATTTTTTCAAGTAAATTTTAAAAAAGAATCCATTAGTTTTAATTAAAAAAAATTGAAAAGAAAACCTTTCATGGAAATTGATTTTATTCAAAAAAATTCTCCCTAATAGATAGTGATAAAATAATTTAAAATGGATAATGGATTCATCTTATCTGAATACATGTTAATAAGAATGATTTTAACATAATGGAATATTCTTAAGTTACCAAATACATTTACATTACCTTTTAATTACATAGAATTGATTTAACCTCAGGTATCTTTAATATAATGATCTAAAATACAATTCATATCCTTCTAAATTTCCATTTAAACTCTTCATTAATATCCAATAACATTATGTATTATAATTATATAATCACTAGAAAAATCTAGACTTAATAATATATAATGTTTTGAACTAGGTTCATGAACGTGTTATAGATATTCATTTTCTTATCAATTATAATTATTTAAAAACTATTAAATGTACTATAAATTACATTTTGTAAAGTCTTATTATTATATAATTAAATTACATTGCAGTATAAGTTTCCTTTCGTGATGTTAAAATATGAGATGAACTAGTTTTTAGTATTTGAAAATATCAATGGTTTAAGTTATGATAACTATTTTTTGCATGTTATAAAAAGTGAACCATATTAATGTTATATATTGCTTATATATTTCATATATACAAATTTATTCTAAAACAATCCATGTTCGTGGTAGTGAAAAATGGACAGCATAATTCTATAGAGGAAATAGTATGAACATATACATGAATGACGATTTCTTAAATAAAAGAGATGATGAAAGAATTAACATATATATTAATTCAACGATCATAAACATGATACATAAATCATACATATTTAGATAATTTCCCTTTATGAATATCCAATTTTGGTAGTGAGGAAAAAAGAAAAGCATTGCTTCCTGAGGGCATTAGTCTACATAGTGCACAAATGATGATTTCATTTTTCTTAATTGAATATGGTATTATGGTTATTGCTTGTATCATCATTATAAAAGGATACATATATAATAATGTAAATGATGTTGTCATTAATTGGATTTCAGATGAATGTCGTGGAAGAATAAATGCACATAATTAACTAGAATGTTTGGAATAGTTGTAAAAAATATATACCTCACTACTTTAATTTTAATCTTTGAGAAGGTGGTTAAGAATTAAAGGATGGTATTTTATGAAGATAAAAAACACTTTAATATGGATTGGAGTGTTGATGATTTGGTTCATTAGTGTTTTAAATGTACATATGGGGTTTATTGTCATGGAATGTTAGAATAGTGGTGACCCTTTTTTATGTGTATGGGGATGGATTTTTTTGTAAATACCCATTAGTTTTCAATAATGGGAACTTGATATCTGGGATTTCAGCCTCATAGTTGATAAATAATGGAGATAAAAAAAGATACGGATGATCCACACCACACCCAACTCAATTATTGTATCTTTTAAACATTTTATGACCCTTATCACTCACATTAATAATTTTTACCATTTTTATTTTCGCTATGGTAATTAGTTTTTACTTAGGAAATTTATCATTAATGACTAAAATATATGTCCACATAATAAAATTTGGTCCTAAGGATTTTAAAATTGAAATCAATTTTTCTATTCAATTTTATAAATTGGGAAAATTTTATTTTGAAATTATAATTGTATATTTAATTAAGAATACATTATTGAAAAATATAATTATATTCTAGAAATAAAATTAATATATTTTTAAATAAAACAAACACTTTTTTAAAATATATTTCAAACAGTCTAGGTTAAATCCCCAAAATTTTAAAAAATGGAATTATCATGTTTTTTGTTGGCTGGAGTGGAACCCATGACATGTCTCGAATGTCCCGTTTCTTGAAACTCAAATACATAGCCTGAAGGGCCACCATAATTTCTTTCTTAGGGCCACTATGCTAAATCAAAACTACCACCTATATTACTGCCTTCCACCTCCATCCTTATAGGTCATTTCATTCATCACAATCTTCATAGGTCATTTCATGCATCACCATCAAATTTCACTAGCAAATACATTACTGCAATCCTTTATCACCATTTATACCACCACATGTCTATGTTTAAATTGGATGTCTTCACCTCATGCATCGTAAATCTTCTAATGTGTCTTAAATTATTTCATACCATGTCAGGTGATGAGTAGGCCAGCAGTGATTACCACACAATCCCGAATCATGCCATAAAACTAATTGTTTGAAAAATATATAGCCATAAATAAAATAAATATTTCATCCTAGAAAAAAATTCATGATTTTATAATTCAATCATATATAATAATATTTTCATAAATTTCATATTACTTGTAAATAATATATTTTTCATCAGTCACCCAAAAATAATTTTTTTAAAAAAAACCTAAAAATTCATCTTAGGGTAATATTTTCATGTTAAATACCAAAATAAATCTATGTTTATTAAAATAAACAACATTCATTTTATAAATAAAAATAATTTAAAAAAGAAATTATATTGAGAATAATTATTTTATAGGATGAATATTTTTGGAATATTTATTGTTTTTTCCAAATTATTATATAAATCATTAATAATAATATTTTTAAAATATCATTATATTATAAATTTAATGAAGTAAATTTGATAAAAATATTTTATTAGTTTTCTATATTTGAATATTGGGTCGATATTTGATATGAGAAATATTTTTTTTTGTTCTTATATATATATATAAATATACATAATTAAAAATTTCATTAACACTTTCATACATGTGGATTCAAAGACAAACATACAATGAGATATATTTTTTGTGTTTGGAGATTAATGTGGGGCTAGAAATATAAAAATAGTATTTATTTAACGTGAAATAATGCATTAAAACTTGGACAACATCAACACAAATATTTTTCAAAGTTGTATTTACCCCAAATATATCTTTTGTTTCAAATAATTTCTCCTTCATTTTCACAAATTAATAGACCACATCAACACCCAACTCCTCCACTCACATTGATCCTATATAAATAGTGAAATTATACTGAAATTATTCTTATACCATCATATCCAAAACAAAAAGGTTTTTGTATCATTTAATGACAACCAAATTGAGGACATTTTCAATTAATAATGTATTCATATAAAGGAGTAATATGAGAACTTCTAATAACTCCATTCCAATTATACTTATTTAATTTTCCCCATTACACATAAATTTTTTTTCCAAACATATTAACATATATAAATTAGTATCATTTGTTTACATTAATCATGTCATATTTATTTAATAACCGTTATATACCTTCCTATCATCCATTGGAATACAAAATTCTCACCCATGTTATGTGCAGACTACCACCTCTATCAAAAGTGTTTGTCATTTTCCCCCATAACATTATAAGGATAGTTTTAATATAATAATTCATCAATAAAAATCTTTTTTATGAAATTATTATTAATATATAAACTTATAATATTCAATATATTTATATCTTACATGTTATTAATGACCACCATATTTTTTTTAAAATTATAGAAACAAGATCATCACTGATTTCATATTCAATAATTATAATAAAATATATCATGTAATGAATTAAAATTTATAAATAATTATGGGTTATCTATTATAATATATTATTTGATATTTAAATTATGAATAAATTGTCAATGAATGTGGATCAAAACCCTAGTCATGAAACTACTATGAATCTATCAACACTAATATCACTTGATAATTAAAATAAAAAATAAATAACTAATATATGTAATGAATGATTATAATTATTTATTATAGAATATAATATTTTTTAATATGATTCTTAGTTAAGATATAATTATGGTTCTAACATATCATTACATGGATTCATGTACTCCTAGACCCTTCTTCTTTATTATGGTTTTGTTGGGGATTCTATCTGGTTGTTTCAGGTGAAATTGTGTAGAATATTTGATGTCCTTTGGTATATGAATAGTTTGGTGCATTGTTAGGTAACACATTGTGGTTTGGCATAGAAAACTGTAGGATTTATGATGGTACACTAGTGGGGGGACACTATTTGTCCAAACCATGTGATAATACACTATAAATAGTGCAACATCAAATAGTGAGGGTATTCACAGTTGGTGTATGGTTTAGAAAACCATGTTTCCACCCACAAGAAAACATTCACCACAGTGTGAGGGTGCATAGTTAGGGTGCATGTTTTTTGCTAACTCTACAGCCATGCCGAGAAAATCATTCACACTTTTTCATTTTATTCCAATAAATGTTTTAGAAATACTTGATCCATCATTTATGTTCCCTAATATACTTAATAAATTGTAACATGAATTCATTGGATAGTAATCCTCTCTAGATGATATTTTTTCCCCTCAAAACACCTCATTTTATGAATCAATGTGTCAATGGATGATCAGATCCCTCTTTGATAAGTGTATCTCCCCTATAATGGGTTCTACCTATCTCATATTCAATCCTCCTATGAGTTTGATCGATCATATCATATTGGATGTATCTGGTTTATATTTAACTGGATTCTAATTCTTGTATTAATTTCAAGTTCTCTAATGCCTTTGTTTTTCATTGGATAATACCTTAGATGTTGTTGATTCTTGATTTATGGTTAAAGGAAAATTGTATTATTTGATAAATTCCATATAATTAAAAACACTAATTTCAATATTTCTTTTATGTATATTTCAATTGATTTATGAAAACAAATTTTATAGGATTTGGTATTGGAAATAAAAAAGTCATCATTTTTAGGAGAAACCCCCAAATCCAATGGAATCCGAATTTGGTATATATTTTGATATATTATGGAATTGATAAAAAGATCATAAAATTTATTTAGAAAAATGGATTAAAATTACATAATAAAAACTTATAATTGTTTTTGTTTTGAAAAGTCATGAAATTATGAAAACCCCATGTTTGGGTTGTCAAATTAAATTAAAAAATTGAAAATAAAATTTATGCAATTGATTTTTAAATGATGATTGATTTGAAATTTGTTGATTTTACATTTATTTGTTGATTTATTGAGAACATTAAATCCTAGGATTTTTGGGGGTTATTTAGGAATGGAACCCTATATTATCGATCCCTAGTAATAGATTTATAATGAAAAACTAACAAAAACCTAGTTCATCATGATTAACCCTGATGGGATATGATGAATCTTATTCAGCTAGAGCATGATGTATATGTGTACACATATTTATCATTGATCATAAATATGAGAAGTGTGAGGATCCTATATCCAGAAAACTACATACTACATGAAAGATTGATATATTGCTTGTTGTGATTGTTTTACTATAGATTCCATTGATTATACAACAATTTTACTTATAAAAAATGATTTGAATTAAAAAATTATATATAATATTAATTTAATCAAATTTTTAAATTTTTATCATCATTTTAAACGATTTTTTTTAATAAATATGAAAATGTTGTGTTATTCCGTGAACTATTTTATTTAAATTTAAAAAAAATGATTTAATATTATGGTGTCTTATATGTAACACATAATGAGAACCTACTGGGATTTACAGCTCACATCATACCTTTTCTTTCATGCATTTATAGATATTCAAATTCTAGGAATGAGCATACAGAAGAGCCACTCGAAGGGGGTGGATGTTCAGGATCATTTTGGATTGGGGTGATGTTTCATTTGGGATGTGTGACATATAACATTTCCAGTGGACTAGTACATTGATGATGTACTATTTTGGTTTTTGTTATATGTGTTTGTTTCTAGTATTCCCCCCTTAGAGTGTTGAGAATTATGACTTATGACCTTTATCTTCCATTTTTTATAGAAAATTAATTAACTCTTATATCATGTATGATGTCAGGTGCTAATCTTCAACCCATGGGTATTGGTAAAGCCCTTTAGTCCATTTCAGAACTATATTGGGTGTCAGGGTACAATGGTATCCAGTTCAGTTCATGATAGTGTGTTTTTAAAAGGAGGTTAAGAATATTTCCTTGATGGCAATATGCAGTTTGGAAAATTTTGATGGGACATAAGTGGTAGTTATGAGCGATTTTCTAACCAACTCCCATCATAATAAGCATTAATTCACAATGGTTGATTTGGAAAAGTTGGCTTAAGGAATAATTTAATTTAATTATTATGTTTTACAAACTTTTGATTTTTATTGGTTTAAATGAAAATCATGATATATCATCTTATGGGATTAATTTTTGTATTGAACATGTTTGAGCTATTGAACTGAGTAATCAGCTGACATCTTCAATATTTTTTTTGATTTTGTGTAGAATCTCACCTCCAAGAAGGCATTTGAATAGGCCATGAGAGTATTCCACAATTAAACAATAGTTAAATGACTCTCTTTTGTTCTAGAATGTCAATGATAATATTATTTGTGTTGTCCATGATTTTGAAAACAAACCTGCACCCATTCGCATTCAGGCTCTAATTGTGAAACCTTAATGGGATGAATCTCGAAATAGTTCCCAATGGCTTCATCACCAAAATAAAACTTTTATCCATAGAATTAATCAACATCAAGAGTTTGATGATTGGTTGACAATTATATAGTTTCTATTTGATTTCATGGAAATACATGATTCCATTTAGTTGAAATGTTCTATCTTCAAGCTAGATGGACCGAATATAAGATTCTATAATTTGATGGTTATGATGAATAATCGCATGGGGTTGTAGAGGATAGACTTATGGGTTATTTTCATAGATCAGTTCTATCTACAGTCAATGGTGATGGCTAAGGAAATGTTGTTTTTCAAACTCAAAACAGTCTAATAGGACCTTGATAGAGTATACATACCACATCACCTAGCTTGTGTAGTTTGGACATGAGATTATATCGAATGTCAATAAGAATTATCAAGGGTACACTATTGGAATTATAGGTTATATTAAATTTAATAATATTGTGTTGAAGCTTTCTTCTTATGTTGATGTGCTGGATAGGGATTTTATAGTTTTTCTTGGCCTGATTGTTAGTATAGTATTTTTAGGGTTTTTGATTTCTCTCAATAAAAGTTCTTTGAGTTAAATTAATCGGAAGAGGGAGAATCAAGAGCCAAATGGTGCTTCTCAATATCAAGGTTCTTTCAAAATACATGGTGTAGCTGGTAAGGAAGCTTTTACTTTCTTCATATGTGGAAATCATGGTCATTCAAAATGGGTTTTCACTGAGTAACCTAATATCTATAATTCCAATGGATTCTCTAGTGAATTATAGAAATTTAGTTATATTTTTTCATCACTACATAGTGTAATGGTATAATAAACCCATAAATGTACTATGGAACAATCTTATTATTCATAAACAAAGGGGTTCCAACCACATGCATCCAGAAAAACACTTCTTCATGCAGTGGAAGCATCTCCAGAGGATGTAAATATATTCCAAGAAACTGTGATAGGTACCATCACTATAGATTAAATATTAGTGAATAATTTATTTGATACTAGGTAATATCACATGTTAATATTAACTCATCTTTTGAATATGATAAACCATATTATAAATGTTTTGTCTTATGTGCATTGTTTTACTATTCCTCTCTTAATGAAGAGAGATTAGTTTCCTCATTATCCTTATTTCTTCCACCAAAATAACATATTTATTTTCTCAAAACATTTAAGGGGAAAGTGATAACCGACACAAGTTAAAATAGATCAAGATTCAAAGGAAACAACAGACTTATCAAAATCAAGTCTAATGTGATGAGAATATCCTTCCCTAAATAGCTTCTAGGGAAAGGAACTAACCTGGTAGTCTGGATCGGCCTCAATGATTTCCTCAGTATCGTTATTTTGTATTATATTTATTTGTTATCAATATTAACAGAAATTTTTTTATTCTTATCATGAATATATTGTAGTCATTTTATTGATCTGTTGGGTTATTTCTAATAAGACCCATATTTACTGTTATCTTTGGTTGGCCACTTTTATTTCGCTAGATGGGGTGTTCCGTATCATTCAGGTAGAATGTGACTCGTGGTGAAGTAGTTCTAGACCTTTTTATCTATAGTTAGTGAATTTAATATCTATGTTCTCTTTTTATATGGGTAATGAATTATTGAGAACTGATATCCCTATATTTGTAACCGAGATTATTCAAGTGTTGCCTTTTAATTTTAATGGTTTCCCACTGGTTTGAGTCTTAAAATTTTATATTGAATTATTACATGGTACTCATCCATTATCTATTCCTTATTTCCTCATAAAACTGGATGAAATAAAAATTTCGAAGACTCAATTGGATGAAATGTTAGAAAAATATTTTATATGCATAATTTTGTGAACATGGATCTTTTTGTATTTTCAAATAAACCTTGTTGAAGTCTTATCATTTTTTTATTAGTTGAAAATAAAATATGATACAGTGAAGAAAAATCACTCGATTCCTTGTATTTATGATCTATTTGACCAGTTGAAAGTGGAAAAGTGGTTCTTGAAGATTGTCCATTGGTTTGGTTATAACTAGTTTATAATAAAATAATCTCACATTATGTAAAATGCCTTCCAAAATTTATATGACCCTCATGAGTATATTTTAATTCCATTCTATTTAACTAGTACTCATGTTATTTTTATGTCCTTGAGGAACATGATCTTCCATGAGTAGCTTGATAAGTTCGTGGTGGTATTTGTTAATGAAAAATGGGTTCACTCTCTATCCGTGGAGGATCATGTTCATCATCAGAGTTAATTTATGAAAATGAACAGAAATCACTGACATTATAATAATCATTAAAAATATGATTTATTGATTTAATAAGATATTTTTGTGGAACATGAGGTCTCAGAATGTGGTATCTCATTTGATCCTATGTTAGTGAAGGATTTAATAACATGAAAATAACCAGGAACTATTTTTGAGAATCTAATCTTCTTGGGTTTTGTAGAGTACTATTGTTGGTTTGTAAATTATTTCTAAAAGATGGATTCTTCTAACTCTGAAGGATGTTATGTTTTAATGGGATGATAAATTTCAGTGTTCTTTTTTTAGGTAAAATAAATTTTTATTTCTATGCTAGTGCTAACAATTACAGAGTTCAGGTAGGGTTATGTGGTCTTCTATTATATATTAATATAGGGTATGGGTTGATTTCTTCTGTAGGGTGATCACATGGTCATTCACTATGGAGGGTATTCTATGATTCTAGAAATGGTATGCTTTTACATTTCCACTAATAAAAGTTATAATTTGAGGCTTTGATAGTTCTCAGTAGGATGTCCACCTAGGAACCATAATGATGTTCTATGATATGAGGCTATGAATTAGGTGGCAAGGTATGCGATTGGATATCTCTAATTTTTTTATCATTGTTATAACTTCCAAAAATTAATGTTTGAGAAACATATACCATCAGGAATACAGCTTCCACTAACGGTGAAAACATAGATGTTTGATGAGATTTCTATCAAGTTCATGTTTGTTTTGAGTCGTACCACTCAAAATAAGAATGTGATATGGGTTTTGATTGATCAAATGACAAATAACCCTCAATTTATACCCATTCATGGTACAACCAATTTTAAATAGCTGGAAAATATCTATGTTAAAATGATTTTACATTTTCCTAGAGTTCCATTTTCTATTTTTTTAATAAAGATAACTGATTTGCCTATTTTTTATAGGGAATCCTTCAAGAGGTGTTGTGATTTCATATTCATTTGAGTACAAAATAATATCCACAGATGGATGGCATTACGGAGATAGCTATATAGATTCTTGATGATATGTTAATGAATATTCTTGTTACATTAGTAGTTCATGGAATGACCATTTGTGATACGTTGAGTTCATGTATAACAATAGTTACTGGACCATGATAAGAATTGAACCTTTTTAGGCATTGTATGGTAGGCTATATAAATATCAATTATGTTGGTTAGTGATAAGTGAATGTTCCTTGGTTTGGACAATATTTGTTGAAGAGACATAAGAAATGATTCAGTTGATTCATCAGAGATAGTAGATATCACAGATCCAATATAAATCATATGCTTATCTTCATTGGTGACTATATGTGTTTTGTATTAGTTACCATATGTTCTTCATAGATTCACCTCGGTTAGGTCCCTGAAGAAATATGAGTCAAGGGATTCTTTCCCCTTCCATTTCGGGTACTTCTTAAAATATGGAGGGGGTTGGGAATTTTGCTTATAGTTTATCACTTCTTCCATAGTTGTTATTGATAAATAATTTATTCATGTATCTTAACTTCAGAAGTATCTTTCCAAACCATCTCATGTCTTGTGATGGGTGGAACTTGGTATTTAGCTAAATTTATCTATTACTGAGCATCTAGTTAAGATATTCGATTCAAAGAAAAAGTTACTTCATGGGGGGAATACATTTTTTATGTTCTATGGTCACATGGTTCTAATTCTTTTGAGAATAGGGACTATGATTCACTGGTGAGATAGAATTTTCTACATATCATTTTTATGGAAACATATTGATAGGCGTTTTATGGATAGAATGCTATTATATTAGGGATTTTATAACATCTTAATAATTATTTTCAAGTAATCATCAACCATTCTATTGATCATTATTTGGTTAGTGCAGGTTTTGTGTTGTTTATGTGAAATTTTGATTATTTTTGAGGCCTTGTGAGTTATTCATGGATAGAGAATGGTTAGGGAAAACCATTATGTTTATCATAGAAAATTGTGAACCTTTTAATGGTCCTCTAGAGGGGACAAAATATTTGTGTAAATCGTTCATCCAAAACAGCCAAACTATTAAAAATCAAATAGGGAGGGTCTAAATGGATAGAACACAGTTTGGAAAATAGTGCGGCCATATAGGGGAAACATAGCAACCAAATGTAGGGTCCCAAATATAGGTAACACAGTTTTTCTAGAAATGAAGACCTAAACAATAAACTATGCTTATGGTTTTATTATATTTTGATAAATAAATTAACAATTCATGAGTGTCGATTTATGATATGTTGTCTCCTCACTAGATCCCAACACAAATTCTGTGGATAAGATGGCTCTCTAGAGGTGATTTTTCTACTCTGAACTCCTCCTTTGGTGAATTAAAGTGAAGATCAAATATTTAATCCCTCTCTAATATGTGGATACCCTCTCTAAAGGATTCTTCTAGAATCAAATCCAATCCTCCTAAGAGTTTTATAGAACATCTCCTATCAGATGGATCAGAACTCTATCATATTGAATCCTGATTTTAGGATTGATTTCTATATATAAAACTTTATTGTTCTTTATTAGTGAATCTCATTGCGGGTGTTGATTTATGATCACTGATTAAATATAGGTGGTTCTATTTGAGACATTCCAGATAATTAAAACCATGTATTTCTTGATTTTTTGATATATAATTCAACTAATTTATGAAAAACATATTTTACAAGATTTAGAATTACAATTTTAAATGGAATGTATTTGAGGAAGACCCCCTATTCTAATGGAATTGGAATTTGGGGTCTAATTTGAGAAATGATAGAATTGATGAAATGATTTGATAATGGATTTTTGAAAAATGCCTTAATATTAAATGATGAAAACCTGTGATTTGTTATGTATTGAAAGGGAATGAAATGATGAAAAATCTATTTATTGGTTTTTAAATTCAATTGGCATATTGATTATGAAATCTCATAAACTGATTTTTAAGAGATGCTTGATTTGAAATGAGAAGATTTTAATTTTTTCAATTGATTAATTTATCACATGTGATTAGGAGTAGCTAGGATTTATTTGGGATAAAAAATATAGGACCTTGATCATAGAGAAATTGATTTATGATGAGAAATTTAATAAAATTATAGTTCGTCATGATTGTCCCTGATGTGATATTGATGATTCTTATTCGGCCTGATCTCGAGGGACATTTGTACACATATTTATCTATGATCACTGATATTAGAACTATGGGGATATTATATCTAGAATCTAATGTACTATATGGAAGATGAACATTGTTATCATAGTGATTGTTTTGATATATATTCCATTTATTATATAACTGTTTTACTCATGGAAAATGATTTTTATAAATTATTTTATATAAAATGTTTATTTAATCAATGTTTTTAAATTTTAAATCAATTAAAAAGAAAGAATGTTTATTTTAAATATTCAAATCATTTTTATTCCATTTTCCTATTTTATTTAAATTTAAATAATGAAATGGTTTATTATTATGGAATATTATATGGATCGCAGGGTGAGTCACTATTGGGAACTAGTGATCTCACTATACTGTTGCCTTTGGGCATTTGAATATTTTCTTATCCCAGGCCCAAGAAAAAGGAAAGAAACAATAAAAGGTGGTAGACGTTCTTGATACATGGGTATTATAATGTTTATTCCATTGAGATGTTTAAGTTTTATGTTTCTAGTTACTATGTTCTTTCCATATGTAATGTTTTGGGTTTTTTTATACTTGTTTGGTTTCAAATTATTTTTCTGAATGATCGATCCATTGTTTTTTTTAAATTAGATCCTTCCTATTTCATGTATGATTACAGGTACTTGTAAAATACCCATGGGGATCTGTAACACCCTTAATGACTTGTTTGAGCTAGATTGACTATTATGATACCACTGAATCTGAGCTAGATCATGGTGATGGTTATATTTATGTAATATGTGGTCAAGAAACATCCAACCAATCATGAATCAAAGGTATGGGTTTTCTGACTCAATATCCATTTCATGGATTCATAATTTTCTTCATCATTATATACTTTTATAATTTTTAGATTTTACCATTGAAACATTTCATATGGTAGAATATCTATCTCATTATATTTTGTAAATTTTCTAATTAAAATATTCATTTTTTATGAAATAATTTCTTCATTAAAAAGAAATTTTTATTATGAATAATTTTATATACTTTTAAGTCAATTTTTATTTTAATTCATTCAAGAAATTCCTTTCATTGTTATCTTAGCACCCAAATTTTCATTATCTCACATTATATTAAAATTTTAATTTACCAAGTTAGAAAATGAAGCTTTATAACTATATTAATGGCATGTAATTTAATTATTTTATTTGAAAATATTTAAAGGGAATTTATTTACATAGTCATACCATGTAACTATGACTTTAACTTTATTGATCTATCCATTAATACACTTCGTGGATTAATTATATGGGATAGTCTAAATATAATTTTTCAATTAAGGTAATCTTATCACATTCTTAAAATTGACATTTGAAAGAAACACATATTTTCATATTTTTATGATAATGATAAAAATGATTTATGAAAAAACATTTTATGATTTCACCTCCATTTTTAAATGTATCCTAAAAAGTTTAATCTCATTTTGATTAATGTTCATGATCCTTCTAAATGTCCAATTATTATGTTATCCATTTGTGAGATTGATTTTTTGTAATCTATCTATCTTATTTTTATATCATGTTTCACTATATAATTTGAAAATGATATAAAACAAAATTTTATTCCATTGGTTTCTCATTGTAAGATGAATGATTAAAGGTATGTCATGGGTATATATATGGAATATAATTAAACTGTGTTTTTTCATTATATATTAGTCCAGTAAAATGTGAAAATCATTTTATATCATGAGATAACAAGAAAAATTGGTTGTAATGATTGATCCACTATGTGAACCTCTTTGTAATTAAAAATATTAAGTGTGAAATATGACATACTAAATGATAATGTTAAAAAATAGCTAAGGATTCAAGATTCACTATGAAATGATTATATTTTTAGTCAAAAATAAGATACGATAGTGTTTTAATGAATATGTTAAGCGACCTATCAATGTTAGTCTCTATGTATAATGAATATGGTCTCATTCACATACAGTCACATGTCATTGGTTATATTTGATATATTGAGTTAACATGACCTCTAATAAAAGTATCACAAACCACACTTATGATTCCATATCTAATTAAATCATATATATTTTACATGTTCCCATTATATCTCATGCTTATGATCCATAATTTTTGGATCATGCCACTATAGAGAATCTGATCTCTTGAATTTTTATGATTCCTTTTTACCTGTTAAAATTATAAACAATATTCTATTTATAATCAAGGTAATTAGATGTGTTATCCACCCTGTTACATTGAAAATATATGGTGGAATAATTGGTTGGGTGATGTCTTGAGGATTTTAGTGGGTAAGAGGATGATTTAGTGCCGAAATTTCACTTGGAGGGAGTCCTATAGTAAGGAGCCTAGGGTCGCACCATATAGACATGGATCTAGTACAGGGATTCAAGAGCTATGTAAGAGTGTTTTTTTCCCATGGAAGTGAAACTATTGATTAAGGAGACATCCATAGATTTTTTAAGCCACTACCTAAAATGAAATAGATGTAGTGTAGAGAAATATTGTGGCATAGTTGTGAGTTATCACCTGAGTGGTTGTGGAATAATGGTATTGATACTCTGAGGACTCTAATGGGTCATATTTTAGAGTCTCTTCTAAATCAACACTCCATATGGGTTTTATCTTGTACTTCAGCTCAAGACTTTCTTGGAGAATGTGCTTCACAACATAGTACCTTTTTATTTTATATGGTGTTTATCACCAATTTATATGATCTTTGGTTTGTATATTTCTAAAAAATATGGAGGGTCCTTTGATCAGTTATGCTACAGTGTAATGGGGGCTATTTTTACATGGTCCTCTCCATTTCCAACATTTCTATGGCATAGTCTTATGGGATACACCATGTTACTATGTTTTTAATGTAGGTTATGAATTCAAATAGTTGATTTAATCCTATCATTTATCAGTATTCAATATAATTTCCACAATGGCCCAAGTGCATCCCTTAGAGGTCTTCTAACCCCCTTTCTGTGGTATTGAATCCCAGTCATGGATGCTTGATTTGTGGTGGTTTAGGAGACTTACCCTCTTTATTTTATTCAATTTTCTTCTTTGTTCATTGTATTAGAAGGAATTATATAAGAAAAATGTTGGGTTGATGGTGTTTTTTGTAAGGGTATAAGAGGGTTGTTATTTTCATGGTGGGTAAAGTTGATCTACTTCCATTTGGTTCGGAGTGGTCGTAGTTTCCACATTCTAACGATTCACAGCTGATTAAAAATCAATATATGAGGTAGGGTTCCAAAAATTTTCACTCTACTATATCATGCAGGTGGGTTTTAACACTTTTTACCTATGATAAGATGGATTAATCACCTTAAAAAATATATTAAAGTGGTTATTTGAAATTCAAGTTTAAGGGAAATTTTTTGTAGTCTTTTATAGCTATTGGTATTCATTGATATTGCATTTGTATGGAAAAACCCTTAATAAATATCATATTAGATGGGAGATAATATTTTTGCTAAATTGATATGTGTTATAGATCCCATTATGTGTGATTTATATGAATCCACAAAATATAAGTAGTTAAGAACTTATATTTGGCTTAAGGATCTACTGCATGAGGAAACAAGGTATTGTGTGATAATTACCTAATATAAAAAATTGGAATAGATGAATCCACCATGATAAATATGAAATATATTATATTTATTTGGTTTGAAGTATTTTTTAAAGTGTTTTTGTTTATTATGGTGATTATGTGTAGTGTTATTGCCATCATATTAGGCAGTAATGTGCATTTGTGTTGTGCGGAGGTCACATGATGTATTGTCTATATAGAGATCTTAACATCTTATAATTTTATTCTACACATTAATTGATGAATATTCATTTCATTATATATAAATAGATTCCATAATCATTTAGGTTCAGTTCAATTGGAAACATGGAATCATAAAAATGGGTTCATAATTGTTCTATATCATCTTTCATATTATTTATCCTAACTGGAACCTTTCTCGACATATCATACATTATACCTATCATCCAAACTTGGTGAAAATTAATGTAGTAATGTTTGAGTTGAGATGATCATTATGGTAAATATATTGAGATATTAACATATACTGAGCATAATGATATGATAAAATGACAATAACATTTGATAATTATACCCTACATATCAAAGATCATGATCTTAATTCATTTCATAGTGATTTTTTGTTCATGAGATATGAATCACAATGGAATCAATGAACAATAACCATGAGATTATAACATTGACATATGACATATGTATTTGGCATATAAATAAAAATATAAAATAATTTCCTTATTTTTAATGGACCATTACCATGGGTGCCATTATATAATGGGTTCTCTCTCCATAACGTAATTGTAGTAAATGTTTAGTCCACTTACTATCAATGTGGAAAACATTTCTCAAGGAACTATGTTCAACTCCCATACCATCTCTATTTATCTCATGAGATATCAATCATTTCCTAATGTATTAGAGGGAGATATACGTCCTACCCATTAAATATTTAAAATCATATATATTTGTGACAAAAGATCATAAAACATTAAACATATCTAGTCCCATGAAATGAAGTTTATTTCATGAAACAATTAACATATTAGAAACCATATGAAGAAATTTGTTTCATATACATTTCATTAAAGAATAACCTGTTGAATATAAATTGTATTCATTAACAATTCAACATAACACAACTTGTAGAAAAAAGAAATGGTTTTCATAGAAATATTGTCATCATAAAAATAAACCATATTGAGATAGAATAATGGTTATATAAATCAATAATTTCCCTAGTAAAACATATATAACAACATATGATATCATATTACACTGAAAATGATTTTGAAATATCACTACAAACATATCTTGAGGAAATGGCCTTTATTTGAAAATCAAAATTTTAAAATAATAACATCATAAAATATTTTTAAAATAATGTTATTATAAAATAAAATTTAAACATATATAGAAAGTTTTAAAAAATTCAATGGTCCTGATGATGGGAAATTCTATTCATGTCATAGATGATAAAATAATGATTATTTTCACATTTTTGGTAAAACCCAAACGTGCCTTATTTGGAAAATTTCATAAATATGTCATTAATAACACATTGTAAAAAAGTAAATAATTTGTAAAATGTATTTAAATACAATTAAAAAATGTAAAAACATTCTTTAAATAATTTATAGAAAACATGAACATAGAAGATAAAAGGTTTTCGACAAGTGTGGTAAATATTGAATGATATTCATAAATTTTTCACTAAATCATTATAAGTACAGATGAGAGGAAAATTTTTAATTCACATGAATATTTCAAGAATAAAATTGGTAGAATGAAATACATGAGTTTTTAGAGAGTTCTATCATAGTATTTCATCATTGGAATCATGATCGTAAACAATTCTGATTAATGATGTGATTGAAACATAGAATCATTACCACATTGGTAAAATTTGAATCATAATCCCCATGATTGAGTAACATGAAATAAAACTATTAATTAGAATTTAAAAAAATATATTAATATTTTTTTATGACAAAGTGGAAGTATATACTCATCATAAAGTAAGGAAGGTTTATAAAATAACTTATGTCCTAAAGAAGATAAATTGAGAAAAAAAATCATTTCTTATGTATCAACTTCATATACTCATGTTTGAAACTATTATATAATAAATATTGGTTTATTATAAATATATTATAGAAGCATACTCATATACTCAATATCATATATGTTTCACTTACGAACTTCTATTACTCATTTATAAACAATTATTTTGTGAAAATCATGTTTCCTGTAATAACTGCTATGTTTCTCTAGTTAATTTTGATTTTGTATTTTCAGAAACTTTTACATTGATAATGGGTTAATCATATTCAAAATTTTATTCTTGATATAAATATAATATATAATCATTAATTATAAATCTAGAGTAATCCATTATAGTAATATATTGAAAATGAAATAGACCACTCATAGAGATGGTAGGTCTTACGTACAATTGTACGTTGTTTTAATTTTCTCAATGGATGCAATGATATACATTTAAAAAATAAAATACCCTTATAGATTCATTTTAATTTCATATATATCATTTATATTAATTAAATAAATCCAAATGACCTTTCATGTAAATATAAAATGAAAAACATTTAACATCTATTTTTGGAGGTTGTAGTCGATAGGTAAGCATGATCGATATTATTGTTTTCCAAATGATTAGAATTCAAGAATATAGAGGTGATATAAAATTTATATAATAATATTTTTTTGTAATTATCATACATATGCTTTAAATTTAATCATCCTACCTTCCATGTAATGTGTAAGTGAATAATAAATCACAACACATCATGAGGCGATAGTCTGTTGTACACACGGGTGACATTATTGTATCCCCCGTGTAATAGAAAGTAAAAAGGTAGTGGGTTATAATAATTCCATAAGTATAATAATGTCTTCAATATAATATAAATATTTTATAAACATCATTATTCTCATTTTTTATAAGCTATGATAGAAAACATGCTACATCGGGTCGTGACACTACAGTCCATCATAAAAATGATCACCTATTTCATTTCTTAATTGATTAATGAGAATATTTATATAGTTTATTACAATAAAATAAAAACAATTATAGTATATTGGAGATATTGGTGTTATTTTTTAATAAAATAAAAATATTATTTGATGGAGGTGGATATTGATATAAAACAAAAACACAAGTCCATGAATTTTAACTCTTCTCCAGAGAGCATCATTTGGTTTATACCTAATGAATTCATAGGGAGTATTTAAAATAAAAATAATGGAAATTGGATGTACGAATATATGTATGGATGATATTTATATAGTACATTGAAAAAATAATGGGATTTGGAAGGGTGAAGTGGAGAGGATAGGGCGTGGTCTATTATTAGTGGGGGAGAGGACAAATTAAATTTTTGAAAGGAATAATGTTTACTCATGTTATTTACATGAAAAATAGATTTATAAATGGTAATTATATCAAAATATATGTTATAATGTTGAAATTTGTCTTTTAATGGGTTATTGACATGTTTTGGTTTAATTTTAACCCTTATATTTTTATATTAACCCCCATGAAACCACTTTTAACTGAACCATGATAATAAATTTTAATCATTTTTTAATTAACTATTTTAAAAAAGTAAGTTGGATTTATTAGATAATATTAATTATTCCTACTCAAAATATATAATCCATTTTATCAATTTCAACTCACATATGTGGCAGAATATAATTTA
Source organism: Viscum album (assembly GCA_963277665.1). Classification (NCBI taxonomy): domain Eukaryota; kingdom Viridiplantae; phylum Streptophyta; class Magnoliopsida; order Santalales; family Viscaceae; genus Viscum; species Viscum album. Next base: position 193,574,410 of record OY728135.1, on the reverse strand, counting down.
AAATTAATCAGGCAGATGTGATAAAAAAGTTGTCTTCATGAAATACACATTCCAGGAAAAAGATGATCCTATATTAACTCTATAAATAATAGTCATAATTATAAAAAAAATTCATTTATATATATATTTATTATCTAAATTTTATTTAATTCATTCCTCATTTTTCATAAAATTAAATTATTAATATGAAGAATCATTATGTTGTTTAAATTTTTTTTGTAGAAAATATATTTTATTCTAAAATATGAATTTATACTAACACCCAATTGAATGATTATTTAACGGTAATTAATTTGATTCAATAAAAATAAATAATGCATATGTTTTTTAGATTAATTTATAATAATTATGGAACTTTTAAATTTCATAATTTATTAAAAAATGTGACATTTTTAAAAAAAATTATTTTCTACTATTCAATGAAAAATATATATTTTTTGAAAAATACAAAAAAATAATCATATGTAAATATTGATATTTTAATTTATAAATGATTTTAATTTTATCAAATATTTTTTTTAAAAGATTCAAATTTTATTTTTATAATTTATTCACAAAAGGAAATAAATAATATTATTTTGATAAAAATTTATTTTTGAAGTATATAAAGACATTACCAAAAACTAGTTTCTTATTTATAAATTAATTATAATTATCTTATATATATTTATATTTATATTTAAAAAAAATTATTTATATTCATACCCCTAGTTTTAATGGCTAGGTAATAATGGTCTTATTTAATTAATAAAATTAACAGTATTTCACAATCCTTTAAACTCAGTTTTGCGTGTAGCGCAATATATCGATGAAATTAAATTTATTATAAAAAAAATATATCACAAATTCTTGTGGTGTAACATTATCATGTATGATTAATGTTACATGTCTTATATAATATATAAAATTATTTTCTTCTTTCAAAACCTCAGGGTGTCACATTCTACCCCAAAGAAAATAAAATGACCCCTCGCAGTTTCAAAATGTGCTCAGTAGTCAATTGTTTAACATTTGAAAATTATTTTGTGAAAAAAATATATAAAAAGGGGTTATAAAACATCCTCATAATAATAGAGAAAGGTACGTATGAATTTCATAATGAATAACACATACTCGGTTTTGAAAGAGGATAAAATTTATGGAATGTGAAAAAAAGGACATGTTAGAAAAGAGAAAATAACTACAAATACTGACAAAGATCATTAATCAAAAGAATGCTACTGATATAAAGTACGATACCATACAAAAAAAATAAAACATTAATGAGTTAATAGACCAATTAATTTATCATATATGAAGGCTACATGATAGCATTTTTATTTCAATATCCTTTCACTAGACTTTATAAATTCTTTTACTATATCAACTTATAATAAAAGGACATATTGTTTTAAAATGGGGTTCCTAGGTGAAACGAATGAAATTAATTTAATGAAAAATAAAAGATTGTATATGAGTCCAATGTTGGAAATTTTTTTACAATATTTATCATGAAAGTGACGCAACTTAGATAGTAAGTCATCTAACCAAGAGAGGGAATTGATGACTCCTTTGTTGGTGAGATCATCCACCACCATGTTAGCTTCACGGTAAGCGCGAGTGATGAAGTTGAACCCCATGACATATGTATGAAATTTCATCCATCTATAAGTGAGGTTAACTTAAATATTTTTCATGCCATTCCTAATGGCTTGGAAAATAAAAGTTGAATTTCTATCAATCCAGAGCATGTCCTTTACATTTTATCGAGAAAAAAACTCAGTATAAATTAAATTGATCGTTTCAACTTAAAAACAATATGGTATGACACAAATACCAAAGAAACATCCATGTAAACTTCCATTATGGTCTCGAAAGATTCCCTCACAACAAGAAGGACCCAGATTACCTTTAGAGGCCCCATCGATGTTATCATTTATCAATCCTTGATAGTTTTCTTTCCAAGAGACTTCAAAAAATCCAATTTGCTACTTGTAATTACCAACCACACTATTATTTTTGAAATAAACGTAATGACATATACATACATGATAAGTATTAGTTTATCCATTATCCATTTTCCATCACAATCTTGTTTTCATCTCCAAACAATGAGTACTCAATACGAATGTTTCCCAATTAAGAAACTAAAATAAAATACCAATGCATCACATGATTACATAAGAAGATATCAAGATATTCAACCTATCATTAGTCATTAACCGGAAAAAAAAGTTATCATAAAAATGCATCCTAAACACCCAGTGTTCAACATAATCTATTTCATAAATATTTACTCCTCCAAAATATGGCCAATGAAATTTAATGTCTAAATAATTATGAGGAAGGTCACAAAATTTCAAAAATTAAAATAAAACTAGGTTCTAAAAAGAACATGATGTCGATCTTAATTTCAATTACCAAATATGTGAATACCTTGATAACTATAAATGCATAATAAAGTCATGATTTATTTATCATTTTTAAATAAAACATTTTATTTTTAAATATATTCATTAAATCAAATAATGATGTATGTTTAATCAATGATACAAAAATAAATTTTTCAATAAATCAATAATCATCTCCATTTTCATGACCTGTCCCAGTCGGGCCCACGCCTCGACTCGCCATGCTCGCATCCAACAGTCTAGGGGATAATGACTAGAACCAAGTAGGCATATCAGTGTCATGGTAGGCCTTAGACTATGTACATGTACAAACACAAACATCTCTAAGCCCATAAAATGATAAATATAGAAACAACTGGAGAACCATGAATGTATACATCTGTATCCCGCAACTATAGTATGATAGAATGTAAATAAAGTAAAAATATCCAAATACAAGCCCACCATCATAGTCTATAATGCAAGTCCAAACTAAAAGTGAAGGAACTGTTGTCTGAATACCATGGGAACACACCTCGGTTTTTCCAGTATTACTAAGCAATGGTTAGTCCTAGTCTGTCAAAAGGTCATTTGTCTCCACAAAACACAACACATGTAGGAAAAGCATATATAAGTGTGAGTATAACAATAATCATTAAGACACCCCAAAAACCAAAAATCATAAAAAAGCATGAGTAAAGTCATCTCTATATAAGTATATGTCTACAGTATATTTAACATGAATATCGAGATATACTCAGCAGAGGCACAAAGTATAAAGGTAAACCCAACCATAAATATGCTAGACTATGATATCAATTCGAAGATTCCACAAATTACTCATCTGGGAGAACACACTCCTGATACTGAACCACTGATGGAATCCATATGAGAGGTAACTATTGACGGGTCTCACCATAGAAAGTATATGCTGATAGTCTAAGGAAAACATGATACATAGATAAGGATCACACCCAATGGAATAGGAAGATACCAACAACTCAATCTAGGATAACCCACTAGGTAGAGGATCGACGCTCGTGTACTATTGGTCAAGATGATACCAAGAACACTACCAAGGTCACGAATATGACTAGAGGATCTCACACTAGGCATTTTAGAATAATTCCAACAACCCTATCCATGAAGTCCTTCGAAATGGAACATAGTCCTAGGGGTATGATACAATACCATACTAACCTTCAAGGAAATGATATTGGGAACAGACCTTAACCAAACTTGTCCATGACACTGAGGAAAAGAGCTCAAATCCATGTATAAAGGGGTAAACAATGTGTAGTAGGGGTCACATGGTGTGTCCCTCATCCTCAGTTCCTACATGTGTAAACTTCTTATGTCAGTTTCCCATGTCCATGTACAAGTACATGGCATGCAGACTATCGGTGTACTCTACTCATGCAGTAGTACATTTCTCAACCTGTGTACCTATCTAGGACAAGTTCTTTAATAGAGTACATGGTGTGCTCCAACCCATGGACTCCAACCTATTTCCTTGTCCCTTCCGTAGTACACATCAAGTTGTTGGGAGAGGTCACACAGTAAGTGACCACACACATTCCATGTGATACTTATGCATCTTCTAAAAACCTTAATGCTACTCAGGGGGCCCCACACACCATGTAATCTCAAATTACATGTCGTGTGGTGTAGTATTTTTCAGAATTCTAAATTCATCCACCGGTCATCTTCTTCATTACTATGGCCACCAATCCGGTTGTGCCTCACTAGAAAAATTGAGGGTAATCCTTACCCAAACCTCTCCATCACTGATCTGCAACTTCTGGGCCCTCGATCCTCTCAAAAATGGAAACATTATTTTTTATTATTTAAATGATAATGAACACAAAAATTGGGTATGTACATCATATGAATCATCATTGCTTCCTTCATTGCACCACCATCTTGTCATTCCAAACCTAGATCTATGATTTTAGATCATTGCTCCATGAAATGGGTGCACAATTTGATCAAGGTTATCCATGTCGTGGGCCAAATGAAAAATGGCCACAATGAATTTTGAATGGGGGGAGGAAATAACAAGGAAAGATTGGAGGAACATGCCTCACTAAATGTTTTTGTCAATCTTGATCCGTCACTTTAGAATGACAATTAAAATAATCAAAATCAAAATTATATCATCCCATTTTAGCCCCACAAAATAACCCATCCCGCATAGTGATCTAACTATGGATCAATATGTTTGTTGATTGATTCATGTTTATTATAGAAATCAATAGTGGGAATGAATCAAATCAAAACACATTCCCTACCTCAATTTGGATCAATCATTGATGAAGAACGAATTCGTGTTGCATTCATTGGTGAGATCCTACGATTTCAACCTTCCTTATTCATCAATCCATGATCTGTCATTGTTTGTCTGATATAAATCCATCAACGATCTCTCAAAGGGTTCTCCATGTCTCTAGGGTTATGTGGATAACCCTATAAAATCACATTAAGAATCTATTTAACGATTCACTAATGAATGAAATGAATGAAACTAATTTATTTTAATTATTTTATTAATTTATTATCCTGCGATAACATTTTCACAAACAACCCGCACTGAATAATGTTAAGTCACACATAGGGTAAAAACCATGCTCTGAGCTCAATAGTGCCCACAGATTTCTAATCAGAACATCTGTTTAGATGTTATTTCACTTTTTTTGAAAAAAAACATTTGTGTTATATTTAATAAATTATATTTGAAATATTTATTCTGGGCACACTAGAACTTGGAATCGCTCGTTGTCATATTGACCGGTCTCGATATCAATTCATATAATAAACCAAAATAATAAATAAAAAATATGACTCATTACAAATCCAAAATAAGGTCCACTCAAGAAGGATAATAGAACAAAACCCATTACAATATTATGCATGTATCATTATTTTCCTTACAACCAATTTTCTCAAGTACCGAGTAAAAAATCAAGTGATCAGAGTCATAGCATATGGATTCTTTGGCCACCACAACAAAACTGGACTCACTGGCCTGAATGTAGAACTCAAAACACATTGCACTATTTCCCAAAACCATAATCATAGACTCTCAGTCCTAATGTAGAATTGACCAGTTCTTATACCAATCTATCACAACCCATCCTAGTGGGGCCCTTGCCCTGACTCCCCAATCCTACTGCCAATTGGCCAGGGGATAGTGACTAAAACCCAATTGGCATATCACTAAAATGGGAATAATTATCCTAATTACCGATACACACAAATAAAACTCCAATCCCATACAATGTTGAAATCTAAAAACAACTGAACAATGAATACATCTATATCCCAAAACATGAGTACGATAGAAACTAGTGAAAATAAAAAAGGTCAAAATACAATGCCACCACAAAAGTTTGTAACACAAGTCCAAAATGAAATTAAAGGGACTAATATTTGAATACCACAAGATCTCATTTAAGTCTTTCCAGTATCTCTAAGGACCATTTGGTCATGTTATATCAAAATAACGGTCGTCTGCACAAGACACAACATGTGAGGGAAAATCTCATGCAAGACAAATTATAAAAATACTAAGTAGGGTACCCCAAAATCCATAAAGTATTCAACAAGGGAGAGTACAATAAGATCTACTTAGGTATATTTATATAGAACATATAATAAGAATATCTATATATAATCAACAGAGACACAAACTATAGGTAAACCACGACATGAAATATAACAGCCTAGGATCTTACTTAAAAGGATCCACAATGCACTCATTAGGGAGAACACAATATTGATTCTAAACCACTGATGGTGGATCTCTGGAAGGTAACGCTCATTAGGTATCAACATAGAATGTATATCCTGAAGTTTAGAAGAGAACACGATACACAGATAAGGACCGCACTCATGGCCATAGGGGCATACCAACAACTGAATTTGGATTAAACATATAGGTAGATAATCAACGCTTGGGCTCTGTTGGTCATGTAGATACCAATAACTCTACCAAGGGAACAAATATGACTAAAGGATCTCACTCTAGGGCACATGGATGGATTCAAAAAAACTCTATCTAAGTAGTCCTGCTAAAGGGATAGTACTCCTAATAGAATGAGACGATACCATACAAACCATCATGGAAAGGATATAGAGAACAAACCCTAACAAAACATCTTCAAGAAATTGAGGAAAAGATCTCTCATCCATGTATAAAGGGGATAATGACATGTATTAGGGGTCAAAAGTCATGTCCCTCAACCCCAAGTCTTGCTCGTGTAAATATCCCGTGTCTAAGCAAAAGTACACAATGTGTAGAATGGTTATGTACTCTACCCATGAGCTAGTACATTGCATAGAATGTGTACCTATATAGGTTGTGTCGTGTAGTGGAGTACATGGTGGGCTTTAAATAGTGTAGTCTAACCCATTTCCATGTACTATCTGACATAAAAACCAGGTCGTTGGGAGAGGTCACACATAGTGTGACCACGTCACACACCATGTGATAATTATGCATCTTCTAAAACCCAATATGCCACTCAGGAGGGCTGACATGATGTGTAATCCCTGATTACATGACATGTGATGTGGGATTTTCCAAAATCCCATATTATTTTTGCTATCAACTTTATCATTGCTCCGACCACTAATCTGGTGATTCATCACCAAGAAACTCGAGGGGAAGCCTCACCCGAGCCTCACCATCATCGATCTAGATCATCCGGTCCCTTGATCAACTAAGAAATCGAAATTTTCATCATCCTTTATTACATGATGAAGAACACAAAAATTAGGTACCTACATCATCAAAATCATTGTCGCTTCTATCATCACACCACCATCGTTTCATGCCAATCCTGGATATAATATTTCAGATTGTTGAGGCATGAAATGGGTGTGTAATGATCAATCGATTTGAATAATCTAAGATATGGACCAAACAAAGAACATCAGCAATAATGGAAGAATGGCGGAAGGAAAGAAGAAGAAAAAAATGAGGAACGAACCTCATTCAATATTATTGTTAATATCGTTCTATTTCCATTAGAACACAAATCAAAACAATCCAAATAGAGAGAAATCCTCCCATTTAAACCCTTAAAAATAACCAATTTCACCTAACAATATAACGGAAAATCAATCTTTTCATTGTATAATTTTTTTCATCATAGAAATCAATAAAAAGAATGAATCCAATCAAAACACAAGTCCTAGATTGATTCAGATGAATTTTTGATGAAGAATGAAGATGCGTCATGTTCATTGACAAGATCCTTCGATTCCGCCCTACATTGATCTTTGATCCATGATCAGTCACTTTTCGTCTAAGAGATATTCATCGACGTTCTCTCCAAGGGTTCTCCACATCTCTAGGGTTATGAATATATCCCAATAAAATTTCCATAATCATCTATTTAAATATTCAATAAACGATGCAACAACAAAATGAATTAAAATAATTATTTTAATTATTTTTTTCATTTCAGGTCCCATGATAACTTATTTACAAAAAAATAGCGCTAACCAAATTTAAGTTGTGCTCATGGTAAACATCACACTATGAGATCAATGTGCCCTCAGATTTATGATCTGAGCATCCATTTAGATGTTATTCAATTTTTTAGTAATAATACATGCACATGATATTTAATACATTTAATATATTTCAATCATTTAATTTTGGAATATCAGGCCTCACAATCACACAATTTCTTTGTGACTGGTATTGAAATCAATCTCTATAATATGAAAAAATAATATATGAAAAATCCGATTCATTGCACCCATTGTTATCAATACTATGAAATTTACTTTATTTGTGCCAATAAACACATTATCAAAACTAATAACTACAATCTCAATATCAAGAACATGTAAAGTGTTATCTTCACTTAATTATGTTTTTTCATAAAATTCACCTTTCCATAAAATCACTTTTCTAGTTCATTTGTACCATTCAACGTATTCTTGAATATCAATAATTACAAACTATTGAGGAACAATCCATTTATAATTTATTAATCTAATAACTAAAATACCATTGAAGACTATTCTCCTATAACATAATTCATTAAATTCTGATACATAAACATGTTAATAATTACAAACCATTAATACACCATTAACCAGGATTTTTCATATTATATTGTAACACTTTTTTCCATATATAATTCATTCATAGTATATTCATCATAAATAGTATAATTGTTACTCTTATAACATTTCTGGTTATCTTCAAGACCTTTCCACCTATGGCATCAATGTTCATAATTATCATAATTTTAACATTTAAAACATTCAACCATTGATGATATAATGGGGAAACAATTATTCTCATCCATTGATTTAACTGAACTTTTCATTTTTTTCTTGGTTATTACATACACCATTCCATTCATATAATCACATAGAAAATATTCTCATTCCTTTTTTGAAATCATTTTAGTGCTTCTTCCAACATTCTCGATATATATGAAACTGAATATTATTTAAACCATGGTCTTCACCGCCTATGAACTCAGTTAATTCTATCATTCTCTTTTTTGGTTAGTCTAAGAGTTGGTTAATGTACAAGTTGGAAATAATATATCATGATAAATAATTAGTAATAATCACAAAATCCTTCACTCTAGTCATCATCATTTTAGTTTCTCATAAACATGTTTCCTATAACATTCAACATTAATCAATTTCATCTTGATTAGATCTATTTACTATAACCAAAGACATATTTTTTGAAATAATATTATTAGTGGAACTACATAATTTTGAAAAAACCATTTATAGTATGCATAAATACTAACACCTTATATTTATCCTAGTTCATTCATTGTTATTATTCAAATCCTTAATGGTGGTTCATATATAGTTTCTAAATTTCCAAATCACATCCCTTGACAGCATCAATTTAGGTGTCTTGTAAGGCCCTTAATCGTATACTAGGTAATTAAAAAGTCAAGCATGACATTTATTTTTAAGATTTATTACCCCTAGTTAGGTTTTTTCAAAAACCATTCCCACTTGTAGTGTTTAGGTGTGGATATAATTTATTAGAAACCACTAGCTCTATCCTTCACTAAAATTCTACCACATTTTCCTATAACATGACTTATTCTTATAACTATTCCATGGTTTATCCAAAATGTTCTCTCACCCTTTTTTTAAAGATCAACTAAACCATTCTTTGATACAAACTATATCAACATGTTATTCCATGCATTGATACTATTTCATAATGGATGAATAATCATTACAGACCATGTTGATCCATTCTAGAGATGTTTTGGTATTGTTCCCTTGGAAACCTAGAAACATAAATTACTGGTTCATAGTAGTTTTAAATATAATCTCACATAGTTCATCATAAATAGAACCCAAAATAGATATGTTGTTCATAATAACTATAATTATAATAAGGGAATAGAAACATAATAATGGATTATCTCAGTGGCTCAGTATGTTCAAATGAGAGAGATATAAATATAACATGAGCATAAGGGTATGAGAACATGAGAATAACATTTGAGAAAAATTCCTTTTAAGATCAAAGATCATAATCTTAAGTAATTTTATAAAGACTAATATTTTGTATTTCATGAATCATAATCAAATCAAATAACACAATCCATTAGATCATAACATTAGAATAAGTAATAGGTTTATACTATACACATAGGCAGATAAAATCAATTATTTATTAGTCAAGTCACATATCTATGACTATCAAAGTGTAAAAACCCTATTCTTTTTATTAAATTATACTTGATTTAATTACATAAAATAACACTTAATACAGCCCGAAAAAATTGAGAATTATAGTGTCTTTTGGAATTAGGTACATTGCATTACAACTTTGAATATAAAATAAAAAATCATTATTGAAAACTTCTTTTACAAGATCGATCATAAAGCTGCAAGGGATATCCTAGGGAAAATACAAAAGAAAGGGGTCAGATATAAATCCTAGTAAGGGAGTAAACATGGGATAACATGAAGATAATAACACATGTTAGTAATGGAATATCAATTATTCATAATGGAACATGAATAAAAAAGATTCATATAGCCAGATAATCGTAACATGGAAATGTGGTGCCAACTTAAAACACTACATCATGGTCATGGCTAATGTGCCAAGACATTATGGTGGAAAAATTCACGTAAATGAATCAGGTAAACCAATGTCCCAACATGATTTTTCATGATATTAACCATTACCCTATGCATTGGAGCACTATATAATTCCCAACGCGCACCCATAACGTTCATTTAATTCTCATGCTTAAGTGTGTCACATAGATCATAAAACATGGATACATTCATAATCATAATTTACTCCCCAATAAAAGAGTCTGGAATGAATACATGTAATTATATAATTATAATGTATACGTCCATAAAATTTAACACCCTTTATAGGATATGGGTACAGTATTCACGACACAATTGTTTTGAAATGGAAAATCGCGGTGTAATTTTAGCAACATAACGATATGACATAAAATTTCATAAAATTGGTTGATGAGGGTGAAAGGTGGTATATCATAATTTATCCATGAAATTTACAATAAAAGGGTCATGGAATAAAATATCTCAACCTAAGAATTGGAAAATAAAATGGGTAATATCACAAAGAAACTAGAAGAAAGAAGTGGAATGTAATAATTCTTATGAAATTTCAGCTCGGTAACAGGTGTGCAGGGGAGGGATTATTGATATTGAAGTGAGAATATAATAATTTAAACATAATAAGGGATGCATGGGGGAGTTGAAAAATCATACCCCATAATTATCAATTTAAATAAAGGTGAATAAAAAGATAAAGAAACTTGGGTAAAAAATGAGAAAAGACGGAACCCTTACTTGAGTGTGTGAATTCAAATTCATGAAAAGGGGATTAATGAGAGATTAGGCACCTTGGGAGGATTAAATATAAATTAGGTCATTGTAATTACATTCTAGAAGGATTTTGAGTGATGATAATTGGGATCATGTGTGGGTTTATATAAGAAATGATAGGGGAATGGTTTAAAATTTCACAAACATAGGTTTTGAAATCTATATAATAAAATTTTCAAAACCACAAAACATCCTATGGTTTTTCCCATGGTTTTTGAGAAAGAGAGAATAATTTCATTTTTTTAAGAGAAAATTGGTTTAAGATATTAAAATATTATCCTTTCTTATGTAGAGGTGAGTCACATTATTAAAAAATGGAATTTAAAATCATAAAATATAATAAATATTTTGGAGGATTGATAATGGAATTATAAAATTAATTAAATAAGCATAAAATAAAATTATTTTAATGGGAAACATTTATTTTGATGAATATACCAATTATAGTATTTATTACATCATTTTGGGTTCATTATTATGTCATAAATTACACATTATATTTATACAGTATTTATTTTTTACCCAAAAATTAGATGGTCTCTGTAAATTATGAAAAAATAACCGATGGATAATTTTAATGTTATTATTCCAAAAATAGTATTAATTTTATAAAAATAATTTTCTAAATATTTGAATTTTCACTTATAAAATAATATTCAGCATTTATTCAAAAAAAGTGTTTGGTTTTTGACAAAATAGTTTTTGAACCCTTATAAAATGTTCATTTCCATTCATAAAAATTATATGAAAATTTATAATAATTAAACATTATTTAATAATAAAAAATTATTAGAATACAATTTATTTTAAAATCACTAATTAATCAGAAATAAATCCCTTAATTGAATTTCATTGTAACCAGAAAACTTAATTTATATTTAATTGAATAAAAATTAAAATCATTTAAAAGTAAAAATTAAAATGAAAATATATTCATTATACTTAATAAAATTATTTATGTCTTGATAAATAACCCTTTATTATACCGGCGTATACCTTAAGAGTAAGGTGTGCGATGGTGAGATTATCATGGAGTCGATTGGTGAATATTGTTTGGGTCGTCACCTTGATGTGCTTGAACTTCTGTCATAAACAGTTTCGATCATGCTTAAGTCGTAGGATCTCATCTTGGGCTTGGTCAAAGGAAAATCACATAGATGTTATCTCCCTCATAATCTCTGATATATGGGCTTCATAGGGCATGATTCTACTGGTCGAGGCTATCAAACCCTTTTTCCAAATCAATTGGATTTATTAAAGGCATATATTTATAATAATCATGTGATCACTATTCAACAACTATATTTACAATGGTAATCATTCTTAATGGTATTATAAATACAAAAACATATATCTTATAAAGTTCATGTGTTTATATTAAGACATTTAATTAAATCAAAAGTTAAAATTAATTTATAACAATTTGGGTCATTACAATCTTCCCCCTTTAGAAATTTCTCCATAAAAATTTGGATTTCACACATTAAAATAGATCAGAGAGACTCTATTTCATCTTCTCATTTGGTCCCCACATTACTTATTCAAACATGTGGTTACTCCACAACACTTTGACTAAGTGCATTGTCTTATTCCGTAGAACATTGTCTCTATTATCTAAGATATTCACTAGTTGTTCCTCATAAGAGAGGTCATTCTCCAATGGTACCACCTATGGATTGAGTACATGTGATTCGTTTGGTATGAACTTTCTCAAGAGGGGTACACTAAAAATATCATGTACTAGGGATAGTATAGGTGAGAGTGTTAGTAAATAGTCCAACGCTCTGATGTAATTAAGGATCTCAAAGGGGTTGATGTATCTTGGACTAAGCTTTCCGTTCTTCCCAAATCTCATCACTTTCATCCATGGAGATGTGTGTAGGAATATGATGTCTCTGACATCAAACTCTAGAATTTTTTGATGATTTTCATCATAGATATTTTATATACTTCGAGCATCCTTGATGTGATGTTGAATGGTCTTGACCTTCTACACCATTTTCTCAACCATTTCAGGACCAAGTAGTTTTAATTCCCCAATTTCATCCCAGAATGCATGTTTTCTGCACCTATTCTTGTAAAGTAATTCATAGAGATCCATTTTTATTGTCTAATGGAAATATTTGTTTTACGAGAACTCCACCAAAGGAAGTTGTTGGTTCCATCCTTCTTTGAATTCCATGGATAAAGCTCTCAACATATCCTCAAGTGTTTGGATATTTCACTCAGATTGGCCATCAGTTTGAGGGTGATAAGCTTTGTTGAAGTTCAACTAAATATTTAGAGCATGTTGGAGACTCTTCTAGAACATAGAGGTGAATATTGGATCTCAATTGGATGCAATCGATAGTGGTACACCATGCATCCTAATCACTTCATTGATGTATATACATGCATGTAAATATCGTGAGAAATCCTCTAATATTCCAATGAAGTGTGCAGTCTTTATAAGATGATCCACAGCAACCCAGATAGAATTTATTCCTCTAGATGTCCTTGGAAGCCCAGTGACAAAGTCCATGGTGATTTTTTCCCATTTCCAGGTATGTATGGGTAATGGTTGCATCACCCCCTTAGATATTTTCCATTCTGCCTTCACTTGCTGACATATAAGACGTCTTGATGTATATTTTGTGATCTCCTTCTTCATATTGTACCACCAAAAGTGTTTTCGAATATCTCGGTACATCTTTGTGCTTCCTGGATGGATAGAGATGGTTGAGCTACGTGCATCATCAAACAACTCCTTTTTTAACTCATCATTTTATGGAACAAATAGACTTGACCCAAATCATACAACACCTACATCATTAACATTGAACTCTATGTATTTTCCTCTTATTATATTTTCCACTTTATTCTGAATCCCCACATCATCTCATTGAGCATCCAATAACCTCTCTAGAAGATACGATTAAGCAATCATTTGTGAAAGGATTGATGATGTTTGTTCCTTTTTGATTTCCATGTCTTTCGTCTTCATGTCAAAGAAGATCGAATCCTTCTCAATTATTATAAATGATAGGGTTGCTGGATCCATTCTATTTAGAGTGTCTTCTACTTTATTTTCTTTCCCATGATGGTAGTGAATTGAGAAGTCATTGTCTCAGATCAACTATAACCATCATCAGTGGTGCATATTCAAAAAAACTAAATATATACTTGAGGATTTTTTGATCCATATATATTTCACACTTCTCCCTAAATAAATAATTCTGTCAAATTTTCGAAGTGAATATCACTACAAACAACTTCATATTATGTGTTGGAAAGTTCTTTTCATGATTATTCAACTTCCTTAAAGCATAAGAAATGAATTTTTCATTTTTCCTCAACAAACAACCTAGTCCCTTCTTGGAAGCATCACTGAATACCACAAAAGCTCTCCACTTGTGGGAAGTGGGAGCACATGAAGAGTGATAAGCCTCCTTTTCAACTCTTTGAATCTATATTTACATTCATCGTTTCAATCAAACATGACCCCCTTCTAAGTTATCTTGGTTAGGTAGTTTCACAATCATAATAAATTTCTCACAAATCAACGATAATCTCCCAATAATCCAAGGAAACTATGGATATTTTTCATAGATGATGGCTTTGAACATCCATAAATTTATTCGTTCATTGAAGGGTCCATTGATATCCCATTTCTTGTGATGATATGCCCAAGGAAAGAGATTTCCTTCAACCAAAACTCAGATTTTTTTTACTTGGCATAATGTTTTCCTTTCGCAAGGTCTTTAGCACAATATTTAAATTCTCCCCATACTAATTCTTTCTTTTGGAGTATATTTGAATATATCCTTCAAAGATTACCACAATATTTTCGAGGTAATATATAAATAATTTACTCATCAAGTCCATGATGATTTTTGGAGCATTAGTGAGTCTAAAAGGCATTAATATGAATTCATAATTCATGTAACTTGTATGAAAAACAGTTTTGGAGATGTCCTCCTTCTTCACCCTAACTTGGTAATATATTTACCACAAATTCACCTTGGAAAAATATTTTTCTCTACATCACTGATTAAACAAGTCATCAATTCATGAAAGAGGATACTTGTTTTTATCATGATCTTGTTGAGCTCATGATAATCAATGCAGAGATGCATTGACCCATCCTTCTTCTTCCCAAAGAGGACTAGTTCACCCCATGGTGAAGCACTTGTGAATATGAAACCTCTATAAATATTCTCATATTTTTATTTCTTCATCTCTTCATGTTCAACAATAGCTATTCTATACAGTTTATTAGATAATCGTAACACCCCAAGCATAATCTCGATTGAAAATTCAACCTCTCGACTAGAAGGAAGACCAAGAAATTCCTCATAAAACACATCTGTGTATTCCCTCACAATGATCATGTCTCATGGATGATTCTTTTATTATACCCAGTCATTTGAGCTAGATACACTTTCAAGGGAAATAATATTCATGTTTGGGATGGTGAAACCAAATAATATTCATCCATCACCTTGCATTTTTACATAATCAATGGACAATTCATGATACAGAGAGTGATTTCCTTCTCTCAGAAATTTTTGTTGGCTCCATATAGGGAAATCTAATCCATGACCTGAATTACATTATATTCCATGAAAGGGAGTATGAAAATATTCTCTGGTAAGTTTAGCCCACAAATTCTGGTAGGGGAGGAGTTATATACTTGGGATACGATAATTTCCCCATTTGATATTTCCACTGATAACTACACTTCCAAGAATTGTGATAGAGATTGAATAGTTCTAATAAAGATTCGTGATGTGAAGGAATGTATAGAACTAGAATATAAAATTATGTTCACTATTCTTGAATGAATAACTAGTGTATCTGTCACCACTTCGTTGTCGAGATTCACTTCGGCAATAGTGATGGAAAAAGCTCACCCTTGCTGCCTTGGAGGATGTTGTTTCCTCCAAAAACCCTTGGGTTAGTGCACCGGTTGACAAACTACCCTGGTTCATTGCAGTTGTAGTAAAAAACAACACATTGAGGGTCGAATGGATCATTCCTTTTCCCCATCACGTTTGAAGGTTTTTCTTGTTGGAAATCACTGGATTCGTGCCCTCCCTTCCCACACCTAAAGAATTTCTTCATCCCCTTATGAAAATTTCCAGGGTGCGTCCTTCATCACCTATTCGTAAATGGGATGTTGAAATTTATTGCCGCCATTAGATCTCTCTATCGGTCTACTGGAATTTGACTCTACATTCCACTTCTTATCCCAATGATACCACTAACATTATCTGATCTCTATTTCAACATTAAGGGAATATAAACCAATTTCCTCATAGCTATCAATATCACGGATCGTTAGGTATTTTCGTAGGAAGAATTGGTAAACCTTTAATTCAGGGGTAACGACAAAGCTAGTGGAATATCAAGAAAGCCTTGTGATGTTTTCCTCATATTCCCTAATAGATTATCATCTTTTTGATTGAGGGAAAAGAAATCCCTTTCCATTTTAAGTCATAGGGTTCAAAGAAAATATTTATCAAAAAAAACATTCAAGAAATCCTTCCTTCCCATTGCCTTAATGTATTCCTTAGGATTAATATTTTTTTATCAATGTCCACCATTGAAAATCTTAACCCTCTATGTGATAAAAAGCCAGAAGAACCTTCCCTTGTTTGGATCATTAATATAAGGAGAAGATCTACTCAATGTATTTAATCCATTGTTCAGAAATTGAGCGATCAAATGGTCCATTGAAGATAGGAGTCATTTTTCTCATAAATCTCTCGAATGAAACTTTCTCATTATTAGGGGGGTGTTCTTATTTATCCAAGATTCTATACAAAACATTAGTTAACTACGATAATATTGTGACATTGTTTGCGATTCTCATTCCCATCAGATTAGGCATCTCATTAGGGCAGTCATTACATTGCTCTTCACATCGGTTGTTAGCTCGATTCCTCCTATTACCGGCCATTGACTATAATAAAAGGAAAATTATGGGTAAGAGTTTTCAAACACATAAAAGGGTATCCAATTACATTAACATATAATTTATAAACTACTTTTATTTCCTTAACTTGTGATTTTCTAGGCTTCAATCTATGTTATTCAAGATCTACTTTCTTGCAGATATTATTATTGGAATTTGTGTGTTCTCTTATTAAATATTTTTAATGATATTATGAATTTACCAAAGCATGTACCTTAGGAATGTCAACTAGATGTTTTGTAAGGCTCATTGTCATGAACTAGTTTCTATTCGAGTCTAGCTCAAAGCGGTGTTTCAGGTTTTAACCCCAAATACAACTGTACTATAGCCACATCCACTTATTAATACCCATATAGAGATGTATTTTCTTGATAAACCACTTACTCTATACTCACCTAAATTTTGGTATTTTTTATTATACTCATTCATATCTCTAAGGATTTTTATATAGTTTTCCAATCCTAATCCCAAAAATAACTAAACTTTCCTTTGATACAAAATATAACAACCATGATATTTTAATTACATTCATACATGATATAATTACATAAAATAACACTTAATATAAACCAAAATATTGATAAGTCTAGTGTTTTTGGTAATTAGGAACATTTCATTACAACATTCAACATAAAATAAAACAGCTTTATTGAAAACATCTTTAACGGGCTTGAGCTGAAAACTACATTGGATATTCTATGGATGATAGATAAGAATGGGGTGAGCTATAAAGCCCAGTATGGGAGTAAGCATGGAATAAAATTAAGATAATAATATATGTTAGGGAAGGAATATCAATTAGGCATAATGGAACATGAATAATATGGCATGATATAACATGATAATCATAACTAGGAAATGTGAAAACAACCTAAAACATTGCATCATAGTTCAAGGATAAACCACAAAGACATCATGGTTGAAAAATTCCCATAATGGAATTAGGTAAACACATATACCAACATGACATATCATGATACTAACAATTCCAAATGCATTGGAGTGCTATATAATTCTAGGCACACCATTCACTTTCATTTCATTCTCATGCTTAAGTGTGCCACATAGATCATAAAATATGGAATCAATCATAATCATAATTTTTTCCACGATCAAAGTCTGGAAAATATATAAATGTAAGACCCAAATAAAAATATATATGTCAATATAAGATAACACCCTTTATAAGAAATGGGTAAGGTATTCACGACAAAATTGTTTTGAAATGGAAAAACGCGGTGCAATTTTAGCAGCATGACGACATGACCTAAAAATTCATAAAAAGAGTTGATGAGGGTGAAACAGGGTCTCTCATAATTTATAAATGAATTTTAAAGTAATAGGTTTATGTAATGACATGTCCCAATATAAGGAATTGGAAGACAGATATTGTAACATCATAAAGAAACGAGAAGAATGGGGAGGAAGGGAATAATTCTTATAAAATTCTGGAATGGTAATCGGTTTACATGGGAGGGATTAATGAGAGATATAGGGGTATCTAATTATTTAATATTAATATGGGATTTATGGGGGTGGTTTTAAATCATACCCCATAATCATCAATTGATAATACAGGGAATAACAAGATAATGAAACTTGGGTAAAAAATGAGAATAGAAGGAACCCTTACTTGAGTGTATGACATCAAATGCTTGAAAAGGGGATTCATGAGAGCTTGGACCAGATTGGGATGATTAGAGAGATGGGATGGAAAAGTAGTAATGTGCTCCAAATATTTTGAGTAAATATAAGTGGGGTATTCGGTGGTTTTATATAGAAAATGAGAAGGTAATTGTTTAATATTTCACAAACAAAGGTTTTGAAATCTATATAATAAAATATTCAAAACCAAAAATCAACCCATGGTTTTATCAAAAGGTTTTTTTCAAAGATAAGAGATTTTAATTATTTTAGTATTAAAATTTCCAATGATATTAAAATATTAGCCTTGATTATGTGGAGGTGAGTAACATTATTAAAGAAATGAATTTAAAATCATAAAATATACTATATATTTTGGAGGATTCATAAAGGAATTATAAAATTAATAAAATAATATTAAAATCAAATTATTTTAATTTTAAAACATATATATGGCCGATTATAACCATTATAGTATTTATTACATCATTTTGGGGTCATTATGATGTCATAAAACACACATTATATTTATACGGTATTTAATCTTTACCCAAATATTTGAATGTATCGAAAAATTATGAAAAATTCACTGTTGGATAATTTCAACATTATAATTCAAAATTCAAAATTTATTTTATCTAAATAATTTTCTAAATATGGTAATTTTCACTTTTAATATAATATTAGGTATTTATTGAAAAAAATACTGGTTTTTGACAAAATAGTTTTTGAACCCTTATAAAAAGTACATTTTCTTTCATAAAAAATATATGAACATTTATAATAAATAAAAATTATTTAATAATAAAATTTTATTACAATACAATTTATTTTAAAATCCACTATTTCATCAAGAATAAATCCCGAAATTGAATTTCATTATAACCCGAAAACACAATTTCTGTTTAATTGAATAAAAATTAAAATCATTAAAAAGTAACAATTAACATGAAAATATATGAATTATAAATATTCACATTATTAAGTTCTTTATACATATACATTTATTACACTAGTGTACTCCATAAGATTAAGGTGTGTGATGGTGAGATATTCATGGGGCCATTCAGCGAACAATGTTTTTGTCGTGATCTCGATGAGCTTGAAATTCTCCCGTAAACATTTTTTCTCATACTTAAGTCATGGGGTCTCATATTAGGCTTAGTCAAGGTAAAATACTATAGATGATATATCCCTTATAATCTCTGATTAATGTTCTTCATAAGTAATGATTCTACTAGTCTAATCCCTCACTTCCATTGTACGAGTAAATTGGATTTGTTAAAGATCTATATTTATACTAATCGTGTGATAACTATTCAACAGATATATTAACAATGGTAAACATTTGTAATGGTATTTTAAATCCAAAAACATATAACATATGGAGGGAATGTTCTTATAATATGAAATTTAATTAAATCAAAAATAAAATTTCATTTGTAATAGTTCAAGATGTTACAGTAATGGGTTCACAATAAAAACCATCATATTAGTAAATGTTCACTCCCATGACTATAATTGTGGACACAGTACCATATTGAACTGGGTTCACTCCCTATTCATGTCCTATTATCTCATGATTTATTAATTTTACCCAATGAATTTGAGGGAGATAGATTTCCCACCCATAAAATAATGAAAATCATATGTAAATGTGCCACACAATCATATAATTTTCATCATATATGAAATCCTGATAATAAATGGATTAAAAAAACATACATCATATTAAACCCCTTAAAAACAAATGGGATTCATAAACAATTCATTATATGATATCCCATGGAAATGAACAGGGTTTCATAAACATTTCATCATTACGTAACCCATGTAAAGGAAATAGATCTCATAAATATCATTTTATCATAATATAAAACCAACATGAGATTGAAAATTGATGTTTTCAATAGATCATATCCCATGTAAAACATATATATCATAAAACTATGTCATCATAGAAAGAAAATGATTTTAAAATATAGAATAAAATATATCATGGTGAAAATGCCCTTTCGTCAAATTTTTTTAAAACCATAAATTAATAAAGTATAATAGAAATAAATTGCAAATAAAATACTATTTTGACCATATATCATCATCTTTAAATCATTTATTGGTCATCAATGAGGGAATTTCAGTCTATGTCGTACACATTAAAACAATGATTCATTTAACATTTTTAGTAAAATCCAAAAGAGGCTTGTATAAGTAATGACATAATGATTAGATTCAATCCCCTTTGAATAAAAAATATAATATGGGTAAAAATGTAATTTATAAATCATTATTAAAAATTAATAATATTTTTTTTCATTTTTTTGAAATACATGAACATGTAAGAGAATGTTTTTTCAACAGATGAGGGATATATGTTTCGATATGCATAATAACATTTTCTAATTATCTCTATCTACCAAAGAGAGGAATTCTGATACAATTAAATTAAATGACCATGAATAAAAATAGGTCAATATGTTAAATGAATTTCTTTAGAGATATATCTAATGATATCATCATTGGAAGAATATTCATAAAAACTTTTGATTAATAATTACATTTTAAAATAAATTATTTACCACTATATTAACATTAATATCATATTCCCCATGAAATAATGAAATAAAATAAAACATTTAAATATCACAGATATAAGTATATTGGTTATATAACATGTCAATGGTAAGGTATATAAACCTTATAAAAGAAGGTAGGGTCATAAAATATCTAATGTCCCAAAGAATCCAAATTGTCAGAAAAAATCACATACCTTCAGTCTCAACATCCTTTTTACATGTTCAGTCATCCTTTATAATAAATATAGTTTTATTAACTTCTATTCCAGAACCATACTCATATATATAGGTATATCTATCAAATCATATATGTTTATCTATTGAAATTTTATTAACCTTTTATTGAATATTCCATGTTAAAATCATGTTTTAAGTAATAAAAGTTTTGTTTTAATGTATTTTTTGATTTAGTATTTTCACTCCATATGCATTGATCATTGTTCCACCAACTCTAGAATGTTTACCATGATATAAATATCATATATGTTAACTATATTTTTATATAGAGTAATCCATTATTTTTATATAAAGATATTTAAATACACTTCTCATGGAGTGCAATATATTAAATAATATTATCCTTTGTATAATCAATGTAAAGAGAAAGTGAAAAATGAATCACATCGCTTTGTGAGGTTCTAGTCCATTGTACACACATGTGATGTTATCATATCCCCTAAGGAATCGATTGTAAGATTTTATATTTTATATAATAATTAATAAAGTGTAATAATTTCATAAATATCATATTTAGATGTTAAATCCATTATTATATCCTGCTGTGAGATTTGGTGACGGAAAACGATCTACACCAGTTCGCGAGCTGGAATTACTCCATAATCTTGATCGATAGTTTGGTTTCCTTTTTAGTCAAAGAGGAGATAGATATATGTTAATGAATTAAAATAATAACATCTATAAATTTGGTATATAGTTTTTGTACAATATTAGTATAATAGAAATTGGTTTGAAGGAGGGGTAAGAAGAAATAAAAAAACGCAACATTAAGAATTTTACCTCTTCCATGGAGAGACTCTTTTAGATTATACCTAATTCCATCCTCTGAGGGAATCATAATAAAATTAATGGATATAGGATGTTTGTATTGAATAATGGAAAATATTTGGGTAGGTATTAGATGAACCAATGGGTTTGAATGTGTGAAGCCGAGAGGAGAGTGAGAAGCCTTTTATAAGTGGAGGAGAGAACACTATATGATATTTTGAAAAGAATAAAGTCTACCCATTTATTCCATCATCCATATAGCCTTCATATTGGTAATTATAGAGTAATATAGGTTATATGGTAGTATTATTTCCATCCACTAGGTTTTTTACATGTTTGGGGTCATATTTAACAATTAAATATTTATTTTAACCCCCTATAAAACCATTTTTACCTTCACTATGGTAATTAAATATTACTGTTTTTACAATTCATTATAATAAAATATTAAGTTTAACATATTAGATAATAATTATTATTATGATTCAAAATATGGATTCAATATTATTATAACCAATTCATATAAGTGAAAGATTTATTTTAAAATTAATCCAGCAGATGCGATGAAAAAGCGGGTTTTAAGAACTGAATTTTGGAAGAAAAAGATGATCTTACATTAAATCCATCATTACTAGTTATTAAATTTAAATATATATTTATATATAATCTATAAATATCATTTAATTTATTCCTTATTTGGGTTAATTTTATTGAATTAAAATTAAAACAAATATTCACTTTAAAACAATTTTTAGAAAACTGTGCTTTTAAGCCTAAGAATAAACATATACTAAATTCTAGTTTAGAAATATTTTAGAATAAATAATTTCATTACCTAATATTATATAACACATATTTTACATAGAAATAAAATTAAGATAGAATTGGGACTTTTAAATAGACTAATTTAGTAAAAAGAATTGGCAGTTTTACTGAAATTTTTATTTTTCACTACTCACTGAAAAATATATATTTTCTGAAAAGTAAATAATTTTAACACTAAGTAGATAACTAAATGATTATTTTAAAAATAAATTTAATTTACCAAATACATTTTTTATCAGTTTTAAAAAATAATTATATTATTTATTAATAAAATAAAATTATTTTTTATGAAAATGTATTTTTTAAACATATAAAGACATTACCAAAAGTTCTGTTCCTATTTATAAATATATATTTTTAACATAAAGGATTATAATTAATTTTAATAATGCGGTCTGTCACGACTCGTCCCAGTGGGTCATGTGTCATTACTCCCTAAGCCTGCCTCTAATAGGCCAGGGGTTGGTGACTAGCACCGAGTAGGCATGTCACTAACATGGGAGGCATTGCCTATAAACCTATAAACACACACGCACACACACATCTCCAATACCAAAAAGGTGAAAAGTAAAAACTGCAAAAAATGGAAATGCATGCATACTCAAAAATCCCAACCAACAGAGTATGACAGGAAAGTAAAGTATAATAAAGTAAAACCCTAGGCAAAAGTACAACACCGCCAAAAGAAAGTCGGCAACAATGTCCAACCTGTAAAGAAAGGAACTGAGACTGCAATCCATAGCCATAGGAACACACCATGGCCTGTCTGATCTCACTGAGCACCATTTGGTCCTGGTCCACCTCGAATCATATCAAATGATTGCTCGTCTGCACAAGACATGACATGTGCGGGAAAATCCCGTGTAGGGGTGAGTATAACAATACCCAATAGGACACCCTGAAAACCACAAAGGAATACAACAAAGGAAATACCAAAAAGGAAATACCACAAAGGAAATACCACAATGGAATGATATAGTCAGCTCTACACAGTATATGTTTACAGAACATATAACACGAATATCCAGATATACTCACACACAAACGACTATCACCAAACCACCACTAAAATCCAGCTCAAAGATTCCACTAAGCATGAAACCCATAGAACACACTCCTAGGTCTGAAGGGAGATACTTGATGCATCAGATGAGGATCACAACCAACTACCATAGGGTGATTCCAACAACTCAGTCTGAACTAATCCGCTAAGCATAGATCATCGCCTGGGTAAAGTAGGTCATGTCGATACCAAGAACTATACTTAGGGTACCAGGAAGGAATTGAGGATCTGACTCTAAGTCTCACAGAGGGGATTCCAACAACTATACTCAGGAAGTCTTGCTGAAGGGATCATACTCCTACACATAGGAAATGATACCAGAAACCTTCATGGGGAAGGCCGAGGGTACGTCCACAAAGAAAGCTAGTCCATGTCATGGAAGACAAATGGCTCAAGCCATGTAGAAATAGGTTACACGGCATGTATTAGGGTTACATGCCGTGTCCCTAGACCCCAGGTACTGCCTGTGTGAAACGGCCTGTGTCTTAAGGCTTGTCGTATAAAATTCAACTACATGGCTTGTAGAAGGATTACATGCCATGTAGAAGAGTCTGGGGTTCGCTCTATGTACGCTGGCCATGTGCCCGTACACAGCCTCAACCTGTGTATTTAAACCCATGTAACCTGTACACGGGGTATCCCGCATACTGTCCTCGCCAGGCCGTGTGACATAGCACATGTCCACGTAGGCCATCCCGTGTCCGTGTACTTTCCAGAGTACACGCCAAGTGATCCGCCGATGAACACACGTCGTGTAGCCCATACTACACGCCGTGTAGTCGGGAAATATCCAGAATGGTCTTCTTTATCTGTGCACCATAGTAGAAACTCCGATACTCAATATGGCCATATGATCATCAAGAAACTCAAGGTTTGACGTTTTCCTGACTCTACAAAACTGATTCTGTCGGTTTCGGGCCTCCGATCGGCCACAAAAACACATCCTGATTCAGCCGCCCAAAAATGCTCAAATAATGAGAACTCTCGAACCATGTTGATTCATCTGCCTCCATCTCCGTCGCACCTCTGCTATGTCATCCTGATGTCGGATCATTAATTTCGGATCGTTGCGTCTCAAAATGGATGGGCAATGATCCGTCATTCATAACCCCGTGATGAACGCGAAAAACGCATAGGCAAAATAATGGGGAAAAGGATTTACAAGAAACAAACCAAGGAACAAACCTTGGCCATTGTTCATTCCAGCCTCGATCCATTATCGTAAGAATGATCCTCAAAACAAGTATCTGATCTTAATTACAAAGATTAAGATCTTCCCCAAAATCCTCGCAAAAAGCCCATCCTGCAAATATGATCGACCCGCGGGCTAATCTGTTTGTGGATTAGTTCGAATTCATCATAGGAATCAAGAATGGGGAAAGGACATCAAATAATTCATCCTACCTTGGATTGGATCGCTCGGTGCAGAAGATCAGGGGTGCGTTCGTTGTTGTTGGCGAAACCTCCCAAGAACGTCACTCGTCAATCTCTAATCCACATTCCGTTGGCATTTGTCGCCGAGGAGGGGTCTCTCTAGGTTCCTCTCCAGAAGAGTTTCAGGGTTTTAGATTTACTGAATCACCATACAAATCATTATTTTAAAATATTGAAATATATTCATTGCAACAATTTAATAAAATATTTTTATAAAATATTTTATTACGGTTACGTCAAAAACCAGATTTCACAGTCGACCTGCGCCAACCAATGTTAGTCCTTCCCTAAGGTAAACTCACTGCTCTAAACGCAACGGTGCCCTCAGATTTCAGATCTGATCACCTGTTTAGAAGTTATTCAACATTTTCAGGAAAACCACATGTGCATGTTATTTCATTATTTTATTAAATTCAAACAGTTATTTCGGGCTCACCGGGCCTCGGAACTGCACGCCGTCTCAAAGCATGGTCTTGAAATAATTCCCATAATATACTGAAATAATATATGGATAAATTTGGGACATTACGTCATCCGTACCTTAGGGATTTACATCCTTGAAAAGTGAAGACAAATGATACTCAAAAAGATGAGGGTATTGTGCATGGATCTGATCCTCCCTCTCCCACGTGCACTCCTGAAGATTCTTGTGCTACCACCGGACACGCACCAAGAGAATACCTCACCCATAAAGGATCTTCTCCTACTGATCCTCGATCTCCACTGGGTACTCAGCAAAGGTCTCTCCATCATCGATGTCTAGCTCACCCCACTCGATAACATGCGATGGGTCATGCACGTATCTCTGTAGCTGCGACACATGGAAGACATTGTGTGCCCAGTCCATTTGAGGAGGTAGATCCAAGCGGTACGCCACCTCTCCAACTCTACTCAGAACATGAAAAGGGCCGATGAACCTCGGAGATAGCTTGCCGCCTTGGCCAAATCTCTGAAATCCCCATCAAGGTGAGACCCGAATAAACACTTGTTCTCCCTCCTAGAACTCCAAGGGCATCGGTCTCCTGTCAGTATAAGACTTCTACCGACTCGGTGTAGTCTTCATCCGATCCTGGATGACCTGCACCTTCTCTGTAGTAGGTCGCACCATCTCTGGGCCCATGAGTGCTGACTCTCCTAGCTCAGTCCAGCAAAGTGGTGACCTGTAAGGTCGCCCGTAAAAAGACTCAATTGGTGCCATACCAATATTATAATGATAACTATTATTATATGAAAATTCCACTAGTGGTAGGTGATCCTCCCAACTATGACTGAATTCAAGTATGCAAGCCCGAAGTATATCCTCCAGATCCTGGATGGTCCACTCTATCTGACCATCAATCTGAGGATGAAAAGTTGTGATCACGCGTAACTGAGTCCCAAAATCCTCCTCAAATACCTTCCAAAAATGGTATGTGAAATGAGAATCATGATATGAAACAACCGTCGATGGAACTCTATGAAGTCGAACTATCTCTTACACGTAAAGGCATCCCAAACTCTCTACTGAATTCTACTCTCGTATAGCTATAAAGTGGGTCGACATGGTGAGTCTGTCTACAATAACCCTAATGGAATCATGTCCCCTGGAGGTATGTGGTAAAACCATCATGAAGTACATGGATATCCCATCCCACTTCCACTCTAGAACCTCAAGGGGCTGAGTTAAACCTGCTGGAGTTTGGTTTTCAGCCTTTACTTGCTGACAAGTAAGGCATTGAGAAACAAACTATGCCACACTCTTCTTCATTCTTGGCCTCCATAACTGACGTCAGAGGTCCTGGTAAATCTTTTCCATGCTAGGATGCACCACCAAATAGGATGTATGTAAATCCCTCTGAACCTCCTCCCGCAACGTCACTGGTACCACTGTGCGTCCTCTGAAAAGAACAATGTGCTCTCCACCTTTCGAATATCCATCAGCAGTGTCACCTGTGGATATTTGAACACGTAGAGTCTCACAGTTGGCATCCTTGAGCTATGCTTCCCTGACTCGTTGTAATAGTGGAGGGGTAACAACCATCATCTGAAGGTAAGCTCCCTCATCTCTATCCACAAAGGATAACTTCGAAGTGGCCAACTACCTTGTCGCCTCATCCAACAACTGTGAACTGGATCTCTTGATGAGAGCATCTGCTAGAATGTTCCCTTTACCAGTATTATAAATGATCACAAAGTCATAATCCTAGAGGAATTCAAGCCATCGCCTCTATCTCAAATTCAGATCCTTCTAGGAAAATATATATCTGAGACTCTTATGATCAGAGTAGATGATAAACCGCTCACCCATCAGGTAGTGCTGCCACATCTTCAATGCGAAGACTACCACTACGAACTCAAGATCATGGGTCGTTTAGTTCTAATCGTGTTTCCTCAACTGACGCAATCCATAGGGAATCACTGCTTGCCTCTACATCATGACACAACCAAGCCCGGTTCCTGATACGTCGTAGAACACTCCGTACTCGACACCCTCTTCTGGTAGTCTCATGATCGGGGTGCTTGTCAGACTCTGTATTAACAACTGAAAATCCTAATGGCATCTCTCGGTCCATACTAAAGGATTCCCCTTTCGGGTCAAAGCTGTCATGGGTGCTGAAATTCTGTAGAAATTAGGAATCAATCTCCAATAGTATCCTGCCAACCCAAGGAAACTCCGCACCTCCATCATGCTCCTAGGTGGTTCCCATGCTAACACTGCCTCCACCTTGGCTGGGTCCACTGCCACACAATCTGTTAAGATAACATGTCCTAGAAAGTGTACCTCTTATATCCAGCACTTCCACATTGAGAGTTTTCCGTACAACTGGTGCTCTCGAAGTGTGTCCAAAACCAACTTTAGGTGTCTCGCATGCTCCTCCTCGGACGTCGAGTACACAAGGATATCGTTGATGAAGACTACCACGAACCGATCAAAATAGGGCTAAAAGATCTGATTCATGAGTCCCATAAACACTGTCGGGGAATTCATCATGCCGAAGGGCATCACCAAGTACTCATAGTGACCATAGCGGCATCTGAAAGCCATCTTCGGTATATCCACATCTCTTAATCGCAACTAGTGATAGCCCGATCGTAGATCAACCTTCGAGAACCATCGTGCCCCACTCAACTGGTCAAAGAGGTCATCAATCCTTGGTAGTGGATACTGGTTCTTTACGGTCACCTGATTTAAGCACTGGTAATCCACACACAGCCTCAATCTCCCGTATGCCTTCTTGGAAAACAACATTGTGGCCACCTAGGGTGAAACACTCGGTCTCACGAAGCCCTTCCTCTACAAGTCTTCCAACTGCACCCTCATCTCGCGAAGCACTGCAAGATCCATCCGATATGCTGATGCTGATATCGGTGTTGTCCGGGGTTGCAACTCAATGCAGAAGTCTATCTCCCGATGGGGAGGTAGTCCGGGAACATCTTTCGAAAAGACACACTCATACTCATCCACAATTGTTGGAAACTGGAAACTCGTAACATCTATTTCACCAAGGGCTAGGCTAGCCAACTGATGTAAAATAGGTTGTACCTTCCTGCGTACGAGTCTATCCTACACTGCATGGGTCTCTTTTTCACCGACAAAGGAGAACCTCAATCCATCACTGCGGACACACCTCACCCTTCTCCTAAAATGGTCAATATGGGCATGAACTATGGATATCCAATCCGAACCAAGAATGAAATCATAAGGCCTCGACGCTACCACCAAGAGGTTCCAACCAAAACTCTTACCTCCAAGGGTCAGGTCACACTATCTATAAAGGTCTGTGATCTCTAAATCATCTCTAGTCGGTGTTTCTAAGCATAAGGGTTGAGTAAACAGCTCAACTAGAATATCAAAGTCTTGAACAAGATAAGAAGTAAGAAAGTAATGACTAGAACCTATGTCTATCAGTATGGAAACCAAAGTAGAAAAGACACAGACTGTACCTCTAATCATTAAGGGAGTACCTGGGTCATAAGATTCCACTGCCTGCAGTTGTCCCTACCTCTGTCCACCTGCTCCATGAGCCTAGGGTGGACCTCATGGGGGTGGTGGTGGTAATGGTTCAAAACGCCAAACACCTCCAACTTCTCTCACAGATCCTCATCCATGTCCACCGCCTCATGGATATGTCTGCTCCATACATTTCCTCGGCCTCGGTGGACCATCCACTACTCCCCTATCAGTAGTACGGCGGGTCGGACAATCTCGAGCGAGATGTCCCTTGCCATCACATGAGTGGCATCGCCTCTCTCGAGGCTGGTGGGATGTGCCCTATGAACCTTGTACGACAGATCCTCTGTCCTGGGATCTCCTCTGAAAATGTCTCCCTCACCTGGGTCCCTGACGTCAGCTCCCTACTGCCGAGGTCTCTGCTCCAGCTCCCTCACTACTGAAAACTGTTGGATCTCTACTCTGACAAGAAGCTCTCATCCACCAAACCCCTCTCAATAACCACATCATAAGTAGAAATTCCCATAGGGATGATGCTAGCTCTGATGTCTATGTGCAAGCCCCGCTCAAAAGTCCATGCCCTGAAATACTGATCTCTGACCATATCCATAGAGTACCATGAGAGGTCGGTAAACCTTGATGAATAGTCATCCACCGTCATGGTACCTTGTAGAAGCTGAAGAGGATCCTGTATACGTACTTATCTTAGGGTAACTGGTGAAAACTATTCCCTGAAGAGATTCTCAAACTCTGACAATGCAAGAGTCACCTTGTCGTGAGTCTGAATAATCAAACTCCACCATCGTCCTACCGAGCCCTACAGAAGGCTCGCTGCCAGGATAACAATCTGGTATGCTGGTGTCCCAACCAAACGGAAGACTCTAGCCACTGCCTCAAGCTAGTCCTCAGCTTCCTGAGGGTCAAGCTCGCCTAGAAACCTGAGGGGTCTCTGTCTCTGAAACTCGTGGAGTGCGCTCAGCCTGCGCTCCTCCTCTGCTGGTGCAGCAGGCACTAAACACTACTCCACGGGTGGTGGAATAACTGGCACACCACCCGAAGGTAAAACTGGGGGATCTGGTCCCTGTATCGAAGCTTCATCATTGAGGGTTTCATCCTTGTGATCGAGCTGTTGGATCCTAGTGGGTACGCGTCGCGAAGGCATCCTGTAAAGAAACAACATGTATCACAATCAATGAGTATATCTAGAGAGCTGACACAAGAAGGATATGGAAACCAAAA
This sequence comes from Viscum album, assembly GCA_963277665.1. Taxonomy (NCBI): domain Eukaryota; kingdom Viridiplantae; phylum Streptophyta; class Magnoliopsida; order Santalales; family Viscaceae; genus Viscum; species Viscum album. Next base: position 193,543,485 of record OY728135.1, on the reverse strand, counting down.
ACGATTACTATATGATGCATGTACCATTATTTTCCCCTACAACTAAATTTCTCATGTTTCGAGTCAAAAAGCAAGTTATCAGAGTCCTGGTGTATGGATACGTCGGCCGCCCGTACCAACACTGGGGTCCCTGGCATGAAAGCCGAACTCGAAGCACTTAACACAGTTTCCCCAAACCAACTCACAAACTCTCAGTCCTAAGGTAGAACCGACCACCACTAATACCACTCTGTCACAACCCATACCAGTGGGGCCCGTGCCGTAACTCCCCAAGCCCATATCCAATAGGCTAGGGCTAGTGACTAGCACCGAGTAGGCATGTCACTAACATGGGAGGAATTTCCTATAAACATGTACACACACACACACATCTCCAAGCCCACAAAGCTGAAAAGTAAAAACTACAAAAAATGAAAATGCATGCATACACTAAAATCCAAAAAAAAAATAGTACGATAGGAAATTAAAGTACAGTAATGTAATACCCTGGGCCAAAAGTACAATCCCAGCAAAAGAATGTTTTCAACAAAGTCAAACCTGTAAATAAAGGTACTGGGACTGCAATCCATAGTTGTAGGAACACGTCGTGACCTATCTGATCTCACTGAGCACCGTCCGGTCCTGGTCCACCTGGAATCCTATCAAAGGCTCACTCGTCTGCACAAGACACGACACGTGCGGGAAAATCCCGTGTAGGGGTGAGTATAACAATACCCAGTAGGACACCCCGAAAACCACAAAGGAATACAACAAAGGAAATACCAAAAATGAAAATACCACAAAGGAAATACCACATAGGAATGATACAGTCATCTCTACACAGTATATGTTTATAGAACATATAATAAGAATATCCAGAAATAATCACACAGAAACGACTATCGTGAAACCACCACTAAGATCCAGCTTGAAGATTCCACTAAGCACGAAACCAGGATAACACGCTTCTAGGTCTGAAGAGAGATACTCGATGCGTCAGATGAGGATCACAACCAACTGAAATGGGGTGATTCCAATATCTCAGTCTGAACTAATCTGCTAACCAGAGGATTGGTGCCCGGGTAAATTAGGTCACGTCGATACCAAGAACTCTACCTAGGGTACCGGGAAGGAATAGAGGATCCGGCTCTAAGTCTCGTAGAGGGTATTCCAACAACTCTACATAGGAAGTCCTTCTAAAGGGATCATACTCCTACATGTAGGAAATGATACCGAAAACCTTCAAGGGAAAGACCAAGGGTATGAACCCTAAGAAAGCTAGTCCAAGTCACGAAAGACCATGTAGAAATAGGTTACACAACATGTAGTAGGGTTACACGCTGTGTCGCTCGACCACGGGTACTACCTATGTGAAACGGCCCGTGTCTTAAGGATTGTCATATAAAACTCAACTACACAGCGTGTAGAAGTATTACACGTCATGTCCGAGTGTCCGGGGTTTGCTCTGTGTACACTGGCCATATGACCGTACACAGCCTCAACCTGTGTATTTAAACCTGTGTAACCTATACACTAGGTATCCCACATACTAGACTCACCAGGCCATGGGGAGTAGCACACAGCCGTGTAAACCATCCCATGTCAGTGTACTTTTCAGAGTACACGCCAAGTGATCAGCCGACAAACACATGCCGTGTAGCCCATACTACACGTCGTGTAGTCAGGAAATATCCAGAATCATCTTCTTCATCTGCGCTCCTTAGGAGAAACTCAGATCCTCGATCCAACTGTATGATCATCATGAAACTGAAGGTTTGAGGTCATCCCGACTCTACAAAATATATTCTGTTGGTTTCTAGCCTCTGATAGACCTCAATAACACATCTTGATTCATCCGCACAAAAATGCTCGAAGAACGAGAACTCCTGAACCGTGTCGATTTTTCTACCGCCATCGTCGTCACACCTCTGCTAGATCATCCCGATGTAGAATCTTTAATTTGGGATTGTTTCATCTCAAAATGGATGAGCTTCGATCCATCGTTCATAACCCCATGATGAACCTGAAGAACACATAGGCAAAATAATGGGGAAAAGGATTTACAAGAAACAACCTGAGGAACGAACCTCGTCCATTGTTCAATCCGGCCTTGATCTGTTCCCGTAAGAATGATCCTCAAAACAATTATCAGATCTAAATTACAAAGATTAAGTTCTTCCCCCCAAATCCCCACAAAAATCCCATCTCGCAAATACGATCTACCCGCTGGATAATCTGTTTGTGGATTAGTCCTCATTCGTTGTAGGAATCAAGAATGGGGAAAGGAAATCAAATAACGCATCCTACCTTGGATTGGATTACTTGTCATAGAAGATTGGGTTCGCGTTCGTTGTTGTTGGTGAAACCTCCCATGAACGTCACTCGTCAATCTCCGATCCACATTCCGTTGGAGTTTGTCGTCGAGGAGAGGTTTCTCCAGGTTCCTCTCCAGAGGAGTTTCAGGGTTTGAGATTTACTGAATCTCCATCCAAATCATTATTTAAAAAGATTTACAGATATACGCTGCCACAATTTAATAAAATATTTTTATAAAATATTTGATTACGGTTATGTCCAAATACCATATTTCACAGCCGACCTGCACCGGCCAATGTTAGGTCTTGCCTAAGGTAAACTCACTGCTCTGAATGCAACGGTGCCCTCAGATTTCAGATCCAAGCACCCATTCAGAAGTTATTCAACTTTTTCAGTAAAACCACACGTGTGAGTTATTTAATTACTTAATTAAATTCAAACATTTATTCCGGGCTCACCGGGCCTCGGAACTGCACATCGTCTCAAAGCTCGGTCTTGAAATAATTCCCATAATATACTGAAATAATATATGGATAAATCCTAGACATTATATAGTAAGTAGTGTTCATACCATTATGTTTAATGGTAAGGTAATAACACTCTTGTTTAAAAAATAATATTATTAGTATTTTATTATTCTTTAAAAATTGTTGTTTCAAATGACACAAACTATCAAAATAATTCAATTTATTTAATAAAATATATCATAATGTCTTAAGATAATAAAATCACATCTAAGATCTATTTTTTATTTATATACACTATAGAAAATATTTTTTCCTTTAAAAACATGGAGTGTTACAGTGTCGTTGTGCTATGTGGAAGTTGTGATGTGACTTTGGTAAGGTGGAAGTGGATGTCGCTAAGGATGGTGGTGATGTGGGGCTTATTTTCATCATTAGTATAATGGGTTTTTTGTTTAATTATTAGGGATATTTGATAATTTCTCATGTAGTAATGGAATTTTATATAGATTAATTGAATTGGAATGTATTGAATTGTTAATTAATGAAGGAAAAATAATTGCTTCTGTGGGTAAATACAATTTTTTTCAAATGGTAAACATTGGGATAGAAATAATGGAATAATTTGGATGTTTAAATTAATTTTTTGGTAATGTGAAATCCAAATAGTGAAATAATTTTTAAGTAAAGGGTGAAATGCAGCTAGTGTCTTGTGACATGGTTTATGTTGTTGTAAATTTAGAGGTGGTAGAAAAAGTGACATTGTATTGAGCTTTGGTGGTGATGTTGTGAGTTCGTTTGTACCATTTTTATGATACCAATAGTTTTTTTGTGTCTATATATATATATATAGCATGAATGTTTTTATTTTCTATAAGCACCCCACCCGCATCGAGAACCATATTTTGAAGCCCATATATATTTGGGTTGTTTTTTTCAACATCTCTTTGATTAGGATGCAAATATGGATACCAAATATTTCTCAAAATATCTTTATAGAGATATTTACATTCATATATTGTGATGGATATATATTAATAGTATACTATCAAGATGTGATGACACGTGATGGACCACATGTCATCAAAAGAGGTGTGATGGTATGAGACGTGATGAGATGTCTAATGATGGTTGTTGTTCATGGTAGGATGAGAGAATGTGGTTGATTTTATTCATGTTTATGATACCCTAATATTCTTATATCTGTTGTAATGTTTTTTTCCTAGGTGTATTTGGATGATATTTGATGTTATGTATAGTTACACATCTGATGTTTGGAATGATGTGAAGTTCAGAAAAGGTGGGAGGACTAGGACATATGTCGTTAGGTTGTGAATGGAAAAAATTAATGGGAAAGTGGTGTGGGTTACCCTATTATTGATATTATTCAAATTATGTTATAATACTTTTATGTGTTATTTTGTGTCTGTTTCATGTTTTCAATGCTATTTTATAGCTAAAATAATTAGGTATTATGAATTCTATTGTTTTCTCACTTGTCTGTTAATATTCTAATTCACTTGTCCAGAAGAGACTTTAGTGACCCCAATGATTACAAATGTATGCTAACACTACATATATATACTGTCATCCTTGTTTTTAGGAAAACTATATGGATCATGATGGAAATTTCTATATTGGACCTTTGGTCTATTGCTATATCACTCCCTTATCTTTTCATTTGGTCATTTACAATGGATAATTTATCTATATCTATTTACTTTATACATGTGTTGTGGGATTGTTATGGTGTCCATCATTTTATGTTATGTCATGGAGTTATTACAGATGATTCTTCCTATCTCTAGATAAAATTATTATAGAGGTTAATGCCTTATATTTTCTAGATTTTTATACCCTCAGTTTTAGTCTCAATTTCATTTCCTACTAAAGCTAGAACCCATAGGATATTATATCACTTCATTCATTATCAACCAGGGTGGGTTACCTTTGGAACAAGGGGATCTTGATAGAGTGGATTCAGATTTATGGTTTTGGCATATGAAGATGTTCAAAGGTAGTCATAATTGTGATTACAGGAGTTGGAAGGGAGAAAATTTCAATTAAACAATGTATATAACATTGGCTAGGGAGAACTGGCTAGCACATGATATTTTAATTCTCCCAATGATTTGATGTATGAACTCTAAGCCTACTAAACAAAAAAGTGAGGTGGCACTACTTTTATGGTAGAGCCATTGGATAGGTAACACATCCTAAATAACATGTTTTCTTGAATAAATTGGTGGTTTTAAGAAATTTGATATATTATAAATTGATTTTAATAAATATTGTTAAAATACCCAATAGATTGGATTAAGGAATCATTATTCCCCATTTATGTTATAGACATATCTAGAGGTCTAAAGGTATGTGGAGTTGACCAATCACATGTATAGGTGAGGAGTATTGTCGATAGATGTAATCCTAAAATGATACTTGTGGAGAATATCTGTTAGTGGAACGTCTTAGGTTCCATATCCTTCAAGATTTAGTAATTGGTGATTTGAACTTAGTATATTTTTTCCATCCTTCTAGGATTAGTGGTTTCCATTTTTTTCCAAGAGGATTTGGGATAGTGTTTTTTGTCTGTGGGGTTTGTGGCCATCTTCAGAATTGGTTCCCAATGGTTCTTCGAGCTCAACTTATTGGAGAAGAAAAATTATAGTGTCTACCTCAGTAACAACTTGTACTAAGATTCATTCAACATTAGTTGAATCATTATTATGATCTTCCAAGAGGAGATATATCCGGTCTAAAATGACCTCTAGCTATTCCTCATCCTTAGGGACCTTGACCTGAGTGTGGTCATAATGGTGTCCACCATTAGAGAGGTAGAGGATATGGGCATGGTCAGTGATAGGTAGTGGAGGTGGTAGTTCCATAGGGGACAGTTATCATTAAATATATAACCAAAATATCATGTTCTTCTGGTTTTAAATTGTTTGATTTAGGATAATCTCACTACCTTATTACACCAACTCTATTCCATGGTAAACTAGGCATAGAGAGGCTTCTCGTTCTCCTAGTGTCTTCCATGCTAATTAGAGTACATAGCAGAATTTTTTATGTGTGTGGGGGTTCTAAACAAATTATTGTGACACATTAGGCTAGTTAGGATTGATTCTGTCATTATATTCTGTTATATGATGTTATCCCTCACATAAACTAGATGAATTCTATGATAGATATTTTAAATTGATTCTGGAGGGGAGTGTTTTTCTTGGATGTGGGTGGTTAGTGAATAGATTTTGTTTGAAGGTTGAGTTGTCAGTTGGTCTAGAGATGTTTAGAGCCCACTTTATTCATTCATTGTTTAGTTATCCATAGATTCAGTGAACTCAAGGATAGTTGATGATCCTTGGGAGTCCAGGGAGATTTTATATTGGTTATCCAATGATTGTTTTGATGCTACCCTCTTGATGTGATGTTGATTTTGGGATCAAATTGTAGCCTAATGATTCATCTATTTTGATGGATCACTATTGGATTAAACCTTCTATTTAATTCCCCAAAATTTTAATAGAAGAACATTACATTTGATAAAGTATATTACATGAAACAATGATCATAAACAAACAATGAAATATAAATACTTAAACTATAATGTTATATACTATAAATTAAATTATCCGGAATGAATATGACTAAATAAAAAATAAAATATCTATAAATATCTTACTCAATACAAATTTATTTATAAATTATTATTTACTAAACACTTAATTATAAACAAAGTCATATTATAAAAATCGGTTTCATCAAAATATGATTTATACAGACTTTTATAAAAAATTAATATAAATAATTTTTACCAATTATTGAAATTTTATTTGAAAATAAGAATTTATTTTTGAAATCAAAATATTAATATTTATTTACTGTGAAATTTATGGATTTTTTAGTAAATAATAATTTTTCTGTGAGTAGTTAAATTACTGTTTTTTATAAATCTGTCATTTCATTTAACTAATTATGTAATTTAAAAGTCCCATTATTATATTAATTTGAATTAAAATTAAAAAAATTATTCACCTGTTAGATTTAGACCATCTAAATAATTTTAAATTATCTTTATAGTATATTTTAGTATAGGTTTATTCTTAATAAAAAAACCATTTTCCGAAAACTATTTTAAAGTGCATAACTTATTTACATTTTATTTAATTAAAATAACACCTAATGAGGAATTATTTAAATGTGACTTTTGAATTACATATCTAAAAATATATATTTAAATTCATATATTTATTATTACTAGATATTAAGTTAATATACAGTCATATTATTCTTTAAAAATATATTTCTTGAAAAATGTTTGTTTGTCACGACCCGTCCCCTAGGGCCCATACTGTGACTACCCCAAGCCTGCCTCCCATAGGCTAGGGGCTGGCGACTAGTGCCAAAGGCATAAACCTACAAGTGGGAGGCATTTTCCTGACCCTGTACACACACACACATGCCAAACCACATCCACAACTAGAAAAAGAGGAAACAATACCTACTAAAAAAGAATGAGTACTAGTACAATAGAACAATGGACCGGAATACAAACCTAGGGAAACGTACCGAAAGCAGTAAAGTACAAAAGTAGCTCTGATGTCATCTGTAGTAACCCCACCTGATGGTGTGAGTAGTGTAGCTACTGGGAGTCAATGTAGTGCGTCAGGTACGTCTCATCTTAGTGGCCTCCTCCTGGTCCTAGGTTGTTGAATCCCCCGTCGAGGCGCCAGACGGTCATGTCTCACTGAGCACCTCCGGGTCCCGGTCCACCGAAGCCTCCGTCGTATCGTCGATCATCTTCACGGGACATGACACACATGGGCGGGGCCCATGCAGGGGGTGAGTAACACGAAACTCAGAAGGGAACCCCAAAACAAAAAGGAAAGAACACACAACAATCCTTTAACAAAGCACAAAGCAATAGTACAAAGCATATGTCAGCTCACACCAGGTATATTCTCAGGTAACGATAGTCTTGCCCTCAGTCACACTCTCTAATGCCTCCGCTACTGGGTAAAGCCTACTCCATCCAGTTCAGTTGGCCTGCCAGGTCATATAGAGGTGCTTCTCACTATCCCTAGACTGCTTAGGTACACCACCACACTGCTACTGTGGGTCTTCCAAGTCACAAAGAGGTTCTCCCCACTGTCCTAGCCAACTGAGGTACACCACCACACCGCGTATAGTGGGTCTACCAAGTCACACAGAAGTACTCCCCACCGTGGGCCTACTCAGTCACACAGAGGTGCTTCCCACTGGGTCGTAGTCGTCGAATGTCAGCAGTATTTGGTTTCCAGCCGAACTTAGGGTTCCGTACATAGCGTGCTTTGGAGAACCTCTCCTCAAGCCATACATCATGTCTCAAAATCCATGAAGTCCCCCTCGGGATATTGATTAGTCACTGAAAGTGGATAATATTCATTGTTAATATCTTTATATTAATTATTCCAAATTCCATAAACATTATTTTTAGTGCATTGCATAAATAGAACTTCATTTCTCATCTTAAATGAAATTCATGTTTAAAATGAAAATTTGGGCCCAGTCATTCATTTGTTTGTGGACAACATTATATTCATTTTCTAAATTTGAAATTTTGAGATATGATTTATCACTTTGTTTGAAACATTTTTTCTTTTAGGTCCGATGGATGAATCCCAAGGGAAGATGAAGAATTTTTCACCTAAATGGATAAATTTGATATAGAAAGCACAATGGGTCTAAGGCCCATCAAAAAAATGTAGGGCCCACAAACAAAGCCCAATGAATCTCAAATTTAAACAGTAGAAATATAAAAATATGATGATCATTTTATTCAACTGTGGATGGAGCTAATTCTGAAGTTTTCATGATGATAAAGGGATCTGAAGTTGGGATTTAAATGGTGGACCCGACATTGATGCACATAAAGCCGTCCCACCATATAGACCATAACATCCAAATGGATAATCCAAATTTCCGTAAATATTTATAGTTGATAGAGGACACATGGACGAATATATTTTTCTTCTACGACTACTGATTATTCAGCCTCCTTAAATTCAAAATTCACATGTCAAAATGGTGGACGAATCTAGATGAAATTTCCAGGTCAACTTCAAAATGTCAAAATACCTTAATTTTCTCACCTTCCTTTTGACTCTCTAAATTAATGGGGATGGAATTTATTGTGGGGGGTGTCTCTAAAACTCCTAATATTCTTATATCAGGAGCTTGTGGTTAAGTAATTATCATCTAACATTTTTTCTCATTGAATCCATGTTTTTCTTTCAATTGTAATTTCCCGCTTTCGTTTTGTAATGGCATCGTTAATTTCTCTAATGTAAGTTTTTCATTCACGTTTAGTATTTTAAAAAATTTTATTATTTTTCAATTTTTATTTTCCTTTTCATCACATGTTTATACCATTGAATCAAGGTGTGAATTTATTCACACCAGCACTTGTGAATTCAATCACACAATGGTGGAGTGTTCATTTTTCAATAATTTTATTCTTCTTCAATCTCACTTATTTAAGTCGACTACCCACTTCCATTGATAGAATAACATCAATGGAGGGATAACCTTTTATGGGTTGATCCTAGGGAGTCACATGGGGAGGATTGAATGCAATTTTATGTTCTTAAATATGTTCTTCATTTTAATAGTTCCTTTCTTTGATTTATCTTCTTCTTTATCTTCACCGACTTTAACAACAACACATTTTGAGTGCTAGTACGATCCAATTACTTGGAGTGCTCATTTAATTGATCCTATAAGTGAATTGGTGATTATCCGTGAAATTGTGTATGGATTAAATCAGAGAATGATATTGAGGGATTATTTCATTTAATGGATACCTCTTGAACCGATGAACAGAAAATCAAATGAAAAACAAATACATCAAATCAAGACCAAGAGACAACCTAGGATCAACTAACCGTAATTAGTTGTTTTAATTCAATTAATTTTATTGGTTTGGTTCTTTAAATTAAATCATTATTTCTTCAAATCAGTCAACACCATAGTTGGCCACTTCATAGCCAATCCGGCATCTAATCAAAGTGTCTCAAGGTTTCTTCTTCGGTCCTTGTAGATTCGACGCCTACCTGTACTACAACGACCGCATACCTGTAGGGTAAATTTGGGCCCAACCAAATTTTAGCGCCATTGTCGGAGACCCAAGTAATTTTTCATAGACACCCACCTTCTATTCTCACATAACATCTCTTTTCTCACCAATATTTCTCTTTTCTTTTCCCCTTTCTGTTTTCGTGTGTCCAAAAAAATCAAAATACAAATTTCATTCAACTTCAATGGAGTATCATAAAAAATTTCCTTTAAAAAACATGGGCTGGAATCAAATAGAAAATCAAAAATGGGAATCCCCTCACATAGAAAATTACTTTGATCAACACTTGAATGATTACACCACACCAGATGAGACGCACAATCAATGGGATGCTGATTGTTTAAAGGATAAATTTCCATACCTCTCGAGGATGATTGAAGAAATCAAACTTAATGAAGTTCATGATGTCCAAACATATATCAATCCTAATTCTCAAAAAATTCTTCAACATTTTTGTGAAAAAATGGTTAAAATGAATTCATAAGTTTCATCCTTAAGAGTATAACTACAAATCATTGAAATGGTTGTGGAACCCATTCCCACTCCGGTTGTCTCTTCCTCATCACTAATACAAGACTCTTATCTCCCACAAACCTCAAATGAATTTATTGAAGAACCACCCATTAGATTTGGGATAGTTGATGATAATCAAAGAATTTTTGATGGGTTCTTAAATCAAGAAGAAATTGATTTTTTGGATTCAAAAGAGGGAAATTTGACATTGTGGATGGAAAGTCCTGAATATTTCTCTATTGATGATTTTTCAAAAACACCAATCACTGAACAATTGGGTGAAATACCAAACAATGAGTCCATACCCATTCCTAATATTCAACTAGACACTTTTGGGGATGAATCATATTTTCAAAAGGAACCAATTATTTCAAAGTATTTTGTAGAAGAAACAAATTTGGATTCAAATTTCTATTTTTATTTTGGAAAATTCAATGAATCTTGACACAACATTATAATCCTTCCTTACCTACTCAAGAATCCCTCTATTTATGATAACCTATACCATTCAATTATCATAAATTTCCATCAAGAATCTCACCAAATAGGAATGGACCTTGAAATATTTGGAAATACTCCATATAAAACACGATCAACCATTTTATATTTTCCTTGGATTTTACCAATAATTGTACAAAATAGGATTTCATATGAAACAAATTTCAAAAAAACAATAAATCTCAATCTTGTTGAAGTGGATAAAGATGGGTTAATTAAAATTTTGAAAGTTGGAATTGGATAAGTGGGGGGGTTTAATTCGAGCTAACGACGTTAAACAAAAGCATTGCATGGGAGGCAACCCATGGTTTTCATGTTTTCCAATCATTTTGAATCATTTTATTTTTCATATAATAAATTACCATAGACTGTTGACCTGTTCTTATTTTATGAGTAAGGATGGGTATGAAAGGAGAGTTCCATATTCATCCATGTCACGTGGCGTGATCTCTAAGTAATACCTTACCCAGAAATCTAAAAAGAAGACAATGTATCATCAGTTTATTTTGTTTTGTTTATTTTTATGTTTTTATAGGTTAAAAAAGGACATGTCGTAAGTCATAAAGAAAATCCATTCACCACCATCCAAGCAGCTGAGACTCAAATCCAAGATTGAAGGGAGACATTGGAATGCGATTTCTTCATCAAACACCAGGTGACTTCATTCCATGATTATCATTTTCAATTTATTATTTTAACTCTTCTCCTACCCCTCTTCTAACTTTTCATTTCTTTAAACACTGGGGACAGTGTTATTTTAAGTTGGGGGGAGATGAAATAAAAAATGATTTTTTTTCAATAAGAAAATGCATGGAAAGAAAAATTCCATTAACCTTGAACATGATAACACACATTGCAAACTCTGAAATTGGATATCGAAAAATTTGGATGCCTTTATTCCGATTTTAATGCAAGTTTATGTTCATGAGCATAGTTTTTGGAATGTGTGGTTGTCCGATGTGATTTTTCAAAGTTTACATTTTCATCATCTTAATAAAAATGCCACAATGAACGTCTAATGGATCTTGGGTGTAAATTTGAGTTCTTGGGTCCCATTCATTATATCATAGGGTTCTGGGGTCACTTTTAGTTTAATTTGTGTATCCAAAAAAACAAATAACAAGAAAAAACAACAAAATTTGAAAAACAATAATGACCACATGGAGCAATGTTTTGTCCAAATGTGTGGCGTCCGACACTTGGGGATCGTGACTCCATAGTTGTCTTGCCCATAGTTAGGATTTATATCTCTATTGTAGAGAATGAAATTGAAAATATGTGTGTCATCCGACACTTGGGGATCGTGACTCCATAGTTTTCTTGCCAGAGTTAGTCTTTTCATATCTATTGTGGTTACTAAAATTAAAAAAAACAAAAATAAAATAAAAAAAATGGATACTCATCTTAAGGTTTAATGTGATTCCCACCTAGCGCTTCCATTTTTTCCCCTTGAACAATAAAATGGGCCCCATAACTTTTGTGATGCACAAAACTTTATCATGATTAATTAAAATTGGATGAAATGTGGCGATGAATTTGAACAAAGGAATGGGATTGGACTTGGGATATGCTTATGGAAATAGCTTGTTTTAAATGATTTTGATGGGTTTCATATTTTTTCTGTAATGAGATATTTGGATGAGTAATGTGTATTAAAATGTTTTTGGAAAAGGGGATTCGAATTTCATATTTGTAATATATTTTTCTCGGGACTAGAAAAACTCAAGTTGGGGGGTGTGATTAGTCACTGAAAGTGGCTAATATTTATTGTTAATATCTTTATATTCATTGTTCCAAATTCCATAAACATTGTTTTTAGTGCATTTCATAAATAAAACTTCATTTCTCATCTTAAATGCAATTCATGTTTAAAATGAAAATTTGGTCCCAATGATTCATTTATTTGTGGACAACATTATATTAATTTAATGAATTTTAAATTTTGGTATATGATTTATCACTTTTTTTGGAACATTGTATCTTTTAGGTATGATGGATGAATCCCAAGGGAAGATGGAGAATTTTGCGACCGAATGCCTAAATTTGCTGGAGAAAGCATAATAGGCCTAAGGCCCATCAAAAAAAATGTGGGGCCCAAAAACCAAGCTCAATGAAGCTCAAATGTATACAGTAGAAATATAAAAATATGAGGATCATTTTATTCAATTGTGGACAGAGCTAATTCTGAGGTTTTCATGATGATAAAGGGATCTGAAGTTGATATTTAAATGGTGGACCCGACATTAATGCACATAAAGCCGTCCCACCATTTCGACCATAACATCCATATGGATGAGCCAAATTTCTTGAACTTTTTACAGCTGCTAGAGGATAAATGGAAAAAGATATTTTTCTTCTACGAGCACTGATGATTCGGCCTCATTCAATTCCAAATTCACACGTCAAAATTGTGGATGAATCTGGATGAAATTTCTGGGTCAACTTCGAAACGTCAAAATCCCTTATTTTTATCACCTTCCTTTTGACTCTCTAAATTAATGGGGATGGAATTTATTGTCTTGGGGTGTCTCTAAGACTCCTAATATGCTTATATAAGGAGATGGTGGTGAATTAATTATCATATAATATTTTTTCTCTATGAATCCATGTTTTTCATTCAATTGTAATTTCCCGCTTTTGTTTTGTAATGGCATCGTTAATTTCTCTAATGTAAGTTTTTCATTCACGTTTAGTATTTTAATAAAATTTATTCTTATTCACGTTTTCTTTTCCTTTTCTTCACATGTTTATACTGTTGAATCAAGGTGTGAATTTATTCATGCCAACACTTGTGAATTCAATCACACAATGATGGAGTGTTCATTTTTCAATAATATTCTTCTTCTTCAATCTCACTTCATTAAGTCGAAAACCTGATTCCATTGATAGAATAGCATCAATGGAGGGATAAAATTTTATGGGTTGATCCCAGGGAGTCTCAGGGAGAGGATTGAATGCTATTTTATGTTATTAAATTCTTAAATCTGTTCTTCATTTTAACAGTTCCTTTCTTTGATTTATCTTCTTCTTTGTCTTCACCAACTTTAACGATGACAAATTTTGAGTGATAGTACGATCCAATTCCTTGGAGTGCTCATTTAATTGATCATCTAAGTGAATTGGTGATGATCCTTGAAATTTTTTTTGGATTAAATCAAAGAATGATATTGAGGGATTATTTCATTTAATGGATACCTCTTGAAACGATGAAGAGAAAATCAAATGAAAAACAAATACATCCAATCAAGCCCAAGAGACAACCTAGGATCAAATCTCCTTAATTAGTTATTTTAATTCAAGTAATTTTATTGGTTTTTTTCTTTAAATTAAATCATTATTTATTCAAATCAATAAACACCATAGTTGGCCACTTCATAGCCAATCCAGCATCTAATCAAAGTGTCTCAAGGTTTCTTCTTCGGTCCCTGTAGATTCAACCCCTACCTGTACTACAATGACCGCATACATGTAGGGTAAATTTGGGCCCAACCGGATATTCCAAATGGTCTACCTCATCTAGAGGGTCTCAACGTCGTAAACAGCTCGTCAATCGGACCCCCGGTTTGCATGTTATGGGTGTTTTAGTATCCAGGGGCCTGGTTGGATTCTAGCTCGATCCAACCTGACCATACCCCAAACTCTGCCAAAACTCAATTAGAGTATCTAGAATATATTAACTCATCAAGAGGGCTATAGTTCCGTAGACGACGCATCAAACGGATGTCTGGTCTACGAGTTACAGGCAGAAACCTAAAACAGGGGTCGTTTGGGCCCGGGTCCAGTCCAACCCAGTCGGGCCGACCTGGCCCGACCCAAAGGGGCTCCGACCCAATTCGTGGGTCCAGCCCAAGTTGCAGGTCTGGCCCGGATGAGCGGGTCCGGCCCGACTGGGTGAGTCAGGCCTGGCTCGCGGGTCCATCCCGACCCGCATGGAGACCAGCCGCTGAACGTGACCGGCCGGCTCACCCGGGAATGCGGCATTGAGCTACCGCGTCCGGACCTTCTGAAGTGGCCCACTATGTGGGTCGGGGTTCTCAAGCGACGTGGTTCGCCACACCACCTCTAGGTGCAGCCGACAGGCCGCGACTCACCTGCTTCGACTGGGCGGCCAAGAGGCAGGCTGTCAGATTTCTCGAGCGGTCGGTGAGGCGGTCGCCGCCGCGCAAGCGGCCGCCGCCGCGTAGGCAGCTTCATCCGCGGGCCACCAGGTCTGCTCTAGTGGTCTATTTCCAGATCCTTCTATGCCCAGGGTCCTCCCGGGATTCCACCATCAGTGATGTATCTTTCGATTCGGGTTGCCACCGACTCCGCCCATTGACCTCATAGAACATAACAAAAACAAGATCTACGGAGGGTTCAGGCCTTGTTCATTGTCTCGTGCCCTCCTCATTAGCATTTAAAAATAGGGTAAGCACAAGAGTAACCAATTTAAAAGTGGATATTCCCCAAATTCATAAACCCTGCATTCAACACCCTCCTGCAAGAACGCACGACCCGAGGATCAACCTATTCGTGGGTTGATCCGCGCTCATCGTTTCATAAAAGATGAATGGGGAAAATAAACGGTCAAACAAAAAAACACACAAACCCCTACCTAATACTTTGGATCTGTTTGGGATGGATTGAGGTTATGCATCGTCGATCTGTGATCATGGGCGTTCCACACCATTCATCGGCCTCCAGATTGGATCCTCGAGGGGCGTCGAAGGATCTTTCATCCACCGGTCGCCAACGTTTGTCATTGGTGAGGAGGTTCACTGGAGTTTCCACGTCTCCTTTCCCAATCCCCCAACCTCCAATGTTAAGACAAACAAGGGTGTGAGCGTTGACATATTGTTTCATTTATGAAGCAGCGCCGCCATTACGTCATGGGATACAGGTCATAAACGACCACCATAGCTGCCTCGTCGCTACCTCGCAGCGTCTTCATCCGCCACTCAACAGAAAAAATGGAATAAAAATAGCTTTTGAAATTATTTCTATTATTTTTACGAAAAGGGACAAAAACTAAATTTTCTGCTTGGCCCTTGCCATCCTAAGTTAAGCCCTTCCTAAATGAATTCTGACGCTACGGATTCCATGGTTCCCTTAAATTCTTAATCCATGTAACACTTAAAAAGTTAGAAAACGTTGCTCGCATGTTTACTGAACGTACCTTAAAAAAGTTTGAAATTCAATTTTGGGATCCCTGGGCCCTGGAATCACAAGCCGTTAACGCGTGTCGTCTTAGAATAATCTCAATTAATTGCGTACATCCTTGTCTTGTACCTGAAGCTAGTGATAGCCTCATCTGAGGTCTATCATTGAGGAACCACTACGAACTATTCAGTTGGTCGAAGAGGACATCAATTATCGGCAGTGGGTACTTTTTCTTCATAGTATCCTAGATCAGGCGCCTAAATGGTAAGCACAACCTTAAACTCCCATATTCCTTCTTGGAAAAAAGAACAGGGTATTCCCATGGAGAAAAATGGGTATTATGAACCCCTTATCCCGCAAGTGATGTAGCTACACCCTTAGCTTGTGAATCCCTGTGAGAGTCATTCGATATGTAGGTGTGGATATCGGTTTAGTCCTGGATTACAAGTTATTACATGAGTCTAACTCTCTACTAAGAGGTAGTCCTAGAAACTCATCAGGTAAAACATTATTGTACTAATCCACAACTGTAGGAAAACATATCATCCTCTCCTCCAGTACACTAAGGGTGATTCTACTCAACTGACGAGGGATCAGATGCACCCACCTCCGAGAGAGTTCGTCCTGCGCTACAAGGGTTTCATATTTTCCATTGAATGAAAACATGGTTCCATCTGTGCACACAAACGACACAGAATGCCTAAAACAATATATGTAGGCATGAATATTAGATAACTATCCCACACCTGAGATGACATCGTAAGGCCTCGACACTACTACTATGTGATATGGGACAATTATCACACATCCTTGAGTATGCTCACAGTGTTAAAACCATTATTCAATCACCAAATCCCTTCCCATAGAAGTATCTAGTCATAATAATCAAGCCACCAGCCATGGACTGCCTAGAGCTAAGCTCCCCCATGTCCTCCTTCTCCCTAAGGTCAGGGTAGAATACCTTGGGGTGGTGGCGGTATCACCTCAAACTGCCTCCCATGGACTGCCTCTCGGCCAGCTCGCCTACCACATCTAATGCCTTGCGGACATACTCACCTGATTTGTTGTTGCTGTAACAGAAGATAATCAATTGTCTACTGGTCATATGTATAGTGGAATGTGTAGTCATTTTCCATGTGTCCCTGCTCAGTACAAGAAAAAAAAAATCAAGGCCCATGTCTGACTCCCTCTGGCCTGGGTGCCATGCACTACTGACCCTAAGTCCTGGGATCAGCATATGAAAGTCCTAGCCATCATGGGCCCACACGTCTGTTATCTACGGTCTTCTAAAGACTCTACCACATGGTGTTCGCTAGCAGCTCTAGTTGAGGGCGCTTACTCCCCCAAGAATCTCTCCATAATAAGGGCTCACACCAGCACTCTTATTTGGGTAGGGATTCTGAGAGAAACCATTAAATCCCAGATCTACTGCCTGAGTCCCTACTTGAAGGATATATCTCTAAAGAATGGGTCTCACACTATGTCTGTGTAGTTGTGGGAATGTTCCGTGAACCACACTGAGTACTCAGCCACTGTCATGCTACCCTGCGGTAGGTGAATAACCTCTTGAATGCACACAGATCACAACATCAATGGGGAAAACTATTCCCAGAAAATCCCCTTGATGTCAACTGAAGTACGGGTCGCCCCATCAAGAGTCTGGTTGGTCAAACTCAACCATATCGCACCTAATCCCAATAGAAGGATCACTTCCAAGATATCCAATTTATCAGGTAGTGTCTTTGCTAATCAGAAGACACACATCATAGTCTATATCCAATCCTTAACGACATGAGGATCCTTCTCTCTATGTATCCAAGGAGTTCTCTATCTTATAAACTCATGTAGGGCACTAATCATATGAACTTCATCTTAGTGAACTGTCGACAGTAGATGCTAACCATCAGGTGGTTAAAGAACTGTTTCACCACTTGGTGGAGCCATCTCATGCACTGGTCCCTGAACAGATGCCTAGTCACTGGGCGGGTTGTCCTCACGTCCTCTTATCGAGATCCTTGTTGGTGGTCCATCTGGTGGTATCCTGAGATTGATAAATATGTACAACAGTTATAAGTTTATACCTAGTGATATGAATCATATTCAAAAACAAGGAGACTCATATTCAATCAGTGTTTTAATGTATTATGTCGATAACAGAATTCAATGTCCAGGTGTATGGATTCATTGCCCACTACACCAACACTACACTCCCCAAATCTGAAAGATGAACTCGCAACACATAATATTGTTTCCCAAAAACAATACATTAGACTCTCGGTCATTGAGGGGGAAAAAACTTCCCATTTATACCACTTTTTAACAAATCTTCCCTTATGGCCCAGGCCATGACTACCCTAATCCCACATCTCGAAGGCTAGGGGATGGGGACTAGCACAGAAGGCATCAACCTACAACCGTGAGGCATTATCTGGATTCCTATAGTCTCACACACACCCAACCATGTCCCAACTCACAAAAGGGAAACAACATACCATTGAACAAACCGATGGCATGTACAATAGAAAGAAACTGGGCAAGAATACAGACCCAAAAAAATGTAACGAAAACTATAAAGTTCAAATAGTTTTTTGATGGCCATCTGCAGAACAAACCCCACCTAATCATGAAAGTAGGGAAGGTATTTGAATCCAATGTAGTACGTCCCGTCTGCATAGTCCTATTGGGCCCCGCCTGGTCCTAGATTACAATGTCCATTTTCGTAGTGTCCGGCCGTCACATCTCCCTATGTAATAATGTTGAAACGTCAGCTGTCTGCACCAGATATACCATTTTCTAGAGAAGCATATGTAGGGGTGAGTAACACTGTACTCAGTAGGTATCCCTAAAAAATGTAATGAAAACACAATAATTCCACAAATTAAAGCACGAAACAGAAGACAACTCACACCAAGTATATTCTTGGGTAGTAATAGTAGCATTGTTTGTCACAAAAGTTGAGCACCTCAGCTACTGGATAAATCCTCTATCGAGTATAGTGGGCCTTCCAAGTCACACATTGGTGCTTCCATCTATCATTGGAAAACTTAGGTACTCCTCCCCTTCGAGTACTGTTGGTCTCCCAGTCCATAGAGCCACCCCCCACTATGGCCAGCTAAGGTACTCTTATTATCAAGTACCATGGGTCTGTCAGGTCATATAGAGTTGATCCCCACCTTGGGCCTGTAAAGTCACAAAGAGGTGCTTCCCACTAGGACATCGAGTCAGACAGATCCAAATGTCAGCAGCCATGATGTCTTAACCGGTCCTAGTGTTCTGAACGTAGCACACTCAATAGAACCAATCCTCAAGCCATTAGTCATTTCTCAACCTTTACAAAATTCATCACAAGGCGTGTTGAAAGATCAGCCTACATGAGATGATTCCAAACCGCAAACGGCTTGTCAATCAGACATATAGTTTAAAATATATGGGATTTTTAGGTTCCCGGGGACTGGTTATGGTGGGTCCCAGTTCGACCTGTTTGGACTGACCCGACCTAACTGTCTTAGGGGTTCCACATACTATGGTTTATTCTGATTGACCTGACCCAACTTCGAGTAGGTGAGGGTCATTCTAGTCCGGCCTTGCAAGCGGGTGAGGCCTAATAGGCCTCACTAGACCAGGCCTGGTTAGTAGAGGGTTCTGCCTGCCAGGTCTCCCAGTGAACCAGTCTAATACAGCCTGACCCGAAGAGGGTGCATGTACGGCCTACCGGTGTGTTTTTGGACCCCCTATATGTGTCCATCCCGATGACATAAGTCCGACATGTCGGTGTGGGTCTGGCCTAATGGAGGGGTGCAGCCCGATGGTCCAAAGACCAGCCGTGATAGCAGATAGAGGGGTGTGCCTCGGGTGCAGAGGACTGCCACGTCCCTCCCAATCCAAGTGAAACCTATAAGGTGTGGGCCGCTTCATCACGTCCCTTTGGCCGATGATGACCGGTCACCCTTCAAATTACCCTGAATTCTAGTATGTGGATTCACCCAGGTCAACGTGGAGCCATTAAGGTGTTGCGGGTCTCTATCACCGCGGACCAGTCATTCTCGACATCCACTGCTCCAGATGGCCACTGGCATGGACGATAAATTACTCTTTCATACAACATGTGGTTTCCACCTACCGCCGCCAATGCTGTGTGCTGTAACTATCGGGACCGGTGCGCCGATAGAATACATAGCAGGCCACCAGATGAGCTCAGGTGGTCCATCCCTTGCGTTACTTGTGCCAACGGTCTCTATAAAATGATTCCCTTACAGCGAAGCCTTCAATTCGGCCTTTCTTTTGTTTTGAGAGAAAATGTTCACCATGAGTGCACAAATGTAGAGGTTTGGGCCTTTGTTCATGTCAGCCCCCACCCTTTGCGTTAAAAGGCTTAAATATGGGGGATGTTTGCGGAGTTTCTTTTCAATCATTCATTCCACGATTTAATTATGAATAATCACCCTAAAATAAAATTCGCCTCCCATTATAATGCACTATCCATAGTTTAAATTTTTTGTGGGTTAATATATGTTCGTCTTTTAGAAATGGACATGTATGAATAATGGATTAAAAATCCCTATATATTTGATGTTTATTGCCGCATGTTCATCCATGAGGGGTTAAGATGTCGGTTTCACTTCTCAGTTCTGATATTCAAATGGTGTTGAAGAAGGAGAAGTTACATCTGGCATTATTTATTCATTTTGGGGTGGATGTTTGTAAGATGTTCCCTAGAGAATTCTCTAATTTCATTAATCCATACTTACCCAACGTGTAGAATTATAAATAAGAGCATGTGATAGTGCTCCCATATTGATATGGAATTGTGTCATTTCATTGTTTTAATTAAGAAACAGATTCACTGTTACATGTCATTAAAGCCTCATTATGATGCAAGATTATTGAGAAATTAATGAGCCTCATTGATGCCCATCATTGCCACACTATCGTTACCCCACATCGTCGTTTTCCGACACTCTAAAGGGAGAATGAATAGAAAATAATGAATTTGAATTATTTAATTATTCTTCTCAAAATTTCCAAAAAATTACATTTCTACTTGGCCCTTGTTTTCTGAAGTTAAGTCATTTCTCAGTGAGTTAGGGAATTCTAACTCAACGGTTCCCTCGATTTTTTGATCCTAGAAATGTTCAAAAGATTGAAAAATCCAATCGTACATTTGATGAACATACCTTACAAAATTTCATAATTTTATTCCGGTCTCTCTGGACCTCAAGATCATATGTCATCAAATTTCGTGGTCTTGAAATAATTCCACATAATTCAAAAAATTACATTGAAAATAAGCGATTTTACAACACAAAAACTAGAATAAAACAACATTTTATTAAACTTCATTATGAGATCATAACACCCACTGGGATCCTAACACTCTTTATGATAACCCAAGGAATAGGTAGTCGAACGGGATGAGATATTAAACCCAGTAAGGGAATAAACATGTGACTGATTTAGATGAGATGAGTTAGAAGGCATAATAAGATAACATAAAATGGGTTGCTTATGAATAAATAGATGAAATCCAAAATTATTGAACTTGGAATCAAATGATCATGGACACGTAAGAATATGTAAGCAAAATATAACATGACATAAACATGCATCATGGATAAGAGTCAAGACTATATCTCATGGTGGAAAAAGTCCCATACTGGTTTAGGTTTTCTCCCCAACACTATACATAATGTCTCATGAGGCAAAAAATTTACCAGATGCATTGGTGAACTCTCTAGGTGAGTCCATATGACATGTCCATGAATATGCCTTCACATTAACAACCAATCATAAATAATAATCATAAGGGTTACCCATGGAAATAAATCGGTATCATAATCTTGTCATATTACATAATAATGGTATCAATGAAATAAGAGATAAAAATATTCATCAACATTAGTAATGGGAAAATAATAAGGGAACATTAATAATGATGTCCAAATAAGGAGAAAAAATAAAAATTAATGTTTTGGTAGCATTATAAATGTTCACCTTCATAATGGTTTTGTGGAAAATGATAATTTCTTCAATGTGGATAAAGGCATTATTTTTAAATAAAACAAATAAATGAACAAAATTTTTTTTTATGATAAATTAAGAGAGTTTGTAAAATTTGATGACTCTTAATTCATTTTACACACTATAGATAAAAAATGGGTAAAAGTAATTAATTTCTCTTTAAATGGGTTTTCTTATGGAGATGAATTGAAAATGAAACCATTTTAAACATGTAATTCTCCATAAAAGAATGATTAATCAAAATAAATATATATATTTGGTAAATATAAAAATATTACATTGGAAACATATAAGAATAATGAATAAATGATTTTTTGAAATGATATATAATGTGTAACCCATTAGAAATATGGAAGCTTCAAGAGATCACATACATTGCACATTCAATAAATGTTATTTAAGTATAATTATAATGGATTAAAAAAATTATTAACTTATACCTAATAATTATTCATATTTTTTATATAATAAGTCCTTATATAACCTCTTACCACCTTCTCTTTACTAATATTTCATTATTAGCATTATTTTGGGTGTTATAGGCTTTATTTCAAAAACATATATTGTCATTTATGGTCATTTCTGGTACATGGTATTTAGATTTTTCATCAAAATAATTTTACTAATTCAATAAGTATAATATTTAATTATTAATTTTTTAAAACATTTATATAACCACTGTTGAATTTTTCATATTGAAAATTAATCAAATCACTTTGTGGAGATGGTTGGTCATACATACGCACAAGTAAAAATATCATTAACATAATGGTCAATGAGTAGATAAACGATGATATATTTTATTTTTCATAATAAATTTCATCTCATAAGTAGAATACATATTCATTATTTATATCATTATAATGATCCATGTATCTTATTGATGAATAACAAATTATACTACTACGTGGAGTTGTTAATTCATACGTATAAGCGCACTTTGAATTGATTTCGTATAGGATGGATAAGTTGAAGATAGTTGAGTCATAATCATAATAATGTATCCCCTTAAATATGAAACTAGATTTATACTTTTAGGATGGGAATAGAATATTTAAATTGAGTGTTATAAGAAATAAATTAGAATGTTTCAGTATAGACGATTACCTCTTAAAAAAGGAGCTCCTTTATAAATTATGATAAGCGAACTAATGAAGGTATTATGGTATGGGAAGAAAAAATCTAAAGTAATGGTGTTTAGATGTGAAATTGGAAGAGGTTGGTAGAGATAGATGTATCAATGTTGTGTGACAAAATTAATGAAGTTGGTCCCTTTTATAATTATGGGGTGGTGAACATTGGGAGTTTTTCAAAATATGAAATTATAATATGTCTATTCTATATCCCAATTCATTCAAATGGCCAATAAATTCATAGGGGATGAAACATGAGATTATATATATTCTACTTTCACATATTTAATATTTTCATGATTTAAATGAATTTAATAAAATAATAATCCCATAAAATATAATTATTTTCTATTGTGTTAATATTTACTAATAAGACATTTAAAACATCCTGAAAAAATTAGAATTCAAAAAAACTAAATTATTATATCCTTTAAATTTCATGGTCATATGGATAATCCATGGATCACAACACACATGCACACACACACACACACACATATATCTAATTATATATTTCTTTTATTTTTATTATCATTTTTTTGAATTTTTCTTTATTTTAATAATTTCAGCATAATCGTTGAGTAATCATTTAAAGAGATTACTTATTAACTAAATTTTAAAAATAAAATTATCATCATGAAGGTGAATATTTCATATATCCAAATATAATTAGTTGTATAGAATATACTCGAAAAATACAAATTAAAAATATAACACTTATTAAAAACAATATTGTTACATATTTTAATTTTTCATTATGGAATATAATATATAAAAAATAATCTCACCAAAGTGGAAAAAATGGTCATATTACCAATAAATATAAAAGTACATATGAAACTATCATATTCAAAAATTGCAGTCCTATTCTTTTTAATTTTAGAGTTGTTATAAATTTATTTCTACCCTATATTATCTGATTTACAATTTGTCATGCAAGAAAAATTACTAGACTCAATATTCATATTAACAAAAAAATAGAAAATTTTTAATAAATTATGAAATCCTATTTTTAAATATAGATTCATCTTTAAAAAATTAATTACACATATGTTTCATAACTTAATTTAATATTAATCCTTAAAAAAGTAAGAAAAAAAATGTTTTTTAAAATTCACATTTAATTATAAAATTTATTTATAATAATTTCATTTATATAATAAATTTGAAATACCAAAATATAATTATTTAATATTAAATGGATCTAGTTATTGTTTCAAATAAATCTGAAACATAATTTTAAATTGAAAATATTTTCAAACAAAATATTGTTTTGAATGTGAATGAGAATTTTTCTTTATTCATTAAAATATTAAAAATTCTACACATTTTATCAAATTCATAATAAGATAATTTTGATAGAATGAATTCAAAAAATTGAGTTTATTTTTCTATATTTTTTTGAAAAGATTTAAAAATTATTTTTACTTTCTCATGGAATTCAAAAAATTCATTTATTTAATAAAATATTTCTGGCATCAATAAAATTACACCACTATAAATTTATTGTCTATTTCCTAAAAATTAGTAAATTTATTTTGTAATATGGTTATTCCTATTCTTAACCTCCTATTATACAAAATGGTTATAATGGTCATGTGAAAATAATAATATATTAAAAGTATATCATGGATTATTTTGGCTCAGTGTGGCATATATCAAAATCTATAGTATAAATAAAGTTATTTAAATTAAAAAATTTCATGAAAAAATATTACGGAGTGATAGATAGGCATTGATTAGGTCACTAACCTGTTGATTTGTCCTAATTGGTCAAACATTGTACCTTATCCTGCACCGACAAGGCATATTAATGATACACACACTGGCTCTCTCTATGAGATGTCATTACAAATCCTTCTTCATGGTGATAATATCACAGTCATTGTAGGTGTGCTATTTATATTACACCTATAAAAACCTTATCTTTTCACACCGCAATTCAGTTTAACCAATGTGTTTATCCTTTACCATTAGTTGAAATATATGGATAATGAAATTCACAGATTCTTGGCCCACTCTAGATTAAATTAGATTATGAATACATAAATTCTAATATTATTCATCTTCTCATTGGTTACTAATTTCCATATATTATGTTAATTACCATGTCTATATTCAGATCACCAAGGTGGTGTGTTGAATATATTGGTTTATCAGGTCGATTAACCATATGCTTCACTAACCCCATTACCTATAAAAACAATATAGATGATTAAAGACTCAGGAGATCCTTTAAGAATGTTTCCCCATCCTAGGTATGACCATCCCATTAGTTTGGAAGATGGTTTAATTAATATAGAAATTAAATTATAGAGGAAAAAATACATCATTTGAGAGAAGGTTACATATAACATCATATCTTTCTTCTCTGCCAGCTTATCTAAACACCCCATTTCAATTAATATACCCATCGGTTGAAGTGGGCCATGCATGACATAGAATAATCTAGATGATGAATCAAACAATGATCACTGAGACAGACTTTTAGAAAAATCATGTAAAAGGGTAAATCCTACACAAAATCTGTGGTAATTTGGGGGTTGGTAGCTATAACCACCAACCATTATATAATATCATTACAAAATTCATCATGACCAATATAAAACTACATAATAGTTATAATGGACTTAGTAATATTTATGATGAAGGATATCTTGCATAGTAAACCTAGATATAATTATAGGTTCTTGGTTAAAGACTATATACAACCTATCAGTTGCAGACACAGATGGACTACAAAACATCAATAACAGAATAATATGAATCCCACATTATAGTATTCAAATCCCATATTCTAACATTTTATTCTATATTGGTGACTTTTCATTAATGATTTGACGAGATATCTCCTTTTATCAAGACACACTGTCTAAATGAGTTTACAAAGGGGGTATAGAAAGAGACACATAATCAAACCAATGGTATTCCATTCCCAACTACTTCGGATTTGAAAATTCAGTTGATCCAGTCATTCAATATTCTAATCAAAAATGTTCTTGACATTATGGGATCCTTGGAGAATCTCAAAATGTTTATATTCAACATTTTTGAGCCTCATATTCAACAATTAAATCACTATATATTTATATATCATTTCTATATTTCCTTTATTAATTGTTCACATTGCGTTTTGTTTATCGGAATTCCAATGAATCATCAATGATACATATCATTTGTATAATAACATGTAAACCTAAATTATTTGTTTGTAATTCTTGAAACAAAATATATTTTTCTTGACAAACACTCATGAATGACCACCAACATGATATTTCTCAATGATGTATTTGTACTACATATTCTAACATAACATGATATACATGGAATGTTTAGGTAAAATATATGTGTAGGTGGGATAATTCTCTATATTTTTCAAATTTTGGTGGACATAGTCAGGGTAGAATGATTTTTTTCTTGGGGAAAATTATGATCCCTCTAAGATTTATTTATTATTATTATATATTATACAAAATTTAATATACTATTCCTATAGGTAATATCTTAATGGGTATGTACATGGTTTTTCCATATCCATCTTATTGAGGGTTCTCAAACTATCAAAATTTTCCACGTTTTCTATCTTATGAGTTCTTAATATTTAATAGATCTTGTAACGTGAATTTACATGGAGTATAAACACTTGTTATTCCATGTATTCCCTTCGAAAATCATCAACCTAGAATGAATTATGCCCCTTTTAGTTGACTGGATTATGGATCGAAAACCAGAAAAATCATGTTTTGTAGTTTATGGTTTCCTATCTCAGGATTTTTTTTGAATAGTTTATAGTCCTATAAATTGGACCATTTTTATCATGTAATATACGATACATGAATAAATTTTATTGTTTAATTTCAATGTCATACATTAAGGAAATATGTTGTGTATTTTAACATTATAAGGTAATGAAATATTTCATGAAATTTAATATCTTGTTGTTGGGATTTCTATCATGAAGTCTAACATCATGTTTTAAGGACGTCTTCCATGCAATTTTTTATGTGGTTAGGATGTAAAAATTTTATGTAGTTTAATATATTTATTTTTCTACATTACCTATGAATATTGAAAATGGGACATGCATACCATGGATGACCCAAACCACCCAATTTTTATTAGTTATAGTGTGGTGTTCCAAAGTCTCACTAGGATTGGAGTTCCTTTCTATCAAGGAGGAGATTTCCATTGATAGTAGGTTAATGAATTTTTCATCACTATAATAGACATATATAGTTTTCAACACACTTCTATAATGGCCATTAATGATATTTAAAAAGGATTTGGTGGGTGGTTTAATATATGGGATATCAATTATAGCTAAATAGTTTGAATATGTGTTGTTTATTTCATAACTGAAAAGTTGGAATTGATGAATATGTAATGGAGAAGAAATGATGAGGATGAACCAAAAAACCCATATGTGTTGAGATCTACCATGGTGTTTTTGGGGTATATGAGGAATAAAATTATTAACATTTTGGGATAGAATCTTCTAGTTGGTTGGTTAGAAACTCTGATGTAAGGGACCATAGTTCTTACATGAATGATCAATTACAGGGTATCCCCATGCTTTTAAAAGATCTATTTGATATTTTGTAAGAATCAAATATATTGATGATGATTTTTAATGTAGAACAATATATTTCAAAAGAAGGGTTCAAGAAATCTAGGGTAGTTTATCTTTAATAGTTGGGAGGCACAAACCATATGACATTTGTTTTGCTCACATGGTTTGGGACAACAGAAGGTTTGTGAATGGTGAGTCATGTTAATTATATAAAAAAGGAAATGATACATTATGGAGTAATGTTGAGGGTGTAAAATTATCTTTAATATTTTGGTTATGAGGATTTTAAATCATGGATTAGTGTTCCCGGATCATGAGTATTGATTTAGGATAATAATTTCAGGGATGACCTAGAAAACCCTATGGTTCTATGCTCTTTTGTTGTGTCGTTTGTCTCTTAGGGATCATAAATCCAATCAATAAGTGCCAATAGGTCTAATTTTAGTAGATCAAATCCCATATGTTTGAATTTCATGGTAAAATAAATATATCTATTTTTGTTTATATTGGACATTGAATGTTATGGAAACTAATGTTTCTCATGAATTGATGTATGATTCATAAAAAATCATATATAAGAAGGAGTTTAGAATCCTAAAGGTTCTTTCACATTCTAGTGAACATATTATAACATCGAAGAGTTTTGAAAAATCATTAACCCATCATTAATCTAGACTAGGGGGTCCATAAAGAATGGGTCGGCATTTTTTATGGCCATTATGATTGTAAAAACAACATTAGTCAATGTATATTTATTCTCTTGATTTTGCGTAAAATTCAGAGTTGATGTTTTTAGATAGTTAGGAGTAGAATTTATCTAAAGGATCCCTGTACAGAATTTCAAACTAGCATGATTTATGTATCTTTAACATGTAGATTATAATCGTGTGACCTAGAACAATAAATTATAATGTTTAAGGTTGTAAATATTTGACGAATGTACACACAATTTATAGTAATGATGCAGATGGAAAAGGTATTAGGGGAATGATAAAAAACAACATAATATGTATTCCTATGTTCTAGGTTACTCTAATATCCTTTTGAGAAGGATATGGAATGTTTTTATATTATGGATCAAGGTTCTCAGGCCACGATTAATTATATGGGAAAATCATTTGGAGGATGGCCTATAACACACGCAGGAATTGTTCCCAACCATGTTTAAATGAGATACAGAAGGGTTAATAACCCCTTTTTTGAAAGAGAAAGATTAATTATTTGATGAAAATGATATCATATGCAGGATGCAGTGGAAAAGATGAATAGTCAATCAAGGGGATCATTGATGTATGGATCCCTTTTCTATGGGCCATAATATAATTTTTGGTGACCCAATATACAAATGTTTAGAAGAATGGATAATGGGTTGAGGTGTTTAAATGACGATGAATGAACCCCGTACAATGAAAAAATAGGTTCAGAATATTGTGGTCCTTTGATATGGAATTATGATGGTTAATGTCCTACACATTTTAATTTTATATAGTGGGTATATATGTGTCATGAAGATTAATGTAATGTGAAATGATTTTTTTGTTGTAGTTTAACATCATGTGGAAATTATATTTTACAAATAGTTAAATGTTATGATATAAGTACATTATTCTAGATATAAAGTTTATATCAATCATGATAGCAAGAGTTGAATGTAAGGTTCCCTATTCTCAAATGATCGGTGCCCAGTATGAGATATAAGGGACAACTGGATAGTTGATTAAGATGTGTGAGTGTGAGCCTTAGCTATATTGCAGCATATGTCCATGCCATATGAAATTAGGGGGAATTTCATATTGTTAGATATGTTGTGGATAAACATATGATCGACAAACCGAGTCTCTCTACACATCTTGTGATGACTAGTATCAAGAAACAAATAGTTATTTCATTAACTCTCCCTAGTTTGTTCTAACCCATAAATTAGAAATGGATTTTTTTCAGATGGACCAATATTTTGAGATATAGAAATCGTTATTCATCAAGTGTAGGCATGAATTACAAAATACATTTATCATTAATGTAATATTTTTCACACGTGACTAAAACATACAAAAAGGGATAATTTTTTACTAATTATTATTATGGTCGACCCTGGGATTTAAGATTTATGTGTCACTACATATAAAATAATTATAGTAATCAGTCCATATGTAGTTATTGAATAGGAAAGACTCCATATTGGGCCGACTGATACACATTGCGTAGAATTGTTACCAATTATTATTGCAGTTTTACATATTATTAGAGATCTGGGTTTTACATTATATTAAATTATGTTATGAATAATGCCAGAAGTAGTAAATGAATGTAAAGAACTCTTATGTAGGTATAACCCCTATGTAAATGGGGCATTTTTTTCATTTGAATATTGAATCTAGACTAAGGATTGGAGATATAGCTGTCACTAGTTACCTTTTAATGAACATAATCCAACCATACATAGTTATATAAAGGGAAACTCCCTTGGATATTTCTGAACACCACATAAAGCGAGGCATTGTCGACATTGATATTTGTGGCTCGAAATAGGACTAGATATCAAGGATTCACTATTTATCCTATGATGATGGGAATCATGTCACACAAATTAATATAACGGAGGTGTTTTGGGAGACTACAACCAAGGAAAATGGTCTTCTTAGGGAAGGTACAAAGAAAGTCATAGTTTCAGGCCATCCAAGATAAATAATATGTACAGTTTAACCTAGAGAGACATTGAGTCATTGTGTTCCTTTTATAGTATTACATCCAAGAAACATACTATCTCATTCATGGTATAATATTTCTCAATCAGGCATCGAATCCTTTTATTAAATTTACTAATCCCATGTGAGCTAAGTTCAGTGTGTGAAATAAGGAATGGTAAAGGATTATATCACCGTAGAGTGGTGATTTTTGGAAATGGATGTATAACATTGTTACTTATAGTGGGTGAGGAATGGTATGTGGTATAATAGTCTATAAGTATCTCATTGTAGGGAGAATTAATCCATATGTAGTATTAGACAACTGTGTAGTTTAATTTCATGTAGCAAGGACATTAGATATTTATTTTAACATCATGATATATTGAAGTCTTCCATGTAGTTTACCATCATGTTGTAATGACGTCAACCACCCACCATAACATCATACTATAAAGATAGATGTTTACGGACATAAATAAAATGAATCATTGATTTTATAACCAAGTCTAGGAATCTGGTTGACACTAAATATCATACATTTTTAAGAATGAAGACACACACACAGTTCATTAATGAGGGTATTCCCTGTGTGAACCTGACATGCATAAAGGGATGTGGGAAAATCATCTCATTTTTTCACAAATGTAGGTATTTTATAGTGGTCCATATGTAAAGTTTTATTTTCCTTATATCATAACATCATATTGTAATGATGAGTAATGTATTACATTTTATTATTATACAACTAATACCAAATCATGCAATTTAGCATCATATGACTAGTTTGACTTTATTGTAGTTTAACATGAACTGACTATAACATAATTATTCCAGGAAGGGATTCTTCAGTTTAGGTATGGTTAAATCCTGAATTTTACTATAATGTGACAAGTAATTAGTATTCCTGACTGTAGCTACACAAATTACTTATTAATAAATATCACATTAGATGGTGGCATCATTTGTTCCCCATCCATCGTTCCCTATGAGTAAAATCCACTAGGATAGACCTTCTATATAATCAACGTACATTTCCATTTGGGTTACATAATTATAGGTTTATTTCATATTATCATTGGGTTTCTGAGTAAAAATACAAGTCCTCTATTATTGAACTAGTAGAGGAAGAATGTTTTATTAAAGGATCACGCATTATGATTTTAGTGGACTTCATGGATGTACAGTGAATGAAAAAACATCTCATCGATTCATTCGAATTCATCAAACATATATTTTGATTGATCATTGTCTATTATTTTTCTGAAAATTCCTATTAAAAGTGAGGTTAACACAATATTATAATTGAACACTCCATAGGTTCTATAAAATAAATAATATAGAGTTTCTTGTGTAGAAAAGTGCATTGTGTTAAAGCTGGATTATAAGGCATGATAGAGATTGTTTGTCCATGGTATAATATCCTTATTCACCATATTATGTATTATAATTGATCGAGTCATGGTAATGGCCTATGAATTCCAATATTTATTTCATGATTTTTGAATGAATGGTTACCCTCTATAGTATACTCCTAGTAAAATTTTGTCAACATGGATGAATAGAAATTTGTGTCGTTTCCGCTCAATATCATCTGAGGGACTTAGAATCTATTTATGGTGTTTTTTTAATAATATAATAACATAAATAACCAAAAATTTATTTATAGGTATTTCATCATCTCATTTATGGATGATTTTACTCATATTAAATATATACATAATCTATTTGGTTGTAGTTAGGAGATATGGCCCCCGAAAATACATTCCACAGATGAAAAAATCCATTATTATTTAGCTATATGTAGAAATTATATGGTTTTTGGGGATATTTTTTCATGAATATAGATGAAATTAAATTTCATTTTATGTTCCAAAAAAATCTTTTTTAGGGTTTACCATAAGAGAAAAAGTTGCTGGATTAGATGGGAGACCCTAGTGAAGGACTAATTATCATTGCAGGAGCCTGAATGGACTTCATTCAGGGGGGAATGAATATCAATTTCTTATATTTATATGATAATTATTACATAAAATCCTTGTTTGTAGAGGGATGTTTTATCATTTATTCCATATAAAAGTTTAATGTTTGTTGTGTGGTACCGAACCAGTTATCTTTTTTCTTGATTTATCAGGATGGTACGATTTTGGAGATAATCAATTATGTGTGCGTTTTTGTATAGTGATGATATTGGTTCATCATTCTTTTAGGTGGTTCTGAATTGATATATTCCTTCCAAGACATAAATGATTACCTATTAGAAAATACTTTAGATAAAAATGTATCAATTCACTTCGTACTAATCCATGAAGTCCCACACTATTGATCTAATAGAACACACATAGGAATGATAATAGAATAGTTTAGGGAAATGATGAAAAACTGGTTCCAAACGGAAATAATCCATCATTCATCTGATGTAGAATTTTAGAGGGGTTAAATATTCTTTTTTGGTGTTATATTTTTGGTTTACATGATTTTTCACTATCATGGAATCCTATTTTTTGTTTTGGTAGGCCATCTATACCTATAGGTATAGTTTCAACCTCTTAATGTGGAAATTGTATTCTACCTCATTATTTGTGTATCCCTCATAGAGTGAAAAATAGAAGGAAAAAAAATCCTTTATTGAAAATAAAACACCAATCTAAACACTATCATGATCTAACATTAGGTTTTGGAGCCTATTGCAAATGAGACATTTGATGGAACCATTGAACTACATCTTCCATGATCGAGGAGTGTCATGGTCAAAGAAAAACTAATTTCTTGGAGGCTTTCTATCCACTAGTGTACGTCCATTGGTGAGTTGTTCCAACTATAAATTCGTGAGTTCCATCCCATTCAATTCTTTCTCCGATATGAATTGTATTCCATATTTTTGCTGAATAACAACACATTGGTCCAAACTTCTAGACATCCTAGGAAGACTATGTATGTACATGAGAAGGTTAATATGAAAGAAGGATTTGACTATGGGATTAATCTTGTAAATCCTTAGGTTATTTAATAAAAATATGGGGTTTAGTCTGTTCATATCTATAATGGAATATCTTTTCTCAGAACCAAAAATAATTTAACTAATGTGGTAGGGGATGTTTTCATTCCCCACATCATTTTTTGTTTTGAGGATAGCACCATTTAATCATCAGTGGAATCCATATTTATAATGAACAGATTTACATCCACGAGTAAAAACAAGATCATTTGGTGTAGAATGTCTACTAGATAGTCTCAATGACTTCTTGAAAGTCCTCATCCCATAAATATGAGACTCCCTTATTCATTAACGTGGTGAAGGGGATAGACTTTCGGGCCATGTCATATATGAAATAATGAATATAAGAGAGAAAAAATTAGAGCCTTCTCAATTTTTTGATATTTTGAGTTAAAAAAATTTTTTGGATTGAATTAGTGTATTCATTTTATATCTTCATTCCTTAGTGGAATAACACTAATGAATGGAATTTACCAAATTTTACCACAGAATCACACATCAGAAGCTTCATATTCCATATTTTCTACAAAAAACATGTCAAGGTTTTCTTGATGATCCCTAACGTGATCACATTATTTCAATATCTGACCACCCATTAATCGATGTAACATTATTCTATTCTTCACATGATGGGATTGAGGATATGTCTCAGGGAATATCGATAACCAATGCCAGTGTTATATAATCTAAAGGATATGAACAGATTGAATAATATCCCATGAGGATCACAGAAGGTTGTTATAGTCATATATTTAGGGGCCATCAATATTTGATAACACTCTGTAAACTAATACATGGAGGAAATGGAGTAGAATCCAAAAATTTCTTCAATAAAGAGTTCGGTGTTTATCAATGGGAAATCGACCTTCCGGAAATGTCGATTAAGTTCTCTAAAATCAATACATCCCCTAATATTAACATTTATTATTTATATAGATGATATTTTTGAAACACCATAGGTATTTTACTTTCTTGAAAACATTTAATGTGATCAATTTCTCAACATTCGACTCCACATTAGTATCATGGGAGGCATTAATCCTCCTAGATTTCTTCATAAAACCATGATGGTTATCTTGTGTGATTAGTTAGCGCCTGGACATACCATGAATCAATTGATACATTTCCTTATAATTTCAGGAGAACACATATCATTGATTCTTTATAAATTCATGCATATATCAAACTTCAGATATAGAATGTACATATTTTATTTCAATATTCATCTGAATAATCACATCAATGGTGGTGGTGACACCTTCCTCAAATATAGGTGGATAATGTTTGAGGTCATCCTCTTTATTCTTCCATATCTGAGTCCATGGAGGAATTTTCAGTCCTTGTAGGTAACAAGAGAGAATATATAACATTGTAGAGGTGAGAGAGGCCATTGTAAAAGTCTTTATCATGAAAAACTACTTGATTCAATATAGAGAGAATCATGATCCAAGTTTTTTATTTTATACTCTCACTGGTAAAATGGGGATCATTGATGACTATGATTAATTAATCATCAACTATCATGTTTGTGGGTATCACATAATCACATATAAGCATATTCCTTTAACTCACAGCAGAGGTCCCCAATCCATTTTGGGTAGCGGGTTTCATATTTTAATCCACTATTGGTCGCTTTACCTACATTTTATATAACCATTTAACAACACATATGGCATCACAATATCCAAAGGGACTATTGTCATTGAGTGGTATCATGACCATACCATTGATCTTTTAAATCAGATAGTGATGAAATATTGAAGGTACTTCCCTATGGCATTTAATACTAGCTCTCCCAAGAGGGAAATTTTAGGTGGCTTCATAGTGTATGACCATGAAATCAAATTAGATGTGAGATACACAAAATGAGCATTGATCATGATATTCGCAAGATGTCATTTATCACTCTCTTCATACCATTGAATGGTTATATTTCTTGAAGATAAATTCCCATTATCATATTTGAAAATTTTAGGGGTTAGCATCAGGAAGAGGATGATCTCAGAACCATTTTCAATTTGAACCCTTCAAATGATGACGTCATTTTGTTTTAGAAAAATAGAGGTGTAGAAGAAGTCTATTGATGGAATCTTCATAATAATTTTCATTGAATGAGATGGAGACATGAACGTATTATGTAATAGTATCCCCTCTATAATAATCCAGCATACCAAAATCTATCTAAAAATCCTATGGGATTTTTGGGTTGTTAATGAGTTCCTTTAATGGTAATTTTTAATGATAGATCACATCTAGGACTACAAATTGGTTCAGAAAACCACCAACTATCTCAAAATGTCCTATTTTTTTCCATAGGTCACTAATTCCCAATGATGGGTTTCTCAATGTTATGCACTTTAAAAGATCAATTATTAGAGGTAGATGTACCTGAATCTTATTTATAGGTCGAGGGATCTTTTTTTGATAGAGTAATAGTTTGAAAATGTCTTCCCCTTTGACTAGGATGATAAGATAATGCACCCCACGATTCATTCATGTGTGATAACTAGGTTGGGGAGACTACTGGAGTTCTCTAGGGAAACCAAATGTATTTTTTGGTCTTTATGGAGTTTTCAACAATGGTCATATCTTCATATATGTCAAATGTGGGGTTTTGAATTTGATATTAGTTCTTATGATGCTTAATATTTATCCTCTATCATTGGAACGTGTTCCTTCAACCTTGGACTCAATGGTAAGGTTTGGGTAATTCATTATAATGGGAAGAATCATCAATGGAGAAGGGGTATCCATGTTGAATGACATTAAGATATCCATATACGAGATCTAAATCATATATTAGCATCATTTGGTGTGGTTGGTTCCCATGATTTATAAATTTCAGGAAATTAGTATACATGAGATATTAATTCTATACGACTGTAATGTGACTCTTCATCATCATTGTCTTCATGTTTCTAATGATTTCATCCACCTTGATGATGAATAATTGACGTCACATCCCTTGTTTACATGGACATTATATTTTTTGTAGATGAACTCCCATGGATTCATGATATCGGTCATTTTACATTTATGTCATCCACTTTTCAAACTTATATATGTGGATGGCGAAAACCTCTCCCTGATTACCCTTTTCTTATAGTCAGGTTATGGTTACAAAATTCACTAATTATGAGGTGTTTTCAAACATAACATACCTATAATCATCTGTTCATTGGTTTATATATTTTAATATGAATAAATAATGTAATGTGTTACCTTACCTCCTATATAATTGAATGTAGTCTGGATGATCAGTGTGGTTGACCTTGTCCGGTGTCCTAGGATATAATAGAATGAAAATGATAGTTTCCATGGACAAAAGGAAATAATCATGGATTCATTCATTTAATAATCAGTATGGTATATTCATCTATTCCATGAAACCCTAGTGACCCTGATCACTTTTTTCTTCTGGGAGAGGGAGGATTTTTTATTTCTTATAATCTATATGAGGTGTTAGGTAATTATGGGCCATTATAGTTTCCTTAATGAATACTAATACTTGTTTCATATTAAAAATATTCGCTTATACATTACCAAGTATTCTCCCAAATGTTGAGGTAATTGGATTATATTTTGTTTATGTCCACTTGATTGATTATTTTAGGATATGTACCATTTCAACA
Source organism: Viscum album (assembly GCA_963277665.1). Lineage (NCBI taxonomy): Eukaryota > Viridiplantae > Streptophyta > Magnoliopsida > Santalales > Viscaceae > Viscum > Viscum album. The sequence continues at coordinate 193,506,427 of OY728135.1, read as the reverse complement.
ATTTCTCATAATCCAACTAGACAAGTCATCGACATTTGGTGTGTCTTCATCTCTTTTATAAATTTTCAGAATATATATCTATGAACTTCTCGTATGGAATAGGGATTTTGAATCAATAAATTAAATCATTCTATCTACTTATAATTTTAAAAACCTTATATTTTTCATATTTCAATGATTTTGTGAGGGAATTGTTTTCATTTTCATTAGTGTATAGATGAAATAATAATGGAATTTATAGCGATGGATATAGTTGAATGGTTGTTGTACCAATGGATTGATGAACCTACCAGAGTATATAAAATAATCCTTCACATTCACTATATACTGGTCTTTAGGGACCATGATTAGATGTTATTGTGATACAAAGTGTGATAGATGGTATTCCATTTTTATTGTGCCTTCAAAGGATTAATAGAAATTATTTATTAAATTAGGTGGGCTAAATGATTCTTCCTACAATTAAGGATATAGATTCTTCTAGGGAAGTATAGGTGTGTTCCTCCATTCCTTGTCATTCATTTGAAATGATAGAGTTTCTATTGACATAATTTTCTCCACAAATACAACATTATGGTCCACTTGCATTCTTCAATGAGAAATAAAGGATTCATAGTATTTTCCTATATTCACTCCCCACTGATTCTGAATCCACTATAAGATTGAATGATCATCCAAGATGGGGAGTGTAAATCCCAATAATGTAGGGATGAAATGATAATCTTCAACATTCTCATTTATGTATACTAGGATCTTGGATCTAGATATGACATGAATCTTAGAATAACATCTTGTAGGAAAATCAATTTTTTTTATTTGTGTGATTAGGGATATTTTCTTAGTCCTAAAGAAAATACTCAGTAGGAATGCTTCCAATTAGAAGTTTTTTATTGATTAGTATGAGATTTTGTATCACATTCTTATATTGTTCCAATTTTACCTCTAGGGATAGAATTTTAGTTCTTCATGGAAAATATTGGGATATAAAATCATCATTAAATTTCTCCTTGATAGTGTTCCACCATAAATGTGGAAATTAATATTTGTATGTTATTGGTTATGGATTCTCCTGTAGTTCTGCATGTGTTCAGCCACAGTTGGGTCATCCTGAGCACTATCCAATGATGGTATGGTTTTCATAGGACATCCCTCCACATTTTCATAACAATCCACTTATTTTTTTTGTTTTACTAGTGATGAAATTCCCTATGGTGCATCGAGAAATGATATTTTCCCATTACCCACAATGAAATAGGGTAAAGGTATAATATAATAATCATGGTTTATTTATCCCCCATTCTAATTGGATCTTTTTGGATTACATAACCTATGTTGCTTGATTTCCATATCTATATGTTCCTCTTATATTTCACTGTCACGAGAGATGTTCATGATATTTCTCATCATTCTTGATTAATGAGCCCAAACTAGTAAAATTTTATATTTTAGTTAGAGGAATGTATTATATTCTGACCATCATTATTTTCCACCCGACCTGGAGAAGACTAACTGCATCTATAGTGACAATGGGTATGATAACAACACCACCTCTGTGGTTTAGGGATTATTGAGGTTTATAATTATCACTAGTTGATAATAATGAACATAATTTGATTATTCCCCTTGAGGATTTCATGACAATTTGGATGAAAATTTAGATATAAATACCATTATCTCTATGGTCTATCATTGATCAACATCCACCTCTAATTTCCATTGGACCATTATAAGGTGGGATTACTACAGAGAGAATGATTTATATATAAATTTACCCAGCCTTATGGGTTGGGTTTGGTTTAGAGAATCATTTGATATATCCTAAATCCTCTCAATGAATTATTATTTAAGGGATGCAGTGGTGGTAAATAGCATTCATCCGTGTGGGCTGGGTTTTCATCTAGATGGATACTGTAAAATAATATACTATTAACCATTTGATTTGGTATAATTTTTGTCATGTGTGAGATATGTGTAATGGTGGCCCCTGAAACGTGTTATATCAAATGAGGTTTTTTTGGGCCCACCAATACCTCAACATAATCATATGAAATGTATTACCTTTTCTTCAAAGGGATTATTTCAATTGTTTATTGGGAGTCCTATATATTCATTTTTGATGTCCATAAATCTTCAATATGGGGGTATTTTTTAAATTGACTAATAAGATAGTGGATTACCTAGTCCCTTGATTCCTCTAAAGGCTATGAAATTACAAGAGGCCTTATCTATATAGATCTTATGTTCTAGTGGTACAATGATGTTCTACACACGATAATTTCATTATATATAGATGTAGTTTCCCAAAGAGGATTTAGTGATCATTGGCTGAAGAGTTGTGCGGAGATGGTAGAATACTTGTCCCAGACTTTCAGTTTTATATTTAGGATTTGGGTCTTGATCCATGGATATAGATTCCATGTCCATTTGAATACAATTTTTTTTTCTTGTATAAAGGATAAACTCATATAATTGATAACAATAGTTATGGACATCATTCTGTGAAAATATTCAACAATTGATTTTTCATAGTTATGGCATACACTAATTCTCTAGTATATTTGAGATCTCATTGTTCGGAGTAAAAAGGGGATATAATATAATGGGGAGGATGTTTTCCTGCTAACTCTCTATATATATCAATATCATTCTCTTATTCATAAAACGTACAATACTCAACTAGGTCATGTAATATATTCCACCTCTTATGGTCTCCTACAGAGAGTGCTAAAGGGTCGATAGTAGTTGATGAGGAAATCTATATAGTTGTCCTCAATGTTTTGAGTACCTACCTATAAAAAGGTTCATATGGTTTTAGAATATATGTATATATAGATATACATTATAGTGGTTGATTTTCATTTCTAGGGTAGATATTACCATGTAGAGGATGAACATGTCAGATGTCAGGAGTAGTGTTCTTTTGATCCATATGTGCACTACCATGAGGAGAAATATCAAGGTAAGGATCACCTTTTTGTTTGAAGAGGAAACCAATCATCTAGGTGTCGATGATATGAAATGAACAACCTCATGGAATCTGATATTTAGAAAATAAAAGATATGTGACTCATTTGTTATTGTGGATGAAAGATATCGACCTAACATTTGTGGTTGTGAAGTAGAATGATCCTAATTTGTGACAGCATGCAGAATATTTTGAAAACGTTTGGGGTCTATAAGAATATGAGATCATATCTATGAAGCTTCTAGAGTATAATGATGAGCTACTATTTTTTCAGCAGTAATATGAACCTTATTTTGGGTGGGTAATGGAGTATTCCAATCAACCCTTTATTAAGAAGGGATGTAAGCCAATTTAAAATATTCATTTTCAACAAAAAATTTAGACACACCTCAAAAATTGGAGAAGGGATATAATACTCCTCCTATAAAGACATTGGTAGATGTTAGTTCAGTTGTTCATATTCCAAAGTATAGATATTTCCATGTATTATATAAGCAACTGGAGTATATCGAGTATCTTCAATGACATGTATATGATCTTGTCCAGAGGCATGTAAAATTATCACATAGTGATTATTTTTAGAATGAGATTATAATCCCATTTTAATGCCATCAATGTTTGACTCATGTCTTTTTTGAGTGGAATGTTAGCATGTCTAGATGAATGTTCCACAATCACATTGAAAACCAAATATGGAATTGAAATATGAGCCTTTTTGGTCCCATTAATGTATTCAAAATGTATTTTTTGATATTATTTGTTTACCTATACTGTGGAATGTGATGATCTCAGTTGGTGAGAACTCAATTGAATGAGAATATGAAACAACTAATGTTCCTCATCATTTATAAAAATATTTTTATTACCCTATTGGATGTGAGAAATATTATGCATGTGCTATGGAGTTGAAATTTGATCATCTGAATCATATTATTTTTATTCTATAGATTTATAGATTGGAATATGTTCATGAATCAATATATGTACCATTTTCAGAATATGATGGTGGTGTTCTTTATCATTTTCTATACATTTTTTAAATGTTATCATATTGTGTTTAGGAATGTAGGCATGCATATCTTTTAACTATAATATGTATTGGTAAATATCTTTGGTTAAATTAGAGACTTCACCCCGATATTATACTCATTGTTCCATCTGAGTGTATAAATGTGCTTCATTCCTAGGGGATTTTATATGTGACCTTGCCATTCTTTATTTAAAAATATGCCCACAGATATTAACTGAGTTGGTAGGGAAATGAGCATACTTGTTCACTATTACAAGAATTCATTGTAGGGAGTTTTCAGTGGATGTGGAGATCTGAGAAGACTGCCATTTATTGAAATATTTAAACACCTAATGTTAAATCCTTAATGACCATATATTAATGATTGATGTAGAAATGTGTCAGTTTGTTCTCTATGTAGGATACTGAGGGACACATTAAGGTTGATGCTAGTGGTAGTAGTTGACATGTTCCATACATGGGGTTATAAAACCAGAATGCAGTTGTAGTAGACTCTTTGTTTAATCATTAATAGATACATAAGGTGTTTACATTCAAACTATAGGGTTATGCATCATAAGAAATTGGTGGTGGCCAAAAGCCACACTGGTTTAATTGAAGATTTTGTTGGAAATTGAAGAATCATGGGTCTCATCATCTAGAGACCCTTACCAGTAGCCTCAAGGAACAACATCATACAATGTAATTATTCGTCCCAAAATTTTCATTTACTAATTGATTGTACAAGTTTCAAGAGGCTAAGGTTGTTTTGGGACTCTAATGGGTTTCACCCATAGAATGTTTTCTATAAGAGTGACTATATGAGGTCTACATCTCTGGTTGGTGTGTTGTTTGTTTGAACAATATCATCAAATAAGAATAAAAATAGTATCAAATTTTCCAATCAATGAATCATTGAAAACATAACACATGCTAAATCAGATATTCCCAAGTAACATAACATTCCATTCTTATTCTCACAAAATCCTTTTTCTTATTGTTTATGTTTCACAATGTAAATGGAATTATTTCACAGAAAGCCCAGTTACATAGGATTTATCATCGGTGAATTATTTTTGTGTGAGTAATAGGTGCATTAAAAAATTGACAGATACATGTTCGACCAAATATTATTATTATTTTAAATATTCATGTTCAGTTCACCATGTTTTTCACTCATAGAATGCATAGTGACACAGGATTAGGCAATAATGATCTTGATTCAAATAATTAATTATTTATTCTATAATTACAGGCCTTAACCCAGGTCTTAACATAATTGTGTTATCATGACAGTGGATTATGGGGGCTCATATAGTGTTGAATAATATTCTTTTCTCATTTCAGTAGGTTCATTTAATAGAAAATGAAATCCTCTCCTACATCAATAATAAGGATTAAAATTACATTCCATGGATAGTGAACAATATGTGTTTTAGATCCAAAGGATTTATGGAACACACAGTGGTATAGAGGATTGGTTTTTGGTATCATCAGAATCATTTTGGAGGAATTATCCTCAATTTTAGGACACACATTTATAATTATGGTATGTTCTAGAACCAATTTATTAATCATGATATGACACATGTTACCCAAATAAAATTACTAAGTGTCGAATCCTACCTATTATAAAGGGGTTATATTAATGAGTCAATATGTATATATTAGAGGTTCTTCCATAGTTTATAGGTTTAGCATTGAAATGGGAATCTAATTATATTTCAAATCGATCTAACTAATCACTAAATATTTTAATTTGATCATTGTATGTGATTAAATTTCAAGGAAATGATTGAACCATTATATGGTGTCAGACATATACTATTAATAACATGAATAAAAACCCATATATCTCATTCAAACCATGTATTTTAACATCATGAGGGAAGAATATATATGATGGAATTAAGAAAAAATTATTGAGACTGATCCTTTGGAATGAATCCTATTAATCCTTCTTTTGTATGGAATTATAGTTAATATAAATTGAAAAGTCATCCAGATATTCTGAAAGATGGATTTACATATTTGGGGGATGACATATCATGCTACTGAGTTGGGTGAAGAAGTTTAGGTTTCAAATTCTAGTGGAGAATTTATGATGTGAATGATTTGTATGTTCATATTCCAAATCACCCGTAGGGATGATCAGTGTGAAAGTAAGGGATATAATTTTATTTGTATCCTCACATATGAATTCGAGACATATGCACTAGGGATGAAATAATGATATTTTTTTTATAGATTTCATGCCATGTGATTGTTTCTATATATCCTAATTATAAAAAGAAATATGGTTATGGTAGTTTAATTGGATGCTCAATTCCTTGATGGATGGGGAAGAATGATGTAAAATTGGTATATTTTTGGATACCATGGCTTTGTATATCAGATACATGGTGGGAAAATGTAGAATTGGGTACCCACGAGAGCTCTATCCTTTGATAGGATTCAAAAAAACCAAATTTGGATAGGAATATTCATTCTCATAGTTCAGTTTGGGTAATTCCGAAATACTTCAGCTAGAAAAGGGTATAATTTAGTTATACATTGTCCTAACATGTCCTTATTGTAATCCTGGAACATATGTGGTGTCTACATAACATGCCCAAATTGTTTTCCGATCATGTATAGATTATCATATTTTAATGTTATAATTATATATATGGTGTTCCCATCTAACGTGTATGTAGATCCTTGAGCATGTTATATTTTTCTAAAATACATGTCCAATGAAAATTATATGACACAGTTGTTTTATCTATATTACATTGATTCATCTAAATGGGTTGTTTGTAGTAAATATCACGACCATGATGACCTTTCAAGAGGTAATTTCATGATGTGGATGACATGTCTGGTAGATGTAACATGACATGTTCGACATGTCAAGAGGGAGTCAAAAGTCCATTATGACATTGTAAATAGGGTATCAAATGACCTAGATCACTTATCTGGATCATGTCTCATGAAATGTTCAATATTCTTGGATGGATTCTCATGAACATGGTGACAAGTTGAAATAATACAACTTGATTTGGGTGGTATGTAATCATGTTGTCATATGAATTGGTAGACATGTTTAGAGGCCATCAAAAGACCGTGATTACATGTTTGGAGTACTTCATAAGACTTGGTTGAAATGACCAATGGACATCGAATGATGATGACGACATGTACATACGGTTTCACATGACATGGATGACATTCAAAGGTGTTTTTTCATGATATGTGTAGATGATTCAAGGTTAAACATGGTATGTAATGTATTTTCTTATATTGGATTCACTTGTCCCATTAAAGATGTTGATACTCTTTCACAAGATCTAGATGTCCTGTTTAAAGTCCACGTTGTGATATAAAGGCAAATCACATGATGACCATTTTTTTACAATATGGAAACGTAGATCATTCCTTGGATTTTACCTTATTTAAGACCTTTGAGATCACATTAATTTTGTCTTCAATAAGTCTACTCTTTCTATCCCATATAGCAGTAGTTTTCCTTTTTGTGTGGACTCTTGTCTAATGGGTCTGTGATTTATAGTCCTCTAAACCCTAATTATATTCTTCCAACACATATCTTGAAAATATGATCTGGAATCAGTGGATGGATGTCTGTATCACATGCCTTGTATGATCCTACCATAGTTCCCCATGGAGTCATGTGATAACAATGACCACAATAATATTTTTCAATCACTATGATGATTAGAACCCATTCGATCAAAATGATTTCACATTACCATGTTGGAATATCAAAAGGAATTTTCAATAATGAGATAATATGTCTGATATCCATTGAGAGATCATTATTCTTGAATTATTTGTTTTTTCGTCAATGAAGAATAATTTTTTAGAATAATTTTTGAGACTATGATGGTTTTTAAAAGGCATTCTTGGTAACATTCTTGATAATCGTGGGATTTTTGAGAGATTCAGTTGTTCGTTCAACAGGTCTTCATGTGATCAATAGTGGTAACTCCGAGAGAATGGCCCCACTTATATGAAGAAAAATTTATATTCTCTTCATGAGAATATAATTCCATTTCCCAAATTATTTAATTATTTATTCTGAATGGATATGGAATCTTGAGTCCATGTGTGAGAGTCGTCATGGAGACTCACTCTACAGAAATGTGATGCATCGTGGGACCAATGATAGATCTAGAAATTATGCATGATCATTATCATAGAAAATCCTTCAACTATTATGAATATTTTAAGGGGTTGAACATAATTTAACGGAAATATATGAGGTCCTTCACAATTTGAAGGTGGGGTTCCAACATTCTATCACATGGAATGGTTTATATATCACAGGGGTATTTACGATTTCTTTCGAATCACAAGATAAATTAACATGAATATCAATATAACTCTTATAATATTGATGTTTCCAACTTTTTAAAAAATTAATTTATAAGGGGTATTGGAGAATTATAATGTGCCTATAGATTGAAAAGGAACTTGATCAGTGGAACATCTCTAGTATCCTTTTCAGAACCATAAATTATTTTTATGATTCCATTGTATGAAAAAGAGTTTTTCCCAAAGGGGCTTATCGTGATCATAAGTAGATCATTCCCAGTGCATTAACTATTCTCAAGGACTTCTAATGGTCAATCGAATGTGTGACCTTCATAAGGTTATGTGATCGGTGTGATTTAGACTCCATTGTTTCATATGTATTGTAGTGAAAAATTACAATGTATTTGGGTATGTATTCAATTCTATATTTTCGAATGATCCATGGATGGGATGAAACAATTATATATACACTATGGTTTTCCTCTTCATATAATCCCACCAATTTGATTCATCATATCTCTTTACATTATTTTGATTCAATGATAGATATAGAAGGATGGGCTACATACATGATTCATTGGATCCTTCAATAGTCCAGATATATTTTTTGATAAAAAAATCAATGGATATATACCATATTTTCTAGATGTATCTACCCAATAAATAATGATGGGAGAATATTTTTACATCTTATTTTAATTTAGTTTACACACATATGTTTATAAGGATATATTGTTTATAATGACGTGCACAATTATAAAAAAAATTATTTATTTTTTTATTTAAATTTATTATTAATAAATATATTTATAACAAAATACTCTTATTTTGTTATTTTATATAATATTTTATTTAAATGACATTTATATAGAATTACTATTAATACTATAGTCATTGAATAGTTATAATAATATTTTTTTAAATGTAGTTCTTTAACAAATCTAATTGACACAGACAATCAAATACATACCTTCTACTAGTTAGATGGTATATTATGAACCCCATCTGTCAAAACATCAAAGGGATATCATATTCATGGTATTTTACCTTAACCAGTCCCATGTAGAGATCCCACAATTTATGTATGAGAGAATGTGACTTTATGAGAAGTTCGAGCTCATCTGAACCATGAAACAATCCTTGTTTGCTGAACCACCCCATAAAAGCCCCACCACCATGCACAAAACACTCAGGTCATTTTAAATTGTATTTAATGGATATATAAATTGTCCCTAGAAATATGATTTAATATATATGATTTTTTGAATAATAATAAATTCATTTTCAACAACATATTGATATTTTCTAAAATAATTTTATTCCATAAAATAGAAATATTATTTTGGTTAATATTATAATTCAATTAAATAATTTATTTTTGTCAATTAGTGGATTTATAAATTATATAATATTTATATTAAATAATTTTTATTCAATAATTACAATTTCATATTAATTTTCAAAAAAAATTTATAATGTAAAATTTTATTTTTTTAAGGTTTTAAAAACATGTTATTGAAATAAAACCCCATCATTTTCAATAAATGATGATTTTTAGAAAGTAAAATTTAACATATTTTCTAAATTATTTATATTTTATTAATAATTTTTTTTGAATCAAGACATCCAAATTATCCAAATTTTAATTTTTCAAATGTTTCTTAGATTGTCAAATTTTCGGGTAATAATTAACTACCATATAAATATGATATATGTTTTATGAAATCATAATGAAAAAAACGAAATTTAATAATTAATATAAATGTGATAAAATAACATATATATATTTGTTACATATAATATAATGTGATTTTTTGTTTATTTTAATCATTTTTTAATCCCATTATGAATCCTTAAAGACATATAATGTATTTTAAGATATTAAAATATTTCCTTACAAATGTGGCTCACCACCACATCACCAAGGGTAATATTTTATTAGTGTCTGACCATGGCGTTTTAGAGTAATTAAAACAAATCCCATTCGGATGAAAACATTGTAAAAACAATAGGATTGGGTGTGGATTTGGATATTTTATTATTTAGAGTTCCTAACAAAAATAATATACAAATCCCCGTCTTTTACCATATAATCCCACCCAATATTACATTTATATACACTAAAACACTTTATTTAATTTCAAAAATCTTCACTCAACTAACTAGTTTCCTCCCAATTCACCCATCAAATATTCAAGAATCGGTTACCAAGCATTTAGTGTCACACACTAAAGTATGGGATCATCACATTCCTCTCTTTCATTAAATTCAAGATCCAATAAATTTTCATTTAATTTTTTTGATTCTATTACTGTACATTTGATATTATTTGAATGATATTCAATTTATAATATCTCATTTTGACTCTTACCAAATCTGTTACTATTCCAAAATCTCATAAGGTATCTTCTACTATCCTCTTTTATCAAGAACTCCCTTCAATATTTGTTTTTTAATTTTGTTATCTTATTGTGGGAAATGATATTCCATTTCCCTATTATTATATATTTTTCTAAATTATTTTAGATACCCTTTACTCCAATTAATCATCCCATAATCATTTATGTATACTCTTTACCATGCCTAAATACCGTAAAGAATCTTTTCAAAATTCAAGTTTCTTAATTAATATATTCATTCTATTAAAAAATTTCTGATGTTTTTATTTTACTTTAAATGACCCCATTACATTTGACAAAATTGTCAAATAATGTAATTCCCCTTCAAATATTAGTAACCATTTTATATATTTTTTCTTAATATCGTTATGCTGATAATAATTCACCAGGATTTTCCCAAAAAAAAATTTTATTCAGTGGATACCACAAAACTTAATTTATCAACAATATTCACCTTTATGTAAAAATAAGTTTTAATTTGGGAAATAAATATATTTATTAAAAATTCCTTGACTGTTTAATAAATTATTACAATGAGGAAATCTATCTTGTATGATCTATTTGGAAATCATAAGCATGAGAATAAAATTATTATGATTGGTGCACCTATATTGAGGACCAATACATTGGGTAATGTTTTTTTATCCAGATACATCAAGTCGTGATAGAGGTGTACCTGAATCCTTTTTAGAAACAGTTCTACCATGATTTCTTGATAATTTAACCATGAACTATTTTTATAATTATTTGGTTTAGGTTGTCTCCATATTTCACATGTTCTTATTATCATGTTATATCATTCCTTATTATTCTTCATCCATTTATTCCTAAGTGATATTCTTATTGTCTATCATGAATAACTTATTATATGTTTATTCATTTAATGGGGTTTATATATCACCCAATTCTTATGTATTTCCCTAGGTTATCCCATTCATTTGTATGTTCGATTGTGTATATTCTTAATTTTAAATCATTTTTCAATAATGCATGTTAAGGTTGTTTTTATTAATGTTGTTATATCCCTTGTTCAAGATGTTATGTTTTGTAACTATTTACCAATGATGGTAGAATAATCTATCATTTTTCATATATTAAGTTTAATTTTATGTAATAATTCAAGTATTAATATGTACTAAAGAAAAGGGTTGTTATAATTTTCATCAGAGTGAACATATAGATATTTTTGTATTATGATTAAAAAACTAGAGATAATACCATTGATATAAGACTATGTATAGGAAAAAATCACTACATTTTGGTATCTATATAATTTATGGTTTATCAAAAAACATCAACTTCGTATGGATATTACAAGTGAACTTTTTTCTGACGTAGATGTACATTAGTGTAGCAACTCTAACTATGTTTTCTAGGCCTGTATTTGGGTGTCCTGTTACACAAAAATAGGCCTTACTGTGAACCAATATAAACACTATTAGAGGATATCCCTTGTTAAATTCCTATGTTAATTACAAACCATTATTAAGGAACAAAAACTCCGATAAGACTATTTTTTAGGAAATAGATAATGGATAACATAGATTGAATCCTAGAAACTCATAAGTTATGAAAATAAATGTAATTTATATGTTATATTTTTAATGTCATTGGATAAACTATTTTTGTTTAATTGAATAAAATAAACATCTCTAAAATTCCTTTTATTCTAGTCAATGAACAAAAAAGGATAAATTATGTGAAAATCATTAAGATGAGTATTGTGATTACATACCTTACATGATGACCAATCAAATAAAATAAGGGATCAAAAAATTGTTATAATACACTCTCAACTTACTCAGGTTATGAATAAGAATCTTTGATCATTTAGAGAGAACAAGTTGTAATAAAATGTATCATGCGATAAATTACACCTACATTAATTAGACCATCTTATCCCTTAATCCAATAACATTGAATCAACTCCAATGAAAATATATCCTCCATAATTCAATATTTGGAACAAGATAAGGTTACACAAGAGCTTTTTTTATGGAGGGATAATCATATAATTAGTGTTAATTTATCAAAAAAAACCAAATCCTGAGGAAGATAACTTCACAATGGTTTGGAAGGAATCATGGGAAATGTTTTTTTATATACAAATTCCTCTCACATTGCATCATAAAATAGAAAATAATTTTATTTCACTCATGAAAATGTATGATTAATCTATTAGGGATTATGAGGAAAACATCAGAATACATTAATGATACATCTCTGGCTTTGTCGTTACCCATAAATTCATGGTTTAATTCTGATTTTATTGGACAAAACCTAGTCTATGAAAGTATCTAGTGATCCATGATTTTTAATGCCATGAGAAAATTGGATGATGTTCTATCAAAGTCAACAAGATGATTAGTGATTCCCAATTGTATCATGGGGATAAGAAGTGGAAATTGGATTTTAATTCTGGTGGTCTAATAGATAAATTTAATGGTGCTATGAAATTACTGCACCCCACTTGTAATGGTTCCAAAAGAAGTTCCCCAAAATTTAATTAATGGGGACGAAGAAATTTTTAGGCGTGGAAATAATGGGCACCTAACTAATTATTATGAACACGTGAGGCCTTCTAATGAAACATTAAAAAGAAAATATCTAGTCAACCATAATGAATTATTAATTTGTTAAAACATCATGGAATATGGGAAAATTTCAAACCAATTCCCAATGAAAAGGTTTATTAGTGGAAACCAACAAACTCCAAGGTAATGAGTGTGAGCTTTCACAGTCACTACCATTTATGTGAATCCAAAAAACAAAGTGGTGACATGAACAGTTGTTATTCATTCATGAAAAGAAAACATAATTTCTTTATAATGTTATATGAATTCCTTCATATCATGAATGATTAGTGGACTATTCAAACACCAACACATAGCATTAATGGGTATATGTTGGTAAAAAATGAAAATTGTAAAATTAGTTGATCCCGTATATATAACACCACTATTTTCACAATTTATGGTATATATTTCTTAGAGAAACATTTTATACATTATTTAGTGGATTTTGATGAAATTATGGGCATGGATTTGTTTTACCTAGATAGAGCCAACTTGAATTTCATCAAAAAGTACATCACTTGCCATGTTGAAAATTTACAATTTGATATTTTCATTTTAAAGGAGGATGATGAATATTATTAAGCACATACATCTCCAACATTGATATTGTTTTTGTAAAATAAATAATATCTTTCTAAAATTATTGAGTCTTCTAATGGGCAATCCCTGAAGACATTCTTATTATTAGTGAATATGTTGATGTATTTTCCATGATATATTACTGTCGTCCTCCTAGCTGAGAGGATGAATTTTCAATCGACCTGATACATGGAAAATTACAAATAATAAATACTATATATGGAATTTCTATTGTGGAACCTGAGAAGCTAAATAATCAACTACAAGAGAATCTAGATAATGGGGTCATTCAACCTTGTTCTTGATCATGAAGTGCACATGTAATCATCATAAAAAACATCGATGTGTCAATGTACATTTTCATTGATTGTCATGAGCTCAACTAAATCTTGATGATGAATAAGTATCCTCTCCCACAGATTTTTTAATTGGGAGATTCGATATAGGGAGTATAAAAATTTTTCAAGGTGGATCTTCTATCGAAGTATTATCATATAAGGGTGAACGAAGAAAATATCTCCAAGACAACTTTTCATAAAAGATACATGCACTATGAGTTCATAGTGATTCCATTAATACACACTAATTATCCTATAATATTCCTGTATTTTAAGAATATATTCATTATAAATTACGTTAAAAACGATCTGGTAGTGATTATATATGACATTATTTATTCTCTATAAGCATGGAGGTGCATCAGGAGCCTTTTAATATTGTGATAAAGGCCTTATGAAAGAATAATATCTATTCCATGTAAATAATGTGTGAGTTATTGTATAAAAATTATCATTCTTTTGTCATATCTTCACAAGGAAAGGGATATTTTTGCATCTATAAAAAAAGTAATGAAAGGGTTTTTTCAGACAATATATGTGAAAAATATCTGATGTTTTCTTGGGTTAGATATGTATTATTTCAAATTTTTGGGAAACATAGAACGATGATGAACCATGTTACTATGATTAACTGGAAAGGAGTCAATTTTTTTATGAATGTTTATTGTGAAGAATGATTCAATGAGTTATGAACAAGAATTATAACATCCCATATATTCACGATACCCAAATGTGCATAAACATTAATAGTATTCAGAAATGCATCAAAGAATGAATTGGGATATGTGTTAATGATAAATGGAAATGTCATTGCCTATACATGATTGAAGTTAAACATTCATGGGATGAAATATCCAACACATGATATAGAGTTGGTATTAGTGACATTATAGCAACCCTGACCTTTTACACATAACATTTCATGATTTTAAAAATAGTTCATCAACAATGTACATGCCAAGGATCATTATGTCTAGTTTCTTGGAAGACTAGGTACATATACCACAAAACATGGGGCTAATAAAACATCTTTATTTAATCTTCATAAATAGCTTATATATTCCTTTGAGATATTGCATCTACATAGGGTACCCTGGGGAACACATGAACAATGGGATGAGCTGAAAAGCCCAGTAAGGGAAAGAACATAAGAACAAACTTTAATCACATGAGTTAAGAGGCTTTACATAATGATATTGGAATAATAGAACATATAGAAACATAACATATAATCACAATATCATAAAAACATTGAAAAAAATATTCATGGGATCATATAATGATGAGATTATATAAGAATTGTTTCATAGAGACGTGGTGGGATCTTTAACAAGACTTCAGTATGACTCAAGGCTAACCTCCAATCTCGTTTCCCATAGTGGCATAAGCCAAGGATAACTGCCCAGACCGTTTTCCCATAATATTCTCATGAGACATTAACATTAACCAATGCATTGGAGCACTATCTAGGTGCACCCATCTAATATTATTCATGTATATTCTTTTCACACAAAGAACCTCACATAATCAATCATAAATAAACATTAGAGCACCCAAGGGAAAAAATGGGCACCCAATCACGTCGTGAATCATAATAACAAGGGACGTAACATACAAGCACCCATGAAAAAAGTAATTACATAATAAATAGACATTAATGATGTATAAAAAAATAAATCATTACAAGAGATAACAAACACAAGTGACAACATGTAAAAATAGTTTTTAGGAATATTTGAGAAAAAAACATTTTAGTATGGATTAAGAAAACATCTAATATCTCTTTAAACTAAAAGAGGTATAATATTTTTTTATAAAACCGAAAGTAAACCAGGACGGTATTTATAATAAAAATACTGACTTTATAAATACAAAGGTGACTTAAAATACTGGATAGAGTACACTTGATAATAGGAAATAATTTGGGAAGTTCCCTTAAAACGGATTCACTTATCGGGACGTAATGAGGATAGAATCACTTAAAATCATGCATATCCCTAAAAGTGAGTGATGAATGGGTCTCGATAAATAAAAATGGATCATGTACACAAAGTTTATATTATTATCACGAAATGATAAGACAACATCATTTTGGTAGAATGGTAGATAATACAACCCGATGGAATAAAAGAGGATCAGATAGAATTTATTACGGATTATCGACATGGTATCGGGAGAACATGAGGGGACTTAGTGAGAGAGGAATGGGAATTCTCCTCACTTATACATAAATAGGTTAGTATAGTGTAGGTGCCAAATCATACCCCATAATAAATAATTACCCAAAACATTACCTATCATAGTGAAAAATCTTGAATAAGAGTGAAATTGGGAGGATCCCTTACCTTAGGTCCGTTGGTGTTCTCCACTTGCTATTAATGACCTGAATAGTCAAATTGGGTTTATTTATCAGTAGTTCCAGAACAATGTATAAATGTAAAATATTCATTATATCCTTTTTAAGTTAATTTATACACATTTTTATTGAATACAAGGTTCAATTTCATTGTTCGGGTCTGTTAGTTTCATTTGTTTTAATGATCGGTTCAATTGAATTTAGGTTCAAATTAATTGTAAGATGAAACTGGTTGTCCAAAATTGATGATATATAACATCAGTCGACATCCAGTAGGTTACATGGTCACAAAATTCATTTTTACAATTAGAGTGAAAGAGAACCATTACATTAATCTTTAATGATAAACACTAGAATTAATTTTAAAGATTTTGCCCATAATTGACGTGTATTGTATTATTGTTTTATATCATGATTGTATGAGGGTTAAAGATCCTTAAATAGGACAATAACATATATAATAATCTGGTTCAACCATAACATAAATGGTTTCATGTCCAGAAACAAAACGATAAAAAATTTGAAAACACATTATCCATGATGTCGGTAATTTGATACATCACGGACGATATTTTAATTCTAGAATGTGAGGGGGAGGGGGAGAATCATGATGCTTGAAATTTTCCATTAACATTATTAGCATCTAGAATATATGAGATTCTGGCGCTTTCATGCCTTTTGTATAAGGGAAGGGGAAGAAGGTATAAGAAAAGAAAGAAAGTGAATTCAAAACACTTGAAAATGAAAGAGGATTCTTACCCTTTGATCTCCTCTCTTTGAGACTCCTTTTAGTGGCATTGATTTTGGTCTTTTGGAAAGACCATCTAGACATGGACGTGGGAAAAGAGCATCAGAGGGTATTTGGGAAGAAATTTGTCTAGGCACAAGGCATGAGAAGTGTAAGGGAAATAGGTAAGGAGATGGTGTATTTATAGTGAGGTAGGAGAGGGTTTTCCCAATTATTTATTCAATTGTTTATTAATTTCCTTGAAGAAAAAGAATGATGTAATATTGAACCAAGAGGGCTTACATTAGTAGAATATCACACATGACTGTTTAATTAGCTTATTTAGCTTATTTTTGTAAATTACGGTATTTCATAAATATCCCAAAAATTTACCCCAACCATTTTTCAACATGTAGAATCCAAAAATTAAGTCCATTTTTCAAAAATAATTTTCATAATATAATTATTGTAAAATTCAAATAAAATAATAATTTATTATCAAAACTAGTTTTAGAACATTCATTAACTCATTCTAAACTAAAGGTTTATCATACTTCCAATGTGAATATTTTTTTATTCCAGCAATGGTGAGGTTACAATTCATTTGGGTATATCACTATTAATAAGGTTATGTTACTATTAATTTGGGTAGGTTACTTTTCAGAAAAAAAATATTTTTTTTCTAATTAGACTCCAAAAAACACCTTGAACACAACCGTGTATGTTAGATTTTCAAAATTTCAAACACCGAAGTGGAAATGTTATGTTTAAATTTCACTTATCACTACTAGTTCATTATTATGTGATTTTATGGCATATTTATAAGAATGGAATTTCCATTAAAATCATTTGTTCGTTATATTCTTCCACCCTTAAAATATTTTGCCCTCGAAATTTCACTTAACAGTCTAGGACAAAAAAAGATGTGAATACTTATCCTTCATTGCTTCCTCCAGTTCCCATGTTGCATCCTCATACTTATGGTTCCACCACAACACTTTGACAAGATGGGTTTTCTTGTTGCGTAGAACCTTGTCTCTCTAATCCAGAATCTTTACTAGATGCACCTAAAAGGAGAGATCATCTTCCAGCTACACCACCTCCGAGTTTAGTACACGTGAGAGATCAGGTATGTATTTCTCAAGAGTGACACGTGGACAACATCATGAACTCGAGCCATATTCGATGGAAGTGCAAGCCGAAAGGACACGACTCCAATGCTGTCACAGATCTCAGAGGGGAAAATATACCATGGGATTAGCTTCCCTTTCTTCCTGAATCGCATGAATCTCTTCCATTAAGATATTGGAAGGAATGCATTATCTCCAACATCAAACTCCAATTTCCTTTAACAGTTGTTAACATAGCTCTTTTAATGACTTTGAGTAGCTTTTATGTGTTTCTGGATGACTTGAAACTTCTCTGTCATCTCTTGAATAAGATTAGGTCCATGTATCTTTCTCTCTCCAACTTCTTCCCAATAGGTTGGAGTTCTACATCTCTTTCTATATAGAGCATCATATATAGCCATCTGAATACTCGAGTGGAAACTATTGTAGAATGAGAACTCAACCAATGGGAGGTGATGATACCAACCACCATTTAATTCTGGAGAGCAGGCTCTAATCATATCTTCATGTTTCTTAATAGTTCCTTCAGACTGGACATCATTTTGTGGGTGATAGGTCGTGCTGAAATTTAATTCAGTACCCAAATCATTTTGGAGACTCTTCCAGAATTTAGATGTGAACCTTGGATCACATTCAATGACAATTGGGAGTGGAACACTGTGCATTCTAACAACTTTCTTCACATAAAACATTACAAGTTGTTCAAGAAAGAGATATTCTATAATAGCGATGAAATGGGATGTCAAAGTGAGTCTGTCAACCACATCCCATATCGCATTATTCCCCTTCAACGTCTTCGGGAGACCCGTGACAAAGTCCATAGTAACATTTTCCCATTTCCACATGGGTATTGGCAATGGCTGCATCATACCATTGGACTGTTGTCACTCATCTTTAACTTTCTTACAGACCAGGAACCTTGATATATATTCTGCAATCTCCCTCTTCCTGTTTCCCACTAGAAGTTTTCTCGGAGATCACATTACATTTTCATACTCCCAGGATGGATTGAGAAAGTCAAGTTATGTTCAACATTCAATAGCTCCTTCATTATCTATGGATCATATGGTACACATAATAATTCCCCAAATCTAACAACTCCTTCCTCATCAATTTTGAAACCAGAGGAATTCCCATTTTTAACAACTTCCAACCTTTTCTGAATTTCCACATCCTTTTTTGAAAATCCGTTATTTTATCCAAGATGGATGGTTGAACAATAATTTGAGAAAGGATTGATGATGTTATTTCCTTAATTATTCCCATGTCCATCCTTTGAAAATATAAGAATATCAGATCCTCTTAAATTCTCATTATTGATAAAGAAACATGATCATTTCTACTTAGAGCATCTGCCACCTTGTTTTCCTTACCAGGATGGTAGTGGATTGAGCAGTCATAATCCTTGATGAGCTCTTTCCATCTTCGTTGGTGCGTATTATGCACTTCTTGTGTGAATATATACTTGAGACTCTTGTGGTTAGTATATATATCTATTTTCTCCCCATAGAGATAATACTGCCAGATTTTCAAGGCAAAGATCATAGCCGCTAACTCCAAATCTTTCATTGGATAATTTTGCTCATGGATTTTCAGCTGCCTTGAGGCATAGGCTATCACTTTATGATTTTTCAATAGCACACAGCCTAAATCCTTTTTAGAAAAATGACTATACAACACATAGAGTTCCCCACTAGTAGTGAGTGTGAGTTTTGGAGCAGTGATAAGACTATTTTTCAACTCCTTCAAACAGTCTTCACACTCTTGTGTCCATACAAATTTTACTCCCTTCTGTGTCAGCTTGGTCATTGGGTTTGAAAATCAAGAATGGTTCATCAAAAATCAACGATAATACCCGGCTAGAAACATAAAGTTTCGAATATCCATTACCGAAGTTTTCCTCGGCCACTAATCAATTGCCTTTGTCTTGGAAGGGTCCACATATATCCCTTTGCAGGTGATAACATTCCCTAAGAATGATACTTCCTCCATCTAGAACTCACATTTATTTTACATTTCTTACAACTTCTCCCATCGCAAAGTCTTTAACTTAGTTTTCAAATGCTCCACATGTTCCTCCTTACTCTTGGAGTATATCAGAATATTGTCAATAAAAAATACAAAAAAATTGTCGAGGTAATATCTAATGACTCTATTCATTATGTCCATGAAAATTGATGGAGCATTAGTGAGTCCGAAGGGCACCACTATGAACTCATAGTGTCCATTCCTCATTCGAAAGGTAGTATTGGGAATATCATCCTTCCTCACTTTCAGTTGGTGATATCCCGACCGAAGGTCCACCTTAGAGAAATAACTAGCCCCACGAAGCTGATCGAACAAGTCATATATCTGTTGAAGGGGATACTTGTTCTTTATAGTAATTTTATTGAGCTCATGATAATCAATGAAGAGGCACATTGATCCATCAATCTTCATGAAGAATAGGACTGGAGCACCCCACGGTGAAGCACTCAGGCATATAAAACCCTTCTCCATATTCTCTTGTAACAGTATCATCAGCTCTTCCAGCTCTACGATGGACATACTGTAAGGTGTCTTTTAGATTGGTAGAGATCCATTGATAATTAAAACTATGAACTCAACCTCCCGGTCAGGAGGAAGACCATGAAACGATTCATGAAATACATCAATGTAATCCCTAATGATGGGCATGTCGTCAAGCATGATTCTCTCCTTTGTCTCAATAATTTGATCTAGATATGAATGCCCATATGGAAGCAATATCCAAAATTGAGATGAATATTCTAACGTAGATTCATTTTCCTCCTTGCACTTGTAAATAATCGGAGGATTCTTTGGGATGTGAAGTGTAATCTCCCTTTCCCGGAAGTTGATGTTGGCCTTATACAAAGATATCCAATCCATACCCAAGATAGTGTCAAATTCCACTAAAGGAAGTATGACAAGATTTTCTGGGAGGTTCAGTCCACAAACATTAATCACTGTTGATTTATAAATGATGGTTGCAATAATTTCCCCATTCCATGTTCTCACAGATATCTTTTCCTCCAAATTTTGAGGCCCTGTTTGAATAGTTCTATTAAAATTGAATGATATGAAAGAATGTGTAGAATAAGAATCAAATAGTACATTCATTATTCTTGAATAAATAGCAAGCATACATATCACCACATCATTTTCTGGCTCCACCTCGGCAGTATTGATATCATAAGCCCTCACATGATTCCTTGGAGGTTGTTTCTATTTGCCTCCGAAAACCCTTGTCTTAGGGAAATTGTTCACATAATTCCCAAGCTCTGTGTAGTTATAACACTGCACTGCAGTCTAAGTGTTGATCTGAAACATCCTTTATTCTTCAACATTAGCGGGATTTTTCATATCCCTTTGACAGTTCTTTGGTAGATGACCAAACATTCTGCATTTTATGCAATTCTTGGTTCCCTTCAAATATTTACCATGATGCTTCTTCCCACAATTTTTGCAAAAGTGAATGATGGGATTCTTCCCATCATGGGATTTTTTCATGGAACACCCATGTTTCTTTCCATCTTCCTCTTCTTATCACTAGACCCATAAGACCACTGAGAGTCTCCAATCTCCATTTAAACCTTAAGGGAACCATGAAAAATCTCATCATCCATGTCAAAGTCTCGAATCCTCAAAAACCTTTGTAGACTTAGCATGAGTCTGCTAATGAATCTATCCACCTTTCTTTCAGTGTTCATGACAAAGCCAGAGGTGTACCTTTCAATCTTGGTAAATTTAAGTTCAAACACCCCGATGGACTCATCATCCTTCAGATTGAGTCCGAGGAATTCTATTTCAATCTTGATATAAAGGGTTCAAGGAAAATATTTGTTGAAAATCATCCTATCGAATTCCTCCCAATATATGGAATCAATTTCCTCTTGGGACATTGTATTCTTGATCAGTGTCCACCACTGATCAGCCTCCACATCGAAACGATAGACTTCCAGTACCACCTTCTCTTCTTCCATGCACTGGAGGATGGTGAATATATTTTCAAAGGAGTTAATCCATTGTTCCACGAGGAGAGGATCAGAATATCCACTAAATATTGGAGGCCTTTGTGGCATGAAGGATTCTATGGAAACATGCCATTTCCTTGTAAGAGGGGGACATTCCACCTGATTCAAGTTATTATTCATAACTCGTGCCTGCAGAGTAGTACTGCCATGAAGTTTTGAGCACCTGCTTCTTTCACGTTAGGAATATCATTAGGGCCATCATCACATTTCCTATCACATTGGTTGTTTGAATGTGTTCTTCTATTTCCTACCATTAAATAAGTAAAATAATGTATAATTAGAGGTCTTGAATACTTATCTATTGAGAATTGAAAGGAAACTTTGAACATTAAAGGATAAACATATAAAGAAGAAGTACATCTTAACTTGTGATTCGTTAGGTTTATATGTAGGTTATCCTCAATCTATTTCATAAAATATATTCTTTTTGTCTTTTTCCCTTAATAATGGTTTGTACCATGCTCGTGAATCTTCCAAATCATATCCCACAGAAGTTTCGTAACAATGAGTGCAGTAGGGCCCATTGTCATGCACTAGTTCCCGTTCGAATCTAGCTCAAAGCTGTGTTTTCAGGTTTTACCCCTAGATACATCTGTGCCAGATCTGCCTCTACCTTCACATGTCCAGACAGGGATGTATTTGCTTGATAATCCACTTACTCTATACATACCAATATTTAGGACTGTTTTCTTATACCTAGTCACATACATAAGGTTCTCACTAAGGTCCTATATTCTTAATCTCCATAAATAACTAGACCATCCTATGATACCAACTATAGTGTCCCTAACCTTTTACACATAACATTTCATGATTTCAAACATAGTTCATTATCACAGTAAAAGCCAAGTATCGTTAAGTCTACTGTCGACTAGGTACATATATCACAAAACATGGGGGGAAACACTTCCTTATTTAATCTTCATAAAGAGCTTCTAACTTCCTTTGAGATCTTAAATCTGTATATGTTAACCTAGGGAACACAAGAAAAAATGGATGAGCTAATATGCCTAGTAAGGGAAAGAACATATGAATAAACATTAATCACATGAGTTAAGATGCTTGGAATAATGATATTGGAATCATGGAACATCTGGAATCATAGCATAGAAACATGGGATTATAAAAACATGGAATAAAATAATCATGGAACATATAATCATTAGATTATATAAGAATATTTTCATATAGAGGTGGGAGAAACTATAACAAGACTTTAGTACGAGTCAAGGCTAACCGTCTATCTCAAGCACAAGCCAAGGTTTACCGCCCAGACCGTTTTCCCATAATCTTCTCACAAGACATTAACATTACCCAATGCATTGGAGCACTATCTGGGTGCACCCATCTAATCTTGTTCATGTATATTATTTCCACATAAAGAACCTCACAAAATCAATCATACATATACATAAGAGTACCCAAGGGAAAGAAATGGTCACACCATCACGTCGTGAAGAATAACCAAAAGGGACATAACATACAAGCATCTATGAAAGAATTGAATTACATAATAAATAGAAATTATTGATGTATAAAGGCATTAATCATGACAACAGATAACAAACATAAGTGATAACATATTAAAATAGTTTTTAGGAATCTTTTAGTAATAACATTTTAGTGCGGTTATAAAAAACATAGAATATCTCTTAAAATGAAAAGCGACATAATATTTTTTATAAAACCAGAAGTAATCCAAGAGTTTTTTCATAATAAAAATACTGAATTCATAAAGTCAAATGTGACTTAAAACATGGGATATAGTACACTTTATAATAGGAATGAATTCGGGATGTTCCCTTAAAACAGGTTCACTTATCATGATGTAATGAGGAGAGAATCACTTAATATCATGCATATACCAAAAGATAGTGATGATAGAGTCTTGATAAATAAATTGGAACAGATACAAAACATTTATAGTATTCACTTGAAAATATAAGATAACAACATTTTGGAAGAATGGTATATAAGACAAAGTGAAGGAATAAAAGCGGTTTGGGTATAATTCATTACGGATTATCGGCATGGTATCAGGAGTACATGAGGGGGATTAGTGGGAGGGGCAAGGGAATTATAATCACTTATACGTAAATAGTTAAGTATAGGGGAGGGGAGAAATCATACCCCATAATTAATAATTACACACAATATGTCCTAACAAAGTGAACAATCTTGGAGAAGACTGAAATTGAGAGGATCCCTTACCTTAGGTCCATTGGGGTTCTCCACATGATATTAATGACCTGAATAGTCAAATTTGTTTTATTAATTAGTAGTTATATAAACTTATATAAATGTAAAAGATTCAGTATATCCTTCTTAAGTTCATTTATACCCATTTTTATTGATTACAAGGTTCAATTTCATTTTTCGGGTCCGTTTGTTTAATTTGTTTTAATGATCGGTTCAATTGTATTTAGGTTCAAATAAATTATAAGATGAAAGTGGGTGTCCAGAATTTAAGTTATATAACATTAGTGGACATCCATTAGGTTAAATGGTTACAAAATTCATTTGGTCAATTATAGTCAAAGATAACCTTTACATTAATAATTAATGACAAACACTTGAATTAATTTTAACGATTTTTACCATAATTGACTAGTTTTGTATTATTGTTTTATATCATGAGTGTATGAGGATTACAGAACCTTAATTAAGACATATAACATATATAATAACACAGTTCAACCATAACATAAATTTTTTAATGACTAGAAACAAAATGATAAAAGGATTTTAAAAACACATTAACCATGATGTCTGTAATTTGACACATCCCGAATGATGTTTTGATTCTAGAACGTGAGGGGCATGAGGAGAAGCATGATGATTGAAATTTTCCATAAGCATGATTGGAATCCAGAATATATGAGATTCTGGAGCTTTCATTCCTTTTGTATAAGGGAAGGTGAAGAGGGTAAAAGAAGTGAAAGAAAATGAAAACAAAACACGTGAAAATGAAAGATGATTCTTACCCTTTGATCTCTTCTCTTTGAGACTCCTCTTAGGAAATTTGATTTTGTTCTTTTGGAAAGACCATAAAGCATTGGACGTGGGGAAGGAGCTTGGGAGGGTATTTGGGCTGGAATTTGGCTTGTCACAATTCTTGAGAGGAGTGAGGGAAAGAGGTAAGGAAAGGGGGTTTTTATAGTGAGGGAGGAGAGGGTTTTCCCAATTTTTTCTTCAATAGATTATTAATTTCCCAAAAGACAAGTAATAGTGAGTCTTGAATTAACATGAATAGTAATTTTATAATGTAATCCCAAAACAAGTGGTCTTATAATAGCAAAACATCATACATGACACTATAATTAGCTTATTTAGCTTATTTTTATAAATTACGGTATTTCACAATTCATATAAAATATTAGTTTTTCAGAAAAATCCCAAAAATTTAACCCAACCATTTTTCGCCGTGTAGAATCCAAAAATGAAGTCCATTTTTCAAAAATAATTATCTAAATATGATTATTTTAATATTTAAATAAAATAATAATTTATTATCAAAACCAGTTTTAAAACATCCATTAACTCATTCTAAACTATAGGTATATCGTACTTCAAACATGAATATTATTTTTATACCACAAAAGGTGAGGATACTATTCATTATGGTATATCACTATTCATAAGGGTATGTTACTATTTATTATGGTAGGTTACTATTCACCAAAAAAATATATCTATTTTATTAGACTCCAAAAAACATATTGAACACAACAGTGTATGGTAGATTTTCAAAATTCCAAACACAGAAGTGACAAACTTTTGTTTAAAGGTCACTTATCACTTAGTGGTTCATTATTAGGTGATTTTATGGCATATTTATAAGAAGGGAATTTACATTAAAAACATTGGGTTGTTATAGATATCCAATTCAAAATTTTGGTTGCATTATCTATTTAGGGTTAAGTGTGAAAAATTTACAGATCAGAAAAGCGTTAAATATATATTCATGGGGAATGATTTGAATATAGCCCAATGAATACAATTATATTAGATCACGGGCAATGAATACTAAATTCCCTACTATCAAGAGAATTTGAACAATGTGGAATATGGACTATGTAGAAAACATATTTCAATTATATCATCAATAAGAATTTATAATGATGTGATCTTCTAAAATTTAAAATTTATGGACATGGGAATTATAAATGGAGGATAATAATCAATCCATTCAGAGATGATTTCTCAACTACAAAGTACTGAATTTTTAAAGGATGCTCAAAAAGTGGATGTGGGATTTTAGATGAATGTAAAAACAATAAGGAAAGGTAAATCACCATATATCAATGTCAATGAAGATGGAGCCATGATATTTGGTTGAACAGTATGTGATGTATCAAATCATATGTTAAAGAAGTAACCAATAAATGATTCACATAGTTCGACATTCTCCATTCTCCTTGGAAACACAATCATATATTGAGACCTCTAAGTGTTCTATTAGTGGGGAAAAATGTAGAAGGAGATCATTGAATATATATCAATGTTATTGGTATTTCAGCATGTGGGGGTTGAGAGGAAGAAGTTTGAGGGTATTATATAACCATTACACATTCAAAAAAATAAAGAAATGGGAAACAATTACCATCGAAATTGGCATTGGAAATCTAAATACATCCAAAGGATATAATGCAATCTTTGTTGTTGTCCATTATCTTAAAAAAATGTACACTTCATTGCAATTCGATAGGATTTATGTCTAGTTCAACTTTCACAAATATACATCTGGATGTTGGTGAGGCTTCATGGATTACCATTATAAACATTATCTGATAAAGATCCTAGATTCACCTCTATGTTTTGGAAAAGTCTCTATCATGCTCTAATCACTAAAATGAAATCTGTATGGCATATCAACCTCAATATAGTGGTCAATCAGATTAGACTATACACAAACAAGGGTACAATTCATGATCACATTATATGGATTTAATAGTATGTTGATACCAATATATTCCTTTTTCTGAGTTCTCTTACACAAATATCTTCCATTAACGCATTCAAATGTCTCCACATTAAGCCCCTTATGGGATGAAGTGCAGGACACCATCGTGTTGGGATGATGTAGGGTAAAAAAACTTATAGGACTTTAATTGGTTGAGATAAATGGGAAAAGGATAATAACATTCATAAAAACAGCATGGATTGTCAAATTCAACAAAATATCTATGACAAAAATCATTAAAGATACTATGATATTAACATTAGAGTCATTGTATTACTCCCAAATCTCTATGTATTAATATGATGTGATTCAGGAAGAAGGGAAATCATAGCTCGAGATACATTAGCCATTTTGAGATCCTTGAACTCATTGATGTAGTGGAATATCAATTAGAAACACCTAATAAACCTTTCAAAATTACATGTTGTATTCCTTTTATCACTTTTGAGGAAGTACAAATTAGACTGATCAATTGTCTCCATTTAGAGGTGGTAAAATTCGAGATTAAGATCATAGATCATTGAGAAAAGGATCCATTAAATAAGACACATACCCTAGTAAAAATGTTTTTGAGAGCAACAAGTTTGAAGAAGAAACATTGGAACTGAAGCAAGTGATGAAGTAAAGTTACACTCATCTATTTTAGTTTTGGAAATGAAAATTTCATGGGTAAAATTTCTTAATGTGGGATGACTATAATGACCCAAACTATTATAAAAAAAATTATCCATAAAATTTTAATTCATTATCATATAATTTTATATTGTTACATAAAACACATACACTTCGTTGGTTTTATTATATCTTATAGAATTCTAAAGTCTATGATGTATCAATAACATTGAAAAAAGGTCATTAAAAATTGATCCCATGATTAATATAAATATAGTGTTTTAGTAAATCTAATTGACATAGAAAAAAAATATGATTGCATGAAATATAAGTATCATAACCTTTGATGAAAATCATTTTGTGAACCTGAGAGAGATAATAATTTTTTTATTTTACAATGATCAAGACCAGGCTGAGACCTAATAAATTATGCATAGTTAAAACCAATTATGGGAGAGATTCATTTTCACCGAGATCACGACCAAAACCATGTTCCACGAACTGACCCATGATATCCCCACCATTTCACACCATACCCTTAGAGAATCAACTAGTGTATTAATGGGATATGTAACAAGGCCCTAGAAATTTGAGTATGTTAAATATTTATATATAATAATGATCATATTTATATCATCTTATTATTACTATGTAAATAATATTGATTTAATAAAAACATAAATAGCATTTTGGATGATATTATAATTAAATTAAAGAATTTTTATTGATTAATTAATAGATTTTTAAATAAATAATATTTTCTTAAATGATTATTTTTAAATTAATTGTATGAAATTTAAATGATTATATAATATTTATGAATTAATGAAATAAATTTTTTAAGTGTTGAAAAAATATTATAGTAATAAAACAATCATAATAAATAAATCTCTAATTCTATTTTAAAATTAAAAATTCAAATTATTAGAAAATTATTTATATAAAAATAGTATTATTTAATATAATTTTTATTTTGAAATTATCTAAAGGATAATTTTTATTAATTATCTGAGTCAATCTAATTTTCGGTATTAAATTGAATATAATATAAATTTTCATTGCCTTTTTGACGTCACAATAATGGAAATGTGATGTAATATGTAGTATTAATTAAAAATAAGACAAATTATATTTTTTTCTATTTAAAATAATTTCATTTTATGTATCATTGAATAAATTTTAATACCATTATGAATGCTCAGTGATTTATATTATATTATTATGAATTTAAACTCATTTTTTAAGAGTGTGACTCACCTCTACATCACCAAGTGTAATATGATAATTGTTTTAGCCCATGGACATCAAAAATTATTAAATGTAATCCCCTTTTATAGAAAACGTGGTCTAGAACCATGATATAGTTTTTATTATTGGAAATTTTATTATGTAAAATTGAATAAAAAAATAACAATGAAATATGTATAATTTCCTTTATAATCCCACACAAACTCCCATTTACCATCACTAAAACTCAATGGAGCATTTCCAAACTCTTCCAGCCACTCTAAAGAGTCCTAACAAGACACCAAATGCATTTAAAAATAACCTCCCAAGCCATTCCAACCATACACTCACATAAGGGATCTAAACCTTCCTCAATCTATTTCAATTGAAGAACCTCAATTTAAACTAGTGTTTATAATTTTATTTTTTTATATTATAGTATTTTTATTATGAGTTCTTTATTTTATAAATGATATTATTTTAATTAGAATACATTTATAATCTCTCATTTTTACCTTTACATAATCCATTACTATGACAAAATATCTTATGAGGTATTCTACTATCCGTTTTTATCAAGAACACATTTCATGTTATTTCTTTTATTTTTAACTTTATTATAATGGGATATGATATTAAATATTTTCAATAATAAATATTGATATATAAACAAATATATCTTCATTTCACTCTCATAAGGCCTCCCGTGATCCTTTATGTACACCACTTACCATTCATGAATATTGTTAGGATTCTTTTCTACATTAGTGTTTATTTATTTCCATAGGACTTATATTTCCAAATTTTTAATATAGGGATATGAATTTAAACATCCCAAATACTTGCCATATATTTTTTACAATAAATTTGAGTCCCTATGTTCTATCATCATCTATTTTTATGAATTTTTAAGGAACAGTATTATGCAGTCAAAATTTCACCATAATTTCCATGCTAAAATAATTGAGTAGTGGATAAAATGCCCATTAGTTTATCAAATAAATTCAGTATAATTAATATATAGTTATATATTTGGGACATAAATTTATCTATTACATATTCCGTGATCATGGAATAAAATATGATGTCGACTGAATCCATGTCGTATGATCTTTGTGTCACATTTAAACATGATAATTAAACTCATTTGATGGGTGCTCCTAGATAGTGAAATAATGTATTATTTAATATTTAATTTCCTAAAATGCCATGTTGGGATGGGGTGTACCTGTATAATATATTGTAAATTTTCCACCACTAATTATCTGCCATTTTCCCGTAATTTATATTTACAATTCAGTGTCATAAGTTTCATCCACATTTCTCAAGTCATGATTATAATTTTATATCATGACTCATTATTCAAGTTCCTTTTATTACACATTTATATTCCTATTATCTAACATTTATAATATATTTCGTGTTATTTCAATTACTATGATATATATCTCACCTCATTATTAGGTTTTTCCCCAGAATACCCCATATAGTTTTATGTTTGAAGAATTATTTTGAGTATTTAAAGATGTTATCAATAAAGAATGGCATGTATGTTTTTAAAAATTTTGTTGTATCCCATTTCCATGATGTTATATATTTTTCCTAATTTCCATATATAGTAGACTTGTGGATATTTTGGGATGTATTAAATTTATTTTTATGTAATAAATCATGTATTAATCTATTATAAAGAGTATGTATTTTATATAGAAATTCAATGTTTCTCGTACGTACTATATAATTATTGAAAACATATCAGATAAATAATGATTAGATGAACTAGAATAAAAAAATAAATTCATGTTTGTGCAATGGATAATTAATGTACCCTTCAAAAACATTGTTTTTTATCCACCTCTACCGTATTAATTGCAATTTCACACATATTACACTTTAATTTAAGAGACTATTTCTTATTATTCACATCCTTAACCCCATGGATAGGGAATTTAATAAAATAATTACCATAGTACAAGAATATTATTCATTTTACATTAGTTGGATAATTAGTTGGGTCCCTCATAAAACAAGTTTTGGTATTTTTTTTCATTTCTTCAAATCTCATGATCTCGGTGGCCTAGTTTACCACAACTATCACACATAGATGGATCTTTAATGAAATTACCTAGGTGTTCCCTCAAATAATTTTATTTATATGTGGGTGGAACTGTTAACTACTTTGTGACTATTCATTATTTCTTCTATGATGATTCATCATTCATATACAATGACCAAAACCAAATGGTTCACCATTTCCATATTAAACTTATCTGGGCACCGAACAACATCCTCATATGAAAATAAATTCTCTTATTGTGAATGTTTTTTCTTCAAATTGAATTTAATCCACCAATGATTCAATAAATACTCAATTTAGGTTTAAATTTTTATCTAAGGTATACCTTTTGAGCCACTTATTTTTATCATTATAATATCAAACACACTCATCTCCATTTTTTCAAAATCAATGAATTATTATTCCATCATAGTGAGAAGAGTTTGAGGGAATTATTAATTGAAGAATATTATATTAAAATAATCCAATTTAATAGAATAAAATTAATAACTTATTTTTGTATTATTAATTATAATCCAAAATTTTCATCTTTTTCTTCCAATCAATATACAACTTAGAGGACATTCCCATGTACTGCATAGTAGAGTACATAAAATGACATATCAATTACATTAATCTATTGATCTATAATCAAACCATATAAAGGAACACTAGTTGATGGGTGAATTTTGAGGCATAAATTATTCAATAAAAGTTTTCTCCATTCTGTATTTATTTAGGAGCTCCACATTATTCGTGTTAGTATTTGTAACATGAGAGAGTGTAGTGACAAAATCCATGATATTTTGAACTATAATTCCCATAACATTTTTCAATCATCATATTTTCAAATATATATATATTCCTAATTTTTATAGTAATATAATTTATAGTGAAATTTTCATTTTCTAGATACTTGTGTTAGAAAATTATTATAGAATAAATCATTGATATTAGATGAACCAACTCAAAAATAATATGTATATTCTTCATTAATGACTCTGTATGATTAAAAATATGTAATCCATGATTTTTTTACTTATACATATTACTTAACCATTCTATATAACATGTTTACCAAACACATAACAGTAGTTTATAAATAAAATATCATTAATATTATGAATGTCTCTAGGGAGGGTCTAGCTAATTGTGTAATATTATTTATTCACCTTATAAAATAATAGTGGATGATATATACACAACAAACTCATTGTAGGATTATTGTTACTATATAAATCTATTAAAAAAACACATCAATATTTAGTACATTTGCAAGGATGTATTTATATAGATACAACATAGCTTAAAACTTAAAAAAATATAATGATGTTATTTTATATTTTTTTATGTTTTTAGTATTTTAATCATTTCATAATTTGCAAAATAAATAACGTCACCTCTAGTACAAACTGAATATACTAAAACTAAACAAAAATTAATTATACATTTATTATAATGTTTAATAATTCATCCACAATTAGTTTCATAACCACATGAAGTAATTTAATATATAATTCTATTCTAAAGACAAAATAGATATTATTTCACATGTTATAAGAATTTATTCATAACCAAATCCACTATTGGGTATTCCATGGAAAATAATCCAATAATTTTTTTTAGGGAAACTAAAAAAATAAGGATAAGTCTTAAATGCATGGAAATGGATATAATAATGAATTTTACGATGGTGCGGTCATAAACATGGGGAAAATCATGAAAAAGTAAAAAACATTGATTTAAATATGAAAAATATAATAATAATTGATGATATGCATGAATTATATATATAATATAACAAACAAAAATAATTAATCAAATTAATGCGAAAACAAATTTGTATATAACATGATCCAGGAAGCATAAGAAATAATTTGGAACAATCAAAAGAATAAAATTTCATATAATTATGATCCTTGAAACCCACAAACCCATTCACAAATTAAATTTTGAGTAGATCTAAAGACAATACTGATCATACTTTTTTATGAATCTATTTCATTTTCTAAATTATTTTATTCTATTTTCATCATCATGTGTTAGTAAAATTAAATTTTTTTCACATGTTAGATAATTTTGATAGTGTTTCCCATCATTTTACCACAAGTTCCTTATTTATATAGAAATTCATATGGTTACATATTGTGAATATAAAACTGATAATTGAATATTTAATTAATTTTAGAGAATTAAAATTTTACATTAATAATGAGTTAAATGATTCCAATAATATATACAGAAAAATATAATAATAATGATTTTAAAATTTTATTTTAATATTAGTAGCATTCATGTTCTTATAGTTATACATAATTATATTTTATATAAATTCCAACATAGGTGGTTATACCAACCAAAACATTAACATAGTTTAATTCGATTGAATTGTATGGATGAGGAGGTGTTTAAATTCTCATAATATTATTTTAAAACAATAATAATGATATTATTTTTGAATTCTAATGATGGTGAAACATATTTTATGATGTATATGTAATGTATGAAAATATAGTTGAAAGATGAAAAAAGTATCATCATAGAGTGACTAATATATAAGGGTACTCTAATAACATTATAATAGGCCTTTATCTACACTAGAAAGGTAATGACTATTGCAGTGTGGTTACAAGGAAAAGACTCTTTATTTTTCTAGAAAAGGGAAACTAAAGGGTTTATTTATAATAAAAAAATAAAAAATTAATAAAAAATTTATCAATTCATTAAAAAGTGATGATAAATGAAACTATTTATCAGTACATTTTATTGTTTTTGATAAAGTATTCTTTTATCACCAGCAATAAATGAACTAATAAATGATTCCTACATCAGTTATTTTAAAATCACTGAATAAGTTAACCTTTAGGAGTTCTTGGGATGGTGCTGATAAATGGAAATATTGTAGCAGGATGTTACATCTCATCGCAGCACAAGAAACATGGCATGCAATATAAGTCTAAAGCCTTAAAAATTACATAATATTGAGTTATTTCCAAAATACACATTGAGGATCTTTTCAGGTTTAGAGTTTTAGATAACAAGATCGTAAATCATGCATTACATTCCACATTTAAACAAGGTGGTTACATCAAAGACAATATTAACTTTCCCCATCAATGGAATCATATTTTAAATAAAACATGGATTCATTCTTGACACATCCTCAACACTATCATAACATCATGTACCTTTCACTTGACATGTGAAAAAACATTTCAAAACTTGGGATGAGCATAAAATGTTCTGTAAGGGATATAAAAATATAGAAAGAAAACCGTAGTCCATGTATACATAAGAATCAATGAAATCATACATTACTTATAAAATATAATAACTTTATCATACCTCATGAAATAATAAGATTTATAAATAACTCATAGAAATCATTAGACATAATGTTAACTTGAGGCTTTCATAACATTGATAGGGAGTAACCCTCAAGGTTACGTTTGGAATACCCATCACAGTATAATCCCTAAATCTCTTCAGATAAACCTTAGGGTTTAACTCATTCACGTTACCCAATGAATTGGTGAGATATATCATGCTCACCCGCCCTTAGTTTACAACTGAACCACCTGTCTTCATAAACAATTCCCAAAATCCATAACATAATCGTATCACATAAAACATACATAAAGGAAACATAACATTTCTACATTTCGATCACAATATATCAATACAACACATTGATATAATAAAAACATAATCAAAACCATTTTTAATACCAAAATAAAATAAATTTATAACATGGTATTTATATTCCATTTAAAAAATTTTATGTATTGTAGGAGAAGCCGAAACCCAAGAAATGGTCACGGCGGCATAGAAGTCATTGTCGCCGCATATGTAAGACAAAAAATTCATATTGAAATTTAGTAATAAGCATCATAAATAAATATTCCTTTTGAATAAATGTTAATGTCAAAGGGGTTTATACACCGTATAAAACAATGTTGTGTATAAAAAAAATATTCCACAATGAAAGGTGATTGAGATGAAGTCCCTTACCTCGTGTCCAACTTGAATCGATCATTCTTTAATATCCTTAATAATAAAATAGAGTGAATTTATAATTTATTAATAACCTTTTTCAAGTTAATTTATTTTTTTATATCACTTATTACCTTTTTATGAACATTATGTAATTATTTAAGTTAATAACGGTCGTTTTGTTGATCTTTGGTACTTGAATCGAAAATAAACATCTTATAATTACATGTTGTTCATGTGGTAAAATATCCATTATATCCAGAATTATATTCATGATGTAGATATAATATATATAAAATATATCCATTACATACTTGCATTTATAATATTACATAACATTCAGAGGTAAGAAATGAAATGCACCGTTCATGGAGACGGTAAGCTGTACATACGCATGAACGCTACTTTCATTTATATTTAATATTTAATGTAATGAAATCATAATCATATAAATGAATATTATAATTTCATTATAATATAATATATAACATCATTAACTCCATCTTTTACGTCCCACATGTGACATTAAGGAATCAAATCACTTTGAGGGGGCGGTAGACTGCACTTCCCAAAATAAAATTATCTTATTTACCCAAAATAAAAATCATAAAGGTATGCCATAAATGAAAAATACAGTATCATAAGGAAAACATAAAAATAATATATATATCATATATAAATATAGTGACATATTAATGGACACAATGAATGGAGATAAAAGATGACCGAACAATCATAATTTTGTGCAGCAGCAATTCGCCACTCAGAGAAACAATATATTCTTTAACCACTAGACGGAGGTGCGTGTAAGTGTAAATCAAATACATCTCCTAAAAACATCCTAGTATATTTAAGTTAATAGTGTTGTTACAATATAAAGTAATAAAATGAGTTTTGGGGGTTAGATAATACAAATAAAACAAAAGAACATAAGATAAAATATTACCTTAAAATCGGGTAACTCCCCTTGGTTTGAACAAAAAGGGTTTCTTAAAGAGATTTCTGCCTAAGGTAAGGCTTCTAGGATGAATATAGGTATGTTGTGAGATTATTGGAGTAGAGTTTTCATGAGAAAAATGGCATGATAATTGTGTGAAATTGGTAGGAAGTGGGGTCTTTTTATAAGTGAGAGGAGGGGCTCTTTTGGAAACCATGAAACTTTTATTTTAAAATATAATTCATTTCTGTTTCTAAAGATCAAAAAATTTTAAATTCAAAGATAAGGTTTCCCATGTTCGAAATAGAATCATCATATAAAAATTGGACAAGTTTTGGATATTATTTTAAACATTAAATTCTTATTTATATAAATCATTCATTAATGAGGTAAACATTGCATCATCATTGTGTCATAATAAATTTTTTTATTTGATGTCTAAAAAATTAAAAAAAATTACAATGTTATAGTAAATAATTTTAGATTTATAATGAATATTTATAGTAAAATATATCAATTATATAACACCATGAAAAAATTGTTTAAGTAAAACATTACATGTTTGTGATATTTTTATTTTTACTTTAAATAAAAAGGTATTAATGTCATTATCTTACCCAAGTAGCTCCATGGGGTCCCAAATATTTACCCATGGATTTTCAGGGTCGGCCATGACTCATCCAATAAGTGTAGGACATGTGTCAATGTATTTTCATATTATTATAACAATATTTTTACATTAAATTACCCTAATTACCTCTAATCACAGTTATTGAAACTTAAAAGTTACTATTCACCAAAACATAATTTTCATCCCATTTAAACACATTTTAATTACTAATCAAAAACATGTATATCGGATTTTTAAAATTAAAATCCCAAATGTGGTGATGTATCAATTAAATGAAAAAACTATTTTTTGACTACCACCTATTAGTTTCACTATTCATCAAAAATTGAAGTTTATCATAAAAATTCCGAAAATTTTACCTAAGATATATTAGATATTAAAAATAAAAAAATGATGTCAATTTTACCAAATTCAAAAAAAATAATTTTCATTAATTAATTTTATAATTAATTTATATTGTCAAAAAAAATTAACGTGTTTTTAAGAAACAATATCTATCAAAATATTGAAAATAGTTTATGTCCAATTTCAAAGTTAAATTAAATCTAATGAATACCATTGGATTAAATGTTAGAAATATTTTATAATTAATCTATAAAACCAATTAAAAATATCATCTATCCATATAATTAAATTAAATTAGAATGAGGTTTTGAATTAAAATACAACATTTTTCACTATTCATTAAAAAATAAACATTATTAGAAAAATACCCAAAAAAATTCAAAGTAAATTTCTATGTCCCAATTCTAAATAATAAGTTTATTTGGATAAATTAATCTTATAAAATTGTCAAATGTTTTATTTAAAATGGTTTTCCATCAAAACAAGGTAAAATAATCTTTTAAAAAATATTATTGTATTCTATGCTTGAGATTTGATTTATTCTCATTTTAAGCCTCTATTACACATTATGATTCATAAATATACATAGATAATAAAATATATTATTTTTTACCTACTTGGGATGTTACATCCTTCCACCCTTTAGAAGATTGTGTCCCTGCAATTTATTTACATATCGAATAAGTGGGGGTATTTATCCCTCACTGTATTCTCAGATTCCCATGTTGCCTTTTCAATCATGTGGTTCTTTTCCAAAAGACCATTACTTGTCGAATCACCTTATTCCGCAACACATTCTCCATGTGGTCATGAATCTGGATTGGTTGTTCCTCATATGATAGATTCTCTTCCAGTTGA
Organism: Viscum album; assembly: GCA_963277665.1. Classification (NCBI taxonomy): domain Eukaryota; kingdom Viridiplantae; phylum Streptophyta; class Magnoliopsida; order Santalales; family Viscaceae; genus Viscum; species Viscum album. The sequence goes on along the minus strand of OY728135.1, from coordinate 193,468,378 downwards.
ACTAACTCCTGACTCAAAACATGAGATAAATCTGGCATGTACTTCCTTAACATTGAAACATGAAAAACATTGTGTACCTGATATAAATTTGGAGGCAAATACACTTAGTATGCAACTGATCCAACTCTCTCCATAATTTCATAGGGTCTAAAGAACCTTGGACTCAACTTTACATTCTTACCAAATTGCATCACAATTTTCCCTGGTGAAATGTTGAGGATGACATGATCACCAACCTCCAAAGAACGAACATTCCTCCTATTGTCCGCAAATATTTTCTTCCTGCTATGAGCTATTCTCATGTGTTTCTGTATCAGCTGAACTTTTTCTGCTAACCCTTCTACCAATTCTGGTCCCATTATCTTCTGTTCCCCTAATTTATCCAAAAAGCTGGAGTTCGACATTTTTTACCATATAATTCTCAAATGGATCCTTCTGTATACTACAATGAAAACTGTTATTATAAGAAAATTCAACCAAAGAAATATGTTGGTCCCAACATCCCTAGTAATCCATCTTCCAATCACATACCATATCCTACATGGTCTGAATTGTTTGTTCTGAATGACCATCTGATTGCGGATGAAAAGCTGTACTAAAATTTAATTCAGTACCCAACGACTTCTGAAGGCCCTTAGAAAAGTTATAAGTAATCCTAGGATCATGATAAGATACAATGTAGAGGGGAAATCCATGCAACCTGAATTTCTCTTTAAGATACAATCTAGAATGACAATCTAGAGAGAAAGTATCTCGAATTGGAAGGAAATGTGCAGATTTTGTCAAGCGATCAACAATAACCCATATTGCATTATTACCTCGAGATGTCTTTGGTAATCCCACAATGAAGTCCATGGATATATTTTCCCATTTCCACTATGGTACTGGTAATGACTAGAGCATCCCATTCGGTAACTGCCGCTCTGCGTTAACCTGCTGACATGTCAAACACTTCATAGTAAAATCAGAAATATCCCTTTTCATTCCATCATACCACTAATACTCCCGAAGATCTCTATAATTATTTGTACTTCCTGGATGAACTGAAAATGAAGAACTATGAGATTGACATAAAAACTCTCTCTTCAAATGTGAAACACAAGGAACAAAAAATCTTTTCCCAAATTTCAAAACACAATAATTATCAATGTTAAATTCAGGCAACATAACATTCTGATCCAGATCTACCTTTTACTGCAACCCATTGTCTTTCTTCTTCACTTGTTTAATTCTGTATGATAGAGATGATCTCACTGACACCTGAAACAAAAAAGAAAAACTTCCTACACCAACAAATTCTATTAAAATTTCTTTAAATCAAAAACCAAAGGATCTTGTTCCAAACGTAGTATGGTTAATGAATCATTACTTTTTTGACTCAAAGCATCAGCCACTTTATTTTCTTTTCCCAGATGGTAATGAATTGTACAATCGTAAAAATTGATTAATTCCAGCCATCTCCTCTATCTCATTTTCAATTTTTTCTGAGTAAATATATACATTAAACATTTTTGATTAGTATATATTTCATACATTACTCCATACAAATGATTCCTCTAAATTTTTAGAGAAAAAACAACAGCATCTAAATCCAAATCATGTGTAGGATAATTTAACTCATGGGTTTTCAACTAACATGAAGAATAAACAATTACCTGATCATTCTGTATTAGGACACAACCACATCCTTTCAATGATGCATCAATGTAGAAAAAAACTCTCCATTTCTGTAAGGAGGTTCCAAAACTAGAGCATTCACCAATCTTCTTTTCAATTCCTAAAAATAGTCATCACATTCTTTTTTCCAGGTGAACTTAACACCTTTTTGAGTTAGCTTTTTCATTGGACTTGATAACCATGAAAAATTCTCAATACACCTCTGGTAATAACATTCAAAACCAAGAAAAATACTGATCTCAGTTGTATTAGTGGGTCTTGGACATTATTCAACAACTTTTGTTTTAGCGGGATCAACAATTATGCCATTTTTTGAAACAATGTGACCAAGGAAGGAAATTGTTTCTAACCATAAATCACACTTACCGAATTTTCCATACAATTTTTTTTCTTTTAAGGATTTCAAGATAAACCTTAAATGACTTTAAAGATCCTCTTTAATTTTTTAAAAAAAATGTCATCTATAAAAACAAAAAACATTTATCACCTGATTCAACAAAGTCATCACTGTAGTAAACTGCTCAATTCTGATTCCAACAATCTCAGGTTGCTGATTCAGAAGGTCATTTTCCTCTGTATGCCTTCCCAGAAAATATGTTGTGTTTCGTTTATGAATAATCATTATTAACATAGACATATCTAAGATGAAGAAACATGGTAATCTGTAAATGATATTTCATTTCAACCATACATAAATTAATTTACGTACATGAATTTAGAAATTTTTTAACTCCTAAAGTTTTCTAAACCGAAATCTGATACCAACTATAAGTCCCCAAAATTAAACATTACTTAATATTTGGTTAATTAAATAATACACATTGTAGATGTTTTCAGGTTTAGAGTTTTAGAGAATTAGATCATAAATCATGCATTACATTCCACATTTAGACAAGGTTGTTACATCAAACACAATATTCACTTTTCCTATCAAAGGAATCATATTTAAAATAAAACATGGATTCATTCTTGACACTTCCCTAACACTATCATCACATCATCTACCTTTCCATTGACCTGTAAAAAAACATTTCAAAACGTGGGATGAGTATAAAAAGCTCAGTAAGGGATATAAAAATATGGAATGAAATCCTTAGTCCATGTATACATAAGAATCAATGAAATAATAATTTACACATTAAATATAAACACTTTAACATTCCTCGTGAAATCATAAGATTTATTAATAACCTATATAATTCATAAGACCTAAAGGTAACTTGAGGAATTCATTAAATTCGTAGGTAGTAACCCTCATAGTTACGTTTGGAATACCCATTACATTATATTCCCTAAATATCTTCAGTGAATCCTTAGCATTTAACTCCTTCACATTACCCAATGAATTGGAGAGCTATATCGGGCTCACCCTCACATAGTTTACCACAGATTCACCCGTCTTCATAAACAATTCCCAAGATCCATAACATAATCGTATCACATAAAACATGCATAATGGAAACATAAAACTTCCACATTTCGATCACAAGATATCAATAAAACACATTGATATAATAAAAACATTATCAAAACCATTTTCAATACCAAAGTAAACGAAAACTAAAACATGGTATTTATTTTTCATTTTATGAATTTTATGGTTTGTAGAGGAAGTCAAAAGTCAAATAATGGTCATGGCGGCAGAGAATTTGTTGTCTCCACATACGTAAAATAAAACATTCCGTTTGTAATTTTGTAAAACGCTTCGTAAAAAAACATTCCTTTAGAATAAAAGTAAAATTCAAAGGGTTTTATACACCATATACAATAAAGTTGTATATAAAACAAAATATTTCTCAATGAATGGATATTGAGATGATGTCCCTTACCTCGTGTCCAACTTGACTCAATCATTAGTTAATCTCATGAATAATAAACTAGTGTTAATTTCTAATTACATAAGAACTTTTTAGATGTTCATTATTCCATTTATATCACTTATTACCATGTCATTAACATTATTTAATTATTTAAGTGAATAACAGTCATTTTGTTGATCTTTGGTACTTGAGTAAAAAATAAACTTCTTATAATTACATGTTTTTCAAGTGGTAAAATATACATTATATCCAGAATTATATTCATGATGTAGATATCATATGTATCATATATATATAGTATAGAGATTTATTTATAATATTAATTAACATTTAGAGGTAAGAAATGAAATGCACCGTTCATGGAGACTATAAGCCGTATGTACGCATGAACACTACTTTCATTTCTATTTCATATTTAATGGGATGATATCATAATGATATAAAGGTATAATATAATTCCACTATAATATCATATATAACATCATTAACTCCATCCTTTATATGTCCCACATATGGCATTAACGATTCAAATCAATTTGATGGGGTGGTAGTCTGCACTTCCTAAAATGCAATTATCGCATTTACCCATAATTGAAACCATAAAGGTATGACATAAATGAAAAATACAGAATCATAAGGAAAACATAAACATAATATATATTTATCATATATAAATAGAGTGATATCTTAATGTCCACCATGAAAGGTGATAAAAAAATATTTAACAATCATCGTTTTGGAGGCAGTAATTCGCCACTCACAGAAACAATATGTTCTTAAACCATTAGACATAGGTGAGTGTAAGAGTAAATCAAATATTTCTCAAAACAACATCCTAGTATATTTAAGATACTGGTTTTGTTATAAATAAAAGTAATAAAAAGTTTTTTGGTGGTTGGAGCAGCAAAATAAAACAAAAGAACATAAGAGAATACATTACCATTAAATCAGGTAACTCCTCTTGTTTGAACCAAAAAGTGTTTCTTTAAGAGCATTATGCCTAAGGTAAGGCTTCTAGGATGAAGAGAGGTATATTGGGAGATTATTTGACTAGAGGTAGGATGTACCAAATGGCTTTAGATGTGTGAGAAATGGGTAGGAAGTGGGGCCTTTTTATAAGGGAGTGGGGGGGGGGGGGATCTTTTGGCAAGCATGAAACTATTATTTTATTATATACTGATTTTCGGTTTCTAAAGGTCTAAAAATTATTAAATTCAAATAAAATGTATCTCATATTCGAAATAAAATCTTCTATTTATAATTGGACATGTTTTGGATATTATTTTAAACATTTGATTCTTATTTTTTTAAATCATTCATTAATGACTTAAACACTACATCATCATAGTGTCATATTTAGTTTTATTTATTTGATGTCTATATTTCTCTAAAAAATTACCATTTTTCAGAAATATTCATAGATTTCTAATGAATATTTGTAGTTAAATATATCAATTATATAACCCCATGTAAAAATTGTTTTAGTAAAAAAATACACGTTTGTGATATTTTTATTTTTACTTCAAATAAAAAGGAATTAATGTCATTATCTTAGCCATGTAGCTCCATGGGGTCCCAAAAATTGACCCATGTATTGTCTTGGTTAGACATGACTCATCCAATAAGTTTAGAACATGTTTCAAGGTATTTTAATATTATTATAATATTATTTTTACCTTAATTTACCCTAATTACCTCTAATCACGGTTAATAAAACATAAAAGTTAAAAATCACCAAAAAAATTCAATCCCATTTAACCAATTTTTACATGATAATGAAAACCATGTATGTCTGATTTTAGAAATTCAATTCATAGAAGTGGTAAAGATTCATTTAATTGAAAAATCAGTTTTTTAACTACCACTTAGTGGTTTCACTATTCATCCAAAATTTATGTTTTTCTGAAAAATACAAAAAAATTCACCCTATGCTATATTTGATATTCCAAATTCAAAAATGATGTTAATTTTACCAAATTCATAAAATAGAAGTTTAATTAATTAATATTATAATTAATTCCCGTTTTCAAAACAAATAACGTGTTTTTAAGAAATAATATCTATCAAAAGATTGACAATTGTTTATGTCCAATTTCAAAGTTAAATTAATCATAATGACCACCATTGGATTAAATTGTAAAAATATATTCTAATTAATCTTTAAAAAAATTAAAAAGATCATCTAACTATATAATTAAATTAGATTGAAATGAGGTTTTGCATTAAAATACAACATTTCACTATTCATTAAAAAATGAACATTATCCGAAAAATACCAAAAATTTATCCAATATAAATTTAAATGTCCCAATTCTAAATAATAAGTTTATTTTGACAAATAAAGCTTATAAAACATTCAAAATATTTATTTAAAAAATGTTTTCCATCAAAAGGTGGTAAAATAATCTTACAAAAAATATTAGTGTATCCTATGCTTGAGATTGGATTTATTCTCATTTTAACCTCTAAAACAAATTCTGATTCATAAAAATACATAGATATGAAAATATATTTTTCTATACTTACTTGGGATGTTACATGTAGTGGGATACATGATCACACTACATTACTATAAATTTCACCAAAAAAATATGAGAAAAATGAAAAAAGGTACAAAAATAAAATTTAAAAGTTACAAAATTTAAAATATAAATACTATAAAAAACTACAATTCTATTTGGAAATTTGTTTTACAGATATTAATTTAAATTTTGAATAAAAAAGGGACATGTTGAATCACCATGAGTTTTATAGAGGTACAATTTATTCCTATAGATCATACATTACTAATGGATCATTTTCCTAAAGTACCAAAAGAATACACAATTTTCGTCAGTTTGGATTATGTCAGTTGTTGTATTTCAATAAAATTAATCTCAATATTGAATACATGGTATCCATGGAGTCATACCGATCACGATATGTGTCATATTGTGGTTCAGTTTCTTCTAACATGTTTAAAATTACTTATGGATCATTTTCCTTTTTGTATCAATATATTTTGAATTCATTTAATTAGTTTTGAGGGAGAAACATTTTTTTTCTAAAATTACATTTTGACCTCAAAAATGAACATTTAGATATATAGGTTTCATTCTGTTTGTGTTTGAAAAGTGACTAATTCATACATGTCATATATGAATTATTTATCATTGTACTAAATTATCAATACAATCAATGTGTTTTTCCTAGTTTTTAGTTAGTGACTGTTCATTATATTAAAATGTAAATATTAAAATCACAAATGGAATATCGAATTTTTTTCTAATGTACCAAAATAATTTGAATACATTTTATCAGTTTCGAGTATGTTAGAATGTTTTCACAAAAATTAGTTTCATTTTAAAATTAAAAGATGCACTTGGAGTCATACTGTTCACACATTGTATCGTATTAAGAGGAATATGATTTCAAATCATCCCAAATGACCTATAAATTGTATTACTAAAGTATAAAAACAAAATTAATTCATTTCTGTAGTTTTGAGATTGAAACTTTAGTTTTTTTAGTAGAATTTTATTTAAAAATAGAAAAATGATATTTTAGTCATATTGGCTTCATCATGAATGGTATTTATGAGATACTAATTACTACATGTCTCAATTGAATAATGATTTTCCCCCGAAATTATGATTACAATCAATGAGCGCTATCTCAAATTTTATTAATTGAATAATTTTTATATTAAAATGTCAATTATAAACTTATATGATATAGTTTGATTCATACCAGTCACAACATGATTTGTATTGAGGTAATTATGATTCTTATACATCAATTTCATCTTATGTATTATTTTACTAAAGTACCATAAAATAAAAATTTGTTTATTCGGTTTTGATTATGTATGATTTTTTAAGTAAAAATAGTGTCAATTTTCATTAAAATGTAGGACAAGAGTCATACCAGTCACACCATCCATTTCAGTGGGGATTAGGTGTATTTTAGATTTCTAAAATAACAAATGGATCATTTTAATAAAATAAAAAAAAATAATCCAAATGTGTTTTCATGGATTTTAGTAAACCACTTGTGATTATTTACTAAAATGACATTTTTAAATGGAATCATGCACTTTTTGTCATACAGTTTTCATTGTGTGTTGGTTTGACAGTATACTGATACGTATATGTCCTATGTGAATTAGGAAACCTTTTCCAAATTATAAATACAATCAAATATTTTTTCTCAGTTTTCAATAAGTGATTGTTTTTTTCCATTAGAATGTCAATTTCAAAATGATAATAGAAACATTTAGTCTAAACAGTCATCCATGAGTCGGATTTGGTGGTGTGTAGTTCTTACACATCAAAAATGACTTATGGTTAATTTTTATAAAGTAAAAAAAATAAACAGAGTAGATTTTATGGGTTATTAGTATTTCTATTGTTTTTTCAATAAAATAAAATTCAATTTTGAATAAAAAGAAGGAAATTAAGTCATAATGGTCACACCTTGTGATGATTTAAGGTGTTGATGATTATGAAATGTCTCAAAAGACATATCGATCGTTTTCATAAGGCACCAATACATTCTGAATGGATTTCATAGCTTTGGAGTATTAATTTTTTTTAATAATAATATTTCAATTCCAACTCGAATGATTTTTTTTATTCATACATGTTTCATTGTGTATGGGTAAAAAACAATACTTACTCCAACAAATAACATATTTATTATGAATAGTGGTTGATAATTATCATGGAAATACAAACATGATATCCTGGAATATAGTTATTAGAACTTCATTTGTTGAAATTCTAATTTGAAACTAATAAATGTAGTTTGAGACATAGTGATCACACCGTATGTCAATCTAAGGGGTGTTTGACTATCACACATTAAAAAGTAATTATTTATTATTTCACTAATTTACCCAAGTAATCCTAATTCATTTTATATTTTTTTTTATTTATGATATCTTCTTTAGTAAAATTAATGTAAATTTTGAATAAATAAGACACACATGGAGTCATACTGGTCACAATAAGTATTAGATTGAGGTGAGGATAATTTTGACACATATAGTATGACATATAAATCGTTTTTAAATTGTATAATAACCTCCAAAATGTGTTCATGCTGTTTTGGATACAAATATTTTGTTTTTTTACTAAAATGTCATTTTATACTGGAATCATACACTTCAAGTCATACATATTTCATTGAATCTGTGTCTAACAAGAGACAAATTCGTATGATTAAAAAAGTAATTTTTAATAATTTTTCTAAATTTTCAATAAAATTCAATCAGGTTATCTAGGTTTTTCGAGAGAGGATATTTGATTATAAAAATTCCAATTTTAAACTAATAACATACACCTTGATTCATAACATTTACCCCCAATTTCTGATTGATGTGTGGATAATTCCTAAACATAAAAAATGAATTATGAAACATATTTCTAAGGGTCTATAAGAATTAGAATTCATTTTATTATATTTTATTTAATGAGTTGTTTTTTGACTAAAAATAATGTCAATTCTGAATAAAAAGAGGAACGTGGAATAATACAATTCATAACATGAAAATTATTTAGTTTAAAATGATTTGGAATAATCGAAAATGAGGTTTGGATCATTTCGTTCATGTGCATATATCTGTTCAACTGTCGGTTAACATTGATCCTTTATTATACATTGGTCATCCAAATGAGACTGAATAATAATATCATGTTTGGAATCTATTTGTGACTACAATAATCTCACCATATTATATTTATCTTCATTTGGTTTTATCTTTTTGAATTTTTTTTGTGGAGAGAATCCAAAACCAAATCCTCTAGCACGACCATATTGTTCAAGAAACATTAGAGATACTGAATATAGATTCTCTTCTCATATTTTCATTTCTAATTATGTTTTCATAAACATAAAAAATATGAATATAAATCGATATTTTGATACAATATATTTATAAATCATAAAAATAATAATTATGTTAAACTTACACTTGTTTCCCATAGTAATTTTATGTTTTCATCAACTAATTTACTCTCATATACACAACAGTCCTTCAATAGCACATTATGAGGAATAAAAGATGGTTTTTATTTTTATTCATCAATGTCCATATAATCAATGGAACATATGTTTCTTCATTTCAGATAATTAATCATTTGTTGTATATTTAAAATACATACCAATTTATACTCTAATTATGTGTCCCCCATTTTTTCTTTGTGATAGGGATGCATTTTCTATGAACATTCATTATTTAGAGTACAGTTTTTCTTTTTCATAAATTGATAATTTTAATTTTGATGTAAATATGAAATAATTTAAAATAATATATTCAAAACTCTATTTCACATGTATTGATATATAATTTTAATGATTGAAAAATTAATTCCTTGTTTCATTCTTTATAAAGTGTTCATAAAAAATAGTGGGTGGGGCTTTACATTCCCCTCAGTATCCCAAATATAAAACTTTGTAATAAGAGTGTGGAAGCATATATTTAATTTTCTATTATACATATAAAAAAAATTACGAAAATATTCTTAAATAGATAAAATCTAAAAGGATAAATGAAAATTAAAACGAAATTTCGTTATAAAATTAATTAGAATAATGGGAAAAGTTTTTCATAACATTATCATTTTATCATCTTAAAGTATTTTCATCTTTATGGGTTAGAGGTGGAGACATTAATAAATATCATTTGGTACATTCATCCTTGTTTTCACCCTAAGATAACTATTTAATATTGAATAATTGGGGACAATAGGTTAGCCCTATTGATTCCCACTAAACTCAAAATTTTATACTCTAACTAATTTCCATGATATTTTTATTCACCATTATGATGTTGTGTTGAATTTTTTTTTTCATCAACATGTTGTTGATCCCCTAATAATTCAATAGTTATATCATCAAAAACTTGTTCATACTATGGATTGGTATCTTCATCATGTGTAGAAGAAATTTTCTACATGAGTGGTAAAAAATTTTATTTTTCAGGATTAAGAAAAATTCAAAACACAAAATGAAGAAAAGATCACTTTTTATATCATATGTAATGAGATATTTTACTCCCATAGACATAGATATAATACTTAAAAAATCCAGTACATTTTACCTCCACTGGCTTTATTTAATTTTCAATGGATACATGAATGTCTTTCAACCCATGATGATGTATTGGACTCCCTCTTTCAAACTAGCCTATAACCCATCATTGTTGTTCAATTGTTCGTCGATGAAATTCCCTCAGAATAGTTATTATAGAATTTGTTTCTTGATGTCCATCCCCCATCTTTTTTGGATATTCAATGGTGATAACTGAACTACTCTAAATAAAATTCATCCCATATAGGGTACTATATTTCTTTTAGGATGAATAATTCTCAATTTTTTTTAAAAAATAGAGAATATATGAAGTATTTCTGAAGAAAAAAACTATTTGGGATTTTAATGGTACAAGGCACTACCCTGGGAAAATCATCTCATTCCCAATGAGCTGCAATTATTCTAACATACAATAATAGTCTATTCCCCTCAAAGATATCTCAAATATAATATATCAATATACACTATAGTTAATAAACAATGTAATTAATTTTTAATTATCTCTTTGATCATATTTAATTAAATAATGGCATTAATAACACTGAAATCTACATGACATCCGCACATAGTCCTTTACATCCACTTATAAAAATTTAATATTTCCACATCCTCTGAAATTTTTCTTTTTTTAGAATAGAGTATAGTGTAACACCTAGAAATAAATCCCTTAATGAGTAATAAATATGTATGATTTTTCCTGAATATTTATGTTTTAAACATAAACTACGGTTGGTAATTCAAATGAACATAAGAATAATGAAAACAGATTTATTGAAAAAACACGGATAAATTAATTTGTTACATGACAAAACACCTCAGATATCCTACTAAATATATTTCAATCCTACGTAGAACCACTGAAAGACCTCACATCCACAAAATAAGATCAATTTTGATGCCTTCATCACTTGGATCTACAATAATAAAAAGCAAAACTGTAAGAAGAATATAAATGGTGATGAGAATAGAAGGAATATATAAAATCATATTAGAAACAGTAGGAAGTAAAAAAATATTTTTCTGTCTTTGATAACCATAAACATGCGTTTTTATAGAACCCTTAAATTGACAATTGAAATATGATGGCCATATATATTTAATGTAACTAGTTATATTTTTATAAAGGATGCTGATTTCTTTTAATTTTAAAACCATAGAAACATGTGAAAAAATTAATGTTTTTAATTATTTATTCACTTTTAAGTACGTTTTTCATATAAGCGGAGTTTACTATATATATATATATTCTTAATTAAAATGATTCCAATATATATTTTTCAATATGGAATATATTTTATTTTCACAGAAAAATTGATTCTGATAATGTATGGGACATGGTCGGCAACCTGTGTTTGGGAGACTGTATGCAAGGGTTGGTCCAAGTCTCATTGGTGGAGTCACAGGTATAAGGAACCATCAGAGTGTGTGTTTTTGTCATACAATATAAGTGTTTCATCATGATCCTTATATGGAAGAATCAAAACATGCTCTGTTTTGATGTGGGACACACATTTTTTTAGAGTTCACGATATCGTCTGCATGTTCTCACTTCATGAGATCCTAACCATCCTCACTGGTTCATGGATCTATCCCACACCACCTTATTTTATCACCACATTTTTCATTAATGTGGAATATGTCTTCACTTAATCTAGACCATTAAACCCTTTCAAAAACAAGCGATCACCCATAATCGTCTGATCCTACCACATCTAATCTCAATCAACCATTCTTTTTTAAAATTCACCACACATCCTAGTCCCTCTAATCAGATCTGCACCCCAACATGGATGTCTATTCCCATGCTACACAGATCCCCTTTGATAAATATGTGATGGATAATTCTAACCCTTAAATCAAATCAAGATTGATCTGAGCCCTCAACTCATTTTTCCTTGCTCTTCCATATTGAGCTGCACCAGTCTCCATCACACCTTATATTATATTCTTCCTTAATCTCTACTTTCCCATGATACCTTCATTCCACCATCATAGTGACCCCTTCAATTAATTCCATGGAAGGTTTTATATTCATCCAAAAACCATATCCCTGATAAATGTTTTTGTTTTCATATATTTCATAAATTTGAATTTTTAATTATAAATAATAATTATTGATTCTTTGGTTCTAGTAAACCCCACTATCCACACCCAACCGAACTAGAATTGAATAATACCTTGCTTCATCTCTCAGTTTCTAGAATCCCACTTCCATATTTCAATTTAGTTAAGTAAGGGATTTTATTATTTTCAATTATTTTTTTGTATATTATATATCTTCAAAATATATATTTTTAAATATTTAAAATCATTCGTTTTTAAATAAATTTTCCAAATATGATTTGTTTTCATGACACAAAGGATATGTTTCTAAAACCCCATAGTTTTAAAGGTGATATTTTTTTATAAAATTAATTATATATGTGTGTGTATATACATGTGTATAAACACATATATATATTAATATATTCTGTATATATACATATGTGATTTCTGGGTTCTTTTTATTTAACCCTTATTCCAAAATAATTTTCAAAAGTTTAGAGTCTTAGTTTTCAAAATGATGATTCAAGGGTGATATATATATATATATATATATTAATAAATATATATGTGTGAGTTTATAAATGATAGTATACACATATATATAAATTCATTTCAGAATAATCACATAGAAGAGGTTTTTAGTTTTCAAAGCTACGCTTCTAAAACTATTGGATGCAACAGTTTCAAGTTTTCAAACCACATACATTTATGTGTGTGTGTATATATATATATGAACACCATAAGTATAATTATTCTTTATAATTTATTTATATTTTATAAATGGTATGTACTACTAATAAAACTTGTGTTTAATGATCTATGTATGTTTAATCTCTTTAATTCACCATGTTTAAAAAATTAATGTGAGAAAGCTAATCATTTTTTGTGGAAAAAGTTATTATTGTATGTGTGAACATGAATCTAAATCTCTATACAAATTGTGAATGAATATGTACGGAAATAATCTATCTCATGTGTGAAATTACAATCATTATATGACATTGCACTCACTTAATTCCATGTTTCGTGAAATTATATTTTTTATATAATAATGTGGTTTTAAAAGTATGTGGTTCTTTGTAAAATGATTTTTAAACCATTTTGGGAAATGTTAATCAAATGAGATGGATTTTATTCATCATATGAAAAAAATATTATGTATGTATTTTGGAAATCATTTTGGGTATGAAATAAGAAAGGCAGTTCCATTATATAATGTTTTAATAAAATGGATGTAGTGAATTATGTGACATTATGGGGAATGATCCCATAAGTCTCATTGATGAATATTTGTTGAATGTATATTATTTAATATTTTATGCCAATTATTATTAATTACCGATATGGTTTTAATATTTTAATAGGCTAATTCTCCAAAGATATTAAGAATATTTGTAATGATCAATATTATTTTACTATATATATTCATTTAATTGGTAAAATCTGAGTTAAGTATATATATGTATTTTCAAAAAATGATTTATGAAATATATAGGTTGTTTTGAAACCCCTTACTGTGTATTTCACTCTCACCCTATATATTGTTATCACCTTCACAGGTTTGAAAATGTCTCCATGATGAATTTCTTTTGGGGATGTTGTGCACTAAACAATCAATGTTTATTTAATATTAAAATTTTATAGAGTTATGAATTTTATGTAATGTATCTAATCTTATAGAATATAGTCATCAAAAATGTCATATGTTGTAATATTTTTTTATTGGTTCACGTTAGATTCAAAAAATAAGTACACCACATTTATAATAGCCGAGTCTTCTAGATAGGTCTCTAGTTGTTGCAGTTGGTATCATAGGAATGATTTAGTTAATTTTGAATAATATCAATGAAACTAGTAGTTTTAATATTATTAAGTAGATCCATTTTCATAATATATTCTCAGGGAAAACCAGAGGCCATTGAAAAATATTTTTTTCTCTTCCCACAAAGCTACATAAGACAATAATTTCCAAATAATTCTTAGATGTATACTCAATTTTTTCAATCTTATGTTTATCTCGTAAACACATTTACCAGGTGTATACCACCTCAAAAAACCATACTCACTTTTAATGTTCATGTTATGTTTATTTGATATATCCATGAGAATATATTTCCATGAACTCACATTAGGGGATATATTATGATGGCCTATTTAAATGTTTGTCCCTATTTGAGAACTACACGTCCATATGGGATTTCCTAGTGGATACAGATGATGGTTCCTCCACTCATCATATCTATTCTAGATCATGAACTATAGTATGTTCAAGACACATTACGAGATTTGACCCTTATACAATGATGAATTCAATCAGGTTTTCGAGGACTAATTTCATTATGATATATTCATGCTCTACACCTAACATGCTTTTACTTTGGGAACATAATTCAATATACATGAGTTTGAACATACCTTATCAAAGTTTATATCAGACAAGGAAATATAACTTTTAAAAAACAAATATGGGAATCACTATGATAGGGAGGAATAGTTCAAGGTCATGGATTGGTGAATATATATCTAGATTTTTTACCTTTCAGTTAATGATTTTTATATTTTACATTTTTTCAAATTTTAATATATTTATTTTTCTGGGGATGTCAAGGGTGATGTCTGAAGGGTAATGCTGGTTGTTTTGATTTTTTGTAAGTACAATCGAATTGAAAAAGAACAATTTTGTTGGGGTGGGGGATTTAGCACCCCAAAATAATTTGTTAATGAGTAAAATAATTTTTATTTTTTTCTATTTATTATTATTTTATTCATAATTTCGTTTTGATAATTTATAATATCATTATAAAAATAAAAAAATTATTAAAAAATGCAGCTAAATTTTATTTCTACATTAATAAAGACCACAAGCATCTTAGATAAGACATTGTTATCCCAATAAAAACTTATGGAAGACAGTCCATCAGAAAAATAAAACTAAATAATTAGCCTTCATGACTTGGATCCACCCAAATAATAAAATAAATAGTAAGATTAATAGAAATGGTGCTAAGAATAAAAGGAATGTACAAAACGATATTTGAAGTGGGAAGTAGGAAACTATTATTTATGTTTCATTGATACCGTTAAAAATGGGTATTTATTGGACCCCTTAATTAACTATTGTAAGAAGATATCCATTAATATTTAAAATGACCATTGATAATTTTTTAAAATCCCTTGTTTTCTTTTAATTTCAAAACCACTGAAATGTTTTACATAATTAATGTTCTAAATTATTTATTCTATTTTAAGTAAGGATTAGTATTTAATAGGAGTTTTATAATATATATATATATATATATCATCTCAGTTAAAATGTTTTTGAGCATTTTGGGGAATCGTCAACAAGGGATGGTGGACCATAAAGGGCTCAACCAAACCAAGGAGGTGTCAACCCATGGACCATTGCATAACTCCAGTAGGGGATCATGTAGTGTGTATAGAGAGGAAGGAGTCGGTCATTGGACTCTGAGATCAGGATCTGGTGTGTGGGAGAGGGTACATAAGGGTTGGGCCATGGCTTGTGGGTAGGGTTATTGTGTATAAGTACTGCTTGGGTTATTTTTTGTGTCATAGAACACAAGAACCGCATGCTAATCAATATAATAAAGCACTGAAACCAATATGGTTTAAATGCGGGAAGATTATTTTTTTCAGAGCTCGTTATCTCATGTGCACAATATCCCCACGTGAGATCCTTTCTATCAACACTGCTTCACAGATCGAAGCCCCACATCCTTAATTTATCACCTCATATTTATCAACCATCTAATATGGCGTCTCTTAATCTGGAACATTCAACCATTTTAAAAATGGTTGACCACACATAGCAGTCTGATCCTGCCCTATCTAATAATAGTAGTTCATTATTTTTTAGAACATTCCTATAATCCTGGACCCTCTGATCAGATCCACATACCAACCTGGTCATCCATTACCAGTAAGCATAGACCACCTCTACTAAATTTGTTAGGGTTAATTCTAACCCTTGGATCAGATCATGATTTATCCAAGCCGTCCATTCTTTTTCCATCTTCTTCTTTGTATAGCTATACTACTATATATAACACCTTGTATTGATGGATCCCTTCATTTACACTTCCCAAGCATGTTGTTTTTCCACCCTCATCATGGCTCCTTCAATTAATTCCATGGAAGGTTTTATTTTTAGTCATAACCCCTATAGGTGGCTCAGTTCCCCCTCATTGATTTAATGTTATATTTTTGTGGTGTCAATCAATCCTATTCTTCTTATATTAGTCCTAATCAATGTTTCTATTGGTTATATGTATTAAATTTTATTTTTAAGTTATTAAATATTCTGATTGAATCATTGTTTCTATTAATACCCACTTTGCAAACCCAACACGACATGAATTTCACACTACCAAGCTTCATCTCTCAGATTCTAGAAACCCATTTACCTCATTGATTTATGTTAGGTAAGGGATTTTATGACTTTAAATTGAATTTTTTAATAATATATATATATAATATGTATAAATATGTTAAATCATTTATTTATAAATCAAGTTTCACATATGATATGTCTTCACGGCTTAAAGGATCTATTTCTAAAACCGTGTAGTTTTAAGGTTGTGGTTTTGATAATTAAATTATTTTATATGTATGGGTAAATACATACATATTCATACATATATACCCTAACATTTTTAGTATATATACAAATATTTGACTAGGGGTTCCTTTTCATTTAAACCTTATACCTATACAATTTTTAAAATGAGAGTCTCTTAGTTTTCAAAATGATGATACAAGGTTGAAGTATATATATGTATATATGTAAGTATATATATACACACACATATATTCATATATGTGTGTATATACATGTGAATATACACACATATATCTACGCATTTTGATATAAGAACGTATATTAGTTTTTTTTTCAAATCATGGCTTCTAAAACCTTCGGAGGAAAGGGTTTCATGTTTTCAAACCACATACATTTAATTTAATATATATATATATTCATATTTGAATATATATATATATACACATATATATATAAATATTAACACCTTATGTATATATATTATATTTCATTTTTAATAAGTTATAACTTGAATGGAACTCACATTGAACTTCTGTTTAAAGATCTATATAAGTTTAAACTCTTTAATTCACCATTTTTACACATTTTCATGTGATTAATCATGGAATTTTAGGTGAAAAAAATATTATTTTATGTGTGAAAATTCATCTACATATCCTGACATGTCATGTATATATTTTTATCACCATCCTCCTTCTGATTTGAGAAATTCCATTCATTAAGTGATATTACATGCACTTGAATAAATGAATCATGAAATTGGAATTTTCAAATAATAACAGGTTTTTAAGTGAATGGGATTCTCCCAAAAGTGATTTTAAAACCATATGAGTAAATGAGGACCAAATGAAAATGACTTATTTTTTGATGGAAATAATATTATGAATTTATCTTGTACATCATTTTGGGAATTAAATTAGGAAGGAAGGTCTATGGATTTTTTTTTAAAAAATTGGCACAGGTGAAATATGTTAACTTATGGGGAGTGACCTTGTATGTCATATATATGACTACTGGATGTATGTATTTTTTAATATGGTATGATAATTATTATTAATGACACTTATGAAATTACTATTTTGAATGGATACTTTTTTAAGTCATTTCAAGTATAATTTATAATTGAAATACTATTTTTTGAAAAATATTCATGTAATTTTGATGATATTATTTATGTTTATTTATTTCTTTTAAAGAAATTTTTTATTGAATATATTGGTATTTTTGAAATTTTTAAATGGCCATTTAATTCTTACCCACCATATTATAATCACTTTTAGGGGATAATAAAATTTCCATGGTGAATTTATATTGTGGATGATGTGCACTGAAGAATCATTATTTATTTAATTTTCAATCTGTATGGTTTGTTTAATTGTAAGTCATGTATCTAATTTTCTAGAACATAGACCAGTAAAAGGACATATGTTGTAATAAATGTTGTGTATTTCATCATGTTTATTTCATAAAAAATGTACACATAATTTATAAAAGGTATGTACAGTAGCTCAGGATCAGGTCTTTTCCTAGAGGAGATACAACTGTGTCATGGTATTGATTTGAGGTGGATAAGAGAGATAAAAATCATAAATTTATCATATATTAGAAGAAATATTATCTTGATTATAAATATAAAAGTTGGTCTTATGGGCTCTAATAATTATGGAAGGAATACCCTCAAGTATCAGACTATCACCCTTTTAAATTTATTTTGTTTGAATAAGAAGATATTCAAAAGGATTGTTTGGTGTGTTTTTTTCACAACAAAATGTGCAACAAGATAATTTTTAGGAAGTCACATTTTATAGTGGTATTCCTATACATGAATGGTTTACTGTGGATTTATAATAGGATACAATGTAAAATCACCCAAATTGAATGTAACATTTGATGATTTTTTGTCAAAAGTAACTGAGTGAGTCGTATATGATAATGCATATCATGAAACCAGAAAAATTAATTCAATATGTTTGATTAATTTTTAGTTGTAAGTTTTTTTATTCATTTGAAGTATTAAATGAGGAGGAAGAAATGGATTAATGAGATGATGAATGAGTTGGGATATACAGTATTGAAATACATGGTAGTGTATTTGCCATATATTAATGAATATAACTAAAGGGGTAGGTATGCCATCAAGGATATTTTGAACCATAATGACTAGAGGAAGGCTAGTATGAAAAAGGGGTTCAATACTATATCTAGATATTGGTGGAAATCAAAGATATAAGGAATTTTTAAATAATGTTAGTATTGTTTAGTTGTTTTGGATTATTGATTTATTATATATTTGTTCAAGACAATAACAATTTCATTTGAAGATGCAAGAAAATGTGGAAATTTATGCTTGAGGTGTATTTAACTATATATCTATCATGCCAAAATGACTACTTATTTACACAAAATTATTAGTGAAACCCATGGTCCATTTTAATGAAATTGTTTTATGTTTTTTATGACTATTCATTGTTGTATGGTTCTTTCTATAATAATCGATTAAAAAAATATTCATCATGAAATAAGGAGATACATGGTCATTAGGTGGATTAGGGGCATTGAAATTCAGAAGAGAAAACCTACATAGATAGATTACATAACCAATTTTTTAGCATCTAGATGGAAATTTATCTTCAAATTTCTTAGGTTGATGGTATCAAGGATTGATTATTTATTGGGAGTGATAGAGTATCAAATTATAAAAATTGGGGAATTTTTGTGTTTGTTTCATCAATGATATGTTATTTATTTGGTTTGGGTTTTATTTTTACCTAGGATTAATCAAATTGTTAATATTTTTGTGCATGTAGGCATTTATATTTCCGAGATTATATTGTTAACTATTTTACATAGATACACATGTCATGTGATTCGGTTTTTTAAATAATTTCTCATTGATCATATTGGATGCTATGTATTTATAATCAATAAGTTAAAATTTGGATGATGGATCCAAAGGGTGAGTAATGTTTTGATACAAATCATGCGAGGTTATGAATTGTTAGACTATGTTGTGATGTTATAGTTTTATAAAATTGAAATTTATTGATAAGATAACACGCATACACACAAATAATGAAAATAAATATTCTTAAATTTGGTCACATTATCCAAAATCACTTCATTCGTTGTGAAAATTTTATTTTTTAAATAAATTAATTGAAAAGTAAACACGTATATAACATCTTCTAATGATGACACTACAAATGGAAACTCGTACACTAGAATCTAATCTGATGTATTGTATATTTATATATTTATAAATTCATGAAGAATAAATCTTTTAAAAATTATATTTATAAAATTAAATAATTATATATATAACCCCCATGGTTCAGTTCACTGGTAGCTTCCCCTGTGAGTTTCAGCATGGTCATGAATTCAAGTTTCACATAGTAAATTTTTTAATTTTTTTATAATTTAATATTTAATTAAATATATATAATTATTTACTTATTATTACATGAATCCCTTTAAAAAAATATATATTTTAGTTATTATAACTATAAAAATATAAATATTGATTTTTATAAATATATTAAATATACATTTATATATATTTATTTAAAAGTATTTACAAACTAATATATTTTTTACATTTGTAATATATAATCTTAATTTCGTGCATTTCAAAATTGACATAAATCGAATAATTAAAAATGATTACACATTAAATATATTAAAAGAAGGATATATATTTTTAATTAAATATAAATTACTAAACAAATATGGAAATATATTATTATGTAAAGATGAATACATATATAAAATACTATAACATATTATATAAATATATAAACAATATAAAATTCCAAAATTCATGAAAAAACAATAAATGAATATATATTACCTAACATTGATACTAATAAAATTCAATAAATAAAAAATATCAATTAAGAAAATAATACAAAATATGTGTCATGTTACACAAAAATATTAAAATATACTAAAATTTGAATAAATTAAAGAAGATATAAGGTTTCTGTGTTTCTATATAAGATTTTTGTAATTACGTAAATATTTTTGGGTGTAAATTTTATATAATAATGTATTAATTATATATATGTATGTGAAATCTATGTATCAAACGATTTTTGTTATATGTTAAATTGAAGAATCAAACTACCTTAAAATTGAATAAGATATTAATAAGTATAAATTTTATTCATTTTATTCATTTTATATATCATTATATTTAATATATATTATATATTGTTATTTATAATTAATATATATATATTATACTTATTTTATTTTATTAATAATTGATTCGTTAATAAATTTATAACTAATTTTTATATTTATTTATTTTTAATATCTATGTTGAATTTTTACTCTTTACTCTTTCTATATATCTATATTTAATATATATTATTTAATAATATTTATAATATAAATTATATATTAAATTTATTAACTTTTATCAATAATATATCAATTAGTAGAATGATAATAATTTTTCAGAATTTATTCATTTCTAATTTTTATTTGTTTAATTATATAATATTACTTAATTTACATGTCTATATATTTAATTTTTACTACTTATTAATTTTTTTAATTCATATATTCGTATATTAAATTTATTCATTTTTAAGAATAATTATTTAATTAATAAAATGTAAATATTTTGTTTTATTTTCATCTATTTAATTGTTTCATTTTATTATGGAACATTAAGAACGCCAAAAGAGTGTTGATAATGGTTACCCATTAGCAACGATAAAATTAAAGTGCATAAATCCTGTATCCTTTATGGGATCATAAAATAAAGTGTTGATAAAGGATTAAATTTATTTGTGCCAACAATAAAGCACTATAAATTCCTACTCTACAAATGATATCTTTTGTAGAAGTGAGATGTTAATCTTCGTGAACACACAATTAACAGTTTTTACTCTACAAATGAGTGTGGTTGAAAGTGGATATTAAATTGAAATTAAAATATCCAAAGGATAATAGATATATCATTTTTATTAATCATTAATATGCCTATTTCCATCTAGAAATAGTTGTAATTAAAAAATGACGTAGATTTATAGAGGTAATAGTCAACACAATGCAATAATGATGACCATTTACTTTTAGAAGTTAATGAATATGAATAAATTATGTTTTTCTGGTAATATAATGAATTATATCACAAATGATATTGAGGTCATCATTTTATTATAGTTATATGACATTTATAAGTGTAATATGAAGCGGAGATAACACATACATTTTGGACATGATCTTTCACATTGATGTTCAATTATATTGAATGGAAAATGATAACATTGTGTGACTGAGATAATATGATTCTGGGTGAGGATTCTGATAAGAGTAAAAGGGAATATTTTTTTAGTTTCATTCATTTAATATGATTACCATTGAATGATTGATGTGATATCCTTTTATAAGTGGATAAAAGGGGAACTATAGGAAATAATCAAAAAGATTCCTCATTTCTATAAAAATATTCCAATGTAAATTGATCAAAATGTTCAAATATATTATGTTAGGGGTACTTTGGTCTATAACAGAACAACCATGAGTTTCTATATATTTTTTAAACATGATATTTAGTTTTCTATATTATGTTTTCACATTTAATTTATCTTCTTTGGATCTCGGTAACTTGTTTTTATGAATGTACCTTAATGTTTACCTAATTCTATAAAATATCCACTATAATGAAGTAGGGTTTATATGGAAAAAATTAATATATATTTAATTAAATTTAATTTCCACATTTTATAACATTTTTTAAATATTATAATAGGTAATGTATTGGAAAACAATTTTATTAAAAATTGCAATTTGACCATTATGGATTCTTAATAAGTTTTTGTATAGATTAAAAATATGATGATTGTTACTACACATTCTTGGGTTTTAAACATCATAGAGTTTCAATATTTGGATTATTTAAATATATTTTATTTAATATAAACCTCTTGATGATAATAAATCTTTAATTTTGAAATTATTATTTTAGCATTCTCGTGGTAGTTGACATTAATCTTAATAATCTACATTTTATACAAAAAAGAAATTATACATGCTTATTTTTATGAAAATTATAATATAAAATAATATAATTAGTTTATTAAACATAAATTCTATGTTTGAGGAAAAAATGCGTACATTAGAAGATGTAATGCGTGAAAATCAATTTTTCAAAACAAATTATTTATAAGATAAAAATGTCATGATTAGGATATAAATATTCCATAAATTAATTCCTATGAATTTAAAATGCTAATTTTTAATAAACATTAATTTTTTAATAGTAAAAAAATTATAAAACAGCAACTTAACATCACTTAATTAATTAAAAATAGTCAGAAAAGTCTTCCATTAATCCTCCATATAAACATTCAAAATGATGACCATTGTTTTATTAATTTTTCACAATTCCATGAATTTATTTAACATAAATTATAATGCGTATTTTTATGAAATTTTTTTAATAAAATCAATGTATTCATATAATAGATTAATTTCAAAAAATTTACATCATTAAAAAAATTATTATAATAAATATTCACCATGAAATTAATAATTTGTGAGGCATAAAAAAATTTAACTCAAACTAATTTGTCTCTGAAAAGAAAAAAATGATGTTAATTATGTAAAATTAAAATTTTAATGTCTGAAGACATTAAAATAAATTAGATTTCATAAAAAATTGTGAAAATAGTTTTTTATATGTATTTTTTATGTTAACAAGTAATTTAAAATTTGTTTTAATATTAATAATAATAAATAATAAATATCTATAATAGAAAATTAATTTTTTTCGTAATGTAATAATTCATATTTTATATATTCACTAATTGAGTGTATATTTAAAGTGAATATATTAACTTGTATATATGTTGTAATTCTATTATTACAATTTATACACACAAATATTCTCACTAAATTATATTGGATTGTATTCGATTTGTAACACCCCGATCTTCCACGATACGCTTCTCATTCAATAATGCAATAGCTTGCATTGTACGCAACTTTGAGTTCTAAAACACCGCGACTAATCAAAATAGCCGTTATGAATAGTAATAACCACTTTTTAAAATTATAGAAATTTTATATTTCAAAATGGACTTCATTTTTTGATTCGGAATATCGAAATTAGCCTATGTTGAATTTTTGGTATTTTTCTGAGAACTTCTAATTTTTTATGAATAGTGAAAAATACTTAAAAACAACGTTTTTAATCAAAATAATTTATAGTGATAAATTATACTATTTATTGGTTTTAAAGTATAATTAGAATATATTTTTACCATTTTATCCAATGCTGGTCATTAGAATTAATTTAACATTGAAATTGGACATAAACAATTGCCAATCTTTTGATATAAATTGTTTCTTAGAAACACGCCATTTTTTGTAACAGCAGGAATTAATTATAAAATTAATTAATGAAACTTATATGTTTGGAATTTTGTAAAATATACATCATTTTTGAATTCGGAATATCAATTATAGCTTAGGGTTAAATTTTGGCTGTGTTCTGAAAAACTTCAATTTTTGATGAATAGTGAAACCACTAAGTGGTAGTTAAATAACTAATTTTTCATTTAAATGAAATATTACCACTTCTGTGATTTGATTTTCAAAAATCCGACATACATGGTTGTCATTAAGAAGTAAAATGTGGTTCAATTAGATTAAAATAAATTTTTGGTGAATAGTAACTTTTAAGTTTTTAATCGCGATTAGAGGTAATTAGTGTAGTTTAAGGTACAAATAATGTTTTAATAATATGAGATGAACATGAAACTTGTCCTACTCCTATTTGATGAGTCATGGCCGACCATGAAAACACATGGGTCAACTTGGGGACCCCATGGAGCCACTTTAGTTGGAAAATGACATTAATATATATTTATTTAATGTTAAAATTAAATTGACACAAACATGAGTTGTTTTTCTAAAACAGTTTTTAAGTGGGGTTACAAAAGTCCAAATTTTGATTATAAATATTCATTAGAAAGCTAAAAAGATTTTGCTACATCATAGTATTTTTTTATAATTTTTAGACATTAAATAAATTAAATTATTTATGACATAATTATGATGCAGCGATGACCTCATTATTTAACGATTTAAATAAAATGAGAAGATAATGCAATATCCAAGGCTTACACTTGTCCAACGCCTATTGGATGGGTATATTTAGAACCCTTATCACCTTATCCACGAATTATATAAGTGTGGGACCTTTAGAATCCGAAACGCATTGTATAATAATGTAACATTTCAATCTTTCCAAAAGAGCCCCTCCTCTCCACTTATAAAAGGCCCCCACCTCTCCCACCTCATTCACACTTTCAAGCCATTTGGCTCGGCCAAACTCTGACCAAATACTCTCCCAACTTCCTCCTCTTACTCCTAGAAGCCTCACTTTGGGCAGAACGCTTCCCAAGGAAGCATTTGTCTCAAATCAAAAAGAGTTACCCGATTTTGAGGTAATGTCTTCTCTAATGTTGTTTTGTTTTATTTTTCTTCTCCAAACCCCTAAACTCTTTTTATTCATTTCTTTTGTAACAACACCAGTATACTCAATATACTAGTATGTTTTTATAAGAATTATTCGAGCTACACTTACACAAACCTACATCTAATGGTTAAAGAACATACGGTTTCTGTGGATGGTGAATTTCTACCTCACGAAACGCTGATTGTTCAACACTCATATAACACCTTCAAAGGTGGATATTAAGATTTAACTATTTTTATATATGATATATAATATGATTATGTTTTACTTATGCTTATGTATTTCTCATTTATGGCATACTTTATGTTTTCCATTATGGGTAAAATGCGATAATTTCATTTTAGGAAGTGCGGACTACCGCCCCCTCAAAGTGATTTGAATCATTAACGCCATATGTGGGATGTATAAAGGATGGAGTAAATGGTATTATACACTATATTATACTGGAATTATATTATAAATTTATATCATTATGATTTTGTTCCATTAAATATGAAATTGAAATGAAAGTAGCGTTCATGCGTACGTACGGCTTACCGTCTCCATGAACGGTGAATTTCATTTCTTACCTCTAAATGTTACGTAATATTATAAATGAATGTATATACTGGATATATAAGATATATATGAAATCTAAATCATGAATATAATTCTGGAGATAATGTATATTCTACCACATAAACAACTTGTAATT
This sequence comes from Viscum album, assembly GCA_963277665.1. Classification (NCBI taxonomy): domain Eukaryota; kingdom Viridiplantae; phylum Streptophyta; class Magnoliopsida; order Santalales; family Viscaceae; genus Viscum; species Viscum album. The sequence goes on along the minus strand of OY728135.1, from coordinate 193,442,000 downwards.
ATAAGAAGTTTATTGTTGACTCAAGTACCAAAGATTGACAAAACGACCGTTATTAACTTAAATAATTACATAATGTTCATATCATTGTAAAAAGTGATATAATAAGGATAATGAAATTGAAAATGGTTCTTAATAAGTTATATATTAACTCTAGTTTATTATTCAGGAGGTTAAAGAACGGTTGAGTCAAGTCAGACACGAGGTAAGGGAACTTCTTAACCCAACTTCCATTCTTTGGGTTAATGTCCTAATTTCCAATTATGTCATGATATTATTATGTATTATTTTGTATTTATACTTTCTTTATGTGTAACTATAGTGAATACACATAATAGATCTATTTTATTTTAAAAATGATCTTTTTAAGGACTTCGTCTCAATCTCCTTTCATTGAGTCATATTTGGTTTTATACACAACATTCTTTTATACGGTGTATAAACCCCTTTGACTTTTACGTTTATTCAAAAGGAATATTTTTTATACGAAGCATTTTACTAAACGAAAAAAAGGGAATGTTTTTATTTCCATACTTATGCAGCGACAACGACTTCTCCGCCGCTGTGACCATTATTTGAGTTTCGGCTTCCTCTACAAGCCATCATTTTTTTAATGAAAAATAAATACAAAGTTTTAACTTTTTTTTATTTTGGTATTGAAAATTGTTTTGAAAGAGTTTTTATTATATCAATGTGTTGTATTTATATCTAGTGATTGAAATGTGGAACTGTTATGTTTCCTTTATGCATGTTTTATGTGATACGATTATGTTATGGTTTATGATATGTTTAAACCTATTCATATGAGGAATGCATTGGACTTAATAAGTGACGGGTGGAGCCCGCTATAGCTCCTCGATGCATCGGCAGGTCTCATGAGACAAACTAGTGTCTTGGCACAAGGCCTTGACAAAATCTTATTTGTGGTCTCGGCACGAGGCCTTGACTACGTGGTTATGATAGTCTGACATTATGCATTCCATCATTATGAAAGTGGTTAATGATATTTCATGTGATTATTCGACCAGAAGAATATCCATGTGAAGAAGTAAATGGCATTATCTCATTTTACTTATGCCATATTACGTTGATGTTCAAATTTAAAAGTCTTTTGTTTTAGTTATACATTGCCTTAAATGCTTATGTTTATTTATGAAGGCCTCCGCAATATTGTTATCCTTACTGAGCATCTGAGATCACCCCTTTCAATGTTTTAATATTTTCCATGATGTGAAGAAGTATTTTATGAATGACCTACAGGGATAGTCAGAAGAGGATATGAGTGTGGACTATGAAGACTTTGTTATTAGTTTTTCACTTTATGATGTAATGTAACATTTATGAATGTATCTAGTGTTTCCAAGGCTACTAAACTAATCGGTCTTTCGAGACTTGATCTTTTGTGATCATTACAATGTTACGAAGTAATGCACCGACTCTGGGTAGCTGGGGTCGGGGCATTACAGTTGGTATCAGAGGAAGTTTAGTACAAACCTTGGAAGCTAGATTTAGATAAACTTTGATTAGAGAACGTAGACCTAAGATGAACTTTGAGGATTAGTATAGAAGAACTTCCTAGAATTTTGGTATTTTAGAGATTTTGTGAGTTTTCCGAGCAATACATCCCTGTCTAGATACGAGCAGGTAGAGGCGGCTCTGGCACAGATGTTCCTAGGGATAAAACCCGAAAACACCGCTTTGAGCTAGACTGGAACGGGAACTGGTGCACAACAATGGTCCTTGCTGCACTCTTGGTTACAACACTCCCGGGGGATATGCTAAGGATAACTCTCATTTTCTTTACAAATCATTATGAAGGGTTTATGAGTATATACTTCCTCAATGAAAACATTTTTATGATTATGGATTATATCCATAAATTGTTCAATTTATGTTAAGTGTTTTATAAGTATGGGATTATCTATGTTGATTCATAAACTGATCTAGTTTATGCCATTGTTTAAAAATGGCGCCTAGTGGAAGAAATGGAAACAGTATCAATGCACGTACTCCATGTACGGATTGCCCTCCTGCTCAAGATAATTATAGTGGGGCTGCTGATGCAACTGTTGCTGATCAGCTAATCACCATACTGGGACAACTTACTCAGGTTATGAATAATAACCTTACTCGTATGGAGCACCCTGATCCACAGCGTGGAGGATCAATGTTAGATCGATTCATGAGGCAACAACCACCAACGTTCAATGGGAGTACAAATCCGTTAGTAGCTGAGAAATGGATAAACTCCTTAGAGAAAATATTCCATGACTTGGGGAGTAGCGAAAGGGAGAAGGTTATCATGGTAGTTTACTGCCTCACTTGAGATGCTGATCAATGGTGGTCATTGATTCAAAATACAATGGAATATGATGACGTATCGAATATGGAATGGAGGGAGTTCAAAGAGCTTTTGTTAGAAAAATACTTTCCTCATGACCATCGAGCAGATATAGAAAGGAAATTTTTGAGTCTGAGACAAAAGGAGGATGAGAATGTCGCAAAGTATGAGGCCAACTTTACAAGGTTGGTGAGGTATGATGCAGATTATATATGTAACCCAAGAAGTAAGATTGATCGTTTCTTTGATGGGTTAAAACCATTTCTCCGTTGAGATTTAGTATCACAATCCTTCTCATCATACGAAGATATTGTCTCGTGTGCTATCAAGACAGAAAAGGAATTCTCTAAGTCTTATGACAACAAAGTAAAGCAAGAGAAGAAGAGAACGGTGGAACAAGAGACAGATAAAGGGAAAAAGGGAAAGAAGGGTTTTCCATTATGTTATAATTGTGGGAAGAATCACCCTGGTACATGCCTAAAAGGAATGGGATTTTGTTATAAATGTGGAGAAAAGGGTCACCAGGATCGTGATTGCAAGGGAAAGAAAGAGTCTATCAATGTTGAATGCTAAAATTGTAGGGAAATGGGGCATTATGCAAATGAATGTCCTAAGAGTCAAGGAAACTTACCTCAGAAAAGGCCAAGGGATCAAGGCCAATCTTATTCTGTGACTACAGTTGAAGCGGAATAATTAATGTATTGGTGCTTTTGGACTCAAGGATTATATTCTGGTTATAAGAATAGTGGTATATATATAAAGATTGTATTGAATTACTTTTTGATTTCAGTAAGGTTTTAATATGATGAAGGTAATTATATTTTTAGTATGTGATAATAAGAGAAAATTTACTTTGTTTGGGGAATCTGATAATTGATTTTGGAATTAAGAGACCTTTTAGAGAAAGTCTGGACTTAGGTATTTTTGATAACTATAAAGGTTGGAGTGGATTAAGTTGATCTTTGGATAGTATTGTTTATGGTTAAAAATTTATGATGATTATTTTTGAATATTATAATACTATAGTTTTAGGAAAAGGACAACCTGCAGGGTGGGGCATAACCCGTCATGTCGGACAAAGATGCAGGAATCGAACCCACAATCATAGTGCGATAGGCCTTTATTTCCTACCACTAGCCTACAGGAAGTCCGTGGTTATTACAAAATAATTTTACTGATCTAAATGGTATGTGTTAACATTTGGAACCTTATACAATTAGGATAAGTATAATATATTTGAGTTCTATTATCTTTTTGAGTGAAAGATGAGTTGAAGGTTGAAACTCTAATTGTCAAGCATAAAAATATATATACCTATCTCTTATTCAATGAATAAATTAATTCTTAAACTTTAGTAAAGGGATATTAAAACAAAAAAATGTGTTATCCTAATACCTTATGTCTTGTTGAACTGATGATATTTTAAATCAACATAGATTGAAGGCTTTAAGGCCCTCAATTTGACAGTTGATTGTGATTGATGACCTCAATCACTCCCTACAAATATTTACGTTTTTCCTCCAATTATATGTCTTTAATTGCCACCAATGTTCTCCTAATCGGGATCATAATTGGGTGGTGACTTTTTCATTTCCCATTCCCTCTTATTAAGGCTAAATTTTATTAATCTTATTTCCGATGTGGGTTTTCCACAAAGGTATTTTCTCTTTTCAACCTTTTATTTTCAATGAAAAAATTTTCAAATTGCAAGGACGCAATTTATTCAAGGAGGGGAGAATGTAACACCCCGATATTCCACGATACGCTTCTCATTCAATAATACAATAGCTTGCATTGTACGCAACTTCGAGTTCTAAAACACCGTGACTAATCAAAATAGTCGTTATGAATAGTAATAACCACTTTTTAAAATTATAGAAATTTTATATTTCAAAATGGACTTCATTTTTGGATTCAGAATATCGAAATTAGCCTATGTTGAATTTTTGGTATTTTTCTGAGAACTTCTAATTTTTTATGAATAGTGAAAAATACTTAAAAAAAACTTTTTTAATCAAAATAATTTATAGTGATAAATTATACTATTTAGTGGTTTTAAATTATAATTAGAATATATTTTTACCATTTTATCCAATGGTGGTCATTAGAAATAATTTAACATTGAAATTGGACATAAACAATTGCCAATCTTTTGATATAAATTGTTTCTTAGAAACACGCCATTTTTTGTAACAGCGGGAATTAATTATAAAATTAATTAATGCAAATTATATGTTTGGAATTTTGTAAAATAGACATCATTTTTGAATTCGGAATACCAATTATATCTTAGGGTGAAATTTTGGCTTTGTTCTGAAAAACTTCAATTTTTGATGAATAGTGAAACCACTAAGTGGTAGTTAAATAACTGATTTTTTATTTAAATGAAATATTACCACTTCTGTGATTTGATTTTAAAAAATCCGACATACATGGTTTTCATTAAGAAGTAAAATGTGGTTCAATGAGATTAAAATAAATTTTTGGTGAATAGTAACTTTTAAGTTCTTAATTGCGATTAGAGTTAATTAGTGTAGTTTAAGGTACAAATAATGTTTTAATAATATGAGATGAGCATGAAACATGTACTACTCCTATTGGATGAGTCATGGCCGACCAAGACAACCCATGGGTCAACTTGGGGACCCCATGGAGCCACTTTAGTTGGAAAATGACATTAATATATATTTATTTAATGTTAAAATTAAATTGACACAAACATGAGTTGTTTTACTAAAACAGTTTTTAAGTGGGGTTAAACAAGTCCAAATTTTGATTATAAATATTCCTTATAAAGATAAAAATATTTCCTACATCATAGTATTTTTTTATAATTTTTAGACATTAAATAAATTAAATTATTTATGACATCATTTTGATGCATCGATGACCTCATTATTTAACGATTTAAATAAAATGAGAAGATAATGAAACATCCAAGGCTTAAACTTGTCCAAAGCCTATAGGATGGGTTGCTTTAGAACCCTTATCACCTTATCCACGAATTATATAAGTGTGGGACCTTTAGAATCCGAAAAGAATTGTATAATAATGTAACATTTCAATCTTTCCAAAAGAGCCCCTCCTCTCCACTTATAAAAGTCCCCCACCTCTCCCACCTCATTCACACATTCAATCCATTTGGCTCGGCCAACCTCTGCCCAAATACTCTCCCAAATTCTCCCTATTACTTCTAGAATCCTCACATTGGGCAGAACCCTTCCCAAGGAAGCCTTTGTCTCAAATCAAAAAGAGTTACCCGATTTTGAGGTAATGTCTTCTCTAATGTTGTTTTGTTTTATTTTTCTTCTCCAACCCCCTAAACTCTTTTTATTAATTTCTATTGTAACAACACCAGTATACTCAATATAGTAGGATGTTGTTATAAGAATTATTCGAGCAACACTTACACAAACATACATCTAATGGTTAAAGAACATACAGTTTCTCTGGATGGCGAATTTCTGCCTCACGAAACGATGATTGTTCAACACTCATATAACACCTTCAAAGGTGGACATTAAGATGTCACTATTTTTATATATGATATATAATATGTTTATGTTTTACTTATGCTTCTGTATTTCTCATTTATGGCATACTTTATGATTTCCATTATGGGTAAAACGCGATAATTTCATTTTAGGAAGTGCGGACTACCGCCTCCTCAAAGTGATTTGAATCGTTAATGCCATATGTGGGATGTATAAAGGATGGAGTAAATTGTATTATACACTATATTATACTGGAATTATATTATAAATTTATATCATTATGATTTGGTTCCATTAAATATGAAATTGAAATGAAAGTAGCGTTCATGCGTACGTACGGCTTACCGTCTCCATGAACGGTGGATTTCATTTCTTACTTCTAAATGTTATGTAATATTATAAATGAATGTATATACTGGATATATAAGATATATATGAAATATAAATCATGAATATAATTCTGGAGATAATGTATATTCTACCACATAAACAACTTGTAATTATAAGAAGTTTATTGTTGACTCAAGTACCAAAGATTGACAAAACGACCGTTATTACCTTAAATAATTACATAATGTTCATATCGTTGTAAAAAGTGATATAATAAGGATAATGAAATTGAAAATGGTTCTTAATAAGGTATATATTAACTCTAGTTTATTATTCAGGAGGTTAAAGAATGGTTGAGTGATGTCAGACAAGAGGTAAGGGAACTTCTTAACCCAACTTCCATTCTTTGGGTTAATCTCCTAATTTCCAATTATGTCAAGATATTGTTATGTATTATTTTGTATTTTTACTTTCTTTATGTGTAACTATAGTGAATACACATAATAGATCTATTTTATTTTAAAAATGATCTTTTTAAGGACATTGTCTCAATCTCCTTTCATTGAGTCATATTTGGTTTTATACACAACTTTCTTTTATACGGTGTATAAACCCCTTTGACTTTTACGTTTATTCAAAAGAAATCTTTTTTATACGAAGCGTTTTACTAAACGACAAAAAGGGAATGTTTTTCTTTCCGTAATTATGCGGCGACAACGTCTTCTCCGCCGCCGTGACCATTATTTGAGTTTCGGCTTCCTCTACAAGCCATCATTTTTTTAATGAAAAATAAATACAAAGTTTTAACTTTCTTTTATTTTGGTATTGAAAATGGTTTTGAAAGCGTTTTTATTATATCAATTTGTTGTATTTATATCTTGTGATTGAAATGTGGAAATGTTATGTTTCCTTTATGCATGTTTTATGTGATACGATTATGTTATGGTTTATGATATGTTTAAAAATATTCATATGAGGAATGCATTGGACTTAATAAGTGACGGGTGGAGCCCGCTATATCTCCTCGATGCATCGGCAGGTCTCATGAGACAAACTAGTGTCTTGTCACAAGGCCTTGACAAAATCTTATTTGTGGTCTTGGAACGAGGCCTTGACTACGTGGTTATGATAGTCTGGCATTATGCATTCCATCATTATGAAAGTGGTTAATGATATTTCATGTGATTATTCGACCAGTAGAATATCTATGTGAAGAAGTAAATGGCATTATCTCATATTACTTTTGCCATATTACGTTGATGTTCAAATTTAAAAGGCTTTTGTTTTAGTTATACATTGCCTTAAATGTTTATGTTTATTTATGAAGCCTTCCGCAATATTGTTATCCTTACTGAGCATCTGAGCTCACCCATTTCAATGTTTTAATATTTTCCAGGATGTGAAGAAGTATTTTATGAATGACCTGCAGGGATAGTCAGAAGAGGATATGAGTGTGGACTATGAAGACTTTGTTATTATTTTTTCACTTTATGATGTAATGTAACATTTATGAATGTATCTAGTGTTTCCAATGTTGGGTCGGAACAAAACGAGGGATGATGGCAAGAGGGGGGTGAATTGCCTTTTAAAAAAAGATTAAAAAATTAAAATCAAAGAAAATAATGCAGCGGAAATAAAGAAGGCAATCACACAAGAAATTGATAACGGAGTTCGGCCAAAACCCGGCCTACGTCTCCGCTCCCAAACTCAACCGTTGAGAGATTACTACCGCTTGCTTTTCAATGGTTTTAGCAAGAAACCCACTAGGCTTTGAGGTAGCACTAGGACCTATTACAGCTTGCTTTTGAAATGGTTTAGCAAGAACCCACTTGCTTTTAATGGTTTAGCAAGAACCCACTATCCTTCTTACAGGTGAAGGATAGCTCACCTATGACACAAGCCTTTTAAAAGGAAAGGCTTGAAGAAACCTCTTCACACCTTAGTGGTGATGTGAAACCCAAAAGAAAGGGGGATGAGAAAAGGTGTTGGGGTTTGTAGGCACAAACCCAAAATTAAAGCTCAAAATAAATATACAATAAAAACCGTATTTTGAGAAGCCTTGGGCGCCTTTGATTGGATGGAGATGTTGAAGGCCGCTTCCAAGCTTCTTTGGAGGAGCTCCTTGGATGTGGAAGTTGTTGGAGCAAGGTGGGTTCCCTTGGAGGAAGTCCGCCGGAGGTACGCCAAAGATGGAAAATGTATACGGTGGCTTTGTATATGATCCGGTTGATGTCCGGGGCTTCCTTGGCCTTTATTTATAGGCATGGAACCCTTGGGGAGTCTTCGGAGCCGTTGGAAAAGGCCTCGGAGCCGTTGGAGCCCAAAAGAGGGTTGACTGGTCAAACCCAACTGCTAGTTTGACTGGGCTACCGGCTGGCTGGTGCAGGGCCACCGGCTGGCCGGTGCATTGGAGAATGGTTAATGCTTCTGTCCAGACTCCACCGGCTGGCCGGTGCCAGAGCCACCGGCTGGCCGGTGGTGAGGTAGTAGCCTTCACTATTGCATCAGGTTGCCACCGGCTGGCCGGTGACAGAGCCACCGGCTGACCGGTGGAGCCTGGCAGTGAGCAATGCTTCTGCCAGGTCCACCGGCTGGCCGGTGCTATCACACCGGTTGGCCGGTGGACTGCAATTCAGTCCACTTTCAAATGCTTCATGGCCCATTTGCTTGGCAACCTTGTGCCTATTAACAAAAACACTTAAAACAAGATTATAAACATAAGAGGGTGATTGTGATCATGAAAATTAAACCTCGAGGGGTTTGAGAGGTACAACAATCTCCCCCTATTTTGATGATCACAATCACCAAAACAATTAAAGTAAAAACATGAAATTGAAAACATTCTTAAAGGATAATTTGAAATTTAATCAAAGCATGAACAAAAGGATTCTCCCCCAATCAATCAAGAAATTTCTCCCCCTTTGTGATTATCAAAATAGCTCGGGGCATAAAACTTGATTGAGGGAATTGAAATTTGAAAAACAAGATTTGAGATTTGAAAATCAATTGAAATTTTTGAAATTGAAATAAAAAATGAATAACAGTTTGAATTGAAAGTTTTGAAAAAAATCGATACCAACTGTTGGAAATTTAGAAATGAAAATTTAATTGAAAATTTTGAATGGAAAGAATTGACACCAAGAGTTGAGTTTGAAATGAAAAATTTTGAATACAAAAAAAGCTTAAAAGATCCTAACTCCCCCTAAATAAAAACAATGAATCACCGGGGAGAGGGATTTTGAAAAGAAACAATTTTAGGCCCTGAGAGACTCGCTAGAAGGGATTTTTCAATCCAAACTTGTCTCATAGCGGGTCTTCTCCTATAAAACTCATCGGAAAAGAAAAAAGACTTGGGTTGGCCGTACCGGGCGTTTTTACAATTACATTCATAAATAAGGTGCCCGGGTTTTTTACAATAATTGCAAAAAACCCGGGTTAGGGTATTACTCAAATTTCCCTCTGATACCAATTGATGGGTCGGAAGAAACACCCCAAAGGGGAAATGAGGGCATATGGCAAGAGGGGGGGGGGGGTGAATTGCCTTTTAAAAAAAGATTAACAAATTAAAATCAAAGTTAAAAAATGCAGCGGAAAGTAAAGAGGCAAGACACACAAGAAATTGATAACGGAGTTCGGCCAAAACCCGGCCTACGTCTCCGCTCCCAACTCAACCGTTGAGAGATTCCTACCGCTTGCTTTTCAATGGTTTTAGCAAGAAACCCACTAGGCTTTGAGGTAGCACTAGGACCTATTACAGCTTGCTTTTGTGGTTTAGCAAGAACCCACTTGCTTTTGATGGTTTAGCAAGAACCCACTAGCCTTTTTAACGGGTGAAGGCTAGCTCACCGAGACACAAGCCTTTTAAAGGAAAAGCTTGAAGAAACCTCTTCACACCTTAGTGGTGGTGTGAGAACCCAAAGAAAGGGGGATGAGAAAAGGGTTTGGGGTTTGTAGGCACAAACCCAATTTTAAAGCTCAAAATAAATAAATAATGAAAAACCGTAATGGAGGAAGTCTTGGGCGCCTTTGATTGATTGATGATGTTGAAGGACGCTTCCAAGCTTCTTTGGAGGAGCTCCTTGGATGTGGAATTGGATGGAGCACTTGGGGTTCCCTTGAAGTGGCTTGCCGGAGGATTGCCGAATGATGGAAAATGTTTCCGTTGGCTTCACAATTGTTCCGGTAGGTGTCCGGGGCTTCCTTGGCCTTTATTTATAGGCATGGAACCCTTGGGGAGGCTTTGGAGCCGTTGGAGAGGCTAAAAGAGCCGTTGGGAGCCAAGTGGGCCAGCCTGGTCAAACTGCAACGGCTAGTTTGACTGGCTCCACCGGCTGGCCGGTACATCTCCACCGGTTGGCCGGTGTTTGGAGATGGGTGGAGAGTTTCTGTCCAGGGGCCACCGGCTGGCCGGTGAGGCAGCCACCGGTTGGCCGGTGCCTTGGCAGAAGCTTCCTCTTCTGTGCAGGTGCCACCGGCTGGCCGGTGCTGAGGCCACCGGTCGGCCGGTGTGGAGGCAGTGGCTCAGTATCCTTCCCAGGGTCCACCGGCCGGCCGGTGGTGAAGCCACCAGTTGGCCGGTGGACTGATTTTCAGTCCACTTGAGATTCTTTCTTGGGCCAACTTCTTGGCAACCTTGGGCCTACCATTCAAAAACACTTCAAACAATATTAGATAAAGATGAGAGTGATTGTGATCATGAAAATTAAACCTCGAGGGGATACGAGAGGTACAACAATCTCCCCCTATTTTGATGATCACAATCACTAAAACAAACAATGTAAAAGACGAAATGAAATGAATACTTTAAAAGGTTTTTCCCCCAATCAATCAAGAATTTCTCCCCCTTTGTGATTATCAAAATAGAATGGGGCATAAAACTTGATTGAGGGAAGATTGAAAATCATGTTTTTTTTAAATCAATTGGAATTGTTGAAAATTTTGAAATGAAAATGAAAATTTGAATAACAGTTTGAATTGAAAGTTTTGAATCAAAAACAAATTCGATACCAACTGTTGGAAATTTAGAAATGAAAATTTAAAAGAAAATTTTGAATTGAAAAAAGAATTGAAACCAAGAGTTGAGTTTGAAATGAAAACATTGAATACACAAAAAGGCTTAAAAGATCCTAACTCCCCCTAAATAAAAACAATGAATCACCGGGGAGAGGGATTTTGAAAAGAAACAATTTTAGGCCCGGAGAGACTCGCTAGAAGGGATTTTTCAATCCAAACTTGTCTCATAGCGGGTCTTCTCCTATAAAACTCTTCGGAAAAGAAAAAAGACTTGGGTTGGCCGTACCGGGCGTTTTTACAATTACATTCATAAATAAGGTGCCCGGGTTTTTTACAATAATTGCAAAATTTAAAACTAGAGCTCCCCCTTACAAAAACAGTGGGTGCATGGGAGGAGGAGGCTTGGTTGGTATAGCCAAGTCCATTGGTGGTTCTAGAAACCCTTTGAGAACCTAGGAGTTTGGACAGATTATGTTCCCCTTGGGTGAACTTAGCTAGGGTCTCCCTTAGGTCTTTGATGGTTGATTCCAAGGAATCAACATCGGGAAAATTTTGGATTTTAAGGGAGAGTTCCTCCTTCTCTTTAAGAAGTTGGTCTTTTTCGGAGGAAAGTTTTTTGAAATTCTTTTTCAAAGAAACAAATTTTGATGAAAGCTCATGAAAACCTTTTTCGAGTTGGCCTCTAGCATGTGAGAGTTCTTCATAAGACAAATGATTTAAAGAATTGGAATTTGAAGAACATGAGGAGGAAGAGTCGGAAGATGTTACCTCATGGAATGCCATTAGGCATTTTGTACCTTGGTCGCTCGAGGAGGAGGAGGAGGAGTCGCTCCATGTCGCCTTGAGGACCTTTTTCTTTCCTTTTTTCCTTATCCCGTTTCTTGTTGAGTGGGCAATCGGGCTTGTAATGGCCCTTTTCGCCGCACCCGTAGCATTTTACCTTGGGCTCGGATCTTGCGGTGGGTTCTTGCTTTCGGTGCTTGCGGGATTTCTTCTTTTTGTGCTTCTTCATAAACTTGTGCATTTGGCGGGCGAGATTCTCCATTTCCGAGTCGCCGCTTGATGATGAAGAAGATGAGGAAGATGAGGATGATGAGGAGGAGCTTACTTCTTTTTGAACCTTGAGGGCAATGTTCTTTGGTGTCTTGATTGGTGTGCCCTCCTTTTGAGCTTGCCTCCTCATCGTGATCTCATAAGTCATGAGAGATCCGATGAGCTCCTCTACCGGCATATTTTTGACGTCCTTAGCTTCTTGGATTGCCGTCACTTTTGGTGCCCATGTGCTCGGTAGGACCCATAGAATCTTTTTGACCATTGTTTCAGCTGAAACATCATCACCAGGGGACTTTCTCCCATTGCACACGTCAGTAAATCTAGTAAACATTTCAGAAATAGATTCATTTGGATGCATAGAAAAAGATTCAAAATCCTGACGGTACATGTCCAATCGAGTATCCTTTACTTTGTTGGTCCCCTCATGGGTAACCTCCAAAAGTTTCCAGATTTCATGTGCGGAGGTGCATGTGGAAACTCGATTGAACTCATTTCGGTCAAGGCCGCAATGAAGAGCATTCATGGCTTTGCCATCAAGCTCAAAATTTCTAATGTCGGCTTGGGTCCATTTGGATTCGTCGGGGGTAGACAAAGTGTAACCTTGCATGACTATTTTGTAAATGGGATATCCTATACTTCTTAAAAAAGTGGTCATGCGGGTTTTCCAATAATTATAGTCGGTCCCATCAAAAAATGGAGCCCGACCCAATGAGAGGCCCTTGGGGGCGAAAGAGGTTGATGCCATCTTAATAGATCTTAAATTTGAAACCGGGTTAGGGTATTACTCAAATTTCCCTCTGATACCAATTGATGGGTCGGAAGAAACACCCCAAAGGGGAAATGAGGGCAGATGGCAAGAGGGGGGTGAATTGCCTTTTAAAAAAAGATTAACAAATTAAAATCAAAGTTAAAAAATGCAGTGGAAAGTAAAGAGGCAAGACACACAAGAAATTGATAACGGAGTTCGGCCAAAACCCGGCCTACGTCTCTGCTCCCAACTCAACCGTTGAGAGATTCCTACCGCTTGCTTTTCAATGGTTTTAGCAAGAAACCCACTAGGCTTTGAGGTAGCACTAGGACCTATTACAGCTTGCTTTTGTGGTTTAGCAAGAACCCACTTGCTTTTGATGGTTTAGCAAGAACCCACTAGCCTTTTTAACGGGTGAAGGCTAGCTCACCGAGACAGAAGCCTTTTAAAGGAAAAGCTTGAAGAAACCTCTTCACACCTTAGTGGTGGTGTGAGAACCCAAAGAAAGGGGGATGAGAAAAGGGTTTGGGGTTTGTAGGCACAAACCCAATTTTAAAGCTCAAAATAAATAAATAATGAAAAATCGTAATGGAGAAAGTCTTGGGCGCCTTTGATTGATTGATGATGTTGAAGGACGCTTCCAAGCTTCTTTGGAGGAGCTCCTTGGATGTGGAATTGGATGGAGCACTTGGGGTTCCCTTGAAGTGGCTTGCCGGAGGATTGCCGAATGATGGAAAATGTTTCCGTTGGCTTCACAATTGTTCCAGTAGGTGTCCGGGGCTTCCTTGGCCTTTATTTATAGGCATGGAACCCTTGGGGAGGCTTCGGAGCCGTTGGAGAGGCTAAAAGAGCCGTTGGGAGCCAAGTGGGCCAGCCTGGTCAAACTGCAACGGCTAGTTTGACTGGCTCCACCGGCTGGCCGGTACATCTCCACCGGTTGGCCGGTGTTTGGAGATGGGTGGAGAGTTTCTGTCCAGGGGCCACCGGCTGGCCGGTGAGGCAGCCACCGGTTGGCCGGTGCCTTGGCAGAAGCTTCCTCTTCTGTGCAGGTGCCACCGGCTGGCCGGTGCTGAGGCCACCGGTCGGCCGGTGTGGAGGCAGTGGCTCAGCATCCTTCCCAGGGTCCACCGGCCGGCCGGTGGTGAAGCCACCAGTTGGCCGGTGGACTGATTTTCAGTCCACTTGAGATTCTTTCTTGGGCCAACTTCATGGCAACCTTGGGCCTACCATTCAAAAACACTTCAAACAATATTAGATAAAGATGAGAGTGATTGTGATCATGAAAATTAAACCTCGAGGGGATACGAGAGGTACAACATCCAAGGCTACTAAACTAATCGGTATTTCGAGACTTGATCTTTTGTGATCATTCCAATGTTACGAAGTAATGCACCGACTCTGGGTAGTTGGGGTCGGGGAGTTACACGATTGGTTCTGGTTTTGTGTATGGATTAATCCATCAAACATAGTATATAATTATGGAGAAAAACAATTGTCATTAAAAATTTCCACTTTATTCCCCATACTCTTAAATGTGACAAAATATTATTGAAAAATGTCAACTAATTCCAAGTGTGTCACTCCCCTCACTTATAAAAGTGTCACTTCTTCTCTATCATTATTTAAATAATTAGATCCTACTAGCTCAAATGATCCCATATATAAAAAACATCTTAGAATAAATCCTTTCATCCATTATACCCTTTTCTTCATATATGACCAATATTTAAAGGCATATGATGTATGATATTGGAGTTTTCATAAAGAATGTGTATAAATCTAATCCATGCTCTTTTAATTTTAAATTGTATTCCTCCTAATGTAAACATATTGTATACAGAAAAACATAGTGTAAACTTTATGATAAAAATAAAAATATTTTGTTATTTTTATGGAAGTAATTTCCCACCTCTAATCTATAAAAAGTTAATTAATATTTTTCCCATGAACACATTTTGAAAAACGCCTCTAAGGAGTGACAAGATTAATTTTACATCACCCAATTTTTTTGTTTGTTATTATGAAAGATTTATTAATTATATATTCTATTTATCCTAATATTATTAATTTATAATGGTGAATTTCTATTAATGTTTATTTCCATCCATCCATAAAAATTTGGAAAAAAAACTCATGTGTTTGTACAGACTACCATCCCCACGAAGGGATGTAATTAACATTTCATCAAAACATTATATGAATTTTTAAAAAATTTATATAATGATAAAATATTATACACATGACATATTTAATAATTTCAATATTATGTAACTTCGATAAAATTTCATGAATGGGAAATTTTTAACAAAAAAACCTCAGTGTCAATTATTTAGTTATTAATAAATGAATATAGATGGGAAGGTAAAAAAATTATGTACCAAGGGTAGTAAAAAGTAGTGAAGTATAAAGGGATATCATATAACTATGTTTCCCCCATTTGGTATTCATTTGTAATTTCTATTAAAACTAGTGATTCTAGAATTCTGAACATCCACGGATACATGGTGATCCACACCCTATTTCTCTTACACCGGGTGTGAGACACATTAATGCTATTGTTAAGGAGGCCTCTTCACATTATAGTTTTAAAGGAAATAGAACATTGTATAATTCTTATCCCATGCTAGGAGATATATAGAATGATTTATTCAATTTCAAATTCTCTAACAAAATTCTATTGGGAATTATATATTTGATCTTTTGAGGATAGAATTCCCTTACACTTGAAGGGAGATTTTGAAACCAATATGGGAAGTAAATTCCTTGTTAAAAAAACACCCAGGATCACGTAAACTACTCCCAACCCACATTTCATATATCCTGATATATAAGAACCATCAGATTTTTAATTTACTCCCTTGAGTGGTGAATGAAATCAAACCCATTTCCCCTTGGAGACATTTCCAGACAGTTAGTCTGGGAGATTTCTCAATTACAATATCAATATTTACATAGTGTTTTGCTGCTAAATTTTATACTGATAAGATTATTAGTAATATCTATTCATTAAACTATTAATTTTATTATACTATCTAAATTTCATTATATAACATTATTTAAATTCACGTGTGTCTCTTTAAAGTAAAAAATATGAAAAATATTTTTATGGAAAACTGGCAATATTTATCTCTTTAGTCGGGGATATTTTTCTTACATATTTATATATATATGCAAATGGTTTCAAGAATGCTCGTATATTTACAAAGTCATTGTTTAATGATTTTAACACTTCGTTTACATTATAAATATAAAAAATATTGATCATTTTGTTGGTTTTCGGAATTTGGTTTTCTATCTATTTAATGATAGTGTAAATAAATATTTTATTTAATATAAAATACATGATTGGATTTTTCAAAAATCATGAACTCTGTTGGATTTGGAGATCAATTTACATGTTTACATTTTAATTGTTTAAATAATATTATTTCCATAATATATTATATACATTTATATTATAAAGAAATTGATTTAAAATC
Source organism: Viscum album (assembly GCA_963277665.1). Taxonomy (NCBI): domain Eukaryota; kingdom Viridiplantae; phylum Streptophyta; class Magnoliopsida; order Santalales; family Viscaceae; genus Viscum; species Viscum album. The sequence goes on along the minus strand of OY728135.1, from coordinate 193,425,545 downwards.
ACTGTTATTTTAATAATAAAATTTTGCAGTAATATTTTTATGTAATTTTCATAAATAAATACAACATGGGATGCACCTTATTATTTACTAGGTATATGATCCAAATTTAGTATATTTATTTTTTCTATGGATTAGTGGTTATATTTGTGATTAAAATTTAATTTAACATGTATTATTTTCCACCGGTTATTTTATATTGTAAATAAATCTATTTTCAATATCTCATTTCATAGAAATGGATTGAAAATGATTATGTGATGGGAAGTTCTATTATATATCTCTATTTAATTTGATAATGTATTATCATTATAATATAAAAGGTTATACTAGTGGTTATACCATGATAATATAAGGTACATGTGAGGTTTTCCCATGAAATATATATGTACACTGGTTGTCATACTATGAAATCCCAACTTATTAATAAAGTAAAATTTCATTACAATGTACGAAATATAGGTCATTTTAATTTTAACTATCATGGAAAAAGATTCATAATACAAGAAAATATAAATTATTCATCTAAGAATATGAATTATTATTCATTAGTTCATCCTATGTACTTTTACTACATATAACAACCTAGGAAAAACATAAATGGGAATGATGAGCCTAAGGGCCATTTAAGGAAATAATGGGAAACAATTTACATGTGATCTTGATAAATATAAATAAGAGATTGAGGAATATAAAAAAGGAATTATAAAAGTAAAAAATAGGGAATATAATATTAAAATGTACTTAAATAAAAATTTGGTAATGTATATAAAACTTTTAATTGAGAAATTATTAATCATATCATCGTGGATTGTCATTGAGGTGTCATAAAAATTACCAAGTTTATTCACAAATGTATCATATAACATTCCATCTGAAGAGATTGAATTTCATTACAATTAAAATTGAGCGCTATCTCATATCACACTTCATATGTCTTAATTTATTAGAGACACAATGATAATAACAATACATTTTATAAGTAACATGTGTATAATAGATGAAACTGATTTCATATTAAATCCTGGAATTTTAAAAAGTGCATTAAGAAAATATATTTATATAATTTATAAATAACATAAAGGTAATTATGGTATCATTTATGTGAATTATAGAATTATATAAATAATTTTAAATTTTCTTTAATACCACTGGAAAGTTTGGAGGATTGAGGTTTTAATAAAATGAAGATAAAAGGTAATTTCCTATGGAGAAGAGGGAAATTTTTAGAAGTAAAATCACCAACATAACCTGTAGAAATCAATGGATTGGAAAATTGTAAAGATGGATAGGAAATGATTCTACCAATAATAATATACCCTTAATAAATTATAGGGAAAGAAATTTTTTTATAGAAAAATATTGTATGGAATTTTGAATGACATACCGCACAAAGAAGAAACTTGAATGAAAAAGAAAAGTGGAAATTTCCTTCACCTAAAAGTGACTTTCATCAAACATGAGGACCATGATGATGGGGGCCTGATGACAAATTTTCAGGACTCCTTGAGAGGTAACAATAGGATTGCTTTATATAGAATGAATTGTGAGTTATATTAAATTGAGAAATGAGTGGGTATTTATAACAACAGTGGTGGATTTCTTATTAATTTCTAAATATAGGCCTTGGAGATCAATGTAGAACTAATTGGAATACCAAGGGCTTTCCCATGGAATTTTATTATTTTATTGGACATTTGGGACACTATTTATGTTATTTCAATCCAAAATGGTTTACCATAATTTTAAATTACTATTTTAGCAAGGATAACTAAAGATTTATCAAATCAAAAAATTTAATATCAATGTTTCCATTTTAGAATATTGAAATTATATTATAAATTTAAAAATTGATTAAAAATATCAATTTAATTAATATTAATAAAATATATATTTTTATGTCGTGTATTGATTTTAATTATTTATTTTATCATTATGATATAATTGCGATGTAATTAACATACTAAAAAACCTAATCTCTATTTTTAGTATTAATGAATAATTAATGCATTTTAAAAAAATTATTGTAAATTAACCCTGACCAAATTTTGACATGGTGATTTTGAAAATGGAATATATTTTTTATATATAATTCATTTAATATAATAATATTTACATTTAAGTATAAACATATTTATTAATTAAAAATAATAAAGGATTTAAATTGATTACTAACATTTTTGTCGCATAAAAAATGATTTTATCATTAATTTAATAAACAATTATTTCTTAATCACAATATTTCATTAAAAAAATATTTAGTAATATCATATTTTATAATGGTAATTTTTAATTTTTTGAAATGAAAATTCTATAACTAAAAAATCAACTTAACAATTCCACCTATTTTTTTAAGACAAACTATTCTTAAAATGGGAATGATGGAAATACAATATTATATAAACAATGGAGTTACAATGCAAAGTCAATACATGTACCACCCTATTACACCTGAGTATGACCAATGAGTATGGTGTGTGATGGTGGTAGTTTAATGGGGAATATTAACTAACATTGATTGAGTGGTAATCTCAAATAACCTAAATATCACCCATCAGAAATTTTTTTCTAGATTCCCTTGTTTAATCTCACCTCATGCTTTATGAAGGGAAAACCCCAATGGTAAAACCTACACCCCAAGGTTTAGCATATAGGGTTCAAAAGGAATAACAATACAGGTTGATTCTATCGACTCTCTTTTCCATATAAATTACCTTTCCAAATTTTACTTTTAATCGCTAATTATAATGATAAAATTATTATCAGGTGTATAGTTATAAAAGGACCTATTTTCACATGGTCATAATTGATCAATGTTCATATAATGGTTGAAAAACAATGATTAAATTTCCCTTTATTTTCACTTCATTATTAAGGAGGTATGGTTTTTTGTGTATAAAATAATATTACACACATTTATAAGAAAAAAAATATAATACCAAATGTGCAGGTCATTTCATTTTCCCCCGTTAAGAAATTTCTTCAACAAAATTTCATTTCATTCTCCATGTTGATAAATGTTGTGGTTACTTACACCTCATTGTCACATATGGTTCTGACATCTCTTCCTCACACACATTAGTTCCTCCAGAAAATATTGAAGAGGAGGATATCTTTTTTGGTAAATCCTTTTCTCTAGTTTCTAAGATCTTTACTGGCTGCTCCAATAATATAGTTCATGTTCTAGTAGAACCACCTCTATATATGGAACATGTGATGGGATAATGATGTATATTCTCAATATAGAGACATGGAATACATCAAATATTTCATCTACATTTTCTATACGTGATAGCTGATAGGCCACCTATCCAATAATATTAATTTTTTAATAGGGGCCAATGAACATGGGGATAAGATCCCCTTCTTCTAAAAATCATGAATCTCTTCTATGGTGATATTTATAGGAAAATATTGTCAACAACCCCAAAACACATGCTCCCTAAGCGGGTTTCATCATAGCTCTTATATCATATCTGATCAGCCTTATGGGGTTTTTGGATAACAAGATACTTTTTATTCATCCGATGACAAAAATATATCCTAACTATGTTTCTATAAAAAACATATAAATTTTTTTTGGAGTCTTAGATGTCTTCCTATATAGAACTTTATAGTGTGCCATTATATTAGTCAAATTCAAATTTTTTTATGTGAACTCAATTAATGGAATAATTTTATCCCATACACCATTAAATTCCCATTTGCATGTTATCCTCATAAACTCACGTGTTTGAATAGTCCTATTATAATTTTCATTTGTAAAGACCCGTAAATTTAAAGGAAATTTTTTTTTTCTTAATTTTCTTTGGAATTTTACAAGAACACAGCCTCTGACAGAACCTGATTCTGAGGCCCGGTGTGCCGGGAATCATTTTCCGAAGTTTGGCTCGGGTACGTTCAGTGAACAGACAAGCGGGGTTTTTTAACTTTTGAACCAGTGCCCGGAATCGAATTCTGAGGGCACCGATGGAATCGTAGCATCGGTATTTTCTTAGAAACTTTTCTTCCGGAGTTGCGTTTTCTCGGGTGTGGTTTTTAATTTTTGGGCTTAAAGTTAAGAAATAAAATAATTTGTACGACAATTTTATTTTATTTCACTTAAAGCCACTTGAAAGCCACTTAAAGCTGCTTAAGCTGAGTTGTTGCGGATAGCGTGCTATCTAAAAATATCCTACACCCATGGTAGGATATTTGTGGGGTGGGGCCCGCACGAGCCCCACCGTTCCTTTTCCGCTAAGTAACGCACTCGTGAAAACCCGTCATTATTAAAGTCAACTGACGCATTTTCTTAATTTCTTAACGCACCAATTAATTTGGTGGTTATATTCGTTGAATTAATTCTACGAATTAATGGGTCGTTACTTATCTCTTTTTCTTTTGTTGGCGTAATAATAAAATAAGACCAACGCACGTTTTTTGGAAAAATGTTCGTTGGGAGGATTTGACAAACCTCAAGTTCTTCATCCTCCTTCGCGAAGAACGCGAAGAACGCAAAGAACACGAAGAACGCGAAGAACGCGAAGAATGTGAAGAACACAGTCACCCTCGGTGAGTGACGACACTTCATTTGAGACCTTCTTCCCCGCCCCGATCTCGGGTCACCATCTGCTTGAGGTAAGAGATTTCAGGTTTCTTTTAAAACCTCTCTGTGTTTTAAAACAACACATAGATTTAATTATTTATAATTAAATCTGTTGTTTCATGGTCCTCGGAGTTCGTCGACGCAACATCGGATACCACGACTACGCAACGATCCCCTCCTTCCGCGACGATCAATTTAGCGAACAACGCGCATGCGATGACTTGACGAGGTATGGGTTTGTTTGTGAAATAACTTTATTTTCCTGTGATTGTTTTTTTTAAAGCAAAGAAACCGGATCAAGTTCAATTTTAATTCTATTAAAATTGTGCCTCGCCTTTATTCATCTGTTGAATAAAATCTCCCTACTGTTATTATCTAACGCAGAGGGTGCGGGCCAAACGAACACGGCCCGACAACCCTCCGCCGTTCTTCGCAGTTGTGCAGATTTGGCAGGCGATGACAAAATGTGACGCAAGGGCGATTTGATGATCCCGTAGTGAAGAACAGAACCTGGGAGGAACAACGGCACAGATGGGAAGGAGAACGGAAAACCGAAGCAACTCCGGTGGCCCGCGGAAGCCAACGGCGGTGGAGACCGGAATCGGCGGCGCCAGCAGACCCACGGCCGCGCGGGTCCGGCACACATGCGGGATGCGGCTTTTGCCGTGTCCGTTGACCAGGGCGGCCCCCCACGGGGGCCACGGTGTTGTCACGCGAGGGCAGCGAGCCCCCCGTGCTGCTCGGCCGCTCGGCCGAGCTGAGCCGGGACGTGCCCTGGCCTGGCCGGATCGGGTCCCGCCGGGTTGGACCGGGTCGGGTCGACCCGGTTCGTCCGACCCAGGGGGGTCGGCCCGGGCCGGCCCGGGCCCAGACCCCCGTCTTCGGACGTTTTTGGTCTTTTGCCTGTAACGTGAGCTACGGGCCTCTGAACGACGTGCTGTCAGCGGCAACAAGATCCTTGGATCGAGACTGTTGTTTCTTTATATTACACCCAAGGTTTCGGAATACTTTGAGATCGGCCGGGTTGGTTCGTCCACGAAACCAATCGGGCCTTCGGAGCGGAAACACTCATATCTTGAGCTCTGGACGTCTGATTGGCATGCCGTCGACTTTGGTAGATTCCTCTAAGTGAGACGGACCTTTTGGCTCACTTTACCCAAAGTTTGGACACAGGTGGAGTACGGTCGGGTCGGTTTTGACATAAAAACCAACCGGGCCCCTGGGACGAAAAAGCCAATAACTCTCAGACTGGGCGTCCAATTGACGCGCCGTCTGCGACGTTGGGTTCCTATTGACGATACTAAACTTTTGGATACATCAACTTCGGACTATGTGTTAGTTGATGTACCAGCCACTCGGCTCATGGAGTGGACCCTCCCGAACGAGCTTGCTGTGTGCGGGAACCCTAGTGCTGGCTGCGAATGCTACTGTGACTGCGACGATGTCTGTGTAGAGATCTTCAGTGGACTGCGACGACGATTGTGCAGAGATCCTCAGTGGACTGCGATGACTACTGCACTCAGCGATCCTACGTGGATCAGTGCTACAGATCCTATGTGGATCCGATCATGTGTGGGTCAGCGCTCAGCGGTTCTGTGTGAGCCAGCGCCTACAGGTCCGGTGTGGGCCCGATCCTGTGTGGGTATTTGCGGGGGTTAGTTACCTATTGATCATGTGTGGGTCCGATCCTGTGTGGGTCATTGAGAGGGTTAGTACCGTTCGATCCTTTGTGGGTTCGACGACTTAGATGGATCAGTGATCATCTTTATCATCATATGAAGAAGTATACCTGTGTGAGCTGAATCCTGTGTTACTCTTCTTTATGGATGGCATTGTGTTATCCTGTGTAGATTTACTATTTACTCTCCTTTGTGGATTACGTTGTTCTATCCTGTGTGGATTTACGTTTTGCTTTCCTGTGTGGACTGGGTTGTTCTTGGGCTCGGATGTTGGATCCGAACGAGAATTGATGATCTAGGTATATGTATGGGCATATACCTAAGCACTGTCGGTCATTACTTCGTGATTACATATTTCCTTTGTGGTTTATCCTTTGTGTATTTCGGGAGACCTTCGGGGGTCTCGGGGTCCCTACTGAGTAGCTTATACTCACCCCTGCACGGGCTTTGCACACACTTCGTTGTGTTGGTTTCAGATGATGAACAACGTTGATCGTGGTGGAGGCGTGCAGAGTAGGACGGTACCTAGAGGTAGACCACTGGGCGGGACGTACTCGGAGCGGACGACTGGACTGAGGAGCTTTGGAGGCTATATGTGCACACCCTTCAGGTAGGACTTCCAGACGATGGCTCGAAGCTGCAACTTTTCTTTTCAGTTGCTGTTTTCCCCTTTCAGTTGTACTTTACCGTTGGGATTGTATTTCCGGCCCCTTTCACTTTCAGCAAAGCTTGTTATAATTTTTACTTAGTGTTTACTTTTCCTCTTGCTTACTCTGTGGTGCTTGTTTACTTTACAAAGGAAATGCCCTCCCTGTTTATCGGGATTTACGCCTTGGTGCTAGTCGCCAGCCCCTGGCCTATGGAAGGCGGGCTTGGGGTAGTCACGACACGGGCCCCGGGGATGGGTCGTGACAAATTGGTATCAGAGGTGGTTGGTTCTACCGCAGACTCTGATCTTTCTTCTATGTGAAGCAATAGTGTTTAGTGTTTTGGGTGTGGTTATCAGTCCAGGGAGTCCAGTGTTGGTGCGGCGACCGATGTATCCGTACACCAGGACCCTGACTTCTGATTTTTGACTTAATACACAAAAACATTGATTACATGTGTGTTTCAAGTTTTCTTTGTGATTACTTGTGTCAGATCAGTAGGTATATTGTTCTGACCGTGGCACACTTGTTTCCTTTTCAGGATGGCCCCACGATGGCAGCCAGCTAGGGTTCCGAGAGTCGAGCGTGACGATAGCCCGCTAAGCGACGAGGCCTCGGTACAGGGCCAGTTGATAGCAGAGGCACCGGCGGTGCCTCTACCCACCGAGACCCCGATGCTTCTAGCACCGACCGCGGACGATGCACGTCGCCATGGTGCTCTGCACAAGTTCCAGCGCCAGCGACCACCCAGGTTTTGAGGGGAGACAGACCCCCAGGCAGCCGAGGACTGGCTGGAGGCGGTCGTTCGAGTTTTCAGGCTAGTGCGGACACCGGCAGACCTCATGGTGATCCTCGCAGTGAGCCTACTGCACGCAGCAGTGGGCCGATGGTGGAGCTTGATGCTCTAGGTGCACGACGAGGCATCTCTTCTCTGGACAGACTTCGAGGGCCTCTTCCGCTCAGAGTTCGTCCCGGCCACCCTCCGTGCAGTGCGCATCCAGTAGCTTCTTGAGCTGCAGCAGGGCAGCTTGACAGTCGCCCAGTACGCGGAGAGCTTTACGGATCTTTCTCGCTACTCGACCGACATGGTACGGGACCCATTCATCATGGCCCGGACCTTTGAGCAGGGTTTGAGACACGAGATCAGGGCATCGCTGATCTCCTTCAGCATCCCAACCCAAGCAGGAGTACTGGAGCGAGCCCTTCTGATTGAGAGCTTTCTGGCTGAGTCCACACCGAGACCTACGGCAGGGCGGTAGGTAGCGGAGTCTTTGGCAGCAGGTAGCCGACGGATGACTCAGTGATCCAGGCAGAACATACCCTCTTATAGATGACCATAGGACACTGGCTCAGTAGTGCGGGGCAAACAGCGTGGAGCCAGTCTTTCGAGAGGCAGGCAGTGCTATGCATGCGACGGGCAGGGCCACCTGGCTCGTGACTGCCTGACCCGCTGTGCCGAGGAGCATCAGATGGTGGAGGGGCCACCCAGGCAGAGGCAGAGGGTCGACCGTGGCGGTCCGTAGGGAGGAGGCGGATGAGGCAGAGGAGATGGCCGAGCAGCAGGTGGTGGGCGACGCTTTGAGGCTCTGCCACCACCACCACCAGGAGGTCCGCCCCGACCACAGGGAGCTGGCAGGCAGAGACAGGCACCGCTCCAGGCAGCGGAGGCCTACGAACACGGCACGCCAGAGATGATTCGAGGTACGATCTGTGTCTATACCACCCTCACTACAGTTCTTATAGACACAGGAGCAAGTCACTCTTTCATAGCCACTTCCCTTGTTCGGAGCTCGGAGATTCCGACAGAGCCGTCGGTTCGATCCTTACAGCTAGAGACTCCTACGGTAGCAGACTCGACGATTACGCACTGGTGCCGGCAGTGTGAGATTACTCTAGGAGGAGAGAGATTTTGGATGGGATGTTCTTGTAGCGGCGTCGAGGCCTTATGACGTCATCTTGGGCATGGATTGGTTATCTACAGTCCATACTCAGATTGACTATTTTAGGCGCAAGGTGTGATGTGTACGCACCGATGGGAGCAGGTTCACCTTCACCAGCGAGAAGGGAGCCTTTGCAGCATAGGATGGACTCACACAGAGAAGTGGACAACCCATCACTCATAAGTTGGCTAGCCTCATCCTTGGATTAGTTGACGTGTGTAGTCCTAGTTTTCATGCAGTGGCGGATCAGTACGCGGACGTCTTTCCCGACAACGTTCTAGGGCTACCTCCTCGCATAGAGGTAGAATTTTTCATTGACCTGTACCCCGGGACAGCCCCGATATCCACTCCAGTGTATCGGATGGCCCCCTCTAAGCTTCGAGTGCTGCGGGTACAGTTGGAGGACTTGTAGGGAAAAGGGTTTATCTTACCCAGTGTTTCACCCTGGGCTACCCCGATATTGTTCACCAAGAAGGCGGACGGGATCTTGCGACTATGTGTCGACTATCGTCGCCTGAACTTGGTGACAGTGAAGAACAAGTATCTACTACCGAGGATTGATGACCTATTCGATCAGCTCAAGTTAGCACGGTGGATCTCAAAGATAGACCTCAGGTCAGGCTATCATTAGCTCAGAGTTTGAGACGAGGACGTGCAGAAGACGACCATCAGGTGTCGGTATGGCCACTATGATTTCTTGGTTATGCCTTTCGGTGTAACCGTAGCTTCAGTAGTGTTCATGAGCCTCATGAAAAGGATCTTCCAGCCATACCTCGATCGATTTGTCATGGTCTTCATCGACGACATTTTGGTGTACTCAACCACAGAGGAGGAGCACGCCTACCACTTGTGGTTTGTACTAGACACACTCCGAGAGCACCATCTTTATGGCAAGATCTCGAAGTGCCAGTTCTAGTTACGTGAGGTCCACTTCTTGGGGAATGTCATTTCTGAGGTGGGAGTTGCGGTGGATCCCGCGAAGATCGAGGCAGTGCTAGCTTGGGAGCCACCCAGGAGCGTGTCGGAGGTGCGGAGTTTCCTGGGTCTAGCCGGATACTATCAGAGATTTGTGCCAGACTTCTCCAGAGTTGCAGCGCCACTCTCAGCTTTGACAAAGAAGGGGAAACCCTTTGTGTGGTCAGACAGATGTCAGCAGAGCTTCCAGGAGCTGAGATAGAGATTGACCAGCACACCTATCTTGAGGTTGACTGAGAATGGTGTCGGATACTTAGTCTACTGCAATGCATCCGGAACTGAACTCGGATGTGTCCTGATGCAGGAGCAGGCCGTGATTGCCTGTGGATCATGTCAGTTGAGGCCGCATGAGCAGAACAATGCAACACATGACCTGGAGCTAGCAGCAGTGGCCTTCGCACTGAAGACACGGCGACACTATCTGATGGGCGAGCGCTTTACAGTCTTTTCTGACCACCAGAGTCTCAGGTACATCTTCTCTCAGAAGGACCTGAACCTAAGACAGCAGCGATGTCTTGAGATCCCCCAGGACAATGACTTTGAGATATTCTATACTCCTAGGAAGGGGAATGTAGTAGCCGATGCTCTCAGCAGGAGGACGGGCATTCAGCTATTTGAGGAGGCGACATAGTAGCTAGCCACCTTGCAGATATCCTTTGTGGATAGGGACGGAGCAGCCTTCCTTCAGTCTCTCACAGTCACCCCTCCACTACTACAGCGGGTCAGAGAGGCACAGCGTGGGGATACTGACTGTGAGACGCGGCGTGCTCAGATATCCTCGAGACATGCACCTGATGGTTTCTCCGTTGGAGCAAATCATGACGTCCTTTTCAGAGGACGTACCTTGGTATCAGTTTCTTTACTGGAGGAGGTGCTGAGAGAGTTTCACACTTCTCCTTTGGCGGTACATCCGGGAGTGGCAAAGATGTACCAGGACCTCAGACAACGGCACTGGTGGTCGGGCATGAAGAAGGTTGTGGCAGAGTACGTTTCTTGATGCCTCACCTGCCAGCAGGTGAAGGCAGAGAATCAGGTACTAGCAGGCTTGGTACAGCCCTTGGAGGTCCTAGAGTAGAGGTGGGACGAGATATCTATGGACTTCGTGACTGGACTTCCACGCACTTCCAGAGGTCACAACTCCATTTGGGTGATTGTTGACCGACTCACCATGTCGGCTCACTTATTACCCATCAGAGAGCAGGGCTTAGTGGAGAGCTTGGGGCATCTCTACGTTCAGCAGATTTTATGGCTTCACGGTGTGCCATCGTCTATCATCTCCGATCGGGATGCTCGATTTACTTCCCGGCTTTGGAAGGGGTTGCAGGAGGCGTTCGGAATGCGGCTACATCTGAGCACTGCCTTTCATCCTCAGACGGATGGTCAGACGGAGAGGACCATTCAGACTCTTGAGGACATGCTCCGCGCATGTGTCCTCGACATTGGTCGCAGCTGGGAGGATCATCTACCCTTGGTGGAGTTCGCGTACAACAACAGCTAGCACTCCACCATAGGGATGGCACCATACGAGGCGTTGTACGACAGACCCTGCAGATCTCCTTTGTGCTGGACAGACCCTGGGGAGTCAGCACTTGTTAGACCAGAGATGGTCCGAGCCATGACAGAGAAGGTCCAGGTCATCCAGGAGCGGATGAGGACAGCTTAGAGCTGACAAAAGTCGTATGCTGATAGGAGTTGGAGGCCACTAGAGTTCGAGGATGGTGACCACGTCTTCTTGCGTGTCTCACCTCGACGTGGATTATGGAGATTTGGCCGAGGCGGCAAGTTGTCTCCACACATCATCGGACCTTTCCAGGTCCTCGAAAGGATTGGCGAGGTGGCATATCGCCTGGCTCTACCACCTCAGTTGCACCGGGTGCACGACGTCTTCCACATATCTTAGCTGAGGAGGTATGTGCACGACCCGACGCATATCATTGACTATGGGGAGCTAGACTTTGATGATGGGGCGACTTTTTCGGAGGTCCGAGTGGAGATCGAGGATCGATAGAAGTGGGTCCTACGTGGACGATCGATTCCTCTAGTGCGCATCAGATGGCAGCACGGGAACCTCCAGGAGAGCACTTGGGAGCGGGAGGCTCAGATGCGTGCTCCATACCCACATTTGTTTTTCTAGTTTGTGATGTATCTTTACGGGGACGAAAAGACCTGAGGTGGGAGTAACGTAAAGACCCGTAAATTTCAAAGAAATTTTTTTTCTTAATCTTCTTTGGAATTTTACAAGAATGCAGCCTCGGAAGGCACCTGATTCCGAGGCCCGGTGTGCCCGGAATCATTTTCCGAAGTTTGGCTCGGGTACGTTTAGTGAACGGACGAGCAAGGTATTCTATCTTTTGAACCGGTGCCCGGAATCGAATTTTGAGGACACCGATGCAATCGCAGTGCCGGTATTTGCTTAGAAACGCATCTTCCGGAGTTGCTTTTTCTCGAGTGTGGTTTTTAATTTTTGGGCTTAATGATAAGAAATAAAATAATTTGTACGAAAACTTTATTTTATTTCACTTAAAGCCACTTGAAAGCCACTTAAAGTTGCTTAAGCTGAGTTGTTGCGGATAGGGTGATATCTAAAAATATCCTACCCCCTTGGTAGGATATTTGTGGGGTGGGGCCCTCACGAGCCCCACCGTTTCTTTTCCGCTAAGTAACGCACCCGCGAAAACCCGTCATTATGAAAGTCAACTGACGCGTTTTCTTAATTTCTTAACGCACCAATTAATTGGTCGGTTTTATTCGTTGAATTAATTCTACGAATTATTGGGTCGTTACTTATATATTTTTTCGTTTTTTGGCATAATAATAAAATAAGACCAACACATGACTTCTGGAAAAATGTTCTTTCGGAGGATTTGACAATCCACAAGTTCTTCATCCTCCTTCGCAAAGAACGCGAAAAATGCGAAGAACGCCGTCACCCTCGGAGATTGACGACGCTTCATCCGAGACGTTCTTCCCCGCCCCGATCTCCGGTCACCATCTACTTGAGGAAAGAGATTTAGGGTTTCTTAAAAAACCTCTTTGTGGTTTAAAAAAACACACAGATTTAATTATTTATAATTAAATCTGTTGTTTCTTGGTCCTTGGAATTCGTCGACGCAACACCGGATACCGCGACGACGCAACAATCCCCTCCTTCCGCGATGATTAATTCCTCGAAGAGTGCGCGTGCGACGACATGACGAGGTAGGGGTTTGTTTGTGAAATAACTTTATTTTCCCGTGATTGTTTCTTTTAAAGCAAAGAACCCGGATCAAGTTCAATTTTAATCCGATTAAAATTGTGCCTCGCCTTTATTCATGTGTTGAATAAATTCTCCCGACTGTTATTATCTAACGCGGAGGGTGAGAGCCAAACGAACACGGCCCGACAACCCTCCGCCGTTCTTTGCGATTGTGCGGATTTGGTGGGAGATGACAAAACATGACGCAAGGGAGATTTGATGATCCTGCAGTGAAGAACGGAACCCGGGAGGAACAACGACGCAGACGGGAAGGAGAACGGACCACCGGAGAAACTCCGTTGGCCCGCAGAAGCCACCGGCGGCGCGGGTCGCCGGCGGGCAGTGCCAGCGGATCTGCGGCCCCACGGGTCTGGCGCACACGTGGGACGTGGCATTTTCCACGTCCGTTGACCAGGGCGCCCCCCCCCCCCCACCCCGAGGGGGCCGCGGTGCTGTCACGCAGGGGCAGCGAGCCCCACGCACTGCTCGGCCGCTCGGTAGAGCCGAGCCGGACCGGCCAGGCGCGCCGGGCCGTGCCCTGGCCTGGCTGGACCGGGTCCAGCCGGGTTGTACCGGGTCAGGTCGACCCAGTTCAGGTCGACCCAGTTCGACCGACCCAGGGGGGTCGGGACGGGTCGGCCCGGGCCGAGACCCCCGTCTTCGGACCATTTTCGGTATTTTGCCCGTAACATGAGCTACGAGCCTCCGAACAACGCTCCGTTAGTGGAAACGCGATCCTTGGATCGAGATGGGCGTTTCGGTATATTACACCCAAGGTTTCAGAATACTTTGGGTTCGGCCGGGTTGGTTCGTCCACGAAACCAACCGGGCCTTCGGAGCGGAAACGCTCATATCTTGAGCTCCGGACGTCTGATTGATGTGCCGTCGACTTTGGTGGATTCCTCTAAGTGATATGGACCTTTTTGATCACTTAGCCTGAGGTTTGGACACAGGTGGAGTATGGTCGGGTTGGTTTTTCCTTAAAAACCAATCGGGCCCTTGGGACGAAAAAGCCAATAACTCTCAGACCGGGCGTCCGATTGACGCGCCGTCTGCGAAGTAGAGTTCCTGTTGACGATACGGAACTTTTGGATACATCAACTTCAGACTATATTTCAGTTGATGTATCAGCCTCTCGGCTCGTGGAGCGGACCCTCCCGAATAAGCTTGCTGTGTGCGGGAACCCTAGTGCTGACTGCGACTACTACTGTGACTGCGACGACGACTGTGCAGAGATCCTCAGTGGACTGTGACGATGACTATGCAGATATCCTCAGTGAACTGCGACGACTACTACACTCAGCGATCATATGTGGATCAGTGCTACAGATCCTGTGTGGATCAGATCCTGTGTGGGTCAGCGCTCAGCGGTTCTGTGTGAGCCAGTGCCTACAAGTCCTGTGTGGTCCCGATCCTGTCTGGGTCATTGCGGGGTTTGTTACCTATTGATCCTGTGTGGGTCCGATCCTGTGTGGGTCATTGCGGGTGTTAGTACCTTTCGATCCTTTGTGGTTCCGACGACTTAGATGGATCAGTGATCATCTTTATCGTCATACGAAGAAGTATACATGTGTGAGATGAATCCTGTGTTACTCTTCTTTGTGGATTGAGATGTGCTATCCTGTGTGAATTTAGTGTTTACTCTCCTTTGTGGATTGCGTTGTGTTATCCTGTGTGGATTTACATTTTTCTTCCCTTTGTGGACTGGGTTGTGCTTAGGCTCGGATGTTGGTGCTGAACGGGAATTGATGACTTAGGTATACGTATGGGCATATACCTAAGAAGTGTCGGTAGTTACTTCGTGATTGCATCTTTACTTTGTGGTTTATCCTTTGTGGATTTCGGGAGACCTTCGGGGGTCTCGGGGTCCCTAATGAGTATCTTATACTCACCCCTGCACGGGCTTTTCCCGAACTTCGTTGTGTTGGTTGCAGACGACGGACAACGTTGATCGTGGTGCAGGCTTGTGGAGCAGGACGATACCTGGAGGTGGACCACAGGGCGGGATGTACTCGGAGTGGACGGCTGGACCGAGGAGCTTTAGAGGCTATCTGTGCACACCCTTCAGGTGGGACTTCCAGACGACGACTCAACGCTGCAACTTTTCTTTTCAGTTGCTATTTTCCCCGTTTAGTTGTACATTACAGTTGGGCTTGTATATTAGGCCCCTTTCTCTTTTAGCATAGGTTGTTATAGTTTTTACTTAGTGTTTACTTTTCCGCTTTCTTACTCCGTGGTGCTTGTTTACTTTACAAAGGAAATTCCTTCCCTGTTTATCGGGATTTTCGCCTTGGTGCTAGTCACCAGCCCCTGGCCTGTAGAAGGCGGGCTTGGGGTAGTCACGACACGGGCCCCGAGGACAGGTCGTGACATAATTGGATTGGGGGTCATGGGGCATTCTAAAATAAAATTTGAATATCAGATATTATTAAAAGCATATCCAAAATTTTAATGTTATGCATGGATCAAAATCAGACACAATAAGAAGTGGTACCCTATGCAGACATACAACTTCATTCATGTATATATTTTCATTTTTCTGAATAGATATTTATTCACAAATAGAGATGAAATGGGTAGGCATTGGTGATACAATAAAATAAAACTAATATCAAAATTTTTCCCATAGATGTTGCTCGGATACTAGTGAAAAATTTGACAGTAATATTTTCAAAAATCTATCATATAATGCATAGTGATTGTAATCCCCCATTATAAATTTAACACTCTTCCATCACATTTTTAAAAACCATGATCCTTTTAGTGTATTCCTAAATCTCCCATTTCATGTTATCCCACAATATTGATCACACTTGTCCCTATACATTTTTTTTTCTTCCAGGATGTATAGTGAATATAGAGCTATGGGATTTATCAATCAGCGCCATCATTATTTATGTAATATATGAAACACATATACTTTTACAGTAATTTATTACACCTTCATGACTTATAATGAATATGGAAAACATCCAATTTTTTACATCCTCTATTATCATCATAAATAAAGTTTATTCTCATTCGGAAGTGATGATATACTCGAGTAATTATGGTTGGGAAATAATCTTGGATAAGATTGATTATGCCCCATTCCATACAATTACCATGTCTAGTTTTACTAATTTATTTAATAAAAGGATCTGATAGTATTCTTATATTTTATTGAACAACAGGGTATTTCCTTCATAATGAATCTTAATCATTGTTTATCATTATGAGGAGACAATGACTTATACAATCACACTCATCAAGATGTTCCAACCATTTCCAATGTCTCATGTTAAATTATGTTTTCATAAAAATATACATTAATTATTGGAGGTCTTTGTATATATCACATTTATCCCCATAATTATAATGCTTCCACATCCTGAGAGAAAAAACTATAGCATCCATCATCAGGTCATGCATATGATAATTATTCTCAGGAGACATAATGTATCTAGATGTATAATCCATCACCTTGTCATATTTTATAAGGATGTAACCATTCCATTTTAGTGATTCATTACATAAAATAAATAATCCTTCTATGATATAGGGTAGGGTTAACACATCTATAGATACATGTATATTCTTTTTCTCTTGGAAACATTCTTCAAACTCATCTATCAAGTTGATGTTGTCCTCTTTTCTAGTTGAAATTGTTAGTTGATTAGAATGCACATAATATTTTTCACAATCATCCAATAATATCTTAATGAACCAAGGAAACTATGAATGTAATTTATTTTTTTGGATGATTCCACACCTCCAAAAAAATACCATGGAATGGTAAACTATTATTTTTTCAGTTGTTATAATGATCCCCATGAAATCAACTTGTTGAAACTAAAATTCCATTTTTTCAACATTCCAAATAGCATATCATTCTAGAGTGTTTGTAACATAACCCTTAGATGATCCTCAATACCATTTTGTGTTTTAGACTATATAAGATTAAAATCATTAAAAACGACCAAAATGCTATAGTGGAAGTCATTAAATATGATATTCATCAAATACATTAATATATGAAGAGTATTAGTCAATATGAAGGTCATAAAAAACCCCTAATTCTAATATATTTATCATAAGGAAGCCTTTGTAATATATTATTTCTTTAACCTCAATTGATTATAATGAGATCAAATCTAAATCATGTAAAATAATTGACCCCATGAAGAGGGTAAAATAAGTCATCAATCCTTGAATTAGGGAATATGTTCTTCACTATGATCCTGCTATGTTTATAATCAATGCATTGATGAGTTGATCCATCCTTCTTCTTCACATAGAGAACAAGTTATCCCTATAGAGAATAATATGGCTAGATAATCATATTCTCTAAAATATATCCGAGTTAATTCATTAATTCCTCTAGCTCTACATTTTCCATTCTTTATGGGGTCTTTGATATCATCCTGGATCCATGCATGAGTTTAATAAACAGCTCTAAGTCTATTTGTTGGGGTGGTCCAGGAAACTTATTAAGAAATATTTCATCATATTCCTAAATGATGGGGAAGTTTTTATATTCATATACATTTTTTATTTCATTATATTCACTAATAATTTTAAGAAACAATTCTATGGTAGGTTCTTCAAGAAAAATACCTAGTTGAGATATCTCTCCATTGAATATAACTAAGTGTTTTCAATTCGTGTCTATAGATATAAATTGATTCTACAATTGATCATAATATTATTTATTGAGAGTTATTAAATATTTATTATGGTGTTCAATTATAGAATGGGAACAAATATATTCCATACAATGATGATTTAATATCAAATAATAATTCTTAGAGTGTTTATGTACTATTGAACTCCGGATAATTCCTCTATATTTCATGATTGATAAATCTTGTTATAGTTATTAATTGATTGATTCTGTATTCATTAGAATAATTTATTATGTAATGGAATGTGTAGAAACATTAAATTATTTTCTAGCCTTGAGAGGACAATGACAGTATGTTCCACCACATTATTTTGAGTTACAACTTCCGATTTCATAATAGGATAGTAACAATCATTCTACCCTAGCCTATGTAGAGATTAATGCAGATTCTCATCCATAATCTTAAAAATTGGATTGTCATGACCCCCTCACCACAAAGCGTACCCCTCCTAGTCCGGGAATGTGAAAAGGAAGATAATGACCCCAGAGTACCACCTCCAGTAGGCCCCGGGTTGGCGACTAGCACCGAGGGTATAATAATAACACAAATGGAAGGCATTACCCGTTAAGAGGACACATGTGGAAGAGAGAGATAAGATAGACACCAATCAACTCCAACTCAGAACTAGAATTTAAATGAAAACCCAAGTACACATATGAAATTCAATAGAAAATTACTAAAACTGAAAGGGAAAAACTACAAGTACCCAAAAGAAAATAAAAACAATAGCAACCACAAGACCGAACAGCTCCCCCAACCACAAGCTAGTAGTAACTATCATGATCCCTAACATGCTACAAGTGACCTAAAAATAATATATATATATAGGGTGAGTATAAAATTATTTTTAGTAGGATCCTCTCTGAAGCCTCTCGTGCAAAAGTAATGAAAGCATGCTAAATCCTAGTGAAAAACAAGTGAAACCAACTCATCACCTAAACAGGTACACTATGTTCCCAACCTCAACATGGAAACTCTCATTAAGTAACACATAAAGGAATATAACATATAGTAATTAATATCAAGGGTACCCTGCTAATACTTCCCCACTGGTTTGCCTCTTTACCCCAAAGACATACGTCATGTGCATCTTTCTTCAATAGCTTGCCCGCAGACTCCTAAGCAAAGCTCCACAATCTGCATCATGTGCACCATAAGGGCTTTCCCTCATACACCTAGGCGAAGCACCACAACATCCTCAAAACCAAAAGTAACCAGGTATTTTCTGAGAGCCACCACACCTCGTATAAAGTGTATCATACGTTGGGTATTATACTTCAATCCATTAAATCCCATACATCGAGTAAGGACCCTCAATGCATCACAACCTATAAACGTTACACCTATAGTAGTCCATAGGATAATATATCCATAATATATGTGTAAGAATAACCACAAGCAATTACAGACCTTTACACACATATATGGGGAAAACTAATCAATGTGCCTACAAGAAAATGTATCTACCAAGAGATGAGATTGGGGCCAAAGGGGGTAGTCCGCCATTCATCCATCCACCAGAATGTTAGGAAAAACACCCCTAGGGCTTGGAATCCCCAGGGTGTTAGTTGCCCTTACTGACAGGGTGGGGTAGCGTATAGAAACACAAAAATTACAGAATATAATATATCTCACAACCACACTATGGGCATAACCTTAGTCGTAGACACAACTGCAGCTAACTTCTCTCAGACTCTGGGCTACTACATCAAAGACTAGGTATCCTATAAATACACAACCATTCAAAGAACATTATTAGATTACATAATTCACTTTTTAGCAGTTCCATTTTACGTTAACTAATTTATTAAACCTTAATTAAACATGAACAATTCCACATTAAATTTCATTAGCAACACACCCAATGTCAACAATCCTATTAAAAATTACATCTTCATCATTATGTTCCAACAAACTCCATTCTCATGAGTTTACAACATTTATTCAAATATTCATTAATGAATTACCTTCCCATATTCCCAGGCATTCTAGAAAAATATCCAATTCTATTAACACAATGGGCTCAACATGATTAGTAGATGTACTACCCGTCGAGTCTTTTCTGCTTATAGTAAGAGCATATAGCCACCCTTCCTTGAGAATCAAAACACGAAAATCACATGGAATACCCCGTGTTTCTTCTCCTCTTTCAGAATAAGGGTATGTAAGACCAGCTGCCTTGAGCAGTGGGGAAAAGTATAGAAGATAAACAACCAATGAGAATCAGTAAGAATCCAACAATCACATCTATCCCATTCCATCATCCCTGGTGTCCTCTCTAACACCCACATGCATAAACTGATGCATCTCGCCACTCTAGGTGTCATCTGCTGCCACATCCAATGGTCTCCATGCCTCCACATATCACAACAACCATCCGGGTTCACATAAAAACAAAATTAGTAGGAAAACAACAATCACATCCATGGGATCTTGGCCTTTTAGAAATCATGGGGGTAATTCAGAACCCCTTTTGAAATTATCAAACAAGTGGTTCTTTAATCCATCTTTAATTAACATATTTGTTAACCGTAGATTCCAAAATCGTGAATCGAAATCAGTAAGCGATAAAAAAAAATAATCATGCTTACTGAGGTAATTTGATTAACATAAAATTACAAAAATAAAAAGATTAATTTACATGCCTCTTTATATTTATCCAAAAAATTATCAATTAATCCCAATTTATGTTCTTTTCCAATTTCCATCAAGAACAACAGCTAAGCAAATCAAACAAAGATATCACACGATATTTCAAAACATGAGGCAATAGCATACGATCAATACAATTTCCTTATCCTTTTAAAATTATTTATTAGGTCAACTCCATTGTCATCTGGTGGGATTAGACATGCTAACAATACCACTGCACATAAAATAAAGAGATGTAACGAATTCCATACCTCAATCAGTTCCTTACGTTCTTTATCCACACAACGGGTCTGGATCCTCCTCTTGCAATAACTACATCCACACGAGGATTCCACAATACGACCGCACCAACCAAAACACAAGAAAATCACATTAGAAGCATTGATATTTCATGATAATATAGAAATGAGAAACATGAGAAGATGATCCCAGAAGGAACGATGATAAAGCATACCTTATATCGGAGAATGATTGACACAGCTGGGTTGCATCAAAACAGAGCTAAACAGATCTGAGGAGTAATGTTTGATTGTGAAACTCCTAAGGAGAGGATTGAATGGTTTTAGCATCTCATAGCTGATAAAAAATATAAAGAACAATGGAGGATGAAATCTTGTTTCTTTTGACCATTTACTAAGGTGATAGTTTATGATCGGCTTAATTATCTATTAAAAAAGGATCACATTACCCCATGCGGGTTGACACATAAAAACATCTAAGCCTTAGGAATAATTAATATGGTATTTATGGCCTTTGAATTTACATTAGTGCCCTTAAAATAAGGCTTTAAATGTATTTTAGATCAAAGGTAACGTCAATGGTGCGAAACTTTAGGAAGCTCGAAACACTGTTCACCTACCGTTACTGGACACCTACCATTACTGTACACCTACCAATTTTTCAAAACTGATTTGTGAAATACATTTGTGAAACCGATCTGTGATATACTATACACATACCGTTACTGTACACAAACCGTTATCATACACCTACCGATATTTGAAACTGATATGTGAACCTAATCTGTGAAACCAATCTTTGAAACATTGTACACCTACCGTTACTATAAACCTACCGATCTGTGAAACTGAGATATGACACCGATCTATGAAACACTCTACACATACTGTTACTGTACACTTACCATTACTGTATACATACTAATCTATGAAAATGATTTGTGAAACCGATTAGTGAAACACTGTACACCTATGGTTACTGTACACCTACCATTGTTGTACACCTATCGATCTGTGAAAACGATCAGTGAAACTAATCTGTGAAACATTGTACACCTACCGTTATTGTACACCTACCGTTTCTGTTTATAAAACTAGAAAAAATGTTCACATAACTATAAATTTTGAAATGTTTTGGGGATAAGTCACCTTGACCTCCTGGAACACCTCCAACACTACATTTTCACATTGTAACGGATGAGAGAGTTCTGGGAAATTAGATGGATAGCGTATAGAAAATTTACAAAGTTGTCCCCACATAACGAATTGCAATTCATGTTGGTGATACACGATCAATCCTATGTCTTTAGTATTGTGAATTCGCGGTAAATACTCTCTATGATAGTTATAAGAAATATGTCCATATCATTCAAAAATGAATCATGTCCCACTCCAGATAAAGAAAACCCTCAATGTATTCTTTTCACATTTTTTGGATGTGGTAATTTTTATTTGTTTTCATCTTAATATATGATAAAGGATCCAACACATGTTTATCCGCAATGATGTCTTTTTTTATTCGATCAATGGGACTAATGCATTTCTTCAAACTCTAGTTGAACCATGATATCACTTTGAACTATCTCCTCTTATGTTTCATAATCTATATTTTCTATATTATTTAATTTATGGGGTCATTTTCCTCTATGTAATATATAATATTTACATTAGAATAGATGAAAAATCTATAGGGGTAGTCAGAAAGCCTTGTAATGTTCATCACATAGATTTTGACAGATTCATTTTCCTTCCCCAATACATCTAATAATTCCTTCTCCATTTTACATATCATCATATGGGAAATGATTTATAGAATGAGGACACACAAACACTTCCCCCTCAATATAATTAATAACCATTTGTAGATACATGTTTTTAATATTTGTCAACCACTGATCATCTTATATCAATAAGCTATACATATTAAGTCTAACATTATTTTTCACCGAATTATGGACTATAGAAAACATATTTTCTACAAAAATTATCCATTCTTCATCAATAATTATTATTTCGATCAACTGAAATAAGTCAATAGATGATGTAAAAAATAATTATTGGAATGTATTTTCTATTGAGGTGAATCAAGTCTCTTAGCATGAGTCATGTTATTTCTCATTACATGAGTCGTTTGATTCTTTATTCTAAATTATTTTTGGATTTCTGATTTCATCAGAGTATTTTAGGCATATGGTCTATTGCACTCAACATTTATGTTTTTCTTTATATTTCCCTCCCTTGTATAAAATATTAAAACATAACATGAATTGTGTTTCTTTTAATAATCTTATAATTTTAATGGAAAATTATGTCTCAAAACATCATTATTAATTATTCTAATCATTAAAAAAATTAAATTTTCTATAAATCAGTCATAATGGTTAAAAATATTCTATGATTAAACAAAAATATGGCCAAATATTGTTAAACTAGTAGTGTATCAAGGCCCATTGGAGTGATGTAGTTACCATTCATGTATAGATAATGTTTTGTTTTCCTGTATTAATTAAAGATGTATTTGTGACCCAACCACTTGAACCATTTCATATCAAGACAATGACTTCATTGCTTGGATGTCATTTACGAACAACATTATTAAAATACAAGGAGGTTAGAATATATATCCTCTTGTCCCTAAGGTTATGTATATTGTATTTAAATCTTAATCTCCATAAATAACTAAACTATTATTTGTTACCAACTATGGAATCATTTCTTTTTAATTCATAAAATTCTCAATATATTATACCAAACAAATAGTATTTTAAGGTTTACATTCGTGAATACATGGTACATAACACAAGATAACAAAATCTATTCTTCTATTAAGATAAAATATATCATTATTTGTTCATCCTATGTAAATTTATTCCAAATCAGAACTTGGGGACATACATCAAAAGAATGGTTGAGCATAAGGCCCATTATGGGAAATCACGGGAAACAATTTACATGTCATGTTTATAAATATCAATAAAAAATTTAGGAATATAATAATTGAATTATATATAAATATTGTCATAACATAATTAAAATAACATTAATCTGAACATGAGATTCTGACAACAACATTTGAATGATATATTATTAATCATATCTCCAATGTTTGTCACTGAGGAGTCATAAAAATTTACCAAGGCTATTCCCTAAGGTATAATAAAACATGTCATCTCTTGATGTTGAAATATTTAACCAATACATTGGAGCTCAATATGATTGTACCCTTCATATGGGATAATTAATGTGTGCAAGATAGATCAAAATAATAAATTTGATGAATAACATGTGTTGAATAGATGAAATATGTTTCATATAAAAATCATTATGGTTTAAAATGTTCTAAAAAACAATATATATATGTTATTTAAAACCCAATGAAAGTGAACAAGGGTTTTATTTTTTTAAATTAAAAAATAGATTATTTCATTTTTTCATCTTGGTAAATAACTTTGGAAAATAAATAGGTTTTTATATTCATATAATTAATATAAAAAAATTTTTCTTGATGATAGGTGGGAAATCATGAGACGTAAAATTTAAAGCATAACAATAGTAAAACAAGATTTTTGAAAACACTAAAAACGGAGTGAAATTATGTTTCCCATTAAAAAAATAATCTAAATATAGTAATCAGTTGAAATAATTTGACAACATAACTTTATTTCCAAATATTAATGATGTACCACACTAATTAGAAACATGAATGGTAATGTGAATTGGATATTTCCCTTAACATGAAGGTTAGTTCCTAAAACATGAGGATAATGACCTTGGGGGATTAATGATATCATGGGAGAAATAATATGTACGTTGAACTATCAGGGATTCATTGCAGATTAATTTTTAGTGAATGGAAATTTAAAAACGGGTGGGTATTAATAGTAAAAGTGGGATATTACTTTATTAATATCCAAAATTTGGTCTTGGTCATCGAGGTATTGGTAAATGAATATCAAAGAGGTTACCCACAGTATAGGAATCATGGAACCGATTTTCTGTTATATTAAACAAAAATAGTGGACCTTAATTTTAATTTAATTATTAAGGAAATTAAAATAGTTTTCTCATAATATATCATTTTTAATGTAAATGATTCCATTTTAAAATTTGTAATACTAAATATATATTTTAAAATTAATTAAAATATAATATAATAAATGATATTAATAAAATATAATATTTAATTTCATGTATTGGGGTAAATTAGTTATTAAATCGCTATGACATTATAATTATGTCATTAACATATGGGAAAAATCAATTTGTATTTTTTACTATACCGAAAAAAATAATGTACACTAGAAAATTATCATAAATATTGTCTAACATAATTTCAACATGATGATTTAAAAAATGAAATTTATTCCTTCAAAATAATTCTTTCAATATGAATAATTTAATTATAAAATACAACAAAAATTATATTTACAACAAAAAAATAGAGGATTGAAGATTCATAGTTAAATTTATAACACATGAAAAAAATTATTTAGTGATTTGTTTTTAAATTAATGTGGACTAATAATAATATTTCATTATAAAAAAAATTACTCACAAAACCATAGTGTATTATATTAATTATTTCATTTAATAAATGTAAAAAATATATCCAAAAAATTATTTTATCGAATTCCTACTCAATTTTATTATGAAAAACTAATCTTAAAATTGTAATGCTAGAATTTACATCATTTAAACAATGAAATTACAAACTATGGTTGCAACATGTAACCCATAATTTCACACACATAAACCCTAAGAGTGATGTATTTTATTGTGGTATTTTCATAGGGTTCCTTAGCTAACATAGTCCGTGTGGAAACCTAGATGAACTTTGACTTCTCCCGTAGGAAATTTTTTCATGCTTCACATGTTGAAGCTCACCTTGGGATTGGTAATGGGAGAAACCCAGTGATAAAACGCACCTCAAAATCACTAACCATTGGTATTCATATGTAATAACTCTACTAGTGTAGGCCATTGACTATTATTTAGTATCAATTATAATTTATCATATTTAACTTATAAACATAAATTATAACATTAAAAGAATTATCAATATTATATATCACAATGGGAATATCGCCCAAAATACTGAATTGACTAACAGTCACAAAATGGTCTAAACAAAAAAGACAAATTTCCCTTTATATTCAATACATTATTATATATATACGATTTTTTGTTCTTAAATATTACACTCATTTTCATGAAATAATTATTATTTAAAAAGTTAATTTCCTTACATTTATTAACCATATTAAATTTCATCCCCAAAATTTCAACTCATTCTCCCAGTTGAGAAATGTTGAGGGAACATTTGACTCATTTTCTCATATTCCTCCCACACTTCTTATTCTTCTATTTTTCACACTAAAATAATTTGATGAGGTGGGTACTACTATTGAATAGTACATTGTCTCTATGTTCCCTGATCTGCATTGTGTACTCATCATAAGATATTTTATATTCTCGTTGCACCAAATCCATATTAAATAACTATTATTGGTAAGGTATGTAATAATATAAGAGTGATACATTAAATACATCATGTTATTAAGATATATTTGGTTGATGTGCATGTTGTATTTACAATTATCCTATGTGATCTAGGATTTTCATAAGGACCTATGTACCTTTGGATAAGATTCACATTCATCTCAAATCACATGATCATCTTCCATGGATATATTATAAAAAAAACTTTTTCAAAAAAACCAAAAACTAAATCCCTTAAATGGTTTCCATCATTTCTCTTCTTTCATATTTGAGCAAAATTAATGTGTTGTCAAATGGCATGGAGCATTATTGTCTTCTCTTGCATAAGAAATTTCTCTAAAAGCATTCTTTCACAAATTCAATCCCATCATCTTGGATTTATAAATTTCATCCCATATATATTCTCATAGGGTTCATTTGAAGAGTTTAATGGAAGATAATTTTTTATTAGAACTATACTATTAGAAATATTTGATACCCTAAACTATTAAATTTGGTTTATCATGTTCATTATATTTCTTCTTGTGTTTGAATAGTTCATTCAGATTTGATTTTAGTTTTAGGGTGATTGGCTATATTTGATTTCAATTTGGTACACATAAGAAGTTTAATAATTATATATATCTTTTATGTGATCTTTAAATAGTGATCAGATATGATAGAGAGTGTCACCCCATGAAATCTAACTACATTATTCCTGTATATCATGAAATTTTTATTAATGGACGTGTCTTATCAAATAATGAAAAATTGGAATTCATGTTCAAACGGTCCACAATAAGCCATATGTCATGGTTACTGTGGGTTGTTCTTGAAAGACTAGTGAAAAAGACTATGGTGATATTATAACACTTCGACATTGTTACAGGTAGTGGTTGTAATAAAATTGAATATGTTGTTACCCTTACTTCACTTGTTGACACACAAGGAAACATGTTGTGTTGTTAGAAATGTCCATTTTAATGTTATCACACAAATAATTATGATGAAACACCCTATACATTTTATTTCATGAAGTATGTGTAGAGATATTAGATCTATTAGCTTCATCCATGATCTCATTATATATTTTCAAAATACATGGAACATATATCCTTGTATGAAATTACAATACACCTTATTGATAAATATTGAACTCGAGAAACATTCCTTTCATGAAATCCTATATCTTCTTCAAAAAAGTACCCTCTATTCGTCAATTCTAGATCATCTCTTATAATAATGTCTACAAAATATTATGGGAATGTTTTGATGATGTATCTTTCCTTATAATTTCAATGTCCAATTTTTCCAGGTTAAGGAAAAAGGGATGTCATTGAATACTCATAATTTCTAGAATATTAATGTCTTTCTTACATAACGAATCACTGAAATTGGATTCAAATGTGGGGTGATATGAATTGAATAATCATAGTCTTTAATAAAATCCAAAAATATCATATTTATCATATTCAATTCCTTCTGGGTGAAAAGTTTCCTCAATCCTTGGTTGTCTATGCATATATCATCATTCTCCACATAAAGATAGTGTTACAATATCGTCAGAGGAAAAAAAACCACAACCTTTTATAGTTCATGAGTTCAATAATTCTACTCATGAGTCATCGTGATTCAATATTGATAATAAATAAACTTTTTTATGTAGAATGAGGATTCAAAAAACCCTTTTATAGTTGAATCCCTAAAAACAATGAATCTATCTATAATAGAGCGTAGAAATAAAGCAGGTGTATAAACCAATCTCTTCATAAACTATTAAAAAAATATTGACACATATAAATCCAGATGATCCTGGACCCTTTTTAAGGTAAAATTGAATGTGTGTTATACTTATTTGAAATTTTTTTCACAAACCTTTTATAATGTTCTACTAGTACAAGGAATCTACAAATCTCTATAACTATTGTAATATGAGTAATATCCTCCACAAACATTGTCTTGGAATGATCAACTAGCATTCCTTCATCAGGTATAATTTTTCCCATTGTAACAAAAATTAATATTTGATGAACTATCCAAATATACTTTCCTTCCACATAATTTTCAATATTACACTTAGATGATCCTCACTCTTATCGTGACATTTACAATATGAAATAATACCATTAATAAATTCTACTCTGAAGTTTTCAAGGTAGACCACAAATAATATATTCATTACATAAATAAATATATCAGGATAATTAGTCTAGAAAAAGGAATAAATTCAAAATTCCCATATATTGAACATAAGGATGACTTGGTAATATCTTCTATCATCACTATGAATTGATTATAATGAGTTCTAATCTCATTCTTGAAGAATAATTGAGCCCTAGGAAGCTAGTTTAATAAATCATCAATCATTATAATATTGAAATTTTTCTTTACATTTATCTCTCAATTTTATCAATAATAAAAGCATAGAAGAATTTATCCATCATTCTCATACACAATGAGAATAGTTCCTCCCCATAGAAATACACTTGGCTAGATAATCCCATTATCCAAAATATCATGGAGGATATTCATTAACTATTATAGAACAAAATGTTCCATTCTATATAATGTCATTGATATTTACATGTATTTATGAATGAGTTCAATGGATACCTCTACCTCTCTTTTTTTTGTCATACATTTAAA
Source organism: Viscum album (assembly GCA_963277665.1). Taxonomy (NCBI): domain Eukaryota; kingdom Viridiplantae; phylum Streptophyta; class Magnoliopsida; order Santalales; family Viscaceae; genus Viscum; species Viscum album. The sequence continues at coordinate 193,396,808 of OY728135.1, read as the reverse complement.
TACAAAGGATGTAAATCAATCTATTTTTAAATGTTGAGTACATTTTTAAATCTTATATATTCATTTAATTCATTATCTTCCCTAATAGTTTTCCTAATTAAGGCTATGGGAGGTGCTTCTAGACAATGTTCTGGTCATGTATTTATCATTTTGAAAAGAACTGCTGGTTTTCCATTCAAGTATAATGATATTTCCTTTCTTATATATGATTTCTTAGCATTATTGTTTGTGTTCCAATCCATATGTATAATTATTTTGAATTCCAGCATGGGAATGCCTTCAATATTTTTTATGCGATTGTTCTAAAAAATAAATTCTAGAGTTTATAAACATTGTTGATGCTTGGATAATCCCTCAAAGATTCATAACTGATATGTATATATTTCAATATATTTAGGGATTGATTCTATATTCCTTGATAAATGGAGGAAATAAATGAATTCATTGAAGCAGAATAAAAAAATGTGCATGCTCTCTCCGAGGGAGAAATAAAATTACAATCCACCACACCATTTAGAGCTTCATCCTTCGTTTCCATGATAACAAAATCTCGATCATTGTTTGATGGCCTATTAAGAGATTTATAGTGACTCCCCTCCAATATTTTATACATTGGACACAAATTGATAAGGTTCTAATCTTGTACACAGTAGAATAATTAGAATGTAGGTTTTTCCAACACCATATTTCCTTTTTTGTTAGTATTGAGAATTTTAGGCATTGCCTCACTATGATATTTCTAATTAATATTGCCATCTATTCCACTCTAGTAACAATTATATCTCATGAGAATGTAGTTTCCTAAAATCTTTTTTCAACATCTATATAATGTAGAATGTTGCATTTTTTCCTCCTCTTAAATGATTAAATTTACTCAACCAATTGTTATCTAAATATATCTTATTTCCAATCTATCTATCTAATCAATGTTTAACTCAAACTCCAATTAAAACATCATAGACCTTATTACTATATCCCCGTAGCATTCATTGTATCAATTGGATAGGTTTATCCATAGATGTGATCTTAGTAAACCAAATAATCTGTCAACCATTCTATTACAATCCATTAAAATAATTGAGGTGTAGTGGGAATTCCTTATCAATTTCATCAGATAGCATTCCGCAAATAGAATTTATTTATTCTTCACCTAATGGAATTCAATATCATTTTTAATTATCATTTAACATGGAATATTATTATTGAGAAAAGATCCCATAAAAATTCTTCACTCCATATAATAAATAAAACTTTATGAATTTTAGTCTTTAATGAGTGTCCACCATTGATCAGCTACCTCTATGTGCCACACAACTATGGTTACATTATATTTCTCAATACAATTGAGTATAGAATAGATTTTTTTTGTAGATCATATCCTTTTTTCAAAAATCAATGGGTATGAAGATCCAAAGAATGAACGTGGCCATTCCCACATAAAAGAATCAAAAGAATTTGTTTCCTTCACGGTCATTCTGGTATCTTATCTTGATTCATTTTTTTACTCATAACTCGAGTCAGGAAATTCCTCATTCTCCTGACGTTTTACATTCTGTCTTCTATCAAAGAGTCATCGATTCGTGGTCTATTGTGCTCATCAATTACATAGTTCCACATATTTCAGAAACTTTTCTAAAATAAGTATATGTAGTGAAGGGCTAGTTTACCTTAATAATATTATAATGCTAATTGAATTTAATATATTAAAACATCATTAATAATTATATAAATCAATAAAAAAATTAAATTTTCAATAAATACTTCATAATAGTTCATAAATATGTTCTGATTAAAAAAATATATCCCTTTGGAATGTCCAACTAAGGTTTCATGAAGGACATTTTCTATGCATTATTCCCATTCAAGTGTATCTCAAATAGGTGTTTTGCATTTTACCGCTAGATACATATGATCTTGAACCACATCAAAATGTTCGTTTCTAGAAATGGATTTATTTTCATGAAAACAACTTTCATAATAATTTACTAAAATACTAGTATATTTCCTAATAATTTAATTTTTCCTTACATTTTTTCATAAGTTTTAATGATTTTAATTTCCCAAAATTGGAAAACCTTCATTTGATATCAAATACAACATCGTATATATTTAATACATTAACCATTCATTACATTATACTAAAAAATGAATATTTTAATGTTTTGTTTAGAGGGAAAAAGGAACATAATACATGAAAAAATAAAAAATTTATATAAGAAACATGAAATGATTATTTAGTGGATCATCCTATGTAATTTTACTACATCTCATAACCTATGAATATACATTAATGTAAATTGTGAGCATATGGAAAAATAATGGAAATCAATGGAATCTATTTACATGATATCTTTTGATATAAAAATAAAAACATGTGGAACATAATAAATAAATTTGGGAATGAAGATTGGGAATATCATAATAAAAAATAAATTGGATCATTACATACAAATTGGATACAATATTCTAATTAGATATTCATAAGAATATTACCATGGGTTTTTCACAATGGTGTCATAATAAATTACTATGGTTATTCACCGAGGTATCATTAAACATGTCATCTACTATATTAATAACATAATAAATTGGAAAAAAATAAAAGAGGACCCATAATATATATTAATTTATGTTAGAAAAAATATCATAATAAAAAACATCATAAATATTCTATGGAGAATATATGAAATAGGTTTCATATGAATATCATGGTGTATTAAAATGTTCTTATAAACCTAAGGTTTTGGTCATTTATATCACAAAAAAGAAAATGTGGGATTTATATATTTCAATTATATAATAAAATAAATTATTTTTACAAATTATTGAATAACCCGTGAATATGAAGCTGTATTGGTATTCACATAGAGAAATTATAAGAAAATGTATTGATGATATGTGAGAAAATTTGAGAAGTAAAACAAATACAAAAACATGTATATAACATTGTTTCAAAATTAGATAATAATAGAGGGTACATGGGTATACGATTCATAGAATACTATTAATATAATAATGGGATAAGATATATAGGACAAAATACTTATATTTGAATCATAAAAAACATACCGCAAAAATAGGATACTCGAATGGAAAGGATAAGTGGAGATTTTTATAACCTTGAAGAGTAGAAACTAAAACATGAATATCAAGACCTTGGGGTATTGATAAACCAATATGAGGACTCCATGATAGGTATAATTTATTGATATTAATTTATAATTTAATTTGGAGGGTAATTTAATTGATAAATGGGTGGGTATTTATAGAAAAAGGGGAGAATTTGTTTATAAATTTCCAAATTTATGCCGTAAAAACCATGGTAGGGGTAAATGAAAAATCATATTCATGAACATGAGTTTCTAAAATGTTATTGGTTAATTGGCCCATATTTTATGTTAATTTAAAAGAAAATATTTTACCACCATTATTATTACTTGTTTTGGAATGGGGAATTAATGACTTTACAAAATAAAATTTTAAATATAAAAGTTTCAGCTATAGAATTTTGAAAGTAACATATATTTAAAAATTAATTAAAATATATTAAAAAACATTATATAATTATATAACATATTTTATTTCATGTATTATTTTTTATTTTATATTAAATAAATATTATTTCATTGACATACTAAAAAACAAAAACAGCATAGTAACTGTTATTGAAAAATTAATGTATTTTAGAAAATTATTATAAATTAACACTAACATAATTTTGATATGATGATTATAAAAATGATATTTAATTTATCATTATATATCCCAAAATTCATGAATTTCAGAGTTTGAATATTAAAATCTATTTTTATTAACAATTATATAAATTATAAATTGCATTATAAGCATTCTAAAACTACAAAAAATAAAATTATTATATCATTTAATTTAATATAAGAATTATTTATCCATGATATTTCATTTAAATAAATATAATTCATATTACTTTAGTTTTTTAATATATATTTGTTTCCAAAAAATACAATCTATATACAAAATATAAATTTATCAAAATAAATATCAATTTTATTAAGAAAAATATTTCATAAATTGAATAATTCAATAATTATATTATTCATAAAATTTAATTAAACACTAAATATAGGTAATTTAACTCAATATTTCACTCATGTAGTCCCTAAAAGTAATGTTTGCAATGGTTTTAGTTTCGTGGGGTTCCTCAACCAACATCGCCCCAGTGGTAATATCTATTAACTTGATCATCATTAATATGTGATTTCATTCAAGATTCAAATTTTGATGGTTGACATGGGAATGGCCATGGGAGAACCACAGTTATGAAACCACCCTCCCATGCATTGAAAAATGGGATTCAAACTAAATGACTCTATTTGTTTATTAGATAATAATTTTTTCTATATCAAGTATAACTTTTCATGTTTTACTTATAGAAACTAATAAAAATGGTAAAATTATAATCATGAGTGTAGTTCCCCATGGCCATAATATCTAACAGCCATAATTTTCCAATGGTCATATAACAGACAAAACATGAAGGCCGAATTCCCAATTATATTCAATTCAATATTAAGGACATAAAATTTTTTGTGTATATAATAATATAACATGAATTTTCAAAAATCCATTTTCATTTTAAAAAATGTGTTCATTTCTTAGACCACGACTCACATGTAGTGAATGAAATACAAGGAAGCCTTTACATCGTTTTTATGTAAAATTTATAGTGCAATATTTTTGAAACTCTCTTATGAAATGTTATTATGAAAGAGTCTTATTTGCATGTTTCATGATAATTTTTTCAATTATGATCCATATCTTGTGAAATTTCAATGATTTAAGCCATGATACATGTTTTCAATCTATGAATTTTGGTTTATGATTTTCAAATGATACTTTCCGGACCTCATACCCATTTTATGTTTTTATTATAACTTATTATCATTTAGTGATACCTTCCATATTAACCATTATTTATAATCTAATATCAAAATATATTATCTTTCATTACCCAAAGATATAAAGAACGGTTTTATGTATGGCATGAGTAATATTTTTATCAAGTGAGAAGATTTATTGGGATATTTTTGGAATTTTTTCAAAACAAATATTGTTTTGTACATTGTCTCTAATTTCACTGATCCATTACTATTTTTGGGAATTTATTTTATTTAAGGCATTTAATTTTCAATTAAATTATGTCTTATTTTTATTTTTTTAAGATCACCTTATGTGTTAATTTTTTTTAATATTATGACCAGAAATCATTAGTTAGAAACATTATGATAATCATTTTTATAATTGGATATACTATGTTATAGTAAATGAAAGGGGGTGGTACTCCTAGAAAATAATTCATTATCTCAATATTAGTTTGTGGATGAGGTTTGGGAACTATTTAACATAGTATAAAAACTCTAATTGGGTTGGATTGGGCCTTATATCAATCACCAATAGTGCCTGGTGATTGGACCTAAGATAAAAAAACCTTTTCCACACTCATATAGGATATTATTGCATTAATATCCCATTTTTAGGATATATTATGAACTATTAATATAGAATATGACCAAGGATGGATTAGTATGAACCTAAGGTGTCATATATTGAAATGATGGTGTCAAGACATAGAAATCATATCAATAATTTTTCATGATTATTTAATTTTCTGCTATGATTTATATTCCTCATTATATGTTTTCATGTTCCAGTCCATGGAATGAAACATAAAGAAACATGTTAACTCTATTTGTGAAGGGAAATGCAATGATTTTAATCAAGAAGAATAAATTGTTTTGGGATGTTCAATTGAAAATCATGCTAGTATTCTTATAAAAATTATATATACATTAATAATGATTATATTACTAATGAGAAATATATCAATTGAGTCCTAAATGAGTCAACAATTAAATCTTTTATCATTTAGAAAGTAATTTGGATAAATAATGGAATCTAATCCTAAAAAAATTCAATGAAAAGATATTAACTCTCTATAGTGGGATGAAATTATGATAATATTTTTACATAAGTATTATCCTTTTTTCAACATATAAAAACTATTTAATAAATATATTTAACTAAATTATAATGATAACAAATCCATTAGTATCTATAAGTGAAATATTACATGACATGTGAGCTTTTCATCTTGTAATATCAATATAGTTTTGATTATGATTTAATTATTAATATTATTATAAATCATTAACGTACAATGGATTTAGACATAATATAATTTTGTATCTCAATATAATTCACTAAATGTGTTATCATGGTAGAAACGAAGTCTCTAACAAATTTTTTTTATCATTTTGTTGTCAATTTAATGATGAAAATCAATAAAAATTATAATAAAAAACCAAGGATGGAAGAAGATAAGTCCTCCATTTTTCAAAATGTGTGGGTGAAAACATTTTGGTAATTTACTTATGGGTTTTATTAAAGGATTTACATTTATAATGAATGTTCATCGATAAATAAAATGTCCATTTAATTGAAATTTTATATATTGATGTGAATTGAGAGAAATACCTATTTAATAAACCACCCACACTCTAATTAATATAATTCTATGAGTATAATCATTAGGATAAACATTGTTCAAATCTGAGGGATAATGATGGTGATCAATTTCAAAAAATAATTAATCACAATGAAAATTTTAAATATCGTCTTATAATTTTTCTATTGTGGTTTAAAATAGACATATAATGAATGATACACTCACCACCACTTGTAGAGATACTAATGAATTAAATTCTTCCACTTTTATCCACTCCTCTATATCTAAATAACGCACTAATGGTATCATATTACCATCTCAAATATAAATTTTTCAATTAAAATTAAAAACACAAAATGGATTGATGATCACATATAAGTTCTCTTTTTATTCTACAATTTAATTTTTCTGGAATTTTATTCCTATATATATCATTATTAAACATATAGTTAAATTTTATATGAATCTGTATATGGTTTTGTATTTATTTTATAAATAAAAAATCAATTATCAAGGATGGGAGGATAAATTTATACTATGAACTAACCAGTGATTATTTATCTATTTGAGGATAAATATGGGAATCCAAAGGAAATTACATATAAAATAAGGGTATAGATTCTTATTCAAATAAGGAATTTATCTAATATGGTTAATGGGAAACTAAAAAATATCAATACTACATTGTATTTTATTCATATTATTTTTTAATATTTCACTTTTATTATAATAAATTTTGAATATGGGTTTTCTTTAGAACTCATTCATTTATTCAAAACTATTTAAAAGAATATATATATAATTTCTCTGATTAAGATATGTTAATTTAAAAAGAAACTCCAAGGGAAAATTGATATTAGATTCATATGGTGTCACGACCCCTCCCCCCAATGATGCCCCTCCTGAGCTGGAAATGGTGAAAGGGAGATAATGACCCCTGAGTCCCACCTCCAGTAGGCCCCGGGGTGGCGACTAGGACAAAGGGTATGAGTTTTCACAAATATAGGAGGCATTACCCTTTTTTTATTTAAGATTGGGAATAGGACAAGTCAACCACCAAGATGGAAAATAACAAGTGTATAGAAATAAACACAAACAATACCATATGCATGTTTAAATAGTTATGAAAACAAGGTACAAGTACAAGAAAGGTCAAAAGTACAATACCAGAAGAAACAAGTACAGAGAACTGCAGAAACTCCAACTATACCTACTAGTAGGGTCCCGCACGGCCCTGGTAGTCCTCCTGGAAACCTGAATGTAAACGTAGGGTGAGAATACAAGTATAATCAGTAGGGAAACCTAAAGCTCTCATGCACAAGTGGGGAGAAAACCTAATGTCCCGGGAGGACAACAGAAGAAACCTAGAAAGGAATTCTATCCACCCAAACTCACCAGTCACACTCACCAAAACACAATCACAATAGGTAATAGTATATAAGAACAAGAGTATTGGGTTCCCAGCACCATCTTCCCCCACTAGCTAGCTACTATTCCTAACGACGAACGTCCTGACGCTACCATACTCTTCCCTCCTGCACACACCTGGGCCTCACAACCACGTATCCTACCCGCACACACTTGGGCCACAAAACCACCTATCACGCCCGCACACACCAGGGCCTCACAACCACGTATCCCGCCCGAACACGCTTGGGCCTCACAACCATGTATCCCGCACGCACACACCAGGGCCTCATCTTGAAGGTTTTGGGAAAATAGTAAAACCTGCCTGAAGAGTCTTGGACTAAAGTACCCAAATCAAAACCTACCCGAAGAGTCCTGGGTGTAAGGTCGCCTCTAGCCATCACAACCTTGGTAAGAAGAAGCAGGAAGGAGCTAGTAACTAAGGGGAAAACACCCTCTCCCATGAAATGGGAGTGTTTGTCTCTAAGTGCTCAATATGGGTGGGGTGCGATAAAAACAAAAAGATACAGATATATATATATACACCAAAAACTCAGCCCAAACTATGGCTTCTAACAGAAAACTGAGCACATGCCTTGTCACTGCTACTACGAATCATGCATACAACAAACAACCCCAACTCCATTTAGGTTTTCATGTTTCAACAAAACCATTTTATTAGTTCCTTAACTACTAGAAAACTATCCAAAACTAACCACATCCAATCAAGCATTCATAAAATATATCCTTGCCATCCACAAATCAAGTTAGGAAAACACAAGAAACACAAACAATTCCTTATTATTATTCTACCAACCCCATTAAATATTATTCCCATTCCACATTCATGCCCCACCATTCATTAACTTTTACACTTTCATTTATTAATCACAACCCATGTTTTTTTAACATTCAAACCCATCCCTGCAGCCCCACTGCCAACCACCATAACCACAACCAAAACATACATCATTACCCCTTTAATACTATTCATTGCAGCCGTTCTTCCCTTCACCAAAATAGCATTCACACCGACCCACGACCAAGCCAATCATAGCCCCACTGCTCACTCGATCAACAACAACCCATAAGAACATCCCCATCACATGCCACGTATCCAAGACAACACCCACAAGTTCATTATTCAATTTTGTTCAACCGGGGTGATCACACAAGGGTTTATGATTTTCAATTAATCATCCATCTTTATGTGATTAACCAATTTCTACATTCCATGATGTTTCCATCCATAACATTCTACAAAACAGGGCATCACTTAATTGCGCAAGCGAAGGCCCCCAACAACCGTCCTTTTCAGTAGGCATAAGCCTATTCAATTCACAACATAAAATCACAGGATATAAAGATAAATATAACAACTTCCCAATCCCTTTTATTTATCCATTTATTATCATCATTTAAAGTTTCAGTCGTTTCTCATGAAAACAAGAGTATATCCACCCCGTATGATGCACAATTTAGAGAGATGAAGGTAAGATCCCTACCTCAACAGGTTCTGATAACAACGTTCCTCCCCGGATCAACATTAGAAGACATCTGTCGGTATCAATCGCTTTTGAAAAAACCCAAAAAAACCTCCTTGCGTGGAAGCGGGGAAGGAAAGGCCGACATATCAAAGCTCAGATGTTCCACCTCGTCGTTACGATCCCGTGGCCGCTAACAGATCGTAAATTGGAGCTCGGATGAAGAAGTTATGGAAGAAAAGGAGCCTTCAAGTCTCTTGGGAGAGCTCTGCTCAGAGGAAAGGGGAGTAGAGTGGTGTCTGGAAAAGGAGGAGGGGACATATCCTTTTATAGTACTGAAAATCCAAAGTACATTGTGTGTAAATTATGGTACACAGCGTGTACTTGGCCATTTCTTGCGGCCACCACGCAGCATCCAACACGACCTTCAACACGGCACGCGATCATTGACTGGTCAACACACTATTTGAAGGTAACACATACTTTGGGAGGGACTACATGATGTGTAGTTTGGTGTACATGGCGTGTACCCAATTATTTCACAGGGGAAGAACATGGCTCCAACATGGCACACGGTTGTTGAAAGGTCAACACACAGTTTGATGGTAACGCATATGCGGGGAGGGACTACACAATGTGTAGTTTGGGGTACACAGTGTGTACCCAATTATTTCACATGTTAAGGGCACGACCTTCATCACGGGGTATACCCAGCGTGGGGGCACATGGTGTGTACTCACACTACACGGCACGTAGTTTCAAAATTTTGAAAATTGTGGGAAAAGTCCATTTTACCCTCCAGAACACTTCAAGACCATCGTTTTGATAAAGGAATGGGCCGGAGAGGTCTGGGACATTACATCAAATACCTATTAAAACATTCTCAACCCTGAGAATTCTAAAGACAACCCGGAGGAACCCAACAGGGTACCTCTTAGGGCCCTTGTTATAAAAGGTACCCAACCATCAACCCTAATTATAGGTGTTAGGAATTCTTTATCCTATGTCGAGATATTATCCGCTTTAGGCGGCATTGAATCACTTGAATAGGTTCAATTGCATCCTCATTAATTTGTCTCAATTATGGATTGGGTTTTCCCACAACCATACATTAGGATTTTCAACTCGTACTACCCCCAACACCGCACAATCCACACACTGCCCGAACACGTGGTTTGGGGAAAATTCATTTTCCCTATATCGAGATATTATTTGATTTATGTGGCACTGACTCGCCCGCATGGGTTTAATCGCATCCTCATTAATAAATCTCGAATAAGGATCAGGTTTTTCCATTTTCCCACACATCCGAACATTCTACACAATTACATAGAACAAGGAAAAAAAGGGTTTCAGAACTGACATGCCAAGAATTCAATATATCAAAGGTACATAGTACAAAAACAAGCTCAGAAGGACAAGGAAAAACACAAGTCAAAACAACTCGGGTACTAAGCGTGCATCTGGGTCTCCCGCTCCCAAGTGATCTCCTCGAGTCCTCCATGCCTCCACAAAACACGAACGAAGGGAATGGTTCGTCCACGAAGCACCTTCTTCTTACGATCTTCAATTATCACTTGTTGTTCCTCGAAGGTCGTTTCATCTCCCATATCAAAATCTCCCCATTCAATAACGTGAGAGTCATCGTGTATGTACTGATCAAGCTGGGAGACGTGTAAGACGTCATGAAATTTCTTCAACTGAGGCTGCAGGGCCAGCTGATATGCCTCCACGCTGACTTTCCTCAGCACCACAAAAGGTCCGATGAACCTAGGTGAGAGCTTGATCCCTTTTGAAAACCTCCTATTCCTCCATCGAGGGGAAACCTTCAAGAACAAATGATCTCCAACCTCAAACACTAAGGGCCTCCTTCCACAATCCGCAAAAGTCATCTGTTGGTCCTGAGCTTCCTTCATCCTCTCACGCACATGCTGGACTTTCTCTGTGGTGGTCTGCACTACCTCTGGCCCAAGAGCTCCTGTCTCACCAACCTCTTCCTAGAAAATTGGTGAAGGACATGGTCATCCATAAAAATCCTCAAACAGTGCCATGCCAATAGTAGAGTGGAAGTTGTTGTTGTAGGACAACTATAATAAAGGAAAGTGTCATACCCATGATACTCCGAAATCCAGAACGCATGCTCGCAACATGTCCTACAACATCTGGATAGTCCGCTCTGTCTTCCCATCTGTCTGGGGGTGGAATGCAGTGCTAAGGCGTAGATGGGTTCCAAAAGCATGCTGTAAAACCCTCCAGACTCATGAGGTAAATCGAGTATCCCGGTCTGAGATGATAGTCTTTGGAACTCCATGCACATGCACCAACTTGTCTACGTACCTCTGTGCTAAGGTACTCACCAGGCCTGACTCCTTAACTGCTAAGAAGTAAGCTGATTTGATCATACAATCCACTACTACCCAGATAGCATCATAACCTCCCTGATCTCTGGGTATTCCTATGAAGAAGTCCATCGAGATGTCCTCCCATTTCCACTCGAGGACATCTAAATGATGCAAAAAACCACTCATAAAATGGTTTTCAGCCTTTACCTGCTAACACACAAGGCACTTAGCCACAAACTCTGCCACATCCCTTTTCACCCCGGCCCACCATAACTGTTCCCTCAGTCCATGGTACATTTTTGAAACTCCTAGATGTACTGCCATGGATGAGCTATGGAACTCGTGGAGAACTCCCTCATGCATCACCTCCAGAACAAACAACCTTCCATGGAAAAGCATCTGATGTCGGCTGTCCTCTAACCAACCTTTTGGACCATTTCCCCGATTGACACAAAGCCGCATCACTTCCACCTCAGTGTCCCCCCACTGAGACTCTTCCACCTGCTACGGCAAGGAGGACTGCACCATCATCTAAAACAAACAGCCTCTAAAACCCTCTATCCTTGCATCCAAGTGTAAGGAAACCAACTCTCCCATAGATTTCCAAGCATTAGTGGATTCCTGAACCACTTCCTTATGTTAATTACTGCTCAGGGCATCAGCCACAACGTTCCCCATACCTTCAGTGTATGATATCTCGAAGTCATAGTCTTTGAGAAACTCAACCCATCCCCGCTTCTGCTAATTCAAGTCACGTTGGGAGAAGATATAATGTAAGCTCTTATGATCTGAGAAGACCAAAAAGAGCTCCCCAAAGAGGTAATGTCACAAAAACTTCAGTGAAAATACTACTGCTGCAAGCTCCATTTCATGGGTGGCATAGTTACGTTCGTGAGTGCACAACTTCCTAGACCCATAACAAATCACACCCTTCTTCTACATCAGTATGCACCCCAAACCAAGGCCAGAAGAATCAAAAAACACCACATACAACAACCCTTCCTCTGGAAACCTGAGTACGGGAGCACTCACCAACTTCTCTTTCAGGTAGTCAAATGCTTTCTAGCACTTTTCGCTCCATTGGAAGACCTGGTTCTTCCTAGTCAGAGCTGTCAATGGAACATAAACTCGAGAGAAGTCCGAAACAATCATCCGATAGTAACCTTCTAACCCCAGGAAACTATGATCTTTTGCCACGCTCTTGGATGTTGTCCAAGAAACCACTGCTTCCACCTTCGATGGGTCCACTGACACTCCATGCTGAGACACCACGTGGCCAAGGAAGTGTACTTCTTGTGTGAGGAACTTACACTTCGACATTTTCCTGTAAAGCTGTTGGTGTCGAAGAACTTCCAAGACTTCCCTGAGATGCTCAACACAATCTTTATCTGATCTTGAGTGGATCAGGATGTCATTGATAAACACAATGTCGAACCGGTCTAGCAACTCTCAGAAGACGTAGTTCATAAGACCCATGAACACAGCTGGTGCATTCGTAAGTCCAAGCGACATCACTACAAACTCTAAGTGCCCATACCTGCACCTGAAATCCATATTCGAGATGTCACTATCATTCACCCTTAGCTGATGATATCTAGATCGTAGATCAATCTTAGAGAACCAACCTGCTCCCCTAAGCTGGTTGAAGAGATCATCTATCCTTGGGAGGGGTAATGGTTCTTGACCATCACCTGGTTCATCCTTTGGTAGTCTCTGCATAGCCGGAGACCACCATCTGCCTTATTCATAAAAAAAACTAGGCTTCCCCAAGGCGACACGCTAGGTTGAACAAAACCCTTCTCCATCAGATCATCAATCTGAATTGGCAACTCCCGCAACTCGGAAGGCGGCATCCGATATGGGGCCATCAATATCGGATGGGCACCGGGCTGTAAGTCTATCCCAAACTCAACATCACGTTGGGGGGTAGAGTCACAACCTCCTCAGGAAAATCATCGAGGGAGTCCCCAAAAACCTCTGGGATATCCAACATATCTTCATTAGCTGGAACAACTAATAACCCGGCTAACAAAAAAAGGAGAGGCTTCACATGCCGACTTCCCACCTAATAGCTCCTCTCACCAACAAAAGCTACACGCTGCCCGTCCACGTCGGAGAACACGAACCTTCTCCAGAAGCAATCGATAACATAAATAATAGAAAACAACCAGTAGATTCCTAGGATCACATCGTATGTCTGCATCTGTAATAGAAGAAGGTCCCCACTAGATCGATGTGGTCCGAACGTCAGCCCACATCCCTGGAAAACACAAGATACACTGGTCTGGCCTCCAACTGGTGTACTCAGCACCAGTGGTATGGAAAGTCTCTCTACGTCTAGTCCCAATGCATGGTGTAGACCACGTGAAACAATGGAGTACGATGCTCCTAAATCAAACAAAGCTGAAATGAGAGTGCTGAACAAACAAATCGTACCTCGTACCACCTCTGGTCCTGCAGGAGCTGCCAACTCTAGTACGGGCAACTGTCCATGCCCAGCTCCTCTGCCTCTCTGATGTCGTCCACCTCCCCGACCACGCCCTGGTCGAGTTCCTTGAGGAGTACCCTACGGTTGGGCTCCTCCCGCAATGTCTGCCCTTGGATGAGCATGGTCCTGCTGCTTCTAGAAGGGCCTCACCGACAACTAGTGCTGCTGAGGTGGGTGCTGAACCTGCCCACCTCCACCGTACTGAGCTCGGGTCGGGAACTAACCATGAATGTGCCCAAAACCTCCACAAGAGAAACACATCGGTCCTGGGCTCATAGAAAATGGATGAGGAACTAAAGATCTGAACTGGAACAGCTTGGGCCTGCTTCTCACTGGCCTGAACCTAGACGGTCCTATCGTAGGAGACCTGCTGCTGACTGCCTTCCCCTTCGACGAACCTGGCTGAAACCCCACACGTGGTGCACCTCCCAGTGAGTGCATCCTCTCTAAAACTTCTTCCGTCTTCTGTAATTCCAAGCATGTCAGAAGGGTGAAGGGGGTGACAACATACTGGAGAGATGGACGAAGCACCTCCCCTAAACATCTCGCCCGAGACTCTTCATCCGAAAAGAGATTTGGAGAAAAGTATAGGAGATCCTTGAACATGATCCCTAACTCTCGTATATACATACTCCCCTTCTGGAGGGAGAGTAACTCCTGCCTCTTCTCCACCGTGATCATGGAAGAAAGTAATTCCTCTTGGAATTCGTTATCAAAGTCAGCCCATGGAACCTCTTCCTCTATCATCTCTCTGAGGTAGAGCATCCACCGCTGTCACGCCGCACCTTTTACCTGACTAACTGCTAGGGGAACCCAGTACTCCCTCAGTGCATGGATCAAGGTAATAGCGATCCCAAGCTCCTCAATCCACCCCTCCTTCTCTGTATCCGAAGTACAACCCTTGTACTTCTTTAGGGTTTACCGCTAAAAAGAACAAAGAGTCTTCTGCCACTGGCTATCTTCCTCCACTCAATCAATCCTTAACTGATCGACCACCTGGATCTGCTGGACCTCAGCTGTCTGAGTCACCCGTGGATGACGTCCAGGTGCCATAGCTGTATGGTAAACAAGGATCTCCTAAGACACAGTTGTAAAGAAATTTCTCAAGGTTTTATTTTATCAAATTAATTCAATTTCTTTCCCAAAATGCCCAAATCAAGTAAAATACAATCATGATGATGCATGTACCTTCCCTAGGGTCTCTACCCTGCAATCAATGTGTTCTCACTTGGTCGTTAGGAAGGCTCATAGTCCTTGCATCGGATCACGGGGGGCCCTAAAATCCCTTGTCCTAGCCAGTCTTCCGTGGCCTATTTCATGCACCAAGATTAACCAACACGGTTTCCCTACAATCCCATGCAATAATCATTGTGCCCAAATCCAAACTCCATCCTATATCTCAACCATCAGCCTATGATACCATTATGTCATGACCCCCTCCCACCAATGATGCCCCTCCTGAGCTGGAAATGGTGAAAGGTAGATAATGACCCCCGAGTCCCGCCTCCAGTATGCCCCGGGGTGGTGACTAGCACCAAGGTATGAGTTTTCACAAATATGGGTGGAATTACCCTTTTTATTATTTAAGATCGGGAAATATGACAAGTAAACCACTAAGAAAGAAAAGAACAAATGTATAGAAATAAACCCAAATCAATCCCACATGCATGTTTAAATAGTTCTGAACAAAGGTAAAAGTACAACAATGCTCAAAAGTACAATACCAAAAGAAACAACTACAACAAACTATATCAACTCATTATGTCCCGACTAGTAGGGTCCCGCACGGCCCTGGTAGTCCTCTTGGATACATGAAAGTCAACTTTGGGTGAGAATACAAGTATACTAAGTTGGGAAACCTAAAGCTCTCATGCACAAGTGGGGAGACATCCTAATGTCCCATGAGAACAACAGATGAATCCTAGCAAGGAATTCTATCCACCCAACCTCACTAGTCACACTCACCAATACACAATCAAAATAGGTAGTTGTATATATGAACAACGGTATTGGTTACCCTGCACCATTTTCCCCCACTGGCTAGCTGCTCTTCTTAATGGAGAACGTCCTGATGCTACCACACTCTTCTCGCCCGCACACACTTGGGCCTCACAACCACGTATCTCGCCCGCACACACCTTGGACTCACAACCACCTATCCTACAAGTACACACCTAGGCCTCACAACCACATATCCCACCCGCACACACATGGGCCTCACACCCAGGTATTCTGCCCACACACACCTGGGCCTCATCCAGAAGGTTCTTGGGAAAATAGTAAAACCTGCCCGATGTGTCGTTGGATAAACCACCCAAATCTATACCTACCCGAATAGTCCTGGGTGTAAGGTCGCATCAATCCATAATAGCCTAGGGAAGAAGGAGCCGAATGGTGCTAGTAAGTAAGGGGAAAACACCCTCTCCCATGAGATGGGAGTGTTCGACACTATGTTATCAACATGGGTGGGGTGTGATAAAAACACAAAGATACAAATATATATAAATATATACCAAACACTCATCCCAACCTATGGCTTCTAAAAAAAACTGAGTACGTGCCTCAACACTGCTACTAAGAAGCATGCATACAACAAAAAACCCAAACCCCATTTAGGTTTTCAAGTTTCAACAGAACCAGTTTATTAGTTCCTTAACTACTCGGCAACTATCCACAATTAACCACATCGAATCAATCGTTCATAAAACATATACATGCCATCCAAAAATCAAGTTAGGAAAACACAAGAAACGCAAAGAAGTCCTTCGTATCAACCGACCAACCCCATTAACTATTATTCACATTCAAAAATCATGCCCCGCCATTCATTAACTTTTCCACTGTTATTTATTAATCACAACCTATAGTTCGGTCACATTTAAACCCATCCCTGCAGCCCTGCAACCAACCACCATTACCACAACCACACCATACATCATTACCCCTTTAATACCATTCATTGCAGCTCTTGTAACAATCACCAACATAGCATTCACACCAACCAACGACCAAGCCAACAACAACCCCACTGCTCACTTGATCCACAACAACCCATAAGAACATCCCCATCACATGCCACATATCCATGACAACACCCACATGTTCATTATTTCATTTTGTTCAACCAGGGTGATCACATAAGGGTTTCATATTTTCATTTAGTCAGCCATTTTTACGTGATTAAACAATTTCCACATTCCATGAAGTTTCCATCCATAATGTTCTAGAATGATAGGGCAACATTTAAATTTGCAAGCAGAGGCCCCCGATGACCGTGATTTTTAGTAGGCATAAGCCTATTCAATTCACAACAGAAAATAATAGGATATAAAGATAAACATAACAACTTCCACATCCTTGTTCTTAAACCAGTAATTATCTTTATTACATGTTCAACCGTTTCTCATGATAACAAGAGGATACACAACCCACATGATGAACAATTGAGAGAGATTATGGTAAGATCCCTACCTCAACAGATTCTGATAACAAAGATCCTCCCCGGATCAACATTACAAGACGTCCGTCGGTGTCCGTCGCTTCTTGAAAAATCCAAAAAAAACTCCTTGGGTGGAATCTGGGAAGGAAAGGCCAATGGATCCAAGCTCAGATGTTTCGCCTCGTCGTTATGATCTCGTGGCCACTGACAGATCATAAATCGGAGCTCGGACGAAGAAGTTATTGTAGAAAAGTAGCCTTCGAGTCTCTTGGGAGAGCTCTACTCAGAGGAAATGGGAGGAGAGGGGTGTGTTGAAAATGAGGAGGGGACCCCTCCTTTTATAGCAGTGAATGGAAAAGGTACATGGAATGTAATTTATGGTACATGGTGTGTACTTGGATATTTCACACAGCCACCACGCGGCTTCCAACACGGCCTTCATACGGCACGCGACCGTTGACTGGTCAACACACAGTTTGAAGGTAACGCATATGCGGGGAGGGACAACACTGCATGTAGTTTGGGGTACACAGCGTGTACCCAATTATTTCACATGGGAAGAACACGACTCCATGATGGCACACGGTCGTTGTCTGGTCAATGCAAGGTTTGAGGGTAACGCATAAGCGGGGAAGGACTACACGACGTGTAGTTTGGGGTACACAGCATGAACCCAATTATTTCACACGGTAAGGACACAGCCTTCAACACTGGGTATACCCGGTGAGGGGGTACATGGAGTGTACTCACACTACGTGACGTGTAGTTTCAAAATTCTGAAAATTGAGGGAAAAGTCCATTTTACCGTCTAGAACACTTCAAGACCCTCTTTTTGACGAAGGAATTGGCCGGAGAGTTCTGTGCCATTACATATGGGCATATGAATCACTATAGGGTGAATATACTATATTAATTAATAATAGATATGGTGTATGTGGACTTTTAATTTATTATAGGAAACCTAAAAATGATCAAAAAAATAAATAAATAACCACTTCTAATTGTTTATTTGATTTTGATCAATTATGAGGAGATTAATAATTCATCAACGATTAAGAATATGTTTGCATACTATTAGTTGAGGGTAATAATTGATAATAAGCCCATGAAAACCAATTATTACAGGTGATGAAAATATAAAATTATTTTCATCCCATTTTTTCATCCTAATTACATTTTCATATTCACAGTTTAAATTATTTTAATATTTAAATATCACCTTTACTGGTATATTGTTGTATTTATAGAAGAAATTAATAAATATTAAAAGTTAATTGTACATAATGAAAAAAACACAAATATTGAGCTAGAGGCCATATTTAATGGTAATTTATTAGGAAAATATTTCATGTATGAATTTGGGAAACATATTTGTTGTTTTCTCTGATATAAAATCTCCAGAGATGGTATATAAATGTTACAATGAATTATATAAATTATTAATCATTATCTTGGACCATCCATTGATATTGATATTTTTAGTTTTTTGATTGAATATATATTATAAAAACATTGTGATGAGTATGATCTGAATATCTAATCCACTCCCAATGTTTTCTCGGAAGGGATACATGTTCCATTGGACTAATTATTATGAGACAAATTTCATTAAATATAAGAGAAGGTGGGTTAGTTCACCTATTCTAATAGTATCATACAACAAATAATGTTTTGTGATTTATTGTGATGTATCAATGTACGGTATTAGGTGTTTCCTTCTATAGAAATATTTTGTGAATGCTCATTCCCCAGTCCAGTTGATGGTTCATAAGAAAAATATCCTAACACCTAATTTTGAGTTAGCACAAATAATTATTTCATTATTGATAAGGATGAATTATAATCATAGTGAAATGTTTGACATATAAAAGAATATTTTATTTTTAACTTATATATTCACACGTTGGGTGTTGAATATATAGAAAAATTGATTTTTTGGATCTAAATAAGGATTATAAAAACTCAATACAATAATTCTTTGTGGAATTAAACAATTTGGAATATATATTGAACCAAAAAGGTTAATTTTATTTTATCTTTGATGGGGATCAAAAATCAATAAATAATTTTGGAATAGAAATGGATTTCCCTTGAAAACATGTTTTAGTATTAGAAATTATAGATATCTCAAGTGGGTGTCAAACAAATATATATTATTGAAGAATAAATAGGCACCAAATACCGATGTAGAGCTGCAAAATAATGTGAGAAATGTTCCCAAGTAAGAGAATGATAATTCTATAATAATAAGGTTCATTAACTGAATGCTTGTCCCGTTAATACCATACATGATGAAATATAAATTGAAATATTCTCATTGTTAATTATTCTCTATTTATCATTGAATAATGAAAATATATATAGATATGAAATATAAATAATTTTTGGATCACATAAAAGAGAAGATTGACCAGTAAGTATCCATGTGGTTGTATTTTTCACATGTTAGTTTTATAATATAAAACTATAAGGGGATGTTATACCCATTAATACTACCATAATGGAAAGGATAGGACATCTCCATGGATCCATTCAACCGAACATGAAAAATAACAGCAGCCCATAATTTGTTTTGTAATTATTTGATCTCCTTATGAATATTGAACATTTCATTTGTATTAGGGACGATATATATCATGATTATATTTCTAAGATATACATTAATAGAGTATTACGGTCAAATGGGGTGTACATTCTATATTTTTCGATTTAGATATGCTGATTAACACAATGATTTGGAGAGTTCATAAACATGATCTATATAAAGAGTTGTGTTTTAGTATATATTATCATCATCACAATGTTTTAATGTCTAAAAGAAACATTCAAGGCCTATCTGATATTTTGATAACATGTTTGTTAAGTAACAATTGTTTTTGGGATAATATCACTATTCTAGTTGAATTATCTTATAATAATAGTGATCATTAAATAATATAGATGTATCCTAATGATAACCACAATGGAATTTTGTGAGTAACATAAAATCAATTTGATGAAGTTGGAGATGGAAAGTTATTGTGACCAATTATAGCTAATAAAATGGATTATAATATGATATTCAATTACAATCAAATAATGGTAGCTCATAATATATATATATATATATATGAATTTCACTTTTAATCGTCATTAAATTAAAGAATGTTTTGTTATTGAGAAGGTTTTAGTATGGATTTATTAATGGAGAATGGTTAAGTTATTTGGAGAGATGAGAAAATTGATCCATATTTTTATTGGTCCCTCCATCATTATTGAATTAGTAGAGACTTTATCTTGTTGGATTCTAATTTTATCCAACCTGTATAATTGTAAAAATTTATTCTATGTATCATAATTAAATGTATACAATCCTGATCCTTTAAATTAACTGTACAAAATTAGTTAACCAATAGAGAATCGTCATTCCTATTCTGAAAAAATTTCAAAAATATTAGTTCATTTGTGAAATTTTCTATAGAAGAATACTAATCACTCAAATAATGTTATCTAGAGGTATCAAAATTTTATGAGGAAACACAAAAACCCACAACTATGATGAATCAGAAAAAGAATTTATTTTATTTTCTAGAGTGACATTATTTTGTTGGATAAATTCATTTTATATGTTTTATAATGTATCAACAAATGATTATATATTTGTTTCCTTTCAAATAAAGGTTAACCCATTGATAGCTTTCATTATTGGAAACCATGAGATCAAAAAAAATTAATATTGTAAACCATGATGAACAATATAATAAATTGGGATAGATGAACTATAATTAAAACGTTATGAAAATCATGTAGAATGTTTTTAAATAAATAAAATCTACTAACAAATTCGTAACAAAAAAGTCTTCCAATTTATGTAATGTCAATTTTTTCATCAAAAATATGTTTTTTTTAATAAAAAGGATTTAATACATTTTGTGAATGTTAATTATAATAAATTTTTATAATATTTGGAAATAAAAATTGGGAATATTATTTAAAATTTATAATTCATAATTTCATTATTACCTTAGGGTATTTTTTACAGATAGCACTAAAAAATCATTTTTCGGTGATATGTGAAAAATATAGATTTATATAAATAAGTAATTTTATTTGAATAAAAAATCTAATTAAAAAAATATAATAATATATATAATTTGTTATTAAATTATTATATATAAGATTAAATTATAAAAAATATAAACAATCACATTCGAATAATAATTGAAATTGATTTTGGGATATGTTCAATTTTGAGCATAATAACATATTATTGAGACCACAATTATAATGTCAAATGTTTTTTCTATCAAAAATATAAATTAATATCTAGTGATTATTTTTTTTATTGAAATATATAAATTATATATTCAATAATAATTCATAAAATTTATATTCATTTTTTACAAAAAAACGAATTGTTCTGAATTTAGTTTTATCATAAATAATGTATTTTTGGAATCATTGTTTTTTTTATTTGGACTAGATTATGAAAAAATAAATTGTTTAAAAGGTTGAAAATGATCCCAACAAAATGGATTACATAATTTGAAAAAGGATTACTAATTTAATTGAATGTCAATAACTGAAATATATGTTCATAATGAATAGTAAAAAACTCTTAACTTTTGATACCTTGATTAAGGTTAAAAATGTTTATTTTGGGCTAATATAATAGATAAATTATTGAATACATAGAAGCATTCCTAAATTTTATTTATGAAGGACATTTATTCGATATCATGAATCAACTATATTTTTTTCCAATATTCTCTAATTTCTTATCAATGTTACATTATATTATCGAAATATTTTAAATAAATCTATGTATGTCACACCCTTAGAAATAAAATGGGAAACTACTCTCCTCAATTATTCATTATATTAAATACATATATATTTCCCATGAAAATCCAAAAACCATTAAAAAATACATTCATTGAAAAATGTGATAATTTTATTCTCCAATGATAAATCATTTTAATCATAAGAAATAAATAAAGGAGGTGTTACAAAGAATGAATATAAATCCTGAAAAAAAAATTCATTTTTCTTTTTCGTTATATCATCTCTAAATCCAATGAAACCCAAAAAATGGTAATCCTTGTATAATAAATATATTTAGATGTAATTATTTTTATTTCAAAACTATTTTACAACTATTATCTATAAAATGGGAAATAAGATGGTCGTTCGTGGGACGGTTGACAACAACCTTCACATAGCAATATGATTCATTTTAATTCGCTATATTTTATAATTGGTTACTATTTTTGATTATATATATATATATATATTAAATTTATGATATAATTATAATTATATAAATTTGAAATAATCTTTAACATCATTTTTTCTATCCATTATAAATAGGCCATTGATAATTAATGTGTATATAAAATATATCTATTAAAGAAAGATATGTTATTTATTTTGCATCATTTATTTATATGAATAACTGAAAAAGTGTATATAATTATTAAATTTTTTACATATTAATTTATTTAAAATCAATATAAAAAGGAATCAATTTAAATATTCACGTACTATAACTTCATAACCAAGAAATTTATAAAAACCCAAACAATTAATATCCAAAAAACACAATTTTAAAAAAGAAATATTAACAAACAGATATTGAAATGATATTGAAGTAATATATATGGAAATATAGTTCTGAATACTGTTTTGTTATTGTATTTTAATTAATTAATTTTCATTATATTGTTAGATAAAGATATTATGATAAAATAAAACATGATATAAGTGTTTTATGTTAATATATCACTATATACTATGAATTTTGGTGCTTAATAATCTGGTGACATTATATGATTTATCTCTCTTAGATACTATCTATTTTTTTATCATTATTTTTTAGATGATATGTTTTTTTAATATTTTTCCCTATCTATAGTAATCATTCATTATGAATGTTTTCATGGATATCCGACATTATTTATCACTACAATTTGAAATATTTTTCATTCATATAAATATTAAATTAAATTTTTTTAAATTATTTGTTCACCATTCCATAAAAATATATAATTTTATTTTAACCAATTATGGATTCATTTAATTTTTTAAACTTTAATCTTTTTTTTCATTCTCTGAATGATTTATTATTGTCTTTTTAATGAAAATAAAAAAGAAATGATTATTTTAACATAAAATTAATGTATATTTTTTCCCATTCTAAAGGGTTTTATTTAATTTAAAGATTTAACATTATGTATACATAAATATTATGTATGGAAATTATTTTCTAAATTAATGTCTAGATAATATTTTGACAAGTGATTTTAATTAAAAAATGGTATTTCCCACAAGAAATTGACTATTGATCCTTTACAGGGATGTTAAACAATAACAATATCCCTTCATGATTATTTTGATTTACCAATGATATATTCTAACGGAATCAAAATATTAATTTGGCTATATAGTTTTTTATTTTCATTATGAAATAGTTATTTATCCCCATTTATTTTTCTTGAGTTATTTTATGATAAAATGATAATTGCATTTGTGATATTATGGAAAAAATTTGATTGCTTTTTTATTATATAATTCTATGTCTGTGATACCCTTGTAATTCATTAGGCAATTATTAATGTTTTATGATATAAAATGGTATAAGAGAGTTTATAAAAATAACTTTAAAGTACACATGAGAATATCTTAATCCCCGAAGAGGTTAAGTGGGGTGTTACCCTAATAGTGAAACAATTATACTAGTGGTGATCCCATTCATAACATTTGATAGATGACATGGAGAGACACTTTGAAAAACTTTTTATACTATTATGGTTATGAGACACCATATTCCACTATTTAATGAAATATTATTATTCCAATGTTATATTATAAGGTATGATGAATGTTCATTCTATTATGATTCATATCTCATTAATTTCAAAATATTATTTAATGATTTGTGCTAATGATCAATGAATTGATGAATATTTCTCTTTAATGATAAGGTCATGAAATTTTTCCATTATTATTATGTTATTCTCACTTATAATACTTAAATCATAAAAACAATGATGATAAATAATAATCTTTTTATCTCACCATTTCTCATTTTTATGCTCCTAAAGTAATGAAGAATGGTTTTATATAGGATGTGACAAAATATATACATTATGATAAGACGTTGTTGGACATGTTGATTAATTTTCATCAAAATATTAATTAATATATCCTATCTCCAATGAAAAATAAATTTTTATAGAACCCATGTATATATTATTATGTAATGTATAGAATCATATTCTTAAATAATTTAATTTCATTATCTGACATTTCAGAAACTATAGATACTATATCAGATCACCCAAAACCATATACCATGTATTTGAATTATCAATAATATAACCTTAATTTTAAAACATTATATTATTTACAAATGGTTATGAGAATTTAAATATTAGATATACAAAAAAACATAATTTTCATTAATTTTTCAAAATCACACAATAAATGCACGACACAAAAATACATCTTTGACATATACTAGTATATAAATTCTTGATCAAATGTGGAATCATAATAAATCTGTGATATCAATCAACCATTTAGCTAAAAAAATATCCTTTTAAAAATGAATTTATTATTATGAAAAGGTTATTGATAATTACAATAAGAGAAATAATATACAAAAATTATTATATATTTATAATAGTTAATCTAATCTATTAATAGATTAAAATTTAAAATATGTATACATATAGAGAATCTAATATGATCATAAGGAAATAATATCATATTCCATTGAACATGATTTTTGTAATCATATAATAATAGTCATGATTTATTGAAATACAACATGGGAATGTGGAAAAAGAATAGATATAATATCATTTTTTTTGGCTCACTTCCTTTATCGTCCTAAAAAAATGAATTAGTTCACCCACAATCCCATAGCCTTTGTGGAATGAATTCATTACCCATTACCATATAGAAAATTATTCAGTTCACTACAAAATAAGATAAATCATTTAGTGTTTATTCACACTAATTTCTATTACATTTGATCACATGAGATATTGTTCATTGAATATTACATAAATGGAAATATATGTTTTATGCCCACATAGAATGTAATCATAAACTATACAAATGTGTTATCTAAAAAACCACAAAAATTAATATATTTTTTATAGTGAAATTATAATAAGCCTCATATAAACCATTTATAGGTAAAACTCATCAAATGAATTATAGAGGTTATAATATTTACCAATGATATTTTATAGTGGTAAATTATATAGAATTCAGACAATGTAGAATAAATAGGTATAATTTGATGAAAATATTTTTTCATAGAAAATAGAAAATTTTGATATTTAGGTTAATAGAATTAAATCGAGAGATACGAGGGATTATTACTCCCTATTAAGAGGCCTTTATTGAAATTTCATTATTACAAAACTATTAGAATATTTGATGTCATATAAATTGGTAGGGAGTTATTTAATTCCATCATAAACTGTGACACGTTTATTTTTTAATTATGAGTAAATGAAATATAATATTTCGTAAAAAAATAAATATTACATGTGAATATAATAAATTATCTTATTAAAACAGAACAATAAAAGGATTAAAATCCAAAATCATATAATAAAAAATTAGTTCATTTTAGGAGAATAATGAAATATTCAAAAATATTGAACAATATATTATTATATATTGTTTATATAATAAGTTATGTTATTATAATAATATGTTTAAAATTTTGTTAAAAAAATAAATCCATTTAAAATTATAATTGATGTTAAATATAATAAAATGAGACAAAAATAATGAAATTTTATTTCCACTGCCAATAGAATGCTACTTTGATGTAATGGTAAAATTCACCATTGAAATAAAATTAAAATGGTCTAGTTTAATATATTATTTGTTGAGTTGAAAACACAATAATGTATGTATAAGAATTTTCTAATGATTATAATATTATAAATGAGAAGTGTACAATGAAAATTTTGACTAATTGGAGTAAAATAATACTTTTTATGAATTTTAACTACATAAATTAATTATAACCACAAATGAATTATCAAATATCAATTTAAAAATGTTAAATAATATTATAAATATATTAGAACAATTAATATTTTTAAACATGTATAATAAATGTATTTTTGGAATGAATAATTATTGGGAAGAAAAAGTACATTAAATAGTAAAAATGATTTTAAACAATACTGTAACATCATTTTGAATTATACATAAAAAATATATTTTTGAATTATCATATATTATCATAAGAATGAAATACAATATAATATATTGGACATAAAAATTATTAAATATAACATCCATAAGAAAAGTATTTAAATAACAAGATTTGTAACTAAATTAAAACATTCTAAGTCACCAAGCGCCATTATGAATTATTAAATAAATATAGAAATGGAAAATAATGAATGTGATAGAATTTTAATTTTATATTATATTTATAAAATTATATTTATTAAAATATTTTTCAAATATGTAGTAGATATAGTATAATAATTAAATATTGAATATTAATAAATTACTTTCATGAAATTAAAATTGGGTAAAAAATACCTTATGTTGGATCCTCCAAATGTAAAATACGTTATTTCAATCACTTAATTTCTATTTATATTCATGAGGTAATCCTTCAATTCCATCCCCTAGAATCATCTATATAGAAGTTCGAATGCTTGATCTATGATAAATTGTTTATGACAAAAATTCATGTGGATGATATCAAATTTATATAGATATTTATAATGTACCTTTGAATTATTATATAAATTAATATTACATTTAATAATGAAGTTATAATATTAAAATATTTCGATGAAAAATAAATTTATAAAAACAAATAAATTTCCAATAACGATAAATATTTTTTTAATTTCCAATATAGAAAAAAAATATTAAATTTTTTTTTTCAATATATTTTTGAAGAATTTTTTTTAAAATAAATCATAATATAAATGTTATATAAATTCTAAAACTTGGGTAAATACCGATGAAATTATGATATTTATACAAAAAAATGTTATAGAAAATGAATATCATTATTTATAATATCATATATGAAAAAAATAATGGGTTCAAAATTAAATCATTAGATTTGTTAATTAGATTTTGGATGAGGTGAGTGGATTTGATAATTAAAATGTTACACATGATCCTGGTAATTATTTTGAAAAAACAACACCTTCTCACAATGTATTTTTTAGTTAATTAAATGTTTGATTTAATTATTGGATTTACTCAAATACCAAAATAGAATTCTATAATATGGAAATATAAATTTAATTAATCAAAATTAAAACCCCAGTAATTTAACACTCTTGAACGTATTTTTTCCAAATTTTAGTATTTACCAATTTATTTAAAAATTAGTAAATCAAAAGATTTTAATTTTTATTATTATTATATTATTAATGGTCACTCAGAATAATAAAATATCAATTATATAAAATACAAAATAATTTTTTTAATTAAATGTTTATTATAAAAAATGTATTTCAATTTCAAATTATATATTAAACATATTTTTTATAATCCTTATTTGAAATTTATTATTAAATAAAATATGTTTCATACACTATTGTTATAGAAAAATTAAACAGAATTAGATCAGTAAAATAATAATCCATATTGCATAAAAAATATTTTCATAATAACTTATACTTATCTAAAATATAAACACTTTTTTTATATTTATAACCTATTAAAAATAAAATTATTAATTGTTATCCATTTATTTATGTAGAATTTTTTATCAAATATCACATTACAATAATAGAAATTAAATTACTAAGAATCATAATATATATAATAAAAATAATGATGTGATATAAATATTATTTCATTGAACATGACACATTAGTATTTTAGGTTTAATTTGTTAAATATTAATTAGATGTTTTTTATTTATTTTTTAATTCATCCATTGAATTATATAATTATTTATGTTGAAATCATTTATTAATATATATTATTTTGAGAAATATTCATCACTACTGACGTAATTGTAATTAGTTTGAATGAAATATTGAAATATGTACTAGTTTTTTCATATTCAATTTAAAAATCATATATATATATATAATAAAAAAATTTATAAAAAAATGTATATAATTTTTCATCATCACCCTTGATTCTCTCATCCTGTACAATTATTATTATAGAGATCATCATGGGTAAATATGGAAATATATATATTTTATTTTTAAATGAATTAACAATTTTTATTTTATACAATATTTTTTATGCTCTTGTATTTTATGAAATAATTCAAGGAATATAAAACCATATTGTACATTATACATAGTTATAATATCCAATACTGGTTATTTTATATGTCATTAGACATTATTTTACGGAAAATATTTTTAGAGATATTTGTTTCAATAATTCATTCTCGTGTTCATATTTTAGAAATATTCTCCTACAAAGAAATTAATGTGAATCATGGTAAAATTATATAATGTTACCTTTAAAAATATTTTTAATATTAAATAAATAACCACTGATGTATTATCATATGCTACCATTAACTCATAAATTTCAATTTTGGTTAAACATTTAATTTCTTTGTTCTATTTATAAATCATTCACATTAAAAAATTATTATAGAAGATATTTCATATTAATATAAACAACCTAATCAAAAAATGTAACAGAAAACCATCTCTAATAAAAATTGATTTGACCTTCCTAAAATTAATAATTCCAATGAAGAACAAAATTTCACCACAAAACTCCTCTTATGCAAATTAGGATAGTCTAGAACAATATAAATTTTGCTCCCTGGAGTGTACATGACATCCAATTTATCCAGAAAAATAATATAAGTTATTGTCAAATAATGTTTTTGAAAATAACAATATAAATATATTATTATAATATAATTCTTCAATATCCCTCATGATTTTTTCAAAACGTTCCAGTGTTCAATACATATAATTTTTTAAAAAAATCACCAATAAATGTTTAATTAAATTTATTGGTTAACCTCAATTTTTAATTATTGATATATATATATATATACCATAGAGCATATTACAATCAATATTTATGAGTAAAATAATATAGGATAAGTGGAAGAATTAATTATTCTGAGAATAAAAATTCATAATCAATAACAATTATTGGGAACAATTTTCCAGCTCATTAATGCTTAGTACCATCAAAAATAATTAAGAAATCATGAGATAAACTATGAATTATTAATGTGAAAATATGAGAAAAAAATATTTATCAATTGAAGA
Source organism: Viscum album (assembly GCA_963277665.1). NCBI lineage: Eukaryota > Viridiplantae > Streptophyta > Magnoliopsida > Santalales > Viscaceae > Viscum > Viscum album. The sequence goes on along the minus strand of OY728135.1, from coordinate 193,366,916 downwards.
GTGACATATTAATATAGAAAAAATATATATATAATGTTTCAATTCTTATTTCGAGTCTTAAATAGGCTCCCTAATCCCAAACTCTTATGTTAGGTGATAAAAAATATCATTTAATATTAGATATGAAAGATTGTGACATTAACATATCATAATTTGAAAAAAATTATAATTTATATAATTTTATCTAAAATATTTTCACACAATCTTATGAATGAAATTTATAATGGGTTTCATAACAAATTTTACTGAAAACCTATTTTATAAAAAAATAGGAATTGTATATAGTTCAAATATAATATATTCTCATCCATACATTTCCCTAGCGACAAATGTCTTCATAAAATTCTAAATTGAATCATTATAAAGTGGTTGTTCACAAATACCTAGTAAGGGGTTATTACTCACCCCCGATAATTAAGGAATAGATCCAAATCATATGGGAATACATGATTATGAGACAAATATAACATTAAATAATATTAAACACTATGTCATTCCGAAATGGAATTAAACAATGAAATTTAAAAATAAAAAATAAAAAATATACAATGAAAAAATATTACAAAAACAGTTGATAATAAATATGATTTATAAATAATAAAAAAGGGACATGACATTAGTATATGAAAAAAATAATATTCTTAGAAAACCCCATCATGAACACATTTCATGTTGAGAAAATTTAAAGGAATTCCAGACATTAATAAATATTAAAAATTAAAAAGATGAACACTATTTATTATTGTCATCAAATCCATGATTCTACACCCTTTATTGGTGTGATCAAATCCTTTATTGGATACATTTTATTTTGTTAACAATTTCAGGAATGTATACCCACTTTGCCTGAGAAATAATAAATATTCACTTCCCATTTTGGTTTGAGAAAAAACATAAGTATTCCCACCTTGTATACTATGATGAAATGAAAGTATGTCCATCATTTACGTTCTCACAATATCTATGCGATTTCACCATTTATATTTATGAAATAATACACACATGTATGTTAAATATTTTTTTATAAGGTATAAAACATCACCTATTGTATTGAAGGGAATTAACAGACCAAAGCCATATCAGGGATTTATCTATCCCAATATATCATTAGGAATTATCCCACCCAATTAATCATATTGAAATATTATCGACAATCCAACTGAGGGTTTTACTAGAGACAATCCACCTCAATAATTTATCACAACCAAACCATCGTATGAATTTTTTTAATATAATCTACCTCATAGCTGAAAAACACACACATTAGTGTCAATGAGAAAACAAATCGAATATCATATCTTAAATAACCAATTTAATGAAAATGGTGTTCATATAATTTCCCAATGGGTTCACCAAATTTATCATCAATATTATTTATAATACATAACATAATTTAAATAAATCCAGAAGTAAATTTTATAAGGGAATATATGGGTGGGTGATAAAAAAATTAAATTAAATTAATCCTTTATAGATAAAGTAGAAATGATTTAGAAATAATAAAAGTTTATTTTTGAAGGAGATTTTACCGTTTTCATAATAGATGGTGTCATGATCACAGACATAAATCATTATTAAAAAAAACTTTGTAGAAATGTATAATAAGTAAAAATCATAATAAATTTTATGAATTACATACCATTAATTATTTATGAAAATGAAATATAGTTCTCAATATGTTATTTTGAAACACTATTAAAACATGTGATTTTAATAGTAATTATCATTATAGGAGTTATGGAAAAAAATATATCATAATAATATGTTACGTTAAAATGTTAGAAAATTACATTTTAAAAAATATATTATATCCATGAAATGGAATAATGGTTGTGAGGAGAATTATGGACTAGAATAAAGAAAATATGCTTTTGGAATGATGAAAACGAATTTAACCATTTTGATATACCTTTATTCAAATACCACAAAAGTATAATATAATAAATAATTTTTTTAATATTATAGGTGAAATATAAAGTTCACATGGAAAATAAAATAATTATATCTCAAATTATATAGATGAATAATGGATGTAATTAAAAATATGGAAAAATAATGTAAAACATTATCAATGAAAAAATATTATGTTTGAGGAAATTATTTGGGAAATAATGATGATTAACAAGACATGTTACAAATCAACGAAGGGTGTTGAGCTAAAACACTTCCAAAAACATTAGTATCTATTGAATCAAATTCAATATAAATAAAGAAGAAGACATGGACAGTAAAACCCCATGAATTTAACATATATATAAATAAATATTTATTAGATACTAATAAAAATATATACATGATATCATATTTTATAATACATAATGTAACTCTATAAATTATCTTTTAAATAAAATACCATATATTTTCAATCCTTATTTCTTAAAAATGCCATAACGTGTATTAGAATAAAAATAAATATAATAATAACTTATTTTGTAATATTATTTATATATTTTCAATTTAGACAATTTTTTCATCAATTTATTACAAATATATTAGTTTTTTTGACTTACATTCATCACTAGACACTAGAAAATGTAATTTTTTTAATCATAACGGTTCAGTTATGGAGTTTTTGATTTTTTTATAAACCAAATTTTTTCAATCCTAGATGAGAAAAGTTAATATATACATGTTTTAAAATTTTTCAACATGTACAATTTCATTTTTAGAGTCACATGGGAGTTATTTTTGAAAATTTAATCTTGGAATAACTTGTTTATGTTTGGTTAACTTTTGATTAGTGATATATTAATAAATAAATTAAATAATAATAAAAAATTCCCCCAATAAATTAAAAATCGTAATAAAATTTTTATTACATAATAATATCTTTACATGATATCAATTATTCATTGATATTATAAATACATCCACATTATTCACGTATGTAGACCAACCAACCCAAAAAAAAGTGTGTTATAATGATTTAACAAGAAAAGAAATGGTTTTATGTAATTTTAATATATATTATTCAGAATCATAAAATTTTATCAATAAGATACATCCAAATTAAAATAATTATTATAACCATATATCTATTGTGGTTTTGAAAAATGAATTTCATCATTGATGGAGGTTGTTGTCTGTGGATATGTGCTATTAATGAATCAATATATCCACAATTAGAATAGATTTAAAATATAAGATACATTATCATTTCCAAATCACAAATATAACATATTAAACATATTAATACCATAAATAAATCCATGTTACAATCCATGAGATAGTGTGATGAAAAAGTAAATACATCACTCTATGAAAATAGTAGTTCACAAGTATGATCAATGAAAGTTTTTGTCATTTCCAAAGAAGATATATATGATTAAATATTGGATTCAACAAAAATATAACAACATTATATAATATAAATAATACAAGGATAATGTTAACAGTAATTATAGATTTTATTTTGAATATTATTATTGAGAATAAAATTAAATAGACTAACAAAGATACAAATATATAACATGAAATTTGATAAGGAAGTATCTTTTTATATGGGGGAATTATGAATTATTATTAAGATAAAAATATTATGAAAAATAGATAGTATTTTATAATGTGTAAAATGGATAATTTTTATTATTACAGTATCTGATATATATGTATCATGATTTTTTGAAGTGGTCTACTTGTATATGTTAATAAAAATGACATTTTTTGAAAACAAATTACTTTTTAATAATGGTAATAGACAATAAAATGATAAATGGATATAAAATTGATAAATAATTAAGTTATTGGTTATAGAAGATCTAATAATCCTCTTCAAATATTTTTCAAAAAAATTTAAATATCTTTAATTCCTTTTGACGTTTCATCATACATTGTAATACTTTGGTTTTTATGATTCTAATAACTTTTTACACAGGTAAATTACATTTCTATAAAATTTAATTACACAAACATAAAAAAATATGTGATGATCTCAAACCAAATAAAAAAATACTTTAAATTCATTTAAAAATAATATACATTTATCTTCTAAATGAAACCACTTTATATAGATGAACAATGTTCTACAAAAATGTCATATTAAACTATTGGTGTTCACAATTTTGTATAACATTTTTTATACATTATTTTTGTTATGAAAATTTTTTATGAGTGAATACATCATATCTAGGAATACAAATATAGTATAATATTTAATATTATATTATATTGATTATAGAGGATTAATAAATCAATTCATTGAAAAAAGTCATTCATAATTATCATGGTTATTAATTTTAATCAAATTTATCACACACTTATTCCAACATAAAATTTTAAATCATTAAATATATTTAAAATCATGATCGGAAATATGAAATCAATTTTGATTGATTTTTTTAAAATATTGATAATAAATTTTTTATAAAAGTGAAAAAAAATTATGTATGACAATATTACATAAGAATAGCCAAAAATAAACATGGGTTTTATAATTTCAATATATTATTTTTAATTGAAATATTTTTCTTAATACATATATATTCTATAGAAAAATAATTTCAATGAAATGTGGGTAAATATTTTATTATGATAAAAAAATTAAAATTAAAATTTTATAAAAATTAATATATTTTAATTATTCCCATAAAAATAATTTATTTTAGTAAAAAACATAAATATTCACATTTGGATTTTTTGGTTATGTTGAATTCCAATGTCATTTAATTTTTTAAAAATTTATATTAAGAAATACTATTAATTTATCATTTAAATATATATAAACACATATAATGAAAAATTATTTTATTGAAATATTCAATTTTATAACATCATGTTTTGTTATAAATATTTTTAATACATTATATAGATGATTAGAATCAATTTTTAATGGTATAAGTTTTATTATTATTAAATTATATTAGTAATAAATATTTCATGGATCTTTTTAGTTCGGTGTTTCATGTGGACTATGAGATAAAGAAATGTATTATTTTAGAGGATATAAATGTATATATATATATATTCTATGATTTCAGTGTTATAAATTCCAACAACCTGGTTAAATAAATTTCATATTTACTATTTTTATTATCACTAAAAATGATTACATATATATATTGATATAATCTCATAAAAAAGACCCCTTATATTTTTTTCAATGTGATATCAAATTTAAAATCTATTAAAATAAATCAATATCCCTTGGAATATTTGTATCTTTTTAATGGGTTTTGATTTGATCAATTAAACTAAACATCCTACATTATTGGTTGCATTACTCTAAGAGAGGAATTAGATTAACAAGTGAACTAATATTCATAATTGAAATAATAGATGATATTATGTTATTCTATAATTATATTTCCTTTTTATAATAATGTTTTTAAATGATTCATTATATTACATTTTCATTTATTTCCCAATAAATGTACTGGTTGTGAACAAGGACAATATGAATAAATAGTTTTGACATGTCAACAACAAGTTGGTGTCATAATAACAAATACATCTAATATCAATAATACCATTAAAAAATAAATATCAATTATAATTAAATTTTTAATTTCGATCGTTATATTAATTCTTAACCCTTACATGTATAGGGATGATTAAAAATGAAATTCATCATTTGTGGAGGAGGCAGTGCACACAAACACATGATTAATTATTCCATTTCATGACTAATGGGATGAAATGATGGAATATGATAAATTATCATTACGAAATAAAAAATATTATACATTGTACATATTAAATCCTATGTTTCTACATTACCATCCTTGATTAATGCTATGGAATGATGAACAAAACTGCTTCATGGAAGTTGTATTATTGAAGTACACATGATCGGTAATGTTCTATTTTTTATAGAGGATTAAATTGATATAATAATGTGCTATACATCAATATAGAAAAATTATAGAATATCATTAATATCCTTGAAATTATATTTTGTTTAATTGTAGAATATTAGAAGATGATAAATATGATGAAATGATTAATCTAGATGAAATAATGAAACAGGGAACAAGAGATTTATCTTAGAATTATCTCTAGAAAAAGAGGAATTACAATTTCAATCTAAGACCAAGACCTATGAAAATTTACGATGATTTTTGAATGATAAAAATGAAAAAGTTTCCATAATAAATTCCAAGGGATACACGTATGATGCTTGTGGGGAAATTTTCTACACTTATAAGTGATGAAAATGCCACTTTTGTGAATAATCAATATTTTTAAATATGGGAATGACACAATTAAAATGATAATTACAATAAAAAATAAAAATAATGGAACGTTTTAAACACCGAATATCCTATTTTTACTCATCTAGATATGGAAATTATTTATGGTATAAAATGATTCAAAAGTCATACCTTTTATATAGAGTATGATGTGAAAAAACACTAAGGGGATAACATTAATAAAAATTGAAGGAAACACCTTAAATAATTTAAGAATAGATGAGATATTGGAGAGAAAAACAAAAAATCCTACTCTAGAGTGAAATTATATATCCACGATACAATCATGTAATTTTTACTATGAAAATAAACTAATAAATCTATATATTCATACAAGTAATAACATGTAACAACCAAAAAATCAAAAAGATATCCAAAACAACCCATAAGCTAGAAACGTATATCCCAATCACCAACCAGATCATAAACACCATAATATAAATTAAAATATATGTATGGTGGGAATAAAAAATATACTTAGTACAATCATATAATGAAAATAATAAATATTCCATGATAAATCCTAATGGACAACATGTGAATCTAACCTGCAACAAAAATATGTATTCTATTTTACTATCACCACCATGGCTATCTATAAACATGTACTGAATAATAAATATAAATGAGGTGTGGAAAGTTCTGTTAACTAGATACCCATTCCTCACCAATTTAAAGAATGGGGAAAACATCCTCCTAGAGACAACTAGATATTATTTTCCTGAATTAAAACAATGGGGTAGAATATGAAAATAAAAAATATATAAAATTTAATATAACTAAAAACAAAACTATGAACATTAACCATGTGTTGTGACCATCTCTATCATTTTTCACTCAGATACCCTCATGTCACTAACATAGAATAGATATATTCTCAACACACAATCAATAATGATGAAATTAACTTAATTTATTATTTATCAATTTTCATTCAAATTAATTTAAAATTTTCAAATAAATAATTTAATTACTTTAAAACTAAATTACCATTATCATAAATATTTTATTATTCATTATAGTCTTAAAAATATTGATTGAATGGATTTTCATAATTATGAACATTATCATTCCATCAAGAAACAACCTCATGGGATAAAACATTTATTATTAATTTTCATTCAATAATTTCATGTACACTATGAAATATCCCAGTTTCCAAAAAAAATATATATAGATAACCAAGAAACAATTACTTCTTAAAGTACTTTTTAACACCATGCAGGTAAATAAGAAACCTGTCGATCTAGACAAATCATAATCACACTAAAAAAATCTTCCAAATACAATAAAATTTTGGAAAATACCATCTTTATTAAATTTATTTAATACTGATGTCATCCATGACACCACCATTCATTTCACCATGCATTCATTAATCACAAGAATCAACTATTAAAAAAATCATAGGGATCCCTTCGAATATATCATCGACCATTTCAAATCTATAGATCACACACTATTTTGTAGAATTGATCTCATTCAAAAAAAAATACACATATTTCAGCAAATAATACATATAGTCAATAGAGCATCAATTCATTAAAATTGAGGCACATGGCCTTCACATGAAAAGTTACCTGGTCAAACATAAAAATTTATTTCATATAATTATTCATTTTATTACTAATTTTTTATAAATAATTCATTTATCATTGGTAACAAATACAAGAATTTTATCATCATCTAATAAAATTAATAATTTTTTTAATAATTCATTCATAAAAAAGTTCCAGTTTGAAAAAAATTATGGATGAACAATTTTATTATCATTCATCTATATTATTAAAATTAACAAATATTTCACGATATATGTTATTTAAAAAATTAAATTAAAATACAGTTGAATAATTTAATTATACTTTTATAATGAGTAATTTAATTTTGTTTAAACTATATGAATAAATATATTCAAACACCATGTCAATTATAATATTTGTACAAAATAATTTTATATTTAATAGTCATAAAAATCTTCCAAAAACAAAAATTATAAACAAAATCATAAAAATCACATGAATTATGTTATTGTTATAGATGACACATTATCTAGTAAATAAAGGGGAAATATTTTATCACTATTGAAACACGCATGATTACAATTAAAATAACCCATTCACATTAAATAATAAACATTATACATTATTTTGGTTAATTTCACCACCGTAATATATAATAATTAATTATATCTATAACATACATTTATTTTTGTACACGTATTTAATAAAATAAATCTACCTTATATAATATATTTTGTTAAACGTAACACAAATTCTATACACAGCATGATATACTATGAAAATATTATTATCACTGGGAAATTATGTTTGAGGGTATAAATAGTTCTAATTAAATTATAAAAATTTATGTGTTAATGTTTTATAATTAATTAATTTGTTATAATTTTATTAAATTGTAATATAAAAATCAACTTAAAATAAATATGTTTTTTACTACTAAAATATTTCTATATTCTTAGTTCATCATTATAGTAAAAAATAAAATTATTTATTATTTAGGAATTATTTTATGAAACTTACATATAATATTTTACTTCAAATGTTTTAACATTTGTCTAATGTTTTTGAAGGAATTATAAATGAATATAAATCTAATTTTACGATTAAAAACTGTCTTCTTTTTGAAAACTATTTTTAATCATCTATTATTAAGTAATTATAAATATTTTCATAACATTTATAGATATTTTATTTAATATAATGGATATAATATTTGTAATCATGTAGATATTTTTTTAAATTGGACCCTTTATTTTTAGGCAATATTATTTATAACTACGATCACCTTATTACAAGCTATAGCAGGTTACTCATAGATAATAATTATTGATATCAGTATAAATATTCATCGTAATTTAAATGATATAATATAAATTCATAATTAATAAATAATATATTAAATTTTCATAATATAATGGACAATTACCAATGGTAATGACCTATATAGTTTTTAATGAAAAAATAGAATCAAATTGTAACTCTATTAGTTTTTAATAAATATTAAATTTAAAAATTAGGTAAAACCAAATTCATGGATGATTTTAAATGTATATTTTGATATGAATGAAACTATTATCAATATTAATATTAACTAATAATATTTCGAAAATATATATTTAAATTAAATTCTTGTGAAACTTTAATACAATATTTATTTAATAATGATAACAATAAAAATAATGATTTGATAAATTTTATTATTGATAAAATATAATTGATTTATTTACACAAATAATTTTATTGATTTATAAGAAATATATGTGAGGTTTTAAAGAATTACATTATAATTCCCCCTTTTCTATTAATGTATTATGATTTAAATTAAATGAATATTATTAAAAATGAAATTAATGTCATGCAGTAATAAATTATTAAATGGTTTAAAATTCATAACATTATTATATTCTGAAAAATAAATGGTTTATGTTTTAAAAAATAATTTTTGGTCTACTAATGGTGCATTTTTCATTTTATATAGAAATAGTTTACCCTTAAATGGAAAGAAACATTATTATTGTAGTAATTTGAAAACGGTTAACAAGGGTTAAAACTGTTGTATATGGGGGAAAACATAGCCATATAATGTCGAAATCTTATTTTAATAGTAGATTTAAAATAATATTCATCTTATATCAATATAATATCAGTTTGGAAAAATTGAAATTTCAAAAATATAATATATTAATTTCATATCTAATTGAATTCCAAGAGTGTCACTCACCATAATTATAAATGGAAACAAATCCATTAAGTCCATATCACTACATTGAGTATTAAATAAAAATTATAAAAAACCATAATCCCAAATAAACTCCCATTGACACATAATAGTGGTTCATTTCGACCCCAATTTCAATCCCTAGGATCCTAAAGAGAAGATCCCACTGAGTAATTACGAAGGTGATAGAATCCACTTAACCAATCAATTCACCTTGTTGTTATTGTTTTAAATAATATATATCTATCATATTCCTAATAATATGATAAAATATGTATCTTATATATACTATAATATCATAATGTTTAATTATCAACCAATATACACCCCAATTTCCCTCAAATGGCTTGAAAAAAATCAATATTCATGAAAATGCATGGACTACTAATTCTAGGTTCTGATACAAATCATTATTCATCACCATCAATTATGTATAGGAATATTGATGGGTTTAATGATTATATTTTATTATTTCTATGTAATTAAAATTATTTTAAACAATATCATATGTACCATCATACCTTCAATACAATTGGGTAACAATTACATCGGTCATACATATTTCTAAATTACCACTTCTATGAAGTGATGTGATTAATTTTTCATTTCTAGTATTATTGGATTTTAATAATAAATTATTTAAGGAATATATTTGTTATGTGTCATATAATAATTATTCTATAATGGTGTATTACTATTTAGCATACATTAATTCCATCTGTAAAAACGGTATTTCAACTTTCTTGCATACATATGGCTTACAGTTCCCATGAAAAATGTTATTTATTTTCTATCTCTTCTTTTTATGGATTTATATAAATATTTATATGTTAAATATATATGATATTTATATCATTAATTACTTTATGGAGATAATTTAACATTGAGTATTCTAGAAATTCAAAAACCATTTATCAAAAAAATTCTTGAAAAATGAAGGATTTATTACCCAAAATAGTGATTTTAATAAATAATTCTTAATAAATGATAGATACAATATTATAGGTATAACAGATATGATATTATATCTATTTTTATAATTACATAATATATTTATAATTTACCTATATTTATTATAAATTATATTTCGAAACATTTTCATAATCCTGAACTAATGGTTAGGGTATCTTATCACCATTTTACTTCTGTAAGACAGATGCCATAATAATAACAAATTTGATTTTATTAGTGTATATAATTCCATTTCAATAATTTATATCAAGAAATAATTAATCTTTTCAATGTTTAATATTTCAACTTCATTTTGTTTCCTTCATGGGAGGTAGGATACAAAAGTTATTAAATAAGGAATAGTTTATTTCCCAATATCAACGCTATTCTGAATTGTATAAATTTAATCTATTTATGGGATTGTTATTTTATATCTATCTTCTATATCAATGTGATTAATAAATTCTTTGTTGATATTTTTTATTATTCTCCAAATATTTTTAATGATATTTATAATTTTCCAAATATTTTTTGGGATTCCTTTAGTTATTTTATGAACAAGGGATATTTTGATTTATTGATGAAATGTTTTTATCTTATATGGAATTAATGAATATCACAGATAAGGATGGTTCACCATCCAAAATGAAAGCTAATACAACATGTCTCATGGATGGAATTTTGTTTTTAATCCCCATTAGACATCACTAGGGCCTAGTAAACAAGTGTCACATTTGGGAGTGATTTATCCCATAAGAATCTTTAATAATAGATTAGAAATAATTGCATAAAATCATGAAATTTACAAGACAATCAATAATAAGAAAATATGCAACATCGTATATATCATAATGCACTACATTATAACCTGTACCCAAAATGGGTAGGTACACTTCAAATCAAAACCCTTTATGTGGAATGTGGTTTGACACCCCATGAAAACATTGCTAATAGTCACCCAAAATGTAACCATCATCATAATGATCCACCATCGCCACTATGAGGACCTTTACTTTAAATCAATAAAAAAACTGGGTATCAATTTTACTAGCAATGTGTATAGGTTGTGATATAAAATTACTATCATTATAACACAAAAATATATTCCATGGTATTTTATTATATGATAAATTAAAATTATATATATTAATGTTATAATGAATAAATTTTCCACAAAAAATTATTGGAAATTTAATTTAATGTGTAGGAGACCTCTAGGTAACCCATATTCCTATATTGAAAACCACATTAAATCACAAAGGAACTAGGGTTTTTAAAGTCATAATATCCTTGTACTCTTGGGTATGACATGTTCTTTATATTATGGTCATGGTCGATATTTTATTCCCCACCACATGAATGTCTTTATAGTTTTGTTTTTTAAATACTTTTAATGGAGATTAGACCATTGCCCCACTGACAAACATAACAAACTATAAATATTATTACCACCGTGCTAAAAGGGATCATCACTTTAAAATTTTCAACCCCAACGCCAAATTATATCCATCTCAAACTATCACACATCCAATAATAGAACAAACAACAAAATAAATCATATATAGATGGAAAATCATCATTATACCCATACATAGATAAAAAAAATTGGATAATATAAATTGAACCACAAAACTAATTTATATGGCCCATTTAAAAACAAAATAATGAAAACTAAAATCATCAATCAATGTAAATATATGGAATCACCATCCTCTTGCATGTGATCATCACAAAACCATGCGAAAATCACAAATAACACCAAAGAGAGACCATATGAACTAATAGAACACAATATCCACAATTATTCGAACCAAAGAATAAATTTTTATACCACATTAGTTCAAAGAAATTTCTAGAGAAATAGATCCAATGATATTGGGATGAATAGACAAATAAGGAACATGAAATTAAATAAATGGGAGGATTAAATGTATAATTATTGATGAATCTACACCAAAATCACTCCTTAAATATATATAAAATGATAATAGATGAAGGGGGACGTATTCCAAGGGATCCAGAGTCGGAATGGCATGGGTTGGGATGATATGGGGTGGAAATCAAGGATTTTAGTTTAGTAATAAATAAAATTAATGATCAAGAAGGTTTCATGGTTTGGAAGCACATATTTCAAAACTATGCATTATCTGTAAGGGTTGGTGTCCTCAGAACCAACTGTTTTGTACTTTGATTACATAAATGTTCACTTATTATATATTGTTCATTGTTCTGCATGACTATAATATAATAATGTCCTGAAATATTTGTTGCATTAATAAGGTCATAGCAGATCCCCGCTATGATGAGAACCTTGAAATGCTATAACAATATTCTTAAATAAAGTTCTGCGGTTGGATGACATACTATTATAGGACACATAGTATACAGACCGTCATGTGCGAGTACTCATAAGAAGACAAGACTCTCTCTCATGGAGTTCGCACTTGGTAATCTCCAAGATGGGAGATTGTGAGAACAGACCCGCCAGTAGTAATTCCTCATGTCTTGGTGTCATCGGATATTGCTATCTACGAGCGTGTGTAATGGTCCTTGGACTGGAAGATTATCATTAACTCATGTCATGACTCGCGCACTTAGATTTACTGATGAAAACCGTCACGCAGATAGTTGGCGGGAAGTAGGGTACGTTGGGTGCGTCACGAGTGACATGTTGTTAATGGATAAGTCAAGGAAGGATTTGTCCCTTCCATTTATGGAAGTTGATATCTCGGCCCTTTGATTGAAATAGAACTGTCGCATTAAATTCCATGGCCATGGTGTAAATGATGAGTTTATTTCAGGTAGTCAAAGAACGACATATCAAGCATATAGGTTTATGACACTGCCATGAAACCTGCTTGATGAGATATTGAGACAAAGGGATTAAATTACACAGTAAGCGCTCGTATGAGGTGATACATCAATGCGGCGTAAACTTCTTTCTCTTGGGTGCCTTGACCCGTTGCTAGACAGTAATCTTGGACTTTAGGCAAGCCTGCCTAATGCCAACGAGAAAGAGGCCTAGAGGGTCACACACTAAGTGTATCCAAGTATCTCAAGTTGAATAAAGATTATTCTCGTACGCGGTTTAATAATTATTCAAGGAAGCCTAAGTTGTTTTAAATGATGGAGGAAAAATAAAATAAAAAAAGTACACGTCGTGTATTATTATTACATGCCGTGTAGTTTTATTTTGGAAAGGAAATGAATAAATGAAAACAAGATATACACGCCGTGTACATTTAATGTACACACCGTGTAGTTTTCAATGAAAAACAAGTACACGCCGTGTATTTATTAATACACTCCGTGTAGTTTTTTTTAGTTGGGATTTTGAGGATATAATATTGTTTTAAATGATATTTATTATAATCAGTGTGGGCGCATGTCAAGGAATTATTTATTCGACATGGGGTTTTAAATAAAGATTCAATGAAATAAATAAAACGCGTAACGCGTTTATTTATTGTCATAACTCTATAACCCCACACACCCGATTATAAATATCCCCACAACCCCAACTCTTTTCATATACAAGAGAATCGTTGTGCACAACATCTCTGGAGAATTCTTTCAAGGCCGAAAGAACCTCTTCCTCCAAGAACGCTCTCAAGACCGAGAGAGATCCTCTTCCATCGGATCAAGATAATCTAAGGCGGACAACGCAAGCAAAGGCTTCTCCACGCTAGCACCCGGAGAATCTTTTGGCGACGTCCAGAGATACGAGGTACACGTGTGGATCACCGCTAGAGGGAGTCTACACTTGGCTTCTGCGACACAACGACGGATCACATTGACAACGTGATTGAGAACATCAGTGAAGAAAGAACACCCAAAAGGTATTTCTTTATAATTAATTAAATTAATTATAATCAACCTGTAACGATCCTTGTTTGTGGTTCCGGGAAAAACCATCTTCTTTGTCTTTTTCTGTGATTCGATCCGTGGAGACTGGCGTTTATCGTCGTATTGATCCCGGATTGATCATTGCTAATGACAAAAAGCCAAGTGGGCACATCCACCCACGCGCTTCCGCTGCGCCCGGAACCTTCAAATGGTATCAGAGCGAGGTTACAACGTTGATTATAGTTATTTAATTTTCATTGATAATTTACGCATTCATATTTGATTCAATTCAAAATAATTCGTTCTATAAATCTGAATTAACAAGATCTATTCTTCCTCCTTCGTTTCTCGATTCATATCACAGAAACGACCTTTTAATTTTAATTTTGATTAAAATAAAAACGAGGAACTCATCCGGAGGAGCCGCTCTTTCTGTCTGTACAACATGGGATTACACGGCGTGTAATTAAAACTACACGTCGTGTACTTAGGTTCAACGAACCGGCACTGGTCCGCCAAACCACGTCGTGTGAATTGATTATGCCTAAGTTTTAATCACGCCGTGTTGACCAGAATAGAACGGCGCGTGGAAACCAGAATACACGACGTGTATGTTGGAACAACACGCTGTGTAGTCCGTTCCGACCCAGGTGAAACCGTGTACAAAGATAAGTCACGTACCGCGTATACGGGATCGCCAGGACGGTTACCGCATAACAAGGAAGTACACGCCGTGTATGATTCATCTACATGCCATGTACTCTAAAATTTCCAAAGTACAGAAAAACATGCCAAAGCCCCAGCGTGTACTTTGGACAAAGGGTGAAAAGAAAAATACACGCCGTGTAATTATAAACTACACGCCGTGTACTTTCCAGAAATGGAATTTCACCAGGTTTCCTCCAATGTACAAAGACCCGTACAAGGAATATGGATGAGAAGAATCTCAAGGAAATTCAGAAAGGAATTTAAGATAAAGAATTGATTAATTATAAGATCATAATTAATTGAATTCGAGCGCGTCTTGTCTTAAATAAAACGATTAAAAGAATTTGAATTCTAAATATGCATAAAAGTCGTTGCATACTATGGATGATCATGAGCAAGACCAAAGACCCTTTGTATGTGTATGGTTTCATTTAAATTTATTTAATTTAAATTTGTTGGCCTGCGAGCCTTCTTCCAATAAAATGTAGGGCCTGCGTGCCCATGGTTTCTTTAATGTAAACCCATGTAATGGAGGATCTCCCAAGCCAGAGGAGACGGTTCAAATCCCGAAGCCGAGGCGAAACCGACACAAGAAGATACAAAGGTGGACAGGTGGGAGCTGCAAAACATGAACCATCAGGTTCAAGGTGTTTTCCCTAGGTCAGGGTAAGCTTATCAAAACCGCTAGATAAGCTAACCAAATAGAAGCTCATGATCATGCCATCTTATTTTATTTCTGTCTGATTGCATGGTTTATATATTATGCATGTGTTGTCGTGATCACATAATTAATAAAATGAACAAGCATGCAAAGATGGAATAAAATAAAAACCGGTCTATGCGTATACATTATCGGAACATGGTTAATCACTTAAGCAAGCATCACTTAATATTAACAAGCATGTGATAATTTAAAGATACGCATAAAGAATAAAATCCCTCAAATACCATATTAAGTCAGACCAAGCCTTCCGTTACTTGATTAAGAGAAAGACTCAATAAAACTATGTGTTTGACCAACCCTTGTTGGGACACGTACTTTTATAAAGGAAGCCCTTATGAAAGGTTTCGGGTTGAATTAACCATATTACATCAAGAGAAGTAGCCCTTGCTAGACTTGATGTAATATTGGAGGCAAGAGTTGAGGAAATCCAAGTCAGGATTTCAGGATTTGGGAGTCCACTCAACAGATCAAGGAACTGTAAGCTCACAGTTGGCAAAGACCCGCCTACCTAAATACCTTTAAATAGCCTGACCAACCCTTGTTGGGGTTATGCAATGGGAAATATGGATCCTTGCCATTAGAATGTCAAAGCAACTAGACATTCCGAGTTCAATGGTGAGGGCCATTGGGAATTGATAAAATAGTGGGAGACTTAATAAAATTTATTATTTCTCATAAAATGTAATCAAGAAAGTACTCATGAATCTGCTCTTTTAAATTGTAGAATCAAAATGACAAACACATCAACCACATTTTCTCTGTGATCAATTCTGGATAAAGACAACATCCTCACTGGCAGTAACTTTCAGGAATGGTTTAGGCGCCTTCGGGTTATCCTACGCCATGAACGGAAGTTTTATGTGCTGGAGTCCTCACTTCCTGATTCTCCTGCCCCAGGGGCAAGTGATGAAGATTTCCTAGTCTATGATCAACATTTGAACGATGCTCTCGACGTTCAATGTTTGATGCTGTCATGTATGTCTAGTGAGCTCATGAAGTCTCATGAAGACATGGATGCCTACAGCATGCTCGAGCACCTCCGTGGTTTATACCAGGAGAGAGCAAGACAGGAAAGGTTTGAGATCTCCAAGGCTCTATTTCAGAGCAAGCTTGGAGAGGGTGCCCCAGCTGGGCCTCATGTAGTCAAGCTCATTGGCTACATTGAGCGCTTGGAGGTTCTAGGGTTTAAACTCCCTGAAGAACTGGGTACCGATCTCATTATTGCATCACTCCCCCAGAGCTTCTCAAACATTGTTGTTAATTTCAATATGAACAATATTGAGAAGTCTCTATCTGATCTTCTTATGCTCATTCGCCAAGTGGACAATGACATGAAGCGTGAAAAAACTTCTGTCCTTATGGTGAATAAAAGGAAAGGGAAGGCGAAGAGATTTAAGCCCAAAGCTTCTTCAAGGCCTTCCAAGAAAAGGAAGATCAAAGGGGAGGCAAAGGAACAAGATGCTGTTTGTTTCGCATGTGGCAAGAAGGGTCACTGGAAGAAAAACTGCACCCAGCCGAGGAAGCAAGGGGAAGCTTCAGGTGCATTTGTTATCGAATGCAATCTATCTGTTTCTACTAATTGGGTATTAGATACTGCTTGTGGTGCTCACATCTGTATCCAAATACAAGAACCAAGTAGATTCAGGAAGATTGATCGAGGGGAGATAGATCTACGAGCAGCCAACAGAGCCAGACTTGCTGCTGTAGCTGTCGGGGACTACCACCTCACATTGCCTACCGGGATGGTCTTGGTTTTGAAAGGATGTTATTATGTACCCTCTGTAACCAAAAACATTATTTCAGTATCCAGATTAGATACTGATGGATTCATATTCAAGTTTGGAAATGAATGTTGCTACTTTTATAAAGATAGAATTTGTTTTGGTAGGGCACATTTATATAACGGCCTTTATGTGTTAGACTACACAAACCAAGTAATGGCAATTGATAACAAAGTTAATTTACATGACTCATACCACACCCAACTTTGGCATCACCGGCTAGGTCATGTCAATGAGAAACGTTTGACAAAATTACATCAAGATGGGTATTTAGATTCTTTCGAACTAAAACCACTTGGTGTATGTCATGCGTGTCTACAAGGAAAAATGACCAAAGCCCCATTTAGTGGGAAAGGTGAAAGAGCTAAAGAGCTTCTAGAATTAGTTCACACAGATGTGTGTGGACCATTTCTAGTTGAAGCAAGGGGTGGGTTCTCGTACTTCATAAATTTTACTGATGATTTTAGTAGATATGGATATATCTATTTAATGAGGTATAAGTCAGATTCTTTTGATCGGTTCAAAGAATACAAGAATGAAGTTGAGAACCAGCTTGGTAAGAAGATTAAGAAACTCCGCTCAGACAGAGGAGGAGAATATCTTAATCAAGACTTCATTGATTTCTTACGGGAGTTTGGGATTCTATCTCAACTCACTCCTCCTTACACACCGCAGTGGAATGGTGTAAGTGAAAGGAGGAACCGCACCCTGTTGGACATGGTGAGATCAATGATGAGTCATGTGAGTCTTCCATTATCCTTTTGGGGATATGCATTACAAACAGCAGCACACATACTAAACCAAGTACCAACTAAATCGATAAATGGTATTCCATACGAGTTATGGAGTGGACGCAAAGCCATGTTATCGAATTTACACGTGTGGGGTAGCGAAGCATTTGTTAAGGCCTCTTCAGGTAACAAACTTGCACCCCGAGGCACAAAGTGTATCTTTATAGGATATCCCAAGGAAACAAGGGGATATTACCTATACAACCCCTCAGACAAAAAGGTTACAGTGGCAAGACACGCCATATTCCTTGAGAGGGAGCACATCTCCAGAAGAGATAGTGGGAGAGAGATAGACTTCGATGAAGTCGAGGCTCAAGATACACATGAGTTGGTACAAGAACAGATTCCACAAAGCCCCGTGGAAGAACAATCTGTTCCAGAGACACAATAACTGCGTAGGAGCACGAGAGAGGTGAGAGAACCAGAACGATATGGTTTTCTTGTCACTGAGTATGGTGACTCATTATTGGTTGACAATGATGATCCTCTTACCTACAAGGAAGCAGTTGAAGGCACAGACGTTGCCAAGTGGCAAGAAGCCATGAATTCTGAAATGGATTCCATGTACCAAAACCAAGTCCGGATTTTGGTAGATCCTCCAGTTGATGTAAAGTCTATTGGTAATAAATGGGTATTCAAGAAGAAACTGGACATGGAGGGGCAAGTCAGCACCTACAAGGCACGACTGGTTGCAAAAGGTTTTAGACAGCGTCAAGGAATTGACTATGATGAAACCTTTTCACTGGTTGCAATGCTGAAGTCTATCAGAATCCTATTGGCCATTGCTACTTACCATGACTATGAAATTTGGCAAATGGATGTCAAAACAGCTTTCCTTAACGGGAACCTCCAGGAAGATGTCTACATGACACAACCTGAAGGGTTTGTGACTTCAAAGGATGCCAACAAGGTATGCAAGTTGCAAAAATCCATTTATGGATTAAAGCAAGCATCAAGGTCATGGAACATTCGTTTTGATGAAGCTGTTACAGAATTTGGCTTTGTTAAGAACGAATGTGAGCCTTGTGTCTACAAAAGGTTTAGTGGAAGTGCAGTCGTTTTCCTAATAGTATATGTCGATGACATATTGCTAATTGGAAACGAAGTACCTGTCTTACAGTCAGTTAAGACATGGTTGAATAAATGCTTCTCCATGAAAGACTTGGGCAAGGCGGCACATATTCTTGGGATCAAGATCCATCGTGATAGATCCAAGAAAATGTTGGGCCTAAGTCAAAGTACCTACATTGACAAGATACTGAAGAGATTCAGTATGGAACAGTCCATGAGGGGATTGTTGCCAGTGTCACATGGCATTCATCTTTCCAAGAAAATGTGTCCTCAGACACATGAGGAAATAAAGAGAATGGCAAGGATCCCTTATGCATCCGCGATTGGTTCAGTCATGTATGCTATACTATGTACGAGGCTTGATGTTGCTTATGCATTAAGTGTGGTAGGCAGATATCAAGCTGATCCAGGAGACCGCCATTGGATGGCAGTCAAGACTATCCTTAAGTATCTGAGGCATACTAGGGATATGTTCTTGGTTTATGGAGGAGATGAGGAACTAGTCATCAGAGGACATGTAGATGCTAGTTTCCAGACTGATCAAGATGACATGAAGTCGCAGACTGGATACATCTTCAGTTTGAATGGAGGTGCAGTGAGCTGGAAGAGCTCAAAACAAAGTGTGGTGGCCGATTCTACAGCGGAGTCCGAGTATATTGCAGCTTCTGAGGCAGCTAAAGAAGCAGTATGGATGCGAAGCTTCGTCCAAGAGTTGGATGTTGTACCGAGTAGTAAAGATCCTATCACACTCTATTGTGATAATACTGCAGTGGTGGCACTTGCAAAAGAGCCAAGGTCACATCAGCGGACAAAGCACAAACTTCGGAAGTATCATCTCTTGAGGGATTTTTCTCAGAGAGGTGAAGTTGCAGTGAGTAGTATTTCCACGGAAGACAACGTGGCGGACCCATTGACTAAATCCTTGACTCAGCAGAAACATGATCATCATGTGAGGTCTAGCGGACTAAAAGTCGTAGGCAGTTGGCTCTAGTCCAAGTGGGAGTTTGTAAGGGTTGGTGTCCTCAGAACCAACTGTTTTGTACTTTGATTACATAAATGTTCACTTATTATATATTGTTCATTGTTCTGCATGACTATAATATAATAATGTCCTGAAATATTTGTTGCATTAATAAGGTCATAGCAGATCCCCGCTATGATGAGAACCTTGAAATGCTATAACAATATTCTTAAATAAAGTTTTGTGGTTGGATGACATACTATTATAGGACACATAGTATACAGACCGTCATGTGCGAGTACTCATAAGAAGACGAGACTCTCTCTCATGGAGTTCGCACTTGGTAATCTCCAAGATGGGAGATTATGAGAACAGACCCGCCAGTAGTAATTCCGCATGTCTTGGTGTCATCGGATAATGCTATCTACGAGCGTGTGTAATGGTCCTTGGACTGGAAGATTATCATAAACTCATGTCATGACTCGCGCACTTAGATTTACTGATGAAAACCGTCACGCAGATAGTTGGCGGGAAGTAGGGTACGTTGGGTGCGTCACGAGTGACATGTTGTTAATGGATACGTCAAGGAAGGATTTGTCCCTTCCATTTATGGAAGTTGATATCTCGGCCCTTTGATTAAAATAGAACTGTCGCATTAAATTCCATGGCCATGGTGTAAACGATGAGTTTATTTGAGGTAGTCAAAGAACGACATATCAAGCATATAGGTTTATGACACTGCCATGAAACCTGCTTGATGAGATATTGAGACAAAGGGATTTAATTACACAGTAAGCGCTCGTATGAGGTGATACGTCAATGCGGCATAAACTTCTTTCTCTTGGGTGCCTTGACCCGTTGCTAGACAGTAATCTTGGACTTTAGGCAAGCCTGCCTAATGCCAACGAGAAAGAGGCCTAGAGGGTCACACACTAAGTGTATCCAAGTATCTCAAGTTGAATAAATATTATTCTCATACGCGGTTTAATAATTATTCAAGGAAGCATAAGTTGTTTTAAATGATGGAGGAAAAAGAAAATAAAACAAGTACACGTCGTGTATTATTATTACATGCCGTGTAGTTTTATTTTGGAAAGGAAATGAATAAATGAAAACAAGATATACACACCGTGTACATTTAATGTACACACCGTGTAGTTTTCAATGAAAAACAAGTACACGTCGTGTATTTATTAATACACTCCGTGTAGTTTTTTTTAGTTGGGATTTTGAGGATATAATATTGTTTTAAATGATATTTATTATAATCAGCGTGGGCGCATGTCAAGGAATTATTTATTCGACATGGGGTTTTAAATAAAGAGTCAATGAAATAAATAAAACGCATAACGCGTTTATTTATTGTCATAACTCTATAACCCCACACACCCGATTATAAATATCCTCACAACCCCAACTCTTTTCATATACAAGAGAATCGTTGTGCACAACATCTCTGGAGAATTCTTTCAAGGCCGAAAGAACCTCTTCCTCCAAGAACGCTCTCAAGACTGAGAGAGATCCTCTTCCATCGGATCAAGACAGTCTAAGGCGGACAATGCAAGCAAAGGCTTCTCCACGCTAGCACCCAGAGAATCTTTTGGCGACGTCCAGAGATACGAGGTACACGTGTGGATAACCGCTAGAGGGAGTCTACACATGGCTTCTGCGACGCAACGACAGATCACATTGACAACGTGATTGAGAACATCAACGAAGAAAGGACACCCAAAAGGTATTTCTTTATAATTAATTAAATTAATTATAATCAACCTGTAACGATCCTTGTTTGTGGTTCCGGGAAAAACCATCTTCTTTGTCTTTTTCTGTGATTCGATCCGTGGAGACTGGCGTTTATCGTCGTATTGATCCCGGATTGATCATTGCTAATGACAAAAAGCCAAGTGGGCACATCCACCCACTCACTTCCGCTGCGCCCGGAACCTTCATTATCTGTGTGACATGTCTATTTTACAAGAAATCATATTTAATGGTTTTACTATAGGATTTGGACACTTGTTTGACTTGGAATGTAACTTCTTCACAAAAGCATAGATAAATTAAATATCTTACATATAGTGTAATCGTCATCCATTTCATACCAAGATGAGAGGGACCCAGGTGATGAGACTCCATTAGAATCATATTATCAACAATTGATAATTTCAAGTCACATGGTTCACGATTGGTATAATAAGAATAACGTCTCTAAAATATCAAAAAATGATACCAATATATTGAAAATTCTCAACTGTCTCTTACATCAGGATTAGTCTTATTTAATAATTATCTCCCACCCCTTTCCAGGACAATAATGATGGACATAGAAAACTATAAAGAACCTCAAAGGGAGTCATTATTTTTAATGACTGTAAAATGTTTTGTATGTTAACTAAAAATATATTAAATGGTTATCCCACAAGCATCCAAAATCAAAAACACATATATGATTCATAAATTCTATGATTTGGTACTCTTGCTCTTTCCAACAAATTATTTGAGGATGATTTGAGATAGTCCACATGAATTGATATGTTATTTCCATCTAATGGCCTTCCATGAAAAGAGAGGTTAAGTAGTCTAATTTTTGAGAAGATAATTTTTGTTATATCATAAATAATCACAATCCATTAAAGATATAATAGAACAATCTCAAATACCATGGTTAAGGCCATTATCAAAATGAAATAGGATGATTTTTTCCAAGGTTCTATAACAACATATATGGAATTCCTCCAAAGGGATGTATAAGGAAATACAATGCTGAAGTCTATATGAATCTAATAAAACATTCTAGTAGAAATTGGTATCATCTGAATTAATCCTACGAGCCTATAGTATTTATCATTGATCTCTTGAGAGGTATAGTAATGGGATAGAAAGTTATTTATATACCATTTTATACATTGACACTAGAACCAAGGAAAAAAACGGTACCATGAAGCAACACATGAATCAGTGAAATATATAGGATGAAAATGGCCATCCACTGAGCACCTCCTGACTATTTAGTGTCCACCTAAATGATTAGAACATTTAAAAAATGTGATTTCCCACAAGAATCATATTTAAAATGATGGAATTAATAGGGTACTAAAAATGTACATGCCTACAATATACTTAGTGGACTCTATTAAAATATAGGGAAGATCCCCATCATGATAAACTAATCATTGAACCCTCTGAACACATATCTGGATTCTTCATTCGAAGGGTGTACACTAGCACATTAAATTTTCTGGGGGTATATAAAATATCACAGTTGATCCCCTTCAAATACACAAACACTCAGTGCTTAAAAATCTAAAATCATTCCAATGAAATTTTATTTCTACTTTTTATCATCTGAGTAAAATGTGAATTTATGCGAGAATAGCTAAAGAATCTATTTCTTCCTGGAATACATCAGTGCAAGTAGTTTCTGCACATGGGTTAGAAATTTTCCCTCTTGTAGGCAATGTTGGAATTAACCATACACCACTACTTTTTCATCCTTCATCAAGAAACACCCAATAGTCGTACCTAAGGTATCACAATAGACCATGTTTCCCTTCAAATACTCTGGTAAGACCATGACATGGGTTACATTGTAATGATTCCTGAGAAACTAAAAATATTCATCGAATTGTTTTCTCTACAAACACACTAACCCTTTTAGGGTAATTGTAGTCGTATGAGTTTAATTCCAAGGTAATTATCTAAGAACCACCAATAGTTCACATACAGGCCAGAAAGCCTCCTAATCGAGAAACTGTCCCTTGGTTTCTCCCTTCAAATCAAAATTCCAATTTCATCATGATCCATTGAAACCCCACATTTTGATATCACATTACCCAAAAATATACATCTTCATTCCTTAGATTAAACATTAATATTATAGAGTATAAGTGGTGATCCTGATGAGTGTGTAGAATGATCCTCATGTTTTTCTTATTCTCTTCTTTTGTACTAGAGTAGACCACAATTTCATTTAAAAACCCCATGATAATGAAGTATAGGTACCGATGAAATAAACATTTCATAAGTTATATTTGTACCACTAAAAAATTAATCAACTTAGAGGGTGTGAGAATATACATGAAAGGGACACACAAGCATCATATTTCCATCGTAGGGATTCCCATCTCTCAATCATTGAACTCATGATACTTATTGAATTTTTTGATATTTGATAAAAACTATTCCTCATTAATCAACTAAAATAAGTCATCAATATATGGAATGTTTTAGTTTTTCATGATTGTTAGTTTATTCATCTATTGCTAATTACTGCACAACCATAGTGATCCATTATATTCCCTAGATGAAATAACTAGGGTACCACAAGATGAGATGATCATGTGAATTAATTATTTGAATTCTATTTCATCCATCTATATAATTATATCCCTTAACATAGTGGGGGAATATGATATGAATCACGTGATATCAGTTATTTTCCCACTGCATTATCAATGGTGAACTCCATATAATTATCAATGTTAAGACCACATAAATCATATGGAAAAACCTCTAGGAAGTAATATACCACAATAGGTTGTCCATAATCATAAAATATATCATCATCATACATTAGGGGAAAAAAACCTAGAAAGAAATATTTAGAAACTCAGATAGTGGAGGTACAACAAACTCGAAATTGAGATATCATTCTCTATAGTAGACATGAATAATCCCATATGATACTATATATCTCACTGACTATAGATGACAATTGATTTTAACCTTAAAATTCACTATTCAATCTATATAGAGGACTATATCAGAAAAAATCCATTTTTAGAACCACGAAGGCCAATTCCAATTTGGCCTATGGCTGAGTGAGAATGAAAAAAAGGAAACTAAAACACAGTTCACTTTTCTTTACAATATTCATCGTCAAATCGATGGAATACAACATAATATAAATAAGTAATTGATCAATTACACTAGTCAAACCAAAATAAAATAATGTTATGTACATGTGACAAACAAGCCAATGGATTTTTCTAATGAAATAAAGACAATACCTTAAAAGTTAGTAGGTTTGTATCTCATTACATTGGTTCCTGATATGTACCATGGAGGTGATTCTTTTATTAATAACATGAATCTTACCAAGATATAAATTTTCCCAAAATAGGATCCAACCATTCTACCATTCCCAAATGTTTGATAACCCATTACCCGTGATTCACCAGACCGAGCAGGTAATACACAACAGTAGGGGGGTCATATGACACTATAAGTCAAAATAACTTTAATATAGATACTTTTAAGAGAACAAAATTCCCACACTAATGGAATTGTTTTGGTGGAACTATAAAAGTATCCCGCATGTTCTATGGACACCCAAATGATAGATATTGGGATGGGAGATTTATGCTACAACGTCCCTTTTTCATCATCTCATATCATTTCCATCAATTTTCATATGAACCACCACCTCCCTATCCAACTTCTGAAATTATGCTAGATAAAAAAACAGACATTCCCCATGATATATCTCTCCCATTTTGTCATAGTCAAATAGAGAATCATAAATATTAATAATAAATAAAAATAAACAAGATTAGATATATATCTATAAACCCATTTCAAAATAATGTTCATTTACAAATTAAATTGAAACAACCTCAGGTGTAAAATTTAACAATGCTGGGAAATGGTTCGAATATACCAACAATATTTGATCCCCATGATGGAGATCCCACTACTCAAAGGTCATAGAATTAAATTAGGTCATAGTAAAATTAATAATACTTAAATAAAACCATGATATCAAATTAGGTAGTATTATATTATTTCGTACCATGGACTATAGTGTCCCACCACTTATGACTGGGATGACCCAGCATGAACAATGGACATCCAACCAAGGTCATATTAGGTTCCTCCAAAATCCCAAAAAAACCTATCGACCATTTCAATCCAACCACCAGATTCATTGGGTTATGTGATTCCCTGGATGAGGTGATTTCTATTATTGACGAACTCTATATCCTTTTCCATTTTCAGTGTTGGTTCGACTTCCTTATCATGTGTTGGACTAGAGCCCTCTCCCTGGTCTAAAAACTATATAACATGAACCGTAAATTCCACTCATCATTGATCCACAGGGGAGGGAGAAATATATTTACCCTATTCATGTGGCTTCAAATAGATCCATCAGGGAGGCTTGTTACTAAATTAATTAATAAAACCATAGAAATAATCAGCTCAATAACCAGTAAAATTTCAAAAACATAATGTTACAAATATTCTCATAATTTACAATGAAACTATAATATAATAGAACAACAAGTCAAAAGACTCTACCCCATAATGGATTCAAGTCATAGTATGCATCATGTACTTGAAATATGAAGTAGACGTCAAACTAAATACCAAACGTACCATGGTGACCTATGCCTTTTCATGAGATTTTTTTGGTTAGAAACCCCACTGAAAACTAGAATCTCAATCCCCGATAGACATATCTCCTATCTATCTGGAATCTCAATCATAACATAACCTAAAATAATTCTAAAAACCTTCCTATGATGCCATTTTTTAATGAATTAGGCCCATCATAAATCAAACATAACAACTGATTCATCCCATGATAATTCCAAAAGGACATTCCTGATTTCCATGGGATGAAAACTAGATCATGGACATTGTGAATCATATTTTTTAATTATTTTTCCTAAAATAATAATCGAATACCATTTAAAATAAATGAATATAAACAAAAAATATCCATGAAATATGATAATAAAATTATAATAACATGTGATGGAGTTAAAATCATTACATCACAACCCAAAAAATAATGGGGATGGGGTAACTAGACCACCAAAACATTGATTATGTTTTTGAGTTGACACACCCATCAAACAACACCTACACTAACCAACAATGGAACAATTATCACGTATATACACCATCTCAACAACATGAATCCTATCAATTACCTAGGTTGATTATAACATGGTCTTCATAATCACAAGGGTGTATGTAGGGTGTGAGAAAAAATTCCTAGATAGATACAACAAAACAAGATTCAATTCAATGACCATTGTAACACATTACCATGACATGTTTTAATAATTAAATAAAGAAATATTAAATTAAACATTTATTGATATTAAAATGAATGTAAATGAGAAGACCATCTAAATGTTACGCATTAAAGGAGAATCATAGGAAATCCCTAAGACACTAGGGTTAGTATTGAAAGAGGATCCTCATAATCATGGTGATCACGTATATCAAATACAATGGACCTCCTCAACTGTCCAATCATCATCACGTACATGTTTATATTGTCTAGTTATGTAAATTGTTGTTAGAGAGATTATGAATCATACCTATTGACTCACATAAGTTAATATAACTAGATTTCACAACTATATAACTATGATTTACATGGGTTAAATTTCATTCTCTATTACTTGTGAGATCAAGCAAAAATATAAATAAATATGAAAAAAACACATTTATAATAGAAATATTTGATGGCCCAGACCCTTATGGTCCATACCTTTTCCAAAATCTGGATCATAAGAGTGGCGTCTCGGTGGTAGGATGCTCTATCAGCGTGTAACTGATCGGCGTGTGACCGATCAGCATGCGACTGATCTACATGCGACTGATCGGTGTGAACACGAATGGTGTTCCATGATCGGTGTGTCATTGATCGGTGCTTCACGATCAGTGAGTCACCGACCGGTGCCTCACAATCGGTGTGACTGATCAGTGCGTCACCAATCGATGTAACCAATCAGTGTGTGGCACGATCGGTGTGACCGATCGGTGCCTCACCCATCACTGCATGGCACAATCGGTGCGACGAATCAGCGCCTCACTGATCGGTGTGACCGATCGGTGTGTGGCACAATTAGTGTGACGTGATCGGTGTCACATAACCTTGTCTGGTTTTTCATCTACATATATCCCGTAAAACCACTTTTATCCATTTTAAACTTTTTTGAAGTGGTTCAAGTCCATTTTCATTTTAAGCAATAATCAATGTTCAAAACCCTATGAGTGGGGAGACCCTCAACATAACCAGCTGTGTGTCCGCATAACATGCCCCAATATTTATATAAATACCATTAAATATCATAGATATTACCACCTTTTCCGATTGGAATCATTAAATAACAATTAATTCAGTTGTGTGTAACCATCCAACAGTGTGGTGAAACCTAGATCCGACCTTATAGTCATTCAAAATTCCATATCCCATGACAACTAGATATAATCTTTATATCAAATTAGAATCTCTTATTCTTCTTTCCTCTTTTCCTTTCCTTTCTTTCTGGTGTGTTTTTAGTTCCCTGTTCCCGAGGCAAGTGGTGCACCTATACAAAATCTTTTCTTCTCACCCTTTGAGTCCTCGACGTTCCTCCCCTGCATTTCGTGCATCCCCCATTCTAGGCGTATGTGAAAGAACATCGATCCTTGATCATCCAAGTAGGGTTTTCCTTCGTCTATCTATACTATGTATCATGTTGGGAGGGTATGCTATTTCTTATATGGGATTAATGAAACCAAACATTAATGAAGATAAAAAATTGACTTTTAATGAATAAAGGGAGGGAGTTTGATTGATGATCTACTAATTTGTCATTACCCTTGATTATTTATGTTGTGAATAGTAGAGCACATTCTCACTAAAAATCATGGTCTTCGGTGGTCTTTACTTGCGCACTAATGAACCCTTATCATCTGTGATAATTAAATGAATTCAACATGGGAATTTGGATAATTATGTAAACAAGGCCATTTAAATGAATTTCTAGTGAACAAAAATTTGGTTGTGATCACCCCGCTTAACCAAACATTATGAAGAAAACATAGTGAATGAAGTTCTTGAGTCTGGAATCTTCCTTGTTCTGTCTTGGTGGCATGTCTGATTGTTCTGCTCGATTCTTATGGGGTGTTGTGAATTGGAATGAGATCCTATGATATGGTAAAATTGTTGGTTGTCAATCTAAAGTTGTGTGGGGATGTATCTCGATGCATGGTTTGGTTCTTATACTTTGCGGTATCTCACCGATCCCTTTGTTGATGTGACTTTACAAGAGAACCAGATGTGAATGCTTAAATTGTTGTTTGGCTGTTTCTCTTTCCCAGTTTTGTGGTTATGCATGTTAGATTTCGATTAGTGTAGAATTCACCTTAATGGGATCACTTGAAAATGAAAACAATAATTTTTTAATGGGGAATTGGTTTTGGGAATGAGTTGGGACTTGGCTGTGAGTGATGTTCCTTCTTTTATGAATGAATATTAACGAGGGTGTTTGTAATTAGGTTTTGGAACCCCTACGGTGGGATTAGTTCTTGTTACCTATACATATATCTATATTTTTTATGTTTCTTATTTTCGCCCCACCCAAGTTGGGAAATTAGGGCCGAACACCCCGATTTCATGGGGGATGGTTTATTTTCCAACACTCTTATGAGTGGATGATTATTAGCACCTTTCTGCTCCCTTTCCCGAATAGCCCAAGACTCTTCAGGTAGGCTGTGATGGTCTAAGGTCCATTATAGACCCGGATTCATTGGGCAGGGTAGTTGTGGTTGTTGGCCCTAGTGTGTGTGGGCCGGTTGTTTCCCCAGAGTCTTCGGGATGATGCCTAGGTGTCTTCAGGTGTGGCAGTAGTTTTTGTGGCCCAGGTGTTTACGGGCGGGATGTGTGGTTGTGGCCTAGGTGTGTGCGCGCGGGGTGTGAATGTGGGACTATGGTGAGAAAGTTAGTATTGGTTTGATGTGTATTATGTATTCAAAACTAGTGGGAACGTGGTGAGGGGTACCCAGAGATCGATGTGCTATTACTATACATTACTTAACATGCCTTTTTTTGGGGAGTGTGCCTCGGTGTGGCTTGGGTGGATAGGTTTCCTTTCTATGTTCTTTGGTTTCCTCTATCTCACAGGCCAATAGAATACATCATCACTTGTGCAAGAGACTCTTTGGTTTTCCATTCTTAGTATACTTTAATGCTCACCATACATATATAAAACTACTTTCACGTTTCCAGGGGGACTTCAGGGATCATGCGGGGGAGTACTAGCTAAGACGTTGGGATGGTAGAAGTTTCTGTTTTTCTTTTCCTTGGTACTTTACCTTTTAATTATCCCGGTACATTGTGGTATTTACTTTTGCAACATGAATATGGTAATGATTTTCCTTTGGATCTACCTTTACCACCAATTTTGGTATTGTTGGATTTTAATATGTTTTCTCCAGATCCTAAAAAAGTAAAAGGGTAACGCCTTCCTTCTTATGTTTAATTCTATACCCTTGGTTCTAGTCACCTCTCTGGGGACTATTGAAGGGTGGTCTTGGGGGTCATTATCTCTCCTTTAACATGAAGAAGGAAGGGCCTGAAAATCTGTTGTCCCTTCCCTCATCTTGGTGAAGGTGGGTTGTGATAAAATCGTATTAGAGGGAGGTTGGTCGAGAGATAGGATGGAGTCTAGAGTTAGAATAATGACGATTGCATGAGAAGGTAGGGAAACAGTGTTGGGTGATCATGGTGTGTGGAATAGGCCAGGGAAGACTGGCTAGGTCATATGACTTTAGGGCCACCCATGATTCGATGCAAGGACTCCAGGCCTATCGAACGACCAAGTGAGGCTGCACTGATTGCAGGGTAGAGACCCAAGGGACGGTACATGGATCATAATGACTTGTTTTCTTGTGTTTCATGTGTATTTTTGGTATTTAAAATGAATGAGAAGTCTAAGAAAAATTTTAGAATAATATTCTACACTACTTAGGCATAGGAATTCCTTTTTTACCATGTAGTTATGGTACTTGGGACACAACCATGGGTGGTGCGGTCGATCGATGCCCAGAAGGTTGACATGGATGATCGACAGAGGGATGACTGAGAGGAAGAGGACGATTAGTGGTAAAAGATGCTTTGAGCCTTTCAGTAGTAGACCCTTTGGATGTGCGAGGGCAATATCACAGACATGGAGATTGTGGGCTGGCTAGAAGAGATGGAGATAGCATTCAGCTTGATCCGGGCATCAAAGGAGTACTGGGATTCTCTGGTTGTGAGCCAGATGTGTGGAGCAGGGTGTCAGTGGTGGATGACTTATCATGGTGAGAAGAGGGAGGACGAGGTCACACTGGCTGAATTCGAGAAGGAGTTCAAAATGGAATTCCTCTCTTCCACGATGAAGGATGAAAAGTGGAAGGAACTACTCTACCATCAGCAGGGGAGTATGTCAGTGAGATATTTGGGGATCAACTTCTAGGATCTCCTTCGCTTTGCTCCCAACCTCTTCCAAGATGAGGAGTCCCTGGTGAGACATTTGGAGTAGGCACTTAGACCTTCTCTCCAGTATGATTTTACTCCCTTTACCATACAGACCTACATGGAGGTCCATAAGAAAGTTGAAGTGGTGGAGAGGATGCACACATTGTGAGGTTTATCATGAGAGGGAATCCAGTTGGGCTTGTCTATGGGGATAGCCATCATCAGCATGCCTCTAGAGTCAGGGCCCTCTAGGATTCGACCAGCAGGAAGTAGGGCTTAGTTGTTCCAGTTCCAATCTCCTGGCCCTCGCCCCTTCTTTTTAGGCCTAGGGCCAAGATGATTCATCTGTGGAAGCCATGGGAACCTTTGCAATTAGTTCCTAGATAGAGTATGGTACGACGGTGGTGGGCAGGATCAACACCCACCTCAGTAGCAGCAATTTCCAGCTAGACCCTTTTAGCAAAAACAACAGGGGAACTGAGCTCCCTCTATTCCGAGGGCAGGCATCGTAGGAGGATTCTGACCATAGGGCACTCTTCAGGGTCCTTGACCTGGGCACGGTCAGGGAGGTGGCCGACAGTCGAGAGGCAGAGGAAATGGGCATGGGATTTTGTAAGCTACATAGGTAGTAGTTCCAGCAGGGCCATAAGCCATTCGAGGTATGATCTAATTTTTTAGAACTCATTATTATGCCTTGTTCGATACAGGAGCTCCACACTACTTTGTTGAACATAGTCTTTCCCATGATCTATGTTTATATACTGAGAGTCATCTAGTGGCCCTAGTGCTGAGCACACCAGTCGGTGGTCAAACCATCTTTTCTTATGTTTTCCGAGGGTGTAAACTGATGATATGGCCACATCAATCTATCAGGGATCTCCATATGTTGCAGATACATCCATACGATGTCATCCTAGGCATTGACTGGTTGTTCTCTGTATATGCCATCATTGACTGCTTCTGAGGAACGGTTGTGTTTTTACATCTGTGAAGCCGACGTGTAACATTCATTAGCAAGTAGGGTTTATAGAAAAGCAGGAGGGGAGAGGAGCCCTTCCTTTCCTTGATAGCTAAAATATCAGTGGAGTTGGGGGATGCAGAGATGGTGGAAGTCCCAGTGATCGTCAGTGAGTTTATTGATATCTTCCCTGAGGAGGTGGCGACTCTACGCCCTTGACGTGATTTGGTGTTCAGGATAGACTTGAAACCTTGTGCTCGTCCAATATCGATGGCTCCTGACAGGATGGCACCTTTTGAGTTGCAGGAGTTGAATATTTAGATTGATTATTTGATGAATAAGGGTTTTGTTCAACCATGTGTGTCTCCATGGGGGGATCCAGTATTGTTTTCAAAGAAGGAATATGGTGGTCTCAGGATATGCATAGACTATTGGAGACTGAATCAGGTAGTGGTCAAGAACTGTTACCCTCTCCTGAGGATATACGTCCATTTTGAAAAGTTAAAAGGGGCACGATGGTTCTCCAAGATTGACATGCGATCGGGATATCACCAGCTGATGGTGAAGGATGGTGAAATCTCAAAGACTTCCTTAATATGTAGTTATTGGCACTTTGAGTTTTTGTTCATGACATTCGACGTTACAAATGCTCCAGCTGTGTTCATTGGGCTTATGAACTCCGTCTTCCTGGAATACCTGGATCGGTTCGTAGTCGTGTTTATTGACGACGTCCTGATCTACCCATGGTTAGACAAGGATCATGCTGAGCACCTAAGAACTATTTTAGAAGACCTTAGTCAACACCCCCTCTATGGTATGTTGTCCAAGTTCATGTTATGGACACGAGAAGTGCACTTCTATGGGCACGCATGTTTGAGTTGGGAATAGAGGTGGACCCATCGAAGGTTGCGGCGGTTGTTTCTTGGGCAGAACCCAAGAATATAGCAGTGGTTCGTAGATTCCTTGGACTGGAAGGTTACTATTGGAGGTTCGTGCCCAACTTCTCTCGAGTTGCGATACCTTTGACAGATTTGACCATGAAGGACCAAATTTTGTGTGGAATGGTTAGTGCCAGGTAGCCTTTAGTTAACTGAAGGAGAAGTTGGTAAGGGCCCTAGTGCTTATGTTGCCAGAATAAGGGGCGGTGTATGAGGTGTTCTGTGATGCTTCAGGACAAGGCCTCAGGTGTGTGCTGATGAAACAACAATGGCTGATCATTTATGGGTACAGGAAGTTTTGTTCTCATGAGCGTAATTATATCACCCATGATTTGGAGCATGCGGCGGTCGTGTTCGTGCTGAAGTTGTGGTGACACTAACTCATTGTGGAGAGCATCATGGTTTTCACAGATCAGAAACACATGATGTATATCTTCTCCCTGTGGGACCTGAACTCACAACAATGAAGGTGTATGGTGTTCCTTCAGGACTAACAATTCGTGATTTCGTACACCTCAGGAAAAGGGAATGTCGTGGCCGATGCTTGGAGTAGGAAGTCGCATAAGGATGCGGTTCGAGAGTCGACAGATCCTAGGAAGGCATTGGAGGAGTTGGCTGCCCTGCACCTGGATTCAAGGATGGATG
Organism: Viscum album; assembly: GCA_963277665.1. Taxonomy (NCBI): domain Eukaryota; kingdom Viridiplantae; phylum Streptophyta; class Magnoliopsida; order Santalales; family Viscaceae; genus Viscum; species Viscum album. The sequence continues at coordinate 193,332,377 of OY728135.1, read as the reverse complement.
GTGGTAGAGGTTGCATATATCAGATGAAAATGCTGTATTCTCTACTTCGGTAGGTGGAGGAGTCTCAGTTGGGAGAGATTGAGAGTGAAGTGATGCGTGACCTGGTTTACAAAGGAGATGCTCTGGAAGAGAGGACAAAGGATGGTTAGAATCAGATTTTTCTAAGGAAATATGTTTTCTCTAGAGGTGATGCTTGGAATGGATCATCGTGTGTTCCACAACTCACCCCTATCAGTTCACCCAGGAGTTTCCACAATGTACCGGAGATGGAGATGTCAGTTCTGGTGGCCCGGAGAAAAGAGGGCCATTGCAGAATTCGTGGCCAGGTGCTTAGTGTGTCAGCATGTGAAGGCAGAACACTGTGTTCTAAGCGGATTGTTGCAGCATGTAGATGGCCTTGAGTGTATGTGGGATGAAATATCGATGTATTTATTCCTAGGGCAACCAAAGGATCAAGGAGGTTATGACGCTGTTAGGGTGGTGGGGTACCGATTGATGAATTCGGCTCACTTTCTAGAGATAAAGGACTCGGGAACTGTAGATTCCTTAGAACATAGGTATGTGGATCAGGTGGTGTGGTTTCATGGAGTTCAAAGGTCCATAGTCTCGGATAGTGATGTACGGTTTACCTCAAGAGTCTGGAGAGGATTGAAGCAGGCTTTTGACACCCAACTATGTCTTAGCACTACATTTCTCCCCCAAACAGATGGAAAGATAGAGCACACCATCCATACAATGGAGTACATTCTACGGGCATGTATTCCAGACTCTGGGGGTTCATGGGTGCAACACTTGCCTCTGGTAGAGTTTTCATACAATAATAGCTATCACTCTACCATTGGCATGACTCCATTCGAAGCCTTGTACGAAAGGCCATGTCAATAACCAGTGTTCTGGATCGAGGATGGCGAAACAAGCTTTCATGGACCAGAGGTGGTGCAGATCATGACAGAGAAGAATCGTCTAATATGGGAGAGGTTGAAGGTGGCTCAGGACTAGAAGAATTCATATGCTGATAATTGGAGGAGGCCCTTGGAGTTTGGAGTCGGAGACCACATTTTCTTGGAGGTCTCCCATGAGTGTGGACAACAAAGGTTTAGTAGGTGGAGTAAGCTTTATCCAAGGTTCATAGGACCCTTTGTAGTGTTGTGTTTGGTTGGATAATTTGCTTATCAGATGGCGTTACCACCGCTTCTACTAAGAATACATGACGTATTCCATGTGTCACAACTATGACGGTATCTGCATGAGGATTCACACGTCCTCGACTGGGGAAAGCTGGACATCGAGGCCGATGTGATTTTTTTGGAAATACTAGTAATGATCGAGGATCATGAAGAAAAGGTGATATTCATATAGACCATTCCTTTAGTTTGTGTGTTATAGAGACATGGTTGGCTGAAAGAGAGTACCTGGGAACGGGAGGCACAAATGCACTCCCAATACCCAGAGATGTTTTGAGTTTTGTTCTATTATACTTGTTTGCGATGGAACATGTTACCTCTTTACCTATGAAAGGTATGGTTTTCTTTACCCTATAGATTAATGTGAAATGTCCTGACTGTGTGGAGGGGAGGACCTAATCTCTAATCAAGACGCATTAAGGTGGATGCGATTAAACTCGTGCGGGCGAGTCAGTGCTGCCGAAAGTGGATAGTATATTTACATGGAGGAAGATACTTTCTAACCCATATGACTGGATATCATGACCCTTTATTGTTTAATGGTTTCTTCAGGGAGAGGTGTTTCTAGACGTCGATGAGGTTCACTCATGAGAGGTATCTTTTGAGGTGGCTGTTTGGACCCCCTTTTTTCATCTGGTTGGGTTTTGATTCTCGAGGGTGAGAAAATTTTGAGTGGTATCTTATGTGATGGCCCAGACCCACATGGTTTATCCCTTTGCCAAAATCCGGATCCTAATGGTGGCATATCAGTTGTAGGAAGCTCTATCAGTGTGAAACCGATCGGTGTGAGACCAATTGGTGTGCGCCAGATCGGTGTTCCACAATCAGTGTATCACCCATCGGTGCCTCACGATCATTGTGACAGATCAGTGCCTGAACAATCAATGCAACTTATCAGTGTGTTCCACGATCGGTGCCACAGATCTGTTCCTCATGATCAGTGTGATAGATCGGTGCCTCACCAATCAGTGCGACCAATAAGTGTGTGGCATGATCGGTTCGAGTGATCGGTGCCTCACTGATCGGTGCGACCGATCATTGTGTGGCATGATCAGTGTGATGCAATCGGTGTCAGCCATCTTTGATGGGTTTTTCTTCTATAGTTCTCCCGTAACACCACTTTTATCACTAACCTTTTTGAATTGGTTCAAGGCCATTTTATTTTGAGCCCATAATCAATGATCACATTCCTAAGAGTGTGGTTACCCTTAACAGACCCAGCTGTGTGTCCGCATAATGTGCCCCTCGGTTTATATAAAATCTTTTAAATTTCGTAGTAGTTACCAGATTTTATGATGGGGATAATTAAATAAAAATTAATTTAGTCATGTGTAACCACCCAACCACATGGTGAAAACATGATCTGACCTTATAGCCTTTCAAAATTCCATATCCCATGACAAACGGATCTCATCCTTATATCACACGAGAATATCTTCTTATTCTTTCCTCTATTCCTCTATAATTTTCCTGGTGTGTCTGGATTTCCCCCTTCCAAAGGCTAGTGGTGTGCCTGTGCTGAAGATTTTATTCTCACCCTTGGAGTCCCCAACACTCCTACCCTGCATGGCGTGCATCCCCCATTCTAGGTGTGTGGAGAAGAACTTCGATCCTTGATCATCCAAGTAGGTTTTCCTTCATCTCTCCATACTTTTGTATCATAATGGGAGGGTATCCTATTGCTTCTTCAGGATGGAAGAAACCAAATATTAATGAAGATAACAAACAGACTTTTAAAGAAAGAATGGGCAGGAGTGTGATCGATGTTCCTCTAATTTTTCATTACCCTTGATTATTTATTTTGTGATGTGTATGAGCAAATAATCACTAAAAATCATGGTCATTTGTGGTCTTTCCTTACGCAGTAATGAAACCTTGTCATCAATGATAATTTAATGACTCCAACATGGGAATTTGGTTAATTACAAAAACTCTTCTAATAAAATAAATTTCTAGTGAACAAAATTCATTGTGTAATCAACACGGTTAGAAAAATAGAATGATGAAATAATTTTGAATGAAGTACAAGAGTCTGGAAACATCCTTGTTATGTCTTGGTGGAATGTATACTTGTTATGCTCAATGGTTATGGGGTGATGTGGATGGGGATGTGATCCTCTGTTGTGGTACAATTGTTGGTTGTTATCTTGAAGTTGTGTGGGGTTATATCTCAAGGCTTGGTTTGGTTCTAGTACATTGAGGGTTCTCACGAATACATTTTTTCTTATGACATTACAAGAGAACCAGGTGCAAATACTTAAATTACTATTTGGATATTTCTATTTCCCTGGATTGTGGTTATGCCGGTGAGTTTCCTAGTAATGTAGAATTCTCCTAAATGGGATCACATGAACATGAAATCAAGAATGGTTGAAAGGCGAATTGGTTCTGGGGATGAGTTTACTTGGCTGTGATTTTTGTGACATATTTTATGAATGAATTGTAATGTGGGTGTTTGTGCATAGGTTTTGGAACCCCAAGGTTGGGATGGGTTCTTATTAACTATACATATATCTATAGATTTTATGTTTCTTATTCGTGCCCCACCACAGTTGGGAACATAGTGCCGAACACCCCCATTTCATGGGGGGGGGGTGCTTTTTCAAACACTCTTATGAGTGGTCGGTTATTATCTGCATTCTCTTCCCTTTTCCGAATAGCCAATGACTCTCCGGATAGGCTGTGATGGCCTGATGACCATTATATCTCAACATTCATTAGGCAGGGTAGTTGTGGTGGTTGGACCAGGTGTGTGAGGTCAGGTTGTTTCCCAATAGTCTTCGGAATGAGGCACATGTGTCTTCAGGCGTGCCAGTAGTTGTTGTGGAGCAGGTGTTTACGAGGGGGGATGTGTGGTTGTGGCCTAGGTGTGTGTGGGTGGGGTGTGGCGGTTGGACTGTGGTGATAATTGTTGGATTGATTAGTTGATTAGGATGTCTCCAATAACCATTGGGAAAGTGGTGGGGGTACCCAGACATCGATGTGCTATTACTATACATTACATGAATTGTTTTTTTTTGGGAGTGCGCCTTAGTGAGTCTATGGTTTATAGTTTTCCTTACTAGGTTCTTTGGTTGTCTCTTTCTCACAGGGCATTAGAATGACTCCTCACTTGTGCATGAGAGTAATTGGTTTTCCCTACTCAGTATACTTGTATGGTCACCCTACGTATATAAATCTCCTTTCAGGTTTCCAGGAGGACTTTAGGGATCATGCAGGGAAATACAAGATCATATGTTTGGATGGTTATAGTTGATGTTTTTATTTTCCTTGGTAGTTTACCCTTGTAATATCCGTGCACATTGTGGTATGTACTTTTTTAACATTCTTATGGGAATGTTTTCCTTTTGTCTTTACCATTACCCCTAGTTTTGGTGTTGTTGGCTTTTACTATCTTATCTCACACTCATAATAAAGAGAAAGTGTAATGAAATTCATCTTGTGTGTAATTATATACCCTTGGTGCTAGTTGCCACTCTGGGGCCTATTGAAATTAGGTCTCAGGGGTTGTGACAACAAAATAATTAATAATCCTACATGCACATCAAAACCCTTGTGAAAGATGTTTCAGACCACTTAAAACACAAATAGAACCCATTTATAAAAATAATCTTGAATAATGAAATCATCAATCAATATTATTTCATGTAACCACAAACCTCATACATGTGATCATCAAAAAACCATGTGTAATTCACCAAGGACAACAATAAGAGACCATAAGGGGAAATAGAACAATATAACCATAAGGATTCAACACAATGAATCAATATTCATTCCAAATTATGTCAAATATATTGTTTTATAATGTTCACATAAGAGATAAGAATCATGATTTCTTGACAGAAGATAAATATAGGAATAAAGAGGCTCTATTCATGATTTTGTAAGAATACACCCCAATATAACCCATATAATGATGACTACTAGATAGGAGAGGAACAAGAGTCATTCATAAGGATGGTTTGGAAAATGGGGGAGGGAGATTTGGTGATAATTTGGTGTTATAATTATCAAACGTATTTATATAATTTAAAAAATTTCCATGATCAAGAGGCCACATGGTTTGTCCTCATGGTTTTCCAAACCATTTCCCAACCGGAGAACACCTCTTTCCAAGATGAAAACTAGATGAAATTCTTTCTTGGAAGGGATGCATGCCCGATGACCTAGATGTGTGCCTTATACATAGCCATCCTAGTTGCATTATTATATGAGGAGGGCCACCCACCCATGTTCTAGTATATTCGACCTAGATAGTTCCACATTCTACGAAACATAGTTTTCACTAGGTGGGTACATGGTTTACACTAACGATAGACTAAATATGTACTGTCTTTTTATTAAATGAAAGATACCATTTTATTCAAAATATAATAGGAAATCCATGTTGTCATTTCAATACCAAAAAAAGATAAAAAGAACAACATAAAACCTTATAATTGAAAAATATTCTCTTCATCATGACTGATAAATGCTTTCATGCATTATATAAATGATAATAATTTTTTTAAATGAATACAAATTCCTTAATATTTAGGAAATCGGTTATTTTATAAATTTTATATTCTAAACTAAAATGATTTTTTTTCCTAATGAATGCCAGTAAGGATCAATTTTTTTTTTAAATTCATCAAGGACATCAAATATTATTTTATAGATAATCCACTGAAGACATGTTGTATTGATACTATCATTATTATTTTATTGGAAGGTTTATGGCTACTTTAACTGGGGAAGGTATTTAAATTCTATATGAATGTCATTTCCATGTAGAAATGTATTGATATTACGACATATGGATTATTTTTTACTATTTATTTATTAAAGGAATATTTTGACTTATAAAGTGATATCTGAAAGTCAAAATTAGAAATCCCTTGGATGCATCAGTTGGTCTATTGAGACATACTAGATTGGGTATTTTGTCGAGGACCCCCCCCCCATTTATGAATGATCTATTGAAATGAGGATTTGATGGTATCAATTTCCATGAATAAGGCCCCAATATTATATTTCAGATGTCTGAAATTATTCGTGGAGCATTTAGTTTCTAGTATATTCATACCCTTATTGATCATCTAATATCACCACATATATGAGTTTATTTCCCTAGGATACTAAAACAAGATTTATGGTTAAAAACACGTGATATTATTGAAGGAATATGGATAATGCCAAATAAAATTTTATGTTTTAATAGATTCATTTAGTTGTAATTTGGGATTCATGTATGTATTTAGATTAAAATGTCTAAAAAACTATTCAGTCTTGAGGGATTCCATTCCTGGTAACTAGTGCCATTTTAAAAGTGGAACCACCAATCATGGTCCAAATGGGTTATGTAAATATCATCTTGTGTCAGAGTATGATTACTATAAATATTGGAAAAATAAAAGGAACACTTAAAATAGGGAAGATAAATCATTGATAAACTATGAAAAAATCCAAAAGAATCCTACAATATGATTTCTTGACTATGTATAGATACATATTAAAATTATTCTATGTGATTAAAATGTTTTAAAATTATTTATTATTATTTATAATTTGGTGTTATAAAATATTTTATTCCAAAAATTGTAAATGTATCCTATTTTGAGGAATGATAACCTTTTTGATGCATGTAATCCTAATAGGTATTTCCCTTAAATGAAAGATAATGAAGATGTAGACTTAACAATAGGTAGAGTTAAATGAATTATAATAATATATGTTAATAAGACTTTGGTTATTAACAATAAAAATTCCCATATAGAGGATCTTTACGATCCACAACGTGGTGAAATAATGTAAAACAACTACAAGCATTAACATCCTCCATTATTAAGGGTCCTAAAATTTTTTTTGTAGATGGGAATTAGTGATTTTTCATTAATATGATATTTCCCAAATTGGGAAGAAATGAAAGGGATAAGGCTTTCATGGATTTTTATCATAAGTAATTGGATGTGGTTCAACAACTCTAATTGATTCAAACCCCTATGTGTGGGGATGAAATAGATAAAATAAAATAGAATGTCATTAATGTAATTGTTATGGGAAAATATTTTTTTCATTAATAATGAGTATATATAAATAGAAAAATATTCATTGGATATAAAAGGATGTGGAAATTGAAAATATTTATGAATCAATATTTACATGGTTAGAATGGAATATTAGCTGTTTGTTTGTTTGGATTAATAAAATATATTGATGTTCAATAGGATTTAAAACATTATTATCTTATGATGATAAAATATCATATTCTTTTAAAATAGATAATGAATTTTTCAAATATTTTACTCTTGAAGGAAATAATTATATGAAAATTGTGATACAAAAATAGGTCAATGTAAATATGGTAATGAAGGATTTTTTTTCACAGTTGATAATTGATAAAGGAAACACCATTGTTTTTCATGAAGGGAATGCGTGTTTTCTTCAAATGTAAGGAGAAATTCAATTAGTCACATGAATGATAAGGTAAGAAATAAACCTCTAATGTTCAATGTATTTTTTTAAGGGGACATGTAACTATGATTATGCATGCCAATGTTTCAATGGAATGCTCCTTAGAATAATTTATGAGATTATGGTCAATCTTCTTCTATTACTATAATCAAAGTATTTTTTTTTGTATTTGCACAATGTAATTATGTTGTATACATATTTTACCATTGATTTTATTATAATAAGAATAATAAAAATTGTAATCTTTCTACTATAAATTTTTTATTAATGATTTGATATTATATGTTTAATAGTAAAAATAATAACCATGACAAATAATTAGTGTTAAGGAGAAATTTTTTGAGGATTCATTGAAAATGGAATAAAAACCCCTATTATGTTACTATTGTTTGGTTCATTTTAGATATAGAGAACTTGGATAATAAAAAATTAAATGGGATTGTATTGGTGAACGTGAAAATGGATAGTTATTTAATGAAAATTAATTTCATGATTTATTTTACAATATTTATTCATTTATTAAATATATTCAATAATCATAGATTTAATTTAATAAAAAGGGAAATAGTTATTTCATGGATTCTAGAATTTTTATTAAGGATATATGGTGATTCATGGGATTATATTGTTCTATATAAGTTTTTGATAATGTTATTTAAATGTGATATTAAGGGCTTCATAATGGGGAATTTATTATATGTTAGTTTTGGAAATTTAGTAACCTAATTCCTTCATTGTGGGGGTTTTTAATATGGTTAGCATGATTTTATTAGGGTATTAATATTTAATAAATATGGAATGGAATATGTTGAAAAATATTTAATTTTTTTTCAAATAATGTTTTATTTATCATATTGAATAATATGGGTGAAACCTTACATTTTTTTGTAAATATTTATAGGTATATGAAATGACTTATAAATCATAGAATTCATTAAAATTACATTGTGATTAAAAAAATAATATTGAATTTTCATTTCCGTTAGTAACAAAATATGTACTAATAAATAAAAGCATAACCAAAGGATGCAATTTTTCTTTTGAAGTAAAAATATATAACGGATGTCTATTACCTCATGCTCTTTTTAAATATAGTAAAACAATCCCTCTACTTTAGAAAACATACCATTAAATAAAAAAAATATATATATAATTTTCCTAATATGAAATTTATTTTCTTTTAACCCATTATAAATTTATTATTTATTTATGGTTAATTTTCGCATCACCATGTTATATATCACTATATTTTAATCCTTGGGATTTATTATTTATTCTGTCTCTAATTTTTCAGTTCCCAATTATGGTATCCAATTAATAATCCTAGTATTGTGATAAGATTCTTATTTCTCATTACCTATTTTCAATAGGATGTTTATTAACCATTTTTTTAATTTTGGTTTCTAAGACTGTTATTTTCAACATATATTGAGACACTAGTAATGGAGAAATAATTATTAGGGTTCAATTTGTTTAAGTGGATTAGAAGGGAACACAGATACATTTTTGAATAGATATATCTCTGAGTAATTATAACATTTTTTGATAGCTTATGTTATACAATATAATAAGAATAAACTAATAGTGAAATACTGTAAAAATAATATTACCACCTTGTAATTTGATTTGAGAGTATAAATAGTACTAATGAATATATGGAATGTTATGGGTTAAAAATTTAAAAAATTAATTAATATGATATCAATTAACAAGAAATTGTAAAAAAATCCACATAAATTGAAGAGATAATTTTTTTTAATTATGATTATATGTTTACAATGTGTGTATATCATAATAAATTAAATTAATCACTATTGTTTTGATTTTTTATAAAATGAAAATATTATATATCTAATCATATGTTTTAATATTCATATGATATTTTTTCCTTATAATTATTTAACAACAGAAATTTAAAATTATGTTGTAAAAATATATTTTTCTAAAAAAGTGTTTTCATATAATTTTATTAGATTATATTAATCATAATTACCTACACATATAAAATATTAATTTTATATTGTGTAATAAATATATTGTATTTAGAGTGTTTAATTTTTTAAATTGTTCCTTTTTATTATTATACATTTTAACATTAACTGTGGTAAAATTTGTAACCTTGTTAAAGAGTTAATAAGGTCAATATTTCTTAAAACGAATTAATAAGGACAATATTTTTAATATTAATAAATTTTTTATTATGATAATGTTCACATTATCACCATTGTATCAAACATTAATGGTTTAATGGACATATTTCAATGAAAATGATATATCCAATATTTGATGAAAAGAATGATACAAAATGCTAATCTCTTTTTTTAAATATATATTATGTATCCCAATAGGGAAAAAATGAAACGATGAATAAAAATATCAATATTGAGAATAATGATTTTATATTAATGATATAAAAAATTATAATTTTTATAAAATATAAAATTACTTTAAACACTTATGCAATGAAAATTTTTTATTTAGTTATTTTCTGAAAAAGTAAATAAATAATTTTAAATATATTATAATTGAAATTATTTAATTAGATATTATGTAACATGGATTTTATTTTTCTATAAAAAATATAAGATATTTTTTAAATTATTATATTCTATTTCATTGTTTTTCTTAATGTATTGAAAGTGAAAAAAATTAATATTGTAAAATTTCACTTTAATAAAATTTTATAAAAATATATACATTATGAAATTATTTAAAATTAATTAAAATATTATATTCCTATAATGTAATGGGAAACCATTTTAAAAGCTATACATGGACCAATTTTAAAAATTATTTCATAATATAATTAAAACATTAACAATTTAATGGTTGGAAAATTTTTTATTATAGTAATTTTCAAAATGATATAAAGGGTATAAAAAACCATTACTGTTAAAAAACACAAAATTTTTAAAATATTATTGAATGATATTAGTTCATATAATACTAAACATATCCTCTAATCCTCTCAATTTGGAACCGTTTTGGCCATACATTAGTTTATATTATGTTAAAATTTTATTAAATTCCTCGAACACCCATACTCTTAATTAAAAAAGAATCACAACCATTCTCATCAATAAAAATCATTGTGAAATATATATCAACCATACAATACCAGAATCCATTAAAATAATTTTTTTAATTCATTGTAGAGGTGTTTTTATCCCTAAAATTCCATACCTTTAATCCGTTATATAATATCCAATGGAGTTCTACCAAAGAATAGGTAATGTCCATGACTGATCACATTCATTTAGAAAACGTATTTCAACTCATATAAATCATATGTATTTATTAGAAAATGGTAAAATTAGTATTTGAAATTATTGGAATGTTATCATCATTTTGGTTATCCATCCACATTTACATCCAATGGGAAGTGCATGTATAACTTGTGCACATGTAAAACATACCATCTCCATGTAACGATAACCTTATTTTTTCCATTAACTTATATCAATGGGAGTTATGATGGTTTTAATGTTTATGTATAATATTTAATAAATAATTATAATTATATTGTTATAAGATCATATGATCCTACATACATTCTAAACTATTGGTAAATGAAAACATTGTAGTTGCATACTTATTGAATACCACTACCACAATGTAATTTGATTTATTTTTCCTTTAGAGTTCCCATGTATGGTAATAAGAATTAATATTACAAAATTAAATAATTTATATTATATAAAAATTATTTTATAATGTTAAATTTTTATTTAGTTTTATTTATTTTATCCATCATAATGTGATTACAATAATTAATTGTGCATGCGACCTTCCATCTCCACAAATTGTGTGACTAATTTTATATCACTATATTTATTTAATTTATATAAATTGAAATATATTGACTATATATGATATGATATTTTTATTAAATTTATGTATATGATGATTATTTTTTCAATGTATAAACTCCATAACTATTGAAGAAAAACAAACATGAAAAATAAAGTTATTATTACACAAAATGGTAAATTTTAAAAATAACTGTTAATGAATTGGGGAAAAAAAATTTATGTAAATAATACCAGATTTTATATATCATGGTATGAGTTTTTAATGGAGTTACAAAAATATTTTATTTAGAATTCATGATTCATAGATACATATGATGGAATTCAAACCTAAGGTATGTGTTTCTTGTCACACATTTATTTCTTTGACACATATGCCATATTAACCATTTATTTATTTTGTGTGGTGTATGTACTACCAAATTTATTTATTATATCATGAATATATATATCATCACTTAATTTAATGTATCTTTTGATGTTATTTATTTTATGTGGGTTGTGATTCAAATTGTACAAAAACCCAAAGGGTTTATTCCACAATCTCACTAGTTCCTGGAATTGTTTACAATAAGTATTTTTATGGAGATTTATTTGACCTTTATATTTTGTATCCATGTTTTATTAAAATGTGTTTAAGATTATTTTAACTATTATCCAATGAATATTCAAATTTATTAAAACTATTAATTGTAATTTTAAAATATTATTTTAATGGAACAATTTGGTCATTATCAAAAAGAGGAATGTTTCATCATTGTCAAAGGAATGATATTTTAAATAATGTGAAATGATTCTAATTTCATAGAATCAATAATAATATATTCATTGAAAATTATATTTCATGTATATATGGTTATTTTAAAGGTAAAAATTTTCTATTATATTTATAAAATTATAGTTTTCAAAATTTAATTTAAGAAGATAAAATGTTACTTTTTCTAATGAATGAATTTAAAGAACATTTTATGTAATTAATATTGATTTACATCATAAAAAGATTATTTTATATATGAACTAATAATTATATGTTATAATATTGGCATACTTATTCAATATTGGGGCTATTTAAGATCATTTTTACTGGTCAATGAATTGATATTACATATGCTAGTTCAATGAATATTAAAAATTATGGATATCATTATTTTAAACAAGATGAATGAATTTGTATATTTATGTAACTAGTGGAGAACTGAATAGTATTTTCCCTCAATTCATCGGTAATTCTCCTTAGACAAATTAGATAGAGTACTTAGTTGAGGCATTACCGATTTATATAAGATATATAGGAAAGAGGCCATGATAGTCAAAATGTCTTCGAACTGGGAGTCGACTATATTTTTCATATATCTGAACATATAAATGCCATCATTATGAAATATATAATCTATTTCTTATAACTACATTAATAGTGTTTATTTCTATGTTTAAATTTTTAGATCTTGAGATTATTTTTATGAAATTATTTGATTATCATTTATTTCCAGGGAAATATTTAATGCCTTTCATTGCTTATTTCGTAAGCATGCCCATTTCAAGAATCTTATCACTCACCATTAATATGATTATTTTAACAAAGTCTCCAAGAAATGTTTTCTTATTGAAATTATATGACATTTATGATGCAATGGATATAGTCCCATAGAATATAAAATGAAATAATTTATGTTTTCAATTGTAACATTGGATTAAATTATGTATCTTGTAAAGAAATACTATTATAGTGTTAGGTAATTTGGGATGGGATTAATTGTAAAAAAATAAAATATAATCATTTAACAAAGGAATTTTTGAAACTAGGGTTGGGTTATTTTAAATGATATTATTATTTCATATAAATTAATCTACCAATCATTGATTTCTCTAATATAATGTATACAATGTTATTTTATCTTAAAAACCACAGAAACGATGATCTATGATTACATTGACTATAATTAAACTATAACCCTATTTGAACAACACATAATAACCATTCCAAAAATCATCAATGAACACCATAAAAATGAATTAAAAAAAATGAAATTTAATTTAATAAAAATACAAAATGAAGAATGTCTAATCAAAGATGAATCCATAAGGGAATGAGTTAATTGTAACTTCAGATCAGAATGAATTAAACATGAGATTATATGGATAAAAAATATCAAAAGGGCTTCAAAAAATCATCATAGATATCCTCTTTTCTCCTTTTGTTGGATAACATTCGAGGGTTTTTGTTTGAAGTTGGGGTTGTAGCTGGTATTATAGTCATGAATTATGATGGATTATCATTTTTTGAATTTTTCATTCACATCAACAATGTACCATGTTTAAGAGTCATGAAAAATAATCAGTTAGACTAATAATCCAAGGATTGATAAACATTATGTTCTACAAGACCACATCACTTGTTTTCACTGATTGTTTTTTGAAATTATAACTCTTAATCAATTAAAATCATGTAATGGTGGCTCACAATGTGAATTAAAACATGAAAACCAGCCTCATAAAAGTCATAACATTTTATTTTGTTAAAAAAACGTTTCATATATTATACTATAGCTCACAATGTGAACTTTTCATGGTTCTAGATTGTATCCCTCAATCACCAATACCCATTCTCTAGGATTCCACTAAGCACCATGGACCTCAGAAACACAGAATGGAAATGGATAAAAAGACCTAATACCTTATATCATATACCTCACATTAAATTCTCAATATTGAGTACTTTAAAAATTACCTATATAAATAGAATGTAAAATGGTCTTTTTTAATATCCAACATTGAAGATACCTCTCTTGAATCAATCCATAATATCATCTAAACCACCTCACCAAAAGGAAAAAAAGATCAAATCTAGACCAAACCAAAAATAATATCATAAACACTTTTATGTTGATATCACTATCAGACAACAGAAAAGTGACACAAAATTAATCATTAAAGGGAAAACCACCCTATACACCAAATAATAGCGAATAACAACAAAACTAAATTAAAAAAGTGATTTTATAAAAACAAATCATTATAGGACATTGATCATCAATATATTTATCATTTTTCTAGGTTATATTTTATACACAACCATGTAAAAAAAATACACAAGTATATATATTTCCTAAAAAGATCCTTCTACAGGATGTTCTGAATCACAATAGTCCAGTTATCAAAAATCACATCATCATAAATGTGTATATACCCCCAATTGATTGTGTAACAATAATCCAAATTATAATTGATAAACATTAAATAATGAAACCATCACAGACATGGCTCATCAATGGGGGAATTTCAGTTTGATATGAAATGTCTACCACATGATCTAAAACATTTATAATACATTTAAACATTTGATAAAGATTACACCAATGTTTAAATATTCATAACCCATGAAGATAATTCACCTTTAAGACCAAATTATCTGAAAACTATATTTCCACATTTATAATCCTTTAATAGACATATAAATTTTGAAGCTCATGTGCTGGATTCATCCAATAACTAATCACATTAACAATCTCAGACATTCTCTGAACAATTTTAAGCACAAATATTAATGAAACTGTGACCAAAGTCCAACACTGTATAGAACACAATGGTTATAAAAAACAATAATCAAATTATTCTATACAAATGGTTAATTGAACATTATTTTTGTATGTATACAAATCCAAAAGAATTTTCCATATCATCAAGAGTCCAAAATCCAAGACATCATAATTAAATATTTCTTTATGATTCATGATAGTATACTATTTTTGGAATTTCATATGTAGTAAAAAGTAATGTTCTGGTATAATTATGATTTAATGGAAAGAAGTAGACCTCTCCATACCCAGGAGGTAAAATTAATATAGTGATTAGAGATGATTTTTATCAGAACTCTGAGGAATATCACAACCTCCTCTAATGGATAACATTATAGAACCTACACAATCATATAATACTATATATCTAAGAATTGAATGGTTTATATTAAATGACACATGATATTAAAAATTGTATCTGAGCCTCCATGTGATTGAGGTAAGATATTGATGAATTATATCGATATTTCACCCAACATCTAATGTGGGATATCTAATTGATTGATAAATCCACAATGATTTAAATTCCAATCCATCACCTTTTGAAATAAAAAACATCATGTCGAAGACTCTATAATTGAATGACTAAACATAGGCCAGAGAAACAAGCCTCTCAGATAATGAAACATCTTTTCAAAAATTTTTTTCACCACTGATACTACGATATGTATCTTTTGGATAACAAACTCCTTCATCAAAAAAGGGAATAGAATTATACTATATATCAACTTGTACCATTGTCTATACAAAGAACAATTATCAAGGGTCTCCCATTAAATAACTAGATTAATCAAAAAGTATACCTCAAATTTTGTTTTCTTGGAATCATCTATGTGATCAATAAAGATGACTAAACAATATTATAAAAAAGTAATCCACTATCAAATACCACTCCCATATCAAGACACATCACTCAGATATACTCCAATTTTCAACATGAATCTCAGAATCTAAATAATAAAAAACATTTTGATTTTTGTCTAAGTGTATATACTAAAAAATTAAACCTAGATGGTATATATGAAACCAAAAATTCATTATCTGTTAATAATTAAATCAACTGTATTTGAATTTTTCAAGATCTCATTGTGGGAATTCAAGGCTTTGGAAAATGGGATTGATAAAACCCATAAAACACACATTGATGAGGTAATCAATCGACAATGTCCAATGAAACATAACAATTACCAACTTGAAATCAAGGGGGGAATAATTATTCTCATTGATACATAATTATCGAGCGCCATACGATAAAATAAATCCCTTCTAGATCTAATATGATCCAAATACAATATTATTTTATTTCTAGAAAAACTTGATTTAAACTATATCTTTGGTAAAATTCTGAACTTATAGATGAATAAATTTTCTTTGACGTCCTTGAAATCTTATTGTCAATGATCAGCCTATACGGATGATAGAAACTTTATTTTAATTGTTTTTATAAGGGATATATCCAAATATAAATTTACTACAAATGTACTATGGAATCAAAAAATTATATAGAAACATAGAACCATTGAAATTTTATTAGGTGATACCCATTAAATGAATATCACGACCATTGATGTTTTGATACCCCCTTTAACATACAACACATTCGTTCCCCAATCCATCCCACAACATGAACCTATGGGTTCCTACCCATATGCTCGAGGACATAGACTATTAGTGATGGTTTAATATCGATCATAGAAAGACAATACCATCTCATATCAGAGTAATAAAACATCAAAAAATATGAATCAATAAATTAAGAATATAAGAAACCTAAAAATAACATTTCCACTATCAAAAGATGACCAAAACTGGAGATATATTTGAAAACTAAATAATGGATATACCGTGCTAAAATAAATTAAAGTGAATCAATGAGAAACAAAAATAAATACATTTATTACACCATAAAATGATTTCCAAATAATTTCATGTTCACTAATAAATTTTCAATCCCATATCACCAATATAAAAAAGGTAAATGTTCTTTATCTTTACCGTTAAGCATGAAAAAAATTTGGATATGGATTTTTCACCCCATGTAAGGTGTCAGTACAACTCAGTAGGCCACCACCAACGATGTCTAAAAAATATCAAATAACTATATGTGTCTATAGTTTTATAAATAAATATCAGTAGTTCAGATGTAAAAACTTTATCACATTATCATTTAAACATTCTTTAACCACATAAACTTCTAGGTTAAAGAGGACACCCAAACCACAACATCTGCTTCATGCTACTCCCAAGTTGTAAGCACTTCAATTTATCAAATAAAAATTCATTTAACAAAGAATATTTCAATATTAATTTAATTTATATTCACTATCACAATTAGTTAAAACCATAGTATAATGCCAATCTCATAGGCATAGAACATTGTGACTAACACCCCGTGGGTATTTAGATGTCATTCCCCACCCAAAATGCAGGGATATTTGGAGAATCATTCTCTATCCAATAAAATTTTTATCTTTGATGCAAATTTACAGTCTTTGTATATTTGGTGTGTCAATCCTAATTTCATACTCATTTATGAATAAGTTATACATGTTTATATGGTGCACCTATCTGTATCCAATTATCATCTATATCAATCAACAACATATATAACATATAAAAAATATCACAATTTCACATGTATCTCTATATAACATGATCCACTATAGAAAAACCATCAATAATAACCAAAAATAATCCTCGTTCCAAAATAGCACTCATTATTTAATCAGACAATTAATTAATCACAGTCAGAACATTTATTATTTATATAATTTATTTGTCACTTACTTTAAATAAATTATATTAGTAAATATCTAATCACATTAATCTGATTACTTATTTCATCAATTATTTAATCACATAATATCTGTTAACTAATTCAAAAAAAATAATAAATATAAATTTTTCCACTAATAAATGAATAATGAATTATTCCAAGGAAAAAAAATCAGGATTTCAATAATTAATTCAAAAATTAATAATTTGTAATTCAAAAATAAAAATTATGATAATTATATCAATAATGAATTATAACTAATTCCACAAATAAATACTTAGAAAAATAATTCAAAACTTATTTCTCCCAATTCCACATTTACAATATTCAATTAAATCCTATTTTCCACAATTAATTAATTTACAACAACAAAAAATTCATTTAATGACTTAAAATTACTAAACTAACCCTAGAAATTATAAAATAACATACAAATACTTGATATCATGATAATGGGATTTTAATAATAGACCACCTACCTTATTTCGTTATTGAGTGATCATCCATTATAAATCCCCAATTTCATCAGAGTAATAACATACAATAAGATCTAGATATTAAAAGTAAATCAATATACAACAAATAAAGAGATGATATATATAGGTATAGAAATTCAATAATAGATCTATATCAAAAAATATGTATAGGTCTCATAGAAATAGAGAATAATATCTCTTAAATAAAGAGAAAACAATGGGATAAAAATGGGAAAACAATTGGTATGAGATCGTTTTAATGGGAGGATTATAGATCATCGATCTGGGATTCAAACAACAATTAATTGATGTTAGGAGGTCATAAAATCCATCTCAGATGCTTCAAAAACACGAAATAACTATATGGGATGAATGATAATGCATTTATGTCATGTATTAAACCTCAACCTATTGCATCCCTTACATTTAATACCTATAATTATCAACATGAAACTATACCAAGATATAAATGTCCATGAAATAACCAAAAACAAATACATATCACTATACATATATTTGGTGAATAATAACCAACTTGCATAAATGTATATAAAACTGATAAGACAAGACAATAGGTTATGGGGGAGGCAGTTGACCGTTTATTCTTCAATAAAGTAGATATTAGCAAACAAATCGTAATAGTTTCTACTCTGTGTCTGTCACTTATGGAATTATATGGTGGTGTCATATGAAATTAGAGATCATACATGATGTGATATAGGTCACAACGACACTAAATTAATTTTTATTGCCTTAATATCAAGATCACCTATCATCTCTCTTGAAATAATATTATACTACAGAAGAAAAATATATAATATATTCATACGGGAATTATTAAAATATTTAAGTAATTTTTTGTTATCATTTTATTTTGGCATTACAATAAATAAATAAAATATCCATTATTATTTAATTAACATTAATTTAAAATGATTATAGACAATTTATTATCCCCTATCGGAATAATCAAATCGATATAATGGTCTATCACTATTTTGACCATCTTTATTACACCAATAACAAACCCCACTGGCTAAAAAATTGTTATTATTTTTCAATCCATAATTTCATGAACCGTACAATAAATAATTTTCATTATAAAATTTTATATATCTAGGATGAATCATCATACATATATAGTGGGGAGTAAAATACAGGAAACACAAAACGTGGGTATATAAGATTTAATGTTGAACAATATAAGGAATGAAACCATCATTTATCATAATAATGGGAATGAATTTTATTCAAAATATTAAATTAATATTATGACCACCCCTTAAACAACATTCATATCACTATGAATCTATCCATCATTATAAACAATTACTACTACAAACCAAATCCCCCATGTTAATTTCTCATCAACCATGATCAATCCCATGTTGACATAAAAATATATATAAATTAATAGATCTTGAGAAATTTGATAAGACTAAATAAATTAATATAAATGTTTATTTAAAATAGAATGTATAATAAGTGTGATCTTCTATAGATCATCTTATTCAAATGGTAATGAATTCATACTAATTCAAAGAGAACAAAAATTGAATCTAATTCACCAGTAAAAATTGTATTCAATGTTTTTAGTGCTATGATGACTATCTCTGACCATGTATTTCATAAATGATATATTATTAAAAAATACCAAAAAAAATTTAACACACTACAACTTTCGACTGGTCTGATTCTATTTAATAAAATCTAACATCTTTATTCATCACCCTCTATAATATATCATCTCAATGATAGATGGGATAATGAATCATAACATAAATAATGTGCATCAGATCACCTCATCAAAAACAGCACAAATCATTTATGAAATCATTTCATCACATCACTAGACAAAAAATATGTAGTTTATATGATCCACCATTTCCCATATGTAATGTGGCATACATCAATCCGTGACATCCCATTCATGTAATTCTTATAATAATCAACATGATACAACATCTTTTCATATATGTGTTATAAATAACCACAAATCATTACAATAAACTATATACATATATGTGGAAAGATATCCCCCAGGAATTCAATCACAAAATTCTACCCAAAGGAGAAAACAAGTCCAAAGTGGTAGAGATTCATTAGTTTTTTTACGACCTAATTATTAAGGGTAACAAACCCCTATATTTATCCTAAAAAATCATATTATTTACCTGAAAATTATGTTACAAATACATAATATGTTAACTATAACAAATTTATTATTCCTTATCATTTTTTACGATATACTTCATTTATCATAGGTTATAACCACATTTATCCTAATTAATCAACGGTTATATTTTATAATTTTTTTAAACCCATTAAAGATTAAATTATTGTATCAAATTAAATTATGGAAGAATAATAACATTAAAAAGAATATATATTGTTAATAATAAATATAATTTCATGCATCATGATAATTAATCAGTACAATAAATATATATAAGAAACTTTTATTTAATAATTAATAAATATTCATTTTATTAAAATCAAAACCTAAGAATAAAAATATCTTATAAACACTACCATTTAGTTTGTCTTCGAAAAAAGTTATCCACTTTGTGTTCTGAACCATTTTAAACTAATTAAAATCATAACCCTTAATTATCTAAAAAATTACACAATTCATAACCCTATATAACATTATATCTAGTAAAACATGGGGTAAAAAATTTAATTAGGAATAAACGTGTGACCACTGTAATATTATACCATTAATTCTTACTATTACAGTTTATTTTTTAAATATGAATTATTAGATAATAATGTAGAGGAATAAAAGATTGAAAATTATTTATTAGAAAAAAACTAAAATGAAAAGAAATTAATCCACTACATAATGGATTAAAAAAAATTTGATTGAAATTATAAAAAATTGATATATATTATCACCTCATCCTGAATAAAATTACATCCCACCAAGAATAAAATACAACAACCAATAAAACAATCATTAAACAAATAAATAATAATATTAGGTATCAAATTTAATATGAAGGAGAAAAATAATGGGAGGTATCAATATTTTACAAATTAGAAACTAAAATAGAATAATATAAAACAAAACATATATCACCAATGATTAATCATATGAATATATGAAAATATCTATTTTAAAATTTCTTCAATACTAGTTGAAATAATTCCTATATCAGGCTCATGTTAATAATACCATGATGTTTTTAAGATATATATAGGGTGTAATTGGCTTTATTAGAATTATTACCGACCTAAAATCGATGTTTGGATTGATCCTAAAGGTCATCAATTTAAATATTCTAATAGTCCCAAAAAAAATTGGACACCATATATGAAAAAATCTTGGATTAATTAATTTAAAGAAGAACATGTTCACATCATGAGATTTTATATAATAATTCCATAAATCAAACTCATTAGCTACTCACATCATAAAATTATTGTTCACATCCTAAATCTCTACATATGAACCAATATCACTTTATCCGAAAAAAATATCTTGCCCATGAAGAAATGTATCTTGTAATGAGATATAGTTTAGTTTATAATCTTCACCTCATTCTATATTATATCTCCCAAAGTCTACTAATCAATATTTAGGATTCCTGAAAAAACCAATCAATTTTGAATTAGGTTAAGGATAATGAAAAATAGGATATCCTCCCTTTTTTTATTAGTGTAGGAAAAGGTTGGGAAATCCTTAACTTTTAATTTTATGTGATTTTTTAATATTTCCCATTAAAATTATATTTTTATTATAATTATAATGAAAACTATATTCGAAATCTTTTTAATGATGAACAAAAATATAATTACAATATATTTTAGTTTCTTATATAACTAATACAAAGATGACATTTAAATTAAAGAATTTAATAAATAGAATTATTGTGTTGTAGAAATGTTTTTTCACTATTAAGTTGTTATAAAATTATATAATTCTAATTTGTAATTTAATTGGAGGAAAAAATATTTTCATCCATTTGAAAAGTAATATTAGTTTATTTTTATGAAATATAAAATTTTAATATCATAGACAAATATTTCAATTTTTTTAAATAAACCAATAACTTTGAAACTTTTTATTTACACAAATTATAGTAATTATTCCTTGTTTACAACACAAAAATTGACCTAAATAATTAATATGAAAATGTTGATATAGAATTTGAAACCCATGTTTTTAAAATTATTATCAACGAGTAATGAAAAATATTTTCTTATGTATATGAAGAAAACAATTATATTTAAATATAAATTCATCAACCAAAATGTTAAAAATGGGTTTTATATATTCAATATAATGTATATAATTGATATTTATTTAGTTATATATATATATATTTTAAAAAAAATTATCAATGAAATTTAACTTATTCTTATATTATGATAACATCATAAATGTGATGGCATTCACTTTATTTTTTTATAGTTATTTAAAATTTAATTTTTATAAACAATGTAAGTAATTATATTAATTAAAATTTTGATATTTTTAAATATAAAATTATAGAAAATATTTAAAAATAAAATTATAAAATATATATATTTATTTAAAAAGAAAATTGAATTCAAATTTTACAAATTTAATTTTTTTGAAATAATCCTATGTAAAACATTAACTGTTATTAAATTTACTTTGAGTTAATTTTATAATTAAATAAAGTATCATATATTTACTATATTTTTTATTAGTGTAAAATTAATATAATAATAAACATGTCATAGATGGATATAGTCAAGTGTATCATATGTTTAACTCTATCAAACATTTTATTATATTATAGATTAATGTGTGTGTGCATGATAAAAAATGATAGGGTATTACACTTACTAGCATCAAAATTAACACAATGTTTAATAGAATCATTTTCCCTTAAAAACCCATGTTGATATGTTTTACAATTTGATTTCATAATCCATGTAGACTATGTTTACTCACAACTGTCATATGAATTATTTGTTTTGTTCCTTCTCGGGTATAATTCGTGTAATATCATGTGGTATAATTCATTAAACAATTAATGTTGTTTTTATATAATTATGAGAACCATAGGTCAAATAATATTGAGAATTAAAAATTTCTACAACATGTAATATTTTAATGTCATATCATGATTAACATATAACATTAAAATGAGTTTAATTTATCAATAAAAAGTATATCTTGTCCAACAAATGATAGACGACAAATTGGTAAAAAAAATTCGTTTTAATAACATATTAAATTATATTTAACCCACACAATACTAAAAAATATTTTGTAAGAATTAATTAAAAATATATAATACCAAAAATAATTTATAATTTCTAATAAACACCAGTCATATAGATGATGTGTATCGATGAAATATTAGATCTTTTCTGGATAAAATAATATATTAACTAAAATAATGTTTATCACAAAATATGGGTTCATTGATGAATAAATATGTATTTCCATCATAACGAATGATAACTGTAATTGTTTTTCAATGGTTTATGGAATATGAGATGCTAAATAAATCTATCCCTTTAGAGGAAATTTAAAATTATTAATATTACAAATATTACAAATATTGGATGAAAAATTATAAGAGTATGATATGTGATATTACACTATATATGAATCAACTTCCTTTAGGTTTACTGTATTTTGATGAATTTATATATATGTAATGAAGTGGTATTAAATATATTTTTGTTAAACAAAATCATATATATATATATATATAAATTTTTCATATATTTTTTTCACATATAACAAAATAATTAAAAACTAACCATTATATGAATCAGAGAAATATGTAGGGGAAATGAAAATATAGAATTCATATTATTTTATCGGACTTTTTCTTCATAGTTTTATATTTTAACATTAAAAATCATATTAAAATGTAATAAATCAATATTTTATTAATATTGTATTTCTAAATATGTTAATAATGAAAAAACAGTGTATAAATTATAATTAATTCCCCACATATTATAAAAAAATATACATATTTAAGGAAAATAAAATACACATATTCTGTATATTAAACAATAAATGAAAAAAATATTTATAATGGAATTATAAAATACATATTTTTAATGGAAAAAAATTCAATCAATAACATTATATAAAATTAAATGATTTTTTAATCCAAATTAAAAAATATATAAATTAATAGAAATAAGTTGGGAAATGAAAATGTATTCTAAATAAAAAAATATGTTTTTCTTATAATATTGATCAATGTCGTGGTATATAGATTCAATAAATATTATTATTTGTTGAATATAATTTAAATACATTATAATTAGTTTGAAATTAATATTAAAATCAGTATATAGATTATTATAACTAATATAGAAAAAATAGTTAATGAAGAATGGGAATGAATCATGTAATGTAGATTCAATTGATTAAATTCTTTATAACATTTGTAGTCAAAGGTGTAAGTGAAAAAATAATAGAAAGTAAATGGATCAATAAATACTATGTACAGAAGAATTTTTAGTATTTTTTTTAAAAATATATAGTATATACATCAAAGAAATAAACATATGTTAATAAATCAGAATATGTCTCCAAAAAATAAAATTAGATAAAAACAATTAACTCCGAATAATATATTTGTGGACAATCCGTAACACTTTTTATAATAAATTTAGGTTATTTCAAAATTTCAATTTTAACCCTATTCTTATATATATTCTCTAATAACATACATATAAATTAATTTTTATCATTGTACTAATCATTAATCGTCATAATTATCATTTTTTATAATTAGTTTTATTTATTGGATGATTTAATTGTTATGGAGGTATAGAATACTAAGAAAGTACTGGTTTATTGAAAAATATTGTTATTATTATAATTTTTCTATAATTTTTTTTTGCTTGTTTTGGGGACAATTCATAATGTATAGTTTCATATTTCAAATTTTTTGAAATAAATTTTCTTTAAAAAGTAAATATTTGAATTAAAAAATTACAGAGAAATTTTACTATTGATTATTTTGGATATATTATAAAATTTATAATTGATAGAAAATATTTATTAAATATTTTCTATCTTAATCATTCACCATTGAATCATTATAATGTCCTTGTAGGTGGAAAATGAAAAAATGGATTATTGATTTAATGGATTAATTTATTTTAAATAATAACTTTTATAAAGAATATAATTGGTGTAAATATAAAATGACACGAGTGGAGAATGATATTTCAAAATATATGAGAAGTGATTTTATTTGAATCTGTAAACGTATGACTAATTACTTTATTTAATGTCATCTCTTCTTCTTAATGCCTCGTCTAATAGAATAGAAGACACCATGGTCTATCATTGGATCAGAAGATAGAATACATAGAAGTGGATATTTTGAGAAGTAAAAAGAGTTTGGTAAATATAAAAAGTAATGATTGTTAATATGTTAGAGGTAATAGTGATCCCTTTAGAGAGATAAATGGTTGACATTTTATTTGAATCCTAATATTTGTGATTGAAAATGATATAGGCACATAGGATTTATGAGAGTTATATTAAAAACTAATAATGCGAAGTGTATCATTTTCTGAATATCATTTAAAAAAATTGTATTTTTGAAATAAGCAAAAATAGTATTGAAAATTTGATACATATCTATTTACAGTATTTCCACTTTTAACCCCATCAATCAAATAATCATGATAAATATTTTTTATTGAAAATATAAAATGAAATATCAAACCTAAATGGAATTTGATGTTTCCAAATATGGAATCCATATACTGTAATTCCAATTCTACATATGAAAAATTAATCTTCCATATAGTAAAATATAATTTGTAGAAAAAATCAGTTTCCATATAAAATTAATTTTTTAATCATTTACATTATTATTATTATTTTTTTATTAATTAATAGTACATTAATGAGTGATAAAATGTTTATTAATGAATAAAAATCATTTATTATAATAAATTCACTCTTATGGTATGATATATTTGAAAATATGCATAATGATTTTAATTTTTTTGGATGTATTATTATTTAAATATTTCAAGGTTTTACTATACTTTCTAAATAATAATTATTAAATTTATGAAATTTTATTGATTTTATATAAATAAAAAAAATTAAAAATAAAATCCAATTACAAATTATGAGAAATTATTCCATTTAAAAACATATAAAATATAATATATTTTTATAACAATTAATTCCTTTACCATGATTTAATAAACGTGTTTACATATAAATAAGTAAATAATTATTATGTATCATTTATATAATATAGTATTACTTTCATGAATTTTATAATGAAATGATTCTTAAATATTATATTTAATGAATAATATATATAAAGAATTTATAATTCATCATAAACATTATTATAATAAATAATATATTAATAAATAATATATATCTATTATCAAAAATAATTTATTTTATAACTAAATAATTTAAATTAACAATATATTTATTACTTCATGATGGATATAGATGACATTTTCAAAATTTTGAAGGGCTTCCATTTTTTATGCATATTATGGTAAATTATAAATAACTATGTTATAATAATAATTTAAAAGATATATCTTCCTAAATACAAATTATAAATTAAAACCATTAAATCTAAAAAAGTAGAAATTATTATTCCAATAATATACAGTATTCATTTAAAAAAAATCACAATCCATGATATCTTTTCTCAGAATATGATCAATTATTCTATTATTGATTATCAAGGATGAATATTATACTTATGTTGTCCTTATTTAGGGAAGGATTTTATTTTTCATTTATTATTGAAAAATATTATATAACATTTTGATATAATTATTGATAAATGTAATGTCGTTATCCATGGTATGTAATACATGGGTTCATGAAAAGTATTAGGTATAAATTAATACATGTTGAACATATTTTTCAAATAAATTATTATCATGTCTGATTTATTAATTAACCATGTTTGTAAAAATAAATTATTTATATTATTGATTAAAAATTTAATCTTAAATATGATAATTAACATTATCTATTGAATAATGTTTTACCAAAAATCCCTATAAATAATCCTATGGTAAAATAAAGATTTTAATAAGAATATTAATGTTTATAAACGTGTAACTATAAATATTTTAGTAACCCTTACCAATTATTTCATCAAAATTAAAACCAATCCAATTAGATAATTATATCAACCCAAATTTGATGTATTACATTCAACATAGATAAACAGTAGGTTTAATAGACTAACTCACACTGAACTCAAAACAAAACCCTAAAAAAGATTACTTTACAATGATATAATTAATATATTAAATTATATAATATTTATAAAGAAATAATATGAAACAACATTTTAAAATGTTAATGAGGAATAAATCAAAATTGAAAGAAAAAAATAAAAAAATATATACTATTAGTTTTCTAGGAATATAGAAAAATATATTTGAAAATAACTTTTTCAAAAAACTATTTTAATCTAATTTTGAAAAATTTTATTCAAACTAATTCTTGAATCATAAATAGAATTAATCATATATTTTCTTATTTTTATTTAGAATCATTATTTTCAATATTAAGTAATAAGTAAAGATAAATTTTGGCCATATATAGAATTTCATTGGTTGTAAATATATATCAACTTTTTTAGGGATAAAGTCAGCTAAATGCATTTAAAATAATGGGATAAGTATTGATTATAATGAAAGAATCATTTGTTAACATTATTTTTGAGTTTTTTTACCCCAAGGTTATCATCTTCATATGAAATAATTTGTAGAGATCTTTTTTTATTAAGACCTTAAAATAATTAAAAAATATGAAAAAATCCATGTTATTCCTCGCCCTCACTTATAAAAGGACATCACATGTCCTCTCTTACTCACACATCATGATCCTATTTATGTTTAATAAATATTTTCATAAAATTCATCATAAATACCTCCCTCTTCTTAATGGTAATGGTTATATCAGTATACCATCATAGGAAGGTTTTCAGTATAAACCTAAGGAGGATTTCAGAATAACCAGTATAGTTCTAAACTATTTATTGTCATAATATTTCATATTTTATTAAATAAAAATATTTTTTAACCATTATCATAATATATATATATATAATAAAATTATATTATTATTAATGGATATAATTAATAAATCTTCTTTCCATAACATGGAATACAACTATATTCATAATGTATATATATAACATAACATCTCTACAGAGCCGTGTGATTCATATTCTTATTACCATACTTGTATTGTTTTATAGATAATACTAATGAATATATATTATATTTATGAAATAATTATTATTCTAAAAATAATGATGTCATTTAAATTTTTAAACATCAACCTATTCAAAAGAGACAATGTCACTAGTGTGTATGTGTGGACAACATCCTCTATGAAAAAATGTCCTTAATTATTTATCTACTCCATTAAAGAATGATTATATATATATATAATGAATATATATATTTTTTATTTCATTATTGAAATATTGATTTGTTGGAACAAAGTAGAAAATAATATATCAAAATTAAAAAATTGAAAATTACGTGAAAAATGAATCATTTATCATTTGGAAATGGTTTTATAAATAAAAAAGAAAAATAAATTATTTTTTTTCAGACCATTACCTCAATAGACCGATTCAAGTGCCCAATTTATTACATTAGATAAGGATAAAATAAATCACATCTCAAATGACTGAGTTTTTATGAATTCATGACATATAATCAAACATTTCTTATTCTGAAATTATATTTGTTAACAATAATTATGAAATAGTATTTTTTAGAATTACATTATTCCACCAAGAATTTCCATAAACATAAATTGTAGTTTCCCCATGGAATCATTGTGAACGGAAAAAAATAATGGGGATCCAAAACTCTCAATAAGGGTTATGTGTATTGGAATTTACCTTGAATAAATAAATAATAATAAATATGGAGATGTAAATTACAGAACAAACAATCCATTAAATCATTAACTTGACTATAATAATTAGATAAATCATAATCAATATGGGAATGTAAATATTTATTTTTTTAAAATTTAATCACTAAATTCTGAATAAAATGAAACCAATGATAATATCATTATGAAAATATCATGGATAATAATAACAAACATAATAATGGATGAAATGATGAATTATTGGATTCTATGAACTCGGTAATTATGAATCCTCTACTGTAAATCCCTATCACAAGACGATTTAAAAATAAGTATAGAATTCTATTTAATTATAGATTATTTTATTTTCCTCGAGATACTTTAAATTCATTAAGTTGATTTATAACTATTATCCCTGCCCATCTCTGCATGTCCATAACATCACTCAAATATCGAATAATAAGTTATATTCATGAACTATGTGTCTTGTCATCAAATATCTATATTTAGTAATTTATAAGGATATATTAATAGATCTATATTCAGTTATATAATATTCAATATATAATATTTTATATATAAATTACATATAATTTAATCTACAATCATATCCATGTTAAAAAATATAAATATTAAAGGGGAAACAGAATGTAGAATGATCATATAAAAGTGAATATTACATGGGAATGTTAATGAATAAAAAATAAAAAATATACAAAGGAAATGTTAATATATTCTTTGTTAATATGATCTTATTCAATCCAAATGGAAAATAAATATAGACTGAAGTAAACAAATCCATATGGGAGTATATGTATAATTATGGGAATTTCTATTAATTAATTAAATTTCTAAAAAAAATCATTAAGAAATTTCATTAGTAAAATATCATTTTCATTTTGAAGTTATCGTTTTAAAAATTATATTTCACAAAAATAAATTAAAAAATTATTATTTAAAATAATATTTTAATAAAATAATGGATTTCTAAATAAATTGAATGGTTACGCCAGTTGAATGATAAATTCAGGTCATACAGATAAAAACAATTATATCTTCATATACACAATAAAAAAATGGGAAATTTTTTTAAATAAAAAACTATTCCTTTCAAATAATAATATAAAAACTAAAAATGGGTAAAAATTATTTCTAAAAATAAAACGTAAAATGATAATTACAATTTAAGAAATATTATTTAGAAAAAATTGATTTGAAAAATTGTTTTTTGGGGAAATATATATATGAAGTTATTTAATATTAAAACATTATCTCAACAATTTTATATTATAATGATTGAAATAATTGTGAAAATATGTGAAAATTTTAATGAATAATTAAAGGAGAATAATGTTCAAGGGTTTATTATACAATGGTCATAAAATTTCCTTCAATGTAAATTGGAGTATAAAAAATAAGAAATTATATATGATTGTGAAATAAACCCCTCAAAATATTAAAATGATTATGTGAGAATAAATCAATGAAAATTTTATATTTATCAAAATAGATGAGAAAATGTAAATAAAAATTAGAAAACAATATTAATTACATACATAATCATTATATATCAAAGAAAATGAAGCATTAACAAAACACAATGAATATAAATTAAGTTATGAATTTTTTCACTAAATGGTAACATTAGTGTAAATGCTCTAGGATTAAATAATTTAAATTGAAACATTGATTAAAATGAGTTCTTTTTTAATTATGATATTTCATATAAATTTATAGTATATAAATCATATTAATATAATTCACTGGCATATGAATATTCCACAATGAAGGAAAATTGAGATAAAGTGCCCTAACTCACGAATCTATTTTGTTGAGTGCTATTTGAGCTCATTATAATGATTTTATACAAGTTATAAAATTTTATATAGGAAATAATAATATTTTTATTATAATATTTGATCATTTAATGACGTCATATCCCCCATTAATATATATTATTTCATTATTTCTATTGTATTGGGTTTTAATTCCCAAATTTTCTCACTCCAACTTTTTTATTAAAGTCTTTTTTCTTGGGTATATGATAGCGAAACAAAAGTTAAATAATTATATTAATCTTATAAATATCATATCTACCAATTGGATGTTTTTTAGATCCATTCTTGTGGTTCGACTTGTATAATGAATCTCACAGATTCAGAGAGATTGTAGGTAGTCTGCATGCATGCGAAATGATATCAAACCATTAATGACTAAATGGGTAATGAATTGAGTTATAGATCAATTTTATTTAAACAATATATTATGATAGATATCAAATATCTTGATTAATTGTATCCTTATTATTTTATTTTTAATGCGAAAATGAATCAAATTCTTTCTTGACGTGGTCGTCCGGTACACAGACGAGAGACAATATCGTTTTTGAAAAGGACCATCAGTTAAAAATTTATATATTTTATTAAAATTACGCAAGTATAAAGATATCATAAATATAATATAAAATGTATATAATCCATATTTATTTTCACCCATTAACTATGATGGTAAAAAACAATGTACATTTGATTGTGGGGTAATAGTCTATTGTACAAACAATCCATGATTTCTTTTCCCATTTGATAGTAATGTAGATGAATATTAATTATTTGATAAAAATAATAAAATATAATATATGGTATGTAATTTTTATATGATATTATAATTTATAAGACATAATTTAATGTGAAGAAAAAATGGAATTAATGTTATTTTTTAATATAATTATATTTTTAAAGAAAAACTACATCTGGAAATCCTCTTTATGACCCTATAGATTGTATTATTTAGATGATCATATGAAATATAATTTTACTAAGGAAGATGGAGAGATAATTTCCCATGGTTTTATTAAGTATAATGGTTAGGTTGGTGTGATTATTATAAGTTAAGGAATTCTCTTTTACAAGGGTGAAGGGTACACTCATGGAAATTAAAAGGAAATTTTCAAATAGAATTTGAAATGATAATGTTATTCAAAAAAAATTGAAAAATAGCCTATATCATATCATGGGAAAATAAAACAGATATACTACTAGAAAATAATATTTTTATGAGTTTTTAGGTCATTTTATCCCTTATCTTATTAATTCAACCCATGAAAAATCCATTTTTACCTTCACTATTGTAAATAATTTATACTCATTAAACTATTAATTTTACTCAAATTTTTATTTGAAAATATTACAGAATATAAATAATGATTAATATAAATATTCAACACATTTCTTAAAATTCCATTGACATAATTTTAAATATTAATAAGAAAATAATCCCACAACAATGATGAAATATTACGTTATAAAGGGGAGAATGTTCAAATAATTTCAATGATATTATATGAAAATTAAATATAAAAATCTTTACAATAATTAAATTATTGAACTATTTATACCTAAAAATAAATTGTTCATATAATTTTACTATATAACTTATTTAAATCAAAATAATGTTTTCAATTAAAATTTAGTGTTTTAACTTTTCATTGAAAATGATCATTTCCAAAAAATACCAAAAATTAACACTAATATTATACAGTTATGATTAATTAAAAAATAATATTTATTTTAATATTAAATATCCAAAAAAAGACAAATTAACGTTAAATTAACTGAACAAATAGTGACTAAATTACCTTGTAGAAAAAATATAGTTTTTTGCGAATTTTTTTTTATTCTTCTCAGTAATCCATTTTTTATTTATAATTGATATATAAACATAATTTTTATAATTTAATTATTTTCATTAATAACATCATGTTTAATGGTTAGGTTTTAATGGAATACTATATTCTGGATCATTTCAACTTACGGATGCATGTTTTTCAAGCTATCAAAGAGAATAATTAATATAAATTTATATTGCCTTTTCTATAAGATCATATTTCTATATCATATACACTATCAAATAAATTGATATGATTTTATAATTTTGGGGTGAAACATTCTCCTCCACATAAATAAATTTCACCCTCAATATTAAAATATGATCTTGATAACCAATTGTTTGACATTTGAAAATATGATTATTGAAAAAACCCAATCATAAATGGATTAATATAAATACCTCTTATTAAGATTTAAATTGTAATAAAAGGATAAATTGTAATTAAACGTTAATAGGTTTTTTTATATAGCATTTTTTGCGTGTAATTATATAATAATGGAATGAAAGGGTAAAAAATTATTGAGATTATTAGTGGGTATTGATAAAAGTAAGTGAATATTCAATGGAATGTCATATAACTAAAAACCAAAAAATCTATGATAACTTTAAAAACCAAATGATTCATCTATTATAAAGTTACATGGGTTTCATTTTGTTTGGATCACTTCTAATATTTGAATAATTCTTATACTAGATATATTGAGAAAATATGAAGATATAATTATATGAAGTTTTTCTATAACATATTTATAATTTCATTTTATTGATTTTCATAATTCTATTCCCAATTCATCACTAACTTCAAGAATCTAACATAAAAAAATTTCTTTTTAATCCCAAATAACTAAATTTTACATTTTAAAAAATATATGTAAAATATTAGGAAGATAGTTTTTGTCTATAACTGTTTTCAAAATAAAATATAGTTAGCATAAGTTATCAAATATAAAACATTACTATTTGAACCTCTAAAGTAATACTATGTTTTCATCATTAATATTTATTTTCGAAATATATTAACTAAATATAATTACTTCTATACCAAAACATCACATATTCTTGTGTTAGTAATGAATCCATTATCACCCATTATTTATGGTTTAAATCCACATTTCCTTGTTAGACGTCATGGGTTGTCACCGAGTATGGGGGCTTCACAATTTAAAAAACATTGTTGATATAAATATTATATTTTTCAAAATAATCTATCATATTAATCTATGTAATGAAATTAGTAATTAAATAACATTATTACAATGGTTTTCGATAAAACAAAGTATTTTTTTTGAAAATAAATACAATATTCAATGAAAATTATTAAAATATAACTAGGGATCATTTTATTCCTAATGGATAGTAGTTACTTTAAAATTATTTCTATAATATGTAAAAGATATATTACTCAAATAAATCATTCATATACTAATGATATGGGTTTTCTAATGATAATTGTTTTTCTTAAAAAATATCCTTCATCATGTTATTTTTTTATGATTTTTTTATAAATGTATATTTAAGAATATATACTTATGATCATCCATGAAAATTAAACTCATGATGTTAAAAATAACTATTTTTTTAATAAAGAAATATATTCTTACGAATTTTAACATAATCCTTAAATTTTTCATGATTCTCATACCCAAAATACCATTTATAGAAATACTTTTATAACATAATTCTAAAATCCCAATAAATAAATCATTTATTTTATATCAACATAGGTCCATCAAGGGTCCATGATTTATCCTTTAGAAGAGTTCATTGACTAATGTATTGGTCATTCTTTTGATAATTGAAAAAACAAACTATAATTGATTCCCTATGATGAAATTTATTCCCTTCCAGCATACTATTCATTTTTACTCAGAAAATATTTGTTTTAGGTCATTAATTTTTATACATAATACATTTTCCATATACATTGAGTGAAATTGTTCAATATAATACTACTTCTACTTAAAAAGGCCATTCATTGTCATTATCTATTCAAGTCCACCACAATTATTTATAAGGAAATGTTTTATTTTCATACAGTTATATCATGGGAGTATCGAACTATGTTAACATAAAGGCCCATTTATTACAACAGGTTGCAATTTGTTCATTCCCAATGCACAATATTCATTTTTATTACCCATAGAACATTTGTCAAAGAACAATTCCCAAATTTATTATCACTAAAACGACGTATTTCAATGATAAAAAACTAATCTATACCATGTAAAAACTTTAGGATTCTCTTATATACTTATCCTCAAATCCTATCATTGGTATATGATTTCAT
Organism: Viscum album; assembly: GCA_963277665.1. Taxonomy (NCBI): domain Eukaryota; kingdom Viridiplantae; phylum Streptophyta; class Magnoliopsida; order Santalales; family Viscaceae; genus Viscum; species Viscum album. The sequence goes on along the minus strand of OY728135.1, from coordinate 193,297,293 downwards.
GCTTTATTTATATAAATTGATTTTTAAAAGATTGAACTTATCTTACTCGGATACCAACTATAGAATCCTCATACTCAGAATCTTATAGAAGGTGTGTAATTTATTACATTGGCATAAGATACAAGAACTCTAATACTAAAGGATTGAATAGTTTATTTGTATTTTTAAAATCGATACATACATGAGTACGAAATTAAATTTGAAATAAAAAATTATAACATAGATTCTTTGATAATAACATTATTCTCTCTAGAATATCATTGATCATCAATCTTAGTAAAATTAATGGAATCACATGAAATCAAAACCAAATCAGAGTGACATCAATTTCTCAATAAATGTTACATATAAAGAAACTATCATGAATAAATTAAGAATAAAAAATTTGTTAAGGATAATTAACATTCACACATCACATTAACTCAATTATGTGGATATAATAATTTGAAAAATAATAATCAATATGTAATGTTGAATAACTAAACAAACCTTCCATTACTTCAATTAAAAGACAATGAAATTCATCTAAAAATAAAATCATTTTGAAAAAGTAATGTATAATAAAACATAATTCTTAATGAAGAAAATTCAATATTATTGGATTCAATGATATCAAACATCATGATTACTCTAACAAAAAGACATTTAGATATGGTATAAGTCTATCAGTAGAGACCATTTTAATGCATGATTATTGATTCACTATGTGATAATACCAATGAATCATGGTGATATAAAATTGTAGGATACTCCTTCATCAATATATCCGTAGAATACATCATATATTTTAAAATTCATTTATTTAATGAAAAAATTCCTTATCATCAAATATCTTCAATTATAATAGAATTGAAATTTATTAATATTTATTCTGTTAATAAAATAATATTCAATGTTATATTCGTTATCTGTAATGTGATATAGTTTACATAATAAGTATATCTATGATATAATATATATATAATGAAATTTTAATGTCCAATGATAATATTAATGTGGATATTTAAAGGTAATGATAACATATAAAAATATTTATCTAGAAAGGGAATATCACTACCTTCATTTTCAAAAATGATAATAATCCATTTAATGAAATAATATCTATATTATTAATACAATATATCCCAATATATGTATATTTAAAAAAATGTGGATGTTCTCATTAAATAATTGAAATAATAATAATATATCATTAAAATTCTCCTTATGAAAATATCAATTTCATTATGAATATCATTATTTAATAGAGATATTTTCCAAAAACATTTTTAAAATATTTTTTACTATAAATAATCATTAAAACATATAAATGATTTTTTTAAACATCATAATGGTTGTGATAGATAGAAATTACATCCATGTTGTACAAATTAAAACAAATATTCCTTTCACTATTTATATAATGTATAAAGGGTAAAATTTAGAAAACTCCTTGGAATTGACATTAATTTTTTTAAAAAAGAAAAAATTTGTAAAAATTTATTTTAAAAATTATCTTGAAAATAAAAAAATCAAATTCAAATACATTTTTAGATTGTATTGATATCTATGAAAATGGAATTCAAAATTCAGAGTTATATGAAGACATGTTAATTTACAAATTTTGAAAATTATTATCAGTAACAAATATAGGAAAATTATAATATTAATCAAATGTTCCTTAATAACCATATGAGAAAGAAATTAATTTTTTATTATATAATGATAAAAAAATACATTTTATGTAAATTCATGTATGAATAATCCAAATTAAAATTAGATGGTGAAATAAACCTTATTGAAGATCAAAATGAAAATTTGGTAGTCATTAAATGAAAAAGTAATTTATATGAAAATTAATCCGCATGAAACATGTGATGAGATGAAAAAACAATTCAGAAGAAATTACCTGAAGAAATTTTGAATATTTAAGACAAGGAAGAAATAATATAAATCATTAAAGAAATTGAGTTCTGAAATTCCTTAATAGATGGTACATTTTAAGTCATACCCCCATAGATGAAATAGTTAAAATTGATACATAAAATAACATGACTTATTATTATATCATGATATAATATGTAATATATGGATTATATGCCCCTTATAAAATAATTTTTATGCATGACTTTATAATATTCCTTAATGAAGGGAAATAAATATGATGTCTGATACTCAACCATTCCATTTGGTTGAATATTCCTTAAAATAATTTATAGTTGTTTTAGATATGTAATTAACATCATTAGAACAATAATAATTCTCATAAAAATCTAAATGATACTTTTAAAACCAATTATCACCTTTTTTTAATAATATTTCATTATTTACATTATTTTGGTTGTTAATGTGTTGTTTTATCATTCGTTATATTTTTTGATAGTTTAGGTATATCAGAATATGATATTTAACCATTTTCTATTGATTTTTATTATTTTAAAAAATATCATATTAATTCATTAGATATATTTTTTGGAATAAATCAAGAATTTCAAAGATTGAAAATGAATCGCATCATTTTGTGGAGTTGAAGGTCCATATGTACGCACAATAGATTATATAATTATATTATCGAGTTAATTTTTATGGGGGTGGGTGATACTTTAATTTACTATAATAAATATAACATAATATATTTAACAAGTATTAATTAAAATTATCATTATTACATTCATTTTAATTAATAAATAGTGATATCATTTTGTGAGGTCGTATTCCAACAATAACCGGAGATACATTATTGTATTTGAAATTTAATGTAACATAAAAAGATATATGTGATATTAATATTATATAAGTATAAATATATTATAAATACCATATATATATGGTAAATCTATCATTATATAGAGCCTTAAATGGTAGCGATGAATAATAAAATACATTACTTCATGAGGTGGTAGTTAGCAATACAAATGATTGATGACTGAAAATCCTATTTTATAAGTGTGGAGATGTATAGTTATTATCCCATCAACATATTAACATTTTAGTATATGTGAGATGCTATAATGATTATAATTTCTGTCTTTAGAAATAAATATATTTGGAACAGACGACTGAAAATGATTTGTATCTGTTAATATTGATATATTCATTAAGCGTAATATCTTTTGGATCTCCATTTAAAGACCCTATGGATGGTGTTCTAGGAGGATGAAAATACCTATAATGTGATTAATTATGTTGGGGGGGATAATTTTTTTGGGTTCAGTTATTACCCACTAAAATTTTGTAAGAAAATATATAATTTTTCAAAAAAAAAATTATCTATTCAATATTATTCATTACATGAAATTTTGATTTTAGACTGTTTTTTAACATAATACTATATTTAGAATATATTAGATGGTACACCCAGTTTAGTTTTCATTACAAATACACCAAGTATAAATTAAATGTGTCATATCTATAAAATTTTATTTGATATTTACCACATAGTTTTTAGATGGATTGGGTGAATAATATTAACTAAATTAGGAAGAATGCAATTTAAACATGTCTGTAAGGTGAATTAATTGGTTACAAATTTTTAAAAATTGATTGAAAAAATATTTTAAAATAATAGAAATCTATTTCTCAAAAAAAATTGTTCTATAAAAAGAACATTTATGTAAAAAAAATAATCAAACCAATTTTATTGTAATTTGTTTATAAAATTTATATATATTATGTATTCAATAAATTTATTAAAATTCATCAATTATTTTTATAAGAAATTTTTTATGAAAAAATAAATTTTAACACATAAATAAAAAATATTTTTCTAAAATGGAAATTTTTTTCCATTGTAACTATTATTTTAAAAATCACATATGAATAGTTCTTAGATTTTTTAGAAAAAATCATTTTCAAAATCATAGTATCAAAATTTTCTTATGGTGAAATCATAGGATTTCTTTGAAAAGTTATATTGATTTATTAAAAGTATTAATACTTAATTTTAGTTCAAAATTTCCATTTTGTTTATATTATTTATCAAGATAAATTAAATTTAATATTTTATATAATATGGTATTTTTTATTTTAACATGGATTTACATAGTGATAAACTAATATGATAAGGGTAAAAATTAAAAATATAAATGAGAAAGATAATTTTAAAATACATATTTCAACCAAATTTTATTTTAATTTCTTGATAATGATCTATTTTGGATCCATTTGGGAAGATAAAAACGTGGCTAAACATTTTTATTTTAATCAAAAAATAAAAGTGTGCAACTCACCCCACTTATAAAATGTCACCCACTCTCATATCCAGTTCACATCTTAAAACCCTTTAGGCATGTAGAAATTCTACAAAAAACCATCTCCAATTTCTCATTATAATCCTAAAATCCATATTTTTTCTATTAATCCATCCTAGGAATGCTTCTAGAGAAAAAAATAGGAGGATACCCGAACAACATATAATGTTCATCGATGAGTTTTTTTTATTCAATTCATTCCTTAAAATGTAAAAATTAATATTAATCCATGATGATATAACGACTTTAACAACCTATATATATTTTTGTTTTTTAAAATTAATTTAATTACTTAACAATGACCTTTTATTCCATTAAAATGGATTTTAAGTCATCAATATTTTGTATGAAAGACTACAACATCATGAACTGATGTCAATCATTTATTTATAATAACCTATAACAGTTTATTATGATGATTTATGTAAGTTATATATATTATTTTTATAACATAATTATTTTTATAGTATAATTATATAATTTATACCTATTATAATTTCAATTCCATAGGTGACACAATAATAACACTCATGTGTTCTGTGAACTACTGCATTGTGAAGCGATGTGATTCGTTTTCCAAAAATGGAATAAATTGACGTCAATAATGATATATTTATATTTATTTTTTAATATATTGTTATAATATTTATTATATTCATGAAATATTAATAATTCTTAAAGGATGATATATTATAGTATTTTTCACCTTTTCGCAGATTGAATGTTGATAACATCATTCTTGTATGTGTGGTATACCAGCTCCACACCACAATGCGGCACTCTCTATTCATAACAACACCTCAAAAATTATATGTATGGGTATATTTATATAAATAATATTTTATTAATATCATTATGGAATGATAGATTATTTCTTCCCTTTTATCTATAATAATAATTGGAAAATAGGTAAACATTATCATGTGTACGCATGACTTACCGTCTTCAGGATCACAACATAATTATTTTTTAGAAACCATACTTCATGATTGGCCTTCAATGTAAAATTGATTTAAATATATTATAATTATTTTATTTTTACTATTCGGGAGATAATGGAATAATGATCATATTATGAGGACTAAAAATTAAGAATTATATCATATACAAAAAAGTTGTTATAAGATGAAACATGATATTGAAAAAAATTTGATAATAAATGGGTATTAAATTGTCATAATTTAATCATATATGGTATAATATATATATACTAATGGATTTAAAATTTATTATAATAAACTTATATGTATTATATAGGGGGTCTGAAGATGCAAAAGTGATGTTTCTATATAAGGAATGAAATTTTACATCTCGGATATACATTTGGTATTAAACACTTGATTCATATATTTTGAGTACATATAGTAATTGAATTTGATTTATATTTCATATAATATATTTTTTGAATATAAATATCCATTTAACTATATCTATTTAATTGGGTTTACAGTTCAAAAGACACCAAAACGGTATGTTATCTTCATCAGACCAATCATTCATTACGACATATGTAATGTTAATAACCTATCATCTTTATGAGGATTATATACAGACCCTTAAACATGAAATATCAAGAAATTGTTTAATCTCATGCTATTATATGTTTCACTTTAATGTTATTTTATAAAAGGGCTTACGATTCCATGTTACCTATGTTTGATGAATTTTTTGTTTCCATGTAATCATATATTGGGATTACTCATGATTATCAATCCATTGATAAAATAATATGATATATATATATCATTAAATTAAATAATTCTATAATTTAAATTTTTAGTGTGATATTAATTTTTCTCTATTAATTTTTGTCTTTTCATGTAATCAAGTATTTAAAATTAACTTTTTTAAGAAAAAACATCAGTTTCGGTCAATTACTTTTTTCCATACAAAATAATGTTTCATAAAAAAATAGTTATTATTTTATCATTGTCAAAAGGATTAATTAAATTAATTTTCACCCATGAATAAATTTTTAACATTTTTTTTGAAATGAATCTTCATGTCATTTTATAGACAATTCAAATTTGGATTTTATAAGAAATGATAATAGATTATTTAATTTATAATTTATTGCATGAATAAAATATTCTATATTCATAAACATTATTTTCATGAAATAATTCTTTTTATTTTTTCATGGATACGTTGAAATAAAATTTTCTCAAAAGTATTTATACTATAAAAATTATTTTTCAAAGAGAAACAATATTTTCATCAAAAAAAATTTAAAAGAATTTTAAATATTGAATTATATATTATCATAACTAATCTGAATACAAAATATTTATAAATTTTGTTATTTTATAAATAGTTATTTCATAATATTTGAAATTATATTTTCCTCAATAAATATTTTAAATGATATTTCATGAATTTTTGTAATATTCTTGATATTATCAATGAAAATTATTTTCCGAATGATATATTTTTTAAAAAATATAATTGCTATGAAAAAATATTTTCATCGAGAAACATTCCATATGATTTTAAATTCAAATTAATCTATATCTAGGATAGGATCCTTGGATGTAACTTATCAATTTCAAATAATAGGAACCAAGTATATCATTTTCATTCTTTTAGTTTATTGTTAATAATTGAATCATGTTTTTAAAACAAGTTTCTCCTCCAAAGGTTATTCCATGGTAAAATAATTATGAAACCAACTTCTATTTCTTTGGATTTCCTATGATGAAATGATTAAAGTATTATAAAACCTAATTCATTACCCTCAGTTATGATCTAATAAAATGTATATGATTCCAATTTCTTTTATTGGGATTTAATATGATGAATATTTTATGATATTGTGTCACATATATCAATGATATTATTTATATGATGTTCATGACTTTTTTCTACCTCCAATTCATTGGTTAATAATTAATGATCTCAAAGATCAGAGGATACATGAGTGGTTATCCTGAGTAAAAAATATATGTTACACATACGGTTAGCCCAATACACAATGATATTGAAAACATGTCTTTTTAAATATCATTATAGATTAGGTGCACATTTGTTTATTCATAGCCTAAAATAAGGGGGAACATAAGAGGTTATCCCAATCTCGAATAAGGTACACATGTGATTTTTCTATTCATAAAATGTAATTAAATACATGTTCAATACTATAGACATAAGAGGTTTTATGGTTATTTTTTACCACAATTTCATGTCTTATGCCAATTTTATGAACTCATGTATCATGGAATATTATTCCCTAATGATAATTTTCATATCTATTTGGAAATTTTATTTATTTTATAATGATATTGAAATTTTATGTATAGGGTATGGTTTTTTCAAATATAATGATCATGTTCACATATGTTCATGTTATAGTTTTGTATATACATTAATTCCCTTATTAATCCAATGATCTCACCATTTCTTATGTTTAATTTTCCCATGTTATTAAGAATGGTTTTATGTATGGTATGTATTGTGAAGTTTTCTAAAGATGGCTATAGTTACTAGTTACAATGAATATATATCATAAATTTAGAATATTTTGTTCAATTTTATCAAAGACACTAAACCATTTCAGTCCTCATGCATGTGTTTTTTTTGAATGGAATATTTAAATAAAAAACATTTGTATCCATGTATGGGATTCCTATGAAGATATATTTTGTTTAATATGAAATTTTTATTTATAACATAGAAAAATTATTAGAAAAAAATAGCGAGATCCAATGAGATATTTATGAGGAAATGAATAGGGATTTATCTCTGAATAAGTATATGTATGCTTCAGTGATTATGAAAATGTACTAGATGTTTATTAATGGATAATGAATCTGGTTTCCAAGAAATTACATCCCTTTCTAGATAATAAATGTTGATGTAAAAATAGTATCAAATACTAAGGGGTAATAAATTCTAAAAGGGATCATAGAATAATACATGATTTTTACCTAGTGTATGAAAATGGGCCTTCTTGATGACATTGTTTTATTCTCATGGGGATATTCGTTGAGTGAAGAAAACTAATTATGAACCATCATAAAGGATTTAAATATATTATGGAGATGAATGGCCTTGGACAAACATAAGGTTTAATAAATCATAAAAAATAATTAATGATATTAACATCATATAAGTAATTTTCATGAATAACTGGTTTCTATATTTGATTAGGGTTTCCAAAACTATGTTTTTTTGGTCATCATCAATTGAAGGAACCCGACAGAAACAGGTTTGCATTGATTCAGATCAATAATTTCAGGATGTTCTCCCAAATAATATGATGACTAGAAAAACTATAATGTGATTGTAACTAATCATTTCTGAAAAAAACAATATTAACATTTATCATCATAACAATGTATTGGAATAACCAATGAAAAAATGGTTAGAAAATTTTACAATACTGTTTACCTTTAAAATTATTATTTATTTGTATGAAAATATATTTATACAATAATCAATAGAGTTTATAGAAATATTTTAATGAATCTAACCAATTATTTTTATTTAAATTAAGTAATGATGAATAATTTATGTTTTTAATATGATTTTATTGTTATTTGAGTCATTAAAATGTATTATGATAATATTGATGAATGTATTCACATGTTTGGTATGATAAAAATAATGATCTATATTATGATATATGTGGGATTAGAGGTATTTTATTTTGAGGTATTTTGTGACCTTATATTTGGATTCTATAATTTTTTACAATTATAAGGATATTCATTAATGAAATGGTTTTAGGTTAACATCGTAAGAGGATTTATATATTAGTTTAATACCTTTACAGATGATAATTTATCCATATTTTACAACCAATATAATATATATTTTACTATTTATAAATGGAATTACACTTAATTGCATTATAGATCTTATTTAGTTATTTAGGAAATAACCAATAATCTCTTAGATTAATATATGAAGTGAAAATTGATCAAAAATAAACTATAGGGTGAAATTATGACTATGAAATAAAAAAAATATCTTGTAATTACATTTTTCTATGTTTAAATTCAAGTAAAAAATGAATTCCCAAACATTAGGAAAATGATAATGAAGGAAAATGTTTTATTGTTATTGTGATTTTTATAGAAATCATTATTCATTTTCATTCCACTTTTGTTGACTTCTTTTTGGTCCAAAAATGTCTCCTAAATATATTTTCTATCACTCTCCATCAGCACTTGGATATTGGTTTTCCCATATATGTAATTATTTTTACATCAATCCTATGTTATTATATTTGGACACATGGTATTGGTTATTATAGATACCCCTCGCACATCCCATTATCATATTCATGTATGTGAGTGATTAAACTATTTTACGATTTGGGATTCTATAAAGGGGTTTTCAAATTAAAAAGTATTGATGAATGAGATAAATTTTGACAGTGAAATTAATTTTATGAGGGGTTAAATGTAACACCCTATGAATTTTGTAGAATATTTTTTTTTCAATTAAATTTAAACATTTAATTATTTTTCATTACATGAATCACTGAGTTTATATTTTGTTACATGAAATATTGAATTTATACTATATATTATGCAATATATATTTCATTATTCAATATATACAACATTGATTTTAAATGAAATGTGCAATACTATAAATTTATTATATGACAGTTATCACACAACCAGTGTAATGGCATGTGTGGGTAATTATTAATATAATATAGAAATATATTATTTTCAAATTTTTATAAAGTATATAATTTTGTGAAAAAAATAATTAATAACGAAAATTATAAAAATTTGAAAATAAAAGAAATCATTTTCTGAAATTATATTTTTATGGAAAAAAAGTATTACCCTAAATATAAAAAATTCTTGTTTTAGTGAATTATTTTTATTAAATTAAAATATTATATATTTAGTAAAGTACATATAATTCATATTATATTTTTTCTAGGATATATAAGTGAATAATTCGATTTTGATGCTTAAAATGATTTTTTGAAAACTAGATTTTTCACCTTTTGTGGACTTATATTATAACAAATTTCTGATAATTTTATATATTTAATCAAAAAAATAATTATTTTTTATTAAATAATAATATAAAAATTACTTATGGGTGAATATTTTGATTTTTCAACATTTTTTTTCATTTTTTATGAATATTAAAAAATACGGTATTTTATTTAAAAGTGTTATTTTTATTGAAATTATTTTTAATGATATATTATAATTTTATTTTTATTTAAAGTAATTTTATGTAAATAATATATCGACTAATACATTATAGTTCCTTTTAATTATTTTCATAGTGAATTTTGATATATTTCACTTGTATACTACTAAACATTCCATCTTTAAAAACAGACTCTCTTGTCCCATCTGCGGGACTATTATTAAACAATAAAATTCCACATATGTAAATTTAATTATCAAAATTGAAATCTATATTTTTTACAAAATTAATTAAATTACCTAATATTGTCAACATAATTTTTGACCCAAATTAATAGTAAAAATAGTAGTAACTATTTATCATGGGAATTATAAAAAATGGGTGTATTGGAGAGAGGGAGTTATTAATCTAAATGAACAATATTTTAATTGCCCTAAAATATTTTAAAAATATAATTTTTGGATATATTTAAATAATAAAATTTTTAATTTTCACAAATACTCTATTATTTTCTATTGTTTCTAGATAAAAACATGTATACAACTTATTAGTTTCATAAATTACTATTATTTTACTCACATAATTTTAAAAATTTTACCAATCTTAGATCCACAAAACACCATCATAATCATTCAATTCATACAATACATAAAATAAATCCATTATAGACTTCCTCTAGTAATCCTAGATGACTAAATCATTATTGTGATCCAACCAAGGTTGTGTAATATTGAACAAAATATGAGGATACCCGAAGAAGTGGTAATGTTCTTCAATGAAATTTTTTATTTAATTTAATTATCCACGTAAAAAAATTAATATAAATCCATGATGATATAAAAAAATTATTATATTGAATATAATTATATTTTGTTCATATTAAGGTAATTACCAAAAACAATATCCTCTTCAATTAAATTTGCAATGAAATAATTATTCGTGTGTACGATGGACAACCATGTTATGAACCGATGTTATTCTTTTTTTCCTTTATGACCTCTCACAATATTTTATTTTGACAGATATTAATATATATATATAAAGATAAAATTTAAAACCTATTTATACATCTTGATTGATTAAATCATATAATATTTTTACATTCCATTCCATGTGGGAATTGATAATGTTGCTCGTGTGTACGGCTAACGACCACCTCATGAAGTGATGTGATTCTTTATTAAGTAACGTTTTATATGGAACATTTTAATGTTAAATAAATGTGATTTAAATGAAATAATTATAATATTCATGACATATTATCCATTATTATAGGATGATATATCATTCTATTGCTAAAATTTTCACATACTAATGGATGATAACATCATTTTTGTCCATGTGGATTATCACCTTCATAAATCTATGTGGAACTCCCTTTTCATCACCCAAAATGAAATGTGATATGTATGAGTTTATTTAATGAAATAATATTTAATTATTATTATATTCTATGAATAATATAAAATTATCCTTATATCCATTATGATCATTGATAAATTGAAATATTACTCATGCATTTGTACGACCTACTATTTCCATGAACGTAACATTATTCATTTCTAAAAACCATCTTTCTATGATTGTTTCTATGATTATGATTGGTTTATAAATATTATGATAATTTCATGATTATAATAAGTGATTAAATTTAAAAATAAATAAAAATAAAGGTCCTAAAAAATCAAAATATATTCAAAAAACAAATTTATTATTACTCGAAATGTTATTTTAAATTGTAATGGTTAATAAATGGTTAATAAATGTTTATAAGTAAATCATATATTTAATAATACATATAAAAATTTTTATTTAATATATTATAAATAATATTATATTTATTAAGGGGGGGGGGGGTTGTAATGTGAATAAAGGATGTTGAAAATTATGTTTAATGATTTATGTGTCACTTTTTTACTTCTACGAGACACATTCCACACTACAAAATATTTCACTTTTTCCAAAGGAGGCATATATTTTGGTTAAAGTAAATTTTCACTTGGTAAAACGTTTTACCAAAATATATGTCCCTGACACTAAACTGTTGGTAAAAACTCTGTCGCTAAATGTTTTTCTGACATATAAAATTGTTCTGTTGCAATTATAATAATACTAAAAGATAATATATATGTTGGTTAATGTGTTTAGTAATAGGTTTTGGGACATATTTTTCTGTTGGTAATAATATTACAAACATATAATATATATATTTTATAAATTACATTTGAATAAAAATTATAAATTTTTATTTCTAGTAAAATTGCATATTATATATATTAATTAATCATATATAATACATTTGTTTTAATAATTAATAAAAAGACAATTTTGACACATGTTCAAAAATAGAAAAAAATTAATTATATTAATAATGAAATTCATTACAAAACCTATAAATAAATAAATACTGGACCCCCCACCCCTAAACATTATCCACCACCCGAACCCCACCCCAACGACCCAGCCCCAACGACCAGCTCTAGAAAGTCAGCTTCAACACCAACGACTCTAGCGAATTAGCTTTAGTGCCAATAGCTACATCCCATCCATGTCAATGAGCTTTCTCTAGAAACCAATGATCAGTATCAAACCATTCATGAAATCAAGTTAGCTCTAGTGACCATCGACCCATCTATGCCAGTGTTTTTCTCTTAATGATGTTCTAAAAATGCTTGAAATGTTTTTGATAAAAGAATTTTTTTTCGTGAAGTAATATCCATAAATGTAAAATATATCAAGAGACATTTAGAGATAGGGTGTACCTGTATTTCTTTAGTATAGCAAAAAACTTCTCAATTATTCTATAGAATTCTGATTCATTACACCTGAATTTTGAACTAATTTTTTTAAACATAACTCATTAATATGTGTGGTTCCAAATTATTTATCCCAACAAGAACCAATAAATAAAAAATCAAGATCACAAAACATAAACATGAGAATCCAATAAACCACTGAACATATCTAAATTCATAACCAATACGAAGTACAACTGCAACAACAATGGGAAAAAATATAAAATTAAACAAAACCAAAACAAAATGAAACAAAAACTAGACACACTTTCCATGTGACCCCCATGTCTTCACCATCTACAAAAACATTCCCTCACTCTACATAAAACTGGAAATAACTGAATCGGCAAAACAGATGGGTGTAAGTACCACAATTAGGGTGAGTATAAAAATTCTTGTAGATATACACCAAGGAATACATAAATTATTTTTCCAAAAAATATCCCAAAAAATCTATTTTTAAATGTATTTAATTATGATTTTTATCTTTAAAAAATTCATTACTACTTTTTAGAATCCACTTTGAAAAAAAATCACAGATTTCGTAAAGAGATGAAAAATAACTGTCACCTAAACCCATGACTTTGGCTTCCTTGAAAGCCACATTAGCAGTATCAGCTATGAGAATTAATACATTAGTCTCATCAACAAGGGAAATAGATAACCGCCTGTCCTTCTGCTGGTGATGGAGAGGAAATGTAGGTGAATACCTATTCTTAATCATGGCCATCCCCTTCACCTTAAACATCCGAATAGAAAATACACCCAACACCAATACATCTTGCATTGTATTTGGGTCCATTCCACTTCGCTCAGTCAATTATAGTCCCTTTGTTAAGGAATTCATCATGCTTCCCATTATCATATTCACAATAAGATTCATTTTTCACCATTCCCAACTTTGCCCAAGAAGAATGCCTTTATTCCCATGATGCTGAAAGTAGGGAATGCTTCTTCATACAAAGCCCTGACCTTAATAGAAAGAATTACAAGTTTTCCATAATCATCAGGTTTTTTTCTACATGACATATAATCTTTAAGAAAACCATGACCCCTTGATAAAATTTTCTCACTAGTTTTTTAGAAGCAGAAGCATCCACTATGGACATGTCCACCTAAAATTTTCCATCATAAATCTGATCAACTACACCCTCTTTATTAAAAGAGTAGCAGAAAGATCAGACAAAATTTCAATGGTAAATTTTCATTTTTACCAATGTAGTATTTAGGCCTTTATGAAATTCTCTGATAGGTGAACTCAAGTGCTTGAAAAAATTATGGTAATTTAGTAATCAACATCCCCTAGAAAACATGATTTTTATACTTTCAAATGGAAGGATTATGTTCTAGATGATTGACGACCTAGTTAATAATATCTCAGGATTGATCGACAACCAGAAAAAATTGATCTTATTATTTAGAGGACCATTTTCACTAATAGTTTCCTCTCATTAATCCTAGGTGAAATCTAACTAGTTATCGAGGTCCATAAAGTATTCATCGAAATATTGATAATTTTTTCATGCTTCCTTTTGGATGCGTATATTGATGGACTATGACATTGGTTTCATAGAAAAAAGATGTCCAGACAATTACATGAAAGAGTGATAAATACTCAAAGCCATTGAGATTCCATGTAGTGAATACACGCGAACCTAATATAAATACACATTATAAGACACAATATTTGTGATCACAACCCTAGGACGATGTACTAGAATGTGATGGATTTAAACAGTTATATATTTTCATATCCTTCCATGATATATTTTATTATAATATCATTCATCAAAATTATGTTTGAAAACACACTATTGATTATCATCATGGGTGACATAACTTTATTTTAGATCAACTAGGTTTGAAAACCAATTTACATAATAGGATACCCCTACCCCAATATTAAATTTACATTGGGACTACTTAAATGAAATTTTATTAATATGGTGGTTGATGATGTTCAAAAAAAGGGAATCAAGACAAATTGAACATAGGATTAATAAAAATATAAATTAATTCAATGTACAAGAAATTATTCTTATCATTTTTTTGTAAATATTGGATTGAATTAAAAATGAATTAGAGAAAATTATTTCACTTTTTCGATCCTTGATAAGAATCTTTTACAAGAAACATAAAAAGAAATGTAATAATCTGACCATATCATCATCGCTCAGGTTCAAATTTACCTAGTTTAATTTCTTATCAGTAATAGCCATTTTCTTCAAATGAATAGAGGTCCTTTTAGAAGAGCAATGACAGGCTAAAGGGTTCCAAAAATGTTAAAATTTTACTGGTAAAAAAATTTAGTTTCTTGGCTAAAATGTTTTACATCCTAGAAAATATAATCTAATGAAATGCATATTTATGCTTCACATTAGCATAGGTTGGTGATGAAAATTAATATAAAAACTATAATTTGAATTATATTTCATTTCCAATTCAATGTGAATATGAATGTTTATGTGAAATTATTAAAGTACTTGCTTATACTCAATATGGTTGGTGACGAGAATTATTCCTAAAAGATTTCATATCAATGATTTAGAGACTATAGAAAGAATCATTACATTTTTATTATCAAAACTAAATATTGAAGAGGTTTTGTGATGAAAAAGTGTTAAGACTATGAAAATTATATCTAATGATAAAAATTATCAGAGTGCCGGAGAATGTGTGGCTAGAAAATGTAATGTGAAATTTGAGTTCTATAGAGGGGAATCACATGCAATTTCTAGGTGTTATTCACTAAGGGTTAGGATGACCGTACTCCTGATGGTTTACCCCAAAGTAAATTTTTTATGAGTATATTTGGAAAATGATAAACAATGGTTTTTGCAAGAAAAGATAATTAAGACATATCTTAATGTACGAAAAGGCACATAGATCAGATGCAATATAATATGTCAATATCGGACGATTTATGAACCACAGATGCATTGATACAAACATAATTCATGTTCCAATTACAATTGAGACCACCGATCATCACTATTATAATGTCACATACTTCACCACCAGAAAATTTGATGCTTTATAAGAGGAAACATTGGAATATGGTATTGATTATGGAGACCATGGTCGTCCTATTATGGAATTTCAATGTAATCTTCGAATCAAATTTTTTCTTGACAAGAAGGTGTGTGTTCTGTATTTCAGTCCTATGAAAAGACTCTAGAATGAACAAATGATTATGGATTGGTTAGTTTTTGGTGAATCTGTAATAGAACTTATGTCTGCGACTTGTCTGGTTGAATGGTTTTATCAGCTAGAACTTGGATCATCGGTATATTGGTCGTTTATGTTTGAATTCAATAAATTCGGATTAATTTATGTTAGAAATTATGGATGATTATTCCTTTATTTCTTATAAATTTTTTTTGGGTCACATAATGATTTTCTCCAGAAATTTATGTGTGGAAGTTTTCCATCAACAAAAAAACATCATTAGTCAATTTAAACTACTTATTATAGGCTTTAATTATTTCAAATAACTCTTTCAAAATAAATAGTATCAAATACTTTAAAGTAGTATAATACAATAGTCGAAAATAAATATAAGCATTTATCATTAGCTACTCCACTTTCTAATTAAATTATATTCACTTGCCACAAAAATTAAAATCAATTGGAAAACATTCTCTATCTATGGAATAAACAAAAAGTATTTTTAAACATTAACAAGTATGATAATAATATGGTCCAATAACAGAAACAACAAATATGCCTTTATATGGTTCATTCTAAGAGATCGTTGCAAATTTTAATTAGTTGTTAAAAGAATATTTTCCACCAATGAAACAACCAATATCTTACCCAAATCACCTGCAAGATAGTTTTTTAATTTCTATTTGTTGTCCTACAAGAAGATGACTCATACTGACCAATATTTGATGTGAATGTGTAAATAATAATGAAAATGGTGGAATAAAGTATAGAAGTAGGTCATCTATCAAATTATCTATCCATTTATATATATTTTTAGCACCAGTTGAACAATATAAATCAAAGAAGGCATCCAAAATAAACTAAAAAAACCAAAACATCCTGATATAAAATGAGATAAATAATTGTGTGGGATGAATTTGATGATGACCATACTTGTTTTCTCTAGTACACCACTATATTTCTACTATGAAAGAATAAAATAGAAATGTATGCAAATATAATTGATGAGTAAAAGTATAGTGGTCTGAATCATATACCTAGAGTGGATTTAGAGAATCATGTAATTAGTAAACATAAATCTCTTGGAAAATAAATAAAAACAATAAATAGAAAACACATTTCATCTAAATTTCACTAAAACCCTAACATATATTCAATTCAAATGATGGAAGTCCACGATTTTAATGGAATAAAACCTTAACAGAAAAAGTGTTTACTTGATAAGAGGCTCAATCATCGAGAAATGGGTTTATGTCCAGCTACTCCAGATACCTAATGTTTTTTTGTTGAAAGTGGACAAAATCAATCGAGCATCAGAAGACATGGGTGGTAGGTGAAGTTGAAGAATCAAGGGGGTGCGGCTGTGGTTACGGGCGCTGTCGATGAACCATGGTTGTGAGTAAAGGAAGGGATCATTGGTCTGGGATTCAGATTCAGCACCGGCAGGAGACCATGATATGGGGAGAGGGGAGGCATGGGTAGTGCGACGATAAGTGTGGGAACATGTTTTTCATTTTATTTTGATGGATCATTTATAAAGTTTTATATTTTTATTATTTGAAATGTATTTAAAATACAATTTTAATTATAAGTAAAATATAATATATATTGAATCAGGATTAGAATTTATTTCTAATATTCCTACCATTTCTTTATTAATGAAAATATAATTTTCTATGATTAATTTAGAAAATAGTTTTATAGGTATTTATATTTTTGTTAATATCAATGTACTTTTTTATAAAATGGATAACTAATATTTTCAAATAATAATTGTTCAAAAATCATATGTTTGTATTGAATAAATTATGTGTACAAATTTGTATGTTGAAGAAAATTATTGGAAATAATGATTAATAATTTCAAATTGATTTGTTGGTAAAAGAAACTGTTGGTATTAATATGATAAAGTGACAAATTTAATTGTTGGTAAAGTGTTTTTTGGTATTAAACAATTAATAACATCATATATATGTGTTAGTAAAAATAAATGTTGGTAATAAAATTTAATAAGAACAAAACTAAATATCTTTTGGAATTGGTTATTTTTACCAACATATATGATATCTGTTACAAATTTTCTGTTGGTAAAAGTTATTTTTTTGTAGTTCCATGATCACCACATTTTTCAAATATTTGGTGTATATAAATACCATTTTTATATTTAATGATTAGTATCTATATTATTATTTTTATTAACATATCCATTTTAGGATCTCTATATTTTGGGGTTTATAATTAATATTTTACCTGAGTGGTAAGGGATATTTGTCTCAATTTTCCTTCTTTGACACATATGGTTATGATATGAACCTATTTCCTTTTACAATGTGTATAAATATAACCTTTTGAAATATAATATAAATAATATTTTTATACTATTTATATTTTTCTTTTATATTATTATTTTTTTCATGTGGATCTAGTTTCAAACATACCACTGGTGTAACAATTTTATATAACAATATCATCATTTATCTGGATAGTTTATTAAAAACGGTCATGATGATCTAATATTAGGATTTATTTAGTCTTAAAAACATGAAATTTTTTATCCTCTGGATATGTTATGAGATATTTTTGCCCTCATTGTACTCTATTCAATTACATAGGAGTTTAAAAATTAATTATTTTTGAGATATTTTCATCTTGGTCGAAAACCTTTCCCCTTACGAAACTAGGTATTCTAAAAATACTCTAAAATGATTTAACATTTTTAAATTTATTTATTATATTTTATATCACATATTATAGAATTATTAGATGGTTTTTGGAATTTATTATTCATATAATTTTCCAACTAATGTATATTTTGATTTTATAGAAAACTTGAATGGAATGTTTGTTTCAATGTGTAAAAAATGATCAAAATATACTATAATCATCTCCACTATATGAATTTAATGTTAAATTATGTGTTTTCATGTTTATTTTCATGGAAATTTATTTTAGGAAACTTTTTTATTTATAAAAGGATTTTTTTTCAAAGTGAAATGTTGTTTTCCTCATGAATTATTTTAATTGATGTTTAAATATTCTAATATAATTTTCTAATATTATTTCCAATGAAAAGGATTATAAAAATTTATAATCTTTTACATTATGGGTTTTCTCAAAAAGAAAGGTTATATTCATAAAAAAATTATCAAAATAATTTTTATTGAAACCTTTATAATATTTTATGGATATTACCATAGATATTAATTTTAAATTTTATATTAAAAACTAATTTTAAATGAATTTTTATTTTCAACAAGAAATATTCTGGATAACTTATTTTTAAAAATAATTCTCCATATAAAACAACATAATTAGATGTAACTTATGATTCATTCATATATGAAACATGGATTCAATTATTATTTTTCTCATAATGGTTTATGATGATAAGTAGGGTTTGTACCCAATATCATATTAGCTAGTTATACCATTTAAAATTCTTATGAAAACATATTATTTTTCATGGGTTATTCTATGATAAATTGATTAAATTATTTTGAATGTTATTTAATTTCCATATGTTTTACTTTGTTGAATTGTTCATGAAACCTGTAGGTCACAAACCAGCCCGATTACCCAGGTAACCCGATAACCGAGCCGACCCTGACTTATCTTGAGGGGCGTTCCTGATCCACACAGGTCAGCGACTAGCACCTGGCATCGTACAACAAACAATTGGGAACGAATATTCCACACGGATGCAAAAGCAATAGTAAAAAAAACAATATGCATAACAAAGAAAATACACTGGGTGAATTGTACCGGAAAACAAAGAGGCACAATATGTTAAAGTACTACATCCCATGTACCATGAAGGAAAAACAGTCCCATGGTCTCTAAGGACACAACTCACCATGTCCAAAAACCAGCAGTAAGAACCACCTACAACTGGACTCTTCTCTTTTCTCGATACGGGAAGAAGAAAGTCTACAAACACCAAAAGGAAATATTAGGGTGTGAGCCTATGCCCAGTAGGTTACCACCAAAGAATCCATAACATATGCCAAATAAAGACTAACCAATGAAAAAAAAATTCAATTTTCAAATAAATAGGTTTGACAATTCCAAAAGAATATTTAATCAAATTCTATTATGCATTTTCAAATGATGAAAATAAATACTTAAATCAAATGCTTGAATAAATGATGGAATACTTCTAAAAAATGGCTTAAGTAAAACAAATATATAAAACAGTTTATATAAGTTCAGTAGGCATGTAAAATAGTTCAATGTCATTGGCATAAATTTATATCACAAATATAAACATTCAGGTGAGAAACATGGTCATATGCCAAAAGATACAATAGTATTAACCAATTATAGGATTCCTCACTCTATATGTAAACTCAGAAAGATGTGTATACACACGTCCCTAGGAAACTGGCCAAAGGAAACTCATCACCAACCCATCGGGAATGTGACACACCATAAGAATTTTTTAGAACTTCATCATTGCGTAGTGTGTATCCAAATAATTCACTAACCATCTAAGGATTTCATGTGCTCTTACATGATGGTAGATATATTTTAAGAATTCTTAAAGTACGATCGATCCCATTCTTCCATTTCAAAAGTTCCAACTTAATTCCATTTAAAACCATAATAGGTTAAATTCAAAAACTTGCCTCTTTCACAAGATAAAACCAATGGGTTTCTATCAAATCATTTTAAGCCATTTTCTAATGATTGAAATCCATTCAAAACCAATTCCATTAGTACACATTTCTTTCCCACAATTAAATTCAACAATTTAATTTAAAAAACATTTCCATCAAATTCACAATTTAAATTATTCAATTTAAATATACCAATTTTCTATAAACAGACCCAATTCAATTGAAATGGGGTTTCTCCCAAATTCCTATACCAAAACCATTTGAAACATCTCAATTTAGTGGAATCGAGTTTTTATCAATTAAGATGAAAGAAACATGAGAAATTGAATTTAAATCCATAATTGAATTTAATCAAGAAAACACAATGATAATAAATTTGGAAAGACAGGACAGAACCACCTACCTAAATTAATTGACGGGAGTGAAACCATGAGAAAACCCAACAACTGATCAGCACAATGACATCGATCCAAAACTGGATCTAAAACCATTAAACCAAAATTATGATCAAAGAGATCAAGATATTGAAAAACTAGATCTAGATTCATAATCATAGATCTATACAATAACTCATAGGTATAGATCCATGGAAACAAAAAAAATCTCCCATGAAAAGATCAATGAAATATAGAAGAATAAACGAGATATGCAACAGGATAAAATCCACTTACCGGGACGAGAGTATATCTTCAATCCAAGCCTTCAAACTCAACGCAAGATGTTCAGATCGCATTGGAATCTCCCTTGGAAGATATGAAAAGAACTCAAATGAATCATGCCTGAGCCAAGGTCAAACATATGGGAGTCCCAGGGGTTCGGGTGCTTTTAAAAAGAATTTTCAAAATTAAAAACTACGTGCATAGTTTACCTGGGAAGAGGCACATAGTTTGTCAAACCATGTGGACACTATGTGGATCTCACTATCCTGAGATACTCGGTCCACATGGTTTGGTCGCACAGTTTTTAAAACCTAGCGCACACCGTGCGTACCACTTTTTCCAGTGCTACTAGGTTGGAACGATTTGGTCCCACAGTATGTCAAACAATGTGAAAACTATGAACAAGACATTTCCCCTTTGTTTTACAAAAACAATCACTGAAACACACCCCCAAATCACTAATCCAAAATAGAGGTACTTAGAAACATCAAAAAGTACCTGAAAACATAACGTGATGTTACAAACTCCCCACTATAAGACCTCTCTGTCCCCAGAAAGCCTATGAAGAAACCTCCACAGCAAAAAGATAAGGCCACTCCTCTCTCAGTAGTTCCTCCTTTTTTCCACGTCTCATGAGAATCTGAACCATGCTACCAAAGTATACAAACCAGAGGTATCATTTTCCCATGAAGTACCATGGTCTCAGAATCAATAACCATGACCGATCATTCAGTCCCAGATAAATCTGGTTCAATATCAAGATCAATCCAACTCACAAAATGAGATGGATTAGAGATATACTTTCACTGTTGCGATACATGGAACACGTTATGTATCGACGTCTTCTATGGTGGTTGAGCTAGATGGTAAGCAAATTTTCACACAAGACCAACAACATCTAATGGTCCCACAAAAGAACGAGAAAGCTTCCTTTGCCTCCCAATCCGTCGATGCCACAATTTGGGTGAAACATTCAAGAACACCTGGTCACCAACTGAGAACTCTAAAGGTCTACAACGACGATCAGCATAAGACTTATATCGACTCTACCCTGTCAACATTCTCTGACAAATCAACTAGATCTTAGTTGTTATCTATTGGACCAAACTCGGTCCTACCAAAGAGATTTCACCAATCTCTGACCAACACAAATGTGATTTACAAGGACTACCATACAAAGCCTCAAAAGGAGTCATTTTGATTGCTTATTAATAACTGCTATTATAGGAAAAATCAATTAGCCCTAGATGATCATCCCAAGACCCACAAAAATCCAGAACACAAGTGCGGAGCATATCCTCAAGAATCTGAATAGCTCTCTCTGTCTGGCCATCTGACTGTGGATGGCGGCTGTGCTCAAATGGACCTGAGATCCCAGTGCCTCCTCAAGGCCTCTCTAAAAGCGAGAAGTAAAACGAGGATACCTATCAGAGATTATAGCATATGGAACTCCGTGAAAACAAACAACTTCGTTCACATAAACATTTCTCAGCTCCAAAACTTTGGTTTTATCTCAAATATGTATAATGTGAGACGACTTGGTCAGTCTCTAGATCACAGCCCATATTGCATTCTTCATCCGTTGGGTTTGGGGTAACCTAACCACAAAGTCCATTGAGATTTCATCCCACTTCCATGTAGGGACATGGAAGTGGTTGAAGCAAACCCAATGGTTTCTGGTGCTCGTCTTTCACCTGCAGGCATGTATAGCAACGAGATACATGCTCAGCAATGTCTCGTCTCATACCTGGCCACCAAAAATATCGCCACATATCATAGAACATCATTGTGGTCCTTGGGTGCACATCCAACTGAGTGTTATTGAAATCCCTCATCACATCCTTCCTTGCAGATAATGACACAATGTAATGGTTTTTATAACACATAACACCCTCTATGGAGAATGACCACAAGGTGTCGGTCTCCCCACCATAAAGTGAGTCCCTATTGCCACAGAATTCATCATCCAATTGTTGTTCCTGAATAATTAACTCTAGGAGAGAAAAATTCAACTAATAACTAGATAATGAAACTTCATTCCCCTTCCACTAAACTCCAACATGCAACTAAGTAGAAAGATCCATCAAACTCCACTCTTCTAAAGATTATTTCACAGCTTGAGGTGAAGGTTTCTTGCTTAATGCATCTGCGACTACATTCCATTTCCTTGGGGTGTAGGTGATGTCAAAGTAGAAAGATTGTAGGTACTCCACCAAATGCCTTTGGCGGAGATTCAAATATTTTTGAGAGAAGTTATAACTCAAGATCTTGTTGTCCAAATCCACAGTAAACCTTTATCCATAATGGTAATGTCACCAACACTTGAGTGCGTGCATTATAACTGCATGTTCAAGGTTAGGGGTTGGGCAGTTCTTCTCATGAGTCTTAAGATGACGTGATCCATAAGCAAAAACATGATTAACTTGCATAAAAACACATCCCAAACAAGAACCCGATGCATAACAGAAGACCTCATAACATGCCCCAGCCCCAAGAACAGTTAACACGGGCGCACTAGTCGAAGGAAATTTTATCTCAACAAAAGAACTCTAACATTTGTCACACCAGGAAAACATCACTCCCATTCGAGTCAGAGTAGTCATTGGGGAATATAACATTGAAAAAACCTTGAAAAATTGACGATAATATAATGTTAATCCCAATAATATCTGAATCTCAAAAACATTTCATGGTTTTTCCCAAGTCATAACAGCCTTCACATTCTAAGGATAAGCTAATATTCCTTGTTCTGACAGCACATGTCCCATGAATTTCACTTCTCGTATCAATAAATTTCACTTTGAAAGCTTGACATAAAGACGATGATTTCGTAAATGTCAAAGAACTGTTCTCAGATGAAGCACATGATTCTCCACAGAGTTGGAGTATACAAGGATGTCATCCACAAAGACTACCACAAAATTATCCATATACTCAGGGAAAACTATATTCCTGAACTCCTTGAAAACTGAAAGAGCATTTTTTAGGCCGAAGGGCATGACAAGGCACTCATAATGGCCATACATACTTCGAAAGGTGGTTTTCTGAATGTCAGATTCCTTTATCCACAACTAATGGTAACCAAATCAAAGATCAATTTTTGAAAACCACTTTTCCCCTATTAATTGGTCAAACAATTAATCAATTCATGGTAATGGATACTTGTTATTTATCGTAACTAGATTGAGATTTCGATAATCAAAACATAAGCGTAGAGAACCATAGAACGTCTTGGCGAAGATAACTAGTGCTGCCCAAGCTGATACACTCGGGAGTATAAAACCTTTCCCATGAAGATCTTCCTACTATGACTTTAGTTCTTTTAATTCAGCTGGAGCCATTTTGTAAGAATGGATTTAA
Organism: Viscum album; assembly: GCA_963277665.1. Taxonomy (NCBI): domain Eukaryota; kingdom Viridiplantae; phylum Streptophyta; class Magnoliopsida; order Santalales; family Viscaceae; genus Viscum; species Viscum album. Next base: position 193,272,343 of record OY728135.1, on the reverse strand, counting down.
ACCAGTTGAGTCCCAGGCATTAAAGAAATTGAAAAATCGATCTCCCTTACCAGTGGCATACTAGAGAAGTCAGAAGGAAACACGTCTAGAAACATAGCGATGACTAGAGGAAGATCACCCCTCATTGTATATTTATCTAGATCAAAATAAATTTCTAATATAAATTTCCCTAGCTCATGATAAGAAGGTCCAGCTCTTCCGGACCTGGTGTCCCATTCCCATTAAAAAACAAGTGGCACACCATTGGGTGTATTTTGGTAGACCCGTCGGAGATGACCATAAATCTAGGCTTTATTGGTGATGGTCAAATCCATCCAAAATATGACGTCAAAATATTTCATCTCAATAACAAAAAAGTCCCAAACAAGCTTGAAATCCGATAGAAATAAGATGAAAGCAGGACTACGGAGACCCTTCTCACTCATCGCACCAAGAGGCATAGTAATATCCATTGCACAAGACAAAAGTTCCATGAATAGATTAAGTAGATTAACAACATGGGTTGAAATAATGGAGTGAGATTCACCAGTATCAAAAAGAGCGGTCACTAAATATGATTCTATAAGGATGGTACATTTCACAGTTGTAGGACCTGTATCAGCTACGTCAGGCGTCTCTTCCACTGCATGAAGAAGCTTCATTCCTGTTGCCTATGGCTGGAACCTTTTAGAATGTGAATCATTTGATTCCCCCGCAGTATTTGGAGATGCGGATGATCCTATTCTACAATGTGGATTAGAGAAGTTATGGAATAATCTCTGTATGTGCCCAAATGTACGCATGAGATATAGTTCGTGGGTGCCTCAGTGCAAACCCTCTTAGAATTCCCCAACTTTCCACACTGATAGCAAGTCAATGAAGCCCCTCATAGTGCTACAAGAGGTCTATAATGACTCTAATGTCGAAAACAACCATATTAGAAGTCACTCATCCATTTCCCTTTAAAGGGACCAACACTATCACAAGAAGGAAAAGAATATCCCTTCAACCCTGACATTCCTGCTCGGTCAATCTCAACCATAATCTCCATATCCAACACAACAGAAAAAGTGGGCAACATCAAAAAGAAAACATGAGAAACAATATCTGATTGAATACCCTACTAAAATTGCCTCTCCTTCATCCTCTCATTAGATACAAATTTTAGAGAAAACTGTACCAATTCAGCAAAGCGATTTGAGTACACAGTCATAGTTTTGATGGAATACTCAAGATTGATAAACTCCACAGCCTTGTCCAACACCATTGACTTTGGATAGAACTAATTAGTGAAAAGAAACCTAATGTCTTTCCACTCCCAACCCACATTTTTCCCTACCATCACCATCGTGTCCCACAATCTCTTACTTGGTCCCTCCACCACGAAGGTGGCACACTTCTCCTTGATCACTTTAGGTGTCTCGAAGAACCCAAAAAATTGCTCAATATTACTCAAACGTTCCTCATCATGTTGAGGGTTAGTGGAGCCTTTGAAATCCGGTGGCTTGTAGTATAGGAACTCTTGAGAATGACTTCCGAGAATGTCACTTTGAGGATCTAAAGCTGGAGTCTAAAAAGGGACTGGAGGTGGTGCCTGTCCTAGATCTTGGACAGTGCGAACGATCAACTCAACCATACTCAGATCCACAATAGGTATCTCTTGATGAGGTTCAACAACAGCCTCTTCATTGATCTAATTCCCAAGTATTTTCGGAGGCATGATGCTACACAACACCAGAAAAGACAGAGATTAAGAAACCAACTGATTAACAAAGGAAACTACCCATAAAAGAAAGAATAAAAAAGATTATGATTACACTATATCCAAATCCAAATAGGGAAAATACTATAACTAATTCACCAGTCGTATTTCCCTAAGTACCCCTGGTGACTTAAGGTTCATTGTGGTGAGAGCTGGCCAGACACTCAATCACAACTACCTCCTATGTCTCGACAAGAAAAACATAAATGCATACTGTCATCAAGGTAAGATGTTTAACTAACCTCCCTCTGATACCAATTTGTCACGAAACAGCCCGGTTACCATGATAAACTAATAACCAAGACGACCCTGACATAGCCCAAAGGGCATTCCTGATAACCGTTGGTCTATGACTAGCACCTATAATCGTACAAAATACAAGTGGGAAAGAATTTTCCACAAGGACATGGAAGAAAGAGTAAATCAAACAGTATGCATAAAAAATAAACTCCACTGGGAGCATTGTACCATAAACCAAAGAGGCACAATAGGCCAAAGTACCACAACCCATGTACCATGAAGGGAAAATAGTCCCACGGTCCCTAAGGACACAACTCACTAAGTCTAATGATCAGCAGGTAGAACCACCTCCAACATGTCCCTTCTCTTTGCTCGAACCTGGAAGAAGAAAGTCTACAAACACCCAAAGGGAAAAGTAGGGTGTGAGTGTTATCCCATTAGGTTACCAACATTGATTCCATAATAGATTCCAAGTAATTATTATCCAATGAAAAACATTCAATTTTCAAATAATGAGGTTTGAAAATTCCAAAAGCATATTTAAACGAAAAATGCAATACATTTTCAAATGATGGAAGTAATGAATTATATCAAAGTCTTTAACAAATGATGGAATATTTCAAAAACAATGTCTTATGTAAAACATTTATATAATATAGATTATATATTTTCAGAAGGAATGTAAAACAATTCAAGGGCATTGGAATACATTTATATAACAAATATAAACATTCAAGTGAGAAATATGGTCATCTGTCAAAAGATATGATAGTATTAACCAGTTATAGGATTCTGCACTCTCTATGTTAACTCAGAAAGATGTGTATACACACATCCATATGACATAGGCCAATGGAGACTCACCACCAACCCATCGGGGATGTGACCCGATGTAGGAATGTTTTATAACATTGTCGTAGCGTAGAGTGTATCCAAATAACACACTAACTATCTAAGGCTTGCATGTTCTCTTACGTGATGGGTGACCTATTTTAAGAATGCTTAAAATACGATCAATCACATTCTTCCATTTCAAAAATGCCAATTTTATTCCATATAAAACCATAATAGGTTTTATTCAAAAACATTCCTCTTTCACAAGATAAAACCAATGGGTTTCAATCAAATCATTTTATTCCATTTTCAAAAGATTGAAATCCATTCAAAACCAATTCCATCAGTACACATTTCTTTCCCACAATTAAATTGAACAATTTAATTTAAAAACATTTCCATCAAATTCAAAAATTAAATTAGTCAATTTAAATTGACCAATTTTCCATAAACACACCCAATTCAATGTAATTGGGGTTTTCCCAAATTCATATGCCAAAACCATTTTAAACATATCCATTCAATGGGATCAAGTTTTTATCAATAAAGTTGAAAGAAAAATGAGAAATTTAATTTAAATAAATAATTTAAATAAATGAAGAAAACACAAAGATAATCAATTTGGCAAGATGGGACAAAACCACCGACCTCAATTAAATGACGGGAGTTAACCCACGAGAAAACCCAACAACTGATCGACACAACAACGTCGATCCAAAACTGGATCTAAAACCTTTAAACCAAATTTAAGATCAAAGGGATCAAGATCTACAAAAACAAGATCTAGATTCGAAATCCTAGATCTATACATTAACTCATAGGTATTGATGCATGGAAATAAAGGAAATATACCATGTAAAGATCAAGGAATGATAGAAGAATAAATGAGATACACAACGGGATGAAATCCACATATTGGGAGGAGAGTATATCCTCAATCCAAGCCTTTAATCTCGATGCATAATGCCAGGATCGCTTTGGAATCTCTCTTGGAAGCTTTGAAAAGACCTAAAATGAGTCAAGCCTGATCCGAGCTCAAACATATGGGATTCGTAGTGGTTCATGTGGTTTTAAAATGAATTTTTGGAATTAAAAACTGTGCGTATGGTTTACCTGGGCAGAGGAGCAAGATTTGTCAAACCGTGCGCACACCGTGCAGATCCCTCTGTCTAGAGATACTCGGTCTGCACGGTATGGTCGCACGGGTTTTCAAACCGTGCGCACAATGTACATACATCTCTGTCTAGTGCTTCTTGGTTTGCACGGTTGGGATGCACAGTTTCTCAAACCGTGTGCAAGCCATGCACAAGACATTTCCCCTTTGTTTTACCAAAAATTTCACCCAAACACACCCCCAAGTCACTACTCCAAAATAGAGGTACTTAGAAACAAAAAAACGTATATGAAAAGGTAATGTGATGTTACAACCTCCCCACCATAAAACCTTTCTGTCCCCAGTAATCCTATGAAGAAACCTACAAGTCAAAAAGATGAGGCCACTACTCTCTCATTTGTGCGTCAATTTCTCGTATCTCATGAGAATCTAAACAATGCTCCCAATTTATACAAACCAGAGGTATAGTTCTCCCACGAAGTACCTTGGCCTCAGAATCAACAACCCTGACTGGTCGTTCAGTTAGAGATAAATCTCGTTAAATCTTGATATCACTCCAACTCACAAGATGAGATGGATCAGAGAGATACTTTCACAGCAGTAATTCATGGAACATGTTATGTATCGATGTTTTCTGTGGTGGTTGAGCTAGACAGTAAAAAACTTTTCCTACAAGACCAACAACCTCGAAAGGTACCACAAAACAAGGAGCAAGCTTCCCTTTCCTCCAAAGCTGTCGATGACCCAATCTGGGTGAATCATTCAAGAACACCTGGTCACAAACTGAGAAATCTAAAGGTCAATGATGATGATCATCATAAGACTTATACCGACTCTGCACTATCAACATTCTCTGACAAATAAACTAGTTCTTATCTATCTTTATTAGTCCAAACTCGATCCTACCAAAGAGTTTTCACCAATCTCTGATGAACACAAATGAGATTTACAAGGACGACCATACAAAGCCTCAAAAGGTGCCATTTTGATTTCAGATTGATAACTATTATTATAATAATACTCAATTAGCCAAAGATGATCATCCCCAGACCCACCAAAATCAAGAACACAAGTGTGGAGCATATCCTCAAGAATCTGAATAGCTCTCTCTGTCTAGTCATCTGACTGTGGATGGAAGGCCATACTCAAACAAACCTTAGATCCCAGTGCTTCTTTAAGGCCTCTCAAAAAGCGATAAATAAACTGAGGATCTCTATCAGAGACTATAGCAGATGGAACATCGTGAAAACAAACAACTTCTTTCACATAAACATTTCCTTGCTCCAAAACTTTTGTTGTATCTCGAATATGTATAATGTGAGATAACATGGTCAGTCAGTCAATCACCACCCATACCGCATTCAGCTTACATTAGGTTTGGGGTAACCCAACCACAAATCCCATTGAGATTTCATCCCACTTCCACGTAGGTACTGGAAGTGGTTGAAGCAAACCCGAAGGTTCCTGGTGCTCGGATTTCACCTGCTGGCATGTATAGCAACGAGATACAATCACAACAATGTATCCTCTCTTACCTGGCCACCAAACTGTCGCCACATATCATTGAACATCTTTGTGGTCCCTGGGTTCATATCCCACTAAGAGTTATGGAAATCCCTCATCACATCCTTCCTTGCCGATAAGGACACATCGTAATGGTTTCTATAACACAGAACACCCAATCTGGAGAACAACCACATTGTGTCAGTCTCCCCACCATAAAGAGAGTCCCAATTTTTAGGAATTCATCATCCAGTTGTTGTTCCTGAAGAATTAAAATGAGGAGAGAAGAAGTAAACTGAGCACTGGATAAAGAAACTTCATTCCCCTTCCACTGAACTCCAACATGGAACTGAGCAAAAATATCCAAGATTCTCCACTCTTCTAAAGATTCTTTCACAGCCTGAGGTGATGGTTTCTTTCTTAATGCATCTTCAACTGCATTCCCTTTCCCTGGGTTGTAGGAGATGTCAAAGTCGAATGATTGAAGGAACTCCACCCAACGCCTTTGGTGGAGATTCAAATCTTTTTGAGAGAAGAAATAACTCAAGCTCTTGTGGTCCGAATACACAGTAAACCTTTATCCATAAAGGTAATGTTTCCAACACATGACTGCATTCATTACAGATGAAATTTCAAGTTCATGGGTAGTGTGGTTCTTCCAATGAGGTTTAAGCTGGCTTGATCCATAAGCAACATAATGATAACCTTTCATAAGGACACATCCCAAACCCGAACATGATGCATCACAAAAGACCACATAACATCCCCCAGCCTTAGGAAGAGTTAACACCCGCACAATAGTCAAAAGACATTTTATCTCAACAAAAGAACTCTGACATTTTTTCACTCTAGGAAAACATCACTCCCTTTAGAGTCAAAGTATTCATTGGGGAAGCTAACATTGAAAAATCATTGACAAAACAACAATAATATACTGCTAATCCCAAGAAGATCTGAATCCCAAAAACATTTTGTGGTTGTTCCCAAGTCATAACAACCTTCAACTTCTCAAGATCAACTGAGATTCCTTGCTCTGACACCACATGTTCTAAGAATTTCACTTCTCGGATCCATAAATAGCACTTTTAATGCTTGGCATAAAGACGGTGATTTCTTAAAAGACTAAGAACTGTTCTCAGATGAAGAACATGATCATCCACAGACTTGGAGTATAAAAGGATGACATCCAAAAAGACTGATGGATCATTTTTCAAACTGTTCTCAAATGAATGACATGATCCTCAAATTTTTTTAACAATGATATATTTTTGATCAATTGTAATTGGGAGATAGATCATGAAAGTACAAAAATGGGGGGGGGGGTTGAATCAGTTGACCAAAATTTTTATTGAATTTTTCATTCTTTTAGATACCCCTAATTTCCCTAAAACCTCTAAACTGGTTTAGAGTAATGGATAGTTTGTGAACTATCAACAATCATAATTCATATAATAAAGAAGAAAAAAAACACAAATATTTTTAAAATGATTGGTTTTCAGACCAATTAGTTTATTTGGCCATTATTTGTATATTTTATAGATTCTCTTATAATTTCATAATAAAAATGATAATGAAAACCTTGATTTTGTGTACAATGATGTCACGACCCGCCCTCGGGGTCCGTGCCGTGACTACCCCAAGCCCGCCTTCCATAGGCCAGGGGCTGGTGACTAGCACCAAGGCGTAAATCCCAGTAAAAAGGGAAGGCATTGCCTTTGAAAAGTAAACAAACACCACCGAGTAAGCCAGCAGAAAGTAAACACTAAACAAAAGCAGAGTACAACTGAAAGTACGGAAAAGTAAATGGGCCAGCATACAAACCCCAACTGAAAGTAAAGTACAACTCGAAAGGGGAAAACAGCAACTGAAAAGTAAAAGCCGCTACACCGAGCTGTCCACTGGAAATCCCACCTGAAGGGTGGGTACAGATAGCTCCTCTGCTCCACGGGTCCCGCTGCCCGCTCCGTGCACGTTCCGCCCAGTGGTGCACCTCCGGGTACCGTCCCGCTCTGCAAGCCTCAGCTAAGGTCAACGTTGTCCGTCGTCTGCAACCAACACAACGTAGTGCGGGCAAAGCCCGTGCAGGGGTGAGTATAAGCTACTCAGTAGGGACCCCGAGACCCCTGAAGGTCTCTCAAATCCACAAAGGATAAACCACGAAGAAAAGTACAATAACGAAGTAACAACCGACACTTATTAGGTATATGCCCATACATATACCTAAGTCATCAATTTCAAATACGCTCCAACATCCGAGCCCTAGTACAACTCAGTCCACACAGGAAAGTATACGTATTCCACACAAGAAAGTAAAACGTAATCCACACAGGATTGCACAACACAATCCACACAAGAAAGCAACAGATTCAGCTCACACAGGTATACTTCTTCAAAGGACGATAAAGATGATCACTGATCCATCTAAGTCGTCGGACCCACGAAGGATCGATAGGTAACTAACCAAAGGACGATAAAGATGATCTCTGATCCATCTAAGTCCTAGGACCCACGAAGGATCGATAGGTAACTAACCAAAGGACGATAAGGATGATCTCTGATCCATCTAAGTCGTCGGACCCACGAAGGATCGATAAGTAACTAACCCCCGCAAAGACCCACACAGGATCGGGCCCACACAGGACCTGTAGGCGCTGGCTCACACAGAACCGCTGAGCGCGGACCCACACAGGATCGGGCCCACACATGACCTGTAGCACTGATCCACGTAGGATCGCTGAGTGCTGTAGTCGTCGTCGTCGAATCCACACAGGATCTATGTACTGTCGTCGTCGCAGTCACAGTAGCAGTAGCAGCAGTAGTAGTCACATTAACAGTCGCAGCCAGCACTAGGGTTTCCGCACACAGCAAGCTCGTTCGGAGGGTCCGCTCCACGAGCCGAGAGGTTGATACATCAACTGTCACGAAGTCCAGAGTTGATGTATCCAAAAGTTCCGTATCGTCAACAGGAACTCAACGCAACAGACGGCGCGTCGATCGGACGCCCGGTCTGAGAGTTATTGGAATTTTCGTTCCCGGGGCCCGGTTGGTTTTTAAGGCAAAACCAACCCGACCGTACTCCACCTGCGTCCAAACCTCGGGCGGAGTATGCCAAAAGATCTGTCTCACTAAGAGGAACACAACACAGCTGACAACACGTCAATCGGACGTCCGTAGCTCAAGATATGAGCGTTTTCGCTCCGAAGGCCGGGTTGGTTTTGTAAACGAACCAACCCGGCCGAACTCAAAGTAATCCGAAACCTTGTGTGCGATATACTGAAACGACCGTCTCGATCAAAGGATCGCGTTGCGGCAGACGGTTCATCGATCGGATGTTCGTGGCTCAAGTTATGGCCAAAAGACCAAATCTGATCCGAAACGGGGGGGGGGGGGGGGGGTCCGGGTCCGGGCCGACCCGGCCCGACCCCCCCCCCCCCCCCGGGTCGGCCCGAACCAGGTCGACCCGAACCGGGTCGACCCAACCCGGTTCCGACCCGGCCCGGCCGGCCGGCGGCGCGGCGGCCGCGGCGGCCTGGCGCCGCATGGAGGCAGCACGCAGGGGGAATCAATCCCCCGCTGGATTGATTGGGCGGCGCGACTATATGCCGCACCCTTTGAAATAAACGGCCCGCACGTGGGGCCGGCTTGAAGAAAAACCGGGGGGAGCCGCCTGCCCCCCCACAAAGGAACCGCCCCCCTCATAAAGAGGGGGGTTTTGTGCGCTGGCCGGGGGATTAATTTCCCCCGGTTTAATTCCATCCGGCCGGCCAGCTGGCCGGCCGGTTTTCTCCAACGGGACCGGAAAAATCCGGTCCCCTCTTCGGCTTCTGACGCCGGCGGCCCGGCCGCCGGTCTTCTCAAATAGCCACGGCCCGGAACCGGCCGCGGTATTCGTCATCCGGCACGGTGCGACGGCACCGCGCCCCTCCGCCGCACCTCGATTTCTTTCAATGCGGCGCGACGGCGTCGCGTTCTTGATGTTTCTTCCATGGTGCGCGCGCGACGGCGTCACGTTCTTGATTGGGCGAATAACATCGTGGTGTGACGGCACCACACCACCTTGATTCATCCACAAATTTAAACACCAAGAACGGAGGAGGGGGTTCGGCCGTGTTCATGCGGTCCGGCCCCCTCACGTTAAAAACACAACTTAAAGTATTCAAAAGCCACACGTTAGACATGCTAGATCCACGATCAAGAATAAAAATAATTAAACAATAATCAACAACCCCTACCTTGGGTATAGGTTCGAGGATTTGCCAACGTCCGCGGAAGACAACGTCGCGGAGATCGGGCGCCGCGGTCGTCGTTCGTCAAATCCGTTGACGAAGAGATGCGTCCGATGTGATACGTCGTTGGAGAAACTTCTTATGTTGACGAAGGGAATCCGAGGAGGAAGTGGCGTTCCCGCTCATTGACACGGAAGACGAAGAAGAGTGGAGCGGCGTTCTTCGTCGGAACTTGAGCGTTCTTCGTCAAGTTGAGCGTTCTTCGTGTTCTTCGTCGGAGTTGAAGAAGAAGAAGAAAAGCTCCCAAAAAGCTCTCAAGGTGGCCAAAGTGTTCTAACCCAACCAAATAAAATAAGAGCTTATTTTATTTACAAACATAACAAAAGAATTTCAAAGGTTTGAATTTCAAAAAGATTAACTCCAAAATTAAATAACTCAAGTCATTAAAGAGGGGTTAAGGGAGTTGGGAGAAGATGAAAGGTTGGGAGCTTCGTGTGGGCCCCACCACACTTAATCCACCCAAGGGAGGTTAAGTGGATGTGGGTCCCACTTCCAACCCTCTTTGGTAGGATTTATCAAGTTAAAATAAAATTTGTTCTCCACAAATTTTATTTAACTTAAACTAAAAACCCAAAAACTAACTTTCAACCCGCAACAAACGCAACTTCCGAAAAGGTCTATTTAAGTGAAAATCGGCGCTGCGAGTTCATCAGTGCCCTCGGATTTCAATTCCGAGCACCGGATCAAAAGTTAGGAATTCCCGCTCGTTCGTTCACTGAACGTACCCGAGCCAAACTTCCGAAATTGATTCCGGGCACTCCGGGCCTCGGAATCAGGTGCCGTTTGAAACCGCGCTCTTGTAAAATTCTAAAGAAAATTAAGAAAAAATTTCCCTTGAATGTTACGGGTCTTTACATTACTCCCACCTCAGGGCTTTACGTCCCCGTAAAGATACATCAAAAACTAGGGAAACAAATGAGGGTACTAAGCACGCATCTGAGCCTCCCGCTCCCATGTGCTCTCCTAGAGATTCCCGTGTTGCCATCTGATGCGTACAAGAGGAATCGATCGCCCACGCAGGACCCGCTCCTGTCGATCCTCTATCTCCACCGGAACCTCCGTAAAAGTCTCCCCATCGTCAACGTCAAGCTCCCCATGGTCAATGATGTGCGTCGGGTCGTGCACGTATCTCCTCAGCTGAAACACGTGGAAGACGTCGTGCACCCGTTGCAACTGAGGTGGTAGAGTCAGGCGATAAGCCACCTCGCCAACCCTGCTGAGGACCTGGAAGGGTCCGATGAAGTGCGGAGATAACTTGCCGCCTCGGCCAAATCTCCGAATACCACGTCGCGGTGAGACCCGCAAGAAGACGTGGTCGCCATCCTCGAACTCTAGTGGCCTCCGCCTCCTGTCAGCATATGACTTCTGCCGGCTCTGAGCTGTCCTCATCCGCTCCTGGATGACCTAGACCTTCTCTGTCGTGGCCTGGACCATCTTCGGTCCCACCAGTGATGACTCTCCAGGGTCTGTCCAGCACAAAGGAGATCTACAAGGTCGGCCGTACAATGCCTCGTACGGTGCCATCCCGATGGTGGAGTGGTAGCTGTTGTTGTACGCAAACTCCACCAAGGGTAGGTGGTCCTCCCAGCTACGACAAATGTCGAGGACACATGCGCGGAGCATGTCCTCGAGAGTCTGAATGGTCCTCTCCGTCTGACCATCCGTCTGAGGGTGAAAGGCTGTGCTAAGACGTAGCTGCGTCCCGAACGCCTCCTGTAACCCCTTCCAAAGCCAGGAAGTAAAGCGAGCATCTCGATCGGAGACGATAGATGATGGCACTCCGTGGAGCCGCACAATCTCCTGAACGTATAGACGTCCCACGCTCTCTACTGAGCCCTGCTCTCTGATGGGTAAGAAGTGTGCCGACTTGGTGAGTCGGTCAACAATCACCCAGATGGAATCGTGACCTCTGGAAGTGCGTGGAAGTCCGGTCACGAAATCCATAGATATGCCGTCCCACTTCCACTCCGGAACCTCCAAGGGCTGTACCAAGCCTGCTGGTACCTGATGCTCTGCCTTCACCTGCTAGCAGGTAAGGCATCAAGAAACGAACTCTTCTACTACCTTCTTCATGCCCGGCCACCAGTGCTGTCGTCTGAGGTCCTCGTACATCTTCGCCACTCCAGGATGTACCGCCAAAGGAGAAGTGTGAAACTCCTTCATCACTTCCTCTCGCAAAGCTACTGGTACCATGGTACGTCCTCTGAAAAGGATGTCGTGCTCTGCTCCAAGGGAGAAACCATCAGGTGCCTGTCCCGAGGATATCTGTGCACGCCGTGTCTCACTGTCAGCGTCCTCACGTTGTGCCTCCCTGATCCGCTGTAGCAGTGGAGGGGTGACTGTGAGAGACTGAAGGAAGGCTATTCCATCTCTATCCACGAAGGATATATGCAAAGAGGCTAGCTGCTCTGTCGCCTCCTCAAGTAGCCGAATGCCCGTCCTCCTGGTAAGGGCATCGGCTACTACGTTCCCCTTCCTAGGAGTATAGACTATCTCAAAGTCATAGTCCTGGATGAACTCGAGCCATCGCCGCTATCTCAGGTTCAGGTCCTTCTGCGAAAAGATATACCTGAGACTCTGATGATCATAAAAGACTGTAAAGCGATCGCCCATCAGATAGTGTCGCCATGTCTTCAGAGCGAAGACCACTGCTGCTAACTCCAGGTCATGGGTAGCGTAGTTCTGCTCATGAGGCCTCAACGGACGTGATCCATAGGAAATCACTGCCCACTCCTGCATCAGAACACATCCGAGTCTGGTCCCTGATGCATCGCAGTAGACTACGTACCCCACTCCCTCCTCAGGCAACCTCAGGATTGGTGCGCTAGTCAATCTCTGTCTCAGCTCCTGGAAGCTCTGCTGACATCTGTCTGACCACACGAAGGGTTTCCCCTTCTTCGTCAAAGTTGTGAGTGATGCTGTAACTCTAGAGAAGTCTGGCACGAATCTCCGATAGTATCCAGCTAGTCCCAAGAAACTCCGAACCTCAGTCACGCTCCTGGGTGGCTCCCATGCTAACACAGCCTCAATCTTCGCGGGATCCACTGCAACTCCCGCCTCAGAGATAACGTGTCCCAAGAAGTGGACCTCACGTATCCAGAACTGGCACTTCGAGAGCTTACCATAAAGCTGGTGCTCTCGGAGTGTGTCAAGTACAACTCGCAAGTGATAGGCGTGCTCCTCCTCTGTCGTAGAATAAATCAGAATGTCGTCGATGAAGACCACGACAAACCGATCGAGGTATGGCTGAAAGATCCTGTTCATGAGAGCCATGAACACTCCTGGAGCATTGGTTACACCGAATGGCATAACCAAGAACTCATAGTGGACATACCGATATCTGAAGGCTGTCTTCTGCACATCCTCGTCTCTGACTCTGAGCTGATGATAGCCTGACCTGAGGTCTATCTTCGAGAACCACCGTGCTCCCTTGAGCTGGTCAAAGAGGTCATCAATCCTCGGTAGCGGATACTTGTTCCTCACTGTCACCTGGTTCAGGTGACGATAGTCAACACAAAGTCGCAAGCTCCCGTCCGCCTTCTTGGCGAACAAAATCGGGGAAGCCCAGGGTGAAACACTGGGTCAGATGAACCACATGCCCTGCAAGTCCTCCAACTGTACCCGTAGCTCTCGAAGCTCGGCGGGGGCCATCCGATATGTTGGAGTAGATATCGGGGCTGTCCTGGGGTACAGGTCAATATAAAACTCTACCTCTCTGCGAGGAGGTAGCCCTGGAAAATCGTCGGGAAAAACGTCCGCAAACTGATCCACCACTGCAGGAAAACCAGGACTCTGCACGTCAACTGCTCCAAGGATAAGGCTAGCCAACTGATGAGTGATGTGCTATCCTCTCCTCCGCGGAAGTCCATCCTGTGCTGCTAAGGCTCCCTTCTCGCCGGTGAAGGTGAACCTGCTCCCGTCGGTGCGTACACATCGCACCTTGCGCCTAAAACAGTCAATCTGTGCATGGACCGTAGATAGCAAATCCATGCCCAAGATGACGTCGTAAGGCCTCGACGCTGCTACAAGAAGATCCCAGCCGAAGCTCTCGCCTCCTAGAGTAATCTCACACTGCCGGCACCAGTGCGTAATCGACGAGTCTGCTCCCGTAGGAGTCTCTAGCCGTAAGGATCGAGCCAACGGCTCTGTCAGAATCTCCGAGCTCCGAACAAGGGCATTGGCTATGAAAGAGTGACTCGCTCCTGTGTCTATAAGAACTGCAGCAAGGGTGGAATAGACACAGATAGTACCTCGAATAATCTCGGGTGCGCTGTGGTCGTAGGCCTCTGCTGCCTGGAGCTGTGCCTGTCTCTGCCCGCCAGCTCCCTGTGGTCGGGGTGGACCTCCTAGTGGTGGTGGTGGCAGAGCCTGAAAGCGTCGCCCACCACTGGCTGCTCGTCCAGCTCCTCTGCCTCGTCCGCCTCCTCCCTGCGGACCACCACGGTCGACCCTCTGCCTCTGCCTCGGTGGTCCATCAACTGACTGCTGCTCCTCGGCACGGCGGTTCGGGCAGTCGCGAGCCATGTGGCCCTGCCCGCCGCACGAGTAGCACTGTCTGCCTCTCGAATGACTGGCTCCTCCCTGTGTGCCCCGCACTGCTGAGCCAGTGCCCTGAGATCGTCTGCCCGAAGGTCTGGTCTGTCTGGACCCCTGAGTCATCCGTCGACTGCCTGCTGCAGATGACTCTGCCACGTGCCGCCCTGCGGTGGGTCGCGGTGCTGGTGTAGACTCAGCAAGGAAGCTCTCGATCAGAAGGGCCCGCTCCAGTACTCCTGTCTGAGTCGGTATGCTGAGGGAGATCGGCGATGCCCTGATCTCGTGTCTCAAACCCTGCTCGAAGGTCCGGGCCTGGAAGAATGGGTCCCGTACCATGTCGGTCGAGTAGCGCGAGAGATCGGTAAATCTCGCCGAGTACTGAGCGACCGTCATGCTTCCCTGCTGCAGCTGTAGAAGCTCCTGGATACGCACCACACGAAGGGTGGCTGGGACGAACTCCGAGCGGAAGAGGCTCTCAAAGTCCGTCCAAAGTAGAGATGCCTCATCGTGCACCTGGAGCATCAAGCTCCACCATCGTCCTGCTGCTGCGTGTAGTAGGCTCGCAACGAGGATCACCATGAGGTCTGCTGGTGTCCTCACTAGCCTAAACACTCGAACCACTGCCTCCAGCCAGTCCTCTGCTGCCTGGGGATCCGTCTCCCCGCGAAACCTGGGCGGTCGCTGGCCCTGAAACTCATGCAGTGCGCTGAGGCGACGTGCATCGTCAGCGGCTGCTGCTGGAAGCATCGGGGGCTCGGCGGGTAAAGCTACCGCTGGTGCCACTACTGGCAAAGGGCCCTGCACCGAGGCCTCGTCGCTCGGTGGTCTGTCGTCACGCTCGACTCTCGGAACCCTAGCTGGCTGTCGTCGTGGGGCCATCCTGAAAGGAAACAGGTGCGCCACGGTCAGAACAGTATATCTGGTGAGCTGATATAAGTAATCACAAAGAAAACTTTGAAACACACACGAAATCAATGTTTTCGTGCATTAAGTCCGAAATCAGAAGTCAGGGTCCTAGTGTACGGATACGTCGGCCGCCGCACCAACACTGGACTCCCTGGACTGATAACCACACTCAATACGCTAAACATTATTTCTTCACATAGAAAAGATCAGAGTTCACGGTAGAACCGAACTCCTCTGATACCAATTTGTCACGACCCGCCCTCGGGGTCCGTGCCGTGACTACCCCAAGCCCGCCTTCCATAGGCCAGGGGCTGGAGACTAGCACCAAGGCGTAAATCCCAGTAAAAAGGGAAGGCATTTCCTTTGAAAAGTAAACAAACACCACAGAGTAAGCAAGCAGAAAGTAAACACTAAACAAAAGAAGAGTACAACTGAAAGTGCGGAAGAGTAAATGGGCCAGTATACAAACCCCAACTGAAAGTAAAGTACAACTCGAAAGGGGAAAACAACAACTGAAAAGTAAAAGCCGCTACACCGAGCTGTCCACTGGAAATCCCACCTGAAGGGTGGGTACAGATAGCTCCTCTACTCCACGGGTCCCGCCGCCCGCTCCGTGCACGTTCCGCCCAGTGGTCCACCTCCGGGTACCGTCCCGCTCTGCAAGCCTCAGCTAAGGTCAACGCTGTCCGTCGTCTGCAACCAACACAACGTAGTGCGGGCAAAGCCCGTGCAGGGGTGAGTATAAGCTACTCAGTAGGGACCCCGAGACCCCTGAAGGTCTCTCAAATCCACAAAGGATAAACCACGAAGATAAGTACAATAACGAAGTAACAACCGACACTACTTAGGTATATGCCCATACATATACCTAAGTCATCAATTTCAAATACGCTCCAACCTCCGAGACCAAGTATAACTCAGTCCACACAGGAAAGTATACGTATTCCACACAGGAAAGTAAAACGTAATCCACACAGGATTGCACAACACAATCCACACAGGAAAGCAACAGATTCAGCTGACACAGGTATACTTCTTCAAAGGACGATAAAGATGATCACTGATCCATCTAAGTCGTCGGACCCACGAAGGATCGATAGGTAACTAACCAAAGGACGATAAAGATGATCTCTGATCCATCTAAGTCGTCGGACCCACGAAGGATCGATAGGTAACTAACCAAAGGACGATAAAGATGATCTCTGATCCATCTAAGTCGTCGGACCCACGAAGGATCGATAGGTAACTAACCCCCGCAAAGACCCACACAGGATCGGGCCCACACAGGACCTGTAGGCGCTGGCTCACACAGAACCGCTGAGCGCGGACCCACACAGGATCGGGCCCACACAGGACCTATAACACTGATCCACGTAGGATCGCTGAGTGTTGTAGTCGTCGTCGTCGAATCCACACAGGATCTATGTACTGTCGTCGTCGCAGTCACAGTAGCAGTAGCAGCAGTAGTAGTCACAGTAACAGTCGCAGCCAGCACTAGGGTTTCCGCACACAGCAAGCTCGTTCGGAGGGTCCGCTCCACGAGCCGAGAGGCTGATCCATCAACTGTCAAGAAGTCCAGAGTTGATGTATCCAAAAGGTCCGTATCGTCAACAGGAACTCAACGCAACAGACGGCACGTCGATCGGACGCCCGGTCTGAGAGTTATTGGCATTTTTGTTCCCGGGGCCGGGTTGGTTTTTAAGGCAAAACCAACCCGACCGTACTCCACCTGCGTCCAAACCTCGGGCGGAGTATGCCAAAAGATCCGTCTCACTAAGAGGAACACAACACAGCTGACGGCACGTCAATCGGACGTCCGTAGCTCAAGATATGAGCGTTTCCGCTCCGAAGGCCCGGTTGGTTTTGTGAACGAACCAACCCGGCCGAACTCAAACTAATCCGAAACCTTGAGTGCGATATATCAAAACGACCATCTCGATCCAAGGATCGCGTTGCCGCAGACGGTTCGTCGATCGGAGGTCCGTGGCTCAAGTTATGGCCAAAATACCGAATCTGATCCGAAACGGGGGGGTCCGGGTCCGGGCCGACCCCCCCCCCCCCCCCCCCCCCCCCCCCCCCGGGTCGGCCCGAACCGGGTCGACCCGACCCGGGTCCGACCTGGCCCGGCCGGCCGGCGGCCGGCGGCGTGGCGGTGCAGCGGTGTGGCGGTCTGGCGCCGCATGGAGGCGGCACGCGGGGGGAATCAATCCCCCGCTGGATTGATTGGGCGGCGCGGCTATATGCCGCGCCCTTTGAAATAAACGGCCCCCACGTGGGCCTGGCTTGAAGAAAAACCGGGGGGAGCCGCCTGCCCCCCCTCAAAGGACCCGCCCCTCTCATAAAGAGGGGGGTTTTGTGCGCTGGCCGGGGGATTAATTTCCCCCGGTTTAATTCCATCCGGCCGGCCAGCTGGCCGGCCGATTTTCTCCAACGGGACCGGAATAATCCGGTCCCTCTTCGGCTTCCGACGCTGGCGGCCCGGCCGCCGGTCTTCTCAAATCACTGCGGCCCGGAACCGGCCACGGTATTCGTCATCCGGCACGGTGCGACGACACCGCGCCCCTCCGCCGCACCTCTATTTCTTTCAACGCGGCGCGACGGCGTCGCGTTCTTGGTGTTTCTTCCATGGTGCGCGCGCGACGGCATCGCGTTCTTGATTGGGCGAATAACCGCGTGGTGCGATGGCACCACACCACCTTGATTCATCCACAAATTTAAACACCAAGAACGGAGGAGGGGGTTCGGCCGTGTTCATGCGGTCCGGCCCCCTCATGTTAAAAACACAACTTAAAGTATTCAAAAGCCACACGTTAGACATGCTAGATCCAAGATCAAGAATAAAAATAATTAAACAATAATCAACAGCCCCTACCTTGGGTATAGGTTCGAGGATTTTCCAACGTCCGCGGAAGACAACGTCGCAGAGATCGGGCGTCGCGGTCGTCGTTCGTCAAATCCGTTGACGAAGAGATGCGTCCGATGTGATACGTCGTTGGCGAAACTTCTTATGTCGACGAAGGGAATCCGAGGAGGAAGCGGCGTTCCCTCTCGTTGACACGGAAGACGAAGAAGAGCGGAGCAGCGTTCTTCGTCGAAACTTGAGCGTTCTTCGTCAAGTTGAGCGTTCTTCGTGTTCTTCGTCGGAGTTGAAGAAGAAGAAGAAAAGCTCCCAAAAATCTCTCAAGGTGGCCAAAGTGTTCTAACCCAACCAAATAAAATAAGAGCTTATTTTATTTACAAACCTAAAAAAAGAATTTCAAAGGTTTGATTTTCAAAAAGATTAACTCCAAAATTAAATAACTCAAGTCATTAAAGAGGGGTTAAGGGAGTTGGGAGAAGATGAAAGGTTGGGAGCTTTGTGTGGGCCCCACCACACTTAATCCTCCCAAGGGAGGTTAAGTGGATGTGGGTCCCACTTCCAACCCCCTTTGGTAGGATTTATCAAGTTAAAATAAAATTTGTTCTTCACAAATTTTATTTAACTTAAACTAAAAACCCAAAAACTAACTTTCAACCCGCAACAAACGCAACTTCCGAAAAGGTCTCTTTAAGCGAAAATCGGCGCTGTGAGTTCATCGGTGCCCTCGGATTTCAATTCCGAGCACCAGATCAAAAGTTAGGAATTCCCGCTCGTTTGTTCACTGAACGTACCCGAGCCAAACGTCGGAAATTGATTCCGGGCACTCTGGGCCTCGGAATCAGGAGCCGTCTGAAACCGCGCTCTTGTAAAATTCTAAAGAAAATTAAGAAAAAATTTCCCTTGAATTTTACAGGTCTTTACAAATGAAATCCATATAAAATATACACCTTGTAACGAATATGACATAGTTCATTTTACATGTACAACTAGTCATCAATGGTACTATTTATACAGTATCAATCATTTCATCAATAATGGTATTCTACCCAAGAGGGTTTGTTTCTCTGTCCATGTGTACTTCCACAAACAATCATGTGATTATTATCTTGATTCATCTCCTCAAATTCTTGAGTTCGTGTTTTAACATTCATAAACAAATACCTAGAATTAACTCCTTCTTATTTTGATTCAAGAATATATTTAAATATTAGCAAAGGATATTTAAATAGTGTAATTTATGTTATCAACACCAAAATTTACATATTTTTAAAATAAATGGTTCGTGGGGCTCTCAATACTTCCATGATCCAAATTTTCCCATTTAAATTCTTAATTAACATTTTTCAATAACATATTTAATTTCGCAATTATAATATAAATATCCAAATGATGAGGGTATTTTATCACACAACTAAATATTCTAATGAATATTTATATTTAATTATAATACAAATATCTACATTCGAACCATTTAATATACATTTGTATACTTCCCCTCAATATGCATGTACATTAGACACTAGAAATAAATCCTTCATTTTCACATGAAATGTGATCAAACAAATATTTGTCTGTTATATATAATACAGTCAACCATGCAAACAATAACACACATTTTATACTACCATCTTCAAATACCATAGTCATAATTATTTAATCTTATGTTCTTCTCACCCCGTATCCATTATTTTGAAAACCTGAATGTTCATGCTATTCACTTAATCTCACAAAATAGACTGATAAGTTGTGGCTCACCCTTTATGCATTCAATCATATAGGTGAACCACCTAAATGAACAAAAAATATATAACTACACAATGTAATATTGATATTATCATGAGTCATTCATTTTGAATACTAAATTAATAAGGTTGATCATTTAATATTTATGATGGTTATTAATTTAGGATCATCTATTCATATTGTCTCTTCACAATCACCATAGAGATTTAGTTTCATTATTCATTCATATAGTATCATAAATCCTCAAGAATTATTGGATAAAACATGTTTTTTTACAACACATACAAACCCTATTATCATTATGAAATCACTACCACCCATTTTTGTATAGTATATGTTAATTAATGTGTCACAAAATTCATGTACACTTTTCTCTACCATTCCACATAAATTTTTAGATTAAAATTCAGTTTATTATTCTATTTTATAGGGAGTCTGAAGAATAACTATTCAGGCCTGAAAGATGCACAAAGCACCTCCAAAACTTGTTAATTTATTTTATAAGGATAATGATTGTTCAATTCTAACTTGAAAATGAATAAGAGGAATTAGTTTAATCCATGGATACTCATCCATGATATCCCTAATTCATTAAAGTTGGAATTACCATGCGAGAAGAATCCTTCAATCACAAATGAATAAGATTCTAGATGTATGATTTAAATGGGAGGAATCAGATGGAAATTTAAATTTACATTACATTATAGGAATGGGAACATTAATTGAAATATTAATGTCCTAAATAGACCATGTGGTTGAAATCCCAACACCTTATAAATCATTACATTATGCCACCTTCACATCTATGTGTACCAGGTCCCCTACCATATAGATCCTTTCCACACTATCACTCTTATGCCATATCCCATAAATTCAATCCTATAAAACAAGCCCTTTTTCATCTTCATGAATGTATTTTTATATTCCTTACGAAGTCATCAGGATGATGTGGTTGATGAATTAGTAAATTCAATTATCGATGGTTGACCACATTTGTCCCATAAGATCCCCGGTCAAGATTCACATCGAAGCCTTGTTTATTATCATCTTTTTTAATGTGATCCTCATAAAAATATTATCATAAAATATTATTTATTATTAATTATTCCTAAATTAGTCCACATCATTTATTCTTCTTTTAATTAAAAGAAAAACCCTCCAACCATCCCCACTTCATGACATTTTTTACATGGTCTTTATAAAACATCTTCACTTTCACATGATATAAAAGACATTACATGGTATTAGTACAATCATTGATTCAAATTCTAAAATTCTTAAAAAAGAAATCATTTTCATGGTCATTATAACCTATAGAATCCTCATTCGATAGTTTTCATATAACAGAGGAACCATTGTTATCTCCTGTAATCAACACATCCGACATGTAATTGACCACAAGACTAGTCCAAAATTCATTGTGATTATAATGATAATATTCCAAATTTGACAAAAATTATATTAGATGAATATAGAAAAATTATCTAGTAATTATAGCTAATGAAATATAATTTTCTTCGTAAATGAAAACCATTGTGTTCATTACAAATGTCTAGGAATTATCACATACCCTGTTGAGTATTTTCCAAATTATATTACATGTTTTTCATTCAATGATTAATAACCATTAACAAATGAATTCATCATAAAATAAATTTTTATTCCTTCTAATATATTAGAAAAAATATACGACCATAATCATCAAAAATATACATGTGATTTTTAAACTACAACAATGTGTTTATATTTAGTACTATTTCATTATTGTGGAAGAACCTTCTACCACTTATTGAAAACCTGATTAATGGTAGGGTGTAATTCTGCTATTTATAGAAGTATCAAATTTCACACCTTTTTTATAAAATAAAGATGGTACCACATGATTATATTAAAAAATATACTTTAGTTGAAAAAATTTATGTCTATAAGGGATAACATGGTGTAGAAACCCAATTATATACAAATATGGTTGTCAATACTCTCTATCAAAAACCATCCATGAGATGACATATATATTTCAAAATAATAGGTATTTGTATAAATTATATTTATCAGAGAATAAATTTAACTTCAATATTATACAAATACATCCTAAATTTCATGTGAAATAATTTTTTACTCTCCTATTCTACAAGCTTACTCATCAACCAATTCGACTTGATGTAAATATTTGATATAATCAGGATAATTTAAATATGTTTAAATATGTTTCCTTTATTCTGAACATTAGTATATATGAAAATATTTTCAGAAAATTCAAGTAAAATATATTCATAGGATCACCTTAATGTTTTATCGCCTTTATATTGTGCAATACATCCCATTTGACCCCTTTTAAAATTTCATAGAATATTATGTCTGATATAATGATCCACCATTATTAAATATTTTTTTTTCCAAATCATGAATATTAATTAGAAAATTTTGACTTGAATTTTGTTCATTGAATTATACTTTCTATAATAATCATAAAATCAAATTCCAATCAATGTAAGAATAATGATACTATATAAGAAATAAGAGAATATTGTTGAAAAATTATCGGAATAAATAAATAAACAATGATAAGAACATTATCTCAACAATTAAACTCATTTCCAAATTGCGTGAATGTGTCTTGTACTCTTAAATATGTGTTCTCCTATATTTTTCAAATTACGGTATTTAATAAACAACATAGACTCTTTTTTCATAAAAATCAGCTTTTGTATATTATTTATCATCCAGTTTTCAAATAATAAAATAGGTTCTCTAGGTGGATGTCTTATATTTTCATAATATATCTTTGAGTTGTTTAACTAGTTATAAAATTATATGGATTATTTACATTCTACTTACACCTTCAACAAAGGCATTCTCATGAACATATGCTGTACTTTGTTAAAAACCTATAATGAAATAACAATTCCCCTTCATGTAAAAAATATGTTTTTTCATTTCCCTTAACATTAGCTAATACTTCGTCTTTAACATTGACCATTACACCAGCGTCATGTAATTTATTACAAAAAATTATTAAAAATTAACTTTTAATTTATTCATCATTGTATTAACCATATATGATATTAAATGTTTTTGAGTTACTAATTTTGGTTTACTAATGGAAGTGTTCTTTTTGAATTTCATAAATCTATCATATTTTATTATTTAATTGAGGGAATTATTAAATTATTGATTTTATCATAGTTTACTACATTTATATGGCCAATTTATAGTACTCTGCTATTTGTCCAATTTTTTAATAGTAGAATATTGATTTCATGATAGACATGCCATTCTTGTGATCTGACATATTATTCTAATTGTGTTTAATTTTCTCCAGATAATTTTGGACTACCAACATTTATTTATTACCCAAGTAATATTTTTAAATTATTTTTCCATGCTTCAATAATTATAATATTATATTATTGGAATATGAGTTATTCTTATTTTTTGTGTAAAATAAATATTCTATTATGTGACCACACATGTTGTAGTTCTCACATAATTATTCAAGGAATATGAATTTTTTTATGTATACAGACAAATTATATTGTATGGAATCTATTTCTATTTTTATAGTTACTTTTTTATTCATCGCCACACCCCCATAATGTAGGGATTTCGTTTTCATACACTCTCATTTTATGCGAACATTAATATGAACAATTTAAAAACATCATGGAATAGAAAAATTAGCCAATAAATCTGTTTTTTTTTCTTGTTGTAGTAGTCTGTCAAGAATATATACATTACTATTTCTAGATTAGTATTACCATTATTAGAGAATCATTTGTAGTGTTATTTTTCATTATCTTTTTACTATCCTCACCTAGGGTTTTTTTGGATCTATTAGAATTCCTATAATCTATATCATCTTAGATTTTTACATTTATTATACACTAGCTAATTACATTGAATTACTAAAATAGAAAAAATCGTTTTGAGTTACCTTAATTAATTAAATAATAGATGGTTTATCGAGAGATAACTATGATATAGCCATACCACTAATATCATATTTTATAGGGACATGATGCATATAAACTATTTGATTAGAACATCCATTTTTATGGTTGACGATCTTCATACATTTGAGTAGAAGATTTATTCTTTGTTGTAATATATAAAGTACAAACATCATTCTCTCGAAAATTTACCAATCAACGAAATGATCTATATACTTACTACTAAATTTAATATTCTAATTTTCTACTGATTTCATCATTCCTTATTATTAATTTTTCATTTACTCAAATAGATATTCATGTTTTTTACCAACTTTAATAAAAATGTTGTCAATATCATTGATTAATATGGATTTACCATGAAATTGGGATTTATTGACAATTATATTAGATTTATGGAATTTTACTAGAGCATATATATTCTATAAATACATTTCATTAATATCATAATTTTCATCAAGTAATTTTAAATTCCCTTTGACCTTACATGTTTTTTCCGTATGCTATTATTCAATGAAATTAATAGTAACATTGAAAAATTATTGATGGACGTGAAATACATTTCTAAAAGAAAATTTTAAAATATTATCTCATAAACATTATTGTGAAATTTCCCTTAAATTAATTAAATATTTTCATTGAAATGTTTCACAAATATATTAATTTTCTCAACAAGGTTAGTGAGATATTTTATCATTTTGAATTTATTTACAATTTCATCCTCATTTATATTAATTCTCCATTCAATCTATTTTATATTATAAACCATATCATCGAAGGAAAAAACTATATATAAAATCACTTTTTCATAAATAACATTCATATATCATTAATTTTTTGAGTAAAATTATTCAAAAAAATGATATATTAATATTCCCTGCCCTGTTCAACCCTTGAGACTGTTTATTCAAAATGATCATTTTCAATATATTTAATAATAGAGTATTCATCCTATTGTTATTTCCTTGAGAATATAATCAATATAATTGATACATTCATCATAATGATTTGAGATTATTGGTAGATAGTTACATTAATTCTTTAATAGGAGTGAAAAATATGTCATCCACTTGATGTAGAAAAAATATTCACTTCATATGAACTATGTGAAAAAAATTTGGATAAACAATTTTATATAATCAAAGGAATACCGATTAATTGGAATGGGTCTATTGTGTAATATCAACAATCAAAATTTATTTATAAAATAATAAATCAATAAAAAATTATTTTTAAAAGGTTTATTACTATAAATTACACAACATCATGTTCATCCTATGGTTTTTTCGTGGATTCCCATTTTTTTTAATTTTGAAATCATCAAAAATGCATTGAATTGGAGGAATGTTTTACATAGATAAATCCCACATGTAGTAATGGATAACTAGAATTCATTATAATAGTACCATAATTCATCAATGATGTTATTTATACATTCAATGTAATTTCATTAACTTTTTCTACCTTCACAAGAATTATTGGTTCTCCTTCCTTATGCACATCCCTGCGAAGATTAGTGTAGATAATCTTGATACTTCTCTTCGTATTTTTTGGTTCATATGATCACATTTTTGAAAAAATAACCATTTTCAAACCCTTCATTAGTTGATGAGAATTCATTATCAGGATCTTCATTGGATATTTCAAAAATTTATTTGAAATTATAAACACCTACATTGTCATATTTATATATTTATTATGTACTTGGTGATCTCAATAACAATTTGATTTCAATTATATCATTTTAATCCTAAATTATTTTTTATTTGTATATCACTTTTATTATACTTCATTAATGTAAATTCTTGAATAATGTTTTTATTTTATCCATAAATATAGTACATAATTGTTTATGGGTATTTAATTCTATATGAAATGTATATTTTAATACAATATAAAACACTCATTAGTACTTACTCAAATCATGAATTAAGCTTAACAACAGAAAGGTTGTCCTTCTTATTCTCGTAGAATGTGATCAAACATGAATTTATCTTAAACAATTTATAAATTCATTCATGAAATAATTAAAACACCATATATACATGCATCTTAAAATTCAATATGGGTTCTGGTTTCTCAAGACCCTTCCCAATGGGTCCTATGCGCAACATCTCAAGCCTACCTCCAATTGTAAAAGGGCTCGTGACTAGTGTCGTGTTGGAGTATCAATAAAATTGGAGGCATTCCATATGTACATGTATGCACACACACACATGTCTCCAGGATCACTCAATTATAAAATGTAAAAACCAAATTGAACCAATTATTTCACACAACTACATCTCATTACTAGTGTACAACAGAATTACTGAAAGGAAAATAAATGTAAAACAATGCCCACCACAGAAAAATGTAAAACAATTGTACCTTATCAAGAAGGGGAGGATTTATTTCAACTAAAACTACTATAATTTTCCTTGTTTGATGTCTTGTAAACACATTTGTTCATCTTTCTCAATAAGCTATGTCGGCCTTAGATCCCCCATGGACTCCATCTAAATGCACATAGTCTCCACAAGAACGAACACATGTGTGGAAAAATCCTATTTAGTAGTGAGTATAATGTACTATGTAGGCTCCCCAAAACACCAAAAATGTGAGCAACTGAAATGTAAAAGTCTACTCTACCTAGCTAGAGGGAACCCCAATATAGAGAGAAACTCAATCAGTACCCATCCTCGAAATTTCATGACATGTAATCTCAGTGTGCTTGGGTTGTTGACCCCAACATGGGACAACACCACAATGACTCCCAGAATACACCAAAATATACTCATCTCAAACCCAATGTCTTGTGAGGTTCTTACCATAAAGAAAGATAAATATTTCAACTTGAGGCTCTAAAGGAAGCAAATAAAATAGGTTTATACACTAGATGAACTCATACAATCTAGATGGAACCCATCTTAGGGATAGATTCCATTAGTGAAACTCTCCAATTTCTAAGGATACATATGAGAGGTCATTCTCTATCGAGAACGTCTTATTATGTCCAAATTTAATTACCAACACCAAATGTATTTTCATTGTTACCTTTTCCCCAATGAAAGTTATTGAATCCAAAGTGACGATGCCTTCCCCTAACCACTAAACATAGTTAATTTACCACTAAACTAGACTATGCAATGAATGAATCCACTCTAAGAAGATATAATATAGGGACCCATTTTTCACCACTATGCCGCAGTCAAGTGAGTAATACTCCTAATCTAACATGTGAAACCTCTGTCACTACTGTATAGAGAGGGCCACACCAAACTCTATGGAGGGAGAATTAAATACTATATATGTATCGTTATAATGAAGTATATGTGCCCACTTCTCTAAAATGTTTCCTATAGTAGAGGGACCTCCAACTCAAATGGAGAACCTACACACTACTACTACTCAGATATGGGGGAGTACTACTACTTATGTGAGGAACCACACCCAAATACAATAGAGTAGTACTAATCATGAAGGACTATAAACATGGTACAACATGGGATTACCACATTGTAGACCATGGAATGTCACCCTATCCTAGTAGTTGAGTACCACTCCGTGACTAGAGAACCCTCACCTTGAAATGACATGGGAGTCCAAACTCAACCAGTCCCTTCATTATGGGGGATCCACACCATGGTATACCATCGGAGTACCGACCCCTGACTAGAGGACCCACTCCCATGCACAATATGTCACTATCGACTATAATGGAACAACAAGTATAGTGTACATGTGCCCATGAATGAAAAGTGAGAACCAAATCCAAGAATTGAAGAGCCAAACACTGATTTCATAGGGGAGTACCAACTCTACCATTAATCGAGTATGGAGGACTCATCCTATAACATGGTAGGGGAGCACTTTCCAACCTTATGAACATATCAGGGAATCCCACACCCTATTCCATTAGGGGAGTAACACCCCCGGGGGAATCTGCCCAAAGGAAACAAAACCACAACCACGTCATGGGGAGCCCCATAACAACATGATTATAAGGGTAAAACAACATGTACCCTAGTCTAATATGGGATAAAAATTCCTAGATTTTATTTGAATGAACAATGTCAATCTCCCACATCTGTTCAATGTCGTTCAAGAAGAATATTTATTAATCCATGCCACATCGTATCACGAATGTTTAATAGAGGTGACCATCACTCTCAACTCAAATAATTGACCAGGATAAACTACTAACAAGCTTGTATTTGAGTCAAAGATTATAGAATATGGAACACAGAAGATCCCTTAAGGATATACTTCATGAACAAGGTGTGCACTGGGTCACACATGGTGTGTGAGGCCACCAGAGATGTTGTTTGGGTAACCCATATAACTTGTTCACTAAACCATGTGTGGGGACACATTGTGTAATGGTGGTAAACATTGTGTCCCATATCACATGGCCCCTGTACATGTTCTTATTCTACCAGGACCATACATACTTTTAAATTAGGGAGAGTGTATTCTATACTACACAACATTTTCAGGTAAATTTCTTGAATACCTTGTACTTTTACTTGTGTCACTCTATCAGACCCTATGTCTATGTACTTGGGTCATGTGTTAGTTCACAACCATTTAGTCTCACAAGACTAACCAAATCAATGAACCATGGATACATGGTCTATGGTAAAATAGTTCATGTAAGCTTGATTCACATAATTTAATCCCAATGAATCATCTTCCCCAACCAAGAAAGACAAAATAGCAAGTTTCAGTATTCTACATGTCGTGTAGAATGAATTACTAGTCGGGAATTTACTACAAAATCAACTGATTAACCTCAATTCATCAAAAAGAAATAGATCTCCCATGAAGGGAACCAAATGGTTTGAAATATTTTTCTATAACCATATAAAAATGCATAATGAAAAGGAATTGGGACAAAATAAAAATCCACCTATATCAATTGTGAAACATTGAAGCTTCAGTTCAAGAATGGTGCCCAGATCATTGTTGTTCATGATGTGATGATTATCTGGGTCAAAAACATTGATCAACTAAACCTTGTATCTTTTATTTGATAAAGTTTTTTCATCTACAATGTTAGAATAAGAGATGAGATGTGTAATTATTCCTGGTGGGGTGATGTATTTATGAGAATTGGGGGAGAAATTAGATTTAATAAAATTAAACCAATTAATTCTCCTCTCAATTCTACATCACTAAAACCGGCCTCTAAATGAAACTCTAGAATATTATGTCCTTAGGTCGCAAAAAGGGTAGAAATAGCATTCCATACTCAATAAAGGTCATTGAAATATGATCTAATACTCCAAACGAGATTTATTTATGTTTCAATAAAAATTGCACATGCATGATAAATTATGTCTTTTAATATTTTTAATATATTGGATGTGAGGGTACCCAAGAACTAAATTCCAAATCCAAAATAGTGAAAATCCCCATAAATATCCTCTAAATTTTTATTATGTCCTTCAAGTCGGTATATTTTCAATAAATTCTCCCCACATTAATGATTTTCATCACTGAAAATTAAAATTCCTAAGAACAAGGGAAGAAATTGAGCTCCCCACTAGGCACTAATGTCAGTGAGCTTACCACAGTTTTTCGTAATTTTAACAAGAACACACATTGAGGAACCACATTGATAAAACCACTCTTATATTCATATCCATCCAAGAAAAACATTGTGCAACAATTGACACAAGTATCCTTATCCGTGAAAATTTGGAAACACAAGACTCAATTCTCAACTGCAGTCATGGGGTCTAAGGTACACCTCCCTGAAAACATGACACAAATACATACAGAATCCCAAATTTCATATTCACCCTTGGATGAACATTAAAAAAATCCTAATCTAGTTTTCTATGTTTGAGGTTGATGTAAAACACCCGATGACATTCACTAGAAAAACAGGGATGCCCAAGATTGAATAATGTGTCTTACTAGGCCATCCGTCAACAACCTCTAGCAATAATAAATATTGAAAAAATAAAAACACTACCACAACCACTAGTATAATATTAACTATGTATGGTTATTAGGAAATCAATTCACAGTATTGCAACATCATAGGGTCTAACTCCGCTGATACATAAATATTCTGATCATGGATCTCCCTCTTACAAGGCATCTAAAAAAAATGTTTTCAAGCAGAGAAAAAAATTGGGTAGTCCAGGACCTTGTTTGTTGTTTCATCACATATCCTCACCCTAAACACATATTTATATGTTATTATTCCACTTGATTCAACCATCTTCCCTTTTTTAGAAAAAACTAGGGCTGTCCAGTGTCAGACACTTGGTCTTATTAATCCAATCTTCTACAAATCCTCCATTAGCACCCTCCTCTCATGAAGCTATGGGGGAGCCACTCAATATGTAGTTCAGATATTAGTGCTATCATGAGGTGTAGAAATTTATAATTAAATCTTTTAGTTGGGCTGTAATATTGGAGCATCTTCAGGGATGATGTCCTCAGACTCTGCCACTTCTGGTGGGAACTGGAAATCAAAATATCAGTCGAACCGATGATCTTTCTAGACATATTTTGATTAATTAGTTTCACAATCCTATGAATGATTCCATGATATGTTCATGGATTTAATTTTCACTCAAAATGAAAAAACATATTTCATCACTTAGGACACTCCACGTTCTTCACATAAAACAGTAAATCATAGAATTAATTATAGTAATTAATACTAACAATAACATCGTAAATCCTTGGCTCTATGGCCACAAGATTCCAAATGAAAATATATCCTCCAAGACTCAAGTAGCAATCTCATCATTGGTGTGTTATTATCTAGTATCCTCTAGTAGGAGTCTCTGAGCATGTGGGTTAATTCAACAGTTCAACAGGAATCTATAAGTCTCAAATAAAAATCGATTCAAGAAGAGAAAAACTGTAACCTATTAAAAAATTTAAAATAGATAAAAATAAAAACATAAATCACAAATTGATTCTCTCTTGTATCCTTTGGGTCATAAGCTCTGACCACATTCATCATTCCTAGCACATGTCCTCCAGTACTCTGAACCCATTATGGACCACCTAGGGTGGTGGTTATAACTCTATAAACTATATTCCACATCGTACTACTCTCCCATATTCTCTACCTCATATACAATCATATTTAACTCCTTTATCTAATAATTATCTCAACCAAGGTGTCTCTTCAGTTGGATCCCTCTCAGTAGCACAATGGGTCAAAGACTATCTAGCGAGATTCCCCTGAATGCCTAAATTGTAAAAACTCTTCTTCTATAGATGATTTGTTCATTCTCATTGATCTTATTCCACATTATATCATTCCCATAACTAGGGAAGAGTATTAATACTATGCTACAATCATATCACATTTCATCTACAAACTCATATTGATTCCTCATCCTTAGGACTCTGTTGCGTGTCACGTCCACCTGTCTAAAATCTATGATATTCACCACAATGCGAGGTCTCTCTTGCACTCTTGCATTATTGGGAATTAAAATTAGAATCATGAACAACTAGATATCATAAATCAGTCCATCTATGAAATGAATTTCCCTCAATAACAAATCTCAAACCATATATGATAATCATAGAGATAAGTCTATGAACCACACCATGAACACCACCACTATCATGCTACCTTGCCGAAGTGACAAAACCTCCTGCATGCACAATTATGTCAAAGTGGCTGGGTACCACTCTTATCCAGAGGATTCCATCAAACTCTTACAAATTGAGTGTCAAATATTCCTGATAGTGTTTCTTAGAACTCCATCATCACCCAACCAAACACTATATAAGTCTCTCTGATAGTACAACCATCTAATTGGGAGGTGTCCTCTATATGAGGATAATTCAATTGTCTCACTCAAGACAATAAAATATTACACAAGGGGCTGGATCACTACAGTTCCTCAATGGTAGCTACCTTTGTAACTCATTTAGTGGACTCATCCTTCACGAATCCTTACCCAGAACAGCTGGTAAAACCTGCTACTCTATGGGAGGTCTCACCACCGAGAGAACATCTAGATGTAACATCTTATTATTAGTGACCTTCAATAAAACCTCTTCATGGGAAAGATTCTCATCATAATAAAACAATAGAATGATAGGTGGATTTTATCTTGGAGGATTCTTGGTATAGAATCATGATTCACCATAGTCAAAGAGTATATCTGGGGGCATGACTCAAGAAGGACATGAAAAAAAACATAGTACGATATGATGTCTGTTCTATTTATTTCCTTGAGACTAATGTCTTATTGTGATGAGTTGAAAATAATGTTATAAATATTCTAGTTAATAGATACATCAACCTTTGTACTAGCACTAGAACCTCTAATCTAAGATCCAAAGTCGAGACATCCAAACACTTCCATTATTCAACCCAAACCAATCCCATGATAAGACAATCCCAATGTGGAACCATGATTTGACACCAATATATCAGAACATGACAAGTCAATGCCTAGGAATCAAATCCCCATGACAACCTTGAATAGGCTTGGTGTTGAAACTAGTGCTATATATGAATATTAATAACATTGGAGGTATTGCCTATATATTTTTATGCACATAAAAGTCTACATGCTCATATAATGATGAAATTAAAAAAACCAAATCATGCATAACACTATATCCCATAACCAGTGAACAACATAATTACTAAATGTAAATGAAGTGAAAAAAACACCACCAATGAAAACTATAACAGCTTCCATACATCACAAAATTAGAGGACGAGATAAAACACTAATAGTTATAAATCTCTTTAGCCCATCTATGGTAAACATAAAGGCATGTCTATCTCACTATGTTCATATTACCACAGGTCCACCATGGACTCCGTCGAAAGGTATGTGGTCTGAAAAAATACACGAAACATGTTCATGAAAATCCCATGCAAGGGATAGTATAAAACACATAGTAGGTTCCCCAAAACCCCGAAATGAAAAATGATGATACAAAAAGGCTGGATGAAAACACATTAAAGAGAGAAAATCTATTTCGATCAATCCTAAGCTATACATGACACGTTAGCTGAGTCTAAAAGGGGTCTCATCCCTATCATGTGACAACACAGGAAGGAATCCCAGAAAATAACCAGCTATACTTGTCTCAGACCCAAAGTCTCGTGTCGTTCTGACCGCATAGAATGTAACAAGATTTCTATTAGAGGATCTAAATGTACCACATAAAACTACAAGGACACACTCCACAAGCTCTGTTATCCCAGATAGAATCCCACATAGAGATACACACCATCATGAACAACCCTACCATTTCTAATGGTATTTCATGGAGAACATGCTCTGTTATGAAAATCATATAATGTACCACACTTTTTCCTGTTACCATAAGACCTATCATTTTTTCCTTGCATCGAATGTATCCAAAAAATACCATGTGAAGATGAACACCCCTCACTACTACACACATTTGAGTGAGAAATAATCCATATAACACACAACGTACATCCCCTATAAAAAGAGTGAATGGAGGGACAAACGCCTAGCCACTACCCCATAGAAGAGGGATCATTACTCCTAAACGAACCCACAAAACCTATGTAACTCTTGTCTGGAATTACTCACAACATATTCCATTATGGAAAAACAAACACCTATATAGGTATCATTCTCATCATGTGGATGGTACTGATCATCGTAACTCTATCCTATTATCAATGGATCTATTACATCAATGAAGGGCCTTCCCACCGCTACTCAGAAAAGTTGCAGTACTACTCAATTATTGAAGACATGTACCTAGATCCAACATGGGATTAATACTAAGAAGGACCCACACCCTATTATGAAATGGGAGTATCACTTCTTAGATCAATGACCCCCACCCTAATATGGTAGGGTGGTAAAATTTAGTTTCTATAGATCATGCACCCTAATATAATAGGGGAGTACCACATCTACCAGTTAATTCATTATGGGGGACCCAAACCCTGGTATGATAGGGGAGTACATAAGCTAGGATTGAGGACACTTTCCCAACCATGAAATAGGAGTTCCAACACTTTAGGAAGAACTATTCTGGATGACCCACCCCCTAAGAAAAATAGGGGAGTAACAATTCATAAGATAGAGGACAAACACTCTAGCATGATATGGGAGTACCTACTATACAATTCAACGATTATGGAGGGCACATTCCCTAACACAATAGGTTAGCACTATCCAAAATTATGAATATCTATGGGAAACCTTCACTATAGTCTATCAGGGGAGTAAAACCCCCATAGATATCAATAAAATGGTAACGGTCTTGTGACCATGACATGTGGAGTCTCTTCTCTACCTAAGTAGAGAGATTAAGAAACACACATCTTAATATAATATACGAGTACCAGTCCTAGAATCTCTTTATATTAGCAACAGTAATATCTTACATCGGTTTTGTATTGCACCACAATCCCCTTGAGTAGTCTATACAACCTCATATATCAAAATACATAATTGGGGAGAACATCACATTCTAAGAGGAAATCGATCAGGATAGACTACTCATAATCCTATATCTGATTCCTACAGAAGAGAATAGGGATGAAAAAATATCCAAGGGAGAAATCATAGGAGTAAACAGTGTCCATTGGGCCATAAAAGATGTGTGATCCCATCCAGTAACCCAGATGTTTGTCCCATTACCATGGTTCACCGATACATCTGTTGGTAAAACTCCTATAAAGGAGGTACATGATGTGTCCCTCATCACTCGACGGTTTTACATGTTCCGGTTCTACATGAAAAGGTCAAAAATGTCCCACAAATTCCATTTATCCAATACTAAATGGAATTATTGTGTAAAGGGGGACTAAACCCTATAGTTTTACCCATATAAGGGTAATGAACATGTTTTCCGTGAACTTTTTCCTTATGTTAGTACATGACCATATAATTTCAGAAGCGTAACCCAAGCCATGACCCTTGTTTACGGAGTCTGGGGTACTACCTGGTGTGTTATGCTGATATATAGTATATAGTCCAAATGAATCATCTTTCTTGAATATGAACATCAACAAGGAATATGTCCCAGAATATTATGTGATACAGAAGGAAATATCAGGTGAGAAATTTCTGAAAAATAACTTGATTCCCAAGGATTCAACAAAAAACACATAGATATATATAGGATGGATCCACATCAATTTTAAATTTGTGTCCAGAACCTTATAAGTATTCAAAACCAAAATAGATCATGAAAACAACCTATATCGTTCTACCTTGATGGAGAAACCCCATATCTATAATTGATGAACTGAGCCTAGATCATTATAGTTCTCGATCTGATGATGATCTATATTGTATACAGGTATTAGTGACACCTTGAATTGATGATTTGGTGGTGGTTATTTAATTCTAGAGGGATTGGAGGAAAGGATACATTCACTCCTCCTTGGTGAGGTAATTCACCTATGAGGGACTAATTGGGGGTATTAGGTTTAAAAAAATTAAACCAATTATATATCTCCTCAATTACACAAGAACCAAAATTTCCTCTGAACAAAACTACTTTTTTGGATTACCTTAGGTCTCACCTGGGGTAAATAGGATGATCCAATTTGAATAGTGGTTTCAGAAATCCAATCTAAGACACTAAAAGAGTGATATATGTGTTTCATCTAAAATTGGGAACTTGAAGAAAAATATTTTAAAAATATTTTTAATATCACCACATTGCGGCTCTCCAGGGCCCAGCATGCCATGCAGACTCCAAACCCAAACCAAAAAATTCTATATGGAATAAGACAATGTCTTTTGGGTAAAATTCGGGTCACTAAAAGTATTACTCTTCTTTTCTTCAAACACAATTACCATCATTTTGAATTCAATTTTTTTAATATATTTACATAATCTCCTGGGGTTAACTGATAAGTCGTGCTATAATATTATGCATTTAAAATTGCATGATAACATCCCAAAGGATCCGGGCTTCTATAATTTTAATCTATAAAACTCTCATTATCATGATGCTTTCATTTTTAATACATGAAGATTTGGTTCCTCAATCAATGTTAACATAATTAATTCATTTAGTACTACCCGTGGATATAGTCTAATCAATATTACATGAGATAATAAGGTTCCCTATTTCTTCTTATAATATCATAAATAATCTTGAATTCTAGAATTAATAACATAAATTTATATCCCATACACCACATGGATTCCCTTTCCCTCCACTACCAGCTATTTTTATTTTTTTCTACATGCATAAAAGTAAAACATCATGAATGTACATTTATCTCAAGTATACATTATATATTTATCATATATCACATATCAGTTAAATTATGTTTAATTAGGTTGCATGGGAATGATTATTCATGGATGAAGGATGATTGATATATATTCAATACATGGGAATTGATCGGGGAAATGTAATATTTGTTCAATGATTCATTATAATTAAAGATGAGTCATTGTTTTTATCTGAGGATGCTAGACCCTAAGATCCATATCTCAAAAATTACAAAATTATTATACAAGAAAAATCCTTCAATTTGGTTGGATGAAGATGATTGATAGATGACTATGATTCTTCTAATTAGATGGAAATGAAAATATCGATGACATCATCAGTTAAGGATGAGTAATTATTCTTTTCTTATCCCTCAATGAACATTTCATCATAACATTGATCACATATGAAATAATCTATTTTATCACCTTCATATAAGTTGAATCACTTTTTTCCAATCCAATTCCTATCTATTATACTGCTCCTACGTTGTGGTCAATCATTGTGGTCCTATAAAAATGGGACTATACTCATTTTCCATCACTTTCTCTAGTATTCCTTATACATGGTCCAATCCTTCATCATTAAACTTCTCAAACTACAATAGTTGGCACTATTGGGAATGTTAATGTACATTGGCCCAAAAGATCCCCTGCTTGAGAAGTCATAAGAATCCTTGACAGATTCTACTAATTTTTAATATAATCCTCATTTAAATATAATTATTAAATAATAATTATAAAATTGAGTTTGAATATTAATAAAATAATGTATTTCTTCCTTTAATTCTTTTCCAAATAATCCAATCATATTCTCTTCATTTAAATATTTTATTTTTCATTACAATTTAAAATAATCTCCACTTTCTCATGAAATTAAATTCATTACAACGAGTACTAACAATAACAGATTACTCATCATTAATTCATGTAAATAAATATTTTCAGGGTATCCACCAACTATAAACTCTATAACACACGTTTGTTTTAATGGAATATTTTATTATAAATAGTTTTTCTATTTAGTAGAATTCTCTTCACACAATTGTGATTTCAAATGAACCATAAGATTACCATGTAAGAAAATTACCAATATAGCATAGTTTTTAGGTTTGTGTGAATAATTATAACTTACTTATGAAATTACATTGTGAATTCATTGGCTCTCAATTATTTATGAAAATTAGAAATCAATTAGATATTTGTATTATTTAGTGAAATAATTTTGGTAATGAAATTAATGAGATATATATGTGTTATATACATAATATAATATTTTTTATATTCATACAATTTATATTTTTGACACATGGTATAAATAAAACCCTAGTTGATGTATAAAAACATATTTTTAAAAGGATAATTTTACTCCTTTAAATGGAAAACCCCTTTGAAATTAATATTTCGAAAAATTTATAATTATTATATGGTAACATAATAATTTCATTTTTATGTGGGATATAAAAATTTACTTTGGATTATTTTTGATATTTTTGTGATAAAATTCTTGTAATGATGAATAGTAAAAAGACACTAAATTTTACATGAAAAAAACATTTTCCATTGAAATAATTTATAATGTAAAATTATATATTTGAATGTTCTAAAAGTATAAATAGGATATATTTTTAACATGTAATATAATTTAGGTCATTGGAAATAATTTTACATTAAATTCATACGTAATATCATTTTCATAATTTGAATATTTTAACTTTTAAAAACATGTTTTGTCATTTCAAAAATTAGAAAAATATTAAATTAACTACTGTAACTTCATTGTTTTGAATTTTGAAAGATTTATTCCATATTTTGAATCAATAGGTCCAAATTATGTATATTTATTTATTTTTTTCGGCAATGAGAATAGTATCTTCGGTAAATTTTATTAACAAGGTATCAAGGTATATCAGGTAATTAAGGGTGAAAATAATATTATAAAATTAACATAAAACATGTCATAATATAACCAGATGATTATAATTTTACATAAAATATAATTGAATCTAAATTGTATCCAGTGTAACCCACTTAGATGAGGGTAGGAAATTTTATATATTTTTTTTAAT
The DNA here is from genome assembly GCA_963277665.1 of Viscum album. Lineage (NCBI taxonomy): Eukaryota > Viridiplantae > Streptophyta > Magnoliopsida > Santalales > Viscaceae > Viscum > Viscum album. Next base: position 193,234,352 of record OY728135.1, on the reverse strand, counting down.
GAAAAGTGAAATATGTCTCACTCAAACATTAATAATTAAATTAATTTTAAAACAAGGTTATATAGAAGATAAATTCAATTATAAATACTCTTATTAAAAAAATCTATTTATCATGATTCTATTTATTTTTATGAAATAAATATTTACGTTACATACTTATACTTGGATGAGGAAAGAAGAAACTAATTGATGAGAAATAAATAAAATATTTTTTATTAAAATATTCATAACCATAGAAAGGCCCAAAACTATATCAATACTTATTGGTTGAGTATATATCGACCATAATAATCCAAGGTTCTACTTAAACACCATTTGGATTATTCTATAAGAGATTATTATAGTTATATTATTTAATTTAATGTGAAGATAAATTTATAACATTCATGTATTAAAATAGTAAATAATTTTGAATGTGTGGTATTTCAGAAATATATTGGACTAAAAGTATTCTCTTAAAGTATAATTTATTTATCTTCATCAATTTTTTTTAATATATAAGCATAGTGAATAATTTCTCAAAATTGAGATAGTAATTATTTAATTAATGAAGAGATTAAATTAATATTATAAAAAATATTTTAATAAATATTATTATTATTAATTCCTTACAATCATGAATTTTATAGATTAACATATCCCCTTTTGGATATAATAAAATATTTTTATCTTTATTCACTTCTAATTTTTTTATTTTAAAAAATCCAGGAAATAAATAGTGTCAAAATAACACTATTGATATTTGGTCGAAATAAGGATTTCTTAATTATTTAAAAATCATAAAACATTTTTAAAAATTTATAATAATTATTATAAAGTCTAAAATATTATAAATTATTCATTTATGGTCTGATTTACTCTATATAATTAAATATTTTACCATTTTAATGTTTAAATATTTGTAACTGTATTTAAAAACTAAATAGATTAACTAAGTTTTAATTAACATTATAATGAAACAATTTACATAAAAACATGTATAAAAATTATTTTTTGAAGATATTACTACTTTATCTATTCTCACAATAAAATTTGGGGTATTATGGATGTTTTAATGTGACGTTTAATTTTTTTATAATATAATATTTTTTAGGTTTCCAAAAGTGCCCCTCAACTCAATTTTAAAAGGGGATATTCCTCCATCAACTATTCAAATCATTTTTATTCATAATGCATGATGATATCATACATATATTACTTCTAAACTTTCCCAGAAATGTTATAGAGGTCATGTTCTTCTTCAAATTCCATCTATATTGCTCAAAGTGGATATTTAGTGGAGGAATGTTGAAGAATATGTAATATCATTTACTGATTCTTTCAAACGTGATTATTCTTCTAAATCCTTTCAAAATATAAATAATTACAAAGTAAAAACATATTTCATTAGTCTATACTAAGAGGTAATTATTATTAAGAAATAACCATATTTCTTCTTCTAACCATCCAATGAAAAATGAAATCACCACGTGTGTGTTCGTACGACTTACCGTCTCCACACCGTGTTGTTATCTACATTTCAACACCACCTTACGTGGATGGTTATAATTATTTAGTTTATATATATATATATTTATTTATTTATTTTGATATATTATACACCATACACATGAATACCATAAAATAAATATGGAAACGATATTGTCGCTCATGCGTACGAATAGCATACCCTCTCCACAGTGCGATGTTGTTCGTTCTACATAATCATAATTAAAGATAAACTATATAAACGAATTGAAAGAATAAATATTATATATATTATACTAATAACATTATTTATATGATATATGTACAACAAAAATATATAAATAATAATTTATATGACAAAACTTACATAAGAACTTAAAGAAGGTAATACACGAACAATGAGTAACAATGAAATGTTACTAAAAAATGGTTTAAAATATTATCAGAAATGTTATCATAAAAATGATTATGATTCTGTAATAAATCGGTGAAATTATTTAAATCATAATATAGAATTTTTAGATTCATATAATGCATCTCAGACCTAAGGTAATGGATAATTGTTCAGGATAATTTTTATCTGAGATTGTGTATATGAAAGTATTTACTAGGGTATATTTATCATCAACATAAATTTTTCTTAATAATGTTTTTTTATTTCTATTCTTATAAATTTTTTTATAGTTAATTTTATCCTTTTGTGAATTATTATTAAATGGTATGAAAATATATATTTTTTATTATTTAATTTTATTTACATTGTGACTTTTCCGGAAAATAAACAGGGAGATTGCTTTTTTAACTTATTCAAAACAAATGGATTTTAACAATTTTGTGACACCTTGGTTCCAGGATTATTCCCCTACAAGATTTCATGATTATTTTCAACTAATTTATTTTCTATTAGAATTGCATGGTATTTTGATAAAAGATTCATTAAAAAATGATATTTTCATCAGAAATTAAGTTCATGTGGCTTCTCAAAAATGACTTTCCATCTAATAAGACACATTATAAATAGGGTTATGTTTCTGTCCATATTATTAATATGATTTTATTGTGTTAATTATAGAATGGTAATTTATATGGATTATGTTATGAGAGAATTATTTTTAATAAATTCGTTATATTTCATGGGTTATGATATTATTAATGATTTATGTTTTTGAAAACATGTAAGAATGATTTCATTTTGGGATGGATGGGACCTATATCTCCATCCAATTAATTGTATAATTATTTATATCTCATGATATAGACATTACTATAATGATAAGTAAAAATGGATTGGAAATATAGGGCTGGAAAGGGTGGTGAATTGGGTTCAATAATGGACTTTTTTATCTATGATGATCTTGGAAATGATCTTTGACAAATATGAAATTATTTTCTATACATGTGTGTGTGTGTGTGAAATTAAATTTTTTGTCTCTTGTATTGAATATTGGGATTATATTACACATATTATATTTATCCCATGACATGATATTATGATCATCAATATACTGGATATGATTTTCAAATCTAATGTTATTTTGATTATGATATAAGTGATATTTCCCTTGTTTACCATTACCGATCATATCAGCTCGCCCTTTAATTTGTTTCCTTTCCCCAGGTCGGGAAGAATAGTATTAAAAATGATATGAAAAAAAGGAATCTTGTTATTTAAAAATAAGTTAGAGATAGTATATATATTTTAAAAACCAGTTGTTTATGATTCCAAATTTCAAAATACACAAAAGTATATGTTCATGGAGGGGTTTTTTATTCTACGATATAAATATTATAAAATGTTTAAGTAAAATCTATTTTTCAAGTCTGGGCTATTATATTTTTTATCATAGAAAATGTATAGTTATTCATTAGAAACTAGGACGAGAGAACCTTAGTAATATCCCTATAGATATATCTATGTATTTGATACAATCCTATCATAGTGATTTATATATATGTATGAATAACCTATGATAAAACCTGAATTGTACTCAATTGAAATTTTATTCTTTTATTATTCGGTTTTCCTATTATGATTCAAATGTCTCTCACCATTCTTCTTAGTTTTTTTCAATTGATAGAACCTAGAGGAACTTCATTAATGTAGAATACAGTGAGGAATGAAATTATTTCCCCTTGAAAAACCAAATTTTTTTGGATCTAGAATGAAAAATATTGTTGTCTTGCTCACATAACGTTCTCAATCTATGATTCATGACAAACACCAATATGATCAATGGAGGGAGAAAATTTATGTTTAATCTTTCATGAAGTAGCATCCACCTTTATCTTGTGGGTCATCTAATCCATTAGTAGCTGAACAATGCATTCACACCATTGAAAATATATTTTCAGTTCTACAATGTTCAAATCATGTTAAATTAATCTTAGAATTATATCATTTGGAAGGTAAAGATTATCAATGTCGAAATATTTTCAAGAATATGATAAAATGAGATGAAATTGATTTCATTGAATGGGATAAGTTCAAGAACATATATTTTAATAAGTACATTCCTCGTATTATTTGATCAAAGGTGGAGAAAGAGTTCCTTTATCTTAATAAAAATGATTATGTATCCATTGGATCATGCGATGAAAATTTTACAAGACATGTAAATTAATCTTCTATAATTATTATCCAACCTTAGTGTAAAATTGATTGATACATTAGTGGCTCTAAACTGTGTCTCTAAAGGGAATTACCCCTAAGGGATTTCAATAGCTATGCGGGAATTTTTTTTATGTTCTCTCATTGTAGAGATTGATATTAGAGTAACCCATCAAACATATGGGTTTGATTAGAATAGAAATATGTAATTAAAAGGAAAATATAAACACCCCACTGAAAAGAAGATGATTTTTCTATTAGGCCCATTGTGTGGCGGAAACGTGGAGGGAATTACCTTAAAGTGCCTATTAAATATTTAATGTGGTGAAATAATGGTTATGGGGTATGTGAATTCTAAATTGATAAGAAAAATATGTCTATTGAGGAAATGAAAAAAGGCTACATAGAGTTCACTTCCTACACTTCAATGCTACATGTGCAATGAAATGGGGAATTATGATAATCAATTCCCCAATCAAATGGATATCGATGATGATCGACGCCAATAAACTCATATGGCTTAAGACAATGGAAGGTCAAATGAAATCACTATCAGCGATGTGGAGAATGATAATAAAGTGTTTAATGTTATAATTATCATCCACTATAAAGTAGAAAAAATTATAATAGATTCTATAACCACACAATCATTTATTTTTAAATAGTATTTTAATGGTATCTACATATTACATAAAAAAGTAGATGTTGAGTTAGCTATGAAAAATCATAATGGCATAACGGTCGTTTAAGAAGTTTATAATTCTTATCATATTGATGTTTGTGGGAATGGGGTTCTTAAAAATCTTTTGATCCATCCTATAGTGGAATTTTATGTGATTCTTAGAAAGGTTTGGTTTTCTCAATATAGATCTCATATCAATTGCGAAGGAAGAGAAGTCACATTTCATATTATAGATGAATATATCATCCTATATCGATGCAAGGATGAATATAACCTTTCAGTAGAATTTTTTCAATATTATGGCTATTGATGCTTATAAATGAAGGTTATTTATCTAAAATGACTGGAAAAAAATCCACATTAAGAATAAACCAATGGTAAAAAAATTAATTATATTTTCTAGGAGGAATTTCAATGTCTTCAACCAAATTGTGATGTTTAGTTTTCTATATAACTCATAATGGATTTTATGAATATTTCAAACACAAGTTATAGAATGGACCAATGGAGTTACATTATTTGAAGAAGCAACAGCAATAGAATCCTGATATGGGATTCATACTCCCTAGTGTCACCATGGGGAGAACCTTTTCTCTTTGTTATGAGTAATGATGGATCAAAGAGACTCATCATTGATTATTAATAACTTAATAAGTTCAATATCAGGAAAACATATCTACTTATACTCATTGAAGACTTATTTGAAAAATTATGTAGAGGCCAATCCTTTTCTATGATTGATATTCATTCATGATATCATCAGTTAAGGGTCACAAATTTAGATATACCAAAGATGACATTCTGTATAAGGCATAAACACTATGAATTTATATTGATGAATTTTAGTCTTGCTAATTCCCACTCTATAATCATTGATATAATGAGTAGTGTAATTAAATACCATATTAACCAATTTCTAATAGGCTTTATAGATGTTATTATTGACTATTCGACGATAAAGTGAGAACGTGAAGACCATGAGATAATTTTAATGAAGACCCTGATAAAGAGGATGAATTCTGTGAAATTTACCACATCTGAATTTTGGATTTAGAAAGATTAATTTATTGGTTACATAATATCAGGAGAAGGGATTTACGAGGAACTATCAAAAAAAGAAGTTGTTGAATGTTGGCAGAGGCAAAAAAATTTAACTAAGATATGATGATTTAAAGGTTTTTCTTTATATTATCAATGATTTCTGAAGGATTTTTCATGATTATATAATCCACTCACCAAGTAGAATTAGAAAGTATTTTATTTCTTTTTGATGGAGGAATGTGAAATGAATTTAAAAGTGGTAAAATATTTTTATCCAGTTCACGTGTGCTCACACTACCTCATATTAAAGAATGTTTTTTTTTCTATAGTGATGTATCCAAGAAGTGGATATGATGTTCTTACATGAAAAATGATATGCTCATATCTTATACCTCATGGAAGTTGAAAATCCATAACAAAATTTACCTAACTCATTTCTTGGAGTTAGCTATTGTAATATATTCATTAATGATATGGAGGCATTATCACTATGGTTAAAGGTGTGAAAATTATACTAATCCCAAAATATTAAATAATATTTTCACACAAAATGAGCTGAATTTTCTCTAAACAAGATGGTTGATATTGATTAAAGATTACAACTACTCATTACATTACATCCCTATTAAGGAGAACATGGTGGTTGATTCTTTTAGTCGACAAGACCATGCTATCCTATATATGATGAGGATCACAAAAGATCTAATATTTAATGATTTTAAAAGGATGTTTCATGAAATTATAAAGAAATTGTAGAAATATTATCATTCTAATATTATTAACCAACCATCTATTCAACTGAATATTTATGAAAAATAGATGAAATATGTAGAGATTTAAAAGAAGGAATCCTTGATTGTGATTTAATAATACAATTCATGAATTGGGTTTGTATTTCTCCCATAAAAGAAATAATAAGGAGCTATTTGATTAGGATCATAGTTCTTTTTTCACTATTCACCATGGAAGCACAATTATGTAAAGGGACCTGAAAGAGTATTTATTGTGGGATTGAATGAGAGGATATGTCACATAAAATGTCTCCTGATGCTTTTTTTGCATGTTATGGATGAGAAGCATAATTCTATGGGTATATTAGAAAAATAACCAATACCATAATGGAAATAAATATATCACTATGGACTTTATTTTCAATCTTCCCAAAACATCTAATGGCCATAATGCTATATGGGTTATTTTTTATCTCCTTTTGATGGTAGCACACATCATTGCTATTATAGAGGATATATCTCTAGAACAGTTTTCCATGATATATGTTAAAGAATTTTTAGTATTTCCTAAAGTACCACATTCTATTATATCTGATCAGGATATGAGGATTACATTGATTTTCTATCAATGTCATCAGCATTCTATGGATACAGAGTTATGTTTAACCCCTGCCTATCCTCATCAGATAGATGATAAGTATGAGAGGACAATTAAAACTATGGAAAAATTGTTAAGAACATTCTATTTGTATTTCAATGGTTGATGGGATCAACACCAACATTTGGAGGAATTTTCATACAATAATAGATTTCAATCGAGTAATGAGATTGGTTGTTATAAATACATATAAGGAAAGATGTTAATAAATCCATCTTTATTGGATGAAGATAGGGATTTTAAGCTATCAGGACCTGATCATTTTGATGAAATGGAAGAAAAGGCCAGATCAATTCGAAAACATATAAGAGAAGGTCAGAGTCGATATAAAACTTATGCTAAAAACAAAATAAATTTCCTTGAGTTTTAATTGGGTGATGTGGTGATTCAATGAATATATCACTCGAATAGAGTAATGATATTTGGAAAAAAAAGGTAAAGCAGAGCCCTAGGTATAGTAGTGCTTTTGAATTTTGCAAACGTGTTGGCACGGTAGCTTACCAATTGACACTTCCACCAAATCTCTCTAAAGATAAAGATATGGTCCATGTATCAATCATGATAATATACATACCTGATCCTTACCATGTACTAATATTAGTAGTCATATCGTTGAAGCCAGATCATTCGTATATAGAATAATAGATTGAGATTGTTTTATCTTAGTGAAAAAGTTCTATCAAACATGAACACTCCCTTGGTAAAAGATTTGTGGATGAAACATAAATTTTTAGAAGCTATATAGGTTCTTGAGGATTTGATGATAGAGATTTATAATCATTTGTTTGTTTCAAATTGTCTAATTTCGTTGATGAAAATTATTTTAATGGGGGAAGATTGTAACAACCGTATGTTTTTATGTAATATTTTCTTTAAATAATATTAATTCTTTATTATAATTATTTTCATAAAATTTTTTGTTTAAATAAAGAACGATATGCCCTTAATATAAAATAATCATTATATCTCAGTTGTATAGTTAGCAGGAATAATTATAACTTACTTAAAAAAATTCAAAGTGAATTCATTGGACATCAGATATTTATGAAAAATATAAATCACTTATATATTTGTATTATTTAGTGAATTAAATTTGGTAATGAAATTAATGAGATATATATTTTGTATATACTTTAAGAAATATTTTTGATATATATCCAATGGACATGTTAGTCACATGTTATAAATAAAACCTCATATGATTTATAAGAACCGATTTTTAGAAGGATAATTTTACACCATTAAATGGATAACCCCTTTTAAATTAACATTTTAACACATTAATAACTTTTATATGAAAAAAATAAAATGTTATTTCAATAAATGATATAAATATTTAATTTGGATGCATTTATAATATTTTTCAGATTATTTAATATTTCGATTAATAGATAAATTATGATATGTTTTAATTGTATAAATTTTTTACATTTATATAATTTATATTTTTATATTATATTATTAAATGGGTTTTTAAATATAAATAATATATATATATATATATTCATTTTATATAGTTTAGGTTAATGTAATTAATTTTACATAAAATTAAGATATTAAAACATTTAAATCTATTACAATATTTTAACTTCTAATAACCCAATTTCTCATTTAAAAAAATGGTATTAATTTTAAATTACTTACTTCAAATTATGTGTTCAGAATTTTGAAAAATGGATACAATATTTCAAATCAGTATGTCCAAATTATGTAAATATGATTATTTTATTGTAGGGAATTATGAATAGATGCATAAGTAAATTTTATTAACAATGTAAAAGTGTATATCAGTTAATTAAGGGTAAAATTATTATTATAATATTACCATAACACATTTCATAAAATAACTGGATGATTATAATTTTCCCAAAAACAGTATTTAGATAAAATGGTATCCATTGGAACCTACTTAGATTAGATTAGGACATTTTATTTATTTTATTTAATGAAACGTGCAATATGCCTCATCCAAACATTAATAATTAAATTATTTTTAATATAAGAATATATATATAATAAATTATATTTTAAATACTCCTTTGAAATAAAATTTTTTCATTATCATGAAAATTTATTTCTAATTTATATGAAATAATTAATTACCTTAATGAATTATACTTGGATGATGTAAAAAATAACTAATTGACGAGAAATCAATAAAATGATTTTTATTAAAATATTTAGAGCCATCAAAAGACACAAATTCATAAGAAAACATTATTGGTAGAGTACATATCGACCATAATCACCCAAGAGCCTACATATTGTCCATTTGGAGACTTTTAGATGTGATTATTACTCGTTTATTATTTATTTAACATGAAGATAATTCTTCAAATTCATGTTTTAAGTGTATTACATTATTAATGATGGGTTACTAAGTAGATAAGATAGGAAAAGAGTATTATATTGAAATATAAATTATCTATCTTTATCATATTAGTTTATTTTTAATTTATATTGAACATATATTTATATTAAATAATTACACAAAATTTAGGTTGTAATTCTTTTATTAATGAAAGATCAAAAAAATGTTACTAAAAATATTTTAATAAATATAATTTGGGAAAATTATATGTAAATATAATTTTCTAGATTAACTTGAAATGTTTTTAATGTAATAAAATATTTGGATACTTTATCACTTTTTTTTTTATATTTCAATAATCCTTGAAATAAATTGTATCAAAATCGACTATATTAATATTTGGTAAAAATAAGGTTTTCTTAAATTATATAAAAATAATAAAACATTTTTTAAAAAATATATTATATATGATCTCGCCTAATATGATCTAAATTGTTCACTTGTGGTCTAATTTACGTTATATATGTTAATTTTCCTCCATTTTAATATTCTAATATTTGGTACCGTAGTTAAAAATTCAACAGAAAAACAAAGTGTTCATTAAAATAATAATGCCAAAATTTTAGATAAAAATATCTCTAACAATTATTTTATTTTGATATTAAAAACATATCTCATTTCATATTCGAAATTGGTAAATTTATGTGGTTTTTATGTGGAGATTGATTTTATTAAAAAATAATTTATTTGAATTTATCCAAAATTACCCCTCAGCTCAATTATAAAAGGGAACATCCTCCTTCAACACCTGACATCATTTGGAGCATTTACACATTACCATACACTACCAATTATACTTCTAAAATTAACTAGATAAATTATATATGACCTACACATCTTCAAAGATAAAATCTAGTAAAATAAAAGGTGATTTAGAGGAGGCACGTCGAAGAAGATGTAATATCATTTTACTATTCTTTCAAATATATTTCCTCATCTACTTCAACCTTCAGAGTTATCTAATTATAAATTAATAAATCTTGTAGTACATATATACTAGTTAATTATTATTATTATTATTAACCAATGACATTCCACCTTCTACCCATCCTATGAAAAATGAAATCATAATGTCTGCTTACTTAAGGCTTACCATCTCCACATTGTGGCGTAATTCGTTTTTCACATCCACCTTAAATGGATTAGTATAATGATGGAATTAATAAATATATACATATAATTATATTGACTCTGATATACTCTAAACTGTATACTTCAACACCATTCAACAATTATGGTAGCAATGTCGTCGCTCATGCGTACGTTCGGTTTACCGTCTACATGGTGATATGTGATTCATTGTAGATAATATTAATTAACGTGTGATTATAATAAGGATTTAGATTAATAGATATGATATATATTATACTAATAAGATGATGTATATTAAATAACTATAACCTATAAAATGGAATATGAATATATCTGAAAAAACGTGTAGATAAAGATAACGATGTTTAGACTTGAATAACGAGTAATAATGAAATGCTACTAACAAAAAAGGAAAAAATATGATCATAAATGTTATCATAAAAATTATTTTCATTTTGAAAAAAACCAGTATCATTATTTAAATTATTATAAAGGAGGACCAGATACATACAAAGCATATCATACCTAATGTAAGTGATAATTTAGAAATATATTTTTAATCCGAGATTATTTATACGTATGTCATTAATGGGGTGTATTTACCATCCACATCCATGTATCCTAATAATGTAATTTAATTTCAATACATCTACAATTTTGTAGTTTTAATTATACCCATATTTAAATTTTACTAAAGGGTATGATATTAATATTTTTATGTTATTCGATTTGAGTTACTGTTTTTGTCTTTTTCATCAAATGTTTGAGGATAATGTTTTTTTAACTTCTAAGGAAAGAATGGTATTTATGGTTTCATGACACCTTATTTACACGAAGAATAATCTAAATTACATGATTATTATTTTCAATTAAATTGTTTTGTTTAATTTTTTTTGGCATTTTGGGAAAAGAAAAACTTTTGGCTAAATAGAAGTTATTTTCCTAAGATGTTTAGTTCAAGTGTGTTATAAAAAAATTATTATCCATATAAGATGATGCTCTATAAATAGGGTTAAGATTATATCTATATTATTAATATTATTTGATTATGTTAAATTGTAATGATATTCTATATGGATTATGTTACGATGGAATGATGTTTAAGAGACCTGTTTTATTTCCTTAGTTATGCTATGATGAATGACTTTTGTTTTTGTGACATATATAAGAATGATTTAATTTTTATATGGGTAGGACCTATATCTTCCTATAATTAATTGTTTATTGATTTATCTCTCCTGAGATACGCATGAATTGAATTATAATTAAATAGTGTTTTGTAATACATGGCTGGAAGAATTAGTGAACTCAGTTTAATAATGGACAGTGTCCACTATGATGGTCTTTGCAAAGAGCCTTGACTAATATGAAATGATTTTTTTAATCATGTGAATATGCCAATAAATATCTTGTCTAATGTTATGTTTATTTTGATTAAATTTCACTTTATGATTTATCCCATGACATGATATTATGATCTTTTATATACTAGATAATATTTTCAAATGTCATGCTCCGATAAATATGATATAATTGATATTTACATTGTTTACCCTTAATGAACATTTGAGATCAACCATTCATATGTTTCATTTCCCCAGGTGATGAAAAAGTGTAATAAGTATGATATGTCAAAAAGTATTCTAGTTGTAATTAAATATGTTGGATATTGTATATATGTTTTTGGAACAAGTTATTTATGTTTCTAAGTTTCTAACAACACCAAACCTATAATTTCATGGCATGGTTTTTGTTATGTTCTATAATATATATTCTTCAATGATGAAGTAAAATATATAATTTATGTATTTTTCCTTTTAATATATTGATTAAAATATTTTCATATTTTATGGAAACGTCTATGAAAAACTAAAATCCGTAATTAAAACATGTATTTTAACTTAATATCAGTCCATCAATCATTATTATTATATGTAATACTATGAAATTTTTTAATACAATGTTATTAAATGACTACATATAAATTTTCATGGAATAATTACCAATCATGGAGAACATTATTAAAAAATGAAACCCAATAATGGCTTAACAATTATCAAGGCATTATCACTTTTCATATTTAGTGTTTATCTCAAACTCATTACATATTACCTTTTCCGTGATTAATTAGTAATCATATGTGAACTCAACATAAAATTACTTTTTATTAATTTATATATATATTTTAAAAAATATAACCATACTCATCAACCAGCCAAATGATATTTTCAATAGTCACAAAGGGTTATATATTTCATCAATTATGATGATATTATTCCATGTTTCCAAAGAAACTAAACTATTATTGTCCATATATGTGATTTTGTGTAATAAAATTATTTTTCGTTAAAAATGATGTAGTTCCCATGTATTAGAATCAAGGGTAGTTATATTGGTCAATCCAAACGGCTAGGTAGATGTGAATATGTAAGGAGAGGGGATCAATTTTGTAAAGGGGGAAATGGAACCCTCTTGTAAATGAAATGGAAATTTTATATAATAATCCAAAATGATAAAATAATTCAAATTAAAATGCATAAAAATTTTCATTGATTTTAAGAAAGTAAAGCTATGGTGTAAATATTTCCATTAAATAATAATAATATGTCTTCTGGTAATATAGAACCCCTATATTTAATGTTTATCCCCTTGGAAAGACTATTTTAAATTAATAATGGTAAATAATATTTTCATTTTTAGTCATTAATTTTGAAAAACAATTAATGTCACATTATTAGACAACATATTTTTTTGACTAATAATTGATAATTCATTATGAAAAATAAAATTTATTGATTTTGACAATATAATGTAACATTAATATGATAGTCATGATGAGAAAGAGACTTTTTAAACATAAAATATTATGAGTTTTTCAACGATTTTATATAAAAATTAAATATTAAAATAATTCCAATGCCACTAATTAGTATAATATTGATATTATAAAACTATTTATATATTTTATACTTATCAAAATAATATTTTAAACTATAATTAATTTAAATGAAGAGGAATTTTTGAATTAAATTTAAATATTTTTCAGTATTCCTTAAGATATGAAATATATTAAAAAATATAAAAAAATAAACCAAAGATATTATTGACATAAAGACATTAAAAAAATTATTTTATATTTTTACAAGAAATTAAAAATGTTATAAAAATTAATTTTAAAATATTTTCTCAAATAACGAATAATCAATATATTAGAAAAAATACAATTTAATGGATATTTTTTTATTCATTTTAACTGATTATTATTTTTTATAATAAATCTATAATTGAATTTTTTATAATATAAATATTACTATTCATACCATCAAATTGAACTATTATTTTAATTTGGTATACTATATTTTCTTCTAATACTAGTTTCTTTCCATACATGTTTTGGATCAGATTAAATTTAAAGAAGTATATTATCTGGGCATTTTAATCATGGTGTTATGTGTCACATACAATAATAAAGAAAATGATAGTAGTATATAATTACAAGGTTATATAAATTTTGAAATGTAATAAGTGTATTTTATATTATTTTATATTCATTTATGTGTTTCTGGTATCGATATGTTATTAATTTTTTTATTATATAAGAGTTTGAAATAAATTATAATTCATGTAGGAATAATGCTATGTTTTTATTTAACAATCTTATCATTATCATGAATTTGTTATAATTTAGTCCTTCATGGGAATAATATATGATCATAATATCTGAAACCAAATATATTTATGATCATCCTTGACACTTCCCCTGTGCCACATGCCCTCATTCTCGACACTAGGAATGAGTATAAATTCTATGTTGAGATCATGTCACTTGTCACCTTACAACTCCTATAGTTTCCTCAGCCTCATGACTATTGTTGCAGGTCAAATCCACATATCCCTCACCTAGGAAACTCACCTCCACTAAATATCACTCGAGCACTCCAACATAGGTTGGAATGCACAATGGAATCATGAACACAAAGTTATCCTAAATCGATCCCTGTATGAAGGGAATTTCTATAAAAAACAGATCTCAAAACATATCTGAGAAGAAAGGAAACACACATATGAACCACACCAAAAATTCCACCACTGTCATGATACCCTGCCGAAGATGTAAAACCTCCTGGATGCACAATGATGGTAATGTGGATGGGTAAAATGCTACCACAGAGGATTTTCACAAACTCTTTCCAAGTGAGTGTTGCCTCATCATGATATTGTATCACCAAACTACTGCATCTCCCAACCAAACACTATAGTAGGTTCTTTGTTAGGACAACCATATGGTTGGGAGGTGTCCTCAGTAAGAGGAACATTCATTTGTCTTACTCAATCCATTAAACAACTACATGGGGGGACTGGAACACCCCAGTACCTCAGAGGTATCAACCTTTGGAACTCATTTAGTTTACTCAAATTGCACGCATCTTATCCTGAACTGTTGTTAAAACCTACTTCACAATGGGAGGTTTCACCACAAATAGACCATCTAGAGGTAACATCATAGGATCAATGACTACAAATTAAGCCACTTCATGGGGAATATTTTCATCACAATCTAACCATATAATCAGATCTGGTTTTGTAGTGTAGGCATCCTTAAATAGAATCAAGATTTACCATGGTCAAAGAGGATATATAGGGACATGACTCAAGAAGGACATGAAAATATAAAACCCATTCCTATATAATGCATATTCTATTTATTTCCTTGCGACAACTATCATAATGTGTCATGTTGAAAATAAGGTTATCAAAATCCCAATGATTGGATACCATGGCCTCCACACCAACACTATAACCTTTAATCTAAGAGCTAAACTTGAAATATAATACAATGCCACTATGAAAACCAAACCAATGCCATGACACTACAATCCCAATGTGGAACTTGGATTTGACACCACTCTATCTGGACATGATATGATAATGCCTAGGAAAAAACTCCCCATGACAACCTCCAATATGCCAGGTGTGGTGACTCGCTCTATGTAGGAATATTACTAACCTGAGAGGTATTTTTTATGTATTTTTAAGAACAGAAAAGTCTCCAAGCTCATTAAATGATAAAATGTAAAAATCAAAAGAAACCAATTCATTCATACCACTATATCACATAACCAATGTACAACATAAGTACTAAATGGTAATGAAGGAAGAAACAAAACCCACCAAAAAAACTATAAAATCATCCAATTGACATAGAATTGGTGGATCATTTTCAAATCTAATATCTATAAAGCTATTCAGCCTATCTCGGGAAATCACCTTGGTCTTCCTGGTTAACTATGTTATTCAAGCCATTGGTCCTCAATAGACTCCATAAAAATTCATGTGGTCTAGAATGACATAAAACATGTCTAGGAAAATCCCATTCAATTGTGAGAATAAAATACTTATTAGGTTCCCCAAAAACACAAAAAGAAAAATAGCGAAACTGAAAGGAAATAGTCTGCTCGACCTAGCTTGAGGAAAACATAATAGAGATAGCAAATCCATATTTATCCATCCTTGGTTTTACATGACTATATTTATTAGTGTAGAGGAGGTGTCAACCCTAAGACGTTATAATACTACAAAAAATCCTAGAAAACACCTGGATATACTCATCTTAGACACAATGTATCTTGTGGTTCCGACCTCATATCCAGTAATAATATTTCTATTCAAGGCTCTAAATGTACCACATAAAACTAGGAGGACACACTCTATGAGATTTCTATTCCCATATAACACCCATAAGAGAGAAAAATTAATTAGGATCAACCTTACCATTCCTAATGATTTTTCTGAGAGAACATTCTCCATTATGAACATATTATTAGGTACAACTCTAGTGCCCAGTACCTGAGGTCCTATCGATTTTACATTACACCCAATACATCCTAATGAATTCTTTGGGAAGAGGCCCACCCCTTACCATTGCACACAGTTAAGGGAGAACTACTCTATATAATGAACCACATCCGTCCATTATAAATATATAGAATGGAGGGGCCCATTCATAGCCACTACCCCATTTTAGAGGGATTATTTCCCAAAAACTAACCCTTGAAACCTATGTTACTATTGTAAGGAGTTCCCCACACCAAGGTCCATCATGGGAAAATTAACACATATCTAGGTATCAGTCTCATCATGTGGATGTGACTATTCCTCATAACTGAGTCCTACTGTCGATGGATCTCTAATGCTAATGAAGGAACTCCCCCCCAAAAGAACTCTGAGAAGTGGTAGTACTACTCCATTAGTGAGTACCCATACCCTGATCCAATGGGGGATTAATAATAATGAAGTGCCCACACCCTATAACCAAAATGGAGTATAACTTCAAATATTAATAACCCGCACCCTAATCCATTAAGGGACTACAACATAGTTACTAGTGGATCCACACCCTGATACGATAGTGGAGTACCAACTCTACCAGCTAATACAATAGGGGGACCCACACTATAGTTACGAAAGGGGAGTACTGAAACTAGGATTGAGGAATCTCTCCATAACATGACAGGGGAGTAAATAATCTACTGGAATAACGTATATTGATGACCCACACCCTCGATCAACATGGGATTACTAACTCCTAGGATAATGGACATTCCCTCTGTCCTGATAGGAGGTACCTATTGTACATTTCAAAAATTACGGAGGGCACATGCCCTAACATGACTGGGCAGCACTATCCAACATTATAAATGTATTCGAGAAACATGTACGCTATTCCATTTTGGCCGTAACATCCCCAAAAAATCTACCAAATGTTAACAGACCTGTGAATATGAAATGTGGTTTCATGTCTCTTCCTATGTAGATAATTTTGGAAACTCATGTCTCAATACAATAGGGTGTAACAATCCTTGAATCTTTTTAGATTAAAAACAATGATCACTAATATGGGTTCGGTATTTCACCACAAGCACCTTACATAATCCATACGACCTCATATCTCGAAATACCTAATAAAAGTGAACATCACATTCTATGTAGAATAACGTTCAAGATAGACTACTCAAAAGCCTTAATCTGTGTCCTAGAGAAGAGGATGGGGAAGTAAAATGATCCAAGGAGGTTATCATAGGAGTACATAGTGTCCATTATGCCACAAAGTTGTGTGATTCCTCTCAGGAACCTAGATGTTTGTACCATCTACCTGATTCACCAACCAATTTGTGGGTACACAGCCTGTAAAGGATTTACACAATGTGTCCCTCATCACTCGACCCAGGTCCATATTCATCTTCTATATGAACCGTTCATATATGGAACTTAAAATATGTATATTTCATACTAAATGGATTTTTTTGGTAAGGTCCACTAACACTTATAGTTTTACCCATGTAACGGTAATGGACACGATGTCCATGAAATTTTTCCTTTTGTAAGTACATGACCATGTACATTCAAAGGGTTAATAGAGGCCACGTACCATGTTTACATTTTCTAGGACACTACATGGTGTGTTGACCTGATATATTTCATATAGTCCCATTGAATCATATTCCCTGAATATTAATGTATACTAGGCACATGTCAGTGAAATGCAAGTCATGTAGAAGGAAATACCAGTTGGGAATTTTTTGCAACATAACTTGATTCACCCAGATTTAGCACAAAACCCATAGATCCATATCGAAGGGATCCACACAAAGTTGGAATAGGGGACTAGTACCTTAAAAGTATTAAAAAAAGGGATCCTGAATAAAGGCCTGTATCTTACTTCCTTGATAGAGAAACACAAAATCTTCTATTGAAGAACTGTTCTTGAAACATTCTAGTTCTCGATCTGATGATGATCTACAATGAATACAGAATCAGTGACACCTTTTCATGATGATTTGGTGGATATTATTTTTCTCCAAAGGGTGTGGAGGAGATAATACATAAAATCCTCCCTGGTTGGGTGATGCCCATGTGAGGGTAATATGAGGGGAATTTGGTTTGATAAAAATAATCCAATTAATTATCCTCTCAATGCAACATCATCCAAAATGGGCTCTGAAAAAAATTTCTTTTACGGATGACCGTAGGTCATGCCTAGGGGAAAAAAGAAGATTCGTACTAAACTACAGTTTTAGAAACCATACATGAGACACTAAATGGGAGTTATTAATTTTTTTAAAAATATTGGGCATGCCGGAATAATAATTTTCTAATATTTTTAAGATCACCACTTTTTGGCTCTCCTAGATCAATCATACCATGATGACTTAGCACCCGACCCCAAAAATATAATTTGGAATAGTATGATGCCTTTCGAGTCATACAAGGGTCATTAAAAGGCTTCCTTTTATATTCTTCTCACAATATTTCCATCATTTTGAATTCAAGTATTTTTAAACAATTTACATGTTCTCATGGGCTTAGCTAATATGTTGTGCTATCTTTTCATGCATTTAATCTTTAATAAAAACCTCTCAAAGGATTAATAAATATATACATTTAATCTATAAAACTCTGATTATCATGATGCTTTCATTATTAATACATAAAGATATTTTGTTCCTCATTCAATGTTCATAGATTTTATTCAGTCTGAACACCCCATTGATATAGTCTAATCACTATTTTGTTCCTCATTATCAAGAGGCTTTTATTTTATTGATGACGATGCTAGATAGATGACTATGGAGGTTGTGATTAGATGGAAATGAAAATATCAATTTCATCTTGGGATAAGTAATAATAACGGTTCATTTCTTTATCCCACAATGAGCATGTAATAATAACATTGATTTCTTATGAATTACTATGTTTTGTCACCGTCCTAGAAGCTATATTGGGTTCTTCCCATCCAATTCATATATGTGCTACTAATCCTATGGTATGAAACATAAATTTGGTCCTATAAAAATTTCACCATCCTCATTTTTCTCCACTTTCTCCAGTATGCCTTATACATATGACAATCCTTCTTCATTCCACATTTTAGACAAATTTAGTTGGTTCTATCAGGAAAGATAAACCATCATGGACCACAAGATCCCTCATTTGAGTAGTCAAAAGAATCCTTGATGGTTTCTCTTCATTGTTAACATGGTCTTCATTAAAATATTCTTATTATGTACTATGAATAAAATTTAATTCGAACTTTAATAAAATAATGTATTTCCTAATTTAATAATTTTATAAATCAATCATCCATCTTATATTCATTTAAATTTTAAAATTTTCATTAACATTTAATATCATATTTCATTCTTCATGAAATAAAATTCACTTCATAGAATTCATACAACAATATATTATTCATCATCAATTCATGTAAATAACAATATTCATGGTTTTAAACAACCATAAACTCTATACCATCCATAATTTTTTATGAAATATTTTCAGTAAAAATTTTTATTATTAAGTAGCTTTTATTTCATGCAATTGTGAATTTAAATGACCCACAAGATAGATTTGTTATAAAATTACCATTATAGCTTAGATGTTAGGTTAGTGTGAAATATTATAACAAACTTATGAAAATTCATTATGAATTCATTGGCTCTGAAGTATTTATGAAAAATAGTAATGAATTAGAAATTTTATTTTTGAGTGAATTACACTTTGTATTGAAATTAATGAGATATATATGTCTTAAATACATAATATAATATATTTTATATTTATACAACAGATATTTTATTCAAATGGTATAAATAAAATCCTATTTAATGTATAGAAGCCAAATTTTTAAAACGATAATTTTACACCATTGAATGTAATACCAATTTTAAATTAATAATTTGACACATTAATAGTTTTTATATGAAATAGAAAACATGTAAATATGAAAATGTATTTAAAAACATTTCTTTGGGTCAATTTCTGCTATTTTTTATAACTATCATGTTATGATTAATAGTAAAAATTTGTTAAATTTTAGTTGATTTTTTTTCATTGAAATATCTAATATGTTTAAATAATATTATTAAATTTGTTAAATAGATAAATAGGATTTATTTATTACGATTTAATATAATTTAGATCATTGGGATTAATTTTACTCTAATTTAAGATTAAATACATTCTAATCTTTCCCAATATTTGAACTTTTAAGTACTAGGTTTCTCATTTAAACAACAAGATAAATATTAAAATAATTATAGTGACATCATTGATTTGAATTTTGAATAATGGATTCCGTATTTAGAATCTGAAGGTCGAAATAATATAAATATCAATATTTAATTTTTTGGCAATATAAATAGTAACATTGATAAATTTTAATAACATATTAAATGGGTAAATCAGTTAATTAAGGGTAAAAATAATATTATAAAAATAACCTAAAACACTGGGTAAAATAATTAAATCATTATAATTTTCCCTAAAACATACTTGGGTCAAAATGGTATCCATCGAAATCCACTTGGACGAGATTAGGAAATTTTATTTATATTATTTAGTGAAATGTGTAATATGTCTCACACAACCATTAATAATTAAATTATTTTAAATATATGGTTGTACATAAAATAAAATTAATTATAAATACTAATATGAATGATAAAATTTTTTCTTTATCAAGATATTTTATTTTTAATTTTTAGAAAATAAATAATTAACTTATTGGCATATAATTGGATGTAAAAAAAGTAACTAATTATTGAAAAATAAATATACTAATTTTTATTAAAATATTAATAACCATAAAAATGACAAAACACATTACCAAACCTTATTTTTCAATGTATATCTCGACCATAACAATTCATATATTGAATTAATGAAAAATTTTGAGGCTTATAGAATATATTATGAAACTTAAATTAGTTAATTTAATGTGATGATAAATTTGTCACATTTGTGTTTTAAAAGAGTGTATCATTTTTAATGTGGGGGTTCTCAAATGTTAAATTCCACTAAATGTTTTATCGTAAAGGATAATAGATTTATATTCATCATATTATTCTATTTATTTTTTTAAAAAATAAGTATAATAAAAAATTACACAAAATTGAGATAGTAATTATTTTATTAATGATGAGATAAAATTAATGTTATTAATTTTTTTTAATAATATTAATTTTGTATAATTTTTAAGTAAAATTAACATTATAGATTTTTTGGTACCCATAGGGATATAATTAATTTTTTTGATCTAGGTTCACTTCTTTTTTTATAAAAATTCAATGAAATAAATAGCAGCAAACATGAAACTACTGATATTTGGTTGAAATAAGGTTTTCATAATCTATTTAATAATAATAAACAAATTTAAAAATATATAATAATTATTATATTATATAAAATGTCATAAAGTATTAATTTATAGTCTAATTTTATTCATATTTGTAAATATTTCACCACTTTAATGTTTACATAATTGTTACCCCAGTTAAAAATAAAATAGAATTACTAACTGTTAATTAAAAAGAAAACGCATAAATTGACATACAAAACATGTCTAATCATTAATGGGTGATGATATTAAAACCCTATCGCATCTAAACATATGAATTTGGATACATAGGAGGTTTTATTACGGGGTTTAGATTTATTATAAATTAATATTTTTGATGATTCCAAAATTAACCTTCAATTCAATTATAATAAGGGGACATCCTCCTTCAACTATTCAGTTAATTTTTATACTTAAAAAATGATCATATCATACGAATTTTACTTATAATAATACCAATAAATTTTCTTATATGTACTATTTTTCTTCAAAATCAAACTCTAGTTCTCCAAGTGGATATTAAGTTGAGGAACGTCAAAGAATAGGTAATATCATTTACCAATTTGTTCAGACTTCATTATTCATCTACATACACCTCGCAAGATTTTTCATTATAAACTAATAACACCAATATTAATTATATGATGATATTTTATTATGTCAATGAAACAACCATAGTCCACCTTCAACTCATCCTATGAAAAATTAAATCACAACGCACGTGTTCGTATGACTTACCTTCTCCACTAGTGATGTTGTCCAGTTTTCACCACCACCATACATATATGGGAATAATGATGTAGTAAATAAATAAATACATATATATATATATATAATTTTATTTATTTTAATATATTATACGTCTTATATTTCAATAACATTAAATAATTATGGAAACGATATCATCACTAATGCGTACATACAGCTTACTGTCTCTACAGTGCGATGTGATTCATTCTACATAACATTAATAAAAAACATATTATATAAATGAAATGAATATATATATATATATGAAATATATTATACTAATACTATTATATAAATTAAATAACTATATCCTAAAAATAGGAATAAGAATATATCTAACAATACATACATAAAACATAAAGAAGCTAATACCCAAATAAAGAGTTACAATGAAATGTTACTAACAAATGGATAGAAACATAATCATAACCTTTCTCATAAAAATTATTATTATTATTTAATAAATTAGTGCCATTATCTAAATAATTATACGGGAGGTTAGAATACATATGATGCTTACCAGACCTAAGGTAATGAAATATTTTTCAATGTCATTTTAATATGAGATTGTTTATACGTAAGTATATACTATGGTATATCTATCATCCACATCCATGATTCCTAATAATTTAATATTATTTATATTCTAATACAAAATTTTAATGATAATTTTACCCTTTTGTGAATTTTTATTAAACATTATGAAATGACTCTTTTGTCATTATTCGATTTGAGGTACATTTTGACTATTCTCGAAAAAAGTACCAAGATAATGTTTTTTTAAATTATACAACATGAATTAATTTTAACAGTTTAATGAAAACCTAATTCCATTACACATACTCTACATTACTTTAATATTATTTTAAACTAAATTATTTTTTTAAAAGTGCATGGCGTTTTGATAAAAGAATACATTTTTTAAAAAGAAAGGATATTTTAATCAAGAATTAGGTTTAATTGTTTTATCAAAAATGATTTTCTAATTAGTATTATACTATTTAAATAGTGTTATATTTATAACCATATTATTAATCTAATTTCATTATTTTAATTATGTAATGATATTTTATATGGATTATGTAATGAATGAATTATGATTATGTAACCCGTTTTTTTCTTGTGTTATGATATGATTAATGATTTCTATTTTTCTATAAAATGTAAGAATGGTTTCATTTAAAGATTGGTTGGACCGATATCTACCTCTAATGTATTCTTTTATTATTTATATATCATTATATAGACATATATTTAAGGAATATTAAATATGGTTTGGTAATATATGGCTGGAAGGAGTGAGAAACTCAGTTTAGTGATGGACTTTGTCAAATATGATGGTCGTGGAAATGAACATTGACAAATATGAAATGATTTTCTACACTTACGTTAGTATGAAATGAAATTTCTATATATTATGTTAGGAATATTGGGATCACACATCACTTCTATGATTTATCCCATGACATGATATTATGATCTTCTATATATTGGATATAATTTTCCAATGATATGTTATTTTGATTTTAATATAATTGATATTTCAATTGTTTAACCTTACTGAGGATTTTATCACACCCATTCATATATTTCCGTTCCCCATCTCATGAATAAGGTTATTATGTAATCTATTTAAAAAATGTTTTCTAGTTATGTAAAAATAAGTTGGAGATAATTTAGATGTATTATGAACCAGCTGTTTATGATTCCCTATTTCCAAAGACAGAAAACTATATGTTCTGGGAGTGTAGTATATTATGTTATGAAAAAATATTCTTCAATGATGACATAAAATATATATGTCATGTTATTGCTATTATAGTTGGTGTCATAGAAAATATATAGTTAACTATTAGAAACTAGGATGATATAGCCTCAGTAATTACCCTAATGATATATCTATGTATAAGTAAAAAACATATCCTATTGATTTACAGATTTTCGAGAATAACCTAGACTAAAAACTAGATTGTTCTAAATTGAAATTTTATTCTTGAATTATTTGGTTTTACTATTATGGTTTGTGTTGCTCATAGTTTTCTTTCATTGTTTTAGTCAATGGTGGGAACCTAACAGAACTGCGTTAAAGATGAATACAGTGTGCAATGAAATGATTGTCCCCTGATCAACCAAATGGTTTGGGATCTAGAATGAAGAATCATGTATAAATTATCATAAATCATTCTCATGCTATGAATCATTTCGTACGTCTACATAAGAAATGGATGGAGAAACATTCTCTTGAATCCTTTATGAAGCACCATCCACCATCATTCAGAAGGTCTTCTGATCTATTAGTTGCAGAACAATGCATCAGTACCTCTAAAAAGATATTTTTAGTTCTAAAATGTTTTAAACATTGTAATGTCATCCTAACAGTAGATCATTTGAAATGTGAAGATGATCAATTGAGTAATCTTATCAATAATAGGATTAAAGAGGGTAAATTGAGTCTTATGAATGGATTGAGTTCAAGAACATATTTTTCAATAAGTACATTATTCATATTCTTCAATCAAATATAGAGGAAGAGTTCATTTAATTTATAAAAAAGGTTGGTGATTCTATTGGTACCTATGAAGAAAATTTTACATGACATTCAAGGTACCCATCTAGAATTGTTATCCATCCATAGAGTAAAATTGATTAATTATTTAGTGGCTTATCACAATGTATCTGATGCGCAGTAGACATTACGGAAATCAATTGCTACAAAGAAATTGTTTTATGTTCTCTCAATGTTGAGATGTATATTATAGTAACCTATTAGTCAAATAGTTTTGATATCAATAAAAAAAATGAATTCAATGAAAAATCTAAACACCACACGAAAAAAATGATGATTTTTCCCTTATCCCTAATGTGTGGAAAGAAACATGGAGAGAATTTCCATATATGTTATATTAAATATTTTAAGTGTGTAAATGAATGTCATCGGGTAGGGGAATGCCGATGTGATGGGAAAAAGATTTTTAATGATGTGAACAATGAATAAAAACCTATAATTATCTTCCTAGACTTCAATGATACAGGTGCATTGAAACGGGGTATTATGCTAATGAATACCCCAATCAATGGGTTATTGATGATGATCTATGTCAACAAACTCTTAAGGCCTAATACAAATGAATGTCACATGAAATCACTATCAGTGACATGGATAATGATAATAAAGTGGTGAAAGGTACACATACCATCCACTGTAAAGTATAAAGTGTTATAATTGATTCTCTATCCACCCAATATTTGTTTTGAATAATATTTTAAGGGTATGATCGTTTTACATCAAAAATTAGATGTTGAGTTTCATATGAAAAATCCTAATGGAACTACTATCACATAAAAAGTTTATAATTGTTCTCTGGTTGACATTAGTGGTAAAGTTCTTCCAAAAAAATGTGGGATCCTTCATATATTGGAATTCAACGTGATTCATGGCGTTAATTTTCTTTCTTTATATAGATCTCATATTAATTTACATGGAATAGAAGTCACATTTTGTATTATATATGAATCTATCAATATCTATTGATAAAAGGGTGAATATAACCATATAGTAAACATTTCTTCAATAATATGGGACTTGATTCCTACAATAAATGGTTATTTATCTCAAGTGTGTGGGTATAAAATCATTATTAGCGATACAACCATTTTAAAAACGTTTGTTGATGTCTTTATGGAAGAATTTATAGATCTTTTACAAAATTTTGATGCAGATTTTTCCATTGAACTCTTAACTGGTTCTATGCATATTTAGTGAAACTTATACAATGGACCTAATAGATTTTCAGGATTTAAATAATCAACTCTAGGAGAATAATCATAAGGGATTCATACTCCCTAGTTCGTCACATTTGTGATCATCTATTCTATTTTATATGAAGAAAAAAGATCAATGAGAATGTTCATTGATTATTGAGAACATAACAAGATCACAATCAAGGACAAATATCATATCCCCTCAATGAAGACTTATTTGAAAAAATATGTGGAGCATAATACTTTTCCAAGATTTGTCTTCATTCAAGACATCAACAATTATTGGTCAAAAATAAAGATATACCAAAGATGTCATTCCATACAAGGCATGGTCATTATGAAATTATAATGATTCCATTTGGTCTTACTAATTCCCCCAATATCTTCATTTATCTAAAGAATAGAATCTTTAGAGACTATCATGACCAACATTTGTTAGTCATTATAGATTATTTTCTTGTATATTTTATGAAAGAGGAAGAACATGAGGACTAGTTGAGAATTGTACTGAAGACCATGAGAAAGGCGATGTATTATATGAAATTTAGAATGTATTAATTTTGGATTCAGAAAGTTCTAGTTTTGGGTCACATAATCTCATGTGAAGGGCAATATGTGGATCTATAAAAAATAGAAGTTCTTTAATGTTTGCTGAGACCAAAAATTGTAACTAAGAACTGATGTTTTTTTGGTTTTTCTTGATATTATCGATATTTTTTGAAAGATTTTTAATGATTATCTAATCCACTAACCATTTAGATTCATAAAGGATTTATGTTCATTTGGATGTATGAATACAAATGGAATTTAAAATAACGAAAAAGAAGGTTATCTGGTTCACCTGTGATCACACTTCCTTGTTGTGGAGAATGGTTTGTGTTTTATATTAATGCATCAAACAAGAGGTTGGGATGTGTTTTCATGAAAAATGATATGGTGATATCTAATGCCTCATGACAGTTAAAAATACATGTTAAAATTTTCTCAACTCTACATTTAAAGTTAGTTGTGGTAGTCATTGTATTAATGATATAGATGCATTATCATTATGGTTAAAGGTGTGACATTTATACTGATAATAAAATATTAAATTATATTTTCACACAAAAGTATCTGAATATTCACCAATGTTGATTGTAGGATTTGACTAATGATTACATCTTCTCAATACTTTACAAAACCTATGAATGAGAACATGGTGGAAGATGCTATGAGTCGATAAAACCATGATATCCTATTTATGATGAGGATCACAAAACGTCGAATATTTATGGATTTTGAAAGAATGGATCGTGAAATTTTAAGGAAATTTTAGAAATCATATTTATTAAAATGAATACCCAACCATCTATGCATGTGATGATTAATGGGGAATATTAGAAATATGTAGATCTACCAGATTTGAAAACATTGATTTTGATGAAATAATAATGTTCAGGAAAATGGTTTGAATTTCACCCATAAAAGAATGAAAAAGGAGATATTAGATGAGGCTCGTACATCTTTACACTCTATTCACCATAGAAGAAAAACGATGAAATGTGTCCTGAAAGTGCATTTCTAGTGGGATGGCATGAAAATAGATTTCAAATAATATGTCTCTAGATTTTTGGTTTGTTAGAATATTATGGATGAGAGAAATAAGTCTATAGGGATGTTACAAAAATAACCTATACACTAATGGAAATGGGAAAATATCATGTTGGAATTTAATATCAAAATTACAAAGATACATACTGGCCATAATGCTATATGGGTTATAGTTGATTTCCTTAAAAATTTATCGCAATTCATTACCATTGGTGAGGACATATATTTTTATCATCTTATAAGGATATATGCAAATAAAATGAAATATTTCTGGGAGTACCACATTCCATTATATCTGACCGAGATATGAGGTTTACCTCGATGTTCTGTCAACGTCTTCAGCGTGTTATGGATACAGAGTTATGAATCATCACTTACTATCATCATCAAATAGATGATAAATCTTTGTGTACAATTCAAGAATGAGAAGACATGTTGATATCATTTTCATTGTATTTCAATGGTGGTTGTGATCAACATCGACCTTAAATTTTTTTTTACATCAATAGATTTTACATCAGTGTTTAGATGGCTAATTATAAACCACGTTATGGAAAGCAGTGAAGAACTCCATTTGACTATGATGATGTCATGGAGATATATATATTAGGACACGATCTCATTGATGAAATGGAAGAAATTGTTAGATCTATTCAACAACACATAAGAGAACCTTAGATTCATAAAATAGTTATGGTAACAATAAAATAAAATAACTTGAGATTGAATTGGGTGATAAAATGAATATATGAATATATCCTAAGAATAGAGTAATGCGATTTGGAATGAAGAGAATGGTGACCCCTAGGTATATTGGTCATTTTGAAATTTTTGATTATGTTGGTAAGGTAAATTTCTGATTTACACTTCCGTAATATATTTCTCAAGTTCATGATGAGATCCATGCATCTATCATGAGAAAGTACATATCTGACCCTTCACATGTAATAATTTTATAATTCAAACTGCTGGAGCAATATCATTCATATAAAAAACAACATATAGAGATTCTGGTTCAACAGATGTGTTATGAAACTAGACCACTCATTTGGTTAAATTTATGTGGAGGAAACACATATTTTAATATGCTATTTGGTAATAGGAGAAAGAAATGATAAATAAGTATCCTCAAATATTTTTCTCCTTGTAACAAATTTCGATGCTAAATTTTAATTTAATTGGGCTTGATTGTTACACATGTATGTTTTTATGAAATATTTTCATTATATAATTTCTGGTATCCATTAGAATGATTTTCAAGAAATTTTGTGTTTAGACAAACCACAAGATTTCCTGGTTATAAAATTATCATTATATCATATACATTAGGTTAGCAGTAATAATTATAACTGAATTATGAAAAATCATTGGGATTTCATTGGCTATCAATTATTTATGAAAAATATAAATCAATTAGATATTGGTATTTTTGATTTAATTAAATTGGTAAAAAAATAATGATATATATGTCTATGTTATATACTTAATTAACTATTTTTTATACTTATTAAATAGATATTTTAGTTATAGGGTATAAATAAAACCATATTTTATGTTTGATAACCTGATTTTTAAAAAGGTTAATTTTACACCATTAAATGGAGAACCATAATTAATTTAATATTTTAAGACATTAATAGGTTTTATATGACATAATAAACATTTTTATTTTATTAATGAGATAAAATTAACATTAGATGAATTTCTAATAATTTTCCTATAATTTCATGTTTTGAGGAATAGTAAAAATATGTTAAATATTAAATGAAAGTAACTTTTTACATTGAAATAATTTATATTATTGAATAGGTTTGAAAATATAAATAAAATATATTATTACCATTTAATATAATGTTGGATATTGTAATTAATTTTACATAAAATTCAGATTTAAAAACATTTCAATCTATTAAAATATTTTAACTTCAAAATACCCATTTCTCATTTAGTAAATTAGAATAATTTTAAATTAATTACTAAAAATTTTGTGTTCTGAATTTATCAAAATTTCATTAATATTTGGAATAAGTACGTCCAAATTATGTAAATATACTTATTTTATTTATGGGAAAAATGAATATTAATTTTTGTAAATTTTATAAAAATGGAAAAATGGTAAATCTGGTATTTATGTGTAAAAATAATATTATAAAATTTCTATAACACTTATCATAATATAATTTGATGATTATAATTTTCCATAAAATATACCTTGGTAAAAATGGTATCCTTTGGAACCCACATGGATGAGATTAAGACATTTTATTTTATTTTATTTAAAGATATGTGAAATATGTCTCACCCATACATTAATAATTAAAATATTTTTAATATATGGTTATATAGAAGTAATATTAGATTATAAATAGTCATTTGAATGATTTTTTTAATTATAATGAATTTGTTTTTTATTTTTAGTAAATAAATTATTACTTTAATGACTTATAATTAAATGATGAAAAATTACCAATTAAAGAGAAGTCAAAAAAATAATTTTCATTAAAATATTAATATCCAGAATGAGACAAAAACACTAGATCAAATATTATTGGTAGAGTATATATCTAACATAATCATCCAAGGGTCTACTTATTGACCATTTTTAGGCTTATAGAAGTGATTCAGAAACTTATATTATTTTATTTAAAGTATAGATACATTTTTCATATTCATTTATTAAAAGAGTAAAACATTTATATTTTTAGGTTTCTCATTAGATAAATTAGATGTAATGTATTATTCTAAAAGATATATTATTTATGTTCATCTTATTCTTTTTGATTTTGTATTCATTATATACTTATATGAAATAATTACTCAAATATAATGTAGTAATTATTCTATTAATGTTGAGATTAGATATACGTTTTTAAAAATATTGTAAAAAATATAATTTGAAAAAAATTATGTTAATAGAATTTTATAGATTGACTTGACCCATTAGTCATGAAATAAAATATTTTTATCAAGTTTCACTCCTTTTTTTTATATTTTAAAAAATCCGTGAAATAAATACTGTCAAAATTGTTAATATTGATATTTTTTCAAAATAAGGTTTTCATAATTTTTTTAAAATTATAATAAATATTTAAAATAATATAATAATTATTTTATAGTTTTAAAATGATTTAAATTATTCATTTATGGTCTAATTGACTTAAAATATGTAAATGATTCACTATTTTAATATTCGAATATTTGTTACCATGGTTAATAATTAAATATAATAACTAAGTGTTAATTTAAATGATAATGCATAAATTTAAATACAAACATCACAAAAAATTATAGTATGATGATTTTAAAAACCTTTCACAACTAATATATTATATTGGTTCATATTTTTGGTATTTATGTTAGGTTTAAATTATTAAAAATTAATATTTCTGATGTTTCAAAAAGTATTCCTCACCTCAATTATAGAAGGGAACTTCCTCCTTCTACTCTTAACTTTATTTTGAGCATTCATGCTCAACCATAAAATTCCAATTTTCCTTCTAAACATTCATATAAACATTATAGGGGTCCTACTCTTCCTCAAAAACCATCACTAGTACTATATGAAAAATGATATCACCACGTGTGCTTAAGTACAACTTACCATCTCCACATCGTGGTGTAATTAATTTTTCACCTCTAACTTACATGGATAAGTATAATTTGTTTATTTAAAAAGATATATATAAAATTACATTGAATATGATATACTATAAACCATATACTTCAATACCATTCCCAAATTATGGGAACGATATCACCACTCATGTGTACGTACAACTAACTGTCTCCATGGTCTGATATTATTCGGTCTACATAATCTTCCTTAAAGCATGATTATATAAATGAATTAAATGAATAAATATGATATATATTATACTAATACAATGATATAATTTATATTAATATAACCTTAAAAATTTGTT
This sequence comes from Viscum album, assembly GCA_963277665.1. Classification (NCBI taxonomy): domain Eukaryota; kingdom Viridiplantae; phylum Streptophyta; class Magnoliopsida; order Santalales; family Viscaceae; genus Viscum; species Viscum album. The sequence goes on along the minus strand of OY728135.1, from coordinate 193,202,501 downwards.
AATAACATATCCGACAAAACTTGCTTACGAGAATAAAGCAGTTAAGTCCCAAATATCAGGTAATAATGAAATATTGCTGACAAACAGATGAACAAATGATCTTTAATCTTAACATAAAAATAAAAATAATTATTAAAAAAATAATTATCAATATTTTAATAATTATAAATTATGTTCTGATACATATAAATCATATAATACCAAATGTAAGGGATAATTATCAATCTCATTTTTATTCAAGATTGTTTATACATATGTATTTACTGTAGTATATTTATCATCCCCATCCATATTACTCAAATATATAATATTATTTATATTCATATATCATTTTATAATGTTAATTTTACTGTTTTTTTATGTTTTGTTAAATTTTATGAAATAAATCTTTTATTATGATTCGATTTGAGTTACTTTTTGACTTTTTCTGTAAAAGTACGAGGAGAATTTTTTTATCCTACATGGAAAGAATTGATTTTAGAGTTTCATGAAAAATTATTTATATAAATCTTCCTCTATATGATTTCAAGAATATTTACAAATAAATTATTTTCTTTAAAATTTATGTTTCATTTTTGGAAAATAAAATGTTTTTGAAAAAAATGATATTTTCCACAGGAATTTAGCTCAAGTGTTTTCTAAAAACGTATTCTCCATATAATATGATGATATATAAATATAGTTATTTTTATATATCTATTATTAATATGATGTTAAACTATTAATTATATAATGATATTCTATATGGATTATGTTATGATGGAATGATGTTTAAGAAACACAATTTATTTCTTGGGTTATACTATAGTGAATGATTTATGTTTTTGTGACAGATTTAAGAATGATTTCATTTGGAGATAGTTCGGACCAATATCTCCATATAATGTATTGGGTAGTGATTTATCTCTCATGAGATATAAATGAATATAAAGACAAGTAAATCTTGTTAAGAAATACAGTGCTTGAATGTGGAGTGAACTTATTTTAGAAATGGACATTTTCCACAATGATGGTCTTAGTAATGAGCCTTGAAAAATATGAATTGATTTTCTATACATATGTGTGAATTACTTGAAATTTAATGTATTATTTTACATCAAATGGGATTAAATTTCACTTTTATGATTTATCATAGGAAACTATATTATTATCATTGATATGCAAGATATGAATTTTCAAATTTTATGTTCTAATGATTTTGAAATTTTTGATATTTCCATAATATGGGAAGTAAATTATCATCAATAACGTCTTCTATTTCTAATTCATCTAGTACCAAAATTATTCATGTTATATTAATTTGAATAAAAATAATCAAATATCTAACATATAACCTGATGTCATTGTATTTATGAAATAATAGATACCCATCCACTATTCCATCAAAAGGAAAACGAAACTACCAATCATGTGCATTCCATACTATTACATCTCTAACCAATTTTATTTGTATCACATCACCAGTTATCCCAACTGTATACAATGACTTGTATAATTATTTATATATGATATTAATTATATTATTATATTTTTTTAATTATTATACCTCATCTAACTTCTTCCCCTCCAACCCAATGGAAGAAAATAACGTCGTTCGAGTGAAGGACATGCTACCACAATAGGAATTAATGTGATGATATCTTTATCATTTCACTTTTACATTAATGGTAATATGGATTTATTAAACAATAATATATTATATTTTAAAAATAAATATACCAAGGGATTTATTTAATAAAATATACATTCGAAATTTTTATATTCAGGGGAATACAATAACGTTAGACTTGTGTAAGGCGGATTATCTCCTCATTAAGTGATGTGATACTTTTTTTACATGAAAATATTTCATTGTTTGAAATAATTATAATTGAAATGATAATATATTATACATGCTAAATAAAAATGATTCTATAATGTTAAAAGCTTATAAATATTCATTTCTTCCATCCATACTGAAAATGGAACCAAAGTTTACATGAACACAAGTCCTATATTTTCTATGAATGATGAATTTCATTTTCTAGATCTAAAATTATTTAAATAATATGAATACATATTTTGATAATAATTATGCTATTTATATCATTTCCTAAATTATAATTTTTTATTTTTCATGATAAGAGTACGAGGAATGAAAATTTAAAATCAAAACATACAAAAATAAGTTTTTAACCAAAACAAAACATTAAAATTCTGTTGTAAATACATAAGAAATATAAGGTCATTAGTAAATCATATATGCTAATATATATATATGACTATGGTTCTATGATATATTTATTATAAAATTATATTAATTATAAATGAGTTTTGAAATTTAATGAATTATGTTCCAAATTATTATATGGGATTTACATCTCACTATTATTTTTCGCGATACACGGTTGTATTGTCCCCATATTTATTTGACGACTTTTTAATTGTGAAAATAAAAATATTTTAAGAAAATTTCTCAAAAAATTATAGTTATTTACATATACTTTTTTGGATATATATTTCATGGGGTTTATAATTAAATCATTACATAAGGGATAATAGATTTTATCTCAATTTATTATTATTAGGATATTTTATATATTATAAAACTAACATAATTTATGATGATTATATAAATCCCATTTGACATTTAATATCACTAATATCCTTCTATTATTTTTATTTACTATTTATTTTATATTTAAGATTTAATGGGGATTATGATTCAAAATATACTTACTTGGTAGTGATTTGATATTATATTCTGATTTCTCATCAGGAATAACTATGATTATTCCATCGATGATGAACTCTTATAATACATTTTTTACGAAACATTTATGTTTAATTATCCTCATGTTTTGTAATTATAATTAATTTTTTAACATTAATTTCTAGTAATTATGTAAACCTAAATATATAAGAATTATTTTTTTGATAATAGACTATATCATTCCATCCGGTCAAAAATACATTTTTTATCCACATAAACGTTTTCAAGAATTATTTTAAAAATTCTTTTAATTATCCTCTGGGAAATTATAGTGTAGTTCTTACCATTTCGTGAATTTTTTAAAAATAATCAATGCGATAATAATTTATAATACATAATGTGGATTTTTTGGATTTTTCTAAAAATTAGAAAGGGATCATTTTTTACATATATGACATATACATCCATCACAAACTGTCAATGTTTTATATCTTACTTTATAAACCTCAATGATAATTTCCAATGAATCCAAGTTTACAAATATACTATATTTTATATTTTATTCTATTTTAAATGTAATTTTCCACATGGTATGTTTTATGTTATTTTAAATTATCCTTTTACATGTTTCCAAAATTATTTTCTAAAAACACATTTTTAAATTATGTTGTATTGTAAAATATGTGTTTTCACATTCAATGGGATATTTACTCAAGAAATGATCATTGTAATATAATAAATTCAATTTTTCATCTAAGATTGAATACATTTATATACATATATATTAATAAGGATATGATTAAATGTCACAATAATTTTTATTTCTGATAATGGTAAAGGTTAATATTGATGGATTGAATATGAAACTAATTTATTTTTCATGCGTTTTGGTATGGTGAAATGAGGAAATGATTACCAAAAATGTTCTATTTTCGTAGGATATGCTGTGATGATATGATTAATATCTTATGATATTGTGTCACACATATGTATGGTTTTCAATATAATAAGTGTGGTACCTATATCTCCCTCATAATTTTTGGATTAAACATTAGATATAATTAGATAAAAATGGTAAATAATTCAATGAAAATGATCCACTATGGGAAACAACTGAGTCCAGATCCAATATGGGAAATAAGTATGTTATAATCCATAATGGGAAATATGTGACATGTTCAGATGCATTATTTTTATGGTCTTGGGAGTAACACTAACATAAAAACAATTTTATATATTTATTGTCTTTTCAAAATTTTCAAACATTAGATTACGGTATATGCTTTATTTATGATGATTTATCACTCTCATTGGACATGTTTTCTCGAATGATAATGTTTTATGACATGAATCGTTTTTATGCCCTATGAAAGGTTAGATATGAACATAATTAGTTATATTTATGACCATGTACCCATATTTTTATCATATTATTTTATATGTTAATAGATTGATATCTCTTATGTTTATGCATAATAAGAATCCCAGCTAAAATAATTTTATTTTTCCATCATTAGGTTTTGAAGAAAACTTTATGTGGGGTATTCCTTTCTTGACCATTATGTGAGAATATAATTATAGGAGATGAAGATGATCACTCATGAATTTAGAATATTGTGTTTCCAATAATCATTAAAAATAAACAATTATAATCCTTGGGAATATGTTTATGGAATTTATAGAATATTATTCTAAAAATATGTTCTATTTATAAATTAAATTCCTATGATGTTATATTTAACATATATTATTCATGTTATATTATAAATTATTTTCTTCTCATCTATGGTGTGGATAGAATGTTTTCAAAACATAATGAAATATTTACTTTTCAAACCATCATAAATATTTCATAAATCAAAGATTCAATTACTAGATTCAGAGGATCATTTCAAATAAATTTTTTAATAATAGTAAATATTTATTATATTTTAATATATGGGATTTAACATTTATTCAGTTGAAATCCTCAATAATTCATCCAAAAATAGTTCTTAGGAATTTTTATCTATGTAAAAATCCTATGTTTAATATTATTCTTTAATGATGATGTACTCAAATTATAAAATCTATATTAATTTTATTGATAACATTTGATCATCTTTATATATACTTTGAATGTGTAGAATAATATATTAATATTTTTTTTAATTTAAATAACAATATTTATTAATATTATTAGTTTAATTTTTCTCAACCATTTCATAGGATGAATTTATTTTTCTATGTAATTAATGGAATATTATTCATATATTCCATCAATACATTAGGATGTCCAATTATACATAATAATTTTAGAATTTGGTGTTTGGATTTCCAGTTTACATATGATTTCAGGGAATAAGGATTTGATGGTAATATATTTATGTTAAATATTTTTGATTCTATCATTTTAAAACTAGTTATAATTACCCATATGATTGTATATATTACTATGTCATTTATTGATTTTGTCCCATTTTTATAAAATTAATTATATAGAATAGTATATTTTAATTTTTATCTATAATAAAATACATATATTCTTTATTTTTAAATATCATTATTTTACCCATTCACATATTTTGCCTTTGATCATACTATTTATTATAATTTACATTAACTATAATACTAGGAAGGGAAATATAATTTGATTATGGGATATAAAAAATAAATATAAATATTCTGACAATTTTATTAAATTGATTCTTATGATTTCATATATAATTTATGAATCATATATGTATCTATTATCTCGATACTATTAGACTATTTAATCTTTTAGGAAGTTATTCGTTGATGTATGAGTTAATATTTAAAATAACCACAAAATATGGGTAACATAAAAAATTAGGTTATTTTTTGTGTCAATGAATTACTAGTATAAACCTTATAATGAATATTTATTAAGTATAGTATAAAGAACATAAAATATTGTTAAACATTGAATATAATTCAATGTATATAAAGATATGCTGATTTTTTATAATGTATATATTATATTGTTTTCTTCAAAACTAAATATCTATATTGATTGTATGATCCCATGCCTATAAGACCTATATTCTCTAGTGTTAATTTAAAATTTTCTTTTACTTTATGGGTCCAATTTTGAGGCAAGACTCATTAAAAATCATAAAGAGTTGGAATTTTCCTAGGAATTATTTTATTTGGGAAACGATGTATATAGGGAAACTCTATAGTTTTTTTGAGCCTTGGGATACTTGGTTTATGTTGGGTATACTTCAATTTTATCGAGATATGGTGCATTTTTTGTGTACATAATTTAATGTAATCTGTGAAACAACATGATGTGCAAAGTGGATTTTGTTGAACTTGCTCTGTGTATGGTTGAATTATAATGGTTGATCATGGTTTAGAGTAAACCATTACAGCCAATGGAGAAACAAGGTGTGGTTTTAGAAAAACTAAGATATGCATCATGTTATATACATAGATTCATAAAAACCATGCAATTTGTTGAAGATGGGGGGAAGTAGTGATAGAATTGTTTTCCTGTAGTTTTTTAAACCCCATGAAAAACTTTTATGTCGAATTTTGTAATTCCTAGGAAAGGGAATAAAATTGAATCAATGTTTTCTAAAATATGGAGGTTCTCATAATTTCTCTAAATTAGAGAAATGTCCAAAATACCCCATTTGATTTATTTGATAAACCCCCTCTTCATTCAACATTTTATAACAACAGTCTGAGGGTACCTAAACCACCCCAATATATGAATCCATTTATTTTTGCGTTCAACTATGGATATCATTGGGAATTTTTATGTTATAATCACCCTTAAGACACATCTTCATTGTTCCATGTTCATCTTATCAAATTATAGAGTTCTCTATTCTTTTTATATTTGAAAAATCCTTCCACGCATGGTGGAATTGTCCATTTCTCATTATGTATTTGGTTAATTTTTATATAGGAGATCCCAACACAATATCTATATCTCGTTGATTATATTTTTTATGTATGAGACCACTATTATTTTTTCTTATGTGTACACTAAAAAATATTTTAATTAATTTTTTAATACTAGTGTGTCTTTTCTATTTTCCCGGGAATAAATTCTGGATTCTATAATGGACATCTCATGGATTTATATAAAATTTAAATAATATATGAGGCCCTATTGTGTTTTCAATCATTATGTTATGTTTGTATGTATTAATTAATAAACTATCTCAGCTATAGTAATTTTTATTCACTAGAATAAGATTATAGATTAGATGAGTGAAACAATATTGTTTAGAAACTGAGTAATTTGGATGATGCATGGATAGTCCATGGAAAGGCCACCATGTTTTGGAAATATCATTAATATCTTCTTTGATGATGGATTCATTCATTGATTTCTAACCATAGTTTTGATAATATTTTTACATTTTTATGTTGAATATTCATTAAATATCATGTTCCATGTATTTTGTCCCTTAGTTTATGTAAATAAATTTGTAATTTCAAAAGTAACCATAGAACATCCATATATAACATCGTATGTGATTTTTTATAAGATAAATCTTAAGGTTTCCCATGGGGTGTGTAATTCCATGAAAATGGTAAATTAGGGTTTTAAATGTTTCATGTTGTTGGTTTATGAACTAATAATGATAATTATTATTGGGATGTATCCTTTAATTGTTATGGGAATCATGTTAGAACATATATATAAATTTTTTTATGAATGATAAATGGATATATTTAATTTTTTTTTGTGACGATTTTATGAATTTTCTAAGAGGACATGGAAGTGGATTAGACATTGTGCATTGGGTTTTGACTCGATCTATTTTTTCAAAAGTGGGAAGATGCGTTTTAACGGTATTTTATAATTTGGTATGTCTCATTGAAATTTATTTTTAAAAGGGGCCATTATGAATTTTAAATGATGAATAAAAATTGGTTTTAGATAGAACCTATCAAAAACTACCTTAATGGTACATATAATGGGTTTGTTATAATGATAGGAGTTTTAGATGTTATTATTATTTTAAAGGTGAAGATGTTGAAAAACGATAATTTAAAAATGTTGGATTTTTTTGGTGCGATATTTAGACTCATGGACTACCATTAGGATTTTCTATTCCAAATATTTAACATTTCACTACGAATATGAGGTTTAGTGATTTGTTCATGACCCTATACATGTATGGCTCTATTTGATGGAAGTGGAACACTACATATACGTTTTTGATATTCAAAATTAATTCTCCTTAGGAATGGATCTGGATGTCTGATATAGCATCCCATATAGTAGATTTAATGTTTTGGATATAGTAATATAGTGATGTGGTTATATATATTTGATGTATCCCTCCTAATTTGTTGTTTAGTTGTATGTATTGAATAATTATTCATGCATAATAAAGAGGATGAAATAAAATCCCATAATCTTATTTTATTAATGTTCCTTTTCACGACCTATCTAGGTGGGGCATGCGCCGTGACTCCCCAAGCCTGCCTCTAATAGGCCAGGGGCTGGTGACTAGCACCGAGTAGGCATGCCACTAACATGGGAGGCATTGCCTAAGTGCATGTACACACACACACATCTCCAAACCCACAAATTCTGAAATGTAAAACACTAAGGAACAAAAATGCATGAATACAAATAAAACCAATCAACAGAGCACGACGAATGGTAGAGTACTGTAAAAGTAAGCTGGGCCAGAATAAAAGCCCACCAAAAACAAGAGTGTGAAAAATACTGCAAAGTACAACCTGTATGCCCAAAGGTACTGGGACTACTACTCGTAGCCGTAGGAACGCCTCGGCCTGTAGGAAACTCAGAAAGCTTAGTCATGTCCTGGTACGCCCTGGAATCTGTCAAAAGGCTGCTCTTCTGCACAAAACATCGGACGTGCGGGCAAAGCCCGTGCAGGGGTGAGTATAACAATACTCAGTAGAGGACCCCGACAACCACAAAGCAATACACAAAGTAAAGGTAGAGTTAGCTATGCACAATATATGTTTACAGATAATATAAAACAAACCAGATATACTCAAAACCTAGGCCCGTGGTCTAGAGACAAGTCACGCAACCGCATACCCCCGCAAGGGATTCCATTTGAAGATTTGAAGATGCGTTCGTTCTGAGAGAACACACTCCACGAGTCTTATAGTTCTGATGACGTATGTCTGAGAAGTGATGTTCGTCGGGAACCATAATGAGATATGGCTATACTCATTACGGGAGACACACTCTTGAGTGGAAGGGTTATGATAGATAGAATCACTCATTACAGGAGACACACTATTGAGTGGGAAAGATCTCGATACAAAGATGAGGATCACTGCCAGGGCCATGGCGGATATCGCGACTCATCCGGAATTCACCTGCTAGGTAGAGGATCAATTCCTGGTAAAGTTGGTCATGCCGATGCCGGACTCTACCTAGGGTCTGGAATGGATAGAGGTTCTCGATCCGGGCCTCTCAGATGGATTCCTGACTCTATCACAGAAATGTCTTACTGAAGGGATCATAAACCGGTGTGAGGGAATGATTCATGACCTTTAGGGGAAAAGAATATGGGGCAATAACCCAAAAAAATATGTTCAAGGCACGGTGAAAAAAAGGACCAAGCCGTTCTCCAAAAAGTACACAACATGTAGAAATGATACACGCCATTTTGTCTGACCCTGGGTACTGCCCGTGTACAACGACTCGTGTCATGAGGATGGTCATGTAGAAAAATTTATACACGACATGTAGTATAGAGTACACGCTGTATCTGGGTCACTAGAGCTGGCTCTATGTACTCTGGCCATGTGCTCCTACATAGTCACCAACCCATGTACTCCAACCCATGCAATCTGCACATGGGGTGACCAGCGCTGGTGACCTCACCTGGCTGGGTGAGGGAGTACACGGTTGTGTACTCTATCCCATGTCCGTGTATCCTCGGGATACACGCCGAGCCCCACGTAGCCACCTCTGCCGAGCAGTACACTCCGTGCCGCCTGAAGCCGTATAGAGCATCCCGTGTTCGTGTACCACCCGAAGTACACATCGAGCTTCGAGGAAGGTCCAACATGTCATGTGACCGGGGTTACATGTTGTGTGATCCTTCTCTGACCTCGAAACCCTAGCTGCCACCATCAGAACAACACAGCGTGTTCTTCGGAATGACACGCCGTGTATTCTGGAAATTTCTAGAAACGCGGACCTCCACCATCGCGCCTCCCGTGGTGCTCCGATCATTGATCTGGTCGTCTGATCGCCATGAAACATTTAGGTTTTGGTCATCCCGACACCACGAAGCTGTTTCCATCGATTTTTGGCCTCCGATCGGCTCTGATAACATGATTGATCTTCCCGCATGAAGAACGCTCGAAGAACACCCTTTCCGATCTGTTCCGATTCGAAATCTGCCATCATTTCTGCACCTCCACAAGAATGTTGTGATTTCGAACCGTTGGTTTTGGATCATTGCGTCACAGAACGGATGTACAATGATCGATTGTTCGTCGGCCCACGAGGAATGTGAATATCCCGTGGGGAAAAAGGAGGAAGAGATCCAAATAAACTTATTGAGGAATGAACCTCCACCATCATTCATCACGACGTTGATCCGCTCCCATTAATATGTTTAAATGGAGCAGAGATCGACATGAATAAAAATCATGAATTAATTCCCCAAAATCATCCCAAAGAAAACCCTCCCAGAAGAACGTATGAATCCATAGATCAACTTGTTCATGGTTGATCCGCGTTCGTTGTTTAAATTTTAATACAGGGAAAGTAAAATCAAAACAACAACCCCTACCTTTTTAAAGGATCGATCATTGATGAAGAATCCGTGCTGCCGTTTTTATCGTGATCCTTCAATGTCAGCGCAACGATCCTTAGTTTCGATCCGCCGTAGTTCGTCATCGAGAATTTCTCCAACGCCTCACGGATTCAGCAAAGGTTCTTCTCAAGCATTGGCAATGATCAACAATTGGTTAACCCATTAAAAAGGGAAAGAAGTTGACATTTAATTACGTGGCATCATTAATGACATTGACTTTCCATTTTGAAGTTATTTTGACACGTCATTAATTTAGGAAACAGCTACACCGTCGCCACACTGTAGTAGATGTTTCCTTAAAAGAAAATAAAATAAACTGGTTAATTTAATTTAATTTGTTTTCTACTTAAAACGTCTGAAAATTAACCTTTTCCCTTGACTCACACCGGTTGAGGATAGCCACATTCTCAGGTAGAATCGTCGTCCCGGACGCAGCGGTGCTCTCAGATTTTTAATCCGATCATCCGTTTGTAACTGCCACAACCGCGCAAAAGTGCCGACTCACTTAACTAAAAAAAGTTCAAACCACCATTCCGGTCTCACTGGATCTCTGAATGATGTGCTGTCTTTGCACCCAGTCTCAAAATAATTCCATAGAATATTTTCAAAAATGGAAAAATCCGAGACAAAACATTCTCCACACGTTGAGGCTTTACTTCCTCGAAAATCCAAAACAAAGGCTACTCAAAATGATGAGGGTACTGGGCATGGATCTGGGCCTCCTACTCCCACGTGCTGTCTTGAAGATTCCCGTGCTGCCACCAGACGCGCAATATGGTGATCGATCACCCATGAAGGATCCTCTCCTACTGATCCTCGATCTCTACTGGGTTCTCAACAAAGGTCACTCCATCCTCGATGTCCATCTTGCCCTAGTCAATGACGTGTGATGGGTCATGTACGTACCTACTAAGCTGTGACACGTGGAATTCATCATGTACCTGATGCAACTATGGCGGTAGAGCCTGGCAGTACACAACCACGCCAACTCTGCCGAGGATCTGGAAAGGTCCGATGAACCTCTGATATAGCTTCCTGCCTCGGCCAAATCTCTGAAACCCACGTCGAGGTGAGACCCGATGAAAAATATGGTCTCCCTCCTCGAACAACAGAGGCCTCTGTCGTCTGTCTATATAAGACTTCTTCCAGATCTGTGCAGTCTTCATCTACTCCCGGATGATCTGCACCTTCTCTGTGGTAGTTCGCACTAACTCTGGTCCCATGAGTGCTGACTCTCCGGGGTCGGTCCAGCAAAGCGGTGACCGGCAGGGTCTCCCATACAAAGCCTCGAACAGTTCCATGACAATGGTGGAGTGGTAGCTGTTGTTGTACGCAAACTCCACCGGTGGTAGGTGGTCCACCCAGCTGTGAGCAAAGTCCAAGATACAAGCCTCCAACATATCCTCTAGAACCTGAATGGTTCTCTCTGTCTGACCATCTTTCTGGGGATGAAACGCTGTGCTCCAGCATATATGAGTCCCAAAATCCTCCTACAATCCCTTCCACAACAGGGATTTGAGGCGGGCGTCTCGGTCTGAGACTATAGTCGAGGGGATGCCATGAAGCCGAACTATCTCCTGTACATAGAGGCGTCCCAAATTCTCTATGGAACTCTGCTCCCTGATAGCTAGGAAGTGGGACGACATGGTGAGTCGGTAAACGATCACCCAGATGGAATTGTTCCCCTTGGACGTCCGCGGTAAGAACATCATGAAGTCCATCGATATTCCATCCCACTTCCACTCTAGAACTTCCAGGGGGTGAGCTAACCCTACTAGAACCTGGTGCTCAGCCTTTACCTGCTGGCATATGAGGCATCGAGAAATGAACTCTTCCACTACCTTCATCATTCTTGACTACCAGAACTGACGTCGGAGGTCCTGGTACATCTTTTCTACTCCAGGATGTACCGCCAAAGGGGATGTATGAAACTGCCTTAGGACCTCCTCCTGGAATTCCACTGGTACAATAGTGTGTCCTCTTAAAAGATGTACATTCATTCCACCTTCCTAATATCCATCAGGAGCATGTCCTATGGATAACTGAGCACGTAAGGTCACACAGTTGACATCCCCATGTTGTGCCTCCCTAACTCGCTGTAAGAGTGGAGGGGTGACTACCATCGACTGTAGGTAAGCTGTGTCCTCACCATCTACAAAGGATAACTACAACGTGGCTAATTGTTGTGTCGCCTCACCCAACAGCTGTGAGCTTGAACTTCTGCTAAGATCGTCCGCCACCTTGTTCCACTTCCTATGAGTATATATGATCTTGACATTATAGTCCTGGAGGAACTCTAGCCAATGTCTCTGCCTCAGATTCAGATCCTTCTGAGAGATGATATTCTTGAGGATCTTGTGGTCAGAGTAGACAATGAACCGCTCACCCATAAGGTAGTGTCACCACACATTCAGTGTGAAGACTACTGCTGCTAGCTCAAGATCATGGGTCGCATAGTTCTTCTCATGCAGCATATGTTGGCACGAACCTTAAGCAATCACCATGTGTCACTGCATCAGGACACAGCCGAGCCCGGTCCCTGATGCATTGCATAAAACAATGTACTCGACACCCTCCTCCGGCAATCTCGAGACTAGGGCGCTCGTCAAACTCTGTCTTTGCTACTCAAAAGCCTACTGGTACTTTTCTGCCCACATGAAGGGTTTCCCCTTCCTGGTCAAGGCCATCATTGGTGCTGATATCCGTGAGAAATCAGGGATGAATCTCCGGTAATATCCTGCCAACCCAAGGAAGCTTTGCACCTCTGTCACGCTCCGAGGTGGCTCCCATGCTAACATAGCCTCCACCTTGGCTGGTCCACAGATATTCCATCTACTGAGATGACATGTCCCAAAAAGTGGACCTACTGAATCTAGATCATACACTTCGAGAGGATTCCACAAAATTAGTGCTCTCGGATTATGTCTATAACCATCCGCAGGTGTCTCGCGTGTTCCTCCTCTGATGTTGAGTACCCATGGTTGTCGTCAATGAAGACCACTACGAACCGGTCCAAGTACGGCTGGAAGATCTGGTTCATCAACCCCATGAACACTGCAGGGGAATTCATCATGCCAAAGGGCATCACCAAGTACTCATAGTGACCGTAGCGACATTTGAATGTCATCTTCAGTATATCCACATCATGCACTCGTAGTTGGTGATAGCCTGATCAAAGATCAACCTTCAAGAACCACGGATCCCCTCTTAGTTGATTGAAGAGTTCATAAATTCTCGGTAGTGGATACTTGTTCTTCACCGTCACCTGGTTCAGGTACCAGTAATCCAAGCACAAACTCAGACTCCCATATGCCTTGTTGGCAAACAAGACTGGGGCCACCCAGGGTGAAACACTGGGTCTCACGAAGTCCTTGCTATGGAAATCCTCCAAATGCACCCTCAGCTCGTGAAAATAACCAATCCATACCGAGAATGGGAAGCTAAGGTAGAAAAGACACAGATCGTACTTCAAATCATCCCTGGAGCCCCTGGGTCGTATGCCTCGACTGCATGCAGCTATCCCTATCCATGTCCCCCAGCTCCCTAAGCATTGTGCGGACCACCTGGGGGTAGTGGTGGAAGTAAGTCGAAGTGTCTACCACCACCTGCAGCTCTTGCTGCTCCTCTGCCACGTCCGCCGCCTGGCGGATCTGCCTGCTCCGTTCTCTGCCTCTATCTCAGTGGCCCATCCACCACTTCCCTGTCCGCAGCCTGACGTGTCGGGCAATATCTAGCGAGGTTCCCCCTATTGTCGCATGCGTAGCATCGCTTCTCCCTAGGCTGACTGGATCCATCCGGAGATCCCTAGACTATTGATCCCCTGTCCTGGGCCCTCCTATGATGTCTCCCATGTCTAGATCCCTGTGTCTGACGTCGGATCCCTACTGTCGGTGTCTTCGCACCTGTATGTCTGCTGCTGACTTCCGACGGCTGTCTCTGCTCCGCCAAGAAGCTTTCAATCACCAAGGCCTACTCAAGCACTACAGCATAGGTCGATATGTATAGAGGCATGTAACTAGCTCGGATATCTCACCGTAGACCTCGCTCAATGTTTTGAGCCATGAAGTACTAATCCATGACCATATCCATCGAGTACATGGCGAGGTTGGTGAACCTCGATGAATAGTTAGCCACCGTCATACAGCCCTGCTGGAGCTGAAGAAGCTCCTGGATGCGCACATCTCTCCGCGTAACCGGAGAGAACTCCTCCATAAAGAGTCGCTCAAACCCCATTCACGAAAGATTCTCCTCATCGTGAGTATGCGTGGTCAGACTCCACTATTTTCCGGCTGAACCCTGCAGAAGGCTCGATCCTAGGATCACCATCTGATCTGCCATTGTCCTCACTAGACGGAAAACTCTGGTCACCGCCTCAAGCCAGTCCTCAGCCGCCTGAGGGTCGGGCTCGCCTCAGAACCTGATGGGCCTCTCTATCTGAAACTCATGGAGCGCACTGAGACTGTGCTCCTCACCGGTCGGCACCGCTGGTATAACTGGCCGCTTTACTGGTGGTGGTATAATAGGTGCACCACCTGGTGTCAATGCCTAGGGAACTGGTGCCTGAATCAAAGCCTCGTCACTGAGGGGGTCATCCTCATGATCGTACTGCCGAATCCTAGTGGGTACGTGTCATGGAGGCATCCTGTAAAGAAACAAGATGTGTCACTGTCAATGAGTATATCTGGATAGCTGGAATCAAGGATATGGAACACACAACCCATTGGTATATGATGAATGTACCTTTTTATTTGCCCGCAACCAGTGTTTTCATGAACCAGATCGAAAGGCAGGTTATCAGAGTCCTCGTGTATGGATACATCAGCTACTGCACCAACACTGGAGCCTCTGGTCTGAAAGCCGAAACCGAAACACTGAACAATTTTCCCCCCATCCAAACTCACAGACTCTTGGTCCTATGGTAGAACCGACCACCTCTGATACCACAGTGTCACGACCCGTCCCGGTGGGGCCCGCGCCGTGACTCCCCAAGCCCGCCTCCAATAGTCCAGGGGCTGGTGACTAGCACCGAGTAGGCATTTCACTGACATGGGAGGCATTGACTAAGTACCTGTACATACACACACATATCCAAGCCCAAAAATTCTGAAATGTAAAACACTAAGGAACAAAAATGCATGCATACAACTAAACCCAACCAACAGAGCACGATGAAAGGTAGAGTACTGTAAAAGTAAACTGGGCCAGAATACAAGCCCACCAAATACAAGAGTATGAAAAAAACTGCAAAGTCCATCATGTAAGCACAAAGTTACTGGGACTGCTGCTCATAGATGTAGGAACGCTCCGGCCTATAGGAAACTCAGAAATCTCGGTCCTATCCTGGTCCACCCTAAACATTGTGAAATGGCTGCCCGTCTGCACAAGACACCAAACGTGTGGGAAAAGCCCGTGCAGGGGTGAGTATAACAATACTCAATAGAGGACCCTGAAAACCATAAAGCAGTACACAATGTAAAGGTACAGTCACCTATGCAAAATATATGTTTACAAAACATATAAAACAAACCATATATACTGATAACCTAGGCCCATCATCTAGAAACAAGTCACGCAACTGCATACCCCCGCAAGGGATTCCGTTTGAAGATTCGGTGATGCTATCATTCCGGGAAAGGACACTCCATGTGTCTTATAGTTCTGATAACGTCCGTCTGAGAGGTGATGTTCATCAGGAACCATCACGAGATATGGCTATACTCATTACAAGAGACACACTCCTGAGTGGAAGGATTACGATAGATAGAATCACTCATAACGGGGGACACACTCCTGAGTGGGAAAGATCTCGATACACAGATGAGGATCACTGTCGGGTCCATGTTGGATACCGCGACTCATCCGGAATTCACCTGCTAGGTAAAGGATCAACACCCGATAAAGTTGGTCATTCCATTACTTGACTCTACCTAGGGTCTGGAATGGACAAAGGATCTTGATTCAGGCCACTAGGATGGATGCCTGACTCTATCACAGAAAAGTCCTACTGAAGGGATCATAAAACGGTGTGAGGGAATGATGCCTGACCTTCAGGGGAAAAGAAGAAGGGGCGCTAACCCAAACAAAAGATGTTCAAGGCACGGTGAACAAAAGGACCAAGCCGTTCGCCAAAAAGTACACGACATGTAGAAATGATACACGCCGTGTTGTCCGACCCTGGGTACTACCCGTGTATAATGACCCATGTCGTGAGGCTGGTCATTTATAAAATTTTATACACGGCGTGTAGTACAGAGTACACGCCGTGTCTGGGTCACTAGAGCTAGCTCCGTGTACTATGGCCATGTGTCCGTACACAGTCACCAACCCATGTACTCCAACCCGTACAATCTGTACATGGGGTGACCTTTGCTGGTGACCTCGCCTAGTCGGGTGAGGGTGTACACGGTCATGTACTCCATCCCGTGTCAGTGTATCCTCGGGATACACGCCGAGCTCCGCATAGCCACCTCTGCCAAGATGTACACACCATGCCGACTGAAGCCGTGTAGAGCATCCCGTGTCTTTGTACCACCAGAAGTACACGTTGATCTTCGAGGAATGTCCAACACGCCGTCTGACCGGGGTCACACACCGTGTGATCCTTCTCTGACCCTAAAACCCTAGCTGCCACCATCAGAACTTCATGGCGTTTTCTTCAGAAGTACAGGCTGTGTATTCTAGAAATTTCCAGAAATACAGACCTCCATCGTCGCGCCTCCCGTGATGCTCCGATAATTGATCCGGCCGTCAGATCACCACGAAATATTTTTGGTCGTCCCGACACCACGAAGATGTTTCCGTCGTTTTCGGGCCTCCGATCGACATCAAAAACATGATTCATCTTCCCGTGCAAAGAACGCTCGAAGAACTCCCTTTCTGATCTGGTCTGATTCGTCGTCTGCCATCATTGCCGCACCTCCACAAGAACGTTGCAATGTCGGACCTTAGGTTTGGGATCGTTGCGTCATAGAACGTATGCACAATGATCCATTGTTTGTCACCACATGAGGAATGCGAAGAACGAGTGATGAAAAAGGAGGAAGATATCCAAATAAACAAATTGAGGAACGAACCTCCGCCGTCGTTAGTCACAGCATTGATCCGCAATCGTTAATAGGTTTAAACGGAGAAGAGATCGACATGAATAAAAAAATGGATTAATTCCCCAAAATCATCCCAAAGAAAACACTCCCACAAGAACGTACGAATCCACGGATCAACTTGTTCGTGTTTGATCCACATTCGTCGTTTAAATTCCAATAAGAGGAAAAGAAAATCAAAACAAAAACACATACATTTTGAAAGGATCGATCATTAACGATGAATCCATGCTTCTGTTGTCGTCGTGATCCTTCAATGCCAGTGCAATGATCCTTCATTTCGATCCGTCGTCGTTCGTCATCGAGAATTTCTCCAATGCCTTACGGATTCGGCAGAGGTTCTTCTCAAGCGTTGCCAACGATCAATAATTAGTTAAACCATTAAAAAGGGAATCAAGTTTACATTTAATTACGTGATAGAATTAATGATGTTTACTTTCCATTTTGAAGTTATTATGATGCGTCATTAATTTAGGAAACAGGTGCATAGTCGCCATGCTGCAGCGGATGTTTCCATAAATGAAAAGAAAATAAACAAGTTAATTTAATTTACATTATTTTTTACTTAAAATGTCAGAAAGTTATCCTTTTTCCCTCGACCCGCACCTGTTGAGGTTAGCCTCATTCTCAGGTATAATCGTCATCCCAGACGCAATGGTGCTCTCAGATTTTTAATCCAAGCATCCGTTTTGAAACTGCCACAACCGTGCACAAGTGCTGACTCACTTAATTATAAAAAGTTCAAACCACCATTCCAGGCTCACTGGATCTCATAATGATGTTCCGTCTTTGCGCCCGGTCTCAAAATAAATCCATTGAATATTAAAAAAAATGGAAAAATCGGAGACATTAAATTCCTTCCAAGGAATTATGATACTGATAATTATCATAGTTCAATACAATTTTTCATAACATGAGTGTCACCATAAAACTAGATGGCCAAAGGTGTAACAATAATATACTAATTTCTTTTCATTTTGACATTAATCATATACTGTTTATTATTCAATAGTTATCCACATACATTATTTCACAAAATAGTATATACATTAAACACCATTGGATTTGTCTTACTTAGTTATTTTCCCAGCCTTCTTGGGGTGCCACTACGCTTGTTTACCCTGACATATGTCAAATTTAATATTGTAGGTATTACCATTGATTGGTCTTTATGATGATATTTCCATGATCTTGAAATATAACATGACTTTTATTAAGTGAACAGATGTTGTTAGTCTTATAGATTAAGTAAATCACTTCATCAATTTTTTTATTTTTATTTTTAATTTTGTGGGATCATCCTATTGCTTGATGAATATTCTATTTTTAACATAAATGTTCAAGACATTTTATCATTACATTGGTAATCTATTAATATTAATATTTTTATAATTTAATTTTTTTTATATTTTCTAAAATTAGATGTGTATATATTATTTATCAATATTATAATAAATAGTTTTAATATTTATTTATATTCATATTTAGTACTCTAATATTTTTGTATAGTCATCTCAAAATACCACTTTTGTCATATTTTATATGTGGGAAGATTTTGTGCACGATGGGGGGTATAAGAGATTAATTGGAGAACCGTCAGGGGGAACATGTTTTGTGTATTCCATATTGTTAATTTATAATCTGTTATGAGAGGATTTATATCCCTATTGTTTCATTATCTTTTCTATTTTTGAATAGATGTATCAGATTTTGTATGGTATGATGTAAGTTATCAGGTGGGCGAATCATGAACACCTATTATGGTTGGAATTATAGTTTACTAAGGTCACATATTATTTTTCATGAATTATATGTTAGGGTGGATTATGAATTTGAAATTTGGAGATTCAAAAATTGTATGTTGTTTTTATTAAAGAAGGATTTATAGATCTTGGATGTTTTTCAAGAGGCCAGTTCATTGGATTTTACTATACTATAATTGATGTACATGTGTGTCATGTATTATGGTAGGTATGTATGATCTATGTTTTATAGTACATATAGGGTTTAAATTTGTTGAGACTATGGAGTAATTTAATAAAAGATCCACAATGGGTAATAATACATTTTCATATATACATACTTATTGACATTCAACTCATATGTGATGAATTGAAAATACACCACCACTAGATTATATGTTATGTGGATCTATGGAGAGACACTCAAAAATAAAATGTTTATGTAGACTACATTGAAAATAGGTAATGTGTTCCTTATGGATCATCATGGTATATGTAAATGATAGTTGGACAATTTTTGGTGGTTTTTGTTCGTGTTTAGTTGATATAAAATCCCTATAATGAGTTATCTAATACACAGATTCTCAATGAATAAGGGTTTCCTATTTATAAGTGTTTGGTTTATAATATGATATATTTTAGATTTGAGACCATAGATATGCTCATTTTGATATATAAATTTGTGGTTTCATTGGGATGGGAGCATGATTGATAGCATAGGAGGTGTGTCCTTATGCGAGTAAGAAGAAACCATTGTAGTTATGATTGGATACATGTCAATAGAATTTTGTAAAAGGGCTAGGTGGGAGATCATATTTAACATTTTTGAGAAGGCTCTAGTTAGGGAACTAGTTTTCTGTGTCATTCAAGTGTGAACAATGGGTGGGTTCAGCCACGTGGGTTATACCTGTCGGTGCATGTGGGACATGTGGTCATTTGGATACATTTTTTAATTGATAATTATTGGATTATAAATGTCATTGTAAATGAGATATGGATGAGTTTTGTCCATGTGAGTGAACATGTATTCCCATGTTTCAATATTAAGTATAGTTTCAACTGGGGAAGGCTCATTATAATTCCTATCATATGAAATGGTTTATTAAGTTGTAAATGACAATTGATTTTGAGTTTGTCAAAGAGATCATGACTTCCTATAGGAAATGTCGTTTCATACATACACATTCACATTGGGTGAAAACCATATTATTTAGGTAGACATATTATATTCCCATTTTCAGGCACATAGAGATGTTTAGATTACATGATTTGTAAATAACATGATGTGATGGTAATTTATTTTTGCATGGGGTATTCGAAGGGAAAGACCATTTAGTTTCTTAACATGGTCATATTTGGAAGTTTCTACAGATACGTGTCATGATAAGAAATGATCTAAGAAGTAATTTTAAATGAATACTATGTCTTGAGTGGAAATGAAAGTAGTTTTATAATGGAAAAATATGTATAGTTATTGAAAGGTTTAAGGGTTAATTTTTATAGGTGATATGATCATACCAGAATGTAATTATTAATGGATTCGGGGTTTGATTCACAAATCTTGAGTTGTGACTTACTAGAGTCATAAATCGGGTTTAAGATGGATTACACAAGAATATGTAAAAATTAAGAGCTAATGGGTATATAGAGCTAGAATCATGTTGTGACACATTATGTAATGCGTATTTTTGATCAAAAATTATGATAGTATATTTATAAGGAGTGTAGGTTATGAATTTAGTTGTATGTAGAATATTAACTAATGTGGGTTTTGGAAAATACTTGTGGGATGGGAGGCCTTCTATTTTGAAATATTTTAAAATATCCCAAATTTTATAGCTAAGATCAAAAAAAATTTAGTTTGTTGTGGTTCTTCTCATAGCTAAAATAGAGTACTCCGTGTATAGAGTTATTTCTTCACAGCATTTTGACACACTCTTTAGTAACCTCATAAAGTGATTGTTATACCCAAATCTATCTAAATTTATATTATTCTATGATTAATGTAGTCAATGTACACTGCATATTTGGATTGGTCGATGTGAATAAATATGGTGTGAGGTTCCCCATAATTCATTTGTGAGAATGGATCTTATAGAGGACAAGATTTTAGTGAATGTAATATGCATATCGTGGAAGCTTGAAACAAGAGATTGATGATGAATGATTTTCTAGATTTGATGACTTTTAGATGGTTATGTCAAATTCCTCAAATGGAATTGAATGCAATATGGTTATTTGTGGTCATGATATATGAGTTAGTCAGTGACATATAAACACAATTGTTGGGAAGTTACCTATCAATAAAAAAGATGCATCCCTCATTCTCCAATGATTGTAGAGACATAGAAATGGATAGGAAATAAAGATATTAGAACCATTAAATGAATCCAAAACCAATTATGTGTGTTCATAAATTCCCTAGGGAAATTGTTTTAAATTATTTATCATTTGTGATTATTCTGATGGGATTATTTAAGATCAAGTATGCACAATTAGTAGTCTGAGGTGTATTTGTCTGAGGTGTGTTATAGGTGTGGTAATGAATGTTGATGGTTTTGAATCAATGGAATATTTTAATTTGTAACCATACTCATAATCAGGAGTGGAGTACATTTATTACGTTTAGGTGTTCATGTAATTCCAATGTTAGTGAAGGGGTGCTGAGTAGGTGTGGAAGTTTCATGATGATAATTATGGAAGAGAATTTTTAAAATGACCTAGTTTTGGATAGGCTGATATGGGTTATTATATTGAGTATATGAAGAAATGTGAGAACCACATATGGGTGGTAATTATTGAAATTAATAATGTGTTTTGGACTGTAAACCTTACATTATTTGAAATGATAGTTTATTAATATTTTGTGCATTTACAGTGTCTATGTTTCCACTCAAATATGTTTTTTATAATGAGGATGGGTGCTTATGTTGAGTAAAAGTTTCATGAATATTGGGAGTTGTATGTTTGGAATATTTCAAATCTCACTTTGGGAGTTTTATTTCATGGTTATTTTTTGATATTCTGATGGAGGGGGATCTAATAATTATTTTCTAGAGGCTCTAAGCTAAATTTTTTGGTCCACAATTACATAGATTCAACGTGTGACCAAGAGATAACAAAATCTATGTTGTAGTTGGATGGTATTATAAGAAGTAAATATTTGGTAACTGGATTTAATAGAGTGTATTGGCTGAGGTTTTTCGTAGATTTGTTCCTTGATTAATATTTTGTTCCAAAGATAAGATTTAGGAATTCCAATACTAAATGAATCCATTGGGTATAAATGATGATCATTTTTCTTTTGTTTGGTGAATATATATGACAACCGATAATTCTCAATGATGGGATGTGTTTTTTTGTAAGGTTAGAGGATCTTATATCTGTAGGATTATGAATTTTTACTAGTAATTTTAATTTTCATTTATTGGATGGGTTAAATTTAATGGTGATATAATGAACTACACTTCTGGACTATGAATTCATCAATAAAATGTTTTTGTATGAGGAATTATGCTAAAAAGGACGCTCGATTGTTCGATTGAGGCTTGAGAGGCTTGGAATATCTATTATGAGTTTTTAGACCTCTGGATTGGGTATAGTGTTTGTTGTTCATAGTTTAAAAGAAACTAAGTTCAACTATGATGAACCTAGTAATTTCAATTCATGTATATTTGATAATGGTTCGTCTACATCATTATATTATTTTTTTTGGATATACAATTCCTATGATGTAAAATATGAATGATGTGGTGCTGGGCTGGAGTTAATGATAATGACCTACAATGGGATTCAAAAAGATAGTACAACTTACTATAGAGGGGATTTTGTGCTGAAATAATAATTTATGCATTATTTGTGTAACCATGATTCCTAGCTGTGTAAGTAACTATTTAATTCACATTTCTGGTAACACAATTAGTATACAAATTTTCATATGGTACATTCAAAGTAATTGACATTCAAAAAAATCAATAAATGGTAAAAATGACAAAAATTTCCACTCATGTTGTGTACCTTCTCCACCCACTTCCACCAAATCAAACATGTGGAGACATGGGCTGATTTAAACCCATTCATCATGGGTTAATTTATACTGACCATCATTTGTTTTTCAGTGATAACCAACCTCTGGAAACCACATCATTCATCATTTTAACTAATCTATAATTTGGGTGTTCTCAAATTTTAGTATTTCAAAATTCAACCATAATATGTAAGAATCATTTGATTCTTATTATGTTTATTGATTTCATACTTAGAGTTGATGTCAAAGAAATTTCCATTTTTTGTTATGTGGAGTTTTCTTGTGGAATAAGATCATAATTATTTTTTCTTTGGAATTCTGTAACGTTTTATTTTAATTAAATATTTTTTTATTGACACCACATCATAATTTTCCGGTGAATAGTATCATGATACTATTGTGGACATACAATTGAGGTAGTATGGAGATTTGATAAGAGATGAGAACCCAGAGAGTATTATTAAATTATTCAAAGTGGGAGATTATATAAATAAATAATTATTTTATATATATATATTTATTTTTTCAATGCCTTATATTATATATTTGATGGTTGAGATGAGGTTATTTAGTTACCGAGGAGTCTGGATGAGGCCTGGATTGGACTTGTTAAGGACACTTGGATTTTCTGATTTTATGAAAAGCTTCATTGATGTGTTAGGCAGTCTATGAACATTAATAATAGTCATGATAATTGTTATAAACGTGTATGTATTAGGGTATTCAATGTTTTAATGTGGATTTTTTTGCATAGTTTTTTTAAAGGTGTTTCAAATTTAAATTTTTTTACTCAAACCATCAATGGATCGCATCAGATACATTAATTTTTATCAATTCAATCCCAGGGATTCCCATGGAATGTTCCATTTCATGAAAATTGTAAACATGTGTATAAAAAGGATAATTATGGATGGTTACTATTTGAACACCATTAAGCTTATCTATTTCCATTATGAATTTTATTAGGGATAATTCATAGGACATTTGAAAAAATTAATTAAAATAATTTGAGTGGATATATTTTAATTTTTTAGGTTTTCTGATTTTATGGATTATTGAAGAGGCCTTTGAAATGGGTTTAACAATTTTAATGTTTTCAACCAATTTTGGGTTCAAATATACAAAATACAATGTTTGAAATGGTTTTTTATGATAACTTGGATAACTAGATCCATGTGATTTTATAAAGGATGTTTTTGGGAATATCAATTGTTTATATGAAATGAATATGTCAAAGAACCAATGAAATACCACACTGATTGACATATTAATGTGTTTGTATTAAATTAAGGATTTCTCTTATTTTGGGTATTTTGAGTTGTTATGAATATAGACCATTATTATTGGGATGTAATGGAATGGATTGGGTTTTAAATTGTTTCTTTATAAGCTATTTTTGAGACATGGGGTTCTATATGTGTAACAAAACACCCCAAATTCAATTATTGGAGAGTTTTAATTGATGTTCCATGGGTATGGTTCTTGATGTATAACATGGGACTCGACATATGATATTTTAATATTTGAACATAATTTTTTGACATTTTTGGTTTTGGATGACTAACATAGATGTACACATATGTGGTTCATAGTGTTTAAAATGACTTTCCAGATGAATGGAACTAGATTTCTGAGATGACACTTCAAAAATAATGTTTTGTGATCCAGATTTATTATTTTTAATTCATTAGATTGTTGATTGATGAAAAGGACCATATGTCATATAATGTATGTTCCAACCTATGTTATATGATTTTGATTGATTTCTTTGGTTACTGTAGGTTTGGTGGGCGTAGGTGTCCACATAGAAACAGAGGTCCAAATAGTGACTTGATTTTTTGGTATTTCTATAGACAATATCTTTATTATTTATGCTTTATATATTCTATATATATATTTTGAAAATGTTTATCTGACTGATTATTAATATAGAAATCATTGATGTTTCCTAATGTGTTTTACTCAAACCCTTATTGGAGAACAACACCACAAGGAAACTCGAGTATCTCAAACATGTTTATCGTATGAATATTTTTACGATGAAGTCCTAGTTGATTTTTGCATATCTGGGCATAATAGCTCATATGATATCATGGAACTGGATGAGTATCATCCCAGATATATTGTATATCCATTTTTTATTGTTTTATTTTCCCGATATGTTTTTTAGATAAACACAGTCATTGATTACTATTTTATATATTACATGGTTATTCAAGTCGTTTTTTATTAGATTAGTTAGCCAGTTATGTTTATAATTATCTCCTCTTGTTTTTTTGTTTTTTATATTGATATATATTTAATACATATTAAAACTATTATGTGTTTGGTGAATGTTTATATATATTTTTTAAGATGTATTATTGGGTGTATAGTCTCTACATAGTACCACCTTAGACCTTTACTTCAAGTCGATGGACATCTGGGTATAAAGTCGTACACATCATGTTGGGTGGAAAACTGTAATATGGAACAAGATTAGTGTATTTTGAGTTGGATTCTTACATTGATACTATATTTGGGAATATATTTATCACTAATGAACAGATGGGTTATAATTCTAAAAGTTTTATTTTGGGAATTTTGAGAATCTGTACTTTTTGATGATTATATGCATTGGATCAGACTCAAGGCTTTACAATTCCTGGGTATATTATTGGGATAATAGAAAACTATTTATAATCCATCATTAATGATATGTAAATATTTTAATTATTTGAATATAGTTCTACTGATACTAGTAAATTGATTCTGAGTTTAACATTGAATAAATTTTAAATATAAGATAAGAATCACTAAAGAACTATAATCCAATGCTATGGATTAAGATTGACAACGATATTTTATAAGTTAGTATATTCTATAGTTTATAAATCATTCATATAATTTTTAATGGTAACAGAATCAATGAACATAATCAATATAGGGGTATCCATTAAAAAAATAAAAATAATTTTTTGGATGGAGACATATTTATAATTCTATTAAATATATATGGAATGATGAATCATGTTACGTATAATAATGAAAACTATATGGATAATCCTTAATAACCCATTGATAGTGCCAATATTTTGGATAGTTCCATTTATCAAACACCTCTCTCCTTAAATGGTACTGCTAATCCAGTATTAAATTTAAAATCGATCATGAATATGGAGAAAACAATTCTTACTTCGAGATATAGTGAATGAGAGACGATTGTCATTGTAATTTATTATCTTGGGGGAGGAACTAGTCAATGGTTGTCATTGATCCTAATAACATATTATTTAGAAAAAATAAATATAATATTTTTGGAACCATTCAAGTATATATTATTTAAAAATAACTTTCATAATTTCAAGCGATTTGATATGATGGTTGGAGAAAATTCTTGTTAATATGAAGATAAATTTTCAATTATATCAACACACACAATACATAATTAAAATAAAAAATATTGATTATTTAAATGATGGTAAAAATAATAACATGTTATATGAATTATTCTATCACATATTTTAAGTATAAGAATACATATTCTCTAGTGAGGAAAAGATAGTGAAATATTTCTCCATCGCTTTGTTTTCCATTTATAAAAAATCAAGTAGGTGATTAAAAACTCCGGAAAAGGAAATATATTTATTATAATGAAGGAAATTATTGAATTTATAAACTATAACAATGTTAGAGTTAGAAAAACTGGAACATGATATATATATATATATGAATGAACATTTTCATCATGTTTAGAGAGGAATTCCATAAGGAGTGTGACTAACTGGAAAAGAATGCACCTTCTAATGTTAAATGGTTTAACTGTAAATAGATATGGATCTAAAAAACTGACTTCCTTTGGATTCATGATAATATTAATTAATAAATACTACATGATTAAATACATGAATAAGTTATCTCGATACCTAATTTATGAGTTACTAATGATGTAGTAGTAGTTATATTTTTCATATCATATCTAACAAAACATCCCAGGTATCCTGGTAACTTGATAGCCAAGGCGATCCTAATATAGCTTTAAGGGTGTTCTATATCCCCATGGGTCTATGAATAGTACCTAATATTACTCAAATTTAATGATGGAATTGATTTTATATAGAAATTATATGAGTAAATTAAGTAATATAGTATTCATATCTAAATAATATTATGAATTAATAATGTACAAAAATTCATATAGGTATAAAAACCAATATATTAAAACTAGGTATCAGAAAATAAGAAAGTCTTCTAATGTCCCAACTCATCCATCTCAGAAAACACATGGTTCAATAGCTATTAACACCTCCATGTGACCTTTTTCACCTACTATATCCAAGAAGGTGATATTCTTGAAACACATAAAGGCAGAAGTACGTTGCGAGACCAGTCTTCTTAGGATTTCACAATATATTTTACCAAAAATCTAATATAAAATTTACCTTGAAAGTGATTTAATTTTTTGAATAATAAGTTTTGCCATATCAAAATCATATTTAATCAATTTATTCATTACAATTAAATATATGGAAAAACATTATAAATTCATTCATTAAATTTCAAATGATGGAAATAAATTTCAAACAATTATATTTACCATTAAAAAATGTTTTTTAAACAAATAGATCTTTTAAAAAATGGATTAAATGATAAATTTTATATAAAACATTTTATATAAATTCAAAAGGCATGTAAAACAGTTTACAATAATGGCATATATTCTTTTAAAATACACACAATCACGAAATGATGTCATATGACTAATATGGTACGATAGTTCCAGGATGTAGGGACCACACACTCAAGGAGAACACCAATATGAACTTAAGTCCCTTTTCACCATGTCAAAATAGGATTCATCAACATTGACTAATGGATTCGATGCTCTGATATGAATTTTTAAAACATTGGAAACTGTAATGGTCAATCCAAATATCTCACTAGCTACCTAAGGATTTCATCTAAAAATATAAAAAAGAGCAATGGATAATTAATTTTACGACTTATTAAAAAACAATTAAACCAGATTATACATTTCAATTTTGTAATCATTCCAATTTAAAACCAGATTATATTTTTTATTAAAAAAACATCCATTTTCATCAAAAAAATAAGATATATATCCAAACCATTTTAATCCATATTGTGAAATTAATATTTTAATTCATATGACATGTCAATTTCACAATCAAATTATAAAAATAAAAAGATCAATTATATTTTCAAGCAAATTCCATAAATCATAATACAAACCCCATAGTCAACAGAACTAGGGATATTCCCAATTTTCCATCAAAACCATTTTCAAAATTAAAATCAAAAATTTAATTGGATATATTTTATTAAAATCCACATTTTAAATTAAAAAAATTAATACCTCAACATTCAATAAACACGCCTAAATTCAATGGAATTGGGGGATTTATAATTTCATCAAAATCCAATTTTTTCTAAAAAAACCCCAATTAAATTTATTGGGTTTATTATATTAAAACAATTTAATAAAAAAACAATTTTATTTAATTAAAAAAATTTATATTAAACAATTAATGTTAGGTTTAATATAGATTGAGGAATCTTAATGGATCTGCCTACCTCGAGATCGTTGGATATCGAATCACAATGCCATAACTGGAAAACTCCAATGGAGAAAAAAATAAATAATGACCTGGGAATCAATTATAAGAATATATCCCAAACATTGTGGACAAGATCAAAAAATCAATATGGGTATCCATAAAACCATAGGGAGATTATGATATATCGTGGGATAACAAGAAAGTGGTGATGAATCTATCCATTAGAAGATCGGATGGAACCCATCATTATTTATATCTCTTAAGAAAGAGATATGATGGGGAAAACACTTCATCAGAGATTTAAGGAAGGGAAAAACATATATTAGGATATATCCATCAATTAGTGTTCAAAAAAACATGGTTCATTAATTTTTTTAAAAAATCATATCACTAAATTTCATGTACCATATTTGTTTTGGATTACACGCATTGTTAGACAAAACTGGGCGACATGGACATGAACTAAATTTCAATTTGATTGAGGATTTATACTAAGAGGGTGAACAAACTGATTAATCCTGCAACAAACTTGTAAAATTCCACATCTATGGGATGCATGGGTTTCATTTATAGGGATCACAATATGGGTAAACCATGATGAAAACATGCAGTAGCCCAAAAAATATTAAAATAATAAATTTTAAACCAGAATCAAACCCAAAAAAATACCATACAATTATGGATAAAAATATGTTGTTATTAATAAATTAAAAATAGTAACATGATATTGAAACCCACCAACCATAGAAAAATTTTTCCCCCAAAATTACTTTAAATAATTTCTCATGCAAAGAAGGTGATCCCATTTCATTGTCATTAATTCCTCCCTCTTGAACATATCTTGATTCACAAAACCATAATTCCATATACCATAATATATAGTCATATTCCTCCCATGATTGACCATGGGATTAGAATTGACTATAATGACTTGCCATTCAGTCATATATAAACCAGGTCTAGCTACAAGATCACATAATCTAAGGACATGAGATGTAATAGATAGATACTTTTATTACTGAGAAACATGAAACACATTTTGTATTGACATGAACATTGGTGAATGAGATAATTGTAATGAAAAATAAACCCAATAACCAAACAACCTCCAAAGGTACCCCAAAACAAGGAGCAGGCTTCTCTTTCCACTCAGGTTGTCGATGACCATGCATGTGTGTAACAATCATGAACATATTGTAACCATCACGAAACTCCAATTTCCTATCACTTTGATCAATATAAAAAATATATTAGATCTATGGCACCAAAATCCTCTAGTGAAACTACTGGATCATTTTTGTCAGGTCTTACTCAAAACATGGTCCAACAAAGGAATTCTCACCAATATCTGACCAATATATAGTATATTTAAAAATTCAGAAATACAAGGACTAAAAAATCTATTCTAACTATGGAACACAATTTATTTTCATTTGGAATTTCATCCAAACAATAATGATAATCAAAATCCCCACCAAAGATAACAACATAAGGACATGACATGTACTAAAGAATCTGTATATATATTTCTATCTAGAAATCCAGAAAAGGATGGTATTTCATACTCAAAAGTACATGAGATCACCATAACACTAGAAGGCCTTTTAAAAAATGAGAAGTTAATCTAGGAACTCATTCAGAGACTATTGAAAATTTAAATACATTAAAATGAATAATCTTCATCACATTGTGATTTTCCAACTTTTTAGCTTTGGTTCTATAATGAATGGGTAAAAAGTTAGATGAATTCACCATCCAGTCAATCACAAACCCTATTCAATTATTCCTTCCCTGGGTGAATGGAAAAAATAAATTTAATTTCATAAAGACTCATTCCAACTTCAATGAAGATTATAGATGTTGATGATAAAAGACTGAAATTTTCTGGTGTTATCCTTTACCAGATTTAACGAATAGGAATGAGGGATAAAAATATAAAATTCCCCATCTCATATCTATCCACTAGAATTACCACCACATATCATAAATCGTCATTATAGTTAATGGGTGTTGTTTACAATGCAAATTATGTCAATCCCCCACATATCATTCCTTGTATCTAATAGAATAATGTAGTGATTTTGATAGCATATAATTCACTCTATAGAGAATGATAAATCATATATTTTATCCCATAATAAAGAGAGTCTCGAAGGATATGTAAATCATTATCAATTAACGGATACTAATGAATCATTTTGAGAGGAATGGATTTGAACATAATGCTATTAAAGGAAACCTCATACACATTATACTGAACACTAATAGAGATAAACGCAATGAGATCCATCAAAATCAATTGTTTTGATGATTCTTTTATGGTATAGAAATGATTGTTTCCTTCTAAGATAATCTATAAGGACAATTCATTTACTCAAGGTATAAGAGATTTCATGGTTGAGATATTGTAGGTTTTCCACCCAACTCATCTGATGGAGATTAAAATCATTTTGAATAAAGATATTAGTCATGTCTTCTTGTATGAAAACATAGTAAAAACTTTTCAATATTGGTATTATAAACATCTCATAATATTATATGTCACAATTTCATGTTCAAGGAACATGGTCAGTTTAGTTTTCTTATGTATCCTATGATTACGAGATCCATATGAAACAATAGGATTACCTTTCATAAGAACGCATCACATACCTGAAACAGATGCGTCATAGAAGAACATAAAGCCCAACCCATCCACTAGGGTAGCCAATACCCATGCAGTATATGAAATAAGATTCATCTCAACATAATAACTCTAATATTTAACATTAAAATAAACAAAATTACACCATTTCGTTTTAGAGAAATCATTAGAGAAATAAAATTTGTTAATTATGTTATAATTTTGGGATAATACCCTGTTAGACCCAAGAAGCTCTGAATCTCAAAAACAAACAATTTTTTCACATGTAATAACATCATTAACAATATTAGGATGAAATAATATAGTTTTTTAATAAATTATGTTCCCCATGAATTTTAAATCATTAATACATATGTCACATTTCAAAATCCTGGAATAAAATTGAGGATTTCTCAAGAAACATAGGATAGTTCTAAGATGATACAGATAATCCACCTCAGACATGGATTAAACAAGGATGTAATCCAAAAAGACTACAAAAAAGGTATTTATATACTCATAAAAAATATTTTCCATTGATACCATAATTATTGTAGGGTCATTTCTAAAACCCCAAGCTTTTAAAGTACGCTTCTCTTTGCATAATACAGTAGCGTGTGTTTTACGCAACTTCGAGTTCTAACACGCCACAACCAATCAAAGTAGCCATTATGAATATTAATACCCACTTTTTGAAATTTTTTAAATTTTATATCTCAAAATGGACTTCATTTTTGGATTCAGAATATCAAAATTAGCCTAGGGTAAAATTTTGGTACTTTTCGGATGACACTCATATTTTGATGAATAGTAAAAATTACTACATTTTAATTAAAAACAAATTTTTTGATCGAAATAATTAATATTGATAAATTATGAATTTGCGAGGTTTTAAATTATATTTAGAATATATATTTACCATTTAATACAATTTTGGTTATTGGGCATAATTTCACATTTTAACCGAAGATAAACAACTATCAATCTTTTGATAGTTATTATATCTTCAAAACACTCTTTTTGTTTTGACATCGGGAATTAATTTTAAATTAATTTCCACCACTTCTGTGTTTTGAATTTGGAAAAGTAGATTCCATATTTGGAATTAGGATGTCTAAATTGTGTAAATTGGTAACATTTATTTTTATACATTTTGAATAATTATTTCTGTAAATATTTTATTTACCATTGTTAAAGGGTAAATCTGATAAATAAGGTTTAAAAAATAATATTATAATAAAATTAAATTACCCTAAAACGTGTCCTAACCTTATTTGTGGATACATGTCTGACCATGGGAATCTTTTGGTCGATTTCGGGATGCCATGGAGCCACTTGTAGGTGATAGGGACACTTTATATTAATTAAGTTAAAGTGAATACAAAAATGACATAAGATTATATCTTTTAGAAAATTTTTTTTTTACATAGGGTTATATATGTTATATATTCGATTATAAATATTCATTAAAAATATAAAAATATTTCCTACATAATGGTATTTTATTTATAATTTTTAGACATTGAAAAAGTAAAAATATATATGACATAATAATGATGCACTATTTTCCTTATTATGAAAGAATCAAATAATTGATATTATAAATGTAAAAATAAAAATCATTTGAAAGTTTTGATGAAATAAACAAATTTTAATGGTTAATATTAAATGTTATTATAGCTTAAATGAATTTGGTTTGAAATAATAAAGTTGTTACGACTTTAACAAAAATCAATTATTGACTAGTGTCAAAATTGACATAAATGAGTTTTTAAAACAAATATTATATTATTAATTTATATTCTATTTCTAAAAATCTAAGGTTCTACCAAGAGACTTATATCGTGATAGGTGTATCATTAATGGACCACTTGGGGGTCACATTGAGGTATATAGTAAGTTTATTAACTATATAATATAAAAATACAAAGTGACATGGTAAGTGTCAAACTAATCAACTAAGAGTTAAAACTAAATGATAAGGTTAATATAATGACAAAAACCTTTCTAAATTATATTGGATGAGTTGTTTTCGACCAAACCCCACCTTAACCTTTAAATAATCTACTTTGGATCTATTAGAAATATAATATTAATTTATTATGAAATAATATATCTAGATTTTCCAAAAGAGCCCCTCCTCCCCCTTATAAAAGGACACCACTTCTAACCAATTGCTCACACCTCTCAAGCCTTTTGGCTCATCCAACCTCTGCTCAATTAATTTCCATACATTCATATACTCCTTTTAGAATCCTTAACATTGGCTGATGGCACTCCAGGTTGGTGTTTGGTTATTAGAGGCACTCCGGGTTGTTGTCCGGTTATTATAGGCACTCCGGGTTGGAGTCTGGTTATTAGAGGAACTTCGGGTTGGTGTCCGTTTATTAGAGGCACTCTATGTTGGTTTCCGATTATTAGAGGCACTCCGGGTTGGTTTCCAGTTATTAGAGGCACTTCGAGTTGGTGTCCAGTTATTAGAGGCACTCCGGGTTGGAGTCTGGTTACAGACGCTCTCCGGGTTGGGTTCGGGTTACAGTTATACCTTATGTCTTGGCACAAGGCCTTGACACAGAAATTAAAGTTCGGCATTATGCATTCCATCATTATGAAAGTGGTTAGTGATATTGCAGGTGATTATTTGACTAGTATAATATCCATGTGATTAAGTAAATGAAATTAATTCATTTTATTTCTTCCATATTATGTTGAAGTTCATGTTTAAAAGGATTTTGTTGTAGTTATACATTTCCTTAAATGTTTATGCTTATTTATGAATGTTTCTGTTGTATTGTTATCCTTACTGAGCATCTGATCTCACCCCTTTCTATGTTTTATTTTTTCCGAAGATTCCAAGATGTGTATAGTGATTGAAATGCAGGGTTAAGCCAAGGGAATACTGCCGTTTGTGAAGGATTATTTATGTTGTTTTGTATGTTATGAAGTGTAATGTAACATTCATGTATGTAATCTATTTTTGAAGACTGGTAAATGGATTGGTCCTTCAGGACTTGATTCCTTGTAATCATGCTAATGTATTAAAGCAATGCACTGACTTTGGGTAACTGGGGTCGGGGCGTTACATCATTGGTTAGAAGAAATGCAATAAAAATGTACTCGTAATGAGAATACCTACCCCAAAAGGTGGTATTCTGAATGTCAAATTCATTTACACTAAAATAATGGTATTCAAATAAATTCTAGATCTTTGAAAACTAGTTATCTTCTCTTAACTAATCAAACATATTTTCAATCAAGGGAAACAAATAATTTTCTTCATGATTACATTTTTGAAATTTTGGTAATGAACACATAGTTGAAGAGAACCTTCATGTTTATTATAAAAAGGAACATGAACATCTAAAGGTTTCACACTCAATCATATAAAGGCTTTCTCAAAAATTTCATCCAAATATAACTTTATGCATTTCGTTTCAGCTAGTTCCATATAGTAAGAGGCAACTGAAATTGGTTGAACACTATGAATTATGTCTTTTAAATAATTGACCCCCCTTAATGGTGGAAAAAAAGATAAGTGATAGGGAAAAATGATTGAAAACTCCAAGACAAATGGATGGAGATCACCACTCAAATATTTTCAATCTATATCATACAAAAACACAGATATTTCATTCCCATAATCTATATATTATGATCAGTATCTACTATTCATTGGGTCACAATATAATTGAAAGCTATAGAAAACTACTCAGGTGTAGTAAATGAGACCCATCAAAGGTAATAATCAAACCATGATTTATTGTAAATAATCTAATCCATCATGAATATGACATAAATATTTTTCATGATGTGAACAAAATAACTCCTATAATGATCAAAATCAAATAGAAAAAAGACACAAGTAAGACAATAATGAATATTTTGTCACAACCGGGCCCCGGTGACAGCACAACCACCCCACCTTAACATGGTCGTTGGGTCCTAGCCCACCAGGTACCACCAGTTGCCCGAGAGACACATGGGGCCCACCCTAGGGTCCAACCACGTGCTTGAACGGGTCATCTGACTAATGACAGTCCCTACAGGCCAACACTTGTCTTTTCTAGTGTGTTTTATCCCCACTCACACACTCCCTGGGAAACTTCCCATAAGGTCACCCATCTGATTACTACTCTAGGCCAAGCACGCTTAACTGTGGAGTTATAATCAGACAGGCTCCCGAAATGGAAGGTGCACCTTGTTAACATGAGTTATATCATTTAGTCATTTAACCCTTTATCATTTGGGGATGTTAAAATCACCCCCCTTTAGATCACAACGCCCTCGTTGTGGGCCCTACATATCAACATAGGCAGTGCACCGCACTTAAGGCTGGGTTCCTCCTTGGATACCAAATGTGACAACTAGGCCCCGGTGACAGCACAATCACCCCGCCTTAACATGGTCGTTGGGTCCTCACCCACCAGGTACCACCAGTTACCCGACAAACACACTGGGCCCACCCTAGGGTCCACCAACGTGCCTGAATGGGTCATCTGACTAAGGACAGTCCCCATAGGCCAACACTTGTCCTTTCGAGTGTGATTTGTCCTGAATCACACACACCCTGGGAAACTTCCCAGAAGGTCACCCATCTGATCACAACTCCAGGCCAAGCACGGTAAACTATGGAGTTCTAATCAGACAGTCTCCTGAAAAGGAAGGTGCACCTTATTGACACGAGTCATATCATTTAGTCATTTATCCCTTTATCATTTGGGGATGTTACAAATTTTCTCTCATTATACAAATGGGAAAAGAAATATCCATTTCACATGATAAAATATCTATAAAAAGATTAAGAAAATTATAAATACTTGTTGAAAAAAAAATATTGAGAATAAATAATATAAAATATAGAATTCTATAATTGAGAATCTATATTAATGGTCCTCTAAGAGTTCTTGGACCTATTACCATTTCCTATGGAGAATCATCCACTTCATGAAGTATCTTTATTCCAAATTCCTTTGGTAGGAACCATTTTATATATGTAGAATATGATTTCCTTTTAGCATTATGAGAAGATATTGATCCTGTTCCACTATATAATTGAATAAACATGGAAGATTTTCTTATTGTTTCTCGAATGACCACACAATCCATATTTATTGTGTACCCCCAATGTAAGTACTATTTGAATGTCCTACATTTCAACAAAATTTCGAAAATCAAAGGTCCTTTTCCTTTTAATTATGGAGGCCTAGAAAATACTCATCTATTGATAATATCCAAAATATTAACCATGAAACATAATACCTTGAACAAACTCACACTGCCTTTTGGAGTAAAATAAATTCATAAAAACCTTGACATACCAGTATGGACTATTTTAGCCATATGTACTCTATCTAGCACATCAGCATAAGAATGAATCTTCAGAAAAAAAATATTTGAACAAATATCCTGAAAATTACAGAATCAAACCATTGATCCTCCATATTGTCATTAAAAAAATACCAGGTGAGAAGTGCATTAGCTCAAAAAAATACAATTTTAATACTCTGTCACAATCATGTTTTCATGATCATGTTTTAATACCCCATTATCCTTGGCCAAAAGCATCAAATACGGATAAAACTAGTTAGTGGTAATAAGCCTGACGACTTCCCACATTATGACCTCATGATTCTTTTCTATCAGCATAGTGTCCCACTATCTCCTTCTCATTCCTTTGAAAACAAATGTGGCACAAATCACATTGATTTCGTCGGGTCTGTCTATGAACTGAAATAGACAATACATCATGATCATCCATTCATCAACCAATTGATGTATATATTATCCTTTTAAGAGTACTAGATTATGGATAAGGATCTCTTGATAACAAATTGTGAAAATTCCCTATGATGTTCTAGAGATGGTGATTGAATGTGAACAAGGGAAGGTTCCTATATCATAACATGATTAGTGTGCATGATCACCTCAAATATATTCATATATATGACTATATTTGCTCGCTCAGTTTACACATGAGCTTCCTATTACATATAATTTGGACATCTTTTCATAGTAATGATGCTACACAATATCAATAGTCAAAAAGGGAGACAACAGGATAAACATAAACTAACCAACAATATATATTAATACCAAAGATAAAAATAAAAAATTCAATTTCAATTTATCTAAATGATAATTGAGAAATGATTTTATATAATACAAAAGACATCTTTCCCTAACCACACATAGAGATATACAAAACATTGTAGTGAGATCATTCCTAACACTCAGTCACAACTATATCCCTGGTCCTAAAAAGATTTCATAAATTCATACTGACATCTATACAAACTCTAAACCTCAGGCTCTAATAAAAAATATTTAAAAACCATCCCAGGTACCTAACTAACGTCATAACCGAGATAGTACTATAATTACCCGACCCCAGTTACCCAGAGATGATGCATTATTTTAATACATTTGTATTATTACAAGATATCAAATACAAAAGGACCGATTAGTTTAATAGTCTTGGAAAATAGATTACATACATGAACATTACATTACATTATATAATGATAAAACAACAACAACATTGTCTCCATTGACCATATTCATATCCCATAGACTATCCCTATAGTTCAGTCAATAGATCCTTCTTCGCATCCTTGGAAATATAAAACAATGAAAGGGGTGACCTCAGATGCTTAGTAAGGATAACAATATAGCGAAAACATACATAAAAAAGAAGATATATTTAAGGAAATGTATATAACTAAAACAAATTCATTTTAAAAAATAACTTCAGCATAATATGGAAAAGATTAATCAAATAATACCATTTACATAATTACAGAGATATTCTACTAGTCTAATAATCACATGTAATATTAATAGTTAATATCATAATGACAGATTGTATAACACGAGACTTCATAACCACAAAGTCAAGGTCTTGTGCCAAGACTAAAAATAAGATTTTTTCAAGGCCTTGAGCCATGAAACTAGTTTTCCTAATGAGACCTACCGATGCATCGAGGATCAATAGCAGGCTCCACCTATCACTTACTATTTCCAATGCATTCCTCGTATTAAATGGATTAAACATAACATAATGATTCGTATTAAAAATAGAATACAAAATGACAATACATTATATATAAACCATGAATGGTATAAAAATAACACACTCACAGTCAAACACATCAAAAAACCATCAATACAATAAAGAATATTTGTATCATAATAAATAAACCTACATCAAGACTAATATCCCATAACGGATGGTGACATAGTTGAAAATGACCAGTAAAAATCATTGAGTGAAATATCCCTTTTTCATGAAATCATTTAAATGTCATAAAAAGGATTTTATATAAAATATACTTTTGAATCAAAGTTTCCCATACAACTTTGAAACATTTTAATAGAATTATCATTTTAAAACATTTTTTCAATATAAATTAATCCTTAAAAACATTTTGAAAACATGGACATTAATGAAAAAGGTTTAGAAGAATAAATCATTAAAACATTTAAAATGAGGTTTTAGTAAAAAGTACACTAAAAATAATCCCTTTGAAAACACTTTTATTAAATGTGGACCTGGATAATTAATATTTCCACTAGATAATTACGTAAAAGAAACCCCAGAAAATAAAGATATCGTGAAATTAACCCTTACCTTACACCTTCCTTTGGTTAATGGTACATTTAACCTCCTGTATAGCGACCATAGAATGTTATTAAATTATACCAGAACCATATTAATATTTATTATATCATACATGATACATTTATTACTTTATAAAACCCATTTAATAATTACTTCCATGTCAAAGTATCATTTTGGGTAATAATCGCTATCTTGATCGTCCAGGTTTTAACTTGTTATTCTTGATCGTATCATTTAGATAATGATATGAATACTTAAAAAATATAAACCTTGATTTATATATCATGTATATTTATAATATAAATATGTATAACAGATAGATATATTAAATGGAAGGAACCTTTTATGGAGACGGTAGGTCGTACGTATGCATAAACGTTTTTTCCGTTTTCATATCATATTGAATGGAAGTAAGTGAATAAGATATATGTAGGTAAAAAATATATAAATATATATCTACATTATCATTATTATATCATATATTACATACTTATTAACAATATATATTTTTAAAATCATTGTTGAATGGTGAACGTGGGAATGAATCTAATCGCACCGTGGAAACGGTAATCCGTATGTACGCACGAGCGACAATATCATTATATTGATGGTGAAATCGTATGTAATTGGATAGTATATAATATATAAATAATAATAAACATGTCATATTTATTATTTACATAAGTTATACTCATTATTATACCCATCCAAATAATGAAGTGCTTGAATAACAAACAGTACCACGACATGGAGATGATAAGTCATACAAACACACATATGGTGACATTGTCATTTATGGGATGGATAGAATAAATAATATGGTTATACCATATATATAATTACATCACTCTATGTAGTAGGTACTTGAGTTATTATTTTGGTATGGAAACAACAAGGAATGATGAAGAAGAATATGAAAAGAATTTGAAAGATAGTTGTGAAATTATTTCCTCTTCTTCGGGTGTTTCCTTTTAGGTCGATCAAAATGGCTCCATAGGTTGGATTTCTAATTAAAGTAAGGACTATGGGATTATTTGAGGGAAATTTGGAGGAAATTTGGGAAGGTTTTTTCCAGGCCATATGTCTTTTAAGGTTTGATTTGGAGATAATGGGAACTACCCTTTTATAAGAGGGGCGAGGGTCACTTTAGGAAAAGATTAAAATATTAATATATTATACAAACATATTGGGTTTATAATGGATCCAAATGAATTTATTTTGACCCTTAGGTGGTTATGGGTCGAAATAATATCAACCAATAGTCTTTAGACAAGTTTAGGTTATCATTCTAACCTTATCTTTTATATTTAACTATTTGTTAAATAGTTTATCTATTACCGTGTGTTCTTTTATTGTTACACTATATCATTAATAAACAAAATCTAAACTTCAGTGAGAACCTAATTTGGTTCACTTATGATATATATAATATTATTTATTCCCTTTTTGGGAACATTATATTTTT
This sequence comes from Viscum album, assembly GCA_963277665.1. Lineage (NCBI taxonomy): Eukaryota > Viridiplantae > Streptophyta > Magnoliopsida > Santalales > Viscaceae > Viscum > Viscum album. Next base: position 193,161,895 of record OY728135.1, on the reverse strand, counting down.
GGGATTATTATATCAACCAATAATATAGTATTTGTTTTCAAAATTAATTTATGTCAATTTTGAAAGTATTTGGTATTTTGTTTTTGTAAAAGTCAAAACAGCCGTATACGTTTGAATTTTTTTTTATAAAATCATCCCTAAAATTTCATATTTACATAAAAAATTCGTGTATTGAATCAAAACATTTAAATTCTATATATTTTAATATTTATAATATAAATTATTTTAATATTTCATGATGAAGGTAATTACTGCATAATCATTGTGTCATAAATAAATTTAATTATATAATGTCTACAAATTATAAATAAAATTCAATTATGTAGGAAGTATTTTCATGTTTCTAATGAATATTTGTTGTCTAATTTATCTTATATGTAACCCCATATTAAATATGGTTTAATTAATAAACATTGAATTTTACACTTTTAACACTTCTTTAAATAAAATAATAATAATTGTCCTAATCTAATCTAGGTGGACCTAAAATATAATATTTTATTCCTATGGTTTTTTTAATTACACATATTCAATATAATTTGGACATGTGTTAGGTTAATTATAATATCACTTTTCCCTTTAATTTCCCTATTTACTTTTAACTATGGTTAAAAAAGTCACAAGCTAATATTCACCAAAAATTATTTTCATCTTATTGGATCCCATTTTACTTACTGATATCAAAATTTTCACTCTAATTTTTAATATTAAACACATATAAGAAACAATATTATGTTTTATTCAAATTTGTTAACATGACTAGAAGGTGGGTAAAAGAGTTTTAAAAGTTCAATAAAATTTTATACAGATAATTTTATTATTAAATGAATCCAATTAATTACATTGAACTTATATAGGCATTATATATCAATTATTATTTAAAATAATTTTAAATAATATAAATCATTATTTAAATAAAAAGTCAGTATTAAATAATAACACATTTGTTTCACTATTCATCAAAAATTGAAGGTCTTCAAAAAAAATCCAAAAAATCACCCTAAGATAATTCTAATATCCAAAATTAAAAAAAGTCTATTTTACCAAATTAAAAACATTTAAGATTTATTTATTAATTTAAAATTAATTCCCATTGTCAAAACCAAAAAGTGAGTTTTTAAGAAGTAGAAATTATCAAAATATTGACATGCCTTTATGTCAAATTTAATTTGGAAATTACTTATAATTTCATAAATTATAATAAATGATAAAAATATAATATAAATATACATCAAAACCTTTAAAATTTATAATTTAACATTGTAAATTATTTCAATTAAAAAATATATTTTTCAATTAAAACATAGTATTTTTCAGTATTCGTCAAAATATGAAAGTTATCAGAAAAGTACCAAAAAATTATCCAAACAAAATTGTTTTATACTTCATCTAAAAAATAATTTAATTTCATTTAATTGAATATATATAAGTTATAAATATTGGTTTTAAAAAGGGTTCTCCATTAAAAGGCGGTAAAATTGCATTTTTAAAAAAAATACTTCTTTTATCTAAATAAGATGAATTTGTTCTTATATTATGTCTAAGAAACACATAAAATGAATGTTAAAATTATGTTGAGTATATAAGATTCAAAATGCAGTTTATACTATTAATAATTTATTTTTGAAAGAATAGTTTGGTAAGTTGTGGGGCGCTCAAACTCGGTGTTGTTTGTTTCTCAAGCTATTGAATTACATTAATGAGATAAAATATTATGAAATTATGGGATATTATATTCTCCCCTCCTTTAATAAATTGCATAATCACAATTAGAAATTGTTCTTTGAAAAAATTATAAAAATAGAAAAATACATTTGTGGTAAACACACATCGGAAATTGGATTAATAAAATTTAGACCTAATAAGAGGGAAAGGGAAATTTAATAGATGCCACCAAATTATAATCTCTATTATGAGAACATTGGTGGAAATTAAAGTCACATAATTTGTATAAAAACAAATATATTTATAGGGAGTGATTGAGGCCATCAATCGTAAAATAGTGTACTATTGAGATCCTCAATCCCATCAATCTATGATTATTTAAAATATCATCGATTTAAAAAAAACAAAAGGCAATAGGATAACACATTTTGGGTTTTAATATCCCTTCCCTAATGTTTATGAATTAACTTATTTATAGAATAAGAGGAACAAATATAATTGAAATTTATAGTTTCATCATTTAACTAATTCCAACCAAAAACTCATCTATCACTCTAGAAAATAATAGAATTCCAAAATATTATATTTCTATTAATCGTAAAAGGTTCCAAAAATAATTAATTTATAATTAATTTTTCAGACTCTTTAAAAAAATTATAATATACCTACCAGGACATCATGTAGGCCAGTTATAGGTGATGCACCCTTTTCACCCTTCGGTTTCGGGTTCCAGTCTTGTGGCCTTGTCGGAAGTGACAGGTTGTCGGCCAACCTCCACGTTGTCCTTTTTATGAAAATCCAAAAATAATCTCAATAAATCATTTAATTATAAAAATTGTATCCAATGTCAATCATAATCTATTCCAACCTATTGACTTATCCAAAATACTTCTGTCCAAACTCATAGTCCAAAATATATAAGGAAGGTAAAAATAAAAATGATCCATTTTCCATCTAATAACATGCGAATATATTCATTATGACAACCCTGCTTTTTTATTACAACTAAAACATTATTTGTTACATAAAACATCACTTGATAAAAAAAATAAGATCGAGAGGTTTAGTGTCATTGGGGCTTAGGATCCTTACATAAAAACTTAAAACATGAAATACAACATCTTTATTGAAAACATCCTTTACATGAACACTACATTCCTTCGCACTTAGCATTGCATGGGATAACCTAAGGACATGCATAAGAAAAGGGTGAGCTATGAAGCCCAGTAAGGGAGTACACATGGAATAACATGAGGAGTACAATACATGTTAGTAAATATGCATATCAATAGAGCATAAGAGAAACATAAACATAAAGACATGATAAAGGATGATAATCATAACATGGAAATGTGGTAACAACACTTAAAATGGAATTAGCATGACCCAAGGATCATTGAATATATAGCATGAGTAAACCCTCATTGCACATGAAGCACGAGTAAACCCTTGTTTCAATTGAATTATCATGATTCAACACTCATTGCACATAATGTATCATGATACTATACTTTACCCAATACATTGGAGCGCTATAAGGGCGCACCCTTCTTAAACATTTCATTCCATGTACAAGTGTGCCACATGGATCATAAAACATGGATTCATAAAACATAATAATTTATTCCATGATAACGAAATGTGGAATTCATACATGATACTTTACAATAAATAAGTAAATGTGCATAAAGTTGAATACCCTTGACAGAGAAATGGGCATTGTATTCACTACACAATGACATTGGCTTAGAAAATCGGTGCGATTTCGGCAGCGTAACGGCGTGACATAAGAATTCATAAAAAAGGATGATGAGAGATAAAGGGGTTACTCATCATATTTACATGTAATGGACAGTACGGAGGTAATATAGATACATGTACCAACAAATGTAATGAAATTTAGATTCCTGATACAAAAGTATTTCTTGAATATAAAAGAGGAGAGAGAAGTTCTTTTCCGAATTTCGGGATAGTAACGGGTGTACATGGGAGGAATTTAATGAGAGAGAAAGGGGTCTCCCATCATTAAAACAATAAGAGGGAAGTATGGGTGAGGTGAAAAACCATACCCCAACATTCATAATTGAAATTAAAAGGTCAATACAACTTAAAGAAAATTGACAAAAAATGAGAAAGGAAGAAAAAACCCTTACTTTGAAGTGTGATTCCAAAGGCTAGATAGAGGCTTGTGAGAGGCTTCATGGGAACTTGGGGAACCTTGGGAGGATTTTAGATAGAGTAGGTCAGAGGTTGGACGAACACCATGGGATTTTAGTGAGGAGGAAGTGGGAGCATGGGCGGGTTTATATAGGAAAGGTGAGGGAATTCATTATTATTTAGGTTTGGGTCCCCTTACATTAAATTTTTCCAAATCACAAGCCATACCATGGTTTTTGACCATGGTTTTTGGAAAATATAAGAGTAAAACAATATTTTATAAGGCTCAAGTCCGAACATCTTAAAATAATATGGTTGCTTATGTGGAGGTGAGTCACACTCCCAAGGAAATCAATTTATAAAAAAAGTGTTGAATATGTCTTGAGGGGTCCATTAATGATTTGAAATGTAAATAAAACAAACCCAAAATCAAATTATTTTACTGATAAAACATATATTGGCTGAACATAAGGATTATGGTATTTTATTACATCACCATTGGTTCATTATGATGTCATAAAAAAGATTATATATTTAAATGGTATTTAATTTTTACCCAAAAATTTGACTGTCTCAGAAAATTATGAAAACTTCACCGTTGGATAATTTCGACATCCTGATTCCAAAAATAAAATTTATATTATCTAAATAATTTTCTAATAATGTGAATTTTCACATTTAAAATAAAAACCGATATTATTCAAAAACTCATGGGTTTTGACAGAAATGGCTTTCAAACATTAATAAAAAATTTAATTGCATTCATAAAATTATAAGATCATTTATATTTAATAAAAATTAATTTCATAATAATACTATTATTTTATTAAAATATTATTTATTTCGAGAATCCTTTAATTTAATAAAATAGATTTCGTAATTAAATAATAACTAAAAACACCATTTGTACTTTAAAAACTATTTACAGTGTATCAAAAATGACTATAAATTATATTCAATATTATATACAAAAATAATGTACATGGACATAGAACTAATTATTTGTTACATAACCCCTTAAAACAACCACATAAGACCTAAGGGTAAGGTGTGCGATGGTGACAGATGCTTGGGGCGGCTGGATAACATCGCTCGAGTGGTAATTTCAATCAACATCCACTTTTCCTGTAGACGGCCACGTTCGAGCTTGTCATGATGAAGCTCAGCTTGGGCTTGGCCAAGGGCAAAGCCCAAAGATGCCACCTCTTTTCGGAGCTCTGACAACTGTGATTCGTATTGGGCAATTCTAATGGATGAGGCCATCACTTCCTTTGTCTGAGTAAAATTGGGTTTGTTAAAGCCCTATATTTATACTAGTCATGTTATTACTATTCAATGACTATAAATGTAACGGTCACAACTCTTATCATAAAACAAAAGAAGTTGACATTTTATAAAACATTGTATATAAAGAGACATATAATAAGATCAAGAGGGATTTCTATTAATGAAACTTTGGGTCGTTACAATATTCCCCACTTAAGAAATTTCGCACTCGAAATTTATCTTTTCCCACACTAAAAACATTGTGGTTAACTCAACTTCATCATATCCTTAGACTCCAATGTTGCTTCTTCAAACTTGGGGTTTCTCCACAACACCTTGACGAGGGGCATTGTCTTATTTCGTAGAACGTTTTCTCTACGATCTAAGATCATGACTGGTTGCTCCTCATAAGAAATATCATCTTCCAATTGTACCACCTCAGAAGAGAGTACATGAGAATGGTCCAGTATGTACTTCCTTAAGAGGGATAGATGAATGAAATCATGCATCTTTTCCATAGTAGGTCGAAGTGCTAGTCGATAGGCCACAACCCCAACACGATCAAGAATCTCGAAGGGGCCGATGTACCTTGGACATAACTTCCCTTTCTCTACAATCCTCATGACCTTATTCAACATAGATATGCGTAGAAACACCATGTCTCCAACTATAAACACAATGTCTAATTGACGATTATCTGCATAACAATTCTGTCGACTCTGGGCTGCCTTGATATGCTGCTGAATGGTTTTCACCTTCTCTACCATTTCTTCGACCATTTCTGGTCCAATCAGCTTAAGTTCACCGACCACATCCCAACATGTCAGTGTTCTGCACCTTTTCCCATACAGGGCTTCATATGGTGCCATTTGGATTCTCGAGTGGAAACTGTTATTATAAGAGAACTCAACCAGAGGAAGATGTTGATCCCATCCTCCTTTATGGTCCATTGAGCACACTTTCAACATATCATCAAGTGTTTGGATAGTCCTCTTGGATTGGTTATCAGTTTCAGGATGATAGGCCATACTGAAGTTCAGTTTAGTATTCAGATCATGTTGAAGAGTCTTCCAAAACAAAGAGGTTAATCTTGGATCTCGGTCAGAAAAAATAGGTAGTGGTACTCCATGCAACCATACCACATCCCTGATATATATCTAGTCCAGTTGATCTAAAGAATAATCCTCCCAAATAGCAATGAAGTGTGCAGTCTTTGTAAGACGATCCAAAACAACCCAGATTGCATTGTTGCCTTTGGATGTCCTTGGAAGTCCTGTGACAAAGTCCATGATGATTTTCTCTTATTTCAATTTTGGTATGGGAAATGCTTGCATCATCCCCTTAAACTTCTTCCACTCTGCCTTCACTTAATGACACATTAGGCACTTTGATGTATATTCAGCGATCTCCTTCTTTATATTATCCGACCAAAAGTTTTCTCAGAGATCTTGATACCTCTTTGTACTCCCTAGGTGAATAGTGAAATTAGAACTATGTGAATCATCCAAAAGTTCCTTCTTCAGCTCCGGACTTGATGGAACACATAGTATTTTCCCAAACAGCACTATTCCTTCCTCATTAACATCAAACTCCGAGGATTTTACCTTTTTGATACCTTCCACTATTTCATGAATTCCTACATCATCCTTTTGAGCATCCTTTAACCTTTCCAAAAGATATGGTTGATCAATCATTTGTGAAAGGATTTATGATGTTCCCTTATTTATGATTCCCACATCCATCTTCATCAATTCTATGAATATTGGATCCTTCTCAATTCTCATAATTGATAGAATCGCTCGATCCTTTCTACATAGGGCATCTTCCACCTTGTTCGCTTTACCAGGGTGGTAATGTACTCAATAGTGATAATCCATGATGAGCTCTATCCATCTTCTCTGGTAAATATTATGCTCTTTCTGTGTGAATATATATTTAAGACACTTGTGGTCAGTATATAACTCACATTTCCCTCCATAGAGATAATGCCGCCAGATTTTCAAGGCATAGATCACCGCCGCCAACTCCAGATCATGCATTGGATAGTTTCGCTCATGGATTTTCAACTGCCTTGAGGCATAGGATATCACTTTATCATTCTGCGTAAGCACACATCCTATGCCCTTCTTTGAGGCATCATTTAATACCACAAAAAGTTCCCCACTTGTGGGTAAGGTGAGAACATGTGCAGTGATAAGCCTCCTTTTCAACTCCTTGAAGCATTCTTCGCATTCATCACTCCAAGAAAACTTTAGTCCATTTCGAGTTATCTTGGTAAGAGGGTTGGACAATCGTGAGAAATTTCTCACATATCTTCGATAATATCCAGATATCTCCAAGAAGCTACCGATATTTGTTACCGTTGTTGGCCTTATCCATCCATCAATTGCATCTGTTTTGGAGGGGTCCACAGATATCCCATTGCTTGTGATGATATGGACCAATAATGAGACTTCCTTCAACCAGAACTCACACTTTCTATACATTACATAGAGCTTCTCCTTTAACAAAGTCTCTATTACAGTTCATAAATGCTCTTCATGGTCCTCCTTGGTTTTGAAGTGTATTAGAATATCATCTATAAAGACTACCACAAATTTGTCAAGGTAATCTCTAAAGACTCTATTCATCAAGTCCATGAATATTGTTGGAGCATTGGTGAGTCCGAAAGGAATTACTATGAATTCATAGTGCTCGTACCTTGTACGAAAAGCAGTCTTGGGGATATCATCCTTCTTCACCCTTACTTGATAATATCCCGACCAGAAGTCCACCTTGGAGAAGTATTGTGCTCCACACAACTGATCAAAAAAGTCATCAATTCATGGGAGAGGATACATGTTCTTTATCATGATTTTGTTAAGTTCATGATAATCGATGCAAAGCTGCATTGAACCATCCTTCTTCTTGACGAAGAGGACTGGTGCACCCCATGGTGAAGCACGTGGGCATATAAAACCATTATCCAGATTCTCCTATAGTTGTTTCTTCATCTCTTTAAGCTCAACAACAGCCATTCTATATGGATTCTTGGATATTGGTAATTCCCTAGGTATAAGTTCAATGGAGAACTCAACGTCTCTTCTAGGAGGAAGACGAAGCAGTTCCTTGGGAAAAAATTCCGTGAATTCCCTTACAATAGGAATTTCTTCATGGATGGTTTCTTCTTTGGAATCAATCATCTGAGCCAGATACGCGTGCTCATAGGGCAGTAATATCCATGCTTGAGATGATGGAGCTAAAAGAGATCAATCTTCCTCCTGACACTTGTAACGAATCGGGGGTCGATTCTCCATATGGAGTGTGACTTTTCCCTCCTGAAAATTTATGTTGGCTTTTTAAAAGGAAAGCCAATCCATGCCAAGAAATGCATCAAATTACAGTAAAGGGAGTATAACGAGGTTCACTGGGTAATTCAATCCACATATTATAACAGGGAAGGACTTATATTTATGGGATTCAATGATTTCCCCATTTTCCGTACTCACCGACATCCTTACTTCCATGATTTTTGGTGGTTGTGGGGTTGTTCTACTAAAATTTCTAGATATAAAATAATGCATAGAACCTGAATCAAAAAGTACATTCGCTATTCATGAATGAATAACTAGCGTACCTGTAACCACTTCGTTGTCGGGGTTCACTTCGGTATAAGTGATGGAAAAAGCACTTCCTTGATGTCTTGGAGGTTGTTGGTTGCCTCCGAAAACCCTTGGATTAGGGCACTGATTTGAAAAATGACCCGGTTCTTTGCATTTATAGCAATGAAAAACGCGTTGAGGTTCGAACGGAGCATTCCTCCCCTCTGTTGCAGCCGCGGGTCCTTCTTGCAGACACTTAACAGCTAGGTGCCCTTCTCTACCTCACCCGAAGCATTTTCTCATCCCATTAAGGAAATTTCTAGGGTGATTCTTTCCGCACTTTTGGTAAGTGGGTGCTCGAACTTCTTAGTGCTGTTGGATTTATCCATCGGCCCACCAGTGTTGAAGTCCACCTTACACTTATTATCCCCATGATACCCATGTGATTCTCTGATGTCCATTTATATATCATATATATTTAGAATATAAATATGTATAACAAATAGATATATTAAATTGAAGGAACCTTTTATGGAGACGGTAGGTCGTACGTATGCATAAACATTTTTTCTGTTTTCATATCATATTGAATGGAAGTAAGTGAATAAGATATATGTAGGTAAAAAATATATAAATATATATATCCAATATCATTATTAGATCATATATTACATACTTATTAATAATATATATATATTTAATCATTATTGAATGGTGAACGTGGGAATGAATCTCATCACGTCATGGAAACGGTAATCCGTATGTATGCATGAGCGACAATATCATTATATTGATGGTGAAATCGTATGTAATTGAATAGTATATCATATATAAATAATAATAATCATCTTATATTTATTATTTACATAAGTTATACTCATTATTGTACCCATCCAAATAATAAAGTGTTTGAATAACAAACAGTACCACGACGTGGAGATGATAAGTCAAACATACACACGTATGGTGACATTGTCATTTTTATGATGGATAGAATAAATAATATGGTTGTACCATATATATAATTACATCACTGTATGTAGGAGGTACTCGAGTTATTATTTTATTTTGGAAACAAAAATGAATGAGGATGAGGAAGATGAAAAGAACTTGAAAGAGGGTAGTGAAATTATTTCCTCTTCTTCAGGTGTTTCCTTTTAGGTTGATCAGAAGGGCTCCATAGGTTGGATTTCTAATCAAAGTAAGGACTCTGGGTTTCTGTGAGGGAAATTTGGAGGATTTTTGGGAAGGTTTTTTCCAGGCCATATGTCTTTTAGGGTGTGATTTAGAGATAATGGGAACCTCCCTTTTATAAGAGGGGTGAGGGTCACTTTAGGAAAATATTAAAATATTAATTTATTATACCAACATATTCGGTTTTAAATGGATCCAAAAGAATTTATTTATAACCCTAGGTGGTTATGGGTCGAAATAATATCAACCAATAGTCTTTAGAAAAGTTTAGGTTATCATTTTAACCTTATCATTTAGATTTAACTCTTTGCTAAATAGTTTATCTATTACCATGTGTTATTGTATTCTTACACTATATGGTTAATAAACAAAATATAAACATAAATGAGAACCTAATGTTGTTCATTTATGATATATATAATATTATTTGTCCCCTTTTTGGGAACATTATATTTTTGGGAATATTATATCGACCAATAATATAGTAATTTTTTTTAAAACTAATTTATGTCAATTTTGAAAGTATTTGGTTTTTTGTTTTTGTGAAAGTCAAAACAATCGTATAACATTGAATTTTTTTTATAAAATCATCCCTAAAATTTCATATTAACCTAAAAAATTCGTCTATTGCATCAAAAAATTTAAATTATATATATTTTAATATTTATAATATAAATTATTTTAATATTTCATTACGAAGGTAATTACTGCATAATCATTGTGTCGTAAATAAATTTAATTATATAATATCTAAAAATTATAAATAAAATTCAATTATGTAGGAAGTATTTTCATGTTTATAATGAATATTTCTTGTCTAATTTATCTTATATGTAACCCCATATTAAATATGGTTTAATTAATAAACATTGAATTTAACACTTTTAACACTTCTTTAAATAATATAATAATAATTGTCCTAAACTAATCCAGGTGGACCTAAAATATAATATTTTATTCCAAAGGTTTTTTTAATTAAACATATACAATATAATTTGGACATGTGTTAGGTTAATTATAATATCACTTTACCTTTAATTTCCCTATATACTTTTAATTATGGTAAAAAAAGTCACATGGTAATATTCAACAAAATTTATTTTCATCTTATTGGATCACATTTTACTTACTGATATCAACTTTTTCAGTCGAATTTTTTGAATTCAAATCATAGAAGAAATAAAATTTAGTTTTATTCAAATTTGTTAACGTGACTAGAAGGTGGGTTAAAGAGGTTTTAAAGTTCAATAAAATTTTATACTTATAATTTTATTATTAAATGAATCCAATTAATTACATTGAACTTATATAGGTATTATATATCAATTTTCATTTAAAATAATATTTAATAAAATAAATAATTATTTAAATAAAATGTCAGTATTAAATAATAACACAATTTTTTTCACTATTCATCAAAAATTGAAATTTTTCAGAAAAAATCCAAAAAATCACCATAAGATAATTCTGATATCCAAATTTACAAAAAATTCTATTTTACCAAATTAAAAAAATTGAAGATTTATTTATTAATTTAAAATTAATTCTCAATGTCAAAACCTAAAAGCGAGTTTTTAAGAAGTAAAAATTATCAAAATATTGACATGCCTTTATGTCAAATTTAAATTGGAAATTACTTATAATGCCATACATTGTATTAAATGATAAAAATATAATATAAATATACTTCAAAACCTTTCAAATTTATAATTTTACTCTATAAATTATTTCAATTAAAAAAGTTTTATTTCAATTAAAACATAGTATTTTTTAGTATTCGTCAAAATATGAAAGTTATCAGAAAAGTACCAAAAAATTATCAAAACTAAATTTTTTTATACTTCATCTAACAAATAATTTAATATCATTTAATTGAATAAATAAAAGTGATAAATATTGGTTTTTGAAAGAGTTCTCCATTAAAAGGTGGTAAAATTGCATTTTTTAAAAAATACTACTTTTATCTAAATAAAATGAATTTTTTCTTATATTATGTCTAAAATAGACATAAAATGAATGTTAAAATTATATTGAGTATATAAGATTCAAAATGCAGTTTATACTATTCATAATTTCTTTTTGAAAGACTAGTTTGGTAAGTTGTGGGGTGCTCAAACTCGGTGTTGTTTGTTTCTCAAGCTATTGAATTACATTAATGAGATAACATATTATGAAATTTTGGGATATTACATTCTCCCATCCTTTAATAAATTTATTTTTCACAATTTGAAATTGTTCATCGAAAAAATGGATAAAAATAGAAAAATACAAATGTGGTAAACACACATCGGAAATTGGATTAATAAAATTTTGTCCCAATAAGTGGTAAAGGGAAATTTAGTAGATGCCGCCAAATTATAATCTTGATTATGAGAACATTGGTTGAACTTAGAGACACATAATTGGTATAAAAACATAAATATTTATAGGGAGAGATTGAGTTCATCAATCGCCAAAAAGTGTAGTATTGATATCCTCAAACCCATCAATATATGATTATTTAAAATATCATCGATTTCAAAAAACAAAAGGAAACAGGATAACACATTTTGGGTTTTAAGACCCCTTCCCTAAATTTTAGGAATTAATTTATTCAACTTTTAACTATTTCCAACCAAAAACTCATCTATCACTCCAAAAAATAATAGAATTCAAAAATATTATATTTATCTTAATCGTAAAGGGTTCCAAAAATAATTAATTTATAATTCATTTTTCAGACTCTTTAAAAAAATTAAAATATACCTACCACGACATCATGTAGGCCCTTTTTTGGTGATGCACCCTTTTCACCCTTCGGTTTCGGGTTCCAGTCTCGTGGCCTTGTCGGAAGCTACGTGTTGTCGGCCAACCTCTGTGTTGTCCATTTTATGAAAATCCAAAAATAATATCAATAAATCATTTTACTATAAAAATTGTATCCAATGTCAAACATAATCTATTCCAACCTATTGACTTATCGAAAAATACTTCTGTCCAAACTCATAGAACATAATATATAGGGAAGGTAAAAAAAAATATCCATTTTCCATATAATAACAGGCGAATTCCTTTATTATGACAACCCTGCTTTATTATTACAACTTAAACATGCTTTATTACATATTACATCACTTGATACAACAAATAACATAGAGGTATTTAGTGTCTTTGGGGATTAGGATCATTACATATAAACTTAAAACATGAAATACGACATCTTTATTGAAAACATCCTTTACATGGCCACTACATTCTTTCGCACATAGCATTCCATGGGATAACATGAGAACATGCATAAGAAAAGGGTGTGCTATAAAGTCCAATAAGGGAGTACACCAGGAATAAAATGAGGAGTACAATACATGTTAGTCAATAGGCATATCAATAGAGCATAATAGAAACATGAATATAAAGACATGATAAAGCATGATAATCATAACATGGAAATGTGGCAACAACACTTAACATTGAATTAGTAAGAACCAAGGCTCATTTCATATAAAGCATGAGTATACCCTAATTGCACATGAAGCAAGAGTAAACCCTCGTTTCACATGAATTTGCATGTGTCAACACTCATTGTACATGATGTATCATGATACTATACTTTACCCAATTCATTGGAGCGCTATATGGGTGCACCCTTCTTAAACATTTAATTTCATGAATAAGTGTGCCACATGTATCATAAAACATGGATTCATAGAACATAATAATTTATTCCGCGATAAAGGAATGTGGAATTCATACATAAAACTTTACAATCAATAAGTAAATGTGCATAAAGGTGAATACCCTTGATGGAGAAATTTGCATGGTATTCACTACACAATGACATTGGCTTAGAAAATCAGTGCGATTTCGGCAACGTAACAGTGCAACATAAGAATTCATAAAAAATGTTGATGAGAGTAAGGGGGTTCCTCATCATATTTATATGTAATGGATAGTAATAAGGTCATATATATTCATGTCTGAATAATGGTAATGAAATTTAGATTCCTGATACAAAAGTATTTCTTGAATATAAAAGAGGAGAGAGGAGTTTCTTTCGGAATTTCGGCATAGTAATTGGTGTACATGGTAGGCATTTAATGAGAGAGAAAGGGGTCTCCCATCATTCAAACAATAAGAGGGAAGTATGGGGTAGGTTAAAAACCATACCCCATCATTCATAATTGAAATTAAAAGGGCAATACAACTTAGAGAAAATTGACAAAAAATGAGAAAGGAAGAAAAAACCCTTACTTGGAAGTGTGCATCCAAAGGCTAGATAGAGTCTTGTGAGAGGCTTCTTGGGAACTTGGGGCACCATGGGAGGATTCTAGAGAGAGTAGGGAAGAGGTTGGACGAACACAAAGGGAATTTAGAGAGGAGTAAGTGGGAGCTTGGGTAGGTTTATATAGGAAAGGTGAGGGAATTATTTATTATTTAGGTTTGGGTCCCCTTACAAAAAATTATTTCAAACCACAATCCAACCGATGGTTTTTGACCATGGTTTTTGGAAAATGGAAGAATAAAACAATATTTTATATGTCTGAAGACCGAAAATATTAATATAAAAATTTTCTTATGTGGAGGTGAGTCACACTCCATGGAAATCAATTTGAAAAGGCAAAGTGTTGAATATGTCTTGAGGGGTCCATTAATTCTTTGAAAAGTAATTCAAAAAAAACCCCAAATCACATTATTTTACTGATAAAACATATATTGGCCGAATATAAGGATTATGGAATTCTATTACATCACCATTTGGTCATTATGAAGTCGTAAAACAAATTATATATTTAAATGGTATTTAATTTTTACCCAAAAATTTGACAGTCTTAGAAAATTATGAAAAATTCACCGTTGGATTATTTCGACATCCTGTTTCCAAAAATAACATTTATTTTATCTAAATAATTTTCTAAATATGTGAATTTTCACTTTTCAAATAAAAAATGACATTTATAAAAAATTCACGGGTTTTGATAGAAATGGCTTTCAAACCATAATATAAATTTTTATTGCATTAAAAAAATTATAAGATCATTTATATTTATTAAAAATTAATTTAATACTAATATTATTATTTTATTAAAATTTTATTTAATTCAAAAATCCGTTCATTTAATAAAATAGATTTCTTAATTATATAATAACTAAAAACACCATTTGTACTTTAAAAACAATTTACAATGTATCAAAAATGACTAGAAATTATATTCATTATTATATACAAAAAATAATGTACATGAACATAGTACTACTTATTTGTTACATAACCCCTTAAAACAACCTCATATGACCTAAGGGTAAGGTGTGCGATGGTGACAGACTCTTGGGGCAGCTTGGATAACATTGCTCGAGTGGTAATTTCAATCAACTTCCACTTTTCCCGTAGACGGTCACGTTCGAGCTTTACATGATGAAGCTCAAAATGGGATTGGTCAAGGGCGAAGCCCAAAGATGCCACCTCTTTTCCGAGCTCTAACAAATGGGCTTTGTATTGGGAAATTCTACTGGATGAGGACATCACTTCCTTTGTCTGAGTAATATTGGGTTTGTTAAAGCCTTATATTAATACTAGTCATGTGATTACTGTTCAACGACTATAAAAGTAACGGTCACAACTCTTATCATAAAACAAAAGAAGTTGACATTTTATAAAACATTTTATATAAAGAGACATTTAATAAGATCAAGAGGGATTTTCATTAATGAAACTTTGGGTCGTTAAAATATTCACCCCATAAGAAATTTTGCCCTTGAAATTTTCCTTTTCCCACACTAAAACAAATGTGGGTAACTCAACTTCATCATATCCTCCGACTCCCAAGTTTTTTCGTAAAACATGTGGTTTCTCCACAACACCTTGATGAGGGGAATTGTCTTATTTCGTAGAACTCTTTCTCAATGATCTAAGATATCCATTGGTTGCTCCTCAAAATAAAGATCATCCTCCAATTGTACCACCTCAGAAGAGAGTACATGTGAAGGTTCCGGTATGTACTTCCATAAGAGGGATAATGAAAGACATCATGCACCTTTTCCATAGTAGATGGAAGTGCTACTCGATAGGCCACAGCCCTAACACGATGAAGAATCTTGAAGGGGCCAATGTACCTTGGACTTAACATCCCTTCCTTTCCAAGCCTCATTACCTTCTCCCACAGAGATATGCGTAGAAACACTATGTCTCTAACATTAAACACAAGGTCATGTCGACGATTGTCTGCATAACTCTTCTGTCATATCAGGGATGCCTTGATATGTTACTGAATGGTTTTCAACTTATCTACCATTTCCTCGACCATTTCTGGTCCAGGCAGCTTACGTTCACCGACCTCATCCCAACATGCCGATGTTCTGCACCTTTTCCCATAGAGGGTTTCATATGGTGCCATTTGGGTTCTTGAGTGGAAACTGTTATTATAAGAGAACACAACCAGAGGAAGATGTTGATCCCATCCTCTTCTAATGTCCATTGAAAACGCTCTCAACATATCCTCAAGTTTTTGGATAGTCCGCTTGCATTGGCCATCAGTTTCAGGATGATAGGCCGTACTGAAGTTCAGTTCAGTATTCAGAGCATGTTGAAGACTCTTCCAAAACTTAGTGGTGAATCTTGGATCTCACTCAGACACAATAGATAGTTGTACTCCATGAAACTGTACCACAACCCCGATATATATCCGTGCCAGTTGATCCAAAGGGAAATCCTCCCAAATAGAAATGAAGTGTGCAGTCTTTGTAAGATGATCCACAACAACCCAGATTGCACTATTGCCTTTGGATGTCATTGGAAGTCCAGTGATAAAGTCCATTGTGATGTTCTACCATTTCCTTTCTAGTATGGGAAATGGTTGCATCATCCCCATAGACTTCTGCCTCTCTGCCTTCACTTGCTGACAAACCAGGCACTTTGATGTATATTTACCGATCTCCTTCTTCTTATTATCCCACCAAATGTTTTCTCATAGATCTTAATAAATCTTTGTTCTCCCTAGGTGAATAGATAAATTTTAACCATGTGCATCATCCAAAAGTTCCTTCTTCAGCTCCGGACTTGATGAAACACATAGTATTTTCCCAAACAACACAATTTCTTCCTCATTAAAATTAAACATTGAGGATTTTCCCTTTTTGATAGCTTCCACTTTTTCTTGAATTCCCACATCATCCTTTTGATCATCCTTTAACCATTCCAAAAGAGATGGTTGATCAATCATTTGTGAATGGATTGATGATATTCCCTTCTTTATGATTCCCACATCCATCTTCATCAAGTCTAAGAAGATTGGATCCTTCTCAATTATCATCATTGATATAATCGCTCGATTTTTTCTACTTAGGGCATCTGTCACCTTGTTCGCTTTCCCAGGGTGGTAATGTATTGAACAGTGATAATCCTTGATGAGCTCTATCCATATTCTCTGGAGCATATTAAGCTCATTCTGAATGAATATATATTTATGACTCTTCTGGTTAGTATATATCTCACATTTCCCTCCATAGAGATAATGCCTCCAGACATTCAAGGAAAAGATCACAGCCGCCAACTCCAAATCGTGCGTTGGATAGTTTCGCTCATGGATTTTCAACTGCCTTGTGGAATAGAATATCACTTTATCATTCTGCATCAGCACACATCCTAATACCTTCTTTGAGGCATCACTGAATACCACAAAAGGTTCCCCACTTGTGGGTAAAGTGAGCATAGGCGTAGTGATAAGACTCCTTTTCAACTTTTTGATGCTTTCTTCGCATTCATCACTCCAAGAAAACTTTAATCACTTTCGAGTTAGCTTGGTAAAAGGGTTGGAAAATAATGTAAATTTTCTCACAAATCGTTGATAATATCCAGCTAACCCCATGAAGCTATGGATATCCGTTACCGATGTTGGCCTCGGCCATCCCTCAATTGCATCTGTTTTGGAGGGGTTCACAGATATCCCATTGCTTGTGATGATATTGACCAAGAATGTGACTTCCTTCAACCAGAACTCACACTTCTTGTACTTTTCATAGACCGTCTCCTTGTGTAAAGTCTTTAGTACAGTTCTTAAATGCTCCTCACGGTCCTCCTTGGTTTTGGATTATATTAGAATATCATCTATAAAGACTACCAAAAATCTGTCAAGGTAATTCTAAAGTCTCTAATCATCAAGTCCATGAATATTTTTGGAGCATTGGGGAGTCTGAAAGGCATTACTATGAATTCATAGTGCCCTTAACTTATACGAAAAGTAGTCTTGGGGATATCTTCCTTCTTCAACCTTACTTGATAATATCCCGACCACAAGTCCACCTTGGAGAAGTATTGTGCTCCATGCAACTGATCGAACAATTCATCAATTCGTGGGAGAGGATACCTGTTATTTATCATGATTTTGTTAAGTTCACGATAATCAATGCAAAGCCACATTGACCCATCCTTCTTCTTGACGAAGAGGACATGTGCACCCCATGGTAAAGCACATGGCCATAGAAACCCATTATCCAGATTCTCCTGTAGTTGTTTCTTCAGCTCTTCAAGCTCAACAACAGCCATTATCTATGGTGTCTTGGATATTGGTAATGCCCCAGGTATAAGTTCAATGGAGAACTCAACGTCTCTTCTAGGAGGAAGACCAGGCATTTCCTTGGGAAACACTTCCTCGAATTCCCTCACAATAGGCATTTATTCAAGGATGGTTTCTTCTTTGGACCCAATCATCTGAGCCAGATACACATGCTCATAGGTCAGTAATATCCGTGCTTGAGATGATGGAGCTAAAGGAGATTCATCTTCCTCCTGACACTTGTAAAGAATCAGTGGTTGATTCTCTATATGGAGTGTGATTTCCCTCTACTGAAAATTTATGTTGGATCTATATAATGAAAGCCAATATATGCCAATAATTGCATAAAATTCCACCAAAGGGAGTATTATGAGGTTCTCCAGTAAATTCAATCCACATATTATAATATGGGAGGACTTATATTCATGGGATGCAATGATTGCCCCATTTCCGTACTCTCCGACATCATTACATCCATGATTTGTGGTGGTGCTGGGATTATTCTACTAAACATTCGAGATATAAAAGAATGCGTAGAACCTGAATAAAAAAGTACATTCTCTATTCATGAATGAATAACTAGCGTACCTATCACCACTTCGTTGTCGGGGGTCACTTCAGTTGAAGTGATGGAAAAAGATCTTCCTTGCTGTTTTGGAGGTTGTTGGTTGCCTCCTAAATCCCTTGGATTAGGGAACTGATTTGCAAAATGACCCAATTCATTGCATTTATAGCATTGAACAATGCGTTGAGGTTAAAACGGAGTGTTACTCTCCTCTTTCGTAGCCGAGGGTCCTTCTTGCCAACAGTTAACAGCTAGGTACCCTTCTCTTCCACACCTGAAGCATTTTCTTGTCCCCTGAAGGAAATTTCCTGGGTGCTTCTTTCCGCACTTTTGGCAAGTGGGGTGCTGGAACTTCTTAGCGCCTTTGGATTTATCCATCATCCCCCCAGCATTGAAGTCCACCATACGCTTCTTATCCCCATGATACTGTTGACCCTCCTTTCCGTCATAGAGTCTAAATGAATGAAAAGGGAAATACCTTGAACAAAGAAGATTCATCCTTTGAACAAATATCAATAATTGACAAAGGAAGGAAGAAGAAGAACATTACGAAAAGGTCGCGCAAGGTCTACAATGGTCGCGAATGTATACTTGCACGCCTCAATGGTCGTGCAAGTGACTTGCGCACCGATGTTGGTCGTGTAAGGTACTTGCGCGCCGAAGTGGGTCGGGCAAGTGACTTGCACGACCTAATTGATAACCGCCCAGTAACCGCCTGAGGTCGTCTCCTGCCTATAAATAGACCCTATAGGCCCCCCATTTGAGAAAAGGTTTTTTCTAGAAACTCAGATTGAATATCCCGATTCCCAAGTCTCTTCTTAAAGCTTCTGGAACACTTCTAAGGTAATTTCTTACCTAGAACAGAAGATCTAAAGAGAGGAACGAAAGCCTAAGTATTGAAACTCCACAGCACTTGCGCGCCTGAGTGGCCAGCCCTTAAGGAAAGTGTCCAAACTTGCACTCCGCCTTACTCCTTCGATAGAACTTGCGTGTCCCTTTTCTGGAAGAACCTCAAGAGGATTATAAAGGCTTTAATAAAGAGTCGCTCATGTATTTCAATGCTAGTTGAACATCGCACAAGTACCCCACACATGTCGCATAGGTATACCTGCGCGACCAATACTTGCGCGCCCACGCAGTACCTGCGCACCTTCCAAGACTTGCGCGCCCCTTCCTTTTTGGGTGCCCATCTTTCCCATTTTACCCCTCTTAAGCCATTACACCATTCCTATTCAAGATTCAGTCTTCAAGACACTCTTCAAAGCCATTTATGGCATGATTTCTTGATTTGACTTCCTTATCTGAAAGGAATTCTATGGAATATATCTCAAAACATAGTGATTTTTACATCTTTATGTCACTTAAAAGTGAGCGTTCATTCATTCAACCTCATCCTTTAAGATGAGAGAATCCATAACCTGGGTCTCCTTTTCCGGAATAATCCCTAGTTATAAGTCATTTAACATGAGCCTCCTTTTTAGGAGTAAGTCCCAATCATAATCCTTTAACCTGGGCTTCCTTTTCAGGAATAAGTCCCAGTCATAATTTTTAGGCTTCCTTTTCAGGAGTAAGTCCCAGTCTTAATTTTTGGGCTTCCTTTTCAAGAGTAAGCCACATGTCCCCTAACATGGGATTCCTTTTCAGGAATAAGTCCCAGTCATAATTTTGGGATTCCTTTTCAGGAGTAATCCCCAGGTCCCTTAATTTCTCTTTAACCAGTCCTAATTTATGTTTGATCTGGGATTCCTTCTCAGGAGTAAAAACCAATTATCAATCCTCTCCTAATTTGGGTTTCCTTTTTCGGAATAAGTCCCAAGTTAGAGTATTCAAATCTCAATGAAGCACATATACTTTATGGACCCTATTCCTGGATTTTCTCCCTAAATTAAATTCTAACCTTTTTTTATCTGGGCAGTCAAACATACATAAGCCCTAAAACATTTCTTATGATTACATCTTTCATGGCCCAATTGTCTATTTTATTACCAATACCTCTTGTTTCTCACACCGAGCATGACTCACGTGATCTTAGAGGGTAAAAGTAATTATGAAATCCTTCATTGAGCCATCAATCATAAACATCATACTCCCTTACTCGAACTACGTGGGTTCTGATTCCTTTTCCAAAACAAAGGATACGTAGGTAGCCCATCTACGGGTTCGATCCCAACTCTGAAATAATCCATGTCCTTCTGAATTACAACAAACTTAAAGTGCCCCACTGAGTGGCTTTAAAACCAGCATGGTCATCATAATGACCAAGAGACTTTTGTATAAATGTGTTGAAGGGTACAATTGACCAAGAATATCTAACAAATACAGATGATTCTCTATTTATGAAGAACCTCAAATACATACAAGATATTCTCTATATTTCCTACATATTTAATCATTGATTGTTATATCTGAAGGAAAGATCATTTAATACTTGGTAATGTAATAAGGATTCACGAACATAACTTAAATCTATAAAGAGAGTCCTGGAGTAGTCAATAATTCCCCTCAAAAAGGTGTGATGAGTCCGACCTCCCATCCTCTCGACCAATGCAAATTCCTAAGCCTCATCAGTTCACAAACTAATGAAGTGCCTACATTTGGAAAGTAGGTCCAAATGGATGTGGAATCATTGGATGTTTCTGGTTCTACGAACAATCCCGTTAGAAACCGATCAGAACGTTTGAATCTCCCATCCAGTAGGTCATCCCCGAATTCCGAGGGAAACAAAAAAATAGTGAACCCGACGTGAATCCTTAACCAAGTTAAAATGATGTTTTACCTATTTGTTAAGCCCCTATATTAAACTCAATAAGAGGGCTATCAAAAACAATCATTGACATGTGTTCTCATCAAAATGATGAAGTGGCTGAATTTATCTTGATTACATCTATTATATCAAACAACCACTCTTTTCCAAGATCTCTTGTATTTCCATAATGGCTGCTCTCAAATTCACAATTGAAAATACAACTGCTGCAAATACCACTACTGCTATTCCTACTGGATCGTCATCTGATCTGAGGATGACATCACCTACTCAGCGTCTTCAACGCTTGGTATCAAATGTGCTGGTTAAGGAGTACTGTCAACACGGTACCATCCCAACTCTGGTGGCTGCCCGACATGCCCTCCAAGTGAAAAACTCACACAGGTCAACCAGACAATGACGACCAGTGACCAAGATGCAGGCGGTGCTGACTACTGTCTCCAACCGTTTCGGGTCATTATCCCCGGAATGAAATTTCCATTCGCTCCCTTACTATGAGGAAGTGAATGAGTAGGTCCCTCAAGAACATAATTAAAAATGAAAGGAGTCCTTCCCGAGGGATCCCATCAATAATCTCCGCCAGACTCATGCGGCAGTGTTCCCTCAACATGATGAGGGTACCGACTCCAGGCGTTCGGCTCAGGTTCCTCGAACCCGAGAAGGCAAGACGAACCACCAGAGGCGGAATCCGGTTAACAACGGGCCGGTTCTAATCCCTGCCATCTCTGAAGAATTCCACCAATCTAACTTGGTGGCGAACAACGAGCAGGCACACACACCTACCCGTTTTAATTCAGATGTCCAGCTGACTCTTCTGGCAGCATCACGCCAATCCCGCCAGGCAATTCCGGCAGAGTACTATAAGCAGGAACATACAACTGCTTATACATAATTAGTTAGTCAGTAGGCTCTCCTGACTACATATGAAGGATCTCATCAACCGCGTTTGACTAAGTGTAATCAGCAGGCACATACACCTGCTAATACTAATCAAGCCTACAAACAGTCTCGTTTTGTAGTGCACAGAGAAGTCAGTCAGAAAGCTCCGACGACAAACAGGAGGCAGACTCCACTCGCTGCCCCCACACTTGAGTACTTTCAGGATTCACTGACAGGAAAAGGAGGACAAGAGTAGGCACATACACCTACTCCATTCCCGGAATGGACGTATATCCCCATTCTGGCAGCTGAAGTCACCAAGCATATTTTGTCAATGGTGAAAGAGCATAAGAAAATTCCTTCTCATATTCTGGATGCTTGCCAGGATATCATAACAGCTTCAACATCATCTCAGGGAAATACACATAAATCTATCCCAAGTAGTGGAGTGACAAATCAATGATTCACTCCAGAACAGACACACACATATGTTCCAGTCCAAGAGGGTTATGGGGCATACTCCCCCATATCATACAGACAACCACGTCAGGCACATACACCTGATTTGAGTGAAGATCGTCAGCCTAACCTGACCATCTTTCCTGAACAGGCACATACACCATCTAAGAGAAACCACTTTCATCAACAAGTGGTTTCCAAAGCAAGTATGAAGGCATCTAAGAAAACGATCCGCCCAGCACACTTAGGATATCAAAGGCCAATCTGTAACAAGGCCTCGCTCGATGCAGGAGTTCTTGAAGCCCTCAGACATTTATCTATTGGAATTCAAGATTCTACTTCCTCAGTTCCCAATAACAGGAAGGTTAATTCTAAAGGTCTTCAAAAAAAACTTCCTCATGAAGGCTTGATTCGTGAAAATTCGGTCAATCGTGAAGTTTCGTCTTTAGATGAGAGCCACAGGAACCCTCTGTGTGGTCAGAAGACCAAGGATCAAGAGATCTCATCTTTTTTTGTAACCCATTATGGGGGTCCTCCCCATGATGATGAATTTCACTGCGAAAGTCCTCTCCAATGTAGTGATTCACATTACTTGGAAAAATACTCCAGTGGACAATGTAGTGTCGAGAATGCCCTCTTATCTTGAGGCATTTGAAAATGAGAAACCAGTCATGTCTGATGCTTTATCGCTAGCAAGTGAAATACTTGCTCAATCAGAAGACAACCCAGGGTGTAGGTCATTCTCCGAACCACCCCTAAGTCATGCATCTTCTAATTTGATCAATGATCTCTCTACCAATCTTGTTGAATCTGATGAAGAAACAAGGAAACACCGACTCTGGTCAAAACAGGTAGAAGAATCTTCATTTAATGATGAAGAGGAAATGCTAAACAGGAGTAAAAAACTGGCGAAAAGTGAGGTACCAGTCATGTTTTGGCCTTTGGCTGACTCCCAGTATGACATTCCAAAAATGTTGATGGAAGATGAAGTCCATGATATTCATCTCAACATATGGAAAACTCTTTGTCAATTGAAGAAGATGGTTTTATATTATGATGTATATTAATATAATCTTATTATAATAGAAGGGCTACAACGTCAGATTGAATTGGCATCTCTATCATTCTCTCAGTATCCGTAGGCTGAAAAGTAGTAGAGAACCCTTCAACGTTCATGCCTTGGCTCACTATGAAAATTGTGTCATTTAAGTGCCAATGCCCCATCTGGTGTTCATATCAGAGGATGGCGTGTTCACAGAGCACTACATTTCACAGTGCTTTCCAGTCAGCAAAGCCCGCCGAAAATGGTCTCATTCAATCATATTGCCCATGGCTTGCCACAGTCAATGGGCTTTGTTTGTAATCAAAATCTTGCTCAAGAACAGGCTTCAACTATTTACTCTCAAAATCAAGCATATAGAGAACAAGTTGTTGAATTTCTCCTACATAAAGCATGCATGAATATTTCACAAGCCTCTCGTATGGAGAAAACACATCATCAAATGATAGAAGTTTTGGAAATCATCCAACGGTCTGTTGAACTAGGTGATACAAGTGGATACAGGTTAATGCATCCAGCTAATTTCCGAACTAAGATTCGCAAGATCAAGAGAGCTTTTAAGAAGATCTCAGACATAGCATGTCAAGTGCCACCCCAGCTTCTCAGACTGGGGACTCCATTAACCCAACCCTCAGAATCAACAAATGGGATTCAAGGAGTTGAGCGGGATAAACATCTACATACCCAATTCACGAGACTGGGGACTCTTTCAAATAATCAATCCCCTCCTTAGAGAATGTCTGTCTTTTCTCGATTGGGGAAGATGCCCTAAGAGGAACGAAGAGCCAAATTATCCGGATATTCCCTCCAAGTTATATCTCGTCAAGAAGTTCCTAAAGTATTGAATCAAAAAAAGGAAATTTCTCATCAAAGACATGAAAGAAGACAATATCACAGAAATGTTGATAGAAGGGATGCGATGCATTATGCATCAATCAATGTCATCAATGTCATTTTTGCTAATCCACCAGAGGAGGCTCACTCAAGGGACTCAGATGAAGAGTTTCCTACTCAAGAAAATGTATGCAATGATACAAATGAAGAAGGTGTGCGTACACAATGTCAAAGGATTACTCAGAACCTAGGTAATCCACTTCCCTCTCTCCATAAAGTATCCAACAAAGGGAGGGGAAAGAATCAGGTTACATATACTTCCTCTGGAGAAGGTAAATCACTCTCATTAGAGAAAAGGTTTTCACAACAGAAGGTAGAAATGAATGAATTAAGAAGGTTGAATGCAGAACTACTTCAGAGTAGTCTTCTTCTTAAGAATGCTCGAGTCCGACAACCGAAGGAATTTGTTGTAGCTACTTAGATGGATCAGGAATATCCTCCATTATCAGTACACCCTAAGAGGTCTAATCCTACAGGTCAAGCGCAACAACGGTTGGCAGTACTACCATCAGTTGAAGCAAAAACCACCACATCTGTCCAAGCTCCATTCATTGAACCTACCCAAGACCAAATTCAACCAGATGTTTCTCAAAAGTTAATAACTACTATTGTGTAATTAATATCTCGGTTAGAAACTATGGAAGGGAAACAGGAACAAGTTCAACAAGAAAAGAATGTTTACCCTGAATGGGTAGATTCAATTTCTCCTCCATCTAGTTTTGGAAACCCTGTTTTCCCTACTTTCAATGGATCAGGTGACCCTGAACAAAATTTGAAACATTACGTGTCTTGTTGTGATCCTATGATGGGAACTCTATAGCATAATGAAGCAGTGAAACTCAGATGCTTCGTGTGAACCTTGCAAGGACTAGATTTTTTCTGGTATACAAGCTTGCAATCCCGGTCAATCATCGGATGGGAGGATCATTGCCAAAAATTCCTTCTTCAGTTCTTCTCATCTTTTCCAAAAACGACTGT
The DNA here is from genome assembly GCA_963277665.1 of Viscum album. Lineage (NCBI taxonomy): Eukaryota > Viridiplantae > Streptophyta > Magnoliopsida > Santalales > Viscaceae > Viscum > Viscum album. The sequence goes on along the minus strand of OY728135.1, from coordinate 193,135,905 downwards.
TTTCGATCATACAAACTGCAAGCAAAGGGAGAATGAAAGAGTCTCTGATTTCATTTCTCACTGGAAGGGATTAACATATTACCTGAGATTAGCACTCCCTCAGGATGAGCTGTTGCCAATCTGTGTGGCAAATTTGTGTGACGAATTATGCATTCCATTGATCCCTATGAAATACACAGGAGGGTTTCGAGACCTTACTTCAATCGCTCAGCAGATTGAAGATTCCCTTATACAGGCTAAGGCTAAATCTCGGTAATTCCATCAGCTTCCGGAAGGAGAATGGGTAAAGCGGAAACTGCTACAGTTATGCTTAAACAAGCTCCTGTACCTATTTTTACTTAAAAACATCATCTTCTCAAAGGGATCCACCTTCTAAACGCCAATAACAATGGTCGTTTCGTCCAATTGATCAAAGAGATCCACGACGAAAACAATTTGAGGATTTGAAGAGTAAAACATATTCTTTCTGAAAAAAGCATGTTCCTGGTTACTTCATTTCAGCTCTAGAAAATAATTTGGTTCAATTACCAGTGCCCAAGAGGCCAAACAAGGAAGGAGATGAAGACCGTCCCAATTATTGTCTCTTTCATCAAATGTTCAGGCATCCCATACATGAGTTTTTTGTCTTCAAAGACCTCCTGAAAAAGATGGTCGACTTGGGACAAGTCAAGTTGAAAGGTTCTTCGACTCAGTTAGCATGTGTTGATGCTACAGTTCCAGAAGAGGAAGGTGAATGGCAAGAAGTCAAAAGCAGAAATGTATAGAAGTATGATGATTGGATGGTCAGAAAGACAATCAATCGGACTCATTCCATTTTTCGAACACAATTAAAGAAACCAATTGTGTATTCTTCCATGAATATTGCGGTAAAAACCACTTCGTCAGAGGGAAAGTCCTCAAAGAAACGGTTTGATTCAAAGAAGGAAAAATAATCAGAAGAAGATGAGTATGTGTCAAAGCCTAAATTGTCTTTGACTCTGGCAGACTTTATGCCATCTACTTAAAAGCCACGAGCACCACCCCATTAAAAAGCATAGCCTAAACAGGCTAATCAGGCAGAGTCTTTATCAGATGAAGAGTTAATCTTCGGTTCTTTCAATATGATTCAATTAACATATCTGTATTCTAGTCGTAATTTCAATTTTGATGAGCCTGAATTCCCTGTATCAAATATGGTAATCCGATGAAGATCCAGAGGTTTAGGATACAGGGGAAGACGTGGATCTTTCCAAAGCCACTACTCCAATTCTACCCCTACTAGCTATGTGTATGCTGCAGAAACTCGTGGTAGAGCCCTTTAGCGAGCTCAAAATGAACAAGCATGTTCTTCTGCCAATAGCCAACTCAGTCTTGGAATAGTTATTTTGGATGACCGATTGAAGGTTCCATCTTCTTTTTCTCAGCATGTAAATGGATCTAATCAGTATAATATTCCAAAACCAAGTATGTTGCCAACTTCTATCCCAATACAAGATGCATCAGCTTCCAAAGCATCTGCTTCCAAGTTACCGGCTAAACCACATATTCCTGTTCGGAAACGTAGACCTCTAGATCAAAATTATGATATATTGAAACACTTGGCCCAAGTACCAGCCATGTTATCAATTTTGGATTCTTTGAACTTGTCAAAAGATCTTCGAGAAGCACTCATCGAAGCTTTGTCATGTCCTCAGGAGTTTGAAGCTAAAATTGCTGCAGCTGAAGTCTATCACATAGAGAATAATCCTGCAGAATGCCAAGCAGTGATATATTTTACTGATAAATATGAAGATGATGTTTTTCATGGACACATAAAACCTCTTTACTTATCTGGAAAAACCAATAGTGTAGATATCCGAAGAGCTTTCATTGACAATGGTTCAGGAGTCAACCTGATGCCCATTCGTACGCTTTGTCGATTGGGCCTCACAGAATCTGATTTATCTCCTTCTACCATGATGTTACAAGGATATGATAAAAATGAACAAGAACCACTGGGCGAAGTTACACTCAGAACTCAGTTTGGAGATCTTGTATCCAATTCATATTTCATGATTGTTGATCAAGAATCATCTTTCAACGTCTTCCATGGAAGACCCTGGCTACATCAGCATGCGGCTATCCCTTCATCAAACCATCAATGTCTCAAATACTGTTTCAATGGTCAAGTTGGAAAATTTTATGGTGATAAGTCCCCGTTCAAGACATGTGAGTCTCAATACATTGAGGTGGAATTTTATCACATGAAGGGGAGAGAGAAATCTACAATAATGGAAATTACCAAAGTTAATGATCCATATGGTTTGGAGAAGATTCCAATAAATCTATTTACACATGTGAGTACAGATTATGTGTTACCTATCAGTCAAATTGACAAAATAGGTCCAAATCAAAATACTCTTATGGAAAGATCCATAATGTCAATTATGGCAATCGAGCCAGAAAATATGGGAGAAATTGGTAACCTACCAAACAGTGATGAAATCACAAGTGGTGACGTTTTCATTTCATCTGCTGAATTCCAACAGGTCAATACTTCGCCAATCAAGCCAGAAGAAGTTATAGAAACATCAGAGGTGAATAATGATGTCAATTCTCAATACATCATCTCCTCTTTATTTCCCACAGAATACCCTTTATCATCAATAGGGATGGAAATGGAAGCTTCTTATTCAAAATGTGAAAATTTTGACATCTCTTATAATCATGAAAATTTCGTTTTGTCATCTACTATGCAAGTAGAAATGGAAGAAATAGCACATGATGAAGAGGAAGAGGAAGATCTTAGAGATGCTCCTCCAGCATTTGAAGAGGGTATCTCTACCACTATGGATGAACTCAAAGAAATAAATCTGGGTACAGAGAAAGATCCATGCCCCACTTTAATTAGTGCGGCCATGACCCTTGAAGATCAAGAGATGTATATTTCTTTTCTAAAGAAAAATAAAGATATTTTTTCTTGGAACATTACATAAATTCCTGGGCTTGATCTTGATGTTGATACACATCATTTGGGTTTACCAAAAGAACATCGAGGATTTAAGCAAGTCGTTAGAAGAACACACCCAACGTATGCTTCCAAAATTGAAGCTGAAGTGGATAATATGATCAAAGATAAATTCATCATAGAAGTTCAGTATCCCAAGTGGTTGGCTAATATTGTCCCTATAAAGAAGAAGAACAGACAAATTAGGTTTTTCATCGATTTAAGAGATCTTAATCGTTATTGTCCTAATGATAATTTCCCAATTCCGATTACAAAACTCTTAATTGATGTGACTGATAGTTATGAAGTATTTTCCTTCATGGATGGATATTCCAGATATAATCAGATCCGAATGGCCCCTGAATATGAGGAATCCATAGCCTTTAGATCCCCTCAAGGTGTGTTTTGTTACCAGGTGATGCCCTTTGGTTTAAAGAATGCAGGTGCAACATATCAACGCGCCATGCATCGTATCTTCAAACCTTTCTTAGGAAAGTTTTTTGAATCCTATGTAGACGATTTGGTGGTTAAATCCTAAAATTGTTCTAATCACTTGGCTGATTTGGAAGTCATATTCCACAAGCTTCGACAACTTAATTTGAAGATGAACCCCTTAAAATGTGCTTTTGGGGTAACCTCAGGAAAATTTCTTGGCTTTTTGGTACGCCATCGTGGTATTGAAGTCGATCCTGAGAAGACCATATCAATCCTTAGTATGTCACCTCCTAATAATTTGAATCAATTAAGAGGACATCAAGGACACATAGCATATATTCGGTGTTTCATCTCTAATTTGGTAGGAAAAAGTTTACCCTTTACCAAATTATTGAAAAAAATGTTACGTACCAGTGGACTGAAGAATGTCAAGAAGCGTTTGATGTTCTCAAGAAATACCTCTTGAGTCCACCAGTACTCATTCCATCTGTTGAAGGAAGACCACTTATCCTCTATGTGACAGCTCTAGAGCGATCATTGGGTGCCTTTCTTGCTCAAAAGAATTATGCTGGGAATGAAAATAGCCTCTACTATCTCAGTAGAACTATGCTTGAAGCAGAAACCCAGTATTCAAGTATTGAGAAGTGCTTCCTGGTATTAATCTTTGCAGTTCAAAAACTGAGACACTACCTGCAACGTCATGAGGTCCAATTGGTATCTCGCAATAATCCGCTCAAATTCATCCTTAGTCGTCCAATGCTTACAGGATGTCTAGCAAGGTGGGCAATTATTTTGCAACAGTTCGACATTCAGTATGTGTCTCAAATGGCAATAAAGGGCCAAGCTCTTGCTGATTTCTTGGATGAACCTCCTTCAGTGGAAGACACGTCTTCAGATATTGAAATCCCTGATGAGAATTTTTCTCTATTCAATAGAGTCCTCAAACATGGGATATGTATTTTGATGGTGTTTCCAAAAGTCCAACAGGGAAGAAAATGGAAAATCCTAAATTCAACAAAGTTGGTTTAGGAATTCTGCACATTTCTCTAGATAAGGCATTGTTAACTTATTCCTTTTTATTGTGGGAAGGTGGTACCAATAATGGGGCCGAATACCAAGCTCTTATCACAGTCTTGGAGTTAGCACTTCAAGAACAAGTGAATCACATAAAGGTGAAAGGTGATTCAGACCTAGTAATCAAACAAGTCAATGGGGATTAAGCCATCAGAAAAGAAGAATTAATCCCTTTGTATGATTACGTCAGAGAGTTAATGATGGAATTCCCTTCAGAACCGACATTTTCTTATGTCCCATGATCAAAAAATGCTCAAGCTGATGCGCTGGCTAATATAGCCACAGCTCTAGCAGATCCAAATCGAGGCGAGACAACCATCAGTATTTCCAACCGTCATGCAATTTCACCTTATGTTCAATCCAGAATAGAGGAAATTAATGAAATTAGTCCCATTCCTAAACCGTATGGTCATACTACAGGATGGATGTCACCTATCAAGGAATACCTTCAAAATGGAACACTTCCACCTAATATAGCCGAGAAAGAAAAAATCTGGCAACGTGTGGTCAATTTTACTCTTTATGGTAGCCCAAACCACCTAGAGAAAATTCTCTACAAATGTGGTTTTGATGGAGTTATCTTTAGATGCATTGATGGTGAAGAGACAATGGCTGCCATGAAAGAAGTGCATGCAGGAGTCTATGGTGCCCACCAGTCTGGACCTAGATTGTCTGATCAAATTCGAAGGCATGGATACTTTTGGCCTTCAATGATACAAGATTGTGATAATTTCACAACGAAGTGTCATTCATGCCAATTACATTCCAAATTCATTCATCAACCTCCAGTGTTGCTTTATATTGCTAAATACTCGTGGCCATTTGCCACATGGGGAATGGATGTGGTGGGACCTTACACTTTAGCTACAGACAAGCAGTTTAAGTACATTCTTACTGCTACTGATTTCTTTTCCAAATGGGAAGAGGCAGTACCTCTTAAAGAAGTCAGTTCTAAATGCATTTTTAGCATCATCAAGTCTAACATCACACTATATTTGGTGTCCCTCATACCATATTGATGGACAATGACACCAACTTCTGTTCTTCTGAGGTGAAGAAATTGTATCAATAATACAACATTAAATCCAACCATTCATCTCTATATCATGCGGCGGCCAATGGACAAATAGAAGCCTTTAACAAGACTCCTTCAAATATACTTCTAAAGATAGTGGATAAAGATAAGAGGTCATGGCCTGATAAAATCTTTCATGCTTTATGGGCTTATCAGACTACCACCCGCAATGCAACGCGGTCAACTCCATATTCGTTGGTATATAGAATAGAAGCAGTCTTGCCAATTGAAGTTCAATTTCCCTCACTCGGAGTAGCCATCTATGATCAGTTATCTATAGATAAGCAATCCCAAAATCGATTGAATTAATTGGAACGGTTAGATGAGAAAAGATTGTGCACTTTGCACCACTTGGAAATCTATCGGAATCGAATAACACGAGCTTTTAACAAAAATGTTCGTCTTCGTTCATTCATTCAGTGAGAATTGGCATTAGTTCTCAGAACTCCAATGATACCAGGAAGGAAATCTCCCTAGCTTGAGCGAAAATGGGAAGGACCTTATTCAATACATAGGGTCTACTCCAATGGAGCTTATTTATTAATCTTGATGGATGGAGAACTCATTACTACTCCAACTAATGCTAGATTTTTGAATAAGTATTTTGTATAAACTATAAACTATTCATAAGATGTCCTCGTAACATGACACTAAACTATGCGGCACCAGTTCGTCCTTGCTATATGACGTTAAACTATAAAGCAATGATCCAGTATGACCTTAAACTCCTCCTTGGTCTAGTATGACCTTAAATATCCATAAGATGTCCCTGAAACATGACACTAAACTGTGCGACACCAGTTCATCCTTGCTATATGACATTAAACTATACAGCAATGGTCCAGTATGACCATAAACTCCTCCTTGGTCCAGTATGACCTTAAACTATCAATACGATGTCCCTGCAACATGACACTAAACTATGCGGCACCAGTTCGTCCTTGCTATATGACGTTAAACTATACAAAAATGGTCCAGTATAACCTTAAACTCCTCCTTGGTCCAGTATGACCTTAAATTATTCATAAGATGTCCCCGCAACATGACACTAAACTGTGTGGCACGAGTTCGTCCTTGCTATATGACGTTAAACTATACAGCAATGGTCCAGTATGACCTTAAACTCCTCCTTGGTCCAGTATGACCTTAAAGTATTCATAATATGTCCCAGCAACATGACACTAAACTGTGTGGCACCAGTTCGTCCATGGTATACGATGTTAAACTATACAACAATGATCCAGTATGACATTAAGCTACAACTTCGTCCCACACGACGTTAAACTGTGATAAAGTTCCATAAAAGGTCCTGTATGACTTTAAACTACACCATGGTCCTATATGACTTTAAACTACACCATACATGGTCCTTGCATATTACCCTAAACTATTCACACTTTTGTCCAGTATGACATTAAACTGAAGAAAAAAATTCCTAATCTGTCCTCACTGCATGACATTAAACTGCACAGTCCCCTTTTCGTCAAACATGACGTTAAACTGTATTGTCCCTTCAACATGACATTAAACTGTGCAGCACCAGTTTGTCCTTTCTATACGACGTTAAACTATACAGCAACGGTCCATGCATAAGACCCTAAACTATTTGAAAGTCCCTTACGTCTTGAAAGACGTTAAACTACATAATTATCAACGGTCATGTATGACCTTAAACTGTACTTATGTCCAGCATGACAATAAACTGCACCATCCAGTTTCCATGTATATGACCTTAAACTATTCGCCCTTTTGTCCAACATGACATTAAACTATATTTTCCCCATCATCCTAATTACATGATGCTAAACTGTACAGAAATTCATTGATATGTCTTACATGACGCTAAACTGTATTTTGTCCCTGCTACATGACATTAAACTATGCATCGTTAAGGTTGTTTCTACCTCTTGTTTCTCACAACGAGTATGAGTCATGTGTGCTTAGAGAAAACCTCTACCATAACACTCTCTCTAGGCTGCTAACCATGTGTAGGTCCCAAGATCATTTTTTAGGTCATTGCCCCAAGAAAAATTTGATCATTAATTTATTCTTTAATTGAACTACGTGGATTTTGATCCTTTCCTTCCAGGATGGGTACGTAGGCAACCTCCCAAGGTTCAAGCCCAAAAACAATCCCTTCACTTTGGTTCACCATCATCTCATACGATGTTGATTTGTGAAACCACCCTTAGAATCAATATCTTTACATTTCATTCACTTTCATCCTTGTTATACGACGTTAAACTATACGAAAATTTTGTCTGGTATGACAATAAACTACAATAGTCATTTATTTCCTCATTTGAGAGGGAACCATTATTTACATTGATTTTTCAATCATGTTTCATTTTCAAAAGACCACGTGCATACATGGTAATGACTAAACATTTTATCTCAGATTAAACCATCATTGCACTAAAGTCCCCTTTCACCCTACACATGTACGAACCAAATTTGTACAAAGGGTATTTCTAAAACTATGTGGGCTTGATTCCTATCCTCATGGGATACGTAGGAACGTTCGAGTATCCCTCGAATCCAGCCCCAAGTCTTTTGGTCCTAACCCCAAATTTCACTTTTAGTCCCTTGGCTGAAAAGACCTCATGAAAACACACACTGTGTCTTCATTATTATGGTCCGAAATCTATGACCCTAAACTAATATCTCTCATACTTTCGTCCTGCACGACGTTAAACTGCATTTCAAGAACTACGTATGGCTTGATTCTCATTCTTATGAGATACGTAGTGAAGTCCAAAGTTTCAATTCAGGACCCAACCACAACATGATTATGGATATCATTGACCTATGTATCTCTATATACATTAGACAATACCCATATTTATGTGTTATAATCCTAACCTTAAATATTTTCAGATCTTCATAACCCTTTTCATGACTTTTAGGCATAAAAATGTCAAAATTCTGAGAATTCTTTTGCCTGACTATGCAGTACGTGCCCATAGGTGGTCTCACATAAACAGTCCACATAACGGACTTGTCAGCCAAAGGATACTATTTATTTGACTATTTAGCCACTGCCCATAGGTGGCCCTGCATAATTCAACCCCCTAACGGGTTTGTTAAATGATGGTAACTTCATTCTTGGGAAGAATGCCTCTTTTGTCCTTATTTGTCTTAAATAACGGTATGTAGGGATCTGCAAAAACAAATTTAGCCATCCTTAACATATTTGTATCATGTCCTTTTTCATAATCTGAAATTATTCAAGTCTATGGTTTATACTCTCCATGTTCTATATCCCTACATTTGGGTCAGACCTTCGTAGGGGGGATATTCATCCAGTTCTTCGATAATCTTGTCTGGAAATATCTTCTCCATATTCAAGTACCTCGTTCCATACAACAAACTCTATACTTTGGAAAAATTGAATCTCCATAAACATTCACTGGCTTTTAACACTAGGAAAGAAAATTTCTGAGATTTCTTTTGCCTGACTATGCAGCACGTGCCCATAAGTGGTCTTGCATAAACAGTCCACATAACAGAATTGTCAGCAAAAAAAATGCAATTTGTTTGACCATGCAGCCAATGCCCTTAGGTGGCCCTACATAATTTAACCCCCTAACAGGTTTGTCCAATGTTGGTAACTTCATTCATGGATACAACTTCATCTGATGCCTTTAAGCTCTTTTTAATATCATTCCTTAGATTAAAATATTCATAAAGCCATAGTTTACATATTTTCGCTCATACTTGAGTATGGTAATATGTATTCAGATAAATTTTCAAGGAATTGAATCAATTTTAATCCATTTTGGTCAATGATATTTCGACATTAAACATTAGCCCCTTTATGTCCAACATGCAAGACATTAAACTACCATATTTCTTATTTCTTCTCACCTCAGAGTCAAATCCTCTTTTCTGTCCGGATCCAACTCTGAGGGGGGACTTTTGTTGACACTCCGTTCCGTCACAGAGGCTAAATGAATGAAAAGGGAAATTCTTTGACAAAGAAGATTTATCATTTGAACATATATCAATAATTAAAAAAGGAATGAAGAAGAAGAACATTACGTAAAGGTAGAGCAAGTTTTACAATGGTCGCGCAAGTATACTTGCGCGCCTCAATGGTCGTGAAAGTGACTTGTGTGCCGATGTTGGTCGTGCAAGGTACTTGCACGCCGATGTTGGTCGTGCGAGTGACTTGCGCGACCTAATTGATAACCGCATGGTAACCGTCTGGGGACTTCTACTGCCTATAAATAGACCCTGTGGGCCCCCCATTCGCGAAAAAGTTTTTCCAGAAACTCGGATTGAAGCTCCCGATTCCCAAGTCTATTCTCAAAGCTTCCAGAACACTTCTAAGGTAATTTCATACCTAGAACGGAAGATCTAAAGAATGGAAGGAAAGCCTAAGTGTTGAAACTCATCAGCACTTGCGCGCCTGAGTGGCCAACCCTTAAGGGAAGTGGCCACACTTGCAGGCCACCTTACTCCTTCGATAGAACTTGTGCGTCCCTTTTCTGGAAGAACCTCAAGAGGATTCTAAAGGCATTAATAAAGTGTCTCTCAAGTATTTAAATGCTGGTTGAACATCACGCAAGTACCCCACACATGTCGCACAGATATACCTGCACGACCAATACTTGCGCACCCACGCAGTACCTACGCGCCTTCCAAGACTTGCGCGCCCCTTCATTTTTGGGTGCCCATCTTGCCCATTTTAACCCTCTTAAGCAATTACACCTTTCCTACTCAAGATTCAGTCTTCAAGACACTCTTCAAATCCATTTATGGCATGATTTCTTGATTTGACTTCCTTATCTGAAAGGAATTCTGTGGAATATCTGTCTAAACATAGTGATTTTTACATATTTATGTCACTAAAAAGAGAGAGTTCATTCATTCAACCTCATCCTTTAAGATGATTGAATCCTTAACCTGGGTCTCCATTTCAGGAATAACCCCAGTTGTAAGTCCTTTAACCTTGGCCTCCTTTTTAGGAGTAAGTCCCAATCATAATCCTTTAACCTGGGCTTCCTTTTCAAGAATAAGTCCTAGTCATAATTTTTGGGCTTCCTTTTCAGGATTAAGTCCCAGTCATAATTTTTGGGCTTCCTTTTCAGGAGTAATCCCCAAGTCCACCAACCTGGACTTCCTATACAAGAATAAGTCCCAGTCATAATTTTGGGTTTTTTTTCAGGAGTAAGCCCCAAGTCCCTTAATTTCTCTTAATCCAGTCCTAATTTACATTTGATCTGGGATTCCTTCTCAGGAGTAAAACCCAATTATCAATCCTCTCCTAATTTGGGTTTCCTTTTCAAGAATAAGTCCCAAGTTAGAGTATTCAAATCTCCATGAAGCACATATACCTTTATGGACCCTATTCCCGGATTTTCTCCCTAAAGTATAACCTAACATTCATTTATCTGGGCAGTCATACATACATATGCCCCAAACCATTTCGTATGATTACATATTTGATGGCCCAATTGTCTATTTTATTACCAATACCTCTTGTTTCTCACACCGAGCATGACTCACGTGAGCTTAAAGGGTAAATGTAATTATGAAATCCTTCTTTGATCCATCAATCATAAACATCATACTCCCTTACTCGAACTATGTGGGTTCTGATTCCTTTTTGAAAACAATGGATACGTAGGTAGCCTATCTACGGCTTCAATCCCAACTCTGAAATAATCCATGTCCTTCTGAATGACAATAAACTTCAAGTGCCCCACTGAGTGGCTTTAAAACCAGCATGGTCATCATAATGACCAAGAGACATTTTTATAAATGTGTCGAAGGGTACCATTGACCAAGAATCTCTAACAAATACAGATGATTCTCTATTGATGAAGAACCTAGAATACATACAAAAGATTCTCTAAATTTCATACATATTTAATCATTGATTGTTAGATCTGAAGGAAAGCTCATTTTATACTTGGTAATGTAATAAGGATTCACGAACATAACTTAAATCTATAAAGAGAGTCCCAGAGTAGACAATAATTCCCCTAAAAAGGTGTGATGAGTCCGACCTCCCATCCTCTTGAACAATGCAAATTCTTAAGCCTCATCAGTTCACAAACTAATTAATCGCCTACCTTTGGAAAGTAGGTCCAAATGGATGTGGAATGATTGGATGTTTCTAGTTCTACAAACAAAACCGTTAGAAACCGATCGGAACGTTTAAATCTCCCTTCCAAGAGGTCATCCCCGAATTCTAAGGGGAACAGATACCCCGGTGATTCTCCGATCTCCATTTTGACCTTGAGGGCACATCAGAAAATTTCATCACAGTTGTCAAAGTCACGGATCTCTAATGCTTTCTGCAAGCTAGGATTCATCCCACCAAAGAAGATGTCAACCTTGCATTCGGGGGTAATGACAAAGCTGGAAGCGTATCATGCAAGCCTTGTGAAGTTTTCCTCATACGCTCCAATGGATTCCTCAACTTTTTGCTTGATGGAAAGGAAGTACCTTTCCATCTTAAGCCAGAGGGTGCACAGAAAATATTTATCGAAAAAAATATTTCGGAATTCCAACCATTCCAAATCCTCGATCTCCTCCTCAGGAATCAAATTTTTGATCAACGTCCACCATTGATCAGCTTCACCCTCCATATGATAAGCATCCAGGAGGACCTTCTCTTGCTCAGAACATTAGACGATCGAGAAGATCTTTTTAATGGAGTTGATCCATTGTTCATCGATCATGGGATCAGATGATACACTAAAAGTAGGAGGCCTTTGTCTCATGAAGCTCTCGATAGCGACTTTTTCTTTCATGGGTTGGGGGGTGGTGAACATTCATCATGACTCGTGTTTCTATTAAAAAGACTAGTTATCCGAGAGAGAAGCATGACAATGTTCACGATTCCCGCTTCCATTGGATTTGGAATCTCATTAGTACAGTCATCACACTGATCTTCACAATAGTTGTTAGTCCAAGTCCTCCTATTACTAGCAATTGGCTGGAATAAAAGTAAATTTAGGGTTAACACATAAAGGGTAATCCAAAGACAAAAGTTGATGACTTATAAATAAACGTTTATTTCCTTAACTCATGAGTCTATAGGCTTCAATATATGCTTTTAATGATCTACTTTCTAACATATATTCTTAGGGGAATTTTTCCCTTAATAAGGGTTCATACTAAGATTGTTAATTTATCAAAACATATCCCCCGTGAGTGTCATAACCAAGAGTGCAACAATGCTCGTTGTCATGCACCAGTTCCCGTTTGAGTCTAGCTCAAAGTGGGTTTTTCTGGTTTTACCCCGAGGATACATCTATGCCAGAGCCGCCTCTACCTGCTCGTTTCCATACAGGGATGTATTTGTTTGATAAAACACTTACATAGTATTCACCAAAACATAGGGATTTTTTTATTATACTTAGTCTTGCATCTAAGGATTTACTAGGGTTTCCTAATCCCAAAAATAACTAATCCTCCCTCTGATACCAACTATGACAACCCTGCTTTTTATTACAACTTAAACGTGCTTTATTACATAAAAATTCGATTGATACAACAAAGAGGATCGAGAAGTTTAGTGTCTTTGGGGCTTAGGATCATTACACAAAAACTAAAAACATGAAATAAGACATCTTTATTGAAAACATTCTTTACAGGACCACTACATTCCTTCACACTTAGCATTGCATGGGATAACCTGAGGACAAGCACAAGAAAAGGGTGGGAAATAAATTCCAGTAAGGGAGTACACATGGAATAACATGAGGAGTAAAATACATGTTAGGAAATAGGCACATCAATAGATTATAAGAGAAACATGAACATAATGGCATGATAAAGCATGATAATCATAACATGTAAATGTGGCAACAACACATAACATGGAATTAGCATGAGGTAAGGCTCATTGCACATAAAGCATGAGTAAACCCTCATTGCACATGAAGCACGAGTAAACCCTCATTGCACATGAATTAGAATGAGTCAAAACTCATTGAACGTGATGTATCATGATACTATACTTTACCCAATGCATTGTAGCACTATAAGGGTGCACCCTTCTTAAACATTTCATTTCATGCATAAGTGTGCCACATGGATTATAAAACATGTATTCATAGAGCATAATCATTTATTCCACAATAAAGGAATGTGGAATTTATAAATTAAACTTTACAATCAATAAGTAAATTTGCATAAAGGTGAATACCCTTGATGGAGAAATGGGGATGGTATTCACTACACAATGACATTGGCTTAGAAAATCGGTGCGGTTTCGAAAGCGTAACAGCGTGACATAAGAATTCATAAAAAATGATGATGAGAGAGAAAGGTGTTACTCATCATATTTACATGTAATGGATAGTAAAGAGGTCATATAGATACATTTCCCAACAATTTTAATGGAATTTAGATTCATCATACAAAAGTATTTCTTGAATATGAAAGAGGAGAGAGAAGTTCCTTTCAAAATTTCGGCATAGTAACGGGTGTACATGGGAGGTATTTATTGAGAGAGAAAGAGGTCTCCCATCATTAAAACAATAAGAGGGCAGTATGGGGGTGGAGCGAAACCATACCCCAACATTAATAATTGAAATTAAAAGGGCAATGCATCTTAAAGAAAATTGACAAAAAATGAGAAAGGAAGAAAAATCCCTTACTTGGAAGTGTCTTCCAAAGGCTAGAGAGAGGCCTGTGAGAGGCTTCTTGGGAGCTTGGGGCACCTTGGGAGGATTATAGAGAGAGTAGGGTGGAGTTTGGATGAACTCCAAGATATTTTAGTGAGGAGAAAGTGGGATATTTGGTGGGTTTATATAGGAAAGGTGAGAGAATTCTTTATTATTTAGGTTTGGGTCCCCTTACATTAAATTAATCCAAAACACAGACCATCCCATGGTTTTTGGAAACGGGAAGAGGAAAAAAGTATTTTATAAGATCCAATTCCATGATTCTTAAAATAATAAGGTTACTTATGTGGAGGTGAGTCACACTCCCATGGAAATCAATTTAAAAAGTTAAAGTGCTGAATATGTATTGAGAGGTCCATTAATGCTTTGAAAAGTAAGTCAAACAGACCCAAAATCACATTATTTTAATGAGAAAACATTTATTGGCCGATAATAAGGATTATGGTATATTATTACATCACCATTGGTACATTATGATGTCATAAAACACATTATATATTTAAACGATATTTAATTTTTACCCAAATATTTTACTGTCTCATAAAATTATGAAAAATTCACCGTTGGATAATTTCGACCTCCTGATTCCAAAAATAACATTTATTTTATCTAAATAATTTTCTAAATATGTGAATTTTCACTTTTAAAATAAAAGCCGACATTTATAAAAAATTCACCCGTTTTGACAGAAATGGCTTTCAAAGCTTAATAAAAAATTTAATTGCATTCATAAAATTATAAGGTCATTTATATTTAATAAAAATTAATTCAATAATAATAATAATATTTTATTAAAATATTATTTAATTTAAAAATCCCTTAATTTAATAAAATATATTTCTTAATTAAATAATAACAAAAAACACCATTTGTACTTTAAAAACTATCTACAATGTATCAAAAATGACTAGAAATTATATTTTTTGTTATATACAAATAATAATGTACATGAACATAGTACTAATTATTTATTACATAACCCCTTAAAACTGATGCATAATACTTAAGAGTAAGTTGTGCGATGGTGACAGACACTTGGGGTGGATCAGATAACATCGCTCGAGTGGTAAATTCAATCAACTTCTACTTTTCCCGTAGACGGTCACGTTCGATCTTGACATGATGAAGCTCTACTTGGGCATGGTCAAGTTTGAAGCCCAAAGACGCCACCTCTTTTCCGAGCTCTGAAAAATGGGCTTCATATGGGGCTATTCTACTGGATGAGGCCATCGATTCCTTTTTCTGAGTAAAAATGGGATTGTTAAATCCTTATATTTACACTTGTCATGTGATCACTGTTCTTCGGCTATAAAAGTAACGGTCACAACTATTATACTAAAACCAAATAAGTTGAAATTTTATAAAACTTTTTATATAAAGAGACATTTAATAAGATCAAGAGTGATTTCCATTAATGGAACTTTGAGTTGTTACATTCATCATGTATTCTTTTAAAACACTATAACACCCTAAATTACCATAAAACTATATAGATTAAATTTAAGCTCCCATACTACTTATTTAATACTGGATATACTTCTTCTATCCAAATATTTTATATACTCTAAAAATTATGGAATATACAAATCATTAATCAGTTTCAAATTATTAAACAATATCCAATAAAATTTATCCAAATCAATCATATATTTTTACAAAACAAATCTACATTAGTATTAGAACCATAGTATTGTTTATCTTTTCATAAACCATATATTTTTTAAAAAATTAACCTCCTATTGAGTAAATTTTATTGGTTACATTCAATCACAAGTCCTTAATGAAATATTACTACAATACATTCATTTTATACTCTATAATTAATATAACATGTACATCATTAATACAATACTCAAATGACACAATACTTTAATAATTACATAAGAAATATAATCATTCCTTTTCATCTTCAGTAGTCTCATAACATGATAATTATCCAATAGCATATTTTGGGGTAAATGCTGATGATTTGGACATTGCTTCGCGTAGTGTCCCTACTTCATGCAGATGAACCATTGTACATCTGAAACATTTTTCTTACCCTTGAAATTAGGAAATTAGTGTCCTTTTTCTCAACATTTACAAAAAAACTCTCATTCTGTTCAATTATTTTCCATGGTGATTCATTCCACAATTATCATATATGGGGAAATCCATCTTTCCCCTCTTCCCTTTATCCATTTTTCTCTCTTCCCTCCTTTTCTTCTCTTTCTTCCCTTCAAAGACATAGGACTAATAGAATTATTTACTTATATTCTTAACACATGATTCTATTTCTTCGTATTATGAGAATATGTGGGATAATATTTTCTTTTTAAATGATTTCTTAATACAACGAAAGATATGAACCTTCTTAATCTTTTGATCATGTGTATTGAAAAAAATTTCATTGCTTCTACAAGGTGCTATTTCGAAACAATGGAATATTCTAGGTTAGTTTATGAATCTGAATTCATAATTCCATACTTGTAAAATACCTAACAGAAATTGAAAAGATTAATGATATAATCTATAATCATAAATTGTTTTTCATGAGGAAGTATTTACTCTTAAATCCTTCATAATAATTGGAATTAAAATGTGAATTATCCTAATCATATCCTTTGGGAGTGTCGTAACCAAGAGTGTAGCAAGGCCTGTTTTGTTATACCATGATACCCTAGGTCAAGATTGAAACTCCTTTTCAATATTTTTACTCCTATGTACATCTGTTCCAGAGCCACCTTTACCAGATCGTATCCAAGAAATGGATGTTTTTCTTTGAAAATACACAAAATCTCTTCATTACCTAAATTCTAGGAAGTTATTATAGACTAATACTAAAAGTCTCTATTAGGGTAAAGCTCTCTAATCATAGTTGGACTAAATCTATTTCTAAGGTTTTCATTAAACATCCTATGATAACAATTGTAATGATCCATCCCCATTTACCTAGAGTTGGTGCATAATTTTAATACACTATCATGATTACATGGAATTAAATATTGAAGGACTGATCCGTTTATCAGTCTTGGAAAATAAATTACATACATGAATGTAACATTACATTATAAAATGAAAAACAACAACTACATTATCTCCATTGACAACATTCATATCTCTTAGGCTATCCTTATAGGTCAGTCATAATAAAATTCTTCACATCCTGGGAAAAATAAAACAATGAAATGAGAGAGCTCAGATGCTCTCTAAGTATAACATTATAGTGAATGATTTTATAAATAAACATAATTATTTAAGGCAATGTATGAAAATAAAACAAATTCCATTTAAACATAAACATCACCATAATATAGAAAAGGTAAATCAAAAAATTCCATTTACATATTAACATGGATATTCTTCTAGTTTAATAATCACATATTATAACAATTGCTAATTTCATAATGATGAAATGCATAATGCCAGACTTCATAACAACATAGTCAAGGCCTTGTGCCATGACTAAAAATAAGATTTTGTCAAGACCTTGTGCCATGACCCTTGTTTGTCTCATGAGACATACTGATGCATCGAGGAGCTATATCGGGCACCACCCATGACTTAATAGGTCTAATGCATTCCTCATATGAAAAGGATTAAACATAACATAATATTTTGTTTTAAAACATTCAAATGAAATGTCAATACATTATCCATAAACCATAAATGGTATTAAAATAACACAACCATAGTCAAACATATCATAAAAAATTAAATACAATATGGAATATTTGTATCATAATAAATCAACCTCGATCATGAATAATATCCCAAAAAGGATGTTGACATAGTTGAAAATGATCAGAAAAAATTATTGAGAGAATTAACTATTTTTTATTAAATAATTTACAAGTCAAATAGAGGAACTCAATTAAAAGATAGATTTGAATCAAAGTGTCCCATACCACTTCAATCATCGGAATGGAATTTACATTTTTAAATTTTCATGTCTACGTAAATAAATCCTTAAAACCATTTTGAAAAAATGGAGATTAATGAAAAATGATTATAAGAATAAATCATTAAAACAGTTAAAATGACGTTATAGTAAAAATTACATTAAAAATAATACCTTTGAGAACACTTTTATGAAACATACAAATGGATAATGAATATGTCCTAGTTGATAGTTACGTAAACACAACCTCTGATAATAAAGTGATTGTTAAATTAACCTTTACCTTGCACTTTCCTTTGGTCGATGGTTCGTTAAACCATTTGTATAATGACCATAGTATGTTATTAAATCATACCATAACAATATTAATATTTATTATATCATACAAGATTATTTTATGACTTTATATGACCCATTTTACAACGATTTCTATATCAAATTAACATTGTGGGTAATAATCGCTTTCTTTATCGTACATGTTTTAACATGTTATTCTTGATCGTATCATTTAAGTCATGATTTAAATACATCCATAACATTAAAATTTATTCATATATCATATATTTTTTGCATATAAATATTTATATTAGATAAATATATAAAATGGAAGGCACCTTTTTTGGGGATGGTAGGTCGTACATACGCATAAACGAGGATTCCATTTTCATATCATATTTGACAGAAGTAATTGAATAAGATATATGTAAGTAAATATAAATATAAATATATATATATATATATCTACAGTAGAATTAATATTTCATATATTACATACTTATTAATAATATATATGTTATACTCATCATTGAATGGTGATTGTTGAAATTAAGTTCATCACGTCGTGGAGACATTAATCCGTACGTACCCACAAGCGACAATATAATTATATTGATGTTGAAATAGTATCTAATTGGATGGTATATCATATATAAATAATAAATGAAATTTTATATTTATTATTTACATCACTTATACTCATTATTATACCCATACAAATAATGATTCGTTTGAATATCAAACTACACCACGACATGGATACAGTATGCCGAATGTATGCACGTATGATGACTTTTCCATTTAGAGGATGGATAGAATAAAAAATATTTTTTACCATATATATAATAATATCATAGTATTTATGTGGTAATAGAGTTATTATTTTGGTATGGAAATAGAAAATAATGTGTAATTAGAAGATGAAAAGAACTTGAAAGATGGTTGTGAAATTATTACCTCTTCATCGGGTGTTTCCTTTTTAGTTGATCAACAGAGCTCCCTATGTTGGATTTATGACCAAATTAAGGAAACTGGGATGATGTGAGGGATTCTGGGAGGATATTTGGTCTAGTTTTGGCCGAGCCAAATGGCTTTGGAGGTGTGATTTTGAGATAAGGTCATGTGCCCTTTTATAAGAGGGGTGAGGGTCACTTTAGGAAAAGATAAAAATATTAATTTATTATACAACCATATTAGGTTTATAATGGCTCCAAATGAATTTATCTCGACCATTAAGTGGTTATGGGTATAAATCATCTCAAAAAATAAGTTTTAGACAAGATTAGCTTTCCATTTTTACCATATCTTTTAGATTTAACTCTTAAATTAATAGTTTAACTTTTATCACGTCATCTTGTATTTTTATAGTATATGGTTAATAAAGAAACACTAAACTTACAAGAGAACATAAAGTGGTTCATTAATGATATATGAAATATTATTTAAGGCCTTTTTCTAAACCGTAGTTTTTTTAATATTATATGAACAAATAATATAGTATTTGTTTTAAAAATTTAATTATTTTAATTTTGACACTATTTGGTATTTTATTTTCTGGAAAGTCCTAAAAACCTTATCACAGCAAAAAAAATCTAATGAAATATAAAATGTCATATTAACATCAAAAATTCATGGATGGCATTAAAAATCTTAAATTCTATTTATTTTAATATTTATAATATAATCTATTTTAATATGTCATTAAGAAGGTAATTACTCCATCATCATTGTGTCATAAATAAATTTAATTAATTAATCTATAAAAATAATAAATAAATTAACATTATTTATTAAATCTTCTTATCTTTATACTAAGTACTTATATTCGTATTTATATTTTTTATATCCCTATATTAAAAATGATTTAGTTAATAAACAATGAATTTAACCCTTTAAACTCTTCTTTAAATAAAATAATAATAAATGTCCTAATCTAATCCAAGTGGACCTAAAGGATCATATTTTATTCCAAATGTTTTTTTTGGTATAATTACACTTATCCAATAGAATTAGAACATGTGTTAGGGTAATTATAATATCAGTTTTACCATTAATTATCCTATTTACTTTTAACGGTGGTAAATGAAAGACAAAAGATACTATTAAAAAAATTATTTACATCTTATTGAATCATATTTTACTTACTGAAGTCAACCATTTCTCTTAGATTTTTGAAATTCAACTTACAGATGTGGTAAAATTATGTTTTATGAAAATTTTCCAACGTGCCTAGAAGGTGGCTAAAAGAGATTAAAAAGCTCAATAAAAAATGATACATATTATTTAATTATAAAATGGCTCTAATTAATTACATTAACCTTTTATATGTATTATATATATCTTTTTAGTTAAAAAATTTAAATAAAATATATTATTATTGAAATTAAAAGTCGGTTTTAAATAATAACCTAGTGTTTTTCAAAAGTAATCAAAAATTGAATGTTTTTAGATAGATAACCAAAATTCACCCTAAGATATTTTTGATATTAATAATTACAAAATGATTTCTATTATACCATATTCAATACATAGAGGTTGCATTTATAAATTTAAAATTAATAACTTTTGTCAAAACCAATAAGAGGGTTTTTAAAAAGTGAAAACAATCAATAGACTGACATCTGTTTATGTAAAATTTAAATGTAAAATTACATATAATGCTCTAAATTGTATTGAATGATAAAATTATAAAATTATTATATTTAAAAACCATTAAAATTCAAAAAATTTAATCAAATTTTATTCATATTAAAATGTTGTTTTCAATTAAAACGTAATATTTTTTTCTATTCATCAAAACATGAATGTTATAAAAAATGTAACCAAATTTTATGCAACAAAAAATTTTATGTCCCATTTCTAAATAAGAATTTAATATCATTAAATTGAATATATAAAAGTGCAAAATATTGGTTTTAATATGGGTTCTCCATTAAAATGAATTAAATTTTATTTTTAAAAAATACCTCTTTTATCTGAAAAAATAAATTTGTTCTTATATTATGTCTAATAACCACATAATATGGATCTTGAAATTATATAGAGTATATAATATTTTAAATTTTGTTTATATTATTCATAAAATATTTTTTTAATGGCCAGTTTGGTATGTTGTGGTGTGCTTGAACTCAGTGTTGCATGTAACGCAAGCTATTGAATTAAATTAATGAGATAACATACTATGAAACCATGGGGTGTTACAAGTCCTATCATAGATAATAGGGAATTATTGATCCACATGGATTTGTAAATATAATAGGGAATCAATGAAAACAAATTTTCAAAGAGTTTTTGCACAAAAATTTCATATGTGAAATAAACATGACAATGTGCATATCATGAGAACCCCCACTAGGAGTAATATACCATAATTAAAATAGTTATAAAAACTAATATTACACAATATTGTTCCATAAAAAGATAAACATTCCATGTCCGAACTCATATGAGACACCCCAGGTCCATGGTTGAATAGTTATAACCACCTCATAGTGATTCCATTCCCATGCTTGAAACAGGATATAGATAATATACAAACACCCAAAAGTACTATATACGAATAAAAGAATGCCACAAAGGATTACACTAGAAATTCCACAATAAGATTCCAATATAATATTATGTAAGAATGGCCTCCTAATATTCATGTAAATTTTTTTTGGCACAATAAACTCGTATTTAAACAAATCATGAATTAAAATTAAAAATAGGGAAATAAATTAGAAATTAATGAACACAATTTCAAATTGTGGAAAGATATTAAAATTTATAGAATTTTCATTTAAAAATTTGTTCATTAAAAAATAGAACTTTTAACAAATGGATTAAATAAATACATTTACATAAAACAGTTTAAATAAATTCACAAGGGATGTAAAGTAGATTACTACAATGGAATATATTCTATTGAAATAAAAATATAAATGAAACAAGGTCATACACATAATAATGAATGATTGTTCTGGGAAATAGGGACCCAACACTCAAGTTGAACTTCAGTATGTACAAAAGAACCTTTGAACTAATTAAAAAGAGTATCCATCATTATCGTCCAAGGGAATTGATGTGATTATATAATGTGATGAATGTTTTAAATCCCAATGTTTTATCAAAATAGCTCACTAACAACCTTATTCATTCAGGTTCTCATATAAAAAAATCAATGATGAGAAATTTATTTTATGACTGCTTAATATAATATTAAATATAATTCTCTATTTCAAATATGTCCATGTACCAATTAAATCCCATAACAGGTTTTTTATAAAAAACAACAATTTTCATCAACAAAAACCCTATGGTTTCTACCAAAACAATTTATTCATTTTTTAAGAATAATTATTTTAAAATAATTCATGATTCTTTTTTATAATCCAAATTCACAATTAAAATTAATATTAATTCTTTCAAAAAGAATCCCATCATATTCAAAATGAAACCCCATGAAATTGAATTGGGGATTTTCGAAGATTTACATAAAAATGATCTCCACAATTAAATTAAATAATTATGTTGGGTCCATGTCTATATATTTCAAAATCTAAATTTCTCAAATTTCAATAAACAAACCCCAATTCAATGGAATTTTGGTTTTTCCAATTTCATTCGATTTATTTTATTAAAAACCCAAATTCAATGGAATAGAATTAAAAAAACAATCGAAATACATTTATTCTATAAATAATAAATTTAATTTAATTGAGAAAACTAAAATTAATAAACTCAATTTAGGTTTACTATAAAATTGTCATTGAAACATAACAACATACCTAAAGATCAATAGATCAAAAATAAAAACACTATATATTGAAATTTACAACCAAGAACAATAGATAAAATTATATGTGAATAAAAACAATTTTTAGATCCAAAACAGATTGTATTAAATCCAGAAATAATCACATGGATCGATGGATCCATAAATATAAGAAGGTAGATCATGGTTGAAGAAAAATGGGATGAGGAAACTAAGAGAGAGAAGATCATAGGGTATTCCCCAATCATCTGATCAAATATGAGAGAGATACAATGGGGATAATCATTCATTGGAGTTTTAAGGATTGGATAAAATGATATTAAGTCATACCGGTCCATCAAGGGGCTAAACAACGTTTTTATATTTATTTATTCCAAATACAGATAACATAAAATGTTATACACACGGTTTCTCAGGTAGACCAGTATGGTTATAAAACAATTTGTGACCTAGACATGTGGAACTTTTAATTGGATCATAAAATATAACAATAGGGGTAATATCTTATCTAACCCTAATCCAACCATGTAAAATCACACTTCCTTTGGATGAATGGTTTTCTCTAATAGAGAGAACATTTTTTGAAACTGTGTGCCAACCATACAATAACACATGATATTCCAAAAAAAATAATTTTATACTAGAAAAAAACCTAAAAACTGAACCAAATCAATAGAATATATGGATTTAGGAATAATATAAAAATAGTAGTATGATATTAAATACTACACACCATAGAAACACTAGGTCCCTTAAAAAATAACAATGATGATCCCTTCTAAAAAATTTGGAAACACTTCTCTCTCATCAATTCCTCTCTCTCTAATATCTAATAATTTTTTGAACCATTTTTTTATAGCACATGAGCTAAGGTATCTCCATCCCATGACGTACCATGTGTTTAGAATCATCTATCATCAGTAGTCATTTATTAATTTATAAACTAGGTTCATGATTTATATCATGCAAACTCAGAACATGATATGGATCAGATATATACATTCATAGTTCAGATAGATTAAATTAGTTATGAATATATATCAACTATAATGGTGAGAAATTGTATATAAAATTACCAACCACCTCAAAACCTCGAAATTTCCCTCTTAATAATGTGAAATCTTCCCTTGAATCCCAAGACAATGATGACCCATCTAGGGAAAATATTCATGAACACCTAGTGTCGAACAAAAAACTCTAATGGACTAGGAACATGATCACCATAAGACTCAATTTTGCTTTGTTCCCTCAATATAATCTAAAAAATATACTAAATCATTATTTTTTCCTCTTCAACCAATCTTGGTCCAACCGAGGAACATCCACCAATATCTAAACATAACAAATGATATTTACCAGTATGTCCATTAATGGGCTCAAAAAAGAGGAATTATGAATGGGGAGTGGTAAAAAGTGATATAAATAAAGTCATCTAGAAAAAATTGTCCATCCCAAGTCCCACAAAAGTTGAGAACACTAGCACTCATCATATCCTCAAGAATCAGTATAATTATTTATATTTGGCCGTCTGACTACACTTGGAATTTCATACTCTAATTGGTGTACGATCTCAGTTCAACCAGAAGTATTCTCTAAAAATGATACATCAACTGAAGATCCTGATCAGAGACTATAGAACATGGAACTATATGAAAACGAATAATATTCAAAAAAAGATTTCCCAACAACACATATTTGGATCATACATGAATGGGTAATAAGTGGTATAATTTAACAATATTTTTATCATAACACATTTCACATTCTTATATCTCTATTTATGTATTAACCTAAGAAATAAGTCCTATTATTTCATATCAGTCATCCATGTATTGACTGGGAATTTTTTAATCAATCTCGAAGTCTTCTGGTTAACAACCGATACCTACTAATATATATCCATGTTAGATGAACTCAATAATTCTTTGTATAATTACTATAAACTAGATCTAAAACCATATATCATATAAAATCTTCATGGTACTTGGGTTCACAACAAACAAGTAGTTATGAAAACCCCCATCATATATTTTCATCACACTAATGACACAACATTATGATTTTGATGGCATATAATTCCATCATTGCTGAGAAAAAACATAGCAATGACCTCTCCACAATGAATATAACCTCTAATTCTATGGAACACATCATAAAGATAATATTTATGATTAATAATTTTGACATGATCATATTTTGACTAAATTCTGGCAATGGAAACCTTAAACCATTTTTTGTGAACTCAATTATGAAAATATGAAATGTGAGCCAGAAAATTCTCATCTTTTTATTATTAAATGAAGGTATATATAAGTGTTTCCTAATCAATCCATGTTAAAAAAATTTATATTTCTCTAGTGTATAGGTGATGTCAATTTCAAAATATTTGAACTATTCCACATAATTTTTCTGATTGAGATTCAAATATTTTTATGAGACAACATAACTAAAGAACATCTACTTTGAAAACATGGTAAACCATACATTGTAATGGTAATTCAACCAAAAACTGTGTTCTTGTATCAAAACATCATGTCTAATTTCATGGGTAAGATATTTATTCCCATGAGGCCTAAAATGATTAGATACATATGCAACAACATGATTACCTTCATTGAGAATTTAGACCAATCCTGAACCTGATGCATCATAGAATACAAAATATTCTTACTTGGCCTGCAGAAGAGTAAAAAGTTGCACAATAGTAAAAAGAAGTTTCATCTCGACAGAAGAACTATGAGATTTATAATTCCATGAAAACATTACTCCCATTTGAGTTAGAGAAATAATCATAGAATACAACTTTGAGAAGTCCTTAACGGACTGACGATAATAACCAAATAGTCCAATGATGCTCCAAATATCACAGAAAATTAGTGGTTTATCTATATCATAAGATCTTTCTCCATTTCATGATCAAATGAAATACCCTATTATCACACAACATGTCAAAATAATTTCCATTCTAAAATTCATATGTAACATTTTGAAATAATGGATAATTGGTGATTTACTAGAAAACTCCAAAAAATTCGTAATATGAAACACATGATCATCATCATATATAGAGTAAATGAGGTATTAATATACAAATAAAAAAAAAGGATTCTAAATAATCCTATAAATTCCTATTAATTATCACCATAAATGAGAAATTATAATTGGGTTGACCAAAGTCATATCAAGTAACTCATAATGACCATACCTACTCCGAAATGATATTTTGGGGATTCCAGATTAATTAATCCTCAACTAATAGAAACAAAATAAATATTCAGTCATTGAAAACCAATAATAACCATCAAACTGATCAAATAAATAATTAATCTATAATAATATATACTTTATCTTTACCATAAATCGATAGTGTTTTCGGTAATCAAGACTTAAGATAAGAGAACCATTATATTTTTTAGTAAAGGGATCATGAACAAACCAAAGAGAAAAACTCATGCATATAAATCCTTTCTCAATAAGATCATCTAATTGGTACATCATCATTGTTAATTCAGATGATTTTATTCGGTAAGATGGAATTTAAACTTGTTGAGTAACAAAAAATATGTCTATAGAAAACCGACCCACTAATACTAATGGAAAACCAGAGAAACTAGAGGGAAACAAGTTGAGAAACTCAAAAAAACTAAAGGAATTTTAAAACTATAAATTTCATGCTCCTGATTAATGGAAAAAACTAATATTACATTTCTCATGTTTATATTATAAGGTCTACATTTACTAGACCTTGGGACTTATTCTCCTTATATGACATGGAAAACAACAGTTATTGTAATAAAATTTAATCATCAAAGAAAAAAATAAATCTAACTTTATCATAAATTAGTATACCCATCATCAATAGGATGTCAAGAGGATTCACACCAAGAACATGAAACCTCAAAAGAATATTGACATCATATAGAGAGATGACACACGCTGGACTACAGATACCCTTCTCTCTATTCATACCTAGTGGTGTACTAATATTAATTTTATATGACAAAATCTACATATAATGATTAATATGACAAAAAAATGGTTAAATTAAATGAATGATATTTAATCATGTGAATTAGAGGAGTGAAAAATGTCAGGGATATTGTAATTGTACCACTCATCGTTGTTATACCTTATCTACTTCTTCTAACGAATATTATACTACATGAAGTATATTTTTATAGTATGCCCATGTATGTAACCTTTTTATAATTAAATATATGATTTTACCATATTTTTATGAGTCAATAATGATTCTTTTCCACAATGTGGTGTGTAATAATCATGGAATAATCATTATAGGTTCCCCCACCATTCGTATGGGCCACTGTTCTTGGGTTCCCTAGATAAAAACCTCTAAGATAGTCATGTATTTTCATAGTTGTAAAAAATTAGGGGTCCTATTAATGGTATTTTATGAGGTAAATAATGACCATGCTTTCGAGAACTGGCATGATAATCATCATGTATTCTCATTACATTTAAGGAACTCACATGACCACTATGAGAGAATAGAACATCCAAATCCCTACCATACTATTCATGACCATTACGGCTGTAAGAACTCTATCTAGTAAATCAACATAGGAAGTAATATTAATCATGGATATACGAGAACTAGAATCATAATGATTCCCCAAATCAAACCATAAATCCTTGATCTTGTAATTTGACAGAATTTGAACTGTGAAATGAATGAGATTAGTAAAACAGTTTCAAACCCTACCACAATCATGTAAGCCTTATCCTATTTGGGAAACTAATTATCCATGGTCAACAACATTAACTCCAGATAGAATAATTCTTTGAAAAAGACCTTGAAGCCCTTCTATACAAATCCGTCATGTTTTTTTCAATGTCTCCAATGTGTCCTAACATCTTCAACATAGTCCAACCAGCTCGATGGTGTCATAATTCAGATTGATTTCATCAGGTGTGTCCAATATCCCAAATAAATCCCTATCTTGAAAAATAAATTCTTAGTCTATGGAAGATCATTTATTCCTATGAATAGTGATTAATTTTTTTGGAGGAACTCTTGAGAAAAAATATCGATAATTTCCCTCTATGGTTCCACCGATAGATCATGAATGGAATGTTGAGGTGGTTCTTTTCATAGAGCTTTGGAAGTGAAAAAAATCAGCTAAACAATATTTTTATATAGATAACGATTCAATAACTAATGTAAAATAGTAACATCCTCCTATATTTTATTATTATGTCTTTACAGAGTCATGATTCTACACAACATCAATAGACTAAAAATTTGAATTAGGTTAAACTAAAACAAATCAGCAATGTATATTAATCCCACAAAAAAAACAAAAAATACATTGATTTCACATTATCAAAATAATTATAGGGAATATTATATATCTAATCCTAATGATATATTTAACTAAAATCCCTAGTTAATTTTGGTTCATTATTGTTATAGTTGTCCAGCAACTCAATCATGACTATCTCCTACGTGCTGATAAGATTTCATACATTCAATCTGACTTCAAGAAAAATGTTCAACTAGGAACACTAATACCTCTGTGTCATGAATCATCCTAGGTAAACTATTAACCTGATAACTAATCCTGTTTTAAAATACAATAAATGGGGATCATGATCACTATTGGGAAGTGACTACCCCGTGGAATCATAAAAATGAATGTGGGGTCAGTTTTTCTAGAATCATTATGGAAGTAAAAGAAGAAGGTTTTTAAAATTTTAAAAAGAAATTCCACTAGGAGTAATGTACAAAAATTATAATTTTTTAACTACCTAATTACTAAGACCATGTACTAAAATGGTGGAAAAATTTTCAAAATACAACTTAGACGCAACTCACCAAGTCCAAAAATCAATGGCAGAACAAACCCATCCAATCACATTCCCTTGATCAAACCTTTAAAGAGATAATCTTAAAACACCCAAATGATCACATAGAGTTTGAGAAAAGGCCTATAAAGATTTAACCAATGATTCTAAAACATGATTCCAACACAAAAAAACAATATCATTCTTCAAATTTCTAAATAAATACACTTGGCATATTAATTGAATAATAAAAACAACTATTTCCCATTCAAAAGATGGAAATATTTTATCAATTTAGGATTAACATTTGATTATAAAATGGAATTCACCTTTCAAAAAATGATTCATTTCAAAAATTGAACATTCCAAAAATTCCTTAAATAAACACATTTATATATAATAGTTCATAAAAATTCAAAAGGCCGGTAAAAAAGTTTAGAAAAATAGATTATAGTATTTTGAAATAGAAAAAAGAGAGAAATGTGGTCATATGCCCAATAATGTAAAATAGTTATTATTTGTATGAAACCAACACTCTATTTTAACTATAGTATGTACATAAGTCCATTCGAACCAATTCTAAAGAGGACTCATCACCATCACCAAAAATATGTGATGTATTGTTATGATGTTTTGGAATGACTTAGTTCATAATGTGCCATCCAAATAGCTTATCAATTAACTAATATTTAACATAATCATATAAAAACAATTATAATAAATTTATTTTAATAACTCTTAATATAAATTTAATACCATTATATATTTTGAATATGGAAATTTTCAATTTGAAATCAGGAATGCATTTTCAATAAAAAAATTCATCTCCATAATAATAAACCCTATTTTTCTATCAAAAACATTATAATCAAATTTTACAAATAAGTATGTGAAATGAATTTTCAATTAAATTAAATAATATTATTCCATCAATAAATGAAACATTTTATTTTTCAATTAAAATAACATATATTTCAAAGAAATCACCTTATTCAATTGAATTTGGGGGGTTTTAGAATTTTCCTTCAAAACCATATCCTTAACTAAATTTAATATTTTAATTTAATCAATTTATATCTCATTAAAAAATTAAATTATAAAATTTAAATTTCAAAATATTTCCACAACCATGCCATAATTATATGGAATTGGATGTTAGACACTTTTATGCAAAAACCCATTTTTTCATATAAACCCAAATTTAATAAAAATGGGTATTTTTCCATAAAATATTGATTTTTGTAATAAAACCAAGAAATAAATATTAATTTAAAAATTATAATTAAAAATAATAAATTTATCGATTATATTAAATGACTAATGTAATGGAACCACCTACCCTGACACCAATGGATCTCAAATCACAATGTAGAAATAAAAAAACTCTAATGGGGAACAATGGAAAGAATTATCTCTGAATCAAAAGTATGTTTAGATCCAAAAGTGGGTATTGGATCCAAAAAACAACCAAGGTATACATAGAATCCTATAGAGAAAACTAATTTATCTTAGTATAAAATAAGTTAATTAGTAGACGTATTAAGAGAAGATCTATGCACATTCATCAAGAATCATATTACTATGGGGAAAATGTGGGGATAAAAATTATTCATGGTAGAAGTGAGGAAGGTAAAATACAATACAAGGTAATATCAGTCTATTAGGGGTTTAAAATTTTGTTTCAAGAATTTCTAATCAAAGGCCAAATCACTTAATATCCCATATGAATAGCTTCTTGGGAAGACCCTCATAGTAAGATTAAACCATTCTTCATGATCATGTTCCTATTGTAAATTGTTTGAAATATTTTTACTAAGGGGGTGAATGGTATGACAAACCTTGTTCCAACCATTTAAAATCTCACTTCCATGGGTTACACAGTTTTCTCTTATAAGGTGCATGATTTGAGGAAACTGTTCACCAACCATATAGTGGCACATAAAATTAAAAAAGATATATTTTCATCTGAAATGTAACCTAATCAAACCCAAAAAAATGATGATAAAATAAGGGTTTATGAATACATGAAAATTAGTAAAATGATGTTATATACTCTTATTTAACTGATGATTTATTTGATTCTGGATCGTCCCAATATTTTATATATTCATTTCCATCCTTGATAAGTTTATATTTCTGATTCTCCATATAATATAAATATTCATCCCCGACTCATGGTAGATATCTTAGTGAAATAACGATATATCATTTTGTTCCCATTATGGATCATTTATATAAACTACATATAAATATAAATATTATATCTATATCATAAAATTATATAATCATTTATAATTATTTGATATTAAATTATTACAAATATATTAAGTATTAAATGTAGTATAATTGTGGATGGAGATATGTTGCCCATTGTCTCCACAGGGGTGGAAAAATAATCTAAATCATGTTTGAATACTTCTTCATTACCTCAACTAAATGAAATTCATATAGATGAGTGGAAAAAAACTAATGAATGTAAAAGGAATCCTCCAAATATATGATGCAACAATCTTGTTGGAATACATTGATGTATTTTCTAATGAACTATAGAGTCACCTACTAGATTGTTAATATGTTAATTCCCTTGATCTTAGTCCTAATGAAAATAATATATTCATTAATCCTTATATTAAGAATACAATATAATTAGTGTATGGGAAGAAAAAAAATTATATTTGTGTGATAATGTATTGATACACCCTAGGGGTTCAACATGGAAATCGCATATTATTTTTAATAAATAAATATTGTTTTATGGGGTTTTAAGGAACCTAAATTAAAATTAAGGACATTAAAATACACTTTGATTTTATATTTTATCAGTATTATGTAGATATGATTATTAAAATGGTTAATCTATTTTGTGTATCATCATCAATGAGTAATGATAAACGATATTCAAAAGAATAAATTTTTATGAGGTATGGAAATTATAAATTTATAGTACTTCCCATTGGATTATCTGATGATCCTTTTATTTTTCTATATGTAATTAATAAAGATTTCTAATATTACCAATATAATATATTTTTTCACATTGTTGATTGTATTTTAATATAGTTTAAAACAATTATAAACATTTGAATCAGCTGTGAATTAAAATTTAGACTATTAAAAAAATATCTATACACGAAAAAATTATATAAGAATAATTATACAATCAGAATGTTTCTTTTCATGGTCATACTGTTCCTATAAATTGAATATTATATTATATTTCAAATATTATGGCAAAGATCTAATATATAATTTCAATTAATATAAAGAATGTCTGTAGATTCCATGGATCAGTTTCTTACTATAAATTATTTTTAAAAAACAAATTTCATGATTATCTGACCCATTAAACATTTTGACACATAACAATGATATATCCATAAATTTTGAGGAATTAAATGATATTTTTAGACAATTCAATAGGACATTGTTCAATTCATCTATTTTTAATTTACCATTGGGATGATATAGATCTGTGATATTTAGTGATGCATCGTTAATGGGGTTTAGATGTGTACATACATAGGATGTTTGTGTTTTTAACATTGAATCAATGTAGTCAATAAATTGTCAACAATATTATCAAACCCTTTAGAATTAATTGTATGAAATAATAATAACATTGATGATGTACATATATGAAAATTATAGTGAATGATTTGAATGATAAATATATCACTATTATTCTAAATACATATCCTCATTGAATGATCATAACCAAGGGAAACTGAAATGTATATATATATTATAATGTATTATTATTTCATAATTCACTATGACCATGGGATGATAAATCCATTGGATAGTCTATTGAGTAATAATGATATTGGTTTCATTGACTAAAATGATATTTAATAAAAATCCATTATTCATTCATTGATTAATGTTTTATATTCCAATCGTATTTTATAGATAACAATGAAATATATTAATCATTATTCTCTAACCGTACTAATTCGATAATATAATAATTTATCATTATGTTGGTAAGAATATTAAACAACAATTAGATTTCATTAAAGATGGGAAATTGGTATACATCAAAAATGTGGATGGTATATTAAAATTTATAAATATGATTAATTTTTCATCCATAACCCAATGGAATAATTAATTATAGATTGAATATCATAACTTAAACTCAAATTTCACTATAAATACTAGAAGTACAAAATGTATTAGTATTGTAAATTACATTTTTAATGGGATAAGTCGAATTGTGAAATTTCATATTATGATAAAAGATTATTTTTTTCAATATGTAAAAATAAAAGGAAACACTAAAGTATTAAAGAAACCTATACATATTTTTATATGATAATGGGATTATATTACTACGGACTTCATCAGTTAATTACTAAAGAAACTATAAGGAGTTATTCTATATATCTCAGTGATTATAACATTACAAAATTCACAAATATACTCACAATAGGTTATTTTATACCACATAAATTCCTCATAATGGTCTATATTAATGAAATTGTGATACCTCATTTTATACCACATTCAACAATTTCAAATAATCATCTACGACTTGAATTTAATTCATGGAAGATTCTTGAAAAAGATCATGAAACAGGGTGACATTTCAGAATCGACTATCCTCTTCAAGATAGTGGGATGTAAGAAAGAGACACTTGGACATTATAACATATTTTTGTGGTCATGGTAAATTTTATTTAATTTAATAATGTATAATTACATAAATATGGTTGAATTTTTTGTAGTAATATCGTTCATTTTAATATTAAAAAGGAACCATATAAGGAATTTCATGTAAGGATATTTCATAAAGATGCATTTTTGGACAAAATTTATGAATGCATGCAAGCATTCCTAGATCTATTAGATGATTCAAAAATTAAATATAATATAATTCATAATCATATTAGGGTATATTATATTAGATTAAATGTTATACCAATAATACAAGGAATTGTTTTGATATTAATCTATTTGTATATTTACTACTAATTTTATATAAATGGAAAGGTGTTTTGATTTTCATATAGAAAAGTTTATGTTATCGTGGAACATTGGTATATTGGATATTAAGAAAAGAATTGATGTTTTAGATTATAATTTGGAAATACCACACAATATTCTATTTTCATAATATATTACTAAAATATTACTATGGATATATGTTCCAAAAAAATGAATGTTCTCAAATTCCTTGAAATATAAATGGAACCATATTTTTCCAACTTTGAAAAACATGTCTATATATTTTTGAGAAAAGAAAAAAATTGTTCAGGAATTGGACGACTCACTTCGAAATGTGACTATAATGAAATATTATGACATACGAGGCGATAATGGAAATCAATGGTTTAATGATGATGAAATACAAACATCCGTTGTTGATTTGATACTATATATATTTCATGAATGACATTTTGAATGGGGGTAATATTGTAACATCCATGATCCAATTAGACTAAGTAAGCATTTTTTCAACAGAAACAATAGTGGGATGCAAAGAGATTTATTGATGATTGTAATTAGAAATTAAATTATAATATTTTAAAAAACATCATTTTATATTAATGTTATCATTTTATTAAAAAAAATTAAAAATATCAACTTATGAAATGATGGTATTATTCTAAAATGATTAATTTTTAGTGAGTAATAAAGAAATATCATTTTTTAAAACATTAATTTTCAATTTAAGTATTTTAAATGTCATAAATTTAATTTATTTTAACATTAAATTACTTCATTTTGATAAAAAACAATTATTATATATTGAATCCCTATAATTATTTTCCTATAAAATCATCTTTATACGTAGTAATTAATTTTTATAGAGACCTATATTTTTATAAGTTTTCTAAATTTCAATAAAATTAATTTTCGAAACAACAAATATTAACCAAAATTATAATGAGTTCAGTATATAAAATCATACTAATTAAAATTAGGGAAAAAAATGTTAACTAATCATTTGGCCATAATTAAAATTAATCCTGGTAAATATTAAATACATCAGTAATAAGTAAAATGGTTTAAAAGGATTAATAATAATTGGATAGAGATACATGATAAAAAAATATTAACACTATTTTAATAGTTTAATTTATACCTTACATTTTAAATATATTAATCTCAATCATTTTAAATCAATTTCGATATAGTAAGTCATTAATAAATATGATATTTTTAAAAAAAGAATAACATCTCTCATAACCATCACATATAATAAACAACACCTCTCCTCTATTCCTCACACATTATGATCCATTTATATTTGAAAACACATTCTTAAATAATATCCTAACATACCCCCAACATATTATAGGTCCTCTTTTTATAAGAAAAATATCCATAGATGGAATTAATTATATACATAATGATGATTTACGAAAACAATTTAACTTTCTTAAATTATGGTTATATTTTTATTTTCTATTCCAATAAATTTCCAATGTTTAATAACAATGACCATATAATCACATAATTATCTTAAATATATTTATATTCACATTTAATGGTTGAATTATCCTTATTTATCTTCTTCCCATTCAAAGTAAATCAAAAACATTTCATTTGTGTATATAGGACATGCCTTCTCTGTATATTAATTTAATTTTTTATCACATTCACATTACATGGATGTTTATAATAACATAACTAATATAATTTTATGTTATTTATAAAATAAATATTAATCCTAAAACATTACTTTTCATTCACCTACTTATCGTTCCACCCAAAAAAAGTGGTATCATTGACCAATGGTACTTGTGGACTATCAGCTCAATGAAGTGATGCGTTTATTTTTCCATATAATAATTAAATGAATGAATGTAACTGTAAATATAATTTATATATTTTAGATTTAAATAATTATTTTTATCCCATAGATAGTGAAACTATGGACAAAATGTAAGGATCAAATATTCCATCCTCTAACTTATATGAAATATGAAACATTTAGTAGTAAAATATTATGATTCCAATAAGAAATTATTAATAAATAAACAATGTTATTCAATAAGATTAATTTATTTTATGTTATAAAAATTTATATATAGTTCAATTAGTTTGTTTATTTAAATTAATTATATGGGTTTTAAATTCTTATACGAAATATGGCAGACCTGATGTAAAGATTAATATCTTAATTTCATCCTAATTTGTGATTGATAGTATTTAATTTTATTTTTGTATTATTATATGATATTAATATTCTACACCCATTAAATAATATTCTCATATGGTTATATTAATGTTTTTCTTGTATTAGTCATTTTTTCAATTTTTTGGCACTCAAAATGGAAAAATTAATGTTTCTAAAAAATCATAATGATAATTTTCCTTTATGTAGGGAATATATTTATTCCTTATCTTCATTAACATTTAAATTTTTTCAATATAGATTTTAGTATTCTCCAATGATATATTTATGACATTTATAACTATGTTTTTATCTATACTAAAATATTCATTATGAATCGCCTTTCTTTTTTATAAATGGGTAATTATTTTCGAATGGTGTTAAAAAATATTCATTTTAATACATGATGAAAAAATAGATATCCAAATTTCATGATTATTATTATATATAATAATTATTTTAGAAGATTCCATATTTATATTCATTGAAAATACTTTTTATATTATTGTATAATATTTTGGACTTTTTATAAAAAAATTTATATGAAAAAATGGAATTTCCTCAAGAAATCATATGATGGTTTTATAAATATTTTCATATATGATAACTACATTTAAGTAATATTCATATTTTTTTGGGATACCCTCTAATTAAATAAGCCATATTTTTCTATTGAAAAATTATGATTGTTATTTATATTTATTTATTATTGAAAATATTGTTAATTTTATGCTTGTTATTCAATATGAATGTTTATGATTATTATATATTGAATAATTATTCACCACTGTTATAGGATGAATTGATTGGTATTATTAATTTATGGTTTGTTACCCTTATATCCCCTCGATTGATCAGTACATCTCACTATACAAACTATTTTTGGTAGGCCATACCTATTTCTGTATGATTTATTGGAACAAGTTTATGATGTTATGATTATGGAGACTAAAATTATGCACATAATAATTATGAAATTATTTCTTCTTATCCATGTGATTAATTATATTTCAATATCATACATGAATATATTCCCCTTTTTATAATAATAGGTAAATTTAATATATTATTATTTATTATCTCTAACAAGTTATTTATTTATTATTTTTTTCCCAAAACCTTTTGTTGTGATTATTCCCTTATAGAGCCTATATACTCGAATTTTATTATGTTTTCATTTGATGAGATATAGAGCCAGGTCTTATGAATGAATTAAATAATATCGTATAAGAAATTATAATGTTATTGCTAAATTTTCTATAGATAATTTCAAGATTTTATATGCAATGTGATAATAATTTAGGTATATGATATATAAATATTACTAAATATTTTTATCTTATAAGACGTGATACCATGCATTTTTCCCCATTTATTGAAATAAAATGCAATACATTGTTACTAGATTTGGGGAGTTACATAAATTAATATAATGATTGATTTTATTTTTGTTGGAATTATGTTATATATAAATATACGTATATATGAAATATGATGGTTTTATAAATGTCCATATTTCATATTAGATAATTTTAACATAACCCTTAAATCAACAAGTTCAAGTTAAATTAATTTCATTTAGAAATTTTATTATAAATACATAATAATTTGACTAATATTGTAGGATTCCTACCAAGGAGGTATATTTTTCTATTCATAGAAATTTGTTAGAATCATGGGTGTTTTCTATAGAGAAATACCATATTAATAAAAAAATCACACTTTTACTGAAATTATATTTTTATATGGTCATGATTGTAGAATTCATAATGAGTTTCATTCAATATTAATCAGCACCCATGATTTCAAGAATTTCTAGGTTATCCTAAATAATTACATAGAGGGCATAAGTATTTCTGAGAATGGCCTTTCACTGAAACACCCTATGGAAATGAACCCAAAATGAAAAACCAATAATACAAGATCTATTATAATGTGACAAAAGAAGTACATCTCATGTTAAATAGGTTGAGAATACATGATGCTATCTATTTCCTAGAAAAAACCATGACTACCCAAGAAAAATGATAGAAAATTTATATAATCAATTATTTTTGTATAAATTTCATGTCCTCATGAGATAAATTTGTAATTTTAATTTTAATTCCTATCACTATATTAGTAAATAAAGTATAATTAAATATAGAAAATTTCAATTGTGTACCATTTTTTTGTATCAATAGATGAATTATTCATTCAATTTATTATGCATAAGATTATTATATTTTAAACTAATTATATTATAATGTTACTATTCTTATATAGACCACCATGATATGATTCACTGAAGGAATTACTTAGGAGTGAGATATACTATAGCCTATTATCAACTATTTATAATTATTAATTCATGTTAGCAATGAATAGATTCTGAAAATCATCACATTATCCTCTCATTCATTTATCTCCCAATTGAAGAGAATAAATCACGAATCAGGAATATACCTCAAAAAATAATTAATAAGGTTATTTATTAGTCATATATATTGTAATCAAACAAAGATAAATCTTAGGGATTTCCAATCACGAGATTATATCATTATTTGATTCCTAACTCTTATACCAAGGTAAAATACTCTTCATATACCAGACAAGAATTTTTCAATAAGAATAAGTATCCTATAGAGAAATAGTGTGGTGGCCGAAAAAGAAGCGAATATAAAAATTGGATATTTAAAAAAAATAACTTTAACTGTGAGATTAAATTTCTTTAAATAATAAATATATAAACCATGTGTCTAGAAATAAAAAAACATTTTAATATAATTTAATTAAATAATTTTATTTTTTGTGAGAAATTCAATAATTTAAACACATTCCCAACATAAAATGATGCTAGTAAAACATCATGATATGAAACCAACAATTGATTTTATCTGAAATTTTATATTATTTATTATCATAGTTCACACATCATATAATATAGAGAAACAACATAGTTTTTGTTAAACAGTATTGTATTCCTACATCACAAAATTTTGAAAATAAATATATTTCCTCTATCAATTAAATGTAGGCCTCATGAGTTTCAAAATTAATACATCAGCATAACACCAATCCATTGATCTGATAAGAATATATAATGACCAACCCTCAAGTGACCCTCTTATAATTTATTTTATGACTCATTTGATCCCCCAAAGACAATACATGATATTCAGGATACCAAAAATGACAACAACTAATATAGAAACACCTTATAAAAATCATAAATCTATATAATGTTTTTAATATACTCGGAGGAGTTCTTCAAGTATATAGAATAAAAAAGAATTTTATTCTATAGAAAATTAAAAATTATAATCCAAATAAAATTTTTCCTAATGAACATTAATATATTTACTTTTGTTTTATGGTTTATCAAAATGTATTTTAGAATGTAGTCATTTTGATAAATTGAACATCACAGTGATGGAGTTCATTATATGTTTAATGATTCATGAATTCTTATAATTGTAATGAATAACTATATATAATAAAATTGATTGATGTTATTTTTATTTTTATTGAATATATTTTATTATTCGAGGTTATTATTTTCTAATGGCATGTATCAAATTAAATAGCCTAATTCTAATAGTTGTTATATAATGTTCTATTAAAATGGGACTTAATGGGAACAATCAATCATAAGTTTATCATTGTTGGGGAATTGGTCATTTAGGTCACAAAAATATATATTTTTGTATTAAATTGTTATTTATGTCAGGGACATGATTTCAAATACCCCTTCTAATATTTTTAAATATAGTATAATTAAAAGTACATTGTTTTTATAAAATCATATTTGTCAAAAATTATTAATATTTTTTAAATATTTCAGGAATGGGATCACAAATATTTATTAGATGAACCACATACTTGAGATATAATATGTCATTATTGCAATTATTTTGTTGAGAAATACATTAAATATATTTAATATAATCATACTATGATTAATGATTATATATTTGAATTCAATGTTTCTGGAACACTTTTCAATGACTAGATGAAATAAATTAATCATAAATATGATATATTATTCAAAAAATATATATCATTATATTCTATATTTTATAGAAAACATGTTTCATTCATGCATTTATTGTTTTGTTGTATGTGGTTGTGATTTTAGATTAAAATACATTTAGATTATATAATACATAATTCAACTACAGTTCCATAGATAGTTTGTGAATATAACCCTATGGGAACAGAAATGTGAAGTCATAGACCACAACAAAACTATTCATATATTAGAAAATATTACAATATATATATAGATAGATTGATGTTCAGATTTTTTATGAATCCTTATCAAACAAATTATTTAATTGATTTTAACAATTAAAAGGCTATATGGTGGAATGAAAAACGAAAATAAAAAAAATTCTAGTTATCATGGGCTTTTTGCAAAACAAATATAGTTATCTTTGGAACTCCTTAATTTATAAATCGAGGTCCAAATGATTTAAATCTTACATACAACCAATAATGGACATATATTTGATTGTATTGGGGTATGGGATTAAGTGGATCCAATGGTAGATTACTAGAAAGTTAAAAAAGATGAAGCAGAGTAATTCTATAATAATGAAGATTATTTCAGGGTATATCATTTAGGGATATATAATGAATAGAATATGTTTTATACTTTATATAACGTATACCATAATGAGAAATATGGAATCATGAATTCATTTCTTATTTATCACCCACTTGTACTTAATAAATTTATTGATGAGGTTAATGTATAATAATGAATCTAAAATCTACATAAAAAGTAAGATAATACTACACAAATCATGAGAAAAATAAATTCATTAAAATATGATAAATAAGATAGAGTGGTAATGGTTTATAATTTTTATATTTGGTCACACCATATAATATTCATTAATTTTAATATACATTACATTACATTATTTTCACTATTAATATTTCAAATTATAAATTTTTAAAAAATAGAGGATATTTAATATTTTTCTATTACCATACTCTAATTTTACTATTATATAAAAATAATATATTTTTTTCAATTCACCTATCATCTGACATATAAAAACAATTGTTTTTGAAATAAATTATTCATTGTGATTCCAGGTGGAATAATTTTTTTCATTTGTCAATTTTTTGAATAATAATATTACGATTATAAATAAGGATAAAAAACACAGCCACACTAAAAATAAAAATGTTTATATATTATACATTATAATTTCACTGTTTGAATTTTTTATGTTTTATGGTGATTTATTTAGAAATAAAAATAATCAGAGATAATTTATAATCATCAATAAAAAGTTTAGTGTTGTTTTCAAATGATTAAATTCTAACATCCATACCATATTTAAATAATTTCTGTTCATATTATTAGGAGATTATATTCCAACTATAAATTAGTTACATTTTTTCCATATAATAAATGAGTTTTTATGAAATAACATTACTGTTTCAATAATTTTTTTCTATGTTCAATATTTAGGAATATGGTTGGATGGGTCATTTTATGAATGGGAATATAAAAATTAAAAATAATTACCAATGATGAAAAGATTATATGTTAAAGGGATAGTAATCAATGAAATTTATAAATCAATTTTAGGAAAATTATTTTAAATATTAATATTTAAATATTTTTCAATGTTAGAAAATTTAACAATGATCATGGAATTATTAATAATAAAAATTATGATATACTAAGAAATGTGCT
Source organism: Viscum album (assembly GCA_963277665.1). Lineage (NCBI taxonomy): Eukaryota > Viridiplantae > Streptophyta > Magnoliopsida > Santalales > Viscaceae > Viscum > Viscum album. Next base: position 193,094,176 of record OY728135.1, on the reverse strand, counting down.
CTGTTGATGATGCACTGGATTAAACTTGAATATGAACTCATTATCACTGATTATATTTCATGTTAATTTTTGGGTTGTGAAATTATTTTATTTTAATAGTAGAAAATAAAATCATGATCTTCTTGGGAGTTAGAATAAATGTTAAATAGATTTAATTATCATTCATAATACAATAGCATTTATCTATAGATTCCACCTTTATTCAACCCAATTGAAAATATTTTAATGTAATTAACCCTTTTCCTACACATTAAATGATGGAATCCATAACTATTCACACCCTTAGGGATAGTTAAATATAGTTAGAGGTGTTGAATAACCACTAAATACTCTAGATTGACCTAACAAAATTTATCAAGAACCATTATTCAACCCATAAATAATATCACATTACATATCTATATATAATTGAAAAATATTAAAGTAGGTTTTTTTTGTAATTCAAAATAAAATCAATATACCAAAATAAAATACATTTTTAATATTTCAAAAACCATCAACATCAGGAATTCAAATAGATCAACAAGGTAAAAATTATGTGAAATTAACTGTGTAATAAATTGAAATTTTTTGACATGGGGGTGGATGAAGTGTCAATTTTTCTAAAATCTGAATTTTCTCTACACCGTGATAATATAACGATATTATAAAGATGAATGTAAAAAACATCCCCCATTATGATAATTCATCTATCACTTAACTGTGAAATAGTGAATTCATTTGAATAAATCAAAGTTCATAAATAGTGTAACCCTATGTTTCATGAAATGAAATTATCATGAGTCCTTAAATTCATTTCATAAAATTTTTGCAAGGAAATAAAACGTCATTACTATTCCCATGATATGATAATGATTCTAGTGATGTATAGATAGAATGTTCAGTATGACTATATGTAATTTGGATAAACAAGATATATGTGATATTATATTCCTATTTTAATTTATTCATTCATCAATGTTTCATATTTAATCATGATGTTCCAGGGAGAAATAAATGATTCTTTGCATCAATTCAATCTCTAAATTATGAATGTAGTGTATTATAGACCCCTATCTATATATCCTACTCCACCTAGAATATTCCGTCATATACAGATACTCAATTAATTTATAATCTATTATTAATAAATCTAATAGTGTATTCTACTATGATAAGTTATAATAGAATTATTTTGATTCATTTGATGGTGTTGTTGTGAATTTTACACAGCTGCATACATGAAATTGTTTGTTAAAATTGGTAAAATCATTCTATATTCTTGTAATTTATTAAAGATGATATGTTATTCACACATACTAGTGTTTACAATGAGTTAAAAATTAATAACAACTCATGAAAAAGATTATTATTACGTGACCCACAATAAAATTAGCACATTCATAAGATTCATGAGTTTTTCTCAAATCCCATGTTAATGGTAGTTATTACTTCTAAAAAGAATATTTATATTAATATTATTAATATATTTAATTTCACTGATGTATATTATTCTATGATAACCATTCACATGTGAGAATTAAATAATCATATTACATTCCAATTTTTGTTAATATCATGAATCATTTTCAAGATGTAGTGTTAATATGTAATATCCAGATTTTTTAAATTTTCTTTAAATCCACCATTTTAATATTAATTATATTTATACTAATTTAAAAATTACTATTATTTAGAAATATATTACCCTCCCTCTTGTATTTTTGTGTTATCTGAATGATAAAATTTGGTTTTTGAGTTTTTTATAGTGGATTAGTGGGTTTTCCTTGATGTTGGAATGTGTAATTTTTTTTCATCGGTGGTATATGCATATCTCTATACATGAATAATTTTAGTACTAGTTTTGTAAATGTAATATGAGGTTATCACTCCACTACATAATTGTAATATGAAGTTTTTAGGTGTTGGTTAAGAGTAAATTTGCAGTAGTTGTGGTTATCTTATAGTGTTTAAAGGAACTGTAATGATACATCCCTCATTTTGTAAGGGTATATTAAATTTCATAAATTATGTTTCATGTTACATTGGATTAGTTTATGGTTATATATAATATAAATACACTATGTATAGTTAAGAATACTTACCCTTATAAGAATGCTATGTTTTGCACATGGGTGAAATAGTGTTTCCGTTATACAGATCTCTTTTGAAATTTTTTTTTAATGTCGCATTATTGTTTCATCTTTCCCATCATGGTCCTATAACTCATTTTATTATTTTTGAAAATTTAATATATATGTGAATGAAATTCAATGACTTTTAGTATGTTCATGACCACTATTTTTATGGATTTTATTTCGTAGAAATTTATAAATTATGAAATGTTAATATAAATGATGAATATAATTTTGTGATTTTAATATAGTTAATCCTTATGTGGGATTGTTTTAAAAAAATATCAGAATCATGCGTCTGATCAGGTTTTGTGATCCTCTTGAATCCTAGAATTAGGGAACATCATATTCCTATAATTGCCAAGACTTATTCATGTTTTACATCTATGTTTTAGGACATTATAAACCATCCATCCACTATTCCTGGGTGATGATTTTTAAGGGATAAATCCATATACGACACTATTTTTCTTTTTATGAATATTTTTATCCAAATTGTTTTAGTAAATTTTGATAAAACATTTCTAGAATAATAATAAGCCCTGATTATCTTGTATAACAAAAACAATAATCACATTATTATCAAATATTATTTTATAGTGAAATATTATTTCATATGGTTTTATAATTTTTCATGATTAATTAATTGTTAAAATGTTTATAATCAAAATATGAAAGATTGAAATATTTAAAGAGTAATAATGTCTTATGAAATGAGTTGTTTTTAAAATATAAATATATAATCTTTTAAATTAGTCATTGGATAGTAGTTTGAACTAAATAATACATTTATTGGATTTAAATAATGATTATTTGAAAATATGTAATGTTGAAGTCTTCAAGATTGATATTGGACGTTTTCAGAAATTTTTAGGATCATCTTAAAAATTATTATATTTAAAATTTATTTGGTTTTCATATATGTCAATTATGTTGGATTGTGATCTTGGGTGGTGAATGTATATACTATGAGACCAATATAAGATACCTATTTTCAATAATACATTTATTTATTTTTTCCATTATTGGTTTCAATAACATGTATTGTATATTGAATTAGTTTTCACATGAATATTTTTCCATGTGTCATTTATTCTTTACCTGTCATGCCTACCATTAGAGGTAATGTTCAATGTGAACGAATCATTTAAATTTTGGTAACATTGTTTTTTCATATTGTTGATATTTGATTATGATTTGAAGGTAGTTACTACAGATATATATATATATAGGATATGTTTACGATGATGCCTCATGGATGATGTTTGATGCACTAAACTCCAAGAATATTCCAACTATCATATTACTCAATTACTAGAAAATTCTTAGTAGAAATACCATTTGAGTTCTAGAAGATATCTATATCAAGTCTTAAATTATTACTATAGGATTCATCATAGTATGTCCACTTTATATTGAGAAGAATTATTATTTCCTTTTTTAAGTCAAGGATTTCATCATATATCTTAGAATTCCTTCCATATGGATCTTTAGTAGGTATGGCCAGAATCTGGGTTTCTTGGTTATCACAAAAAATTGGTTTAGTATGTTATTATTTTATTTCATAGGTATTTCATGAAATTATGTAATACACATGTCTTACATTATAACAACATTAAAGGATATATTTTCTGTTTCTATTACAGTTTTATAAGTGAAATCATGTATGTGTATTTAAATGGACAAGTAGTTTCTATCAATAGGGATCAATGAAAGGGAAATGATTATCAATATGATGGTTTATTTATGCAGCTTAAATCTTGTGGAAAGACCAAGAAAGTCTCTGTGGGATACAAAACATTTATTTTTCTATGTCTCTCTTACTCTGGTTTGGAAATCGACCCTGGGATCAATCTTATATAGTCCTTTTACAAGAAATGTATAACATCTTCAATTACGATTGTTTTATTTCTACAATATACAGTATAATCATGATTTATTATTATTTTTACAAGGATTTATGTTGAGGTTATAAATTCCCATCAAATGGACTTAGACCCTCACTTCTAGTCATTAGTTCCCTTCATATGTAGTGACATTTATTAGGTCACCTACAGCTCTAGATTTGAGCATCTTGTTAGAGTTGTGTTTTTGAAAATGTATGAGAGGACAATTTATTTATTTCAATAAAGGGGAATTGTAGAAAAATATATGATATATAATTATATTGTGGAGATTCAATTTTCCAATCCACCTCATGGGTAACAGGCCTATGAGATATCATTAACGAGACATTTTTACTGTTTTATGAATATTTTGGTGTGTTTTTGAATAATTATTAGATACATAAGTCTAGGTTCTGTAAATGTACATACTTTTTTGATGAATAATAGTTTTATAATTTTTTAGAAATATATGAGGTATTTTTTGTGATATACTTGTATTTAAAAATGAGTGATATATCATCTTTCTATGTTGTTGTGATGTATCTATGATAGAACAAGTTATTAAAACTTGTTCATGCTATTATTATTATAATATATATAAATATGCCCTATTTGAATGATTGTATAATATCTAATAGTTTAGGAGATACATACCTTTTGTTATAGGTAGACTCTTTGGAGGACCATTGTTTGATCATCTAGTAGAGTTTTCTATAATTCTCTATTGGGTGATGACCATCTTGTTCTACCTCTATTCATATTCAATATTTATCTAAAACCTATTCAAGTGGTTCATAAAAAGGGATAATTCAACCCAAATTCCCTTAATAATACTTTTCTATGTCAGTGGAGTTTCTAGTACAATGGTTGAAAATGATCGACCCTTTTATCATATATATCTTATATCCTTCCAAGGTGATGGTGTGCTAAAGATGAAATATATATTGATATGCATTTTCAATAGTATCATCATTGTATTATTGACCATGATGGGTATCATGGTAATTATTTAAACCAATATGAAATTTTTCAATATTGGATTCTAGAAGGATTATATTATTTTGGTTGTAAGAATTTAGGGCCTCACGTTGGTGAAATTGAATGTCCACAACATTTAGGTGTTAATTAAAGGCATGATAAAGCCATACTAGGCACATATTTGTGTTGATGATTTTATAGTTATTATTTCTAATTTTTAATACTCTGTATCATTTATGGACTCATTATAAATCTATCTTATCATAGATTAATAAAAAAAATCATGGACTCTCGAGATTAGGCCTCCACCATAGAAGAGACACTAGATTACGAACTATGATTTGTTTTCGTATAATCATGTAATTTGGAAGGCCATAAAGATATATATGATTATTGAGGGACATAGAATGTGGAATTTTTCATCATACATTACTCAAACCAGTTATTAGCCATATAATTCCACGACTGTTACTTCTAGTTGCAGTAATAGGATGTTTCGGAACATGTAGCAGGATAATATTATTCTAGTATATTAGTAAAAAACATATTCAACATCTTTAAGATGAGTACCACAATCCATAAACAATGTATATGATTACCATTACAACAATATATGAACACAAAAATTGATCTAGTGTTATAAATTTGAAAAATGTAGGTATATATGGTTGTTTTTCTATAATGATATAATGTTTGGATACTATGGAAAATAGGGGGACATAGTAATGGAACTATACATCCACCCTAGTTCATTAGAAAAAGCCTGAGATGATGATCACTCAGGCTTGTATTTCATCTCTATGATATGGGTACATAGGTGAGTAGGTTATATGTATATATTCTTTCATAATTAGGTAGATGGTGTTGCGGATGATCTACTTTGGATGGTATGGTTTTGATCATCTATAGTTTATCTAATATCATATTGGATACAAGATCATTAAATTCCTTAATATATTAACATGTATGGGATTAATTGACTAATATGATTCTTTGAATTCTATGTTACATTAAATTTGTACACAATTTTGAATAATAATGTACCATATTCATTAATGAATAGGCATTCTAATAGAAATTTCATAATATGGACATCTATTGGACTTCATCATACTTGAGACTGTGAGTTTCCATTAGATTCAAGGAATATAAGTGCTGACTAGATTCCATGCTCACATTAATTACAATTAGTTATAGGGTTCTTTTAATTATCTATAGGGACATAGTTTTTGAATAACTAGATAATTGGAACTAAAATTAGATGGTATTGGTAAATACTTGTGATAACATAGTATAATCATTGAAAAAGTCAAGGAAATGTAACATTCAGTAATATCTATTGATATACCATCAATTTTTTACTACTTCTGGATATCTATTAGATCATCAATGTAGAATAATTCATAGAAATTACAACATAATGAGGAATTGGATATGTTTTGAAGGGTTTTTTGGGTTCCCAACACATTTTGACAACCCCTTATGTTATGGATCTATAATATGTAAAGGACATCAGATTTCATTTTGAGTAAATATTACAGAAAAAACATACAAAGAAGAGTACTTCACCATGGGGTATAGTAGTATTGTTTCCAATGATGGTGGATGGTAGGATTTGATTATGTGTAGATTACCAGAAGTATAAATAGGTGATAGAGAATGTTGGATATTCTTCTCATATTATTTTTTTACTTCTTTTATTAGTTAAGGGGAGCCTATTGGTTTTCCATAAATGATCTTCATTTGAGCTATCAGTAGTTCTTGATCAGATATTATGATATCCAAAAGATAATGATTTCTTGAAGAAAGGGTCAGTCTAATAAATTTGTGATGAGGTTTCTATTTTATAATTCATTGGTATAGTTTATATATCACATAAATAATAACATACAACCTCTTGTAGAAATTTACGACAAAGCATTCATTGATGAAATCCTATTATTATATCTAAAAAATAGTATCATTTCTGACATCATGATATACTATTATGTTTTTATATGCGCATATAATCACTATTTTGAAGACAAATAATGTTTAACTTATAGATTCAAGTGGTGAAATGTTTAATTGAATTTATAATCTAAGATATGTATCTGTATTGATCGAGAGAAGGATAATTAAATGATTTCACATGAATGTCCCCAAGACATTATCAGTTTCATGATATTTCTTGGGTTAGGATGAATATATTAAGGATTTATCATTTAATTATTTAATATATTATAACCTATGAATATGATGATGAATAGGGGATTAATGTGATAGTTGTGCGTATAGTGTGAAGTTACATTTGATGAGTTTATGAGGGATCTAACTATATCTACCTTATCGATCATACCTAATACTAGAATTTGGGATGTTGTGTATTTTAATGATTAATAGGATATTTTGGGAGTAGAAATGATGTATATAAAACAATTAGTAGCTTATGGGTAATTAATTCTACAAATTAATGAGTGGAATTATCCTACATATGACGACAAGATAAAAATTATATATAAAGATAAAAATTCATGACGACACTACCTTTTTGATGAGGGATTTTTTATATAAATATAGAACTATATAATATATTATATATACAACCAAAAATAACATATTTTGAGGAATTTTAGATTGGTAGGATATTTTTAAATGACTGAATATGGATATCCAATTAACAATGAAAATTAAAAATCATCACCCAACCACTTATCTTCAAAATATATAATACGTAGGTGTTTAGTGAGAACCTTTGTATGAGATTGATTCATGATGGCCTAATTATCAAAATGGAGGATGTTTTATTTCATGGAAAATGGAATAACAACTTTTTACCCTTTGCTGGAAATATATAATCATCAAGACAGGGTGAATGATTACATGGTTCTTGAACTGGTGTGCACAATAATTTTTGAGTAGCTATTAGATAGAGACATTAATCCCAACATTTCAATGGACAACAATGACATGATCATGGTAGAGTTAATAATTTTAGTACCTATATTTATTGTGGAAGACATGATGAGAGAGATCTATAAATCATGTTGGGTGGTACATCCAAGGTTGAAAATGATGACTCCAGAATTCATGTGATAGTTCTAGTGTCCACGGATAGAGACATAAATTTTTTGTTTCGTTTTCTAATGACATACCATTAAGATTTTAAAAATAATGAATTACTGTAATAGTGAATTGCATAAAAACCCATTTCCATGGTGTACATGATACAGAGTTATTATATACATATTTTAATATTTACAAATAATCTAAAAAAATATATAACATTTCCAATGTGGTTTTTTATCAGATGAAATAAAATTTAGTTCCATAACAATCGGTGAGACTCACGATATAAAGGAGATGTGAAAGATGTATGTCCATGAGATCATAAATACACATGGAGTTCCCTTGAGAACATTATATTAATGAGACAATAATATTTCACCAAAAATTGAAATTTCTTATAAATGACTTAGGGGTTCATTGAATATTGATCATAGTAAAACATCCCATTATACAAAAATAGTCATATAAGATTGCTCGTGCACTAGGGAAAATACACAAATAATGAATCTTTTACATTAGTTAATCATGGGATGATTTTTTATCATTGGTTTTGTTTTCATGAGAAAATTGTTATAGGCCTTTGATTCAGAGGTAATATTATGTCTCTCATTATTGTAGGTTATGTTGTTCACCAATTTTTGGGAATTACTATTGAATTGTAGTGTTTTTTGGAAATTTTTAAATGAGACATCTGTTATAGTGAATCTAATTCATATTTGATTTATCACAGTCTAGATTTGTTATATATTATATGATGAACATAAAATGTGACCTTTGGAATTAGATATAGGTGACCGGGTTCTTATGAGGGTGAATCCACAGTTATGTAATTGATGTTTCATGAATAATGTAATGATATATCCTTGTTCTATTGGACCCTTTGAGAGAACTGAGTGGTTCAGGATAGTGGCCTTCCATTTAGATATTCCTTATATCTACCATGGTATGAATGATTGATTTCACATTTTTTAATTATAATGTTACATAGATAATTCTACATATTTTTTCAGTTGTATGGATGTAATGATGGATCCTAACACATCATTCAAAGAATTCCAAGTGTATATTAAATATAATAGTGAGAAATCACTTCCAAAAAAAATTCCTCCACTTAAGTAGTTTTGTTGGAAGTATGGATAGATCTAGGAGAAAATTTTGTGGTGAGAGTTTGATGATCAATCTATGTGTCCTAATTTGTTTGGGAATGACTGACAGAGAAACTTCTGATGGACGAGATGTCATTATATGTTGATATTTGTAATAATGTAAAATTTTAATATACTCAAATATCTCATTTTTATTTTAATTAATTTTCCTTCTACTGTTAAAATAAAAAATTTATAATCTATAACACCCTCATTTACATATTATTGGAATTATGTAAAGGAAAAATGCATTTCAAGGCAACTATGCAAATGTAATGATATTTATCCTTTTGATTCATAATGGTTTTTATTTCTTTAATGTGATCCATAAATGTAATTATATTCTTTTTTAATTGTATGAATATTTTTTTAATGGTTATATATGGTTAATATATAACATTTCAGGGATAGAACAATTTTATATACAATATATAAGGGTAACATTGGATTTGTGTTAGGGTGGGTCCTAGTATGAAAGGGATTTTTAATGAGGGTTCCCTTACTACATATGGGAAACATTAATTTCATAAATGATGTGAATGGGTACAATTTTATATTATAAGGTTATATAGAATATTCATTTATAGTGTGTGGGTCGAACTGCCTACATATATATTACAATAATGATATCCATAACCGTAAAACCATGTTACCCATATATTGTTCTATTTATTTAAAAAATAAATTAAATATTATTATTCATTTGGACATCCCCAGTATTCTCATGTAACTTGTTTTCAAAACATATATGATCTTGTAACCACATAAACTAGTTAAAATGGCTCATATTATATCTGTTACAAATGTTTTGATGTTTTTATCACATTAGAAACTACGAAATTATTATAAGAAAAAATAAATTAGAATTTTTATTTGTCAGATTTAATTGTAAAAATTTGTACATGGGAAACATTATGGAAAATAAAAATATTTTATCTGACATTTTTTATTGATGATTTTGAGCCTAGGTAGACTGGAACATAATATCCAAGGGTAATTATTGTCCTCATCGGGATATATTTCAGTGTTCCAATCTTGGATGAACGCACTATCATAAAACCTTGTGTACAACTTTTTTTAAGTGATAACTTCTATTGGGACTATATTTTTATTATTAAGATTATATTTCATCATTTTTTTGTAAATTTTTATTATAAATGTACTTAATATTTTTGAACTCATGTAGAGTAAAATAATTAATATCAATTTTCATATAAATATATAATATTATTCATGAGGGGTAGTATATTGTCACATGTTGTCTTATAAATAATCATTATGGAGAAAATTTTAGAAAGTATGTTTTCAATATTTCATATTATTTTAAAATAACTGATGGATAAAATATGATATCATAAGTGATGCTGTTATTTATTTTTGAAAGAAGATATTAATATTTTATGTTGATGAATACATAAATATTATTAAAATAATGATTAATTGATTAACATTGAAATTTATGTCAGAAAGTTTAGGTGGGAATGTCTTTAATTTTTTGGGGCTCTCATTTACACTAGTTTTGCTGGTAATGTTTCTAATGGTGGAACACATAATGTTCATTCATGTTTGTGATCACATTAGGTGTTTCTATATCCCGTGAGACCTATATATGATACTTTATTCCATGATTATGTAGACATCTATGTTTAGTATGTTTCATTTTTATCACATATATTTCATGATGTTAATATTTGATCAAGATAATATTATATGAATTCTTATATTATTTACCAATTATCGGTGACTTTGGTTGTATTTCACTTTGTTCATGTAGTAGGTGGAATGCCATAAATTTTTTATCCCTTATATGGGGAAGTGAATATGATTTTTAATGTCGTCTTTGATAGAAATAATAACATGTTTGGGATACGATGACACATTATGGATTCCATGTGATACACACTATTCCACAATGAAATGTACTGTAATGAAACTCGATGCCTGGTGGATGTCGAGTAGAATGATAAATCAACGCATAGTGGATTTAAAGAAGAAAGAATACATGATTACTAGAAAATTAAATATAGTACATAAATATGATACCTAGAAATAAATTTATTAGTCTTGTGGATTGTTCATGTTAACTTATGATTTCTTCAAATTTCATCAGTAATAGATCGAATGTCATTATTTTCATGTTTTATGGTGGCTTCATTTCCATAGGGGTTCTAAATATATTATCCATATGTATAATAATAATATACTTTTAGTGTGGAATAATTTTTTTCATTAACATATCTTTTAAGGACTTACTGGTGGTTTCCTATATGGTTCTATAACTCACACCAAATACATTCATTTAAATGTTCAATATATATCTTTTATATGGATCCATGTTAGGGAAAGAGGACTTAGTAGATTGTTGAGATATCTACCATAGAGCATGTAGTGATACCAATGGAGACTTTAGGGGAACTGATGTTTTCTTTAAATATTTTTCTACTAGACTCATACTATGGTTTGGTTTTCAATATTTTGAGTGGGTTTATTTTTTATTTTTGAATGAATTATATACCATATTTGATTAGGATTATTTATTATATTCATTCAAATATATTGTATATATTATTAATATTTATTATAGGATAATTACTGAGATTATAGTCTCCCCACATTCGAACATAGACCCGCACTATTAGTTAACAACCACTTGTGTATAGGGAGGCATGGATGAGGTCATGTGGTACTCCAGTTCAATCCTAGTGGATTAGGGAATGAAATTACAGAAACATATATATAATTTTATCATGACTTATGATATTTAATTGTAATAGTGGTAATAAAAAAGGGAGCTTAACTACCTATGTTAAATTATTCAAATTAAAACTATTTTTCACTGACTATAATAATTATTAAACACTTACACATCTTAGGAATATATTATTATAATTTTTTTGATAATTTATATTATAAAAAACAAACTATTAGTGTAGGATAGTTCTAAAGAAGAATAAAGATTAATAAATTCATTCAGATGTCATTTGTTTTGAAAATTTTCAATGAAATCCAATAAAAATGAATTATCTGATTATAAATAATATAAAGTAAAAATAAATCATGATTTTGTTTGAGTGAAAAATTTATCAAGATAAATACATAAATAATTTAAACCAACATTACCTCCATGTAATGAATGAATACATTTCATCCCATGTTAAATTTGTATTTAATTAAACCCAAATTAAATAGATTTATGAGGAATTAGATCCATAAAAATTATTATACTAATTATTCTCCATTTTTAATTTACATTGTTCGGATTATTATTATAGAAAATCCATGAAACATCTCATATAATATATACATAGTTACTTATCCTATTTTCATTTCAATATTGAATTCCAAAATTCGATATATCCAATTTTAATTATAATGAACTTATTGAAATTTATCCTATAATTTTATTGTTTATAGAAAATATTATTTCACAACATCTAACATAATTTTTTTTAATATTATGAACCATCAAGACATGATTTATTGTTATTGAGAAATACAAAAATGGTTCTTTTTCATGGATCTATTGTTATTTTTCAATATATAAATGGATTTACTCAAACAATTAATGTTATATTACCTATGGAATATATGTACATATAATTCCATCAATATATTTTTCACCAATTAAAATGTGAATCAAAATATAATTTATGGAGGATCACTAATATATTTATGAAATCAAAATAGAACATACACCCAATATCTATCAAATTAATATATATTCCCCAATTCAAAAAATTTTGGTTTATCTAAATGACATTCCAATATAATCCCTATTTAGACCTGAAAATAAATACTTTTCAATGGTACAATGTTATTTTTTAGTGAGATAAACAGTTATTTGATTAAGGATACAATATTAGTTCAAAATAATCAATCACATTGAAAAATTTAAAATCCTATTAAATGATTTTATGGCCATTAATTTTTAAATCCTCAATAATTTCATTAATGATAAAAGAACATATATTATAAGTGAACATGTCATGTCAATATATAAAAATTATATGATGTTTCAAAAATAGGATGTATTTAAGGATAAAACATAGGGAGGTTATTCATTTTTCAAGGGGAGGAGAGTAAGCTTCACAACTAGTGACATTTAAAATACTTAATAAAATTTTCTATTGACATTCATTTTAATAATAAATCTTAATATGAATTTTTATCCATGTAAACTACTACACATTAAGAAATAAAATCCGAAATAACATATTGTGTAGTCCTTTTACAACATAACATACATTTGAATAGCTTCATATAGAAGGTCTATAAAAAATCTAGATTTCTAATATCAACATCTCTATAAAGGAAAAATATTCAATGATTTTATCATAATTTTATTTTCAGTTTATTAATTCCCATAATATTTTTTTTATAATTATCCAATTTATTCATGTAAATATTAATTTTCCATTGTATCATCCACGTTGTTGAGTAGTTATTTGAAGATATATAATTCTATATTCTGAACCTTGATATTATGTTGGAATATTTTCTTCAAAATAAATCATATATGTAGACATACATATTTTTGAAATATTTAAATTAATTAAAGTAATAAAAATACTACATTCATACTCTAATCCTAATTGTTTTTAGAAAATCAATTTTTATAACCATTTCTACCACAACACATAATAAATCATCATTATTTCTTTATTATAGATATATTGTGTCAATAGTTGGTGATACATAAAATATTTTAATTTTAATGACTCGCTTCAATAATTAAAGAAATTAGATTGTTTTCCTATTATTATAGCCTTATAAAAAGAATTCCATATTAATACATTTGACCTAAAAGCAATTACCATTATATGAGTCACAGGTTAATGTATTAATTAAATAAATAGACATGAAAACATAATAAAAAAATCTAAAAGTATTAAAAATTAATAATAAAACATACAAAAAGTCTTTGTTAAATATTGTCCACAAGAATATTGATTACTAAAAATAATATTAATTACTAAGATAATGAAACTATCATTTAATGTGAAATGAATTTTCACTTTTTTTCAAAACACATATAGAACTAAAAAATATAATTACAATATGGTTATGTTTCAATTATTATGTTTCCCATTATGTAAATGTAAAAAACCCCAATCCAAATTTCAACAATTGTTTACATTAGTAATTTATTATCATAATCTAAACAAAAAACAATAAAATATCATTATCCCCAAAAAATTTATACATATAATTATCCTCCTATAAAATATTATTATGTAAGAAATATTACTTTTTCATAGTTATTAATCATAAGATATAGGGAGCCCAAGAAGCTCCCATGATATAAAAAAATTTGTTTTTAAAAGGTATATTACTAGAATCTAATAAATATTTAAAATCAAAACTAAATCATTGAATAAAAAATTATACAATTATTTACACCAGATTTGTGTGTATTTCAACACATTGTTTTGGAAATAAATTTACAAAATCTCATTTTGTCATAGTTTTCTATACCAGAAAAATTATACTATATAAAAAACTATTTTATAATAATTTATAATCTTATTTGTTATATAGGTATCACTATGCTTATTTTCCTATATAATCATTGATATTAGAGGTTATGATATTTTATAAAAAGAACATAAAATGATATAATATTTTAAAACAAAAATATTTTAGAATTGTTATATAGATCATTAAATATATATCCAAATTCCACCTAGAGTAATTTATAAAACGTTATCAATTTAACATATTTAATTCCAAAAACAATCCCACTATATGGTTTAAAAGATTATATAAATTATAAATTGGTAACACTAAATCTTATGGTTGAATAATGTATTTTTCAGTGAGTCACTACATATTTTCAACATATTCAATTATGTATTACTCATTAAGAATAATATAAATGTTTTTTTATATTGTGAGGAAAGATGAAATGAAATCAAACAAAAACCAATAATGATGGTCCAAAATATTCCAACAAGACTGAATAAAAGATATACACAATTTGATATGTGGGTTATAATAAATATGATAGCATGATAATTTATTTTTATCCACATAAAATAATATTTTTTTAAAATTCACATGGATTAAAAATGCAAACATGCAACCCTGATATTTTTATTTTTTAAAACATTAAATCATAACAAAATTCAATTATTTTTTTAAAAATCATTTTTGGTTAATAGATACTAAGGTTGAAAGAGTTGGAAAATATTAAAAAATCATTCGAAAAATACCTCATCTTAAATACTTAATAACGTACAATAATATAAATACATTGCATCAATGAAATTTATTTGTGGTGAAATAGAACTTGAAATGAATTTTTTGATATTTGAATATTCCATATTGATATAATAAATTTATTTTATTTTGATCCAATAGTGTAGTAATATTTTTTACAACTAACTCTTCATGAACATCATCTCCCATCGGAATGTTGAATGGAAAATTTGTAGTTTTGAGAATATATTTATTTTAATTAATGATCAACTTTGGAATGTATTGAATTCATAAAAGAGTGAGAAGTTACATACTCTATTTATGATAAGTTCCTATAATTTATATGGAATCATGGGTGGGAATATTGAATAATTGAAAAACAATTAGATTTCCTATTATATTTTTAAACTATAATTAAATTAAAAATTATAAAACGTCAACTGATGACATAATATTTATTTTTTGGGCATCTATATCTATATTAATTTCATTGTATAGTAGTGTTTTTTTCCATTAAATTTGTGTTCATATTCTACATATTTCACCAATTAACTATCCAATTTCACCGATGTCTTTATAAATTATTTTTAGAAAAATCTATTTAATATTTTGGAATGATAAGATATTATGTATTCAATGTTAAATAAAAAAACATCTTTTATAGGAATATAATACAATATATGGATGGTATTAATAATAATATTTTATGGGTATTATTGATTAGGACAACATGCGGTTTTGACCAAAATATTTTACTAGTATGCATGTGATGAATTAATTAGTATTATTTACCACACCTATATCACCCAAATATAATTCACATAAACATCATCTTTTTTCAGTTTTATTCAAAATTGTTCTAAAAAATGTCAATTTTGTTTGATATAATTCGAACAGAATATATGATTTAATATTTAAATGATAATATTCATTTACTCAATTACCTAATATTAACAATATGTTTTTTATTGTTGTATATCCTATGGATAAAGTTACTCAAAGATATTTTTTATTAATCATGGAATATTAATGTATATAATATCCACACAATTCCCACTAATGACTAAATAATAAATTATCAAATGTTTAATAAAAAATATTTCATATCATAAATAAATTACTTATGTATTGGGTAATTTTTAAAAGTATTATAACATTATTTCATATACATTTGATTTATGACATAATCCCCCACTCATATGAAACCTTTTAATAATTTATAATGATTAATTAATAATTTATTATGTTAGGAGATTTTTTGAATGTACATCCAATGTCCAATATTTAATTCCACCACAACGAATTTTATAATACCATCAACTTTCGATTACTCAATATATAACATCATTGGTTAAATCATCAATGAATAAAATTTTGGTGGTGACAATGACTAGTAATTTTTTATTCACTTTTATTACCCTCTTCTGATAACATTATTATCGGTAATATTTCATCTTCCTCTTTAGTTTATTACGGTTTTATTTTTCTATATATATTATGATTACATTAATTATAATTTTTATGTATTTACTGTTAAATTTCCTTTACTATTGAGAATAATTTTTGGAGGAAAGATAAATTTCCATAACAATATCATTATTTTTATTGTCAATTTTTTTGGTAAATATAGTTTTTTATTCAAGTCATAGTAGATTCACTAATGTGTGTGTGTATCTTACTATATTATTTAATTTTATATAAGATATCTCAAAATAAATTTAATTTTCTCATTCAATTATATCAGTTATTTTAATGATTTCTGTTACTTATTGATTATTGGTTGTGTTTCCCAACATTATGGAAATGGCTTGGCTACATTATTTATAGTAAGATGTATTTTCATTATGTTAAATAGTGAAAAACAATAATTCAGATTATGGAATATTCATTACATAATATACATCTATAAATCACATCCATGATTTTAATGACATGATATTTGGGGAAAATTAAATATATTACTCATGAGACATTAAACTAAAAATTTTACAGGGGAAATATTTTTTTCTATGTTTAAATTAAGTAGTATATCATAAATACCTAGTTTAATGGAGTTTATTATAAATAACGATCATACATTTTAAGAGATAAAATGAATTAATGCATTTTACTTACTATAGGAAATGTAGTTACAAAAAAATCATGAATTTTTATAAGATAAGAATTTGAAAATTTAGATTTTTCGATGGTAGATTGAAACCTTGATGTTAATATATTCTATGTGTTTATTTGGTAAATATTTCCATTTTTTTGAATTATTCCTAATATCCAAAGATTGTATGCCCTCTAGTTTTCCTTATGATATATATTTCTCTCAAAAAATAAATATTGATCGATGAACTGAGGAAATATTAAAGGTAAACTTATTGACGATCATCCACAAAACCCTTGGTCATAATTATATGTTTTATAGTAAAAACACATTTAATCCTATATGTTTGAATTTAAAAACTCTCCACATTATTTTTTCTAATATTAATCCTCATGGGAAGTTTTTTATAAAGATGTAGGAAAATTAATTAAATATCATTTGCATTACCACCAGCTAAACCATGATGTTTTAGTAATAGTATATTCTATAAATTTTTAAAAAAAATGAAATATTATTTTAAATTTATAACTATTTATTTGTATAGATAAAATTATATAATGATTAATACTTGTTAGTTAAATTGTTTTATGTTAGGACGGTTTTTATGTAGTGGTATTTATGAGTATAATTTGAATTTTTATTTTATATATAATAAATATTGAAAAATATTTCATTCATTCTATATTCGTTTCCTAATATTGATTACCTTCCCCAAAAATTCCTCTCAAATTATTAAAAAAAATATATTAATTATTGTTTTTTATCATAATGTGAAGTTACATTAATAATGTTAATAAAAATAATAATGAATAAAAATATTGTTCCTTAGTAAAAATATTGAAAATATCACGAGCCAACATTATTATGCTTGTCAAAAATACACATTGTTAGTAGGGAATAAAAATTAGTGTCATGATAAAAAAATAACATATCTACTAAATATAGTTACATATTATGGAATACAGAGATTGTTCCAATTTAAATGGTGAAATTATTTTTTTACAATATTTTCATATAGATCCATGTTTTTTTCTCAAAAAATGAAGAATTAATGTGACCATAACATTAATAATGAAATAGTAGAATAACCTTTATTAATCCACCATAAAATCTCTTAATCTTAAATAAATGATATTACTATATCTCTTCATTACAAATTAATTATTTGATATTGTTTCCATTCATAATCACATTTAGTTATTAGATTAATAATATATATACAACAACAATTTCAAAAACTACCATAAAAATGATTAATAACTATGAAAACCTTCTAAAAAACACCAACATATAAATGAATATGAACACACTATGTGTCGGAAAACTGAAAAAATGATAAAGTTATTTAATTAAAAAATAAAATATGGTAAAAAATTAACATCATAAATTCAAATAGAATATATTGAAAGTATTCTATGATAAGTGACTGTGTTAATCCTTCATAATTCAATAGATAAAGGAGGGATGTCTCACTGGGTTATAAAATATGTGGAATATATCTATATCATCAATGTATTACTCTATAATAAAGATAAAATTGAAATCCATTTAACCCTTCGATTATGTATTCTATAACAATTTGTGAGTGTAAATAATAATATTTTTGATGAATCCTAATTCACTAATGATGAAAAAATTTGAGTAAATATTTCTCTGCTAAAAAATTAAGTCCATCAAGCCTCCAACACATTATTTCAACTTTAATAAAAATAATTTAACTCATAATACATATATAATAATTATAATATATAAATGTAATTATCACTACAATTGTTCCTAATTGTTTTAGAATCATGTAAAAATGGAATTAATATCATATCTCACCACCCATATGTCAAAAGAGTCATTATAAAATTTAAATTTATTTTTATGTCATATAAAAGTTATTAAAATTGTATTTCCATTACTTTTATAGGGTCCAATTATTGTTTATTTATCATTTATATTTTTCTATTCCGTGAATAATGAAAATATTATATCATATACCATATATTATATATCGTAGTTGTTAATCATGTTTCATACAATAATATATACTTTTTTAAAGACTTTCTATGATAGAAGAATTTTCATCCAATTTCATTTGTTCTATGATGAAATATTTTATATCATATGAAGTAAAATATTTCATTATGGTAGACATAACATGAATACTAAATTAGTATATCGTTGTATGACTGGAAGGCTATATCAGTACTCAAACACGGACTTCCAACTTCATAATTAATAAAATTTAAAATAATTACCAATTATATTATGATTATTAATACCCTTTATATTGGTCTATTCATATCCCTCAAAAATGGAAATTAGATTAATCACAAGGGGAACATTATTATTATATTACTTCATTGAAACATGGATATTATATTCTATACATTACCTTCCAAATGTGAGAAACACATACATAGTATATTTTAAACACATATTATTCATCAAATAATATTAATACATGTAGATTATTAAATCAATTTAATAATTAGACACTATTAAATGAGGGGATTACTGAAAAGTGAATTAATTCATAGCTATCGATTTGATTACATATTATTATTTGAATAAAATTAAAACTATATTAAAATTATGAGTTAAAAATTTCTCAAAGTTCATGATATATAAAATTCAAATTATTCATTCATAATTAATTTAATTAAATATTTTGTTTCTATATTCAATTATATTGGATAACAGTTCATAGATATTAAATTATTTTTTCAGTCTACATACCAATTTTCCTTGTATGTGTATCCTCATGTATAATATATTGAATAATTTAATTTAATTTATCATGTATATATATATATATATATAATATTCTAATACTGATTTCCATGAAAATTTAATATTCCTCTATACTGATAATAAAAAATTAATTATATATTTGGGACATACATTCGATTATATTAAATATGTATTCCAATTATACACAATTATACAATAATGGATAGAGTAATTATCTAGATTCTATTTTATGTGATTATATTATCTTTTAATAATAATTGAGTATACAAAGTTTTAAGAAAATTGATATTCATTCATATTTATAATGGAAATAAATAATTAAATGAATAGCTACCATTTGATACATGTACGGAGATTAGTCATCGAGGATATAATGTATGGACATTGGTTTGTTTATTCATATTCCCTAACAATTTATGAGAATGGTTTCCATTATTATTTTTTATTATTAGGTTATAATAATGTAATATTTTCTAAGGAATAATATATTTAATATATATTTTAAAATGTCTAGTTAATATTAATAATAAATTATATGTCATCTTATAATGTAGATATGATGATATATTATTAGGTCAAAAGATTATGAAATAGTGAAAATAGATATACTATATTTTAAAAGATATGTTTTATGGATATAATTTATGTATTCATAATTATAAATTTTTTATATGAATGGATATCTGGTTCAAAATGTTTTCTAGGTGGAAATTTATGTTAGGTGTCATTTTTTGTAGAAGAAAATGTATTTAGGGTTGTTTGGGATTCATTATTATATAATATCTTAATGTCAATGTATAGGTATTTTAAAAAAGAAACTAATATTTTCTGACACAAAATGGTTAAAGTTGCTTTTATTTAAAAATATTATTTTTTAAAACTAAAAGATAACAAAAAATTATTTATTTTTTTATATTTACTATTATAGGGTTGATTTTTATTTGAAAATACCACATTAATGATGTATTGAATTCATTTCTATGGTTTTGAGGGGGAATATAATATTTTTTGTTGAGGTCATATTAATTGGTGTATTTAGTTATGAAAATATAATAAATAATTGAATTTTATACGACATATGATGAATTAAGAAAATTATATGTAAAATTATTTTATATCTATAATATATATATATATATATATTATATGAGAAAAATAAATAATACTATATAATTGTTTTTTATTTATTATAAAATGTTTTTCCTTTCTACAGTTCATATAACATCACATTGAAAAATAAAAATCTATATGTCACCAGCTTATTTAATATCATGTTTTATTAAATGGGTTTTTTTAATATTTAAGGGAATTTTTATTATTCAAGGAAGGGTTTTGGATAAAGAGTTTTTTTGATTTCATAATTAATTATTAAATACTTGTTTTAAAATGACAGTTTAAATTTAATTATGTCTTTTATTTTTATTTGTACCAAATAATAATTTTTTTTGAATGGGTGTGTTGGTAAATCATAATTTATGACAAAATTGTTGAAGAAATGAAAATATAGAATTCATGATATTGTTGTGTAATTGATCGTTGATATAATGTAAATATTTAATGTTATACAATTATGTTCAAGTCCATAGTAAATGTTGTTGTTTGGTATTATAATAGAAATAGAATGGGTGGTTCATGTTTTTTTAACCCACCAAATTGATTCTTATATTTCTATATGAAAATATTTTAATATATTTCAATGTATATTCATAATTTTTTTCATATATTTATTATAATTTGTTTGTTAAATAATAACAGTTATGGTAGCATTTAGATATATTTATTGTTTTTCAATTAATGTAAATAGTACATGAAATAGAAAATTAATAATGTAAAAATAAATAATATAGTAACATTATGGTGATTTATTTTTATCTTTTGGGGAAATGTGTGTGATTCCTCATAATAATCCATTTATTTCAACTAAATAGATGGAAATAAAATATAAAAAAATTGAATTATTTTTGTTATGATTTATAAAAAATTAAAATTAATATATTATTTA
The DNA here is from genome assembly GCA_963277665.1 of Viscum album. Taxonomy (NCBI): domain Eukaryota; kingdom Viridiplantae; phylum Streptophyta; class Magnoliopsida; order Santalales; family Viscaceae; genus Viscum; species Viscum album. The sequence goes on along the minus strand of OY728135.1, from coordinate 193,071,971 downwards.
TAAAATAATTAATCATTCACATTTAATTACCAAAATTCCTCTACATTTATTTTTTTATCGATGATTTATAACTCGTAATTTAACACATGTTCTAACAAAGAAGTAATATAAATTAAGTGGAGATACCATTGAAATTATACTATAAATCAATAACTGAAATATATTAAATTCGTAAAACTTTATTTATTTATATTCATCATATAGTTTTCGAAAATTTTATAATAATACATTTTAAGTTCATTATGTTAATAATTATAATAAATATAATCAATTGAATCAAAATTCATAATCATGATCATTTATTTTTATATAATTTATATTTTTTTACTTGATAAAATGATAATCTAAAAGTGTTCACATATTCTATCAATATTTTTTTCAGTATGATTTCTATTAATTTTTACCATGTTATCCCTTGATATTTTTATATGATTTTTTTAATAGGATTTATTTTGATTCATATATATTATCTCCTAAATAATATTTTATTCCATGTTATAATATATGTATTGAAAATAATAATCTCAATCAACCCCATAATAAATTTGTACTTCATGTTGGTTGCTAAATATATAATGAGCAAGAATGTTAAGAAAAAATGAACAAAAATATGTATCATCAGGATCATTTTTACTATAAAATTTTCATTTTGAAGAAGTATTAATCTTGAACCATATAATAACATCAGAAAAGTAAAATAAAAAATAAATATAATTAAAGTAGTATAGGAAAGGGTATTATTATATATTTTAATCCAACATTTAGTACTATGAAATTATAAATTTTTCATTTTGGAATATCATTTAACATTTCATTAATTTTTATAACTATGAAATGATTGAATAATTCTTTAAAATATATTTCATATCTTTTATCGTTTAGGTAAAATATTCCTCACTGGGATATTATTCATAATTAATTTAATCCCATGGGGTTCAATCAATAGAGGTATATGTAAAAAATATATAACAACTCATAAAACACCAATCAAACACACTCATATTAATTACATTGTATCCTCATTTCATAGATAAAAAGAATCAATTGATAAATTAAACATCACTTTCAAAAAATATTCTTTTTTATTATATTTTGTAGATAATATTTTATAATTTTCATATAGATTTCATCATCAATACAACATGGGGTTGGATTCAAATCATAATTGATATATGATGAACCTGTAAATCATTATATATTTCAATAGTCTACATTTATTGTATATCAAGAAGCTCAGTCATTAATAATTTCTCATTATAAAGTTATCTAAATAATGAATTTTTTCTCAATAAAAATGATAGTTATTTTGTAAAAAATCATATAAATAGTAATGATATATAATATTTATTGTTGAGTATATATATATTTTGTTTAATGAAATTAGTGTTTTAAATAGTTATAAAAATATATATTATATTAAATCATTTTAGAAAAACTAGAAAATTTATTTATTACATAATTTTTTATGTTTTATATTCATTAATCATTATTGAGGGTGTTAATTATATATTATGTAAGATGAAATATATAATAAAATTTCTTCAATATCATACTCCAACTATATAATAAAACTAATCATATATCATCTGAATGGTATCTAACAAATTAATTGTTATTATAGATGAATTATATAATAAATTATTTATAAAAGTATGAAATTAATACCAACAAGATCCATAAATTTGATATATAACCTTAGTGATTTTATATTGGAATGTTTCTATTAAATCTTAGTAATTACTATTCATGTCATCAATAAATATCTACATAAAAAAATATATGAATACACTACATTATGTTTAATTAGGTTACCATTTGAATTATTTCATCCTATGCTGATTCATTTTTATACATATTACTAATTCCACACAATATACATTATTATTATTTTTATATAAATTAATCACAAGTAACATACAATAATGATTCAACATTATGTTGTTTTATGAGAAATTGAATGGTTCAAAATTAAATCATTAGACAAATAAATATATATTTCATTAAACCTTCAATAAATTTTTTTCCAATAAAAATCATCCATTTTAAAATCATATATCTAAGGAACCATTGGAATCTTGTTGATACAATACAAGTTATAAATATCATTTTAAATTTGAAGGCTTCAAATAGTGGGGAAATCATTATCTTTCTTTGGGATTATAGGCATAATTTTTTTATGTTAGTGTATGATTATTGACAAAATAAGAATCATATTTGGGTATTTAAAATTTCTTACATCCCATAAAAAGGGTATAATGGATTTTTCACCTCTTATAGTTTTATTTAATATTTTGAATTCCATATCATATCTCTAATCAATCAGTATTTTAGTTCGAATCTAATTATTGTCATTACTTGAAATAATTAAAAAATTTTACCTTTTTGGAACAAATAGTAATTATCTAACCAAATTAGTGTCATTGATGTTATAATTTATTTCATTAACAAATAATTGAATTACATATTTCTGAATTAAATCATACATTTGGGTGAAAAAAAAACATTTGGGGTCAGAAATAAATATTTATCATTTTGAATAATAATGTTTTATAAAATCGATGATAGAAAAATGTAATATATTATTTACTCCATAAAATTTCACTATTCATATCTTATAACACCTCATGCATCCAAAGTTGTTTTAGAAGTTTTAAATATTTATTCACTATCATTTATATATTTGTTTCTCTATACATATTAAAAATATGAATTTGGATCATAAATTATTAAAAACATTTATATTGACTATTTTTTAATTATTTATTATTATAAATGATATTTTGTTTAAAATCAGTTATTAAAATTTCTTCAAATATATCTAACATTATTTTCTTATCCCATATATAAAAATACAGAAAAATTTCAGAATTTTAAAATATGAATCATGACTATGATGAAATAATTATTATTATATATTAAAATATATTATCAATGAAATACCTTATTTTTTATCATTTATTTTTAAAATAAATCTAACAAGAATCTATTTATATATTTATTTTATATTTCAATTGATCAAAAAATTGGAATTTATAGGAACATAATTCACAAAATTTACTAACAAAACTAAAATTAAAATGGTAAAGATAAAAATTACATATTCATAGACATATAATGTAGGATTATAAGTACATTATTATATTTATAAATCTATATGACATATTATATATCATTTTGGATTTTTTTTCAATAATACCATAATTAATTTATCATTTAGAGCCGCCATATCAAAATGAGTTCATACACTAATATAATTTATTCTAATTGATTAAAAATAAACGGTGAAATATATATAAAATATATATATGTCTGATAAATTTGGAGGAAACATTATTTCTATGATAGGATAAAACTCATAATAATTTTTTATCCTAAAAATAACCTCACACTTCTTATTCTTTTTCTAATATAACTTTTAAATACAAATAATCTTATAATACTCATAATATATCTTCGTTATAAGTAATGTTCTTTTGTAATTTCCGAATTTTTAATGAAATATTAATTATTTTTCATGAAATGAATCTTGTTATATATACATTAGTTATAAATTGGATGATATATTATGTTTTTAGTACTGTATCATAATGTTATATAGTTTAATTTTAATAATCTTGGAAGTGAATTTTTTCTCTTCTTTGAAACAATCCTTATATTATTTTACATAACATTGCACATTATCCTCTTCCACTCAATTTTTTAATTAAATTTTTTTTAAAAAATTAATTTATATTTTCATTTTTTTATATAATTTCATTCCATTAGATTCTTATAATAGTTTTTTATTTTCGTTAAATTGAGATATTATTTGTTATCTCTATTAATGTATTCTTTATATATAGAAAAGATTAATATTGTATATTTTTCAAAGATGCTGACTAATATTTAATACTTATATAATTATTTCTTAGTCTATAAATATTATATTTCATTTAATACCAACAATTATTTATCAATAATTTATTTACTATTAACATGATGGAAATTGTTATGTTTATTTTTTATTATTATTTTATCCGGTATTATTGTATTATAATAGAAATTATCAAATGCATTTCTATCATTGAGTGAGTGTAGATAAAAAATATGAAAAATATGTTGTATGGTTTACTACAATCATATAATACAATAAATGAACACTATAATTCATTTTTATTATTAATATTTTAATAAAAATTAAAGTATAGTAAAAATAGCATATGTAATTCATTTCTCTTATGAACGTTCATATAACTGCATAAAATCATATATAATTTAACATATTTTCTAAATATAAACTAATTAATGTAGATATAGGGTTATGGATTCAATAACATGAAAAACTGTCAAATTTTAATCCTACAGATTTTATATATTCTATAAATATTTTTTCTATTTTTATGACCTCCCTATATAGGGTAATAATCACAGTACAACTAATAATAGTTATTATGAAATTTTTGTAAAATAAATTAATAATTTAATAATGTACCCATCATTTCAATAATACATAAGGGATTCTATATAAATACATATATTTGAATTTAGTGAATATTTTATTTTTTTAATTTATATCCAAACCTCTAAAATCTAATATAAAATATTTCATTGATTATCATTAAATAATTAATTATCCAAAATATGAATATGATATCCTATAGGAGTATATTTTATATATCATTTGTATGATTAAATTTTTATAATATTTTTATAATATTATTATAAATTTATTATTCACAAGTCCCATATTTTGATAATCCCTTGTTAACCTCTATTATAATGATGTAATTTTACACATGAGTATGATGTGGCATTTTCCGTGATTTATTTGAAATCAATAAAATAATTTTCCTATAATGATATTACATATTTACTGATGATATGTGTGTTTAAATTATATATATTCATATTCCATCCAATAAAATATCTTATATATAAAATAATATAATTTATATGTAAATCAATCATTTTTTGAATCGGTGGTAAATGTGTTGTTCAGGAATTCCTATCCATTGATGTTATTCAATAGTCAGTAATGGTCAAATCCATTAATTTATTATGACTATAATTATCATGATAAAATACATGGATTTTTTATATATATCAAATATACGACTCTATTTAATATAACATTTCAATAAATTACCATTTGATGATGAAAATATATCTCTAGATTATTTAGTTTTTAAGTAAATTGTGATGATGATGAATATAACTTATTTATAAAATATATTTATTATTCTCATGGAACATTAAACTATAAGGATAAAAATAGTAGTACAATTAATATTATATTAATAAGAATAAAATTGAAATTATTTTTACATAATAAATTAGTGGATTTTAAAAATTAGATTTAATGTTTAATTATTAATAATATATTTCAAAACATGATTGTAATTTTAAATTAAATTGATATGGTTATTAATGTTTACAATGTAATATATCATTCTTAATATTATATTATGAATATATTTTATTCTACAAAATCAATATTTAGTCAAATGATGAACATAAAAATAATGTGAGTCTTATCTCACTCATAGCATGATCTAACATTGAATATACAAAACAATAATTTTTTTATTAGAAAAAATATTTATCCTTGTATACATTGATAAATAGTATATAAAAATAATATTTATTAGAAGGTATGAATTGAAAAAAATATAAATTTCGATCATGGGGGTATTTTTATATACATTTAATTGTGTTCATTTTAATTTTAATGGAATTAATTTGATTAATATATGAAATATTTCCATTTTTAATTTAATTGAAAAAAATTGAGAAATAAAATTTATTTCATTTCATTATTATTATGTTTTTTACAAAATAATAAATATATTCTATTATTTATGGTACAATATTAATAACCAACATTTATTTATGACCATATTAATATTTAGTATTATTGAAATATGAGGGAATAAGAGTATGTTAGATCACACATTAATATGAACTAAAATAATCATACAAAATTACAATAAATATATAAATTATATACCCATTATTTTAATATAAATACTTCCATATTAAATAAATGAACTAACCATGATGGAATAATATTAAATCATGAAATGATAAACCATAATTAAAGTGAATTTATTGTAAAATTAAATCATTCTTGAACATAAAAACATTATGAAAATCTATGTAACATAAAATTTAATCGAACAACGGAGATAAATTAAAATAATTTATAATCATAATTCAAAATACACATACCTAAAATAAAATATCATAATATTGCATTTTATTCAGAAAAAATTAAATAAGAATACTAATAACGATTAATGGGGTGTTGTTATCTCCATTAGTATACTAAATGACTCTCCTTGTATAAATTATATAATATCACATTTTCAAAAAAATATGATTAATAGATAATATTTCCCTTAAAATTATATCTTTTTTTATATAGAGAACATATCCATCTTGTATTATTAAATTATTTAAAAAAAGTTTTGTTTATACATTTTTGAACAATAACCATATATTTTCTTCCAATAGAAATATTAGTGATTTTACTAGAAATTATTTTATAAAATGCATGAGAAAATTGAACATAATAAACTAAATGTATCAAAAATGTTATTCATTATATTACAACCATTATTATACCTCTTTTTCATCTAATGAAATATTTTTATCTGATAAAATCAAAATCGTGTGAAATAAATTTGTGACTCATTTCCTTATTAAAATATAAAATTCTTCAAGAATCAATATTTTTTTCATTATTGATAGAATCGACATCAGTAAAATTTAAACCAATTATATTTACATATTATAAAGTATATTTTTATAAAAAATCATAAAATTTAAATGAAAAATATGTGAGGATGACTATCGAATCTAATTTTTTTTCAATATAGCGTAAAACATTTTATATAAAATATTATACATATGGTATCGATCATAATTTAATAAGAGATATAGGTAGTTTGTCATATTATTATGAAAAAACATTTTTATATCTATTCAATTAATATATCATATCTAAAAAAGACTATTTATTTCATTATATTATAATTCTCATGATTACAAGAAAATACTGAATATATGTAATTATAATACTTGAGGTAGTGTGTTTTATAAAAAAATAAAATATAATTTAACAATATATATATAAATTTGATTAAAAAATAAATATATAATTTCATTTAATTCACATTATATAATTTGAGATTCAAATTCATTTATAAACCATTTATAGTGGATATTATGGTTTTGTAATTGAATTTTTTAAAAAATGAAATGGTTTCAAATTGTATGAACCGAGTTTCACCTTGAAGTAAGAAATCATTTTTTTAAGTTTAATTCATCAATTTTGACATAAAATGTATTTCAAGTAAGGATATAGTGGAAATGGGGGTGTCTGGTTCTTGTTCAGAGCCTAGAAAACTATCTAGTGGAAGAAACATCTGATCTTAATGTTTAGTAGAAAGAATTCCCCCCAACGCACATGGTATACTCTAACCATACAGGGCATTTCATTGAGAAGAAGTGTGCTTATTATTTTTTCTATGACCATGAAACCAAGGAAACATGACCATTGAAATACTCTATTGGTTTTTATATATCCATGTAGCACAATTTGTTCATAGCATCCCAAAACGAGCACATAAACTGTGCAATCTCCCGCTTTGAATAGTAGGTCACACATGGTTGGCACATTGTTTGGCCAATAATGAAACAAAACTACGTGACCCCTTTATATTTGGAAAATTAGATGTTTATACCTTAATTTATTATATGTTTTATCCCCTTCTTCTGTTATTATATCATGTTAAAATCAATTTTCATGTATTCCCAATGATAATCCCCCATCCAAATAAGGGTTCTGAGATATTTGTTCCCTCAGGACTCTGAATATAATTTAGATAAACATTTTGGATTTCTCTAGGTAATCTCTCCAGTACTATGCATCCTTTTATCATTATTAATTCTATAAAACATTCTATTTTGGTCTGAGACATTTTCACTATTTCAAGGATATTCAACATTTTCTTTATTTTTCTCCTATCTGAACCCAACTAAAGGTTGATATTGGATGAGTGTTCCCCTATAGCCATAAGGTAGATGGGCTAGTATTTATCCATTTAAAATTGTGTATTTTTGTATATATCAAGATATATAATGAAATATTGACTATGGTTTCCCTAAAAATAATCATAAACCATGCGTACATTAGTATCCTTGGTATAGATAACTAAATCCCCCTTAATCTACCTGGGATAGGTCCAAATAAATTATTTCCACCGCATGAAGTGTGTCGATCAAATTTCAATTGTACTTATAAATGTATAATTACATAAATCATATTAGATATTGTTCTGGAATGACTCTTAAATATTATGAACATTGTAAATTAAATAGACTTGGGCAATATTGCCAAATATCTTACATAAAATGGATAGTGGGAATACTCTCCTCAATGTAAAATGAGAAGTAACTACTTAATATCTATTTCCTCATTCTAAAGAAGTAGACCTATTTCTGATGATATGATACAAGCATGTAATCACTTACACAAATGATATACAATAATAGAATCCATAATTTTATTAGAAACATTAATGGTGTCTCTATACAGTTCTAGTCGAGCTTGGTGTCCCATATTGGAATATATTTGGATGACATACCTATATTTTAATTCATGGTAATTACATTCCTTACATATTTTTCATATGGTCATGAAGATACATAGTGATTATTATGAATGTAAATAATGACCCTTACTGAATATGATGATTATGGATGGTAAAACAATTGGTTTATAATAAATGGTCATGGTGACACTAATGGATTATGATGAATGTTCATGGTTAACCTATTTATTTGATACAATATCATGAAATCCCAGATATTATTATCCAAAGTAATGGGTTCCCTAATATAATAATACATGGTCATGAATTCCCTATTGTTATGATACAAGGTATGTTTTTACCTATTGTTATGATATAGTTCACCACATCCCGTGAAACTTCAAAGGCTCGTGCCACAACACATTGATGCCAGAGTTAGGCCCCACGTCCAGACATGTAGTATAATCTTTATATATGAATTTAGATATCAATATTAATATATACAATATATATGTATATATTGATGTCTACATGTCCATAGATCATCTGTTCTATTCTGAATTAGGTACAGTCAGCCTGGTGTACTTCAAGAACTATGGATTGCCCTATTACTTTAAATATTATTGTTTTCCATTGCAATATCAACATGATGCTGATAATATATAAATTGACTGGGTATTTATAAAAACCATTAGAGGTGATGTAATTATTTTATCTCACACGCATCCATTCCTAATATATACGAGTTGATTAATTGGATTTTGTTTTGGATAGAGGGAAAAAAATTTGATGCTTGAGTTATTATATAATTAGAGTAGGGAAGTATATGATGATTATATGTATTGTAATGATACAATATAAATTCATTTTGGTATTTATTTAATTTTTTTACATGTATTGTATTGTATTATTTCTTTAATTTACCTCTATTGCTTTTTCATAGAATCATGACATTATATTTTTTGTGAGTTGGTTGATATTTTGGTAGATTTTTATTTACTACTTTTGTTACATTACCTTCTTCTATCAATAATTTATTATTATTACAATATCTATATATTTATTTTAACACAATTTTACTATAATCATGACTGTGTAGTATCACATCTATTCATCCTTAAAACTTAATTATTAGTAAGTTTTTTCTAGCTTATGGGGAGGTGTGCTTGAGGCCACATGAAAAAATTTCTCAAGAAATTGATTTGTAGAATTTTGGTTTTGATTTTATAAATTCACATATGGGGTTATATTATTTGAATTAGAACATGGGTATTGTACAAATGATATTATAAGGAGTGAGAATTACATAATGAGGATACACTAGGGATTAGTAAACCCACATATCGGGAAACCCAAATTTCTATGGTTGGGATATCTTGTTTGACATTATGTCTATTACAATTTATTTTATATAAACATTTTTTTGACAAAAATGATATATTATGTTGATTTTTGTTATGAAATTGGGTTATATATTATCCTTACAAAAAAAATTACAATGAATCGTTGATGATGAATCAATTTATGAACCATATAGGACTACAATTTCATGCATTACATCATACAATGTATGATTCATTATCTGACTGAATGATACTAGTCCTATGTGCCATGAATAATATATTTGTTATAAAACTACAATTTCTATAGAAAAAATGATATCATGTAATGGGTCATTAATTTGTCTTATTCATTATAAATAGTTTTTTCTAATATAGATTTATGTTGGCAACTTAACATACCCATCATTACATGTTGTGTTATGTAGTTGAAGTTACATATTCAAAAATGTTAGTTGATTTGAGATACATTGATTTTATGTGTAATAAACAGTGTTCATTTACCTCTATATACAGTGAATTGGGATTTATTCAGTCAAATAATCTCATATTTCATATTAATGTCTCTTATTGAATGAGAAGTTTTTAAAGAAATTAAATTGAACTAATACTATGAATTTAACTTGATTCTACTTTTAAAAATTGGGAATGCAAATTATGAATAATGGTCTACTATATAAATATAGGTGTCGATAAATCAAAAAATTTATAACACTATCAATGATAAATGGGGATTCCAATTGGAATTAAAATAGTGTCATCCTTTATAATATTAAATTGAATGCCTATATAATTATACCATTACAATGAAAAAAATACCACAGCCCAAACCTAGCCTTAGTAATGGGTTTTAGGTTGGGCTTATTGTCTTCTATATGATCATCCCCATCACACAGACTTGGCATAAGGAGTTGTAAGAGGGGTTTTAATTCTACATAAGTGGTCTTATACCTATCCATTTGGTTTATATGTAATTATAATCATTATAATAAAAAATATGATTTTAGTTCATGGAATTTATAGACCATTGCTACTATGACGTCCACTAATCATTCTTCAAGAGTGTGTTGATGGCTATTCTGTTGACGTGGAAGGGCAGAAGCCACTAATGATACCTCTAGTGGAGAAAATGTGGAACAACTTATTATCCCAAATTAATTCGTTGATTAATGATTTTGAGGGGAGTTTTTTGTGAATATTCCCATAATATAAAGATATTAGTGAGAAGGCCATTATATGGAAGAGTTTACATGGGGATTTTATTAGAAGAATCCACATACATTCTCATAGAATGGTGGTCCTTAGTCTTCATATTCATGGCTGTAGTCCATGATGAGTATCATCTTGCTCCATGGGGCACCTTCTGAGAGGATAGTCATCCTCACTATTTATATGTTTTAATTATCCACCAAATGTTGGTGGGATATTATGAATTAAGAAGTCCAATACAAGGATGTTATTTTAAGGGACATATAGTCTAGGTTTTCTAACTACTTCTTCTCTGATACACTAAGGGATTATCCTGTTAGGGTGTTAAAGAAACCATAGTAGTCTTTATGTCTATTATGGATGACTCAACTCATTTTATAGAGTTTAAGTTATTTCCTTCTATCTATACTGCTGATGATCTCAAGAATGTTATATAATATGAGGGAAATATAAGGCATCCTATAAGATATTAGGTTATCTTATTCTATTATAATAAAATTTTTAATATAAAAAACCATTTTCTCATCAATGAGTGAAATATAAGAGCAGATGAAGGTGTGATCATTGGATTGTTGAATATGTGGAATGTTATGTAATCATCAACACCTTTGAAGAACCCTCCCATATAGGATCAGTTTGAAAGGATCCATCATGGCACTATATTCTTTAGAGTGATCATGAGATCCTTTCCATGTTGGTAACTGGAGCACTACTAATTGTACATGTAGGAGAGGGGTCATTATTGAGGTATCCATGTTATATGAATAGATCCCCAGCTGAGTGGTCCCACAAAAGGTTGTCAGGTTCCCGCACAGGGCCATAGACTAAGCAAGATATATTTACTACATCTGAAAAAATAGAAGTAGAGAATATATAATTATACTATTTGATATATTATTATAGAATTATCTACTAATATTTATTCATTATTTTATATGTGTGCTTCACATTCCATTACCAATATTGATACTATGGAATTTATGGGCTTAATATTCAGAACTTCTGTGGTGTTATGACATATGATACACTACAGGGAATTTGATCTAAAAATGTATTACATTGTAAGGATATTCCCATTGAGGTAGGCTATCATAGTTTCTTACACAAATTATCCATCCATGATAAGATGATCATTAATTTCATTGTCATGGTGGATTAGTTAATCCCCAATCATGCATATGTGGATTGTTATTTTTAGAGGGTTTTTTACACATCACTAGAAGATGGTACATATATTCAAAATTGAGAGTGAGATGACTTGGTAGGTAGAGATAGTGTAGAAAATCATGGGATTGGTGGAGTGAGTTATATATTCCAATCCCTTCCAAGGATTTACATGGCCAACATCAATTTCATTTCATTCATCTATTAGATAATTCCATGAATATCTTCCATGATGACATCTCACCAGTATCTCGTAATAGATAGGTAGAATTTACTATCGATATAGTTCCTAGGATAGTGTGGAAATATTTTTCTCCACATAATATGGATACTACATAGTTTTGGATATTAAAATAAAATTATAAGATTTGGATGCTATGGGTTTTATGTGGCCAAATAATTCATTTCAGGTTACAATTTCTGTTATCCAATAAGGAAGACAAAAACCTCATGCCTTGTGTTGATTATAAAAATTTCAGACACATTAAAATAAATAACCTATATCACATACCGTGTATATATGACCTCCTCGACCAGCTTAGGGGTGTGAGAGTTTTCTCAATGGTAGGTTAATGTTCAAGATATCATCAAGTTCTTGGTAGTCCTTTGGAAATACATCAAATAATGTTCCATAAACTTTATTTTCATTATTATTACAGGGTTATTATATTTGGTCGTAGGATAGTGCATAAACATTTCACGGATATAATTTGTCTGGTTTCAGAACCTATTTAGATTCATTCAGGATGGTCTTCATAAAAAACAATGGTTTATACCCATGCTTGAAATTACTATTCGAATTATCATGATATCATTTTGAATGAACTAAGAGAGGACAAGCTGTAACACATAAATAATTTTATGAGATAATATCTTAATAGAAAAATCCTAGATATATTGTGTTTCATGTTTCACCAAGATAATCATTCACTATATACAACATAGACCTAGTTTCTAGTATATGGAATGTTATTCGTGTCTTGTGTAACAATGAATTTCATGTTCATATGATATAATTCATTTCACCCATGACCGAGTAAAAGCTAAAAAGTAAAAATTATTATGTTACCAAGTAACCTATCTTTAAAAATGATGGGAATGAACAATATTAAATTATTTATTAAAATATTGTGTACACATGTATTTAATTAATTTTTTTTTAAACAATTATTTATAAATTAAAACAAAACAATTTTTTAATTTAAAAGAAATGTTTTAGTAAAAATCCTATTTAAATGCTAATAAGTGAGTTTATAAAATAATAAAATCAATATTTATGAATTTTTTAAAGAATTATATATTTAATATATTTAATTTAAATATTAAAACTCATCATATTATTTTATATGCATGATATATGAACCAATTCAGTTTTATTGGATAAAAGAAATATATTTCAAAAAAACAGCGGTTTACCGTCTTTTAATGGAGTTGATATTTTAAATATATTTCATTAAACTTTTATATATACATTTTGTCAAAATAATCTTATTCTTTGTACGAGGGACATCAAATTTTTTTGGTTTTAATTTTTGTTATTTTTCCTTAGATACCGACAATAACGACATAGGATTAACATATACCAATATTAAATAATTTAGATGAATACATAAAAAATTATGAATGTTTATTTTCAAATATTGTAGTACAGTAGTGTATTTGCGAATATGGAAAATATTCTAATAATAGGGTGATATATCTAAAATAGCTTTTATATATATCATAACCTTTAATACACCCACATAAACAAATTATTCATGTTAAGGTGAAATGAAACATAATAATTATTGAGCTTAGATGCATTGTATGGATAAAAAATTGAGATATGTAAGAATATCATGAAAATAATGGATTGAAAATATAATCATAGAATTTTTATATCATACCCTTCATAACAATGATCGTAATCTTGAGACATGGAATATTGATATGAATCATTAAAAAATCAAAGTTCATGAGTTGTGAGAACACAAAATTAGCATAAGATATATTCATGGATAATAAAACCGTATTATTAAAACACTTTCCGAAAAATTGGGTTTTAAAAAATAATATGAGAATATTATAACATATTTTTAAAACACTTTCAGAATTTTTTATTTTTGAGGAGAACCAATTTCCGACCGATGGTATGGATAATGTCAGATTCTAATAAAATCACATTATTAAGAATCACAATTACCAAAAAGTGTATAATGGTGACATTTTATTATTATATCATTAAAGACCATAGTATAAGAAATATAATGATATTTACTGAGATATGGATAATAATATTCCACTAGTGGAAGCATAATCATACACAATCATGATAAACGATGAGATTACAACAATTAATTCTACCATTTTTGAAACATTGAGAAAAATACCCATTCTGTAATATCATTTCTTGAATCATAAAATATCATGTGAAGAATTATACTGATGATTAAAAATTTCAAAGGATAATAATCACTACTTATAAAAAATATTGGTGCATAATATAACATGTGTCTCAATGAAGTCATGTTGAGACACAATTACCATACAGATTTAGTAACCATTGAACCATAAACCACATGAAAGATAGGTCATAAAATGTGTGTCTAAGTAAAAATAATTTTAATTATAATAATAATGTATTAAAAACATGGAAAAAATATAAAAAATATTAAACAAATTAGTAATTAATGTGGTATTAGTGTTACAAAAATGAATGTGAGACTAGAAAACCAATACTTCATGGAAATCATTTGAATCATGAGACCCATGAAAGAAAAAAATCAATTCAATAATTAATATCCTGAAATAAATTAATCTCATGATATAACATGACATATAGATGTAAATAATCCCATAAAAAATAAGTGTGTAGGGAATATGGCATGTATATCTTAAATTAAACAAGAGATATGAAAATATCGTACCTTAACTATTAGCATTTATATTACTTGTTCGAAACACAGGTAAAATAAATATAAGTTTACTATAAATATAACATTGACCAATTTACTTATATATCATACCATATATGATTTTTTTATGACATTATATTACCATTTTATTAACAATATAATATTAATGATCCATTTAGTGTTATAATGGCTTTATCTTTCGTATATGTTTAGACATGTTATTCATGAACATCATCCTTAGATAATGATTTTATTATTTAATTAATTTAAATGATGATATAAATATCTATCATATCTATCATATACTTATTTATAAAAATATATAAAATATTGGAATACAATATTGAATACACTGTTAATGGAGATGGTAGGTTGCATATACACATGAACTTGGTTTCTGTTTTCTTGCCTTGTTGATATAAATAATGTAAATCGCATATATATATATATTATCATTATTGAATAATTATTATGTCATAAATATCTTATATTATTTCTAATCCCATCCTTAATATATTTTATGAAACACTTCAAATAATTACTTTACTTTGAGGAGGTGGTTGTCCACATACCCACAAATGAAATTATCATATTACCATAAAATGGATATCATGATGGTATGTCATCTATAATAGTTTAAAAATGATTAATATATAATATATATCATATATATATAATATAAAAATCAATATTTCAACCTTATGTCCAACATTCAGAGGTGGTAATTGAAGTATAAATGACATTAGTTCGCGAGGGTATACTCCACTGTAAACACGAACGATGATTTTTTATCCCATTTTATAGAAGTATGTGTGAGTGTTGGTTGAATCCATAAAATAAATATATATCTTTTCATATATGAAAATGTGTTTATTAATTAATCATATAATAAGAATAATTGTGTGAGTGTAGAATGAAACAGAAACAAAACTTCTTGTTAAGGAATGTTTCCTCTTCTTTTTATAATTCCTTATAGTTTTCACCAAAGGAATAAAACAGATTGATATATGAAAAAATTGAGGATCCTATATTTAGTTGAGTGATTTTGGGATCTTATTTTTGAAGGGTTTAGATGATAAAAAGGTGTTGTTGTGTGATCAGAATTGAGGGGTTGGGAGTGAGTGGACTTTTATAATGGAGGAGGTGTTATATTCTTATAAATACAAAAAATGTAAAAAATATTTAGTGTTATCCTATAATTAATGTGCATCAAATAATTTCTTATTTTATATAATATGGATAATATAGTCTGAATAGTTCTAAAAAATGGATTTTGTACATATCTATGTGGTTATTGGTCCCTTATGTTAATGCATAGCCACTAAATAATCTCATTTTTATCTTTATCAACGTTATCAATTGTAATTATAGTTAGTAATATTTTTGTTCATGAAGTAATTTGACCATATTATTAATTATATATTATTATTATTAATAATATTGAATATATTTATCAAAAAACTAATCACATAATTGGTAAAAATTAATTTAAAAATAGTCTCACATAGGGGATGATGAAACTATTTTAAATGTGAGAATGTTCAAATAATTATTTTTTAAATTGATTTTGAATTAAAATGTGATAACTTTTCCTTTTAGAAAAACACCAAATTTTATTCATATAATTTGATTTATTTTTATCTTATGCCTATAAAATCTATTGGTTGAGTGTCAATAAATTTGATTTAATATATAATATATATATTTATTTTAAAACATTATTCAAATATGAATTTTTATTGGTTTATCTAAAAAAAATTTACAAAGGGGATTAGATTTCATAGAAATGGGATTTCTTTATTCTAAAATAGTTCTTATATTCAATTATAACTAATTGTTGAAAGATGAAAAAAATTTATATATATGTTTAAATAATATTTTAAAAATTGATATAATATAATACTTAAATTCATTTCCAACAACTAGGCAGTAATTATAATAATATTTTCATCACAATTCTAATAGCGTTTTAGTTTGTAGAACACAGTCTTGTGCGTAATTCATGCTAACAATGGAATTCGAAATAGTGTGTAAAAAACCCAATATATTTTTGTATGTAAAATTTTTAATCTGTGTGTTTATTGTAGAATAATATTAACATTGTAAAATATATAATTCGTTATAAACATATTTTTTTCATATATCCAAAGATATATTACGATTGTTTGAAAATAAAATATATCAAAAAATTTTAATTAAATCAAAAATATATTTCACCAAATATTATGGTGTTGCAATTCCCAATTTTAAATAAAAAAGTATTGAAATAATATCAATATATTGTATCTTTCAATATTCATAATCCACTTACTTCAAATTTAATATAATTATGGTGTCCCTTATCCCTTTGATACACTACCATGGAATCCCTCATTTTTTTTATAATAGCATGGCGTCCCAATACTGTGACAATTGGGAATAGTGACCCTTATAGATTATGATTAATGGGAATGGACACACTTAAGGATTATGATAAAAATGTATAAGGACACTTATGAATTATGATAAATTTTCACGGGGAACCTTTTGAAATGATATAAGTGCATAAAATCTATAATATTATGATACATGACCATGATGTCCCTAATTTTATAATAATATAAGTGTCCATATATAAATATATACATATTTAGATATTACAACATACATAGACCATATATATATATACATATAGTGACTTCTTTATAGATCATCTTATATAGGATAAAGATGGTTTTTTCTACATAATGTGATTCATCAACCAGATCTGACTTATTTACTTTTTATATTAATACAGTTAATTACTATATTTTCAAAATTCTCATTATATTCAACTCAAGAATATTAATAGAAACAATTAGTGCTGATATATTAAGTTGATATGAAAGCCTATTTGGCCCACCTATGGTACCTAGGTGGATTAATTTGATGTTAGTTGGGATAGGGGAATGTTCCAATTATTTTTACTTTATTTATTTTTTATTTAGAGAGGGGAAGATCATGGTTGAGGTATGTCTTGTGATGCTATTATAGAAATACTTTCTATTTATTGTCCTTTTAATACATTTATTGTACAAGATTATTACTAAAATGTCTATAAATTTTTTTATAGGTAAATTATATTATATCATTTTTTATATAATGCAAGATATTTTTGATGTTTGTTATTTATTACCTTTAGATACATTAACACATAATTTTGTTATTTATTATTCTCTAACTATTTATCAATTTATTTTAATCCTATGTAACACATTTAATGAGGGTAAAATCTTTCCATTATACCACCTTTTACCCTCATTACTAGTTTTCATCCATTGGTATACGCTGATGCACGCTTAAGACCATGTGACCTACCAGATTAGGGAACCAATTATTTGTATCAGGAGTAGGAATTCCATCACAAGAAGGCTATTTATTCTCAATTAAAAATACTATTAAAAATGATTTTATTTCATTAAAAATAGATTCTTAAC
The DNA here is from genome assembly GCA_963277665.1 of Viscum album. NCBI lineage: Eukaryota > Viridiplantae > Streptophyta > Magnoliopsida > Santalales > Viscaceae > Viscum > Viscum album. The sequence goes on along the minus strand of OY728135.1, from coordinate 193,053,336 downwards.
AAGTATGGATTCAAGGATGTTTTTCAATGATATGTTATTGATTTAATGTACAATGAGTTGATGAGAATAGTATTAAAACCCAAAACACAGATAAATAGTTTTCATCAATAATATTAAAATATAAAAAACTACTTTTTATTTATATACGACATGTGATTTTTTTCCAATTTCTGATTTTACATTAATATTCCATTGAACGAAGAAACAATTTATAGTAGATATATTTTTTTTACATTGACCCCCATTTTTTATTTTTAATAATTTCACTATTATATATAATATAATATATATTTACACGTAATTGTTGTAAAATATAACAATATATGAAATTTTGAATATAAATAATTAAGCTGAATATGAAATAATAAAAAATAAAATATCCATTCTAAAAATATTTGAATAATGGTAGTATATAGCTTTTGTTTTATGATGAGTGCATAGCATAATAAATAGCCATCATTAAGTGAATAAAAACATAAAATTATTTATCAAATGATAATAAATAATTATTAAATTATTAATTATACATTAATTGTGTTTCTCATTAAAAAGTAGTCGAAATGTGGGTATTTGAATTAAGATATGGGTGAAATTTTGGAATATAAAAATAATTTATTTTTATATCCACTCTTTGTATATTTTTTTCTCTAGATTTCAAGGTATTATTAAAGGAAAATGTGAAAATTAAAATTCATTTATATACAGTATATGGTTATTATGGTTAAAAAATTATTATGCCTATAACTCTATAGTTATTTTCATAAATTAAAAAAATATGATTTAAAAAATAGATGTGTCTTAAAAAATTTATAATTTAAATAAAATATATAGAAGTTATTTATATTAATGAAGTATATTTATAATATTAATCAAAACACGGATAAAATTAATACAAGTTGTATATATTTTTATGAATAATTCTAACCAATAAACATTGTTATTTGGTACACATATATAGTATATAAAGGTTACATTCATTATATGAATAATGATTCACTCACAATAATGGTAATAATGATTTTAGACCTGTAATTCATTTTTATTTTCTATTTAATGAGTATATAAATTTCTCATTAATGAAATTTATTATTTATAACAATTTAGTGAACATATATATATTAATTTTCCTCACATACCCCTTATGAAAAAATATTTATGATATATTGGATGGAATGTGTATCATTACTACTAATTATATCCATTTTACGAAATAAATAAACATGTCATTGAAAAAAAACAATCCAGGCCATGATGATCCCAGTATAATACATGTAGTAAATGTGAAAAATATTTATGGAGAATTATTTTAAAAATAAAATATTTAAATAATTAAAGAAAATGTAACATTTATTGTGATTTTTATATGTTTTCACATATTATTAAATAGAATTAATAGAAATATGAATATAAATTAAGGAAACATTACATCATAATAAATATATTATTCAATATAACATGTCAAGTAAATATTAAAAAATAATAATAATATGTAAAAAATTTACGGTAAAAAATAGTTTCCTGGATTCAAAAATTAAAAATAATAATTACAAACTACCTATTATATTTATATCTAAGAAATTCATATTATTACAATATAAATATATTGTAAAATTTATTAAAATAATTTATAAAAATATTTTTACAAAAATTGTATTAAATGAGGTGAATGAATAAAAGTTGATATCCTTGGTAAATATATATAAAAGTAATTTTCAATGATTAATAGGAATATAACCCATATGAAAAATAATTTTTTCTTTAACTAAAAAAAATCAAAAGGAACCTTCATGCATTTGAAGTTTTATTTAAGTGACTAATAATGAATACCTCTAATTGAATAGGGTTTGTTCACTAGCACCAATGTTATAAACAAAATATACAATTCAATACAATTTATTTAGAAAACAAACCACATTCCACATTATTTCTAGAATTTGATAACATAAATATCCAGAAAAAAAACCAGGGATTTATAATATTGTGCCTTTTGAATAATTGGTCCATAATATATCAAAATTTCTCAAAACAATTACATCAATGTTTTAATGTACATATTGAGCATTTAAATCCATTTGTTCTCCTAAAACTGAATTATGATAATCTAGGGAAAACATAAACAAATTTACTCAGCTATAAATCTCAATATGTGAATATTAATGATTAAAAATAATTTAATATGAGTCAATAGGAAAAAAATAATATATTAAAAGGAATAGCTCGTGAATCATCATATTCATGAATTTGAAAATGAATTTTTCATTATAATATATTATGATAATTGAAATATTTTGATAATATAAAATATGCTACAATAATATGTCAATTGTTACTACCAAGAAAATATAACATGTTGTACATAGTATCACTGTGGATTGAGTTAACTCCGTAATATTATACCTAAAATGTAATGATAAATAAAAATTATCCAATTCATTGAATCACTATTTATGTTAATTTAACATAAAATGTACATTCATATGTAGTCCATAAAAATAAAAATTAACAATCGGAATAAATATAAAAATTTTCCATGTATCAGAATGGTTTGAAAATTAATTTTATATAGCATAACCAATAATTATATCATAATTGTTTCCATTAAAAAAAGGTATTAAATAATTATTTAAGAGAAAATTGTGAATAATTAATTTATCTACTGAAAAATTATGTCTATGTGATGTGAATGTGTGAAAATATAATTGACAATTACCATCTTATATGTAACTATTAATTAAGGATTTTATAAAATGGGAAAAAATTATAATTATTAGAGAATATTAATTAATTTATGTTAAAATAAAAAAAATGTTTCTATATATAAATGTGTATTTTTTTTATATCATGAATATATAATACACATTTCTAACAATTTTACGTGAAATGATTTATTAAAATTGAGAAGATTAGTTTAATTGGATCATCTATAATGAAAAAAAGTGAACACTAAAAAAAATTATGTCATTATATTTAAATAGTGAATTATACTAAGTATATATATGTGTAAAATATATATTTCATACTAATAAACTAAAAATATTTAATATATGGATAATCTTAGTCAATGAGAGTGAAAAAAATAAACAAAAGAACATGATGTGGACATCCATCTCATCATACTAGGATATCATTAGATTATGATTAATTATTGATTTTCATTTAAAGTAGAATCTATATAGAATTGAAATTAAATGAAATTAATGTACCTAACGATATTTATAAGAAAAAAATATCTAAATTTCCTTATAATATTTTTTCATTTATAATGATTTAACAACCATCAATAACTGGATTTTTAACACCCCTAGAATAGAAATATTTGAAATATTAAATATTACTAACCATGTAAATACAGTTCACTAATATATAATAATAATTAATTATTAGAAATATATTGTTATAATTTCATGGTTAATAAATATATTATGATGTGTATCCTTTTAAAAAAATCACTATTTTTGTTTGAGAGGATGAAACACACTAAAAGAACTGGGGGTGACCTATAGCCGTAGTCATTAATAAAAATGTAAGCTTAGTGGGATGTATGACCTGTGGTGCTATGAAGGGAGATAAGTATTTCATAATCGACATGGGGTCATATGTGTAGGCTTGTGTCACTCTAAGGAACTATTGTGCCAAATGTAATCAGAGCCAATATCCTACCTGATGTTTTGTGGCACTTCCATTGTTTATGATGTGGGTTCTACAAAAAGAATCTAATTTATTAACGTATTCGAGAGTTTAACACCAAAGATAATGTGAAACTAAAAAATTAATGTAATTACAAATTTCAATAAGATTATCCTTTCATTTCATGATCATAACTACTCTAACTCCATAATTAAGAAATATTATTCTAGAGTAGTGTTAGGATAGTGAGCTCATGACATGATCCATCCAATGCATTACTAATAATGGGAAAAACAATAAGAGATTATTTTGGGGTTTTTGGGACCATTATTGTTTAGATTAGCAACCCTGGTGGTTAGTTGTATTTGGTTGTTAGTATGGAAAACAAGGAAATACATGAGACCCATGGGGTTATATGACCATGTTCATGGCCCAAGGCTATCCATTCCAGAAAGAATACATTTTTAAAAATTAAAATATTATATATACATTCCAAAACATGAAATATTTTATAATAAACATATTATCAACATCATTATCCCTTATATTATTTCTCTAAACCACTGTAAAGGTAGTGGGGAAAAATAAAGAAAAATATATATTGAATTGGTGAAACAACCATATTGTGATTAGTATGTTCATTTTAGGTTGATATTAGAAGTTGTTGGACAATGTAAATTCTATAGATACAATTATGACAGAGTGTATTAATTATACAAGAGTCATTATGATATATTAAATGGAATATGATTTTATTATGGATATGAATAATAATAAATAATATCTGATGATTATATTACCTTCCCATTTAGATTTCTTATCATAACCATTCCCTCAGGGCCCATGACGCGACTACCCCAAGCCCACCTCCCAAATTCCAGGGCACGAGACTGGCCACAATGGAAATTTATTGCTTGTCGAAGGTATTTGATGATTACCTAGACACACACACACACAACCCCAACCCAAAAAGCTGAAAGGGAAACATGTATGCCACTAAAAAAACCCACTATGAGTATAATATATAATCAAAATGTAAAGGGGAAATAATACAAGCCCAGTATAGAGAAGCTGAAAACATGAATGTATAAATGCCTCTGAATTGTATGTCTGCAAAAAATCATACCTATAGGGTTGGTGAAGAGTAGCTTCCAGAAACTGTAGAAGTATTCCTCAAATATCAAACCTCACTGATCTACACATATTCATGGGCCACCAAGATATCTATAAAGATGTTTCTCTTTATCACAAGACATGACATGTGCGGGAAGATCCCATACATAGATGAGTAACACAATACATAGTAGGGACCACATACCACAAAAAATGACTAGAATGGAATAGATACACAAGAATAAATGGATAGATCACATAGGTACGACACAAAATATAGAATGGAGGATTATTAGTCATAAATATGAACAATATTCACAACCAAAGGACTCATCCTCGATGAGTCATTAATGTGTGTTTGGACACTGAGGTATGCTCATCTACTAAGTCACTAATGATTGTAAGACTACACGTCTATCAGGATATATATGTCTTCATGACTATTCGTCTGTCAGTCCACACAGGTCTGTATAAATACTCATCTACTAGGCCACATAGATCCGAATGGTTCCTTGTTTGCCAGTCCACACTTTTCATCATGGCTACACATCTTCTAGGGCACTAAGTTCTGGTCGACTCTTCTTTCTTGTCAAATCCAATCACATGATTCTCACTCTAGCGCACTTGATTATTGGATAGTTTACTCCACATTCCATTTTTCATGTCTCAAAATCCATAGAAAATCACTATGATTATGTAATATTCACTGCATCATCGTAAGGGTCCCAATGCTGCAAAAAGATTGTCAATCAGATTCATGGTTTGGATGTTTTGATTGTTTTTCTGAAAACATGATAGTTGGGTCCATGTCCGACCAGACTGAATCTGAGGTCGACTGACCTAATACGAGTCTGACACAACCCATATCTGTCCAAGACTAGGTGGGTCATGGATATGGCCTTCTATCTCACACCTGGCCAGATGTTAGTGGCTTGACTTGTGTCACCTAGATGTTGCGGCCGTCAATATGTCTACTCCCAATCAACGAGGCGAGTTCGCTACGTGACAACAAATCAGGTCACACTGTAATATTTCCACTAGACCATAGTCCTCCAATCATGCGATGTGGCTAGATGCCCCGTAGTTGGATACCCCTGACCCTCATCCGTTCTTTGCCAGCATCCCTCGTCTGCATCCATACAACCGATTTTGCGTGGACATCCACCGTAACTACGCACCACCCGTGCACATAACTATCAGTGGGTCTGTCCATGGGCACAAGACTTTCACTGGTGCTCTGTTATCTGATCCACGATTTTCTCTGTAATTCTCATGATGTCTTTGTCACATCTATGTCCTCAAGGTCATCTTGCAATTGATATGGGGGTTCGGTCACAAAGAACACTAGAATGCCCCTACCAGAGGAATCCAAGCCTTGTTCATGTATGCCTGATTACTCCGTGTTAGATATTTAAATAAATTTGGGGAAGAATATAAATCTATTAAGAATATCCCAAACTCTAACCCCTAATATCATGAAACCCTCCTAAAAGAATAGAAAACCTATGGATAAACAAAATTCTGTGATTAACCACTTTATTTTTGTTTTAAAAGAAAGAACAAGGTATAAATATCAATGAGAAAAAACCCCTACCTGTGATTGGATCGTTCGTTGGAGATTATTAGTGTCAATGAGTTCATCATTAAAAGATTCCCAATTGATGGTCATTCATTGATCATTTTTCGCCAATGGAAAAGGCCCAATGGTTCAGAGTGATTCTATAAATTTCCAATGATCTCATATACGATTATCCCATTAAATTGAGCAAAGACATTTCAATGTTTCTATTAAATTGTGTTATAGCATTGTTGTATTGTGAAAAAAATTTAAAATTAAAATAAAATAAACTCAATGTTTATTTTGTTTTATTTTTCTATTGAATATTAATCTATTAAAAATTATTAAATGTAAAAAAGAAAATATTTTTCCCTATAACAACATTAGTCATGGTTAATTCCATTTTTATGTTAATTTTTCATTCTAGAGAGAATGTTTCTATAATAATTTTAATATGGGAACCCATTTAGAATCTTACAAAACACCCCATATGAACTATTTTAAAAATATATAAAAACGTCATACACAAATTCTGGTATCACTAAGGCTTAAATTGTCGTGTCCTTTGAGATCCTGGTCTCGAAATAATACCATATAATTTTACAAAAATGTACATGGATTTTTGGGACAGTTCATTACCCCCACCAATATGGATTTACGACCTCATAAGCCAAAACGAGGGATAGATAAATAAATGGGCGTACTGAGAATGAGTATTAGCCTCCCACTCCCATGTGCTCTACTAGAAATTCACATTCTACCACTAGAAAAGTTGTAGAGGAATTGATCATCCATGTATTACCCACTCCATTAGATACTCAATCACTACCGGGAACACTCCAAATATCTCCCCAACATTGATGCCCAACTTGGCCCAGTCATTGATGTGCAACGAATCAAGCATGTATTTCCTTAGATGTAATAAGTGGAGGATATTATACACTCAATGCATTTGTGGGGGGGAGATAGGCAATATACCACCTCTCCAGCATTGCTCATAATCTGATAATGGATGATGAATCTTCAAAATATATATCTACCTAAGCCAAATATACCCAACCCCCATTAATGATATACCTAGAGGAACACATAGTCGCTATAATCAAACACAAAAGGCGTATGTATCCTATAAGCATACAATTTTTGTCAGCACTATACAGTCCTAATCTTCAAGTGGATGAACATAACCTTTTCAGTGTTATCCCATTGCAACTCTAGACTCATGAGTGCAGACTCCCATGTGTCTGTCCAGCATAAAGGGGATGTGAAAGGTTCCTTGTAATGTTCCTAGAATAGTGCCATAGCAATTGTGGAGTTTTATTTTTTGTTGTACACAGAATACTAAAGTGGAAGTTGATCCTCCAAACTATGCCTAAAGTCTAATATTCTAGAATGAATAATTTCCTCTAATACATGGATAGTCCACTTCGGCTGACCTTCTATCTTCGGATGAAAAGACATTCTCAAATGATGCTCAGTCTTGAAAACAAAACCTACAATTCATTCCACAACTGGGATGTAAAACATGTGTCTCAATCTGAGAATATTTTTGATGGGACCCATTGTAGTTGAAGTATCATTTTCACATAGAGACATCTCAATCCCAATACTGAACCCTTCTTCTGGATTGGTAGAAGTTGTGCTGACTTGAGGGGTCAGTAAACAATCACCCATATGGATACGTATCCACTACATGTACAGCGTAAACCATTCCCAATTTCCTGTGAGATACCATCCCACTTCCACCCTGGAACCTCAAGATGATGATTGAAAAATCAGAAAACCTTATTAATCATGTTCACATGCTTACAAGTGATGTACCACTGAGCAAACTCAACCAAAAAATTCTTCATCATTGGAAACTAGTATTGACCTTGGATTCCCTTGTACATCATCTCCACTTCAAGATATAACACCATATGGGAAGTGTGGAACTCCTCTAGAACCTCCACACTTGATGCAATCAGCACAACATCCGGTCCTTTGTAGAGGATGAGATGCTCCCCACCTATCAAATATCCATAAAGTGCTTTAGCGAAGGATAACTAAGAACGTCGGGCCCCTCAATAAACATAAAAATGTTGTGCCTCTCTAACCATATGTATGTGTGGTGGAGTGATAGTAATACACTAAAGATAATCCTCTCTATCAGCATTCATGAAGGATATTTTCATCGGAGATAAATGCTTTGACACCCCACTTAGCAACTACAAACTAGATCTCCTACTAACTGTGTATGCTTTCACATTACCCTTCGTGGAAGTATAGACTATATCGATGAAATAGTTATGGAGGATCACTATCCATTGAATCTAGATTAATTTCAGGTTCTTCTTGGAGAATATATTCCTGTGAATTTTGTGGTATGTGTAGTCATTAAATTGCTCACCCAAATATAGTGTCTCCACATATTCAAAAAAATACCTCTCATGCTAGCTCCAGGACATGGGTCATGCAGTTCATCTCATAATTTCATAGCTTCCATGAACTAGAGTTCATCATTCCTTGATACTACATCATGACACAACTCAGTCTGTTCCTAGACGAATCATAAAATACAAAATACCTGATACCCTCCTTGGGTAGTCTCAACTTTGGGACACATTTCTGTCTTTGACTCTGCTCTTTGAAACTCTTTAGAAACCCATTATTCCACTTGAAGGGTAGTCCCTCATATTTCAAAGCTTATAAGGGTTCTTCTATAAAGTGAATGATGGCCACGATCCACTGGTAGTACCCAACAAAACCAAACAATCTTTTCACCTCAATCATTCTACTGATGGGCTCCCAATCAAGCATCACCTCTATCATAGCTGGACTGACTACAACTATAGCCTCCAATATAATGTTTACTATAATGTGGGACTCTTTAATGTAGATCTAACACTTTGAGATCATTTCATAATGAGCGTGATCTCTCAGTGTATAAAGGACTATACACTTGTGGTTAGTGTTCCTCTTCTCAAACACCAAGTACAAGAGAATGTCATTAATGAATATTGTGCTGAATCGATCCAGATAGGGTAGGAAGATCTAATTCATGAGTCCTATGAACCCTTCTAGTGAATTGGACATGCTATATGTCATCACCGAGAACTCATAGTGTCTATACAAGAATCTAAAGGTTGTATTTGGTACATCCTCATATTGTACACGTAGCAGATGATTACATGTTCATAGAATTATTTCAGAGAACCATATCACCACCTTCCACTAATCAAATCGAAAATCAATAACCGATAGTGGATACATGTTCTTCATAGTCACCTTGTTCAAACTCCAAATGTACACCCACATCCTCAGTCTCCCATATACCTTCAAGGAAAAAATAGGGGTTTCCCACAGTGAAATACTAGGTCTCATGAAGCCCTTATCCTGAAAATCCTCTATTTTTACCTTAAACTCACAATTATAAATGGGAGAAATTAGATAAGAAGGTGGGGATATTGGTATCACCATGGGGTACATATTAATGAACATGTCTACCTCTCTACGTAGAGGTAATCTTGGGAAATTTTATGCAAAGTAATCCTCATACCCATCCAACACAATAAGAAATCTATGACTCTTCTTATTCACCAGACAAAAGGTGATGTCAGACAACTAGTATGTAATAGGCTACACTATCCTCTCAGAAAGATCATTCTATATTGAAAGAACACCCTTCTAACTAGTGAAGGAAAAAAAACTACCGTATCCATGGAAACAATTCACTATGTGTCTAAAGTAGTTGATTTGATATGGAACTATGGATAACCAGTCCATTCCCCAGATGATATCATAAGGCTCGCCGCTGATACTAGGACATCAATATCGATGAAATTGCCTCTAATAATAAGAACACACTATTAGAACATGTGTGAAATTGTCAATTCCCATCTCGTAGGAGTATCTTACTATAAAGATTGACCCAACGACTCCATTAGAATCTCCATGATTTGAACTGTGTCCATTGAAAGGAAATAGTGACTTGAACCTATGTCTATAATAACATCTACTAAGGTGGAGAAGACAAAAATCATGCATATAACCATCTATTGAGAATAGTGTTTGTAGACCTCCATCACCTACAATTTCCTTCACCCCAATCCACCATCTCACAGAGCCCTTGGTGGACCACATTAGGGTGGGGGTGGTAGCACATCAAACATCCACCCATCTCCCTCTTCTCTTCCAGCTCCCATGCCTCATCCACCGCCCAACGAAACACCTCAATCAAAAAAATTCCTCGGCCTCGGTGATCCCATTACTATTTGGTGGTCATCCATGAGAAGAGTCAGGAAACCACATGAAATTTCTCCATGTATGTTGCATGAGTAGCATTCCCTGCCCCTCAAAGGACTCCCTCCTCCTTGGGGGTCTTGTACCACCGATCCAGCATCCTAGGGTTTCCCCCAAAATGTCCGGACAATGCGCCTCCCCCCCACTTGTCAGATTCCTGCTACACCCACCTAGAGACTCCACCACTTGAGGTCTACAGGTATCCCGTGATACTGGTTCATGCTCTTCATGGAAGCCTTCCATGAATAGAGCTCACTCGAGCAACCTAAAATGTGTAAAGACACTAAGATATACCATGGATGCCTCAATCTCCAATCATAGTCCATGCTCAAATGCTCAAGCCTGAAAGAACGGGTCTCGCACCATGCCCCTGATGTGGGGATATAGCTATGTGAATCTCTCTACATATTATTCTACTTTCATGATGCCCTGCAATAGGTGTAGTAGCTTTTGTATGCACTCAGAGTGCAATGTATCAGGAATGTACTCCTCTTAAAAGAGGCCCTCGATTCTTATCTAGATGAGGGTCACCATGTCATGTGTTTGGATTTTCAACATAACACCCCTCACCATATGTTAATCTTATGTAACATTTTGGGGGAAATCCTTTGACACATGGGGGATAGTATCACCCATGAACCTTAGAGGTCTCACCCTATGGAACTCTTGTAAATCACTACGACAAAGTGTGTCCTCTAATAGTAGTATCAGTAGATACTATTGAATAACAGGTGGTGGAAATGATTGTGCACCGCTAGGTGGCACCATCTCAAATATTGGCCCCTATACTGATTCCTCGTCACTCAGCATACCATCCTTGTGGTCTCCCATTGTATTCCTCATTGGTTGTATGCATTGCAGACTCCTGAAACAGGTCATCATGAACCACGGTCAAGAGGTCATACCTGGTGAGCTGTCTTTGAATCAATAAGAACATGAGAACACATTCAATTCATATATGATTCATGAAAATATTTTTTTATGTGTCATGTCATAAATTATAACTCATGGTCCTGGTGTATGGATACATCACCCAATCTACCAACACTAGATTCTACGAGCCTAAAAGTTGAACTCAAAACATTTTAAAATGTTTCCCATCAATAAAACCACGGACTCTCAGTATTTAAGGTATGATCTACCTCATCTGATACCAATTTTTCATGACCAATCTATCGAGTCCCATGCTATGCCAACCCCATGCCCTTCTCCCAATGGCCAGGGGATGGTAACTAGCCCCAATGGCAATAAACTACCATTGGGTGGAATTTTCGAAGTACTTTTACGCACTCACGCTGACAACTCCATCCCACAAAGATGAATTTGAAAAAATATATTCCACTAAGAAAAACACTACTATTATAAAGTACATGATGAATGTAAAGGGTCTACAATACAATCCCAACAAAGACATGCTAGAAATAGGAATGTGCATATGCCTCTAAAAATTCCATCTTCTGAAAAAACCTACATGAAGGGTAGGGAAAGAGTAGCTGCTATAACCAGAGGTGTTAACCTTTCGAGTCTAACCTCACTGGGTGCCAACTGGTCCTACTTTACCAAGGTCTCCATCATGATGTCCCCCATCTACACAAGACACTACACATGAGGGAAGAGCCGGTGTAGGGATGAGTAAGACAATAATGATTAGGGACCCCATATCACCATGAAAGGCCACAACAGTAAACATTAACATGATGAATGGAACATCTCACATATGTATAACATAAAATATATAATGAACGATTATCAGTTGTAAATATGAAAAATTTTCACTATTGGGGGACACATCCTAGATATGTTGCTGAAGTCTATTGGGAATGTGAGATTCATTCATCTGTAGAGCCACTGAGGTCCTATCAGCTACTCATTTCTGGTCCCCATAGTTCTATACAACTATTTTTCTCTCAGGACACACAAATATGTATGACTGCTCGTCTTCTGGGATACACAGGTCTGCATGAATCCTCATCTACTAGGCCACAATGTTCTTCACTATTACTCATCTTTCGTTCCACTAAGATCATCTCATAATATCCATCTCTTCACATCCAATCACATGATTCCCACACATATCATGCTTGATTATCGTAGAATATACTCCTCAAGCCATTAATCATGTTGAAACCTCCAGTAAAACTAAATTATTGTTTTCCAAAAGTAACACCAAGTCGCAATGGTCTCAATGCATCTAAAAGATCATCATTCGTACAAAATGTTGGGAATTTTTTACAATTTTACTAAAAAGAGGCATATTGGTTCCAAATCAGGGTCTGACACTATCAGACTAAGTTATCTAGACCGACCTAGGGTTCACTAACCCGATCAGGTATGACATGAACCAGATCCGACATAATTATCTAGACCTCACCTAGACTGACATGGTCCACCAAACTCATTGTGAGTAGGTAGGCTTGTAATTCCCAGATGTCTTGGTGGTCTCCAAGTCCACTCACAGTCAACACGGCAGGATCTACTTGTGAATTCCCTATGGGTCACCATGGGGCCCTACTACCATAGTCCCACTTGAACGCAGACATCAGTCGTGTGACTCTCCTTATTGTCACATTGTTGGAGACCCTTCTGTATTTTTTTACTAGCAGCCCTTTTTAGCTAACTCACTTCTAATGTTTCAGGGACATCCCCCACCATGGACCATAGCGAGTGAGTGCCACCTCCCTAATGTGGCCACCTCTATGTGGCGACCTGTGCATCTGCGGGAAACCAGACTTTTTCTAGTGGTCCATTCTATGATCCGAAAATGATGCATCAAAATAGTTAATAATTATATGTAACTAATTGTATGTAACTTATTATATACAAAACTAGAGAATATGATCATTTTCTACTGATACATCGAAATATTTCTTACCTATCCCTATTTTTCTAGATTCATGATAACATAATAATATATATAAAACAATGTTGGATTGTTCCACCACAACAGTTTGTGAAATTTATTGTAAAATTATAATCCCTGGAACACCCACAATAATAATTTCATTAAAAATAAATCCTATTGAATATTGATTATAATCTTGTAATTTACTAACTATGAAAAAATAATTTCCTCTTGAAACCATATCATGGTCCTCAGTACAAATAAATGGTCGAAACCCAATCGACCAAAATGATCTATTCACCCAGGATTTCCTCCAATGAAACAAAAAATACATACACAACACCAGACCTATCATAGAGTTATTCTAAAAATGGATCATATCCAAACATAATTTTCCTGAAAAAAAAATAAATCAATCCACCTCCTGCTGAAAAATCTAAAAATGAACGTCATAGATGGTCAGTCTATTTCAAAAAAAACCCCAATGCCTTCTCCCATGGAATCAATATTTTACACCAAATAGTGATCACCAAAGGTCGTGTCTTATTACCTGTGATGTTCTAGGATGAAACCATCACCAGCTCATTTAATCTTTTTTGTCTCATCATAGACAGGGGTATAACCAAGATCATGTCCTCTAGAACATGTCACCATTGTTAAAAGAACATCCTATCTAGAAAAAAATAGTACATGAGAACCATAGAATATTTAAACTGGTGGCTAGTGAACAATCCAATGGTATTCCATTACACATGTAAATAATTTAGATGTAGGAACAAGGCCATGAAGTTCAAATATGATCATCAATTAAGCCCTTCTATGTATCTTGGTTGTGTTCACTTCTATGAAAATAGTTATTATCCAAGAGACCTTCTATGTAATTCAAAAACAGGAAGGTAGTTTACACTGTGAAATAACCATGCCTCGATAAATACCATAAATAATGCTTGCAACACTTAAAAAAACTAATTGTTGAATTAAAATGGTATTTAATGATTTTATCTCAGTACATAACTCATCTCCTCTTAGTGCATCAATGGAAACATCGGGTTTGGGTACATGTTCATCTCTTAGTAATAGTTCACTAAGAGGTAACAAATAAAACTCCAGAAACTCCATCTTTTCTAGAATGATGTTATCAATATAGTTCTAAAACATCCATATTAAAATTCACAAAATATAAAAAATGATCCACTACTGGTCAACTTCCTTATAGAAGATATTATTCACTTATGGATTCATTGTCACCCAATCCAAAATACATTATTCACAAGAGCCAATATGTGATGACAAAAAAATAACCAACAAGGAAGATTCATGATCAATGGTTTTTCCAAAAAGATATATAATCCACTAACCAAATTATCATCATTCTTATGAGAACAAACTGAGAGGCATTTACTAAAACCAACCTAAAAATCCCCACCATATGTGTGTCTTAATCATCGAATAGAGAGATAAACTAGTTGTTGACATGCGGACTAGATAAAGGGCCAATTACAGATGGCACACCCAAGGGGTTTCCATGATCAAGGTTGACATCTACTTTTTTCACAACAATGATCAATGTGTGTAATACATAACGTAATGATAAATTTAAAAGTAATAATCCATATTTAAGTCAATGTGTTCAAAATGAATTAATGCGGCACAAAAACTATATATATAAAATGATATAAACCTATAAAAAATTTCATGACCAAAAACCACGTGAAAAGGAATCATTACAAATCTAATGTCTTGGTCTGATTCTTTCTAGTCTGGGGGAAATCTAATAAACAGAGAGTTACTCTGAATACAAGGAAATTGAGCATGTACCACGATTACTTGGTCACGATGAAAAATAAGAGAGAATGATAAAAATATTATTCGATATAAAAACCAAAGGTATCTATAGGGACCGACGGAGATCGAAACTAGATTTGAATGGAAGAGATATCATGATATATAGAATATGGAGAATGATTAATCAATGGGGAACAGGAATAGGATGAAATAGTTGGAGGAAAAATAAATAAGATGAAAAAAATATAATCATTAAGGGTGTTTTAGGTAATTTACCCAAAACACTGAGGTCACATAGTTTGGCTACATGGTCAATAAACCATTTTCTATTTTTTTCACTCCTACTTCTTCTAAAATCACCACTATTATTGTGCTGCATGGTTTTCACAAACCATACGCCAACTGTATGATCGATAGTTTATAGGTATCACATTAGTGAAACTAAATGTGAATTTTAGGTGCATAGTTTGGGTAATCCATGTGAAACCCCTGAAATACCTACTACACCTCTGGTTCAAGCCACATAGTTTGATGCTAGGGGACAAATGATTTCAAAAAAATTGTGCAACCTGTATAGTCCTCTTTAGTTATTGAATTTCTAGGGTTTGTAACTGTTGAAATAGTATGGGGAACCCAAAGAACCTTGTAGGTCCTTCCCTAAATCTAATAGCCAAACTTATAATTGTTCGAACACATACAATTGTGTTTCTATATTAGATTAATAGAATAAACTATCAATAAAATTCAAAAATTATAATTATATTGGATTTTTATCTGTTCCAAAAACATGAGTCGTTACATTTTACATTGTATCTCGTAAATGGAGTCATTGAAATCCATTTTTATTTATGAATGTAATATATTATTTTAGAATAACATTTCCATATGAATTTTCTAAACCCATCCCCAATTAATGTCAATCAAGTTGGTTTAAGATATTTCTTCAAGTGTCATGATAGTTGGATCAATTTGCCCGATATTTTAGGGGTAGCAAATAGGTAATGAATTTAAAGTCATTGTTTAATTAATATTGAAATCTTTATTAGAACATGGACGTAATGTGTAAACCAAGATTAGATAAAATCAATATTAGTGTTCTATGAAAAATTAACACATCTCAATGTATATCATTAAATATTGGTTGAGTGATATTCACTCATGAATAGAAATGAAATGAGGATTCTTTTTAAGATGATCCACCATAACCCATATGGAATTATTCAAATTAGAACTACTTGAATGTCCTTTGACAAAATAAATGTTGATATATTATCAGTTGAATATGGATAATGGTTATTTTTTCACACCATTTAAAATTATCTTTTCATAATTAACATTATCAGGTACTTATCACTCACAATATATTCATAAATAATATTCTTCACAGGGTCAAAATAATATATTTGTCAATTATCACAATACATGTATATTCTTTGACTAATGTTAATCATTTAACATCATTTTTTATAGGTATTTTAGGTAACATATAGTCATGATAAAAATCACACAAATTCCTCTTCATTCATTAGGAATTAATGGGATATAACATTTCTAACATAATCCACATTCTTTTAATTTTCCATTTCATTCTTTTTTGTATTATTTATTTTCTTTACGTGGGATGGTCAATAAATAGTTATAGAATTGAATGATTATGTTCCTTCCTTTATGATTTTCGTGTTCATTGTTTTCATGTATTCGAGGATAAGATATAACCTAATCATAATCATTGAAAATGATACTTGAATAATTATATATTATAAATTTATCACCTGACGTTTCATTCATTAGATATTAATGGAGTTAGAAATCGTAGTGCTTTCTCAACTCTAACCATTTACATTGGAGGATATTTATCTCATTTTTTTGAATATATATTTCAAGCTCATGTTATATAAATATATTTCACTCTCTTCTATTAGATATAATGTCACCAAATACTTGAGGTGAAGATCACTACATCTAACATTGGTTCACTCAATGTGTAGTTCTTCTCCAAAACATTTGGCTACCTTTAAGTGAAATATATAAAAATTTAATTATTAAGTATTAAAAAACAAATGAAATTAATTTACTCATCACTATATATCATTAAACAGACCATCCTTAAGGGTTGTGTGGGTTATACTTTAGTTATATGCATCTTTTTCAATTACATAAGGCTCTCTTTTCATTGATTGGTTTGAAAGGTCATCACTACCATTAAGGATAAATTTGTAAGTAGATTTGAAAAATATGGAATGTTTATTAAAAATCATTGATTGTACCTAGATTCTATAGGGAAACAATGGATCAATTTGAAATATATTGGTCTGGGATACTTCTCAATTTCCTTTTTAATATATCGATACACCTATAACCTTTTTTGGTCATAAAATACACTAATATTCAATCACACTCCACCCAAAAAAACATGTTTATTATACTTTTCATGTATTATATTATTACAAAAATTTATTATCATGTTAAAAAATGAATCTTAGTCTACTCATATCTGATAGACTATATAAGTTTTTCAGTAATAATGAAAAACAATATTTTTTAAGAACATATCCTACGAGTCTTTTTGTAATTTCCTTGAATATTTATATATCATTAGCGTGTCTAAATGGGATCACTATGAACCCATATTTCCCATATCTTGTAAGAAATGTAGTGTATTGTATATCTTCCTTCCTTGGAATTAATTGGTGATAACAAAATCTAGGAGCATCATAGAGAAGTACGAGGCCCCACATCACAGATTAAACAACTCATCATTCAATAAATGGGGATACTTGATCATTATCATGAGATAGTTGAAATCATGATAATAAATCAAGAGGTTCATTAAACCATACCTCTTATTAGAAAATAGTATTGACACATAGTGTAGTGAATCAATCAGGTTTATAAGTCTCCTATGATGATGCCCTTGTATCTAAATATTCAGTTCATCCAACTCAATTATAGCCATTATTCTTGTAGCCCTAGATTTCTGTAGTGATCCTTATAAAAGATAAATTGGGGACTAAACCTATAATCTATGAGGTAGACTACATAAATCTTTTCGTAATACATCATAATAGTCCCCCACTATTGGAATATCATAGAGAATACTTTTTAGAGTGTCTCAATAAATTGATATAGATATATATTGTCCTAAGATCGTAATGAAAGTTATTGAGAATATTATTCCAATAGATATTCAACATCAACCATACACATGTACAATTAATGGAGGATTACACTAGATATAGAGAGTTATTCTAAACAACTAAAAGTTAATGTTTAATCATTAAAATGTCATCCAATACATTAATATTATTGCATTAAATTAATATTTTGTTTCAATGAAATGGTTTTCCATGATTTTCACTCCCCACATATTGATATCATAGAATATGTATACATTGGATAAAGAAAATACTTATTTTTTTAATCATAGCTAGTTCAAACTCCTATTTTCTCATTGGTGACTAAATAGTATTACTAAAATTTCTTGACATCAATTAATGTGTATAATTATAATCATATATGATATATAATTTTTAGTAATGGATTAATTGATAAATATTCACCAATTTATCCTCATTATATTCGATTACAATGTGAAAAATTATATTACATATGAGTATAGTAAAACTAATAAAAATAAAATCAATGAAAATATATATATTAATATGATGTTAACTAAGACATATAAAATCTATTTTTGAAATCTATGATCTGATAATTTATATCATAGATATTTTTTATGAATTTTATCCAATTAATATATTCACATCCTTCATCAGGGTTCCACATGTTTTATTGAATTATTCAATTATACCCAATTGGGTGTCAAACCAGGTGTGCAGGAATAACTATTTTCTTGAACAACATATATGTTTATTTAATAAAATAAGATCACATTTTGGGTTATTACCCTAGACAAAATGTCATAAAGAACCACATAATCAATTATTATCTTGATATATATATTTAAATTATTTGAAACCACATTCTATATACATAAGCTAAATTTTATGATATATTTTTATAAATGGGCATATATGATTGGTTTTACTAATATATTCATTTCATTAACCCAAAAAATAAATATATGTTGATATGATATCCACTATAAAAAAATAGACATACACATATTATAACATGATTGTATTAATATAGAGATCCATCACACATATCCAAAGGATCAATAGGTCTAGTATCTTTTTGAGATTGATGTTATAATACATCATTATTAGACTAGATTATAATATCAGTTTTTATACTACATAACAATCCTCATAGATTCTTAAAGAAAATATTATAACCCATGTAATATTTAATAAATAATTGTCTTATAAATCAATTTATTTTAAAAATAATGAAAAAGGATTATATCAAACAATTTAATTAGAAAAACATTAAATGATAGAATTAAATGATCATGAATAATCATATGGTATCATGACATAAATTATATTATATCATTATATCATGGAATCATATGAATGTTACAAAAAATTAAAACAAATTAAAAACATGGGTTAATTAACATTTCCATTACAACATAACATAGTGGACATAGTCCCATCATATATTATGTGTACCCCTAAATTCTATACATATCACCTCATAAGACATAAAAAAATAAATAATTAATTCATACATTATTAGGGATCATCCATCATTGTAGGTACAAGAAAAAATAATATAAAAAAGAATTTAATCATAAAAAATAAACATAAGAATTACTACCACAATGAAATTACTGCCACACAGGTTTTTTATTGATCAATATTTTATATTTGTAGATGAATATTAATCACTGTTAATGGATATATTCCTTGTAAAATTGTAACTTAATAATATAATAGATTTAATTATATTCAATTTTTACCATAATGTAATACGCATTTAGTACTCACTATATACAGAAAATAAACGAAAATGTAATTCATAACCTTGGGAATGGAAACATATGAAAGGATGAGATCAAATTGTGAGCAAGTGTAAAATCTATATATACTAATATATGAACCCTTAAAATCATATGATAATTATAATCACGCATGATAATGATCTCAACCTAGGATGTTCAAACCCAAACTATCATAAATCATAAATATTATTCATTGCATAAATATTTCTAGTTAATAAAACATGAATCATAAGGGAATAATTGAACATGAGCATTGGGAGTATAAAATTATCATAGTAATTAATATTTTTGAATAATGTTAATCACAGAATAACTTATATAGGATCAATACATGAAGACCTTCAAAAAATATAGTCTTGGGATAACCACCCATAAAACGGATTAGGTTTTCGGATGACCACCCATTGAGATTCTTTCAGAATTGGGTCAACCACTCATGAGCCATCCGTTTTAGGATTGGTATAAAAACCAATATATTATCCTATTCATGATTGAGATATCCACCTATGTAACCTATATTCTCATAAAACAATTATTTTTACCCAAAGCATTTGTGGGAGATATACATCCCAAATATACCATAATTAAAATCAAACATGTGTGTTCCATTAGATCATAAAATAGTCATCATATTATAAAACAAGAAATAAAATTAGATTCGAAATAATCTCACCATACAATGACAAGTAAATAAGATATGAGTTTCAAAATAATTTCATATTTTGAATATATAAAAACTCATGTGTAATGAAGTAGTATTCATAAAAAATTTATCATTGTATAACATATTTATGTGAAATTAGTTTCATAAACATCATTATATAAAAGTCGTAATCCATTTTGAGTTATAATAATAGTCATATTTATGGATAATAATCCGAATAAATATTTATTAACATCATATAATTTCAATTCATATTGAAAAAAAATTAAAATATCACTCATGAAATTTTGTTAACGAAAACATACTTCTCATATAAAATCACTTCTCAAAAGATATGATATTTTGCATATACTTTTCACTGAAATTGATCGTGAAGACTAATAATGTAATGCTTGAAAAAAATTTAAAAAAACTTCTTGTGGATATTAAACATTACACTATGAAAAAACATCTTTATAAGATAAAAATATATGAAATAATATTTAGAAAACATGATTTTTTAGAAAAAAATTGTTTTGAAAAGAAAATATATTTTTTCATTAGAAAAAATAATTTTGAATTACTCAGTGTATAATGATAGGGAAAAAATAGAAGAAATATATTATCATGTCATAAATAGAGGAAAGGAAAATAATATGTTTCATGAGGAATGTATCATATTATTTTTTCTATTGGAAACAAAATAAAAACATTATTTATGAAAAATTGGATTCTAATATAAAAAAATTACAATTCTTGAAAAACATAATTGTAATCCATATGAATGATTAAAATTTAATGGAAAAAACATCATTAATAAGTAAATTCAAATTAAAACATGCCACATTGTCTTATATAATAATAATTGAAAATGATAGGCAAATAACATGACATAACTCTTAAAGAAATAAGATTCATACAAAAATATTGTACTCATTTTGTAACTTTTAATTCATAAACCCCAAAATTGTGATATCCAAAACCTGCTACTGAAATACCAATGATTCCATTTATAAGAATCATAAAACAATTTCATGGGAATTAAATAAACAAATAAGAAATCATGTGTTGAAAAAATAATGTGTCTTATATAGAAATAAATGGGAGAATAAAATCTCATACATTAATTAATTTATTTCATCATAATCATTCAAACATACTATATGTAATGTCCCAACCCATATCACCACTAAGACAGTGGCCAGACTGGTCACCACATGACATCAAGTGTGCCTCCATATACGCCAGAGGCTTCTGACTAACATCAATATTGTAAGGATAGTGATTGGGGAAAATATACCCTCTTATTAGAGTTGTGTGGTGGTATAATAGAGTGAATGATGTTCAGAAGCCGAATAAGTAATACATAATTGACGAAACATTGGGAATAAAATTCCATAAAACTGAACAATAGTTTTCAATGACAATTTATTTAATAAATGAATGTATTTTATGATATTGATACATTACAGAAAGTATTAAACAGTACAATATGATTTTCAATACAATGGAATGTGTGACATAAGTAATTAAAAGAACAAGAAGCCCAAAGGTAATCACCCTGAGAATCCAAAGCCCCATCACAACCCATTTCTCCTACTATAGTTACAAGAAAACAACAACAAAAAAGGTTCAAGGCCATGCAAACAATAATGGTCTACTCAGGTACCCCAGTGCAATGGTGGCCTGAGTAGGTTGTGAGATTAATTCTCAATAGGCCAGAACCACCTTTGTCTAACCCAATACTGATAGTGTAATATAAATTAAACAGGGTGAAATCATGAACGATGAAAGTAAGTAGTAAAATGTAACTAAACTCCAAAGTAACTCATTTTTCCATCAACTTGTGTATGAACATGTAACTAGTTCATTAATTCAGTATTAAAAATTTATTTATATGTTACTTGCGTGTAAGCCACCTACCAAGTCCATGGAGTTTCTTCCAAGGTAAAACGGGGATATGCAATGACCAGGCCCAATAGGCTTTAACCATGGAACCTAATTTTAAATTCTTGACCTAAGGAGTCCATCCATGGAATCCTGAGATAGTATATGTGGTGAAGGTTACTATACATAACAAGGAATCCTGGCCTAGATATCCAGTGGGGGAGTTACAAGTTAAAAACCATGGTAACATAAACTCACGTCAAGCTGACTCAGTAGTATCATGGTCTAGATAAGTGTTAAGAGTGCAATACATGGAATATAATCTAAGTAATTCCACAATAAGGTTCCTACTGCATCCAAAGAGTTCATATAAGGTAAAACGGGGATAATAAAGGATTGGGTACAAAGAAGTTATCCAAGGAACCTAGTTTTTCTTTGGTGGTTCCATGGAGTGTATCCAATGAATCCTTTAGTAATACATGGTGGACCCAACTGATGTTTACCCAACATCCAAAGATAAGACACAAAATGAGATCAATGTGGTCTAACCCATAGAAACCCATCCTTGAATTAGAAAAGTGGTACCTGAGATCTCATGGTATTCTCTTATCAGAAACCATGTATAACTCAAGTACAACCATTCTTATTTAGTAAAAAGGTCATGTAATTGTTCATATTGTTCAAATATTACCTTCCATTAGTGTGTATAGGTCAGGTAGTGTTGAAAACATTAATTATTGGTTCAATACATAACTTAAATTATTGTGGATAGGTCAAGTATCATTTGGACCATTTATTTGCTGGTTCAATCCTTTCCTTCCATTAGTGTGGAATGGTCAAGTATTATTGCAACCGTTTATTTACTGGATCATGTATCTCCTTATATTAAGGTGGATAGGTCAACTAGTGTTGAAAAAATTTATTTTTTAGTTTAATCCTTTTCTCCCATTAGTGTTGAATGTTCAAGTAGCATTACAACCATTTATTAAAAACAATTAAGTCTTTTTAAAATGGAATGATAGACACCCCTTCCTTCCAAAAGCATGGTAAGGGTTGCCACAGACATGGAACCTAACCCTTGCATATGAACCAAGGTCTGTCCATCGAATTCTTACATGGGAATCCATGAGTTTTTCCAAGGTTTGAGAATGAAACCCCATTGAGTCCATCATGGAATTCATAAATGGAACCCATGTGTCACCCATGTTTTTATTAGTATTCAGAATTTAATAACTTGTTTTCATGATCAATCATTAATACTTAACCATACATTTGAGACAACTCATTAAATTTACCAAAACATGTCAATTGCATTTATAATGCTCCATGTATTCGTGAAATTGGGGAAATTACCTTCATGGGTAATTCCAATGTGAAATTTGACCAAACACATATGCGTTTCTTTTGCCCTCTAATCATTAAAAACGAAAACATAGAATTTCTAATTCCATTAGAGCCATGTCCAAAATATGTCATATCTCAATACAACATCAAGGAATAATATTTACAAATAAAACATGTAAACCTAGAAAGGTATAACCATGATATTTTATTTTGAAGGAAGCACACCTCCGTTGGAGGAATTTTAATATAAAAACATGATATAGTATATCAACTAATCAGTTACCATATTTAGCATTTTAAATAAGAAAAATGTTAAACCACATTTAAGAGGCTTTAAATATTAATACTTCACCGCTTGGAAATAATTTAAAAAAACTATTGTAATCATTTTATAAATGAATTTTTAATATTGAGGACTTACAAACTGACACTACCTCAAGGTGGAAGCAATTCGTTCACTATGGAGACACACCAGAACGTAGTAAAACCACCCTTAACAACTCAATTCCTTAATTATTTAATAAATAGTAGTCAAGGAAATGTAAATATCTTAATTCAAGAGGTTTTAAACAAATAAGAAGGTCTAAAACACACCTTGTGATGATGAAGGCATACTGAAACCAGATAAACCCCCCAGCCTTTGGCGGATGTTGTCAGAACACGAACCAAAGTGTACGAAGATTCCATTTTTACGATCCTAGAATTTGAATATATAAAAATAGGATCACCCCAAAAGACCTATGGTTTGAAAAAAAAAATGGTTCAATGAAGAGGCCCAAATCTGTCATCAAATGTAAGAAAACATGGGTAGAAGACCATACCATGATGATTTGATGAATATTCATGATGAAATCAGATAAAAATGGCAGTCGAAGGAGGAGATGAGAGGGGGTATGATTGAGAGTGGGGGGGAGACCACCCCTAGGGTGTGTCATAATCTGATGTAGAGATGGGAGTTTGGGGTATTTTAGTTTTAGGTTTTAATTTAATTAAATTTTAAAATAATTAAAAACCAAAAAATGGGGTGCCAAACACTATTTAGCCCGCACAGTTTTCGAAACTGTGTGCAAACTGTGCCATGTCTTCTACCTCCAATATTCACCCCACATATGCTAGGTTCACAGTTTATGAAACTATTCTCAGGCCATGTGCAAGCCACTTCCCCTATTAAATCAGGCCGCACAGGTATCTGTATTGGGCCACACGGTTTAGCAGGTAGTGCACAAACTGTGTGCCCACTACTATCTTAAAATACATGATGTTTCACGGGTCTTACACCCTTGAAACTTATTGATCAACTCGAGATCCTTCTTGGTCCTACAATTTTTAAAAATGTCACATAAGTGTGATCCAACTCTAGAAATTAGCTTCCAAAACTCGGTTTAAAATCTGTCCCGTCTAGTAAATGAAAAAGTTCAATAACTGTCACAATTTAATCAGGATAAAAAACACATGATTCTACATTGTACCCACATTAATGAAAATTATTTTCCTTGAGAAGAAATGGGAACAATGTAAACACCACCCTTCTGACAAGGGTCGTGAATTTTCATTCAAATTATTGACAAACCTGACCCAACGCTCAAAGATCAATTTAAACATAGTAACATAGCTTATATGAGCCTATTCAGATAGAGACATAGTCACATCATCTTCTTTATAGAAATTCAACTGATGGTTATCCCCACCATAAGTCATATCGTAATGAAGGGAAAAATCCAACCAAGGTACCTCCATCATTGGAATTTTCATACAAGGTACAACTCTAACTATTCTTATGACAATCAAAGATTTATTTTGTAAAAAGAAAACTATCTAATTCTGATCGACCTAATAGTACTGGTCGAGCAAGATCTATCAGAAGACACTACCAACCATGGGATATCACTTTCCTTCTCCTAGAAACGTTCGATAAAATGGCTCCTCACACAAAAAAATAATGAAATAAAGAAAAGGAAATGAGATGAGAATCGTGGCCAACCTATCTCGTGGAAGTTCAGCTTAGGTAACTAGAGCAATTAAAAAGAAATGGTTGGAGTCCATGAGTTTGAACAAGTAATTCCTAGATCGGAACCCATAAATCAATCATGACGTACCCATCCTCGATAGAAACCATGCATTAACGTGTAACACTGAAAAAGATCATCCAACAAGGTCATTTGATTTTAATGATTTAATGTAGCATAAGACTATTGCACTCTTAGTGAATTGAGGATGATTTCAATATAGGGGACAAGCTCATCTATTAAGAAGAGTACACTAAGGGGATTTAAGATGAGGATTTTAGTTACACACAACCAAAAACTGGAGGTTAAATTGTAGAACCAATACAAAGTCGTGTTGCCAAGAAAGCACCAACTTTATAAAAAATTTATCATTGTATAACATATTTATGTGAAATTAGTTTCATAAACATCATTATATAAAAGTCGTAATCCATTTTGAGTTATAATAATAGTCATATTTATGGATAATAATCCGAATAAATATTTATTAACATCATATAATTTCAATTCATATTGAAAAAAAATTAAAATATCACTCATGAAATTTTGTTAACGAAAACATACTTCTCATATAAAATCACTTCTCAAAAGATATGATATTTTGCATATACTTTTCACTGAAATTGATCGTGAAGACTAATAATGTAATGCTTGAAAAAAATTTAAAAAAACTTCTTGTGGATATTAAACATTACACTATGAAAAAACATCTTTATAAGATAAAAATATATGAAATAATATTTAGAAAACATGATTTTTTAGAAAAAAATTGTTTTGAAAAGAAAATATATTTTTTCATTAGAAAAAATAATTTTGAATTACTCAGTGTATAATGATAGGGAAAAAATAGAAGAAATATATTATCATGTCATAAATAGAGGAAAGGAAAATAATATGTTTCATGAGGAATGTATCATATTATTTTTTCTATTGGAAACAAAATAAAAACATTATTTATGAAAAATTGGATTCTAATATAAAAAAATTACAATTCTTGAAAAACATAATTGTAATCCATATGAATGATTAAAATTTAATGGAAAAAACATCATTAATAAGTAAATTCAAATTAAAACATGCCACATTGTCTTATATAATAATAATTGAAAATGATAGGCAAATAACATGACATAACTCTTAAAGAAATAAGATTCATACAAAAATATTGTACTCATTTTGTAACTTTTAATTCATAAACCCCAAAATTGTGATATCCAAAACCTGCTACTGAAATACCAATGATTCCATTTATAAGAATCATAAAACAATTTCATGGGAATTAAATAAACAAATAAGAAATCATGTGTTGAAAAAATAATGTGTCTTATATAGAAATAAATGGGAGAATAAAATCTCATACATTAATTAATTTATTTCATCATAATCATTCAAACATACTATATGTAATGTCCCAACCCATATCACCACTAAGACAGTGGCCAGACTGGTCACCACATGACATCAAGTGTGCCTCCATATACGCCAGAGGCTTCTGACTAACATCAATATTGTAAGGATAGTGATTGGGGAAAATATACCCTCTTATTAGAGTTGTGTGGTGGTATAATAGAGTGAATGATGTTCAGAAGCCGAATAAGTAATACATAATTGACGAAACATTGGGAATAAAATTCCATAAAACTGAACAATAGTTTTCAATGACAATTTATTTAATAAATGAATGTATTTTATGATATTGATACATTACAGAAAGTATTAAACAGTACAATATGATTTTCAATACAATGGAATGTGTGACATAAGTAATTAAAAGAACAAGAAGCCCAAAGGTAATCACCCTGAGAATCCAAAGCCCCATCACAACCCATTTCTCCTACTATAGTTACAAGAAAACAACAACAAAAAAGGTTCAAGGCCATGCAAACAATAATGGTCTACTCAGGTACCCCAGTGCAATGGTGGCCTGAGTAGGTTGTGAGATTAATTCTCAATAGGCCAGAACCACCTTTGTCTAACCCAATACTGATAGTGTAATATAAATTAAACAGGGTGAAATCATGAACGATGAAAGTAAGTAGTAAAATGTAACTAAACTCCAAAGTAACTCATTTTTCCATCAACTTGTGTATGAACATGTAACTAGTTCATTAATTCAGTATTAAAAATTTATTTATATGTTACTTGCGTGTAAGCCACCTACCAAGTCCATGGAGTTTCTTCCAAGGTAAAACGGGGATATGCAATGACCAGGCCCAATAGGCTTTAACCATGGAACCTAATTTTAAATTCTTGACCTAAGGAGTCCATCCATGGAATCCTGAGATAGTATATGTGGTGAAGGTTACTATACATAACAAGGAATCCTGGCCTAGATATCCAGTGGGGGAGTTACAAGTTAAAAACCATGGTAACATAAACTCACGTCAAGCTGACTCAGTAGTATCATGGTCTAGATAAGTGTTAAGAGTGCAATACATGGAATATAATCTAAGTAATTCCACAATAAGGTTCCTACTGCATCCAAAGAGTTCATATAAGGTAAAACGGGGATAATAAAGGATTGGGTACAAAGAAGTTATCCAAGGAACCTAGTTTTTCTTTGGTGGTTCCATGGAGTGTATCCAATGAATCCTTTAGTAATACATGGTGGACCCAACTGATGTTTACCCAACATCCAAAGATAAGACACAAAATGAGATCAATGTGGTCTAACCCATAGAAACCCATCCTTGAATTAGAAAAGTGGTACCTGAGATCTCATGGTATTCTCTTATCAGAAACCATGTATAACTCAAGTACAACCATTCTTATTTAGTAAAAAGGTCATGTAATTGTTCATATTGTTCAAATATTACCTTCCATTAGTGTGTATAGGTCAGGTAGTGTTGAAAACATTAATTATTGGTTCAATACATAACTTAAATTATTGTGGATAGGTCAAGTATCATTTGGACCATTTATTTGCTGGTTCAATCCTTTCCTTCCATTAGTGTGGAATGGTCAAGTATTATTGCAACCGTTTATTTACTGGATCATGTATCTCCTTATATTAAGGTGGATAGGTCAACTAGTGTTGAAAAAATTTATTTTTTAGTTTAATCCTTTTCTCCCATTAGTGTTGAATGTTCAAGTAGCATTACAACCATTTATTAAAAACAATTAAGTCTTTTTAAAATGGAATGATAGACACCCCTTCCTTCCAAAAGCATGGTAAGGGTTGCCACAGACATGGAACCTAACCCTTGCATATGAACCAAGGTCTGTCCATCGAATTCTTACATGGGAATCCATGAGTTTTTCCAAGGTTTGAGAATGAAACCCCATTGAGTCCATCATGGAATTCATAAATGGAACCCATGTGTCACCCATGTTTTTATTAGTATTCAGAATTTAATAACTTGTTTTCATGATCAATCATTAATACTTAACCATACATTTGAGACAACTCATTAAATTTACCAAAACATGTCAATTGCATTTATAATGCTCCATGTATTCGTGAAATTGGGGAAATTACCTTCATGGGTAATTCCAATGTGAAATTTGACCAAACACATATGCGTTTCTTTTGCCCTCTAATCATTAAAAACGAAAACATAGAATTTCTAATTCCATTAGAGCCATGTCCAAAATATGTCATATCTCAATACAACATCAAGGAATAATATTTACAAATAAAACATGTAAACCTAGAAAGGTATAACCATGATATTTTATTTTGAAGGAAGCACACCTCCGTTGGAGGAATTTTAATATAAAAACATGATATAGTATATCAACTAATCAGTTACCATATTTAGCATTTTAAATAAGAAAAATGTTAAACCACATTTAAGAGGCTTTAAATATTAATACTTCACCGCTTGGAAATAATTTAAAAAAACTATTGTAATCATTTTATAAATGAATTTTTAATATTGAGGACTTACAAACTGACACTACCTCAAGGTGGAAGCAATTCGTTCACTATGGAGACACACCAGAACGTAGTAAAACCACCCTTAACAACTCAATTCCTTAATTATTTAATAAATAGTAGTCAAGGAAATGTAAATATCTTAATTCAAGAGGTTTTAAACAAATAAGAAGGTCTAAAACACACCTTGTGATGATGAAGGCATACTGAAACCAGATAAACCCCCCAGCCTTTGGCGGATGTTGTCAGAACACGAACCAAAGTGTACGAAGATTCCATTTTTACGATCCTAGAATTTGAATATATAAAAATAGGATCACCCCAAAAGACCTATGGTTTGAAAAAAAAATGGTTCAATGAAGAGGCCCAAATCTGTCATCAAATGTAAGAAAACATGGGTAGAAGACCATACCATGATGATTTGATGAATATTCATGATGAAATCAGATAAAAATGGCAGTCGAAGGAGGAGATGAGAGGGGGTATGATTGAGAGTGGGGGGGAGACCACCCCTAGGGTGTGTCATAATCTGATGTAGAGATGGGAGTTTGGGGTATTTTAGTTTTAGGTTTTAATTTAATTAAATTTTAAAATAATTAAAAACCAAAAAATGGGGTGCCAAACACTATTTAGCCCGCACAGTTTTCGAAACTGTGTGCAAACTGTGCCATGTCTTCTACCTCCAATATTCACCCCACATATGCTAGGTTCACAGTTTATGAAACTATTCTCAGGCCATGTGCAAGCCACTTCCCCTATTAAATCAGGCCGCACAGGTATCTGTATTGGGCCACACGGTTTAGCAGGTAGTGCACAAACTGTGTGCCCACTACTATCTTAAAATACATGATGTTTCACGGGTCTTACACCCTTGAAACTTATTGATCAACTCGAGATCCTTCTTGGTCCTACAATTTTTAAAAATGTCACATAAGTGTGATCCAACTCTAGAAATTAGCTTCCAAAACTCGGTTTAAAATCTGTCCCGTCTAGTAAATGAAAAAGTTCAATAACTGTCACAATTTAATCAGGATAAAAAACACATGATTCTACATTGTACCCACATTAATGAAAATTATTTTCCTTGAGAAGAAATGGGAACAATGTAAACACCACCCTTCTGACAAGGGTCGTGAATTTTCATTCAAATTATTGACAAACCTGACCCAACGCTCAAAGATCAATTTAAACATAGTAACATAGCTTATATGAGCCTATTCAGATAGAGACATAGTCACATCATCTTCTTTATAGAAATTCAACTGATGGTTATCCCCACCATAAGTCATATCGTAATGAAGGGAAAAATCCAACCAAGGTACCTCCATCATTGGAATTTTCATACAAGGTACAACTCTAACTATTCTTATGACAATCAAAGATTTATTTTGTAAAAAGAAAACTATCTAATTCTGATCGACCTAATAGTACTGGTCGAGCAAGATCTATCAGAAGACACTACCAACCATGGGATATCACTTTCCTTCTCCTAGAAACGTTCGATAAAATGGCTCCTCACACAAAAAAATAATGAAATAAAGAAAAGGAAATGAGATGAGAATCGTGGCCAACCTATCTCGTGGAAGTTCAGCTTAGGTAACTAGAGCAATTAAAAAGAAATGGTTGGAGTCCATGAGTTTGAACAAGTAATTCCTAGATCGGAACCCATAAATCAATCATGACGTACCCATCCTCGATAGAAACCATGCATTAACGTGTAACACTGAAAAAGATCATCCAACAAGGTCATTTGATTTTAATGATTTAATGTAGCATAAGACTATTGCACTCTTAGTGAATTGAGGATGATTTCAATATAGGGGACAAGCTCATCTATTAAGAAGAGTACACTAAGGGGATTTAAGATGAGGATTTTAGTTACACACAACCAAAAACTGGAGGTTAAATTGTAGAACCAATACAAAGTCGTGTTGCCAAGAAAGCACCAACTTTATTTAAGACATTCAACCCTCAAAGACAAAAAAGAAATTAGCAACAATTTTCCAATCTTTCTCTTAGGTTATTCTCCTTCTACATGGAAGGACACATTATCAATATCAACATGACACTACCCACCTTAAGAGTTTCCTTATTGAAAGTGATGAAAAATAGCCTCCCATAAATGTTATAGATTGTTACAATGAGATAGGTGAGTCAAAACACCCATGACTTTTGAAAACCAAATCATGTATTAGAGTGGTACTGATTCATTGTCTCTCAAGTCACTCTACATAGAGATTACCAAAGACCATACACAATAGTACAAGATGATTTATTACGGATTCATGTTTCAGAATACGACTATTAACCTGGACACTGCCATAAAAAGTTCCTTTACTAAGAATTAGAGAGGGGAAAACAACAAAAAAGTGGCCAACCATGCTCGATGCATGTATAACCTACTGAAATTTGAGAATTACTCAATGATCAAGTCCATAAAAATGTCATGAAATACATTACCACCCATCCAAACAATGGTTTCCCATTATAGAAAAATTTCCAACTAGGGACAACTGCACCCAAAAACTCTAAGAGTGGTAAAATATGCTACACTAGTAAGGAAATTAAAATATGAGGGTGGTACCTAAAACTTTTTATTCCCTTTAAATGTTGAAGTTTCAACCCTAACACCCATTCACGTAAAAAAAACCACAAGGCTCAAAATCCTCTCGTAAATCCATTGCTTTGGAAATGAATGCCTACAAAAGGTACTCACACATCTGTTCCAAGGAAACACAATGAGAAGTCTAAAATACCCAAACACAAGGGTTTTAAATAGTGGACACCACTCTAGGTTCCATTTATAAGGCTCTTATATTTAATCACAATTAATTTTTATTCATCAAAATATTTAATCAGAACATCAATGTACCATTCTCAATAAAAATTATAAGGTACATGATGTTAACTAATTCACCATGCTAAAAATGTATGTTTTGTAAAACCTCCTTTTAAAAAAATTTGACATTAGTTTCCATTTCATCATTTTAAGGAAACATATCAGAAAAAATTCCTTTTAATCAGATAAGGAAATCTATAAGGGTCCCATTTTAACTAACCTGGATTCCTTAGAAATCAACCCAAGAGAGAATGATCAAATTATTAAAATACATTAAACACCCAAAC
The DNA here is from genome assembly GCA_963277665.1 of Viscum album. NCBI lineage: Eukaryota > Viridiplantae > Streptophyta > Magnoliopsida > Santalales > Viscaceae > Viscum > Viscum album. The sequence goes on along the minus strand of OY728135.1, from coordinate 193,020,338 downwards.
TGGTCACCTCATAATCACATTCCCCAACTGATATACGTGGGTCTAGTTTAATTTTCAAAGATAACCATCTTGCTTCAAAATCAAATTCAAACCTCATTCAATTTTTTATGTATTTCACAAGGTATCAATCCATTTCATTTAATATGGGTTGTCATTTCCAAACTCATGAAGCACCCACACACTCCATGGATTGAAAACTGGATCCCATTAATTGATAACAATGATACTTAAAAATTTAACCTGATCAACATAATGGTCCAAAATATATTGTTATCCACCTACCATTCAGTAAAGATCTCATACACTTTACAGTTTGTCATTTGGTTTCCTTTTGTCTAAACCAACTTCATTTAATAATTGAATTTAGCAGCCTTTTCAAAATGGTTTGATTACACTTGTCACTTTTTCCAAGCTATAAGGTGCCCATAAACCTTACAACTAAAAACATTCTCTCTACATTACTACAACCAATAACTTTTCCCATGAAAACATTTACATATATGAAAGAAAGATAGAATGCCATGTCACTTCAAGCAGCTATCACAGAGAAACCATCTAAAATCAAATAATCATTTAAATATAATCACAAGAGCATGCTATAACGATCAGTAAGTACAGAATACATGCTAATGTACTATCTAAATAGGTATAAATATAAGCATGGAATATTGATAAGTCAATGAATCATACATAGAAGGAAACCTACTAATACAAATACATTTCATGGAATATAAGAATGGCATGTGATTATATATGTACTGAATATGATGCATGTATGTCTCATCCTTTCCATAATAGTCCAAGGGTAATATTCAAAATTCTATAAATCAGAAGAAGAGGAATGTACACCAATAAATCTCACTGAAATCATATCAATTGTAACAGTGAACAACATAAATAACAAACCCTGTCTAGGCCACCTATTGAATTCATGTACATGGGGTGATCAGTCCCAAGCACAATTATTTACCCAAGTTCCGAAACATTTCTAGTATCATGTCTACTAACCCAAAATAGTAAGAAAAATTGAAAAAACACCTTTGATAACAGTTTTTAACATCCCATCCCAGCTCACCACTATGACGGTGGCCAGACCAGTCTTGACATGACCTCAAGCACGCCTCCCCAAACTCAACATTCTTCCAACTAGCCTCGAGGGTGTATGGATAGTTAGTGGGGAGACTATACCCTCTTATCAGAGTTGCACAGTGGTATAATAGAATAAATAACGATGAACAGTGGAAGAAATATTACATAATTGAATGAATATTAGGAAACAAATTCTATGTAACTAAACAAATGTTTCCACAACATGTTATATAATAAATGAATGAATGAAATTGTATAGATACATTACAGAAAGTAGTAAATAGAACAATATGCTTTTCAATACAATTAAATGTGAGACTAATGTAATGAAAATAATAAGAAGCCCAAAGTTGATTTTCACAAGAATCCCGACCTCCAGCTCGGTCCTTTGCTCCTACTCTAGTTTCATGAAAATAGAAACAAATGAGGTCCAAGTTCCTATTAATAGAATGGTCTACTCGGGTACCACAGTGCAATGGAGGTCTGAGTTAGGTGCGAGAGATAAATCTTAGTAGTCTGACACCACTGGTGTCTATCCCAATCATAATAATATAATATAAACTAAATAGGGTTCCATGATTCAAAAATAAAGTAAGAAATAGAATTTAACTAAATCCCCTATTACCTTCTTCAACCCTCAGTTGGTGTTTGATCATGTAACTAATTCATTAATTTAGTATTTTCTTTTTTATATATAAGTCACCTACCGATCTAATTGAGTTTATTCCATGTTAAAATGGGTCTATGCAATGACCGAGCCAATGGGCTTTAACCATGGCACATACATGTCAATACTGGACCCAAGGAGTGTATCCAAGGCATCCTATGATATTATAAGTAGTGAAGGTTCCATGACATAATAAGGAATCCTGGAAAATATATCTAGTGAGGAAGTTCTAGGGTATATACCTAGGTAACGTAAACTCATAGAATGATAAATCATTATTATCTGAGTATAGATATGGTTTAAGACTTTAATACAAGGAGAATAATCCAAGGATATCCACAATAAGATGCCTACCGATTCCAAAGAGTGCATCCATAGTAAAATGGGGATAAGTAAGGTATAGGTCCGATGATTGTATCCAAGGAACCTACTAGTCAATTCTAGATCCATGGAGTGTATCCATGACATCATGAAGTACTATATGGGGGACTGAAGGACTATATACCATGAATCCAATGATAAGACAAGTAATAATATCTAGATGGGTTTGAACCATAAAAACCCTTCCATGAATTTGGAATGGGATATACATGTGCTCATTGTATTCTTTGATTAAAAACCAAGACATGTTTAATTATAACCATTCCTATTTAGTAAAGTGGTCATGTAATGATTCAGCTGGTTCCAATCATTCCTTCCATTACCGTAGATAGGTCATGTAGAGTTTAATGCACTGATCATTGGATCAAACCTTACAATCCATTAGTGTGAAAAAGTCATGCAGCATTGAAACAATTTATTGATTGGTTCAAGCCTTGACTCCCATTACTGTGGAATGGTCAAGTTGCATTAAAGCCAATTATTTATTGGCTCATGTCTTTCCTTCCATTAGTGTTTACAGGTCATGTAGTGTTGAAACCATTAATTTATTTGCTCAGGCCTAGCATCCCATTAGTGTGGAAAGGTCATGTAGCACCAAAACCATTTACTAAAAACAATTAAGTCATTTTAAAAGAATATGTGCCACACCACTACCTTCTCTTGTCATGGTAAGGGTTTCCATAGACATGGAACCAATCATTTTATCATGAACCCAAGTATGTCCATGGAAATCATACATGGTAATCCATGTATATCTTATGGTATGAGCATGGAAACCCATTGATTCCATCATGAAATTCATTCATGGGAACCCACATGTCACTAAATTCTTTATTAGTATTCAAAACATTTTAAAACAATTTAGTAACTTTTTTCTAGGATAAATCATTAATTATTAACCATACATTAGACTCAACTCATCCAATTTACCAAAACATGTCAATTGCATTTATAAGGCTCCATGTATCCATGATGAAGGGTAAATTACCTACAATGGTAATTCCAATCTAAAACTGGACCAAACACATAGATGGTACTTTGGTCCATTAATTATTAAAATCATTTCTAATTACATTACATCCATTTCCTATACATTTCGTTTCTCAACAAAACATCAAGGAATAAGCATTATAAATACCACAAATCATGAAAGAATGGTATAACCACTAAATTTTGTCATGATGGAAGCAGACCTCCATTGGAGGGGTTTTATTATAAAAACATGATATTGTTTATTAATAAATCATTTATCTTATTTATAATTTTAAATATGAAACACGCTAAACCACATTGAAGAGGAATTCAATATGAATGCTTCAATGCATGGAATTAATTTATAAATAAAGTGCAGTATGAAATTTATTAATGAATTTGTAAAATTGTTGTCTTGGAAAGGGACCCTACCTCAAGGTGGAACCAAGCTATTCACTACGACGACAAACCGAAATGATGTGAAACTACCCATAACAACTCAACGCCCTATCGATTTAATAAAATGGAGTCATATACATATAATGATCTTAATTCAATAAGTTTGAATTAAAAGAAAATGTATAAACCTTACCCCAATACATTGTCAGTGGACCAAAATTACCAGAACTGTAGCGGGTTTGGTTGTGGTTGTTGGAACACACACCCACAAGTCCTAGGAGACCATTTTCACCAACCTAAAACAAGAGAAAATATTATATCGAATATCCCCCAAACCCCTAGGGTTTGTCCAATATTATTGGGTCGAAGAAGATAAAAAATATGTCTTTTAAAGGAAGGAATGTGGGGTAAATGACCATACCATGATGATTTGAGGAAGATTTGTGATGAAATCAGACAGAAACATCTGTCGAAGGAGTATTCGGGAGGGGGTCTGAGTGTGAGGCGATGGGGAGCACCCTCTTGGTGTGTTGGGATCTAAGGGAGTGAGGGGAGTTTCAGGTATTTTAGTTTTATGTATTAATTTTAATTAAATTTTATAATATTTAAAATCCTAAAACAGTGTGTTGTGCATGGTTAAGCTCGTACAGTTTTCCAAACATTGTGAAAACCATGTTGATTAATTTGCCTCCAAGATGAACCCTTCACGGTCTAGGCACATGGTTTATGAAACTGTGTGAAAAATGTGTGCAACCCACTGCCCCTTTTTAACCATGCCGCACAGTTACCTAGAGTGGGCTGTATGGTTTATCAGTTTTTGTGCAAACTGTGTGCCCTCTACTGTCTTTATAAACATGAAGATTCATGAGTCCAACAACACCAAAACTTTTTGATCCACTCGAGATACTTCTATGCGCTTCTTTCATGCCCAAAAACATCACTTAATAGTGATTCTACTCTCAACGTTAAATCCAAAACTCGATTTTAAATCGGACCTGTCTAGGAAATTAAAAATTTCAAAAAGCTTCACACTATGGTCCCATTCAAAAACATGATATTCTACACTATATAATAAATGTAATTTAATAATGAATATTTTTTACAGTAATATATTTATAGCATACAATTAAATGTTTTCTTATTACCATTGTTTACCCTTTTATTCACTATTCTATGTTTTGTCATGTTTCGGACAATAACTGCTATGTTTTTTTGCATTTTATTTAAAAAAAATTATTTTATGGTCCTATTACTTTAAAAATTATTTATTAATTTCAAGAATGTAAAAAATTATACAAATATCATGTATGGGAAGTATATGTGTATTTATTGTAATATAAAAAAATTATTGACTTGAAATGAAATACACAGTTCATGGAATGGGTAGGACGTACGTACCCATGACCGTTGATTCTATATTCTTGTTGGATTTAATGAATGAATGTTAAGTGATGTATAGTATCATTTTAGAATATATATTGTTACATATATGTCGCATATGATCTACAATAAAATTATTAATAAAGTCGATGAAATGTGTGATTGAACCCCATTGCATCACAATGTGGCAATCCGATATATTAACAAATGACATTATCATATTACCAAAAAACATATTAATGGATTTGTGATATAAATATTACATAATTACCATAAATTCATAAATATTATATATATATACACTATATAAACAATAAATACACCATTATGTTCATCATCATGAGGTGGTAATAGAGAACCTATTATCATAAGTTCACGAGGTGGAAGTCCCTTGTAGACATGCATATTGATTTTAGAAAAAACATTGGAATTGGAGAATGTTTTTGATAATGACATAAAAATAAAATAATTAAGTATATTAAATATATTAATTTCAATACATAATCATAAAATGAAATAAAGTTATAGAGGTTGTATAAAAAATAAAATTTTAGCGCTTAACGATGACCGTTACATCTTCATCTAGTATCCTCTATATGATGGAACTAAAATATTTCCTAGAATGGATTTATGTCCAAACATGGACTCTATGATGAGGTGAGAGAATTTGGTACATTGTTGTTAGCTGTTTTCCAAACAAAAGTTTTTAATAGTGTTAATATTGGATTATATGGGTGGTCTTTTTTAAGGTGTGGAGAGATTATACTTCTTATTTTTGCAAGGAATTGAGTGCTTCCATATTTTGAAAATAATAAAACTTTTAAAAAATGTACCATTATAAAATATTATATGATTAATGGTCTATATATTTTGGTAAATTTGTTTTCATAAATGTGTATAGGTCATTTTAACCCTTTTCGTCATAATATAACCCCTTGTGAAACAAGTATTTACCTTTACTGTGTTAATTAATTCTAAAAACTTTACTATTTATGTTATTATGAAGTTAATATAAACATATTAGTTAATATAAATTATTTTGATAAAAAATATTGAGAACATTTTTTCAAATTACAAAAATATAAGTATAAAATTATAATTTAATATTAGTCCCTGAAACGTGACGATAAAGCTATTTTTTTAAAGAGAAAATGTTTAAGAGGTTAATATAGATATATATATATATATATATATATATATTCAATAAAAAATTATTACAATGAAATAATTTGGATTTTGATATACAATTATACAAAATTTTATTTATTATAAATTCAATGTTTAATATAACATTCTAAATTATTTTAAATGAAAAAGCAGTTTTTAATTAAAATATTGTATTTTGTATTATGCTTCAAAAAATGAAAATTTTATAAATGAATCTGAAAAATCAAACTATATATATTTTTTATATGAAGGTTTTAAAACAAATAGATTAATTTTTTTTAAAAAAATTTGTCAATAATTATTTTTAAATTAATTTCACTATTAAAAGTTGTTGAAACTAATTTTTGTAAAATAAAATTCTATGATGAAAATTGGTTATATTTTAATTTTGTTTCTAGAAAACAATATGTGATTTTAAAATGTTAGATTGAATTTTAAATATAAATTTAATTAATATTCATCTACAATAGTTTTTTTTTACATTTGTATGTATAAAACTAACATGTTTCAAATTAAATATTTTTTCGAAAAAGAAGTCAATTTATATTCAAAAGGAGATTGTTTTAAATTCTAATTATGTATTCACAAAAAAAATAATTATATATTCATCATTAAAACATTATTTATTATTTCTATTAAACATATTCATACAATCCATTCAAAAGTCTAGTTTATATATATCATGTACAATAATGATTTTTTAATAATATGAAATATTTTTAAAACTATACATTTCATTTATGGTCCATTAATATTGATATTGTGCTTAATAGAAGTAAAAAATTGTGTATTTTGTAATGAAACCTAAGCTTGATATTACATTTTATGAAAAATATAGAAAATAATAACATTATTTGTAAATAATATTTCTCAAAAAATGGGGTATTATATTTATCACCCTTTAAAATGGATTTCATCATCCAAATTCATCGCATTGGTGCTGAATATTTGTTATACTTTATTATCATTACACATTCAGGTTCAAATCATTATTCCACAAGTAATAGTTTATTCATAAAAACATTGATCTGGTTTTTTGTCATGTTTAATCAAACATTATCTATTCGTTCCAAAATACCAACAGGTTTTCTTCGTAAAAAAATATTATGGTCCACATGAATGACCATTGAGTTAAAAACATGTGAAGGATCAGTTATGTAAATACATAGTATTGATATAAGGAAAAATTAATGAACATGAGAGATTTTATGTGCAAGTGATAATAGATAAACTTTTATCTCAATAAAATCAAATATTTTATTGATAAGAATATATCTATGGATTATTATTCACTTCTTTCATCCATGTCAAACATTTTAGAAATACCTTCTTACCAAAATTAAATTCATGATCAGATCAATGATTTATTGTATACTTTTATGTAAAAATGTTGTGGTTCATACCTGTTGATAAATGATTCCGACCTTCTTTTGCATCTCATTAACATTTTTTATTCTAAATTATATTATTTCTCCAACTTTATTCCTATATGATGCTATTATAAACATATTTCCCTCATGGTATTCATAAAAGACATATGAATACTCAGGAAACTGTTATTATTGCTCAAAAACTCAACTTGAATAAGGTGTTGATATTATACACCTTCAAATTCCATAGGATAATATCCTAGAATATCATATAAGTCTTCGGTTATTCTCACAAACCGACTACCTATATAAGGATGATCAAAATTGTAAAGACACAAAAATTCTATGTAATTTTTTTATTTGGGATTATTTCAAATCTACAAAAATTGACGGTGCATGATTCTGAGGGATGGTCATCCTAGAAAAAAAGTTTTAAATTTTTTTCAATGAACGTTCATTAAATGTACATGCAGCATTTTATAACTTTTGAACTAATTCTATGAAATTAAATATTGGGACATCGTTGAATACGCAGCACCGAGATTTTATTAATAGAGGCTTCAATTTGACAACAGTTCTTTAGAATAAATTGATAGATTTCATAATTTTTAAGGAAAAAGAAAATAACATGAAATTTTTATTTTGTTTTTCCCCAGAACGTGAGTGGAAATGGAGGGACCACTGGGGATTCCCCCATTTAATGGCTTGACTCCTCTATTGTGTAACCACACCATGATCAATTAATGTGAGTCATTACTTTCACAAAATAATGGTCCCTTAATTGAAGGATGAATTAATTCCTTTTATCTTCTATTGTTTTATCAAATCATTAAAAATTGGAGATTTGAGAGGAATTTGGTGGGAGCTCTAATGAAGCATGGACGAACCATCTGATGACCTGTGCTAGCTGCAAAGGCGGCGGCCAGTGGTTGCCGACCATAGAAGGGGGTGGCGCCGCTCTGTGCCGCAACAGAAAAATATGTGGACAACTCTTTTCTAGCCTAGAGGCTAGAGGTGGAACGCCATTTCATGCCACAATGAGGAAGGTCAGGGCTTTGAAGAGCGGTGAAGAGATTGGAACCTCTCATTACAGGTCCCACAGACAGCCTAGCGGCGCCACGTGGCACAACCAATTAAGATCCAAATGGCTCTTTGAGCTATTTAGGAGGCAGAACGTGTGATCGTCACACGAGTCATGCATGTTGGGGCATGCCAAGCCAATACGCATACCAGTGGTCTGATCCCACCATCGACTGAGCTCTCTACGGCCCAACCCAACTGGGCCAGCCCAGGTCGGGGTAGGTCAGATGGGACCGAGACCCTTTTCGGCCCAGATACTCTTAAAATAAAGTATCTCACAAGCCAGATGCTGATTTGGAGAACTATCTATGGTAATGTAATCCATGGAATAATAATGTCTTTTTGAGATACTCCACCTGAGTTTTAGAGAAAGTTTATGTATGGACAAGTTGGATCGAACCCAAATCCAACCGGGCCCTCAGCACTAAAATACCTATAACTCACAAATCGAGCGTATGATTGAAGAATCATCGGTTTCCTTGGAACAAATATGACATGAAATACCTTTTTGTTAATTCATCATGGGACTTCATGGTAGCTGAGGCCTAGCAGATATCAGGGTTAGCACATACTACGAAACTCAATCACTCCAGGTGCAGAGAATATTATAGCTTCTTTTCAATTTAATAGCGATCCTATGTGGATCAGCTCTAGCAATCCTATGTTGATCTCCACCTAGCTATCATGTGTTGATCGATACCTATAAATCCTATGTGGATCAGCACATTGTGGTCATGTGTTTATCAAAACTGATCCTGTGTTGGATAGATCCTATGTGGGTCAGTGCTCAACGATAAAGTGTGGGTCATTTATACTGATCATGTGTGGGTCAGATCCTGTGTTTGTCAGGGAGGGATTGTACCTATCAATCCTGGTGGGTCAGATCCTGGGTGGGTCAGTGGGGATAGTACCAACTAATCATGTGTTGGTCAGCATCAGTGAATCATGAATGAATAATATGATCTATTTTCATGACTAATCATATATACTTATGTACATATGTTATACATGGTTTGAGTGGAGTCTTTTTCTCTGTGATTTGTGAATGAGATCATGCTTTTTTTAAATTGTTTAATTCTGAGAGACATTTGGGGGTCTTGAGGTCCCTACTGGGTATTGATATACTCACCACTGAATGGGATTTTTACGCACCTTGTTGTGTCTTGTGTAGATGACGAGCAGATCAACTATGAACATAACTGCTAGGACCCGGCGGTACACGGAGGTGAAAGGTTGACGTGGAGAGTTTTAGATATGAGTTTTACCTACACATATGGTAGGATCCTTAGTGGATGATCTCATGAGCTGTTTTATATTTTTTATTTTCGGTTTTACTTGTTTTCATTCATTTGGGCTTGTATTCTAGCCACTTTACATCAATATAGACATTTACTACTGTAGTTTTACTCCATATTTTCATCTTATTATGTTATTCTATTGTGTTTTTCTATAGGTTAAATGTGTATTAATTCCCATTTTAGGGATAATCCTTTCTGGTTCTAGTCTCAAACCCCTAGCTTATTAATGGAAGGCCGGGGGTAGTCATCACACTCATGCTTGGGGATGGGTTGTGACAATGTTGTATCAAAGGAGTTGGTTCTACCAAAGAACTAAAACTCGTATCTTTCTAATGAATAAATATTGTAATGTGTTTTGAGTGAGGTTTTTAGTTTAGGGAATCCATTTTAGGTGCAGTTGCTGACGTAAAGATATATCCGGACCCTAATTTATTATTTCCTCCTTGGAGAACGAAAACACTTATTGCGTGTGTTTTGGAAATGATTTATTTTTATTATATTGAGAGTCTGCTCACCAGGTATAACTTATTTAGTATGGAACATCAATTTCTTTTTAGGATGCCACCACATAGATAGCTAGCCAGGATTCTAGAGAGAGTTCACGATGAAAACCCACCGAGTGATGAGGATTTGTTTAATGAACCTCTTATTGTGTTTTCACCTTTGGGTGGTGTACCAGCAGCACCACCACCCATTTTGAAGAATTTTCCACCATCCCCAATAGCATACTCTACATGCCTATTGAGAACACTATATGAGTTCCATAGATATGGGCCTCAATGGTTTTTAGGCGAGACATATCCCCAGGTAGAAGAGGACTGGCTAGAGGATTTGGCATCGATTTTATGACTATTAGAGACACCGGTAGAGTAGATAGGTATCCTAACAACAATACTATTCCAGGGAATAGCATAGAGATGGTGGAGACAAATGCTTCGGACACATGAGAAGGTGACACTCTCCAGGTTCAATTTCAAGACCCTCTTCCCGGTAGAGTTTGTACATGTGGAATTACGCTCAGTTCATATCGAAGAGCTATTCCACTTAAACCAGGGAATCATATCAATGGCCCATTACTCTGCGAGATTCAGTATCATCTCATGATACTCCACTAACATGATATGAGAACCTTTCTTCAAGTCTCGAACCTATGAGAAGGGTATCTGATCAGAGATCATAGTGTCGATGATATCCCTCAATATCCTTACGCAGGCTAGAGTGCTCGAGTGACCATTATAGGTGGAGATATTCTTAGATAAGTAGGGACTAAAAGTGAGATCCACAACTAGATGAAAGGTAGTTGATTCATCTGTTGCTGGCTGTAAGAAGATGACACAGATGTCCAAACAAGCTAGACCTTCTGGGGGATGATCCCAAGACGTAGGGTTGGATGTACGTAGCTCAAGAGGAGGAGTAGTCCATTAGATGGGCAAATTTTGCATCAGGTGAAACATGTAGGGCCACATGGATTTCGACTTATCAACCCATCATACTGATGATCTGTATATGGTCAAGGGACCACTGAAGTAGCATATGAGGTTTGAGCAAGGATGTCCATAGGGTGGTGGACATAGTATAGGATAAGTTAGTGTAGTAGGTGTTGGACGAAGGTTTGAGGTTATACCACCCCCACCCCAGGGTGGTCCACCTTAGCCACAAGGAGTAGCTCGATAGGGGTGAGTTCAGCTTCAGGCGGTAGAGGCCTACAACCATAGATCTTTAAAGTTGGTTTGAGATATGATCTTTGTTTATTACAACGTAGCTGCAGTTCTTAAATAAACATGATCTAGTCACTATTTTATTGACACAACACTCATTTAGAACTCGATGATTCTGATGTAGTTGTTGGCGCGATCCTTACTATTAGAGACTCCAATGGGATAATATTCAATGATTACACACTGGTGCAGATAGTGTGAACTCACACTAGGAGGTGATAGGTTCGGCTTGGATCTCCAAGTAGCAGTGTCAAGTCCATACAATTTCATCCTAGGTCTGGACTGGTTATCAATGATCCATGTTTAGTTTAACTATTTTAGATGCAATATGTGGTGTGTCTGTGATAATGGGATTAGGTTTCCTTCATCGGGTAGAAATAATATATTGAAAAATTAGATATTATTTCACAGTGGAGGGCTTAGCCGATCACTCATCAGTTGGCTAGTCTTTCCCTTGCTTCTATTGACATGAGGAGACCGAGATATCATATTGTGGTGGACCATTATGTTGATGTATTTCTTGATAATTTTCCACGACTACCTCCTCACAGATAGGTAGACGTTTACATCATCGTGTACTCTAGGACGAAACCGATATCTATACCAACATATAAGATGGCTCATGTGTAGATTAATGAGTTGGGGGTAAAATTAATGGAATTCCATAGAAAGGGGTTCATCAGGTTCATTTTTTCTCCATGGGAATCTTCAATTTTGTTTGCCACAAATGAAGATGTGAGCTTCATGATTTGTGTGGACTATCGGCAACTAAACCAGGTGACCGTGAAGAACATGTATCCTCTACCTATGATTGATGATATCTTCTAATATATGAAGGGAGATCATTGGTTTTCGGAGATAGACCTATGATTAGCCTATCAACATCTCATGGTACAGGGTGAGGACGTATCGAAGACAACCTCCAGATGTCGGTATGGACATTAAGAGTTCTTGGAGATACCCTTTAGTATAACCAACAATCCAACAGTGTTCATGGTTATCGTGAATAGGATCATCCATCCATACCTCGATTGATTCGTAGATTCCTTTAATGAAAATGTCTTGATATACTTGGCCTCGAAGGAGGATCATGCCATCCACCTACAGACATTTCCAGATACACTCTGGGAGAACCCACTATATGGAATGATCTCAAAGTGCTAGTTCTAGATAAGGGATTTCCACATCCTAGTTAACATTATCTTGGAGGTTGGATTTTCTATGGATTCGGTGAAGAAAGATGATGTTCATGTTTCGGAGCTACCAAGGAGTGTGACTGAGGTGTAAATTTTTCTAGGATAGGCTGGGTACTACTAGAGATTTGTACCTGACTTGTTCAGGGTAGTGGAACCTTCTAAATATTTGATGAATAAGGTAATCCGTTCATGGGGATCGAGAATATCCATCAATGTTTCCAGGAATTGAGACACTGAATGAAAAGTTTTCCCATCACGAGGATACTATAAGAGGTCGTTTGGTGTGTTGTCTACTCTGACATATCAGGGACCAGACTTGGTTGTGTCCTGATGCAAGATTGAGTGGTGATCACCTACGACTCATGGTAGTTAAGAAATCATGAGCAGAACTACGGTACCCATGACCTTGAGTTAGCAGCAATTGTCATTACACTGAATATGTGGTGGCACTACTTGATGCGTGAACAGTTTATTGTTTACTCTGATCACATGATTTTCAGGTATATATTATCAATGAATGACCTAAAACTCAGACATTGATGATGTCTGGAGATCCTCCATGACTATGACTATGAGATAGTATGAACTCCTAGGTAGAGGATTTTATTTTTATATGCACTCTACAGGTGGTCTGGCCTACAGTTACTGGCTGAGGTGACAAAAAAATTAGCCGTTTTGCAGATATACTTTATGGATAGAGATTGAGCAGCATACCTTTAGTCTATGACTGTCACTCCCCTGCTTCTTCATCAAGTTTGGGATGCACATCTTGGGGATGGGGATTATGAGGAATGGCAAGCTCAGATATCCTCAGGAAAAACAACTATAATATTTTATGAAGGTGGGGAGAAAGTCGTATTCTTTTGATGATGCACCATGGTACAAGTGACACTACGAGAGAAGTAGTTGAGGGAGTTCCATTTATCCCCTTTATTGGTACATCATGGAGTGAAAATGATGTACCCGGAACTATGGAGTCAGTACTAGTGGCCATGGATGAAGAATGTAGTGGAGGTGTTTGTATCAAGATTCCTCACTTGTTAATAGGAGAAGGCTGAGCATCAATTATGATTAGGCATATCTCAGTAACATGAGGTATTAGAGTGGAAGTTAGAAGTTATCTCCATGGACTTTGTGATAGGACATCAATGTTCATCCATGATCCATGATTCTATCTGGTTGATAATTGACTGACTCATCAAGTCAGCCCACATCCTACCCATTAGGGGGAAGAGATCTATAAAGGTCTTGGAACGCCTCGACGTACATGATATTGTGCGAGTTCACAGAGTGTTTTCATCAATCTTCTATGATCGCTACACTCATTTTATATACCACTTGTGGAAGGTATTTCTAGAGGTGTTTGGGACTTAGCTACACTTGAGCACCACCTTCCATCCTCAGACAGATGGTGAGACAGGGCGGACTATGCTGACACTGGAGGATTTTCTTCATGCTTGTTTCCTCGATTTTGGCCACAGTTTGGATGGACACCTACCTCAGGTGGAGTTCACATAAAATGGGGTGACAAGCTATCTTTGAGGTTCATCCATCCATTCCAGATCCTCAGCACTATTGGCGAGGGTGCGTACCATCTGGGCCATCCCCCACAGATACATTAGGTGCATAATGTATTCCACCTGTCACAGTTGTGGATATACATGCATGATTAACCGCATGTTATCAGTAGGGACGGGATAGACATCGATGAAGGGGAGACGTTTTCGGAGTTCCTAGTGGAGATAGAGGATCGACAGGAGAATCTCTTTAATAGGTGGTAGATTCCTCTTGTGTGAGTTCATTGGCATCATGGGAATCTCCATGAGGGAACATGGCAGTGGGAGGCTCAGATATGTGCTCAAAACCCCCAATAGTTTCCTTTGTTTTTGTTGTAACTATCTATGACAAAAACCCCAAAGATGGGGAGAATGTATAGACACAAAAATTCAATCAATTTTTTTTAAATATTTGTTATTATTACGAGTATGTGGAAATTGATGGTGCTTGATTCTGAGGCTAGGTGCTCCCAGAAGTAAATTTTGAACTTTTTTAAGGTACATTCAGTAAACGTATGGGATACATTTCATAACATTTCAATCTATGATAAGAATTGAAATACAAGGACACCATTGAACCCACAGTTCCATGTTTCGCCTAATGGATGCTTCACATAAACCACAATAGGTCATGAGAAAATGTTAGTTTTCAAAATCTTTGAAGAATAATGAAATACCATGAAATTGTAATTTTATTTTTCTCCAACTATTGTGAGGAAGTGGTGGCACTGCTGGGCTGTCAAGCTATTGCGTGGCTTGAATCATCTGTTGTGTAACCACAACATATTCAATAAATGTGACTAATTAATTTCAACAATTAATGGACCCTTAATTGAATGATTAGTTAATTATATAACTCTTACTTTATTTTATTAAATTGATGGAAAAGAGAAATTACGGAGGAATTTTTTGGGATCCCTAATGAAGTTCCGATGAACCATATTCAAATGAAGAACATATTATTTGATGATTCCCATTGAGGAATCGATCCGGAGGTTGACATTCAACGAATGAAAACTCACACAAATCTTTTCTATCATCTGAAATACATTGGATCATGGAAGCACATCTGTCTTCAGTTGTCACCAATGATTCTCCGATTAGGGGATTATTATTTAATTTTATCATTAATGTCTTAATATTTCTTTCACATGTCCATATGCTAACGAAGAGGGTGTAGGACAAACGAACAAGGCCCAAACCCTCCGCCACATCGTTTTTATTGTGTTATTCTATGGACGAATTTACAAATATGATATAACATTAAATCTAGTAGTCGCGTATTGATTGTGGAATCCCGCGAGGCACATAGGAATGATTGAAAGGGAAAACAGACCACCATATATCACATGGTGGCCTAAAGAATATCCTCTGGGACAACGACCAACGCCGGCGGTGAAGGTGTCGACCAGAACTCACCGGCCGATGAAGTTGGGTTGCGCCGTTTAGGGAGGCAGAAGACGAAAAGACAACCAGATATCAGCTAGCCCCTATAATGGGAGGAAGAATTCCGTCACGCACTACATTAAGGCAGGTTGCGGCTTCGATGCTACGACTAAGGGAGGGGACCCTCTATGTGTGGGTCCCACGGACTGTAGGGAGGCACCACATTGAACAACTAATTATGATTCAAACAAATCATTGAGCAGTTTGGAGGCAGACTGTGTGACTCTCATGTGTGTCACTCATGCCAGCAGGCTGGGACACCGCATCCCAGATCCACTGGGGCAGGCCAAGATTGTCCGCGGCCCAAATGGTGCAGCCCACCGTTGCCCAGCTCAACTGGGGCTGCCCGAGATGGTTCGGTCCAGGCTAGGCTGGGTCATTTCTTCATAGATTGGGACATTCTAGTGGGTTGAACTGGGTTAGACAAGACCCAGACGCTTTTTGGCACCGATACTGTTGAAAATCCGTATCTCAAAAACTAGATGTCTGTTTGATTAACCGTCTACAACACTATAATACTTGGAACTAGTCGTTACTATTGAGTTCATCCAACCATGTTTTAAATAATGTTGGACTATGTCTGGATTGGATGAAACCTAAATCCAATTGCGCCCTCGGCACTAAAAAGCCTATAACTCATAGACTAATCATCTAATAGATACACTTTCTATTTCTGTGGAACCATTAAGACATGACAGACCATTGGGTTACTTTATTGTGGGGAATCTTGGTAGTTGAGGAATGACCGATATAATGAGGAGAAGATACTATAGAACTCAAGTGTACCAGGTGCAGAAAATCATGTGGCTGGCGGTCAATTGAATATCAATAAAATGTGGATCACTACCTATAGATATTGTATAGATCCACATCTAGGGATCCTGTTCGAATCAGCACCTAGAAATCCTATGTGAATCATCACCTAGCGATCCATTTTGGTTTAGCATCTAGTGATCTTGTGCGGATCTGCACCTATGAATCTTTTGTCCCTCAACACCTAGCGATCATATGTGGATTTGCACCAAGAAATCCCCAATGGATCAGAACCTAGAGATCCTGTGTGGATCAGCACTGATCCTGTTTCAGTCAGTTCTCAGTGATCATATGGGGTTCAGTGCATACTAATAATGTGTGGGTTAGTGGGGGTTAGTACCTATTGATCCTGGGTGGGTTTGATCCTATTTAGGTCATTAGGGGTTTATACAAATCGATTCTTTGTGGGGCAGTAGCTATGCATCCTGACATAATAATATTATCTAGTTTTATGACTAATCATGTGTACTTCTATACTTATGTTATACCAAGTTTGAGATGAGTCTTTTTCATTGTGCATTATACTTGAGATCATGCTTTATGGTATTCCATTATTGAATTCTGAGATACATTCCGGTGTCTCGGGGTCCCTACTGGGTATTGTTATACTCTCCCCTACACGGGTTACACATATACCTTATAGTTTCTTGTGTAGATGATGAGCATCTCAACTGAGAACATAGGATCTCTGACCAGGCGGTACATGAATGTGAATGGTTGTTTTGGAGAGCTAGGTAGATGAATTTTACCTGACCTTCAGGTAGGACCCTTGGTGGTTGATCAGAAGATCTATTTTCCATTTTTTGTTTCTAGTTTTTCTAGCATAGTTGTTTTTTTTCAATTGAGCCTGTATTTTGACCCCTTTACCTCAGTACCCACTTTTATTACTACATATTTAGGTCTTGTTTGCATCTATTTGTTTTCTTGTATTGTGTGTTTTTAATTTTTTAATTAAAATTCCTTCCCATTTTAGTGACAAAAATTTATAGTGATAGTCGACAACCCATGGACTATGGAAGGCTGTCTTGGGGTAGTCACGACATGGGCCAACGGGGATGGCTCGGGACACAAATTAAACATCCTCAACACCATATAAAGATAATGATGAACATTTCAACAAAACATAAATTAAAAGTTATGATTTTAATATATTATAATTGAATGTTGTACTCCATTCTACCATAAAAAATCCATAATGTATAATGTGGAATGTTTATCTAATGATAATCTTCTCTGATTGGAAGAAAGTGTTACTACATTTTTTTTGATGATCAATTATAACCCATATTATGACAAAATCTAAGAAAATATAAACCCTAAACATCACCAATACTTTAAATCATATTTCCACAATTATTAAATTCTTTCGTCCTTAAAAAATATTGTCATTATACACAAAAAGAGTTTATTTCTCATAAATTCCTTTGTTATTTATTAAAATATTGATAATATCCCATCACATAAAACCTAAAATGAGGTTTCAATGAATTTAATAATATAATAAATATTAAACTCATATCCCCATTATGGTAATCATAAATATGAATTAAATCATACATGGAGATATAAATTATTCAAAAAAAATTACACTGTATTCCGTAAATTGGATACTCTATTGAATAAAAAAAAATTCTACAGGAAGAATAGGTTCAACTTCATTTTGATAAAATATCAAATTTGATTACATTATTCAATAAATATTTTGTAGGTATATAAAAAAAATTAAATATTAGTAAATGATGAAAAAATTGTCATAGGTCTTATTCATACCAAATAAAATATGAATTTTATAACTAAGGTGGGTAGTATAATTGATCCACAATTATAATGATAAACATGAAATACATTTATTTATTAACAATTCCATTTATCATTTGACATTATAGGTTGATAAAAATGATAAAAATAATTATCCCACAGAATTATTACATATTTTAATAATTCCCAATCTCCATGCAATTTAAACTCATGTTTGTGGGAGGTATATTTTATGGTGATTACTCATTATTCATGTCTATATATACATTTTACCATCACATTGTCCTTCATCAACACAATTAACTTCTATTTTGGTATTAAATCATTTACTAGTACCATTTTTAAATTCCCTCAATATTTTATCTTACACATTAAGTATAAAATAAAGATCATATTATTTACTCAATGGTTTTTTAATTTACCTTTTTATTCCATTTTTCTTTCTTATAAACCCATTTTATTTATATATATCTCCAACATCAATTTACACCTTGATAACAAATCAAAAAATATATTCATTGAATCCAATTTCTCATACTAATAATTCCATTCATATATTTTTTATGATATTGATGAATGAGGAAACCTTAATTTCAAACTAAATGATAATGGCCGAAGTGTACCTCAAATGAATTGTGTCATTATATACAAAAGCACCAATAGAATAATCAACCTTCTTCTAAAGATCGTGAAATTCATTCTACATTATTTTATTAAGAAAAGAATGAATTTACTTATTATTAAATGATTCTAAACACAAGCCACATCATGGTGTAAATTTAATCATTTTTCCACATATTGTTAATAAGACTCCACCCTTGATCTAGCTAACCATATAGATATTATACAACCAATTTCCATTCTCATCCTATAAATATTGGATAACATAAAATATCATTTTGATGGTTCTGATATATATATCATCAACAAATAGATTATTAGCACCATAGAAAAGATGGGTGTTTTATCCTGAATTACTCAATATAACATTATTTACCTATTTTTTTCAATTGGATATTCCCCATGATTCATAACATGGTATTGTTTTGATATCATAAAAATGTTTTCTTACACTTTAGATCCCATAAAATTTGGTTCCTATGGATGAAATTCATTTAATTTTGCAATGAAATGATCATTAAAATTGTTCATTTGGGACCCATAAACTAACAGAAACACAAAACTTAGTGTGAGACACACTAATCATAGCGAGAAACAATATAGCCATGGAATTCATTTATAGGATGTCTAAATCATGACCAATTACTTTTAATCTATAACTACATTGATTTATCCTATTTTATTCATAGTCAACATTAATTTAAATCCATAAGATGGTTTATATTTTTTTAAAAAAATTTAATCCTTATACACCTAGTGTTATGTATGAGGCCGGTTGAAAGGCTTATTTTTGTGCATGAGTTCCTGATTGATTTATTCTCAATAAATAATTTCTGAGTTTTTTACCACTAGATACATCTATTAAATAGGAACATCTAAATATTGTTTCAATAAATGGGTTTAACTTATTGAAGATGACTTTGTTTATCCTTTACCAAAAGTACAAAATATTTTCCTAAATATTTATCAGCTTAAAACATACCCATAGATACAGACATATTTATATCCTCTGAAATATCACTATGGATCTCACAAATATTTTCTCATCCTAACATCTTGTGGATAAAAATACATTTCCTCAAATACTGTATTTAGTGACAAAGGGATCTTATACATGTGTACGTAATATTTTTTGATAAAAATTTCTTTAATTAAAAAACACATGCATGAAAACCATAATAGTTTAGTAAAATTCAAAACATAGAACATAATCCTCTAATCTAGCGAAATGTCTTCAATTTCCCTAAATAAATAATCTCATTTAGGTGTCATCAAATACATGACTTAAAAATATTTCATTAAAACATGTGGAAATGAAATATAAGAAATGGTGATGTTATATTGTCATTAAGAATAACCACAAAAGATATTAATTTTTGATCATATTAATGAATAAGATAAAATTAAGGATAAATATAAATATCATTAAAAATTAATTTCATACCAAACCTTTTATAGATCCTAAACATGAGTTATGGAATAAAATTTGGTAGTTCATAAGATATAAATCTTACAGTTATAAAAGAACCAGAGACATTAAACCATAACATTGGAATGAGACATAGATCTGTAGAATACATAAGAGAATTAAAAATATTATTTCAAGGAAACCTAAAAAGGTATTGAAAAAATGTTATTTATTGGAAAATCTAATACATATTGGATTCATTATTAGGATAACATACCATGTTCCCACATTCGATATTGTATGAATCACACATGTAACCTCTATCTCAGGCTTCAGACAACCACTTTTTTACAATCCTTTTTTATCATGGGTTAAAAAATCATATACCCATAATATTATAAAAAATTTAAAATTACCCAATTCATTCGGGAGAGATAGAGGTACCACACATCATAAGAATAATAAAAATATATTTTTGTCCCAAAAGATCATAAAAACATCATCATATAATAACTTGTGAAATGAAATGGGTTTCCTAATACATTCATTATACCAAAAACTATATAAAATAGGATGGTTTCATAATCATATCATCATTTCATCATACCTTAATAAAAGGGAATAATGTATTTTTTTCATTACAATTTTATCATTTTGGTAATTGTGGAATAGAAATTAGTTTCATAAAAATCATTCCATCATAAACGCAATCCATTCAGATAAAGAATAATGATAATAAATTTGTATATAAAACACAATAAAGAATTAGTAACATAAAATAATGTCTTATTAGATGGAAAATGATTTTGTAAGATCACTTTGAAAAAATCATTTAGGATAAAAAACATATCATTGAAAATACATTTTTAAAAAATCAAAAATTTTGGAAATAATTTTGTTGAAAATAATAATAAAAATTTACAAGGGAATTTTTTGATGAATTTAAAATATTTATTTAAAAAATATATTTCAACTTTTAATAACAAAATATAAAATCAATTTTTATGAAAATATTATTATACAACATTATTTTGAAAATAAAATTGGTTTTCGATATAAAATATATTTTTCCTAAAAATGTATTTTAACTGCTGTATGTATTGAGATTGATAAATGATTATAAAATTTAAATAATATGTTATATCTATATAATAGTAATAAAAATTTGTTTCTTTTTATATAGTTCATAATATGGTTCCATAATTAACATAATAATTAACAATACTGATAAATGATTAGATTATATGAAAAAAACCCTTACCGCGTAGGTAATATTGAATTGTATTCCCCATGAAGGTATAAAATTAAATAACAGATAAAATTTATTAAAAAATAGAGTCATGATATTATATTTAAATGGGTATATTTATATAACTATACATAAAATATAGCTGCATAACACGTCATATGTCACAAAGAAGGTGAATTGAGATAAAAATCAATTACCGATTTAGTGTCTTTTGAACTATAAACACAAAAAATGTGATTTAAAAATATTAAAATGTATATTACAATAAATTTACCTATATATATATCATATTTTACATTAATTTTCATTAAATACACCTCAAAAATAAAACATGTTGTTGACATAAAGTTTGTCTCAATGAAAAATAACACAGAGATTAATATCTATTACCATTGGTCTTAAATTCCATTGAACACAATCAAACATCATGAATAATAAATATTATTTTATTATGAATCTATAAAATAATAATAATCATATATATCATTGAATATATATTTGTTTGACATGTTATTTTTCAGTTATTTGCAATTTGATGTTAATGTGACATTTCAAGTATTAATTGTTTGGTTTTTTATGTTTGTTTTAACATGTTAATTCGTGATACTATTACATTGATATTTGTTTCATAATATATATTATTTAAAATATATTATAAATTTAATATATATAAATTATATATAATCCATAAAATATTGTTATGGGGAATGATGTACACCAGTCGTGGAGATGGTGGGCCCTACACCAACATGAACGATATATACATTTTCTTATCTAGTTGAATGAAATTAATGAATGTTATAAATATTATAATTCTTACAATTTTTTGATTTATATATAATATATTTTCAAAAATATTACAATAAATACCATAAATTGAAATATTTAATGAATCACATCACCTCATGAGGTTGTTGTCCGCCTTAACTAAGAACAACATTCCTGTATTCCCATATAATGGAAGATATTAAAGTATGGATGAAATTTAAATTATATAATTATAATAAATCCATATATATCACATATAATATACATATATATAATAAATTAATCCTTTTTTTCATCTTTTATATTTGTTGATGGAGAAAATAATTTAATAGATTCTGGTGGTGGTAGTCTGTTGTGCACATAAGGTGTGATTTTGTAACCCATTTTTATGGAATTGTATATGGTTTTAAATCATTAACCTAACATAAAAACGTTATCCATATTTTATATAATTATACTATTATATAATCATGTTATATTAAGATTTTATGGATATAAATGAAGAAATAAAAAATATAAATGTTGATGAAAATAACCTCTTCATTAGATGTCCTCTGTATGTTTTCACTAAAATACATCCTATAATAGATTTATGAAAAAACTATGGATTTTAAATTTAGGGGATTGAATTTATGTATTTGTTAATGAAATAATTTTCTTAATGTAATTGGTTTGATTTAATGAATATGGGAGGATAGGTGGTGGCCCTTTATAAGTGGGGGTGAGTACACAATTGGAATTGTTGAAAATAATTGAGTTCTCGTATGTTTTTAAAATGTCATAAGGTTCCCAAATGGACCCTTATTGAAATATATTAGTGTAATTGACTAATTAGGGGTATAAAATAGTTTTTGAAATTTTAATAGTTCATATATAAAAATAAATTTTTTGTTTTAGCATTAGTAAACCCATTTTAATGTAACAATTTCATTTAATTTTCAATTCATTCGAATTTAAATTTTGTCAAAAAATATGTTTAAATTAGTAAATAAAATATATTATTATGATTAAAAATATTGATTCAATTTTTCCAATATCTATCCCCAAAACACAAATATTTTAATTTGAAATTATTTACACAGAGGTGACGAGAAAATAGGGTTTCAAATAGACGATTTTTGAAAGTATACAATGATTATATATATATATTATAATTTAAAATGATTTCAATTAAATATATAAAATCAACTAATATAAAATTTAACTAATTTTACATTAAAAAAAATTCAAAATATAATTTTACATTAAGAATTATTTACACAAAAATGATTTTTTTATTAAAATTAATCACCTTTCAATATTCGTCATGAATCGAATCTAATCATAAAAATATCAAAATTTCACCATAGGAAATTTTTTGTATAAATATATTCAACATTAATGTTATTTTTTCAATAAAATTCATTAAACAGTCAAAATTTAGTTTTGAAAAATATATTCCATAAAAAGGCCAAAAAATGATTTTTTTGAAATTTAATTTTTTAAGACTAAAATTTGATATGATGATATATATTCTCCAGGAAAATTTAGGATGAATACATGAAATTAAAATTAATAAAATACATAATTTTATTTCATATAATTCACCAATATTTATATAATTAATTTATTTTTATTAGACTCACTTCTGGATAGATAAATAGTTATACAGAAAAGTACTTCCATTTATGTTCAAAAAAGATTTTTTATTTATAATTAAATGTTAAAATATCATTCATTATATAATAAAAACAATAAATTTTGATAATAACCACAATAAAGCATTAGTAACATAAATGAATGTTTTGTTATATGGAAAAGGATTTTGGAATATATCTTTGAAAACCTCATTTAGGACAAACAACATTTCATTATAAATATAATTTTAAAACATGTATCATTTTGGAAATAATTTTGTTGAAAATAAATATAAAAACTTATAATGGATTTTTTTAAATCACATTAAATAATTATTGAAAAAATATCCTGTAAAAAATTTATTAAAAAATGTTAACTGCAAGTTTTAATAAAATATTATATAAAAATATTATTTTGGAAGAAAAGTGGTTTTCTGCCAGACAAATGATTTTCCCTAAAAGTGATTATTTAACAACTGAGTTTGTTAAGATAGATAAACGACAAGATTTTTTTATTTATAATTCTATAAATAGAGTATTGTAAATATTATTATATTCATTATATATTGATCATAAAATGGTGCCATAAAGAACCTAAGAATTAACAATCATGATAATGGATGAGATTGTATTAGGAAACCCTTACCAAATTGGTAACAGTGACTTGTATGCCCCATGAAGGTATAAAATTAAATAAAAGATAAAAAATAATAAAAATTAATGTAATGATATTATATTAAAATTTGACAACATATACAACTCATCAATTAATATATGCCCATAACAAGGGTGTTTTCTCAATGATGTTTAAATGAGAAAAAATCATTTACTAATTTAGTATATTTTGAACAGTAAACACCAAAAAATAGATTTAAAAATAATAACATGTATGTAAAAATAATATTATCTATAAACATCACATTGGAAATTAATTTTCATTATAAACACCAAAAAAATGAAATTCATTGTAAAAATAAAATGTGTCTCGCTTAAAATAATGGTGAAATAAATATCCATTACCATTGTCCTTGAAATCCATTGTATACATTCAAAAATCTAGTATAATAAATATTATTTAATTTTGAATCTATAATGTAATAATAATCATATATATCATACAATATATGATTTCATTATGTCCTTTTACTGTCCATTTATTTACAATTCAATGTTAATGTTCTATTTTGAGTAACAAGTTTTTTTGTTTTTAATGTTTGTTTTATCTTGTTATTTTATGATACTATTACATTGATAATGGTTTAATCATCTCAATAATTTGAAAAATCACATAAATATAACAAATATTAATTATATAAAAATTTAGTGTGATACATAAAATATAGTAATGAGGAATTAAATGCACCATTCATGGAGACAGTATGCCCTTCCGACACCTGAATGATGTTTAAATTTTAATCTCTTATTCAATAAAAATAATGAAAGATATAAAAATAATAATTTAAAAAATATATTTTTTTGACTTATATATCATATATTTTCACTAATCAAATTCTAAATACCTTAAATGCTAATATTTAATGAATCAAATCATTTCGCGACATTGTTGTCCACCTTATTTAAGAATGACATTCTAGTATTCCTACAACGTAGATTATATGAAAGTATGGGTGCAATTAAAATTAAATAATCTTAATAAATTCATAAATATCATAAATATAATATATATATAAAATAAATATTTCATTATTTACATACTTTATATGTGGGGATGTAGAAATTAATGTAATAGATTTTGGTGGCGGTAGTCTGTCGTACATATGAGGTACGATTTTATAACCCATTTTATGGAATTGGATATCGTTGTAAGACATTAACATTACATAAAACATTTAACTATATTTATTATAATAATTTTTTATATATAATATTGGTATTATATGAATTTATTTATATATCGAAACTAATAAAATAAAAACTATGGTTGATGAACATCACCACTTTATAAGATGTCCCCTATATGATTTCACTAAACACCTTCCTATAATGGATTTATGTCCAATGTAAGGATTATAAATTTTTTGGGGGAATTAGGGAATTTATTAATGAATTAATTTTCTTAAAAAATGGATTTGATGTTATGATTATGGGATTTGAGGGGGTGTACTTTTATAATTGGGGGTGAGGACTTGGTTGGTATTGTTGAAAATAATTGAGTTCTCACATGTTTTTAAAATGTCACAAGGTTCCAAAATGGACCATTATGGAACTACAGTAGTGTAATGGACTAAAAAAGGGTATAAAATAGTTTTTATATATTTTAAAAGACCATTTTTATAAAAATATGTTGTGTTTTAACAATAGTAAACCCATTTTTAACGTAAAAATGTCATTTAAATTTCAATGCATTCACTATTCAAATTTTTAAAAATTTAGTCTAAATTACTAGATAACATAAATTACTATGATTAAAATTATGGAATCATTTTTTCCAAAATACATTCACAAAAGTTCAAAAATATAATTTGAAATTATTTACACAAACGTGATGTGAAAATGAGATTTTGAAGAGAATATGATTTAAAGTATACAATGAATATATATATATATATATATATTCAAAATTAAAAATATTTCAATGAAATAAATTAAATAAATTTATATAAAATTGATCTATTTTTACATTAAAAAATTGAAAATATAATATAACTTTAGAAATTACTTATGGGAAAAGTCATTATTTTATTAAAATTTAGAGGCTTTCAATATTCATCATGAAGTGAAACTTATCAGAAAAATATCAAAATTTCACCATAAGAAAAATTTTGTATAATTATATTCAAAATTAATTTTTTTTTCTCAAATAAAATTCATTAAAATGTCAAAAATTTGTCTTGAATTATAAATTCCATTAAAAGTCTAAAAAAATGATTTTTAAAAAAATAATTTTTTAATTTGTAAAATTGGATATTATGTTATATCTTTTATAGAAAGAATATGATGATTGTTTGAAATTATAATTAATACAATAAAAATTTTATTTAATATAAATCACCAAAATTTATATTATTTATTTATTTTTATTATACACACTTTTGCACAGATAAATGGTTTTTTTTCAAAAAATTATATAAATTTATTTTTAGAATACATTTATTTTATTTAATAATTAAATTTTCAAACATAATTCATTATATATACAATTTTTATCCATATTTTATTTATTTTATTAATAGTATTAATACCCTCTATTCTAATGGCTAGGTGATTATTATCATATTATATAATATTATGTTAATAATATTTCGGGTTTTCTATTAACATGGTGTTGCGTGTAACATATGATAAATATGAAATTGTGTGTAATTAAATCCAAGATTATTATTTCATGTAACATAATATATGTTTTATAGTATATGTTTCAAATAATATAGAAAATTATAACTTTATTAGAAATTATTTTTTCCAAAAAATTATTAGGTGGTACAAAATAAAGTTATATAATAATGACACAAATCATAACGAGATTGTGTATTAATTTTTTCCCATTAATTAACATATTATAATATTTTGGTAAATTAATATAAGAAAAGTAAACATGGTATTGGAATAATAAATTAGATGTTATGTCATAATATGAAAAAAATTGTTGGAGGAACTATGAGATGTGTCTTCATAAAAAATCATTTAGAGAAAAGGATAAAAAAATTAAAGAGGTTAAGAAAATAATAATTTTCATAAAACCATGACATAACCAAAAGTGATATCCTTATAAAAAATATTCTTTTATTAATGATAAGTTTAAATAAAATATAACATTATGTGTTCTTTGAAAAATGTATTAGTGACGATAACATCCCATTCATAAGTTATTCTTAATGAATGTATTTAAAAAGTGATACATTAAAACAAGTATATTTCCATTATAAAAGATAATTAAATGTGTTGAATATATTTTTATCATATATATATAATATATATCAATTATATGATAATAATATATGGATAATTTAATGAAAATAGAGAGGAAGTGACACCCATGAAAATAGGGTTGTTTGAAAAAGTCCATTACCAATTGTCATGATTCATTCCACCCATTGATTTGTCCACTAGAATAATTATATATATTTTTGAAATATAATATACTTCATATATATAATATATTTGTTTTAGTATAAATATTTACTGTTATTTTATATGAATATAATTCATATTTTTTTTTATAATTACTGTCTTGATGTCATCTGTTTCACGGTTGTAAGGTCATATTAGATTACTCATAATTATTGTTGTTATTAAAAAATTTAATTAAAAATACATATTTGAAATTTATAATTACATATATCCTACTATTATTTATTTTCATCCCAATTGATCACATGTTATCAGATATATTAACGATTCATTTAGTAAAAATGTTATTATTGTACGAGTTTTTTTATGTCGTTCTAGAGGCCATCATGAACTCATTGTATTTGTTAATTAATTGAATAATAATATTTTCTATAACATGAATTAATATAATATATATATATATATTATAATATTATTAAACAATAAAACAATTTATTTAACCTAATAAAAAGTTAGTTCAGAAGAATGACGTAAAATGTTTATGAATTTAGTTTACTGACCATATTATGAGAAATGTTTTAATTCTAAAAAGAGATCAGAAGTGGTTGAAGGATCTATCTTATATTAAAACTATAAAATTATTTTTTATTAATGATAATTATACATTCGTTCATGATGGATGGGATTTATGTAGAGGATGAGGTGGAAGGAAAATTAAAATTCTCGGTTGAGGGTCCTACATTCTTCATCAGATGTATGCTCTTAATCATCATATTATGGAACCCTCGATTGGTATTTTGATAAGAAAAAAGTCTATTAGATGCACTAGGATGATATGTGGAAATTTTTTTATATTTATTTGTTAATATATGAATTATATAATTTTTGATGAGAATAAGTGGTTCTTATAAGGGGAAGGGATGGATTTTTTAATATTATAATCATTAGTTTCATATTTTTCCTCAACACTACCATTGTTACTTATTAATGTAAATATAAACATTAATTAGATCATTTTAATTAATATAACTATCACATATAATTCATGACTCATAAATTAATGTTTTATCTTAAAATGTGAAATATCATATTTTGACATATTTGACTATTGACAAAAAATGAGCTATTTATGAAAATTAAGAAAAAAATCACGATAATCATTTTGAAACACGATGATTCAAAAAATGAAATAAACTTCAGGAAAATAGTGTTATAAATATGTGAAATGTTTTCAAGTGTCCCTATTAATTTGAAAAATTATAATTTATAAAATTTGATATTTTTGACGAAAATTTGAAAATTTTAATATAGTATCATAAAAGTAAAATATTATCAGAATGGAAAAAAATATTATTTTATGAAATAATTTTATGTAAACATATTTTATATTAAGAAAATTTATTTTTTATAAAAATGAAAATAAAAAATAGGTGATTTTTTTAATGAAATTTCATTTATAATTTTTATATAATTTTTTTAAAATATATCATTATATAAATATGTCATGCTATAATTGTTAATGGTCAAATTATTTCCATACCATTTATAAATAAATTATAGTTCTCTAATTCATTATTAAATTATATATTTTAATAGGAAATATGTATTTTAATTTTCAAAGAAGACATTTCATTATTAATATTGATTCTCATTTCTAAAATGTAGATCATTAATGTGATTAATCTAGGGGATCGAGCTTATCGTAATGATCATATAATATATTCTTATTTTTAATCTAATATTTTATTATATAAAATTCAATGATTATATATATATTCATTCTATAAATTTAAATTTAAATGTATGGTAATAAAATGTTTTTTATATCATTTTTTGTATGATATTTAAAAAAATACAATATCATATGGGAAAAAATTATATAATCATAATGGTTAATTCATTTATAATATTTTGGATTGTTACAATTTTTATTCCTAAGAATGAATATATTTGAATAAATACAATTGAAACACCTTATATAATTATTATTAAACAACCCCTGGATATAATAAAATATTATTATAATTATAATTATATGGAAGAAAATATTGTTTCCAATGTTATTGCTAATACATTTCCATATCTAATGAAATTATGAATAAATAATTTTAACAAAATTAAATAAACAAGTCAAAATAAATTTTGGTCAACAAAATTCATTTAAAAGATCACAGATATATGATAAATTTTTTACATAGATTCTACAGTAATAACAAAATAGACTCCACATATTATAATACCTGAAATCACATGGATATGTAGAAAATAAATAATAATGATTCAATGAATATTTAATGAAACTCTCTCTTTTATTATACCATGTAATATGTGGGAAATATTATGCTAAACATATTTTTTGAAATTTTTTCACATTTTTTAGAAGACAAATTAGGAATTTTTTATAGTTAATAAATCCCATTAAAATATACATTCGATTCTAATCACCCACAAATTCTAAAATAATAATGAATCACCCTCTCATCTATTCTCATTACATAAATGGAAATATACAATAAGTAATACAAAAAACATAAAATAACTACTTTCCATATCCATTTTTAACACCATGTATAAAAATATAAAATTTCATAGAATAATTTTGATGTGTTGAATATCATAATTCACATTATGTACCAATAAAAAATAAATAATGTTTTCTATATTAATCATTTAATATTATATTAAATTTCAAAATAAAATTAAAAAAAAAATGAATCCATGGATTATTAAGATGTATATCTCATAAAATATATCATGGAATCCAGAATAAATAAATTCTATCTGATATTGCCACTAAAAAATATTGATATAATTTTGATGTGATATAAAATTTGATAATTAAATTGAAATCTCGTTTTGATCAACCAAATGAGGAATGTGAGTATAGAAATGTGTTACACTCTCCCATAAAGTGACTGAAAATGGAGATGCACTAAAACACATATGAAATATATTTATAATTAATAAAAAAACTAGTGGGATAGTTCTGGTTAAGAATGATAATTTATGAAAACATAAGTATACCCAATAAATTTTGAATAATAATACCCATTTCAATAAATATTTTATATATATCAATATATCATTTCATTCTATAAGTATGGTAATATTATACCTGAAACATTATTAATATTGAATAATTAATGAAAAAACCCATAAATTTTCTATTGTGTAAATACTCTTTATGTCATAATTGTGTTGATGGAGTCCTCATTAATCTATATTTAATAATGTTAAATTGAATGGAAAATAGTCCAACATAGTTAGTTAATAGTTTTATTAAACAGGGAAATATGCAATAATTACAAAATAGAGATGGAACAAATGACTTCCAAACAATTAATGGAGAATAAAAAGTGAGTACAATCAAATAATTGATATTTTACATACGGAAAATCTTGAAACCCAATATTTTCATACATAAATCAATATATTTGTAGGAGAAATTTCAATGGTTTTCAAGGATACATTATTAATGATTTAAAAGGATTAATTTTTATGAAAACTACATATAGAATCTTAATATTTCTTGAATTTTATTCATGATATCCAATTATTATCTTCACATATAGTATTATTCATTTATATGCTTGATTTAATCATTTCATGTTATCTAGGGGAAATGAAACAATTGAAAGGGTGACCTCTAATTCATAGAAAGGGTAAGCATATGAGATATCAATCGATTAACATATGCATGAATAATGAATTATATATTTACTGGATTAAGAAAATAACATATATATTACTTACCTAATATAAAATGGTTCACAAAAAGGTGTATTGGAATAAATCATCATCATATAAAAAAGGAAGTGTTCATAAGTGTGATAAATCATCGTCAATCATGAAATGAAATATCATGTCTCAAGATTGTGGCCACAAAATCTGTATAGGAACAATTTTATTTATAATTTATATCTTCCAATACCATTAAATCATATTAGATATTTCCATAACACCGATTTCATTTAGTGGGTAATGCAGATCAATGAATTTTCCATACTTGATCTAATAGATCAACAATTTTCCCATAATGGATTAAGTACATTGAATATATTCCCCTACATATATAAAGATATATAAAATATTACTTCAGTAATTAGAGAGATATATTATTCTATTAACACCCATAAAATAATGGTAAATATACACATGTGTTCCAAATGAACAAAAAACATTCACAATATCATTGTATTATAAACCATGCAAAGAAAATTGGTCTGAAAAACACTTTAAAATCATATCATAGCATAATAAAAGGAAAATAAATGGGTTTGATGAAAATATTTTCATTATAAAAATAAAACAAAATGATTATGAAAAAGGATTGTATCATTGTTTCATGTTCCTTCAAAAAATACTAAACATGAAGGGATTTATCTTAGATACAAATACCTTTATCACAATCAAAGATATATCTCTTGTAGAAAATACATATTGAATTTTCAAATATAATTTTGAAAATATAATAACATAACAATTATTATGATTATATTTTATCTAAAATTATAGTTTGAAACTTTTATGAAATCATTAAATTATTATGTATTGATGATGGCTATTAAATCTATTAATATCGTATAAGTTAAATTAAAACATTCCTTTCTTTTTTTTAAATTGTAAATAATTAATGTTTGGAAACCATTAATTAAATTCCTTTTAAACCAAATTTTAACATTAAATCATGATAAAAATGATTATAAATTGTTTTATAAACATATTAAAATCATTTTTTTATAAAAAATTATAAATCATATATATTGTATAAAATAGTTTTCCTTCCAATGATAAAAATAAATCCGTTTGAATTAAAAGTATTCATTCAATACCTTCGATTATTAATTTGAGAAAAAATTTCATAACACGTCCCCTAGGGCTAGTGTCGTGACTACCAAAATCCTGCCTTCCATAGGCCAGGGCCTAGCCACTTTACCTAAAGGGGTATTCCCTAAATTGGGAAGGCATTGCCTTTAAACCTGTAAAAACACACAGTACGAGAACACAACAAGAAAAATTGTGAAGTGAACATCTGTAGTAAATATGTAATACTAATAATGGGGCCTAAATACAAGCCCAACTGAAATAGTACATGTACAACTGAAAATTAAAAAATATCTAAAAGGTGACGAGCAGCTCATGGATCATCCACCATGGATCATACATGAAGGGTAGGTGCCGATCACCTCTATAATACTCCTCATCTACCCATCTCCTCCGCCGCACGTCACAAAGAATGGTCCACCTCCGTGCACAATGTACCGTGGGCCTACCATGTCACACAGAGTTGTTTCCCACCAACATTGACCTGTTGAGGAACTCCTCCACATCACGTACCGTGGTTCAACCAGTTTACATTGATCCTCCCTCCCCCATTTTGGCCTGCTGAGGTACGCCTCCCCATCACATACCATGGATGATCCACACCGTGACCTACTGAGGTATTTCTCCACATCCTGTGATGTGCCTGTCGAGTCTCTCTGAGTCAAAAAGTCAGCTGTCTTCAGGACTTAGCCAGTCGCTATGTTCTGTATGTAGCTCTCTGGGGAAAAATACTCCACAAGACATCTGTCATATTTAATCCTACACTATGTCTCACAAAGAAGTAACTTAATGATCATTCATGTAACTAGAGTTCCAACACAAAATACAGAGCATCAATCGGACACCCGATCTGTGTGTTTTTGGAATATTAGTGTCAAGGTCCCAGTTCGATTCGGGTACGATCCAACCTATCCATCCTCCATGATTCTTCAAAACCATCAAAGTGTATGTAAAAAGGATCATATCTCTCCATGGATCCCAACGTGGTAGATGGTTCGTCAAACGGATGTTGGGTTCTCATGATAAAGCCCTTTAAGTGTTCCTAGGAGGTACTGGGTCAAGGTCTAGTCCGCCTCAGTCGGACCGGCCTATCCAGTTCAGTTGGGGCTGACTCGGGTCGATCTGGGTCCCCCCGGACCATCTCTGGTCTGACCCGACACAGGTCCACCCTGCCCGCTGGGCCCGACATGAAATAGCTGGTTCGCGGGTCTGGCAGCTGGGTCGTGGGTCGGTCTGCTTGACTCGCCCGGTGGTGCAACCGTCATGGGGAGTTTTTCCATATGGTGTCGAGGGTCCTCCGTGCCACGAACGGCGGTCCGTGGCTTTTCCACCTTGCACACATCTGGAGAGCACCCCATCCCTCGAGCGCCGGTCGATCTAGAGATCCCTTGCTACTATCGCGGCCGATGCAGGCCACGTCCAAGCTGTTGCATGGCCGTGCTGCCGGGGGTGCGCCCTACCTCTGCTCTGTTGGCTCTATCACTTACAGCCAACATGTTGTCTATCCCCTCCTCTAGTCATCGTGGCTGATGAGCTGTTGCCATCTTTTTTCATCAGCGGCCTGCATTAGTGAACATTTCTTCCTCTACGGCTGGCCGATGCCGGCAACGTCGACGACCGCCAAGGATTTGTGTCGTGGCCTCCAGTAGCGGTGTGTGTCGATGTGCTATCCACCACATGTCCAGTTGGTGTCGTCACACTATCGGTCTTACATTTAGGCACAAGGGTGTAAAAATTATATCATAGGGTTCAGGTCTGGTTCGTTAGAACCGCTCCCTCCACATTAGCTCATAACATGAAGGGATTTAAGGATTTAATTACAATTGAATTTAAAAACAAGATAAACCAAAAAATATTCCCCACAAAAACCTCACTCAAATACTAATGAATCGTGGTTCAACTAGTTATTCGGATGACCTGCGTTCTTTGTGTAATTTGAAGAACGGGGAAGAGGGAATCAAAAAAATCAACAAACGAAATAAACCCTAGCTCGAATTTTCAGAAACAACATCTACAATAGAAGGTCGATCGTGATCTTCATTCCTGCAACTAGTTCCCAGCGACGCCACTCATACATTGCCCTTTGGTTCGTGGTTCGGTGTCTTTTTCACATCCCGTTGGGATTGGCTCTATCTTCGAAGTGTCCAGCATCACAGTTCCCCTTTATCACATTATTTCTTGGTGAATCTGTGTTGGTACCTCCCCCCAATCTCCATATATATAGTAGAGGTGGATGGTATGTAATTATGTTGGAAATTAATGGGGATAATTAATTAAGATGATTCTTATTTCCCCAAATACGTCGTTACTTAGTGTTGGAAGGTCAATCCATTTATTGTCTTGACACATCATTGGTCCCTCCCCTTTATATGACTTTTAGATGATGTGAAAAAATAAAAAAAATTATATATTTTATTTCTTCTAAAAAGTATCAAAAAATAAATTTTTTTTCTGGGCCTACTATGGTCAATATAAAGCCTTCCCTAATGGAATCCCAACATTGCAGATTCAATGGTTCCCTTGGATTTTTAATATGAGCACCTGTTCAAAGGATAGAAAACACCACTCTCACATTTATTGAACATACCTGAAAAAAAAGATTAGGAAATTATTAATAGTCACCCTCGAACCGCAGGGGTTGAGGTTGGATGTTCCTAAGTGAAACAGACCTCAACAAACCCAACTGTACACTCGGATTTCCAATCCATGTTAACATTTAAAAGTTATGGATTTTACAGTAAAATAATTCTCACATAATTATTTTAGTTATAGAAAAAAACCAACACTCATTGGTTGCCTGTAACGTCCAATATTAGTATCTTCCAAAAGAGATCAAACCCTCAAGAGTTCATAGGTGGTCTCAGATTTGTAATCCCATTTACCGTTTGTGAGTTATAAGCATTTGAAAAATAATACAACTTTATTTAATTATTTTATTTTCAGTTTTTCCATTTTCGGGTTTTCTCACTAGAGGCCTAGGCCAACTACACATAATTCATGCCTAGGGTAAACCCGCCATCCTGAACGCAATGATTCTCTCAGATTGTTTATCCGGCCAACTGTTTAAGAGTTATTCAAATTTTTTAAGGAAAACTACTTATACAAGCTAACTAATGCTTAACAAAAATTCGATAGATCATTCCGGGCACTCTGGGCCTCTAAATCGTGCATCGTCATATTTCAATGTCTTGAAATAAATCTATATAAATGAAAAAAATAAATTAAAATTACAACACATTACCTTCTCCCCACCTTAGGTATTTATGTCCCTAAAATTCAATTATAGACTACGGAATCAAATGATGGTTCTGAGCACGAATCTGAGCCTCCCACTCCCATGTTCAAAACTCGAGGTTCCCATGGTGCCAAATAAAAGGCACCAGAGGTATCGACCACCCACAGAGCACCCACTCCTGCTGATCCTCAATCTCTTCAAGAACCTCTATAAAAGTCTCCCCATCATCTAAGTCTATATCACCACGGTCTGTGATGTCAGATGGGTCATGCACGTATCTCCTCAAATATGATACATTGAAGATGTTTTGCACCTTCTCCCACTGTAGTGGAAGTGCCAAGAAGTATTCCACCTCACCTATCATCTGATGTATCAGAAAAGTATATATAAACCTTGGTGATAACTTGTCTCCTTAGCCAAATCTCTGTAGTCCCTATCGATTATAGACAGACAAGAAAACATGTTCTCACTCTATGAAATCTAGGGGTCTCTATCTTCTGTTAGCTTATTAATTATGTCTGCACATTTGTGTCAACATCAGATCCTAGATGGTCTATACCTTCTTAGTGGTATACCATGCCAAATCTGGACCCATAAGTGAAGACTCCCCTAGAACAATCTATTATAGAGGTGATCTATAGGACCGACCATACAAGGCCTTTAATTATTCCATATCAATGGTGGAGTGATAATTTATGTTTTTGTCAAAATCTACCAAATGAATGTTATCTTCCAAATTTTGGCCAAAATCTAGGATGCATGAACGTAGCATGTACTCCAGTGTCTGAATTTTCTGCTCTATCTGACCATCTGTTTGAGGATGAAAGGCGGTGCCCAAATACAGATGAGTCTCGAACACCTCCTGTAATCCCTTCCACAACCAGGATGTGATGTCTGAGTCATGATCAAATATGATCATCTATTTCCCCCTTGATGTATCATGATCTCTTGAATGTAGAGGAATACCATGCCCTCTACTGATCCCTTCTTTTAGATAGGCATGATGTGGGATGACTTGGGGAGTCTATCAACGATCACCCAAATGGATGCCTGTCCCTTGGACGTATGTGGAAGCTCTGTCACAATGTCCAGGGAGATTCCATCCCACTTCCACTCTGGCCCCTCTAGTGGATTTTCAAGACAACTAGAACCTAGTGCATGGCCTCCAATTACTGAAAATTGTGGCATCATGAATCATATTCCAATACATCCTTCCTAATCCCTAGCCACCAATGCTTACAAGAGAGGTCCCAATACATCTTCACCATACCAGGATGTACTTCTAGAGGGGACATATGGAACTCCCTCAACACCTCCTCCCATAGTGCCACTGGTACAATGGAACTTCCTATGAAGAGAAAGGCATTTTCCCTACCATCTGAAAATCCATCAGGTGCATGTCTTGAGGATATCTGAGAACATCGAGTCTTGTAGTCTGTGCCCCATGTTTCAACTCCCTGAATCATTGATGGAGTGGGGGTGACTATTATAGACTATAGGTGAGCTGCTACATTTTTATCAATGAAGGATATTTGTAGTACAACAAGCTTCTCTAATGCCTCATTCATAATTTTTATACCGGACCTCCTACTAAGTGAGTCTGCTACCACGTTTCCCTTTCCCAGGATAATAGAATATTTCAAGGGCATAGCCTTGGATGAAATCTAGACATCGTTGTTGTCCCAGATCTTGATAGCTCTTCTATCACTTCTCCATCCACAGGAATGTCTCCTGCTTCTTCGTCAAAGATGAAAAGCGCGCTGCTACCCTGGAGAAGCCAGATAGAAATTTCTGGTAGTACCCAGTAAATTCATAAGTCCCTCTCCCATTGGGGAGGTACTCCTAGAAACTTCTTTTGAAATGGTATCCCCTCACTGTTCCACTCCTGTTGGGAACTGAAAACTCAAAACTCTTGGTTCTTCGAGGTCATTTATGGCTGAGGTACTTTATAAAATGTTCAATAAATTAAGGATAGAATGTTTTTTTAACAAATACAGTGAAAGCAACCATTTAATGTTATTTTGATGCCTTAACAATTGTTTATTAGCTTACAATATTACAAGGTTAATTTCAAAAGAAATTTTTTCTTTTATAATATCATTAATTATTAAAATGTAATAAGTGATATTTCTATCATATAGTTTTAATGATAATATTTGATTATTTTAATCTATTTCAACATACGTTGTTGGATTTTATTATTAATTGAGATTGATTTATTATTATAAAATATTCCAAATTATATTGGGGTCTTTATGATATATTTGTTTCTGGATGTTCTATTTTGATACCATTCATGGTTTGTGGTTAAAGTAAAAACGTTTCATATTATTGTTTTAATATGAATTATTATGTGTTGTTTTACCCCTTCCATAATAGGAATACATTGGTCATAGTAACTGATTGGTGGGGCCCGCTATATCCCATCATTTTATCGGTATGTTTCAAGATAATAACTAGTTCCTTGTCCCAAGTAATTGATAGTATGGTTATTTATGGTCTTGGCATGAGCCCCTGATGATATGGTTATGATGTATGACAATTTTCATTTCATCATTATGTGATTTGTTATTGATATTATAAGTGTTTATTCTACTATTATAACATTCATGTGCTTATTTTAATTAAATTATTTGATTTATACATTCTAGATTATACTAAATATCATGCATATAAGAATTTGGATTCAGTTTTATTCCATTACTTATATGATTATTATTCATTATGATAGATTCTGTTATATTTTTTATCCTTTCTGTGCTTCTCAGATCACCCCTTTCTTATATTACATTTCTCCATAGGATGAGAAAATGTATATTATGACTGAATTTCATGGACTGTATAAAGAATATTAGTGGTTTAAAATGAGATAATATGTTGTTTTCTTTATTTAATGATATAATTTAGAACATATGTTTGTATATTATTTTCAATGGCTACATAACTTATTGTTCCATCGATATATGATTTCATAAAATCATTCCAATGTAATAAAATAATCCCTCAACTATGGGAAATTACTATCGGTCCATTACAGTTGGTATCATACAATGTTCAGTATAGGATGTGGAAATAAAAATTAGAGAAGACTATAAAATAGGTTACACATCCCTAAGATAGAGAGTGAGGATACATTTATAATAACATCCTGAAAACAGAGTAAAGTATATATTATTTTGTAATTCCTAGAAAATTCATCCCTTTTTGGATACGACAAGTGTATATGGTTCTGGAAATGATATACCTAGGAGTAAAAACTCTGAAATGGTGTTCTGGGATTGACTAGGTGTAACCTGGTACACAATAATGGTAATTACTATGCACCCAGATTCACATTTCCTAAGGATATGATTAGGCTAGTTCACATTTTCAGTGTGATCCATTTTGAAGGATTTAATAGAATTTGTGTCGATAATAAAACCACATTGATGATTATTGACTATATATACAAATTTTATTCTATTTATGAAATTTATTTTACCATTTTGATATAATGCATCATAATTCATAACCTAGTCTTGTGTATTCAATATTTTTGAAATGGTTCCTAGTAGATGGAATGGAAATTCTATCAACACACACAATCCATGTATGGATTTTAAACCAATAAAATATATTTATAGTGGAGGTGGTGATACAACTCATTATAAATAACTTATAACCAAATTTAGAAACCTGACTAATGTTTTGTCTAGATACCTTATCCATATAAAGATGCCTAATCCAAAACATTGAGGATCAATGTTATATCGCTTCATGAGACAATATAATCCTACATTCAATAACCTAAAAAAATCAATTTTACAAAATAATTGTATAAGTTCCTTCTAGAAAATATTTCTTCATATGAGGTGTAATGAATGGAAATAATTGTTATTATAGTCTATTATATATCAGAAGATTCAAAAAATGGTGGTAATTAATTAAATACATGATGGAAGATGAAGTGGAATCCAATATGCAATGAATGAAATTTAATAGACTCTTCTAAAAAAATCATTCCTAATGTTATAAATATGGATATGGATGAGCATATTTATTTTTCTAAGGAAGAATAAATATTATAATGATTCATAGTATGATTCCAATATCATAATGAAAACTTAGCATAGCACAGAGTAAATACATAACACAAGAATTTAAATTGATCAATTTTTGGATGGGATATAACCATTCCACTGATGGGCATTTGTCTCCCAATCATTCAAATAATATGTAGATGCAGTCTCATGGACTAAAAATATAGAAAATGAACTCACTATGTCTACAATATAAATGTAATGAAAGATAAGAAGTTGTTCGATAATCATTCTAGAAAGGTAATTAAAGGGAATGAGGTTGTCACGACCCACCTTCACCACGATGAGGGAAGGGAAAACAGAATGCCAGAACCTTCCTTCTCTATGTTGAAGGAGAGATAATGACCCCTAAGTCCCTCCTTCAATAGCCCCCAGAGTGGAAACTTGCACCAAGGGAATAGAATCACATAGTAAATGTAAGGCATTGCCCGTTTTCTTTATTAGGATCAGGAGATAAAATAGAGAAACCCAACAACACCAAAAACTTGGGGTAAAAGTAATGCCAAGGAAACCCATTCCAAAATAGATGTTACGAAAGTAATTGTCAAAAATTACATGGAGACTACATAGGTA
The DNA here is from genome assembly GCA_963277665.1 of Viscum album. Taxonomy (NCBI): domain Eukaryota; kingdom Viridiplantae; phylum Streptophyta; class Magnoliopsida; order Santalales; family Viscaceae; genus Viscum; species Viscum album. The sequence goes on along the minus strand of OY728135.1, from coordinate 192,979,643 downwards.
AAGTACCAAGGAAAACAAAAACAACAACTGCAACAGTCCCAATGTCTAAGCTATTATGGCCGCGCAAAATCGTTGTAGTCCTCCAGGAAAACAGAAAGAAGTTTTATATACGTAGTGTGAGAATACATGTATACTCATTAGGGAAAACCAAAGACCCTCAAGCACAAGTGGGGAGGCATTCTAATTCCCCATGAAAAATAGATAACCAAAGCACCTACCAAGGAAAACTATCCACCTAATCCTCACTAAGTCACACTCCCCAAATAATGAAAGTCAAGTAATGTATAGTAATAGCACATCGACATTTGTGTTCCCCGCACCACCTTCCCACTAGTTGTTGATGACATCCTACAAATCAAACCAATCTTGCCATTCTCATCGTAGTCCCACTGCCACACCATGGCTGCACACACCTGGGAAACAACCAAACATCCCGACCGCAAACACCTGGGCGAAAATCATCATATGTAACCACGCCCGCAAACACCTTGGCCCAAACAACTACTACCACACCAGAAGACCCCTGGGCCTCATCCCGATGATTCTTGGGAAACATCCTACCCGCAATCACCTTGGCTAACCACCACAGCTACCGTGCCTGAAGAATCTTGGGCTACAATGGAACTCAAGCCATCACATCCTGCTTGAAAAGTCATGGTCTATTTGGGGATTGGATCGGAACAGGAGATAATAACAGGACACTCATAGGAGTGTTTGAAAAAACACCCTCCCCCATAAAATGGGGGTGCTCAGCACTATTTTATAAACTTGGGTGGGGCGTGAATAAGAAACATAAAAACTACAGATATATGTATAGGTAATGAGAACTCATCCCAACGTAGGGTTTCCAAAGACAACCTATGCACAACACCCTTGTGAGTATTCATTCATAAAAGAAGGCACAACACTCACGACCAATCACAACTCAGTCCCAAAACCAATTCCCCATTTAAACCATTTGTGTTTTAATGTTAATGTGATCCCATTTAAGTGAATTCTATAATATTGGGAAACTGATATGCTTAACCATAAGACATATAAAGAGAAACACCCAAACAACAATTTAAGCATTCACACTCGGTTCTCTTATAATGTCACAACAACAAAGGTATCAATGAGATCCTCAATGTACTGGATCCAAACCATGCCTAAAGATTTAGACCCACACAGCTTCAGTTTCACATCGAACAAGTGTGCCACAATAGAGGATATCATCCCCACCCACGTCACCCCATAAGCATCGAGCAGAACAAATAGGCATGCCACCAAGATAGAACAAGGTTGTTTCCAGAATTAAGCACAACATTCAGTATGTTTTCTTCTTTCTGTTTAGATAACCTGGTGATCACACAAGAATTATTGTTCACTGGACATTCATTTAATCGGCCGAGTTTACGTAATTATCCAACTTCCTGTGTTGGATCCATTTAATCATCAAAGAAGAATGAGGTTCATTAATTCACAAAGAAAGACCACCAACTGCCAAGACTTTTAGTGGGCATAGGCCTAGAAAATTAAGAACATAAATATTCAATGGTATGGAAAAGTAGCAAAACATCTATCACACTTCCATTCATACATTTAATGTTACTTTGTTATCATCATTAAAATTTGGTTTCATCCATCCACCAGAAACAAAATCATACCCTCCCAGCATGATATACAGTAAAGTGGGACAAAGTAAAACCCTACCTTGTTGATCAAGGATCGAAGTTCTTCTCCATGCTCCAAGGACTGGAGATGCATGACTTGCAGGGGAGGAATTATGTGAACTCTAAAGATGACCAAAAAACTCTAGCATAGGTGCACCACTTTCCTCGAGAAGGGGAACTCCAAATGCTCCATCAAGAAAAAGGGACACCAACCTAGATGAATAAGGGGAAGAAATTCTGTGCGATATAAGGATGAGATCTCATTGTTATGAGATATGTAAATTTTAATGGCATTAAATTCATACCCATGTTCCATTTGTGGTTGAGAGGTTACAAATAATGGGATTAATTCATATTTAAATATTCCAATCGAGGTGTTGGCATAATGAATATGCATTAATCATTTTCATTTATACTGAGGAAAAACATGAAACATGGACAAAATTGGTAGGTACGGGGAAAGGGTGTGACACCGAGGAAATCCACACATTTTAGAATGTTTATGTTTTTCACGACACGTGGGGATTTGAGATATTATTTATGGGCTTTCAATGAATTTTAAAGGGGCATTAAATTATCTTTATGTTTAAAGCTCCATTGCGGGAGCCGAAAAATTTGAAAACTGGAAAAAGGGATGAAGACCACTCTGTGAGGACCCAGTGCCACCATCACGATGCCACCATCATAGTGCCTCCTTTATAGTGCCACCCTCACATTGACACTGTCATGTAGCCAACCTCACGGTGCCATTGTGACCGGTGTGCGTCCTTCATGGTGGCACCATAACTAGTGACCCCGTGACCGGTGCCACCATTTTGGTGGAGCCATGTTTTGTCAAAGTAATGGACCAGGAGGGTCCGAGCCATTACATATGGTACCACTCCAACTATTCTAGCCCTCAAGAATAAAAACTAGATGTAACGAAAAGAGGGGTTCTGAATAACCACCTCGAAAGATACCTATTAAGAGTGAACCTTATCGACATCTAGGAGCACCTCTCTCTCAAGCATGCAAGAAACATTCGAAGGTCAAACTATCTAGTCATGTGGGTTAGGGAGTTTTATTCCTCCATGTCAAGATACTATCCACTTTGTGTGGCACTGACTTGCCTGCACGGGTTTAATCACATACATATTAATGTGTCTTGATTATGGATCAGGTCCTCCCCTCCCCATAGTCCATACACTTCAATACAGAATAATGAAAACCGCATGTTATATAGTTATCAAAGTAAAGAATTCCATCCCAAACAGGTGGAAGAAAGAGAGAAAAATACTCAAATAAACTCTGGGTACTAGGTGCGCATCTACGTCTCCCATTCCCAGGTACATTCCTCGAGCTCGCCATGCCTCCACAACAAACGAAATAAGGGAATGGTCCATGCATGGAGAACCTTCTCCTCACGTACATCGATCCCCACTAGCCTTTCCACCAATGTCACGTTGGCCTCGATGTCCAGCTTTTCCTAGTTGAGGACCTGTGAATCATCGTGCCGATATCGTCGGTGTTGTGACACATGTAGGACGTCATGTATTCTTAGTAGCAACAGAGGTAGTGCTAGCTGATAAACCAATTCTCCGAGCTTCCAAAACACTTTGAAGGATACGATGAACATTGAGGAAACCTTACTCTCCCTGTTGAACCTCTGATGTCCACTCCGAGGGGAGACCTTCAAGAATACGTGGTCCCCGACCTCAAACTCCAAGGGTATCCTCTTATTATTGGCATAAGACTTCTACTAATCCAGACCAGCCTTCATCCTCTCCCGTTTAAGATGAATCTTCTATGTCTTTCTCTGCACCACCTCTGGGCCAAGAAAACCTATTTCCCCAACCTCTATCCAGAAAATAGGTGAGCGATATGGCCTTCCGTAAATGGTTTCGAACAGATCCATGCCAATGGTAGATTGATAGCTATTATTGTTGAAAAACTCTACCAAAGGCATGTGTTGTACCCATGATCCCCCAAAATCTAGAATACATGCTCATAGCATATCCTCCAATGTTTCGATGGTGCGCTCTATCTGTCCATCTGTCTGGGGATGGGAAGTAGTGCTAAGACATATCTGGGTTTTAAAAGCATGCTGCAATCCCCTCCAGATTCGTGTGGTAAACCAAACTTACTTATCCGAGACTATGGACCTTAGAACTCCATGCAACCGCACCACTTCATCCACATACCTCTATCCTAAGGCATCCACTGCTACTGATTCATTGATCTCCAGAATGTGAGCCGATTTCATCAATCGGTCCACCCCTACCCAGAAAGCATCACAGCCTCCTTGAACCTTGGGTATCTCTATGACAAAATCCATCTATATTTCATCCCACTTCCACTAAATGACATCTAAAGGCAAGAAAAGACACCTAGAACACAGTGTTCAGCCTTCACCTGCTGACACAGTAGGCACCTAGCCATGAACTCTGCCACAACCCGCTTTACCCCAAGCCATCCAAATTGAACCCTCAAGCCCCGGTACATTTTGGAATCTCTCAGGTGCACTGTTAGGGGTGAGTTGTGGAACTCATCATGAACCCTTTCGTGCATCGCCTCTGGAACAAACATCATTACTCACAAAAGAATATAATTCTGACCATCCTCCATCCACCATTCCGGAGAATCACCTTGGTTAACCTTGTCACGCATCACTTCACTCTCTTTGTCTCTCCACTAAGACTCATCAATCTACCGCAGTAGATAGGATTCAACCTTCATCTGAAAAAAAAAACAACCTCTACCACCATCCTCCCTCACATCCAGGTGCAACACAGCCAAGTCCTCCATCGCCTTTCAAGCATCTGCCGACCCTCAAACCGAATCCTTCTGCGACTTCATGCCCAAGGCATTGACGACCACATTCTTTTTTCCTGAGTTTTAGGACATCTCAAAGTCGTAGTCCTGAAGGAACTCCATACTCCTTCACTGTATGGAGTTCAAGTCTCGTTGGGAGAAGATATACTTCAATCTTTTGTGATCCGTGAATACCACGAAGCGCTCCCCAATGAGGTAGTTCCACCATAACATTACTCTGAACACTACCACCAAAAGCTACAGATCATGGGTGGAATAATTATTCTCATGAGAAAATAAATGCCTAGACCCATAATAGATAAACAATTTTCGTTTCATCAGCACACACCTGAGGCCTTTTCCTAAAGCATCACAAAACTACTCATACACCACCCCTTCTTCTGGAAACCTCAGCACTAGGGCACTTACCAACTTCTCCTTCATATATCTAAAGGATATCTGTCACATCCCATACCACACAAATTCCTGGTCCTTTTTGGTTAAATCGGTCAAAGGTGCAGCAACACGGGAGACGTTGGGCACGAACTTCTAGTAGTAACCAGCCAGTACAAGGAATCTACGAACCTCTGCCATGTTCTTTCATGCTTCCAAAGAAACAAACACCTAGAATTTCAATGGGTCCACCACTATTCCCTACTAGAAAACCAATTTACCAAGGAAGTGCACTACTCATGTATAGAAAATGCACTTGGACAACTTCCTATAGGGTTGGTGTTGTCGAAGGACTTCTAAAAACGTTCTCAAGTGCTCAACATGATCCTCCTCCGATCTTGAGTAGCTCAGGATGTCGTCAATAACAACAAATACAAATCAATCCGGGTATTCCCATATAGAGGAGTTCATGAGCCCCATGAACACAGTAGGAGCATTTGTAATTTTGAACAGCATGATCACAAACTAAAAGTTCCCATATCTGCATCTGAAGTCAGTCATCGAGATTTCACCCCCCATCACCCTCAGCTGGTGATATCCCGACCGCAAGTCTATTTTTTTTAACCACCATGTCCCTTTTATCTGGTTGAAAAGTTCATTTATCCTTGGTATAGGGTAACGGTTCTTGAACGTTACCTGGTTTAGTCTCCAGTAGTCTATGCATAGACTCAGACCACCATAGTCCTTCTTTGGGAATAAGACTGTATCACCCCATGGTGACACACATGGTCCAACAATACCCCTCTTCATCAGATCATCAATATGAATCCGCAAATCTCACAACCCGGAAGGTGCCATCTGGTAGGGATCCATCGAAATTAGACGGGAACCAGGTTGCAAGCCTATCCTGAACTCAACATCACGTCGAGGGGGTAGAGTCTCCACCTCTACAGGGAAGATTTCTATAAACTCACTAATGATCCATGAGACATCCACCATCTCTGCATCCACCGACTCTAATTATTGTTCATCAAACAATGAATGGATGAGATCCTCTCTCCTGCTACTTTTCTGGCAACCCCGCTTGCCGATAAATGTTACACATCGACTACCAAAACATGAAAACATGACTCTTCCTCGGAAGTAGTCAATGATGGAACATATAGAGAACATACAGTCAATGTCTAGGATGACATCCTATAGATGTATCTGCAATATTAGAAAATCCCTGATAGTCTGATGTGGCCCTATCATCATTTTACACCCTCGAAAAACATAAAACATGTTGGTATGACCTCAAAATGGTGTGCTTAGCACAAGGGCACTAGACGTCTATTAGCGTATAATCCTAGAGCACAGGCCGGACTGGGTGCAACAAAGGAGGTCAAAGATCTTATATCGAACATGTCATAGGAATGAGTACTAAACAAGCTAACCATACCATGATCGAATTATGGCCCTGCTAGAACTTCTACCTTTGCGGTGTGCAGCAGTCCATGCCCAACTCCCCTGCCACTTGGCTGTCGGCCACCTCCCCAACCAAACCCTAGTTGAGGTCTCTTAGCGGCACCCTAGGGATGACCTCCTCCGGCAATGCATGCCCTCAGAGAAGCGGGAGCTTTCTGCCCCTACTGCTTCTGTTGAAAGGGCGTGGCTGGAAACTGCTACTACTGATGTGGGCTCTGAACATGCCCACCCTCCTTGTATTGTACCTTGTCTAGGAACTGAGTCTAATGGTGCTCATGGATTCCAAAGATGAAGCAACTCTGTCTTGGGCCTGAAATTAAAGGGTGAGTGCTGGGAGATCGGAACTGGAACTGCTGAGGCATGCTTTTTGCTGGTCGATACCTAGAGGGCCCTAATGCAGGAGGCCTGCAGCTGACGGCTTTCCACTTCGACGAGCCCAACTGGATTCCCTCTCACAATACACCTTCCAATGTGTGCATCCTTTCAACCACTTCATCATTCTTCTGGACGTCTATGTATGTCGGTAGGGTGAAGGGAGTTACAATATACTTGAGAGAAGGTCTAAGTGCCTCCTCCAAACGTCTCGCTCGAGACTCCTCATCGAGAAATAGGTCAGGAGAAAAGAGAAGACTATCCTTGATCTTGATCCCCATATATCTCACTGACATACTCCTCTAATGGAGGGAGATTAGTTCTTTCATTTTCTCAACCTTCATCATGGTAGAGAGGAATTCCGCCCGAAACTCCTACTCAAAGTCAGCCGATGTAACCCCAGTCTTCCTCTTCTCCCAAAGATAAAGCGTCTACCACTAATTCACTGAACCACGCATCTGGATATCAGTCGGATCATCCTAGAACTCCGTTAGATGCTAGATCAAGATGGAAGCTATCACCAGCTCCTCTAGCTAGCACATTGTCCCCATGTCTAAGATTCTACCCTAGTACTTCCTGAGGGACTTCCACTAAAATGCACAAAGCGTCCTCTGCCACTGATCATCTTCCACTTCACAGTTATCCCACTATCGATAAGCCAAGTCAACCTACATGGCCTTGTTTTCCTGCACAACTCGTGGTCGTCTCCAAGGTGCCATAGATACAAGGTAATCATGGAATGCCTAAGCCCGAGTACTGTTGAATATTGTTCTTAAATTTTCGTAGGCTTATTATTCATTTTAAATCCCCAAAATACCCATAAAATATAAGAACTCAACTCATTATGATGCTTGTTCCATCCCTAGGTTCTCTACCCTGCATCGATTGTAGCCTTACCTGGTCATTCGGTGGGCCCACGGTCTTTTCATCGAATCATGGGAGCCCTAAAATCAAAAGACCTAGCTGGACTTCTTGGCCCTATTTCATGCACCAAGATCACCCAACATTGTTGTCCTACCATCCCTTGCAATCCCCACTGTGACTAACTCCAAACTCCATCCTATCTCTAAACCTTGTTGTGATCTGATACCATTCTGTCACGACCTGTCTTCACTAAGAGGTTGAAGGGATAGCAGATTGTCAGACACATCCTTCTCTATGTTGAAGGAGAGATAATAAACCCTGAGACCCTCCTTCAAAAGGCCCTGGAGTGGAAACTAGCACCAAGGGTATAGAATCACACAGAAGATGGAAGGAATTACACTTTTTCTTTAGTAGGATTGGGAGATAAGATAGTAAAACCCAAAAAAACCAAAAACTGTGGGTAAAAGTAAAGAAAAGGAAAACCATTCCCATATGCATGTTATAAAAGTTAATCCCACAAAGTAAAAGTAGACTACAATAGTAAAATACCAAGGAAAAAAAAAACAGAAACTGTAACTGTCCCAACGTCTGAGCTAGTACGACCCTGTAAAATCCATGATGTCCTCATGAAAACCTGAAAGCAGTTTTATATATGTAGAGTGAGTAAACAGGTATACTCATATAGGAGAACCAAAGTCCCTCGTGCACAAGTGGGGAGGCATTCTAATTCCCCTTGGAAAAGAGATAACCAAAGCACCTAGAAAGGAAAACTATCCACCAAGTCTCACCAAGGCACAATCCCCAAATAACGCAAGTCTTGTAATTTATAGTAATACCACATCAACATTTGGGTACCCCACGCCACCTTCCCATTTTTTATTGTAGACATCCTACGCATCGAATGAATCTAGCCATTCTCACCGCAGTCCCACTGCAACACCCTGCCCGCACACACCTGGGCCACAACCACACATCCCGCCCACAAACACATGGGCCACAATCACCATATGTAACCACACCCACAAACACCTGGGCCAGAACAACTACTTCCATGTCGGAAGACACCTGGGCCTCATCCCGAAGATTCATGGGAAACAAACTGCCTGCACAGACCTAGGCCAACCACCATAACTGCACTACCAGAAAAATCTTGGGCTTCAATGGACCTCAAGTCATCACAACCTTCCCGAAGAGTATTTGGATATTAGGGAAAGGGAGCATAAAATGAGCTAATAACCATCCACTCATTGGAGTGTTGAGAAAAACACCCTCCCCCATGAAATGGGGGTGTTGAGCACTAAGTGCTCAACTTGGGTGGGGCGCGAATAGTAATCATAAAAACTACAGATATATGTATATGTATCAAGCACCCATCCCAACCTAGGGTTTTCCATATCCAACCTAAGAACAACAACATTGTCACTATTCATTCATAAAAGATGGAACAAAACTCACGGCCAAGTCACAACTCATTCCCAAAACAAATTCCCCATTTAAACCATTCTTTTTTTCATGTTCAAGTGATCCCATTTAAGTAAATTCTACACTACTGGGCAACTAACAGGCATAACTAGAAGCCATAGAAAGAGAAACACCCAAACAACAATTTAAGCATTTAAAATCGGTTTTCTTGTAAAGTAACAAAAACAAAGGGATCAGTGAGATCCCTAAATGTACTAGAACCAAACCAAGCCTCGAGATCCAGCCCCACATAGCTTCAGATTCGCAACCAAAAATCATGCCATAATAGAGGATCCCATCCTCAACCACGTCACTCCATAAGCATCGATCATAACAAACAGACATGCCACCAAGATAGAGCAAGGATGTTTCCAGAGTCAAGTACAACATTCACTATGTTTTATTCTTTCTGTTTAGTTAACCGGGGTGATCACACAAGGATTTTTGTTCACATGACATTAATTTAATCATCCATGTTTAGGTAATTAAACAAATTCCCTTGTTGGAGCCATTCAATCATCACAGAAGACAAAGGTTAATTAATTCACAAAGAAATACCACCAACGTCCATGATTTTTAGTGGGAATAGACCCACACAATTCACAACATACATAATCATGTTGAAGGAAAAGCAGCAGAACATCATTCACACCCCCCATCATTCTTTATAAGTCTGTTTGTTATTTTCATTCAAGTTTGGTTTCAAACATAACACAGAAAAAATAGCATACCCTCCCCGCATGATACACAGTATAGAGAGGTGAAGGAAAATCCTACCTGGTTGATCAAGGATCGAATATCTTCTCCACGCGCCAAGAACTGGGGATGTGCGACTTGCTGGGGAGGAACTATGGAGATATTAAGGATGAGAAGAAAAACTCCAGTATATGTGAAAAATTTGCCTCAGGAAGGGGAACTCTGAACCCACCAGGAAGAAAAAGGGAAACCAACAAAGAGGAAGATGGATAAGAAATTCCATGTGATATAAGGATATGATCCTATTGTTACAGGATATGAAAATTTTAATGGCTTTAAAATCAAAATGTGGTTCCCTTTGTGGTTTTGAGGATACACACGATGGGATTAATTCTTATTTTATTAATCTCCCCGGGGTGGTGGCATAACGATTGTGTGTTAAACCAATTCTTTAAAATAGAGGAAAAATTCAGAATGGGGCCGAACTTGTAGTTATAGGGAAAGTGTGTGACACCGAGGAAAAACACATGTTTTTGTAAGATTAATGGTTTCCCGACTCTTACGGATTTTAGATAATATTTATGGGCTTTAAATGGATTTAAAAGGGGCATTAAATTATACTTACGATAAAAGATATGTTGTGGGTGTGGAAATAGTCAGAAACTAGAAAATGGGACGAAGACCATTCAGTGAGGAAATGGTGCCACCGTCACATTTCCACCCTCATGGTGCCACTGTCACAGTGCCACCCTCACGGTGCCACCAACACGTTACAACCCTCACGGTGCCCCCATGACCGGTGTGCGGCCATCCCTGTGACACCGTAACTAGTTACCCCATGACTAGTACCACTGTTTCAGTGGAGACGTGTTTTGGAAACGTAATGGAATAGGATGGCCAGGGACATTACAAAGGTAAATGATTACTTTCCACCTTATAGTAATTTTGTGAGGAGAACCCGGACACTTTCCTAAAGAGGATGGGATTTTGTTACATGTTTGGAGAAAAATTCCACCAAACCCATCATTACTAGGTAATGAAATAATATACCAATGTTCAATGCTAAAATTATAATGAGTTGTTACATTATGGAAAATATTATCATAAATTTCAAAGAAATGTTCCCTATAAATGGACATGAAAATGTGGATATGATTTTCCCTTAGAACTGCTAAGGTTAATATTTATAATTATGTGGTTGTAGGTAAATTAATGGTTTCCTCAAATTTATCCAATTCATTACTTGATTTTGTATCCTCGCATTCCTATATATATTCTATGTTGTCATTAAAAATTATATATTTCCAATTCACATTAACAAGGGAGAGATGAGTAAAAACCCTAAGGGATATATCATTAAAATGACGATATGTTAGGATGTTCCCATTATGTCTTATAGACATGATTTATCTGTTTACATTATCATCATACCAATGGTATCATTTAATATAATACATGGTATGAACTGTCATGAAAAAAATGATGTAATAATTTATTGCATGATGAAGGATGTTTTGATTTGTGAATAAATTGTTAATTACAATATATTTATCATAGAATATTTCTCACCTAATTATTATCAAAACCAATCATTAATATCGTTATAGATTGAGATTCATTGGGAAGAAGAGGAAATAACATATATGGATGATGAAATAAATATTCAAATTGAGGATTTTTTTATTGTAAGAGAATAAATTGATGTATTTCTGTTGGATTTACCTAGACAACCTCTAGATCGAGAAGTTATGTTTACTATTGATTTAATCTCAGATGCAAGACAAATATGAAAAACTCCATAAGTAATGGCTACTATAAAATTATTAGATCTAAAGAAAATATAGTACTAAGGAATTTATTCTCCCCAGTTTTTCTCAATAGGGATCCCTAGTACATTTTCTTATGAATAAAGATGGATCCATGAGGTCGTGCCTTGACTATAGAGAAATAAAATCAATTTTAAAAATGAAAAACTATCGTCTACATAAAATTAATGATTTTTTTGTTCAAATTCATGGATATTAATATTTTTCAAATATTTACCTCAATTATAGATATAATAAATTGCGTGTAAAAAAGAAGATATTCCAAAGAAAACCTTCTAAATGAGGTATGATCATTAAAAAATTACTATTATTCACTTTAAATTGAATAATTCACTATCTGCTTCCATTGATCTAATAGATAGAGTGTTCAAGGAATAAAAAATGGGGTTTTCATTATATTTATTGATGATATCTTGGTATACTCGAAAATTATTTTGACCATGATATAATCGTGAATAATTTTTTGAATATTCTTATCAGAATTTAACTATATCGGATGTTTAGCAATTATGAATTATGGCATCATGAATTTTATTTTCCAGGACATATTTTCTCAAAGGATCAAATCTCTATTGATCCTTGAAACATAATATAAATTCATAAATGGATATCACCAACATGTATAGTTTAGTTAAGTAGTTTTATTGGTTTAGCATGATAATATTGGCATTTCATCCTTATTTTTTTCGTGATTGGAAAACCAAATTACAAATCTCACACATACAGGGGTTAAATATTTTAGAAAAAAGACTCTGAATAATGTTTTGAAGAATTGATGAGAATATTAGTCAATGATATTATCCTAAAATTACTATCTGGGAGTGATAAGTTTTTTATTTATATTGATTGATCAAGTAACATAATTCGTTCTTTTCTTATTAAAATTGATAGGGTTATTTCTTATGCATCAATGAAAATAAATATTCATGAAGAATACAATAAAACTCATGATCATGAGTTATTAGCGATAATATTTTCTCTCATTATTTGGAGGCCCAATGTGTATGGTGAATGAAGTGATATATATACTGAAAATAAGATTTTGAAATATATTTTCCCATATAAATAACACAACATGAGGTAAAAGAGATTACTTGATCTACTCATTAATTTTGATTGTACAATAATATACCACCCTCGGATTGAAAATAATATGGTGGATGCCTTGAGAGGAAAGGTACATGAAGTTATAATTCAAATGACAGTTGAATGGAATGATATTCATGGATCTATTAAATATGAATGGTAGAATTATCATGGATGGTGAAACATCACTACTTTTTCAAATGGTTGACTAGTCATCTTTACTGGATAGGATTAAAATATCATATTCTAATAATGATATGTTTCAAATGAAAATTAATGTTTAGAATGATGCGAGACTAATTGAATTCATATATGAATATTGTCTTACCAAATATTGGATGTTTTATTGAGTTACCACAATATCTGAGTTAAAAAGATGATTATTGGATTATTATCATATCTCTAATTTCCCAATAAACATATGGTGGCAGTATGATGAATATAGATTTTAATGATTTTTTTGTACAACATTAAGTGGGAGATTTCTAATTATTTTTCATGATGATTTGTTTTCCAATAGGTAATGACTGCAAGACATCATCCTAGAAGATTCATGAAACCACTTATTATACCTGTTTGTAAATGGGATTATATTACAATGGACATTTGGATGGGGCTACCAAAGACTCTTAAAATAAATGATGCAATATGGGTTATTGTAAATCACCTTATAAAATAATCAAATTTTCATTCTATAAGAGAATATTTAACACTTGAATGTTTTGCATTACTTTAAATTAATAATGTTTTAACACTTTATGGTGTACCTATCAATTATTTCTAACCATGATACACATTTTACATCTTAGATTGGGTAATGTATTCAGAATCAATTAGATACTGAGGTTCATTTTGGAACATCCTACCGCCCTCAAACTGATTTAAAATCCAAAAGGACTACTCAATCAGTAGATGACATGTTGAGATTTTTCTAAAATTACATTCATTTTATGTGTGATTAGTATTTTAATATAGATGATTTTTCTTATAAAAATATATTACATTCAAGTATTTTGATGTAACCATATGAAGCATTATATGGAATGCTATTTTAGACACTGGATTATATGTATGATGTTGGATAATGAAAACTCATAGGACTAGATAATTTTGAAGAAATAAAGGAAATGGAAAAGTCAATTTTGTCCCACTTAGAAACTTCTCAATTTAGACAAAAGAGATATGTCGTTACATAGATAAAGGGTTTGGAATTTCAATTGAGAGATTATGTTTTCTTAGAGGCATCTCCTTATAGTGGAGTCATATGATTTGTTATGAATGGTAAATCAGTTCTTAGGTACATTGGACATTATGAAATTATTGATGTAATTTGTGTTATAGATTACTGTTTTGAAATTCTGCCAAGTCTCCCAGAAGTTAGTGATGTGTTACTAGTATCACTATTAAAGAAATTCTTGCCACACCATACACAAGAACCCTACTATGAAGAGATAAAACTAGAACCCGATATTTATTACAGTGAAGTTCCTATCAAGAATATTGACAGAAGAGAATATTTGTTATGAAATCGGATGACTCATCATGTGAAAGTTTGTCGGAGAAACCATTAAATGGAAAGGGCAATGAGGGAACCTAAGGAACATATGATGAAGATCTAGTTGAATATTTTTTGGAAGTGATGTTTTATAATTTTTTTGGCCTAATTTAATTGGAGTAGTGATGAAAGTAACACCCCAATCTTCCATGGTATGCTTCATTTTAAATAATTCTATACATTCTGCTGCAGGAAACATAGAATTTGAGCGCACCATGAACAATCAAACAAACCATTTAAAAAGTGGATATGAACAGTATACACAAAATTAAGAAATTTATATATTTTATTTTTCAAAATAAAATTCTTTTTTTAATTTGGATCATTGAAATTATCCCAGGGTGAGATTTGGTTTTATTTGGAAAAGGTTTAATTTTTGATGTATATTGAAAAACACTAAAATGTTGTTAATAAAAAAGCTTTTTATTTAAATATTTATTTTTTTTGTAAAATTATTTTAAACTCACAATAGATAAATTATACATACATTAATAAAATATATTTCATTTGATTAATTATATAATATAACTATATATAATATTTTATTTAACTTTTGAATGTCTCTTTCACCTACCTTTTTGCCACAACTACTTGATTTGAATTTAATCTCACTTTTCCAATTCTGTGAGTTGAATTTTGAAAAAAGTACATATATGATTGTAATATGTATGATAAATGTTTTATAATATGACTAGAATTTTATTTTGTTGAATAGTTAATTTAAAATGTTACTCACCACGGATAATGTAAATATAATAATTAAGGGTAAAAATATTATTATAATAATATAATATTACACTAAAATTTTTCCTAATTTCATTGGATATATTTTTCTATTAAAACATTCATAGCACTAAAAAATTATCCTTTTTAGTCTACTTTTATTGGATTAGTACATTTATTATATTTTATTTAACGTAGAGTTAAATATTTCATATACAAATTTTATTAACTATATAATTTTTAATATAAGGTTATATAAGTTATATGGTCATATATAAATAGTACATAAAAATAAAAAATGTGTATACACATAATGGTATTTAATTTATTATTTTAGTAAATAATTAATTAAATTAAATGTAGACACAATAATGATGCTGTAACTGAGTTATTAATTGAAGAAATAATTAAATGACATAAAAATATACAAATAAATATAATTTACATATTTAATAATATTCAAAAATCTTATAAATAATATATACATTTTATTAACTTATTTAAATTATTTTTTCTATGTTAGCATGTTTTTTGGATATTTTTAAAATGAAAATATCCATTACTATCCAAATGGACACAAATCATACAATAAAATAAATAATATGTAACAAATTGATATTAATTCGTTAAAATATCAGGTTACCAAAAATAACAATGATAGTGAAAAATATTCCATAAATGATCCAATTCGGGTTTTTTTGTCATTTTATAGTAACTATATTAACCCAATATTATAAATGGAAAAATAAACACGGTAAGAGTTAAACTGTATAACTATGCGTTAAATCCAAAATGTAATGTTACTTTTGTGACATAAACATTTATAAAAATCATTGTATATGATTATTTCGACCCTTTCTCATATTATACTCTAACCAACTCAATTTGTATTTATATGAAACCAAAAATCAATTTATAAAAATATAATAGTTCTGGATATTCCAAAACTTCCCCTCCCCTCTCATAAATAATAGCACATCTCCTTAACTTTTATTCACACACACAAATACCTTTGGCTCGGCCAGAACCTACAAAATTCTCCACCCAACATCCATTAATTGATCCTAGAGGACATACATTTGGATGAATACCTTCATATAGATTCCTTTTATGAAAATCTATAGAGATTGTCAAGGAAGGGGTAATTATATTACTAATTCAATCTACTTCATTTTATCTTCTACATCCTCATACTATTTAGTTTCCATAATAAATAAAAAATATCATATTATATAAGTTATAATATATTATTATGATAATAGGAAAACCATATTTCCCCTTTTATCCATCCTATGAATAGTAATCCCTCCAAGTATGCATACATACGGCTTACTGTCTCCACATCATAGTGTAATTTGATATTCAACACTACATTAATTTTAGGGTCATAATTATGAGAAAATTGGATAAAAATAATTAAAATGTCTTTATAATTATAGTTTATAATTAATATACAATACAATTCTATACAATTTTACCATAATGAGAATTATATCATCTCTCGTTCATATGTATGACCTACCATCTCTAAGACGCAGAGTGATTCATTCTACACAATAACCATTCAATAACGATTAAAAAATTTATAAGCTGAATAACAATTAGTATAATGAACTTTTTACCATTATGTATATTAATAAAATACATCCCATTCATAAAAAACATGACTTACACATGAAAAAATGAGTAGGAAAACGAAGAAGATAACACTCGAAACAATAGAAATATTGAAATATTGAAATATTTTTGAAAAACTGATATAAGAGGATAATATATGCTATAAAAAATATATATATGGTATTTATATAGTTTAATAAAATTATTTAACCATTATAAACGAGTTATACTCACCCTTGAATAAAGGAAAAAATTGATTCTATATTTATTATCACAATCTCATTATTATATGAGGTTTTTTATGTGTAAGAATCTACTAGGACATGTTATCTTCCATGTTCATGTTTCATATTATGTATTTAATAATATTATATATAATTATTTAATGAAAATTTATCCATGTTTTCCTTTCTATAATTTTTTTGAAATAAATAGATCGATCATTTTCTAAATGAGGTATTATTGACATTTTAAACAAATTATGGAAAGAATTTTTTATCTTATATGGTGTGAGAATCCATTTTACACTATGCTAAAACCTTAAAATTTCGATGCATCCATTAAAATATTTAATTGTTAATTTCAAAATAAATTTTTTTCTTTTATAATTTAGAGTCATTAAATTTATTATAAAGTAAAAATGTATATTTCACTCAAATATTTTGATTTATTTTATTAGATTGTATTAATCTATGAAAACATAATTTATTATATTTTATGCTTAATTAAGTTTTATTTTTTATGGGGATGATCCCATAATTGGCACCATCCTTCTAGGGTTTCCCCTGTCGCCACCGCTCTTGCTCGGCTTTAGTACGGAATCGATCTTCTTCCATGATCTTCCTCGATGCTCTCACGATGACATCGTTTATCAGGGTTAGCGTCTCTTCATGGGAACGATTGGGGTGAATTTCCTATTTTCTCACATCTCTTCACTCTACCCGCACTTCATTGGGTATGGTTTCATCTTGCGGCATAGGGGATTCTGCGGTCTTGCTCCAGCTTCTCCTATTGTGAATTGACGTGCGGGTCTGTGCTAGCTGAGAGTGTTCGCAGTGGTTCGGTGTTGTCTCCTGAAGAGTGTTTGAAGGCCGCGACAGGTTCTGGTTTTGTTTGCGATAATAACTGTGAATGCCTTTGGGATTTTTTTTTCTTCTTCTTGATTTCCGATAATGTTATGTTGTTTATGTTTATGATTTGGGATTTTTGGCTTTCTGGATTTGGTTTTGCGGCTTGCGATGGAACCCGATAGTTTCATTTTGGTTTTTTCTTAATGCGTTTTCACGGTTGATGGTTTATATGATGTGTTATGGTGGAGGAAGGTTGTTCTAGTTTGGGAGCTTCTCATGTGGTCTGTCTATAGTTTTGGAACTATTGATGATGTGATGATATACTTTATTTGGGGATGAAACTTTGATTTTGTAAGTTTTGGTGAAGGTTTATGCACTGTTGTGCAATGATGATGTTTTTTGTTTGATATTTGTGAATTATCTTGCGGAACTGTGGTATAGTTCCATGAGATACTGCATCTAGTTTACTTTCAAGGTAGTGTCTCAGATGAGGTTCAGAGCAATGAGAGTTCTCCTCTCCATCGCTATCCAGATTTAGATGTTTTGAGAGGGTATGACATTTTCCATTATTACTAGGCCTGTGCATCCTTGAACAGGACAGATAGTCGTGCTGCGTTGGGAAGGTGGAAGATGATAATATTGTTTTTCATTGGTAGTGTGGGGCTTCTTCTTACTTTTTAATTGGATTGCATTTGGTCTTAAGGGACTTGGACATGGAGGCATTGATATGTTTTAAGTCATGATGTCATTCTGGTTTCCCACTTTTTCCTCGAAAGTGATTTTGAAAAAAAAAAATTCAGTCATGGTTGATTCATTATGATACATAATTACATATTTCATGTAGTTTTTATAATATATTATACTATTTAAATTATATTTTTATACCATTCATGGTTTATTTTTAATGTATTTAAATTATATATTCTAGTTTAAATATGAATATTTATGTTATATTCTTGCTATTTAAAAAGAGTAATGAATTATTCTTCGTAATTGATGAGTGGGGATAGCTATATCCCCTCAATGAATCTCTAGGTCTCTTGATACAAAATAGTCTCTTGGAATATGATCATGAAGGTATGGTTATTTATGGTCATCGAACGAGGCCTTGACAGTATATTTATGATGTCCAGAATTTTTCATTTCCTTTTAATGTCATTAGTTATTGATATTACATGGGATTTTTAGACTATTATAATATCCATTTTAATGTTTAAATCACATTATTCATTCCATATTATACTGAATATTATGTTTTT
The DNA here is from genome assembly GCA_963277665.1 of Viscum album. Taxonomy (NCBI): domain Eukaryota; kingdom Viridiplantae; phylum Streptophyta; class Magnoliopsida; order Santalales; family Viscaceae; genus Viscum; species Viscum album. Next base: position 192,960,812 of record OY728135.1, on the reverse strand, counting down.
AATTCTTGTGATTCTATTTTATAACATTCCATAAACGTGTATGCTTATTTTATAATAGCATTCGATATATTGTTTACCAATATTGGGAATCCTATCACACCCATTGCTTATGTATCATCTTTCCATTGGATGTGAAGAAGTATATTAGTACCGATGCAAATTTATATTTTATGAAAAAAGTGTATTTTCAAAAGAGATACATTTTTTTCATTCAATGATGTAATGTAAAACATATTATTCTATCTAGGTTTTCCAAGGCTACTAAAAAGTTTGGTACAACAGGATTAGATTTCATGTGATCATGAATATGTAGTAAATTAATGAAAATAATCTTTGGGAATGGTGTCGTGTTGTTAAATTTATTTTAGGATATTCATTCATGGGTCATATTCTTCAATGTTACCAAAGTGTGAATGATTTTACGATTAGATATAAACATTTATTGAGATTTTATTTGATTATATTTACAATGGTGATTTCTAATTATCTGTATCTCAAGAAACATAGGACTTTTATTCTCATTTGTATACTTAAAGATAATTCTTTTTTATATTTAATTTCCACATAATATATATTAATTTTATCATGATTAATTTTTTGATAAATCTTCTATATTCCTCTCTCCATTAAAAAACCCATTTTCTTCCAAAACCATGTTTTATAAATATTTTTTCTAAATATATTATTAAAATTATTAAAATTATTTATTAGATACATTTATATATATGTTTTATTCAATTTTTATTATTTCTCTATTGAATCCTCATTGAAATTTCCATATCATTATTGTTATAATTTTACTAAAAAGTTATTGTAATCATTTATTGGACATGTACAACATAAATAGAATTTTAAATTAACATGAAAATTTATTTCATTGAATATTAATTTCATTATTTTTATGGGTTTTTCAATGAAAAATACTTTCTATTTTTTTTTCAAAAAATGGTAAGGATAGAATTTCCCATAATTTTATTAAATGAATTTTAAATCGTCGTTTATATGATTCATTCGATGTTCTCAATGAAATTAATTTTCATAATATTTTGTGAATTTTTACATTCTATAATGATATTTTTCAAAATGAAATCTTTTCTCAAACATCATGACATTGGTGATATTTTAATTTTGTCCTCTCCTGGAAAATGTCATCAACACATATTATGACGTATTCTCCAATTGGGGTATTATTTAATGAATTCATCCTAATTATTTATATTGGTGGATGGAGAGGTTTTTAAAGATATTTTGATTCAATGGATTTCTTTTTCAAGAGTTCGTAATGAATCAATTTTATCATTATAAAATACAGTTATTCTATAGGATAATCATGTTTCAATGATATTTTTTCTAAACCCATTTATTATACATGGCAGAAGAATATTTTATAATTATTTTTATTATCTACATTTTATTTCCCTAGGTTAATCATGTTACAAAATTATTATAATGGAATCATTTTCTATTCCACAAGTTAATAATTTTTCAATTAGATTATTATGGATCACGTTTCATTTCAATGGGTTAAGCATGTTTCAAATATTTTTTTTGTGGAACATATTTCTATTACATATCTTATTCAAGAGATAAGATGAATAATTAATATTTCTGTAAAGACACTGAAATTCCTTATTTTTTTATTATCAGTATTTATTTCGAGATGGTGAAATCTGACGATGCTCGATTTCGAGGCCCGGAGTGCCCAGAATGATCCGTCGAATATTTGTTACACTTTAATAAACACACGCAAGAAGTTTTCTAAAAAAGGTGGAATAACTCTTAAACGGTTTCCCAGATCTGAAATCTGATGGCACTGTTGCATTTATAATGGCGGTTGTACCCTAGGAGAGTCTAATGTTTGGTCGGTGCGAGCCTCCTGTGTGAAAATCCAAAAATGGCATAATCGTGAATAAAATAATTAAATAAATTATTTTATTTTTCAAATTCTTATAAATAACAAATTGTAACTCAGATTGATAATCTGATACCACTATTGAACTCATGAGGGTATTCTCTCTTTTGGAAGATACTAACATTGGTTTGCACGGGCCACCAATAAAAGTTATTTTTTGGCCGTAAATAAAATAATTAAGTGGAAATTATTTTGTTGTAGGATTCATAACATCTAAATAGTAAATCAGATTAAAAATCCCAGAGTTTCATTGGGTTTGTTAGGGCATGTTTCACTTAGGCAGATCCTAACCTCGACCGTCGTAGGTAAAGGGTGACTTTTATAAATTTTCTGAACTTTTTTTTGGGTACGTTCAGTAAACTCGCAAGCGGCATTTTGTATCTTTTGAACCGGTTCTCAGAACTGAAATATGTAGACAACATTGAACTCACAACACTAATATTCACTTAAGGTGGAATTAATTTTTCTCTCAGTAGTTCTGGAAAAAAATTTAGTTTTAGGATCTTTTAATAGAATAAATAAAATAGCTTTATTTTAATATTTGTATTATATTCCTCTGGCAGACGAGGATTAAGGTGGGGTCAATGACATGTCAATCCAATAAATGGCATGAACATTCATTTATATATAACAACACCATTGGGGAGTCATGAAGGTTCTTAATTATATGGCCTCCATTAATCACAAGAATATTGCACACCCTTACCCTCTTGTATTTATATAGAGTTTTGGAAGTGGTGTCGGAATTACATCGCCATGAAATGAAGTGATGACAAGGTAAAGTGATATCGAACACATGGATGTGGAGTACTGAGGAGGTTTTCTGTACCTACCCTTCAGGTAGGAACCTCATAGGATGACCCAGTAGCTGCCTTTTTTCTATCTTCAGTTGTTTTTTATTTCAGTTTCAATTTTACTTTTACTATTGGTCTTGTATTCCAGCCATTTTTACTTTCAACACTCTTTTGGTTATACATCATGCTTGTGTTCGTTTCGTGTTGTGTGCTTGGTTACATGAGATTATAGGTTTTAAAGAAAATTCATTCCATATTTTAGGGAATACACCTTTCTATTCTAGTCGCCAGCCCAGGGCAAATGGAATACAGGCTTGGGGTAGTTACAGAAGTAGCCTCGGGGGACGTGTCATGACAATTGTTATTTTTTTATGATGAAATAAATATTCAATATACTCATGTTTTCATACATTCACACTATATTTTATGTGTATTGTTGGGTGATCATATTATTAGATATATAATGGGAGATCCAAAATATCATTACGTTAGCCTGATATAGATTATATGATGGGATCACCGAGATACCACTTTGTCCCATTGATTATGGAAAATTTTCTCTAGAGATTTTAATTTTATATCATCCATGAAGCTATTCAATTTTTAATGGTTTTTATATGTGTTCTATAAAAATGATTTCCCATTATACCAATATATTTTATCAATGGTTTTCATCAAATTAAAATGTCTCATTTGATATATATATATATATCATGGGTATCATGGTAATTGATTTTTAGGGATACTCCCTTTGATAAAATTGTGTTCCATGTTTCATGATTGGGGATTCACGTATTGATGGATGTGAGTTATTTTTTGATTCTATCAAGTTATACGATTAATTTTCCATACCCTTATGTACTTATTATGCTCATTGGTGACATTAAATTTTTAAATATTATGTTTATCATTACTGATATTTTAGTTCACCATTGTTATGTTTCATTCCCCCTATGTAATCATGTATGATATTTAATGAATTATGTCTAATAAGGATTCATATAAGTTATGTTTATTACCTAATATGGAATATGATAATATTAGTTTAGTGGAATTATACTCTATCAAATAAATGCTTTTCATTTATGCATGATTTTGTATTAATTATTTAAAAAGATAAAACTAAATAGTCATTGAGAATTTAAGTGATCTAATTTTTATTATTGATGTTGAAGGAATTTGAGGGAAAAAAGGTCATATTTATATGTTATAAATCTATAAATTTAATGTTTATTATTTCAACAATGGATCTAGGAGAGAGGTTTTTGGGTTGTTATAGGGGTATTCTAGACATACACATGAGTGACATTGTAATTTTTTTAAATAATAGAAGTTAATAAGTAATTAATGATATAATATTTACAAAAGCCTAATTACTTCAAAAATGTAATTTATAATATTTAAACTCGTTATAATAACAACCAATGGAAAATGGTGAAGAAAAATGGTTTTTATCGTAATGTGGAGGTGGAATGTCCAAAGTACTAAAGTGGGATACATTAAATTTGTTTAGGATATCGATGATGGAGGTTCTATAATATCATCAATAATAACATTTTAGTATAAAAATGATAATGTAACTTTAAATTTATGGAAAATACAATGAAATTATTTAAATTAAAATAATATTTAGAATTAAAATTATCAGTAAAGGTGATAACATATTCCCTTGAAAAACACTATTAGATCACCTCATAAGGTCCATTAGGTTGTTAATTTTGGGAAACCAAAACATCGATAATGTGTCTGCAAATGTGGATAAAATATTTTGTTTTGTAATGATCAATCTAAAAGGCTCAAAGTGTTGTCAATAAGTTAAAGGAGGGGTTACCTTTTATAATTATGGTGGGGGCATTAGGGGTATCTAAAATGATTAAAATATAATAATTTAATTATTTATTGAAATGATATTAAATTGATATATAATTAAAGAAAAATATTTTTTTTGGTTAAATATAATCAGTAAAAAAATTTGTGAGGTTTATTATGTGTTTCAATCATTAACATTTTTAACCAGTTTGTTAACATATTTTAACTATAACCTCGGTTAAATGTAAATTGATTTTAAAAGGTTATAATTGTTCATATAAGATGAATGCTGGATCATAAGTGGCTAGGGGATAAAATTTTCAAATATATCTTATACACTATTTCCATGTTCATTATAATTATGTTTTTTAAAAATTTAATAGTATATTATACTGATAAAATATAATTATTATTAATCAATAAATTATTCATTTAATTTCACCTTAAAGGATTAATTGAAATGTTGTAATATTAATATAATACTACTATAGAAATATAATATATCAAAATGATCCTAAAAATAGTTGGAAAATTATAAATCATTAAAATTATATATAGAGTAATTTTTTGTTGAAAAAAAGTGTATATATTATTTTTCTGTTAGATAAAGAAATATTATGTCAGTGTTTCAGAAAAATTTAATATTATAATATAATTAAAAAATATTTATATATAAATTTTTCCCATAAAAATAAATTTTTTCTTCATAAAATAGAAATTTACAATAATTCATAAATTAATTTTATCCCTATTTGACACATAATAGATATTTAAATGATATAGAGTTGAATTTGGTATATTTTATTATTTAAAAAATTAAATTTTTCAATGTCATGGAAATATTGCCCATAAATAATCAATTATCATACATATGTTGATATAGGTTGAATTACCATCATCAAATAGGAATTTAGATGAAAAATGGTGATAGTTACACATTGTTATAGACTAGATTAACAACAATTAGTCATTAATACAAAGATAAATTTTACAACAATTACTATTGGTAAATACTAATAAAAATAGGAAAATATTTATCAAATATAGATCTCTATATTGAAAATAATGAATCCATTTTTTAAAGTAATTTTTCTATAAGTGGTAGAAATTGGTTTTAAAAATATTATGAAAAATGAGATAGAAATCATTTTATGAAAAATCATTTTCAAGCCTAAAATAGCTTGTTTTTATACAAAAATCAAAACAAATATTAAACTATTGTTAAAATATTGGTTGAATATATAATATATTTAGGTTTATAAAATAATATATTAATATTGATTAATTTATAGTGTAATTATAAAAACACATTGCAGTTATAAAAATAGTTTTCTAAAAGACGTCGCCTTCATTGTCATATTATTTTTATTTCCTTGTCTAATTAATTGATAAATAATTAATTTAAATTAATCATATGTAAAATATGTGTATCATATAAGTTAGTTAGTACATTAGGCGATAACAATTATATTAAATATTAATATTTTAATAATATATCATGTGAAATAAATTTTTGTGTTTTGTGTACTGTAAGCTCTCAATGAAATATAATTAATTCATTGAAAAATATTTCATAAAATATTTCGGGTTCATAAAAACATTGTAGGATAGAAAAATCAATTTGGGTTAATAATGATGAATGTATATATCATCAATAAAATAGATTGTGAATGATGATTAGAGAGAATACTAGTAGGTGTTCAACTAATGATTCTTATAAATCAACATTGTACTGATAACCTAAAATAGTTCATTCATAAATGTTATTTTGTAGCCATAGAACAATTATTCATATGAATATATCTTATTATACTTCCTAATCAATTTAATTATATAATCTATACAATGATATTTCAAAACTATTGTATTGTCAGTAAACTTAATTACATATTCTCTTTAAATAATGGTTCTCTAGATTTCATAATTATTCGAATTCAGTACCTTGAGTGAACTTCCCAATGTCTTAGAGAAATATATAATAATATGTGAGAATAAAATTTTGTTTACCATAATTTACTAACTAGAGGGATGGGATTAATCTTTTTTCACATTGAGACTATAATATAATATTATTGTTAATAAAGTAGATGAAATAACCAAAAAATAAGCATAATGATAATCATAGTACCTTGAACCCACCCAAAAATTATGGAAAATAGAACATTATAATGCTATTATTTATACAGTATAAAAAAACGAGGATGATTTTATATACAAGACTAGTAGAATATATTAGGAGGGGTTTTTAACATCCGTAACCACAGCTCCTAAATTCTTCTTTAGAATCTATCTCCAACATGAAAAACTAGGCCTTAGAGTAGCATAGATATTTTATTACATAAATTTCTCATATTTTAAATATTCTAGGAATGTTTATTTGGGTTTTAAGTAAAATATAAACTGAAAAAATAAATGGTTTTCCAAATAAAAATATTAAACATAGTTTATAGTGATGTGATATAATTATCATATTAATTAAAAAAATTATATTTTAATAATGAAACCAATATAAAAATTAGGGGTTTGGGTGTACATTCTTGATTTACCATACCTATATCTGCTACTATGGTATGTCTTAATGAATGTAACATCATAAATAATGAGGTCAAAATAGGGTCATCATATTATAGAATTTTGAATAAAATAATGTTAAATTTGGAGGCTCCCTGAAGACATCTATATATAATCTAGTGGAATACATCTAACCATTTATAAAAGTCATATATTTAGATTTTTTGCAATAGAAAATGATTCATGTATTCCAATATATCATTATATTGAAAAATAATCACCATGTAATACAAAATATATTTCATTATCCTTAGGAAGGAAAAATATATTCTCTATATCAATATATGTAATGTGGGTTTGCACCAACACGACAATACTAATTATATAATATCTATGGGAATAATAAATTCCCTAGGTATATAATTTATTATCAAGGGGAATAACACACATGCTATAAATTCAATAATAAATCATTAATATAATCATTGAGGTTATTATTATACAACCAAATATCACTCAATATAATTTAATCACATGGGATAATATCTTCTTTAAACTCTTCCCACAATTATTAGCTTGCCATCATCAATGGTCAACCCATACTCACTACCAATTCAACACAAGTCATTCAATATAATGAAAAATCTAAACCGACCCATTATTGTTTAACATACTGATGGGGTATCCAACATGAGTCCTAAATATATATCATTATTTGAAAAACAACATTTGTTTCACAATCATAATACCAAAAATATAGTCCAAGAGCCTCGCTATGCGGGTTAAACATCCTTTATAATTTTTAGGATCACATCACCACCTCATCAAATACTTATGCCAAACTATGTTTTTGGCTCCATAGAGTTGTTCATTATGTATCATCTCAAATTCAAACTAAATATAGGTCGATATTTTAATAATCCCTCATAGTAATCCTCTCAATTTCCCTCCAACCACTGATATATTTCAAAAGAAAAATAGATTATAACTCTACCTCCATCCACATTCATCATTTATCAAAGTGGTTACATGATCTCTCATAGACCCATAGTGTCCTACTTGACACCAATATTTCTTATCCCACCACTCAGTCATAGTAATTTGAAATAATTGACCCTATATTGAGGTTAATTATGTGGATTCCAAACTATTCAAAAAATATATTTTCAATAAATCATAATACTAATATTTATTCAATGTCATTTCAATATTTATACAAGGAACAATATTATTATCAATACACCAAAATTTTCACCAGACATTCTATTCTTCCATTTAATTTTTGTAAATGGATAATTCATTATAATTTTAATATCAAAATTCCATCATGTAGATTCCATATATTACATGATAAATATGAAAATTATAATATTTTCCAAAATGATTGGTTACCAACTTCCTCTTTAGAGTTAATCCCTTTTAATTGAATCATATTCAACTACATATAAGATTAACCAATAGTAACTCACAATTTCCTTAAAAAAATAATAACCTAATATTCTCAATATAATGGAAAATTAAAAAAAAAATTATAATTAATCAAATGGTTACATGATAATTTTTTGATATTACTTCCTTATTAATTTTTTACGAAATAGTTCTGAATTTACCAATTAGAAATATCAAATAGCTGAAATATAAGATAATAGGGATGTATCCACCTTGACATATATCTTCATCATTATCCCAATAAAAGTATTACTTCCCTTATCTTAATATACTGAATAATATATTCATAATTATAATAAAATAATATTTATTTAAAAAATTATTAAATATTAATGAAATTTACCATGAAAATCCACCCTATATACTAATTACCATAATTGATAATGATCAAAATATCCCTAGAAAAATATACCATTCCATTTGGGAATGATCAACCAAAACCCAAACACAACAAAAAAAATTAGTATAAAGATTAATGGGAATAAAATTATGTAGAATTTATGAGTTGGCATGGTATTACCTCATGATATGACCTATAATTAATGGTTCATCAATTCATTAAAATAAGAGGGAGATGTCATTATAAAATATGTTACCCAAATGGTATGGAATAATATAAAATAGAATGTTCCTGGAGTGTAATGAAAACATTTCGAAAAATAATAATACCAATTTATTTAATTTATTAAAATAATTATTTTTTTCTATTGAATTATATATTATTTATAATTATGTACCCTAAATTTTCAAGTTCTATCATAATGAAAATTACATTGAGAGATGAAGAATACAATTATTAGATTATATATAACGATATTCTGAAATAAACATGTCGATATTTATCTTATAAATTACCAAATAGACATATTTAAAATCAAACATTCAGTAAAATATACCTACCAAACTATCATTGTGAAAATATAGTTAACATATATTCATGACTAACAATATTTACAATTTAATTTTACAGGGTTAATTATAAGAAAAAGTGAGGGCCATTTCTATCAATATAAGGATAATATTAATGGAAATTAGACTTTTATAAGGATTATTTCAAATAATGTAATGGAAAATGTGTACCTGAATATTAATTATAGAATAAAAATATTATAAAGGTATGGATTTTGTATGAGTAAATCGATAACCAGGTATGGTTTACCAATAAAAATGGAACATCAAGGATTTTGATTGTGTAATAATTTTTTTATTAATGTACATAGAATTTTCTCAAAATTCTATTTTTTTTGTGATGAAAAAATGTTTTAACCTCCTTCATATCATTTTTATGCTCGAAAGATATATCTCTAAGACATTGACCTAGCTGATTGTCTCCACACCACCTTTAATGTTTACACCAAAAGGAAGAAATTGTTTCTTATCAATATTCATCTAATGCTCACCTATCATGAATCTTACTCATCATATTAAAAACATATGAAGATACATGATGTTCGACAACCATTAAAAAAAATTTAATCGTAAAAATTAATGATTTATAAATTTATTTTTTATATTTTTTCATGGAATTTTTTTTAAGAATAATAATCAATTATAATCAAATGATTTCATCCTCTAGATTCAATATTATGGAATTTTTTATATTAATTAACCTAGAATCCATGGTTTATTATCAAATAATGTATCCTCTATAAATCACTCTGTGAACATGAATTCATGCCAACACATCTTATATAATATTTAATCCTTTGAACAGTGATTCTATAGAATAGGATGAATACTAAAGTAAATAATTTCATAGTAATTTTTGGAGATTTCTAGAGTCGCCCCAATAAATATTTTATGGGTAATAAGTTTTCTAATTTTTTGAAAATGAATTTCATATTTTTTTCATAACACATATGAATTGTTCATCTAAAAAATATCCATATTATAAAACATCACAGTATCATGAAATAAAAAACTAATAAGATTTTAAATTACATCTATAACCTATATAATCCAATTAAAATTTATGTTGACAATACACAATAAACCTATAACAAAATCTATACCAAGTAATATTTAAGACCAAGTTAATAATAGAATGATGAGAAATAATATAGGATGCAAATTTTTTTTTGATTCAATGAACTTGACCTAATATATGATTCAAATGAATGGTTATACACTATTATTCATTTAATTATACATTACTTTTATTACTAAGTTATTTAATTGGTAAATATGAATTTGAGTAACTGCATAATGAAATGTATATAAATATTCGACATAAAAAATATTTTTAATAAATAACCAATTGATTAACAAATAGTTAAACCTAAAAATAGAATCATTTGATTGAAAAATATATAGTTTTCATCAAACTATTATTTTGTATGTATATTTAAATTTTTATCACAATAGATTAAATAATTCTATATTAATGAACTAATTTATTAAAATGTGTATATTATTTGTCTAATAAAATTAATTGATATAAATTCAATTAATCTTATTTGAAATTTTCAAAAAATAATGTCTTTAATTTACTCTAAAAATTAAATTTTATCTATGAATGGTTTTTACAAATTTTTTGTCTATATATTATAAATTATTTATAATACTTTGTGTGTGTATAAAATATTTTAATTTATTTTTATTTGAAAAGTACATTATATTTTATGTATTATTTGAGATTACATATTTCTTATTTTAGAAATCATAATACATTAAATTCAATGAGAAGAATCAGTATGCTATATTGTTATATAAATTAATTTTTATGAATAAAAATGTTGTTTTTAATTGTTTTTTGTGTTTTTCAATTCTATTTTCATATTAATTTATTAAAATAATAGAAACTGATTTCGATAAAATTATTTTTATAATTTGAATTTTCCTGATAAATTTTGGTAATAAATTAATTTTATTTTAAATAAATTACACATAATGACTATGGTAAAACGCAACCACAATAGTGTAAGTTGAAGCAGATTCATTATGTTTAAAACTATTTGATAAGATTAAAAAACAATTACCTCTAAAAACATTGATCCATTTTTGTTCCACTTGCCATTATAATTACTTTCCATTTTTATATTAGTAGTATGTTATTTTAAAACATATCACATTACCTATTTTAATATCATTAACATGTTATCATGGTATTTATAAGAGTTACAATATAATATGAATTAAACTAGATGTTTATAATGGAGTTCTATAAATTTTATTCATGTTTATAATTTTTATAATATCAACATTGAATAATTGTATATAATTTCAACACAAATTTACCCTACCAATTAAAAATATATAAAATAAAAAAATTATTGACATCAATGACATTAATAGTAATGTCATTTAAATGTTTTATGTTATTAATAGAAATGTATGGATAGTTTTGAATTATTAGTGATGATATATGTGAATGAATTATAATTGTGTAAATTTATTGTAATGTTTAATTTAAAAACATGACTTTAATCATATAAATGAACATAATTTGTTTTTAACTATATTCAAATTATATTTAAATGATTATAAAATAATAATAATGTTGTAAAAACACTAATATATATAATATTTTGTAATATAATTCATTTATCACATATATTCCACATGGAATAATGAATATTTTATTGAGGAAAATTAAATATACACAAATTAAAAAATTTCCATTGATTATTTTCTATAATAGGTGACACAATAGAAGTCTTCCCGTGAAAATTATTAATTTAGTTTAAATTCAATATTATCCCCAAAATCTATCTCAAAATAAAAATTCCCACATCCCCAATATTATGTAGTTACAAAAAAACTATCTGCTAAAGGGAATATGATCAATCAAAAGAGGTTATAAAAAGATATATTATAAGTCTAATATATTGTTTTTATGATTTTATATTCTTATACCACCATAAAATATATCACAGAAATATTTATATGATATATTCATTATCCCAACTCTAAATAAATTTAATTATATTTATGTTAAAACCCTTTTCCATCCACTTTTCTATCTAATTGTTGATGAAATAATCTATTCATTGTATAAAAATACTATCATATCCAAAAAACAATGCATATAATTTCATATCACCATATTTAATGGATGTTTGTTATGAATTTTGTTTAAAATAAGTAGTATTTATTGTATAATATTTTTTATGGATGTGTAAAATATTACAAAGGTTATTAACCTTCCTTCAGGAGGTAAATTAAAATGTCACTCATGCATACACATAGTCTACAACCTCTACAAAACTACGAGAATCATTTTTTTAATATTTGAAGTTTAATGTCACAATGATGTAATGAGTGAATTAAAATAATGTTTAAAATTAATTATTATTGTTAAACATTAAAATATAATCAACCTTAGTTATTATCCATCTGAAGAATTATAGTATAGTTTATCATGTGATTGAGAGGACTACTACCACCGTAAAATAATGTGTTTTAACTTTCATGTACACCTTATATAAAACGATTAAAGATAAAATTTAATATATATATATATATATAATATTAATGGTATGATTATGAATACATGGATGGTGTACCCTTTATCCCTTTAACTTAAATCAAACTAGCAATGTTTTTTTGGAGGTTATTAAATGAACTACCACTAAATTAATGATATAAACGTTACATATTCGGTAATAAAAAATATTGAATGAAACTAATTAAATAATAATAATGGAATACACATGAATATTTTTATATAAATTTTGCATTATTAACATATATCTATGATTCATGAGGATAGAATAACATACTAAATGGGATGTGATTTGATGTAAGATATGTTTAAATAAATAAATGATTATATTATTATACATAAATATTCTCCCTCCAAATCCATGTTCATTTTTTTGTTTATATATATTTATTATTTATACTTAAATTTGTTTTAATGATCATTTTCATTTATTTTTTACTTTTGTAACAATGTTGTAATTGATTTTTTTACATTTTTTATACAGGTTACTTCATTCTATTGTAAAAAAATTATCAATTGTTTTCAATGATTTCTTTATGAGTAACAGTCCATGTCTTCAGAAAAGTATTTACTAGTTAGAATAATATATAAATTTTCACAATTTTTTAGGGAAAAAATCTTTTGTTATTTTTAAAAAAATTATTTATTTTTTATTTTTTCTTATATAAAGCATATTTTAAGTTTATTTTATTAAAAAATCATAAATGGGTGTTTTTATGAATTTTAATTTGTTTTTAATTTATTTTATTATTTAAATTTATGGATTATAAATTTTATATTCATGATATAGAGAATGGTAATTATAGATGATTTAATGATATTCTGAAATATATCATGATGATTGGTGAGTCCAATTTATCACACTTGATCATTATGTATTTGTTTATTTTTTGAAAAAAATCACTATTAATCTAAGAGAGTTACTCCAATAGAAATTACTAGGTGATTGATTGTTTCATGTGTTCCAAACAAATGAACATATGTGGTGAAGATAATGATGGAAGATATCATATTAATTACTTATTGTGTACACTATAAAAATCCAATAATTTCATTATGTAAAGAGATTTTTTGAACCTCTAATTGAAAATGGATAGTTTTCAATAAAATTTTATAATTTTTTTTTCATGTTAAATATGATGTATTGAAGGTTTTCATTTGATTTCTATGGATTCACAATGGTTCTTAAATTTAAGAATTTATTGGTGGTTGTGATTTATATATATGTTTAATGATTTATTATTATAAAGGAGGACATTATAATGGGAAATCTTGTTTTCAACCAATCTAACATGTTTCTTGTATTATTATATCAAATATGAAACATATTTTTTACCATGAATTTTTTTCAATTATCTTTAAATAGATATAAGGATGATAAAGAATGATCATATTTATTGGGTTACAATTATAATGTGTTTACTTGAAATATTTACATTTTTTATTTCATAAAACATGATTTGTGGGGAAATAGAAATTTTGTGGGAGTGTCCACATTGAAATATAAAAGTTTTTAAAATTCTCTAAACAATTAAACAAAAAATGTAATAATGATGCATGTGGTTAAATATTTCAAATAATTCATATACGTATGTAATTTTTTATATGAGAATTTATAAAAAAACATATAAACATAAAAAATGGTTTATTATAGAACATGTATCACCCTAACTGTTAACAAAATAGGATAATCAATCCACTGATCTACAAAAAAAATTACAAATAATAAACCAATAAAACATACAATAGAAAGTAATATTAATTAATAAAATGTGAATTTAATTTTAAATAATTAAACTCATTATAGTTTGGATGAAAAAATATAACAACATTTAAATTAATTATTATGTGATAAAGAAACAATGAAAAATTTATAATCATTATGAAGTCAAATTGGAAAACCATCCACAAATATCAATATGTCATGGTCCTCAATTCGTATATAAATCATTATGTTCCTCCACAAATTACCGAACAAGATTTTTGCACACAAGTACGACATTCCACATAATATTTTTTAATTAGAAGCTACAAGATCTTAATTTTAACTATTATATGAGAGGACTTTAATCCGAATCCATATATCATGATATATCATAGTATCCCTAAATCTATTATGCTAATGTTCATTATGATCTTATATAAGGGAATCAACAATTAAAAATTCACTTAGATAACTCTATTTACATGATAATTGTGTATTCTACATCATAAGAACCAATTGTAAATAATTACAGTAGTTGACACACCTATATATGTCCTCTCCATTAAATGAATCTTTTCATTTAATAAAACTTATCACCTAATCGAACCATTATTCATTAGCTCCCTCACAATCATTGAAATCCTATGAACACAAACATGAAAGTCTAATAAAAAAACACAATTAAATTACCTATTGGGATCCTCATCCACGCACACCCATTTTCATACTCCCCCTTTATTGATATGTCTATAAAAAAGTAATCTCAACCACAGTTTAAAATTATTTCTATCTAAATCCTGATGTTAATATAAAAACACTATCACACACCACATCCATGATACTAATTATTATATATTCAAATTAACCAGATTAAAATGTATTGCATATATAAAATATCATAATAGTCTTATTTTGATTATCTTCCTATTTGACTAATATCAACCATAATCCTAGTATCATTAATGTTTACATCATAATAATAGATCGGATGGAATAGAAAATGGATGGATCCACATTATCACAATAATATATAAATATTTACAATCTCTAGATCCCATGGTATATAAACTAAAGAACATAATGGGTAGATGTAACTATCACAAAAAACATTAGATCTAATATTCAACACTAATGATCACACTATCAGGCAATATATATGGCCTAAAGGGAAGTAAGTTGTGGAGTTTTTTTGTCTTCATAGGTTAGTTACGATAGTTCTTTAACTTATTTTAGTAGTTTTGTGTCCCCCTCGGGGATGACTATCAAACATTAGAGAGGATTCATGTAGTATATTTCATTTTAGGTCCCCATGATATTTTATAATCTGGTATAGTTTCTTGAATAAAAATTTAATTTTTTGACATGGAGGTACTCCTCATTGAAACAATATGATTTAATTCCTAAAAAATATATACATTTAATCCTTAATAAGTGTCATAATATTTGATGAATATTGGAGAACTACCACAATTCAAAGATTACATATTTTTATACTTGGTTACATTTCTTTTAATTATCCAAAATCATATTCAATATGCACCTCCTATGCCATTTCTATCAATGAATAACAACAAATGAGAGTTCTATAGAAGTCTATAAATGCAATGGTCACACCATTATAACCTAGTCAATTCCAAAACTCAACAACCTTATTATGGTGCACACATTAAAATATTATTAAATCTATATGGTAATATGACCATATACATCAAATTAAATCCATTATCCTAATTAGTACACATGTTGACTAACTGATCCAAATTCCAATAGTATAAGACATAAACTATATGAAAATTTTCCATAAACTATATTATATTCCATATAATATTTATCAATATCTCTCTATCATCTCTTTATAATGAATTATACTCTAGAAAACCACTCCAAAATTCTTATTTTATAACATTACATGATGTTCCACTTTAAATTAAATATATTTTTACGTAAAATTACAACTTATTAAATATACATAAAGTCTTATAATAAAATATGAAATAATATTTTAATTGAAACTTTAAAATACTAATTCATATCAATACTTTATCTACTACAATGTCATTTGAAATCCAAGAATTATATTAAAATGAGATGCATCTATAAATACCTTTTTTATCATATACAGAATAATCTAATATTTCAATCTTCAATTAAAATTAAAACATCATTAAAAACAATGAAGATATGTATTTATATCTTGATTAGTCAATCTATATAATATTAATTAGTGAAAAATTAATTTTAATTTTATGTAAAATTCATTATTATGCGAATAAATTAATTATATATAATCATATATCTAAAGAATAATCATAAATGATATTTTCATTCACATATAACTATGATTCATGTTAAAATAATATTATGCATGATCCAACAAACACAACCTAATTCTCTACCAATCATTAATATCAATCATCCAAATATATGATTCCATAACATAATCAAATTGATATGTGATTTTAATGAGGAACAAATAATAAATGAGTGGCATTTATAAATTCTTTTTCTATAATATGCACAATAACCTAAAATTTCAATATTCAATCCAATTTAAAACATCATCTAAAACGATCAGGACATGTATCTATATATATCATAGTCTATCTATATAAAATACATTAAACAAAAAATAATTTTAAATTTAAGTCGAATTTATTTTTATGTGAATACAATAAATATATTTTAAAATATATCTAAAGAATATTCATAAATATTATTTTTATTCGCATCAATCATTGATTCATGTTAGTAAAATATTATGTATGATCCAACAACCAAAATCTAATTCTCTACCAATCTTGAATATCAATCCTCCAAAAACATGAGGCCATAACATAATCCAATTGATACATGATTTTGATGAAGAAAATATCATAATTTTATAATTTAAATTAACAGAAAATTGAATAATTATGTATGTATAAAATTTCTACGACATAATTGAGTTTTCTTCTGGAATCCACTATTGACTAAATCCATTTGATTATGGGTGAATAGTATATTCAAAATCCTACCATAAAATTAGCATAAAAATTCAATAATTTTATGATCTCACAATATTAAAATTTTTTTAATAAATACAATATATCTGGAAATATATTATCCCATAAAAATACCATGATACGTAAATAAGAATTAAATTTTGATCATCCTACAGTATTCATTATTATCTATTCCATGATTAATATCTATCTTCTATGATGATTACAATGTTATCAGGTGGAGTTTACATTCAAAAAAGTTATATATTAGCTAAAAATTAGCACAGGTAAAAAGGGTGTAAAATTGAAGTTGAATTGATGATGATTGATACAATTTCTTCTAAATTTAAATTTAATGGATCAATTATTCAATATATTTTGAATTAATGGATATCAATCAATGAAAATTGCTGATTCATTTGTAAGGAACAATATGAGAAAAAACAGTGAGATGTATTTTAAATTTCATTATTCTATATTTCATGTAACCAAAATATAAAATTTATGATAATATCTTTTAAATATCATACTCCATGATATCTATTGTATAGATGAAATACATTCAACGAAATATCATCCAAATAACTAACATGTATAGTCCTAAATTCACCTATATGATTCCCAAAACCATGATTATTCAAACTACACATCACTAATTGAATAAAAGTACATAACACTACTTCATGATGATGAAATTATTTTTTAGGTTGGACAATTGAATTCATTTATTGAATTTGTAATAAATATATCCAAAATCATAATGTGAAATCCAGATTAAAGGGGAATTTTGTACGATTTTTTTATAATATATAAAACTATAATATACCAAAATTTATAATTTATACATATAATATTATTTTTTAAATTAATTTAATTTTTATAATTCATTATAGGACAAAATAATTGTTAATTAGAAAATTTAATAATTATCTATGTTTTTATAGAAGTAGACTCAGTTTAAATATGGGTCAGTATGGTTTGTGTAACAGTAATATACATAATGTAATCCAAAAGTGTTTTCACACTTCAGATCAAATTTATCCCCCCAAATGATTTAAAATACATACTATTGAATACAAGATACTTTCCTAGTTAGTTTGAATAGATACCCAAACAAAGTGAATTTTTTTGGTTGATTTACATTATTGTGCTCTACTAAAATTCATCATGGGTGTAGAATTCAGATGACTCAACCATATGTGATGTACCGAAATATTGAAAGAACAGCAGTAACAGAATTATTTTATAGTATCATAAATTGATTTCATATATTTTATTAGAGGTTGTGTCATATATATCACACACATAACTAAATAATTTATTTCATTATTTCGAATCTATTTGCTATTGAATTTAGTCATTCATCAACTCATCAACCAAGATTAACCTTCTATAATCAAAACACCATGATAATTTTATTAGAACACATAAACCTGGAAATTTAATCATCTCTCATTTATATTCCTAAAAAAAGTGTAATAAAATCAAAATATGAATCTTTTGACACATTAAATCGAAATTAACTTTATGACGACTCAATAATTAACTAGACCCATCACGTATAGACTATTGATTTCCTTAAATATTTATGAATTTCATCTATACGGTTCACCTTCACCATATCTATTCTACTTATATGATAAATATTTTGTTTATGAAAATCATATTCCCATAAAAACCATTATGAACTATAAAAATCAATTTACGCCCTAGTAGTCTAACTCTATCATGCCAATAAACCTACCCCAACATAGTGATAGCTTAGATGAATCACCTACTCAATATCTTCACTCAAAATACTATCATACTAAAATCATGATCCATTCTAATACATTAATCATACTTAGTGGAACCAGGAACACTTCCTATTACCAATGATAAAATTGAAATAAAATTTAGGAAAATTGAAATTAAAATTATTCCAATGACACTACAGCAAATTTTAGATTAAATAATGGATTTTTTGTGTATTAAGGGAAATATTTAAACAATATCATATTTATTTGTATATTATATTTTAAAATCATACAATGATAAATATTTTCATACTTCAGAAGTTTTAGATTACCATCAACAATAATTCATGTACTATTGATGTAAAATAATTTCTGATATCACACCAAATTACACCACAGAATCTCAATGATGATCAAATAATGTTACTCAAAACATTATATATACAATTTTATATATTCCATGATAACGAGTTATAAAAATCCCTAAAATCTAATATAGTTATTATTAACACTCATATCTCATCTTAAATCCTAGTGTTTCCAAAAATATCATCCTTAAGGTTAAGAATCTCCTAACTATAATGTTATGTTTATGATAGTTGATCTAATGTCCTGGTACTCCCTAGAGTAGAGTTCAATTAAAATATAGTTTTAATATTGTATTTATATACATATTAATGGTTTAATTTCGTTCAACAAAATATTACTAACAATATCATTAGTACATACTCTCTGTGATCAATGTTTTTATTTATTGGACTCACTCCTTGATATGTTATCAAATAAATGTATCAAAAATAAATAACTAAAAATGGAATATTAAGTTAATTTAATCATGGAAACTATAAAAAACAATTATATTAAACTTAATTGTATTTTGTGATTTTAAGACACCTCTATGAGCCATAAAACACAAATTTTCTAGATCAACCCAACACAAATCATGTTCATGCTTGGATCAAAATAATTATCATCTTGAGAATAATATTGATATGAAGAATAGGTCAAACACAATATATACGATATTGATAATTTAATATCTAATTGAAAAAATATGTAATAAAACCGACATACCCACTTATATCCCATTTAACACTAGATAACACAATAATATGTCTCATCGTTGCCATGGACATAACAACATGAAATTTAACTCTTTAGGACATATCAGAATATAGAAACTGAAACAGTATCCTAGTAATTAATCCAACGAACTCAAATTCCAAATTGATGTTACCCATAATCTATCTATTAAATTCCTTAATAAATATAAATTAATTTCCCAAGCATACTTAATCGTGAAAAATAAAAACTTATTGCTACACATTCAATGCTCACCTAGAATTTCAACATGTCTGACAATTAAAATTTCATCCAAAATATAGGTCACACTATAAAATGGAATATGGTAAAACCTCAATTTTAAGGATTTTGATACAATGGACCATGAATGAATAAATCATCAGGTTCCATTATCCCATACATGATCTACCCCCTTGTCCATTGGCATCCACCATAAACAACCTATACATGTCTAATCATGTACTAAACCTGAAATAGTTGAACAATATTGGCATGGTATGTTCACTATACCTCTAATTATTTAAAATACAGCACATTACATTCTAAATTTAATATATGTATACATTACTACAATAAAATCATGATACCCAAAAATTATTAACTCACACATCATCATGGTCCAGTATAATAATTAATGGTTCTCCATATAGATAATAAACATCTTCCCACTACTCAACATTAATTAACCAAGGATGACTCATAATATAACTGTCAAATATATATATATATATGAATTTTGATCATCTACAAATCCAATTTATCATTCTCATATAGCATTTCATATCAATGTGTTACTCTTCTTCAATCATGTTCATCCAATTCTAATCAAATGTATAACTCTGCCTCTCATATGTCGATCATCTAGAAAGATAAATTCTATTTATTTCTTAGAAAACTACATATCCAGACTCGTGATATGGTTTACCACCAAATAACATATCACTCATGCTTCATCCCATAAAAAATGGTGTTTATCCATTATTCATCCATAATGGATTTGATGATCGGGGACAATTATATATCGCTGAGTCAAAAAATATATATGAAACTAAATTTATAATTCATCCAAACAACCCTACCCATTGAGACCTTAAATTACTATAAAAATTAATCAATTTACTTGGAATCATGAATACCCGAAATCATAAATGACCTTTATTCCATAAAATAACAAAACAATTAAGGTAACATAAAAAATATGTAACATTCTTAATGTAGAGACCCGTATATTGACGTACATAGACTTTACATTACTTTTGCGGAATACTTAGTACATAACAAAAACACACACACAAGGATCGTAATAGTTTAGTGTCTTTGGAAACTCGGAATAAAATCTTCTAATCGTGGTGAAAGTTCTTCAATATCTCGCATAAAGGTCATCCCTTTTTTCTACCTAAAACCTTTCTTTATATCCTGGGGAAAAGAAAACATAAAAGGGTGAGCTCAAATGCTCAGTAAGGGTAAACAAAAGAAAAATCAATCACATCATATACATAGCTTTTGGAAATCTTAACCTGCAAAAGAGCTCATAATATCATAACATGGGATATATCATAGAAGTGAAATGTAATCCCAATAATCATAACTTAAAACATGAAACATTGTGTCATACACACATAATCATAGAGAATCATTTCTTGTTAGTCAAGACTCATTTCCAAGACTATCTTAGTGGACAAAGTCCCTTTCTGAATCGAGTAATCCTCGTTTCAGTCCTGTTTCACTGAGCCGGTATAACCTACCATTACAGCCATATCTATCTCATGAGATATAAAATCTTTACCCAATGCATTGGAGGGAGATATAGGTCCCACCCATCTTATAATGAATCCTTTTTTATGTGTGCCACATAATCATAAAACATACATCATCACATAACACATGAAACAAAAATGGGATTCTTGAAACATCATGACATCATAAATCAATTCATATAAGATAAAGGAATTCATAAAAATAATTCCATCACAACATGATCAAATCAATGTAATAATAGGGATAAAAACAGAACCCTTTATTATCATAGATGGAAAATAATTTTGAAAATCACTTGAACTCCATTCTTGAGGAAAATATCCTTTCTTCTTCAAAAACATTTTTCCTTTCATAACATGTCATACAACTTTAAAATAAAATATGTTGATTAAAAATAAACTTGAAAACTTGTAAAGGAAGCTTCTTGGAAACAATGTTTTAAAAAATCCATTCATGCCGTATAAGTTAAAAAAACATTCTTCGTACTTTTGTCGGAAAAGTCAAAAAGTACCTCGTACGGAAAAACGACAAAAGATTCCTTTCATATTCTTTACTAAAAACTCACCTAAGGGTAAAATTGGATTTAAAATATTGCAAGTGGATGGAAAAAATATTTCATATTGAGGGAACATGGATGTGGATGATAAAATACACCCCAGTAAATACTTAGGAATAAACAATCTTGGATAAAAATGAGATTGTGATATTTCCCTTACCTTAGGTCCGATTTGCTTCGTATGTGTCCGAACCTCCTGTATAATGATTTAAATAATGTCATTGACTTATTATAGAATCATATTCATTTTTATGATATCATATATGGTTCACTTATGACTTTATATTACCCGTTCTTTTGTAAATTCTATGTTAAAGAAGCGTTTTGGGTAAAATCGTTTCATTTATCGTAGGTGTTTTGACTTGTTGTTCTTGACATTATTATTACTTATATCATGATTTACTAACTTACAGAATATAAAATATGATTTATATATCATATATATTCACTATATATATATATATAATAGATAGATAAATGAAATGAAAAACACCGCTCATGGAGACGGTAGTCCGTACGTACGCATGAGCGCTGTTTTACTTTCCTTATTGTCTTGAAATGGAAGTAAGTAGATGAAATACATATATATATACATAAATCCAGTAGCTTTATAATGTCATATATTTCATTATTATTTCTTATATATACTTTATAATCGTTCTTAAATTGGTTAACATGGAGAATGAATCTCATCGCGTCGTGGAGACGGTATTCTGTACGTACGCACGAGCGATGATATCATTTCCATAAATATTGAACTGAATTGGAGTGGATTATACAATATATCAGAATCAATATGATGTTTTAATAACTATGTATAGTTATTATTTACACCATTATACCCATCCATGTAAGGTGGTGGTGGAAAATAGATTACACCACGGCGTGGAGACGGTATTCCGTACGTACGCACGCGCGGTGATTTCTTTTTCCGTAGGATGGATTGATGGTGAAATATGGTTGTTTCATAATTATAATTACATATCAGTATATGAGTGATACTGATGTTATTACTTCATAATGAAACAACCTAAGAAGAAGAAGTGGAAGAAGAAATAAAGATGAAAGAATTGGTAACGGTAATTACCTCTTCTTTGAAGCGCCTCTTTGAGACCTCCTCTTAGGGCACTAAAATTGGTCTTTGAGGAAGACCAGAACCTCTAGGATGTTTCTAGGGAAGTGGAGAAGGGATTTTGGCAGGGGTTGGCCGAGCTTGAGTGCTCCAATTGGTGTGAGGAGGAGGGGGAGGAGGTGTCCTTTTATAGGGGAGGAGAGGGGCACCTTAGGAATATCTCAAAATATTATTTTATATTAAAGTCAAAATCGGTTTATAATGGTTCCAAAGGGTCTTATTTCGAAGATAAAGTGGGGATGGGTCGCAATACTATCAACCAATAGAATTTAGACAAGTTTAGGATATTATTTTAACCTTATCAATTAAATTTAACTCTAAGTTAAATAATTTAACTTTTACCGTGTCTTTTTGTTTACTTTCACTATATGGTTAATAAACTTACTATAACATGCCAAACGAACCCCAAATTGTATATTATTAATACATATATCCTTATCTAAGTCATTTGGCCGAACCTTAGATTTTTAGGAATAAAATAACAATTAATAATATAATATTTGATTTAAAAACTATTTTGTGTCAATTTTGACACTATTTGATATATGATTTTTGTGAAAGTCATAACAGAATTATATGTTCGAACCAAGTTGATTAAATCAACACTAATATATCATAGTAACCTAGAAAATTAGTGTAATTCATAAAAAGTCTTAAATTACATTTAATTTGGTATTTATATTATCAATTTTGTCAATATTTCATTAATAAGATAATTACTGCATCATCTTTGTGTCATAAATAAATTATATTATTTGATGTCTAAAAATTACAAATAAAATACCATCATGTAGGAAATCTTTTTAGCTTTCTAATGAATATTTATAGTCGAATTTATCTTATGTATAACCCCATATTAAAAATGATTTACTTATTAAACTTTGATTTTAACTATTTTAACCTTTCTTTAAATAAATTATTAATAAATGTCCTAATCTAATCCAAGTGGGCCTAAATGGTCATATTTTATTCCTACGTTTCTTTCTGGTCGAATTACACTTGTCCAATAGAATTAGGACATGTGTTAGGGTAATAGTAATATCATATTTACCCTTAGTTACCCTATTTACTATTAACCGCGGTAAAAAAGTAAAAAGTTACTATTCACCAAAAAATTATTTTCATCTCATTGAACCACATTTTAGTCCTTGATATTAACCGTGTCTCTCGGATTTTCGAAATTCCATTTACAGAAGCGGCAAAATTAAGTTTTATGAAAAATTCAGTTTTTTTAACTACCACTTAGTAGTTTCACTATTCATCAAAAATTGATGTTTTTCATAACAATGCCAAAATTTCATCCTAAGCTATATTTCATATTCCGAATTCAAAAATGAAATCTATTTTACCAAATTCATAACATAGAAGTTGCATTAATTAATTTTATAATTAAATCCCGCTGTTAAAATAAATAGCGTGTTTTTAGGAAACAATATATATCAAAAGATTGACACTTGATTATGTCTGGTTTAAATGGGAAATTACATCCAATGACCAACATTGTATTAAATTGTAAAAATATATTCTAAATATACTTTAAAACCACTGAAATTAATAATTTATCACTATTAATTATTTCGATTAAAAAAGTTGTTTTTAATTATAATTTAGTAATTTTTCACTATTCATCAGAATATGAAAGTTATCCGAAAAGTACCAAAATTTCACCTTAGGCTAAATTCGATACTCTGAATCCAAGAATGAAGTTCATTTTGAAAAATAAGATTTACAGAATTTTAAAAAGTGGTTATTACTATTCATAACGGCTAGTTTTAATAATATTTTAATAGCACATCGTTATTTAGTGAAACTCGGTATTGCGTATTACACACGCTATCGAGGAAGGTCGTGATTGCGTGTAATGCAAGGCAAGACAAGGATGCGTGTTGTGCAAGCTCCTTTTGGTGTAGCGTACAACACAAGACATTAATAAAATTAAAAAGTATATTTCTTTATAAAATCTTGGGCTGTTACATTCTACCCCCCTTAAAATGAATTTCGCCCTCAAAATTCGTCGGGGTTATAAATGGTTTACTATTCGAAAGTTTCTCTAATAGAAACCCACATCGTAAAAAGGAATACCAAAACTTGTCTTTAAAAACTAAAGTATGAAATGTAACGATTACCCAAATAAACTAATCACTGGGTTTCCACATAGGTGAAAATATGGATATGGAAGAGAAATCTAACCATCATGTTCTGATGGAGAGTGGTAGAGAACATGGCTATGGAAAAGCCAGTAATCACAAATCCATAAATTTGTGACGATCCAAGGTACCATCTGATTCATCAGGTATAAGATCACTAGGACAACATTTTTGGTTTTCAAGATCATTTCCCTAAAGTTGAAAATTTGAATTAGAATAAATACTTACTTTATTTTGGTACAATCTCACTGTTGTTCGTGCCTTGAACAATTTCCAATTCATCTCTTAAATAAATGAAGTTGAATTTGTTATTCGTGAAGTGTTAGCAGATCATGTGATAGAATGACTGTTCATTCCATCTATCTCAAACAAAAGGTTAGCAAAAGTTATAAGTCATTCTATAGTGAGATTAATCATATATGGTTCCTAAAATGGACTTATACTTCATATATCATACTGCTTAATATAATAAAACTAGTTTCTACTAAACAGGGACTTCCTGTAGGCCAGTGGTAGGCGATAAAGGCCAGTCGCACTTCGGTTGTGGGTTCGATTCCCACAGCCTTGTCCGAAGCGATGGGCTGTCGCCCATCCTGCAGGTTGTCCTTTTTATAAAACTATATTACTATAAGATCCCATCAATAATATCGAAAAAACTTCTATCCTTAAACAATACTAACTTATGTCCAACATAATCCATTCCAATCTTTAGGATTATCCATAATACTGCAGTCCATTCTCATAACATAGTGAAAACGATTACCAGAGATTTAATACCATCGTTGATCCCCATATATCATAAGATATATCTTGTTGGTCACATTCCAAACATTCGAAGCCCTTAATATCGTACTCTCTTGAATACACATTGAACCTTAGTGAAAACTTGAATGCAGTTAAAAGTTAACACTTTTCACATACCGAAATCCTCAAAATTCTATATACTCAAATCATGATATCACTTAGTCCTTATATCAATCATGAGCTCATGAATACTATCAAACATTTAATTTTCTCCTTATCCCTTCATTATGCGCATATCATCTACATTCCAAAAATATCTGAATAACCTTTCATGGATACTGGTAACATTAATCATACACTTTCAAAACACAAGGAAAGACAACAGTGTAACAATCCATAGATGTCTCTTTATTCCAAAATTACACATGATAAACATGTAATCATTCCACTACATTCTCAAACCATTGACCGAGCTTCAAAAATTCTTTCATCTCACATATCATTTTTAGTCTCTTCATCATCATCCACATAAATACTACCCATATGACCATACTGATTCTCTTCATGAGTCTTTCCCTTAGGGCATTTGTTTGCATAATGCCCATACATTCCACATTTAAAACACTTAACCATTTTTGATGTCGTAGCATTACCATTATCCTCATCCATGGTGTTAACCGACCCTTTTCCTTTGCACTTACTTGCTTTGTGTCCTTCTTTTCCACACCCAAAGCATCTTCCAGTTCCCTTGAAACATTCTCCTTGATGCCTCTTCCCACATGATTTACATTGGGGAAATTGAACTTTCTTTCCTCTATGATCATCATGGAACTCCATCTTTCTCTTATTAGTCGAGTCAGGAAACTTACCAAATTTTACTTTATTGATCATATTATGAGATTGCTGATTCGGCATAATAATGATGTTTGGACTTCCAAATCCCATTTCATTTGGTTTCTCATGAAGAATATCATTACATTGTCCATCATATCCTCCATTATTGTGAATCATCTTGTTTCCAGCCATTTTCTAAAACCCAAACAAAATAGTGTTAGATGCAAAAATCATAATAAAGGGGGAGTAACTTAAATATCTATCATCTTTGGTTTAATCTAATATCGTTACCATAGTTCTAGAACTATATCCTATACGTATACTTATCCTTAGGGGAATCCCTAGACATACCTTAGAAATATCTCTAGGGATCTCACTAACGTTTTCGCATCCTAGTTTTCAAAGGTTGACTAAACCTTTCCTCTGATACCAACTGTAGAGACCCGTATCTTGACGTACATAGACTTTACATTACTTTTGCGGAATACTTAGTACCTAACAAAAACACACACACAAGGATCGTAATAGTTTAGTGTCTTTGGAAACTCGGAATAAAATCTTCTAATCGTGGTGAAAGTTCTTCAATATCTCCCATAATGGTCATCCCTTTTTTCTACCTAAAACCTTTCTTTATATCCTGGGGAAAAGAAAACATAAAAGGGTGATCTCAAATGCTCAGTAAGGGTAAACAAAAGAAAAATAAATCACATCATATACATAGCTTTTGGAAATCTTAACCTGCAAAAGAGCTCATAATATCATAACATCGGATATATCATAGAAGTGAAATGTAATCCCAATAATCATAACTTAAAACATGAAACTTTGTGGCATACACACATAATCATAGAGAATCATTTCTTGTTCGTCAAGACTCATTGCCAAGACTATCTTAGTGGACAAATTCCCTTTCTGAATCGAGTAATCCTCGTTTCAGTGCTGTTTCACGGAACCGGTATAACCTACCATTCCAGCCATGTCTATCTCATGAGATATAAAATCTTTACCCAATGCATTGGAGGGAGATATAGGTCCCACCCATCTTATAATGAATCCTTTCTTATGTGTGCCACATAATCATAAAACATACATCATCGCATAACACATGAAACAAAAATGGGATTCTTGAAACATCATGACATCATAAATCAATTCATATAAGATAAAGGAATTCATAAAAATAATTCCATCACAACATGATCAAATCAATGTAATAATAGGGATAAAAACAGAACCCTTTATTATCTTAGATGGAAAATAATTTTGAAAATCACTTGAACTCCATTCTTGAGGAAAATATCCTTTCTTCTTCAAAAACATTTTTCCTTTCATAACATGTCATAAAACTTTAAAATAAAAGAAGTTGATTAAAAATAAACTTGAAAACTTGTAAAGGAAGCTTCTTGGAAACAATGTTTTAAAAAATCCATTCATGCCGTATAAGTTAAAAAAACATTCTTCGTACTTTTGTCGGAAAAGTCAAAAAGTACCTCGTACGGAAAAACGACAAAAGATTCCTTTCATATTCTTTACTAAAAACTCACCTAAGGGTAAAATTGGATTTAAACTATTGCAAGTGGATGGAAACAATATTTCATATTGAGGGAACATGGATGTGGATGATAAAATACACCCCAGTACATACTTACGAATAAACAATCTCGGATAAAAATGAGATTGTGATATTTCCCTTACCTTAGGTCCGATTTGCTTCGTATGTGTCCGAACCTCCTGTATAATGATTTAAATAATGTCATTGACTTATTACAGAATCATATTCATTTTTATGATATCATATATGGTTCACTTATGACTTTATATTACCCATTCTTTTGTAAATTCTATGTTAAAGAAGCGTTTTGGGTAAAATCGTTTCATTTATCGTAGGTGTTTTGACTTGTTGTTCTTGACATTATTATTACTTATATCATGATTTACTTACTTCCAGAATATAAAATATGATTTATATATCATATATATTCAGTATATATATATATATATAATAGATAGATAAATGAAATGAGAAACACCGCTCATGGAGACGGTAGTCTGTACGTACGCATGAGCGCTGTTTTACTTTCCTTATTGTCTTGAAATGGAAGTAAGTAGATGAAATACATATATATATACATAAATCCAGTAGCTTTATAATGTCATATATTTCATTATTATTTCTTATATATACTTTATAATCGTTCTTAAATTGGTTAACATGGAGAATGAATCTCATCGCGTCGTGGAGACGGTATTCCGTACGTACGCACGAGCGATGATATCATTTCCATAAATATTGAACTGAATTGGAGTGGATTATACAATATATCAGAATCAATATGATGTTGTAATAACTATGTATAGTTATTCTTTACACCATTATACCCATCCATGTAAGGTGGTGGTGGAAAATAGATTACACCACGGCGTGGAGACGGTATTCCGTACGTACGCACGCGCGGTGATTTCTTTTTCCGTAGGATGGATTGATGGTGAAATAGGGTTGTTTCATACTTATAATAACATATCAGTATATGAGTGATACTGATGTTATTACTTCATAATGAAACAACCTAAGAAGAAGAAGTGGAAGAAGAAATAAAGATGAAAGAATTGGTAACGGTAATTACCTCTTCTTTGAAGCGCCTCTTTGAGACCTCCTCTTAGGGCACTAAAATTGGTCTTTGAGGAAGACCAGAACCTCTAGGATGTTTCTAGGGAAGTGGAGAAGGGATTTTGGAAGGGGTTGGCCGAGCTTGAGTGCTCAAATTGGTGTGAGGAGGAGGGGGAGGATGTGTCCTTTTATAGGGGAGGAGAGGGGCACCTTAGGAATATCTCAAAATATTATTTTATATTAAAGTCAAAATCGGTTTATAATGGTTCCAAAGGGTCTTATTTCGAAGCTAAAGTGGGGATGGGTCGAACTCCTATCAACCAATAGAATTTAGACAAGTTTAGGATATTATTTTAACGTTATCAATTAAATTTAACTCTAAGTTAAATAATTTAACTTTTACCGTGTCTTTTTGTTTTCTTTCACTATATGGTTAATAAACTTACTATAACATGCCAAACGAACCCCAAATTGTATATTATTAATACATATATCCTTATCTAAGTCATTTGGCCGAACCTTAGATTTTTAGGAATAAAATAACAATTAATAATATAATATTTGATTTAAAAACTATTTTGTGTCAATTTTGACACTATTTGATATATGATTTTTGTGAAAGTCATGACAGAATTATATGTTCGAACCAAGTTGATTAAATCAACACTAATATATCATAGTAACCTAGAAAATTAGTGGAATTCATAAAAAGTCTTAAATTACATTTATTTTAGTATTTATATTATCAATTATGTCAATATTTCATTAATAAGATAATTACTGCATCATCTTTGTGTCATAAATAAATTATATTATTTGATGTTTAAAAATTACAAATAAAATACCATCATGTAGGAAATCTTTTTAGCTTTCTAATGAATATTTATAGTCGAATTTATCTTATGTATAACCCCATATTAAAAATGATTTACTTATTAAACTTTGATTTTAACTATTTTAACCTTTCTTTAAATAACTTATTAATAAATCGCCTAATCTAATCCAAGTGGGCCTAAATGGTCATATTTTATTCCTAAGTTTGTTTCTGGTCGAATTACACTTGTCCAATAGAATTAGGACATGTGTTAGGGTAATAGTAATATCATATTTACCCTTAGTTACCCTATTTACTATTAACCGCGGTAAAAAAGTAAAAAAGTTACTATTCACCAAAAAATTATTTTCATCTCATTGAACCACATTTTAGTCCTTGATATTAACCGTGTCTCTCGGATTTTAGAAATTCCATTCACAGAAGCGGCAAAATTATGTTTTATGAAAAATTCAGTTTTTTTAACTACCACTTAGTAGTTTCACTATTCATCAAAAATTGATGTTTTTCAGAACAATGCCAAAATTTCATCCTAAGCTATATTTCATATTCTGAATTCAAAAATGAAATCTATTTTACCAAATTCATAACATAGAAGTTTCATTAATTAATTTTATAATTAAATCCCGCTGTTAAAATAAATAGCGTGTTTTTAGGAAACAATATATATCAAAAGATTGACACTTGATTATGTCTGGTTTAAATGTGAAATTACATCCAATGACCAACATTGTATTAAATTGTAAAAATATATTCTAAATATACTTTAAAACCACTCAAATTAATAATTTATCACTATTAATTATTTCGATTAAAAAAGTTGTTTTTAATTATAATTTAGTAATTTTTCACTATTCATCAGAATATGAAAGTTATCCGAAAAGTACCAAAATTTCACTTTAGGCTAAATTCGATACTCCGAATCCAAGAATGAAGTTCATTTTGTAAATAAGATTTACAGAATTTTAAAAAGTGGTTATTACTATTCATAACGGCTAGTTTTAATAATATTTTAATAGCACATCGTTATTTAGTGAAACTCGGTATTGCGTATTACACACGCTATCGAGGAAGGTCGCGATTGCGTGTAATGCAAGGCAAGACAAGGATGCGTGTTGTGCAAGCTCCTTTTGGTGTAGCGTACAACACAAGACATTAATAAAATTAAAAAGAATATTTCTTTATAAAATCTTGTGCTGTTACACTTAACGAGGTAAATTTTTACAAATCATCTATCAAATATGTTCCTCATAGAATCATATTTTAATACAACCTATACATAATAACTATTATAGTACATTAATCTCAATATTTCAATATATTTATATGGTTTTAATGTTATTTTCAAAGAAAACCATAGGACAAAATCACTCTAATTATATTAACAGTTATTTCAGCACACTAACTGAATAATAGATTATATTTATTATCCTCCCCACTCTTTTGGACCACCAATTCCTTCACAAAAATCCGAAATGGTCATTGATCATAGAGCATCTGACATTCCATCACCAATACAGAATCTAGGAAAGTCACATTGAAATTCACCCACTCTTGTTTTAAAATAAAAAATAGGAATATATATGTGATATGAACCATACATGAATTATTATCACATTCATGTATATTTATAATGATATCATCCTATGATAATCTGTATTTATAAAATAAATGTAACAGGTCTAGTTATTTTGGAATTAACCATGAAACTATATAAGATAATATTTTATTGTTTTTTTATACACATTATTTAGCATAACATAATTAAATGTTTATTATGAGAATTATGTCGTCAATTATATATCAAAATCAATAAATAAAACTAAATATCAATTTCATGGTGTTACTATATAGACATAAACTATAATAATAATAATATGGGATCTATTTCACCTGTAATTAGACATAAATTATCATTATCAAGATGAGTAAAATTAAACTAGAATATTATATAATAAAATTCACGATTGGTTTTTATTGATATAATACAAAATTGTGTCCCCCTATTTTCAGTGAAATAAATCACACACTAGAACACGAATGTCATGTAAATGAATTAAGATGGAGATGGCTTTTATACACTACATTCTTCTAAAATTAAAAAACCAAAAAA
Source organism: Viscum album (assembly GCA_963277665.1). Lineage (NCBI taxonomy): Eukaryota > Viridiplantae > Streptophyta > Magnoliopsida > Santalales > Viscaceae > Viscum > Viscum album. Next base: position 192,927,664 of record OY728135.1, on the reverse strand, counting down.
CCCTAAGAACAGTAATTTTTTTTCATATCATGATAAATTCTATATCCTAATAATAGTAAAAAACAGAATAGAAACATTACTACTACCATTAGGATAAAAACATTCCACTAGAAAAGTTGTTTATCATAAACAATTCATAAGATTAATATTTGGTGAAGATAATTCATATATCTATATATAACACACACACACACACAAATGAATCTAACTTTTTCTGAATCAATGATTTTTATAATTAATTACCCACCATAAGTCCACTCATAAGAGTCCCACCTAGAGGGAAATATGAAATAATTCACCCCACTAAGTATGATAATTATTTTTGGTTATCTAAGGGGGACTATATTATTATCATTGGGATGGTGTATCCTCATATTAGAGTGGGGAAACTATTTAACCCACATTTTTTTACCTATGTAATTTTTTATCAATATTTTTATATACAATTAACATAACAATGATAGATATCAATGTTGATATTATATAAGTATGTTGGTGCTCCCTTGTTACTTTTGAAATGGATTTATGTTCCATACATTATTAATCTAAAAATAGTATTATTTATAAAGGTATATTTTCTTCCTAGTGTTGGATGAAACATTTACATTACATCTATCCTAATTTTAATCAAATGGGATATAATGGAGTCTTGTGGACTTTTTTATAGTTATGTATGAGGTTGTTCCCTTTAGTTCGAATCAAATTAATTTGCTGAATATTTGACATGAACAATAATGTGATCCATTGAATATTTTGATACTAGTTATGTTTCAAAAGATATATTATTTCTTTTATTATGATTTTATTAGGGTAATATATTAGAGTTTCTATCATATTATACCTTACTATACATGATAAAGTTTACTTCTATACACATAAGATAGATGATGAGATTTACTTCATCAAAATGATATGTTCTACTAATAAATGATATTAAATTCCATAAAATATATATTAATAGGGATTTTTGATATATATACTTAACAATTTAAAGGGAATTTAAATTTCGATATTCAGCTATGGATTTATAAAATATGATGATAATACTATTATATTCTAAAAAATGATAGATGGATAATGTAGTATCATGTTAGTTCATATAGAGTCAAATTAATCGTTGATAGTGATTGGATCACTTCTAAAGAATTATCAATTTTATCTATAATTATTGTTATGAGAATGTGGTGACCTCTATATTGATGAGCATGTATATTGAGGATGTGAAAATTATTGTTTCACTGTATATTCTCTATTTATCAATATGATATGTACTATGAGATTTTTTTGGAATAATTTAATAAGGATGAATGTAATCTACAAATAGATCAATAGATGGAATTTTAAGAATAACACATAAAATTGTATATATTATCTAGATATTCCATAAAGAAAATTTGTCTTTACGATTCTTATGATCTTATTAAAAATTATCCAAGTTATAGGTGTAACCTATCTATTGTAGGGTTGACTTCATAATCATTTATAGATCATAGATACAATATATTTATGAGAAGGGTGTTCATAAAGATAATCCTAAACTGTGTAAGGACCATTCACTATATTGTAATTACGACATCAAACCACTTAAGGATCATTTATCATTATTATTTATATGAAAATATTTATAGTTTTTTATTTTTATGGATATTCAATGTACCATTTAAAGATGATTAATATCATTATATGAGATAAAATTTTTCCTTAAAAACTAAAAATGTAATGGATCCATATTATATTAAATAAGGATAAATATGTTAAGTTTCTATTTAGTATTTTCTAGGAATCACATGCAATTTTTTTTGATGGAATTTAGTGGTAGAGAATGCATACTCTTTAAAATATATATATTAAAATTAAGGAAAATTTGAATGAGGAATATTCTATTAAACTCTTTTGAACCATAACATACTCAAAATGGTTATCAAATCAATGATAACAAAATTATAATAATCATATCATAATTATTCTACACATTAAGTCCAAAAAATCATATTTCTATGAGATTAAGATAAGTCTTATCATTCATGTTTCCTGAATTAATATTTGAATGTTTAAAACATTATTATTCTACATGTGATAGAACATAATGTATTATGTATCAATATCCTATATTTAATTCATCAATAAAAAGAAGATGAGTGGTTGTGATTTTATATTTTATGAAAATACACGTTGATTCATGAAATTTGATATATTTGGAAACTATGACATGTTGATCATTTCAAAAATATGATTATATATATATTTTCTATACATTACAGAGAATTTAATTAAATAAATTTATGTAAAAAATATATCAATTATTTGAAATAAATTTGAATATAAAAAAATTAAATCACAATATAATATAATATTATAATTAAAAAATACCATACATCACATTATAATATTAAACTATTATATGAATTGTGTATGAAGGAAAAATATATTTTTTAGAAAAAACGTAGGAGAATAATCAAAACACTTTCAATGATGATGACAAATAATAAAATACTAATCCATAGAAAAAAATATTTTTTGTACTAATTGTAAAAGGAATCATATAAAACGTCCAATTTTAAAATTGTTTTATCATAATGGAGAAAATTTATAAGAAGGGTATGCACGCAATTAACCCAATAATTTTCCATAAGATATTTTTTATTTGTATCAATACGGAGGTATCATATTCTTTAATACATTGTACATATATATGTCTCAAATCAGAAAAAATACTAGAAATCAATAACTTGGTTTCTATATGTTTGAGAAAACCTGTTGATAGTTATATTTTAGTAAGAGGTTAGGATTGTAATATATTGAGTATTATGTTCATATATATATATATATTCAATATGGTATCTTAGTTCACCATTAATGATCAGTATTTATTATGTGTTGTGACATAGAATATTATGTAGATATTCATGTTTGTTCTATAATATGAACATCATGTGATAGTTTTTATTTTTCCTTGTTTGTGTCTAGGTAATGGATCAATGTTAATAACCTTTATGTGGCTCCCAAATGATACTTATAGAAGAATATTGTTTATGGGATAAAAAACATGTCACGATTGGTTTTTATTAATGATAATATAAGTTATACATATCAATAATTCATATATTTTTTCTTTCTTTACATTCATCTAATTTTTATTAAAACCAAAGGGGATATTTTATGAAGAATTAATTATTAAATAATGATGTAATGTTGAAATTATTTTGATAATTTTTTTAATTGATGAAGTGTTTCATTGATAAATTTAACCACCACCCCTTCCCCCTTTATGTTTGTGCCGGCTAATAAGTACACCAAAAAATAAAGTGGAATTATCCCAAAAAACAAAAAAAAATTATAATTAGAGTAAACATAACAAAAATATCCTAATAAAGGAACAAAAAATTATGTCACATAAGAATATATATAAACTGACATCCCATCAATCTTATCTTGTATTAATTGTAGTTTATAATACATATGGAGGCTCTATATCAATTAATTACACTATGTCATAAATATTTATAAATATATTTGGTTACACCATGAAATAAAATAAATATATCCTTTTTAAATATGGGAACATGATTTCTAAATATTAACAAATATGAAAATCTTAAGATATGGGTGTGAATAAATCATTTTTGGTAACCAATAATATAGTTTTTATAATAATAACTAATTTTTTTTATAAGAATAGTGTTTTCACAATAAAAATAAATAATATAATAATGTGTAGTAATTTAAGCAATTTAAATCTTTAGGATATAATTTGAGAGTTGAGATTGAACTCTCCAACATCAATCAGTGTTATATGTATCTACGTTGGTGAAATTATCAAACCAATGACCATAATATAATACCCCAATTATTCATTAAAATATCACAGTTATAGGGAAATGATTAGTACCTCTATACCAAAATATATCACAAAGTGGTATAGCCCCCACTTATTATAACCATCAAATATAATAATATGGATTAATATTAAATTGCATATATATCATTAAATATTTTTAGGTGGAATATAGGCCAACCATTAAAATGCATCACATATTCTTATATTATGCAATAATTCTTTTACCATATATTTTGAATATATTATATAGTTAAATAGTTACCATGATGCAATAAACATCATATCTCATTTATGATTATATTATATAACCCATATGGCTCATATATATTTGGAAGTAACAAATACCTCCATTTAATACACATCACTTATCCTAATCATAAGCATCATTACAATATGCACCCTTCCCATTTTCACTCAATTCAAAAACAATCAAATTGTTATCCCAACTTCCTAATAAATTTAAATAGTTCATATTCTAGCATATTATGTACATAAACCATAATCACCACCACATAATTATTAGGATATCAACATAATTCCATTACTGTGTAAACACACTATTGGACAATGTACGTTCAGGGTACCCCTAGGGATCCTAGTTTATATCATAATCTAAATACCATATATGGGATCCTATATGACATACACAATTATAGGTCACCAATCCTCACACAAATCAAAAACATTCCCCTCTAATATCCCGTGATTTCAACACTAACTCAACTACCTTATATAGAAATACAATCTTCTGTAACATTAGTAAGATTTGATAATATCCATATCTCTGCAACTGTAATTCCTTGTCAATTCTATAATAGATCAATTACCAAAATCCTCACAATGGGTAACCCACAAATATATATCAACAACCAATTGGAGGAAAACAATATCCAAAAAAACACACCAAACCTTTCAATGATGTCTTATGTGTTGAGAATGTGTTGTATTCAACAATAATCGATCTTTTTATGATGACTTTGATGTTGAAAAATACCCTTATTTCTTATTATAATGATTTTACATTGACTCAATTTCATAAAATTTATATTTTTTATTTATCTGTTTTAAATAAATAATTATGTGTTTTAATCCGTGTGGAATATTTTTCACCGTGTTCGGAAATCATTTTATCGTGTTATGGAAACACTGTTCACACTATTCGTTGAGGATTAAGGGTTATCAAAAAAGAATGGTTATGAAACCATACATTATCAAAATAGTATGTTTTAGTATTCATATGGTATCAAAATTTTATGGAATAGTAATCCCATGTTAATTTGGAACGTTATGTTTGTTTCTCAAAAGTATGGTTCATCAACCTAACATTTTAAAAAAAATTGTTACGTTGGATAAGTTAGCTTTCGTTTAGAAGCTATTAAAAGATTTGGTTATATATCATATATTTAAGAGTTAATGATTAAATTATGGATGATCAACCTTACGTTGTGAACCTTACATTCAAATAATTCATGATACGCGGTTCAACCCTACATTTGGAGTCAGAGATTTAAAATGAAACTTTATTAAAGCAATAGTCTTTATGCGAATTATCTAGATAATTTTAAGGCAAATTAAATGCCTGAATCTAAATAGAATCTTTGACTGATTCATATCCATTTGTTTATGATTCAATGGATCAATTTAAGTGCATGTTTTCTTGGATAATTTTTTGGGGAGTTACTACTACTATGTTATAAAAATATGTAATTATTGTCATTCTAAAGACGACTATCATGGATCTAAATTTAAATGAAGAAATCTTGTCTTTATTTTCTATATACCTATATTATTTTGTATTAAATATTAGAGGATAATAATCTAAAATAATAAAAATATTTATCAAGATCATGAGTTATTCACAGCTACAGTTTACATAGACAATTGAGACTTACAGATAATCTGTTACAAAAATAGAAAAAGATCTGTTTTCTGAAGACGAAGAAACAAGATTGAAGATTAACTGATTATACATATAATATCATTTGTGAATTTACTATTGAAATGTTTCGAATTATATTTCAAGATCTAATGCAACCATATCGACTAAGAACTAATCTTACAATATGATCATCATTTCTAACAGTCGATGATCCATCGACCATCAATTATGTGTTGTAGCAATTGTGGAGAACAAAACGAAATTATTTCAAAGAACAATTACTCTATTACTTTGGGTTACTGGCTTCCTGTACAATTTTCTGTGTTTGGTACTCTATATGAACAAGAAGGATCTACTTTACCTTAATGTTACAAAGGTGTCAACTTCCTGTACTTAGTTATGGAACAGTCTATTAATAAGAGTACCGAATAGTGAAAATCACCATGCACGTGGAGTAGAGAATTGGTGGAGTGGGCTGGGGGCCTTCTTTTCCCCAAACAACTATACATCGTTTATCATTTTCTATTTAATTTCCACTACATAATTATTCTGATAATGATAAAAAGACATATTACTATCTTGTGATGAAATTGTAATACACACAATTCATCCCCCTTGATTATATTGGGTATAAACCAATCCAAGAATTTGTATTAGAGGTGGTTCATTTGATAAATAAATAACAAGATAAATATTTCTATATTATACAAAGCACAGTGGTTGATGCACAAAAGGGTATGTCAATGGTTCGAGATCCTTACTTCAATGCTGAAAATTATGGATATTGGAAATCATGGATGATCATTTATTTCAAGAACCTTGGATACATAATCTACACGAAAATTCTAACTCCCTATATGATTCCAGAGAAACCTAAAACATGTAGTGCTGATATAGAATCAGAGTACAAAATTAACTTGAAAGATATGAATGTAATCATATGGGGTGCTGGTACAGATGAATTCAATAGAGTATCTATGTTCTCTATGACTTATGAAATGTGGCAGTCGATTGTAGTTTCTTATAAAGGAACTGAAAATGTCGGAAAAATGAGGTATGCCACTGCTAAATAATAATCTGACACATTCAGAATGTTTTAAAAAGAAGGTATCAACTTGATGAATTGAATGCGTTTATAAATTTTAAATATCATCAATACCTTGGGATATCCTATCACACAATTAGATCAATCCCTGGAATTTCTAATAGTACTACCATCATGAAGGAATGGAATTTCGGCTTTAATTAGGCATTTATCAACAGTTAAAAATCGTACAATGGGATAGTTATTTTGAACCCTTATGTGGTATGATGATTAGATGGAAGATGAATGAATTTAGCATAATGATTTAATCAAAATGGAAAATATTGTTTGATGTTATCATCCCAAAAGAAAAGAAGACAAATGAAGAATGAAATCAATGTGAAAAAATAGATGTCTGATTCATCTGATTTAGACGTGGAACTGGCTCATCTATCTAGAATGTTCATTAAATTCTAAAAAAAGATGAAAATATTCATAAAATCATTGAAAAGAATGAAAATGAACCAAAGGAAGTTAGATTCTACGAATGCAAAAAATATGGGAAACATTAGACCTAACTGTCCCAAAATAATGGAAGACATGAAAAATAAATTCTTCAAGAGAAATGATAATGAGTAGAAATAAATGATGGAGAGGAAAGCTACATGGAGTGTTTCTAAAGACTAGAGCAGGTCATCAATGTCTTTCTCGAATAAAGAATAATCTAATTTAAAACCAACCATGTGATTTATGGAAGAGGATGATGAGGTAAAATATTAATACTCATCTGATTCTATTTCTTTCTATTGAAATAATAAACTAGAAGCCTACTGTATTATGCTTGAATAAATATATGATTCATTCTTTAAGAAACTTAAATCGTTGAAAAATATTCATAATGTTGTTTTAGGAGATAGATACACTATGCTAAAACAATATCAAGAGTTAATTTAAAAATATAACTCATCAAACACAAATTGTAAAAATAATGAAGTTAAAATGCAAACACTGCAAAGAAATTAGAACCATAAAATTGTACAGATCTTATTTTTACAAATTCAGAAAATAAACAAAATTAAATACGTGGAAATAATGTGATTAAAAAGGAATGATATGGAATATTAATTAAAGGTGAAAACCCTAAATTATATAAAAATTAATTTTTTCCAAGTACTATAAATGTAATCTTTTATTATTGTGGAACAGGAAGGAACATATCTAAAAATTGTTATTTAAGGAAACTGCATATAAGTGGGATTATGGAAGTCTTTGTTGCAACATGTTTATATGATTCTATTGATTTTAGAAAAACATATAATATCTGGATTCCTAGGGCTCTGATAACTAAAACTATTGGAGCCAACAAAATATGGGTACCAAAAAAATCCTTGTTTAAATGCCATTGCAGGAAGTAGGTCACATAAGAAAAGATGAAATATGGTATATGGATAGTGGCTACTTCAATCATATGATTGGAAATTCATCAAATTTCATAACTCAAACTCAAAAGGATGTAGCTCTTGTTAAAATTTGGTGAAAATTCCAAAGGTATGGTTATTGGCATTATAATAGTTAGAGATCCAAAACCAGTGTCAATAAATAAAGTACATTACTTACATGGATTGAAACAAGGCCTGATTAGTATCTCTCGACTCTGTGATGAGGTTTATTTTGTTGGTTTTCCAAATAATGGTTTTTCTATTTTAATGATATATTTCTTAAATTTAGTGCACCTAGAACTGATAATGTTTACATCAAGGACTTAAATTCCCTATGTAAAAAAATGTAAAATTCATAACTGCTATGATAAATGAATCTTGGATCTGTCATAGAATAATTGTAAATTGCAATATATATGCTTTACATAAGACATCTATGAAACAATTATATTCTGGTTTGCCTAATATCATATTTGAATGTGGTAGATTCTGTGATGCAATTCAACTTGGGAAGAAGCACAAATCATCCTTCAAATCTAGTTTAAAAATTGCTACATCTAAACCACTAGAACTTATCCATATGGGTTTTTTTCGACGTTAATGAATAGAAAGCTTGGTTGGTAATCTACATGTAAATGTTTTAGTTGATGAATATTATATATTTAGTTGGATTTATTTTCTAAAATATAAAAATGAATATTTTACTATATTTGAATGTTTATGCAAAGATGTAAAAAATGGAAAAGATCCTAAAAAAATTTCATTAAGATGTGACCATGGTGGAGAGTTTTAGAATATTTAATTTAATTCTTCTACTCAAATATTGGAATTAAACACACATTTTATACACCAAGAACACAATAACAAAATAGAATTCTTTAAATAAGATATAGGATTATTCAATAATTGGGTAGGACTATGCTAAATGAATACAGTCTTCCTACATAATAATGGGAATAAGCTATAAGAATTCCCTGTTAAATAATGAATACAATATTAATAAGAAATATTTTTAAAAGACAACATATGAACTCTGAAATAATAGAAAACCAAATGTAAATTACATTAATGTTTGTGGATTCATGGTTTACACATTAAACACCATGGAAAATCTTGGTAAGTTATATATAAAATCTGATAAAGGAATTTTGTTATGATATTCTGCTACTTCAATTTCTTATAGAGTTTTTAATAAAAATTCAAGGATGGTTGAAGAATCGGTTCATGTGAAACTTGATGAATCTAATCCCTTAGAGAAAAGGAAAGACCAATATGATGAATCAGACTCTAATAATAATAAGGGACATGAGAACATAAAAGATTATTTTGAAAAATATATAAATAAAATTTAGTCTAGTTCATAAGAACATGACATTGAAGAACCTAACAGCGTACTACCAAGAAAATATAGAACCCCAAAGACTAATCCTTCAAGAACTATTATAGGATAACTAGGAATTGGAATAAAAACATGAATAAATGTAGTAAATCTTGTTTAATTCTCTACCTTTCTATCCTAATTTGAACCTAAGACATTAGAATAATCATTAGTTGATTACATTGGAATGATGGAAATGCAGGATGAACTAAATGAATTTAATATAAATGAAGTTTGGAAATTAGTTGAATGGCCCCATAACTATCCATTTATTGGAAACAAATTGGTCTTTATAAATAAACAAGATGATCAAGAAATAACAAGTATAAATAAATGAAGACTTGTAGATAAAGGTTATAATCAGGAAGAAGGTATAGATTATGATGATACATGTTTACCTGTAGCTATATTAGAATCCATTAGGATCTTTTTATCCTATCCATATCATATATAAAATAAATTATTTCAGATAGATGTCAAGTATAACTATTTAAATGGTTACTTATTAGAGGGTGTTTATGTTGAGAAACCTCCTTGTTTTGAAAATTCCCAAAATCCATATTCGGTTTTTAAAAATAAAAAAATCTCTTTATGGCCTTAAACAAGAACCAAGATCATAGTATGAATTATTATGTTCTTTTCTATTAAAAAATGATTTTACATTTGGGATGGTAGATCCAACATTGTTTATGAAAACTTTTAACTCCAATATTTTATTGGATCAAATTTATGATGATTATGTAATTTTTTTGTTCAACATACAATAATATTTTTCATGAGATTTCAAATTTAGTGAAAAAAAGAAATTGAAATGTGTATAATGGGAGAATTAAATTTCTTTTTAGGACTTCAAATTTATCATAATGATTTTGGAAATGTTTTAAATCATATAAAATACATTACAGATTTACTAAAGAAATTTGGTGTTCAAATCATTAATACATTTTAAAATATTATGTGTATTAATATAAAACTTGATTTGGATGAAACATGAATATCAGTTGACAACAAAAAATATAGTGGTATGTTTGGTAGTTTATTATATCATACTACTAGTAGGCCATATATAATTTACCCAGTATGTCTTTGTGCAAGATTTCAATTTGATCCAACACTTAAGTGTTGTCAAATGAATTATTTGATATTTAAAAGTAACTATTTTTCAATCTATTATATATAAAAAAATCTTCTGACTTTAATTTAATTTCATATTCATATGAAAACATTGGAAGTTATAGTTTTGATATAAAAATAACCTTATGGACTTGTCACTTTTTAAAAAAAATCCTTAAAGTCATGGTCTAGTAAGAAACAAAACTCAATTGCTTTGTCAATCGTTGAAGCAAAATATGTTTATGCTGGCAGTTGTTATACACATGTTTTGTGGATGAAAAAAACTCTAATGGATTTTGGACTAAATTATAATAATACAACTATTTTATGTGAAAATACTTGTGCTATAAATATTTCAAAAAACCCTATTAATAAATCTAGAACTAATTATATTGATATCAAACATCATTTTATAAGAGGTCATGTTCTTAAAATGGATATATTCATAGAATTTTTAAGCATTGAAATTTAATTATCTGATATTTTTAGTAAACCACTTCCCACTGAAATGTTTGATTTTATTATCAACGATCTAGGTTTACATATGTTTCAATGATTTATTCTAATTTCATATTATTTATTTTAAATTTTTTTTCTTATCATTATTAATTTAAAAGAAAATTTGTCAGTTCTGGTTTAATCATTTTCAGCATAAGTTTTTACTTTTCAATAATTTAATAATTACTATGTGAATAATGACATTGGAATCAAGGATGTCACAAACCATTTCCACTTTAAAAATTATTAATTTTTACAAAACCCATTGAAATCCCAAGATCTTCCACAACACTTCTCTATCTACTCCCGAACCATAAAAAACTATGATTTTCAAAGCTTCAAATATTTGTTAAAGCAATAGACAAAATCAAAAGGATTAACGATCCAGAAACCATAAATTCCAAGTGACAATGCTCGGCAGGATGAACGATTTTACAAGGAAAAATGATCAATCTGGAATGGTTGTACTAGAATGATCTGATGATGAGGTAAGCCCTAGAATTTCAAGAATGATGAGAAAACCTTCAATGGGGAATGTACAGAATTTCTAATGAGGTAGAACTTCCTCACTTTTTTTATATTGGTTCAGTTCTATTTGGGATAAGATGATGATTCAATAATATCTATGATCGAGGAAAGAGATTTTTCAATTTCGTCTATGGAGATTTCCAAAACTCTTGACTACCATAATGAGATATTTTTTCATTTTAATTTAGAAAATATTTGTGATAATGTCCATATGTCTTAGGAAATTATGTATTTTCTGTATTACTCTACAACTATAAAAAAGATGTTAGGGTGAGATCTAGATCCTGACCAAAATATTTTAGTTAAATTTGTGAAAATAGGTATTTCTCCTAGAATGTCAAAGATGCAGAAAATATTGTACCCTAATATGTACAGAATGTTTATGTATATGAGTGATATAAATTTGAATTTTCTGAGATTTTTTATCACATATCTCAACAAATACTGCCAAAAAGAAGCAAGGATGTCCTTATATCCATTTAGATGGTTCATATAAAAGATATTATTTATGTCAGATATTATAAGACTTCTTGATGCCCGAGTGAAATTTCACTATAGCAACATTTTGAATGATGTGACACTATGGAAAATTGGTTTCTTTTGGATCACAATAAAAGGAAAACTCATGCCTGCTGGAGCAGAAGACGAAGAAGAGAGTGATCGAGAGATACTTGTAAAATCAATGGGCGGAGTATCTGAATATAGAAATAGTGGATTATCATGGAAGATACGGTATGAGACAGTGACACACCATCCGATAAAGAAAGTCAATATGGACTTCATTAGAGAATTCCATGAATAGCTCAAGATAATGAGGATCCAGTTCTAGAATATATTTGAACAACCAAACCACTCCAAAGCTATAAATTTATTATAGAATCTGTAGTTCATCAAGTTGATCAACCAATAGTTTCTCATATTGAGGTGACTCTTCATGTAGAAAAAGAAATTTTTCATCGAACTATTGAAAATCCTGGAGAAGTTGAAGCGGAAAGATCTGAAAATGTAAAACCTATTGAAATTTTATACAGGATTCATGGGAGATTACACCAAATAGAAATCCAAATTTCTGAATCATCATGGTGGTATGAATATAGTGGTGGAAAATGAAATGTAACATGAAAATAAAAAAATGTACAAAATAAAAACTATATGAATCCTTATTTAACTCTAAAATACATTATATGTAATAAAATACTAGGCTATCACATTATCACCTTACCCATTCACATACATCAACTCCCATTATGTATAAAATCATATTTAACAACAACTATACTTGAAAATAATACATAATAATTTCATATTTACATATTTGAACATATTGTTGTGTTTATTGAATATTTATTTACTAATCACAATAAATTCATTATGAAAATTTTAAATGTAATCTATATAATCTCACAATAAATTATGTGTTATAATTATTTTTTAAAGTAGTACCGTTACCCATTACTTATTTATTTATAATTTAATCCCCATTATTCATTTCATAATGGAATATTACAAATTAAAAGTTTTCTAAATAAAATGACATCTATATTTTTGTGAAATAATTTAACAACCGAGAATAATACATCTCATCACTACATCATCCACTACCCTACACCATTATAATATCATAAAAAATCATGACCATAATGTTAATAACATTATCAATTTACATAGAATGTGAGCAACTAAAAAACACTATGAATACTAGATCATTCCACCAAAAAAATTATTTAATTGACAATATATATAACATTACTCTAAATTTTTCATGGAATCAAATCAACTATTTCAGAAAAATCATCATGGATTTTAAAAATAAATTTATGTCATTAAATTCAAATCATACAAACATATTTATTCTTATTCTAATAATAAAACAATATATATATGCGTTATATATTTTCATGTCCCAATTAAATATAAATAATTAAATGTATTGAAATTTATAAGGATGGTAATTACAAAAAATTGATAAATTTTTTCAATTCAAAGAATTCATTAAAATAATAAATTTCCACCAATAGTACGTAAACATATAAACTACATGCCAATAAAATTATCAATCACTGATTATTTAGTCTGATTCATTGATTTTATTTTTTTTCAAAAAATAATCCTAGTAAAATCATATATGCATATATATATATAATATTTAAAAATTCTTAAATAATAAAATAGATGCATGATTAGATATACCCTTATTTACTCTATAATAGATATTAAAATTCAATGATGATGGAATACTAATCAATCACCAAAAAAACACTATTATATTCAAAAAAACTTATGACCCAACATCTCCCATAATGTACAATGATAGAAATAAGAAATAATAAATTTAAAAAAAACTATAACATCCTTATAAGAGAATAATATTAGATAAAATATTATGGTGATGATGAATCTCACATAATATCCAAGGATATCTATCACAAAAAACCAAGGACCAGGAAATATGAATGGTTGACTGAGGAGAAACCAATATGGTATAAAATATTCATTATGTTAGTACGTGGTGGTAGGAAATGATCATGATCCATGAAAGAGTAAAAATTTATTTTAATCATATTGAAAATTTGATATCAGAGTTTATCATGTTTTTCTAAGACTCAATGGTGTCCAGATATGTGAATGTTGGAGTTATATCACTAAATCATACGTTGTCAATGTGAATTAAGTATAATAAAAATAATAATTCTGATAATATTTTATATAAATCAATACAACAATGTTGAAACCTAGAACATTTTTGTAAAATCTATAGACCACCATCATCATCATTAATACATTAAACCAAGACCCATGAACTATGAAGAATCCCTATATTCAGTGTAATTTCCCCGACCTAGAAGCCACTAAACCAGTGCTCCGAGCCAAGTAGTTACATAACCTTAAGCGCGCCTCCCGGTACGGTAAAGGTTGTCGACTAGCATCGGGGGTCTATGTGGTCATGTGGGGATACTATACCACCTTTTTATCAGAGTAAGCCACAACAGAAATAAACCAATAGTAGAAACAATAACAAATAAACTAGGAACCAGTATAACAACAATTTCCAAAAGTAAATATGCCATGTCCTACTACAATTGTAAAAGTTAACAAAAGTCCAAAACAAAAACAATGACCAAAATATCCAAAATGGTCCTGACTCCAAGTCTGGATCCTCCACCATGTGCTACCCATGTCCACTCAACTATCTAACAAGGACCCTTGCCCTTCTTTGGGCTTGAAAACATGAAGACTACTCAGGTATCCAACGGTAGCCCAAGAAGGGTGTGAGTAAAACTCAGTAGGCCACCACCAACAGTGTCTACAAAATAACTATTATGGATAGGCAGTGCATGAAAAAGGAATATGAAAGTTAATTTTCAAGTAAATATTTATGGTGTGATAAAATAGTTCAGACCCAAATCCATTTCCACTTCTATTACCATTCATTTCTCACCAATTTTCATCACTTGCCATTTCATCATAATTCCATGGGTTAACCAAATACATTTTTTACATGTGTCTATGGCCAAAATCACATGCAAGAGGGTAAAAACGTCGTTATCCTATCTCACTAGGACTAACCCCTACATAACAACCATATCCTCACCGCAAAGCCTCAGTCCAGTTGGATGCAGCCGTTAGGAGAATAAAGCCTTAGTACTCAATCCTAACTCATGCATTTAGGGTGGAGTTCAGAGAATCGGTCTTTACTTAACCCATGGGAGTAGATCCTCAAGTCGTACCCCACACTACCTAACCATGTGCACATGCATATACATATATGTAACAATCAAACCACCATACCATTTCCCTTTGACAAACACCATTCCCAAGAAACCACACAGGAATTCACATTACGCCTTAACCCATTAACACATCACCATTTCACATAATTTAACCATTCACCCAATTCCCCTGTGTTATGACAATCTCACTAAGTATTCAACACTAAACCCATCATCGGTCCCATTATGGTCTTTAACTAGTTTACAAATTAACCCATTTAACCTGTTCATCATTTCCATGAATCAAACATTCATCCAAATCCAATTAACAATTACGTTATTACCAATTCTAGGTGAATCACCTAACTTCTATTCCAAGTTCAACCAATCATGCCAACATAATCATCAAAGGCTCTACCATTTATTACAACATGGTCACTTGTTTAATAACAATCCCTAAGCCCAGGAAATGCCAGAACACCCCATGGATGGCCCTAATTTGGTCAAGTCATTCTCAACGCATCCCATGGGGATCGTGGGGGTTCCCATTTACTATTTATAAACTTCCTTTACACCAAAAACATCCAGGTTGATCAAAGCTCATCAAAAGGAAACCACGATCAATGCTACACATGCATAAATCCCCCATTAAACCATGGGATAACTTTTGTAGACCACCTACCTCGAAACTGCAGTTGAATGCACACTCAATCGAATACTTTGACCTCAATCTAACCATCCATTGAAGCTCCAACCTAGAAATCACCCAAAAGAAAGTGTTTTATAGCATGGGGAGAAGAGGTACAGAATATAAAACCCTGATATGCATATGACTTTTGCCTACACAGAGGTGTAGCCATCCGCTTCCTAATTAACATAACACTCTCTGATGTCTCTTACATGAGACTTGGCCCCAAAAAATCAGATTCACTGGACTCTAGCCGACACAATGAAGATCTACATGGCCTTCCGTAGAGTGCCTCAAGCAGTGCCATCAGAATCATACCATGAACAATTTTGTTGTAGGAAAACTCAACTGACGATAGGTGCCACTCCCAAGAACCACCAAAGTACCCAACACAAGCTCTTAACATGTATTCCAACACATGGATCGTATGCTCTGACTACCCATTAGTCTGTGGGTGGAAAGACATACTCAAAAACAACTGCGTAAAAGTTCCATCTGAAACCCTTACCATAAATGAGATGTGAAACATGGATCTCGGTCTGAAACTATGGTCCGATGAACACCATGAAACCTCACAATTTCCCAAACATATAGCTCACCCAACTGGTCGACTATAATGGTCTCCTGAATCACTATGAAATGAGCCATTTTCGTTAACTGATCCACAACCACCATGATTGCATCATTCTTCCGCAGTGTCCTCAAATGACCCATGACAAAATCCATGTCACATAATCCCACTTACATTCCGTAATGGGAAATGGATGAAAAATACCACATGGGGATTGATGCCCGGCCTTCACCTGTTGATAGGTAAGGCACCCTGCTATAAATCCCGTAACTTCTTTCATCATTCTAGGCCACCACAACTGCCTTTAGAAATCAAGATACATCATGGTCAGACCAGGATTCACTGCCCACTTTGACGCATGGAACCCATGAATCAACACTTCCCACACATACTTTGGAAAAACCACATGATCAAGAACATGAAATACACCATCCATGCCAATAGCCCAACTAGAAGGTCTCTCCGCACATTTAAGATTTTCCTTCATGACCAAACACTTAGGATCATCAAGCTAACCTTTCGTAACACGACTTAAAAGCTCGACTCCATCGTTAAGTAAGAAAGTGTGACCTGACCACTCTCCTCATGCACCCCCAGGTGCATCTCTGCGAAAAAATCCATCACATTCCACTCGGTGCTGGACTCATGAACCCCCTAATTCTGAACCTTCATACCCAGAGCATCAGCTACATAGTTTCCCCTTCCAGGTGTGTAAACCAACTCAATGTCAAAATATTGGAGATATTCAACCCATCTTCTTTGTCAAAGTGTCAGATCCTGTTGTGAGATGATGTACATTAAACTCATATGGACAGTAAACACAGTAAATCATTTTCCCAACTGAAAGTGCCACCAGCACATCAATTTATACACTACAACAGCCAACTCAAGAACATGTGTGGTATTTTTCCACTCATGGGGTCTCAAATGCCTTGACCCATAATCGAAAACCCACTCATCTTGTATCAATACAGCCCGAAGTCCGAATCCGAACGCATCACAAAACATGATGTATTTCTTACCTATCTCAAGTAAAATCAAGATAGGTGCTGTCATCAACCTATTATTCAATACTTGGGATTAATTCATACAAGACTCAGACCACTCGAAATTGATTCCTTTCTTGGTCAATACCGATAGTGGTGCTTCCAAGTGAGAGATATCCTGAATGAACCTTTTGTAATACCCTGCCAAACCTAGAAAGCTCGGTACCTCAGAATCACTCTGGGGATGCTCCCAAGATACAAATTCCTGCACATTCTTAGGATCCACTGTCACACCTTCCTCCGATATAATGTCACCCCAGAAATGAACCTCACATATCCAAAATTGATACATTGATTGCTTCGAGTATAGATTATGTTCTCTTAGAGTACCCAAGATGATGTGAAGATGTTGGGCATGGTCATCATGGGTTTTCGAGTTCACTATGATATCATCAAGAAAGACAATCAATAAATAGTCTAGATAGGGATGAAATATTTGGTTCATCAATGCCATAAACACCATTAGTGCATTGGTCAAGCCGAAAGGAATTACCACAAACGCAGACAACCAATACTGACTTTGAAAAGCTATCTGCGGTATGTTAGAAGACCTCACCCTCATCTGGTGATAACATGACCTCAGATCAATCATAGAAAACACTAATTCCCCCCTCAACTAAACAAACATTTCATCAATTCTTGGGAGAGGGTAACAATTTTTCACTATCATCTGATTCAAATATCGATAGTCAACACGCATCCCCAACGACCCATCGATATTCTTTTCAAAAAGCACAAGTGATCCCCAAGGATACGTACTAGGACGGACAAACCCCTTATTCTCCAACTCCCCAAGTATAAGCTTCATTTCCTGGAGTTCTGCCAGTGCCATTCATTATGGTGGAATAGAAACTGGCACTGCTCTCGACAGCAACTCGAGCTTGTGTTTGACATCCCTCTCATGTGGTAACCCCGAGAAATCCTTAGGAAGCACATCCTGAAACTGATCCAACACTGGAGTAAAATTAGATTGTTCTCCACCCTCATCATTATCAAGCATGATACATGCCTCTTGAGCAGTGGGTCCACTCATCTATTGACAAAATGATGCTACACGCCCTGCTCGAACATCCCATTCGCCACGATGGACATAAGTGTCACCCTCGAGCGACCTAAACGATATTCTATGATGATAACAGACTATGTGAACCCGATAAAACACCAAGAAATCCATTCCCAATATTAGGTAATACCTTGAAATGTTGAGGATGAACATGTTCCATAGAAAATGATACCCACCAACAGTCAAGGTAAACCCCATCCACTGTTTGATATCCTCAACCCACACCCCCAACAGAGTGTAAATTGACCTACACACCCACTCCACAGGTAAATCTTGCACCACCACACGTTGAGAAGAAACAAAAGATTGTGTATCACATGTGTCAAACAATGCACTAGAAAATGTAGAAGCTACAAGGATCGTATATCGAATATTTAACGGTCTAAACTCACCATCACTGTGCGCAAACTGAATTGCCTAAAGCTGACCTGCCCCTCTACCCTAGGCCCCAGCCTGAGAACCCTATACCGTAATTCCCTACTGGCATGAGAAATCTTACCCTAGAGTTCCATGTCCACTTCCCCTGCCATTACGGCCCATGGAGCTCCAACTGCCTGCCTGATACGGGGCACCTAATCCCCTTCGGGTATCAGGTTCTTGCTTTGTATCATCATGCTCACCAGTTAGCTTATGGTTCCTTCAGAACCACTACACATGCCCTATCCTACCTCACAAATGACACTCAATTGGAGGACGAGGACATTGACCACGCATATTCCCCGACCTATCGCATTGATAAAAAACACATGTTCCCACTCAAAGAGGCCGACCCTCTCTTCTGATCACCTTACTGGAATCTTTCTGAATGTCACTTTTGACCTTCAGAAGATGCACCACTTGTCTGCCCACCTGGCACGACATTCCCACCACCTGAATCTCCCTCCAGGTTCACTTAATAGATGAGTTCCTGATCCATCACTTCTTCAAACCTCTTTAAGCGGAAGATATTTACTTGAGAATTGATTTCATGTCTCAACCCATCCAAGAAACAATTTTCTACAGCTACCTCATCCCCTTCTAGCACAGGGATAAAGCGTTGCAGATCACTGAAGTGACAAGAATTGTTCATCACCGATAGCGATACCTCAGATAGGCTCATAAACTCTGCAGCCCGCCCCTGCCTCAATGTCTCAGGGTAGAAATTATCCAGGAACATTTTTGGGAAAACCTTCCATGACATCCCCTTAGCCTACTCGGTCTGAGCCTGAATTTCCAACCCATGCCTTTCCTGGACCTACAAAATATAAATGGCCAGATTTAATCGCATTTCCATAGGGGTCTCTAGATGATCCAATATCTTCTAGATAAACTCTAACCAGAACACAACAACCTCTGGCCCATTCTCTCTGATGAATGTTGGAGGGTGTTGTAGCTGGAACTCCCTGGTCAGCTCAAACATACTCGGTGTAACCCACCCTAGGTCCCGATACATCATCTACATATGGTGAGCTATGTTCTCCCGGAACCAGTCTTCTCTACCTTCATTGATCACCACATTTTCATGCTCTTCTATTAGAGGAGTGTTCTCAGCAACATCTAATTTCCCAACGGGTAATAAACGTCGTAGAGGCATTTCTCTACATTTCCAAGTATGACATTCAACACACATACCATAAATCTTTCATGAACTCATCAAAATATATTTACTAGCTACAGAATCCCATTTTCATATACCAATTCAACAACATTACAACTCCAATTCAAAGCCCTGACCATGCCTACCGCGGTTGGTGGTCCACATGGGGTAAACAACCATGCACTTCCAGCAAACTCACTCAACATTTTACAAAAACATTTTCCACATCATTTAAATCCCTTATATTTTTTTAAACATAATTTACCCATATGTTTTATTTCATTCTTCTCATTTTTCATGGTTTCATGAAATGCACGATGCACCCTACTTTCCTGCCTCACACCCCCACCTCACGCATGTGTATAGAACAATGCATGTCACCTATCTCCCTAGGTACCTACAATGATGCATGAATGAAAATCCTCGTGTCATTAATGCCACGTGCCAAATATCATAAAACAGTCACATCAAACCCCATGTGCATCACCCAACGGTGATATATCACCAACTGCAACCACACACAACCAAGACAAACATTTCCCACCCTGGGTGACTTGTGGTTTTCCTCGTACATGGGTTTGCTCCTGCCAAGCAGGAGCTCATTTACCAAGTCCCGGCAAATCTTAACCCTGGAAATATATCCCAAATAACAAGACCTTAGAGAAGGAGAAGAAAGTCCTCCTCTGATACCACATTGTAATGTCCCCAACTCGGAATCCACTAAACAAGTCCTCTATATCAGGTAGTTACATAACCTTAAGAGCTCCTCCTCGTATTCCAAAGGCTACCAAATAAGAGTGGGGGTCTATGTGGTCACGTGGGGAGACTATACCCCCTTTTTATCTGAGTAATCCACAACAGAAATAAACCAATAGTGAAAAAAATAACGAATAAACAAGGAATGGGTATAACAACCATTTCCAACAGAAAATATGCCATGTTCTACTACAAGTGCAGAAGTTAAAAAATTCCCAAAATAAAAACAACAAGCAAAATCCCCAAAATGGTCCTGAAACAATGTCTGGATCCTCCAACAAGTGCTACCCATGTCCACTCAAATATCTATCAAGGACCCTTGCATTCTCTTGACATGAAAACATGATGTCTGCTTGGGTACCCAATGGCGGCCTGAGCAGGTTGTGAGTACAACTTAGTAGGCACTACCAACGTTGTCTACAAAATATCCATTAAGAATACGTAGTGAATGCAAAAGGAAAATGAAAGATAATTTGTAACACCCCGACCCCAGTTACCTAGAGTCGGTGCATTATTATATAACATTGGCGTGATCACAAGAAAGATCAAATATAGAAAGACTGATTGGTTTAGTAGCCTTGGAAACAGTACATATATTCATAAAGTTTTACATTACATCATAAAGTGTAAAACTACTACAAGAAAATATTGTCTCCATAGTCCACACTATTAACACCTCATAATATCCCTGCAAATCATTCATAATTTACTTCTTCACTTCCTGGGAGAAATAAAACATAGAAAAGGGGTGAGCTCAAATGCCTAGTATGGATAACAATATAGCGAAAAATTTCATAAATAAGAATAAACATTTAAGGAAATGTATAACTAAAACAGAAGCCTTTCAAACTTGAACTTTCAACAGAGTATGGCATAAATAAAATGAAATAATGCCATTTACTTATTCACATGGATATTCTACTAATCGAATAATCACATGAAAAATCAATAACCACTTTCATAATGATGGAATGCATAATACCAGACTATCATAACCACATAGCCAAGGCATTGTGCCAAGACTACAAATAAGATTTTGACAAGGCCTTGTGCCAAAACACTAGTTTGTCTCATGAGACCTACCAATGCATCAAGGAGATATAGCAGGCTCCACCCATCACTTACTAAGTCCAATGAATTCCCATATGAAAAGGTTTAAACATAACATAAACATTCGTATTAAAACTAGCATACGAAATGTCAATACTTTCTCCATAAACCATGAATGGTATAAAAATAACACATCCACAGTCAAACATATCACAAAAACTTTCAATACATTATGGATGTTCTGTATCATAATAAATCAACATCATATAATCATAACATCCATCAAAGGATGTTGACAAAGATGAAATCAAAACTATTTGAGAGAAATATCTTCTTTTTTCGAAATCATTAAAAGTCACACATTTATAAGGGAAGTAATTAAAAAGAGATTTTTGAATCAAAATCTCCCATACCACATTGAAACTTTTGAAAGGAATTAACATTTTAAAAACATCCATCTACATATAAATAAATCCTTAAAAACCATTTTTAGGACATGGACATTAATTAAAAAGATTTAGAAAGATAAATCTTTAAAACATTTAAAATTCTGATTTTGATAAAGAGTACCTTTCCGAAATTCTTAAAATATTCCTTTTGAAATTATTTAAAAGTCGCATAATTATAAATTAAAACATTCACTTTGAAAATATCTTTGTAAGCTTGTAAGGGAAACTTTGAATATTTTATAACGGCGGAAAATAGCCGCACCCGCCATATATGTTAAAAAAACATTCTTACCTTAATTCTGTCGAAAAGGTTAAAAAGGACCTTGTTTTGAAAACGACAGAAAGATTCCATTATAAACCACTTATAATAGTCAAAAAGGGTATAAATGACTTCAAATAATATTCTAGTAAATAGTAAAAATGTTTTGAAATACATTTTTAAGAAATATGGATGTGGATGATAAAGAGATCCCAGTAGATTATTACGTATAAACAACCTCGGATAATGAAGAGATTGTGAAATAACCCTTACCTTGTACTTTTCCTTGGTTGGGGTAGGATAAACTCCTGTATAATGTTGAAATAATTGTTATTAAATTATTCAATAATCTTATTCATTAATATGATATCATATATGATCTTTTAACATTGCTTTGTTAATAATATCTTAGAATTATCGTTGTTTTGGGTGATAACTTATTCGTTTTCCTTTGTATGTTTTGTTACGTAAGAAATGTTTGTAATAAATAGGTTGTATCTCATTCATATCCAGAATGATATCAAGACCTTAGATACTATTATTAATCATCAAATGAGAATTACACTTGAATGGATACGATGGAGAATGAATCTCATCGCGTTCGTGGAGACGGTAGTCCGTACGTACGCACGAGCGACAATATAATTATTTTGATATTAAAATAATATATAAATGGATGGTATATCATATATAAAGAATCATTAACATGTTATATTTATTATTTACATGAGTTACACATCATTAGTATACCTATCCAAATAATAATATATTGAATAACAATTACACCACGACGTGGAGACGGTATGTCGTACGTACGCACGTATGGTGACACGTTATTCAAAGGGTGTATAGAATACTAAATATGGTTGAACCATATTTATAATAACATTACAGTATATATATGATACTGGATTTATTATTTTAGAATGGTTACAACAAAGGAAGAAGAAGTGGAAGAAGAAAGGAACTTGAAAAAGGGTGGTGAAATCATTACCTCTTCTTCGGGTTCTTCCTTTTGATTGATCAAAAGGGATCCTTAGGTTGGATTTATGATCAAACTAAGGACTCTATGTTGTAGTGAGGGAAGTTGGGAGAGTATATGGGCATAGTTTTGCCGAACAAAAAGGCTTTTAAGGTGTGATGAAAAGAGAAGGACGAGTGCCCTTTTATAAGAGGGGTGAGGGCCACCTTTGGAAAAGCTGGAAATATTTGTTTTTAATAAATTCATATTCGGTTTATAATGGATCCAAAGTAGATTATTCAACGGTTAAGGTGGGGATAGGTATAAAACAATTCAACCAATAGAATTTATACTGGTTTGGGTACTTATATTAACCTTATCTTTAAGTATTAACTCTGATTTAATTTGTTTCAGTTTTACAATGTCTCTTTGTATTTTTATATTATATAGTTAATAAACATACTATATACATACAAGAGACCCCCAAGTGGTCCATTAATGATACAACTATCATGATATAAGTTTAGTGGTCGATACCTATATTTTTAGGAATTTAATATCAATTAATAATATAATATATGATTTAAAAACTCTTTTATGTCAATTTTGACACTATTCAATAGTTGATTTTTGTGAAACACATAACAGATTGATTACTTTGAAAAAAAATAGATTAAATCAATTATAATATGTCATAGTATTCTATAAAATTAATTTAATTCATTAAAAGATTAAAATTATATTTTTTTGGGTATTTATAATATCAATTATTTTAAATTGTCACTATTATGGTAATTACTGCATCATAATTGTGTCATATATAAATTACCTTTTTTAACTCTAAAAATTATAAATAAAATATAAGTATGTAGGAAATAGTTTTAGATTTCTAATGAATAATTATAATCTAAAATCCAACATATATAACTCTATGTAAAAATTGTTTTTCTAAAAGGTATATGCTTGTGTCATTTTTGTACTCATTTTAACTTAATTAAAATAAAGTGTCCCTATCACCTAAAGGTGGCTCCATGGGGTCCCAAAATCGACCCAAAGCTGAATATGGTCGAACATGTATCAACCAATAAGGTTAGGACACGTTTTAGGGTAATTTATTATTATTATAATATTATTTGTTAACCCTAATTTACTGGATTTACCCTTAACCATGGTAAATAAAATATTTACCGTAGTAATTATTCAAAATGCCTAAAAATAAAAGTTACCTATTTACACAAGTTGAACATCCTAATTCCAAATATTGAATCCATTTTTCCAAATTCAAAACACAGAAGTGGCAGAAATTAATTTAAAATTAATTCCCGTTGTTAAAACAAAAAGCGTGTTTTTAAGAGATAATAACTATCAAAAGATTGACTCTTGTTTATGTCCAGTTTAATTGTAAAATTATGTCCAATGATCAAAATTATATTAAATGATAAAAATATATTCTAAATATACTATAAAATTACTCAAATTAATAATTTATCAATATTAATTATTTTGATTAAAAAAGTTGTTTTTAAATAAAATTTACTAATTTTCACTATTCTCCAAAACAAGAAAGTTATCCGAAAAGTACCAAAATTTCAACCTAGGCTAATTTTGATATTCCTAACCCAAAAATAAAGTCCAGTTTGAAATATAAAATATATATAATTTCAAAAAGTATGTATTACTATTCATAATGGCTAGTTTGATTGGTTGTGGTGTGTGTTAAAACTCGAAGTTGCATACAACACACGCTACTGTATTATTGAAAGGAAAGAGTACCATGGAAGCTTGGGGTGTTTAATTTTAAATTTTTGATGTCCCCATTTAGTCAGAATGTTTAAAATATTGTATTTAAAAAGGGTTCGCTATTAAAAGTTGGTAAAATTGCAATACTGAAAATGAATTTATTATTTCATTATGTCTAAGAAACTCATTATATGGATTCTAAAATTATATTGATTATATAAAGTTTAAAATATAGTTAATACTATTCATAACCTCTTCTGAATGGATTTTTTGGTAAGTCATGGTGCGCTTGAACTCGGTGTTGTGTGTAGTGCAAGTTATTGAATTATTTTGAAGAAATAACACACTATGAAATCTTGGGGTGTTACATTCTCCCCTCCTTCAATAAATTGTCTCCTCACAATTTGAAATTTTTCTTCAAAAATAAAAGTTTAAAAATAGAAAATGTCTTTCTGGGAAAACCCACATCGGAAATTAGGTTACTAAAATTTAGTCTTAATATGAGGAAAAGATAAATGAAAGGGTCACCACCAAATTATTATCTATATTAGGAGAACATTGGTGGCAATTAGAGATATATAATTGGAGGAAAAACGTAAATATTTATAGGTAGTGATTGAGGTCATCAATCACAAAAAAGTGTAAAATTGAGGTCCTTAAATTCATCAACCTATGATGATTTGAAATACCATCGGTTCAACAAAACATAGGGTATTAGGATAACAAATTTTTGGTTTTAGGATTCCTTAAATAAATTATAAGAAATAATTTCTTCATAGAATAAGAGAAGAAGAAAAATATAATCTTGACAAGTAGAGTTCCATCCTTTAACTAATTTCTACCACAAACTCATTTTTCACACTAAAAGATAATAGGTCGAAAAAAATATATTCTATTTATCCTATTCGTATAGGGTTCCAAAAAAAATGAATTTATAATTCATCTACCATAAATTTTAAAAAAAACTACATTATTTTATCTCAGACATCACATGGGTCAGTGGTAGGTGATACACCCTTGTCACCCTTCGGTTGTGGGTTCAAGTCTTGTGGCCTTACCGGACGTGATGGTTTGCCGCCCGATCTCCGGGTTGTCATTTTATGGAAATCCAGAATAATCCAAACAAGAACTATCCAAAATACTTTATTCCAAAATTTATAAGGAAGGTAAACACAATGAAGATCCTTTTTTTCCGCATAATAACATGTGATCACCTTCATCATATATTCTTTTAAAACACTGCAACATCCTGAATTATCATAAAACCTTATTGATTACATTCATGATCCCTCATTCCTTATAATAGATATACTCCTTCCATCCAAAAATGTAGTAAACCCCAACAATGATGGAATATACAAATCATTAATCAGTTTCATGGTAGTCAAGAATATCCAATATAATTTATCCAAAACAATCATGTATTTTTCTAAAATCACTACCTCGGTATCAGAACCATATTATGGTTTATCATTCTCTCAACCATATATTTTCCAAAAACATTAACCTGCTATTGAGTCACTTTTCTTTATTCCACACAATCTCAAGTCCTTAATTAAATAGTACTGCAGTATAATCCTTATATACTCCATAATTATTATTACAATTACTTTGTTGATACAACACTCAAATGAAATAATCAACATAATAACTCTAATCATTCCTCTTCATTTGTGGTAGTATCATAACTTGATTATTATCCAATAGCATCATTTGCGGCATAGTCTGATAACTGGGACATAAGTTCGCGTAGTGTCCAAACTCTTTGCAAATGAAGCATTGTACATTTGAAACCATTTTCATACCCTCACAGTCACGTACTTTGTGACCTTTTTCTCCACACTTATAACATATTATCATTCCTTTCAAGAAAGTTCCAGGGTGTTTCTTCCCACAGTTATCGCATATGGGAGAATTCTTCTTTTCTCTCTTCCCTTTATCCATCTTTCTCTCTTCCATCCTTTTCCTCTCTTGCTTCCCTTAAAATCCATAAGACTCAGTAAAATCTTTACTTATCTTAGCAACACAAGATATTATTTCTTCATAAGATAATAATACATGGGAGACTATTTCTCTTATAAATTCTAGCTTAAGTCCATGAAATATATGATCCTTCCTTCTCTTTGGATCATGTGCATTGTTGGAGTTATCATTCCTTCCACTGTGCACAATTTCTAAACAATGGCATACACTAGATTTGTTTATGAATAACAATACCTAATACCAAACTTGTAAAACACATAACATAAATTAAATAGTATATGGATATATTCCATAATCATAAAAATGTCTCCTTTGAGGAAGTATATACTCATAAACCCTTCATAATGGATTGTAAAGAAAATGAGAATTATCCTAAGCATATCCTCCAGGAGTGTCGTAACCAAGAGTGCATCAAGGCCCGTTGTCGTGCACCAGTTCCCGTTCGAGTCTAGCTCAAAGCGGTGTTTTTGGGTTTTACCCCTAGGTACATTTGTGCCAGATCCGTCTCAACATGCTCGTATCCAGATAGGGATGTATTTCTTGGAAAACTCAAAAAATCTCTACAATACGAAAATTCGAGGAAGTTCCTATATACTAATCCTCAAAGTCCATCTAAGGTCTATGTTCTCTAATCAGAGTATATCTAAATCTATCTTCCAAGGTTTGTACTAAACTTCTTCTGATACCAACTGTAATGCCCCGACCCCAGTTAACTAGATTCGGTTCATTATTACATAACATTGGCGTGATCACAAGAAAGATAAAATCTCGAAAGACTGATTGGTTTAGTAGCCTTGGAAACAGTAGATATATTCATAAAGTTTTACATTACATCATAAAGTGAAAAACTACAACAAAAACATATTCTCTCCATAGTCCACACTATTAACCACTCATAATATCCATGCAGGTCATTTATAATTTAATTCTTACCATCCTGGGAAAAATAAAACATAGAAAAGGGGTGAGCTCACATGCCCAGTAAGGATAACAATATAGCGGAATCTTTCATAAATAAGAATAAACATTTAAGGAAATGTATAACTAAAACAAAATCTTTTCAATCTTGAAATTTCAACATAGTATGTCATAAATAAAAAGAAATTATTCCATTTACTTATTCACATGGATATTCTACTAATCGAATAATAACATGAAAAATCAATAACCACTTTCATAATGATGGAATGCATAATGCCAGACTATCATAACCACATAGCCAAGGCCTTGTTCCAAGACTACAAATAAGATTTTGTCAAGGCCTTGTGCCAAGACACTAGTTTGTCTCATGAGACCCAACGATGCATCGAGGAGCTATAGAGGGCTCCACCTATCACTTACTAAGTCAAATTCATTCCCATATGAAAAGGTTTAAACATAACATAAACATTCATATTAAAACTAGCATACGAAATGTCAATACTTTCTCCATAAACCATGAATGGTATAAAAATAACACATCCACAGTCAAACATATCACAAAACTTTCAATACATTATGGATGTTTTGTATCATAATAAATCATCTTCATATAATCATAACATCCATCAATGGATGTTGACATAGATGAAATAAAAACTATTTGAGAGAAATACCTCCTTATTTCAAAATCATTTAAAAGTCACACATTTATAAAGGAAGTAATTAAAAATAGATTTTTGAATCAAAGTGTCTCATACCACATTGAAATTTTTTAAATGAATTAACATTTTAAAAACATTCATGTACATATAAATAAATCCTTAAAAAAACATTTTGAAGACATGGACATTAATTAAAATGATTTAGAAAGATAAAACTTAAAAAAATTTAAAATTCTGATTTTGATAAAGAGTACCTTTCCGAAATTCTTAAAATGTTCATTTTGAAATTATTTAAAAGTCGCATAATTATAAAATAAAAAATTTACTTTGAAAATATCCTTGTAAGCTTGTAAGGGAAACTTTGAAGATTTTATGACGGCGGAAAATAGCTGCACCCGCTGTATAAGTTAAAAAAACATTCTTACCTTAATTCTGTCGAAAAGGTTAAAAAGGACCTTGTTTTGAAAACGACAGAAACATTCCTTTATAAACCACTTATAAAAGTCAAAAAGGGTATAAATGACTTTTAATAATATTCTAGTAAATATTAAAAATGTTTTGAAATACATTTTTAAGAAACATGGATGTGGATGATAAAGAGATCCTAGTAGATTATTACGTATAAACAACCTCGAATAATGAAGAGATTGTGAAATAACCCTTACCTTGTACTTTTCCTTGGTTGGGGTAGGTTAACCTCCTGTATAATGGTGAAATAATTGTTATTAAATTATTCAATAATCATATTCATTAATATGATATCATATATGATCTTTTAACATTGCTTTGTTAATAATATCCTAGAATTATCGTCGTTCCGTGTGATAACTTATTCATTTTCCTTTTTATGTTTTGTTACGTAAGCCATGTTTGTAATAAATAGGTTGTATCTCATTCATATACAGAATGATATCAAGTCCTTAGATACTATAATTAATCATCAAATGATAATTATACTTGAATTAATACGATGGAGAATGAATCTCATCGCGTTCGGGGAGACGGTAGTCCGTACGTACGCACGAGCGACAATATCATTCTCTTGATTTTAAAATAATATATAAATGGATGGTATATCATATATACAGAATCATTAAATTTTTATATTTATTATTTAACTGAGTTACACATCATTAGTATACCTATCCAAATAATAATATATTGAATAACAATTACACCACTACGTGGAGACGGTAAGCCGTACGTACACACGTATGGTGACATGTTATTCAAAGTGTGGATAGAATACTAAATATGGTTATACCATATTTATAATAACATCACAGTATATATATGATACTGTAGTTATTATTTTATAATTGTAACAGTAAAAGAAGAAGAAGTGGAAGAAGAATGGAACTTGAAAAAGGGTGGTGAAATCTTTACCTCTTCTTCGGGTTCTTCCTTTTGATTGATCAAAAGGGCTCTTTTTGTTGGAATTATGATGAAACTAAGGCCTCTAGGTTGTACTGAGGGATGATTGGAGAGTATTTGGGAAGAGTTTGGCCGAACCAAATGGCTTTTCAGGTGTGAAGAAAAGAGAAGGAGGAGTGCCCTTTTATAAGAGGGGTGAGGGGTACCTTTGGAAAAGTTAGAAATATTAGTCTATAATAAATTCATATTCTGTTTATAATGGCTCCAATGTTTATTATTCAAAGTTTAAGGTGGGGATAGGTCTAAAACCATTCAACCAATAGAATTTAGAAAGGTTTGGGTACTTATATTATCCTTATCTTTAAGTATTAACTCTAAGTTAATTTATTTCACTTTTACAATGTCTCTTTGTATTTTTATATTATATAGTTAATAAACTTACTATATTCATCCAAGAGACCCCCAAGTGGTCTATTAATGATAAAACTATAATGATGTAAGTTTCGTGGCTGAACCTTATATTTTTTAGAATTTTATATCAATTAATAATATAATATTTGTTTTAAAAACTCTTTTATGTCAATTTGGACACTATTCAATAGTTGATTTTTTTGAAACTCATAACAGATTTATTACTTCTAAAAAAGTCAATTATATCAATCCTAATATGTCATATTATCCTATAAAATTAATTTAATTCATTAAAAGTTTCAAATTATATTTTTTTGGGTATTTATAATATCAATTATTTTAATTTGTCACTATTATGGTAATTACTGCATCATAATTGTGTCATAAATAAATTAACTTTTGTAAACACTAAAAATTATAAGTAAAATATCATTATCTAGGATATCATTTTATCTTTATAATGAATAATTGAAATCTAAAATCGAACATATATATCACTATGTAAAAAATGTTTTCTAAATGATATATGCTTGTGTCATTTTTGTACTCATTTTAACTTAATTAAAATAAAGTGTCCCTATCACCTACATGTGGCTTCATGGGATCCACAAATCGACCCAAATATGAATATGGTCGAACATGTATCAAAAAATAAGTTTAGGACACGTTTTAGGGTAATCTTGTATTATTATAATATTATTTTGTAACCCTTATTTACTAGATTTACCCCTAACCATGGTAAATAAAATATTTACCGCAGTAATTATTCAAAATTCCTAAAAATAAAAGTTAACTATTTACACAATTTGAACACCTTTATTCCAAATATGGAATCCATTTTTTCAAATTCAAAACACAGAAGTGGCAGAAATTAATTTAAAATTAATTCTCGTTGTTAAAACAAAAAGTGTGTTTTTAAGAGATAATAACAATCAAAAGATTGACTTTTGTTTATGTTCGGTTTAATTGTAAAATTATGTCCAATGACCAACATTATATTAAATGGTAAAAACTATATTGTAAATATACTTTAAAACCACTCAAATTCATAATTTATCAATATTAATTATTTTGATTAAAAAAGTTGTTTTTAAATAAAATTTAGTAATTTTCACTATTCATCAAAATATGAAAGTTATCTGAAAAGTACAAAAATTTCACCCTAGGCTAATTATGATATTTCAAACCCAAAAATGAAGTCCATTTTGAAATATAAAATATATATAATTTCAAAAAGTAGGTATTACTATTCATAACGGCTAGTTTGATTGGTTGTGGTGTGTGTTAAAACTTGAAGTTCTGTACAACACACACTACTGTATTATTCAAAGGAAAGCGTACCATGGAAGCTTGGGGTGCTTCATTTTAACTTTTTGATGTCCTCATTTAGTAAAAAAGTTTAAAATATTGTATTTAAAAAGGGTTCACTATTAAATGATGGTAAAATTGCAATACTGAAAATGAATTTATTCCTTCATTATGTCTAAGAAACTCATAATTTGGATTCTAAAATTATAAGTATTATATATAGTTTAAAATTTAGTTAATACTATTCATAACCTCTTTTGAACGGCTTGTTTGGTATGTCATGGCGTGCTTGAACTCAGTGTTGCGTGTAGTGCAAGTTATTGAATTATTTTGAAGAAATAAAACACTATGAAATCTTGGGGTGTTACATAATTGCCAAGTAATTATATAAGGTTACACAAACCAATTCAGATCCAAAGAAATTGTCACATCCATTACAACTCATTTCACGCCAAATATCATCACTTACCATTTCATCACATTTCCATTGGTTAGCCACATACATTATGTTACATGGGTCTAAGGTAAACAATGATATGTAAGAGGGTAAACACACCGTTATCCTATCTCACTAGGAATAACCTCCTCATACAAAAATATCCTCACCTCGAAGCCTCAGTTCGTGTGTATGAAACTGTTAGGAGAATAGAGTCTCAATCCTCATTCCTAACACTTGCAATTAGGGTGGAGTTCAGAGCATCAGTCGTTACTCATCCCGTGGGTGTAGATCCTCAAGTCATACCGCACACTATCAAGCCATGTGCACATGATTATACATATAAGTAAGCATCAACCCACCATACGATTTCCCTTTGACAAACACCATTCACAAAAAACCACACAGGAATTCATATTATACCTTATACCATTAACACAAAACCCTTGAACATCGTTTAATCATTCAAACAATTCCCATGTGAGATGCCTATGTCACTAAGCATTCAACACTGAACCCATAATTAATCCTATTATGGTTTTTAATTAGTTTACACATTAACCCATTTAACCATTTCTTCATTTCCATGTTTCAACCATTCATCCGATTCCAAACAACCCTTAGAATATTTACAAGTCTAGGTGCATCACCTAACTTCCATTCAAAGTTCAACCAATCATGCCAACACATTATTCAAAGGCACTACCATTTATTACAACATGGTCACTTATTTAATAACAATCCCTAGGCCCTGGAGAACCTGGCAAACCCCATGGATGTCCCTAATTAGGTCACATCATAATCGATGCATCTCATGGGGAATGTGAGGGTTCCTATTTACAGTTTTTAAACATCCTTTACACCAAACACCTCCAGTTTGATCAAATCTCGTCAAAAGGAAACCATGAGTGATGCAACAAATGTATAAATCCACCATAAAACTGTGGGATAACATTTTTAGTCCACCTACCTCGAAACCGAGGTGGAATGAAACTCAATCAAGTCCTTATAACTCAATCCAACCAGCATTTGGATCTTCAACCTAGAACTCACCCAAAAGATAGGGTTTCATAGATTTGGAACAAGAGGGAGAGAAGATAGAAAGTGTAAACCAAAATACAGAAGCAAGGATGGGATTAACCTTACCCAGAGCTTTGATCGACATCCAATGACACAAAAAACTCCTTTGAAATGAGGGAGATCGATCTTTTGGAGCTCTTGGGTGATTTATTTCGTTCCAAGGGTGAAGAGGGAGGAATTGAGAGGAAATCCCGAGTGGGATCTTAAAATACTGAAGTGGTAATTTTGTAATTTTTCCCTACATAAAGAGGCCACACAGTTTGGAAACATGGTTTGAAAAACCATGCAAAAACTGTGCACAAGCCACTGCCCGGAGGAGGAGGGTTCACACGATTTTCCTGGCCCGGACGCACGGTTTACGTGGCTTGTGAGCAAGCTGTGCGCCCGACCTTGTCTTTCCCAGATTTCCTTTCATTCATGCCCTGCTCCCCCGGGACACCACCAAGGCCTCTCGTACCATCGAGAAACATTTTAAGACCCAAAAACAAAGGATTCACCCAAAAAATAGCAAAAACATAACATTCCAATAACTGTGGTCTTACAGTGAGTGGAAATATTCAGAACATTTAACAAAAACCATCATGATATTATATAGAAATTACTTAATCACTTAATTATATAACATGCCTTAATATACATAACTCAATAGACTAATATTTCGTGGTTAATCCTATATTGAATGACCAATTACCATAAGATATATAATTATGGTCAAATAGATAATTAAAATCCAAACAATGACACATCCCAACCTCAAAATAGATCACCCATGTGTGAAAAAATATCTAGTCTTTCCTAATCTCGCTATCTATTTTGTTTAAAAAATATTGTAATAAATATTATAACCCAATTTATTAATCAAAAAACCATCATTAATAGATGTATTATAATCATATAACATTAATTATTCCCATAATTCTATATTTTCTCTTCAATTGACATCTATATCACTCTCTCAAAACCTACACACAATGAAAACTAAATGTAAATTACTATGAGATGTATAATACCATTACCACTTAATAAATTATAATTTTAAATATAAAAATTATCATAATATATTATATTAATATATAATTCTAATTATAATTATTTTTTAAAATGATAAAAATATAATTTTTGTTCATTATAATCAAAATATTTATTATATGTAAAATTAAACAAATTTGTGGTGTAAATATCAATATTGAAAAGAATATCCACTACAAAAATTACATTGGAAATCTGAGGAGGGAGTATTCCATTATAATGGGCGAATATTTTGATAGAAAAATGACCACTACTGATTAATTTTCATATTCTTATTCCTTATTATTATAGGATAACATTTTTATGTTTATGATAATCATAGTTTTTATGAGAATGAATGCACATGACA
This sequence comes from Viscum album, assembly GCA_963277665.1. Lineage (NCBI taxonomy): Eukaryota > Viridiplantae > Streptophyta > Magnoliopsida > Santalales > Viscaceae > Viscum > Viscum album. Next base: position 192,892,545 of record OY728135.1, on the reverse strand, counting down.
TATGTGTTTTACATGTATTTCATTAGATTTTTTATTCATTTGTATAGTTCATTGTGAATAAAAATTATTATGATATTTCCATTATTTATTTTATATTATCAATAAAATATGGATTTGACAATATATATGGTCTCCTATTAAACATAAATAATTGAAATATATTATTTATCATATTTATCTACAATTACATCTTATTAATTTATATGCCTCAAATATTTTTTTTCATGTGTGATACATTTTAACTTCTCCTAATCCATGAAATTAATCACTCTAAATTTTTTTTCTAATATACATTATGAATGTCTTAATGAATTTTGTCATTATATTTCACAATTTTGTAAAGGTTATATTTATAATATTGTTTAATTAATAATTAATTATTTTATGCAACCCTTATAAATATTTTGATTTTTAGAAAATAATGATATATAAAATTTCTCATTATAGTAAATGATTAAAAAAACTGATATTATAAAGAAAACAAATATATTTTCATTTGTGTGTTACAACGAGGGTTTTAAAACACTTCAATATACAATATATATGTTAAATGTAATGAAAAAAATCTAAATACCCCTAGTGCTAGATTGATGGGGATGGTTGAAGAAATGTGGTTGAAATGTAATTTGTTGAATTATAAATGCTGAGATAACAAAAATATTGAGTTGGTATCATTATAAAATTTAGAGATTCATAATAAAGGGAAACATGGATAAAAATACTTTGATTTCTCTATTAGTTTGAATAGTTCACCAACATGGATGATATAGGTGGTCAATATACTATAAAAAATAGGTGATAATTCATATTGAATGATATTTACGGATAACTCAAAATAAATATTAGATGTGGACTATAAGGGTAAGTACAAGATATGATTTTATTATTAATGGGGTTCTAATATCATTTCAAGGTTTCATTAATTTATATTATCACCACATATCCCCTGAATAAAATTTATGAATCCACCTCCAAAGAAATATTAAAATAGTTCAAATCATATTAAAATATTATGTTGAAAATTTTAATTTTATATTTTAATTTAAATATATTTTTATTTTAATTTTACATTCATATGTTCACTTTTATATTCTCACATTTTTAGTTATTTATATGTGTTTATTATGCACCCATGTTCATGACATGGGATCATTTCATGTATTGTTGTTCTATAAGTAATATTCTGATAAATTCAATATAATTGTTTTATGGAGCATATCCATGGACCTAACTTATGATATCAATGATTTGGGGTGGAATTTTTCTAGTATACTAAACCCTACAAATTGAGATTTTAGTGATTGAATATGTTTTGGTTTTTTTCATTATGACATGTAAGGGATTAATAATCTGTATTTTTTGATCTAACAACATACATTTAAAAAATATTTGGATTAAAAATATTTTTGAGGGATGTATTTTATGATAGTGAATACATAATTGTGAGGTTTTTGGATTGAATTTCGGGTTTTTGTGGATGCATATGAAGGATTTCCTAATATAGAATAATCATTATCATCACAAGACTAGGGACATGATGGTGGCGATGAAAATGGTGGAATTGAAATGTATAGATAAGGAAAAAAAAATTTATGTTGATATTAAATTCATAGAATAATTTACTCTAGAAATAAAGTAATAATGATACAATAAGAAATCATGATTACTATAGAAAAAATGTATTAGAATCCAACAACAATGATTATAGGATTCTTGATGATGATAGTTTTCAACATGACGATATGAAAACGATGGTATGTTATTAATAATATAAAAAACAAAAATTTTATGATAATTGTATAGGAATCCCTTATTTGAAACATTTGACACACGATTTGGGAACTTTTGTTAGATTCTTATGTTTTGAATACATATGAATCGATTTTCAGATATGTGAGTACATATTGAGTAAATTCTATATTTATTTTTTCATGATGTTTATGATATTATCATTAATGATGAATATAATTATAAAATATAACTATATATATATATAATTACATGCAATGTGCTAAAAGAATCATTAGAAATGGAATTTATAGTTGTGTCAGTGTAGATGTGAATTTGAGGTGAATGTACATATGTTTTTTATTTTGGGAAGAATGATAACCTAATGAATTATTATAGTGACTTTTTGAAAGCATATATATTAATTTCATTCATATGAAGTCTATTAACCCATATTTCTATGAAAACATTTTGGTTTTCATATGAACCACTTGCTCCTTTTATAATGTGTGACTAACAATAGGCCTTCAATATTTTTATATTTAATATGGATCGTATGATGAATTATTTCACATAAATTTTAATCATAGTTATTCTTGGGTATTATAATGTAATTAATATTGTTTCAATGTGATATGTATACTTTTAGACAAGGAATATGACACATTAATCATGAACTGTTTGTAGAATAATTTGGATTGAGGTAGTGTATTTTTTTCTATATTACAACTTGATGAATCTAGTATATATACTATTACCATGGTTGGATCACTAATAATATCATATGGATCCATTTTACTCAAATATTATGTGATATATAAGATATTATAATTTTTTATTTAATAAATAACAGTATTAATTATAAGATAATTAATTTCATTTATGTTTTTGAAATACCATCCATGTAATCTCAGTGAGAAGTGAATAATGTAACATGATTATATAGATTTATTGAATCCCATATACAAGGTTATGAAACATTATTATATTGTGATCAATGGAATATATGGAAGTTGAGTTTTTGAATGGAATACATAATTCATAACAACTATAAAATATAGTTATTTTATAATAGATTTTATATGACATCTCTAGTACTCTCCCACAGTGGTTCACACAAATAAGTTACATTCATTTATGATTATAAATGGAATTTATTAATTTACAACCACATGGAAAAATTTGAATTCTCTAATTTATTTATTTAATGGGAGGGCGTGGAAGAAATATTAGGGAAGAAAGAAGATCAAATGACCACTTATATAACATGATGTGGATAATAGAATTTGATTTTTCTATTGTCCATTTTGGAAAAATGGGATTCAATATTTAATTATATGAATGGGGATCCTTGAACCCAAAAAAATATGATGATGAATTTTACAGCATTGGATTAGGATAATAGTATGGAAATTCAAATATTTTTTTATGTGATGTTTTTTTTGGAGACACTGAATTGTGAATCCTAACTAATCCAACAAATATTATCTTTATGAATTATTTGTCCATCTGAAAATGAATGTTGGTAAAAAAAATTATTATTTATTTCTGTGATCTAATTTTTTTCGTCCCAAAAATCCCATAATGGTTCAATGGGTTTGGGAATGATATTTGTTAAATCTATATAGTTAATATTTATGGTTATGGCAATAAAGAGTTATAGATTATTCATTTGGGATAATGACATTGAAAATTCATTAGATATTGAAATGAGATATTCGATGGGTCTAAATATGATGTAGGTTAATTTCATTGAGGAAGAATTTGGGGAGAGAAATGTATTATTGGGATAAATTTTTTCCTGACTGAATATCTAAAAAATGGAGTTTTCCAAACATTTGAAGGTGTAGGATTTTATGATTACCTATATTAAAACAATGAATATTAATATAAAAATTATAGATTCTAAAAATGATTCCATTGATATTATTAGATGAGAGTTTATGGAAGGTTTTATCTCATATGTGACATCTTAATAGAACTCTATGTGACATTAAATAATTGAAAAGAATTTCTATACATATATTAATACAAATTAATACCATTTAAATAGATATACATAATTATATATATCTTTTCTACCTTTAAACACTACATGTAAAAATTTATGAATCCAAATGATTAATTTATTTATATATTATTTAATTTGTCGTATTATTACTCATTATTTCATTAAAAAAATCTTGTTATTAACTTCATATAATATGTCCTTATACAAATAATGTAACATATACCATCTAAGAAATATGGAAAACAAAAGGACTACTCAAAATCTCAGTAGTGGAAAAAATTATTCGTTGACTATTAAAGGTTCATGTTATATGCAATCATGAATAAATTATCATGTAATAAATATTATGTTAAAAATAATATGTATATATAATTCAATTAAACATTGAAAGATATTATTATACATGGAATTAAACACATATCATATCAAATAAAAATAGAATAATAATACATTAATAAATAATAATGTAAAAAACATGGTCTGGTTTCATAACACCAGAATGTTACAATTTATAAGAAGTATGGTTCAAACATTAAAACAATAATGCATAACATAGTGGATCAATAATTACAATCATCTAACCTATATGATAATGGTTATGGGTCACAACCTATTTCCATATAGGATCATGAATCGTAACTCATGTCCCATAGTAGAATCTTTATCCTTACATGTTTTAGATGGTGGATTGAGATTTATATAAGACATTCCATTTTTATCTAACGGGATAAATTACAAATAAAAATTAATTGGGGATAAAGAATAACCCACCCATAAACAATTATCCACATGTATGAAATATAAGATCAATAATATATCATTTTTTTAAAACGCATGGAATGGTTCTAGGATCATAACAATATAAAATGGTTTGACAAAAAAAGAAATTTATAAATAGGCAAATTGATAAAAATTTAAAACCACTAAAAGTTTTATTTATTAAGGGAGTGTATTGGGTGAATAGGTTAATATATCCTCATAGATAATAAATATTTTTAAATATATGGATAAAAAAATTATAAATCATTTTAGAAAACGTTTTTAACATTTTTTTAAAAAGAGGAAATTTTTACCTGATTTAAAATTTATTTTCAACATAGTGATATGTATATTTTTTGAAAAAAAAATTAAAAGGTATTAATAATAATATAAAATTGAAATAATTAATGTTATATAAAATTAATTTCTATTTAATTGTTAAAAAACAAGAAAAAAATTAAAATTTCCATTTTAAATACTTATAAATAAATATATTTTTAATAAAAATTGTTAAAAAGGAAAATAATTATTTAATTCGATATGTGGGAATGATAGTTCTAAATATTAAATGAAATATAACATATAACATTATATAACTATGTAATGATATAATTTAATCGATGAAAAATTGTGAACTTTTTTTAAAACAAATACATTAATAGGAAGGAAATGTTTCCAAACACCTTAACAATTTTTTAATGAATGAAATTTCACATGTAATAAAAAATAAAATCTTGTATTATATCCCTATATAAATATAACAGTGTTTAATTTAATAACATATTTTAGGAGATGAATCATATAAATAAATATGGAAAATTTTATTGAATAACAACTATAACACATTAAGAGAGTGTCTAGTTAACAAGAAAACCCATAAAATTGATTCTGTAATTTTAAGATGTTTTCTAATATCAGGTATGATATATATAGAAAATATTGAATAATTAATTCATAATATTATTCAAATCTAAAATCTTTTATAATCGTAAATTGCATTAGTTGAATATAAATTAATTTTTAGTGATTATATTTATCAATTGAAGAATGTAATTTGATTTATTCACAGTGGTTTGTAATATATATTTAAAAACCCATTCCATGATACAATTTTCATCATTATAAAATGAATAATGTCATTTTAATATATGTTTCATAATTATTTGTCATATTCTAATTTCATTTCAATTGAGTTTCCAATATAATTTATCAATATGGAATCTCTAATGATATTTTTTTGTATATTCTATATTAAAAAATGATGTATATTTATAATTAATTTTTATTTTATGTTTATGATAATGAGAAAATAATTAAATAAACTCAAATTAATATAAATTATTAAAATTAATTGTGATTCCATTTTTATTCATGGTTATAATTCATAGAATATTTCATATAAATTTTTGAACAAACCAAAACAATCACATTCAAAAACCAATGTTTGAGAATGGTTCTCAAATCAATATTTTTATTAAAATATCATTATTAAATAAGATTAATAATATTATTTATTGATTATTATTTTGATGAATTATTTTTTAGGAGCGCAGAATATAACTATTAGAGAAATAATGGTTGTGTTTTGGATGGTACTCACATTTAAAGATATAATTGTGTCTTGAATCCCCTACATGAAATAATGTATTTTGGGAATATTCTTATGATTAAAATATTTCAATGGAGGAACATGGGAAGTGATTAAATGATAATTTTAATTATAATTTTTAGTAAACCATCCCACTATCGTTACCCCTTTGGGTCAGAGGTGAAAGTAGAATGATAATGACAATCGAGTCCTAACTTAAATGGGCCTCTAGTTTTCCACTAGCACAAAGGGTATAAGAGGCACACATACAAGGGGGATCAAACTAAACACCATTTTTTAATGGGTTTCAACATATCAACTATAAGGCCCCAGCCTTAAACCTTACTTAATCTTGAGTTATTACAAGATTACACGTTGAGGATCTTTTCGGGTTTAGAGTTTTAGAGAATTAGATCATAAAACTTGCATTACATTCCACATATAAACAAAGTGGTTACATAAAGATAGTATTCATCATTCCCATAAATGGAAACACATTTTAAATAAAACATGGATTATTTTTGACACATCCTTGACCCTATCATCTTATCATGTACCTTTCCCTTGACCTGTGAAAAACATTTCAAAAACATAGGATGAGCATAAAACTCAGTATGGGTTAAAAAAACAAGGAAAGGAAACATGAGTTCATATATACATAAGAATGAAATCATACTTTACCCATAAAACATAGGCACTTTAACACACCCCATAAAATCATGAATAAATCATAGAATTCATAAGACATAAAGGTAACTTGAGGCATTCATAACATTCTTACGTAGGGAGTAACCCTCTTGGTTACGTTTGGAATACCCATCATAGTATATTCCCTAAAATCTTTTCGGAGAAACCTTAACGTTTCACTCCTTCGCGTTACCCAATGCATTGGAGAGCTATAACGGGCTCACCCGCCCTTAGTTTATCATGGAACCACCCGTCTTCATAATAATGCCCAAGAACCATAACATAATCATATCACATAAAACATGAATAAAGGAAACATAAAATTTCCACATTTCAATCATGAGATATCAATACAACACATTGATATAAAAACATTATGAAAACCATTTTCGATACCAAAATAAAAGAAAACTAAAACATGATATTTATTTTTCTTTTAAAAAGAAGGTATGGATTGTAGAGGAAGCCGAAACTCAAATAACAGTCACGACGGCGGAGAAGTCATTGTCGCCGCATACGTACGACAAAAACATTCCCTTTTGACGTTTAGTAAACGCTTCATATAAAAAAGATTACATTTGAATAAACGTAAAAGTCAAATGGGTTTATACACCATATAAAAGAAAGTTGTGTTTAAAATAAGATATGCCTCAACGAAAGTAGATTGAGACTAAGTCCCATACCTCGTATCCGACTTGACCCGACCGTTCTTTAATGTCTTGAATAATAAACTTGAGTTAATCTCTACTTGCTTATGAACCTTTTTCAAGTTCATTATTCCTTTTATACCATGTTATGAACATCATTTACTCATTTAAGTTAATAGTGTTCATTTTGTCGCTATTTGGTTCTTAAGTCAAAAATAGACCTCTTACACTTACATGTTGTTAATTTGGTCAAAGTTTCATTATATCCAGAATGATATTAATGTTTTGGATAACATATATATCATATATATTCAGCATATACATGTATTTATAATATTACATCACATTTAGAGGTAAGAAATGAAATGCACCGTTCATGGAGACGGTAAGCCGTACGTACGCATGAACGCTACTTCCATTTATATTTCGTATTTTCTGGAATGGAATCATAATGATATAATAGTATATTATAATTCAAGTATAATAACATATATAATATCATTAACTTTATCCTTTACACATCCCACATATGGTATTAACGAATCAAATCACTTTTAGGGGGCGGTAGTTCGCACTTCCTAAAATGAAGATATCGTGTTTACCCATAATGGAAACCATAAAGGTATGACCAAAATGGAAAAAACAGAAGCTTAAGGAAAACATAAACATATTATATATCATATATAAAAATAGTGACATCATAATGGCCACCTTTGAAGGTGTTAAATGAGTATTGAACAATCATCGTTTCGGGAGGTATAATTTCACCATCCACGGAAACCGTATGTTCTTTAACCATTTGATGTAGTTGTTTGAGGGTGTAGCTAAAATAAATCTTATAACAACATCATAGTATATTCAAGATACTGGTGTTATTACAAAATAAGTAAACTAAAAGATTTTAGGGGGTTGGAGAAGCAAAATAAAACAAATGAACATCAGAGAATGAATTACCTTTAAAAGTGTAACTCCTTTTGATTTGAGCCTAAAGGCTTCCTTTGAAAAGATTCTGCCCAAAGAGAATCCTCTAGGATGAGGAGAGGGATGTGTAGAGAGTAAATGGGCATGGTATGGCCGAACCAAAGGCTTGAGGAGTGTGTGAAATGAGGTAGAGGTGGGGGCCTTTTATAAGAGGAGAGGAGGGTCACTTTTGGAAAGTAAAGAAATATCACTTTATTTGAAAATGTTTTTCAGTTTTAAAAGGTTCGACATTGATAGAATTCGTGGATAAGGTGATAAGGGTTCGAAATCCATTCATCCAATTGGTTTTGGACATGTGTAGTTCATATATTTTACATTATCTTTCTATTTTATTTAAATCGTCAAATAATGATGTCATCACTGCATCATTATTATGTCATAAATAATTTAATTTATTTAATGTCTAAAAATTATAAAAAAAATACTATGATATAGGAAATAGTTTTATCTTTCCAATGACTATTTATAATCAAAATTTGGACTTGTATAACCCCACTTAAAAATTGTTTTCGTAAAACATATTATGTTTGTGTCATTTTCACTTTAACATTAAATAAAAAGTAATTTATGTCATTTCCCAACAAAAGTGGATCCATGGGGTCCCCAAGTTTACCCATGGCTTTTCTTGGTCGTCCATGACACAACCAATAAGGTTGGGACATGTTTCTAGGTCATTTCATATTATTAAAGTATTATTTATACCTTAAACTACCATAATTACCACTAATCGCGATTAAGAACTTAATAAGTTACTATTCACCAAAAAATTATTATATTCTCATTGAACCACATTTTACATACTAATGACAACCATGTATGTCGGATTTTCAAAATTCAATAAACATTAGTGGTAAACATTCATTTAACTGAAAAATCAGTTTGCCTGATTACCACTTAGTGGTTTCACTATTCATCAAAAATTGATGTTTTTTAGAAAATTACCAAAAATTCACCCTAAGCTATATTTGATATTACGAATTCAAAAATGAAGTATATTTTACAAAATTCAAAACATATAAGTCACATTAATTAATTTAATAATTAATTCCCACTGTCATGACAAATAGCGTGTTTTTATGAAACAATAAGTATCAAAAGATTGACACCAGTTTAAGTCCAATTTCAAAGTGAAATTGATTACAATGACCAGCATTGGATTAAATGGTAAAAATATATTCATATTAAACATTAAGACCAATTCAAATGATAATCTAATCATATAAATAAATTTGATTAAAAAGCAGTTTTGATGTAAAATGCAGTACTTTTCACTATTCATTAAAAAATGAACATTGTCAAAAAAATACCAAAAATTCACACAAAGTAAATTTTGATGTCCCAATCATAAAGAATAAGTTTATTTTGACAAAAATAGTTTATAAAATTGTCAAAAGATAGATTTAAAAAGGCTTTTCCATCATAAGGCAGTAAAACAATCTTTTAAGAACATTAGTGTATTCCATGCTTAAGATTGGATTTATATTCATTTTAAGCCTCTAAAACACTATCTTAATCATTAATAGACATAGATAAAAATATCTGTTATTCATTATTTACTTGGGATGTTACATCCTTCCCCCCTTTAGAAAATTGTGTCCCCGCAATTTATTTACTTATCGAATAAATGGGGGTACTAATCCCTCATTGCATTTTCAGATTCCCATGTTGCCTCTTCAATCATGTGGTTTTTCCACAAAACCTTTACCTGGTGATTCACATTATTCCGTAACACTTGTTCCCTGTGGTCAAGAATCTGGACCAGTTGTTCCTTATAAGATAGGTTCTCTTCCAGCTGAACTAGCTCTGGACTCAAAACATGAGATGGATCTGGCATATACTTTCTCAACATCGAAACGTGAAAAACATTGTGTACCTGAGATAAACTCGGAGGTAAAGACACTCGGTATGCAACTGATCCAACTCTCTACAGAATTTCGTATGGGCCAATGAACCTTGGACTCAACTTTCCTTTCTTACCAAATCTCATTACACTTTTCCAAGGAGAAACCATGAGAAAAACATGATCACCTACCTCGAAAGATAGATCCTTCCTCCGGTTATCCGCATAACTCTTCTGCCTGCTCTGAGCTGTTCTAATGTGTTTCTGAATCAGCTGAACTTTTTCTGCCATCTCTTCTACCAATTCTGGTCCCATCAACTTCCTTTCACCCACTTCATCCCAGAAAGATGGAGTTCGACACCGCTTCCCATATAATGCCTAAAATAGTGCCATCTCTATACTGGAATGAAAACTGTTATTATATGAAAACTCAACCAAAGAAAGATGTTGGTCCCAACTTCCCTGATAATCCATAGAACAAGCTCGTAGCATATCCTCCAATTTCTAGATTGTTCGTTCTGACTGCCCATCTGATTGAGGATGAAAAGCTGTACTAAAATTTAATTCAGTACCCAACGACATCTGAAGGCCTTTCCAAAAGTTAGAAGTAAACCTGGGATCACGATCCGATACAATGAAGAGAGGAACTCCATGTAACCTGACTATCTCTTTACGATACAAACGGGAAAGTTGATCAAGAGAGAAAGTATCTCGTATAGCAAGGAAATGAGCTGATTTGGTCAAGCGATCAACAATAACCCAAATTGCATTATTACCTCGAGATGTCTTCGGTAATCCAACAACAAAGTCGAGGGATATATTCTCCCATTTCCACTCTGGCACTGGTAAAGGCTGAAGCATCCCATTCGGTAACTTTCGCTCTGCTATAACCTGTTGACATGTCAAACACTTCACAGTAAAATCAGCAATATCTCTTTTCATTCCATCCCACCAGTAATACTCTCGCAGATCTCTATACATCTTAGTAATGCCCAGATGAACTGAAAACGGAGAACTATGAGCTTCACATAACAACTCTCCCTTCAACTGTGAATCACAAGGCACACACAATCTCTTCCCAAATCTCAAAACACAATCATTATCAATGTTGAATTCAGGCAACTTACCTTTCTGAACCAGCTCTACCTTTTTCTGCAACTCACTGTCTTGCTTCTGTGCTTGCTTGATTTTATCTGATAGAGAAGATCTCACTGATACCTGAAACAAAACAGAAGGACTTCCTGCACCAACAACTTCTATGCCAAAGATCATCAAATCCTTAACCAACGGATCACGTTCCAAACGCAACATTGTTAATGGAGCATTACTTTTTCGACTCAAAGCATCATCCACTTTATTTGTTTTTCTCGGATGGTAATGAATTGTACAATCATAATCCTTGATTAATTCTAGCCATCTCCTCTGTCTCATGTTTAACTCTTTCTGAGTGAATATATACTTTAAACTTTTTTGATCGGTATATATTTCAAACTTTACTCCATACAAATGATGCCTCCAAATTTTTAAAGCAAAAACAACAGCAGCAAATTCCAAATCATGTGTAGGGTAATTTACCTCATGAGTCTTCAACTGTTGTGAAGCATAAGCAATTACCTGATCATTCTGCATTAGGACGCAACCAAGTCCTTTCAATGAAGAATCACTGTATATAACAAACTCACCATTCCTGGAAGGTAGTGCCAAAACTGGAGCATTCACCAATCTTCTTTTCAATTTCTGAAAACAATCATCACATTCTTTTGTCCAGATAAACTTAACACCCTTCCGAGTTAGCTTAGTCATTGGACTAGATAACCGTGAAAAATTTCTAACGAACCTTCGGTAATAGCCTGCCAAACCAAGGAAGCTACGAATCTCAGTTACATTTGTGGGTCTTGGCCATTCTTCCACAACTTTTTTTTGCAGGATCAACAGTTATCCCATCTTTAGAAACAATGTGACCAAGGAAAGAAATTTGTTGTAACCAAAACTCACACTTGCTGAATTTTCCATACAGTTTCTTTTCTTTTAAGGTTTGCAAGATAACCCTTAAATGTCTTTCATGCTCCTATTTACTTTTAGAAAACACTAAAATATCATCAATGAAAACCACCACAAACTTATCCAAGAACTCATGGAAAATTCTATTCATTAAGTCCATGAATACAGCAGGTGCATTGGTTAGCCCAAAAGGAATTACTACAAATTCATAATGGCCATATCTCGTACGGAACGCGGTCTTCGGAATATCTGCCTCCTTTACCTTCAGTTGATGCTACCCTGATCTCAGGTCAATCTTTGAAAAAAACTGAGCTCCCTGGAGCTGATCAAACAAATCATCGATATGAGGCAAAGGATATTTGTTCTTAACAGTGATATTATTCAAGGCTCTATAATCAATGCAAAGTCTCATAGAACCATCTTTCTTTTTAACAAATAAAACAGGAGCACCCCATGGTGATGTGCTAGTTCTAATGAAACCTTTCTCTAATAAATCTTGCAATTGCTCCTTCAACTCTAAAAGTTCAATTTTTGCCATTCGATAAGGGGGTTTTGAAAGTGGCTTAGCATCAGGAACTAAGTCAACAATAAACTCAACTTCCCGATCTGGTATTATTCCAGGCAACTCATCAGGAAAAACATTAGGATACTCATTTACCACTAGCACATCATTAATCTGAACCGTTCCTTTATTTTCAATGACGTGTGCAAGGTAACATTCGTTTCCATCTTTTACAAGTTTCTCGGCCTCTTGATACGTTATCAAAAGTAAGGGTTCATTCATGTAAACAAACTGAAAGTCTTTCTGAAAAGAAACTTCTTTAGCTCTACATTCAATCTTATCATGGTAAATAGAGAGCCAATCCATACCCAGGATAACATCAAACTCTACTAGAGGTAGAACAATACGGTTTGCAAGTAGGTTCTTTCCACAGATAAGGATAGGAAGATTCTTATAAATTCTTTTTGCCTCAGCATTTCCCCCAGGTGTTTTTACCAAATGTTCAGGAGTCATTTCTTGAGATGGTATTTCCATTTTACTAGAAAAGGTTTCAGAGATGAAAGAATGTGTACACCCCGAATCAAACAACACACTGGCATAATCTGAAAAAACAGACAAAGTACCTGATAAAACTTCATTTGATGGCCCGACATCTGCTGAAGTAGTTGCAAAGGATTTCACCACCCCTTTCTACTTGTAGTCTAACTGCTTCCCATCACTCAAGATCTTTGCTGGACACTCGTTTTCATAGTGACTCATCTCATTGTACTTATAACATTTCACTAACTGTAAATCAAATTTGGTCTTACCTTCACCTTGATCCTTTTCAGTGCAATCACAAGCCTTATGTCCCATCTTACCACATTGGTAGCACTTTCCAGAATTCAGAAGACATTCCCCAGCATGCCTTTTGCCACATTTATCACAAGCTGGAAACTTAGTTTTCTTACCATCAGACTTTTTTGAAGAATTCTTACCTTTCTCCTACCACCTCGGTCTCTTCTTCTGCTGGTTGTTATAGAACACTTGGTGATCGGAAAACTCCAATTCCACCTTCTCAGCAAATTGAACAAGCTTTTCATAAAATTTAAATTCACGAGAATCTAATGACCTTCGATATTTTGGCTTTAATCCTGAGTAAAAAAGATTGATTTTACTATCAAGGTCTCGGATAAAATTTGGAGCATACCTTTCCAATCGAGTGAACCTTTCTTCATAGGCAGCCACTGAGTCTTCCTCTTGCCTCAATTCCAAGATTTGCTTTTCCATCCTAAGTCGAACAGCCTTAGGAAAATACTTCTCAAGAAACATACCTTTGAATTCATTCCAGTCGAGAGCATCAATCTCATCAGCATCCCTGATATTTTTAACCATCGACCACCACGGATCTGCTTCACCCTCCAAATGATAAATAGCAAGACTAACCTTTTGATTGTCTGAACACCCCATGACATCAAAAATATTCTCCAGTGCCTTAATCCACCCTTAAGCTAGCACAGGGTCAGATGATCCTTTGAATGACGGGGGATGTTGCCTCATTAAATGTTCCACCACTGACATGTTCCTCTGCGGTTGATCTGGATGATCTCGTGCATGGATACCACCTCCATTTATCGCTTGAGTCAACTGTGCCATTACTGCAACAAACTGTTCAGTTCCAATTCCGACCATCTCAGGATGCTGATTCGGAAGGTTATTTCCTTATGTATGCCTTCCTAGCACTGCTTCCCTGTTTCCTCTGCGGAAAACCATTCTAAACAAACATGACTTAGATGAAGCAACATGGTAATCTTTAAATGCTATATCATTTCAAAAAAAATATTTTTGGATAATCATTTAATAGAATTCTAACTCCTAAAGTTATCTAAACCGACCTCTGATACCAACTATAAGGCCCCAGCCTTAAACCTTACTTAATCTTGAGTTATTACAAGATTACACGTTGAGGATCTTTTCGGGTTTAGAGTTTTAGAGAATTAGATCATAAAACTTGAATTACATTCCACATATAAACAAAGTGGTTACATAAAGATAGTATTCTTCATTCCCATCAATGGAAACACATTTGAAATAAAACATGGATTCTTTTTGACACATCCTTGACCCTATCATCTTATCATGTACCTTTCCCTTGACCTGTGAAAAACATTTCAAAAACTTGGGATGAGCATAAAACTCAGTATGGGTTAAAAAAACATGGAAAGGAAACATGAGTTCATATATACATAAGAATGAAATAATACTTTACCCATAAAACATAGGCACTTTAACACACCTCATAAAATCATTAATAAATCATAGAAATCATAAGACATAAAGGTAACTTGAGTCATTCATAACATTCTTACGTAGGGAGTAACCCTCTTGGTTACGTTTGGAATACCCATCACAGTATATTCCCTAAAATCTCATCGGAGAAACCTTAATGTTTCACTCCTTTGCGTTACCCAATGCATTGGAGAGCTATAACGGGCTCACCCACCCTTAGTATATCACGGAACCGCTCGTCTTCATAATAATGCCCAAGAACTATAACATAATCATATCACATAAAACATTCATAAAGTAAACATAAAATTTCCACATTTCAATCACGATATATCAATACAACACATTGATATAAATACATTATGAAAACCATTTTCGATACCAAATGAAAAGAAATGTAAAACATGGTATTTATTTTTCTTTTAAAAAGAAGGTATGGCTTGTAGAGTAAGCCGAAACTCAAATAACGGTCACGACGGCAGAGAAGTCGTTGTCGCCGCATACGTACGAAAAAAACATTCCCTTTTGTCATTTAGTAAACGCTTCGTATAAAAAATATTCCTTGTGAATAAACATAAAAGTCAAAGGGGTTTATACACCGTATAAAAGAAAGTTGTGTTTAAAAAAAATATGCCTCAATGAAAGGAGATTGAGACGAAGTCCCATACCTCGTATCTGACTTGACCCGACCATTCTTTAATGTCCTGAATAATAAACATGAGTTAATCTCTACTTGCTTATGAACCTTTTTCATGTTCATTATTCCTTTTATACTATGTTATGAACATCATGTACTCATTTAAGTTAATAGTGTTCATTTTTTCGGTATTTGGTTCTTAAGTCAAAAATAGACCTCTTACACTTACATGTTGTTAATTTTGTCAAAGTTTCATTATATCCAGAATGATATTAATGTTTTGGATAACATATATATCATATATATTCAGCATATACATGTATTTATAATATTACATCACATTTAGAGGTAAGAAATGAAATGCACCGTTCATGGAGACGGTAAGCCGTACGTACGCATGAACGCTACTTCCATTTCTATTTCGTATTTTCTGGAATGGAATCATAATGATATAAGATTATATAATAATTCCAGTATAATAACATATATAATATCATTAACTTTGTCCTTTACACATCCCACATATGGTATTAACGAATCAAATCATTTTTAGGGGGCGGTAGTCCGCACTTCCTAAAATGAAGATATCATGTTTACCCATAATGGAAACCATAAAGGTATGACCAAAATGGAAAAAACAGAATCTTAAGGAAAACATAAACATATTATATATCATATATAAAAATAGTGACATCATAATGGCCACCTTTGAAGGTGTTAAATGAGTATTGAACAATCATCGTTTCGGGAGGTAGAATTTCACCATCCACGGAAACTGTATGTTCTTTAACCATTTGATGTAGTTGTGTGATAGTGTAGATCAAATAAATCTAATAACAACATCCTAGTATATTTATGATACTGGTGTTGTTACAAAAGAAGTAAATAAAAAGAGTTTAGGGGGTTGGAGAAGCAAAATAAAAAAAATGAACATGAGAGAATGAATTACCTTTAAAAGTGTAACTCCTTTTGATTTGAGCCTAAAGGCTTCCTTTGAAAGGATTCTTCCCAAAGGTAATCCTCTAGGATGAGGAGAGGGATGTGTAGAGAGTAAATGGGCAGGGGTTGGCCGAGCCAAAGGGTTGAGGAGTGTGTGAAATGAGGTTGAGGTGGGGGCCTTTTATAAGAGGAGAGGAGGGGAACTTTTGGAATGTAAAGAAATATCACATTATTTGAAAAACAATTTCGGTTTTAAAAGGTCCCAAATTGATAAAATTCGTGGATAAGGTAATATGGGTTCGAAATCCACTCATCGAATTGGTTTTTGACATGTGTAGTTCATAGATTTTACATTATCTTTCTATTTTATTTAAATCGTCAAATAATGATGTCATCACTGCATCATTATTATGTTATAAATAATTTAATTTATTTAATGTCTAAAAATTATAAACAAAATACTATGATATAGGAAATCTTTTTAGCTTTCCAATTACTATTTATAATCAAACTTTGGACTTGCATAACCCCACTTAAAATTTTTTTTGTAAAACATATTATGTTTGTGTCATTTTCACTTTAACATTAAATAAAAATTAATTTATGTCATTTCCCAACAAAAGTGGATCCATGGGGTCCCCAAGTTTCCCTATGGCTTGTCTTGGTCGGCCATGACACAACCAATAAGGTTGGGACATGTTTCTAGGTCATTTCATATTATTAAAGTATTATTTATACCTTAAACTACCCAAATTACCACTAATCGCGATTAAGAACTTAATAAGTTACTATTCACCAAAAAATTATTATAATCTCATTTAACCACATTTTACATAATAATGACAACCATGTATGTCGGATTTTCAAAATTCAATACACATTAGTGGTAAAAATTCATTTAACTAAAAAATCAGTTTGCTTGATTACCACTTAGTGGTTTCACTATTCATCAAAAATTGAAATTTTTCAGAAAATTACCAAAAATTCACCCTAAGCTATATTTGATATTAAGAATTCAAAAGTGAAGTCTATTTTACAGAATTCAAAACATATAAGTAACATTAATTAATTTAATAATTAATTCCCGCTGTCATGACAAATAGCGTGTTTTTATGAAATAATAAGTATCAAAAGATTGACACCAGTTTAAGTCCAATTTCAAAGTAAAATTGATTCCAATGACCACCATTGGATTAAATGGTAAAAATATATTCATATTACACATTAAGACCAATTCAAAAGATAATCTAATCATAAAAATAAATTAGATTAAAAAGCAGTTTTGATGTAAAATGCAGTATTTTTCAATATTCATTAAAAAATGAACATTGTCAGAAAAATACCAAAAATTCACACAAAGTAAATTTTGATGTCCCAATCATAAAGAATAAGTTTATTTTGACAAACATTGATTATAAAATTTTCAAAATATATATTTAAAAGGGTTTTCCATCATAAGGTAGTAAAACAATCTTTTAAGAACATTAGTGTATTCCATGCTTAAGATTGGATTTATTTTCATTTTAAGCCTCTAAAACACTATCTTAATCATTAATAGACATAAATAAAAATATCTATTATTCATTACTTACTTGGTATGTTACATCAACCTCCAATTAACTCCACAAAATCTAATAAATGAGGTATATTCTATCACAAATTGCATGTACAAATTCAGAAAAATATAAATATAATTTACTATGTATTTACTAAAATGGAAATCCAATGATTGAAAACAATAAATAGATCCAACCCCCAAGAAACAATTATCTCCATTAGTCCCTAAAATTACCATGGAATCCCAAAAAACAAATATATAAACATTAGATAGGCATAAAATTTATATTTAGTATGATAATCCATAGGGAATCCCAATAGAATATTAAAATGAATACAATTATACAATTGAAAAAATAATATAACAAAAAATAATATACATAAGTCAAATACCTACTCCCATCCTCAACATGAATCTCTCAACAAATAAAACATAATTATATTATAATATATCATTGATAAAAATATATACAATGGACCAATACCATATCATAAATAATGATTTTCATGTGACATTCCCATCTTCATACATTGTGTGATATTAATCCATCCATTTCACCACAACATATATACATCAATATTGAATGCGGTTCACAATTTGTACCTATATAACCTCTCATTAAGGATCTAATATCTAAAGGAATCTTATTTTAAATCCATATCACAACACATCATTAAATATTGGCATTGGGGTGTCATTGATGTTATGTCATCGACCATGTTGTCTTCTAATACCACTCCCGACCCTTTCCAGATACCATATCCTCATCAACACTATTCATCTTCAATACCATCCTTTATCATTACTTCGAATCTCCAACACCATCCCAATTCAGCATTAATCGTCTCTTGCACCGTCTATCATCATCAATAGTCATCACCCACACCAAATATGATCCTCAATAAGCATCACCAATAGAACTTGTCATCCTTATTAGTAATAAAAAAATAGTTGGGATGTTGAGCCATGAAACTATACATTTAACAATTAATTGGAATATAATAGGAAACACCTATAACCAAAAATATTTATGCATTTTTATGATTATCTGAAGAAAATTTATCTCATATATGAATAACATGAAAATTTAATGATTGATTGATAACACAATGTACCAAACCATTGGGTTCAAATAGACCATTGGTAGTTTTATCCATAACACACCATAATATCGCAAAACATTATGAACTAACACCATATGCTACTCATGAAACACACCACAAAAATAACCCCACATAATATGAAATTCTGATTCAATTTATAAATTAACCATTATACATATTTATACTATTTACAAATAATACACACTTATTAAACTGTGACATTAACCAAATATTCTTTACATGTTCCTTATATTTTAATTCATAATCCAATAGTCAAACTAAAATTTAATCACACACTAATCCAAGATGAAGAATATTATTGAATCCTGCAAATATTTATTTTCAAACCCATTCTATTTCAAATTCATTATTACTCAATAATTATATCTCTGAAATTCTGCAACCACAATAACATAACATAAATACACTTATGAATTTCAATAATGTCTAACAAAAAACGTGAATACTATAACAACATCACAAACTATCTCACCAAACCAATTACAATAATCCATCCTCTACAGTTTATCCCAAATTAGTCCCCTTTCAATCTAACTACATCTACACAATCACAACACATC
Source organism: Viscum album (assembly GCA_963277665.1). NCBI lineage: Eukaryota > Viridiplantae > Streptophyta > Magnoliopsida > Santalales > Viscaceae > Viscum > Viscum album. Next base: position 192,872,715 of record OY728135.1, on the reverse strand, counting down.
CCACATCCTATAAATAAACAACAATCTCCACAGAGAACACCAAAATATTTACATATAGATCACATAACCACAATATACATTCAACTATAACATCAACTCATAAAATCAAATTATATATTTATCATCTACCATTGATTCAGTTTAAAGTATTACATAAATAAAAATAATCATATCTATTCATCCATTGGTATTCGAAAAAATACCAATTTACATTAGAAATAGGTACATTAGAAAAAAATCTGTTCTTTATGATTTTTTTATTTATATTTAAATAATGTTATCACAAGAAGGACCAAATATCATAACAAAAAATATAAACATGGATCTAATAAACAATAATTTTCATAAAATGTTACTAAAAAAATAAATTCATATGAAATAGAATAAAAAATTTAGGCACATATGAATACATTCATCCCATCCAATTTGAGGTAAATATGATTGTTATTTTATTATCTGAACCCTTACTATATACCCAATGGAATAAATGTGAATATTTTCCATATATAACCATTATAGATTGATAGATAAAATATCACACACATCAAATAGATCTTCAACATTCAACCATAAAGAAAAAAATAATCATAAAGCAACCAACACTAAAAGAACCCCAATATATTATAAGAATTGATTTTTACATTTTTTCACCCATGATTTTATACCAATTTTAATTGATCTCTATATAAAAAATCATATGTATTGAAGAATAATAATGAAAATTAAGATGATTGGAGAAAGAAGGGTTCCTTGATTTTGAGACCATAATCTGGATGTGAAAAATCATTTTAAACTCAAATGGTGGTGATGGAGGGTGATAAGGGTTTTGTGGGTCTACTATGTTTCCAAGGAAGAATAAAAATGGTACCATAGACGTTGGTACAACCCTTTTCATTGTGTAGTATTTTCAAGACATCATCATGATGTGGGGGATCTCCATATAATGTAAGATGGATATGGTTAATGAAATTATATTACAATAAAAAATTGAATTTTTTTTCTCAGAAACATTAAATAGCAAGTCTAAATATTTTGAAAATCACTACAAACATGGAAATGGAATTGTGAAAGTAATTTTTACACATGTAATCCTTCCATAACCCACAACTTTATTATAACACTGAGATATATTATATGATATCATCACTAGGCCTAGGAATAGCTCTTGGTGATCCCAAAATAACTCTTTTTACTAGGCTTACCATCCAAACACCATGGATAACAAAAACATGATCATTATGGATTTTGATTTATCATTTTCTCAATAATGAGGACACAATATGTTAAACTCCATCTAAAATGACAAAAACTGATTTCTCTCTAGATAGTATATCCCAAAACCCAATACCACCTCCATAATGAACTTCCAAATACTCAAACCCAAAATAGAATTCCCCATGATCTATCCTAAATGAGAACATCTAAATGTCTAGAGCTATTTCAACACCCATTGTGTCTTGATCATTAAATATATGAAAACTCACCCCTAGCCAGAAAAATTGATCCATACATCCTCTATAAATCATGAAGTCCAAGAATCATGTAAGTTGGTTGGGGTTATTAATCATGTTTGATTAATTAAATACCTCTCAAATTATTATCGTTGAGAATAAAAATAAACCCAAAAAATTATGAAGGAAAGGGAATGGTCAAAAAAATCCATCCCATGTGATCCCTCAAAGGGATATCACATTTACTCAAGAATGAAAAATTATAGACAAGCTTGATAAAGGGAAAAAGTAACATTAAAAAACCAATGTGTTGAATTATTGATGGAAAAATATATAAATCCAATAATTCAAACATCATTGGACAAATAACACACATATGTAAACTAAATTCTTAAGTTCTCTCATAAAAACCACTAGAAAAAAATAACTTTTATGTTAGAGACCACCAAAACCAAACTTCTCCTCTATGAAAATACTCTACCTACCCTTTTAAATGGATATACAAATTATGGATAATTTCCGTCCACCACTCAACAATTTATATTTATTGAAATTGAAAAATATGCAGACCAATATAACATGTAAAACACCTAAACTAACTACCATGTGGGATCCCTCATAGAATGATCATTCATTAATAAAGGCCAAAAAATGTATCAAAAGTTAACAAAACCAATCATTCCATGAACAGTACAGAGAATTGAAATGTTTCTCCCATACACTATTATTCTATAAAATTCCTCCAACATAATAACCATAAAATGATCTCTTATCGCACAAATTAATCCATCCCACCTTTTCCTTGATAATGAAAGAACATCTCATTCTTGACCTGATAACCACAATAGAACCCATTTTCAATCCCACACCATAAGGAAAAATGAACGTAATAATTTTCTTAACTTATATATCATTGAAAAGCCACCACAATATACCATAATATTTTAACAAAAAATAATTCATCTTATCACCCCCACTATTTATGTATTAAACTATTACGAATTATTTAGTGATATCAATCCATCATTTATTTAGTTTAATTTAATAACAACCTCATTAATTTGTCATTTTAATTGACATCCCTTTTATTGGAGGTTATTATTGGACTACTACAACAACAATATTAATATATTAGCACAACATAAAAAAATATAGCTTCATATATATTGTAATAAAAAATCATCAGTCATGGGAGACAACTTTCCATGTAAAATATTCATGTTATCTAGCATTTATAATGTAATTATCCAATATATGGACACAAATTAATATAAAACATAAAACTTATTATTGAAATAAATCAATTATTAACATTATATAAATGGATTTATACACATAAAAGTTAATTTTTTTTAAAAAAATCCTTTTGTTAAATTTATAAATAATATATATATAGGCACACAACCCATAATTGAATACCAAGACAAGCTATGTTCTTTTGGTATAATATTTATAAGATAATATGAAAAAAATCATAACATTACATCACACATGTAGTTTGATTTTCGATTACTTAAATCATAATATTAAAGGATTATTCTCTAGTTTCATATTAGTCATAAAATAATAAATTTTTATTTATTCACATTTATGTTAATGAGGATAAGATATTAGGGTACACAATGGACCACATTCCATTACATTAATATTTTAGTACATCATTATCTAGGTATATAATAGGTATTATAGGATTCTTCTTAGTAACTCATGTATGTATCAACTGGTTTTAAACATTATAAATTTGGAATGAGGTTTATCTTCAACCTTTACATTCATGGTAATTTATAAAATAAATTACAAACTCTTTAGAATGAATATATATATTTTTAGTAATATTCAAGTCAAGGTAATTATGAAACATCACAGTGTAGGAAAATATCTTTATATCATAGATAATTATCCCAAATTGGAATGATGAAAATGGTTCGTATATAAAAATTTTCTCAAATATTAATGATTTATCACTATATTTCTCCACCATCTTCAATAAATATGAAAAAAATATAAATTTAATATTCTTAAATATATTATTTAAACACATAAATAAAAATATTTTATAAATATCAACTCATACAAAACTAAACAGGCGTAGATCAAATGAATTTTATATAATTATATAATAAAGGAGAAAATATAGTATAAAATGTTTGGTGAAATTATTAATGTTTTTAATAATGAATAAGAAAATATGTAGAGCATGTGTTTCTAATAGTTGGAACTCTAACATATTCAGATCAACAGTCCATTAAAATCAAATGTAATAATGTAATTTTATTCAATAGAAACAATGACATGAAAATCATTAAATTGACAATTGATATAATTCATTTCAACGCATTTCACATGAGGTACTCCTAATGCATTTATATTCCATATATTTTTTAATTATTTCAATATTATAATAATGAAATCATTACTTTTATACCATATAACATGTTAAATATTTAGTCATCAGGAATTTCATTTACTCAGATTTTCCTAAATGTTTTCTTAATTGTATATTCAAATATAGAACTAAAAATAATTGGGATTTTATTATTATTTTAGGAATCATCATGCAATAAATGATAACGGTAATATTTTCATAGTATTCATTAGTATATAACTTCTCAATTTAAATCATTGATAATTACAATCATCTTAATATAGTAAATCATGTTGTAGGTGTTGACTAGGAATCTTGTAAGGTTATAATGATACAATAAAAAAGATACAACAACCCACAATAAGAACAGTAATTAAATTAATCACTTATGAAACATATATTAATTTTAAACAATTTAGTTTTTTATATATAGTAATATTATATAATAAATAATATAAAAATATATACAAGTTTAAAAATCCTCTTTCATAATTAATGATTTCATATCAAAAGAATATCCAGATAAAAAATATGTTATTAAATTTATATATAAAAATTAAAATTTTGGAGACATTATTAAATATTAATGAATATATTTAATAAATCATATTTCAATTTTAATTATTAATTTCAAACCCCAATATTTTCCTCTCATTTTTTAAATTGACGTATAAAAAACGTACATGGAATAGTACTACAGAAAATAATGAATATCATAATCAAATAAATGGTAATAAAATCATTTTTTAAATATTGTATATAAATTAAAAAAGTAATTAATTTTTTATAATCAAATCATCATTATAATACACTATTAAAATAGGAAACATTTTAAAAATACTTAAAATCTGAATATAAAATTTATCAAAATAATGTATCAAGCATGGTAAATAATTCCATTAAATACCCTAACCTCTGTAGACAATATATAGTGGTTACATTATTAAATTGGAACAATATAAATAGAATATCATCCTAATGGACTAAAATTTTTAGTAAAATTGTTGAGCAAGATACATATTTATATTTCACCATATATTAAAAAAAACATAAAAAAATTGTTTTCTAAGAGAACATCACTACCCCCATTAGTATATCCATAAGTATTAATCATGAGATACATAGTAGTATACAAGGGAATTAAATATAAGAAAATGTTGATATCATATTCCTTATAAGGGTATATATATAACAGAATATAAATAATACATGAATATTATGATAGAAAATAAATGATAATAAAATTATTCTATTTAATTAACACCCAGATCTAGAAATGTATCCATATAAATCATTACTAATCATTACTAATCATATAATAATAATGAAAAAAATAACTAATCTCATAATGAAGTAATTAATTATGTTGAAAAAATGAAACATAGTGTAGAGGCCTCATTCCAAGACATATAATACATGTCATCAAGGCGTCATTAAATCACATAATATATAAATAGGAAAGGTGTTGACAATAAGCCATGTTATCATTTATCATGTGACCAATTTGTTACATTAAGGTGATATGTAATTCTCAAACCCAAAAAACGCTTAATAATTCTAATGCATTTCTCATATGAGTAAATTACATAACCACGTCATTATTCATTAATTCACATAACTATACTATTAAAGTAACAAGAATATGGAAGATATGTACCTTTCCTAAAAACAATGACGATAAAAAAACCAAATAAAGAATAAATATTTCCATATAATATATCCTTATTGTATCATATATAAAATTAATGGTTAAAGGAAAATATTTTTATCATATGTTACCCTATCCAATGTGACTACCATCTATTCCTAATATACCACTTACCAATATCCAGGTGATTTCTATTTATTGATCCCCGATGGTTGATTTCCCTTAACATGCATTTCAATCACATGTGGAGTTTAAATTATGGAGCCTTATTTCTTATTTGGGAGTTGATATTTCAACTTTTTCCCTCTTATAGAATTTCACATTTACGTGAGGAATTTAGAATCTATCGAGAGTCTCAGTTTTGAACCACAAAGAGTTCTTCATTGTGTTATCCTCACTTGATGACAATATGAATGCCTGGTCCTAAGGCCCACAATCTATTGAGAAATGCTTATTCAACCTTTTTTGGAAGTCTGCAGTGGCCCATTTCACTAGTGATTCCTCAGAATATTTGTTCTATGTTAATTTAACTTGCCTTCCACAATTGATTCATAACCTCTCATTCATTCATGGTATTGGAGAAACACTCATATTATTCCTTAATGCAGATGATTGAAATCGATAACATTAACATTAAAGTGTTTATTATAGTTTCATTGATTTAAATTTATATTATTATCCCCTAGACCATATCATTATGAGGGAAATATAGAAAGTGACTTGTTTGAAAGATCTCATTTATCGTTCTCCCTCTCATTTCTGTACAGTACTCAATTTAAAAGGAAATTCACTCAATGATTGTCAAAAGGCACAATTCATGTCATCAGATCCACTCCAAAAGTAGGTCTAGATTCTAGAAGATCCTATGATGGTGGTGGATGAACAAGTCCCTTCATCTTCATCCCCCCTCCATTGGTTCTAGTATGTGACCTGCAAAACCATGATCTTGTTTCACCACATGTTCATCATTTTTATTCTTCAATATATTCTTCTTCCTAGGTCACGATGGATAGATGTGATCCAAATTATTCTTGTGTAGAAATAGTCCTATATTATTATTCTCTATAACTTTGCCTAGAGATTGTGGAAATATTGTTTTTTTATCATTATTTATACCTAGGTAATTTGTTTCATTTACATAAAAATAGAATTTGTATAATGGTAATAGAATAGGATCATGATCACAGATATTTGACTCGTTGCTCATTATCCTTATAGAAATGTTATAGCATATTAGCACTGGTTTTTTCAGATATGATTTCTAGGATCATCTGTCCTTTTTCTAGAGGAGTACGTACCTGATACCAAGCTAATATGGAGTATTCATCCTCTTCCACTAAAATAATGTTCTCTTTATCATTGGGAGAAAATACACAATGCCTTCAGTTCCAAAATTTCTTTCCATAATTAATATTCACACGAACTTGGTCCATAGGCAAAGAGTAACTACATTGTGTCAGAATGTAGGTGTAGATAAGAGTCTTTTGTCGCAATCCTTCATCATAAGCAACATTATTCTAGAATCATGTATTTTTCTAATAAAATGGGATTTCTATTCATTTATTGAATGTAGATAAGGAGAATCCTCACATATGGATATTTATGAATGTCTACATTTCATTATAGAAGGATAATCTATCTAATCATCATATTTATATGATGACTAGGTTTGGAATGATCACTTATTTAGTGAACTTTGTTATGAAATATAGATCCAAAGGATATGTAACATCATAAGAATGATATGTGTGACATCAATCCAACTAATCAGACATGTCTTATTAGTGGTGATTTTACACAAATATTTAATCCACATGAATGGAATAATGGATGTGATACATCATTGTGAGATAAGTAAAATTTCATAGTCTTCATGTCTCATATATGACTTCATGACCATGGACTCTCAGGGGGCATGTTTACATGGTCCAATAACCAGAAGGGAATGTTTCATATTTGTATTTTAATGGAATGATGTTTTGCTAATATGATACCCATTTTTAGAATTATTGTAAATAGGAAGGAGAATTTAGATGATGCAATCTCCAATCACTCTTTTCTCTTACTCTTCCATACAAGAAATAATATAATCCAAGATAATTTATTTTTATTCTAGCTACTGGGAGGCTCAACTCAAATCCATCCACACTTTTCATTCATCATGTTGAAAACCCATGCTTGAAATCTATTGGGTGGGATTTGACATCATGATTCTATTGTTGATGGTGAATATTTATTTTTGGGTGAACTGAAAAGTATATCTTTTAAGGGAGTTATAATCCATGAGGTCCAATATCGAGTAATCTTACCAGTGTCATAATTATAAATGTGAAGATGATTTATCAAGTAACATTTTGTTCTTGATTAATATGCATTAGGGCCATTGTTTGGAGTATGAAATCTCATGTGACATGGAATAAAGAGGTTAATAAACGTTCCACATTTTCCCATGAATTCATTAATGATAAGAAGCCTTCAAAACCTTCAAATATCCATCTTGAAGAAGGATAATTCAATATTGAACCAATGTTTATTGGGGGAATTTCTTTATACAATTTGTGTTTTTTACATGCGGATGTTAACACTGATATGTAGGATAGTCAACCCAAAGGTAACTTTGAACTTTTTAACTATGTCCCATCAGTGGTTTCCCATTACATCAATGATTATTTTTCCATGTTTTGGTATGAGAAAGAGGTGTTGAAGGAAGACATTCTACATAACTCTGAATGTGCCTATGGTTCTATTGTATATATAAGTTCTTTCATTATAACATATTTGGACTTCATCAAGCATGGGATGGAGGACTTAATCTATGATTATTTCTATGGTGAAATATTCCTTAAGTATCTTGTTCTACTACTCTTATTCTCTTTCCACAAGTCAAATAAAGGAAATATTATAATAAATACATGAAGATTTACTTGTAAAATGTTACCTATAATAATAATTCATTAATTATTAAATTAATACTTTCTTTTCACATTAATAAGTTTATATAATATGAGTTTTAGTGTTTCATTCAATGTTGGTCCACCCAATTCGCCATTGCCTTGGTTCAGGAATGGCTGGGACATATCAACTAGAATTTCTATAGATCATACATTTAAATTATTATTGATATGGAATATTACATTGATATGATATAATTGTGCTTAATCAATAAATTAATGTGGTTCATGTTGTTCTATTGTGGTTTATATTTTATTATGATGCATTGGGTCTCTTTGGTTCTACATAACATTTATTTGTAATAGGATTGGATTCATTAAATTGGTTATAGGGATAAGATTGGGAAATTCACTAACACCTAGTTTATTTGGCATTGTTCATGATAATTTTAATAGATACCCAATAAAATATAGTATTGATGAGAATTTCAATCTATTATGGTGCAAATCAAATTTCCATAGTATTACTAACATCTTTTTTTTCAGACCACTCTATTATTTTTCTCAATGAAATTTGCAAGAACATTTAATAGCTCAATAATATTATTGATGTATATTGAAATTTGAATGTATAGGTAATCAATTAGAGAAACAGTGCTTTAAATATCAAAAAAACCATTCCCATGTGAAATGGGTATGAGGATTGATGTTAAATTATGGATTTAGCAAATGGAGTTTTCCATTGATTACATAGGCACAAAAATATCACTATGTATGATTTTAATTCATAACATTGATGATATTATGGATAAAATAACCACACACAACATTAATTAAAATAAATAATTTTCTATCCATTGTGGGAATAATTAATGTAGTCAACAATGTGTTTACCACTACCTAATGAAAGTCTTATCAACAACAATTTCCCCCAAGGATATTCTTTCTAATATCATGAAAATACTTGTTACCACTTTTTTTGATACACTTTAGGATGTAAAATACAGTTGGTTATTTTGGGATTGATTGGATCATGGTGATGATGATGGTAGAATCAACAATAAGATAATCACAAGCACTATTTTCTACTTGTACGAAATTCAATCATATGATTATTTTGGTGGGTAATTATTTAGGTGAAATTATCCCCATAAAAAATATAGATATAGACATGATGACTTTGGTGGGATATGTTCCATGATTTGGGATGATAATCATCATCCTATTCTTAATATAAAAAAACATTTGAAGTGGATTATCAGATAAGGTATGATAATTTTATTGATTTCTAACTTGTCTGGGAGTATAATTGTTATTTTCGGTTTCCTAGTACTATAATTTCCATTCCAATATGTCACCTATTTTTCTAAAAACTTATAATATGTTTTGAATCATTCTCTTCTAGATATCTTTTAGTGTATTATCATTAATAATTAAAACTATTCGTTGGTTTTCATAGGATACCAATATGAACCCTTCTTGGAAAAAAGTAAATTATAGAGCTTTGCATGCTAATTATTACCATGATACTTCACGAGGGGCTTGTTGGTGCCATGATATCTTGAGAAAACTGATCATACTCATATGGTGCATTCACAGTAGTTTTCCCTCTATTGATGAAAATGTACATAGAATGGTGTTTCTTTTTTTAATAGATTATAATGATATCGAGTAACTGTATAAGATTGGTCCTCCCATATTTTATTCATTAGTGACTGTGATGGATATATATGGATTATATTCTGCTATGTAATGCAGTGGAAGGTGAAGGGTCATCATGGGACTAATTTTTGCATTCTTAGTACCTTGGGATGGTGGAATATTCACATTAATATAAGGAATGGCATCTAATTCTAGTGACATGCTACTGGATCTTATAGAACACAAATAATAAGGATAGTATTGATGGAATATTCAACTCTATCATGACTTTTATGTCTCGTATTAGGTCATTTGTGATGGATTACACCCAAATACATATGTGGGGTTATTATTATCCCTACCTATGGATACATATGTAAATGTTTAGAGTCACCATTTTCTCATTAAGAGTGTTTTATCATATTAATTGGGGTCTCTGGAAAACTCCCACATTAGGATTGAAATTAAACAATAATGGTTCTTATATGAATGGTTTCATTAGTTGAAGAGTAATTTTTCAGGGTCATCATGGTGTATGGGTTTTTTCATTCATCTTGTGGATAAGGAAGTAGGACTCGTTCACAGATGATGCTTCTATAATTCTAAAGTGATTCAAATAGCGTCGCTCCAATGTATTCACTATCCATCTTGTAGAAATAGATATTATGGATCTCCTCTATTCTATTCGTGGTGTGAATAATACTCCATGGATTGTCAATTATTTAGTTAATAACTATGTGAGAATTCTTCTCGATGGTTTTAATATTATTCAAAAGGGAGAGAATGAAAAAAAAAATCATTTACTTCATGGAATATTTGGATTAATGTACCAATAATTATCTTATTATTTGTTGCATAAACCCTCCCCCACCCCCTAGGAGTGCATTAGTCGGGATAAAGATGTTTCCTTATGTTTTCACTAATTTAGGCCACCATGACTAGTTTCTGTCCTCAACGAAAATTAATATTATTTTTAAATAATTCACTATGTCATATTAAATACATAAATATAAATATTCCTTAATATTTATGAGTTTGTGATTTGAACCCATAACTTAATTAAAAATTATTTTATATGTGTTTTAACCATCTATTTTGTTAATATAGATTTATAATTGATTAAATATAGAACAATTATCATATATACGGTACTATAAATGTCTTATTTATAATTTTATATAACTCTTTAATTAAAAATTCTATTTAAAAAACATGATATGATGTAAAAACTGCTTTGTTTTGCATGTATTTTTATGTTTGGTAGATTCAATCTTTGTACATTGATCAATTTTACTAAATAAAATGAATGATAATAATGATTTAAATGTGATATATATATATATATTAATTATATATTAGTTTAGAGTAATCTATTAATATTAGAGATTGGAAAATGAATTAGACCATTAATGGAAAAGTTAGGTCGTATGTCCGCATGAATGTTGTATTGTCTTATCAAAAGGTGGAAAACAAAATTTAAATAGTTATTATAATTTATAGAGTAATTAATATATCATATAAAAAAAATATTTAATGTAATAATCCATCATTATAATCCATTAAAAATATAAGTTATAAATGAATCAAATCACATTATGGATGTGGTAGTCCTCACATAGGGATGTGCAACATTATCATTTCCCAACTATTTGAATGGTAATATGGATGAAAATATATTATGTATATAAAAAAGTATTATATTGTTATAAATACTTTATATAAACACCATTACCATCATAACCATCATCTATAAATGTTTTTAATGAGAAATTAATTTGTTCACTATATGGAAATGGTAAGATGTGCGTACACATGATCATTACATTCAAATCCCATATGATGGGGAAGGGTGTGTATAAAGGAGTTTTCAAAAAAATTATGAAATTTTATTATTTTATGGATATTATTTTTAAAGTATTATGGTAAATGAAATAGATATAAGGGATTCAAAATAATAAATAGAAATTTATGTGATTGGTTTTTTGGGATTAATTTTTATTTTTAATAACCCATCTAGATCTCCTTCTGAGGATACTAGGAATGTTTTTTTAGGATGACCATAACCTACTAAATGGATATAGGTATATTTATAATATTATTCTTTATTGTATTCTCAATCTAGAAGGTTTAACACAATGTAAATATGTGAAATGAGAAGCATCAATTTATAGGTGGCAGAAAATGACAAAATTGGATTTATCAAAAGAATAATATATAACAATATAATTCTATAAAAAAAATAGAGAAAATTTATGAAGATTCAAATATCATATTTTATTTGTGGTAATACAATCATCCAATCATATTAAAAATATTTATGATGTGTTTCAAATATTATAATTAATAACCCCAATATACAGTTTTCACAATTACAATAATATTAAAATTTACATCTCTGTAAGGGTCAATAATGTTAATATAAAATAAAAATCCCATATATTGTTAACAGTGGATTTTCTAAACAATATCCCATTCTTTTGGCGAAATATAATATTTTTCTAGGTCTTAATTAAATTAATAAACAGTTATTAATTTTATATCATAATTAATGTAACTTTTAACACCAATTATTTATCATTAGTTAATATTATTATAGAAACATTTTTAATTAAAATATAATATATTAAACCTATGTATTTTTTTTATATAAATCTATTTAATTTTTGCGACACATTAACTCATTCATATTTTTGGTAATTTTTATATTTTGAGTATCATATATTTTATTTTGCTCATAATTATGTTAATATTGTATTAGCATCGCACACAAATATATGTTAATAATATAATTTATAAAAACAATAAATAAATCAATTTGATAAATTATTTTTTTATTCAAAAAAATATATATAATTGTTCATAACATTATTTTGATCCTCTATAAACATATAAATGATATTTGAAACTAAGAGAGTTACATTTTGTAGGGTTAATTTTATTGAAATTTAACTATTATATATTCAAAGAATAATTTCCATTAATCAAATATATATTCACCCTAAGAATCAAAGGGTCAAATTAAAATCGTTAAATATGAATTAGTATGGATAATTATGGACTTATGACTTTATTTTAACATATATTTACCAAATTTTCCCTTTACAAGGGACACAAAGTTTAATATAGATACATTTTATGATTCCAATAAAATAGACAAATTTATAAAAATTAAACCTTTTGATTCCAAATAGTGAATTAGTATTATCGAATAATCATCTATTATAATATGAAATGAAATTTAAAAAGAGTGGATAATATTAGTTGAAAACAACATTATGAATAATATAAATTATAAGATGAAATCAAGATTAATAATTATCCCTTGAATAGTAAAAATTTTATGAATGATAAAAATATTTATTTAATATGTAATAAAAAAAGGTATTAAATTAATTCAATATAGGTTATAAATATAACCGATATAGATAACAAAAAATTCATCAAAAATACATTTATTTAGAAAAATATCACTTTAAACGTCAAATTACTTTTTTTTTAATTTATATCCAATTGATAGAAAATTATTTTATTTTATACATCATTATGTAATTAGATTTTAATTTTTTTTCAAATAATATGATCCACACCAAGGGTGAATGTATAAATACTACCTAAAAAATTATTTTAATAGATGATATGGGTATGTTTGACCATAATGTTTTCTATAATAAAAATTAATAATGAAATAAAATTATTTTACAAAAATATATTATATAATCTATGGGTTTTATATTCTATCATCCCAAGAATTAACTTCACAATTGAAAATCCATTGCATTGATATAAACAAATAAGGATATATCATATTAATTACATTCTATAATTCCCATGGAACTTCCTCAAATTTCTTCATTTGAATCAAAAATGTTTAATAGAAGAGTTTTCCAATTTATGGGAGCCTTATAACTATGATAAATTATCACTAATGTTTGTTCCTCATATGATACATATTTCACTACTAGTATCACCTCTGAGTTCTGTACATGTGATGATTCACTTATGTATATCTGCAGGACATATATATGAAATACAATAGGAATATGAGTGTGATTTAGTGGAAGAACCAATTTATATGTTACTACAATGATATGGACAAAAAAATTTAACGTATTGGTATACCTATTTAATAACATACCCTTCATCCCAAATCTCAACATCATCTTCATAGAAGATATTAATATGAACAACCATTCAATAACTTAAAAGTCTATATGATTATATTGACTCCAACATAATTATTTTATTCAATACAAGAGGATAATATGTGTTGTTGAGTATATATAACCTTACCATTCACTTACATATTCATTTAAAGTACCAATATCAGGATTTTTCAAATATTAATTCAAAACAATGAAGTTATGGACATCCTAAAAAATGTTCTTTAAATGGATCCATCATTATATGGGAGTAAATGCAATTATTATAATAAAATTATTCTAAAGTAATTTGTTTGTCCCAACCACCTCAAAAATCAATAAATAAATCAATGTATATTATTTCTCAAGTTTGAATGGACCCCATAGACTGGAAATTTTTATAATGGTGATATGAAATGATGAAACATAACACTTTATCCAGAGAATCCTCAGGACTATTATAGAAATTTTATGTGACCAAAATATGCTGATCAAATACAATATAATGTGGTGATATATAAAATGTTAAAAACCCTATATATAAATTTTATTATGATAAACAAGAGTGAGTTATTCTATAATGGAAATAGTGTGTTCTTGCATTATAGGGAGAGAAACTATAACCCATACATCATTGTTTCCATTCAATATTGTTGGATGTATGATGAAAAATTATATTTTGATATTTTCCTATTTACATTATAGTGTGGATAATGCCTCAATTAACTACTTATAATTCGATCTATCATCATAATGTTTCTGAAATTACATGCATTGAGATAGAAACTAAATAATATCTCTCGTAATTCCATCCCAAGAAAAACACCCATCAAAATCACAATACGTGTACCTAATTCTAGGATGAATTAAAATAAAATAACTATGACATTCATCCTCTAACTCCTTCATTAAATATGGTATGGATGATATATATCCATGGTCACCAATGCATATGTACCCACCTTAGTGAAGGTTAAATTCAAGAATACTTCTCACCTACATCTTCTTATCTAAACATTTCTTCCACTCCACATTATTTCCTAGAAAAATAGTTGATCGAGAACACATTTTTGGTTGATAAAATGACTTCACTTCCATAAATATTTCTATAAACATCCATTTAATATATATATATAAATAATAGATATTTCATTTCCTCATCACATAAATTCTATCACCATACATTTGTCTCTATGAAATGAAATCCATGCATTACTGCCATGTGTGGTAATGTGTGGATCATTGTTAATCATTATTTATATCTAAATTTATTCAGTGGAAGATATTCAACTCATTACGAGTGAAAATATATTTCAATATTTTACAATCATTTTATATATCACACCAATATATATAATGATAATTACACTTTATAATTAAGTGAAAATATGCACACATATCTCTAAATAATAAATGGGTTAATGTATCTCAGTGACCATCAGTTTTTATGATGAAAAATCTATCACCATATAATTTTTCATGAGGACACCTCTGAGAAACTCGTTAAGAATAATTATAGAATAGAAACCCTTATCCAAAACAATGTATTATAAAAAAAGGTTTTATGACTAACATTCTCTACAGTTTCATGAAATGTTTATCACATTCATTTTTTAAAAGTAACTTCATTATCTTCATTGATAACATGGTTAGTGGGATGAAGAAACATAATAAATTCCAAAAAACACTTGATAATAACCATCAATGCTAAGGAAACTATTTATCTTATTCACTGTGGTTGGTCTAGGACAACGATCAATAACTTTTATCATTAGTGGATTGATAGATATATATTTTCTTGTTATCATGTGTCAGAAAGATGAAACATTGTGTAGATAAAATTAAAACATGATAAAATTTTCAAACAAATTATTCTCAAATAGGGTCTTCTATAAAATACAAAACATATATTCACTCACTCCATTTCAATTTTAATATATATGGAAAGAAATAATAAATTCTAACAAATAGAATTCATAAGAAAATTTAATGAAATTAATCATTAAATATATTAACAAAGAGGGGAATTATTAAAGCTGAATGGATTCACGATAAATTCATAGTCACTATAACATGTATTGAATGATTTATTTGATATATATTTATTCAAAACCTTCAATAGAACAACTATAGCATGATGATCATTGTTAGAAAATTATTTATCTCTATATAGTATATCAAATGAGTAATTGGTGTGTGTTAGAGAATATTTTTTCTTTCTAGAGATATTCTTATGTCCATTACAATTGATTTTGAGACGCATTGATCCATTATTATTCTTAATGAATGAATAGGTTCCCCCAAGGGGACGCAAATGAATGAACGACCCATTTTTGACATTTTCATGGAGTTTCATCCTTGATTACTACAAATCATTCATGGAAATTGTATATGGTGATATTGAAATACTTTTAGTTTTTGTATTATTTCTATGGAAAACACAGCCTCATGATTCCGTGAAAGATCAATAAAATCTTTAGGAAACACATCAATAAACCCCCACACAATATCATCATTTTTTATAATGTGTTTTTACCGACCATAAATGAAAAATGACCATTTTATATAGGAATAACAATAATAGAATGAATTTTACATCCCTGGAATTTTTATATTTACATTAACATTGATTAAAGATAATTGATTTGTTTGGAATATTAAACGTGAGTTCCCTTTCTCTGATATTGATGTGTGGATTATTCATGAGAATCCATTAAATACCTAAGATAAGTAAAATTATTCTATAGTAAGAATAAAAATATTTAAGTGAATCACATTATCATAAAACTATATCAATGAGGTGTTATGGACATGTTATGTGACCATAGTGACAATATGAGTTTTTACTTCCAACTCAATAACTATTCATCAATGTGATGTTGTAATAAATTTAATAAATTAATAATGTATAATGATTTGGCTAGAAAAAGAATATAATAAACCATTTTTAATCCTAGGTAGAATTACTTGTGTACAATTCACCATGTCACTATGAAAATGCACACTGCTCGTAGTAATTGAATATGATTCTACTTCTCCCTTAGACTTCATCAATGGTATGCACTGACATTTTGAGAATTCGTTTGAATAGTGACCCATAATCTTATAGTTAAAGAATTTTTATTTTATATTTTTCCCATTCCCTTAAATTCAAGAGTATTATGGACCTTTTAAATGCACATGAAGATAACTCATTTTCAATTTAATCATGTGACAAGGTTCTTCATTCGATAATTTTAAAATGTTTAATAATTTATCATTCTCTTCTTCCATTAAAACAATTTTAAACAATATTCATCAACTTATATTTCATTCCTTCATACTAGTAAGCCTTGTATAATAATTTCTAGATATCCTCATATTATTATAGTGTTTAGGAAATATTTTCCATTGACGTATTTTTCAAATCTGATCATTGGAAAGGAAAATGTTTTCATTGATTTGCGTACACAACTTGCATCATTTCTTTCAAATTTTTTAATACATTATTAATAAATAGAATAATTTTCCTCTTCCTTTTTTTGTAGACTCAATAATTTTCCCTTTATATACCTTTTTTATGTCTGTAAAATATTTTTCCCAGATAACTCTCATACGATTAATTTAGTTCCTTGAACGCAATTTCCTCCTCATTGATTGTGTTTTTAATAAATGAAAATCAATTATATTCATCCATTTATGCAAGATAATCCTGCATGATAACCTTCTACCATTCATTATAACCCATATCATGAAACAAATTTCTAATGAACTTATCCATTTATTTGCTATAATCTATTTTTTTATTATGGAATGATAAAGGTAGATTATGCATGATGTTATCTAAAATTGTAAAAAAATATTGTGGATCAAATGGATGCTCCACAAAGAAAATTTCATTTCACATAACCTCGGTAAGGTTCCCCAATATAGTAATAATCTTTTCAGATCTAGTTCTTGTTACAACTCTGACTCTATATGTTTTATCATGCCTCATAGGGTAAAAACTAGATGGATTATGCTAAATGATATGGATTCTATTCCTTTAGTAATATGAATTTTTTTATAGTGGAATAAAAATAATTAGATCATACCATTGTGAATCATAATGAATAATTTTAATACTAGTGAATCTCTTAAAATTAATTGAAAATTTTATTCATAGATTATCTCAAAATAATGAACAAGGATTCTGTCAAAATAATCACAAAACATAAAAATATTCTCCAAAGAATAATAATATATTGTAAAATAAATACATGTTTACCCTAGAATATCTACTTGTAGGGCTAAATCAGATGTGAGAAAAAGACATGTTGGCATGAAGTCTGTGAAAATCAAGTCAATGTGTAATGCTCCCTGTCTAGAGACACAGCCCTTGGAAAAATATTTCTAGGGGCACACAAACATATTGTATCTAGAATGATATGAGATATGAGAAATAAATATACAATATAATTACAACAAATTTACAAAATGGAATTTTACTTTTTAAAATTTTTCATAAAAATATTTATCATGTAAAGGACCCATCCAAAACATAATTCTCTTATAATTGAATGTATAATGAATGAAATTATAGGTAATTATAGATATTAAGGAAGCTATATGGTCTTTATAGTAATATAACTATTAGGAATAGTATTATAGACAATAGAGTAGTAACCTCCCCTATGATTGTATAAAAACAATATAGGTTATATATAAACTAGTAAATGGTATAATTATATCGATATATATGTAAATAAATGTTTTAATGTTTATTAGTTATGTGTTGGTATTTTTGTGAAACATACATGAATATTTAATATTTTATTATTAATAAAGTAATATAAAATAATGTTTTCATCAAATATATTCATACATTTATATTATGTGATTAATAAATATAATATATTTTAATGAGACCATAATTAAATTTTCAAATAGTTACAAAATAAATTATAATATTAAAATTAGTTTTCTAGAATAAATAATAAATTTATAATAAAATTTAATTTCTCATATTTAAAAATTATTTTTCTAAATATGAAGTTTATTTAAATATAAATATTAAAAAATGATTACAATGAATTGATTGTATTTTAATAAAATATTTTTTATTTTGTTGAATTTAAAAATACGATAATTTATTTAACATATACTCTCAGTCAAATACATGAATCATAATCTCATGAAAGGTTTCAGAACCCATTGCTACAAAATATACAATATCATTTACTATATATTATCATAAGACTCAATACCGTTGATATTTTTTTGAAAAAATTATTATAAAATGAATTAACCAATTGAAAAAGAACACACTCGTCCCTTATAAATTACACCGACCAAAACCCATTCTCCTCACACAATCTATGACATGTAGCATTTCAATATTCGACTTAATTCCATTCCTATGAATATTTCAACATCAAATATACTCTTTTATCTACAAAATGCCAAACCCATTTTCCTTACGGATGTTATCATTCTGCCCACATTGAATTTGTAAAATCCAAAATCCTCCTCTTTTAATTACAATTATATTATTATCCCCTAATAACCACTAATATCAAAAGATTCATGATATACCTATTATTTTATATAGTGCATAATCTGATTATTTTAATTGAATATCCATCTTGAAATATCTTTTTCTCTAAATTTATTCCAAAATTTAACGCATCCTCTGAAGAATGTTGGTTATCCACCTATATAGAAGACAATTTTTTGTTTTCTTTTATGGAATTCAATGAATTTCATAAACCATATTATAGATAAATTATATTTTAATATTGTTATTCTTATTTGTTTCATGGTATAAAACTCATTTATATAAATAATATAAAATAAAACAAAACTAGTTCATGATCCTCGGAAAAACCACTGAAATAAATTAAATAATTATTACTAATATTGTATTAATGAATTATCTATATAAGAAATTATATATTTGAAAATATAGACCTATAAATTTGAAATAATAAATATTATCTCTAATTATGGGGAATAATTATCATTTCACAATAAATTTAATAATTACATACATGTGAAACGATCAAGAAAATGGTGAATATGAATCCTCTTGAAATAATGAAATTGAAATTTATAACTCATCCCAATGGCCACATAAAAAATAAGAAATATTATAATTAAAAAAATAAATATAAAATAGGTCCTAAATTAATTATTCAATGAATATAATTTTATTATCCATTATATTATGTTAATTGGTATAATGTATTTCGATATATGATAAGGGGATTCTAGAACCCGACTTCTATTCTTTGAGTTATCCCTCTTTCATGAATTATTTGTACTGAGTATTCCCCTAATTATCCTTAAATATTATTTAATATTTATTAATATTTATTTTCAATGATATAAATGATTAATAAATTGATTTTATGACATATTTTTAGATTTTCTAAAAGAATACATCTTTACAAACAACATTTCGATACATCATGAGAAGTTTCTTCATCACTAATGTGTAATAATTTAAATAAGAAATATTCATCTAAAATGTTCATTAATTAAGCCCATGTTTATTAATGATATAATAATTTACTAAACCCTTATGAAACACATTAATTTAAAAGGGTGATTCGATGAATATAAATGTTATACACCCTATGTGGCATGCATGATTTTGTAATTCTTTTAATGAGATGGGTGGGGCCAGAATTTTATAGCCATCCAATTAATTGTTTAATGTGATGAATCTAAGGGGATAATATATAATATATGTGATCATGATGCAATATTTTATTTATAATTATCATATTATGATTATTCTTATATGATATGTGTGAACATGAAGCTAGATTTGTTCATAGATCTATGTAGTATTTCACCTCTATGACACAATATTTAATTTTTATGAATTTAATCAGTACATTACCTAATGTAATGTTTCCCATCCTAATTATTATGATCATCAATGAATTATTGAAATTTTCTAGACCCATATTCTACTAAACTGTGGTCCGAGCCCAGTTGGCCACATGACCTCATGCACATATCCCCAAAGGCCAGAGGCTTCCAAATAAAAACTAGGTACTAAGTGATATTCTTGAGGATACTATTACCTCTTATCACAGGGAAACAAAGTGTTATAAACAATACATAACAATATATAAATCAAAGAAAAAATCTGAAATGAGATAAAAATCAATATCACCAAACATTTAATCAATTCTAGAAGGAAATTCAGATAGATATGATGATGAAATATATCATGATTCTACAAAACATCCAAAATAGTTTTACATGGATTTTTTTCAATACATATATACAAAATTCCAAATATTCCAAAAGAAATATCTGTTGATAGCAACATAAGCCCTTTCTCGTTCTCATTCCCACTACTTTAAAGCGTTTAATAATGTAAAAAATCAAAATATAGATTCTTTACTCGGTCCCTACCTACATATATATAATCTACCAGGGTACCAAATAGCTGCTTAAAGAGGTTGTGATATACATTCCTAATAGGTCATCATCCAAATGATAATGAACCTTATATTTGAATTATTATTTGAAAAATTTGTGTTAAATATATATCACATATTAGTAATAAATAAAGCTATATCCCATGGCATATATACATCCAAAACATGTGATAGTGTATATCCCAACAGGGCTCCCAAAAAAACAAGGTTCAAGATTCTGTAATAAGTAATATGTAATTAATATAGAAATAAATACATAGACTTCATCATATTTCTATAAATATCATACGCACAACATTGATGTTATATAACCTGTGAATCAATAATCAAGACCTTATCGTATATGAAAATGTGTCATATCAACCATGATTAAGATTTACAACAAAAAATAACACATATACCACAACTATTTTTTAAAATCAAACGTGCCAGACTATAAAGCGATGGATCCATGGTTTAGAAGTCCAACATGTCATTGTCGACTCTCATGAGATTCTCCATGGAAGCATGGTAATGGAATTGGTGGAGAAAAAGGATAATGTCAATATATCATGACTGAAGTGACCCCAGCACACCAGATCCATGTGGTATAAATTACTTTGGAAACATAAAAATTATGTTCCGTTGATCATACATGTCCAAGGAATCTTCTATCATGTAAATGGTACAGTATTTGAAATTTCCAAGTCATATATATGTATATAAGATCTATTTTATACCAAACATGTAATCTAAAAAAATCAACGCATTATAAAAATCAATCCACAAGAATTCAGGTCCCATGAGTAAAACCAATCATATAAAAATTCACATTTAATTTCATTCACAGAGTTTACCCAATCATATAAAAATTAATAGAAAACATATACAAGAATTTAAATAATAGAACATAATATAACTCAATGGGAGGGTAGGCACACCATAATATATTTGACCAATTAAATTAAATTCATTTATTTTCATTGGCTTCCTTTAACTAGGAATCCCCAACACCCACCCCATGGGCCATATAAAATGGTCAATCAAAAATGTACACCCAATGGGCGACCTTGGTCAGGAAAAAACCAATAACAAGTCTAAAGTGAACTAAATAGAATCTATATCATCGTCCATTTCATTTAATTAAATTATTAAAATTAATTTTAGGACTGATCCTGAGTGTATGGTTGGTGGAACAATAATAATTACCTCCATAAAGCATTGAACAACCCTAAAAATGTTTCTTCTAGCTATTGTTGGTAAATATTGGAGTTCCCATATAGTGTCTTCTCTTGATATGACTAACATTAATAGAAAACAGAATAATGACCAAAAACTATGAAAAAATATCCATTTGTTGGCACCTTAACTGAACAACCAATAATAATGAAACATAATAGAAGATCAAGTAGATTATAATAGTCAATTTTGTAGATCCAATATGATGAACCACACTTCATTTTGAGGGAAGAACATATAATTGTAAAAACCCAAGGAGGAACTATATAAATAATTGTAGTGGCAGTGGTACTGTAGCTGGTACTGTGGGATTGTGGGACTGGTAACAGCATATTTCTACGAGGAGTACTAAGGTCCAAAAAATTGTCTTTCAATACTTGTATTCATGCAACATTTCTATTGGACTTCGGGGTATGTAATGGGTCTCCTTCTACCAAGAAAAAATGAGGTCTTTTATTTAAAAATAAATTGTGGCTCTGGCTCCAACCTTTAAAAAAATCTGACCACACATAAACGATACAAAACACACATGAACTATGCAAAACACCTATGTAAAAAACTATAGGAGACCCCAAAAGGGAATGCCATTCCATCTTCTTAGTTACCTAAAATTGTGATTCCTATGTCACCACATTTTCCAACCTCACATTGTTATTAGTAACCATGAGTCCTATCATTCATTGTTTTTAAAAATCACAAGGAAAATCCTGATTTCTTAAAATGATAGGATTTGGACTATGAGAAAACCTTGGACATCCCTTAAAACATAATATCCTAGATTTGAATTCAAATATGGTCATAAAAATTTCATTTTACCTAAAAATGAGATGATACATGCCTCATATAAAGACCCATGATCTGACAAAATTCAACCCTTAATGAAATTCATCCATGAATTACCCTCTCAAGGGTGGCCAGGAATCATCAGATAATAGCTCTTCTCATTAAGAAACTACATCATCCTCCACCCCCCAATCCTCTAAGTATCCTGAACACCATAACATGTATGGGTGAAATATTACCCTATCACCTGATCCATATATTTCCCATCCTTAGTAATATATTTTAAAAGACCAAATACACATACATGAAATCTAGAGGCCTTATATAGATATTTGTGTAAGATATATGTCGTGAATATTTTATAGTCATACTCTTGTTATCTTAATGGACCTTACCATATGTCTACTACATGGGACATGGTCCCAATATGTCTACCTCACCAACTCATATATATCATAGAGGATATTAGAATTCCCTATTTTACAGATCATAATAAAGACCAATCTATATAATCATATAATAACTATTGATGTAGGTGAACTCAAAAAGTTTTATATTCCTCTCCCATGAGCCCCTAAAATCTTGTATTCTATGATGGACCATGTCCTCAAGTACTTTTTTCATATTTTCTGATTTCCCATCAGTCTGGGGGAGGTATGTTGTGCCCATAAGAATTTATGTACCAAACTCCCTCTATAAACACTCCTAAAAAAGAGATGTAAACTAGGAATCTTTATCTGAAATGATAAAACAAGGGCCTATATGATTACATACAATCTCATGTAAATAAAACATCTAAGGTTCATGTACATTATAGGTATCCTTGATTAGTGGGAATTGAGAAAAATTCTTGAAAATGTTAATAAAAATGCACATAGAATAACTTTTATTAGATGACTACATCAAACTAGACAAAAAATTCATCAAAACATCATGACATTTTCTCTAATGAATTGTTAAATTATATGAAAGACGATATTGTTACTGATGTACCTCCTTCAACTAATAATATGTTTAACACAACTTAACAAATATATCAATATTTTCCTTTATATCCATTTAGTATTATTGATAGAAAAAGTCATGGTAGATCTTGTTGAAATCAGGATACATTCCCCAAACTGATTCATGATACTGATGCATCATCTCATCATGTATTTACAATAGATACCAATAATGATAGTGGAAATGTTGGATATCATCCTCACCGACGTTCCAACATGATGCAGTTCATGAAATACCATAATCTCTTATAAAACTAGGCCCTCTAAATCCGATATCTACATCATCCTCACTCTATCCATTATGGCTGAGGTCACAACTGAAGATGAAATAAAACTCTTCCCAAAACTATATTATACCACCATGTTTATCTCAGATAACATTGAACTCATATGACACTTTTTATTGGCATACTAAATATCATGTATTTTATTCCCCTTGTTCAGGGTATTATCTACTACATTTCCCCTACATGGGTTATAGGTAATCTCAACATCGAATGAGTATAGGTAATCAAACAACCTTATCTACCTAAAATTAATGTCATGGTGTATATATGTATACTTAAGGATTTTTTGTCTATGTACACTAGAAACTACCATCTAAGAAATGATTTTCTCAAAAACACAAAGCATGAACAACTGCCACTATCCTAAGATCATGTGTCAAGTATTTCAACTCATGTGGCCTTAACATTTGAGACCTTTATACCATAACTCTTTTTCCCTTCATAAGAACATGTACTATACCAATAACCATTACATTACAATTCATCATTTATCTTGTTCTCAACTCGGGAGGAATAAATACTAAACTGATGTTAATCTCCCTTTCATCTGTTAGACGATTGTGTTGTTGGTATCCAACCATACAAACTTCACAAATTTCGTAGTCAATCCCTTTAGTGGTTCTGCAATGTATGGTAAGTAATTGAAAAAACACATTTAATATCCTAAAATCCCCAAGAAAAACTATATTTCAAATACATTCATTGGATTATATCAAAAATCTACATCTCTCATCCTCTATTGGTCAATTGGTACTCTAGTCTCTGAGATAATATGACCTAGAAAGTGAATATGATCTGTCCAGAAGAGGCCCTTGGCATGATTTGAAGGTAAAAAAATCACTATTATTGTTTCCAAAATGATATCAAGATATTTTTAATTGTAATGTAAATTATGAAAATACACCATGATATCATCCACAAAAAATTACTATAGACTAATCTATATAAAGTTTGAAAACTCAGTTCACTTGTTCCATGAAGACTACTTATGTTTTGTTTATACTAAAAGGGATTAGAAGATACTCATATAGACTATAACCACTACAGAATGTTTTATGACTTATGTCTTCATGTCTCATATGAACACTATGACACATTGATAACAAATCAATTTTGGAAAATACCTGAGGTACACGAAGATATTAAAGAATATCATCTTTCTGTTGAAATGGATAATAGTTCATAACTATCAATTGGATCTATATATTTTTATACATGAATAGTATAAGGTTTACAAGCTCCATGTTCAGAAAAAAAAAATTTCCTCATGGGGAAATATTGGTTCTTATAAACTAGTTTCCCTCATATTCTTCTATGTACCTCTGGAGCTTTTGCAACTCTATCATATACATCACACAAAGAGGGATACATATTGGTGTAGTTCGGAGAACTAGCTTGATTGATAAATATTCATCCCTATTTAGTGGTAAAACACAAATTTCATTGAGGATATCATCCTTGAAATGATCAACCACTATATGAGTGTCATCTTTATTTTCTGCCTAATCATGCAAATCAAAACTAGAAATATGGGTTTGTATTTCGCTATTCCCACAATGTTCTCATCTAGATAGGCTCACCTAGACATATTATTAACCTTTGTGAATATAAAATACACTCTCAATTAATTTTAAGGTCACACTCTATTGATAAAAACTACTTATGATAAATAAGAAACTACAAAGTTCATCATGAGTATGTATTCATATCTAGTTATCTCAATAAATACATGATTCAAGACGAAGTAAAACCCACCAAGATCAAGGTTTAACTCCTTTTACTGACATACAGATTATATTATGATGATAAATAGAGTATTATATGACATGAAACCCGTATAAAACAATATAATGTTATCATTTATTTTTAACACGTGAACTAATTTTATACTATTCAATACACCTATATCAAATATATCATATAAAATATTTGAAGCCACTATGGTTGTACTTCTCACTATAGATAGTCTGAAAGGTTTCCCTTTTAGGATAGGATATAAATAATAGATATGTCTTGATCTACGTCTCTAAGACAAAGACCAACTTCCAAATGTTGGTCGGCTCTACTGTCTCAGTAAAATTTTTGCCTGGATTCATCAACCATTACAACAACTAACTCATTCAGAACAACTACTATTATAGACACCCCCATCCTTAGATGGACATGTGAATCCTTCTCATGATCCTGTTGTCATAGCTAACACTCTGCCATGAACTGCTGGAGGAAGCTCCTACAAAAACATTTTACATGTCCCTTCATTCAACAATATGAACACTTATATAGGTTATGATCAAATTGATTCCTAATATGGTCTAGCCTAGTACATTGATGATATGAAGGAAAAAATCTCTATAAAAAGAATTACTAGTACTCATCCTATGGGAGGTCGCAATATGACATTTCATTCTAAATGTCACTGGTCTAGTAGGATGGGAAACAAAACAGCTCTACTCTATTCCCAAATAATCCCTTAGTTTCAACATAGTAATGAGCACTTTATTTACAATCACAGAAGTCTTTTTCAACATAAACACACTAACATCATTTCTAACATCATTTTATACACCTTCATCTTATATTATAACCTTTAAAATCTCATTAAAAAATTTTATCAATGAAAAATGTTGTAACTATGTAATCCATGAGGAACAATACATAACTACAATAGTCCCTTCTCCCATATGCATGAACACACTGGCCCACTCTACACTCAATGTCTCATTTAAAAAATTTACCTTAAATCTATTTTTAACTCCAACCAATCCATATCAATTAGTGTATCATCCCCATTGAGAAAAATCAACTAGAACATTTCTACTCCCTGATGAATATAGGTCATGACCTTTACTCTCCTCTTAGGAGGTTTCTCATGATGCATTAATGTCATAATTTTAGTCTCAAGACATAAATCAATGGCCTATAGACTTCCATCCCCCAAAAACATGATATTATGATGATGTGATAACACACGTGTCCACTCAATAATTGTAAATAAAAGATTTAGGGATCCCTCAAAAGACTGAATGTAGTTGAAAACCCAACATAGAATTATTCCTTAACACCATTTTCTAAAAGAACTAATTATACAATAGATGTTATGATAGTTTGATCCATATGTCACCTATATCACATTGCCACTATAGTGTGGTTATCTCCAACCACATGGAATACAATATGAGGTCACCTTGAAGGTATAGTTGTACAATGTGAGACACAGAACTCCAAAAAGTAAGATAAAAAATTTTACAACTCAAAATAATTGAGACGGTAAACACATCACTAAAAATAGGTCATTACACTAATCATAATCCTAACATAATTACTGCTAAAAAGCAACAATTTCAAGAGTCACTAGAGAGACTTCCTCCTCTCCCACTTAAAATGTTTGTGTGGGTAATACTATCTATTTCTCAATTGAAATGTGAATTTTAAATTAGTTTCCATTTTACAATCCATTTTAAATGGTTTAATCAAATAGTTATTGACTCATGATCTATATAGTCACATACTCCAGTTGATCCAAAATATATCATCCACTCGATTCATACCTTAACACATTCGAATCCCTTTGACTCATGGTCTATGAAATATCATGCCATATTTGGCTACGTAGGGTGTATACTATAGTGTAATAAATAAAATACTGTTTAGGTTGTGGAATTCACTCTAGGTACGGACTATATTTTCCAATTCAATATAATATCCATTGTAATAGGATATATCTCATCCTAGGAAAAAATAAGGTCATCCAGTCATCCAATACAATATATAAATCTTGGAATAATGAAACATTTTTTATTTCCTGAAGGTGAATAAAATTATTCATGTGATTCATAACCATGTATATTGGTTTATATTATACCAAAACCCTCAATAAAATCAATGTGAACATTGAAATTCATGTGAATAATCCAATGATGGAGTCATGTCAACTATAATGGCCAACATCCATAAAATATGAAATTCATTTGAAGTTGTTTGGATTTTTCCTGTATGTGGGTAACCAACTCCAAGAAAAATCTCATTTCAAAATACCAATACATTCATATCCATTATTCTCATATCCAAATAAGAAACCAAAAAATAAATGGATCAGATACAACTTTATAAAAACCCAGAACCAGATGCTGCAAATCATTTCCATGAGCAAGGTTTTACCCATGTCCTCATCTACATCTCCTATAATACCGCATAGCATAATTATACTCATCTTGGATAATATCCTAATTTTATGTGTGGAACATATTCATGCATCAAACTATGGGTTCTTTCCTACGTTCTAACCAACAAGAACATAGTCTTTTTGGGACCCAACAATAGCTCAAATCGGGTATGGGAAACAATCGCCTTATGTAATCACCTGAAGGTCTATAACAACTTCATGCTATAAAATATATCATGTTAACATAGAGTAAAATGTCTATCAATGTTTAGATGAAAATATGTGTATGTTACCTTGGTATATATACTAACAAAAACGTAATACAGTATAGAACAATATGAATCCCTAAAATAGAGGAGTAAATTTCCTTATAAATAAAATGTGAAAATAATTATGAAATTACTTCAAATAATAAACATTATATACCTACTTATCATACAAAACACAATCATTAATTATAAACTATGTATTATAAATCATGACCGTCTATATAATGTATATTTTTTATCAACCACGATCGCACTGTAAAACCAAGAATATCAGATTTACCACAATTATGTCATATAATGAATAGATTCTTTCAATTAAGGAATAATTACATGATATATGATACTGAGGAATCCTTATAGATTCCCAAGGAAATATTGATGGAATAATATTAATAACACTACTACAGTATAAGGATCATCTCAATAGATCATGTTCAAAGAGAGTCCATCATGCTATATCCAGTGGTAGAATTTCCCTCACATTCCTATTAGAGCATGATCTGAGGATCATAATGGTCCAAGGAATCTGCTACCATGAAAAAATATTCATTGTTTGAACTTCAATAGAATCAATATTCAATGAAGTACCATGATATAAAAAATAAGGAATCCACGACGATATCAAATCAGATTACATTCCATATATCAATTAAAAATATTCATCTCCCATGAGTTTACCTAGTCAAAAAGAAGTTCAAAATGAATTTAACTCTATAAGTTTACCAAATCATTAAAAAATTTCTAAATAATCCATTCATAAAATTAAAAAACACAACATCATGTTAAAAAATTGAATATGGGGCACACCATCCCATATTCAAACAATTCAATTGAACTCATTTCTTAACATGGTCTTATTCTATATATCCAAATACTGGAGTAACCAAAAGGAAGGTAAAAAATATATATCTCAAAGGTACACCAAATGGGTAAACTTATTTCAAGAAAATCCTCCAAAAATCATTAAGGAAACGAAACAGAATCCCTAGCATGATTCATTTCATTTTATTAAAATATACAATTTAATTTTATGGCAAAACCAAAAGTTTTGGAGGGAAGAAATAAATGTTAGTTGATTTTAAATGAATAAACCCACTCATGAAAAGCATAGAAGAACATTTGTGGGTCTATAGTGGGGTTATATTCTAGTATTAAATCATTATTTGACCAATATTAGTAGAAAAATGAATAAAATTCTAAACACATAAAAAAATGGAATAATATCTTGCACCTAAATAATGCATCTGATACTACGAAAAACTAATAATTTATCAAGTAGATTTTAGTACTCATGGGTGATGATCAATCATGATAAATAGCACATTATTATGTGCTCGGATGATGAAATATTATAAAAGAATATGACTTGAATTTAATGGTAGATCACATAAATATATAGTAAAATGAAGAATAAGAAATAAATAGAAAATGTGTTTTAACACTAATTACGGTAATAAATGTAGTTTACACAAAATACACTACAACAAATGGTTTGACCATTTGGTTGGCCTTAATGGTTCCATCCACAATGCTAATGGTGAAACTGCATTGTTAGTACACAAGTTTTATCTAACTATTCATAATGCATGAAAAATGCCTATATAAAAAACTGTAGATTATTTTTCATAGGGGTGCACCTCCACACAAATTATTTCCTCAGATCTTGAATCCTATAGAACCCCAAATTATATAAATATAAATATATTATTATCCATTCAACCTTCCCTGAAGACTTTATAATTTCCATGACACCTATCCTGGTTTCCCAAAATATTGGGCTCCAGGCCTCAAAATAGAACCAGACACCCTCATTACCCCTATGAACTCAAACAATATTATAAATTGGACATAAAAAATCATTTTAATTGAAATTATAATGATATTTTTCTCATTTAAAACCCCACAATCTTACACATATGTTATGATTATAATGAGTATGGTCGCTGATTTTATATTGATTCATGTCCCTTATTCATCCTCTTATTGGGATGTTAGCTCACTGGTTTCATTGATATATATCATTAGGTGACTATATGTACTATATATCAAATAATTACTATATGGAAAATTATAAAGGATTTAACAAATATTTATTTTTTATTATATCAAATTTACGGTTGACGGCAATTTTCCCATGACACTAGAACATTCCATCCTAGATTTGAAACACTATTATGATTTTTATCTTTAAAATTATGTAATTTTCATTTATGAAAAATTATGGTTTCTGTAGATGTTATAATATTAAAGCATTATTAATTTGATACATAGGATCTGATATATTTAGTAAAATACATTAATATAATTACATCTATATGTAAATATCTCAGATGATTTTATTTATACAAATTCTAGACATAGGGTTCCAGAAATGTTTTCATTATTATTTAATTTAATGAAAAGAATAAATTAATCGTTCATTATTTTTCAAATATTTTATATTTTATAAAATTTTGGGAATGAGGATAAACAAATCCAACAGGTTTTGTGAAGGAAAATGCAATGGTTTCATGAATGACAACCCAATTTCATCAGGAGGTGGGGTTTGAGACATCATGGAAATTGTTACCAAGTTATCCGAGACTATGAAAAATATTTTGAACCATGAATAACACCAATATACACCCATGAAGAAGAAACTATCCAATGAGTCACTCACGCGGAAATTTCCACATGCTTTTATTTTATCTTTCAACCCACAAGTTACAAAATATTTTCATAAATAAATAGAGATTATATTTTTTATGCTTCGCTATTTGGTGAATGAGAAAGTGACATATACCATATATCATTTATATTTTTGATTTTATGACTGGTAGGAATTGATAATGATGTCCATGGAAAATAATGATAAATAATAGATGGAAGGGGAAAAAATTAATCAAATATTTCATGACAAGTATTTTGGTCAAACTCTTTATACAAATATAGAGGATGAATTTATAGAGATATAGAAAAATGAAGATAAATATTTCACATCATATGAAGAAAAAATCACAAGGAATTAATTATATGAATTGGATTTCATTATCAAAAATGATACAAAAATTTATAGCATATATTTTTGATTAAAACAACATGTTCAAAAGGATCTAGCTATCTAAAACATATCAATTTATAAAGAAGTGGTTCGATGTACTCAAAATGTTGAGATGGAGTATTTTTAATGGTTCCCTAGAAATGATGATAATAAATGAATGATGAAGTTTGATGATGGATTACATAATTA
This sequence comes from Viscum album, assembly GCA_963277665.1. Lineage (NCBI taxonomy): Eukaryota > Viridiplantae > Streptophyta > Magnoliopsida > Santalales > Viscaceae > Viscum > Viscum album. Next base: position 192,840,213 of record OY728135.1, on the reverse strand, counting down.
TAAAGGTTGAAATAAAACTCAAATCACCCACATGTTATACATTTGGGAAGAAATATCATGTTGGATTCCTCAATGGGACATGGAAATGAAATAAGTGTGGGATTTAAATACATCACACTCATTAATGTTTAAGTGGTATAAAGTTGTTTTTCAATTTGATACATGAGAGGATAGAACCACACATGGTTCAATTATTCAACTGTATGCAGATAGGATACTACTCAATCCCTACACTATACCATTATTCCTTGAGAGAATTCAATGTCAACATCTAATAATGAAAACTATGAAAGGGAATGATAATTCAGTTACTATATTGAATTGAATAATAAAATGTATTCATGAAAGGTACATTTCTTATTCACTCAACAGTGAAAAATATTTATTTGATTGTATATTTTTAAATTCCTTTATATTATGCATGACTTTAATAAATATTCAATTAATTAACTTTAACCATGGAGTAGTGATGTCCATAAAAACAAAATGTGGTGTGATCATTGTATCCCAAGTGTTTTAAACTTCTCTTATTGGAATATGTGAGAATATTATACTAGATAATCTATTAATGCATCCATTGATATAATTTTATTCTATTAAAAAAAACAATTGCCTCATGCTAAATTGTGAAGAAATAATTTTTTTAAAATGTAATATATATTTATATTAGAAACCATCCCAATATCCTATAAAATTGAAAAGAATATCATGAATCCCCATTTTAAAATCACTCAATTTTGTGGTTTTTGATACCCTATAATTATTCATACATATCACAAATGGTTTTGATGAAGGATAGAATCAATCATAATAAAATCCCCATTATGAGTGATTAAACTGATGTTTTTTCCAAAGATTACCGAGTATTACAAAATAAAATGAGGTTGAGTTATCTAGAATGAATATACTATAATAAACTACTATCTCAAAAATCCTCTAATAGATGGCCACGTTATAATATGTAATGATAATGATGAAAAAGCAATAGAATTTGGAGAAGGGGTTCTAAATCCCTAATGAATCACCTTGGGGTGATGCAATGAACTTTTTAATGAAAACAGATTGATTAATTTGTTATTTTATTGGTTATATAGATCCCACTAAGAACTCCAAAAATAAAATGTATCCTCTTCCAAGGATAGATGAATTTTTTGTTCAACTTTTCTGAGCTCAGTAATTCTCAACAGTGGATATATGTTTGTAATATCATTATATAAATGTTAATAATGAAGATATTCTGAAAACATCCTTTTCCTATGGTATGTGAAGTATAAGTTACTTGTGATTCCAATAGGAAATAATAATTCCCATAAAATTTCTTCAATTTAATTAATAGTGTTTTTGAGACTACATAGAAAAACATGTCATAGTGTTTGTTGTTGTTCTTGTTCTTGTTTACACCATGTTTAATGAGGACCATAGAGAACATCTAATGGTTGTACTGGAAGCGTTAGGGATTGAGAATATGATTTCAAATGAAATAATAGGATTTTTAAATATATATAGCTACATTTGATGGACATGTGACCATAACTGAATAAATTTCTATGGACCCTTCAAAAAAGGATATTGAGGAATAGAACAGTACCCTTATTTTCATAAAATTTATTATATTTTTTGGATTACTAGGTTAATACCAATTTTTTTAGAAATTTATTATCATTGTATTTCACGTGAACTAAGTTAATATGAAATGTGGTAAATTATGTCAGGAAGTAAGAATTTTATGAATGATTTATGGAGATCGAGAAGATTTTATTCACAACACATGTACTCACACTACAAAAAACTGAAGAACTTTTTTTGATATATAGTGATGTATAAAAGAAATGATTTATTATCATACTCATGAAGATTTATAAATTTATAGCTTATACCTCATGGATATTGAAGTTCCAATATCAAAAATACCTAATGAATGATCTGCATCTAGCATCTCTGATTATTCTCTTAAAATCTAGTGAAATTACAACTATGGTGATAAGTGTGACATATATAACTTTCATTAAATTATAATGTATATATTAACACAGAGGGATATAAATATTCAAAAAATAAGATGGTTAAATCTAATAAAGGACTATGATTTATCTTTTTATTTTCATTTGATAACGGAAAACAAGGAAGATGATTATCTTTGCTTAAAAGATCATGCTACCTTAACCTTGATGTGAATCCAGAAAGACCCTAACTCCATGTGTATTCAATAGATAAATATGGATGTTATAAAAATATGGAATAAATCGTCCATTGTCCAAATGATTTCCCCACCATCAATTCAATTGATGTACACTAAGGCACAAAAGGGTAACTGTAATATCCCAATGATTGTGAATGCACTAATTGAATGGAATATAATTTAGATTATCATTGATAATGATAGAGTTATTCAATTTGGAAATAGGATTTATATTCCATTTTAAACATAGATAAATAAGAATTTTTTTGGAAAATTAACATAGCTAATACATATATATCGATCTCATAATTACCTTGATGTATTTTTATCTTCACTAGTTCATCTGGTTGGACAACATGAATAAGGAGATTATCATGTATTTATAGGGATGTCTGGTTTGTGCACATGTTAAATAAGAGTGATATAAGACTAAATGGATGATTTAACAACTTACCATACACACAAGGAAATTTTAGAATATCATTATGGACATCTCTATTAGACTCTTGAAGACATCCAATGAAAACACTAAATTATTCTCTATAGTGCATTGACTCTCCATGACTGAAAACCTCATTTCTATTCAAGAATATTTACCTAATTAATAACATACAATGATATATGTGAAGGAATTGGTGAGACTATACAAGGATCATGATTAAATAAATTGTTATCATGATCTATGGTTGACATCTAAACACAAGATAATCTTTAAACATTCACTAAGTACATAATAAAATTTCATCATGACAAATCACCCCAAACATATTGACAATCATAAAAGTCTATTTAGTTGATTTTGGATATTCTAAGAGAGTTTTCAATTAAATTTTATGTCTTATGGGATCAATATATCCCTTTTATTGATTTCTAGAAAAAAATAGTTTCTAGTCGAGTTTTCTAATGTATCCTTATGAAGATCTATATTGGAATCTATGTGGAACAAAAACATGTTGAAATGAAGTAAGTGATAAAAATATTCTATGACCAGATTTTTTGAAGCGGTTAAATTTTTTTATTAAAATAATATAGAGATATATATATATATATATTCAGACTTGGCATAAGAGCTATGATGGCACCTATCAAATGGACTTGGTGTATGATGTTGGAGATAATGTGTTCCTATTTATATTTTAATTGAATAAAGTTGTACGATTTGTAAACAAAGTGACGATAATCCCATGGTATATTTTCCCCTTTGTGATATATGGTCTCATAGGAGGTGTTCCCTTTTGGATTTAACCTTAATAATGTACGGATCAAGTTAATCTCTCATGAGGTAGAACATATATGACCCAACTCATGTACTGAATCCGGAAATCATAAAATTGGAGAAAAACATCATGAATAAGGATAAACTGATAAATTTCATGGAAAAACATATAAACTTTTATATGAAATGGTAGTACCTAAATTATCTGTGTGTTTTGGAGGAACCAGAAATATGAACATGAGACGTGGGAATGGTTTGAAGTGACAATGGAGAAATAACCTCACAATTTTTCCGATTATTATTTAATAATATAGTGGGGGAGAAATTTTTTAATGAGTGAAGAATGTATGTACCCAAAATTATATCAATGTAATTTTAGTTCTTATAATTATTTCATAAACCACATTCACCAAAAAAAGTACACTAAAAAATATTCTCATAAATAAAGATTAATATGTTAGTGATAATTTAAATAAATAATAATATAAATTATTATAGTGGGAAAATAAATCTAACATAAGATAACAAGAATAGGAAAATTTGTCATTTCATAATCCACATAAATGATTTAAATCATGAAAAATGTTCTAGAATAAAAATATTCATTCTGGAGAAGATTTTTTTTTATATTTACATAAAATTGAATTGACTAAAGAATAAATAAAATATGAGTTATTTATAGATATTAAGAATCCTATGATGATGGAATGTTAATAAAAATTTATAAATAATAATGTGGTAATTATAATAGTAACCTCACAAATAAAAATTTAAATATATTTCACATATTTTTTAAAATAAAGTATGATATAATTTTATAATAGTATAATTAAATAAATGTTTAAAAAATAATTAATTATGTGTCATAATTTTACGAAACATAAATGTTTATATAAAATATTTAAATTAATATAATAATATAATATAAAATATAATATCTAAAATAGATTCATTTATTATAAGGCTTTATATTATAATTATAATCATGTTTAATAACAATTTAATTAATTTTTAAATGTTCCATATAATCAATTATAATATTAATATAATTATTTTTTTAAAAAAATTATGATTTTATTTAAATATCATGTTTCTCATATTTATGATTTAATTATCAAAAAATATATTACATTTATTCAATATACATATCAAAAATAGTTTACGGTGAATTTTTTAGATTGTTCTAAAATACTTGATTTATTGTGAGTTGTAAAATATGATAATTTATTGAATTTAAATTTTTATTAAAAAACATGATTCATTGCCACATGCATGACATCTGAACCCACTGGTTCAAACACACCTGAGTTATTTACATTTTCTTATCACAATAATCCAAACTATAGATAGTCATGACCAAAAATAATAAACAAATGAATAAAATAATAATTACCAGATATATCATTAACTTATAAATACCACCCCTCAACACTGATACTCCTCTCACCATTTCATCATTGTAGATTTTATATATTCGTCTCAGTAAGCATTCATATTCCTTTTCCCCATATCCACAATCTATTACAACTATCAAGTGGTAAAATCCCTTATCATTCCATTTTATTTTTATTCTTTTACTATCCTAAAATCCATGATTAAATGATTTAAGATAACCACAAATTCATATATATAATGAAATATAATGTTTTTTAATTTTATATAAATAAATTAACTGATTTTATTCATCTATTAATCTAAAAATTAATACATCATCAATCACATGTCAGTTCGCTTCCATTGTAGTCAATGCATTTTGCCTCGATTACCACCATAAAGGCTGAGAATAAAAATAAAATAATGGTTAAATTCAATTTTAATATTTTTATTATAACTTCTCCAATTTTATGTAACTAGTTTACTAATATATTATCAAATAAAATAAAACTATTTCATAATGGTCGAAAACACCATTAAAATTAACTAAACAATTATAATTGATGATTTTTTATATGAATCATATTTATTTATGAAAATAATGATATGTGAAAACATTTAGACTTATGTAATGGAATTAATAATAATTCATATCACTTATAGAGAACTATTCTAAATTTATAATAACATCCATAAATATATTTTTGTGAACGAACCATGAAATGAATGAAAATTAACAATCTCCGAATGAAAAATTTAAACTCTATAACACATAAAAACTGCCATAAAAGAACATAATATAAATGTAAATAATTAATTAAATGTACAATTGGAGTTCATTTAATGTGATTAATGAATTGATTATCACAATACATGATAATAAGTGGAAGTGGAAAACACATTTCGACATAAAGTAAGAGGATTCTCGAACCAAACTACTTTTCTTCTAGTTATATGTCTATCAAGAAATATTTGGTTAGTATATTCCTATAATTTTGTTAGAATATAATTTCATTATTAGTCCATTTTATTTTTAGTTAAATGAATTATTTAATATTATATTTTATGAAAAATATAAGAATTTTCCAGTAGAACACTTCATTATAATTCACTTCTTTATTCTTCTTGAGTTGTTTCTTCACGGAATATTTATGATTTATATACCGAATATATTATTATATTTTCCATTTGGGAACCCCAAGATTATTATTGTAATCATAAAATACGAAATCATTTTTAAATCCACTTCATTGCATGGGTTATTCAATGATCATTATTTTTATCTGTCCTAAGTGGTATGAATGATTTTGTAATTATTATGATGTGATGGGTGGACAAAGAATTATATAGTCCTTGAATGCAATGGTTAATGAGATATATATCCTGAGAGAATGTTTAATTTGTGTTAAAATGATGCCAGATTTTACCCCAATGATTATGATATTATTATTCAGACATGTTTTGTATGAACAAGCAGATAAAAATGTTAACAACTATGTTTGGTATTTTTACACTAAAACATAAATTTTCAAATTTAGGAATTCCTGTCACGACTCAACCACTGGGTCCCGTACCAGGACTATAACAAGCCCACCTTCCATTTGTCAGGGGCTGTCGACTAGAACCAAAGGTGTACATCCTCAATCTGGGAAGGAATTCCCTTTATAGCTTCAAAATGAACACAACAGAGTATGAACAGGAGGAAAAACACTTGGTAAAACTATATACAAAAGAGTGCTGAAATGTAAAAGGGGCTAGAAATACAAGCCCAACTGTAAAGTACAAGTTCAAATAAAACGGGGAAAAATAGCGAACAGTTGAAAAAAGCTCTTGGATCATCCACAACGAGTCCTACCTGAAGGGTAGGAATAGATAAACTTCTCATCACTCCAAGTATATCGGTCTCCTCCTTGTACTGACACATCGTAACGTCCACCTTTAGGTATTGCCCAATCCTGCTACTCTCGGCCTCAGTCAGCATTGTCTTTTGTCTGCAACAAACATGACGTGGTGCGAGCATATCCTGTGTTGGGGTGAGTATAACGATACTCAGTAGGGACCCTGAGACTACCATGGTTTCTCAAAATCCTCCATGGGAAAACCATAGAGTATGAAATCAATTGATAACCATTACTTAGGTATATTCCCATACATATACCTAAGTTATCAAGTAACCCATCTCAATCATGAGGAAAAAACAGAAGTCACTGACTCAGCTCACACAATTACAAAACTTTTATAGAGAGTTAGAGATGATCATATGTAGCCACTAAATCATCTAAGATATTGGACCCCCATAGAATCCAGGACCAGCAGTTTGAACTGTCGGACCCACACATGATCCATGAATATTAGTCAAAGATGTCGGACCCACACAGGATCTAGGACCAGCAGTTAGAACTGTCAAACCCACACAAGATCTAGGAAGAGTAGTCGGTGATTTCGGACCCACAAAGGATCTAGGACTAATAGTTAGAACTGTTAGACCCACACAGGATCCTAGAACAGTAGTCGGTGCTGTCAGACCCACACAGGATCACAGACCAGCAGTTAGATCTTTCGGACACACACATGAGCTGGGAATAGTAGTTAGTCCATGTAGGACTCCTTTATCGCAATGAAACCGGCCATAGAGTTCCAGCAGAAAGCATTCTTGATTCAGGGAGGGTCCTCTCCTCATGCTATGTATCGATACATCAACTTCCACGAAGTCCCACGAAGTATTATATCAATGGTCTGCCACGTTATAGTGGGATAACCAAAATGATACATGTCCAATATATAGTTGACAAGATTACCAAGACATTTTCCAAAAGTACACAGTGAGTATAAAAGAGGAACATTCCATGTATTCAATACTTGGCTACTATCCATGTAAAACAGCATGTGTCGTAAGGCTGGTCTTGTAGAAAAGAAAGTACATGGTGTGTGATATGGTTGCACACTGTGTTCATGTAACTGGGGTTGTCTTTGTGTATGTTCACAATGTTCTTGAACCTTGCCACAACCCATGTTCGCAAACTCATGTAACTAGAACATGGGGTAGCCCACGTCACTGGCCCTTCCTGGCTATGTGGTGGAGTACATGCAAGTGTACTTCAGCCAATGTCTGTGCATTAATAGGGTACACACTAAGTCTCACATAGCCAACTCTACCATGATGGAAATAGAATACAATCTGTGTTACTGGTTTCACACACCATGTGTTACTCATCTACTGTATGAAATTAATGCCGCAAAATGACCAAAATACACATCCTGTTCGACAAAAGTACACACCATGTATTTTGAAATTTCCCTGAAATGACGCCTCCTACCAGCGCACCTCCTGTAAAGCCCGTTATTCGTTCTGACGGCCTGTTCATCATGAAAGACCATATTCCAAGTTTCCCTGATGTCTTGAATTCATATCCGGGGTTTTCGGTCCTTTTATGTGCTTAAAAAACATGATTTAATTCTCCCACTTGAAGAACGGTCAATGAATGATCCTTAGAGTTCTGGTCCAACCCGTCGATTGCTTTGGTCACCACACCTCTGCTAGGTCATCGTGGTGTCAGGTCTTCAATTTTGGATCGTTCCATCAAACAATGAACCGACAATGATACGCTATTCATCACACATTTAGAATTCAAATAACACACCATATTTTCACAAGAACAGCGGGGGAATCAGGTTGTGTTAGTTTGTCCTAGTCCCTCTGCATTAGTTTAATAGAAAGTAGGTAAATATAATCAAATCGAGAAGGAAAGAATATTCAACGTTGATCAAAAATCAAAACAGAACCCTACCTAAGATTCATTGTCATTGGAAAAGAAGATGAAGAAGTCGAGGATGACGTCTTCAGTGTTCATTAAGGACAGCGCTTCCTCCCTTTTTCTGGTTGGATATCAAAGAATAAAATTTCTGTCATCGATGGATGAAGTGTTCTTTGTTCTTCGATGGTCATTCTTCATTTTGGGGGAACATTCTTCATTGAGAAGTTTCTCCCAATAGTCCTCCTCTCAAATCACCAAATGAATAGTGGTTCCAAATAATATATTATATTATTTTTTATTTCATTGGCATAAAAATAAAAAAAATCCTTAATCACTTGGTTGTAAAAATTAATGTGAGGGGGAGTGGCAACATTAAGTGGGGATCTCAAGAGGGTTCTCCCCACATAATGGGGATTTCAATAGGTTATAACATAAGTCTGTCCGCACAAAATTTATAATGAAGTGGAAGTTATCCTCACGTGGGCCACACCATCTTAACCTCTCATGGGAGGTCAAGGTGTTGGGGTCCCTTCTACAATTTTTATGTATATTTTTTTAACTGTCAAATAAAAAAATAAGACATGCACTTACTTCATTTAATTTTTCGAGGAAAATCCACGAAACTATCATTTATTCTCGACCATCTTCCATTGAGGTGAAAGTATTCTTATGAGAATACCAGCACTGTGAGTTCATCGATTCCCTTAGATTTCAATTCTGAGCACCATTTCAAATGATATGAAAACATTTTTGTACGTTTATTGAATGTACCCGAACAGAACATCAGAAATTGATTTCGAGAACACTGGGCCTTGGAATCTTGCACAGTCAATATTCAAAGAATCATATAACTCCATGTATTTATGAATTTTTTCTATGTAAATTCTGGTCCTTTAATCTCTCCCCACCTATGGGATTTATGACCCCAGAAGAAACAACTCAAACTAAGAAAGAATTTGGGGGCACTGAGCACACATCTAAGCCTCTCGCTCCCAAGTTCTCTCTTGGAGGTTCATGTACTACCAATGAAGGTTCACCAGAGGTATCGACTATCCACAAAGGACCTTATCCTGTCAATCCTCAATATCCAATGGAACCTCCGTAAAATTTGTCCCATCATTGACGTCCAACTCCCCATGGTTGATAATTTGAGATGGGTCGTGCACGTATCTCCTCAGTTGGGATTCATGAAAGACGTCGGGAACCAGATGCAACTGAGGTGGAAGAGATAAGCAGTAATCCACCTCTCCAACTGTACTGAAAACCTGAGATGTTCCGATGAATCTTGGAGAAAACATTTCGCCTCGGCCAAATCTCTGTAGACCTCATCGAGGTGAGACCCGTAGAAATACATTGTCACCATACTCGAACTCCAGAGGCCTCTATCTCCATCAGAATACGACTTATGTCTGATCTGTGTAGTATTCATCCACTCATGGATGATAAGTACATTCTCTGTGGTAGCTCGTACAATATAGGGTCCCACTATTACTGACTCCTCAGGGACTGTCTCACATAAGGGTGATCTATAAGGTCGTCCGTATAATGCATCGAAAGGAGTCATCCCAATGGTGGAGTGATATCTGTGGTTGTATGAAAACTTCACCAAGGGTATGTGATCCTCCCAAATGTGACTGATGTAGATATCACAAGCAGACATTATGTCCTTGAGTGTCTGAATGGTCCCCACAGTCTGGCCATTCGTCTGAGGATGGAAGGCAGTTCTCAGTCATAGCTGCGTCCCGAAAGCCTCCTACAACCCCTTCCATAGTCAAGAAGTGAATCATGCATCATGATCGGAGACAATCATTTAAGGTACTCGATGTATCCGCACAGTCTCTTGCACATAGGGACATCCCAAGATATCAACTGAAAACTTCTATCTGATTTCTAAGAATTGGGGAGACATGGTGAGTCGGTCAACGAACACCCAAATCGAGTCATGACCCCTAGATTTACGTGGAAGTCCAATCATGAAGTCCATGGATATTCCATCCCACTTCCACTCTGGGACCTCTAAAGGATGAACCAAGCCTACTGGTATCCAGTGCTCTGCCTTCACTTTCATACATGAGAGGCATCAAGATACAAACTCTTCTACTGCCTTCTTCATACCTGAACACCAGTGATGTCGTCGATGGTCCTAGTACATCATCTACACTCCTAGATGTACCGCAAGAGGGGTTGTGTGGAACTCCCTAATCACATCCTCCTAAAGTGACACTGGTACCATGGTACGTCCTCTTAAGAGGATGACATGCTCCCCAACATCAGAAAATCAATCAGGTTCCTACCCTGTGGATATCTGACCAAGTCAGATCTTACAGTCAACGTCTCCATGCCGTGCCCCCTGACTCATAGAAGAAGTAGAGTATTTACTGTATGAGATTGAAGGAATGCTACTCCATCTCAGTCCACAATGGATATATGTAAAGAAGACAGCTTTTCCTTCGCCTCTCCTTGAAGTTGTATTCCAGATCTCCTACTGAGTGCATCTACTACAATGTTCCCGTTTCCATGATTATAGACTATCTCGAAATTATAGTACTAGAGAAACTCAAGACAACATCACTGTCTCATGTTCATGACCATCTAAGATATGATATACCTGAGACTATTATGATCAGAGTACATGGTAAAATGTTCTCCCATAAGATAGTGTTGCCACATCTTCAAGGAGAATACTACTACTGCTTACTACAGGTCTTGGGTAGTGTAGTTCTGCTCGTGTTGTCTCAGCTGGTGAGAACCATACATGATCATTTCATGTTCCGGCATCAGGACACACTCGAGACTAGTCCTTGATGAATCGTAGTATACTACCTACCCTACGCCTTCCTCTGGAATCCTCTATATGGGGACACTATTCAGCCTCATCCTCAGCTCTTGAAAGCTCTAATGGCATATATCCAACCACGCGAATGGTTTCACCATCTACGTTAAGGCTGATAGTGGTGCTACAACTCTAGAGATGTCTGGAACGAACCTCTTGTAGTATCCAGCAAAACCCAGGATACTTTGTAACTCCATCACACTCGAGGGTGGCTCCCAAGCAAGTACCTCATCAATCATCACTTGATCCACTGCAAATATAGCCTTCGAGATGATGTGTCCCAAGAAGTGAACCTCTCAGATCCAAAACTGGCACTTTGTTAGATTATCATAAAGCTGGTGCTCTCAGAGTGTGTCATGTACTACCCAAATGTGGTAGGAATGATCCTCCATAGTCTTCAGGTAAATCAGAATGTCATCGATAAAGTCTAAGATAAAGGGATTAGGTTATGTATGGAAGATCATGTTCATGAGTCCCATGAACACTTCTGGAGAATTGGTTATGCCGAATGGCATAACCAAGAACCTTATGTGGCTGTACCGATATCTGAATGGTGTCTTCTTCACATCCTCATATCGAACTCAGAGCTGGTGATAGCCATATATGATGCCTATCTTCGAGAACCATTAATCTCTCATTATCTAATCAATGAGGTCTTCAATCCATATGATTTTGTACTTTTTCATCATGGTCACCTAGTTCAGGTCCCTGTAGTCGACACAAAGCCTCAAGCTTCCATCCGCCTTCATGGAAAACAGAATCAAGGCTACATGGGGAGAAACACTGTGACAAATGAATCCATTCCACTGCAAGTCCTCTAACTATACCCGCAGCTCGTGAAGCTCTGTAGGAGCCATCCGATATGCTGGTGTAGATATTTGTGTCGTCTCAGAGTACATGTCAATGTATAAATCCGCCTCTCTTCGAAGAGGTAGACCTGGGACATCATCAGAGAAAACATCCATGTACATGTCAACTACTACTGGATAAGTAGGACTCTCCACATCAACTGCTCTGATGTTAAGGCCAGCCAACTAAAGAGTGATCGACTCCTGTCTCATCTAAGAAATTCCATCATATTCTGCAATTTCTCCCTTCTCACAGGTGAAGGTAAACATTCTCCCATCCTTGAGTACACACCACATTTTCCACCTAATACATCCGATCTGAGCATGGACTGAAGATAACCAGTCCATACCCAAGATGATGTTGTAAGGCCTTGACACCACTACGAGGAGATCCCAGCAGAAGTGCTCTCCTCATAGAGTAATGTCAAACTAATGGAACCAATGCATAATAATTGATTATTCTTTTGTAGGAGTCTCTAGTCATACGGATCGAGCCAACAGATCCATCAGAATATCCAAGCCCCGAACGAGGGCAGTGGAAATGAAAGAGTGAATAACACCTGTGTCTATAAGAACTGGAGATAGGGTGGAATATACATTGATCATACCTCATATAATCTCTAGAGCTCCATGGTCATAGGTCACCACTTCATGGAGTGGATACTTGCCCTATTGGCCTTCTCCCTATAGTCACGGTAGAGATCCTGCTGGTGGTGGCGGTAACACCTCGAAATGTCATCCGCCACCGGCTGCCCAACCAGCTCCTCTACCACGTCTGCCTGCTCCCTGTAGACCACCTTGATCGAATCTTTATATCTTACTGGGAAAACCTTCGACCGTCTTCTTATCGTTAGTACGATGGGTCATACAGTCATAAGGCATGTGACCATGCACGCCGCAAGAGTTACATGGACCAATCCTGGAATGACTGCCACTATCTCCTGTTCCGTGCACAATTGAACCCGTATGCTGAGGTCGTCCACATGATGTACTAGTCTGTTAGGGCCATTGTGACATCTACCCACTTCCAGCTGTAGAAGACTTCACTGCATTTCAACTCGTTATGGGTCTCACTACTAGTGACTGCTCAACACGGAAACACTCCATGTGGAGGGCTCTCTCTAACACCCCCACCAGTGTCAGGAATCTGAGAGAGATCTCGACACTCTAATCTCCCATATGAGCCCCTGATCGAAGGTCTATGCCCTAAATAATGGATCTCTTACCATATTAGTGAAGTAGCTTGAGAGGTCTATGAACCTCGCTAGGTACTGAGCAATTGTCATTATGCCCTCCTACAGATGAAGTAGATCCTATATCCGCACCACACTTAGGGTGGCTTGGACAAACTTCGCCTGAAACATGTTATCGTTGTCTGACCAGAGTTGTTTCGCCTAGTTATTCACCTAGAGGAACATGATACACCATCTTCCCATAGCTACCTGTATACGTATGGCTGTAAGAATCACCATGAAGTCTGTTGGTGCCCCTACTATTCAGAAAAATCTCACCACAACTTCCAGAAAATCTGTAGCAACCTATGGGTCCATATCTCACCTGAACCTGGGTGGCCTCTGGTGCTGGAACTCATGCCACACATTTATGCACCATGAACTATCTACTGCTAGGGCTGGTGGTATTGTTAGGCCAATGGGTAGTGGCACCGCTGGTGCCTCCACTGTGATAAGGCCCTGTACCAAGTCCTCATTGCTCAGTGGGCTTCCATCTCGTACAAATCCTAGAACCCTTGCTGTCTATCTGTGTGTGTCCATCCTAAAAGGAAATAGGTGCACCACAGTCAATAAGATATACAAGGTGGGATGAATCAAGACATCACAAAGAAAACTCTTGAAAACACACACGCAATCAGTGTTTTCATGCAGTAAGTTAGAAATCAGAAGTCAGGGTACTTTTGTATGGATACGTCAGCCGCCGCACAAGCACTGGACTCCCTGAACTGAAAACAACACTCAATACTTGTTACACTATTTCATCAAAAAAATTATCAGATTCCTAATTTCTGTGGCAGAACTAACCCCTATGATACCAATTTTTCATGACCCGTCCCCCGGGGCCCGTGTTGTGACTACTCCAAGCCCGTATTCCATAGCCTAAGGGCTGGAGACTAGCGCCGAAGGCCTAAATCATTAATTTGGGAAGGCATTGCATTTATAACATTAAAATCTACACTACAGAGTACGATATGGAAGAAAAACCCTAAGTAAAATTGTATATAATAGCGTGCTAAAAAGTAAAAGGGGATAAAAATACAATCCCAACTGTAAATTACAAGTACAACTGAAATGAGGAAAAACAACTAAAAGGTGAAACCAGCTCATGGATCATCCACCACAAATCGTACTTGAAGGGTACGTACAGATAGCCTCATCATAACTCCATGTCAATCGGTCTCCTCAATGTATCGACACGTTTTAAGGTGCACCTCTGGGTACCGTATAATCAGGCAACTCTGTGCCTCAGTCAGCACAATCTATTGTCTACAACCAACAAAAAGAGGTGTGGGCATAGCCCGTGCGTGGGTTCTTATAATGATACTCAGTAGGGACCTTGAGACCACCAATGTCTCTAAAAATCCACCAAGGACAAACCACAGAGTATGAAATCAACGGATATCCATTACTCAGTTATATGCCCATACATATACATAAGTTATCAAGTAACCCATCTCAATCGTGAGAAAATAACAAATGTCATTGACTCTTCTCAAACAGGTATACAGGTTTTGTAGAGAGTTAGAGATGATCAGATGTAGCAACTAAATCATCTAGGCTATGAGGTCCACACAAGATCTAGGACCATTAGTTTGTACTATCACACCCACACAGGATCCAGGAACAGTAGTTAGAGCTGTCGGAACCACACATGATCCAATACCAGTAGTTAGAACTCATGGACCCACACAGGATCCAGGAACAGTATTCGGTGCTATCAGACCCACACAGGATCCAGGACCAGCTATTAGAACTATCTGACCCACACATGATCCAAGAATATTAGTCATTGCTATGGGACCCACCCAAAATTTGGGACTAGTAGAATGAACTGTCGGACCCACACATGATCCAGGAATAGTAGTCAATCCATATAATACTCCTTTATCATAAGGAAGCCAGCCACAGGGTTCTCGTACATGGCACCCAAGATTCTAGGAGGGTCTTCTCCTCAAGCTAATTATCGATATATCAACTACCATGAAGTCCTACGAATTAGTATCTCAAAGTATCACCACATCATAGAGGGATAACCCAAACAATAGATGTCCAAGATACAGTTGACAAGATGACCATGCCATTTTACAAAATTACATGGCGAGTAGAAAAGAGGCACATGACGTGTCTTCAAAACTTGGGTACTTACTGTGTACAATGACTCATGTCATGAGGTTGGTCATTTAGAAAAGAAAATATACAGTATGTGGTATGGTTACATTCCGTGTCCAAGTAACTTGGGTCAGCTCTGTGTACGCTATCCATTTGCCCGTACATGGCCTCAAACCATGTTCTCTAACCCTTGTAACTGGTACACATGGTAGCCCACATCACTGGCCCTTCTGGGCTGTGTGGTGGAGTACATGCTCGTGTACTTCACCCCGTGTATGTGTATTCCTGGGATACACTCTGAGTCTCGCATTTCCACCTCTACTATGTTGGGAAGAGAATACATTCCATGTGACTAGAGTAACACGCCGTGTGTTATTCATCTGACATCTGAAATTCAAGTCATAGAACGCTCGAACTATTGGGCGTGTTCAATAGATGTACACATCGTGTAATTTAGAATTTCACAGAAATGATGCATATGGAAAGCACGCCTCTTGTGAAGGTTGTTCTTCATTTTGATGGTCTATTCATCACGAAAATTCAGATTTCAAGTCTCCCGGATGTCCCAAATTCATCTCCAGTGTTTTTGGGCCTCCAATCAACTCCAAAAACATGATTTAGTTCACTATCTTGAAGAACGTTCGAGGAACGGTCTTTACCGTTCATGTATGACTCCTCTCCCGCAACTGTCGCCACAACTCAACTAGTTCGTCGTGGTGTTGGGTCATCATGATATGATTTTTGAATCTCACAATGAACCTGCGACGATCTGTTGTTCTTCACCCATGAATAACATGAAGAAAAGACCAAGAATTCACAATAACGTAGAGGGAATCAGGTTGTGTTAGTTTGGTCTAGTCCCTCCGCATTAGTTTGATAACAAGTGGGTAAAGAGAATCCAATAGAGGAGGAAATAATATTCATCATTGATCAAAAATAAAAACACACCCTACCTCTGATTCGTTTTCATTGCATAAAAATTTGAAGAAGTCAAGGACGACATCGTCAGCGTTCTTCGAGGAAGGTGCTTACTCCCTTGATTAGATTGGAGATCAAAGACGAAGATGTCTGTCGTCAGTGGATGAATCATTCTTCGTTCATCGATGGTCATTATTCTTTTGGAGGAGAATTCTTATTTGGGATCTTTCTCCGAATAATCTTCCCCTCATATCACCAAAGTGAATAGATGTGCCAAATAATAGATTATATTATCTATTATTTCGTTGGTACGAAATTTAAAAAGAATCCCTAAACACTTGTTTAGCACAATTAATGTGAAGGGTGGTTGCACCATTAAGTGGGGAGCTCAAGAGGCTTCTCCCCACATAATGGGGAGTTCAAGAGGTTATAACCTTATGTGCTCCCCAACAAGTTTAACATGAAGAGGAGTTTATCCTCGGGTGGGCCCCACAACCTTAACCTCTCATGGGAGGTTACAGTGTGGGGGTCCTACCTCCAACTTCCATGTAGAGGTTTTTAACCATCAAATAAAATAAAAAAAACCTGCACTTACTTTATATTATTATTCCACGTAAAACCCAAAAACTATCTTTTATTCCCGACCATATGTCGTCAAGGTGAAAGTCTTCATAAGCGAATATCAGTGCTACGAGTTTAATGATGTCCTCTGATTTCAATTCTGATCATCATTTAAAATCGTATAAAAACCCACACATATGTTTATAAAAAGTACCCAAACAAAAAATAATAAATTGATTTTGGGCACACCGGGCCTCCGAATCATGCACCGTCAATTTCCATGGACTCGTAAAATTCCCATCTATTTAAGAATTTTTTCCAGTGTAAATTCTAGCTCTTTACAATTCCTATATCACATTCCTTTATCTAATTCATCCACTCATGTTGATGGTTATAATCCTATTATTATTTTGTTATGGAGATGAATTTTATTACACATTTTATATTGATTCATGTAATTTATTGGTCATCATTGTAATATTTTAGTACATGCCTTTCATTGAAGTATATTTTCAAGTTACTACATGTATTAAAAATAACATCTAATTTAGAATGAAAAAATTTGATGGGTTTAAACAAATGAATATGTTACATTATGTAATTTTTATGTTTGTGACTAATATTCAAAAGGCACAATACCTTTGGATCCTGTATTTGTAACACTATTATATTGTTTGTCATTAAAATTATGTAATACTCATGTAAGAGAAATTTTGGTTTATATATTATATATAACATAAAAAATGTTATCATATTATTACATACATTGAATTATCATAAATTTCATTCATAGGGTAATATTCCCTAATGGTCCCCATCCCTAGTATACCATATTTGGAGGATTCATTATTTCATTGTTACTAGATAAATTAAATCACATATCAAATTACATAATATTTTGGTTGTTTTGGTGAACTAGATACATACTTCAATTTCACATGAAACATGAAAACAAAAAATAAAACATAATGTTTTATTCTTGAAAATAATTTTAACCATTTAAAATATCATGTTTTATAAATCATAAAATAAACCATTGTATCTTACTAAAACAAATCATAAGAATTTTGTGAGGTCAGAATAACAGTGTCAGTATGAATATTGAGGATTATAAATAAGTCATGAAAATTATTACCTGAAACAAATTAAAATAAAATAATTTAAATTATTAATACCATGATCATGAAACATGTAAATTAATATCATTCCAAGTCATATAATAACATTGAAATCAATAACTAATCACATCACAGTGAAATTCATAATGATAGATATATATAATTTAATTGCATGGACTTGTTATCTAATTTCATAAAGATACCAACAAGGTTACATACCAAGATATCTATTATAAATGGTAACGACATCATCCAATTCCCAAAATGGTTATCTCATGAGACCCACCATTTCCTCAAGGGGCTTGGTAATTCTTCATCCCAACATTCACTTGGAATTTCATAGTGAAATAAACATAAAAATTTTATTACCATACAAATGATTCCAATTGGTAATCGACTTGATATTTTTATAGGATGATGGTGTAATCTAATAATAAATCATATTTTTTAGGTATATGTGGTTTTTAAATAAATATTTTTTGATTAAACCACCAATTACCCCTTTTGAAAATTATCGTAATATTAATGTTTTCTACTTGCTATGGATTAAAAATGACTATAAAATTAAAACAACTCATATTTAAATAATTTAAGATTTTAAATATTATATCACATTAATATTCTCTAATATAAAATTATTTTTCTCCTTATGTAATTTAATAAATAATTATTTATTAAGAAATATCATTAATATAATTTTTAGAACCATTCATTTAATTTGGCATTAAATAAATAAATAAAAGGGGGAAATAATTTATTATGAATTAGATCAACCCATATATGTCATATTGATTTATAAAATTCATGTGAAACTTTAACTCTTTAAAATTATATCACAATTCATATTTTAAAATCAATTTTTTTATTTTTCATTGAATTACATAAATAATATAGTAGCATTGAAGAATCATTTATGTGAATAATATAGTTTTTAAAAACTAGAAATATAATTATTCACTTAAAATAATTTCCTTATTCAAAAAATATATATTTTAAAATTTCAATAACCTTATATTTTAATAATGATGATATATAAGATATATTTCAAACAATGAAAGTGAAATTCTTCTATGTTGTTTTCTTTAAATATATAAAAGGTAATTTTAGTAGAACAATTCCCATTGAAAAAACTGATTACATGATTAATTGGAATTTTTTTATTTCCATTCATCCAAAATTATTTTGAGTGAATAATTATGGCCTCATCACTTAGATTTAACCATAAACATATCGATTTACCATTTTCTGTGAAAATAAATTTTACCATAGTTACTATTCATTATGCATAAAAATTAAGGGAACCTATTAAGATAAATTAAAACACATTATTCTTGATATGAGAGATATTTTCCATTATTATTCTATATAATTAGTGAAAATAAAAGTTATAATTATATTGTTAAATTCGATGAGAAACTATTTTATAAAAATAATGTATATAATGTTAAAAATAAATTGATTATTATACAATAAAAAATAAAAAAAATAAGACGACTACTGAATTCTTTTACTAAATATATAATAAATATCTTTCAATAAAATCATTCAGCAATAGTGATTTCTTTAATTTATTATGATAAAACACATTTCACGCATAAAAACAATTTTCAATAAAAAATTCACTTTTACCATCAAATGATTTTTTTATTTCAATTCATTTGATATCTAATTAATTAATTTTATAAATTTAAAAATATCTAATTTTCATAAATCAATTATACCTATTCAAACCCTCCTACCTAATGGAGTGAAATTACTATTACAAGTCCTCTGATAGAGGAGCATAGTTCATTTGATCCTAATGTTTTGTGTATTCCAAACTACTAAAAAAATATTAAAATAGAAGTATATATTAAATTTTTTTATTGTTTACTTCACAATATATATTTAATATAACATATATATGAATAATTTAAAAAATATACATCCATGAAATCCATGCATCAAAACATTTCAATGAAAAAAAACATATACAAGTGGTTAACTTGATAAAAAATGATCTAAAATATGTTGCTTATAAAAAACCTTCCATTATTGTCACCAAATAAATCTAAAAATAATTATAACAACTAATGAAAATAATCAGTCATCTATAAAATCACATCATGATTTAATGAACATCAAGCTGTCATTACTGGATTTTCGAAACATCTTATCTTATTTATGAAAAAACAAATTCATTTATTAATTATAATAATATTTAATCATTCATTAAATATCATTTTTCCTATAATTCCCAAACTATTATGAAGAAGTATTCATAAATAATGACCTTTTAAATCCTTTCAATATCAGTATTATGAACCCTACATTTTATAAACATAGAAGAAATTAACATAGACATAGAAATAATAAATCACAAAAAACTAAATTATTCCAATTAAAATTAAATAGATTTTAATATCCTTACATCCTAGTGTTTTTTTTTCATATCTTCATTACATTTTGCTAATATATATAATAACATTAATTAGAATAATAGAGTTGCTATTTAAAAATTAATCAATGTAAACCATCCATTAGACCAAGAATTTTACACATTAGTATTACTTGTATCCCATAGATGACAAAAAATTACAAACTAATATTAATAGGTATGATAGTATTAATCCCAGCCTATTCTTATAAATAATTACCAACATATAAAATTATCAATCAAAAAACTCCCAAGACCAAAACCATTGAATTTATCAATAATTATTTTGTTATTGTCATTATAATAAAAAATAATATCACTGTTCTATCTAATGAATAAAAAATAATGGGTAGTATAGGATTAATATTTATTTACAATAAATGTGGTCCCCTTTATAATATTTTATTAAAAAAATTCCTTACTACGGATCATTGGGGGCACTAAATCACATGAACAAGCTTGTATCCCTAGCCATGGTCGAACAAAAATCATTGTGAATACTACTACCCTTACAACACAATAAATTCTAAGGTGTATATAACCACATCATAAACATTGTATATATAAATAGTTTACATACAATACTTATATGAAAAACTCCCTTCTTATGGTGGACAACATATAAAAGAAATTATTCAAAGAAAATAATGACCCCCTAGAACCATATCCACTAGAACCTGTTTTGAAATCTAAAATTGAAGGTATAAGTGTGAAACATAATGGAATTGTTTCTATTAGTTATATTCATATAGTATATAGAGACTTGAAATTAAAATAATGTACTCCAAAAAATGAGAATAAATATATTACAACCATCCCAAAATATATAACCATTTACAGAAGAATTAAATTAAAATTATTAAAATTAAATAACAAAATGAAATCCTAAAACCCAACACATCAAATTATTTAACATAAAATCATGTATATTACATCAATTCCAAAAAAATACTCCATTAAATAAGGAAAATTTTGTTTTTATATTTTTAGGGTGAGAAAATAATGTATACATGATAGGATCAAACCAAAATAAACTATTGATAATTTTAAAGGAAACAATTATGCACAAGTGAAAAATAAAACAAAAAAACTGAATAAGTAATCAATATAATTCCATCTGCACTATGACCAAATAAAAAAATCAATGAATAACAAAAAATAATTTAATGAATTGTGGGAATGGGATCCTCAAATATACATCTCCACCATGTTTCTGCTCTATGTCCCTAATATCAAATCCCATGTGATCTAATCACATATATTCCATCATATGATATATCCATAAATCCACAAATGTGTTACGAAACAATGATTCCTACCCCACTCATAAAAGATCATTCAGACAATGTTGGGTCATCTAAATCCACTTCACAACATCATTACATAACTATAGTATTACATTATTATTAATATGAAGGTAATCAACCCTAGTCCCTCATCCTACCAAGCATAAAACCCACCACATGTCGTATTCTCATCAATACATGGAATCTATATCACCAAAATTCATCATCACTAGTAATATAAGAAACCTCCTACATTGATCATTTGGAATGATCAAAATAATCCATATTCATATAAAAGACTATATTACGCAATCCATTATCATTACATGGAATCTATAATCCTAGTCAGTATCATTAAATTTACTCATTGGTTAACAAATAAGTGGTTTAATACATCAATATAATTCCCCACTAATAATGTTTTTTTGTTAAAACACTCATAAACCAACATATCATTCCTTATTAATATAATTCGACATAGGTGGGGTGTGTATATCAGTTATATGAAAAATTAAATACAAATAGTTAGATATATAATAATACAAATCTTATGGGTTCACGTCTACCACCACTATTTAATCCCATAACATAACCATATCATATCACATTACTTGGTCTCATGGGTACCATAGCAAATGAAACATAGTACTCAAGAAAACAAAAAAAACCACAATTCCTCATCTCATTCTAAATAAATCATCTACAAAATAATATATGTTTATTACTATACATAATTTGATAAAAATTATCATTTCACATCACATTTTGTATCATTCCTTATAATTATATTTTTAATCAAATTTTTATAGAATAATTTCAACCCACACTAGTTCAGTCTCAATATGAAAATTCTTGAACACATATATATATGTTTATATACTAAATAGTTCCATTAAAATATCATTTTTTAATTAAATTGAAATGATACGTGGATATTACCATGAAAAGTCACAATATAGCTAAAATTATATTTTAAAAGTACCACATTAGCATATGCTAGCCATCTACACATAATAAACTATCTCATAAAAAATCACCATAATCTGAATCATGAACATCATCCACTATCATAACTCATTCCAAAAACACCATAATTAATTTTTTTCAATACATCCCCAACATGAGACGGACACCAATATCATCATTAAAACCCAAAATGATTTACACTATGCTCTCATAACCTCCATATATCTAAAAATGTACCTAAAAATAGTATCAAGTTATTAATTTTATTTTTAAAATAAATCTAGTTTATCATGGGAAATCAATATATTACATATTTATTTATCATAATTTTCAATAATATTTTATATTTACATAGTGAAACAATTAAAAATATATAGATATATTATTATACTTTTATGAATTGTGAGATAACACATTTTCCCAAAACATTGTCCTCGAATTTCAACAACATAAAAAAAATTCAATGTTCACAAAAAAACATGATTATTACAAATTGAACTATATAATAATATATTCATAATAAATATACCAAAATATGTAAACACATATTAATATTAAATTACCTTTCAATTTTAGTAAAATAAATTATTTATATTATTTTTACAACCCATGTTATAAATATACTAAAATTATATAGCAGGGAATTCCTATAGTATCACATATAGGAATATGAGTAAAGGACTCCCAATACAATATGGATGTTATTTTTTTAGAAATGGATGATCATGAAATAGACACCACTAAAGGATACATCACAAGAACACATGAATGACAAAAAAAAATCATGCATATTAAATTTCCAACTCATAGCAGATGATGCATACAATGTTAAACCTCCAAATGAAATAAGATATAATTTGTTGAATAATAGGATAGAAGGCATGTACCTAGATTCATGAGACATCTATCCAAATGAATTGGTGTTTTAAAATACCCATTTGGAGTAGTTGGATGGTGATGATAGGTAATGTAGTTTACTATATATTAAAATAAAAAATAAATAAATATACCGAAGGAATAATATTCCATTTCTAAATGATTTATCACTAGAATGAATCAAAATGTGGGGGGTTCTAAAAGCACATATGATGTGTCCAATCAACATGTAATTCCTATTTTCATGATTAGATAAAACAATTATAATTAATTCTAAAACTCACAAATAAACCACATTTACCATCACTATGGTTTAAGATATATATTTATATTAGTTGTTTGGGTTTAAAAATTACCTCCATGACCATCCACTATAATGTCACAACATGTCCTTTCATACATCCTACTCACTGTGTCCATGACTATAGTATTGGAATAAACAGACTATATGTTTCACATTTAGAGACACACCATTAAATAATACTAATAAAATAGAATATTTGAGGTGTTTTATTTTTCAATTCTTTCTAACATATTAATACTCCAGGACACCCCTACCCCCCCATAAACCAGTTAACTATGTTTTTTCACATGCTATGATACACCTTTAGAAAAAACAATAACCTCTAAAAAAATACTATATTTCAATAAAAAATGACTTACCTTATCATACTCCTCAATGTAAAACACAAAACTAAGGATCCATTCCCACAACCATGGTGTTGTGATATTGAAAAATTCCAAAACAGTCTACTAAATAACAGAAATCCAATGAACTCTCTATCAGCACCCAAACCCTATAAAATATTAACATGACATTCTATAAAATTAAATTCATCACAATAATATTTCAATTGGGTGGTGGGATGTTGGATAATTTTATTAGGGTAGATGAGATATATTTCAATTAAAACATGATTTATGATAATCATAAGAGTTTAATGACATTAGATTATGTTTATTTAGCTGAATATATGGCAGGGTGAAATTTTAGTATGACTTCTAATATGAACATGTTCTTAAAGATTTTATAAATTTAAATTTTATTTAATAATTTTTTATAGAAAGTATATTTTAAATTTTTAATCATTATTAACATGCTTATTCCTTTATAATTTCTATTATATTATTATTAAAAAATATCTCATGTCCATACATAGATAATATTAATGTGGAAATATTAAATATGAATTATATTTAATGTAATTCAATTACTAAATATAAATAAACAACATGTTCAAATTAATGATAATATATATAAGAACCCATTATTTGAATAATATATATTTTTAATATAAAAAAATTAATTTATATGTATTTTCTAATATTAAATAAATTGGATGTAGAATTTTTTTCAAATTGAATGTAGATTTATATTTAATAATAAAATAAAAAATTAACTCATAGAATATAAATGGGATGTTTTTAATAAATACATATTTATGAATAAATTTTTTTATTAATAAATAGAGTCATAAAAATATATTTAAATATTAAAATTATATTATTTCATTTAAATATATAATTAATTATAATATAATTATGATATATTTATAAATATTTTAATAAGTTGACTAAGAATAAAAATTGTATATTATCCTGGAATCTATATATAATACCCCTTAATATCTCTACATATGACCTAATGGAATGATAAACGATGGTGGAAATCATGGATGATAATATCATCTAGCACGTACCATGTGCTGATTTCCATTAGAAACATTCATTCAAATAAATTATTTCCCTCCAACCAAACATATTGATATTTGGTATAATTTTGGTGTTGGGAATACCATAGTGATGCAACAAATTTTCGAGGATAATTCTAGACCACATATATATACAACAATTAATTTCATTAAAATATCATTTCAGCATTTAAATGAAACGATACATGGATAATACAATGAGAAAACCACCAAACATCCAACATGATATTTAAAAAGAACCACATCTGATTTGGCTAGCCCTCACCACAACCAAACAATCTCCTAAAAACAATCTCTATAATCTCAGTCATACACATCATCCCCTATCAAAGACCATTCCAAAAAAAAAACATATCTCTTGTTTTTCATCTCATCCCTCATCCAATATAGACACCACTATCTCCCAAAAACCCCAAGAAAGATTTACACAATGTTTTCCTCACCCCCATATACCCACGACAAGTACCTAAAAAATTAGTAGCACATTATTTATTTAATTACTAATATAAATTCAGTTTCTCATGGGCAGTCCATATTTTACGTAGTTATTTTTGATCATTTTCACTCCATTAAATATTTTTATATTCATACAATTAATTATATATAGATATATTCTTATACTATAATGAATTTGAACTGAAATCATTTTCCAAAATCATGGTCCACAAATTTCAAAACCTCTAAACATAAAATGTTCCCAAAAACATAATTATTAGAAAATGAATGGTATAATATTATTGTAATATGAAATTTCCAAACATATGTAAACAAATTTTAATACTGAATTAACCATCAAATTTAGTAAAATCAATTATTTTTGGTAATTTTACAACCCGCAATATAAATACAATGACATTGTAATGCATCAAATTTCCATAGTTTCACATATAGGAATGCGATAATAAGAAATCCTTATACAATATTGATGTTCAACTATTTTTTTATGAATGGATGGTCACGAATAATAAAAAACTGAAGGAAACATCACATGAAAACATGAATGATAAAAAATCTCATGCCTTTTCAATTTCCAACTCATAACAGATGATGCATATAATGTTAAAACTCCAAAATAAATAAGATTTAATACAAAGAATAATATGGGAGAAAGAAAGTACCTTGATTCATGATACATCTATCCAAATGAAATGGTTTATTAAAACACCCATGTGGTGAAGTTGGAGGGTGATGATAGGTAATTTAGTTTAATATATATTTATAGAATAATAAAAATAAAAATAACAAAGGATTCGTATAACTTATATAAATGAGGTATCACAAGAATACATCCTAATGTTGGGGTTCTCAAAACACAAATGATATGTCCAGTCGTGTGTAAATTACCAATTCATTATTAGATAAACTGATTCTAATTAACTATAAAACTCACAAAATACGCCGTTGATCATCACAACAGTGTGAGAGATATTTTGATATAAGTTTCTTTGGGATAAAAATTCTTTCTGTTGCCATACACTGTAGTGTCAAACCATGTCCTTTCATATATCCTTTTGACTATTCCCATGACTATTTAATTGGGAACAATACACAATATTTTTCACATTTGGAGTCACACCATGAAATACTCATAATAAAATGTAATAGTTGACGTGCTTCCTCTATCTGTTTTTCTATCATGATGACACTCTAGGTAATCCCCTATAAATAGTCAACTAGGTTTTTTCAGATTCTATTATACATCTTAAAAAACCATGATCTCTAAAAAACATAAAAAATTCATGAACAAAATGACATACCTCGTCAAAAATCCATAATGTGAACTACAAAAAACAACGATCTATTCCCCCGACCATGGTGTAGTGATATTGAAAAATAAAATTACTACTCCATTGGACTTCAAAAATCCAACACACTCTCTATCATCACCCAAGCCCTAGAAAATAATAACACGAGGGTCACAGAAATTAAATTCCTCCAAAAATTGATTTAATTGAGTAGTGGGAAGTTGGATACTTTAATTGGGGATGCTGAGAAATATTTCATTTAAAATATGATTTATGATAATTATAATGGATTAATGAAATTTTATTTTTTTTAGTTTGATGAATATATGGCAGGGTGATGTATGGGTATGACATCTAATGATAACTTGTTCTTTTATATTTTTTAACTTTAAATTTTATTTTATAAATTTTAGACCTATGAGGTTACAAAATTTTAATCATTTTTAACATGCTAATTCAATTATAATTTTTAACAGATTATAAGATAAAATATATTATTTCAATTCCAAGATAATATTAATATGGAAATCTTGAAAATTAATTCAATTTAATATCATTCAATTACTAAATAAGAATAAATTATCTTTGAAAATAAATGAATATATATATAAGAACCCATTTTTTGAATAATTTATTTATTTAATATTTATAAATTTCATTCCAATTTGTTGTTAAATATTAATTAAATTTTTGATAGCATTATATTTAAATAAAAATTAGATTTATATTTAATAATTACCTAATATGATATATCATAGCATATAAAAGAAATGATTTTAATAAACATGGTTATGAATTCAAATTATTTTACTATTTATTTGAGTCATATAAAAATATTAATACTCTAAAAAATATTTTATTTCATTTAAATGTTTTGTTTATATAAAAATAATTATGATATATTTATATAAATTTTAAAAAATCAATTAATGATTACATTTTTATATTATCATTTGATCTATATATAATACCCTTAAAGACCATTGTTTATATTATAAGGGTATGATAAACAATGGTGAAAATAATTGGTAATAATAATAGCTAGCACAGACCATGTAGTGATTTCCATGTGAAAAATCCATTCAAATAGACAATTTACCCCTAACCAAACATATTGATATTTTTCATAGTTTTAGGGATTGGAAAACCCTAGTGATGCCACCAATTTTTCTAATATTATATAAATGTTTATCCTATGGAATAATTAACTTCATTTTCAACCATGAGAATATGTATTTTGGGTTTTCTTACTCGTATTTATTTAAAAAAATATTATAATTTCAATTTCTCAAATGATGTTTCATATTATAGTATACTAATAAGTTAATGTTTATCTTGTGAAAAATATGAAACATTTTATTATGTGATATGTGTATACCAATATTATCAAAACATTAACACATTATATCTTTATGGAGTAACATCAATAAATGAATGTGATAACTTCAAAATATAACATAATATAATAAAATAAATCATTGGATCTATAGTTAAAACAATCATAGGTGAGATAAGAAATTAAATGGAAAGGATATAGATATAATTATTTTTATCATATAGAAAATAACGAGACAGATTTTATGAAGACACATAATGTTTGGAAGAAAATAATTTTTTATTTTGGAAATTTCGAGTAGTCATGACACCATATACATGTAAATGTCATGGGATATTGAAAAATAGATTACATGAAAAATGATATAGTAATCTAATGGTTTTAAAACATAAATTTAGAGTTATTTAAAATGTGAAGGTGCAATCCACAACAAGTTTTTAAGGAATTTCAACAAATATATGGAATTTACTTCTATAGGTTTTCATCAATACTTATGGAGTACACAACTATTAAAACATTTTAGTAATTATTATCCTCATACAGACAGTGTGTTGGATTGTTAGATATGTTTAAAATAATACATTATATAGAAATATATAATTCTATTTACAAGTACAATTACTCATGTTTCATCGATAAATGTGACATGTGACTATTGTCAAATATAATATTTATTCATTATTATTTCATGAAGGTTCCATGGTTTTTTGAATGTGATTTTTAATAATCAGAAGAAGGAAAAATGATTTTCTTTACATGTTTGTATCATTTTAATTACAAATAATATTTTATAATGGGTGGTTCATAATCATTTAGAATTACATTGATTACAAGTTGAAAATGGATGTAATTAATAATATTATCAATGAATTAATGTATCTATTTTTCAATTGAATTTAAATTAAATATTTATTTCTCATACTGTTGATATTGGGAATGGGAAATTCAAGAGACTAATATTGTGATATATTATATGTTTCAAAATTTGAATATCCATGGAATGTATTATAATTATTCACAATTAGTATATAATAGTCATTGACCAATCACATGAAAATATATCTAATTGGATTTCATCACAAGTCAACATTAAATAATTTAATGGATTAATGAATTAAAAATTACTCATCTTCAACATTATTTATTTTCATAGTGTATTCCTCTGAATGCACTTATCCAAAAAAATCATTGATTGTAATGATTCAAAATGATTATGTTATACACTATTGGATATAATTGGGAGTCATTAAAGTTCATTAAATAATAATAAAATATTTAATGAATTGGAATAAACTATTAAAATATATAAATTTTTGGATTAATTAATAAAATATGAATATGGTTTCTTAACTGATTGACCTTGGTCTATATTCAGATATATGAAAAAATGTTATTGAATAATAGTTAGATACAAATATATACATTATTAAATGGCCACACTCCCATGACTATATGTGGTGTACATTTCTATGAGGGATGTATGGAAGGATATAATTTGGTTGAACTTTTTAGAGAAATTTGAAGAAGGAAAACTAATTGGAATCACGTTTTTCATTGAAAACACATAATTAATTTATAAATTTTTAAAATATCACTTTCTTGGATAAAGCTTATATTGGTTGTAAGTAACATCATTCATGGTTTATTGAAGGATAGATTTTCAAATCTATGAAATATTAATTGGGCTCATAATCTTGGTTTCATTTTTTCATATATGGATTGGTCATGATATAATTATGTGGTTCTATTCCTTAATATGGTTGACAGGATAAGGAAAAAAATTGAGAATTTTTTCTATTTGTAACTCAATAATAATGGATGTTAGTGAGGTATGTAATGAAGGAAATATAATCCATACCTTAAATATTATCTTAATAGTAAGAATATTATGATGATGTAAGAAAACAATTTTATGAGACCATAAATTAATCAAAATAATGTTAATGTCTTAAAATAATCGTTCTGATAGAAAATGGTCTTGTGGAAGAAATTATTTCTGATTATCATTTACATAAAATATGGAGACTAATGACAACATATTTTGTGGTATGAACAAGTCTATATACATAAACATCATTGGAAGGGTATTATAAGAGGATTTTTTGTCATGACCTGTCCTTGGGGCCCGTGCTGTGACTACCCCATGCTCGCCTTCCATAGGCAAGGGGCTGGAGACTAGCACCAAAGGCGTAAATCTCAAAAAAGGAATTCATTGCCTTTATAAAGTAAACAAACACCACAGAGTATATAAGATGAAGTAAACACTAAGTAAACTGAATACAAAGGTAAGTGATGGAAGTAAATGGGCCAGAATACAAACCCAACTGAAAGTAAAGTGAAACTGAAAAGAAATTACAATAGTAGAAAAGTAATGTAGCAACTCTGAGCCATACATTTGAAATCCCACCTGATGGGTGGGTACAGATAGTCTCCTCTGGTCCTCAGCTCCAGTATTCCACTCCATGTATGTCTCGTCCAGTGATCCACCTCTAGGTACCGTCCAACTCCTCGAGATCCCACCTCTATCAGCGCTGCCTGTTGTCTGCATCTAACAAAACATAGTGTGAGCATAGCCCATGTAGGGGTGAGTATGCGCTACTCATTAGGGACCCCGATACCCCCAAAGGTCTCTCATAATCCTTGAAGGATAAGCCACAAAGGTAATGTACAATCATGAAGTAACAACTAGCTCTACTTAGGTATATGCCAATACATATACATAAGTCATCAATTCCATATCGGCTCCAGCACATGAGCCCAAAATACAACCCAGCCCACACAGGAAAAAACATAACCCATTCCACATAGAAATTCACAACCCAATCCACACAGGAAAGCATAACCCAATCCACACAGGAAAGCACAACCCAATCCACACAGGAAAGCACAACAATCATATCGATGATATTGATTGTACGTTAAGACTCAACTCACATAGGTATACTTCTTATTAAGATGATAGAGATGATCATATGTAGCCACTGCTTCATTTATGATATCAGAATCACATAGGATAAAAGACCAACTATGCTGTCGAACCCACAAAGGATACAAGACCAGCTACTCTGCCGGACCCATGTAGGATACAATTACATAGTCAAATACTGTCGGACCCACGTAGGATGCAAGAGTTGTAGTCAAGTACGTCCAGACCCACATAGAATAAAATAACAATATTCATCATTGTCGTACCCACGGAGGATTCTAGTACAGCCGTCGTCGCTGCCGAACCCACAGAGGATCCCAGTGCAGTCGTCATCGTCGTCGTAGTCCCAGCCAAAACAAGGGTTCCCGCACACAACATGCTCTCTTCTAGGAGGGTCCACTCCATTATCCAATGTTTTAGATACGTCAACTGACACATAGTCTAGTGTTGATGTTTCTCAATGTTCTGTCTCATCAATAGGAACTCAACGCGACAGACGACACGTCAATCGGACGCCTTGGCTGAGAGTTATTAGCTTTTTCGTCCCAGGGGCCTGGTTGGTTTTTAAGCTAAAATCATCCCGACCATACTACAACTACATCCAAACCTCGAGAAGAGTAATCCAAAATAACTGTCTCACTAAGAGGAATCCATAAATGTTGACAGCACGTCAATTAGACGTCTAGAGCTCAAGTTATAAGCATTTCCACTACAAGGGCCTGGTTCGATTCCTGTTCGAACCAACCTAGCCATACAAAATGTTCTAAAAACCATGATTTTAATATACCAATACGACCGCCTCAATCCAAGGATCTCTACGCAACTGACGGTGCGTCGATCGGAGGTCCGTAGCCCATGTTATGGGCCTTTAAAAGTAGCTGTCCGATTTTATAGGGTTTTGGGCCCGGACCGACCCGGCCCAAGACCCCCTGGGTTGCACCGAAATGATTCCACCCGAACCAGGTCCGGATCTGGCCCACTTGGGCTTGGCCCAGCCCAAAGGGCCCGGCACAGCCCAGGGTAGGCGGCCTGGCCCAGCGTGGGCGGCCCGGCCTAGCGCGGGCGGCCCGGCCCAACGTGGGCGGCCCGACTTGGCTAGGTGCTCGCTCCATGACCGAGCAGCGCGGAAGGGGGGGGGGGGGGGCTTCCCCCTCATTTTGAAATGTAAGACCCCACATGGAGGGGACCTCCTTGTCTACCACTGGGGGTTACGACCCCCAGACTTCCCGAACGGCCAGCCGTGTTGGCCGACCGGTGTGCCGCAGCAGGACCCCCGCGAATCATGCCTTCCTGGAGTGTCGTCTGCCGATTGATGTGGCCGCCCTCCTCTGCACCACCGTTGAATTATGCCACGACCTTTGTCTGACCGGCGTGACACGATGGCGTTACGGCCCACCATGATGCTTCAGCGCGGCGTGATGGCACTGCACCCCTCCGTCGTGGCCCGACTCCGGCTGTGGCCTCTTTAGGTCTCAACGGCATAGCCGACGACACCGTGCTCATTCATCACGGCCGGCACTGGCCTCAGTTCCTTCTTTTCCACACGGTGCCATTACACTGTTCTGGCTCATTTCCAAGCCACGAAAAATAAAAAAACATAGGGGGGGGGGGTGGATCGACTGTGTTTGTGCAGTCTGACCTCCTCCTATTAAATTGATTACAAGAGGCCAATATTAGCAATGAATGTCAAATTAATTCCGAACATAAAAACAACCACTAACTCGAAGAAGATGTCGAACGATGATCGTCGAGGAAAACAACATCGCGAGGTGAAGCTCTGTATCCAATGACAGAGTTCGTCCGAGGAAGAATCATCGTCTCCCTTTCATGGAAACGAGAAGAAGAACGATGGAAGGCATTTCGTCATTATTTGGGAAAGGCGCCACACACTGGCTGCAGAGAGGAGAAGAGATGGCACGTCGATCTCTCCTTACGGTGTCAGCGTTCTTCGTCGAAGTCTTTGAATTCTTCACATTCTCCAACGAAGAAGATGAAGATCCTCCATGACATTGAGTATCCTCTCCCAAAAACCTCACACAACTAATAAACCACTAAATTAAAAACAATTCCTCCCTTATATTATTAACACATTCCATGCGTTTTAAAAAATTCAAAAACTCAAACTCAAAATTTATTTCATTGAATAACGTTAATCAATAAATATAATGTGAGAGTTTACATGCAATAAAGAGGGGGAGTCGGTGAGTTACAAATTAAATGAGGGGTGGGGTTTCCAACATTATGAGGGCTAGAGGGGTTAGAAGAAATTGAAGGGGTGGGGCTTGTGTGGGGCCTAAATCACTAATATCCTGTCAAAAGATGTAAGGATTTAGTGGGTATCACCTCAACATCCACACAAAGGTTATAATTACTTAGAAAAGAAATTAAATTTAGTGAAAATTTTATTTCACCCTTAAGTTAACCCATTTATTTAACAACACCATCCGAGAAAATTCAACTCCAGAAAAAGACTTCTTAACAATATCCAGCATTGCAGTTTCATCGGGGCCCTTGGATTATGATTCCAATAAGCGGTTCAAATGTTATGAATATCCACTCGTTCATTCACTGAACGTACCTGAGCTAAACTTTGGAAATTGATTCCGGGCACTCCGAGCCTCAGAATCAGGTGTCGTCAGAAACTGTGTACTCGTAAAATCCCATATAATTTATGAAAAAATTTCCTTGAAATTTACGGGTTTTTACATTACTCCCACCTCAGGGATTCACATCTCCATAAAGATACATCACAAATTAGGCGAACAAATTGGGGTACTGAGTACGATTCTGAGCCTCCTACACTAAAGTGCACTCTTGGAGGTTCCCATACTGCCACCTAATTCACACTAGAGGAATCGACCACCCTTGTAGGACCCGCTCTTGTCGATCCTTGATCTACACCAGGACCTCTACAAAAGTCACCCCATCATCGATGTTTAGCTCCCCTTGGTCGATGATATTCATCGGGTCATGCACATATCATCTCAGCTGAGATACATGGAAGACGTCGTGCACCCGGTGCAACTGAGGTGGTAGAGCCAGTAGATAATCCACATCACCTATCATACTAAGAACCTAGAATGGTTTGACGAAGCGAGCAGATAACTTGCTTCCCCAGCCAAATCTCTGTAACCCACATCAATGTGAGACCCATAAAAAATTGTGGTCACCATCCTCAAACTCCAGTGGTCTCCACCTCTTGTCATCATAGGACTACTATCGGCTATGAGCTGCCCTCGTATACTCCTGGATGACCTGAACCTTCTCTATCATGATTTGGACCATCTCTGATCCCACAAGTGTTGACTCCCTAGGGGATGTCCAGTAGTGAGGTGACATGTAAGGTCAGTTGTGTGATGCCTCGTACGGTGCCATCCCGATGGTGGAGTGGTAACTATTGTTGTATGAAAAATCCACCAAGGGTAGGTGATCCTCTCAGCTACGACCAAAGTTGAGGACACGTGCACGGAGCATGTACCCAAGAGTCTGAATGGTCCTCTCCATCTGTCCACCCAACTGATAGAGAAAGGTAGTGCTCAGGCATAGATGCATCCCGAATGCCTCCTACAACCCCTTCCAATGACATGAAGTAAAGTGAGCATCTCGATCGGAGAAGATAGATGATGGTACAACATGAGGTCGTACAATCTCCTGAACATAGAGGTGTCACATGCTCTACACTAATATCTGCTCCATGATGGGAAAGAAGTGGGCCGTCTTGGTGAGTTGGTCAACAATTACCCAAATGGTGTCATTACTTCTGGAAGTACATGGACGCCCAGTCACGAAATCCATAGATATCCTATCACACTTAAACTCTTGGACCTCCAAGGGTTGTACCAAGCATGCAGGAACCTGTTGCTCTGCCTTCACCTACTGGAAGGTGAGGCATCGAGAAATTAACTCTGCCACAACATTCTTCATTCTCGTCCACCAGTGCTGTTGTCTGAGAACCTAGTATATCTTCGCCACTCCTGGATGTAACGCTAAAGGGGATGTGTGAAACTATATTAGCACATCCTCATGTAAATCATCTGGTGCCATGGTACGTCCCCCAAAAAGTATGACGTGCTCTCTTCCTATAGAATGTTCATCAGGTTTCTGTCTTGAGGAAATCTATGAACGTCGCGTCTCACAGTCATCGTCCCCATGTTGTGCCTCTCTAACCCGCTAATGAAGTGTTGGAGTGACTGTGAGCGATAGTAAAAAGGAAGACCCATATCTATCCATGAAGGATATCTTCAATGTGGCTAGATGCTCTATCGCTTCTCTAAGTAGTTGAATGCCTGTCCTCCTGCTGAGATCATCAGCTGATACATTCCCCTTCCTAGGAGTATAGACACTCTCAAAGTAATAGTCCTAGAGGAACAAGAACCATCACTACTGTCTTAGATTCAGGTCCTTCTGAGAAAAGAAACACCTGATACATTTGAGTTGGTGAGAACTGTAAACCATTCGCCTGACAAACAAAGGGTGATACTAGCCATATTTAAGAACTCAACTCTACCCTTCTTAGTCTATGATCTACAAGTGTTGTTGAGATTCCTCCTCTGCCGACAAGAGAAAACTAGTCTCATCCCTTGGATGAACCACGTCTTTTCCCTACTATAGTCAAACCTGAAATCAATGGTACTATTTCATGCCATGGATGAAATCGTAAGGCCTTGACGCTACTACCATGTGATACAACCGTTATTCTCACCTCCAAGGGTCGAGTCACACTGTCAGTAGCAATGTGTGGTTACTAGGTCTCCTCCTATATGAATCTTGAAAGTGAGGGTCAAGTCAACAGTTTTATCCATAACCTATTAATATCAACTACATAAAAATGACAGGGAATAAAACATCACAAGAACAAGTGTCTATTATTACTTCAGCTCAAGGTACAAAGACAGAAAGCATCCACAAAAGAAACATCAACAAAGCCAGAATCCACATAAACAAAGCCTCCATTTCTAGAGCTAGTCTTGCTCCTATCCATCTGCTCTCAGATTTCCATGGTCATACTCCTCAGCTGCCTGAAGTTGAGCTCTCCCCTTTCCACCCATTCCCTGCAGTCGGGGTGGTCATCCGGGTGGTGGTGGTGGTAGGGCCTCAAAGCGTATCCCACCACCCACTGCTCGGCCAGCCCCTCTGCCTCGTCCTCCGGCTCCCTGTGAATAGCCACGGTCGAACCTCTTCCTAGGAGGTCACTATAATGCTTGCTTCTCATTCATAGGGCGGGTCGGGTAGTCTTGAGCCATGTGATCATGCATGTCGCATGCATTACACTTTATGCTCCTCGTAAGGCTAGATCTACACCGCATGCCCCACTCCTCTATGATAGTGTCATGAGGTCGTCCTCCTGATGTTCAGGTCAGCTTGGACCCCTGTGACATACGATAACTGCCAACTACAGAATACTATGCTATGTGCCGCCCTGTGGTAGGTCTCACTGCTAGTGTAGGCTTAGCCAGAAAGCTCTCCACAAGAAGGGCTCTCTCTAGTACTTCTTCCTGCGTCAGAATACAGAGGGAGATCATCGATGACCTGATATCATGCCTCACTCCCTGCTTGAAGGTCCGGGCCAAGAAGAATGGGTCTCATACCATGTTTGTCGAATAGCATGAGTGATCGGTAAATCTTATCGAGTACTGGACTACCGTCATACTACCCTGCCACAGTTGTAGTAGCTCCTGAATGCACAACGCACAGAGGGTGGATGGAATGAACACCGAGCGGAAGAGGCTCTCTAAGGTCTTCCAAAGTAATGATGCCTCGTCGTGCACTTGAATCATCTAGCTCCCCCATCTGCAGGCTATTGCGTGCAGGAGAATCGCTGTAAGGATCCCCATGAGGTCAGCTGGTGTCCCTACTAACCTGAAAACTTGTTCTACAGCCTCCAGCTAATCCTCATCTACCTGCGAGTCCATCTCCCCACAGAACCTAGGCGGTCTCTCATGCTGAAACACATGCAGTGTACTAAGGCGACGTGCACTCTCAGCGGCTATGGATGGTGGAATCGGTGGCTCAGTGGGTAGAGGTACCGCCGGTGCCTCCGATGTAATAGGGACTGGCACTGAGGCCTCATCGCTTGGTGGGTTGTCATCTCGCACAAATCGTGAAACCCTAGCTGGATGTCATCCTAGGGCCATCCTAAAAAGAGACAGGTGCTCCACAGTCAATATAGTATACCTAGTGAGATGACACAACTATTCACTATGAAAACATGAAACACACATGAAATTAATGTTATCGTGAATTGAGTCAGAAATCAGAAGTCAGGATCCTGATGTATGGATACGTCAGCTGCCGCACCAACACTGGACTCCCTAGACTAATAACCACACTCAATACTCTTAACACTATTTCTTCACATAGAAGAATGATCAGATTCCTGAGTTCTGCGGTAGAACCAAAATCCTCTGATACCAATTTTCCATGACCCGTCCTCGGGGGTCGTGCTGTGACTACCCGAAGCCCGCCTTCTATAGGCCAGGGGCTGGAGACTAGCACCAAAGGCGTAAATCCCAAAAAAAGGGAAGGCATTGAATTTATAATTTAAATAGACACTGTATAGTACACAAGCTGATGAAAACACTATGTAAATTAAATTCAAATGTATGTGCTGGAAGTAAATGGGCAAGAATACAAACCCAAATGAAAGTAAAGTGCAATTGAAAAGAAAGTATACCAGCAGAAAAGTAAAGTAGAAACTCCGACCCATCCTCTGGAAATACCACTTGAAGGGTGGATACAGATAGTCTCCTCTACTCCTTGGCTCCAGTCGTCAACTCCATGTACGTCTCATCCAGTGATCCACCTCCAGGTATCGTCTAGCTCCACGAGCTCCCACCTCAATCGGCGTTGTCTGTCGTCTGCATCCAACAAAATGTAGTGTGGGCATAGCCCTTGCAGGGGTGAGTATATGCTACTCAGTAGGGACCCCGAGACCCTAGTTGGTCTCTCATAATCCACAAATGTTAAGCCACAATGGTATGGTACAATCACGAAGTAACAACCAACTCTACTTAGGTATATTCCCATACATATAACTATGTCATCAATTCTAGCTCAGCTCCAGCACACGAGCCCAAAATACAACCCAGTCCACACAGGAAAAAAACATAACTCATTCCACATAGGAATTCACAACCCAATCCACATAAGAAACAATAACCCAAACCACACAGGAAAGCATAACCCAATCCACACAGTAAAGCACAACAATCATATCGATGATTTTGATTGTACATTAAGACTCAGCTCAAACAGGTATACTTCTTCGTAAGATGATAGTGATGATCAAATGTAGCCACTGATTCATCTAAGTCGTCAGACCAACATAGGATACAAGACATGCTATGCTGTCAAACCCACAAAGGATACAATACCAACTACTCTACCAGACCCACGTAGGATACAATTACAGAGTCAAATATTGTCAGACCCACATAGGATACACGAACATTATTCATGTTCTGCCAGACACACATATGATACAAGAATAGTATTCATCGTTGTCGAACCCACAGAGGATTCTAGTATGATCTTCATCATTTCCGAAACCACAGAGGATCCTCGTGCAGTCGTCGTCGTCATCGTCGCAGTCCCAGCCAACTCTAGGGTTCCCACACATAGCATGCTTGCTTCTAGGAGGGACCGCTCCATGATCGATGGGCATCGATACATTAACTAACACATAGTCCTGAGTTTATGTATCCCAATGTTCCGTCTCATCAATAGGAACTCAACACGATAGACGACGCGTTAATCGGACGCCAGGTCTGAGAGTTATTGGATTTTTCATCCCAGGGGCCTGGTTGGTTTATATTCTAAAACCAACACTACTGTAATCCAACATCCTCCAAACCTCGAGCAGAGTAATCCAAAAGAACCATCTCACTAAGAGGAATCCAACTATGGTTATGGAACGCCAATCAGACAACCAGAGCTCATGTTATAAGTATTTCCGCTCCGTGGGCCTGGTTGGTTTCGTGATCGAACCAACCTGGTCATACCAAAGTTCTCCAAAACCTTGATTTTAATATACCAAAATGACCGAATCGATCCAAGTATCTCTACGCAACTGACGTTGCATCGATCAGAGGTCTGTAGCCCATGATATGGGCCTTTGAACGTAGTTGTCTGATTATAGGGGGTTTTGGGCCTAGACCGACCAAGCCCACGACCCACTGGGTCAGCCTGAACTGGTTCGACCCAACCCGGGGCTGGGTCCAGCCCCCTTGGGCATGGCCTAGCCCAGCGGCATGGCCTGTCCCAGCGGGCGTTGCCCTACCCAGCGTTGGCGGCCAGGCCTAGCGTGGGTGGCCCGACCCAGTGCGGGTGGCCCAGCTCGGCAGGGTCCTTGGTCCGTGACCAAGTGGTATGGTAGGGGGGCACACTTCCCCCTCATTTTGAAATGGTGGACCCCCATGTGAAGGGGCCGTCATTGTCTGTCGTCAGGGGTTACATCCCCCAAACATCCCGAACGGCCAGCCGTGTTGGCCAGCTGGTGTGTCGCCGTGAGACCCACGCGGGTCCCGCCCTCCTAGAGCGCCGGTGGCCGGTGGATCTGGATGCCCTCCTATGAACCTCCAAAGCATTATATCGCGACCTTTGTCTGATCGGCATGGCACAACAGCACTACGGCCCTCCGCTGCGGCCCTCTATGATGTTCCAGCGTGGCGCGATTGCACCGCGCCCCTCCGCCGCGGCCTGAATCTGGCTAGGGCCT
Source organism: Viscum album (assembly GCA_963277665.1). Taxonomy (NCBI): domain Eukaryota; kingdom Viridiplantae; phylum Streptophyta; class Magnoliopsida; order Santalales; family Viscaceae; genus Viscum; species Viscum album. The sequence goes on along the minus strand of OY728135.1, from coordinate 192,800,091 downwards.
CATTAGGTCTCAACGGCACGACGCAACGATGCCGCTCTCATTTTTCATGGCCTACACTGGCCGTGGTTCCTTCATTTCTGTGCAGTGCTGTTACACCGTGCCGCCACATTTCCAAGCCATGAAAAATACAACAACAAATGGGGAGGTGGATCGGCCGTGTTTTTGCGGTCTGACCTCCTCCCATTAAATTGATTACAAGTGGCCAATATTAACGATGAACATCAAATTAATTCTGAACGTAAAAACAACCCCTACCTCGAAGAATATGTCGAACGATGATCATCGCGGAAAACAGTGTCGTGAGGTAATGCTCTGTATGCGATGACGAAGTTCGTCTGAGGAAGAATCGGCATCTACCTTCCTTTGACATGAGAAGAAGAATAATGGAAGCCACTTAATCATTATTTGGGAAAGGAATCACACACCAGTTGTGGGTAGGAGAAGAGATGGCACGACGATCTCCCCTTGTAGTGACAACGTTCTTCATCGAAGTCATGGTGTTCCTCGCATTCTCCAACGAAGAAGATGAAGATCCTCAAGACATTGACTATCCTCTCCCAAAAACCTCACACAACTAAAAAACCCCTAAAAAAAAATAATTCCTCCCTTGTTTTATTAACATATGCCATGGTTTTTAAAAACTTGAAAAACTCAAACTCAAAATTAATTTCATTAAATAACATTAATAAATAAATTTAATGTGAGAGTTAACATGGAAAAAAGAGGGGGAGTGGGTGAGTTACAAATTAAATGGGGGGGGGGGTTCCCATATTATGAGGGTTTGAGGGGTTAGAGGAAATTGAAGGGTTGGGGCTCGTGTGGGGCCTACCTCAATAATATCCTATCAAGAGGAGTTATGATTTTGTGGCTCTCACCTCAACATCCACACATAGGTTATAATTATTTAGAATAGAAATAAAATTGTCACGAAAATTTTAATTCACTATTCAGTTAACCCATTTATTTAACAACACCTCCCGATAAAATGCAACTCTATAAACGGTCTTCTGATTCAATTATCGGCACTGTGGTTTTATTGGTGCCCTTGGATTTCAATTCCGAGCAGCGATTCAACATTTAGGAAAACTCCCTCATTGGTTCCCTGAACGTACCCTAGCTAATCTTCAGAAATTGATTCCAGGAACACCGGGCCTCAGAATCAGGTTTCTTTAGAAACTGTGTACTCATAAAATACAAATGAATTTAAGAAAAACATTTCCTTGAAATTTATGGGTTTTTCCATTACTCCCACCTCAGGGCTTTACGTCCCCATAATGATACATCACAAACTAGGGGATCAAATGGGGGTACTGAGTACGCTTCTGAGCCTCCCGCTCTCATGTACTCTCCTGGAGGTTCTCATACTTCCACCTGATGCGCACTAGAGGAATCGACCGCCCATGTAGGAACTGATCCTATTGATCCTCGATCCCCACCAGGACCTCTGCAAAAGTTGCCCCATCATCGACATCCAGCTTCCAATGGTTGATGATATTCTTCGGGTCGTGTATGTATCTCCTCATCTGAGATATGTGGAAGAAGTTGTGCACCCGGTGCAACTGAAGTGGTAGAGCCAGGCGATAAGCCACCTCGACTATCCTACTAAGATCATGGAATGGTCCGATGATGCGTGGAGGTAACTTGCTGCCCCGACCATATCTTTGTAACACACGTCTAGGTGAGACCCGTAAGAAAACATGGTCACCATCATCGAACTCATGTGGTCTCCACCTCCTGACAGCAGAAGACTTCTATTGTCTTTGTGCTATCCTCATACAATTATGGATGACCTGAACCTTCTCTATCGTGGCCTGGACCATCTCTGGTCCCATAAGTGATGACTCCCTAGGGTCTGTCCATCACAAAGGTGACCTGTAAGGTCAGCCTTACAATGCCTTGTATGGTTCCATCCCGATGGTGGAGTGGTATCTATTGTTGTACGCTAACTCCACCAAGGGTAGGCGATCCTACCAACTACGACCAAAGTCGAGGACACATGCACGGAGCATTTCCCCGAGATTCTGAATGGTCCTCTTAGTCTGTCCATCCATCTGATGGTGAAAGGTAGTGCTCAGGCGTAGCTGCGACCTGAACGCCTCCTGCAACCCCTTCCAAAGTCAGGAAGTAAAGCGAGCATCTCGATCAGAGACGATAGATGATGTTATACCAAGAAGTCATAAAATCTCTTGAATGTAGAGGAATCCCATGATCTCCACTAAGCCCTTCTCTCTGATGGGTAATAAGTGAGATGACTTTGTGAGTCTGTCGACAATCACCAAAATGCAGTCGTGACCTCTGGAAGTACATGGATGTCCAGTCACAAAATCCATATATATCTTGTCCCACATCCACTCTGAAACCACCAAGGGCTGTACTAAACCTGCTGGTACCTGGTTCTCTACCTTCACCTACTAGCAGGTGAGGCATCGAGAAACGAACTCTACCACCACCTTCTTCATACCCGACCACCAGTGATGTTGTCTGAGATACTGGTACATCTTCACCACTCGTGGATATACCGCTATAGGGGATGTGTGAAAATATCTCATCATATCCTCCTGTAAAGAATCTGGTTCCATTATACGTCCTTTGAAAATAATGACGTGGTCTCCTCTTATAGAGAATCCATCATGTGCCTATCCTAAGGAAATCTATGCACGTCGCGTCTCACAGTCATCGTCCCCATGTTGTGCCTCTATGAGCTACTGAAGAAGTGGTGGAGTGACTGCGAGCAACTGTAAAAATAAAGAACCATCTCTATCCACGACAGATATCTTCAACATGGCTAGCTACACTATTGCCTGTCAAGTAGCTGAATGCCCATCCTCCTGCTGAGAGAATCAGCTAATACGTTTCCCTTCACAGGAGTATAAACACTCTCAACGTCATAGTCATGGAGGAACTTGAACCGTCACCGCTATATTAGGTTCAGTTCCTTTTGAGAAAAGATACACCTGAGACTTTTGTGTTGGTCAGAACCGTAAACCGTTCGCTTGACAAACAAAGGGTGAGACTAGCCATGTGTAAGAACTGAACTATACCCTTCTTCATCTACAATCTTCAAGAGCTGTTGAGATTCCTACTCTGTCAATAAGAGAAATCTGGTGTCATCCACTGGATTAACCACATATTTTCCCTAATACAGTCAATCCTGACATGAATGGTTCTATTTCATGCCATGGACAACATTGTAAGGCCTCGATGCTACTACCAAGAGATCCAACCATTACTCTCACCTCCATGGGTCGAGTCACATAGTTTGTAGTAGTGTGTAGTCACTAGTTCTCGTCCAGTAGGAATCTCAAATGTGAGGGTCAAGTAAAAAGTTTTATCCAGAACCACTTAGTATAAACTACATAAAAACGAATGGAAATAAAACATCACAAGAACAAGTGTCTTTTATAATTTCTGCTCATGTTACAAAGACCCAAAGCATCCACAAACCATACATCAACAAAGCTAGAATCAACATGAACAAATCCTCAATGTCTGGAGCTAGTCCAGCTCCTGTCCATCTGCTCTCGGAGATCCATGGTTGTAGGACTCAACTACCTGAAGTTGAGCTCTCCCCTTTCCACCCATTCCCTACAGTCGGGGTGGTCTTCCTGGTGGTGGTGGTGGTAGGGCATCAAAGTGTCGCCCACCACTCGCTGCTCGGCCAGCCCCTTTGCCTCATCCGCCTACTCCCTATGGTCCGCCACGGTCGAACCTCTACCTCGGAGGTCCCTCTACCTTCTGCTGCTCATCTCTAAGGCGGGTTGGGTAGTCTCGACCCATGTGATCATGCCCACTGCATGCATTGCACTTTCTACTACTCATAAGTCTAGCTCTGCGCCGCGTGCCCCGCACCTATAAGCCAGTGTCCCGAGGTCATCCGCCTGATGGTATGGTCCGCTTGGACCCTTATGACATCCGTCGACTTCCAACTGCAGAAGACTCTGCTACGTGTCGCCCAAGGGTAGCTCTCGCTGCTGGTGTAGGCCTAGCCAGAAATCACTCCACAAGAAGGGCTCAGTCTAGTACTTTTTTCTATGTCAGAATACTGATGGAGATCATAAATGACGTGATCTCATGCCTCTGTCCCTACTAGAAGGTCTGGGACTAGAAGAATGGGTCCCATACCATGTCCGTCGAATAGCGCGACTGACCGGTAAATCTCATCGAGTACTGGGCTACCATCATACTGCCCTGCCGCAGCTGTAGTAGCTCATGAATGCGCACAACACAGAGGGTGGATGGAATGAACTCCGAGCGAAAGAGGCTCTTGATGTCCTTCCAAAGTAACGATTCCTTGTCGTGCACTTTGGGAATCTTGCTCCCCCATATTCCTGCTGCTTCATGTAGAAGACTCGCTGTAAGGATCACCATGAGGTCAGCTAGTGACCCTACTAACCTGAACACGCGTACTACAGCCTCCAGCCAATCCTCGGCTGCCTGAGGGTCCGTCTCCCCATGGATCCTAGGCAGTCTATGACACTGAAACTCATGCATTGCACTAAGGTGATGTGAACTCTTAGCGGATGGGGCTGGTGGCATCAATTGCTCAGCTGGTAGAGGTACCGACGGTGCCTCGCTGTAATAGGGCCCTGCACCGAGGCCTCATCACTTGGTGGGTTGTCGTCTCGCACAATGCTCAGAACCCTAGATGGCTGCCATCGTAGGGCCATCCTGAAAAGAGATAGTTGCGCCATAGTAAATATAGTATACCTGCTGTGCTAACACACGTATTCACAAAGAAAACATGAAACACACATGTAATCAATGCTATCGTTCATTGAGTCAGAAATCAGAAGTTAGGGTCCTAGTGTATGGATACATCAGACGTCGCCTCAACACTGGACTCCCTGGACGGATAATCACACTCAATACCCTTAACACTATTGCTTCACATATAATAACGATAATATTCTTGAGTTCTGTGGTAGAACCAAAAACTCTGATACTAATTTTTCATGACCCGTTCTCGAGGACCATGTCTTGACTACCCCAAGCCCACCTTCCATAGGCCAGGGGCTGGCGACTAGCACCAAAGGCGTAATCCCAAAAAAAGGGAAGGCATTTCATTTATAATGTAAACAAACACCACATAGTACAAAAGCTGAAGAAAGCACTAAGTAAATTTAATACAAAGGTATGTGCTAGAATTAAATGGCCCAAAATACAAACCCAACTAATAGTAAAGTTCTACTGAAAAGAAAGTACACCAGTAGAAAAGTAAAAATCAACTCCTAGCCATCCGATAGAAATCCCACCTGAAGGGTGGGTATAGATAGTTTCCTCTGCTCCTTGGCTCCAGTCATCCAATCTGTGTATGTCTCGTCCAGTGATCCACCTCTAGGTACTGTCCAGCTCCATGAGCTCCCACCTCGATCAGTGTTGTCCGTTGTCTGCATCCAACATAACGTAGTGCGGGAACAGCCCGTGTAGGGGTGAGTATACGCTACTCAGTAGGGACCCGAGACCCCCGAAGGTCTCTCAGATTCCAAGAACAATATGCAATAATGGTAAGGTACAATCACAAAGTAACACCAAGCTCTACTTAGATATATTCCCATACATATACCTAAGTCATCAATTCTAGCTCGGCTCTAGCACACGAGCCCAAAATACAACCCAGTCCACACAGGAAAAATACTTAACCCATTCCACATACAAATTCAAAACCAAATACACACAGGAAAGCATATCCCAATCCACACAGGAAACCACAACACAATCAACATAGGAAATCAAAACAATCATTTAGATGATATTCATTGTACGTTAAGACTCAGGTCACACTGGTATACTTATTCATAAGATGATAGAGATGATTAGATGTAGACACTGATTCATCTAAATGTTGGACCCACATAGGAAACAAGTCTAGCTAAGCTGTCGTACCCACAAAGGATACAAGACCAGCTACTCTGCTTGACCCATGTCGGATACAAGTACAGAGTCAAATACTCTCGGACCCATGTTGGATACAAGAGCAGTAGTCAAGTACTGTCGGACCCACATATGCTACAAGAATAGTGGTCATCTCTATCAAACCCACGGTGGATTCCAGTATGGTCATTGTCGCTGCCGAACCCACAGAGGATCCCAGTGCAGTCGTCATCTTCGTCGTTGTCGCAGCCAGCTCTAGGGGTCCAGCACACAACAAGCTCGGTTCCGGGAGGGTATGCTCAATGATCCAAGGGGTTCGATACATCAACTGACACATAGTCCGGAGTATATGTATCCCAACGTTCCACCACGTAAATAGGAACTCAACGCGACAGATGACGCTTCAATCGGACGCCCGGTCTGAGAGTTATTGGATTTTTCTTCCCAGGTGCCCGGTTGGTTTATATGTTTAAAACAACCCAGCCATACTCCAACTGCATCCAAACCTCGAGATGAGTAATCCAAAAGAACTGTCTCACTAAGAGGAATCCAACAAAGTAGACAACACGTCAATCGGACATCCATAGATCAAGTAATAAGTGTTTCCTTTCTAAGGGCCCGGTTGGTTTTGTGTTCGAACCAACCCGGCCATACCCAAAGTTCTATAAAACCTTGAGTGTAATATACCGAAATGACCGTCTCTATCCAAGGATCACTACGCAACTGATGGTGTGTTGATCGATGGTCCAAAGCCCATGTTATGGGCCTTTAAACGTAGCTGTCCGATTTTAGGGGGTTTTGGGCTCGGAATGACCCGACCCAAAGCCCCCTGGGTCGGCCCGAACTGATTCGACCGGACCCCGGTCCGGGTCCGGCCCCCTTGGGCATGGCCCGACCCAGCGGGCGTGGCCCGGCCCAACACGGGAGGCCCGACCCAGTGCGAGTGGCCCGACCCAGCGCTGGAATCCCGACTCAGCTCGGTGCTCGGTCTGTGACCACGCAGCGCGATAGGGGGGCACGCTGCCCCCTCATTTTGAAATAGTGGCCCCCATTTGGAGGGGCCCGCCTTGTCTGTCGTCGGGGGTTACGTCCCCCGGACATCCTGAATGAACAGTCGTGTTGGCCAGCCGATGTGCCTCTCTGGGTCCCCCACGGGTCCCGCCTTCCTGGAGCAATGACGGCAGGCGGATCCAGCCGCCCTCCTCTGCACCGCTGCTGCTTTATGCCGTGACCTTTGTCCAACTAGAATGGAACGACGGCACCGCGACCCTCCATGATTATAAAGACCAGTAAATCTCAAAGAATTTTTTTTCTTAATTTTCTTTGGAATTTTACAAGAACGCAGTTTCTGACGGCACCTGATTCCAAGGCCCAGTGTGCCCGGAATCATTTTCCGAAGATTTCCTCGGGTACGTTCAGTGAACGGACAAGCGGGTTTTTCTAACTTTTAGACCAATGCTCCGAATCGAATTCTGAGGGCACCGATAAAATAGCCACACTGATATTTTCTTAGAAACGCCTCTTCTGGAGTTGCATTTTCATGGGCGTGGTTTTTAATTTTTGGGCCTTAAGTTGATAAATAAAATAATATGGTTCGACAATCTTTATTTTATTTCACTTAAAGCCGCTTAAAGACCACATTGAGCTGCGTAAGCTCAGTTGAAACTGATAGGCTGCAATCCAAAATATCCTACCTACATGGTAGCATATTTGTGAGGGGGGGCCCACATAATCCCCACGGTTTCTTTTCCCCTATGTAACACACCTGCGAAAACCCGTCATTATGAAAGTCAACTGACGTGTTATTCTTATATCCATAACGCACCAATTAATTTGGTGGTTTATTACTTGAAATTAATTCTATGAATTAATGGGTCGTTACATAGTTTGATTTTTTCGTTTTCATTTTGTTGGCATGTTAATAAAATAAGGCCAACACACCTTCTTTTTGAATGTTGTGTCAAGCCTTTGGAGAATCTCTAAAGATCTTTCTCCTTCTTCGCGAAGAACGCGAAGAACGTGAAGAACACAATGAATGCCAACCTTCGATGAAAGGCGATGAAGAACGCCAAACCTGTGGAGATCGACGACGCGAAGCCATGTACCGCGACGCCGATGATTCTCCCTCCGCGACGCTTCATCAGCGATGATCCCACCCCGCGACAACCATCGATCGACAAGATAAGGTAGGAGATTGAGATCCTTTAAATTCTTTGTGGATTATAACACAACAACATGGATTTAATTATTAAAAATTAAATATGTATGTTCTTGATCCTCGGAGATCGTCGACGTGATGCCCTTCAGTGACGACGTGACACCCTTCCACGATGCGATGATCATCTTGTTTCGCGACGGTCGATTCCATGAAGAACTCTTGTTCGACGATAGCTATGAGGTAGGGGGTTTATTTGAGAGAAATATTTTATTCCCGTTGTTATCATCTAACGCGGAGGGTGCGGGCCAAACAAACACGGCCCGAAAACCCTCTGCAGTCCTTTGTTGATGTGCAGATTTGGCGCGCGACGACAAAACGTGCCGTAAAGACGATTTGATGATTCAGCAGTGAAGAACGAGACCCGGGAGGAGCAGCGGCGCAGATGGAAGTGAAATCAGACCACCGGAGCAACTCCGGTGGCCTGTGGAACCCACAGGCGGCGCCGACGGCCGATGGCGGCGGCACCCCGGCACGCCGCCGGACAGAGCCGACGTGGCTGAATCCTTGGTGGCACCAGCTGACCAGCGGCCACGCGGGTCCGGCGCACAAAGGATGTGACAAAGAAATGTCCGCTGACCAGGGCGGCCCCCCGCGGGGGCCGCGGTATTCACACACGGGGGTAGCGCACCCCCCGCGTCGCTCGGCCACTCGGCCGAGCCAAGCCGAACCGGCCGGCCGGGCCGGGCCGCTCCCTGGCCGGGCCAGGCCAGGTCCGACCGGGTCAGACCCGGGTTGGGTCGACCCTGTTCGGGCCAACCCAGGGGGGGTCGGGCCATGTCGTCCCGGGCCCAGACCCCCCATTTCCGGACCTATTTCAGTATTTTGCTCATATCTAGAGCTACGGACATCTGATCGACGCGCAGTCAGTGGAAATGTGATCCTTGGAGCTAGATGGTCGTTTTGGTATATTACATTCATGGTTTCTGAATACGTTGGGTTCGGCCGGGTTGGTTTGTCCACGAAATCAACTGGGCCCTCAGAGCAGAAACGCTCATAACTTAAGATCTGGACGTCCGATTGATGTGCCATCGAATTTGGTGGATTCCTCTAAGTGAGACGGATCTTTTTCCTCACTCCGCCTGAGGTTTGGACATATGTGGGGTTTTGTCGGGTTGGTTTTTCCTTAAAAACCAACCGGGCCCCTAAAACGAGAAAGCCAATAACTCTCAGACCGGGCGTCTGATTGATGTGTCGTCTGTTGCGTTGAGTTCTAGTTGATGATACGGAATGTTTGGATACATCAGCTCTGGACTTTCTGTTAGTTGATGTATCAGTCTCTCGGCTCATGGAGTAGACCCTCTCGAACGAGCTTGCTATGTGCGGTAACCCTAGTGCTGGCTGCGACTGCGACGACGACGACTGTGCAGAGATCCTCAGTGGATTTGAAGATGACTGTGCAGAGATCCTCAGTGGATTTGATGATGAATCCTTCAGCGCTCATCGGTGCTATGTGGGCCAGCGCCTACAGAACCTGGGTGGGTCCGATCCTGTGTGGGTCAGCGCTCAGCGGTTCTGTGTGAGCGAGCGCCTACAGATCCTATGTGGGTCCGATCCTGTGTGGGTCCTTGCGGGGGTTAGTTATCTATCGATCCTATGTGGGTTTGATCCTTTGTGGGTCATTTTGGGGGTTACTACCTGTCGATCCATTGTGGGTCCGATGACTTAGATGGATCAGTGATCATCTCTATCGTCATTCAAAGAAGTATAACTGTGTGAACTGAATCCTGTTTTACTCTCCTTTGTGGATTGTGTTGTGATATCCTATGTGGATTACGTTTTTTTCCGTTCTAGATTGTGTTGTGCTATCATGTGTGGGTTTACGTTTTTCTTTCCTGTGTGGACTTGGTTGTGCTTGGGCTCGGATGCTGCGGCCAATCGGGAATTGATGACTTAGGTATATGTATTGGCATATACCTAAGTAATGTCGTATGTTACTTCGTGATTGTATCTTTCCTTTGTGGTTATCCTTTGTGGATTTTGGGAGACCTTTGGGGGTCTCGGGGTCCCTACTTAGTAGCTTATACTCACCCCTGCACGGGCTATGCTCGAACTTCATTGTGTTGGTTGCAGACGATGGACAGCGCTGATCGTGGTGGAGGCATGCGGAGCAGGACAGTACCTAGAGGTGGACCACTGGGTAGGACGTACTCGGAGCAGACGGTTGGACCGAGGAGCTGTGGAGGCTATCTGTACTCACCCTTCAGGTGGGACTTATAGAGGACAGCTCGACGCTGCGGCTTTTCTTTCAGTTGTTGTTTTTCCCTTTTAGTTTTACATTAAAGTTGGTCTTGTATTTCCGGCCCCTTTACACCTTCAGCACAGCTTGTTTCTGTTTTTACATAGTGTTTACTTTTACTTCTGCTTGTACTCTGTGGTGTATGTTAGTTTTTTTAAGGCAATGCCTTCCCTGTTTACCGGGATTTACGCCTCGGTGCTAGTCGCCTGCCCTCGGCATATGGAAGGCGGGCGTGGGGTAGTCACTACATGGGCCCCGAGGACGGGACGTGACAAATTGGTATCAGAGGAGTTCGGTTTTACCGCAGACTCTGATCTTTCTCCTATGTGAATCAATAGTGTTAAGAGTATTAAGTGTAGTTATCAGTCCAGGGAGCCCAGTGCTGTTGCGGTGGCCGACGTATCCGTACACCAGGACCCTGACTTCTGATTTCCGACTTAATGCAAGGAAACATTGATTGCATGTGTGTTTGATGTTTTCTTTGTGATTACTTGTGTCAGCTCACCAAGTATACTGTTCTGACCGTGGCGCAGTTGTTTCTTTTTCAGGATGGCCCCGCGACGGAAGCCTGCTAGGGTTCCGAGAGAAGAACATGATGACATCCCGCCGAGTAAAGAGGCCTCGGTGCATGGCCCTTTGACAGCAGAGGAATCGGCGGTACCTCTACCTGCAGAGACACCGATGCTTCCCGCCACGACCGCTGACAATGCATGTCGTCTCGGAGCTCTGCATGAGTTCCAGCACCAGCAACCACCCAGGATCCATGGGGAGACAGACCCCCAAGCAGCCGAGGACTGGCTGGAGGCAGTCGTGCAATTTTTCAGGCTAGTGAGGACACCAGCAGACCTCATGGTGATCCTCACAGTGAGCCTACTGCACGCAGCAGCAGGCCGATGGTGGAGCTTGATGCTCCAGGTGCACGATGAGGCATCTCTCCTTTAGACAGAGTTTGAGAGCCTCTTTCTCTCGTAGTTCTTCCCAGCCACCCTCCGTGCAGTGCGCATTTAGGAGCTCCTTTAGCTGTGGCAGGGCATCTTGACGGTCGCCCAGTACTCGACGAGATTTACCAATCTCTTGCGCTACTCGACAAATATGGTACGTGACAACTTCATCCGGGCCCGGACCATTAAGAAGGTTTTGAGACACGAGATCATGGCATCACTAATCTCCCTCAGCATTCCGACTCTGGAAGGAGTACTGGACCGAGCCCTTCTGATCGAGACCTTTCTTGCTGAGAATTCTCCAGCGGCAAGACCTACAACAGGGCGGCAGGTAGCAGAGTCTTCCGCAGCAGGCAGCCGACAGATGACTCAGGGGTCCCGGCAGACCCTCACGCAGATGAACTCAGGACACTGTCTCAGTAGTGCGGGGCACACAAAGCGGAGCCAATATATCAAGAGGCAGGCAGTGCTACGCGTGCGACGTGTAGGGCCACATGGATCGTGACTGCCCGACCCGCCGTGCTGAGGAGCAGCAGACGGTGGAGGGGCCACCTAGGCAGATACAGAGGGTCGACCGTGGCGGTCCGCAGGGTGGAGGCGGACGAGGCAGAGGAGCTGGACAAGCAGTGGGTGGTGGGCTACGCTTTGAGGCTCTACCCCCACCACCACCAGGAGAGCCACCCCGACCACCGGGAGCTGGCGGGCAGAGATAGGCACAGCTCCAGGCAGCGGAGGCCGACGACCACGGTGTGCCAGAGATGATTTGAGGTACTATCTGTGTCTATTCCACCCTTGTTGCAATTCTTATAGACACATGAGCGAGTCACTCTTTCATAGCCACTGCCCTTGTTCGGATCTCGTAGATTCTGACAGAGCCGTTGGCTCGATCCTTACGGCTAGAGACCCCTACGAGAGAAGACTCTATGATTACGCACTGGTGCAGGCAGTGTGAGATTAATCTATGAGGCAAGAGATTCGGCTGGGATCTTTTGGTAGCAGCGTCAAGGCCATACGACGTCATCTTGGGCATGGATTGGTTATCTAAAGACCATGCTCAGATTGACTGTATTAGGCGCAAGGTGCGATGTGTACGCAGCGACGGGAGCAGGTTCACCTTCACCGGTGAGAAGGGAGCCTTTGCAGCACAGGAGGGACTCTCACAGAGGAGAGGACATCCCATCACTCATCATTTGGCTAGCCTCATCCTAGGAGCAGTTGACGTATGGAGTCCTAGTTTTCTTGCAGTGGTGGATCAGTATGCAGACATCTTTCCCGACGACGTCCCAGGACTACCTCCTCGAAGAGGGGTAGAATTTTATATTGATCTGTACCCCGGGACAGCCCCGATATCCACTCCAGCGTATCTGATGGCCCCCGCTGAGCTTCGAGAGCTACGGGTACAGTTGGAGGACTTGCAGGGAAAGGGATTCATCCGAACCAGTGTTTCACCCAAGGCTTCCCCGATTTTGTTCGCGAAGAAGGCGGACGTGAGATTGCGAATGTCTGTCGACTATCGTCGCTTGAACCATGTGATAGTGAGGAAAAATTATCCACTACCGAGGATTGATGACCTCTTTGATCAGCTCAAGGGAGCATGGTGGTTCTCGAAGATAGACCTTAGGTCAGGCTATCATCAGCTCAGAGTTCGAGATGAGGACGTGCAGAAGACGGCCTTCAGATGTCGTTATGGCCACTATGAGTTCTTGGTTATGCCTTTCGGTGTAACCAATGCTCCAGCAGTGTTCATGTGCCTCATGAACAAGATCTTTCATCCATACCTCAATCGATTTGTCGTAGTCTTCATCGACGACATTTTGGTATACTCGACCATAGAGGAGGAGCACTCCTACCACTTCCGGGTTGTACTAGACACACTCTGAGAGCACTAGCTTTATGGAAAGCTCTTGAAGTTCCAGTTCTGGTTACTTGAGGTCCACTTCATATGGCACATCATCTCTGAGGTGGTAGTTGCAGTGGATCTTGTAAAGATCGAGGCAGTACTTTCTTGGGAGCCACCCATGAGCGGGACGGAGGTGCAGAGTTTCTTGGGTCTAGACGGATACTATTGGAGATTCGTGCCAGAATTCTCCAGAGTTGCAGCGCCACTCTCAGCTTTGACGAAGAAGGGGAAACCCTTTGTGTGGTCAGACAGATGTCAGCAGAGCTTCCAAGAGCTGAGACAGATATTGACCAGCACACCTATCTTGAGGTTGCCGGAGGAGGGAGTTGGGTACGTAGTCTACAGCGATGCATCAGGGACTGGACTTAGATGTGTCCTGATGCATGAGCGGGCCGTGATTGCCTATGGAACATGTCAGTTGAGACCGCATGAGAAAAACTACGCCACCCATGACATGGAGTTAGCAGCAGTGGTCTTCGCTCTGAAGACATGGCGACACTATCTGATGGGTGAGTACTTTACAGTCTTTTCTGACCACCAGAGTCTCAGGTACATCTTCTCGCAGAAGGACCTGAACCTAAGACAGCGGCGATGGCTCGAGTTCCTCCAGGACTATGGCTTTGAGATAGTCTATACTCCTGGGAAGGGGAATGTAGTAGCCGATTCCCTCAGCCGGAGGAGGGGCATTCAACTACTTGAGTAGGCGACAGAGCAGCTAGATGCTTTGCAGATATCCTTCGTGAATAGAGATGGAGCAAACTCCCTTCAGTCTCTCACAGTCTCTCCTCTACTTCTACAGCGGGTCAGAGAGGCACAGCATGGGGACACTGACAATGAGACGCGGCGTGCACATATATCCTCAGGATAGACACCTGATGGTTTCTCATTTAGAGCAGATCACGACATCCTTTTCCGAGGACGTACCTTAGTACCAGTCACTTTACAAGAGGATGTGATGAGAGAGTTTCACACTTCTCCTTTGGCGGTACATCCTGGAGTGGTGAAGTTGTACCAGGACCTCAGGCCACAACACAAGTGGTCGGGCATGAAGAAGGGTGTGGCAGAGTTTGTTTCTCGATGCCTCACCTGCCAGCAGGTGAAGGCAAGGCATCAGGTACTAGCAGGCTTGGTATATCCCTTGGAGGTCCCAGAGTGGATGTTGGATGGGATATCTATGGACTTCATGACTGGACTTCCACAAACCTCCAGAGGTCACGACTCCATTTGGGTGATTGTTGACCGACTCACCAAGTCGGCACACTTCTTACCCATCCGAGAGAAGGGCTCAGTGGAGAGCTTGGGGCATCTCTACGTTTAGGAGATTGTACGGCTTCACGGAGTGCTATCGTCTATCATCTCTGATCGAGATGCTCTCTTTACTTCCCAGCTTTGGAAGGAGTTTCAGGAGGCGTTCGGGACACAGCTACGTCTGAGCACGACCTTTCACCCTCAGACAGATGGTCAGACAGAGAGGACCATACAGACTCTCGAGGACATGCTCTGCGCATGTGTCCTCGACTTTGGTCGCATTGGGGAGGACCACCTACCCTTGGTGGAGTTCGCGTACAATAATAGCAACCACTCCACCAATGAGATGGCACTATACGAGTCATTGTACGACAGACCTTGCAGATCTCTTTTGTGCTGGGCAGACCCTGGGGAGTCAGCACTCGTGGGACCATAGATGGTCCGGTACATGACAAAGAAGGTCCAGGTCATCTATGGGTAGATGAGGACAGCTCAGAGCTGACAGAAGTCTTATGATGACAGGAGGTGGAGGCCACTAGAGTTCGAGGATGGCGACCACGTCTTCTTGTGTGTCTCACCTCGACGTGGATTATAGATATTTGGCTGAGGCGGCAAGTTGTCTCCACACTTCATTGGACCCTTCCAGGTCCTCAGCAGGATTGGCGAGGTGGCTTATCGCCTGGCTCTACCACCTCAGTTGCACCGGGTGCACGACGTCTTCTACGTATCTCAGTTGAGGAGATACGTGCACGACCCGACGCATATCATTGACTATGGGGAGATGCACGTTGATGATGGGGCGAATTTTGCGGAGATCCCAGTGGAGATTGAGGATCGACAGGTGCGGGCCCTACGTGGATGGTCGATTCCTCTCGTTCGCATCACATGGCAGCACGAGAACCTCTAGGACAGCACTTGGGAGCGGGAGGCTCAGATGCGTGCTCAGTACCGACATTTTATTCCCAAGTTTATGATGTATCTTTATGGGGAAGTAAAGCACTGAGGTGGTAGTAATGTAAAGACCCGTAAATTTCAAGGAAATATTTTTTCATAATTTTTTTTGGAATTTTACAAGAACGCAGTTTCTGACGACACCTGATTCTGAGGACCGGTGTGCCCGGAATCATTTTTTGAAGTTTGGCTCCGGTACGTTCAGTGAACAGATGAGCGGGTTTTTCTTACTTTTGAACCGGTGCTCGGAATCGAATTCCGAGGGCACTGATGAAATCGCAGCACCGGTATTTTCTTAGAAACTCCTCTTCTAGAGATGCGTTTTCTTGGGTGTGGTTTTTAATTTTTGGGCCTTAAGATAAGATATAAAATAATATGGTTCAAAAAACGTTATTTTATTTCACAAAAAGCCGCTTAAAGACCACTTTGAACTGCTTATGCTCAGTTGAAACTAATAGAGTGCAATCCAAAATATCGCACCCACATGGTAGGATATTTGTGATGTGGGGCCCACATGAGCCCCACCATTTCTTTTCCCCTAAGGGACACACCCGCGAAAACCCGTCATTATGAAAGTCAACTGACGCGTTTTTCTTAAATCCTTAATGCACCAAATAATAGGGTGGTTTTTTCGTTGAAATTATTTCTATGAATTAATGGCTCGTTACATAGTTTGTTTTTTCGTTTTCATTTTGTTGGAATGTTAATAAAATAACGCCAATACACCTTCTTTTTGAATGTTGTGTTAAACCTTTGGAGAATCTCTAATGATCTTCGTCCTTCTTCGCGAAGAACGCGAAGAACGCCGGCCGTCGACGAAAGGCGAAGAAGAACGCAGAACCTGCAAATCGACGACGCGAAGCCATGTACCGTGACACCGATGGTTCTCACTCCGCGATGCTTCTTCCGCAACGATCCAACCCCATGAGAACCTTCGATCGATAAGACAATGTAGGAGATTACGATCCTTTAAATTCATTGTGGATTATAACACAACAACATGGATTTAATTATAAAAAATTAAATCTGTATGTTCTTGATCCTCGGAGATCGTCGACGCGACACCCTTCTACGATGTGAAGATCCTCTTGTTCTGTGACGATCGATTCCGCGAAGAACTCTCGTCCGATGATAGCTACGAGGTAGGGGTTTTATTTGAGAGCAATATTTTATTCCTGTTGTTATCATCTAACGCGGAGGGTGCGGTCCAAACAAACACGGCCCGACAACCCTCCGCAGTTCTTCTATGATGTGTGGATTTGGCACGCGACGACAAAACGTGCCGTAAAGACGATTTGATGATTCTGTAGTGAAGAACGAGACCCGGGAGGAGCAGCGGCACAAGCAGAAGTGAAATCGGACCACCGGAGAAACTCCGGTGGCCCGCGGAACCCACCGGCGGCGCCAGCGGACCCGTAGCCACGTGGGTCCTGTGCATACGGGACATGGAAAACCCGTGTCCGCTGACCAGGGCGGCCCCCCGCAGGGGTCGCGGTGTTCACACGCAGGGGCAGCACTCCCCCCGCGTTGCTCGGCCACTCGGCCGAGCCGAGCCGAACTGGCCAGCTGGGCCAGGCCGCGACCTGGCCAGTTCGGGCCGGGTCCAGCCGGGTCGGACCCAGGTTGGGTCGACCCGGTTCAGGCCGACCCAGGGGGGTCGAGCCGGGTCGACCCGGGCTCAGACCCCCCCTTTTCGGACCGATTTCGGTCTTTTTCTCATATAATGAGCTAAGGTCTTCTGATCGACACGCCGTCAGTGACAACACAATCCTTGGAGTGAGACGGATATTTAGGTATATTACACTCAAGGTTTCGGAATACTTTGGGTTCGGTCAGGTTGGTTCATCCATGAAACCAACCGTTCCCTCTGAGCGGAAACACTCATAACATAAGCTCTGGATGTCCGATTGACATGCCGTCGACTTTGGTGGATAACTCTAAGTGAGACAGATCTTTTGGCTCACTCTGTCTAAGTTTTGGATGCATGCGGGGTATGGTCGGGTTGGTTTTTCCTTAAAACCAACGGAGCCCCTGGAATGAGAATGCCAATAACTCTCAGACCGGGTGTCTGATTGATGTGCCGTCTGTTGAGTTGAGTTCCTGTTGACGAAACAGAACTTTTGGATACATCAACTATGGACTTTGTGTTAGTTGATGTATCAACCTCTCGGCTCGTAGAGCAGACCCTCCTGAACGAGCTTGCTGTGTGCGGGAACCCTAGTGCTGGCTTTGACTGTGACGACGACGACTATGCAGAGATCCTCAGTGGATTCGACGATGACTGTGCAAAGATCCTCAGTGGATTTGACGATGAAGACCTCAGAGCTCAATGGTCCTATGTGGGCCAATGCCTACAGATCCTGTGTGGATCCGATCATGTGTGGGTCAGCGCTCAGCGGTTCTGTGTGAGCTAGCGCCTACAGATCCTATGTGGGTCTGATCCTGTGTGGGTCTATGCAGGGGTTAGTTACCTATCAATCTTGTGTGGGTCTGATCCTATGTGGGTCATTTTAGGGGTTAGTACCTATCGATCCTTTGTGGTTCTGACGACTTAGATGGATCAATGATCATCTCTATCGTCATTCGAAGAAGTATACCTGTGTGAGCTGAATCCTGTTTTACTCTCCTTCATGGATTTTGTTGTGATATCCTATGTGGATTAAGTTTTTCTTTCCTTTGTGGATTGGGTTGTGCTATCCTGTGTGGGTTTAAGTTTTGCTTTCATGTGTGGACTAGGTTGTGCTTGGGCTCGGATGCTGGGGCCAATCAGGAATTGATGACTGAGGTATATGTATGGGCATATACCTAAGCAGTGTCAGATGTTACTTCGTGATTGTATATTTCCTTTGTGGTTTTCATTTGTGGATTTTGGGATCCCTTCTGGGGTCTCGGGGTCCCTACTGAGTAACTTATACTCACCCATGCACGAGCTATGCCCGCACTTCGTTGTGTTGGTTGCAGACGACGGACAGCGCTGATCGTGGTGGAGGTTTGCAGAGTAGGACGGTACCTGGAGGTGGACCACTGGGTAGGACGTACTCGGAGCGGACGGTTGGACCGAGGAGCTGTGGAGGCTATCTGTACTCACCATTCAGGTGGGACTTCTAGAGGACGACTCGACACTGTGGCTTTTCTTTCAGTTGCTTTTTTCCCTTCAGTTGTACTTTACAGTTGGGATTGTATTTCCGGCCCTTTTACACCTTCAGCACAGCTTGTTTCAGTTTTTACTTAGTGTTAAAATTTACTTCCACTTGTACTCTGTGATGTATGTTAATTTTTTTAAAGGTAATTCCTTCCCTATTTACCAGTATTTACGCCTTGGTGCTAGTCTCCAGCCCCAGGCCTATGGAAGGCGGGCTTGGTGTAGTCAAGACATGGGCCCCGAGGATGGGTCGTGACAATGATACTCCGGCGCGGCGCGATGGGGCTGTGCCCCTCCGTTACGGGCCGACTCCGGTCGTGGCCTCATTAGGTCTCAACGGAATGGCACGATGATGCCATGCTCATTCGTCATGGCCCGCTCTAGCCGCGGTTCCTTCATTTCCAAGCGGGGCTATTACACCGTGCTGCCTCATTTACAAGACAGGAAAAATACAACAACAAAGGGGGAGGTGGATCGGCCATGTTTGTGCGGTCTGACATCCTCCCATTAAATTGATAGCTTGCGACCAATATTAACGATGAACATCAAATTATTTATGAACGTAAAAGCAACCCCTACCTAGAAGAAGACGTCGAAGGATAATCATTGTGGAAAACAGCGTCGCGAGGTGAAGCTCTATATGTGATGACGGAGTTTGTCTAAGGAAGAATCAGCATCTCCCTTCCTTTGACACGAGAAGAAGAACGATGGAAGTCGCATTGTCATTATTTGGGAAAGGCATCACATACTAACTATGGGGAGGAGAAGAGATGGAACGTCAATCTCCCCTTGCAGTGAAGGTGTTCTTCGTCGATGTCATGGTGTTCATCACATTCTCCAACAAAGAAGATAAAGATCCTCAAGACATTGAGTATCCTCTCCCAAAAACCTCAGACAATTAAAAACCCCCTATATAAAATTCAATTCCTCCCTTATTTTATTAACACCTGCCATGCGTTTTCAAAACATCAAAAACTCAATCTCAAAATTAATTTCATTAAATAACATTAATCAATAAATTTAATGTGAGAGTTGACATGCAATAAAGAGGGGGAGTGGGTGAGTTACAAATTAAATGGGGGGGGGGTTCCCATATTATGAGGGTTGGAGGGGTTAGAGGAAATTAAAGGGGTGGGTCTCGTGTGGTTCCTACCTCTCTAATATCCTATCAATAGGAGTTAGGATTTCGTGGGTGTCACCTCAACATCCACACATAGGTTATAATTATTTAGAATATAAATAAAATTGAATCGCAAATTTTAATTCACTCTTCAGTTAACCAATTTATTTAACAACACCTCCCGAACAAACGCAACTACAGAAAAGGTCTTCATAAGCAATTACCGGCGCTGTGGTTTCATTGGTGCCCTCATATTTCAATTCCAAGTAGCGGATAAAAATTTATGAAAAATCCACTCTTCGTTCGCTGAACGTACCCGAGCTAATCTTCAGAAATTGATTCCAAAAACTCCAGGCCTCAGAATCACGTGTCGTCAGAAATTGTGTACTCATAAAATCCCAATGAATTTAAGAAAAAAATCTCCTTGAAATTTATGGGTATTTACATTTCTCCCACATCAGGGCTTTACGTCCCCGTAAAGATACATCACAAACTAGGGGAACAAATGGTGGTACTGAGTACGCTTCTGAGCCTCCCTCTCCCAAGTTCTCTCCTAGAGGTTCCCATACTCTCACCTGATGCACACTAGAGGAACCGACTTCCCACGTAGGAACTACTTCTATCAATCCTCGTTCTCCCCTAGGACCACTGCAAATGTCGCACCATCATCGATGCCCAGCTCCCCATGGTTGATGATATCCATCGGGTTGTGAACGTATCTCCTCATCTGAGATACGTGGAAGACGTCTTGCACTCGGTGAAACTGAAGTGGAAGAGACAGGTGATAATCCACCTCGCCAATCCTGCTAAGAACCTGAAATGGTCCGATAAAGCATGTAGATAACTTGCTGCCCCGGCCAAATCTCCACAATCCATGTCAAGTTGAGTCTCGTAAGAAAACATGGTCACCATCATCAAACTCTTGTGGTCTCCGCCTCCTGTCAGCATAAGACTTCTATCGGCTTGAGTTATCCTCAAATGCTTCTAGATGAGCTGAACCTTACCTATCGTTGCATGGACCATCTCTGGTCCCACAAGTGCTGACTCTCTAGGGTCTGTCCAGCACAAAGGTGACCTGTAAGGTCAGACGTACAATGCCTCGTATTGTTCCATCCTGATGGTGGAGTTGTATCTATTGTTGTACGCTATCTCCCCCAAGGGTAGGTGATCCTCCCAGTTGTGACCAATGTCGAGGACACATGCACGGAGCATGTCCTCGAGAGTCTGAATGGTCCTCTCAGTCTGTCCATATGTCTGATGGTGAAAGGCAATGCTCAGGCGTAGCTGCATCCCTAATGCCTCCTGCAACCCCTTCCAAATCCAGGAAGTAAAGCAAGCATCTCGATCAGAGACGATTGATGATGTTACAACATGAAGTTATACAATCTCATGAATGTTGAGGGGTCCCATGCTCTCCAATAAGCCCTCCTCTATGATGGGTAAGAACTGGGATGACTTGGTGAGTCTGTCGACCATCACCCTAATGGAGTCTTGACCTACAGAAGTACATGGATGTCCAGTCACGAAATCTATAGATATCCTATCCCACATCCACTCTGGGACCTCCAAGGGCTGTACCAAGCCTACTAGTACCTGGTGCTCTACCTTCACCTTCTGGCAGGTGAGTCATTGAGAAACCAACTCTTCCACAACCTTCTTCATACCTGATCACCAGTGTTGTTGTCTGAGATCCTCGTACATCTTCACCACTACTAGATGTACCACTAAAGGGGATGTGTGAAACTCTCTTAGCACCTCCTCCTTTAAAGTATCTAGTACCATGGTATATCTTCTGAAAATGATGACATGCTCTCCTATTATAGAGAATCCATCAGGTTCCTGTCCTGAGAAAATCTATGCACATTGCGTCTCACAATCATCGTCCCCACGTTGTGCCTCCCTGACCCGCTGAAGAAGTGGTGGAGTGACTGTGAGCGACTATAAAAAGGTAGAACCATCTCTATCCACAAAGGATATCTTCAATGCGAATACCTGCTCTGTTGCCTCTTCACGTAGCTGAATGCTCGTTCTCCTACTGAGAGCATCGGCTAATACGTTCCCCTTCCCAGGAGTATAGACACTCTCAACCTCATAGTCCTGGAGGAACTGGAACCATCGCCGCTGTCTCAGGGTCAGCTCCATCTGAGAAAAGATACACTTGAGACTTTTGATTTGGTTAGAACTTTAAACCATTCTGTCGACGAACAAAGGGTGAGACTAGCCATATTTAAAAACTCAACTCTACCCTTCTTCGTCTACGGTCTACACGAGCTACTAAGATTCCTCCTCTGCCAAAAAGAGAAATCTGGTCTCATCCCCTGGATATACCACATCATTTCCCTAATACACTCAATCCTGACATGAATGGTGCTATTTCATGCCATGGACGACATCGTAAGGTCTCGACGCTACTACCAAGAGATCCATCCGATACTCTTACCTCTATGGGTCGACTCACACTGTCGGTAGTAATGTGTGGTCACTAGGTCTCGTCCAGTATGAATATCGAAAGTGAGGGTCAATTCAACAGTTTTATCCGGAACCTCTTAGTATCAACTACATAAAAAGGATAGGGAATAAAACACCACAAGAACAAGTGTCTTTTATTACTTCAGCTCAATGTACAAAGACAAAAAGCATCCACAAACACTACATCAACAAAGCTAGAATCAAAATGAACAAAGCCACCCTATCTGGAGCTAGTCCTGCTCTTGTCCATCTGCTCCCGGAGCTCCATGGTCATAGGCATCAGCTACCTGAATTTGAGCTCTCCCCTTTCCACCCATTCCGTGCAGTCGGGGTGTTCATCCTGGTGGTGGTGGTGGTAGGGCCTCAAAGCGTCGCCCACCACCCGCTACTTGACCAACCCCTCTGCCTCATCCGCCTGCTCCGTACGGACCACCATGGTTTAACCTCTGCTTGGTTGGTCCCTCTACCTCCTTCTGATCATCTCTAGGGCGGGTCGGGCATTCTCGAGCCATGTGATCATGCCCGCCGCATGCATTTCACTATATGCTCCTCATAGGTCTATCTCTAAGCCGCATGCCCCGCACCACTATGCCAGTGCCCTGAGGTCGTCTGTCTGATGGTCTAGTCCACTTGGACCCCTATGACATCTGTCGACTGCCAACTACAGAAGTCTCTGCTACATGTTGCCCTGGGGTTGGTCTCGCAGTTAGTGTAGGCTCATCCAGAAATCTCTCTACAAGAAGGGATCACTCTAGTACTTTTGCTTGCATCAGAATACTAATGGAGATCATCAATGACCTGATCTCATGACTCTGTCCCATCTCAAAGTTCCGGGCCTGGAAGAATGGGTCTCGTACCATATCAATCGAATAGTGTGAGTGATCGATAAATCTCATTGACCACTGGGCTACCATCATACTGCCCTGCAGCAGCTGTAGTAGCTCCTGAATGCACACTAAATAGAGGGTGGCTGGAACGAACTATGAGCATAGGAGGATCTTGAAGTCCGTCCAAAGTAAATATACCTCGTCGTGCACATGGAGAATCAGTCTCACCATCTGCCTGCTGCTGCATGTATGAGACTCGCTGTAAGGAACACCATGAGGTCAGCTGGTGTCCCTACTAACCTGAAAACTCATACTATAGCCTCCAGCCAATCCTCGGCTGCCTGAGGGTCCGTCCCCCCATTTAACATGGGTGGTCTATGAAACTGAAACTCATGCAGTTCACTAAGGAGATGTGCACTCTCAGCGGTTGGGGCTGGTGGAATCGGTGGCTCGGCTTGTAGAGGTACCACCCGTGCCTCGCTGTAATAGGGCCCTGCATTGAGGCATCATCGCTCGGTGGGCTTTCGTCTCGCACAAAGCTCGAAACCCTAGTTGGCTACCATCGTAGGGCCATCCTTAAAAGATACTGTTCCCCATAGTCAATACAGTATAACTGGTGAGCTGACCCATGTATTCACAAATAAAACATGAAACACACATGCAATCAATGTTATCGTGCAATATGTCGGAAATTAGAAGTCAGGGTCCTAGTGAATGGATACGTCAGCTGCCGCACCAACACTAGACTCCCTGGACTGATAATCACACTCAATACCTTTAACAAGATTTCTTCACAAAGAAGAATGATCAGATTCATGTGTTTTTCGGTAGAACTGAACACCTCTGATATCAATTTCTCACGACCCGTCCTTGAGGCCCATGCTGTGACTACCCCAAGCCTGCCTTCCATAGGCCAGGGGCTGGAGACTAGCACCATAGGAGTAAATCCAAAAAAAATGGAAGGCATTTCCTTTATAAAGTAAACAGACACCAGATAGTACACAAGCTGATGAAAACACTAAGTAAATTGAATAAAAAGGTAAGTACTGGAAGTAAATGGACCATAATTCAAACCCAACTGAAAGTAAAGTGCTATTGAAAAAAGTACAGCAGCAGAAGTGTAAAGAAAAACTCCTAGCCATCCTTTGGAAATCCCACCTGAAGAGTGGGTATAGATAGTCTCATCTGCTCCTTGGCTCTAGTCATCCTCTCCGTGTACGTCTCATCCAGTGATCCACCTCTAGGTACCATCCAGCTCCATGAGATCTAACCTCGATCAGTTATGTCCGTCGTCTGCATCCAACACAACATACTGCGGGCATAACCCATGCAGGGGAGTGTATATGCCACTCAGTAGGGACCCCGAGACCCTTGAAGGTCTCTCAAAATCCACAAAAGATAATCAACAATGGTAAAGTATAATCACAAAGTAACAACCTGCTCTACCTAGGTATATGCCCATACATATAACTAAGTCATCAATTCTAGCTCGGCTCCAACAAACGAGCCCAAAATACAACCCAGTCCACACAGGAAAAAAAACATAACCCATTCAACATAGGAATTCACAACCCAATCCACATAGGATAGAAGAACCCAATCCACACAGGAAAGCACAACCCAATCCACAAAATAAATCACAACAATCTTATCGATGATATTGATTGTACGTTAAGACTCCGCTCACACAGGTATACTTTTTCGTAAGGCTATGGAGATGATCAGATGTAGCCACTGATTCATCTATGCTATCAGAACCACATAGGATAGAAGACCTGCTAAGTTGTCGGACCAACAAAGGATACAAGACCAGCTACTCTGCCAGACCCATGTTGGGTACAAATACATAGTCAAATACTATCGGACCCACGTAGGATACAAGAGAAGTAGTCAAGTACTGCCGGACCCAAATAGGATACAAGAATTGTAGTCATCTCTGTCAAACCCATGGAGTATTCCAGTATGGTCTTCGTCGCTGCTGAACCCATGGAGGATCCCAGTGCAGTTGTCATCGTCATCGCAGTCGCAGCCAACTCTAGGGTTCCCGCACACAACAAGCACAGTTCCGGGAGGGTCCGCTCCATGAGCCAAGGGGGTCGATACATAAACTGTCATGTATTCCAGAGTTGATGTATCCCAAAGTTCCATCTGATCAATAATAACTCAATGCGATAAAAGGCGCTTCAATCAGACGCCCGATCTGAGAGTTATTGGCTTTTTCGTTCTAGGGTCCTGGTTGGTTTATAAGTTTAAAAAACCCCAACCGTACTCCAACTACATCCAATCCTCGAGTGGAGTAATCCAAAAGAACCGTCTCACTAAGAAGAATCCAAAAAAGTCTACAACATGTCAATCGGACATCCGGAGAGCAAGTTATAAGTGTTTCCGCTCCAAGGGCTAGGTTGGTTTCGTGTTCGAACCAACCCAGTCGTACCCAAAGATCACTGAAACCTTGAGTGTAATATACCAAAACAACTGTATCAATCCAAGGATCACTACACAACTGATGGTGCATCGATTGGAGGTATGTACCCCATGTTTTGGGCCGTTGAACGTAGCTATCTGATTTTAGGGGGTTTTGGGCTCGGACTGACCCGACCCAAGACCCCCTGGGTCGGCCCGACCTGGGTCGAGCCGCCCCAGGTCTGAGTCTGACCGTCTTAGGTGTAGCTCGGCCCCGCGGGGGTGGCCTGGCCCGGCACGGGCGGCCCGACCCAGCGCGGGCGGCCCGACCCAGCGAGGGCAGCCCTGCCCAGCACGAGCGGCCCGACTCGGCTGGGCGCTCGGTCCGTCACCGAGCATCGTGGAAGGGGGGGGGGGTGCTCTGCCCCCTAGTTTTGAAATGGGTTCCCCCAAGTGGAGGGGTCCGCCTTGCCAGCCGCTGAGGGTTATGACCCCCGAACATCCTGATCGGCTGACTGTGTTGGTCGGCCAGTGTGCCACCGTGGGACCCTAGCGGGTCCCTTCTTCCAGGAGCACCTGTGGCCGGCAGATCCAGCCACCCTCCTCTCCACCACCACAGCTTTATGTCATGGCCTTTGACCAACCGGTGTGGCACGACGTCGCAACACCCCTCTGTCGCGGCCCGCCATGGTCATGGCCCTCCATGATGCTCCCGCGCAGTGCGACGGCGCCATGACCCTCTGTTGTGGCCTCTTTTGGTCTCAAAAACATCACGCGATAGTGTCGTGCCCCATGGTTATGACCCGCACTGGCCGCGGTTCCTTGTTTTCCTCGTGGTGCCGTTACACCGTACCACCTCCGTTCCAAGCCACGAATAATACAACGAAAAAGGGGAAGGATGATCGACCATCTATGCGGTCTAACCTCCTCCCGTTAAATTGATAACATGCGGCCAATATTAAGGATGAATGTCAAATTAATTTGGAACGTAAAAACGACCCCTATGTTGAAGAAGATGTCGAATGATGATAATTGCGGAAAACAACGTCATGAGGTGAAACTCCGTATGCGATGACAGAGCTCATCTGAGGAAGAATCGGCATCTTCCTTCCTTTGATGCTAGAAGAGTAATTATGGAAGGCGTGTCATAGTTCTTCAGAAAAGGCATCACACTCCGGCTGTAGAGAGGAGAAGAGACGGAATGTCGATCTATCCTTGTGGTGATGAGGTTCTTCGTCGAAGTCTTGGAGTTCTTCACGTTCTCCAACAATGAAGATGAAGATCCTCAAGACATTGGATATCCTCTCCCTAAACCTCACACAACTAAAAAAACCCTAAATAAAAAATAAGGCCTCCCTTATTTTATTAACACACGCCATGCGTTTTGAAAAATATAAAAACTGAAACTCAAAATTAATTTCATTGATGAACTTTAATAAATAAATTTAATTTTAGAGTTGACATGAAATAAAGAGGTGGAGTGGATCATTTACAAATTAAATGGGGGGGGGGGGGGGTTGGAAACATTAAGAGGGTTATAGGGGTTAGAGGAAATTAAAGGGGTGGGGATCGTGTGGGGCCTACCTCACTAATATCCTATCAGGAGGAGTTAGGATTTAGTTGGTCTCACCTCAACTTCCACACATAGGTAATAATTACTTAGAGTAGAAATAAAATTTTAGTGAAAATTTTCTTTCACTCTTTAGTTAACTCATTTAATTAAAAACACCTCCCAAAAAAACACAAATCCAAAAAAGGTCTTCTTATGCAATTATCGGCACTGCGGTTTGATCAGTTCTCTCAGATTTCGATTCCGAGCACCGGTTCAAAAGTTAGTAAAACCTGCAAGTTCATTCACTGAACGTACATGAGCTAAACTTCAGAAATTGATTCCAGGCACTCTGGGCCTCAGAATCAGGTGCCATCAGAAACTACAAACTCGTAATATCCCAAACAATTTAATAAAAAAATTTATTTTAAATTTACGGTTCTTTATATTTTTTTTAGTAGAAAAAGGAACTATTTAGTAATATAATTTTCTATAAGAGATGAGAAACCATATATATTGGGTGATTATAATTGTATATTATGCTTGATTGATATTAGAACATGTATTATTTATTGTGTATATTATATAAATGACTAGATAAATATATATGTTTTGTGACCGTTGAATCATTTTAAAATTTATATTTACACAATTCAATTACTACATTATATTTTCTGAAATTTAAATAATATTTATCCCATAGTGTTGAATTAATATTTTAACAATATAAAAATATTTCATAGATATTTTTTATAATTATGAATGATCATTTCTATAATTGATTCTAATAATTATTATGTAATCTCGATACAATTTTCTAAATTTTAAAGCAGTGAATTTTCTATGATTCTCATATATAGTATGGAGATTGTATTGCGGTGTTAATTTTTTTCTTTTTGATTCCATAAGTGATTTTTTGGTGGATTTATTATAATGACATACTGAATTATTTTCATTTTCCTAATATTGGGTCCATATATTCGTCATTGGTCTAGTGGAACACCAAACCTTAATGAGTCATAACATTAAGAAAATCCCTACTTCTATATAATGGTATTCACCAATATAAATTGAAACACGTTTTTGTGACAAAAACAATGCCACACCAATTTATAATGGGATCAATTGTAACATTACATTTGATAAAAAATCATCCTCACAAACATTATTATAATTAAAAACATCATGTTATGATTTGTTGTATACATTTACATATATTTATGTATAAAAATGAATTGCAATTGTTATAAAACAATTATGAATCAATACATATATCTATATTAGCATCTTGTTCCTATGAAAAATCCCAAAAATTTATTACAACATAGTCAACATTTTTACATTTAACCTGAATCATATTTTCTACCAACAAGGTAATATTATCATTCCATTTAATCCTATATGATCTCTTGATATAGACCAACTATTCCTGGGAAATATTATCCTTTCATAAAAAAATAACATCAATGGAAAGGAATAAATTTTCCAATAAGTTTTTTATAATATTTCTATTTTGTAACCATTATATACAGATAAAAAATTCTAAATAGAGGGTATTCTATGAGTTCTCATCCAATTAGTTTAAATTCGTGATGCAGATTGACTTTATATAAATTTAGGACAACTCAATTTTCTATGTTGATCTATTATCATCATGGGAATCATCTTCAATAAAAATAAACATTAATAACATTAAGGGATCGTTTATTTTAAATATTTTGTTATTTGGAACATAAAAATAATTGTTTTTGTAATGGCCCGGACCCTCCTAGCCCAATACTTTGACAAAACACGGATCCACCAAAATGGTGGAACCGGTCACGGTGGCACCAGGATAGTGACACGAGTCATCGAGGAACCCGTTACTGTGGCACTGTGATGGTCTAACACCGATCACGATGGCACTGTGAGGTTGGATCCTTTAGGGTTGAATCATGATGTTGGCATAGTGAGGGTGGCAATGTAATGGTGGCATTGTGAGGGTGGCACTATGATGGTGGCACCATGTCCCTATCGAGCGGTCCTCTCGTTTTTCCACTTTCTGAATTTTTCCGCTCACACAACTTATCTTTTGAAATAAAAATGACTTAATACCCTCATTCAAAGCCACTTAAAGAAATTAAATGACATCTAAACTCGTCCAAATCCAAAATCCATTGACATACAAAAATGTGTGGGTTTTCTTAGTTGTCTGTCCCTTTCTCCAAACTTTCCATTTCTGCCCTTGTTTCATGTTTTCCTCTGATTAAAGAAAACTATTTAATTATCATCCGTTATGGCCACCACTCTAACGTGAATTATTAAATGAAAATTAAATCCATCATGTGAAACCACCAAACCATGTGGTGAAACCGTGATCTGGATTTAGAGCCATTCAAAATTCCATATCTCATAACTCCAGGCTCCCACCTTTTTATCATAGGGGAATTCATTTTCTCATATTATTCTTGTTAGGTCTCTTTATCTTCCTTGTGAATTTGGAGTTCCCCATCTCAAGGCAAGTGGTGCCTCTATGCTAGATCCTTTCCACTCAACCTTGGAGTCCCAGACATTCCTCCCCTGCTAGTCGCACATCCCCAGTTCATGGCACGTGGAGTTAAACGTCGATCATTGATCATCCAAGTAGGGGTTTTCATCTTCATCTCTTTACTGTGTATCATGCGGGGTGGGTATTCCACTGATTAGGTGGGGATGGATGAAACCAAATATTAATGAAGATAATAAATATACTATTAATGGATAAAGGGGGGTTCCCGATGTTTTCTTCTATACACTTATCCTTGATTATGTTTTGTACACGATTATTCCCAATAAAAATTTTGGTCGCTGGTGGTCTTTTCTTTTGAACTAGTAAACCTCTATTTTTTTGGATATTTATGTGATTGAATGGGTGTAACATGGAAACTGGTAAATCACGTAAACTCGGTAGTTTAAATGAATGTCCATTAGACAAATATCATTATGCGATCACCGCAGTTATCCAAACAGAAGAAGAATCTAAACGAATAACACATTCAAATCAGAAAATTCCATTGTTTCTGTTCTGGTGATATTTATAGCTTGTGCTTTGGAAGTGACGTGAATGTGGATGTTATAATCTATTGTGGTGATGTTGTTGTTTTTTGTACTTGAGTTTATATGGGGAAGTATCTTGAGGCTTGGTTTGGTTCCAATAATTCATAGGACCTCACTGCTCCCCTTCGTTGTTGTGACATTACAGGAGAATCATGTGGGAATGTTTAGTAACTATTTGGATATTATTTTTTCCCTTTCCTTGTGTCTATTTCTATTAGTTTCTCAGTAGTGTATACATAATTAGAATCACTTTAATATGAAAACAAGAATGGTTTCAATGGGTAATTGTTCCCAGTTATGTGTTTTGACATGGTTGTGGTTGTGGTGTTCTTATAAATGAATTGTTACAAGGTGTTTGTGTTGGGCTGGTTTTGGGAACACTAGGCTGGGATGAGTGCTTGTTACACAGACACACAAACACATATATATAATTATATTTTTTATGTTTCTTATTTTCACCCCACCCATGTTGAGAACATCATGTCGAACACCCCAATTTCATGAGGGAGGAGTGTTTTTTCCAACACACCTATGAGTGGATGATTGTTAGCTCATTTTTTCTCCAATTCCTGAGTAGCCCAAGACCCTTCGAGAAGGCTATGAGGGCCTGAGGTCCATTATATCCCATGATTCATCGGGCAGGGTAGTTGAGGTGGTTGGCCTAGGTGTGTACTGGCATGTAGTTTCCCATGTGTCTTCAGGGTGAGGCAATTGTTCTTCGGGTTTGGCAGTTGTTCTTATGGCCCAAGTGTTTTTGGGAATGGTTATGTGTGGTTGTTGTGACCCAGGTGTTTGTGGGCGGGATGCGTGGTAGTGATAGCCTAGGTGTTTTTGTGAGAGGCGTGTGGATATTGTAGCCCAGATTTGTGCAGGTGGGGGATATGAGAGTGGGACTGTTGTGAGAATGGCGGGATTAGTCTGATGCGTAGTATGTCATCCATAACCAGTGGGAAGGTGGCATGGGTTACCCAAACAGTAATGTGTTATTAAAATTATATCACATTACTTGTGTTATTTGCGGAGTGTGCCTTGGCGTGGCTTGTGTGGATAGTTTATCTTTCTTGGTGTTTTGGTTATATCTTTTCTCACAGAACATTAGAATGCCTCCACACTAGTGCACGGGAGTCTTCAGTTTTCCCTAAAGATTATAATTTTATGCTTACCCTTTGTATATAAAACATATTTCAGGTTTCTAGGAGGACTTCAGGGATCGTTGAGGATCGTACTAGTTCGTACGTTGGGACAGTTGTTGTAGCTGCTTTTGTTTTCTTTGGTACTTTCTATTGGTATTTTCTTGGATTTTTTTAGCTTTAACCTTTGGAACAAGAATTTGGGAATGATTTGTTTTCCCTTTACATTTACATCCTCTTTTGGTGTTATTAGGGATTACTATCTTATCTTCCAATCCTATTAAATGAAAATGGTAATGAAATCCATCATGTGTGTGATTTTATACACTAGTTTCTTGTCACCACTCTGGGACCTATTGAAGGTGGGTCTTTGGGGTCATTATCTCTTCTTCAACTTGAACAAGGAAGGGTCTGACAATCTTCTATCCCTTCTCTCATCTTGGTGAAGGCAGGTCGTGATAGAATGGTATCAAAGGAATAGTTTGATAGATAGTATAGAGCTTGGGGTTAGGCACCGTGTGGATTTCATGGGATAGTAGGGAAAAAATGTTACAAAATCATGGTGTGTGATATAGGCTAGGGAAGACTGGCTAGAAAACATGATTTTAGGGCCCCATGTGATCTAATGCAAAGAATCTAGGACTACAGAATGACCAAGTGAGCTTACACTGATTTTTGGGTAGAGAGCCTAGGAAAGGTACATGAATCATATTGACTTTTTTTCTTGTGTTTCCTAGGAATTTTGTGTATTTAAAATGAATATGAAACCGTGGATAATTTAAAATCAATATTCTATACTACTCGGGCATAGGCATTCCTTGTATACCTTGCAGCTATGTCACCTGGACGATGACTAAGATTAGTGCGGGAGATCTAGGCCTAAGAGGATTACTTGGCCGATTATAATAGGACTCACCAAGAGGATGAGGACGATTAGTGCCATAAGATGCTTTGTTCCTTTCAGTGAAAAAACCCTTGAGAAGTACAAGGGAGACACCTCATACATTGAGACAGAGAGATGAATAGAGGATCTGATGATAGATTTCATCTTGATCTAGGCTCCGAAGGAGTACTGGGTTCCTCTATATATAATCCAAATGAGGAGAACATCATTTGAGTGATGAAATCTCAACCTTAAGGGGAAGAGGGAGGCTGAGGTAATGTGAACGGACATCGAGAAGGAGTTCCAGTTGGAATTCCTCTTTTCAATGATGAATACCAAGAATAGGTAGGAGAATATATCACTCTATAAGGGGAGAATGTCAGTGAGAGAGTTGAGGATCATGTTCAAGGATCTCCCTCTCTTTGCTCCGGACCACTTTCCAGATGAGGAGTCTCATGTGAGACGTTTGGAGGAGGCACTTAGACCTTCTCTTCAGTATGATGTTACTCCCTTCAGCATACCAATATACTTGGAGTACCAAAATGAGGATGAAGTAGTAGAAAAAATGCACATGATGGGAGGTGTGCCGCTAGAGTGAATCCAATTGGGCTACTCAAAGGCGAAGGATGTCATCAGTAGGCCTGCAGCATCAGGGACCTCTACGTTTCGAACATTGGGGTGTAGGACTCAATAGTTCTGGTTTCGATCACTTATTCCTCGCCCCTTCCTTTCGGGCCTAGGACTGAGATGATTCATTTTTGGAAGCAGTGGGAACCTTCAAAACCAGTTCTTGGACCGAGTGTAGTACAATGGGGGTGGTCTGGTCCATCCCACCTCAGCAGTAGTAGGGTCAGTAAGCTCCCACTCCTCCGAGGCTAGATGTTGTAGGATGATTCCGACCTCAGGGCACTCCTTAGGGACCTCGACTAGGGCATGGTCAGGGAGGAGTCTGGAAATCAAGGGGTAGATTAGTTGGGCATGGAAAGTTACAAGCCATAGAGGTAGCAGTTCTGGTGGGTCTGCAAGTCATTCGAGGTAC
Organism: Viscum album; assembly: GCA_963277665.1. Lineage (NCBI taxonomy): Eukaryota > Viridiplantae > Streptophyta > Magnoliopsida > Santalales > Viscaceae > Viscum > Viscum album. Next base: position 192,767,089 of record OY728135.1, on the reverse strand, counting down.
GATCTGCTTGTTTAGTACTCATGCCTATTCATTGATCGATTCAAGAGCTTCACACTCCTTTGTTTCACCCATTTTGGACCGTGCTATGGGTCTAGAAAATGAGGGACTTCCAGTTCCCCTAGTGTCGAATACGACAGTCGGAGGTCAAACCGAATTGTTTTATGTTTTCCGAGGGTGCATACTAATGATACAACCACATCAGTCTATCATGGATCTTCTAATATTACAGATATAGCCATACGATTTCATCCTGGGAATTGACAGGATTTTATCTGTATGTGCTATTAGTTAATAATTTCTAGGAAGGATAATGTTTTCCAATTTGGGCGGCTGATGTGTGACTTTCATCTATGACTGGTGTTGCCCGGAAGGTGACCGACGAATGGAGCCACTCCATTCCTTGTTAGCTGAACTATCATTGGAATCGGCAGATACAAATATGGTGGAAGTCTCGGGGATCGTCAGTGAGTTTATAGATTTCTTCCCTAAAGAGGTGGAGTCTCTACCCCCTTGGCGTGATGTTGTGTTCGGGAAATCCTTGCAACCTAGTGCCCATCCGATTTCGATGGCTCCCTACCAGATTGATCATTCTATGCTGCGGTAGTTGCAGATTCAGAGTAATGATCAGATGAATAAGGGTTTTGATTGACCAAGTGAGTCACTATGGGGTTCTCCCGTCTTGTTCTCAAAGAATAAAGATAGTGGTCTGAGGTTGTACATAGACTACATGAGACTGAATCTGGTAATGGTCAAGAATCACTACCCTCTCCCCAAGATAGGAGATCTCATTGAATAGTTAAAAGTGGTAGGGTGGTTCTCCAAGATTGACCTGTGGTCAGGATGTCACTTATTGAGAGTGAATTATGATGACATATTAGAGACATCCATCAGGTGGAGATATGGGCACTTTGAGTTTTTAGTCATGTCTTTCGGTGTTATGAATGCACCATCTATGTTCATGGGGATCATTAACTCCGTATTCTGGGAATATATGGACCGGTTCATAGTAGTATCTATTGAAGACATCCTGATGTACTCATCATCAAGAGAGGATCAAGCTGAGCATCTAAGAACAATTTTAGAGGTCCTCCTACAACACCAACTCTATGGTAAATTTTCCAAGTGCATGTTCTGGATGTGATATATTCCCTTACTTGGACACATGGTGTATGAACAGGGAATAGTAGTTGACCCATCAATGGTCGAGGCGGTTTTTTCATGGGAAATACCCAAAAATGTGGCAGAGGTTTGTAGTTTCCAAGGTTTATCATGTAACTACCGAAGGATCGTGCCCAAATTCTCCTGAGCTGCATCACCTTTGACAGTTTTGACCAAGAAGATTCAGGATTTCGTGTGGAGTGGGAAGTGTGAGGCAGCCGTCAGTTATCTGAAGGGGAAGTTGGTTAGTTCCATATTGATGAGGTTTTCATATGAAGGTGTGGCGTATGAGGTGTTTTTTGATGCTTCAGGATAATGCCTCAGGTGTGTGATGATAGAACAACAATGGGTGATCACATACGGTTCTAGGAAGTTATATCCCCATGAGTGTAACTATTCAACCCATGATCTGAAGATTACAGTGGTCATTTTTGCACTTAATTGGTGGTGGAATTACATCATTATGGAGTACTTCGTGGTCTTCATAGATCAAGAGAGCATGATGTATATCTTCTCCCAACTAGAACTGAATTTGCATCAGCGATGGTGGATGAAGATCCTCCAAGACCATGACTTTGAGATTTCTTACACCTCAGGAAAGAGGTATGTGGTGGCTAATTACTTGAGTAGGAAGTCACAAAAGGATGTGGTTCGAGAGTTTGCAGAATCATGGAAGGCAATTGAAGAGTTGGCTTCCCTACACCTCGATGTAAGGGAGGATGGTTGTACAGGATCTCTGTTTTAGATGACAGTGCAGTCCTCTCTACTACAGTATGTGGTGGTGTCTTTTTTGGGATACATAATGAGTGAAGTGATGCATGATAGGGTTAACCAAAGCGATGCTCTAGATGGGTGGTCGGATGACGGGAAGAATATGATGTTGTTTCATGTAAAGTTGTTTGTCCCCTTGGGAATGTATGAGGGAGTTCTTGGTGAGTTCCACAACACACCCATAGTAGTGCACCTAGGATAATGAAAAATTTACAGGCATTTGAGGAGTCAGTTTTTTTGGCCGATGGTGAAGCGAGTAGTAGCAGAGTTCGTAGCAGAGTTCCTCTAGTGTTACCATGTGATGTCTGAACACTGCATCCTAGAAGGTCTGTTGCGACCATTATATGTCCCCGAGGGGAAGTGGGATGACATCTCAATCAATTTCGTTACAGTGCTACCTAGAGTTCCTGGGGGTTGCGATGATATCTAGGTAGTGGTGGACCGGGTGAAGAAATCCACCAACTTCATAGAAATAAAGGAGTCAAGTATGGTGGATTCCCTATAACCGAGGTATATGGATGAGGTTGTACAATTTTATGGGGTTCTGAGGTTTATAGTGACAAATAAGGATACCTGGCTTACCTCATGAGTCTGAATGGGATTGCAGCATTCTTTTGGAACATAGCTATGTCTTAGAACTGCTTTAGACCCCCAGACAGATGGACTGATAGGGCACATCATCTAGACAATTGAGGATATGCTACTAGAATGTTTTTTTTTGACTCGGGGAGATCGTGGGGGAGACACTTTCCTCTGGTAGAGTTTGCCTACAATAATAGCTACCACTTTTCCATTGGCATGTCTCCATTCGAAGCATTATACGGAAGGCATGTCGCTCACTTGTGTGCTGGATAGAGAATGCGGAAGAAGGTGTTCTTGAACCATAAGTGGTACAAACATTGACGAATATGGTTCAGCTGATACGGGAGAGGATGAAGGCTGTGCAAGACCCAAAGAATTCATATTCAGATAATAGGAGGAGACCCTTGATGTTCATGGTTAGGGACCATGTGATCTTGAAGGTCTCCCATTGGCATAGACAATAGAGGTTATACAGGGGGAGTATGCTTTCCCCAGGATCGTCGAAAATTTTGAAGAGTTGCAGCAGTTTGGCGAGGTGGCTTATCATCTGGAGCTACCATCACCGCTACTAAGAATTCACAACATCTCCCATGTGTCTCCACTCCGATGGTATCTGCACGACAGTTCACACATCCTCGACTGGGGAAAGATGGATATTGAGCTCGACCTGACGTCTGTAGAATGTCTTGTGAGGATCTATGATCATGAGGAGAATGTGCTCCATGGATGAAACATTCCTTTGGTTCGTGTAATATGGGGGCATGGTGGGATCGAGGAGTGTACCTCGGAATGAGAGGCATATATATACGCGCAGTAACCAGAGTTGTTTTATTTTTTGTTCTGTTTTGTTTTGTAATTGTTTGTGATGAAGAGATTTACCTTGTTTACTATGGAATGAGTTGTTTTCATTGTTCTCTAATGTTTGTGAAGAGTCCAGACTATGGGATGAGGGGGGACCTTATCCCTAATCAAGACGCAATAATGTGTATGCAGTTAAACCCATGTGGGAGATTATATGCCGCCCAAAGCGTATAGTATCTTGACATAGATGATGTATCTCCCTATCCCATATGGTTGGATGATATGACCTATGAATGTTGGTATGGTGTCCCTAGATGTCGATGAGGATTACACCTGATATGTTTATTTCGATGTGGGTTTTCAGACCCCCTATATTTTCATGGATATGGTTTTAATTCTCGAGGGTGAGAATACATTTAGAGGTATCAGATGTAATGACCCAAATCATCCATGCCCATTCTTATTACAAAACACGGCTCAACCTAAACAGTGGCATCGGTCATGATGGAGCCATGATGGTGACACAGGTCATGGTGGAACCTATTACGATGGCACCATGACAGACTCAGACCAGTCACGGTGGCCCCGCAGACAGTGACACTATGATGGTGGCATCATGAGTGTGGCACTGTGATGGTGGCACCGTGGAGGTGGCACTGTGATTGTGGAAATGTGATGGTGGAACCGTGAGTGTGGCACCGTGACAGTGGCACCGTGACGGTGGCACCGTGAGGGTGGCACCTGGACGGTGTCACAGAGAGGGAGCCACCATCACGGTGGCACTGTGAGGGTGGCACTTTGATGGTGGAATCATGTCATCATTGAGCGGACTTCTCTCTTTTTCCAGTTTCTGACTTTTTCTACTCCGGAAACACATCTATTGACGTAAAAAAAGATTTAATACCCCATTTAAAAGCCATTTAATGCCTTTAAATGATATCTAAACTCCCCCAAATCCAGAAACCCTAGACTTACCAAAATTTGTAGTTTTTCCTCAGTGTCACTCCCTTTCCCCATAGTTTCTAGTCCCCCCCCCCCTTTTGAGTGTTTTTTCATGAATAAAGAAAATAGTTTAACACACAACTCTTATGGACACCATTCCAATGGGATTTATTAAATGAAAATTAATTCCATCATGTGTAACCACCCAAATGAACGGTGAAACCACGATCCATCTTTAAATTTGTTCACAATTACATATCCCATACCTCTAGGATCTCAGATTTTTATCACATGAGAATTCATATTTTAATATTCATCTTGGATGTTCATTTTTTTCATCTTTTTTCATTTGGAATTTCCCATTATTGAGGCATGCGATGAGCCTATTCTGGAGCCTTTCATCTTAACCATGGAGTCCCCAAAATTCCTCTTCTGCACGTCATGCATCGCTAGTTCTTGGCGTGTGGAGTTAAACGTCGATCTTTGATCACCCATGTAGGGGTTTTAATTTTTCTCTCTTTAATGTGTATGATGCGATGTGGGTATTCCATTTCATCAGTGGGGATGGATTAAAATAAATATTAATGAAGATAATAACTAGAATTTTAAAGAATGAAGGGGGGTGTGCCTGAGGTTTTCTGTTGTACTATTATCCTTGATTATGTGTTGTACGGGCTTATGCTCACTGAAAATCATGGTCGTTGGTGGTATTTTCATGTGAACTAATGAACCTATATTTTAGAGGATATTTTTTTGACTGAATGGGAGTAACATGGAAACTAGTTAATCACATAAAATCGGTGGTTTAAATGGATGACCATTGGACAACAATCTTTGTGTGAGGACAATAGTTAAACAAATAGAAGAAGAAACTAAATGACTGGAACATTCAAATCTAAAAACAACCTTATTACTGTTCTGGTGATGCTTATGGCTGGTGTAACACCCCGATATTTCACTAATAGAAATAGCAGTTTTAGCGACTGCCAATAGCGGTCGCTAAAAGGATTTAGTGACCGCCCAGCGACCGCTTTTGGCGGTCGCTGTTGCTTCGTCGGTAAAGCCCTTTAGCGACCGCCAATGGCGGTCGCTAATGTTTCACCTCAAGGAAACAGGCGCATGCAGGTCTCCTCTCGTCTCGCGGCATATTGCAGGGACACAGACCTTCCCCACCGGCTATGGCGGACACATGGCGGCCGGTGGGCGGTGCGTGCGGCGGCGTGCGGCGTGCGGGAGCGTGTGGCGGGAGTGTGCGGCGGCGGGGGCGTGGGGCGGCGGTCACGAGGGAAGAATCGTCCGACATAATGAGGCGGCGTGTGGGAGCATGCGGCGGCGTGCGGCGTCGTGGGGCGGCGTGCGGCGGTGACTATTTGCAGCAGCAAAAGTATAGGAGGGAAAGAAGAAGAAGCGCGTGCGGGAAAAAAATCGCGCTGGAATTTTAGTTTCGTATTAGCGACCGCCATTGGCGGTCGCTAATACCTTCTTTAGCGACCGCTAATGGCGGTCGCCCGCTTCAGCAGGCGCAATAACCAGAATTTTTAGTAGTGTTTCATAGGGTGTTATTTATTCAAAATAATTCAATAACATTCACAACACGCAACACCGAGTTCAAGCGCACCATGAATTACCAAACAATCCGTTCAAAATAGGTTATGAATAGTATTAACTAAATTTTAAACTTGTAGAATCCATATTATGAGTTTCATAGACATAATGAAAGAAAAAATTAATTTTCAGTATTGCAATTTTACCAAATTTTAATAGTTAACCCTTTTTAAATACAATATTTTAAACTTTTTGACTAAATGGGGACAGAAAAAATTTAAAATGAAACACCCCAAGCTTCTACGGTAGGCTTCTCTTTGAATAATGCGATAGCGTGTGTTGTACGCAACATCGAGTTCTAACACACCACAACCAATCAAACTAGCAGTTATGAATATTAATACCTACTTTTTGAAATTATATATATTTTATATTTCAAAATGGACTTCATTTTTGGATTCGGAATATCGAAATTATCCTAAGTTGAATTTTTGGTATTTTTCTGAGAACTTCCAATTTTTATGAATAGTGAAAAATACTTAAAAACAACTTTTTTAATCAAAATAATTTATAGAGACAAATTATATTATTGAGTGGTTTTATAGCATAATTAGAATATATTTTTACCATTTTATCCAATGATGTTCATTATAATTAATTTCACTTTGAAATTGGACATAAACAATTATCAATCTTTTGATATATATTGTTTGTTAAAAACACGATATTTGTTGTGACAGCGGGAATTAATTATAAAATTAATTAATGAAACTTATATGTTTGGAATTTTGTAAAATATACATCGTTTCTGAATTTGGAATATCAATTATATCTTAGGGTGAATGTTTGGCATTGTTCTGAAAAACTTAAATTTTTTATGAATAGTGAAACTTCTAAGTGGTAGTTAAAAAACTAAATTTTTCATAAAACATAATTTTACCGCTTCTGTGAATGGAATTTCGAAAATACGAGAGTCACTGTTAATATCAAAAAGTAAAATGTGGTTCAATGAGATGAAAATAATATTTGGTGAATATTATCTTTTTACTTTTATTTACCACGGTTAAAAGTAAAATAAGGTAATTAAGGGTAAAAATGATATTAATATTACCCTATCACACATCCTAATTCTATTGGACAAGTGTATCTCGACCAAAAACATCCTTAGGAATAAAATATTATCATTTAGGTCCACTTGTATTAGATTAAGACATTTATTATTATTTAATTCAACGAAGAGTTAAAAGAGTTATAATCAAAGTTTATTTACTAAAACATTTTTAATATAGGGTTATACATAAGATAAATTCGATTTTAAATATTCATTAGAAAGATAATAATATTTCCTCCATAATTATATTTTATTTATAATTTTTATACTTTATATAATTTAATTTATTTATGACACAATGATGATGCATTAATTACCATTATTGTAAAAAATTAAAATCATTGATATTATAAATTTCCAAATAAATATAATATGAGACTTTTAATGAATTAAAATAATTTTATAGGCTAATAAGACATGTTAGGATTGATTTAATTAACGTTTTACGAAGTAATCGTTCTGTTATATGTTTAAAAAAATCAATTATTGAATAGTGTCAAAATTGACATAAAAGGGTTTTTAAAACAAATATTATATTATTAATTGATATTAAATTCCTAAAAATCTAAGGTTCTACCAAGAGACTTATATCATTATAGGTGCATTATTAATGGACCACTTGGGGGTCTCTTGGATGTATATAGTATGTTTATTAACTATATATTATAAGAATACAAAGTTACATGGCAAATGTCAAACTATTTAACTAAGAGGTAAAACTAAAAGATAAGGTTAATATAGTAACCCAAACCTGTCTAACATCTATAGGATTAATGTTTTTCGACCTATCTCCACATTAACCTTTGAATAATCAACTTTGGAGCCATTAGAAACAGAATATGAATTTATTATAAATTAATAATTCTGGCTTTTTCAAAGGTTCCCCTCACCCCTCTTATAATAGGGCACTCCTCCTTCTCATTTCTTCACACCTTAAAAGTCTTCTGGTTCGGCCAAACACTGCCCAAATACTCTCCAAACTTCCCTAAATACAACCTAGAGGCCATAGTTTGATAAGAAATCCAACCTAAGGATACCGTTTGATCAAATTAAAAAAAAGAACCCGAAAAAGAGGTAATGTTTTCACCACCCCTATTCAAGTTCCTTTCTTCTTCCACTTCTTCTTTCATTGTTATTACAGTTCTAAAATAATAAATCCTGTTTCTTATATATATTGTGATGTTATTATAAATATTATACAACCATATCCAGTATTCTATCCACCCTTTGAATAACATATCACCATACGTGCGTACGTACGGCTTACCGTCTCCACGTCGTGGTGTAATTGTTATTCAATATATTATTATTTTTATGGATATAATAATGATCTGTAACTCATGTAAATAATAAATATAACATGTTAATGATTCTTTATATATGATATAACATCCATTTATATATTATTTAAATATCAAAATAATGATATTGTCGCTCGTGCGTACGTACGGACTACCGTCTCCACGAACGCGATGAGATTAATTCTCCATCGTATCCATTCAAGTATAATTATCATTTTATGATTTAAAAATGATGTTTAAGGAATTGATATCATTATGGATATGATTAAGATACAACCTATCAATAAAAAAACACGGCTTATGTAACAAAACATATAAAAGAAAACAAATAAGTTAACACCTGAAACGACGATAATTCTAAGATATAATTAACAAATCAATGTTAAAAGATCATATATGATATCATATTAATGTATATGATTCTTGTATAATTTAATAACAATTATTTCACCATTATATAGGAGTTTAACCTACCCCAACAATGGAAAAGTACAAGGTAAGGGTTATTTCACAATCTCTTCATTATCCGATGTTGTTTATACGTAATAATCTACTGGGACATCTTTATTATCCACATCCATGTTTCTTAAAAATGTATTTCAAATAATTTTTACTATTTTAATGAATTTGGGTTAAAGTCATTTATACCCTTTTTTGAATTTTTATTAGAGTTTTATAAAGGAATATTGCCGTCGTTTTCCAAACAAGGTGCTTTTTAACCTTTTCGACAGAATTAAGGTAAGAATGTTTTTTTAACTTATACGGCGGGTGCGGTTATTTTCCACCGTTATAAAATCGTCGAAGCTTCCCTTACAAGATTATAAGAATATTTTCAATGAAAAATGTTTTATTTTATAAATATATGACTCTTGAATGATTTCAATAATAGAAAGAGATATTTCTCTAAAAAGAGTTTTGATTTCATCTATGTCAACATCCGTTATTGGATTTTACACTTATTTGAAGTTGATTTATTATGATACAAAACTTCTATATTGTATTTATGGTTTTGTGATATGTTTGACTGTGGATGTGCTATTTTTATACCATTCATAGTTTATGGTGAATGTATTGACATTTCGTATGCTAGTTTTAATACGAATGTTTATGTTATGTTGAAACCTATTCATATGGGAATGCATTCGACTTAGTAAGTGACGGGTGGATCCCGCTATAGCTTCTCGATGCATCGGTAGGTCTCATTAGACAAACTAGTGTCTTGGCACAAGGCCTTGACAAAATCTTATTTGTAGTCTTGGCACGAGGCCTCAGCTATGTGGTTATGATAGTCTGGCATTATGCATTCCATCATTATGAAAGTCGTTATTGATATTGCATGTGATTATTCGATTAGTAGAATATCCATGTGAATAAGTAAATGGAATTATTTTATTTTACTTTTGCCATACTATGTAGAAGTTCAAGTTTAAAAGGCTTTAGTTTTATTATACATTTCCTTAAATGTTTATGATTATTTTTGAAAGTTTCCGCTATATTATTTTCTTTACTGGGCATTTGAGCTCACCCCTTTTCTATGATTTATTTTTCCCAGGATTCCAAGAAGTATATTGTGATTGATAATGAGGGTTACGAAAAGGGAATAATGGCATTCATAAAAGATTATTTATGTTGTTTTTTATGTTATGAACTGTAATGTAACATTCATGTATGTAATCTATTTTCCAAGACTGCTAAACTAATCGGTCCTTTGGGACTTCATTCCTTGTAATCATGCCAATGTATTAAAATAATACGCCGACTCTGGGTAACTGGGGTTGGGGCATTACAGTTGGTATCAGAGGAAGTTTAGCAATAACCGTGGAAACTATATTCAGATAAACTCTGATTAGAGCACATAGCCCTAAGATAGACTTTGAGGATTAGTATAGAAGAACTTCCTAGATTTTTGGTATTGTAGAGATTTTGTGATTTTTCTGAGCAATACATCCTTGTCTGGATATGAGCAGGTTGAGGCATCTCTGGCACAGATGTACCCAGGGGTAAAACCCGAAAACACCGCTTTGAGCTTGACTCGAATAGGAACTGGTGCATGACAACGGGCCTTGTTGCACTATTGGTTACGACACTCCCGGGGGATATGCTTAGGATAATTCTCATTTTCTTTACAAACCATTATGAAGGGTTTATGAGTATATACATCCTCAAAGGAGACATTTTTATGATTATGGATTATATCCATAAACTATTTAATTTATGTTATCTGTTTTACAAGTTTGGGATTAGGTATTGTTATTTATAAACTAATCTAATGTATGCCATTGTTTAGAAATGGTGCCCAGTAGAAGGAATGAGAACTCTAACAATGAACATGATACAAAGAGAAAGAAGGATCATATATTTCATAGTCTTAAGCCATAATTTATAAGAGAAATAGTCTCACATGTATTATCATCATATGAAGAAATAATACCATGTGTTGATAAAATAAGTAAAGAGTTTAATGAGTCCTATGGCTTTGAAGGGAAGCAAGAGATGAAAAGGATGGAAGAGAGAAATATGGATAAAGGGAAGAGGGAAAAGAAGAATTTTCCCATATGTGATAACTATGGAAAAAAACACCCTAGAACTTGTCTGAAAAGAATGTGAGTTTGTTATAAGTGTGGAGGAAAAGGGCACAAAGTACGTGACTACAAGGGTAAGAAAATGGTTTCAAATGTACAATGCTTCATTTGAAAGGAGTTTGGACACTACACGAACCTATGTCTCAGTCGTCATACTATGCGGCAAATGATGCTATTGGATAATAATCAAGTTATGATACTACCACAGATGAAGAGGAATGATTAGAGTCATTATGTTGATTATGTCTTTTGAGTGTTGTATCAACAATGTACTTGTTATAATAATTATGGAGTATATAAGGATTGTACTGCAGTACTATTTAATTATGGACTTGAGATTGTGTGAAACAAAGAAAAGTGACCCAATAACAGGATAAATTTTTGGAAAATATGTGGTTGAGAGAATGGTAAACCATAATATAGTTCTGATATCGAGGAAGTGATTATGGAATAATACATGATTGATTTGGATAAATTATATTGGATATTCCTAACTACCTTGAAACTGATTAATGATTTGTATATTCCATCATTGATTGGGTTTAATACATTTTTGGATTGAGGGAGTATATCTATTATTCTATAAGGAATAAGGGATCATGAATGTAATCAATAAGGTTTTATGATAATCCAGGATGTTTCAGTGTTTTAAAAGAATATATGATGAAGGTGATCACATGTTATTACGCGTAAAAAAAAGGATATTCATTGTGTTTACCTTCCTTATAAATTTTGGACTGAAGTATTTTGGATAGTTCTAGTTGGGATTATTTTGGATTGCCATAAAAGGACAACTCGGAGGTCGGGCGACAACCCGTCGCGTCCGGCAAGGCTGCGAGACATGAACCCACAACTAAAGGGCGAAAAGGGTGTATCATCTACCACTGACCCATGTGATGTTCAGGATTAAATAATGTTGTTTTTTAAAAGATCTGGTAGATGAATTATAAATTCTTTTTTTTGGAACCCTATACGAATATGATAAATAGAATATTTTTTTACATTCTATTATCTTTTAGAGTGAAAGATGAGTTTTTGGTAGAAATGATTTAATGGATGTAACTCTACTTGTCAAGAATATATTTTTCTTCTTCTATTATTCTATGAATAAATTAATTCATATACTTTATTTAAGGAATCCTAAAACCAAAAATGTGTTATCATAATACCCAATGTTTTGTTGACCCAATGGTATTTCAAATCATCATAGATTGATGAATTTAAGGACCTCAATTTTACACTTGTTTGTGATTGATGACCTCAATCACTACGTATAAATATTTACGTTTTCCCTCCAATTATATGTCTCTAATTGTAACTAATGTTCTCATAATCGATATCATAATTTGGTGGTGACCCTTTCATTTCTCATTTCCTCATATTAGGACTAAATTTCGGTAACCCAATTTCCGTTATGGGTTTTCCCACAACGATATTTTCTATTTTCAACATTTTATTTTCGAAGAACAATTTCAAATTGCGAGGACGCAATTTATTGAAGGAGGGGAGAATGTAACACCCCAAGATTTCATAGGGTGTTATTTATTCAAAATAATTGAATAACATTCACTACACGCAACACCGAGTTCAAGTGCACCATGACATACCAAACAAGCCATTCAAAAGAGGTTATGAATAGTATAACTAAATATTAAACTTTTAGAATCCATATTATGAGTTTCTTAGGAATAATGAAAGAACAAGTTCATTTTCAGTATTGCACTTTTACCAAATTTTAATAGTGAACCCTTTTTAAAACTTTTTGACTAAATGGGTACAACAAAAATTTAAAATGAAACACCCTAAGCTTCTACGGTACGCTTCTCATTGAATAATGCGATAACGTGTGTTGTACGCAACATCGAGTTCTAACACACCACAACCAATCAAACTAGCCGTTATGAATAGTAATACCTACTTTTTGAAATTATATATATTTTATATTTCAAAAAGGACTTCATTTTTGGATTCGGAATATCGGAATTATCCTAATTTGAATTTTTGGTATTTTTCTGAGAACTTCCAATTTTTATGAATATTGAAAAATAATTAAAAACAACTTTTTTAATCAAAATAATTTATAGTGATAAATTATATTATTGAGTGGTTTTAAATCATAATTAGAATATATTTTTCCCATTTTATCCAATGGTGTTCATTAGAATTAATTTCACTTTGAAATTGGATATAAACAATTATCAATCTTTTGATATATATTGTTTCTTAAAAACACGCTATTTGTTGTAACAACGTGAATTAATTATAAAATTTATTACTGAAACTTATATGTTTGGAATTTTGTAAAATAGACATCATTTTTGAATTTGGAATATCAATTATATATTAGGGTGAAATTTTGGCATTGTTCTGAAAAACTTCAATTTTTGATGAATAGTGAAACTACTAAGTGGTAGTTAAAAAACTGAATTTTTCATAAAACATAATTTTACCGCTTCTATGAATGGAATTTAGAAAATAATAGAAACATGGTTAATATCAAGAAGTAAAATGTGGTTCAATGAGAGGAAAATATTTTTTGGTGAATAGTAACTTTTTACTTTTATTTACCACGGTTAAAAGTAAAATAGGGTAATTAAGGGTAAAAATGATATTAATATTACCATAAAACATGTCCTCATTCTATTGGACAAGTTTATATCGTCAAAAAACATCCTTAGGAATAAAATATTATCATTTAGGTCCACATGGATTAGATTAGGACATTTATTATTATTTAATTCAAAGAAGATTTAAAAGAGTTAAAATCAAAGTTTATTTAGTAAAACATTTTTAATATAGGGTTAAACATAAGATAAATTCGATTTTAAATATTAATTAGAAAGATAATAAGATTTAATACATAATGATATTTTATTTATAATATTTATACTTTAAATAATGTAATTTATTTATGACACATTAATGATGCAGTAATTACCATAATTGTGAAAAATTAAAATAATTGATATTATAAATTCCCAAAGAAATATAATTTGAGACTTTTAATGAATTAAAATAATTTAATAGGCTAATATGACATGTTATTATTGATTTAATTAACTTTGGTCGAAGTAATCATTCTATTATGAGTTTCAAAAAAATCAATTATTGAATAGTGTCAAAATTGACATAAAAGAGTTTTTAAAACATATATTATATTATTAATTGATATTAAATTCTAAAAATATATGGTTCGGCCAATAGACTTATATCATGATAGTTTCATTATTAATGGACCACTTTAGTGTCTCTTGAATGTATATAGTATGTTTATTAAATATATATTATAAAAATACAAAGTGACATGGTAAATGTCAAACTAATTAACTAAGAGTTAAAAATAAAAGATAAGGTTAATATAGTTACCCAAACCTGTCTAAATTCTATTGGTTGAATGGTTTTCGACCTATAACCACTTTAAACTTTGAATAATGAATTTTTAAGCCATTAGAAACCGAATATGAATTTATTATAAATTAATATTTCTAGCTTTTCCAAAGGTGCCCCTCACCCCTCTTATAAAAGGGCACTCCTCCTTCTCATTTCTTCACACCTTCAATACATTTTGGTTCGGCCAAACTCTGCCCAAATACTCTCCCAACTTCCCTAACTACAACCTAGATGCCTTATTTGGATCATAAAGCCATCCTATGGAGTCCTTTTGATCAAATCAAAAAAAAAAAGAACCCGAAGAAGAGGTAATGTTTTCACCACCCCTTTTCAAGTTTTGTTCTTCTTCCACTTATTATTTCATTGTTATTACCATTATAAAATAATAAATCCATTATATTATATATACTGTGATGTTATTATAAATATGTTACAACCATATACATTATTCTATCCACCCTTTGAATAACATGTCACCATACGTGCGTACGTATGGCTTACCGTCTCCTCGTCGTGGTGTAATTGTTAATCAATATATTATTATTTGGATGGGTATAATAATGATGTGTAACTCATGTAAATAATAAATATAACATGATAATGATTCTGTATATATGATATAACATCCATTTATATATTATTTTAAAATCAAAAGAATGATATTATCGCTCGTGCGTACGTACGGACTACCGTCTCCACGAACGCGATGAGATTCATTCTCCATCATATCCATTCAAGTATAATTATAATTTGATGATTTAAAAATGTTGTTTAAGGACTTGATATCATTATGGATATGAATAAGATACAACCTATCCATAAAAAAACATGGCTTATGTAACAAAACATATAAAAGAAAACGAGTAAGTTAACACCCAAAAGGACGATAATTGTATGATATAATTAACAAATCAATGTTAAAAGATCATATATTATATCATATAAATGCATATGATTCCTCTATAATTTAATAACAATTATTTCACAATTATGCAGGAGGTTAACCTACCCCAACAAAGGAAAATTACAAGGTAAGGGTTATTTGACAATCTCTTCATTATCCGAGGTTGTTTATACGTAATAATCTAATGGGACATCTTTATCATCCACATCCATGTTTCTTAAAAATGTATTTCAAAACATTTTTACTATTTAAAAGAATATGGGTTAATGTCATTTATTACCTTTTTTGACTTTTTATAAGAGTTTTAAACAGGAATATTTCCATCGTTTTCCAAACAAGGTGCTTTTTATCCTTTTCGACAGAATTAAGGTAAGAATGTTTTTTTAACTTATACAGCGGGTGTGGTTATTTTCCACCATTATAAAATCGTCGAAGCTTCCCTTAAAATCTTATAAGAATATTTTCAAATAAAAATGTTTTATTTTATAAATATATGACTATTAAATGATTTCAAAAACAGAAAGAGATATTTCTCTAAAAAGAGTTTTGATTTCATCTAGGTCAACATCCTTTGATGGATTTTACGCTTATTTGAAGTTGATTTATTATGATACAAAACTTATATATTGTATTGAAGGTTTTGTGATATTTTTGACTGTGGATGTGCTATTTTTATACCATTCATAGTTTATGGTGAAAGTATTGACATTTCGTATGCTGGTTTTAATACGAATGTTTATGTTATGTTGAAACCATTTCATATGGGAATGCATTGGACTTAGTAAGTGACAGGTGGAGCCCGCTATAGCCCCTCGATGCATCGGTAGGTCCAATGAGATAAACTAGTGTCTTGGAACAAGGCCTTGACAAAATCTTATTTGTAGTCTTCGCACGAGGCCTCGGCTATGTGGTTATGATAGTCTGACATTATGCATTCCATCATTATGAATGTGGTTATTGATATTGCATGTGATTATTTGATTAGTATAATATCCATGTTAATATGTAAATGGCATTATTTCATTTTACTTTTGCCATACTATGTTGAAGTTAATGTTTAAAAGGCTTTTGTTTTAGTTATACATTTCCTTCAATGTTTATCATTTTTTTGGAAGATTCCGCTATATTGGTATTCTTAACAGGCATTAGAGCTCACCCCTTTTCTATGTTTTATTTTTCCCAGGATTCCATGAAGTATATTGTAATTGATAAGGAGGGTTAAGACAAGGAAATAATGGCATTAATAATGGATTATTTATGTTGTTTTTTATGTTATGAAGTGTAATGTGACTTTCATGTATGTAGTCTATTTTCCAAGACTGCTAAACTAATCGGTCGTTTGGGAATTAATTCCTTGTAATCATGCCAATGTATTAAACTAATGCACCAACTATGGGTAACTGGGGTCGGGGCGTTACAGATGGTACATGGGAAGCGACGTGAATAAGGATGGGAAACTCTATTATGGTGTAGTTGTTGGTTTGTGGACCTGAGGCAATGTGGGGTTGTATCTTGATGCTTGGATTGGTTCTAATACTTTGTGGGTCCTCACAGATCCCAGTTTTTGTGACTTTACAAGAGAACCGGGTGGAATGTTTAGTTGTTGTTTAGCTATTTTTTTCATTCCCTTGGATTGTGGTTCTGCTTGTTAGATTCTTAGTAGTGCATAATTTACTTAAATGTAATAACATGAATATGAAATAAACAATGGGTTCAATGGTGAATTGTTCTAGGGAATGAGTTTTGAAATGGTTGAGGATGTGGTGTTCTTATGAATGAATAGTAACAAGGTGTTTGTGTAGGGATGGTTTTGGGACCCCAAGGCTGGGATGAATGCGTATTACCTATATATATATATATATCTATTTGTTATTTTTAGGTTTCTTATTTGTACCCCACCCATGTTGAGCACATAATTCCAAACACCCCCATTTCATAGGGGATTGTGTTTTTCTCAACACTCCTATGAGTGGATGGTTGTTAGCTCTTTTTCTGATCCCATTCCTAAGTATCCCAAGATCTTTCAGGTAGGCTTTGACGGTTTTAGGGCCATTATAGCCCATGATTCTTTGGGTTGGGTAGTTGTGGTGGTTGGACCAGGTGTGTGTGGGATGGTTATTTCCCAAGTGTCTTTATGATGAGGCCCATGTGTCTTCCGGAAGGGTGGTAGTTATTCTCACCCTGGTGTTTGCGGGCATGGTAACATGTGGTTGTTGTGGCCCAATTGTTTACAGGAGTGATGTGTTGTAGTGATAGCTTGGGTGTTTTCTAGAGGGATGAGTGGTTGGGGTAGCCTAGCTGTGTGTGGGCAGGGGGTATGGTAGCGGGACAACGATGAGAATTGCAGGATTGGTCTGATGAATAGTATGTCTTCAATAACCTGTGGGAAATTTGATCGAGGTACCCAAACATCGATGTGTTTTTACTATTACATTACTTGACTTGCTTTATTTGGGGAGTGTGCCTTGGTGAGGCGTATGTGCGTCATTTTCTATGATGGGTGTTTTGGATATCACTTTTCTCACGGGGCATTATAATTAATCCCCAATTATGCATTAGAGTTTTTGGTTTTCCTAGCTGAGTATTCTTGAAATCTTACCCAATTTATATAAAACTACATTCAGAAATCCAGGAGGACTTCAGAAATCTTACAGGATCATACTAGTTCGGACATTGGGACATTTTCTGTTGTTTTTTTGTTTTTGTTGGTACTTTTTTGGGGTATTCATGTACTTTTATAGATTTTACATTCGGTACATGAATATGGGAATGGTTGGTTTCATCATTACATGTACATCCACTTTCGGTGTTGTTTTGAATTACTGTCTTATCTCCTAATATTATTAAATAAAAGGGCAATTCCTTCCATCTTGTGTGTGATTCTATAACCTTGGTGATAGTCGCCACTTCGGGACTTAATGAAGGAAGGTCATGGGGGTCATTATCTCTCCTTCAACTTGAAGAAGGAAGGGTCTAACAGTCTTCTGTCCCTTATCTCATCTTGGTGACAGTGGGTCGTGATAGTATAACAAATTCTTAATGATTAATAATACAAGCAATCATGTATCCCTAGAATAAAAAAAATTATAAACTTTTTTATTTTGGTCTCCTATGAATAGACATTAAATTATCTCCCATTTAAAATAACATCTCTATTTATGTTCTATATCATTCTAAATCTTCAGAATGTAAAATGTAAAACAAACTCAAAAGGTTATATATATGTTTTCTGAAATTGACTCACTAAAAACAATAAAATAATACATGAAACAATTTAATAGGGGTACTATGTTGATAAATGGGACATTAAATACCATTTAATCATTTTCAATAATTATATAACGACATTTAACATTACCTTAATTTATGTGGTGTATAGTACAAAAATCATTGAATTATAATGCTTGATTAAATAAATTGTCGTGTTCATTTAACAATGACTATAATACCCAATAATAAAATTGTATATCAATATTAATTACATTAGGATATTAATGTATTTTAATAATAGGTGAAGTTGAATTTGATGATGATATACCCATCTCTTTCAATGTGATAATATATATGGGAATTTTATTCATAGATTTACATGTACCCTATTCCCATCAAATAAATAATCAAACTATAGATGTAGTATTTTTTATCACTAAAACACCCCTTTAGATAAATATATCAAATATATATTAACGAGTATAGTATTTATTATACCTAAATACATAAACAAGGATGACATTAATATATTGTATGAAATTTTTTAATATATAATTATGAAACGAATTTTAATTTCATTGGGAAATGAGGTAAAATCAAGACAATTTCAATCAATAGGTTCTAGTAATAAAAAATCATAAATCAATTTGATACTTACAAAATACATCTATATAAATTGAAAAAATACATCTTATTATAGAGAAAAAGCTATATAAGATTTTTCAAATTTTATCATTCTTAATTAAACATGAGTATATAGGTCTACATATCGAATTATAGAAACAAATCAGTTTTTGAATTGATAAATAATTGAAAACTAAATCATAGAGATCATCGACATCACATAGTTTTTACACAATTGGGAATGAAATTCCACAGAATCCTCCTATTTATATACAGTTGTGAAATCTTCTGAACAAATTACTTCAATATTTCGGAATTTATCAAATAAATGAATTAAAAACGAAATTATATTACATAATTTTTAGGAATAAATATTAAAATATCACAGATAATCACACACATTAGATTAATAGTTTTCTTATGTTCATAGATTACCTATATTAATATTTTTAACATTTAATGAGAATAATTATGTATATACCAAACCCACTGTATTCAGTTGAGAAGGATTTCTACAGTAGATGAGGTGTTTGATGTTGTGACTGATGTGTCCACTATTACTACCCTAAAAGTATACCTAGTGTGATATGTCTTTTGTTTCATTCATTACAATGAGGATTGTTTGTGGTATTTATTTTTTTGGGTCTCTTATGAGTATGTTTTACACACCCCTACATGGTATATTCATAAACGTGTTTTGTTTGGTTCATATGAACATTGTTTTAACAAAAGACATTGGTGGACCAGGACCAAGAGGTTCTCAAAGGGATGAGACCGAAGGATGCTACAATAGTGGACATGGTTTCATAGAACCAAACATGCCCCTATAAGGACCAGGATGCCAGTAAATTATACTTCATCTTCTAGTAGCTACTCAAATCTCACGACTAGGTGTGGTTTTTTGCCGATGGACATCAATGATTTCATTATGTGCTTTGTCATTTTCAGTCCTTCCATTGGGATTGTATTATAGCCCACATTCTTTCAAATATAATTTGTAATCAGTATTTTTTTAGCATACTGGTTTTTCTTTGGTCGGTGTATGGAGCATGGTTTGGAGTCTGTGCAGGTAAATTTACTTTGGAAAATGACTCCCACATGCTGGTTGATGCCTTCGGTGCTAGTCGCCTACCCCTAGCCATTGGGAGGTTGGCTTGGGGTAGTCACGACACAGGTCCTAGGGGGTAGGACATGAAAAAATGGAATCAGTGGGAGATTTTACATAGCACAATGATCGAGAGTCTATTCTATTATTTGGAACAAAATGAAAATTATTTAGAGACCGACTTTGAGAATCTGGGAATCCAGAGTTGGTGCGGTAGTCAACATATCCATACACCAGGACCTTGAATTCAGCATTTTGGATCTATACATGAAATCACTGGTTGTATAAATTTCCTTTTATGTTCCTTTTAATAATAGTCATCTCACCAGGTATAACCATCTAATAGTGGTGAATAATAATCTATCACAGGATGCCTTCATGTGGGAAACCAATCCGGATACAAATATGCAGTCAAGAGAAGATTCCACCTAGCGATCAGGTGTTTGTTCATGGACCGATGTTATAGATGGTCCCAGTGGGTGGTATACCAATGTTACCACAACCAGATAATAATCTAGTAGGAATATCTACAGTGGTTTAGGTGGATGCATCTTTACAGACCGAGTAATGGATGACACTTTTTGAATTTAGAAAAGAGGAAAAGGGAATGAATGTGCTTCACATGCATCTGAGGAAACTATAACTCAATATGAAGGGTTAACAGGAAAAATGGATTGAAAGTGCACAATGTATTTCATGGAGGTTGTGGGTTCATAGGAGGTAACATGCCAATTTATATAAGGGAACACTTTTATACTCTTGTCATGAAATGGGACAACTTGTGTGAGATTGTCAAACCATTCATGTTGTAAGGTAAGAGAGGAGATTTTTTAATACTATTGAGGATTTTGACCTTAGGACTCTAGGGATGAATCAAGGGATGATGCATGTCTTTCTACTTTAGTTTCAGTATTGATAAAAAATTATATGAGTGATTTACATTTCTTATGACTTCTTCTTTATTTATACCTAGAGGTTCCAGTTATGACCGTTGTTGACCATCACATTTAGATACTCCTACTCGAGGACACTGAATGACCACACACTGCTTCCAATAGTGTTACATGACACTGGGAGACATGAGTATCAGTTTGGATATCTTGGAAGTACCGTCGTGGCTTTACAAAGTCATTCTTTGTATGGACTAGAACCTTTCATGACACTATTGATTATATTAGGAAAAGGATGTGGTTCATACATGTATATGGAACCATATTTCCCTTTATCTGTAGAGTGGAAATCCGTGTAGCTCTTGATGGACTCAGGAAGAGGAGGGTGTAGCTAAATCCTATTCATTTGGCTAGTCCGACCCTCATAGCAGTGAAATTATTGTGTTCTCAAGTTCCTTTGTGATAGTTGAATATATATATGTCTCTATTAAATATGATCCCTGATTACCTTTCCATTGAGAGTTAAAAAAATTATTTGATATGTACCCTTGGACGACACCAATATCCACAGAAGCATATCAGATTAGTCTGGCAGAACTTAGGGAATTTAAGGAATAGCTGGAGGACATGGGAAGTGAGTAGATACATGCATTTAAGGAGTTTGGCCGAACGGTTCCATGAATGATTCAAGGAATGGGGGGTGACTTTAAATGGCTACTGTATTAACATAACCAATTTTCAATCATTCCTTCTTATCGTGGACCTTGTTCAAGAGTATTTTTTTTGTTAATATTTTGATGTGATCCTTAAATATGGAGATACCTATGGGTGTAGACTAAAAAAACACATATGGTGATTGTGTGATGTGGCCCTTAAGGTGATAGTTTCATATTGAACCTGTTGGCGGAATCATCGTGGACCTATGATGTTATTTTGGTTATGGACTGGTCATCCACTTTTCAATACCAGAGTAACTATTTTAGGAAAAAATGTGGCATTTCTGTATTAATTTAATGGGGTTTCCAATGGTCAGATAAATAAATGGAATTAGAGGTTTCATGTCATAAACTCATACTTTTATGGGTGTAGGAAATCACTCTTGAGTAATCATTCCTTACCCTCATGGTAGCATATGTTTTTAGTTTTCAGTTCCCAACCTTAGAGGTAGAATGCAGGAACATAACATCCAAATATTTTTCTAGGGATGCCTCCCCATAGGCGGATGGGCATCTGTATCATTCTACACATTGAGATAGATTTGATATCTACATCAGTATATCAAATGGAATTCTTAGAGCATCATAAGAATGGGTCGTAGGTTGGGGACATGCATATGAAGGGATTAGTAATACCCAATGTTAAAGGTTATGTGTGGATTATTGTCACATAAATAATGTGTTAGGGGAGAATGAGTACCACCTAAAAAAGGGTCAATGGCCACAAAAATTATTTAAAAGGGTTATCCTTTCATGTGGATTTCATAGTGCAGGTAGGATGTTCAATAGTTGAGACACCAATGATGGATAGAGGTACTTCAGGACTAGGGATTTGAGATAGTATATAATCAAGGTAAGGGGAACATGGTGGAAAAAGCGCTATGCAGGAGTACTGGTTTATATCTACTGAGTGAGGCAACTGAGCAACTAGTAGAGATGCAGATATCCATCATGGATGATAATGGAGAATCATACCTTTAGTAAATGACTATAACTCCCCCACTCGTGCCTCTAGTTTGGGAAGCGTAGTTCGTGGATATTGACTGTGAGGCCCAACATGCTTAGTTATCCTCTATAAAATATCTTGATATATTTTTGATACGTGGGGAGAAAACCATCCTTTTCAGAGGACACACCATGGTACCAGTGACGTTACATGAGGATGTGTTGAGGGAGTTTCATAGAACCCATTTGGTTGTAATTCCTAGTGAGGATATGATGTACCAAAACATTTGACGTTCGTACTGGTGGACAAGATATGGAGACACTTGGAGTTTAGGGTGGTAGAAAATGTTTTCCTTCAGCTATCACCCTATCAGGGATTGAGGAGTTTTTGTTGGGGATGAAAGTTATCTTTGATATTTATCATACATTTTCAGTTATGAGTGGAGTTGGAAAGTTGTAATATTTCCTAACTCTTCGTACATAGACCCAGAGAGTGAAAAATGATTTTAATATGTCGTAGGTGTGGTGGTATGTGCATGATCCATCGAACGACATCACCTAGGGAAAGCTGGACATTGAAAATGGGTAGAAATTTGTGGAGATACCAATGGAGACAGTAGATCGATATGAGTGGGCCCTTAGGGGATGGTTGATTCCTCTATGTGTGTTGTATGGAAGCACGAGAACATCTAGTAGAGCACATGGGAGAAGGAGGCTCAGATTCGTGCTCAGTACCGCTAATTTGTTTGATTTTTTTGGATATAGGCGATGTAAAGCCAAAATCTAGGTAGAATGTAATGTACCAAAATTTACATGAAAATTTTTATATATATGGAATTATTTATGGACTACACGTTCAAATAGCACATGAATAAATGGCCCAAACATCCCTAATTATTCTGTCAAAAACTGTTAAGCATAAAATAGCATGCATGAGAAATTTTATTAAAAAAGTGGAATAAATCCTGTATGGTTGGTCAGATTTGATATCTTGGGGGAACTGATGCATTTAGGATCTATGTTTTACCCAAGGTCTGACTTAATTTTAATTGGTGTCGCCCTCTCGTGACAAAACCCAAAAATGGAATACCCATTAATAAAATAAATAAATAAAATTATTTTACTTTTCAAATTCTTATAACTCGCTAATAGAGACATAGTTTAAAAATCATAGTCACTTATGAACAAGTGAGGGAATTCATTCCTTATGAGGAAACTAATATCAGATGGCATGGGAAAACAATTGAATTTAATTTTTGGCTATGAATAAAATAATTTTTCTATAATTATTTTATTTTCAATACCAAGTAACTCCTAAACGGTAACTCGGATTGAAAATATGAGAGTACCATTGAACTCATGGGGTCATGTTCTCCTTAGGAGGAGCCTAACCTAAACCGGAGTTGGTCAAGGGTGAATGTTAATTTATTTAACATTTTCTATTCTACATTCATCAAACATTTGAGTGGGAATTTTTATCTATTGAATCAATGTTCAGTTAAATAATGTTAGAACCCAGATGAATTTGGGACCCCATTATTTGCCTATAAATAAAATAACATTAGCTCACAATGGTTGAGAAAAAATTCTATTTTTCGGACTTTTGAAAAAAATAAGAGAATTTAAAAGAAATATTTTATTTATTTTATTTATTATCTCACCGTTGGGTCACGGGTGGCGACACTGCGGTACTTCCATGATTTGACAATGAGGCTCATTAATGTAGGTTCAATACTGGATCGTTTGAAATTCTGACACTATTATCATTATGGATTATTAAATAAAGATAATTAAATGAGTATAATTTAATGAGAATTATTAATAGGCGCAACATTGCTGCAATTTGTGTTTTTATTGATAAATCCAACATGGGGGGTTTTGGAATTATATTTGGAAGATTACCTGAAGATACTCCAGTGAATTTCCTCTCCAACGAAGAATGATGAATAATGTCGGTTAGACTCCACCAAATTCTATGAACCTCAATGAACAGATCCATATGTGACATTGACACCTTTAAACCTTGGGAATGAACACTTCGACATCGAATGTCAAAGAGGTATGGTGTTTATATGATTTTTTATGTTCGCCCCTGTTTTTGTTCTAGAAACGATGAACGCGGATCAACCCACGAATTGGTTGACCCACACATCATGTGTTTATGCGGGTAACACTATTGGGTATTTTTTATCCAGGATTATGATTTTCTTTGCATGATCAAACAACAATCCCCAATCCTCTGCCTTGGTTATAAAAGTCTAAAATGGAGGGCCTTGGCTGAAAATAACAAGGACTGAGAACCTCCTCTTGTGCGTTTTTGATGGTTGCATTCTCAAAACTATTGTGAGGGTGATTTAAGGCCGTCATAGTGAAGAAGGCAAACTTCTGAGGCCAATGGCATAGGAAACATGATGTACCGACCACTGATGTGTGTATAGTTGTTCACCAATAGATATTATACCATGTGCCGGTCAGGAGGATGAAGGAACTCCAACCACGCCTGTGACATCCCAGATAATAAAACAATATGTCATTTTCATATTTAAATATATTTTCAAATAAAATATTAATTTTACTTTAAATGGGATGCTATGTTCGATAGCGTACCTGATACACAACAACAAGTTTCTTGGAAACCTTACGTTGCAAAATAACAATATAATATTATTATTTAAAATGGTAGTTAAAGCCTAGCATTTGTAATGGAGGGAATGAAAAAACTAACTAAAAAATGGTTATATATGTTTGTTAAATATTTTTACTTTTATTCAATAAATTATAGAGGCTAAAAATTCAAATGAATACAATTTTAAGCATAAATATTCTAATATTCATTAACGGTTTGATTAACTACATTTTGATGGTGAACCCTTTTTAAATCTAATTTTTTCACATTTATAAGTTATATTTGACAAAATAAAATCCTTCTTTAGAATCAAAGGATCATTATTAACATTGTGTAATTTTTTTGTTTTTTTCGGATAAAGTTTCTTTTTTTAGTGAATTGTGAAAATGTTCTATTTTAATTCAGAACTACCATTTAACCTGATTTACTCATATGATTAGATTATATGTTTAATTTTATTTAATTTGTAATTATAATATATTTTTACTGTTTAATCCAATGTTGGAAATTGGTATTAATTTCACATTTAAATAGGACATAAACAAGTGTCAATCTTTTGAGATATATTGTTTCATAAAAACATGCTATTTATTTTGACAGTGGGAACAAACTATAAAATAAATTAATGAAACTTCTCGGTTTTGAATTTGGTAAAATATATATCATATTGGAATTCAGAATATAAATTATATCTTAGTGTGAATTTTTGCTATTTTTCCAAAAAACTTCAATTTTTGATAAATAGTGAAACCACTAAGTGGTAGATAAAAAACTTATTTTTCGTTTAAATAAAATATTACTGCTTCTGTGAATTGAATTTAAAATAATCCAATATACATTTTTATCATTAGTATGTAATATATGGTTCAATGGGATGAATATAGTTTTTGATGAATAGTAACTTCTGTGTTTTATTAACCGCGATTAGAGGTAATTACAGTAATTTAATTTAAAAATAATGTTATAATAATAGGAAATTACCATGACACATGTTTTACCCTTATTGGATGAGACATGTCCGACCATGAAAATCCATGGGTCAATTTTGGGACCCCATTGAGACAGTTGGGTTTGATAATGATATTAATACCTTTTTATTTAATGTAAAACAAATGTCACAAACATTTATTATTTTACTAAACAATTTTTACATGGGGTTCTATAAGTTATTTTATCAAATATAAATATTAATTATAAATATAAAATTCTTTTCTATATCATTTTATTTTTTTTAATTTTTATATTTTAAATAAATAAAATTATTTATGACACAATGATGATGCATTGTTTATGTCATTAATGAACGATTTAAATAAATAAGAAGAAAATGTTTAACATAATATCCGTCACTTGTCCAATTCTTATTGGTTGATTTTATTTATAACATTGTAAACATTATCTTTGAGTTTAATTATTTTTGGACCTTTAGAATCTGAAAAGCATTATATAATAAAATTATAGTTTCAATAATTCCAAAAGAGCCCCTCCTTTTCCTTCTAAAAAGTCCAAACTTCCTACCCCTTTTTCACTCTTCTCAAGCCCTTTGTCTCATCAAAACTCTACTAAAATAAGATACCATTATCCCTCTATTCATCCTAGAAGGATTATCATAGACAGAAAGTACTTCAAGAAAATCATTTGGTTCAAACTAAGGGGAGTTACTCGGTTTAAATGTAATGTATTCTCTAATGATATGTTGTTTTATTTTGCTTCTCAAAACCCCTAAACTATTTTTATTCATTTCTTTTGTAACAACACCAGTATCATAAATATACTAGTATGTTGTTATGATATGGATTATAGCAACAGATACATACACCACCATCTAATGGGTGAAGAACTTGTTGTTTCTATGGACGACGAACTACTGCCTCACGAAATGATGGTTGTTCAATTGTATCCTACCGCCTGTCATGGTGACCATTAATATGAAACTATATTTATATATGATATATATTATGTTTATTTTTTAATTATTCTTATATATTTTTCATTTATTCCATACCTTTACGGTTTCCATAATGGGTAAACGCGATAATTTCATTTTTGGAAGTGCATATTACTGCCCCCTCAAAGTGATTT
The DNA here is from genome assembly GCA_963277665.1 of Viscum album. Taxonomy (NCBI): domain Eukaryota; kingdom Viridiplantae; phylum Streptophyta; class Magnoliopsida; order Santalales; family Viscaceae; genus Viscum; species Viscum album. The sequence goes on along the minus strand of OY728135.1, from coordinate 192,739,804 downwards.
GAATCGTTAATGCCACCTGTGGGATGTATAATAAATGAATTTGTTTATATTATATATGATATAATACTGGGCTTATAATATACATGTATATCATAATGTTTTCCTTCCATTAAATAATAAATATAAATGAAATTATCTTTCATGTGTACGTACGGCTTACCGTCTCCATGAACGGTGCATTTTATTTCTTACCTACAAAAGTTTTGTATTGGTATAAATACATAAATATATGGGATATTTATGATATATATGATATCTAAATCATTAATATCTTTATGAAGATAATGGATATTTTACTACCTGAGCAACATTTAAATATAAGAAGATCACTTTTGACTCATGTACCAATATCGACAAAACGACCGTTATTAACATAAATGATTACATAATGATTATAACATGGTAATAAGTGATGTAAAAGAAATAATAAACATGAAAAAGGTTCTTAATAAATTATAAATTAACTTATGTTTTTTATTCAGGAATAACAAGGAACATACGAGCGTGTCAAGTCAGACATGTGGTAAGTGTAACACCCCGAGCTTCCACGATACGCTTCTCATTCAATAATGCAATGGCTTGCATTGTACGCAACTTCGAGTTCTAAAACACCGCGACTAATCAAAGTAGCCGTTATGAATAGTAATAACCACTTTTTAAAATTATAGAAATTTTATATTTCAAAATGGACTTCATTTTTGGATTCGGAATATCGAAATTAGCCTATGTTGAATTTTTGGTATTTTTCTGAGAACTTCTAATTTTTTATGAATAGTGAAAAATACTTAAAAACAACTTTTTTAATATAAATAATTAATAGTGATAAATTATACTATTTAGTGGTTTTGAAGTATAATTGGAATATATTTTTACCATTTTATCCAATGGTGGTCATTAGATTTAATTTGACATTGAAATTAGACATAAACAATTGCCAATCTTTTGATATAAATTGTTTCTTAAAAACACGCTACTTGTCGTAACAGCGGGAATTAATTATAAAATTAATTAATGCAACATATATGTTTGGAATTTTTTAAAATAAACATCATTTTTGAATTCAGAATATCAATTATAGCTTAGGGTGAAATTTTGGCCTTGTTCTGAAAAACTTCAATTTTTGATGAATAGTGAAACCACTAAGTGGTAGTTAAATAACTGATTTTTCGTTTAAATGAAATATTACCACTTATGTGATTTGATTTTCAAAAATCCGACATACATGGTTGTCATTAAGAAGTAAAATGTGGTTCAATGAGATCAAAATAATTATTTGGTGAATAGTAACTTTTAAGTTCTTAATCGCGATTAGTGGTAATTAGTGTAGTTTAATGTAAAAACAATGTTTTAATAATATGATATGATCTTGACACTTGTCCTACTCCTATTGGATGAGTCATGGCCGTCCAAGACAACCCATGGGTCAACTTGGGGACCCCATAGAGCCACTTTAGTTGGAAAATGACATTAATATATATTTATTTAATGTTAAAATTAAATTGACACAAACATAAGTTATTTTACTAAAACAATTTTTAAGTGGGGTTACACAAGTCCAAATTTTGTCTATAAATATTCATTAGAAAGAAAAAAATGTTTCCTACATCATAGTGTTTTTTTTATAATTTTTAGACATTAAATAAATTAAATTATTTATGACATCATTATGATGCAGCGATGACCTCATTATTTAACGATTTAAATAAAATGGGAAGATAATGCAAAATCCAAGGCTTACAATTGTCCAAAGCCAATTGGATGAGAATATTTCAAAACTTTATCACCTTAGCCTCGAATTATATAAGTGTGGGACCTTTAGAATCCGAAAAGCATTGTGTAATAATGTAACATTTCAATCTTTCCAAAAGTGCCCCTCCTCTCCACTTAAAAAAGGCCCCCACCTCTCCCACCTCATTTACACTTTCAAGCCATTTGGCGCAGCCAACCTCTGCCCAAATACTCTCCCAACATTCCTCTCTTACTCCTAGAAGCCTTACTTTGGGCAGAACTCTTCCCAAGGAAGCCTTTGGCTCAAATCAAAAAGAGTTACCCGATTTTGAGATAATGTCTTTTCTAATGTTGTTTTGTATTATTTTTCTTCTCCAACCCCCTAAACTCTTTTTATTAATTTATTTTGTAACAAAAACATTATCCTCAATATACTAGGATTTTGTTATAAGAAGTATTCGAGCTACACTTACAAACACCTACATCTAATAGTTAAAGAACATGCGGTTTCTGTGGATGGCGAATTTCTGCCTCACGAAACGATGATTGTTCAACACTCATATAACACCTTCAAAGGTGGCCATTAAGATTTCACTATTTTTATATATTATATATAATATGTTTATGTTTTACCTATGCTTCTGTATTTCTCATTTATGGCATACTTTATGATTTCCATTATGGGTAAAACGCGATAATTTCATTTTAGGAAGTGCGGACTACCGCCCCCTCAAAGTGATTTGAATCGTTAATGCCATATGTGGGATGTATAAAGGATGGAGTAAATGGTATTATACAATATATTATACTGGAATTATATTATTCATTTATATCATTATGATTTCGTTCCATTAAATATGAAATTGAAATGAAAGTAGCGTTCATGCGTACGTACGACTTACCGTCTCCATGAACGGTGCATTTCATCTCTTACCTCTAAATGTTACGTAATATTATAAATGAATGTATATACTGGATATATGAGATATATATGACATCCAAATCATGAATATAATTCTGGAGATAATGGATATTCTACCACATAAACAACTTGTAATTATAAGAATTTTATTGTTGACTCAAGTACCAAAGATCGACAAAATGACCGTTATTAACTTAAATAATTAAATAATGTTCATAACATGGTAATAAGGGATATAAAAGGAATAATGAACATGAAAAAGGTTCTTAAGTAAATATAAATTATCTCTAGTTTATTATTCAGGAGGTTAAAGAACGGTCGAGTCAGGACAGGACGCAAGGTAAGGGAACTTCTTAACCCAACTTTCATTCTTTGGGTTAATCTCCTACTTTCAAATTATGTCATGATATTATTATGTCCTATTTTGTATTTTTACTTTCTTTTTGTGTACCTATAGTGAATACACATAATTTATATATTTTATTTTTAAAAAATGATCTTTTTATGGACTTCGTCTCAATCCCCTTTCATTAAGGTATATTTGGTTTTATACACAACTTTCTTTTATACGGTGTATAAACCCCTTTGACTTTTACGTTTATTCAAGAGGAATCTTTTTTATACGAAGTGTTTTGCTAAATGACAAGAGGTAATGTTTTTCTTTCCGTACTTATGCGGCGACAACGACTTCTCCGCCGCCATGACCATTATTTGAGTTTCGGCTTCCTCTACAAGGAATCATTTTTTTAATGAAAAATAAATACAATGTTTTAACTTTCTTTTATTTTGGTATTGAAAGTGGTTTTGAAAACGTTTTTATTATATCAATGTGTTGTATTGATATCTTGTGATTGAAATGTGGAAATGTTATGTTTCCTTTATGCATGTTTTATGTGATATGATTATGTTATGGTTTATGATATGTTTAAACCTATTCATATGAGGAATGTATTGGACTTAATAAGTGACGGGTGGAGCCCGCTATAGCTCCTCGATGCATCGGTAGGTCTCATGAGACAACTAGACGTGGAATTGGCCGAGGCCCTTTCCGAATTTGATTTATGGTTTTGGCCGAGGCCTTAATCATTTTAGACGTCTTGGCCGAGGCCTTGACAAAATGTTTCAGAATGTCTGGCATTATACATTCCCTCATTATGAAAGTGGTTATTGTTATTTCATGTGATTATTCGTCTAGTATAATATCCATGTGAGTAAGTAATGGCATTATTTTATATTACTTTTTCCATATTATGATGAAGTTCAAGTTCAATAAGGCTTTTGTTTTAGTTATACATTTCCTTAAATGCTTATGTTTTCTTATAAAAGCTTCCGCAATATTGTTATCCTTACTGAGCATCTGAGCTCACCCCTTTCAATGTTTTAATATTTTCCAGGATGTGAAGTAGTATTTTATAAATGACTTGTAGGGATTGTGAGAAGAGGATATGAGGGTGGACTATAGAGACTTTGTTATTGTAGTTTTTCACTTTATGATGTAATGTAACGTTTACGAATGTATCTAGTGTTTCCAAGGCTACTAAACAAATCGGTCTTTCGAGACTTGATCTTTTGTGATCATGCCAATGTTACGAAGTAATGCACCGACTCTGGGTAGCTGGGGTCGGGGCGTTACAGTTGGTATCAGAGGCAGTTTAGTACTAACCTTAGAAGCTAGATTTAGATAAACTCTGATTAGAGCACATAGCCCAAAGATAGACTTTGAGGATTAGTATAGAAGAACTTCCTAGAATTTTGGTATTATAGAGATGTTATAAATTTTCCGAGCAATACATCCCTGTCTGGATACGAGCAGGTAGAGGCGGCTCTGGAACAGATGTACCTAGGGGTAAAACCCGAAAACACCGCTTTGAGCTAGACTCAAACGGGAACTGGTGCACGACAACGGGCCTTGCCGCACTCTTGGTTACGACACTCCCGGGGGATATGCTTAGGATAATTCTCATTTTATTTACAAACCACTATGAAGGGTTATGAGTATATACTTCCTCAAAGAAAACATTTCTTTTTATGATTATGGATCATATCCATAAATAGTTCAATTTATGTAAAGTGTTTTACAAGTATGGAATTATGTATTTTGATTCATAAACTAATCTAGTTTATGCCATTGTTTAGAAATGGTGCCTAGTGGAAGGAATGGAAACTGTATCAATGCACGAACTCCGTGTAGGGATTGCCCTCCTGCTCAAGATAATTATTGTGGATCTAGAGATACAACTGGTGCTGATCAACTTATTACCATACTGGGACAACTCGCTCAGGTTATGAATAATAACCTTACACGTATGGAGCACCCTGATCCGCATCGTGGAGGATCAATGCTAGACCGTTTCATGATGCAACAACCACCAACCTTTAATGGGAGTACAAATCCTATAGTATCTGAGCAATGGATAAACTCCTTAGAGAAAATATTCCATGCCTTGGGGAGTAGCGAAAGGGAGAAGGTTGTCATGGCAGTTTACCGCCTCACTGGAGATGCCGATCAGTGGTGGTCGCTGATTCAAAACACAAAGGAAGATGATGACGTATTGAATATGGAATGGAGGGATTTCAAAGAGCTTTTCTTAGAAAAATACTTTCCTCGTGACCATCGAGCAGATATGGAAAGGCAATTTCTGAGCCTGAGGCAGAAGGAGGATGAGAATGTCGTAATGTATGAGGCTAACTTTACAAGGTTAGCGAGGCATGCTGCCGATTATATACGTAACCCAAGGAGTAAGATTGATCGTTTCTTTGATGGGTTAAAACCATTTCTCCGTCGAGCTTTAGTATCACAGACCTTCTCTTCATACGAAGGTATTGTCTCGTGCGCTATCAAGACGGAAAAGGAATTCTCTAAGTCTTATGACAACAATGTAAAGCAAGAGAATAAGAGAACGGTGGAACAAGAGACAGATAAAGGGAAAAAGGGGAAAAATGATTTTCCATTATGTGATAATTGTGGGAAGAATCACCCTGGTACGTGCCTAAAAGGAATGGGAGTTTGTTATAAATGTGGAGAAAAGGGTCACCAGGCTCGTGATTGCAAGGGAAAGAAAGAGGTTGTCAAAGTTGAATGCTACAATTGTAGAGAAATGGGTCATTATGCAAATGAATGTCCTAAGCGTCAAGGAAACTTACCTCAGAAAAGGCCAAGGGATCAAGGCCAATCTTATGCTGTGACTACAGTTGAAGCAGAATAATTAATGTATTGGTGCTTTTCGACTCAAGGATTATATTCTGGTTATAAGAATAATGTGATATATATATGGATTGTACTGCAGTACTTGTTGATTTCAGTAAGGTTTTAATATGAATAAGGTAATCATATTTTTAGTATATGACAATAAGAGAAACTTTTCTTTGTTTGGGTAATCTGATGTTACAATTGATTTTGGAATTTAGAGACCTTTTAGAGAAAGTCTGGACGAAGATATTTTGGATAACTATAAAGGTTGGAGTGGATTAAGTTGAACTTTGGATAGTATTGTTTAAGGTTAAAACATTTTTGAAGATTATTTTTGGAATAGTATAGTACTATATTTTTAGGAAAAGGACAACCTGTAGGGTGGGGCATAACCCATCGCGTCGGACAAAGCTGCCGGAATCGAACCCACAATCATAGTGCGACAGGCCTTTATTTCCTACCACTAGCCTACAGGAAGTCCCTGGTTATTACAAAATCGTTTTACTAATCTAAATTGTATGTGTTAACATTTAGAACCTTATACAATTAGGATAAATAGAATATTTTTGAGTTCCGTTACCATTTGGAGTAAAAGTTGGGTTTGTGGTAAAAATATATTAACGAATGAATGTATACATAATGAGTATGTATATTCCCTTACGTTCTTAGTAAATCTCCTAAATAAATTCCTCAACATTATAAAAGGTAACTTAAAACAAAAATGATGTCGGTTAACTTTTCCAACTGGGGATTCAATGACCGTTTAACCAATCACAAGTTTGTGATTTTCTTATGGTTAAACATTCTCCTAATCCTGTTTTCTATAACTCTTCATCCGACCTTGATGGTTTGTTTTTCTTCCATATCCATGTTTTCATAGAATCCTAGAATGGGCTATATCGGGTGACCTTTGTACTTATCCTGCTTTCTTTTAATGTTATATATTTATTAACCTTATTTTCGATGTGGGTTTTCCACAAAGGTATTTTCTATTTTCAACCTTTTATTATCAAAGAAAAATTTCAAATTGCGAGGACGCAATTTATTGAAGGAGGGGAGAATGTAACACTCCGAGCATCCACGATACGCTTCTCATTCAATATTGCAATGGCTTGCATTGTACGCAACTTCGAGTTCTAAAACACCGCGACTAATCAAAGTAGCCGTTATGAATAGAAAAAACCACTTTTTAAAATTATAGAAATTTTATATTTCAAAATGGACTTCATTTTTGGATTTGGAATATCGAAATTAGCCTATGTTGAATTTTTGGTATTTTTCTGAGAACTTCTAATTTTTTATGAATAGTGAAAAATACTTAAAAACAACTTTTTTAATAAAAATAATTAATAGTGATAAATTATAATATTTAGTGGTTTTAAAATATAATTGGAATATATTTTTACCATTTTATCCAATGGTGGTCATTAGAATTAATTTGACATTGAAATTAGACATAAACAATTGCCAATCTTTTGATATAAATTGTTTCTTAAAAACACGCTATTTGTCGTAACAGCGGGAATTAATTATAAAATTAATTAATGCAACTTATATGTTTGGAATTTTGTAAAATAGACATCAGTTTTTGAATTCAGAATATCAATTATAGCTTAGGGTGAAATTTTGGCCTTGTTCTGAAAACTTTAATTTTTGATGAATAGTGAAACCACTATGTGGTAGTTAAATAACTGATTTTTTGTTTAAATGAAATATTACCACTTATGTGATTTGATTTTCAAAAATCCGACATACATGGTTGTCATTAAGAAGTAAAATGTGGTTCAATGAGATCAAAATAATTTTTTGGTGAATAGTAACTTTTAAGTTCTTAATCGCGATTAGTGGTAATTAGTGTAGTTTAATGTAAAAACAATGTTTTAATAATATGATATGAGCTTGAAACTTGTCCTAATCCTATTGGATGAGTCATGGCCGACCAAGACAACCCATGGGTCAATTTTGGGACCCCATAGAGCCACTTTAGTTGGAAAATGACATTAATATATATTTATTTAATGTTAAAATTAAATTGACACAAACATAAGTTATTTTACTAAAACAATTTTTAAGTCAGGTTACACAGGTCCAAATTTTGGCTATAAATATTCATTAGAAAGAAAAAAAGATTTCCTACATCATAGTATTTTGTTTATAATTTTTAGACATTAAATAAATTAAATTATTTATGACATCATTATGATGCAGCAATGACCTCATTATTTAACGATTTAAATAAAATGGGAAGATAATGCAAAATCCAAGGCTTACACTTGTCCAAAGCCAATTTGATGAGAATATTTCGAAACCTTATCACCTTAGCCTAGAATTATATAAGTGTGGGACCTTTAGAATCTGAAAAGCATTGTGTAATAATGTAACATTTCAATCGTTCCAAAAGTGCCCCTCCTCTCCACTTATAAAAGGCCCCCACCTCTCCCACCTCATTTACACTATCAAGCCATTTGGCTCGGCCAACCTCTGCCCAAATAACCTCCCAACATTCCTCTCTTACTCCTAGAAGCCTTACTTTGGGCTGAACTCTTCCCAAGGAAGCCTTTGGCTCAAATCAAAAAGAGTTACCCGATTTTGAGGTAATGTCTTTTCTAATGTTGTTTTGTTTTATTTTTCTTCTCCAACCCACTAAACTCTTTTTATTAATTTATTTTGTAACAAAAACATTATCCTAAATATACTAGGATGTTTTTATAAGAAGGATTTGAGCTACACTTACACACACCTACATCTAATGGTTAAAGAACCTACGGTTTCTGTGGATGGCGAATTTCTGCCTCACAAAACGATGATTGTTCAACACTCATATAACACCTTCAAAGGTGTCCATTAAGATGTCACTATTTTTATATATGATATATAATATGTTTATGTTTTACCTATGCTTCTGTATTTCTCATTTATGGAATAATTTATGATTTCTATTATGGGTAAAACACGATAATTTCATTTCAGGAAGTGCGGACTACCGCCCCCTCAAAGTGATTTGAATCGTTAATGCCATATGTGGGATGTATAAAGGATGGAGTAAATGGTATTATAAACTATATTATACTGGAATTATATTATACATTTATATCATTATGATTTCGTTCCATTAAATATGAAATTGAAATGAAAGTAGCGTTCATGCGTACGTACGGCTTACCGTCTCCATGAACGGTGCATTTCATCTCTTACCTCTAAATGTTACGTAATATTATAAATTAATGTATATACTGGATATATGAGATATATATGACATCCAAATCATGAATATAATTCTGGAGATAATGGATATTCTACCACATAAACAACTTGTAATTATAAGAATTTTATTGTTGACTCAAGTACCAAAGATCGACAAAACGACCGTTATTAACTTAAATAATTAAATAATGTTCATAACATGGTAATAAGGGATATAAAAGGAATAATGAACATGAAAAAGGTTCTTAAGTAAATATAAATTATCTCTAGTTTATTATTCAGGAGGTTAAAGAACGGTCGAGTCAGGACAGGACGCAAGGTAAGGGAACTTCTTAACCCAACTTTCATTCTTTGGGTTAATCTCCTACTTTCAAATTATGTCATGATATTATTATGTCCTATTTTGTATTTTTACTTTTTTTATGTGTACCTATAGTGAATACACATAATTTATATATTTTATTTTTAAAAAATGATCTTTTTATGGACTTCGTCTCAATCCCCTTTCATTAAGGTATATTTGGTTTTATACACAACTTTCATTTATACGGTGTATAAACCCCTTTGACTTTTACGTTTATTCAAGAGGAATATTTTTTATACGAAGTGTTTTGCTAAACGACAAGAGGTAATGTTTTTCTTTCCGTACTTATGCGGCGACAACGACTTCTCCGCCGCCATGACCATTATTTGAGTTTCGGCTTCCTCTACAAGCAATCATTTTTTTTAATGAAAAATAAATACAAAGTTTTAACTTTCTTTTATTTTGGTATTGAAAGTGGTTTTGAAAACGTTTTTATTATATCAATGTGTTGTATTGATATCTTGTGATTGAAATGTGGAAATGTTATGTTTCCTTTGTGCATGTTTTATGTGATATGATTATGTTATGGTTTATGATATGTTTAAACCTATTCATATGAGGAATGTATTGGACTTAATAAGTGACGGGTGGAGCCCGCTATAGCTCCTCGATGCATCGGTAGGTCTCATGAGACAACTAGACGTGGAATTGGCCGAGGCCCTTTCCCAATTTGATTTATGGTTTTGGCCGAGGCCTTAATCATTTTAGACGTCTTGGCCGAGGCCTTGACAAAATGTTTCAGAATGTTTGGCATTATACATTCCCTCATTATGAAAGTGGTTATTGTTATTTCATGTGATTATTCATCTAGTAGAATATCCATGTGAGTAAGTAATGGCATTATTTTATATTACTTTTTCCATATTATGATGAAGTTCAAGTTCAATAAGGCTTTTGTTTTAGTTATACATTGCCTTAAATGCTTATGTTTTCTTATAAAAGCTTCCGCAATATTGTTATCCTTACTGAGCATCTGAGCTCACCCCTTTCAATGTTTTAATATTTTCTAGGATGTGAAGAAGTATTTTATGAATGACCTGTAGGGATTGTGAGAAGAGGATATGAGGGTGGACTATGGAGACTTTGTTATTGTAGTTTTTCACTTTATGATGTAATGTAACGTTTACGAATGTATCTAGTGTTTCCAAGGCTACTAAACAAATCGGTCTTTCGAGACTTGATCTTTTGTGATCATGCCAATGTTACGAAGTAATGCACCGACTCTGGGTAGCTGGGGTCGGGGCGTTACAGTTGGTATCAGAGGCAGTTTAGTATTAACCTTGGAAGCTAGATATAGATAAACTCTGATTAGAGCACATAGTCCAAAGATAGACTTTGAGGATTAGTATAGAAGAACTTCCTAGAATTTTGGTATTATAGAGATGTTATAATTTTTCCGAGCAATACATCCCTGTATGGATACGAGCAGGTAGAGGCGGCTCTGGCACAGATGTACCTAGGGGTAAAACCCGAAAACACCGCTTTGAGCTAGACTCAAACGGGAACTGGTGCACGACAACGGGCCTTGCTGCACTCTTGGTTACGACACTCCCAGGGGATATGCTTAGGATAATTCTAATTTTATTTACAAACCACTATGAAGGGTTATGAGTATATACTTCCTCAAAGAAAACATTTCTTTTTATGATTATGGATCATATCCATAAATAGTTCAATTTATGAAAAGTGTTTTACAAGTATGGAATTATGTATTTTGATTCATAAACTAATCTAGTTTATGCCATTGTTTAGAAATGGTGCCTAGTGGAAGGAATGGAAACCGTATCAATGCACGAACTCCTTGTAGGGATTGCCCTCCTTCTCAAGATAATTATTGTGGATCTAGAGATACAACTGGTGCTAATCAACTTATTACCATACTGGGACAACTCGCTCAGGTTATGAATAATAACCTTACACGTATGGAGCACCCTGATCCGCATCGTGGAGGATCAATGCTAGACCATTTCATGAGGCAACAACCACCAACCATTAATGGGAGTACAAATACTATAGTATCTGAGCAATGGATAAACTCCTTAGAGAAAATATTCCATGCCTTGGGGAGTAGCGAAAGGGAGAAGGTTGTCATGGCAGTTTACCGCCTCACTGGAGATGCCGATCAGTGGTGGTCGCTGATTCAAAACAAAAAGGAAGATGATGACGTATTGAATATGGAATGGAGGGATTTCAAAGAGCTTTTCTTAGAAAAATACTTTCCTCGTGACCATCGAGCAGATATGGAAAGGCAATTTCTGAGTCTGAGGCAGAAGGAGGATGAGAATGTCGTAAAGAATGAGGCTAACTTTACATGGTTAGCGAGGCATGCTGCCGATTATATACGTAACCCAAGGAGTAAGATTGATCATTTCTTTGATGGGTTAAAACCATTTCTCTGTCGAGCTTTAGTATCACAGACCTTCTCTTCATACGAAGGTATTGTCTCGTGCGCTATCAAGACGGAAAAGGAATTCTCTAAGTCTTATTACAACAATGTAAAGAAAGAGAAGAAAAGAACGGTGGAACAAGAGACAGATAAAGGGAAAAAGGGAAAAAAGGATTTTCCATTATGTGATAATTGTGGGAAGAATCACCCTGGTACGTGCCTAAAAGGAATGGGAGTTTGTTATAAATGTGGAGAAAAGGGTCACCAGGCTCGTGATTGCAAGGGAAAGAAAGAGGTTGTCAAAGTTGAATGCTACAATTGTAGATAAATGGGTCATTATGCAAATGAATGTCCTAAGCGTCAAGGAAACTTACCTCAGAAAAGGCCAAGGGATCAAGGCCAATCTTATGCTGTGACTACAGTTGAAGCAGAAAAATTAATGTATTGGTGCTTTTCCACTCAAGGATTATATTCTGGTTATAAGAATAATGTGATATATATATGGATTGTACTGCAGTACTTGTTGATTTAAGTAAGGTTTTAATATGATTAAGGTAATCATATTTTTAGTATATGACAATAAGAGAAACTTTTCTTTGTTTGGGGAATCTGATGTTACAATTGATTTTGGAATTTAGAGACCTTTTAGAGAAAGTCTGGATGAAGATATTTTGGATAACTATAAAGGTTGGAGTGGATTATGTTGAACTTTGGATAGTATTGTTTAAGGTTAAAACATTTATGAAGATTATTTTTGGAATAGTATAGTACTATATTTTTAGGAAAAGGACAACCTGTAGGGTGGGGCAAAACCCATCGCGTCGGACAAAGCTGCAGGAATCGAACCCACAATCATAGTGCGACAGGCCTTTATTTCCTACCACTGGCCAACAAGAAGTCCCTGGTTATTAAAAAATCGTTTTACTAATCTAAATGGTATGTGTTAACATTTAGAACCTTATACAATTAGGATAAATAGAATATTTTTGAGTTCCATTACCATTTGGAGTAAAAGTTGGGATTGTGGTAAAAATATATTAACGAATGAAAGTATACATAACGAGTATGTATATTCCCTTACGTTCTTAGTAAATCTCCTAAATAAATTCCTCAACATTATAAAAGGTAACTTAAAAAAAATGATGTCGGTTAACTTTTCCAACTGGGGATTCAATGACCGTTTAACCAATCACAAGTTTGTGATTTTCTTATGGTTAAACTTTCTCCTAATCCTGTTTTCTATAACTCTCCATCAGACCTTGATGGTTTGTTTTTCTTCCATATCCATATTTTCATAGAATCCTAGAATGGGCTATATCGGGTGACCTTTGTACTTATCCTGCTTTCTTTTAATGTTATATATTTATTAACCTTATTTCCGATGTGGGTTTTCCACAAAGGTATTTTCTATTTTCAACCTTTTATTATCAAAGAAAAATTTCAAATTGCGAGGACACAATTTATTGAAGGAGGGGAGAATGTAACACCCCGAGCATCCACGATACGCTTCTCATTCAATATTGAAATGGCTTGCATTGTACGCAACTTCGAGTTCTAAAACACCGCGACTAATCAAAGTAGCCGTTATGAATAGAAATAACCACTTTTTAAAATTATAGAAATTTTATATTTCAAAATGGACTTCATTTTTTGATTCGGAATATCGAAATTAGCCTATGTTGAATTTTTGGTATTTTTCTGAGAACTTCTAATTTTTTATGAATAGTGAAAAATACTTAAAAATAACTTTTTTAATAAAAATAATTAATAGTGATAAATTATACTATTTAGTGGTTTTAAAGTATAATTGGAATATATTTTTAGCATTTTATCCAATGGTGGTCATTAGAATTAATTTGACATTGAAATTAGACATAAACAATTGCCAATCTTTTGATATAAATTATTTCTTAAAAACACGCTATTTGTCGTAACAGCGGGAATTAATTATAAAATTAATTAATGCAACTTATATGTTTGGAATTTTGTAAAATAGAAATCATTTTTTGAAATCGGAATATCAATTATAGCTTAGGGTGAAATTTTGGCCTTGTTCTGAAAAACTTTAATTTTTGATGAATAGTGAAACCACTAAGTGGTAGTTAAATAACTGATTTTTCGTTTAAATGAAATATTACCACTTATGTGATTTGATTTTCAAAAATCCGACATACATGGTTGTCATTAAGAAGTAAAATGTGGTTCAATGAGATCAAAATAATTTTTTGGTGAATAGTAACTTTTAAGTTCTTAATCGCGATTAGTGGTAATTAGTGTAGTTTAATGTAAAAACAATGTTTTAATAATATGATATGAGCTTGAAACTTGTCCTAATCCTATTGGATGAGTCATGGCTGACCAAGAAAACCCATGGGTCAACTTTGGGACCCCATAGAGCCACTTTAGTTGGAAAATGACATTAATATATATTTATTTAATGTTAAAATTAAATTGACACAAACATAAGTTATTTTACTAAAACAATTTTTAAGTCGGGTTACACAAGTCCAAATTTTGTCTATAAATATTCATTAGAAAGACAAAAAGATTTCCTACATCAGTGTATTTGTTTTATAATTTTTAGACATTAAATAAATTAAATTATTTATGACATCATTATGATGCAGCGATGACCTCATTATTTAACGATTTAAATAAAATGGGAAGATAATGCAAAATCCAAGACTTACACTTGTCCAAAGCCTATTTGATGAGAATATTTCGAAACCTTATCACCTTAGACTCGAATTATATAAGTGTGGGACCTTTAGAATCCCAAAATCATTGTGTAATAATGTAACATTTTCATCTTTCCAAAAGTGACCCTCCTCTCCACTTATAAAAGGCCCCCACCTCTCCCACCTCATTTACACTTTCAAGCCATTTGGCTCGGCCAAACTCTGCCCAAATAACCTCCCAACATTCCTCTATTACTCCTAGATGCTTTACGTTGGGCTGAACCCTTCCCAAGGAAGCCTTTGGCTCAAATCAAAAAGAGTTACCCGATTTTGAGGTAATGTCTTTTCTAATGTTGTTTTGTTTTATTTTTCTTCTCCAACCCACTAAACTCTTTTTATTCATTTGTTTTGTAACAACAAAATTATCCTAAATATACTAGGATGTTGTTATAAGAAGTATTCGAGCTACACTTACACACACCTACATCTAATGGTTAAAGAACATACGGTTTCGGTGGATGGCGAATTTCTGCCTCACGAAACGATGATTGTTCAACACATATATAACACCTTCAAAGGTGGCCATTAAGATGTCACTATTTTTATATATGATATATAATATGTTTATGTTTTACCTATGCTTCTGTATTTCTCATTTATGGAATACTTTATGATTTCCATTATGGGTAAAACACGATAATTTCATTTTAGGAAGTGCGGACTACTGCCCCCTCAAAGTGATTTGAATCGTTAATGCCATATGTGGGATGTATAAAGGATGGAGTAAATGGTATTATACACTATATTATACTGGAATTATATTATAAATTTATATCATTATGATTTCGTTCCATTAAATATGAAATTGAAATGAAAGTAGCGTTCATGCGTACGTACGGCTTACCGTCTCCATGAACGGTGCATTTCATCTCTTACCTCTAAATGTTACGTAATATTATAAATGAATGTATATACTGGATATATGAGATATATATGACATCCAAACCATGAATATAATTCTGGAGATAATGGATATTCTACCACATAAACAACTAGTAATTATATGAATTTTATTGTTGACTCAAGTACCAAAGATCGACAAAACGACTGTTATTAACTTAAATAATTAAATAATGTTCATAACATGGTAATAAGGGATATAAAAGGAATAATGAACATGAAAAAGGTTCTTAAGTAAATATAAATTAACTCTAGTTTATTATTCAGGAGGTTAAAGAACGGTCGAGTCAGGACATGACGCAAGGTAAGGGAACTTCTTAACCCAACTTTCATTCTTTGGGTTAATCTCCTACTTTCAAATTATGTCATGATATTATTATGTCCTATTTTGTATTTTTACTTTCTTTATGTGTACCTATAGTGAATACACATTATATATATATTTTATTTTTAAAAAATGAACTTTTTATGGACTTCATCTCAATCCCCTTTCATTAAGGTATATTTGGTTTTATACACAACTTTCTTTTATACGGTGTATAAACCCCTTTGACTTTTATGTTTATTCAAGAGGAATCTTTTTTATACGATGTGTTTTGCTAAACGACAAGAGGTAATGTTTTTCTTTCCGTACTTATGCGGCGACAATGACTTCTCCGCCGCCATGACCATTATTTGAGTTTCGGCTTCCTCTACTAGCAATCATTTTTTTAATGAAAAATAAATACAAAGTTTTAACTTTCTTTTATTTTGGTATTGAAAGTGGTTTTGAAAACGTTTTTATTATATCAATGTGTTGTATTGATATCTTTTGATTGAAATGTGGAAATGTTATGTTTCCTTTATGCATGTTTTATGTGATATGATTATGTTATGGTTTATGATATGTTTAAACCTATTCATATGAGGAATGTATTGGACTTAATAAGTGACGGGTGGAGCCCGCTATAGCTCTTCGATGCATCGGTAGGTCTCATGAGACAACTAGACGTGGAATTGGCCGAGGCCCTTTCCCAATTTGATTTATGGTTTTGGCCGAGGCCTTAATCATTTTAGACGTCTTGGCCAAGGCCTGGACAAAATGTTTCAGAATGTATGGCATTATACATTCCCTCATTATGAAAGTGGTTATTGTTATTGCATGTGATTATTCGTCTAGAAGAATATCCATGTGAGTAAGTAATGGCATTATTTTATATTACTTTTTCCATATTATGATGAAGTTCAAGTTCAATAAGGCTTTTGTTTTAGTTATACATTGCCTTAAATGCTTATGTTTTCTTATAAAAGCTTCCGCAATATTGTTATCCTTACTGAGCATCTGAGCTCACCCCTTTCAATGTTTTAATATTTTCCAGGATGTGAAGAAGTATTTTATGAATGACCTGCATGGATTGTGAGAAGAGGATATGAGGGTGGACTATGGAGACTTTGTTATTGTAGTTTTTCACTTTATGATGTAATGTAACGTTTACGAATGTATCTAGTGTTTCCAAGGCTACTAAACAAATTGGTCTTTCGAGACTTGATCTTTTGTGATCATGCCAATGTTACAAAGTAATGCACCGACTCAGGGTAGCTGGGGTCGGGGCGTTACAGTAAGGGATTTCTTATCTCACTTTTAATTGCGTGATATTTCAAATGTTCACCATTTATTTATTTCATGTGGTGTCTTGTATACTGAAATTTGATATATATTATCATTATTAAATTTATATTCACAGTATTATGTTATTCATTTGGTTCTTATTATCTTTTGTTCGTTTGACTTATTGATTACAATGTGGTAAGGGGTTTTTATCTCACTTTTTATCCCCATGAGATTCATGCTATATTTGCCACTATCTCATTTTAGTGGTGTATGTACTTCCCATGATTGTACTCTATGTGTAATATACATTCATTTTTGGTTATTTACATCAACATTGTATGGTCCTTCTTTCATTTGGTGTATGTTTCGTAAGTTACCAAATCAGTAAGGGAACCTTTCACCCTGTTCTTTAAAAAAAAGACTTCTTCTGTTATGTCTTTTAATTTACATCTTCTTATGTTGGGATATGTTCTTCTATATCCTTGATTATGTAAATTTTATTTCTATGTGATGTGATACCATTTTATCTCTCCTCAACTCATTTTATGATTTTTAAAGTGAGGCCATTAGGGTGTCAAATTTTGCAAAGGAACTTCTTAACTCAATTTGAATTCTTTGGGTTTATCTATTACTTCATAAATATGTCTTCCTATGAATTTGTGTGAATGACCTCTGATTTATTTTAACGTAATATCTATTTATATTTCATGTATTATTAATTTTCACACTTAATTATGTAATAGATTTATCTTTAATCAAAGGATACCATCTTTATAAGGGATTTCATCTCAATTTACATTTTATAGAGACTTCATTGTTGTTATGTGCCAATTCAACTTTATATGATGTATATACATTCCTTTGTAATATTATATCAATAATAAATTTATTCTCATGATATTATAAATTTTTTATTAAATGTTATTCTTTTAAAATCATCGAAGTGGTGTGGGACATTTTGATTCAAAAATCTCTTTATTAATTGGTTATGAAAATAGTTTGATAAATCATTGATTTTGTCGATATCATGAAATGATATATTTTGATTTCAAATTAAATGTTTATTTTTAAATTTTTATAATTTCAATATTTTATGTTCTATGAATTTTTTAATGGTACTTGGACATTTGACGGGTGGATACGTGATTAACCAAATGACGGGTGGTTCCGTGAAAACGAGGATGGGTGGTTATGTTATAACCTCAAATGCTTTGGGTACGGAAGTCACACGTAGGGATATTTCATTTATTGACATGTGTGGAAGTCGACCATATGGTTATTCCATTTATGTATGTGTATGTCTCATGTTACATTTATATGTTATGTGTTCTTTATATGTGCTTTATAGTAATCGTTTTTGTTATGAAAGGGTAAGGAATGATCTCTTATTCAGTGAAGAGTATTTACTACTTCATAAAGGTTAAATGTATTACTTATGATAAAATATTCATGATTTACTTATTTTTTTGAATAACTAACAATTTTCCTTCTTTGTGTATCTTTTGGTGTGATTTTTATGATCATTAGATGTTTTTAAAATGTTTTCCATAGGACATAAAAATGAATTGAGTCAAGGATGGTATAAAGGAAATAAAATGCTATCTAAAACATGGAACTATACATGTTTCCTTTTAATAGTTTTTATTTTATGAATTAAATGGAAAATTAGTAGAAGTGTCTACTTTGTAATCTTTTGAGATGTAATAGTTATGTCCTAATTTTATAAAAATCTAAAACTGAAAAGATCCTAATTGTGAATTATTCATTTAATTCATTATTATGTAATTTTTTAAGGATGGGTCCTTATAGTTGTTATCAGAGGTATGTTTAGATATCTGTAGAGGTTAGTATGTTATTTACGTATAAGTTAAATTACCATAATTGTTTGGATTTCAGAATGATTCATTGTTTTTAGATAAAGTGAATGAGTTTATGAAAACTTGAATAATTATATCTTAGTATATACCCTCATCATAAGAGATTTTATGATGATTTTTATGATACACTCACAATGCCCTTTTTGGATTTAGTAAATGAATGGACCAAGTAGGCACCGAAGTAACAGTGGATGTGAAGAAAACTGTGACACTTTTCTGAATGAGAAATTGAATGATATGGGAGCTTTAATGAAAACTCTTACAGTTATTCTAAACCAACTATCTAGATTCATGACTGACCACTAGATCCTTAGTGATTTTTATAAGGCATCATATACGAGAGAAACTAATCCCTATGGAAGTTCATGTAATAATCATTAAGGTATGTGTGTTTGAAAACATATGTTTCAATGATGTGGAATGAAACACCTAGGAAAAAGATTAAAATGGATAAAAATATTCTATATATGTGGAAATGATTGTCATAAAGCAAGAACCTTCCTTGGAAAAAGGAAGCATCCAGTAGACTATAGGAAAGGGAAAGAAGTTCTTTCTAAGGGATCAATTGAATGTTTTAAATGTGGGTTTCAAGGTCATTATGCAAACACATGTCCTTAAAAGATGATTCATGAATGAGATCACCAATATTATACAAATATTTGTTTACCAATACATAATTCCATTCCGATTGAGGATGAAGAAACATACAATGACCAATGAAAGGTATGGATTATTTCTCAAAATATGTTTTCTTATTATTGAAATCTTAGGATATGATTCTCAATTTTGATTTTAGGAAAGATTTATTTCAGAATAAGTTGGAATGGAATGATGAATGGATCATGAATAATGTTTTATGATTAAGAATTCAACATATAAGGGATTCATGTGTTATGGTATATTTTAGGATGGTATAATTCATAAAAGTATTAAGGCTCTTTTGATGATGGGATTATATTAGAATACTTTTTATAGTATGTGAAACAGTAATGATTGATATATGAAAATTTTATTCAAGGAATAAGCATCTATTCTTTTGTGGATATAGTTAAAAAAGATCAATTTGGGTTTATATGATCTTGGAATTTGAGGCAATTACTGGTTAATACATTTTGGGATGAAAAATAAAAGTTATTATATATGCTTTGGGGTAAAATAATTTTATGGTTTTTTGATGAATTTTTCTATTTTTTGGAATTTTATTAAATTATATTGCTTTTGAAAAGGGACAACACATAGACCATGTGACAACCCATCACATCGGACAAAGCTATGGGAATCGAACCCATAACCAATGTGTGACTGGTATTTATCACCTACAACTGGACAACGTGAAGTCCCTGGTTAGTTTGACTAATAATTTTAGTTAGATGAATTAATGAATCAAGAATAAGTTGATTTTGGGTTATCTACAGAAATTATTAACCTATCAGGTTGGATATGTGATTAGTCTAATTACTTTTCAATACGAGACTTTAATAGAAACTGATGTTATTTGGAGATAAATGTTAAGATTTATCTTGGATGACTATGTGATTAAATCCTTCAGAGATTTGGGTTTCAATATTAGTTTTGATTATTTTGAATATTTTTATGGATAGATATTTATTGAATGGTACTTGATGAACTTTGGGTTTTGTTTGAAATATTTTGGAGATTAATAGTAGTTTTTATTTTTGTAAAAGATTATCATTTTTGGGGATTATATATCTTATACTAAAAATTTTGGTTTGGGTAAATGTATAATGATATTGAAAATATATTGTTCATCTTTTGTGGACTATTTTATTCCCTCTAAGTTGTTTTTTTTCACTCTTAATGTGAACAAGTCATCCTAAATACACATCTTTTGGAGAAAATATGAGTCTATGTTAGATATATAGTAAAAGATGAAAGTCTATATGACAAGTAAGAATGTTTCCATATGTTTTAGTTAAGCCTATAAATAAATTACTCAATGAAATGTAACTTAAAAAATTTTCTATTAAATTTTCCAAATGGGGAATCAAAAAATGTTTAACCCATGACATGTTTTTGATTTTCTGGTAGTTAACATTCTCCTAAACATATTTTCTATCACACTCCATCAGACCTTGATGTTTTGTTTTGTCCACCATATCAATGATTTCATGGAATCCTAGTATCAATTGTCTTGGGTGACCTTTTTACTTCTCTTTCATTCTTTTAAATTTAATGTTTTATTGACTACTTTTTTGATGTGGGGCTTTCAATGATGTTTCTGAGCTCAATTTTAAAATTGTGAGGACACAATTCCCAAAAGGGGGGAAGGATGTAACATCCCTGGTAAATAATAATATGAAAAATTCATATTTAAATATATTTTCAAATTAAATATTAATTTTACTTTAAAGGTGACACTATGTTCGATAGCTTACGTGATACGCAACAACGAGTTTCTTGGAAACCTTATATTGCACACTAACAATATAATATTATTATTTTAAATTGTAGTTAACGAATAGTCATTGTAATGGTTGGAATTAACATAACTAACTGAAATATTATTATATAACATTGTTAAATATTTTTACTTTTATACAGAAAAATATAGTGGCTTAAAATGCGATTGAATCCAATTTTTAGCATAAATATTCAAATATTCATTAAAAGGTTGATTGATAGCCTTTTGATGGTGAACCCTTTTTAAATCTACTTTTTTCACTTTTGTATTTTATATTTGGAAAAATAAAATCTTTCTTTAGAATAAAGACCTCAAAATTAAATTTGTGTAAATTTTTTTTCCAATAATGTTCTTTTTTAGTGAATATTGAAAATGACGTATTTTATTTAAAAACCGCCTTTTATTATGATTTATTCATATGATTATATTATATTTTTCAATATTTTTAAAGTATTTTTAGAATATATTTTTACCATTAAATCCAATGTTGGACATGTGAATTAATTTCACTTTGAAATTGGACATAATCAAGTGTCAATCTTTTGAAAGATATTGTTTCTTAAAAACACTCTATTTATTTGGACAGCTGGATTAACTATAAAAGTAAATATTGAAACTTCTATGTTTTGAATTTGGTAAGATAGTTATAATTTTTTAATTCAGAATATCAAATATATCTTAGGGAAATGTTTTTGTATTTTTCTGAAATACGTCAATTTTTGATGAATAGTGAAACTACTACGTTGTAGTTAAAAAACCAATTCTTTGTTTAAATAAAAATTTATCACTTCTGTGAATTGAATATAAACAAAATCCAATATACATGGTTGTCATTACTAATTACATTTTTTTCAATGGGATGAATATAATTTTTTATGAATATTGACTTTTGCGTTTTATTAACCGCGATTAGAGGTAATTAGGGTAATTTAAGGTAAAAACTATTGTTATAATAATATGAAATTTCCCTGAATCATGAACTGACCATATTGGAAGATACATGGCCGACCACGAAAATCCATGGGTATATTTTAGTACCCCATGGTTCCACTTGGGTATGATAATGACATTAATACATTTTTATTTAGATAAAAACTAAAAATGTCACAATCATTTATTGCTTACTAAAACAATTTTTACATGAAGTGATATAAGTTATAATTTCGACTATATATCTTTATTATAATGATAAAAATATTTCCTATATCATGGTAATTTTTTAATAATTTTTATATATCAAAAAAATAAAATTATTCAAGAAACAATGATGATGCTGTGTTTACGTCATTAATTAATGATTTAAATTAATAAGAATATAATGTTTAAAATAATATCCAAAACTTGTCCAAATATCATTGGATTATTTTATTTCGAACATGGGACACCTTATCTTTGACTTTAATTATTTTTGGACCTTTAGAAACTGAAAATCATTATATAATAAAATAATATTTCCAATCTTTCCAAAGGAGCCCTCCCCTCCCTTATAAAAGACCCCTCATACTACACCTTTATCAAACTTCTAAAGCCCATTGGCTCATATAAACACTAATAAAATAATCTCCCAATATCTCTCTCCTTATCCTATTTTCCTTACCTTAGGCAGAAAGCAGTCTAAGAAACCCTTTTTGTTCAAACCAAGGGGAGTTACCCGATTTAATAGTAATGGCTTTTCTTATGTACATCTGTTTAATTTTGCTACTCCAAACCCACAAAAACTTTTTATTCCTTAGATTTGTAACATAAATAGTATATTTAATATACATGGATGTTTTTATGATATGTATTGGATATACACTTACACACACCTCTATCTAATTGGCGAAGAACATACTGTTTCTTTGGACGACAAACTATTGTCTCACGAAACGATGATTATTCAATTATCTCCTACCTCCTCTCATGGTGGAATTGAAATTATCACTATATATATATATGATATATATTATGTTTATTGTTTTTTATGCTTTTGTGTTTTTCATTTATTCCATACATTTACAGTTTCAATAATGGGTAAATGCGATAATTTAATTTTAGGAAGTGCGGACTACAGCCCCTCAATGTGATTTGAAACGTTAATGCAATATGTGGGATGTATAAATGATGGAGTTAATTATATTATATATTATATTATAATGGAATTATAATATACCTTTATATAATTAGTTTTTCATTTCATTCAATGTGAAATATAAATTAAAGTAGTATTCATTCGTATGTACAACTTACAGTCTTCATGAACGGTGCATTTCATTTCTTACCTACAAATGATATCTTTTGTTATAAATACATATATATACTGGATATATATTATATATATGATATCTAAATCATTAATATCATTCTGGATATAATGGACAATTTTCTACATAAAAACATTCTAAATATAAGAAGCTCACTTTTGGCTCAAGTACCAAATATCAACAAAACGATCGTTATTAACTTAAATGATTACATAATGTTAACAACATGGTAATAAGTCATATAAAAGAAATAATAAATTTGAAAAAGGTTATCAATCAAGTATATATTAACTTATTTTTATCATTCAGGAAGAACAATGATCATACGAGCGAGTCAAGTCAGACACATGATAAGGGATTTCTTGTCTCACTTTTAATTCCGTGAGATTTCTATTGTTTTCCACTTATTTATTGCATGTGGTGTATTGTGCACTGAAGTTTTATTTAAATAATCCTGATTCTATTTATATCTATGTTATTCTGGGATTCATTTGGTTCTAATTATCTTCTGTTCATACAACTTCATTGATTACAATGAGGCAAGGGGTTTTTATATCACATTTTATTACCGTGAGATTAATGATATATTTGTCACTATATCCATTGAGTGGTGTATATACTTACCATGATTATACTATTTCTATAATATACTTTCATTTATGGTTATTTACATCAACATTTTATTGTCCTTCTTTCATGGGGTGTAGGTTTCATAAGTTACCAAATCAGTAAGGGAACCTTTCACATTCCACTTTTTTAAAAAAAAGACTTCATTTGTTATGTCTTTTAATTTACATCTTCTTATGTTGGGATATGTTCTTCAATATCATTCTTGAAGTAAATTTTATTTCCAAGTAATGAGATACCATTTTCTCTCTCATCAACTCATTTTCTTATTTTTAAAGTGACGTCGTTAGGCTGTCGATGTTTCGCAAGGGAACATCTTAACACAATTTGAATTCTTTGTGATAATCTTGTATTTCATGAATACGTCGTCCTATGAATATGTGTGAATGACCAAAGATTTTTTTCACTTAATATCCATTTATATTGGCTGTATTCTTATTTTTCATACAAAATTAGGTAATCAATTTGTCCTTAATCAATGGGTACCGTCCTTATAAGGGATTTCGTCTCAATTTACATTCCATTGAGACATCATTGTTTTTATGTGCCAATTCAATTTGATATGGTGTATATACTAACTTTTGGAATATTATATCATTAATACCTTTATTCTCTAGATATTTTAAGGTGTTGATTAAATTTTATTCCTTTAAAATAATCAATTTGGTATGTGACACTTTGATTCAAAAATATCTTTATTAAATGGTTTTTAAAATAGTGTGATAAATCATTGATTTTTTCGATATCTTCAAATTATATATTGTGATTTAAAATTAAATGTTAATATTGAAATGTTTATATTTTCAATATTTAATGTGATATGATTCTTTTAGTGGTACTTGGAAATTTGACGCGTGGTTACGTGATTATCCAAATGACTGGTGGTGCCATGAAAACCTGGACGGGAGGTTAAGTTATGTCCTCCAATGGATTGGGTATGGAAGTCGACCATATTGATGTTCTATTTAGTGACATGTGTGGAAGTTAACCATATGGTTATTCCATTTAAGTATGTTTATGTCCCAAGTTTCCTTTATATGTTATGTGTTCTTTATGTGGGTTTTATTGTAATCTTTTTGGTTACGAAAGGGTAATTAATGATCATTTGTTCATTGATGAGTATCTACTACTTCATAAAGGTGAAAATTATTACTTATTATAGAGTATTCATGATTTACTTATTGTTTTGAAAAATTAACAGTTTTCTTTGTTTATCTCTTACTGAGCTCATTATGCTCATCCCATGTTTTTGAAATGTTTCCCACAGGACATGAAGATGAATATGTTCAAAAATTGGATCAAGGAAAGACATGTTATCTAAAACATGGAACATGCCATTTTTCTTTTTAAGAGTTTTTATTGTATGAAAAAAATGGAAACTAAGTAGAAGTGTCTACATTGTAATCATTTGAGATGTAATAGTTATGTCCTAATTCTCTAAAACTGTAATCACGAAAAGACACTCATAGTGAATTATTAATTTAATTCATGATTATGTAATGTTTTTAAGGATAGGTCTTTATAATGTTGGCGGATAGCTAGAGCAGCACACCACGATTGCTAGAGACCGTGGCTATCATGCTGCGAGAGTGTAGGATTGGATGATTCACCAAAATGACCCCAAATCACATAAAAATCATAGAAATAAGAACAAATAAAATAATAATATATTATATTTTATGATGAATATATATATATATATAATCATAAGCAAAATTATATGTGAATGAAAAATGAATAAAATAATATATTTTTATAAAAAATAATGAACATACCTGATCATTCTGGATCAAATCAATGGGATAGTTAATTATCCATAATGATTAGTAAGATGACTGAATGAATACAAACCTCATCTATTGAAATTTAATATAATATTTAAAAATATTATAAAATGAAAATATTATATATTTATATCATGGTAGATGTAATTAATGTTTTTAAAATTTATAATTAATGTCTTGGTAATTTTACAAAACATATATATTTTATTTAAAATTATATAATGAATATAATAATTTATAATAAGTTTTATATTCACTTAATTGATTGATAAATTAATAATATGTTGTATTATAACAATATGGTATTTTTATGAGACTATAAATAATATTTCTATGTGGCATAAATTCAATTATAGTTTATAAAATTTGTCTTCTTCGAATAAATGATGATATTATATTAAAATTAAATTTATCATATTTAGTAAACTTTTATCATAAAATAATGTCCAAGTTTGGAATATGTGATTTGAATAATATAATGGTTGAATCTTTCTGAGTATTATAAAATAGATTAATTTTCTAGTAAATAGTGAAATATGATAATTTTCAGTATTTAACATTTTAAGAAAAAAACATGATTTATTTTAGTCAAGAATGAATTAAAAAAACATTATTTTGATCTATAATTCACTATATATTGCATATAGTCAATAGAATCAATAATATCGATAGTCTAGTGCTTGATAATAAACTATTGAATATAATAATAACAAAAAACTCTCTCCTCCCTTAATAAATACCACTACTAAAAAGTCATTCTCTTCATATATTCATAGATTTTTATCATTCCATTTCCATACTCACATATATTCCCAGAATGCTTCCCAATATCTATGTGTTTCATTTCATATAGAATTACCAAACCTAGTTTGTTATGGAGGTTGTTAGAGAGATAACATTCAAGGGGTAAAATCCTTAATCCTTCTCTTTTAATTTATTTTATATTACTATACCTTTGTCACATCCCCTAAAAAATGTTGATTAATTACACCAATATCATATATATAATATAATGATATTCTGATAATGGAATATTAATCATCTGATCCCATCAAAATTATTTTTATTCTAAAATTTAAAAACATAGTCTGTGATATGTTAATTCACTGCCTTTGTGGATGAACCATTTCCATTGTCCATTAGTACATTCAATACTAGTCAGAAATTATTTTATTAGAATATAAAAATTGAAATATTTTTTTTAATTATTTAGTTTTCTAGAACTAATATATAAATTTAATATTACATAAAATAACATTATTTTATAATAGTAGTAAAACCTGCCAAAATAATCTAAATAATTTTCAATAATAGTTTATTAAATGAATCATCAACATGTAAAAATTGATATATGAGGGTATATTTAAAAAGATGGATGTTAATTAATATAATTCAATTTATCTTTAGGTGAATTATTCCGAATTGAAAACAACATCAACAATAATAAAAATGTTAATTAATCATGTACTCATAAAATAAACACTCCGAGAAAAATTATATTAAACATTATAACTCAATTAAATGTCCATAAAATGAATTATTCAAATTATTATAAATCCAATATATGTGGATGATGTTATAAATTAAATTATTAATGAATCTATTCTTATTATCTTGTACATTATGTGAAATTCTAGAACACATTTGGACATAATGTAAGGGATCTATCCAAAACTCACTGTTTCCTTTGGGTTATGCTTTATATCCCTCAAGAAAATGTATTAGTTAATTATTATTATTTACATCACATAAATTATCTTTATATGTCATTCACATATTTATATATAATAATTAAAATTTTATTAATTGTAAAATACATGTAATAAATTGTTTAGTTCTCAAATAATCTTATTAAGAATGCCCTATTAAAGAGATTTTCCTTATTTACCTCCCAATGTCATGTAAAATCTATTTGATTCATTAATCCTGAAATATTTTTATAACCTATATCATACTATCATCCAAAATCAATTTATATAATTTATCTTTTTATAAGGCCATCATTGTTTCATCCTCTATAATGACTATAAAATCTTTTCTTTTAAACCTACTAAAGTAACTCATTTCTAAACCTTCATAAAAACTATTTTCATGTAATAAAATTATATAAGGACAGATACTTAAATAATAAGTAGTATTTATTTAATTCAATAATTCACATTGAGGATCTTTTTTGTTTTAGAGTTTAAGATAATTTGTCCATAACTATTACATTACATCATAAAAATTACAAAGCAGATACTTCATCTATGTATCCAATTTGATCATAAAATAAAAACTCTTAAACTTTTTTTTCCCATGTATTAGAAAACATCACATTTCCTTGATCACATTATTATCCCTATTAATCTTTATCTCCATGGAGAAAAATTTCAAATCATGGTATATGAATAAAACAATCTTATTAAGGGTTATAAAATAACGAAAGAAAACATTAGCCCATCAATAAATACAAGACATAAGCACTTTTTCATTCCTCATAAAATCAAAAAATTTATGATTGACACACAGAACTCATAAATCATAATGGTAACATGAGGTATACATAACATACTTACATTTTTTAATTCACAGTTACCTAGGGAGTTACGTTTGGAATACACAACACTATATATACACTAAATCTCTTAGGATAAACATTAATGTTTACCTCCTTCACGTTACCCAATGAATTGAATAGTTATCTTGGGCTCACACACCCTTGGTTTATCATAAAACCACCCATATATCTAATAATTTCCCAAGAACCATAACATAATCATAATAAAAAACTTAAGAATAATGAAAAGTTTACATTTCAACTTTGCAATCACAATATTTAAATTAAATATATTGATATAAAAAATCCATTCTCAAAACCATTTCAATTAAAAACATAAAAAGATAAAATGTTATTTATTTTCCTTTTAAAAACATTATTTCTTGTTAAGGAAACCAAATATCATTAACTTATCACGGTGGCATAATGGTCTGTGTGACCACGTAATTTAAAAAGAATTATTTCATTTGACATTTAGTAAATTACTACATAGAAAAAATATTCCATTTGAATGAAATAAAAGTTCATATGGGTTTATACATTGTATAATGGAATTTCATGTATAAAAAGGTATGCCTAAATGAATTTGTATTGAGATGATGTCCATTATGAAATTTTAGTGGCCTGATGATGTCACATAAAGATTCATAAAATGAGTTAACGAGAGAAAAAGGGTATGTCACTACTTGGACATAAAATGTATACAAATAAATATATATAAGAACATATCCCAACATAAGGGAATGGGAATTAAAATACATAACAAAAAAGTTTTATTTGACTTAGAGTAGGTAGAAAGGTTCCTATAAAAGATCATTTTGTAAACAAAACATACCGATTATGTGTATTCACTATAAGTACAAATAAATAATGTATAGAAAAAATATAAGACATAAAAATTAATTTCCCACATAATGCTAGCATGAACTATTCATAAAGTAGAATATTAACCCAATGAATGGAAACTGTGATAAGAAATTCCATTACCCCGTGTCCGACTTGACTCGTTTATTCATTGTTCTTCCGGAATAATAAACATTAGTAAATTTTATATTTCATAAGAACCATTTTCATATTTTTATTAATTTTATATAATTTATTATTATATTATAAACATTACATAATTATTTAAGTTAATAACTGTCATTTTTCCGATATTTGTTACTTGTGATAAAAATGAACAAGTCATAATTACAATTTTCCATGGGGTTAAAAGTCCATTATCTCTAAAATTGTACTCATAAATTTAATATCATATATGAATCTGTTATATATGTTTTTAGATCCATTATATATGTACTTAGAATAGTCTATAACAATTGAATATATGAAAATGAAATACACCATTCATGGAGACAGTAATCCATACGTAGGAATAAACGCTACATTCATTTCTTTTTTAGTTTAAAACGACTGAAAAATTAATGATAAATATGTATATTTTAATTTTAGTATAATATCATATATGAGTTTTTTAAATTCATACAGTGACATCCCGGACCCGGCTGCCCCTCAACCAGACCCCCAAGCCTGATTTTCCACATTACCACTCGCTCGCCTCCCCATAGGCCAGGGGCTGCCAACAAGCAGTGGGGATGTAATGGAATGTCAGTGTGGAGACTGTACCCCCATGTAAGAGTACACAGTGGAATAAAATAAAGTTATTAAATAGTGAATGAAAAACCAATGGATAAATAGGAGAAAAGGGGAAATATACAACCGAACAACAGATGTCCGAACAACCCTGATAAATATACAAAAGACACCTAGGCAGTGTTTGATACAAAATGGATGCATGTCATGCTATACAAGAATAAAAAAAAGTGAACAAAGAACAAAATTAGTTCATGAGCATCTCTAGCCATGCTCGGTCCTCTTATCTGGAACTCCATCTAGAAAATATATGTATCAACAACCAGATTCAGGGACCATGCCCCTAATAGTACCTGCAGCAAAAAAGTCTTCTTGGGTGCCAAATGCAGCCTGGGTAGGGTGTGAGACATGTCTCAGTAGGCCACCACCAACAATGTCTATGTGTAATCCAAATCGGTGACGTAAAGTAAACAATTTTTAGTAAACTACAAGTATATAAAGAAAAGTAATAAACAACCCTCTGGCTCAGGGTCCAGAAGGACACCTTGTTGGTATACCGACTTCAGCTCATGGATGGTAATCTGAAGAGTCACCAGGGGTATAAGTACATAGTTATATGTTATCATTGGCATGAGTTAAACATGCCTCTCGTCCGTAACCACTTAGGTTCATCTATAATGGTGTAAGAATACCTCTATCCCATAATGGTTATTCCTATAGCACAGGGTAAGAATGAATCCCGCCCTTAAAGGTTATTCATCTGGCATAGGGGTAAGAATGCCTCCCTCCCAAAAAATGTTATTCATCTGGAACGGGGTAAGAATGCCTCCCACCAATAAAGGTTAATCATCTAGAATGAGGTAAGAATGCCTCCTGCCCATAAATGTTATTCATCTAGCACGGGGTAAGAATTCCTCCCACCATTAAAGGTTATTCATCTAGAATGGGGTAAGAATGCATCCCGCCCATTAAGGTTATACATCTGGCACAAGGTAATAATGTCTCTTACCCATAAAATATATTCATCTGGAACGGGGTAATAATGCCTCCTGCCCATAATGGTTATTCATCTGGCCTGGGGTAAGAATGCCTCTCGCCCATTTTAGGTTATCATAACCATGTCAACACAGAAAGAAATTACCATTCACATCAAATTATATTAGGAATTCCATCATATATCATATCACATTAACAAAGCATTACATTTCTTAATTACAATATAAGGAAAACATACATCTCAATTCATTTAAAGGTTTAGGCTACATCACCCTAGACAACCTCTAAACAAATCATCTCATTTTCATAACATGGAAAATCACGTTCAAGTCATGGCATTAAGGTCCAAAGGTGAAAATGGGGCAAAACTCAAGTCTATCACCTATTGATGACCACTCTCAGTCCACACCCAATATAGACACCCTATCAAGGATAGATTCATCAAACTCATACCACACGTTTCATTTATAAATAAGGCAGTCAATATAAATAAGGGTTTGGGTGAATAACAAACCATGACACAATGATATAAACTCAAAACTTCAAAAAACTCAAATGGAAAACACATGACCACCTACCTTAGAGCTATAGGCGTCATCTCACTTGATATCGGCCTCAGATTTTTAGTAGGTTGGAAGAGATCTGAGTACCCGTTCAATGCCCTAAATATAGGTCATACGAGCCTACATCAAAATAACATGACGGAAGGAAAGATTCACTGAGGAAAGAAGGGTGTTTGAGGTAAGCCTTACTGAGGGTGATCCAATGCTTCCATCAGATCAATAATCGGATGTCGGATGATGAATCCACAAGAGAAAGAGTGAGAGATGGATTTTTTGCTCAAAGTAGGGCTTGTCCTCTATTTCTGTCCGATGGAGGATGAAATAAAATCTTTAGTCATTTAAATGAAAGTAAGGGAAAATGGTAATTTCAACCATAACACGGCTGCATGGTTTAGGTTCATGGTTTACCCAAACTGTGCGCAAACCATGTGCACCTAACTGCCCCCAGAACAAGGTTGCACGTTTTAAGCACACGGTTTACCCAAACCGTGTGTAAATCATGTGCACCTACCTACCTCCAGACCAAAGGCAACATGGTTTTTCTGAAACCATATGCAAGATGTGTACAGGCCATGCGCCACTGTCATCAAGACCATTTCTCAAACTCCCGGGCTCCGAACAAAACCCAGACACTCCCCGAAACATCCTTAGGATGTTACACACATTAAAAAAGATTAATGAAAAGATTTGAAATCAAAACTAATTATCTATAACTTTTCCAAAGAGTTAGGTCATTACAGCCTCCCATCCTTAAAGAAACTCATCCCTGAGTTGGCCTTCCGAGTGTAAAGAGGTGTCATTAATGATGATCTCAGGCCATTGAGAAACTATATCAGCCTCCTGCTCCCATGTCTCATCCTGTACCCGGTCATTCTACCATAGCACCCGTACAAGAGGAATAGACCTTCCACGTAGTGTCTTCATGCTCCGGCCAACAATTCACATCAGATACTCCAAGAAGGAATTATCCATATCCGGTTTTTCCTCATCAAGATGAAAAAAATGTTTTAGATCTGAAAAGTACAGGTGTAGCTAAGATACATGAAAATTATCCTACATGGCCTAATATCTCCACGGAATTGCAAGATGGTAAGCTACTGGTCTAATCTGCTTCATCACCTAAATGGGTCCTACGAAGCTCGGTGAATGTATACCCTAATTCTGTATACGTCTTAGCCACAACCTAGGAGAGACATTCAAGAAAACACGGTTCCCAAACTCGAACTCAAGAGGTCGATGGTGCTTGTTATCATAGGACCACTGTCTAGACTGAGTTGTATGCATACAATTCATAATGAGTTGTATCTACTCTGTAGTCTCCTACACCAGACATGGTCCTAGAATAGTTGCATCCCCTACTTCAAGCCATCACAAAGGCGAGCGACAAGGCCTACTATATAAGGCTTCATAGGGTGCCATCTCAATGGTATCCTGGAATCTATTTTTATAATTGAACTCGACATGAGGAATGTGTTTCTCACATGAACCTCCAAAATCTAGAACACATGAACATAACAAGACCTCTAGTACCTATATAGTTTGCTCGGTCTGTCCGTTAGTCTGCGAGTGATAGGTCGTGCAAAAAAGTATTTGCGTACCAAAGGCCTTCTATAAACCCTTCTACAATTGAGACGCAAAATGAGAATCTCTATCCGAGACAATAGAACGAGGAGCTCCATGAAGGAACACTATTTATTTAACATATAGTCTTCTTAATTCATCAACCATGAAGGTGTCCCGCATAGGTATGAAATGCACAACATTTGTCAGATGGTCGACGATAACCCATATTGCATCATAGCCACGAGGTGACCTGGGTAAACCTGTTACAATGTCTATGGAAACTACATCTCATTTCCACTCTGGAATGGACAACGACTGAAAAATCCCTTCCGGATGATGATGTTCTACCTTCACCTACTGAAAGGTGGACCAATGTGTGCTAAAACTAGCTATCTCCCACTTTATGGTAGGCCACCAGTACTGTCGTCACAAATCATGATACATTTTGGTGATGCCTGGGTGAACTACTCATGCTGAGGCATGGAAATACCTCATCGGCTCCTCTATGATATCTGTTGGGACCCATACACAGCCACAGAACAATAAAGTATCACCCTCATCCACGGTCCAATCTGTATAGGCATAATTAGTGACACTCTCTCATAGAAGAAGGCCATCCAATTCTAATAATTGTCTTGCCTTGACCCGTGCCAAAAGAGTAGATGTCACCGATAAGGTTGAGAGAAAAGTCTAACACTGACCCTCCTGAACCTCAAATTTCATCTCCGAAAATAGGGCAGTTATCTTCCAATCCTCATTAGATTCTCTAACCAATTGCGACTACTTTTTTTTACTAAGCGCATTAGCTACTGAATTTCCTTTTCCAGGTGTGTAGGCCAGTTCAAAATCAAAGGATTGTAGGGATTCGATTCACCTATGTTTCCTTATATTTAGATCTCACTGAGTGAAGATATATTAGAGGCTTTGTGTTTAGTGAATTCCAAAAAACTCTCTCCAACAAATAGTTTCTCCATCCGCATAAAGCATGTACAACCGCTGTGAGATCGAGGTCATGCATTAGATAATTACATTCATGGGGATTTAACTGATGAGAACCATACCCAATGACTCGCTCGTCATGCATCAAGAAAGCTCCTATCTCGATACCTGATGCGTTAAAAAAGACCATATAAGATCTTCCTGGCTCTGGAAAGTTCAGTATCAGTGCTGAAGTTAGTCTTCCTTCAGTACCTGAAAGGATACTTCACAAGGTTCTGGACAATCGAATCTCACCCCCATTTTGGTAAAAGCTGTAAGCGGTGCTTATAGGTGGGAATATTGTAGAATGAACTTCATATAATATCCATTAATCCCCAAGAAACTCTTGATATCAAAGAAATTCTTGGGCTACTCCAAAAAAAATTATAGCACTCACCTTCTCAGGGAAAACTGAAACTCCCGTCTTAGAAATAATGTGTCCCATGAAGTGAATCTTATTTATCCAAAAGTGGCATTTACTAATATTATCATAAAGCTGATGCTCTCTTAGTGTATTCATTGCGATCTCAAGATGGGTTGCATGGTCGTGTCTCGAGGGTGACAAGACTAAGATATCATCCCCAAATACAACCACAAAAGAATCAAGGTAAAGGTGAAAAATCTGATTCATAAGATCCATAAACCTTGCAGGTGCATTCGTAATCCCAAACGGCATGATTAGGTACTCATAGAGACTATACATGATCTAGAACGTCATACGAGTTATGTAAGATGTCCTAAAAAGCACCTGGTGATATCCATACCTTTCATCTATCTTTTAAAACACCTTCACTCCTCAGAGCTGATCAAAGAGGTCATCAATTCTAGGCAAAGGATACCGATTATTAACAGTCAGCTGATTTAAATTATGATGATACACACAGAGACAAAGGGTATCATCTGCCTTATTGGCATAGAGAACCAATGATCCCCAATTAGAAGTACTGGGACGTATAGAAGCTTTTTTTCCAGGTCCTCTAATAGACTCATGAAATCCAGAAGCTCCTTAGGTGTCATCCTATAGGGAGGAATGGTCAATGGTGTTTCTCCTAGTATAAGATCAATAGTAAATTCCACCTCTTGCAAAGGAGGTAGACCAGTGAAATCATAAGGAAATACATCACTAAAAAGCTCCACCACAAGAGGATAAAAAGAGGGTTGTAACCCTTGGTCATCGAGATAAAGACTGGAAACCTATGCAGTGACACCACCTAACCTCCAGGGTTCCGGTCCAGCTCGTGTCGCAATAAGATCCTATTCTCCCTTATGCATATTCGTGTTGCCCTCTAGTGACATAAACACAACCCTCCAACGATTAGAGTCTATCTAGTCACTATAGGGAACTAACCAGTCTATCCCTATTATTACATCAAAACCTATAATATCAAGAACATACAAGTTCCACATGAAAAGCTAACCACCCACCTCAAGGGGACAATTCGGACAACGAAAAATGCCCTATAAACATACACCTAATGGGGTATCTAATGTGATCATTCCATGATATGCCAAAACGTTGAGGCCCAAACATCCAATAATCACCTCTGATATAAAAGAGTGAGAAGAGCCTGTGACAATAACAAAGTAGATAATAATTTAGAGGCAACTAGAATCGTACCAGGTACAGAAGATGGTCCGACATACTGCTCCGGTGGAATAGGATTGACTACATACAACTGGCTGGTACCACGACCCTGAGTCATAGTCTGGCTACCCTGAGCAGACCCGCCCTGCTGGTGATGAGATTCGTACACCTGATTACCTTTACCTCGACTGTCACCACATCCATATCGGCCGACACTATTTTAGCTTCCTGACTGATGTGATCCTACCAATCCAGCACCAGATCGTGGAGTAGGTAGAGATTCATTCACACTAGACCCTGTGGGAAACATCCTGCAGTAATGGTGGAGATGACTCATCCTACCAGAACCTCTTTACTCATATGGATTTAACGTACGCTGCCTCCTCACAGGTCATGGCACCCCACATTGGTGACAGATAGGGGTACCACCTGAAAAAGAATGTCTGACCACTACTAACACTGCGGGAGTCCTCAAAATGCCTCTTATTTCCAGAAGCAGATCCACTAGAACCCTTAGCTATCAAAATGCCCTAGTTCACACTATACGATTCTCTCAAATTATTCTCTATGATCGAAGCCTAATTGAAAATATCAAAAATGATCTCCAACCTGAACATGTTAACTTGTGACCTTATGGATCAACACAGCGCATCCTCATAATGCCTAGCGGCCATTATATCATCAATAACTAGTGTAGGAGAAAAATGTTGTTGCTCAGTGAAACTAGATTAATATTCCATGACTATCCTGGTCCCTTTCTACAAATTCATAAACATTCTAGCTCTGTTATCCCTCAACGTGTGGGGAATGAAATAAACATAGAAGACAATTTGGAAGTCATTCCAGATCAAATCTCTCTATTTTCCTGACTGGGTGATGAAATCCCACCACCTCCTGGATGAACCCCATAACATATAAGCTGCGAGCTTTACACTCCGCTCTAGAGGCATCACAAGGTGCTCAAAAATGGTTAGAATAGCTTCCAAACAGTACTCCACAGCAACTGGTCCTCCATCTCCCATAAATTTATGGGGATGATGTGACTGAATCTCACGGGTCAAATATGCCATGCTCGGGGAAGGTGTCACTCCACCTTGGATACTCTGCATCATACACAAGAAACCCTCATGGAACTGGGCATAAATGCCCATCTATGGAAACGAAAGAGGGGCCATAGGTGTCTAGACAGAACATCAGCTGGCGGATCAGGGCCCGCCAGCTCAGGAAAGTGATCGTCACCAACTTTAGCATGAGCGAATCGAGGACATCTCAAAGGCATAGTGATACCATGAAAAATTAATGTCTCAAAAGAAGAAAAAAATAGATTAATGGTTGAACACTAGAATCTAGGACAGGAACTAACCCTTCCTACCACTATGATCACATATCCCCACCCATTATAATTCTTAGTAAATCTCGCAACAATTCAGATTTAACTCAATCTAGTGATATGGCATCTCACATCCCATAAGGTCACATACTCATCATGAACTGAAAGATGATTCACACATGGATGTCATTTCTCATTTACTTCTACTAATCAAGTATTTGATTTTCCTTTAAAGAAAATTATTGGGTTAGTTGAAATGTCATTTCTCGATGCATAAGGGCCAAGAAATATTATGAACCAAAGGGTGACACAGTCCAAAACAACATCATTCCTCAATTCACAACCTAAATGAGGGGTCAGAATAGATGCCCATATATTAACAAGGCATGAAAATAAAAAAATAGGCAATGATCACTAAAAATTTAAACGGGGCATGGCAACATGCATGGCCTAATCATATTGTACCTATTGTGTAGCATGTTCTAATGAATAACCCCCATTTCATCAGGTCGAACCATGAAATACAAATTATAACATTGAAAATCTATATTACTTCACAAAACATGTGATGTACCCAACGGCGAAAAGGTGTCAACAATAAATAGTTGAATCAATAACAACATAAAATAGGAAACATGGCACATACCCCATAGATGGGTTCACAACACCCAACCACGACTCATGTCTAAGTCCTTATGCATTCCCAGTCTTCAAGTATATTGTCGCTAAATAGTACTGCATGAAACAAAGAAACCTAGCATAGCACTTTTTGACATGCTGGACCTAGCTACCCCTCAACCCGAGCCCCGAGCCCGGTTGGCCACATGACCCCTAGCTCATCTCCCCACATGCTAGGGGTTGCCGAATAGCATCAGTGGTGTAATGGTATGTCAGTGGGGAGACTATACACCCATGTCAGAGTACACAACAGAATAGCAGCATGTGATTAAATAGCAGAAGCACAACCAATGTATAAACAAGAGAAAATGGGAAACATACAACCAAACAACAGAAGTAATGAAAACCCTAATAAATATACAAAATTCACCTAGGTAGTGTCTGATACAAAATGGATGCATGTCATGATATACATGAATAAACAAATGTTAACAAACAACAAAACTAGTCCACAAGCATCTCTAGCCATGCTCGGTCTTCTACACTGGAACTCCAGCTAGAAAATATATGTATCAACAACCTGATTCAGGGTCCTTCCATTACTTGTAACTACAGTAGCAAAGTATACGCGGGTGCCAACAGCGGCCCGGGTTGGGCGTGAGACATATCTCATTAGGCCACCACCAATAGTGTCTACGTGTAATCCAAATCGGTTCCTTAAAGTAAATAGTTTGTAGTAAACTACAAGTAAGTAGATAAAAGTAATAAATGACCCCCTGCTCAAGTTTTGAAAGGAAACCTTGTGGGTCTACCTGCTTCAGCTCATGGATGGTAATCTGAACAGTCACCAGAGGTATAAGTACATAGTTATAGGTTATCCCTGGCCTGAGGTAAACAAGCCTCTCATCCATAAGCACTAATGTTTATCTGGCACGGGGTAAGAATTCCTCCCGCCCATAAAGGTTATTCATCTATCATGTGGTAAGAATGCCTCCCGCCCATGAAGGTTATTAATCTGGAATGTTGTTAGAATGCCTCCCACCAATAAAGGTTATTCATCTGGCACAGGGTGAGAATGTCTCCCGCCCATGAAGGTTACTCATCTCGCATGGGGAAAGAATGCCTCACACCTATAAAGGTTATTCATGTGGAACAGGGTAAAAATGCCTCCCGCCTATTAAGGTTATTCATCTAGCATGGGGTAAGAATGCCTCCTGGCCATAAAGGTTGTTAATCTGGCACAAGGTATGAATGCCTCCCTCCAATAAAGGAAATTCATCTAGCACTAGGTACGAATGCCTCCCGACAATAAAGGTTATTCATCTAGAATTGGGTCAGAATGCCTCCTGCCCATAATGGTTATCACAAGAATGTTAACACATCAAATCATAACCATTCACATCACATTATATATGGAATTCCATATTATATGATATCCCATTAACAATGCATGACATTTTCCAATTCCATTATAAGGAAAAAATACATATCAATTCATTGAAAGGTTCATGCTATGTCACCCTAGCCAACCTCTAACCAAACCATCTCATTTTCCTAACATGGAAAATATTGATCATGACATGGAATTAAGGTCCAAAGGAGAAAAAGGGCCAATACTCAAGGAATATCACCTATGGTTGTCCACTTCTGATCCACACCTTATCTAAACACCCTATGAAGTTTAGATTCTTCAATATCATACCACACGATTCATTTAGACATAAGGCGGTCAACATAAATAAGGATATTGGCGAAATACAAACCACGACACGATGATATAAAATCAAAAAGATGAAAACCCAATATAGAAAACATGTGACCACCTACCTTAGAGCTGTAGGTGTAGGCTTGCTTGATATCAACCAAAGATTTGTAGTAGGATAGAAGAGATCTGAGTCCCAGTCCAATGCCCTGAAAATAGGGAATATGAACCTCTATCAAAATAACATGATGGAAGGAAATATTCAATGAGGAATGAAGGGTGTGTGAGGAAAGCCTTAACTAGGGTGATCCAATGCTTTCTCCATATCATGAATCAGATGTCTGATGAAGAATCAACAAGAGAGAGTGAGAGAGATATTTTTGCCTCAAAAGAGGGCCCCTCTATTGGATCTATCTGCTGGAGGAAGAAAGAAAAGTTTTTAGGCATTTAAAACAAAGTAAGGTAAAAATGGTAATTTCACCCAGAATAGGGCCGCATGGTTTAGGCGCACAGTTTACCCAAACCATGCACAAACCATGCACACCTCACTACCTCCAAAATAGGGTCACATGGTTTATGTACTTGGTTTACCCAAACCGTGCACAAACCATGTGCACCTCCCTGCCTCCAGACCAAATTCCACATGACTTGGTTGAAACCAAGTGCAAGCCGTGCATAGGTCATGCGCCCCTGTGTGCAAGTCCATTTCTCAAACTCCCTGGTTCCGAACAAACCCCAGACACTCCCTGAACCATCATTAGGATGTTACACACATTATTCAATCTTAAAGAAATTATTTGAAAGAAAAACTAATGATCTGTACATTTTCCAAAGAGTTAGGTTGTTACACATACATTACAAGTTCCGTGTATGGAATGAACAAGTCATATAACATTGAGGGGGAAGTTTCCCTCACTTCTCAAATAAAGTTTTCGTATTTACCCAATTTGGAATCTATAAAGATATTCTATAAATGAAAAATACAAAATAATATAAAAAATTTCAATATAAAAAATATTACATATAAATAATTTACCATTATAACACCCACTATGAGAGGCGGTATGTGATAATTGAACATTGATCGTTTCGTGTGGCAGTAGTTTTCTTTCCACAGAAGCAGTATGTTCTATGTCCGTTAGATGGAGGTGTTTGTAAGTATAGTTATAATACTTATAAAAAAACTGGTATATTTATAATGCTGATTTTGGTATTTAAACAACAAATATGTTGAGCATAGGGATCTCATATATAAAATAAAATAAAATAACTTAAGAGATGAACTTTCCTTGAAATAGGGTAACACCATTTGGTTTGAACCAAATGGATTTCTTAAATTTCCTTCTGCCCAGAGGTAGGATTTGAGGAGGAATATAGGGATTTTGGGAGATTTTTTTGCGAAGAGTTTCGACCTGAGAAAGTGAATGAGAGGAGTGAGTAATGGTTTAGAGGTAGTGTCCTTTTATAGGAGAGAGGAGGGGATCATTATGAATGTTTGAATGTATTATTTTATTATAAAAGGATTCTCAGTATCAAAAGGCCCATAACTAAATAAATTTGACTATCATATTAGAATTTTTGGAAATAAAACCCTCAAATATTTATTGGATTGGGTTTGGATATTTTTATGATACCTATATTTTAGTTATAAACCATCATTATCTAATTTGACTCTTTCCATGTCATCTTTTATATTAATAATATATTGAAAATATACTTATCATAAAATGAAAATATAACCTCAATTCATTCATTAATGACATTTTCAACTTTATTTAAGTCATTTTTTGTATCTGAGATTTTTAGGATAATTATTTCCTTTAATGAAACAATGTTTATTTAAAAAGTTTATTTATGACAATTTTCATACTATTTATATCAAGAATTTTTAAAAATCCATAACAATTTCATTCCTTCAATGAAAAATTCATTAATTCAAATATAAAAATACTTAATAATCCATAAAATTCATTTTTGGCATGGAAATTTTCAAAATAAAATTATTTTTACATTTATATTATAAATAATTTAAATTGTTCATGAATAAGTTAATCACTACATTATCATTGCGTCAAAAATAAATTCAATTATTTAGTGTCGAAAAATTGTTAAAAAAATACCAAGATGTAAGAAATCATTTAATATTT
Organism: Viscum album; assembly: GCA_963277665.1. Taxonomy (NCBI): domain Eukaryota; kingdom Viridiplantae; phylum Streptophyta; class Magnoliopsida; order Santalales; family Viscaceae; genus Viscum; species Viscum album. The sequence continues at coordinate 192,698,214 of OY728135.1, read as the reverse complement.
CTGATGAATATTAATTGTCTTCTATATTTCTTATATATCCTTATATAATTGTTTTACTAAAGGAAATATCTTTGTGTTATTTTTGTCTCTACTATAAATTAATTAATAGAACATGTCATTATAACTCCAAAGTGGCTCCATGGGGCCTCGAAATAGACTAATGGATTCCCTTGGTCAGAGATATCTAATCCAATAATTTTAGGAAAAGTGTTAATGTAATTTAATTTTATTATAATATTTTTTTTTGTTTACTCTTATTTAACATATTTACCCTTTAACCATGGTAAATAAAATATTTACTAAAGGTACTATTAATAATGTCTAAAAACAAAAATTAACTATTTAAAATATTTGCACCTTTTTATTCAAAATATTGATTAAATTTTTAAAAATTAAAATCACAAATGATTAATATATTAATTTAATTTTAATTCCCATTGTCCATAACAAAAAATGTGTTTTTATGAAATAATAACCATCAAAAGAATGACATATGTTTATGTCCAATTTAAATGTAAAATTAAATAAAATGATGAAAATTTGAATCAATTGTAAAATTATAATGCAATTACACATTAATACATATTAATAGATCAATATAACTATATATATAAATTATATGAAAATGCATTTTTGATTTTAAATATGGTATTTTTTACTATTCATTAAAAATGAACATTATCAAAAAAATAAAAAAAATTACCCAAAGTAAATTTTGATGTCCCGATTATGAAGAATAATTTTATTATTTCAAATTGAACATATAAAAGTGATAAAACATGATTTTAAAATGGTTCTCCATTAAAAGGTGGTAAATCGACTTTTTAGTGAATATTACTATCTTTCGTGCTTAAAATCAGATTCTTTCTTATTTTAAGCCTCTAAAATTTATTGGATAAAATTTATGAAATTTAACAAACATTTATAATAAAATTTTAGTTATGCCTTCCAATTAAACAACAAGTAATTAACTAAACATTAAAATAAAATTAATATTGTACTATTTTTTGGTATTACTCAACCTTTTGTGAAACATAATATTTCAAAGAATTAAGTAGTTGTGTATTGATTACACTATCAAAGAATGTGTCACATTTTAATAAAATTAAATATCATATTAATAAGAATTAATATATAAGAAAAAAATATTGTTCTATTAATACTTGGGTTGTTACATCCTTCCCCCTTTTTTGAAATTGAGGCCTCAGAATTTTAAAATTGGGTGTAAAACTTCATTAAAGTCCCATATCTGAAAAAGAGTCAAAAACAAATATCACATTAAAATTAAAAAAAATAGAGAATTAAAAAGTAACCCATGATAACCCATACTTGGATTCCATGTAGTAAAAAATTGTTATTGAAGAGAAACTATATATCATGTTCTGATGGAGAGTGATAGAATACATGATCAGGATAAAGTTAATCATTAGACAATCACAAGAATGTGATGTGTTAAAGTCTTTTATTCCCCAGTAGAAAAATTAAATTGTTAATGTTTTTGTTTAATGTTCTTTTTCCAAATATTGGGGAATTTTTTATGAGGTTGATTATGAAAATAGGGACACATACATTAATGTCATGAAGACATTCATCCTTTAATAAATATCTACCACGAACTCATATTTTTTTCGCAATGATTAGTTTTCAAGTTGACTTGGTCACATAAAATGTTATAGAATCCACATCAAAAGAATCACATAATCCAAAAGATGGTTTAAATATTTCCCCTGTATTTATAAATTATATAAAAAGAAAAATGATTATTACTAGATTATATAATCCCCAAAAAGGATAATACATTATAAAATGTAATATTACTATTAATCTCTAAAATTCAAATATAGTACCCAAAGTTCAACAAAGACCATTCAATAATCAATTGTCCATAGTATTATTCAATATAATCTAAACTATGATTGAACCCAAAACTCAAAAGAATTTAATCACATGGTCTTCCATAATAAATCATATCATTTATTTTCAAATAATATCGACCAATCATAATGTCTCATACTTATTTATAATTATACTAATCTCATATTCTATATGATATGTTAATAATCTCCATTGCCATATGACCACAATAGAACCACATATTCTCTCTAAAACAGAATTCCACAATTACTCCTCAAAAGAATTTCAAATGTATTATATTTTCCTTAGGCATTTAGTGTTCCCAAAAAAAGATAAAAACTTCCAAAAAATAACCATTATCACTTAATCACCATATAATTTTTGAATATTAAGGATATCCTTTTGATAAAACATAAGTTCCCAAAACAAACATATTCTTGATACATAAAATAATTAAACTAAAAACAATAAGTCATACAAACCAGGTAATTCATGTAGTCCAATGGTTGGAAATAAATCCCATTTTCACTTTAGTTGTTTGTTAGATTCTCTCATCTATGTCTGAGGCGAGGGGTTGCCACACGGTCTTCCATAGGTCATTTTCAGTTTCCTCATATTCAATTCGAATTGAACTAGGACTTGGTAATGATATATTTGTATGATCCTAAACATCCAATACCCATAATATCTTCGTATAAAATCTATTTTTGTAGTTACCATGCACAACACATTTAAAACATTCAATTGACCTCTCAGAAAGAACAACATTCCCATTATTGGAGTAAATTAGATGAATCCTTTTTCAATGGAAGGCTCCTTCTTCATGACCCTAATTACCACATATGAGCCATATTCTCGTCCCTTTTAATCATTTTCATACGTATTTCTTCCAAAATACATGACACATTGGTTTTTCAATATACATACCATTAAGATTATTACATAAACATCCATTGGGATTTGTTTCTCATATATATTATTCCATAGAAAAAACACCAAGGTTCAAGTGGTCAATCGTGACTCTAGATAGTTGGTTAAGAATAAACACAAGAGTTCTCATTACAGCTCCCAATTCATTTGGTTTCTCATTCAAAAAATAACCATAGATTCCATCACATCCATTATAATGGTGGTGGTTGCTAGATCCAGCAATTTAATAAAATAAAAAAAATTGTTATTATGACTATATCAGAAAAATCATCATGTACTATCATATGAGGAGGGTAAAAACTGACATATACATATTCATGTTATCTTAAACTCATTCGTTTTGTCAAAAATAAATACAACCCTTTCTAATATTCTAACCATTATGGTTATGTCACCTATGACTAAATAAATCTGAAACCCCTAATGTTATCTACACCTCCCTTTGATACCATCTATAAGGACTCAGCCTTAATCACTACATAATTTTGAGTTATTTCAATAATTTAAATTGATTATCTTTGCAGGTTTAGAGTTTTATAGAAATAGGCTATAACTATTATATTACATCTCAAAAATTACAAAGTATACACTTATACTCAGTCTCCATTATTTAATAAAATGAAACTCTTAAAAAAGAATCATTCTACTTCAATGATTTATAAATAATTGATTTTTCTTGATCGAATCCATGAACCTATTCATCAATAATTCCTATGAAAAACTATTCAAAATATGTAATGAAAACAAAAATTAATTGTAAGGGTTATAAAATAATGAAAGAAAACATTAGTCCATCAATACATGAAAAAATATGATCTTTAACATTACTCATGAAATTAGAAGATTTATGAATACCACACCGAAATAATAAATCATAATAGTAACTTGCTACATCTATAACGTACTTACGTCGTAGCTTTCACAGCTACGTATGGATTTTCATTTGAAATACACATCACAATATATTCCCAAAATCACTTATGAGAATAATTAACCTCTCCCTTGGTGAAGTTACCGAATGTATTGGAGAGCTATATCGGGATCACATTCCCTAGTTTTATCCTAGAACCTCTTTTATATGTAAACAATTCCTAAATGCATAACATAACCATAACACCTAACATAAGCATAAAATAAAGATAACATTTCTAAATTGAAATAAAAATATATAAATTCAACATATTGACATAATCAATCTATTCTCAAAACCATTTTCAATGAAAAAATACCCTAAAAGAGTTTATGATATTTATTTTCCTTTTAAAAATAATGCGGCATGTTAGGGAAGACAAATATCAAATAATTCTTGCTATGGTGGAATGGTCATTATCACCGCGTACATTAAATAGAATCGTTCCATTTGTGTTTTAGTAAAATGCTACATAGAAAAAAGATACCCTTTTAATGAAATTAAATTATAATGTGGTTTATACACCTATAATGGAAAGTCATTTATAAATCATAATATGCCTCGTTGAATGTAGATTGAGACAATGTCCCTTGCGAATTTTGGCAGCTTAATGGAGTCACATAAAAATTCATGAAATGAGTTGATGGGAGAAAATATAGTATCAAATCACTTGGACATAAAATTTACTAAAATAAGGATATAGAAGAACATATCAAAACACATGACAATTTGTATAAAAATACCTAACATTAAATAAGTATTTTACTAAAAGATGAGGGAGAATGGTTTCCTTATAAATATATTTTTTTAAATAAAATAGATGGATTATATGTATTAAATATAATTATAAATAAATAAAGTTTATATATAATATATGCTATAAAATTAAATTTCTCACATAATCATATCATGACATATTCATGATGTAGAAGAATAACCAGTGAATAAAAGTTAGGTTAAGAAGTTCCCTTACATCGTGTCTGACATGACTCGTTTTGTCCTTTTTATTACTAAATAATAATCTTATGTTAATTTCTACATTCACAAGAACCTTTTTTCGAGTTTATTATTATTTTTATTTCACTTATTATCACATTAATATCATTAAATAATTATTTCTGTTAATATCAGTTGTTTTGTCGATAATTTGTACTTTTATCAAAAACGAACTTGTATATATTACAAATTGTCCCTGGGGTCAAAAGTCCATTATCTCCTAAATTTTATTCCTGATTTATATGTAAAATATATATAAAGTATATATGTCTCTGTATCCATTATATATGTATTTATAATATTCCATAATAGTTGGATATATGAAAATGAAAAGCATCATTCATGGAGACGATAAGCTATACGTACTCATGAATGCATCATTCATTTAATTTTAATTTTTAAAAAAATGAAAACTAAATTATACATAGGTATATTATAAATATCGTATATTACCATATATTAGTTCATTAACAACATCCTATATATGTTCCATGTATGTCATGAACAAGATATATCACATTGAGGGGGCGGTAGTCCGCATTTCCTCAAATGAAATTATTTTATATACCAATTATGGAAACCTTAAAGGTATGCTATAAATGAATAATACATATGAATATAGACAATATAAATATAATATATATCACATATAAATATATTTCAAGAATAATGGCCACCATTAGTGGCGGTTAGAGATAATTGAACTGTCATCGTTTCATGAGGCAGTTGTTCGATGTCCACTGAAACAGTATGTTCTAAGTCTATTAGATGGTGGTGTGTGTAAGTGTATTTTGAATCCTTGTAATGAAAAAAATATATTATATTGAGTATATATCTATTTTTATTTAGAAAAATTATAAGAATATAACAGGGTGTGGATAAAGAAAATATACGAAAATAACTTGAGAGAAAACATTACCTTTAAATCTTGTAACTCCCTTTGGTTTGAACCAAAAGGCTTTCATGAATTGACTTACACCTAATGGAAGGATTCATAGAGGAATAATTATATTTGGAAAGCTTATTTGGGTTGATGATGTACGAGACAACTAGTATTAGAGGTGTGAGTAGTGACTTAGGGGTGGTGTCCTTTTATAAGAGGGAGGAGGGTCTTTTAGCAATTATTGAAAGTATTATTTTATTATAAAAGGATTTTTGCATTCAAAAGTACCATAACTTATTAAATGGTAATATAAGGTTACTATTGTTCATTACTAAATCATCCAATAAAAATTCGACAGTTTTTTGTTATTTTTTGAATCCTTATCCTATATTTTTATCCCTTAGTTAACTAATTTGACTCTACCCTGTCGTCTTTTATATTTATATTATATAGTTAATATAGTTATAATAAAATGACAATATAACCTAAAGTGGTTAATTAATGACATTTTAATAATTATTTAACACATTTGGCTGAATCTTATATTTTTGGGATTATTTTATCATTTGATAAAATAATATTTATTTAAAAAACTCATTTATATCAATATTTATACCATTCGTATCATGACATTTTATAATTATATAAAAACATAATTATTGAAAATAATAATAATTAAACGATAAGAATCCATAATAATAAATAATATTTTTGGATGGAATTAAAATTTTCAAAAAAAGTTATTTTATCATTTATAATAACATTTATTAAAATCATTCATCAATAAGGTAATCACTTCATCAACATTGTGTAAATAATATATATTTTTATTGAGTCTCGAAAAATTTTAAATAATATAAATTCATGTAGGAAATTTCTTTAGCATTCAAATTCATATTAATTGTTCAATACATAACTTATATGACCCTATATAAAAATTCTATTACTAAATGATATTTGTTTATGTTATTTTTGTCATTAAATTAAATTAATTAATATAAAAGGTAATTATCACTCTCAAGTGGCTCTATGGGGTCCCAAAATCGACCCAATAATGCCTTTTGTTGGAATTGTTTTCATCAAATAGGGGTAGGACAAGTTTAAGGGTAATTTAATATTATTATAATATTTTTTTTTCACTTATTTACCAGATTTACCCTTGAATCATGGTAAATAAAATATTTACTGAAATTACTCTTCAAAATGTTTAAAAACAAATGATTCAAATTTAAAAAATAAGGAACTCCTAAATAAAAATATGTAACCTAATTTTAGAAATTCAAAATACAAAAGTTTATTAAATTAATTTAAAATTATTTTTTGTTGTCAAAACAAAGATGCGTGTTTTTTAAAAACAATAAATATCAAAAGAATGAAATTTTTTTATGTCCAATTTCAATGTGAGATTACTTCCAATGACAATATTTGGATTAACTTGTCAAAATATAATACAATTAAACTTAAAAACAAATTAAAAGAATATTATAACTATATAAATCAGTTAAATTAAAAGGCAGTTTTAAATTAAAATGCAGTATTTTTCACTATTCATTAAAAAATTAACATTACTAGAAAAATTTCAAAAATTTACCCAAAGTAAATACGGATAACCTATCTTATAGAAGTATTTTATTTAATGAATGAAATCTTATAAAATTGATAATAACTATATTTAAAAAGGTCTCTCCATTAAAAGGTGTTCAATTGACCTTTTAATGAATATTTGAGTTTCATGCTTCAAATCGGATTTTTTTATTTGAAGCCTCTAATATTAATTGGTTAAATGTAAAGAAATTTTAGAAACATGTGTAATCATATTTTAGTTAGTTATGTTCATTACCACCAATATAATGGCAATGAGTTTACTACAAATTAAAATAATTATATTATTATATTATTTATTATTATAATTCAACGTTGTCCACAAAATAAGATTTCAAAGGAAACATTTGTTTCAAATTGAGTAAACTCTCAAACAAAGATTCCCCTTTTGATTAAAATTAATATATTATTCATAAGTATTAATATATATGAACAACTCTTATTCTATAAATATATGTGGCATTACAATTTAGATGGACATAATTATTATTGATCCATTCTAATTTTATACTTTTTTGATTTCACTAAAAATATTGAACAACCACTTTCATGGGTACTATTTTTATATTCTGTATAGTTATTCCTTATTATTAGTTTTTTTCCTAAAATATGTACGTATTATTTCAATTAAATTATACTTTTATTTCTTTCGATTGTATTTGATGGATAATTATGATTTAAATAAAAAATTAATATGTGTAAAAGGATGGGGTATATATTATTGGTAATATAGAACAGACTCATTTTTTTTGTAATCATATTATAAATCATTATTACGAACATTAGGGATAATTATATCATCATGGATAACAATGATTAAATCCTAGGGGATCATAAGTTATGATATACTTTTCATTTATAATATTATCATTCTATGTTCAATATTGAATTTTAATTCTCAAAATATATGTATTCAAGATCACCTAATTTTTTTATTTAGTTAATGGATAGAAATAATATAATCAATTATAAATACCAATGTCATAGGAAAATTGATTATTTCCCTAATTACAAGAATAAATTGATGGAAACATGAGCTGAAAAAATTATGATAGTACTTCTCTAATTGGCCTATGTTATGTATAATAACTTGAATTTCATGGAACAACATCATTCTCCTAATAAATATAATGGTGTGGTTTAATCCATTATTTGAATATTTCCTCTTATCAGTAGTGGATATAATAATACCCTCATTGCAGTACAATGATCTATCATTAATTAGAAAATATTCTCTTTACCAAAGTGCTTATAAAAATAAAAATTTGTGATGGTGGTCTATAGTTTTGATGGAGAAGAAGATAAATGGTGGAAAATGGTAATGGAAACTATGTATATAATAGAAATCATTTACTTGTAATGGAAAATATTCAGCAAAATATTCCATAATATATTTTCCCCCAAACTCTCCATCTTCATATAGAGTGGTTTTACCTCAGACTGAAGAAAAATTTATTATCAGTCTATTGGTGTGTATGGATAAAAAATCATAGTGGATTCATGATACACATCTATAATTATTAGTAAATATTTAATGAATGGTGGATCACTTATTTAGTTTATTAAATACATGTTTTTAAAAAATTATCAAAATTGAAGACATTAACACATATGAAGATATTTTTTTTTCATAAACTTCAGTTGAGATTAATATTGGAGACTTTCAATGGTATTATTGTAATGAAAATAAAAAGAGAAATATATAATTTAATAAGGGATGATAAATACATAAATATCATGGAAGAAAGATAATTCATCATCTCGGAAGTCAAAATTGTGGGAAGAGGCATCCTAGTAACCATATGATATATACTATGGATTATTTAAATTTGGGATAGAGGGGAAGCATGATAATACTTTCCTAAGGGATAAAAACATACAAAAAAATAAGGAATAAATGATGAACTATAATAAAATTCAACAAGAAGTAAAATGTTATAGTACGCTGGTATTATATGATCCAGTGATATATAATAAGGGTTATAAGAGACAAACAATCAAAATATCCACCAAGGAATTAATTAATGACATATGATATCACTACTAATTTTTTGAATCCCAGTAGTGATTTTGTAACACTCCAAGCATCCATGGTACACTTCCCTTTGAATAATATAGTTGCGTGTGTTGTATGCAACTTCGTGTTCTAACACACCACAACCAATCAAGTTAGCCGTTATAAATATTAATACCATCTTTTTAAAATTTTATACATTTTATTTTTCAAAATTGACTTCATTTTGTGATTCGGAATATCAAAATTAGCTTAAGGTGAATTTTTGGTATTTGTCTGAAAAGTTTCAATTTTTGATGAATAGTAAAAAAAAATGAGTTGTTAGTTAAACCCAAATTCTTATTTAAATAATAATTTATTTTATTTAAATTTATTTTAGATAAAAATAGATACATAATACTTATATAAGTTCAATGTAATTAATTGGAGTAAATTTATATTAATTTTAGATATATAATAATTTTATTGACCTTTTTTCCATCTTTTACCCACCTCCTAGGAGCTTTTGAAATTTTTAATAAAACATGATTTTACCACTTATGTGAATTGAAATTCGAAAATCTGAGAGAAATGGTTGATATCAGTAAGTAAAATCTGGTTCAATGAGATGAAGATAATTTTTGTTGAATAGTAAATTTTTTATTTTATTTACCACGGTTAAAAGTATATAGGGTAATTAAAGGTAAAAATGATATTATTTTTACCCTAACACATGTCCAGATTCTATTGGATAAGTGTTATTTTACCAAAAACAACCTTTGGAATAAAATATAATCCTTTAGGTCCAATAGGATTAGATTAGGATATTTAATGTTATTTTATTTAAAGAAGTGTTAAAAGAGTAAAAATCAATTTTTAATAACAAAATTTTTTTTAATATAGGGTTATACATAATATAAGTTCAATTATAAATATTAATTTTAATGCCAAAAATATTTCCAACATAATCGTATTTTATTTATAATTTTTTGACCATAAATAATTTTATTATGACACAATGATGATGCAGTAACAACCTAAACAATGAAATATTAAAATAATTAATATTATAAATATCCAAATTAATGTAATTTGAGACATTTTTTGAATTATAGAAATTTTAGAGGTGAATATTAAATGATATGATCGATTTAATTTACTTTTTTCGAAGTAATCATGATGTTATTATTTTCACAAAAATCAATTTCCAAGTAGTGTCAAAATTGATATAAAATAGTTTTTTTTTAAATATTATATTATTAATTCATATTCTATTCTTATAAATCTTTGGATTGGCTAAGAGACTTATATTACAATAGGTGTATCATTAATGATCCACTCAGGGTTCTCTTGGAAGTATATGGTATGTTTATTAACCATATAATATAAAAATAAAAAGAGATGTGGTAATGTAAAACTAATTATATAAGAGTTAAATATAAATGATATGGTTAATATAATGACCCAAACCGATATAAAACCTATTGGTTGAGAAGTTTTCGATCCATCCTCTCCTTAGACTATAAATAAATCTGTTTGGAGTTATAATAAAATGAATTTGATTTTATTATAAATTTATATTTCTAGATTTTCATAATGTACCCACAATCCCTCTTATAAAATGTCACTTAACCTTCTCTCTAATTCATGCCTTCAAAGTCAATTTTCTCAGCCAAAGCCTGCAAAAATATCCTCTTATATACTCTAACTTAATCCTAGAGTCCCTCCTTTAGTCATTAAGCCAACATAAGAATCCCTTTTGATCAAATCAAAAGGAAGAACCCGAAGAAGAGGTAAATATTTCATCAACTCATTCATGTTCCTTTCTTCATCAACTTTCTCTTTCATTGTTATTTCCATCCTACAATAATGACACCAGTATCGTCTATATAGTTTGGGGTTATTAAAAATATTGTATAACTATATTCACTACTCTATCCATCCTTTGAATGACATGTCACTATACGTGCTTACGTACAACTTACTGTCTTCACGTCGTGGGGTAATTGTTATTCAATACATTATTATTTGGATGGGTATGATAATGATGTGTAATTGATATAAATAATAAATAAAACATGATAATGATTCGGTATATACAATCCAATTATATATTATTTTAATATCAAAAGAATTATATTGTGGCTCGTGCGTACGTATGGACTACCGTCTCCACGGACACGATGAGATTCAATCCCCATCGTATCCATTCAAGACTAATTTTCATTATATGATTATACATAATGTTTAAAGAATTTATATAATTCTATATATGAATATGATGCATCCTATCCATAAAAAAAATACTTACGTTACAAATCATATAAAGGAAAACGAAACAGTTAACACCCGAAAAAACAATAATAATAAAATATTATTAAAAACGGATTATTAGAAGATCATGTATGATATCATAATTATGTATATGGTTATTGTATAATTTAATAACAATGTTTTAACTATTATACAGGATGTTAACATACTATCGACTAAGGAAATGTACAAGGTAAGGGTTAATTCTACAACCTCTTCATTATTCAAGGTTGTTTATACGTAATTATCTATTGGGAACTCTTTATCATACACTTCCATGTTTAATTAAAATGTATTTCAAAACATTCCTACTATTTACCAGAATATTGGATAATGTGATTTATACCCTTGTTTGACTTTTTATAAAATGGGTTGAAATGAAACTATCTGTCGTTTTCCAAATAGGGTCCTTTTTAACCTTTCCGACAAAATTATGGTAAGAATGTATTGTTAACTTATACGGCAGGTGTGTCTATTTTCCACCATTATAACATCGTGGAAGCTTCCTTTACTAGCTTATAAGAAAATTTTCAAAATGATTTTTTTCTTTTATAATTATGTAACATTAAATTATATCGAAAAAATAAAGAGATATTTAAATCAAATAGTTTTGATTTCTTCAAGGTCAATATCCTTGGATGGATTTCAAGCTTGTTTAAATTTTATTAATTATGATACAAATCGTCCATATTGTGTTGAATTTTTTGTGTTATTATTGACTATGGATGTGTTATTTTATACCATTCATGTTTTATGGTTAAAGTATTATCATTTCATGTGATATTTTTAATACGAATTATTATGTTATGTTTAAACCATTTCATATGAGGAATGCATTGGACATAGTAAGTGACAGGTGGAGCCCATTATAGCTCCTAGATGCACGGGTTGGTCTCATGAGACAAACTAGTGTCTTGGCACATGGCATTGAAAAATATTATCTGTAGTCTTGGCACAATTCCTTGACTATGTGGTTATGATAGTCTGGCATTAGGTATTCCATCATTATAAAAGTGTTTGTTGATATTGCATGTGATGATTCAACTTGTAGAATATTCATGCGAGTATGAAAATGACATTATTTGATTTTATCATTTCCTTATTATGTTGAAGAAAAATTGTAAAAGGATTTTGTTTTAGTTATACATTACCTTAAATGTTTTTACTTATTTATGAAAGTTTCCACTATATTGTTATCCTTACTGAGAATCTGAGCTCTCCCCTTTCTATGTTTTATTTTTCCAATGATGTGAAGAAGTATTTTATAACTGACCAATAGAGAGAGTCTGATAGGGATTTGAGTTTGGTATATGGACAAAGTTGTTTTTGTTTTCATTTTATATTGTAATGTCAAAATTAGGAATGAATCTAGGGTTTCCATGGATACTAAACCAATCGGTCTTTTGAGACTTAATATTTTCTAATCATGAAAATTGTAACGACCAGAATCTGGAGCCACTCAACTGGTGCCCCATACCCGGTTCACCACATGACCTCAAGTGCATTTCCCAAATGCTAGAGGCTTCCGTCTAGCAGTGAGGGCCTTGGTGGGTCAATGGGGAAACTATGACTTAATTTGGAAAAGTATGCAGCAGAAGGAAATTAATAAACAATAGCAGAAGTAGTCAATAACATGAAAATACTGAAACAAAACATCAAAAGAAAAAGATGTATAACAATGATGATGTAGCATGGTACATGTATCTAAGGAAAGAATAAAAAAAGAATAACATGCTGAAATAACACTAAAAACAAGTACTAAAAGTAAACAATAACTCCAGCAGCATCACAAGCATATACCTAGTCCTATGCTCTATAGATTTGACCATAAATCATGTACCTGAGGTAGAACGGCCACAATCCATATCCACAACTGAAACCATATAACCTGTTTGGGCCAAAATGCAGCACCCAAACAGGTGTGAGACTAATCCCAGTAGGCAACCACCACAAGATCTGTTCCCTACTATCAGTGAGTAATATAGAAAATTAATGAATGTAAATACAGTAATGAACTCATAGTACACAAGTAAACAACCCTAAAAATTACCACTCATATTAATTTAACAATTAATTAATTAATTTAATTAAACAACCATGGAATCTTTCAAATCTCTCTATTCCAAGGTAAACAGGTAACACAATAGGAATCTCAAAAGACAACCTAAACCACAAGAAGTACAAACCCCAAGCTTGTTCTTTGTCTAGGTGGACTCATCACAACCAACCAAACAATATTCCCACAGACTCTCTGGGTGGATCAAACTAGCAGACCCCTATAGTCCTGTAATAAAATAAAGGCACAGACACTCTGGGAAGCTCTCACGTCAATTACCCTATGGTCTTTAAACGATAGCTACATACTCTTTGAGTAAGCTATTACGTCTAATTCCTCCAATGGTGTCGATAATTGTGTAAATGAAGAACATTATTGGGAATAACAATGTCCAATTCCAGTGGGTCTTACATACAAAACAAATTCCAACAGACCCTCTAGGGATGCACTTATTCGTATATTCCCTCTTTGATCTCCTACACCAGGTTCTCACAGCCCTGAGCAGTCCTGTCATGCATAATCAACTGTCATCAGCCCTAAGTAAGCTCAAAATCTACTTGAATAATATCTAAAATGCATCAAAAGAATTTAAACATTTGGAAACACATGAAATAATTTATAAAAAGAAAACTAGAAATTACAATAGGGTTTGCCTCACTCTCAAACTATGATAAACAACGATAAACAGCCAAATAGAGAAAACACCCAAGGGATGATCCTCAAACAAGAAAAAAAGAATATATTATTATAAATTAACTTAAATATAACCATCAATCTCTTGAAATTAAACAATAGGTTCAAAATCCCTAATCCGGGATACCTGATACATGGGTATCTGGCACTTTTGCTACCAAAACTAAAAGACGTTCAACGTAAGGAAACAATCCACCTACCTTGATCCTAAGAGATCTATATATATGATCCTAGTCCCGTGACTCGTCTTATAATGGAGTATATTTTCAAAAACGTCTAAAAAATTGACCCTTAGATAAGTCACACGAGGGAAAGAATCTGGAAATGTGGTCAAAGAAGAAAAAAGAACTCACTGCTGCGATTCTTTTGCAACTGAAGTTGTTTGATTCGAACAACTGGTGATGGATTGGTTGTTCAAAGAAGATTCGGCCTCCTCAGTTGCTCTAGATGAAATTAGGTGAATAAGAAGGGGTTTCTGAGCATTAGATGCGACCTTGGTCCATTTAACGAAATAAAAATAAAAGTACACTGTGTGTACTTTATATGTAAACACCGTTTAGTAACCATTAGTGTCCACCTATTAAAGTGGAGCTAGTGTTCATCACATGGAATGTAGTCGTCTATACAAGGCTAGTACATGGACTCAGGGTACAAGGCGTGTACATAAGTACACAGAGTGTACTCAAGAGATTCCAAACTTATCCATTTTTCCTTAATAATCACAAAAATCAGATTTGTTCCTGAAACTGAAGATCTGGGTTCTTAAAAGCTTCTCCCCCTAAAAGAAATTCTTCCATGTATTTCTATAACAAGGTGGAGGAGAATAAACCTTGAACAAAACAATCCACTGTGTTCGCATATCAGCCTCCCTCTCCCAAGTCTCATCCCGTACACGGTCGTGCTGCCATTGCACCCGTACCAGAGGAACAGACCGGTCACGAAGTACGATTGCCCTACGATCAAAAATCATGATAGATGAACCTCAAATGATGCATCCTACTCCAAATCAACCTCCATGGGTTAAAAACATGATACGGGTCTGAGAAATACCTTCTAAGCTGAGAAACATGAAAGATGTCATGCATATCCTGGTACCTCTGAGGTTTCTACAACCTGTAAGTAACCAGCCTGTCTCTCCCCAGAGCCTTAAAATATCCCAACATATCTCGATGATAACTTCCCCTTTCTCCTAATACTCTTGTGCACCAACCTCGGGGTAACACATAGGAAAACCTGATCTTTAACCTTGAACTCCATTTATCATCTCTGCTGATCATTAGAATAATTCTTCTGATACTGTGCAGTTTCCATCCTCTTTTGATACAACTCCACTAGCTCTGTGGTCTCCTGAACATGATGAGGTCCCAAAAATTCTACACCTCCTGCCTCTATGCAACACATGGGTGATTAGCACGACCTACCGTACAAAGCCTCATATGGTGCAATCTGAATAGTTTCTTGACAAATATTATTATATGCAAACTCCATTAGAGGTATATGATTATCCCAATAAGCTCCAAATTAAGGACGTATGCTTGAAGCATGTCCTCCAGCACTTGAATCATTCTCTCTGACTAAACATCTATCTTGGGATGGTATGTTGTACTCTGAAGTACCTTTTTACCCAATGCCCTCTATAGACCCTACCAGAAATGCTATGTAAAGTGGTCATACCTATCAGAAACTATAGTGTTCGAAACCCATGAAGTCTTACCACCTAACGAATGTAAAACCTTCCAATTACATCCACAATGAAGGTCTCCTTAGTTGGAAAGAAATGTGGAACATTCGTGAGCCTGTCATCTAAAACCCAAACAACATCATTCCTTCGAGGTGATCTCAGTAATCCTATCATGATGTCCATTGCGAAATCATTCTATTTCCACTCATGAATGGTTAACTGTTGTAAAAGCCCTGCTGGTCTCTGATGCTCTGCCGTCACCTACTGACAGGTGGAACACCACATAATATAACAATACACATCCTTCTTCATACCTAGCCACCAATGTTGATGATGTATGTCTTGATACATCTTTGTGACACAGAGAAGAACTGCTCAAGCTGAAGCATGAACTCCCCCACCAACTCCTCACAATTGTCTGATGAAACCCATTTACAACCATGAAAACGTAACACCTCATCATCACCCACATTCCACCCTGGAGTAGGGTCACCAACTGACACACACTCTCATAGAACTAGGCCTTCTAAGTCTGATAGTTGCCTCATTCGAACTTTATCCAGAAGAGTAGAGGTAATGACTATAGAATAATGAACTGCCTATCCATGTCTGTCTTGCACCTCCAAATGCATCTCAGAAAATAGTGCCATAAGCATCCACTCGTTGCTGGCCTCATGAACTGCCTATATCTGAGTCCTCCGGCTCAGTGCGTCTTCCACAACATTTTAGTTCCTAGGAATATAGGAAAGATTAACATCGAAAGACTGTAGGTACTTCACCCACCTTTGCTATCTCAGATTCATGTCACGCTACATGAAGTTATACTTGAGGCTCATGTGGCTAGTATATACCAAAAAATGATCTCCCAGACGATAATGCCTCTAACAACGCAAAGCATGATCAACTGCATCCAACTCCAGGTCATGCGTAGGATAGTTCTTCTCATGTGGCCTCAACTATGGACATCCATATGCAACAACACGATCCTCCTGCATAAGCACTGCTCCAAGCCTGATTGAAGATGCATCATAGAAAACAAAGTAACTCTTTCCTGGCTTTGGCAAAACTAGAATCGGTGCTGAAGTCAATCTCCCCTTCAGCTCATGAAAGGCTGAATCACTGGCTTCTGACCAAACATACTTCACACCCTTTTTTATTTAGGCCCATAAATGGTGCTGCTATGTGTGAGAAGTCTTTTATAAACTACCTGTAGTAACCATCCAACCCTAAGAAACTCTGTACCTCAAAGACGTTCTTTGCCTGCTCCCTGGAAACTACAGCTCTCACCTTCACTGTGTCTACTGATAATCCTGTCTTTGAGATGACATGACCCAAGAAGTGAATCTCGTCCATCTAGAAGTGGAACATAGAGAGATTAGCATATAACTAATGCTCTCTCAGTGTAATCATTATGATATCATGATGGGTAGCATGTTCATGTCGACTGTGAGAGTACACCAAGATATCATCCATGAAGACCTACACAAAAGAATCGTGGTATAGATGGAATACCCTATTCATTAGTTCCTTGAAAACTGCCGGCGCATTCGTGAGACCAAACGACATAACCAAATACACGTACAAACCATACATTCTTTTAAAGGATGTAAGGGTTATATTATATGGTCTGACCCGCCTTTGATAGTTGTGGGATCTCAAGTCGAACGTCAAGAACAATCTGGCTCCTCGAAGCTGATAAAAAATATCATTCATCATTGGCAAGGGATATCGGATCATGACGGTCAACTAGTTCAGCTTCATATAGTCTACACAAAGCCGTAAATTATCATCCACATTCTTCCCAAATAAAATAGGCAAACCCAATGGAGAAGTATAGGGTTGTTTAAATCCCATTGCTTGAAACTCCTCCAACTACTTCATGAGCTCCTGTAACTCATGTGTATCCATCTTATATGGAGGTATGTACACTGGTTCTTCTCCTGGAACATGCTCAATAGAGAAGTCTACCTCCAGCTCCGGAGGCAACCCTAAAAATTCTTCTGGAAAGACATTAGGAAAACGATCAACCATTATATGTAAATCCATTTGAGAGGTCCCATGGTCATCCATATATAAAATAGAAATCTGGGCTGCAACACATCCCAACCTATGATTCTCTGGTCCAGCTCTGCTCACCTGGACATCCCATTCACCCTTGTGATGAAATGATTGTCCCTCTGGTGACGTAAAGCTCACCCTGTGGTGATAAAAATCAACAAAGGCTTGAAAGGAACTAGCAAGTCCATTCTGAGAATTACATCTTAACCAGTAATATCTAGGACATAAAATCCCATAATAACATACACCCACCAACCTCAAGGGGGAACTCGTTTAACTAATGCACACTAGCAGTTCTAAGTCCCAATGGATTGTCTAGTGTCCTCATATCCTCATAAGTAAAGATAGTATGTCTAAGTCTTTCCACAGTGTGTACAGATATAAATATATGAGAAGCTCATGTATCGAAATGTGATGTATATTAAAATAAGACTACTAAGTTCGTACCTCGCACTGTAGAAGGTCCAAGATCCTGCTCATGATGAACTTGCTCTACTGTAAATGTCTGACCCGTACATCGACACTTTATAGTAGCCTGGTATCCTTGAGCTGATCCTCCCCGAGCCTGACCACCTTGTCCATGGCCTCTACCATAACCTGAACGACCTGAATAAATCCTACCCCCAGCCTGCTGCGGAACTAGTAACACCTCTTCTATACGCGGAGTCAAAACTGATTCTCCTTCACTATCTACTAGAAGGAAAGCTTTGCAGAAACGCTGCAGATGACATATCATGACACAAGATCAACACTCAACTGTGTCTCCCGAGCATTGAGGCTTCTTATGCCCTCTCTTTCCGCACTGATATAATCTCACTTGCTTTCCAATAGGAATATACCTCCTAACTAAAGGATTACATATCTTCTTTGAGTAACCTCACGAAGAATAATGGTGGCGCTTCCTGTTGTCAGTCTGAAATGAATTAGCCCTGGATGTTGAACCACCCTAGTTCACACATCCAGTCTCTCTCAGATATTATTTGGTGATAAGTGCCTGGTTGAATATCAAATTAATCGAAGTCAACTAGGAATACGTTCACCTGTCACCTGATGTCTTGTCTGAGGCCTTCCTCAAACATCCTAAAGAAACAACCCATCTTTAGCCAGAACGGGATTGAAATGATGTAACTCTATGATGTGAGAGGTATACTCCATAACTGTGAGAATACCCTACTACATGTTCATGATGTCTCTGGCTATTTTGGTCCTTAGCGTCTCTGAGTAGAAGTAGGTGTAGAATGTACGCTGAGACTCATTCCAAGTCATTGTTCAATGGATCCCAGCCTGAGAAACCATATCCCACCACCTATTGGAGGATTCTCATAGAATGTAAGTCGCGAGCTTCATCCTCATCATCGTAGGTGTCTCTAAATGCTTGATGATAAATAGAATGTCTTCCAACCATGACTCTGCAACCTGTGGTCCTTCATCCCCTGTGAAACTGGGAGAATGCTGTTGCTGATAGACCCATGTCATCTCTGCCATAGACGGGGTAGGATCTTGATCTCCCTATAAGGTCTGCATGAATATCATGAATCCCTCTATGAACTGAGTGTCGACACTAGTTTCTGTAATCACTGTAGGTACCATGCCAGGAATAATTGGTTGAACTATAGGTAGTCTCTGATCAGCCATGTCAGGCTATGATCACTACATGGTTCCTGTCGTGTAATGGGTGGAATTTTTGGCGGAATGAATATGGAAGGTTGAAAGAACAACTTATTAACGAAGAACACAGATTCCAAATTAGAAGGGATAAAACAGAACATGAAACGAAAACTCTAAAATGTAGGGAAACATGTCTTCACGGCGTCTAGGGACACTACACATCATGTTCCCTAAAATTATAACATTTGCGGGTACCTCATCCATACATGTTTTTGTAACCCTCAAAAATACATGACACGTTCTCCTATTACACGTCGTGTACTCACCTTTTTCCCCCTTCCTAGTTACTCCTACACGGCTAGGATCACAGACTGTCCCAGCAGGTAACTACAAAACACGTTTGTCCACTACACGGTGTGTGCTTAATATTTTTCCATTGTCTATGTCGTTAGTCACATAGACTGGTACATGAACCACTAATACACGACATGTCCACATGGTACACGATATTATGTTCCAGATATTTTCCAACCCATGTATGCAACTACATGGCTGGGTCACACTGAAAGAAAGTACATATCTTGTATATGAAATTACATGGCATGTAACCATAAAAAGTAGTTGTTCTCAAATAGAAGAAAACATGGCGTGTGTTCATAAGACCACACAACATTTGTTTTGGGTTTTTGGGCTGTATACATACAAAAACTCCCAAAACCACCAAAAACACTGAAAAAAAACAAATATGTGCCAAATTCTGATCCGTGAGGGGCCCATAATCACCTTGAATCAAAGTTTGGCATCATACACATGCACATATCAAGTTAAACAGTATACCAATTACATGATCCACCAAATTCCAATCCTCAAGGGCCCATAATACCTCTAATACCAAAGTTTTGTGTTCATTCCAAGAATCTTATAACACAGACAATACCCTATCAAAATAGAATGTATTTATATCACAACATCTTTCATAGCAGCATGCTTAATCTATCAAAGCATCTATCGAAACAACATGAAAATTTTTAATGCACTATAGATGGCATGATGAAATGCATGACATGTGATTTTATATCTAGTTCCTATATGATGCATTATATGGCATACCCTCATCACATCGGGTTGAGGCAAAATAGAACCATAGTAATATAAACTATAACATCACAACACAATTGTAGCACTACATGGTAAAATCAACTAAACTGTAAAACTTTAAAAAATATAAAATTGCAATACCGAGGTAATCTGGATTTTCCCTGTACACGGGTCTATAACTCCTGGGAAATTTGAAGTACCATTTACCTATTACTTCCTACGACTTTATAATGTTGCTAAACAGTAAGGAAATAGAAAATAAAGAAAACTCCTTTGATACAACATTGTAATGATTCGAATCTGGAGCCACTCAACTGGTGCCCTATACGCAGTTCTCCACATGACCTCAAATGCATTTCCCCAAATGCCAGAGTCTGCCGACATGCAGCGAGGACCTTGATGAGTCAGTGGGGAAACTATGCCCTCATTTGGTAAAAGATGTAGTGGAAGGAAAACAATAAACAACAGCGGAAGTAGTATACAAAAAAAAAATTCTAAAACTAAACAGCAGAAACAATATATATATATATATATAACAATGATGATTCAATATGGTACATGTATCTAAGGAAAGCAGAAAAAATAACAACGTCATGAAATACAACTAAAAACATATACTAAAATTAAACAGTTACTCCAGCATCATCGCAAGCCTATGTGCGGTCATATGCTCTCCATCTCCAACCAGTAATCATGTACCTGAGATAGAAGGGCCACAATCCCTATCCACACCTGCGACTATATAACCTGTTTGGGATGAAAAGTAGGACCCAAACAGGGTGTGAGACTAATCCCAGCAGGTAACCACCACAAGATCTGTTCCCTAATTTCTGTGAGTAATATAGCATAGGTAAAGAAAGTAAAGGAAGTAATGAAATAGGTGTACAAAAGTAAAAAATCATACCAATTACCATTCACATTCATTTAACAATTAATTCATTCATTTAAATAAACAACAATGGAATCTAGAAAAGATCTATATTCCAAGGTAAACATTTAACACATCGGGCATCTCAAAAGAATACATAAAACACAAGAAGTACAAAACCCAAGAATGTTATTTGGCTTGGTGGACTCATCACAACAAACCAAACAATATTCACACTTACTCTATTGATGGATCAAACTAGCAGACCCCAATAGTTCAGTAATCAAACAAAGGCACCAATACTCTGGGAGGATCTCAAGTCAATTCCCCAGAGGTCTCGCAATGATAGCTACAGACAATATAAAAAAACTTTTACATCTACTTCATCATATGATCTATATACGTGCATAAAATAATAACACTCATGGGAAGCAGAAAGTCCAATTCTTGTAGGTCCTGCATATGAAACTAATTTCAACATACCCTCTAGGGTAGCACTTAATCGTCTATTCCCTCATTGATCTCCTGTACCAGGTTCCTAAAGCCCTAAGCTGTCCAGTCATGCGAAATCGACTGTTATAAACCCTATGTCAGTTCAACAGCTACATAGATAATAGCTATAATTCATCAAAATAATTTAAACAACATGCAAAAAATTCAACAATTTATAATAAGAAAACTAGCAATTCCAATAGGGTTTTCCTCATTGGAAAATGTGCGAAACTGTGATAAATAGCCAAACTAGGAAAACACCCATGGGGTTATCCTCAAACATGAAAAAAAAAATATTATAATCAATTAAACCTAAGCTAACAATAAATCTATGTAAATTAAAAAATAGGATCAAAATCCCTAACACTGGATACCCGATACATGGTATCTGACACCTTTGTAACCAAAAATCAATGACCTTCAACGTAAGGCAACAAACCACCTTCCTCAATCCTAGGAGATCAATATATATGAACCTCAGATCCTGAATTGTCCTATAATAGAGTAGATCTTCAAAAATTCTAAAATTTTCAACCTCATATAACTCACACGAGGGAAATAATCATTAAACATGGTCAATGAATAACCATGAACTCACCGTTGCGATTCTACTATAACTGAAAATGTTCGATTATACTGAAACATTCAATAAAGAATGGTTTTATGAGAATTATATGTGACCCGGCCCGTTTAGGAAAATAAAAAGAAAAGTATACGACGTGTAATTTATATGTACACGCCATGTAGTACCCTTTAGTGGCTTCCTATTATATCAAAGACCATAAGCATCATTTTGCATTTACATGGCCCTACAAGGAGAGTACACAGACTTAGGGTACACTGCATGTACTTAATTACATGTAGTGTACTCAATAAATTCGAAAATTTTCTAGTTTTCCTTAAGAAGCCAAAAAATAAGATCCGTAACTGAAACTGATGATCTGGGTTCTTACACCAATATTATGTAATAATTCATCGACTCTGGGTAACTGGGGTCGGGGCATTATAGTTGGTATCAAAGGAATTTTAGTTATAAACCTTGGAAACTATATTTAGATAAACTATGATTAGATAATATAGCCTTAAGATATACATTGAGGATTATTATAGAAGAACTTCCTAGAATTTTGGTATTGTAGAGAATTTGTGAGTTTTCTGAGCAATACATCCCTATCTGGATACGAGAAGGTAGAGGAAACTCTAACACAAATGTACGTAGTAGAGATAACTTCGACAAGGATTTTCGGGCTTGACCTGGGGTATCCTGGTACACTACAATAGGTCTTCCTGCACTCTTGGTTATGACACTCCTGGGGGATATGCTTACGATAATTCTCATTTTCATTACAAACCATTATGAAGGGTTTATGAGTGTATACTTCCTCAATGAAATATTCTTTATGATTATGGATTATATCCATAAAATGTTCATTTTATGTTAAGTGTTTTTCATATCTAGAATTATGTATTTTAATTGACAAACTAATCTAGTTTATGACATTGTTTAGAAATGGCGCCTAGTGGAAGGAATGGAAACTGTATCAATGCACACACTCTATGTAGGTATTTCCCTCCTGGTCAAGATAATTATAGTGGAGTTGGTGATACAACTGGTGCTGATCATCTTATCACCATATTGGGACAACTCACTCAGATTATGAATAATAACCTTACACATATTGAGCACCCTTATCTACATCGTGGATGATCAATGTTAGATCGAATCAGGAGGAAAAAACCACCAAAATTCAATGGGGGTAAAAATCCACTAGTAACTGAGAAATGGATAAATTCCATAGAGAAAATATTTTAAGCATTGGGGATTAGTGAATGTGAAACATTTGTCCTGGCAGTTAACCACCTCACTGGAGAAGCTGATCAATGGTGGTCATTGATTCAAAATACAAAATAATATGAAAAAGTATCAAGTATAGAATGGAGGGAGTTTAAAGATATTTTCTTATAAAAATACTTCCCTTGTGACCATCGAGCAGATATGGAAAGAAAATTTCTCAGTCTGAGGAAAACGGTGGATGAGAATGTCGCAATGTATGAAGATTACATTACATGGTTACTGAGGCTTGCTGCATATTATATACGTAACCCAAGAAGTATGATCAATTGTTTTTTTGATGGGATAAAACTATTTATCTATCAAGAATTGGTCACACAGTCCTTATTGTCATATGAATATATTGTCTTAAGCGCTATGAAGACGGAAAAGGAATTATCTAAATCCTATGATTGTAAAGAAAATTAAGAGAAGAAGCTATCTATTGATCACTCTGGAAATGTAAATAAGGGGACGAAGGGATAATTTAAATATCCATCCTATATTAAATGTGTGAAGAAACACCCCAGCATATGCTTGAAGGTAATGGGAGGCTATTACATGTGTGGTGAAAAAGGCCACCAAGCTCGTGATTGCAATGGAAAGAAGGAATCTACCGATGTTTAATGATACAATTGCAGGGAGATGGGACATTATGAAAATGAATGTCCTGAGATTCAATGGAAATTACCTTAGAAAAGGCTAAGGGATAAAGACCATACTGATGCTATCACTACTGCTAAGGTTGATTCCTCAAAAGAAGTAGGGGCAGGTAATTTAATGGTTTCCTCATGTTTATCAAACTCTTTATTTGATTCTGGATCATCACATTGTTTCATATCTTCACAGTTTTCTATGAAAATTAGATATTTAAAATTTGATTTATCAAGGGAGTTGTCAGTCAAAACATTTAAGGGAAGTATCATTGGAACAATGTTTTGTGAATCAATCCCTATTAGGGCATATAAATGTTCATTATCTACTGATCTTATCGTCATACTCATGATTGAATTTGATATAATCCTCACTATGGATTTTCTTTCAGACCATGATGCTAAAATATATTGTAAGAAGAAGGAGGATGCAATTTTAGATGAAAATTATAAATAACACCTTATCTTTGTTGAGTCAATAAGGATTACCTAATAAATTTACCATTCCTCTTGTCTTGAATATCACAAACACCATATTTCAAGGAAAAACTCATTTACCCCTTTTTTTACTCCCATAAGGAAAATTACCATATGAAAGGAAGTTTACCCTTACCATGATTTCATTGTAAATATCATAAATCTTCAAAGTGTAAAACCCAAATTGTGGCCGAAATCTCGGAATCATATAGTACTTAGATTCGAAGCATTCTCTTTAAGACTCCAAAATCTAGATACAAACTCTAATGAAGTTAAACTCCGAGTTCTAGATATGAAATCTCAAGAAGTTCAACTTTGAATTATTGATACAAACTCACTTGATGTTCAACTCCGAATTCTAGTTATTCACTGTCATAAAGATCAACTCTGTATTCTAGTTACGAACTCACATGAAGTTCAACTCCGAATTCTGGATACGAACCCTCATGAGGATCCACTCTGAATTCTGGACACGTACTCTCATGAAGTTCAACTCCAAATTAAGGATATTAACATTAATGTAGTTTGAATCTGAATTTTGATTATGAATTCTGGATACAAACTTCTCTATGTTCTAACTCCAGGGTACTCTAAATTCTGACTCCGAACAGCTATCAGTTCTGATCCTAATTCTCATGAAGTTCGACTCCGAACATTGAAAGTTCATTTTCAGAATTCTAATGAATTCAGATTCTGAATTACCTTTAAATTCATAATCCATAATTCTAATGAATTCAGGTTCCGAATTCCTACAAAACAGAATCCAAATATTCTTGTATTATTGACACCAAATTCATTTACTTGCATTCCGAACATTTACTTACTTACATTTTGAATATCAGATTTTTGTTATGCTCTCAGTTGTTTAGTTATAAAACGATTTCATTAATTTAGTATTCAAGAAACAGTAGTTTGAGTGACACATGTAAAGGTCCCTCTGAAATTCAAGGAAAAATATTACTGTTGGAGGAGGGATTCACTATTGTAGATGTGCCTATTAATATGAGACCATTTGAAAAAGATGACAAAGGTTCTTTGTATCTAGAGACCACATGTTATTGAAGTGATTTCTAGAGATAGATACTCTCATGCTTAGTGTATACTGAACTCTTGGTTTAGTTTTTTCTTTGTGCAACTCTTATTGTTGTTGTGTACAATCGAGGGCTTCCGGGGATAGGAAGATAGAGGTGCCAACTACCTTGAAATTGAGAGCTTCCAGGTTGAGGAAAACAGATGTGCTGACTACCTGATAGTCGACTACATGTGGGGATAACAAGACAGAATCCGATCATCATATCGAGGGATTACCCTATTGTGGGTAAGAAAAAATTTCTGGAATGTATAAATCATGGAACCTTTATCCAAGGTTGTTAGATACCCTTCAGTTTGGGTTAAAATATTTAATATTTGGAACTTGTTTTTTTACATGATTTCCACTGCATTTGTATTTTTGAGAATAGTATAGCATTCATATACTTCCTTATACTTGAACTCATGTTTAGTTTGATTCTATACGCTTAATGTAGAATCATCATCATTGTAAACATTCATAAAGATTCATTTCTAGAATCACTTTTTCGAAATTTCTTTCCTGAATTTTGAAAGTTTTTAGAACATAGAGGTTTTTTGAATTATCTTGTTTAACCTTGTTAAACATAATCATCTTTAAAAGTTCCGAAGGAATTTTTAAAAGTATAAATCAACCCCCTCTTGTATTTTTGCATCTACATTCTTATTTCAATCCCAAAATTATTATCAGAGGTTGGAAACCTCATACCCTGTACCAATTCCACAATTTGTTTCAGAGCAATAACTACAATATTAATTAATCTCACGATTATATTCAGAAGAAAATTTTCGGAATTGAATTTTTCAGAATCATAATTTTTGGACTCATAAAGTACAGATTCTTTTTTTCTTAGAGATAATCCTGTTATATTTTACCCTTTCTTAGGATTATTTTTATGTTTACAAAATTCTTCTATAAACATGTTTTTGTGGAAAGACATTTCTTAAAGATGACAACAATCAATGTTGGTTCCATAGACAATATCAATCCAACTAGATCACCAATCATTGATGGAAATGACTATGAATATTGGAGAGATCGCATGAAAACATTCATTATCAATACTAGTGTTGATAATTTTGTTATGCTTACTATTGGATAAAAAATCCATGATAAATACTTTAGTTTCTTTACTAATCAAGAGAATCATGAATATCAAATGAATTATAAGGTACAAAGTACTTTTCTTTTCTCCATGACTATAAATATATATAGCCAAATTTCATCTTTTGAAGCATAAAATTATATATGGAAGAAACTTGGAGTTACTCACTATAGAATATAGAAAGTAATTGAAACAAGAAGAGCCATGCTCAGAGATGAATATCATGGTTTCTGCTTTCCTTATAGAGAACCCATATGTAAGGTGCAACAAAGATTTATGCCTATTGAAAGTAGATTACAATCAATGGTAGAGAAACGATTAAATTATTAAGATGTTGATGATATGATCATATACATCATGCCGAATGAGTGGGAATCAAAAATGACTACTATTGATGAGAACAGAATGTTTACTCCGATTACATTAGATGAGTTTTCTTGGAACCCTTCTTCAACACGAGACAAGAATGAAGTGAGATGATGATAATGTAAAGAAAAATAATTGAAATGGAATTGTTTCTTCTACTACAACTTCTAATCATACAAAACACAATACACCTAAGAGATTTAATAGATCCAAATATAAGAAAGTTGTTATCCAATCAGAATCTAGTGGAAGTGAATCCTCATATAATGAATTAGCAAATCTTGCTCGAAGGATGCACAAGACAGCTGGACATAGGAACATTCAATAAAAATATAGGAAAAAGGAAAGGAATGATGATAATGATTCTGATGTTACTTGTTATGAATGCAATAGAGCTGGACACATAAGACCTGATTTCCCTACGCATAAGAGAAAATAATGAAAGGAAATGAATTCTGAGAAAAATAGAAAGAAGTATTACAAGGCCAAAGCTAAGAATTATTTGAAAGCTAATGACACTTGGAGTGCCAATGGTGGTGGCTCATTAGATGAATCTTTGGATTGTGAATCTTCTGGAAAGAAGAATCTAGGGCTAATAGGTAGGTTACCTATTGAGAATAATTTTTTAGTGGATAAGTTACACAATGATGAATCTACCACCAATGTTTCTTTGAATGAATATGATAGTAAATATTATAACTCTTTAAATGAACAATCTTGTTCTGTTGAAGATTAAAAATTACCTATCTATGAAAAAGGTTCCAGGTTTTCCAAAATTCATGACATTGAGAATTCAAAACTCATGAAAAAACATGATAAGTAAAATTCTAGGAATACAATTCTTACTAAGGAAATATCAGATATTTCTAAAATCTTGATAAGAAAATTTTTTATTTTGAATGTATTTCAATAAATCCCGATGAAGAAAATTCTGAGAATAATTAACATTTTAAAGATCTATAAAATTTAATATATAAGATAAATGTATTCAAGCCTAGATCTAGCTCAAAAACAAATGTTTTTGAAGAAAAGAACGCAATTATTAAGCTCAAATCCAAAATATTTTCCTTGAGGAAGTGTTTTCAAACATTACCTTACGTAACGAAAATTTTGATAAAATGTATTCACAAATCCAACCTCTAAGGAATAGTTCTAGTTTCGATTATGCTGGTTCTAAACCCACTTTTAGTAACAATTATTTTGTTCCACAAAGTGTCCCATTCTGCACTAAGTGTCAATGTGGTGGAAATTGGGCAATGAATTTTTCTCTAAACAAAACCCCATATTTAGGATTTCATAAAGACTATTTTTCTAAGAAGGTGTGGATGCCTAAAATTTTTCTTTCGGAAATTTCCAAATTCAAGAAAGTCTCGATTCCAAAAACAAATATTTTTCTAATTTTCAGGAAAATAGATATCGTACCAACGGAGATACATGGTACATGTATAGTAGATGTTCCCAGAATATGACTGGTAACAAACGCTATTTTGAAAATATTATCAAGATTAAAGGAGGAAATGTAACATTCAGAGATAATGCTTATGGAGAAATTATTGGTATATGTAAAATTTTTCTTCTTGAATAAACATTGATTTCAAATGATTTATTTGTTAAGGGTCTTAAGAACAACCACATCAGAATAAGTCAATTATGTGATGAAGGATACATTATGAATTTTAGGATCGATAAGTGCTTAGTACAAAATTCCAAGGAATAGTTCAATCTTTCTGCCCATAGGTAAGAGAATGTTTATACACTGAACATAGAATACCTTAGGAGTCAATACTTACCTTGAATTAGAGTAATGGAAGATTAGTCTTGGTTTTGTAATAGAAGGTTAGATCACTGTAACCATAGGAACATATGAAAACTCTCTAATAAAGGATTAGTTGAGGATCTATCGAATCCGAGATTTGATTCGACAAAAGATTGTGATCCTTGTCAAAATGGAAAGCAACATAAATCTTGTTTTAAATTCATCAGTGATGTATCAACTACTGATGCATTAAATCTAGTGTATATGGATCTTTTGGATCCAACATAAACTGGACGAATTGGGGGAAATGATTTTTTATTTGTTTTGGTTTATGAGTACCCAAGATTTACATGGATCTATTTTCTAGCAAAGAAGTCTGATGCCTTTTCTTATTTCAGAAGTTTTAGAGCCAATGTTAAAAATTGGAAAAGACTTCCATTGAAAACTATTCATAGTGATCATAGAGGAGAATTTCAAAATTATGATTTTGAAACATTTTGTAGTAGAAAAGGTATTACTTACATCTTCACAGCACCTATAACACCTAAATAGAATGTTGTTGTTGAAATAAGAAATAGAATTATTAAAGAAATAACTAGAAACATGTTGAGTGAGTATTCTATAGCCAAACTTTTTTTGTCTGAATCCATAAATACTAATTTTTTGACTATAAATCATGTTTTTATTAGTCTTTTTCATAATAAAACTTTTTATGAGTTATGGAACAGTCGAAAAACTAGAATTTCCTACTTTAATATTTTTGGTTGCAAGGTATTCATTCTGAATAATAAAGATATTCTACATAAATTCACACAAAAATATGATGAAGGTATTTGCATAGGCTACTCCAAAACTTCAAAGGCATATAAATTTTTCAATAAAAACACATGTACTATTAAAGATACAATACGTGTTGAATTATATGAAACCGATCCTTTTTTTAAACAACCCCAACCTATATCCACGGATGTGTTTAAAAAAACTTATTATCAACCTTTGATAGAAAATTTTTATGATAAGGTAAATATTCAAGAAGATACTTCTAAAACTTTTAGCCCAGAATATTTCCTACCATATGTTGATGAATAAGTTTTACAAAACCCAAATCAGCTATTTATAAGGAATCGTCCCAATGATAGTACCATTGGTGATGTCAATCAACAAGTATGGACTGACAGATCCTTAAGAAATTAAGTTGAACATCTAGCATTCCTTTCCCAATTAGAACAAAAAATAACTGATAATGCTTTAGATTATGATGATTGGATCAAAACCATACAAGATGAACTATATTAATTGGAATGGAATAATGTCTGGACCTTGGTTGAAAGACCTAAGGAAACTTCTGTTTTTGGAGTAAAATGGGTCTTCAGAAATTAGTGTGATGAAAATGGAATCATCTTCAACAATAAAGCTACATTAGTTGATAAAGGCTATAATGAACAATAAGTAATAGACTATGAAGATACCAATTCTACAGTATCTATACTTGAATCTATTTGTATTTTAATTTTCTTTACAACAATCATCAATTTAACGATTTTTCAAATTGATGGGAATTGTGCTTTCCTTAATTTTTATGTTCAAGCAGATGTTTTTGTTGAAAAACCTCCTGGTTTTTATGACCCAAAACATCCTGAATTTGTTTATAAACTTACCAAATCCTTTTAGGGACTTGAACTAGCTTCTTGAGATTGGTATGATGGGCTTACATGATTTGTTTCTTTAAAATAATTATGTTAAGGGAAATGCAGATCCAACCCTTTTTATAAAGAAAGATAAGAAAAATGTTTTGATTGTTCAAATTTATGTTGATGACATTATATTTGGTTCAACTCAGCAATCTATAACCAATTCCTTTGCGGATCTAATGAAATATGAGTTTCAAATGTGTATGATGGGTGAGTTAACATTTTCCCTTGGTTTCTAAATTTCTCAAAAACCAGAAGGAATCTATATATCCAATCATTAGTATATAAAATATCTTCTTAAAGCATATGGATATGACCACACTAAGAGTATAAGTACTCCTATTGGTACCTCTAACACATATGAACATGATGAAGCTGGGAAACCAGTAGATGAAACATCTTTTAGAGGTATAATAGGAAGTCTAATTTACTTGACAGCTAGTCGTCCAAACTTAACGTTTTCAGTATGCTTGTGTGAAAGATATTAATCAAATCCTAAGGAATCTCATTTAAAGGAAGTGAAAATATTTTTTCACTACTTAATGTGAACCATGGATTTAGGACTCTTTTATACATCTGGAAATGATGTTGTTTTAAAATGTTTTCCAGATGCTGATGTTGGTGCAAGTAGAATGGATAGAAAGCGAACATCCATAACATGTTATTTCATAGGATATTCATTAGATTATTCATCTTGCAAGAAGAAACACTCTGTATCACTTTCCACTACTGAAGATGAATATGTAGCAGCTGGCAGTTCTTGTGCTCATGTATTTTTTATGCAACACACACTCACAGACTATGGCTAGAGTTTTACTAAGACTCATATTATTTGTGATAACACAAGTGCCATTTCCCTTAGTAAAAACATTTCTCATCACTCTTGTGCAAAGCACATATATATTAGGAATCACTTTCATAGGGATCACACACAAAAAGGAGATATCATTCTTCAAATTATTAGAACGCAAGATCAAATTGATGACATTTTCAAAAAATCATTACATTCTGATATATTTGAATAAATCAAACAGAAGTCAAGAATGATAATCGTGAGGTAGTATTCTTCCATTAGCAATTTTTTGAACCAATCTCCTTATAGAAAAGTTTTTTTTTCATAGGGGGAGTACATCTGTTATTAATATTTTTCAAAATTTTCGTAGTTTGTTTTTCAAAATTTGCGTGATGAAATTTTTTCAAAGTTGCTTTTTAAAAAATTTCATGAAAATTTTTAATAGATTGTTTTTAAAAAATTTTCGTAATAATTTTTTTTTCAAAATGATGTTTTTCATATATTTCATAATGATTTTTTTGTAGTTTTTGTAATGATTTTTTTCATAATTTTTATAATAATATTTTTTATATTTTTGTAATAAAGTTTTTCATAAATTTTCATAGGTGGTTTTTCAAATTTTTCCATAATGTAAATCTTCAGAATTGATATTTTCATAATGAAAAACATTGGACATGAAATTTTCGAAATGAAAATCTTCAGACAGAAATTTTCATAATGATAATCTATAGACATGAAATTTTCGTAATGGTATTATCAAATTTAAAATTTTAATATTGAAGTTTTTTTTTCGTATTCAAATTATTTTTAATCAAAAGTTCTTTAAGAAGAATATTCCTCAATACGAATAATATTCCTAATAAATCTAAAAGTTATGATTCATTCCAGATTTTTTCTTAATTACCTTTTACATGCTATTAGTTTCTTTTTTAAAAAAAATTCTCGGATCTAGTTACCTTAAATCTGAATGTTTTCTTTTTAAAACCTCAAAAGATAAGATTCAACCATATTTTTCCTTTCGACCATCATAAATATTTTAATTTCAAATTATAAGGTTTCCCAACTGTTAGATTCAAATTGGAAATTGAAAGTTCACTTCCATCTCCTATATAAAGACCCCCGAATGGTTGTCCACATCGATTATCAAGCTTTTACGTCTCAAAGCCTGACCTCTCTACAAATGCTTGTTCTAAATTCATTAGAATTTTACTAGTCTGAATGTCTGCAGAAGCTCCTTCTCAGAATATGTATACAATTAAGCCGATTCTAGAGTGGAAAATATATAGGTAGAGGTCGGTACACAAAAGCTTTTTCAACTAGTATGACTCAATTATTTCCAAGAACATAAAGATCAATGGCTGGGAAAGTGTAGCAATTTCCAAGATAGCAGCTAAAGATGTAGTCTATCTGTATCTTTTCATCGAATTCTATGAATCACTTTTCTTCATTAAGGAAGAAGGTAGAGAAAAATTCTCATTCAAGTGTTATGGAAAGACATATAAACTCTCTTACACCAAGGCTGTGAGCTTGGTAGGGCTCTCATATTAAGGTGAAGCTGAATTCTATTCACACAAGCTGCCAGTGGTTCAAGAAGTTTTGTTAAGCCAAAGGCTATGGAATGCCTTGGGCTCAATGATGTCAAGACATCCAAGTTTTCCCATCTATCTACCAATAATCAAATTATAACATTATGGGTGCAAGGACTCATCATACTAGGGAATGGTGATAAGGAAACCCATATGAAAATTGAAATGTATATTCTGAACTTTTTAGTAAATATATGGAAGTTAAATCTCATGAGACATATCCTCATTACGATTGAGAATATAAAAAATGGGAAATTAAGAGCTCATATTATCATGTATCTAGCCTTACATTCCAAGCAGGTTGTTCGGTGCCTAGATTCTTTCAAGATTCACTGCAGTTCGAAGGAAAGAAATTTCAATGTTATGCTTATCAGTAATGCTACCCTAAAATGGATGAAGGATGGTTTCTCTAAAGAGTAAGGAGATTTTTATGATCATCCTGAGGAAAATGCAGAAGTTATTCCAGAAAATGATGAAAAATCATAACCATCAAAGAATGCCAGAAGGAAAAGGTTGTTTAAGGAAGTGGAAGCAGATGATAAAACACTCGAAAATAAAGAACATCAATCCGCAACTCCTAAACAAAAGAAGTAGAAATCCTACCCAGATGGTGTTTTAGAAAAATTGAGGCCTGATAAGAAGAATAGAAAAGCATGGGAGCCACAATTCAGTTTTGATCCTATTAAGGTTAAGGACATGAATGAAAATGCAGCAAATGAACATGAAAAAAATCCAAGGAAAAGAAGATGAATAATATGATGTCTGAGCAGATATTCTCCAATATCTTTTGAAGGCCACTGAGGATGCATCTGATCAAATCTCTATACCAAAAACAATCATAAAAGAAAAATTTCTTGAGACTCCGTGAAAGTAGTTTATGTCTCTGGAAATAGTCAAAGAGAAGGAAGTTGAGAAGGAATCTGTGAAAGAAGTCCAGGAATTTCAAAGCTATAAAAAGACAGCTGATTTTCGAAAGCTAGTAGAAGTCTTTCACAAAAGGGAAAGATCTTCCAAGAAATGTTCACTCCGGACTTTTGAAGCTAGATCTTTTAAACTTGTTACACCTAGAGATGATGATAAGGGTGAAGAGGAAGTCAAAAAGACAAATGAGGAAGATTGACACAATCATGAATTTATTCTTCCTGAGGATATTGAATGTAGAGATGAGAATGATAAAGTTGATAAGATAAAATTTTACTGTTATTTGGAAGTGAGTTGGAATCTCTTGATGAGGATGCAGTACTGAAAACTGGCAAGGGGAAACAAGTGGTTGCTGATATTCAAATGAAAGGAATATTGAGGAAGAAACAAGCTGGTGGAACCTTTAAGTGAAAGCTGGTAGAGTTAGAGGAAGAAACATCTCCATGTAAAATGTCTGATTCAGAGTCATCTGCACTAGGATATGATATTGTTGTTCAATATCTTAATAAGT
Source organism: Viscum album (assembly GCA_963277665.1). Taxonomy (NCBI): domain Eukaryota; kingdom Viridiplantae; phylum Streptophyta; class Magnoliopsida; order Santalales; family Viscaceae; genus Viscum; species Viscum album. Next base: position 192,663,420 of record OY728135.1, on the reverse strand, counting down.
TTGTAGATACCATTCCAATTTGTACTAAAATGTATTCTACATTGCAGATACTTTTGCACATGATGAATCAGAAATCAGAATTTGTATCTATGGTGATGGACAGATGTGTTAAAATTAAGGAAGAACACAAAAATTTCCTTATCAATTATGAGGCCTACAAAAAATCATGCAGGAAAATGAATCTTGGGTCAAATAAAATCAATGATGATTTTGGAGAGCATGATTGGTTTCAAAAAGATGTCAAAGAGGAATTTGACACCAAATAATCCATGATCAAGGATCATACAAATCATTTAAAGTAAAATCCTTGCCTAGAACAATGTTATTAGATTTAGGATGTAAAAGATCTGAATGGGATGCTAAGTTATTTTGTCCAAATTTTGAAAACAGAAAAGGATCTCTAGAATGAGATAGAATAAATTCTTGTGAAGCAAGATGAATTGATGAAGGCTCAAGCAAAGTCCCTGAAGGCTCAAGAAGACAGGATCAAAGCATTAGAAAATAAAGCTGAGTTGGATAATAAAGAGCTAAAAAAGTAGAAGACCATTATGAAGATGCTAATTTCTAAGGAAAAATGACGAAAAATAAATCCAACTCCTATATTTTATTCTATTTATTTTTCATTGTACTAATACATCAAATCTCAATGAAATTGTGGATAATTTTTTTGTTTTTTTGTCTATACTAATATTTCTGGTAACATTTTTTCCCATTCCCTCAATCAATTTTTTAAAATCACAAAGGGGAGAAGGAAAAATAATTTTAAAAGTGAGAAGGAAAAAGTTTTCTAAGTAAAGGGGATTTTATTTAATGGGGAGTTTCTCATTACGAATATTTCCACATTCAAATGAAACTTTTCATTCCGGAAATCTAGAATATGATCCTTAAAGTTCCAAATCATAACGGGGAGTTAGTCGTATTCACCATTATCCTTGAAAAAATGGAGATAAGATTTATTTTCAAAGTCTATGAAATTTATTCCATGTCCTTATAATCTTTTTCATTTGGAAGTTTGTGCTTTCCAAAAAATTAGGATATTGTTGATTCAATAAGTATTGCCTTATGACATTACCATTCCTCTTATTTTGTAAATCAAAAACACCTTATTTCATGGAAAAACTCATTTTACCAATTATTTTTCTCACTTAAAGAAAAATTTCTTTCCTATAGAAATTTACCCATACCTAGATTTCATTGTTCATATCATAAATTTTCTAAGGGTAAAACTCGAATTGAGACCGAAATCTCGGAATCATATAATACATAGATATGAAGCATCATGTTTAAGACTCCGAATTCCGGATATAAACTCTCAAGAAGTTCAACACCAAATTACGGATACGAACTGTCATGCAGTTCAACATTGAATTCTGGATTCGAACTCTCATGGTGTTCAACTCTGAATTCTGGTTACAAACTCACATGAAGTTCAACTCCGAATTCTGGTGACGAACTCTCATGATGTTCAACTCCGAATTCTAGATTCAAACTCTCATGAAGTTCAAATCCAAAATCTGGTTATGAACTCTCATGATGTTCAACACCAAATTCTGGATATGAACATTCATGTAGTTTGACTCCAAATTATGATTACGAATTCTGGATACAAACTTCTCTATGTTCTGACTCTGGAGTACTTTCAATTTAGGCATCGAACTCCTATGAGTTCTGACTCTGAATTCTCATGAAATCTGTCTTCAAACTTTTTGTGTTCAGGTTTTTAATTCGAATGAATTCAGATTCCCAATTTCCTTGAAATTCATACTCCCTAATTCTATTGAATTCTGGTTCTGAATTCCTACAAAATAGAATCTGAATATTCATGTATTATAGAAACCAAATTCATTTACATACATTAAAAACTATAACTTACATACATTCCGAATATCATTTTTTGGTCATGCTTTCACTTGTTTGGTTATAAAATGATGTTGCGCTTTCAGTTATCAACTAACTGTTGTTTGAGTTACATGTGCACCAGTCCCACCTAAATTCATGGAAAAATATGACCGTTGGAGGAGGGAGCCGACTGTTGGAGATGTGCTTATAAATAAGAGACCATTTGGAAAAGATGACAACAGTTCTATGACTCTAAGGACCACATGATTTTGAAGTGATTTCTAGAGAGACATTCTCTTATTCATAGTGCGTACTGAACTCCTAGTTCATTTTTTACTTCGTGCGACTCTGATTGATGATCTGTACACTCAAGGGCTTCTGGGGATAGGAAGACAGAGGTGCCGACTACCATAAAGTTGAGGTCTTTCTTGCTGAGGATGACATAGGTGTTGACTACCTGATAGTTGAGGGCTTGCAAGGATAACATGATAGACTCCAATCTTCATATCGAGGGCTTACCCTAGTGTGGGTAAGACAGACTTTCTTGAAAGTATAAATAAATGGATGTTTATCCAAGGTTGTTGGATACCTTTCAATTTGGGTTAAAAGATTTAAAATTTGTTAAATGTTTTTCGCTGCATGTGTATTGTTGAGGAATTTATATCTTTCTTATACTTCCTTATATGTTTACTCTGATTTAGTTAGATTCTATATGATATAAGGTGGAATCATAATATTTTTAAACATTCATAATGTTTCATTTCATGAATCACATTTCCAAAACTACTTTCCTGAATTTAGAAAGTGTTTAGAGCCAAGAGGTTTTGTTAATTATATTGTTTAACCTTGTTAATCATAATAATCATTAATAGTTCCAAAGGAATTTTTAAATGTACAACTCACACCCCCCCATCTTGTATTTGAGAATATACATTATTCTTTCAATCCCACGATCATTAGAGCAGAATCATCACCACTAAATTCTTATCCAGATCTACCCCATGTAGCTCAACTAAATTCAATGATTGGGGAAGACAAATATGATGTTAATGTGGGTGAAGAAAATAATATTCAAATAGAAGATATACCTATTATGAAATAATATGTTGATGTGTTTCCAGAATATTTACTTGTATATCCCTCAGAATGAGAAATTGAGTTTACCATTGACCTAATTCCTAGTTCAAGGCCCATATCGAAGACCCATTATAGAATAGCCACCGTGGAATTAGTATAACTAAAGAAAAAAATAGATGAATTGAGTAATAATGGATTTATTAATCCTAGTGTTTCTCTATGGGGAGCCCATATCCTTTTTGTTAAAAAGAATGATGTATCTATGAGGTTGTGCATTGAATATAGAGGGATCAATTCTATAACAATAAAGAACAAGTATCCCCTGCATTACATTGATGATTTATTTGACCAACTTCATGGAGCTCAATAATTTTCAAAGATTGACCATCGATATGGATATCATCAGTTGTGTGTAAAGAAGGAAGACATCCTGAAAATTGCACATTGAACCAAGTACATGTATTATGAGTTTACAATAATGCATATTGGATTGAATAATGTACCATCTGTCTTCTTAGATCTAATAAATAGAGTTCTCAAGGAATATCATCATGAATTTGTAGTGGTATTAATTAATTATTTGTTGGTATACTCCAAAAGCTATGAATATCATGAAAATGACATGCACATTATCATGAAGACTCTGAGAAGACATGAATTATATTGGAAGTATAGCAATTGTGAATTCTGGCTTCATGTGATTTATTTTTTTCTCGATATTTTCTCTAAGGATGGAATCTATGTTTATCCTTCTAAGACAAGAAAAATCTAATAATGGCCATCAACAATGAACATAACTGATGTACTGAGTTTTATTGGTCTAGTAGGTTATTATAGGCAATTTGTCCAGAATTTTTCCAGATTTTCTATACCATTAATCAAGCTCACACATAAAGGTGTTAAATTTGATTGGAAAAAAGATTGAGTGGAATGTTTTGAAGAAATGAAGAGAAAATTATTCAATGCTCTTATTTTGACTCTACCATCAGGGATGAGGGGTTTGTTATTTATCGCGATGCTTCAAAGAAAGGACTTGGTTGTGTCCTTATACTGAATGATAGAGTTATTGCCTATGCATCACGACAACTATAAATTCATGAGAGAAACTATCCCACTCTTGATATTGGGTTAGTAGCTGTAATCATTGAATTGAATATTTGGAGACACTATCTCTATGGTGAAAAATGCAAGATTTATTCTATTCACAAGAGTGTGAAGTATATTTTACCTCAGAAGGAACATAACATGAGGAAAACGAAATGTCTTGAACTACTCAAGTATTATGATTTCATGATACAATGCCACCTAGGGATTTAAAATATGGTGAGAAATTATTTGAGTAGAAAGGATCATGGAGCATTGCACAAGATGAGAGTTGAAATGGATCATATTTACATGGATCTAGTGAAGATGGATATGGAAATAAGCATGGATGCTGAAACATCATTAATTTTTTAAATTGTTGCCAAACCATTATTACAAAAAAGGGTAAAGAGTTCTCTGACCTGTGATGAAGAGTTTCAAAAGAAGATTATAGTTGTGAATTATGGGAGATTGAGTGACCTTGTGTATGAAGATGGAATTTTGTAATTTGGGAAGAGACTTTATGTTCCCGATATAACGAATCTGAAAATAGAATTGTATGATGATTCCCATAGTTCCAATTTCTCTATACACCCTGGTAGCACTATGATGTATATATATTTGATGGAAAATTTTTGTTTGTACAACATGAAGAGGGAGATTTCTGATTTTTTGTCAAGATGTATGGTTTGTTAACAAGCGAAAGATGGAAGGATACAACCAAAAGGAGCCATGTAACCTCTTCCCATTCATGAGTGGAAATGGGATAATATTACAATGGACTTTTTCATGGGACTAACAAAGACTCCTAGAAGGAACGATGCAATATGGGTCATTGTGGATCGTCTCACCCTATCAACACATTTGATTTCTGTAAGAGATGATCTGCCACTTGAACGTCTAGAAAGACTATATATTAATGACGTTGTGAGACTTAATGGTGTACCCCTATCGATTGTTTCAGATCATGATCTCCATTTTACTTCATGATTCTGGAGAAGTATTTTGAAAGCAGCTGATACTAAAATTCATTTGAGTACGGCCTACAAACCTCAAACAGATGGACAATTAGAACAAACTATTCAATCCGTAGAAGACATGTTGAGATCCTGCTCACATGACTTTCAGGGTATGTTGGATAAATATTTACCTCTGGCAGAATTATCCTTTAACAATATCTTCCATTATTTTTTTTAGATGGAACCTTATGAAGCATTATATAGAAAGAGATTTCGCACACCATCCTATTAGGATGATATTTGCAAAAGAAAACTCATAGACACCAAACGTGTTGAGGAAACAATGGAAAAGTTGAAGGTTATCAAAACCCACATCAAAAAGATCAATGTATGCAGAAGAGCTATGCCGATAATAGAAGAATGTATTTGGAATTTCATGTATGAGATCCAGATTTCATGAAGGTATCTCCATGGTAGGGATTTATACGATTCGGCAAGAAGGGTAAATTGAGTCCCAGGTGCATCGTACCTTTCGAAATTATAGAACGAATTAGGGTTGTAGTTTACCATTTAGCAATGCCAGCAAGTTTCTACAAAGTTCACGATGTGTTCCATGTATAACTATTGAGAAAATATAGGCTCGACTAAACACATGTATTCACCTATGAGGCATTAGAACTAGAACCTGATCTGTCTTATTTCAAAAAGACCATCAAGATTCTTAACACATGAGAACAAGGGCAGAGAAACCCAATGACTTGTCTGGTAAATTTTCTATGGAGGAACCATATGATGGAAGAGGCAACGTGGGATCCTGAGGTACTTATGATGAAGAACCATCTGACTCTTTTTGTGTGGTAGTACTCTAGAAATTTTGAGGACAAAATTATTTGAAAGAGGGGATAATGTAACACCCTAAGCTTCCACAGTATGCTTCTCTTTGAATAATATAGTAGCGCGTGTTGTATGCAACTTCGAGTTCTAACACACCACAACCAATCAAACTACCTATTATGAATAGTAATAACCAATTATTGAAATTTTATAAATTTTATTTTTTCAAATGGAATTCAATTTTGGATTCGGAATATCGAAATTATCCTAGGGTGAATTTTGGGTATTTTTCTAAAAACATTCATTTTTTGATGAATAGTGTAAACAATGAGTTATATTTTAAAACGAAATTATTATTTAAATTATTATTTATTTTATTTAAATTTAATTAAGGTAAAAATAGGTACATAATACCTATATAAGTTCAATTTATTTCATTGGAGTTAGTTTAGAATAATTTTATAAATAGAAAAAATTGATTGAACTTTTCACTGCCTTTTACCCACCTCCTAGGAAAATTTGAAAACTCACATAAAATATAATTTTACCACTTTTGTGATTGTAAATTCAAAAAAAAAGAGACACGATTGTTATCAGTTAGAAAAATGTGGTTCAATGAGATAAAAATTATTTTTCGTGAATAGAAACTTTATTACTTTTATTTACCACGGTTAAAAGAAAATAATGTAATTAAAGGTAATAATGATATTATTTTTACACTAACACATGTCCTAATTCTATTGGATAAGATTAATTCAACCAAAAAAACCTTAGAAATAGAATATTATCTTTTAGGTCCATAGGGACTAGATTAGGACATTTATTATTATTTTATATAATGAAGAGTTACAAGAGTTAAAATCAATGCCAAATTACTGAAACATTTTTAATATTGGGATATACATAAGATAAATTCAATTATAAATATCCATTAGGAAGATAAAAATATTTCATAAATAATGGTATTTTGATTATAATTTTTTAGACAAGAAATAATTTATTTATGACGCAATGATGATGCAGTGATTACCTTAATAATGAAATTTTAAAATTATTGATTTTATAAATACACAAATAAATGTAATTTCAGGCTTTTATTAATTATAATAATTTTATAGGTTATGATTACATGTTTTTATTGATTTAATTAAATTTTTTCGAAGTAATCATGCTGTTCTGATTTTCAAAAAATTCAATTTCCATATAGTGTCAAAATTGTCAGAAAAGAGTTTTTATTACAAATATTATATTATTAATTGATATTCAATTCCTAAAAATATATGTTTTGTCCAAGAGACATATATAATAATATTTTAATCATTAATTAACCACTTGGTGTTCTCTTGATGGTATATAGAATTTTTATTAACCATATAATATATAAATACAATGAGACATGATAAATGTCTAATTAATAAACTAAGAGTTGAATCTAAAAGATAAAGATAATATAGTGAACCACACCTGTCTAAAACCGATTTTATGAGTTGTTTTAGACCCTTCCCTACCTTATCCACGAAATAAATCCATTTGTAGCCATTAGAAACTGAATGTTAATTTATTATAAAATAATATTTCTAGATTTTCCTAAGGTACCCCTCACCACACTTATAAATGGGAAGTTCCCCTTCTCTCTAATTCACCCCTTAAAATCATGTTTTCTCATCCAAAACCGACCAAAATATCCTATAAACTATCCTAAAATATTCCTAGAGGCCCTCCATTAGTCAGAAAGCCAACCTGTGGAGCCCTTTTGATCAAATCAAAAGGAAAACCTGAAGAATTGGTAAATATTTCATCACCTCTTTCAAGTTTCATTCTTCTTACACATCCACTTTCATTTTTATTTCCATCCTAAAATAATAACTCTAGTATCTTATATATACTATTATGTTATTATAAATATGGTATAATCATATTCAATATTCTATCCCTCATTTGAATGACATGTCACCATACGTGCGTACCTACGGCTTACCGACTCCACATTGTGGTGTTATTATTATTCAATACATTATTATTTGGATGAGTATGACAATGATGGTTAATTGATATAAATAATAAATATAACATGATAATGAGTCTGTATATACCATCCAATTATATATTATTTTAATATCAAAATAATGATATTGTCGCTCGTGCATATGTACGGACTGCCGTCTCGAAGAACGTGATGAGATTCATTCCTCATCATATCCATTCAAGAATAATTTTCATTATATGATTAAAAATAATGTTTGAACACATGATATAATTATGCATATTAATATGATACATCCTATACATAAAAAAAGTTACTTACGTAAAAAAGCATATAAATGAAAATGAAACAGTTAACACCCGAATCAACGATAATACTAAAATATTATTACCAAAACATTATTAGAAGATCATCAATGATATCATAATTATGTATATGGATCTTTTGTAATTTAATAACAATGTTTTAAATATTACACTGGAGTTTAACATACCATCGACTAAGGAAAATTACAAGGTAAGGGTTAATTGTACAACATCTTCATTATTCGAGGTGGTTTATACGTAATTATCTACTAGGACATATTTATCATCCACATCAGTATTTCTTAAAAATGTATTTAAATTTTTTTTACTATTTATCAGACTATGGGTTAAAGTCATTTATATCCTTGTTTGACTTTTTATAAAATGGTATGAAAGAAATCGTTTTGTTGTAATCCAAACACAGTCCTTTTAAAACTTTTTGACAAAATTAAGGTAAATATTTTTTTACTTATATGGTGGGTGCGGCTATTTTCCGCTGTTATAACATCATCGAAGCTTCCATTAAAATCTTATAAGAATATTTTAAAAATAAATTTTATCTTTTATAATTATGTATCTTTAAATTATTTCAAACAAATAAATAGATATTTCTCTCAAATAGTTTTGATTTCTTCTATGTAAATATCCTTTGATGTATTTTAAGCTTGTTTATAGATTACTCATTAGGATAAAAATCTTCTATATTGTATTGAATGTTTCGTGTTATGTTTTATTGGGATGTGTTATTTTATACTATTCATGTTTTATGGTTAAGGAATTGACATTTCGTATGATAAATTTAATAAAAATGTTTACGTTATGTTTAACCTTTTTCATATGTGGAATGGATTGGATCTAGTAAGTGATGGGTGGAACCTGCTATAGCTCCTCAATGCATTGGTAGGTCTCATAAGACAAAATTTCGTCTTGTCATAAGGCCTAGACAAATCTTATTTGTAGTCTTGGCTGAAGGCCTTGACTATGTGGTTATGATAGTCTGGAATTATGCATTCCATCATTATGAATGTTGTTATTGGTATTGCATGTGATTATTCGACTAGTAGAATATCCATGTGAGTAAGTAAATGGAATTATTTGATTTTATATTTTCCATATTATGCTGAAGATAAAATTTAAAAGACTTTTGTTTTATTTATACATCACCTTAAATGTTTATGCCTATTTATGAAAGTGTCCGCTATATTGTTATCCTTACTGAGCATCTGATCTCTCCCATTTCTATGTTTTATTCTTCCCAGGATGTGAAGAAATATTTTATGACTGGCCTGTATAGATAGTCTTAGAGATATATGAGTGTGGTATATGGAAAATTTTATTGTAGTTTTAATTTTATATTGTAATTTAAATCTTATGAATGTATCTAGTGTTTCCATGTCTAATAAACTAATCAGTCTTTCCAGACATAACCTTTTGTGATCATGCCAATAATATTTGATAATGCCCCGAATCTGGGTAACTGGGGTTGGGGAATTACAGATTTGGTGACATGTATACAAGCGAAACATTAAATAGTATGGAATGTACAATTTTATTTTGGTACTACACATTCATTCAAATCATAAATGTTTAGTATAAAACATAAAACACCATCACAAAATATAGAGTCGGGGATATCCATGAGAATAATAAATGAGTAGAATTTTTCAATTAAAGCATATAGATCTTCCTTGACCAATGGTTGTGGACAGTACATCCAAAAACATATCATCTTACTTTCTTGGGTGGATTTTGCTACAATATTGTTAATGGATTTCCTTTAGGTATTTAAATCCTACATCAATTTATTGGAAAACGAGATCACCCTTCACATCCCAAAGAATACTCTAATTTTTTAGATGATTACGGAGTACGGTGAATACTGTTTTGAATAATCATCTCACATGTGGATATTAATGATTTACGAGAATGACTATAAATTTCAAATTATTGAGATAACACATTTTCTAATTCTTGATGGAATGTCCATTGTGACATACTACACTTCTGTATTCCCAAAAGAATTTCACTGTCATCCTCAACACCATGTGGTTTTGTAATCAATTGAACATTGTATGAATCTCTTTTAATATCAATGAATCCTTATAGTATATACACCATAGAGTTATAATAACAAAATAATAAGTGAAAATATAATGATTGAAAAGATTTTATATGACCAATAGATTCACCATGGTATGTGCTAGTCCACATCATCATGGTAGAGGATAGATCAATGAGACCATGCATTAATAATCATGAGCTGATGAAAATAAGGATAATGTACAAGTATACCCTTTTAGGATTGCATGACTTCTTCAATCAACTATGTGAGGACATATTTTTCTGTATGGTGGACCTGAAGTTAGGATATCACAAATTAATTTTTAAGAAGTTTAAAATTTAAAAAAATTACACTCGAACAAGGAATGGACACTATGATTTCATATTTATTCCTTCCAGTCTCACAAAATCTCGAATAATATTCATGAACATAGTTAATATAGTTGTTACAGGTTTTCTAGAATAATTTGGGAAGTTTTTATTGATGATATATTTCTATTCTCCAATAGAAAGGAGAAGTGGCAGGATAATTTAAATACTATGATAAATATGTTGAGAAGGGTGAATCTATGTGAATTTTGTAGTAAATGTTAGTTTTGTATGGACGATGTAATATTATGGGGGCATGTCATCACTAAAAAGGGATATCAATGGACCCTTCTAAGACAATGCCAATTAAAAGTGTCCAAGACCATCATCTTTAATAGAGATCAATAATTTCCTTATTATATCTATTTAAAATAAAAAATTTGGGAGGTACATATAATGACATTCACACCCACTAACTATTATTACTAAATTTTATGTATAGTATTTATGGACTATTGAATGTGAAGAATTCCTCAAATAGTTGACAAATTGGTTTATTGCAAAAGTATTAGACTGCCAACATGTGGAGAAGACATATATTTATAAAACATTTATTTAAAGAAGGGACTATGATTTTAACTAAGGAAATTGATAATGTGATAACCTATTCCTCAAGTAATATAAATGTCTATGTGAAAAAAACACTCATACATGATTTGGATCTAGTTTCATTGATATTTTCTTAGAAAATATGGGGGAATTTTCTATATAGAGAGAAGGGTGAGTTGTGTTTTGATCATCAGATTCTGAAATAAATATTCAAAAATAAGGATCTTAATATTTACCAATGAATATGTATATATATATATATAATTATTATGACTTCTCAAACCACTAGAAACATAGTAAAGTGAATAAGGTGGAAGATTATTAATGTTGAAAATATCATCAAACATTATCAATGATGAAAATTGATAAGGTTCCAAACTAATTTGGCTTTAAAAATATGAACATGGAAATCATTAGAGAAGGATAATTGATATAACATCCAAAAATTATTTATCAATAATCTCTTATAGATAAGATAAGTTATTTTTAAAGAAATAATTTGGAAATTTTGATGAAGGTGGAAGCTATATGAAAATATAAATTCACATAATTCAAAATTGATGAGGATGTTGTCGTAATATTTGGGTTGTGATTATGTTCCCAATAAGATCAAGATATAAATAATTAGTTTTGAAAAGATTCCCAAAGATTAAACATATCCATCAACCTAGGGAACATTAAGGTGTATCGTTATCTCTGAGATCACTATTGCGGTAACAATATGAAGAATGATATCACAGATTATACATAAAATTTCATTATTTGTTAACAAGATAAGGATAAATAGAAAATGACCTTGCAAAAAAGGACAAATAGAAAATGTGTAAGGGGTTGATGAAATAATTACATATATCTACATGAATATAGGAAAACATCAACATATACATTTTCACTAGACTTCTTTATTTATCTAAAGGATATAATATAATATGGGTATTTTTGAACCATCATTAGCATACCATTTAATTTATCAAAATTCATGAGGAAGCTAGCTTGACATATTTTCATGGATATAAATGACATAATTTGTGAGGTTACATAAAGCACCATTATTCAATGTATCTAATTTTGAAAAATGATTTACATCCATGATAAGAAAAATTATCCAAAATTTCCAAAACAAAAATCTTATCCTCAGTATGAATTATGTACCCAAAAATGATGGCCCATCAGCGAAGACAATTCAGATAATAGAAAACATGTTGATAGAATTCCCAATAGACATCAAAGGAGGGTGGGATCAACATATATCACTATTCATGTTCTTTTTAAAAAATATTTTACACTAAATAATAAAATTGGTTACATATGATTCACTTTATGGAAAAAGATTTTTATCACCTATATGTTGGGAAGATGATAGTGTCTGTATATCATTATGACCCAAAATGGAAAAGGAAATGTATAAAAAGGTGCATAATATCTCAAGTTATATTCAGCTACCCATTATAGATAGAATATCTATTCAGAAAACCATAATTGGGACCTATGTTTGAGGTTTAATACTTCTCATTACTACAGATATACCTACATAATATGTTTATGATATTTGGGATTAAGGGAATGATAAATACAATATATATCTAGCAATTAGAGTTTCTTGATCTGGCAGGTGTTGTGGCCTATCGACATGCACTTACACCTACCATATGTCAAGAACATGATGTTCTACACATGTCCCTCTTGAGGAAATATATAACATATCCCTCACAAGTAATGAATTTATAGGTGGTAGATACTGAAAAACAATCTCCCATATATGGAGCAATCAGTGATGATCTTTTACCATATAGATAACTTTATGTGCAACTAGATCACTAACCTAGTCAATGTACAAAGGATAAACCATATGTTTCTAGAAAAAACATGGCAACCATGTGAACCAATCAAGGAGACTATCCCTCATCTATTTTTACCATTTTATGTAAAACAAAATCTCAATGGGGAAATTTTGTAATGGGTAATGAATGTACTGACCAAAAATGTTATCAATAGAGTTTCCTTTCTTATAATTATATTAAAAAATAATTCATCACATAGATACAATAAAAACATTGTTTTCATAAATTAATAATGATATTTTACTACAAAAAATAAATCTATAGTAATTCTATTAATTACATTATGAAAAAAATAGAAAATAAGAAAATAATAATATGATTATTCAGAACTTATCGATCCACTAGAATGATTGTACTGAACAACAATTTTTTAAAAGTAAAGAATAATTTTTATTAATGAAATAATTTTAAGATAATAATATATATATATATAAGGAATAAAATATGTTATCAAATAATGAATGAAATATGTTGTATTCATAGAGGGTACATAATATATATGACCACTATAAATTTGACCCTCGTATTGGTAAAATTTTTTTAAGAATTGTATGATAACAAATAGAATAGTAACCACACATATGGAATTGTAAAATAATATTTAAGAATCTTGTAAAATGAAAAAATAAAATATTTATATCAAGGGACAAGAATGATACTATTTTAAAAATGAAAAATTATTTTGAATAATATATTTAAAATGTATATATTTTATTTGATATTTTATGTTGAATATAATTATTTAAAGTTAAATTATTATTTTCTTTGAAATTGATTAATAAATTAATAATATGTGGTGTTGTAAAAATATGATAAATTTATGAGACCATAAATAATTTATCAAATAGTGATGAAATTGATTACATTATAAATATCATTATATTGTCAAAAATATGATGATTTAAATTAAAAATTAAATTAAATATTTCTAAATAATTATCATTAAATGAAGCCTATATTTTAAATTTGAACATTGAACAATTTATAGGATGATTTTTCAGTTTGTATATCAAATTGTAGTTTTTTATTAGTGAAATGTTGTAATTTTCGATATTTAACATTTTAACATCCCAGTTATGGGTGCCACCTAGAGGTTCCCCATACCAAATTGGTCACATGGACTCAAGAAAATTTTCTCAAATGCTAATGGATTGGGAGTAGCAGTTATGGCCTTGGTTATGATTGTGGGGAAACTATGAACTTATTAGAAAAGTAATACAATGAAAATAATCATATAACAGTAAAAGATGTAATTATAATACCATATAATATTAAACAGTGGAGGAATGAAATAAGATAAAAAACTGGAGCACATATATAAATGATGCATGTCACATATGAATACTAAATAAGCCAAAAAATTCACAATGTTGGAATACAGTACAACACCATTGTAAAAAAGTAAAAAAAGTAAATAAATCCAGTAGCACCGCAAGCCCATCTTGGTCCCATTCTCTATAGCTCGATTATAATCATGTACCTGATGTAGTAGTGTGGTTTCCCTTCTCTTTAGCTACAATAACATATTATGTTTCAACTCAAAATAATTACCAAAACAGGGTGTGAGATGAGTCCCATTAGGAAATCACCCAAAGATCTGTGCCTAAATTTGAGTGAATATATATAGTAGCAAATATAAAAAATGAAGAAAATATGAGAAGCAATACAAGAAATAAATAATTACTCATAATTAAATAATACTAGAGTTTTAGCTACATTCATTTACATTTATCAATTATTCAACCAATAAATTTCCAAAAAAAACTCTTGAAATGATCATACAGCCTAAACCTTCTAGATCAACATATAGAATAAAGATATAACAACCCTCTAGGAAAGCTCACACCATCTAACCTGATTGGTCTAATGGAAACACAGACTCTTTGAGGAAGCACTCACCGTCCATTCCCCATATATTCTTTCAATGAGAAAATACAAACTCTCTAAGGAATTACTAAATGTCAATTCCCCTTATTGTCTCACAATGGTGGATATAGACACTTTGATGGAGTACTAAAAAAATCCCCCTATAGTCTCATTGTGATTAAGGATAATAGACCCTATGGTAATTCCCTTATCATCAATTTCCCCAATGGTCCCACTACACTAGGTTCCCACGACTTAGTGTAAAACAATCGTTCACAACGATATTTATCAGCCAAAGTAAATCTCAAATAGTATTTGAAAAAAATGCTAAAATGTATATCACAGTCATGTATAATGATATCACTCAATCCTAATAGCACTAGGTATGGAAAAAATATATCCTAAAAAGAAAATTTGTGTTAAATGGTTAATTTAAAAAAAACATCAGAAAACACATCCATAAAAAGGTAATAAAAACCAATCATTATAAAAAAATCCATAATGAAGATAACAATGCATAAAATACATTAATCAAGTTAAATTCCCTAAATACGCAATACCCCAAACATGGGTATTGGGAAATTATAAACTTTTAATTCAAATAGAAAATTTGGGAAGACACAGAACATCTACCTAGGAATTGTACAATCGATATAGTTGAGTATCAACATTTGAATCGACCTAAAACAAGGTAGATGTAAAAAAACATTTAAAATGGTGATCCATGGATATCTCGTAGAAATAGTTAAATGAATATATGAGGCTCTAGAATAAGGATGAACTAACCACTTCATTTCCAATGCAATAAAGGTAAGTTGATTCAAAGAACAGATTGGTGATTGGGGGAGCCATGAACAATTGGTGATATCTATCACTTCTGGAAGAGACGATCTGAGAAGAAGCAGATTTTTTAAATCATATGAAACCCTGGTCCATTTAATAAAATAAATATTAAAATACATGGCATGTTACTAAAGGATATGAGTCATGTATAGGCCTTAATTGGGTCTATCCATAAGCGTCCCTACAACTTCATCACATGGCCATCTATGTGGCCATGACACAACCAAAAATGGATAGGAATTGATGGTAGAGTACCCAGTGTGTACAATGATGTACATGTCATGTACTCCTACATTTTTCCTTCTTCACATTTTTCCTCAAAGACACGAGAAATCATGTTTCATACCTAAAAAAAGATCTCAGTTCTTACAAACATACCCACTTGAAGAAATGTTTCCCTAAATTTCCACAACATAGCAGCATTAAAGAAGAACTATCGAATAACTCTGACCACTGCGATCATAGATCAACCACTCTCTCCCATGACTCATCATATACTCACTCGTGCTACCATAGAACCCTTACTAGAGGAACAGACCTTCCAATGAGAAACTCTATGAAATGACCAAAAATTTGGATTGGATGCATCTCGAACAATGAGTCCACCTACAACTAATCTTATTCTAGTTGAAAAAAATGTGACAAATTTGTATAGTAATGTTATAGCTGAGAAAAATGGAAGATATCATGCATTGTGTGATACCCTTGAGGTAACTGCAATCAATATGAAACCGGCCTATCCCTCTACAAAACCTCATTCATCCAAACATATCGCGGTGAAATCTTTTCCTATCTCCAAATTCTAATGTGTCCCATTCTCAGTGTGACACATTTGGAGACTCGGTTTGTGACCAATAACTCAAAAGATCGTCTTCCTTGATTGACATAAGTATTATTCCATGACATTGATGAATCCTTCTTCTTCCAAATCAACTCCACATGCTCTGTTGTCTCTTATTCAAGACAACATCCCTGCATAGCAGCCTATCTTCTTCTATCAAATATTGGGGTTATTGGCATGGACTACCATACAAAGCCTCATAATGTTCCATCTGAATATTTTCATGATTACTATTATTATTGGAAAACTTCACAAGATGTATGTGTTTATACCCAAGAACATCTAAAATCTAGGACGCATTCCCGATGCTTGTCCTTAGGAACTTTTATCATATGCTTAGACTAGCCATCTTTTCGGGGATGGTAAACTATACTCAGATGTACATTTATACCTGAAGCCCTTTGTATTCCTTTCCAGACACTAGAAGTAAAACAAGAATCTATAACTGAAAAAATGGAGTGCAGAACCCTATGTAAATGTACAATCTCCCTGATTTGCAACATTTATAGCACATCAACACTAAAGGTCTCCTTGATCTCTAATAAGTGTGACACCATCGTGAATTTGTTAATGAAAACCCAAATTACATCATTCAGTCGAGGTGAAAATCCTGTATCAACTCCTCGCATATATCAAATAACACCCATAGATTTCTATGAAATCAAAAGATCTCATCCTCCCCTATGGTCCATCTCAATATAGGGTCCACTCCTAACATACCCTTCTATAGAACTACGTGTTCAAAATTTGATAGTTTCCTTCTTCTCACTCGATCATGAATAGTAGAGGTAACAACTACAAAAGAAAGAAACATATACTCCTATCTATCAGGAACCTCCATATTAATCTTAGAGAACATAGCCTTAAGATACAACACACTACTGGTCTTCTGATCTTGCTGTCTCTATGTCATCCTGAAAAATACATCAGTCATTGCATTGCCTTTCCAGGTCTGTAGGAAAGCTCAATGTCAAAGGACTAATATTTCTCAACCAACCATCGTTGTCTTAAATTTAGACCGCACTGAATGAATATTTACTTGAGAATTTTGTGGTCATTGAAAAACACAAAATGATCTCCCAAAATATAATTTCCCCAAAAACATAAAGTATTTAGTACTGTATCCAAATAAAGATAATACGTCGGATAATTCCTCTCATGTGGCCTCAATAGCTGAGGACCATACACAACAACTCCTTCCTCCCGTATAAGCACTCCTCCTAGACTGATACATGATGCATCATAGTAAACTATATAACTCATTATTATGTCTGGAAAAACTATTATAGGTGTTTATGTCCACCACAAATTCAGATCATAAAAGGCTTACTCACATGAATCTGACCACATGTACTTCACACCCTTCATAGTCAGGCCCATCAAAGGCGTTGCTAAGCATGTGATGTCTTTTATGAAACATTTGTAGTAACTATCCACCCCTAGAAAGAATTGTAAATCAAATACATTCTTTGGCTTCTACTAGGAAAATACTTCTCTCACATTCTACGGGTCTACTAATAATTCTATCTCTGAGATAACATGACCTAAGAAGTGAATATGGTCCATCTAATGGTTCCATTTTGAGATCTTAACATATAAATAATGCACACTCAGTATACTCAAAATGATCTCAATATGGGTAGCATGGTCATGTCGAGTGTGAGAGTACACCAAGATATCATCCAGGAAGACTACCAAGGATGAATAAAAATACAGTTGGAACACCTGTTTCATTAGTTCCATGAAAACTATTGGGGTATTCGTGAGAAAGAATGACTTGACCACATACTCATATAGACCATACAATTTACAGAAGGATGTTATAACTATATTTGATGGTCAATGCATTTGACGACTGTTGATTTAGAGAACATATGGTCAATTGGGGGCATCTAGATGGATCAGAGATATTCAGCTCTCCTAGATGAGAAAAGCTGAGAAGAAGCGGTTTCTGTAAATCAGACATGACCCCGGTCTATTTAATCAAATAAAAAAAATATTTGGGGTGTTCCCTAAGGTTACACAGTGTGTATAAGCCTTTACTAGGTCCCATATTAGGAGGCCCTACCACATCATCACACGGTCACGTACGCAGTCGTGATATGACCACACATGGCCTGGACTCTTTGAAAATGTACATGGTGTGTACAATGAAGTACACAGTGTGTACTTAAAAATTATTACATCTTCCGATTTTTCGCCAAATCACCAGAAATCATGATCCATACTTGAAATGAAGATCTTGGTACTTAATATTATTTAAATAAAAATGAAATAATTTTTGAGTCATGAATGATTTATGTGACCAATAGTTCAAACTCACATGAACATGATACATATTATAGTCATAATAATTAGTACTATTAATATTATTGAAAAAATATAATAAAATGATTAATATAATAATAAAAACCACTCCTCTCTTCCCATTATAAATACCATCCATTATATTCACAGATTTTATGTATTGCATCTTTCCATTATTCATCCAATTACCTTCCCAATACACTTCCCCATGTCATAGTGCATCTTTTAATACCAATAGATTTAACCTAAAATTCTTAAGCTTATTCTTAAGGAAACTACATTAATGAGCTAAAATCATCAATCCTTCACTTTTAATGTCAATTTTTTTCTATCCACTCCAAACCTCCCTTATATTACCTTTCATGATAAATCCAATATTATCTATATATATATATTATAATTAATATATTTTATTTTTAAAAAATTCTTATAATCACATATCTTTTCCTACTATTCTAAATAATTTCATCATTGTTCACGTTTTGTAGATTCATAACCATCCTAGATGATGAGTTTTCATTTTTTATTACCACATTCATGGATGGATGTAAAACCAATATTAAAGTTAAAATGTATTCTAATATGTATATAATAATTTATTA
This sequence comes from Viscum album, assembly GCA_963277665.1. NCBI lineage: Eukaryota > Viridiplantae > Streptophyta > Magnoliopsida > Santalales > Viscaceae > Viscum > Viscum album. The sequence goes on along the minus strand of OY728135.1, from coordinate 192,644,060 downwards.
TATGTTCTATACAATATATATAAACTTAATATTAAATAAATTTATTTCCATTTTATGATGGTTGTAATGATCTCCAAAATAATATAAACAATTATATTTACTATTTTTTATTTGAATCATATAAACGTACAAGACATGATATAGGTAACTATATAAACTCCTTTGGTTTCAATAATAATGTATAATTTCCCATCATGATATATAAAAAAATTAATAAACACACTTCCATAATTTTGAAGAAGTTATCCGACCATGTAACCATGAAACGAATAATGACAAAATAATGAAATTAATCTCAATAAATCATCAACATGTCCATAAATTGGGGTAAGAAATTATAATAAATCTTAATTATATATAATATATAATATATAATATTATTAATGAGTATAATTTTATTATCATAGAAAATAATTTTACATTCAACAAAAATTAGGAGAAAAGGTATGAGATTTATCTAAACACTCTTGATTTCAATTGGGGTATGGCTTATATCTATCCACCAGAATGTATTTCATCATTCAGGTTTTGTAGATCAAAAAAATTCTGTTTTTTTCCATCCATACATTATGATTTAGAAAAATTAATATTCATTTTTGTGGGAAATAAAATTTTTAATATGTTCCCTTCTAAATTCCTATTTATAATAATGCCCAAATATAAGGTAATTCTCAAATGATTTCCCATTGAAAATTAAAATCAATTCAAACAATTAAGACTATAATAATATTCTAAATTCTATGATATTATCAGTAAAAAGTATTTTATAGTACATTTTTTGTTTTATATAATGAACAATTCCATTATACATGATAATGAATCATTAAAAATTTCGCTTAAACTGCACTAAATTGGTTCATCTCTTATGTATCCAGAAACTATTTTTCAGGTAATCACACTAGTTGGACATAATTATTCATGATATATTCTAATTTTTTACATTCTCGCTTTCCATAAATTATTTATTCACTTATTTATGGATACCATTGTCATATTCCCAATTATTATTCCCTTTGAAATGATCAAAAGACCATTTTCCCTCCATTGTTTACCCTCATGTTTTTTAATTATGATTAATTCTTTATGTGGAACAGATATTCAAGAACATGTTATTATGGGTTATATCAAATATATATCCAATACATTAGTTAATATTTTAGTACAACGAGTAATTATATGTGGTATTATAGATTAATCATAGTCTACTATGGGAATCGGTGCACTATGTGATATAGACTTCGCATTTATCCTTGACTCATGTTTATGTCATTTTATATGATGCTTCCACATTCTAATGATTCCATGATCATATGATTACATGTGCTATATGATATTATTATATATATAAATTCGTGATTGACAACATTTATGTAATCATGTTATGACTTCAACTCATGTTTTATTCTTCATAACCATGTTTACTACCTTACTTTTCTGTTTAGCTTATCCTTTTTTTCAATGTTATCCCCATGATGTTGAATATAGATATAGGGGATCAAAGGGAGTATGGAATTAATAATATATATTAATAATAGAATATTTTTTTATGTTTTCTAATTATGATTCTATTCTTCCAAAGACACTAATATATTCAATCATTGGATTCTATACGATGGATAAATACACTTTAAATCATGCATGAATATGTTAAAAAAAGTAGGGTCACTATATAAATATTCTGTCCACATATTCCATTTTAGAAAAAACTAATAAAATAAATAAAATTCATTATAACATTTTATTTCTATATAATTTATTATTTATTTTATTTTAATGAGTCATATACATGGAATAGAAATTACGTTTTTATGAAAACATTAATAAATGGTGTTTTTATGAAAATATATGTTTATAAACAATCTTATCATAATTCACATGAAAGAATAAAATTATAAAACATTAAATATGTTGATAATAGATAAATTCATGATAAAACATGTCAAAATGTCTAAATATACAAATTATAATAAATTATATGTGTATAACATCAAAACTTTCCACAATGAATGTATATTGATAAGAAGTCCCTTAACATCTATTACATATGTCACATATATTGTTTTTACTCATTTATGAAATAATTATGATGATGATTATTTTATATGAAAATATTATTGTTTATTATTCCTTATATTTTAACTTTTACCATCTTATACACAATTATTTAATCACATAAGCTTACATTAGATGTTCTGACAATATTCATCTTGTAGAGACCCGAAGCCTGACGTACATGGACATTACATTACATTTGCGGAATACTTAGTACATAACAAAAACACACACTAAAGGATCGTAATAGTTTAGTGTCTTTGGAAACTCGGAACGTAATCTTCTAATCCTGGTGAAAGATCTTCAAAATCTCCCACAAAGATCTTCCTTTCTTTTTACCTAAAACCTTTCTTTATATCCTGGGGAAAAGAAAACATAAAAGGGTGAGCTCAAATGCTCAGTAAGGGTAAACAAAAGAAATATCAATCACATAATTTTCATAAGAACATAACATTTTTGGAAATCTTAACCTGCAAAAGAGAGCATAATTTCATAACATGGGATAAATCATAGTAGTGAAAATGAAACCATAACTTAAGACATTACTCATTGTGGCATACACACATAATCATAGAGAATCATTTCTTGTTAGTCAAGACTCATTGCCAAGACTATCTTAGTGGACAAAGTCCCTTTCTGAATCGAGTAATCCTCGTTTCAGTCCTGTTTCACTGAACCGGTATAACCTACCATTCCAGCCATGTCTATCTCATGAGATATGAAATCTTTACCCAATGCATTGGAGGGAGATATAGGTCCCACCCATCTCTTAATGAATCCTTTCTTATGTGTGCCACAAAATCATAAATCATACATCATTGCATAACCCATGTAATAAAAATGGGATTCTTAAACAACATGACATCATAAAACCATTCATATAAGATAAAGGAATTCATAAACATAATTCCATCACAACATAGTCAAATCAATGTAAAAACATGGATAGAAACAGAACCCTTTATTATCGTAGATGGAAAATAATTTTGATAAAACACTTGAAATGAATTCTTGAGGAAAATATCCTTTCTTCTTCAAAATCAATTTCTTTTCACAAAACATCATACAATTTTAAAAGAAAGAGATTTTATTAAAAATAGTCATGAAATATTTTGGAGGAAGGTTCATGAAAATAAGGCTTTATAAAACCGTAAAAATCCGTTCGTGCCGTATAAGTTAAAAAAAACATTCTTCGTACTTTTGTCGGAAAAGTCAAAAAGTACCTCGTATGAAAAAGCGACAAAAGATTCCTTTCATATTCTTTACAAAAAACTCACCGAAGAGTAAAATTGGATTTAAACTATTGTAAGTGGATGGAAACAATATTACATATTGAAGGAACATGGATGTGGATGATAAAATACACCCCAGTAAATACTTATGAATAAACAATCTCGGATAAAAATGAGATTGTGATATTTCCCTTACCTTAGGTCCGACTTGCTTTGTAAGTGTCCGAACCTCCTTTTCTTTGGAAGGCCTCTTTGAATCCTCCACTTAGGGAACTAAGATTGGTCTTTGAAGAAGACCAGGACCTCTAGGATTACTCTAGGTATGTGGGGAGGAGAAAATGGCAGGGGTTGGCCGAGCTTGAGTGCTCAAATTAGTGTGAGGAGGAGGGGGAGGAGGTGTCCTTTTATAGGGGAGGAGAGGGGCACCTTAGGAATAACTAAAAACATTATTTTATATTAAAGTCAAAATCGGTTTATAATGGTTCCAAAGGGTCTTATTTCGAAAATAAGGTGGGGAAGGGTCGAAATCCTCTCATCCAATAGAATTTGGACAAGTTTAGGTTCCTATTTTAACCTTATCATTTAGATTTAACATTAAGTTAAATAATTTAACTTTTACCATGTCTTTTTGTTTTCTTTCACTATATGGTTAATACACTTACTATAACATGCCAAACGAACCCCAAATTGTTTATTATTAATATATATATCCTTATCTAAGTCATTTGGCCGAACCTTAGATTTTTAGGAATAAAATAACAATTAATAATATAATATTTGATTTAAAAACTATTTTTTGTCAATTTTGACACTATTTGATATATGACTTTTGTGAAAGTCATAACAGAATTAAATGTTCGAACAAAGTTGTTTAAATCAACACTAATATATCATATTAACCTAGAAAATTAGTGGAATTCATAAAAAGTCTCAAATTACATTTATTTTGGTGTTTATAACATCAATTATGTCAATATTTCATTAATAAGATAATTACTGCATCATCTTTGTGTCATAAATAAATTAAATTATTTGGTGTCTAAAAATTACAAATAAAATACCATCATGTAGGAAATCTTTTTAGCTTTCTAATGAATATTTACAATCGAATTTATCTTATGTATAACCCTATATTAAAAATGATTTACTTATTAAACTTTGATTTTAACTATTTTAAACCTTCTTTAAATAAATTAATAATAAATGTCCTAATCTAATCCAAGTGGGCCTAAATGGTCATATATTATTCCTAAGTTTGTTTTTGGTCAAATTACACTTGTCCAATAGAATTAGGACATGTGTTAGGGTAATATTAATATCATATTTACCCTTAGTTACCCTATTTACTATTAACCGCGGTAAAAAAAAGTAAAAAGTTACTATTCACCAAAAAATTATTTTCATCTCATTGAACCACATTTTAGTCCTTGATATTAACCGTGTCTCTCGGATTTTCAAAATTCCATTCACAAAAGCGGCAAAATTAAGTTTTATGAAAAATTCAGTTTTTTTAACTACCACTTAGTAGTTTCACTATTCATCAAAAATTGATGTTTTTCAGAACAATGCCAAAATTTCATCCTAAGCTATATTTCATATTCCGAATTCAAAAATGAAATCTATTTTACCAAATTCATAACATAGAAGTTGCATTAATTAATTTTATAATTAAATCCCGCTGTTAAAATAAATAGCGTGTTCTTAGGAAACAATATTTATCGAAAGATTGACACTTGTTTATGTCTGGTTTAAATGTGAAATTACATTCAATAACCAACATTGTGATAAATTGTAAAAATATATTCTAAATATACTTTAAAACCACTCAAATTAATAATTTATCACTATTAATTATTTCGATTAAAAGAGTTGTTTTTAATTATAATTTAGTAATTTTCACTATTCATCAGAATATGAAAGTTATCCGAAATGTACCAAAATTTCACCTTAGGCTAAATTCGATACTCCGAATCCAAAAATGAAGTTCATTTTGAAATATAAGATTTACAGAATTTTAAAAAAGTGGTTATTACTATTCATAACGGCTAGTTTTAATTTTAATAGCATATCGTTGTTTAGTGAAACTCGGTATTGCGTATTACACACGCTATCGAGGAAGGTCGCGATTGCGTGTAATGCAAGGCAAGTCAAGGATGCGTGTTGTGCAAGCTCCTTTTGGTGTAGCGTACAACACAAGACATTAGTGAAATAAAAAAGAATATTTTTCATAAAATCTCGGGCTGTTACATTCTACCCCCCTTAAAAGGAATTTCGCCCTCGAAATTCGTCGGGGTTATAAATGGTTTACTATTCGAAAGTTTCTTTAATAGAAACCCACATCGTAAAAGGGAATACCAGAACTTGGCTTTAAAAACTAAAGTATGAAATGTAACGATTACCCAAATAAACTAATCACTGGGTTTCCACATAGGTGAAAATATGGATATGGAAGAGAAATCTAACCATCATGTTCTGATGGAGAGTGGTAGAGAACATGGCTATGGAAAAGCCAGTAATCACAAATCCATAAATTTGTGACGATCTAAGGTACCATCTGATTCATCAGGTATAAGAGAACTAGGACAACATTTTTGGTTTTCAAGATCATTTCCCTAAAGTTAAAGAATTTGAATTAGAATAAATACTTACTTTATTTTGGTACAATCTCACTGTTGTTCGTGCCTTTAACAATTTCCACTTCATCTCTTAAATAAATGAAGTTGAATTTGTTATTCGTGAAGTGTTAGCAGATCATGTGATAGAATGACGGGTCATTCCATTTGTCTCAAACAAAAGGTTAGCAAAAATTATATACATAAGTCGATCTATAGTGAGATTAATCACATATGGTTCCTAAAATGGGCTTATACTTCATATATCATACTGCTTAATATAATAACACTAGTTTCTACTAAACAGGGACTTCCTGTAGGTCAGTGGTAGGCGATAAAGGCCAGTCGCACTTCGGTTGTGGGTTCGATTCCTACAGCCTTGTCCGAAGCGATGGGCTGTCGCCCGTCCTGCAGGTTGTCCTTTTTCTAAAACTACGTTACTATAACATCCCATAAATAATATCGAAAATCTTCTATCCTTAAACAATACTAACTTATGTCCAACATAATCCAATCTAATCTATAGGCTTATACATAATACTGCAGTCCACTCTCATAATATAGTGACAACGATTACCAGAGATTTAATATTGTCGTTGATCCCCACATATCATAAGATATGTCTTGTTGGTCACATTCCAAACATTCAAAGGCCTTAATCTTGTACTCTCTTGAATACCCATTGAACCTTAGTGAAAACTTGAATGAAGTTAAAAGTTAACACTTTTCACATACTGAAATCCTCAAAATTCTATATACTCAAACCATGATATCACTTAGTCCTTATATCAATCATGAGCTCATGAATACTATTTTAATTTTCTCCTTATCCCTTCATTATGCGCATGTCATCTACATTCATCTACATTCCAAAATTATCTGGATAACCTTTCATGGATACTGGTAACATTAATCATACACTTTCAAAACACATGGAAAGACAACAGTGTAACAATCCATAGATGTCTCTTTATTCCAAAATTACACATGATAAACATGTAATCATTCCACTACATTCTCAAACCATTGACCGAGCTTCAAAAATTCTTTCATCTCACATATCATTTGTAGTCTCTTCATCATCATCCACATAAATACTACCCATATGACCATACTGATTCTCTTCATGAGTCTTTCCCTTAGGGCATTTGTTTGCATAATGCCCATACATTCCACATTTAAAACACTTAACCATTTTTGATGTCGTAGCAATACCATTATCCTCATCCATGGTGTTAACTGAACCTTTTCCTTTGCACTTACTGGCTTTGTGTCCTTCTTTTCCACACCCAAAGCATCTTCCAGTTCCCTTGAAACATTCTCCTTGATGCCTCTTCCCACATGATTTACATAGGGGAAATTGAACTTTCTTTACTCTATGATCATCATGAAACTCCATCTTTCTCTTATTAGCCGAGTCAGGAAACTTGCCAAATTTTACTTTATTGATCATATTATGAGATTGCTGATTTGGCATAATAATGATGTTTGGACTTCCAAATCCCATTTCATTTGGTTGCTCATGAAGAATATCATTCCATTGTCCATCATATCCTCCATTATCGTGAATCACCTTGTTTCCAGCCATTTTCTAAAACCGAAAAAGAATAGTGTGAGAGGCAAAAATCATAATAAAGGGGGAGTAACTTAAATATCTAACATCCTAGGTTAAATTCTAAGATCGTTACCATAGTACTAGTACTATATCCTATACGTATACTAATCCTTAGTGACATCCCTAGACATACCTTAGAAATATCTCTAGGGATCTCACTAACGTTTTCGCATCCTAGTTTCCAAAGGTTGACTAAACCTTTCCTCTGATACCAACTGTAGAGACCCGAAGCCTGACGTACATGGACATTACATTACATTTGCGGAATACTTAGTACATAACAAAAACACACACTAAAGGATCGTAATAGTTTAGTGTCTTTGGAAACTCGGAACGTAATCTTCTAATCCTGGTGAAAGATCTTCAAAATCTCCCACAAAGATCTTCCTTTTTTTTACCTAAAACCTTTCTTTATATCCTGGGGAAAAGAAAACATAAAAGGGTGAGCTCAAATGCTCAGTAAGGGTAAACAAAAGAAATATCAATCACATAATTTTCATAAGAACATAACATTTTTGGAAATCTTAACCTGCAAAAGAGAGCATAATTTCATAACATGGGATAAATCATAGTAGTGAAAATGAAACCATAACTTAAAACATTACTCATTGTGGCATACACACATAATCATAGAGAATCATTTCTTGTTAGTCAAGACTCATTGCCAAGACTATCTTAGTGGACAAAGTCCCTTTCTGAATCGAGTAATCCTCGTTTCAGTCATGTTTCACTGAACCGGTATAACCTACCATTCCAGCCATGTCTATCTCATGAGATATGAAATCTTTACCCAATGCATTGGAGGGAGATATAGGTCCCACCCATCTCTTAATGAATCCTTTCTTATGTGTGCCACAAAATCATAAATCATACATCATTGCATAACCCATGTAATAAAAATGGGATTCTTAAACAACATGACATCATAAAACCATTCATATAAGATAAAGGAATTCATAAACATAATTCCATCACAACATAGTCAAATCAATGTAAAAACATGGATAGAAACAGAACCCTTTATTATCTTAGATGGAAAATAATTTTGATAAAACACTTGAAATGAATTCTTGAGGAAAATATCCTTTCTTCTTCAAAATCAATTTCTTTTCACAAAACATCATACAATTTTAAAAGAAAGAGATTTTATTAAAAATAGTCATGAAATATTTTGGAGGAAGGTTCATGAAAATAAGGCTTTATAAAACCGTAAAAATCCGTTCGTGCCGTATAAGTTAAAAAAAACATTCTTCGTACTTTTGTCGGAAAAGTCAAAAAGTACCTCGTATGAAAAAGAGACAAAAGATTCCTTTCATATTCTTTACAAAAAACTCACCGAAGAGTAAAATTGGATTTAAACTATTGTAAGTGGATGGAAACAATATTACATATTGAAGGAACATGGATGTGGATGATAAAATACACCCCAGTAAATACTTACGAATAAACAATCTCAGATAAAAATGAGATTGTGATATTTCCCTTACCTTAGGTCCGACTTGCTTTGTAAGTGTCCGAACCTCCTTTTCTTTGGAAGGCCTCTTTGAATCCTCCACTTAGGGAACTAAGATTGGTCTTTGAAGAAGACCAGGACCTCTAGGATTACTCTAGGGATGTGGGGAGGAGAAAATGGCAGGGGTTGGCCGAGCTTGAGTGCTCAAATTAGTGTGAGGAGGAGGGGGAGGAGGTGTCCTTTTATAGGGGAGGAGAGGGGCACCTTAGGAATAACTAAAAACATTATTTTATATTAAAGTCAAAATCGGTTTATAATGGTTCCAAAGGGTCTTATTTCGAAGATAAGGTGGGGAAGGGTCGAAATCCTCTCATCCAATAGAATTTGGACAAGTTTAGGTTCCTATTTTAACCTTATCATTTAGATTTAACATTAAGTTAAATAATTTAACTTTTACCATGTCTTTTTGTTTTCTTTCACTATATGGTTAATACACTTACTATAACATGCCAAACGAACCCCAAATTGTTTATTATTAATATATATATCCTTATCTAAGTCATTTGGCCGAACCTTAGATTTTTAGGAATAAAATAACAATTAATAATATAATATTTGATTTAAAAACTATTTTTTGTCAATTTTGACACTATTTGATATATGACTTTTTTGAAAGTCATAACAGAATTAAATGTTCGAACAAAGTTGTTTAAATCAACACTAATATATCATATTAACCTAGAAAATTAGTGGAATTCATAAAAAGTCTCAAATTACATTTATTTTGGTGTTTATAACATCAATTATGTCAATATTTCATTAATAAGATAATTACTGCATCATCTTTGTGTCATAAATAAATTAAATTATTTGGTGTCTAAAAATTACAAATAAAATACCATCATGTAGGAAATCTTTTTAGCTTTCTAATGAATATTTACAATCGAATTTATCTTATGTATAACCCTATATTAAAAATGATTTACTTATTAAACTTTGATTTTAACTATTTTAACCCTTCTTTAAATAAATTAATAATAAATGTCCTAATCTAATCCAAGTGGGCCTAAATGGTCATATATTATTCCTAAGTTTGTTTTTGGTCGAATTACACTTGTCCAATAGAATTAGGACATGTGTTAGGGTAATATTAATATCATATTTACCCTTAGTTACCCTATTTACTATTAACCGCGGTAAAAAAAAGTAAAATGTTACTATTCACCAAAAAATTATTTTCATCTCATTGATCCACATTTTAGTCCTTGATATTAACCGTGTCTCTCGGATTTTCAAAATTCCATTCACAAAAGCGGCAAAATTAAGTTTTATGAAAAATTCAGTTTTTTTAACTACCACTTAGTAGTTTCACTATTCATCAAAAATTGATGTTTTTCAGAACAATGCCAAAATTTCATCCTAAGCTATATTTCATATTCCGAATTCAAAAATGAAATCTATTTTACCAAATTCATAACATAGAAGTTTCATTAATTAATTTTATAATTAAATCCCGCTGTTAAAATAAATAGCGTGTTCTTAGGAAACAATATTTATCGAAAGATTGACACTTGTTTATGTCTGGTTTAAATGTGAAATTACATTCAATAACCAACATTGTATTAAATTGTAAAAATATATTCTAAATATACTTTAAAACCACTCAAATTAATAATTTATCACTATTAATTATTTCGATTAAAAAAGTTGTTTTTAATTATAATTTAGTAATTTTCACTATTCATCAGAATATGAAAGTTATCCGAAATGTACCAAAATTTCACCTTAGGCTAAATTCGATACTCCGAATCCAAAAATGAAGTTCATTTTGAAATATAAGATTTACAGAATTTTAAAAAAGTGGTTATTAATATTCATAACGGCTAGTTTTAATTTTAATAGCATATTGTTGTTTAGTGAAACTCGGTATTGCGTATTACACACGCTATCGAGGAAGGTCGCGATTGCGTGTAATGCAAGGCAAGTCAAGGATGCGTGTTGTGCAAGCTCCTTTTGGTGTAGCGTACAACACAAGACATTAGTGAAATAAAAAAGAATATTTTTCATAAAATCTCGGGCTGTTACACATCTAATTTGTCCACAATGAAAATAGAAATTTGAAAATAGTCAATTTGGAAATTATTTCAACATATAATAAAGAACACTCAAGGAAATAATATAAATTTTAAACATTTATTATACTTTTAATGGAAATAATTAATTATCATAATGAAAAATGAACTATGTTAAGATAATCTAGATGACATGACCGTACATACGAATGAGTAATTTTACATTTTTCAATGATCATCATGGAAATATGAAATGTGTTATTTTAAATTTTAAAAATGAAAATTATATGAATAATAATTATTATTATTCTAAATACACACTCACATATATATTCCATACTATTTATTTATGAAAAATGAGTCTAATCACATCGTGGTGGTGATAGTCCACATGTACGCATGGAAGACATTTCCATTTTTCATTGTATGAATGAAATTGATATATTCATTTATATAATGATAAACGTTTATATATTATAATGATAATATAATTTATATACAATATATTCATTAAATATTTAACAATTACCATCAATGAAAAATGTTAGTATAAAATGAGTGACATCACATCAGAGGCTATAGTCCACCGTACACACGAGCGACATTATCATCTCCTTGATGGAGTATAATGAGTTTATTTGAAATATAATAACTAAAAAATTATAAATATGTGGTACAAATAATATATATATATATATATATATATATTAACTACATCATTATAATAACCCTTTAGAGGCGATGTTGGAAAACAAGTGACATCAGTTTGTGAGGTGAAAATCCATCATTCAAAAAAATGATGACTTTGATTCCATTAGATTGTAGAATGTACGGATTAATGTTATTCCATTAAAATAATAAAAAATAATTATATGGTAAAAACTAGATTCTTTATTTAAAAATAACTTAATAAGATTTGATGGATGTGAAATAATAAATAAAATCCAGAAGCTCAGTTAAGCATGATGACACATCATAAAACATACTATATAGGTAATCTCAAAAATCCATAATAAGATTTAATTATGTTAATAAAAAGTAATATACATAGTTGTAAGGGGATTTAGTAATGTACATGGGTATATATTGGCTAATAAAAAGGTCATTGGTGTTGTGAAGAGGAGAGGATGTGAGGTGGTATTTTATATGTACGGTGAATTGTAGACATGTAATGTTTTAACTTTTATATGTTTCACATCATTATTCAAATGAAATATTGCTTCAAAATGAATAATTTACAAGAAATTGAAATTATAATTTCAATATATGTCTATGATAAATATTTTGAAATTTTCTTCTATTATTTTTACAATTTTTATTTTATATTAATCCCACTGATAAATCCATTTTTTCCACAACCCTGTTAATTTATATACATTATTTTCACTATTCATTAATGTGAGAATTTTAGTTTTCATAGTTAAAATATATAAATAATTATTATTCATAATATGTAATTAATTTTTCTTAATAAAATTCACCTAACTTGAAAATAATAATTTAGAAAAAATCTATATATGCAATCAACGATCGGGTTTTCATGAAGTATATTTAAAAAAAAATTTATTTTATCTATATGACTAAAAATAATCATTAAATGAATATATATTAATATTAATTTTTATATAATATGTTTATTTGATTTGCAACATTCCTCACTGATAATTATTTTAATTAATTAAAATCGAGAAACAATATTCACTTTAACATAATATTATAATTTTAAAAAAAAAAACAAACATACAATAAACTGTGATATAATTTTGTTTAAAAAGTAAATCAGTGGATTAAATAAAAACTACATATGATAATTTAAATAATATTCTAAAAAAATGGGGATTTTAAAATAATTAATTATTTGAAATGAAATTAATTTACTATAAATTTTTTTGTCATTATTCCCTCAAAAATCATTACATTTTGATAAATTGATAATTTTACCTTATTTAATTTTTGACATTATTATTTTAAAAGTAGAATGGATTTTTTAAAATTTTAATCCTTAATTTCATAAATTAAAAATTTATATATAAAACATATAATAAATGTTTTTAATTAAAACTATATCATTTTTGGTTTTCAAATTTTTAACTACAATAATATATATTAAAGTGATTAGTTCTATCATTATCTAGTTTATTACCTTATTCCCACTATTAGAAGATATTTCATAAAAATTTCTTTAATTTATTAATTAATTGGTAATATCATTCCCTCAAGTCAATTTCAGATTCCCATGTTGCATCGTCAACCATATACATTTTCCATGAAACCATAACTTAGTGATTAATTATATTTTAGAAAAAAATTACCTCTATGATCATGAATTAGAATAATATTTTCATGATATGAAATATTATCTTCCACCATAAATACATCAGGGATAAAAACATGTTATGTATCTAGTATAGATTACCTTAGCACCGAAACACTAATAATTTTATATACTACTGACAGACATAGGGGAAATTAAACTCATTAGAAAACTAATACAACATTATCTTGTATTTAATATTTTTAAATTAATCAAATAAGCATCATCACTGTTTTACCAGAAACTATAATATGTTTTCATAGAGATACACTGTTAAATTCATTACCAACTACCTTGATATATTGATCGTTTTTTTATCTTCATAAATCTTGTGTATGTTCATAGCTATCCTTATTTGTTGTTGATTCAATTTCACTGTATCATATGTTTACTCTAATAACTATGGTCCTACAAATCTCAATTATCACACTTCATAAAAATAATCTGGTGTCTGAAACCTCTATCTATATAATTCCTCAAATGGTGAAACCAGTTTGATTTAATAAAAAAATTGTTATAAGAAAACTCAATCAATGAAATATGCTAACACTAAACTCCCTTGTAATCCATTCATCATGAAATAATAAAATCAATCAAGGGATAATGTTTTTTCGTACTATCCAATATATTTTATATGAAAATACATAATAAAATTTAATTATATACCTAATAACTGTTAAAGGATGTTATAAAAATCTGATTTGATATTTTGATAACGGTATGATATAACACAAATATGAACTCCATGTAATCGTTCTATTACCAATCGATAAAATCAATAAATATAATATATATACATAATATATATAATTGTAAGAAATGTCTATATTTACATATTCTATCAATAATAATCCAAATAGGATTGTTACTATTTGAAAAATTTAGAAATTGCACACTGAAATCAATGTATTTATTATCCCATTTCTACTCCATCATTGAAATAGGTGAAATTCTTAACGTAGTTAATTATCATTCATCATTAACATGGTGAAAATTAAAACACATTGGGTTAAGGTCAACAATATCTCTCTTCATTACATCCCACTAATTAAAATATTTATAGTCATACTAAATCTTATTGAAACTCAGATAAAATTAAAATGGAGAACTATATGCTTCAACAAAAAACACAACCTTCAACTGAGAAACATAAGGGAAAAAAATCATTTCCCAAATTTGAAACTATATTCTTCTTAATCATCATTCTCATTCAACTTACAAATTAAATCATATTATACCTTGTCCTATAAATCATGATTCTTTTTCTAAGACTTCTTTATTATTTCTTAGAGAGTCGATTACAATGACACATGAAACAAAACCGAGTATGTCATGGTATCAAATACATCCATCCTAAAATTACCCAAATAATTGAAAATATGGTTATATTATTTGGTCACATGTTTAGTGTATCATTATTTTTTAATTGAATGTATCAAATATTTTGTTATATTTTACATGATGTTAATTATTTGTTTAATCATAATCTTTGATCAGTTCTTGATGTCTACTCCGTATAATATTCAATTACTTCTAAGTGTACATAAAATAATAAATATTTAGATTATAATATATTTCGAAAATTAATCTATATAAATGATTCCACCCAATTTTTAAAGAAAAACACTAATATAGCTAATTCCAAATCCTGTTTCTATTAATTTAACTCATCTTGTTTCAATTATCCATAAGAATAAGAAGTTATTTGATCATTATATGTCTGAATACAAAAAATTCTCATCAATGAATCATTACTATATTTGATAAATTCATCATTTAATAAAGGAATTTAAATAACTGGAATACACGTTATTCATAAAATTTTGATCCTAGAAAAATCCTCATATTCATTTATTCCGGTGAATTTGAATCATTTTTTAGTTAACATATTTAGTAGTTTTCCATACTGGGAAAATAATTCCACAGGCCCACTAATAGTATCCTTGTAATATAAGAGATATATGAATATATGAAATATTTGTGGGTTTTGGATATTCTTCAATAACATTTGTTTTTATACATAAATAAGTATGTCAGATTTAGAAGCAATATGTCAAAGGTATGATTTTTTTTTCAGACGGAATTCACAATTAATGTACATTCCATTATTGTTTCTTTTATTTCATTGTTTTAATGACAATCCCAAAATATATTTCAATATAATTTTAAATTTAATAAAATTCAAATATGTTCTCAATAAACATATTAGAAATATTATCAGAAAAATGATGAAAAAAATATGTTCATAATGTCTAAAAATGTATCAAGTGTATTAGACAACCCAAATAGAATAAAAACAAGATAATAATACATTTATCTATTCTAGAATAGAGTCTTCAAAATTTAACCCACCTTCATCTTCACCTAATTATTCATGGAACATTGATCAACCTCTAAAAAAATAATTATCTCCCTAAAGATGATCTACCAAATCATCCATATGAGGTAATAAATACCAATTCTATCAATTGATTACATTAAATGTAATATATTCAACGAAATTATCATTGAACCAAAATTATTTTTATCAACTAAATCATGACTACCCCACGCTGAGGTTCTTGAGTGAATGAATCTTTTATCGAGGAACATATGTAATTTCTTATTAAATACTAATTATCCGGCATGATCCATTTGATAAAAGGACAATGAAATGTTCTAGGAATCAGGATATAATTTGATTATAAAATACACATAATAATCTATAATAAAAACCCAAAAAACATTAGGAATTAGAAACAAATATTCATTCAGTTTTGGAACATAAATATTTTGAATAGTTTTATCATTTAAATAATATGATGTAGTTGACATTCAATATAATCTTTAATAATGTTTTCATCATCTTGGTATGTAATAAAACGTTTGAAATTGTTGAAAAAAAGTATTATGTCAATAATCTATCATATCCTAATAAACTAAAATGAAATACATACCAGGAATGATATCAAACAATGTTGTGTAAATTTCAACATGATTTTCTGGAATGATCATCCCAATGATAAAAATTAGAATATTAAGGTAATTATTTTATTATATTTACAACTATTGTATTAAAAAAAAATTTATATTGATATATTTTGTTGATATTCCCCTTTTACACGACAATTTCTAAAAAATAAATGAATTCATTGATCGTGAGTCAAATAGGGCATTGGAATAATTCGACTAAAAATGTATAGGGCTAGTAATCATTTTATTTGATTTTCCATTCCAAATAGTATTAGTAGAAAATTACTTTACTACACATTTATAATTCTGATCATGAGTATTTACATCATTGGAATCTAAATTTAATCATAATGTTACATAATGACTCATCTCATGTAAACCAAAACACCACTCTTTTGGTTAGATATTGATTACCCCAATATTTTGTTGTTAATGACTTTTTTCATTATAGTCCTGAGCCATGTGAAAAAACAATCGACACCATAAACATTTTCTATTTACGATAATAATTTCATTGAAACTTACTTTACCACGCTAGTAATGTCTTGGATGATTACCATAATATTATTAATGAGGTAATTTTCCATTTCCAATAACTCTGACATTATCATATTCTTATCATTATGGTGAACATAAGTGTTAGTAAAAACCATCTAAATGTTCTCAATATAATGAAAATATCATGAATTTGAAATTAATCTATAGAAAAATCATCTGGTAATTTTTTTTTCAACCCTATATAAAATTTATTATTTTTAAAATAACCATCTCAAATTGATTCATGAACTTTCATGATTACTTGTGTGATGTTTTTATACATGCCACTACATACTCTTCATCTTTATATCCTCAATTCACAATTTTGTTTTCCCTTTAATGTAAAAAAAGGAAATATTTATAGAGGGAAATTCATTCAACATTATTCCATTATTTTTTAACACGATCATATTTACCACTTTTATTCATAACCAACCCCAGCCATCTATCATCTTGATATTATTGATCAAAATGAAAAAAAAAATTCTATTGAGGTCCGAAATACTCCACAATATAAAATAACTTCTATATATAATTCATCCATCAACCAAATAAAAATTGGTCAGATGATCTATAGAAATATTTTAGTTGTTGTATTATTAAGTGAACCACTACAAAAATGTTTCATTGAGGTTGATCTGGTTCTTCTCTATCATGGATACAATTAAAATTTATAGATTGTGTCAACTAATACAACACTAAAATAAACTGCTCAGTTCCAATTACAACTGTCTCAGGATTTTAATTTGGATGTATATATTCCTCACAATTTCTTCACATTATAGTTTCCCCATATACACTACAAAAAAAATCTATACTAATATTGTTTAAATCAATAAATATGGTGAACATTAAATGATATGCCTTTTCAACTTCATCTGAATCTAAAATAATTTAATTATATTATATTATCATAATCCTATCCTATAAATTTTTCTATTATAACCTCTAAAAAATTATAATTACCATGCCTTAAACATATCATAATCATGATTTTTATTTAATAATTCTCATTTATTCATTTTGAGATTCTATTAAGGTTTAGATTTTTTAAAATTATACCATATATCATTTTGAAAAATCCATATAATGCAATGTGGAAACCTCATATTAGTAACCATTTTCCTCAATATATAAAACATTAAAAATATTTAATCATTTATTCTGGTGAAAATATACATAACATTGAACACATATTCTTCGTATCCATTAGCCATATTTAAATCAAGTGAAAAAAAATTTGAAAAAATTTTATAAACACAAAAGGATAAGTAAGTTAAATTAATTAAAAGAAAAACCATTACTCTAGTGAAAAACATGAAATCCAATGGAATGCTATATAATTATTTAAATTATCTTTATGTGAAATAAGTAAATCATTTTTTGAATAAAAAATATAAAGCATTTTCCTAAATTGGAACCATTAAAACCTGTTTGATGATAATTAGTATCCTTTCAAGGTAAATTAAAGCATCACATTCACAACTTTTGTAAAACCAGTTTTGTATGTAGCTAGAGACTAGATATATTCATATAACAAAACCTCTAGTAACCCATCATTCTTTAATACTAATACACAGATCATTACCCAAGGAATTGGAGTTTTTTATTGGTAAATCCATCATATAAGGTACATCGGGCTAACCCATCACTATATTGGTCTACTAATTGTATTATATATATTATGAACACCAATTCATATTATATTTCTGAGGATATATATATATAGAATTAAAATTAATGATGATTTCGTTTTTTGACATAAAACTATTGGAAAACTATTATTAACTTTTATGAGGATCACATTCCAATATCAAAATACCCTTTTCCTTTAATAACCCAACTTCTATAATAATAGACCCTTATCTTATATAGAACCATTTTTAATACCGAATTACCTATAAATTTAGTAAAATAGTATTTTTTTTAAAAAAACATGAATGATTTATGGTATTAATAACATCAATGAATGTTTACGTTTGGGAGGAATTTCATTATCTCTATTTACATTAAAATAAAATATTAGTTTTGTAATTTTCAAATAATGTCAAGCATTACATAAAAAAACATTTTAAAAAAATTTATTGAAATAAATAAATATCCCTTAAGAAAATGTTAATTTATATATAATTTCTAACATAAAATCTATTTTAAATCATGTAGAAGAAAAAATAGTTTAAATGAAAGGCTTAAAAGTAGAATATTTATTAAAAGCATGCACTGAAAATAAATGAGTCAGAAGATCCATAAAATAATAAAATTAAAAAAAATATTTATTATCATATGAATATAGAAATTAATTATATAACATTTTAATTGGGATGCATATATATATATATTAAATTAATATAGGTTCATAACATCCAAATATGCCACAACGAATGGATATTGAGAAGAAACACCCTTCATTGAATCTGAATCCTAACATGTATTATTTATCAACCTAGATAATAAATTTTGATTAATATTTACTGTCCAAATAAATAAATTTAGGTTTAATATTCCTTTTATTTTTCCTTTTATTAGGTTATACACAACCAATTAATAATTTTGGTTTAGTATTGAATCTTTGATTGTATTCATCTCATATATCAAAAAATAAAATGATAGGTTTAATACAGTTAAGGAGTAAATTATTTAAACATCTCAAAAATCAATATCATAAAATAATTAAAACTCTTAGTCATCAATTATAAACTAAATTCTTAGGAAGTGTAATGGTTATGAAAAATGAACCACATTATGATTATATAGATGGTTGGTCGTTTGTGCACTTCTGTGGAAATATATTTATTCAATGATCAATATTAGATGAAGGTTTGTTTTATTTCATGTTTACTGATTGATAATAATATCTAAAATACATTATTATTTCATTAAATTTAAATATAATTATTATCCCTTTGATTTTGTTATGATAAATATTGTCACATTGCTTCATTGACGCAGTAGTCCACACGTATACAAAAATGATGTTAATATTTTTAGTGTAACAATAAAAATTATATATTATATATTCATAATAATAAATGTAAAATGAAAATACTTTTAATTTTATCTATTTAATAAATATTCATTAATGTTATCCTTATTTTGGTTTATTTAAAATGATTGTGAAAAACGAATTGCATCACTTTGTGAAGAAGTAGTCTGTCGTACATGCGAGGGACATCATCGTATCCCCATGAAATTGAAAAAATGAAGGTATATGTTATATAATTTCACCATAAGTATAAATCTGTTACAAATATAATAAAAATACTTCGAATCAATCATTAAAACAACAATTTGGTTGCCCTGATTGCAAATTAATGACATCGGTTAACAGTCCAGTAGTCTGCTGACACAAGAACGATGATTTTATATCACATTTAATGGATCTTTGTTTGATATTCCAAAAAAATAATATCATATAAGTATAGGAATGATATTTTTTTATTATACAAAACAAATTAACTAAAATTTAACAAAGGTGTAAGAATATATAAAATAAAGATGCTACCTTCAGAATGATTACTCTTCTTCTGACAACATACAGTGGAAATATACCAAAAAAATTATTATGATGATTTTATGATCAAAATAAGTCATATAATAAATGGGAAAGTATGTTTATAAGGTATTTAGGTTTAGAATATTGATAAAAATGATATAATGATGATAATTCATGGGATATGTGTTGTCTTTTTATATATATGGTGAGTGCAACAATATGAATATTTGAAAAAAAGGTGAAACAAGATTTTTCAGAAACTAAAAGGATATAAAATGAAAAAATATCAGTAATTTGATTATATAAGGAAGATAAATTTCCCTTAAATAAATTCTATTCTAATTTTTACCATATTTTAACCATTATCCTTTTTGTTTAATACCCAATAAATTAGTGTTTACCATATCATAGATAATTAATTTTTACTCTTTTAACTATAGTTATAGTAAAAAAGAATGTATAATGTATAATAAAATATAAATAATTAGGATCCCAAATATGGATACAATTTTACAATATTCAATTCGCATAAGAGGAAAATTATCATTTAATACAAATCTTGCTGACATGATTTAAAAAATACTATTTTTTTTTTAAAAAAGAGGATTTTATATTAACTATATGGCTAATAATATTCATTATACGATTAGATATAAATATTTTTTGATCAATAATATATAAAAATTTAATTTAAAAAATTCATAATGAGGTATTATTTTAATTAATTAAAATTTAAAATCAATGTGTGCATTAAAATTTTTTTTCTGAAAAATATTTTCTTATATAAAACAAATATATTAAAATCCAATATATATTTGAGTAAAATGTAATTTGGAATATTAAAAATAAGTAAATAATACTGATGTTATAAAAAATCATATTCAAAATAATAAGAGACTTTTAAATTAATTTCCTTATTAATGATAAATGTATTTTTTATAAAAATCTATTTTTTTCATTATCCAATGAATAATTAGTAGTTTATGAAAAATTACAATAAATCACCATATGTTTATTTTGATATGATTATTTAAAAAATGATGTTAATTTTTTAAAAAATAGTTTCTAAAATAATTCAGTTAATCTTTTAAATAAACATTAAATAATAGTGTTTAAGTAAATTTATTACAATTTTTCTTTTTAGAAAATTATATTATTAATAAATAAGGAATTAATTAATTATAATACAACCTATGTTGTTATACTACTTATAAATGGACCATATATTGACCATATTACATATATTCACAAAATATACTATACAGAGATATAACAATGAAGGTTTCAATGAACCTATGTGTTGTATTGGTCATCAATATCATTTGTACTATTGGAGTGTTAGTGACCTCAAATGTTCTATATAGAAAAATAAAATGACCATAAATTCTCCAAAATGTTGTCTTAGGTATATACTATTACCAAAAACTAATATGTTGGACGCACAATCCTTAATAAATGTATTCTTCATGGAATTATGATATCATTTAATTTCTATTAATTTTCTGTTTAAATGCTTAATTACTTCCTAGTGTGGATACCCTTTGGTGTACACGGTGTATTAAAGCTGTCTAGGGGTTATTCAAATCCTGGAACCCACCATTTTGAAAAAACGTGGAAATCTACTTTATTATTTTACCCTTTGCTAGATAGTTCACACAGTTAGTAGTAACTATGTGAGTCTGGGAAGAGGGGTGAAATAGGTCGCATGTTTTGATGAAACCATACTAATAGAGGTACAGTCCATTGAAGGATGTCTATAATTTTCTAAAGTGTGATGAGGCACTGTTTGTACACAGATTGTTAGAAAATGTTCAATAAACCTACATGGTTCTCCTCAATACAGAATATGGCACATGTTTTTTAATATTTTGGACAATAGTGTGGCCAAACCATAAGTCCTATTACTATGAGTCAAATTTTCCATTTTATATTTAGTAAATTTTGTTACCAAATTTCATCTTCATTTCTCCACTTGGTGGATAAAACATACATGATCCGATTTTGGTAGTCTTTATAGACTATATTAATAAATATTTTAGTCTTACTAATTCCCCTGCAATCATCATGGATCTAATGAATGTAATATTTAAGGAATATCTTGACCAGTTTGTAGTAGTATTTATAAATCATATTATTTTCTATTCGAAGAGTATAGAAGAACTTGAAGAGCACTTGATAATTGTTCTGAAAACCTTGATAAAAGTAAATACTTAATAAAACATTATTTTGTTTAAATTTTGGAAATACAAAGATTCATTTTTTGGTAACATTATCTCAAGAGATGGAATATTTTTGTATCCATAAAAACAAAAAGTTCTGGAATTTTGGTTGTGTCCTAAAACAAAAACAATGATATGATGGTTTCTTTGTTTGGATCGATATTATCGATGTATTGTGATTGATCTTTCATGATCCTCAAATCCACTCACCATGAGGACTCAAAAAATTTTATTTTCTTATAGATAGTAGAATATGAAGAGAATTACAAAGAGAAGAAATAATGTTAGCTAGTGTACATGTGCTCACAGTACCTTTTAGTATAGAATGGTTTTTTTCTACAACGATGCATCTAATTAGATAAGGGGGTTATTTATCATTATAAATGATATGGTTATAGATTAAGCATGAAAATAGTTTAACATCCATAATAAATATTATTCAACTCAATATTTGGAATTAGTTGGTGTAATATTTTCATTATAGATACAGATGCATTATCTTTATAGTGAAAGGTGTGATATTTATATAAATAATAAAATTTTAAATTACATTATCACAAAAAATGATCTAAATATGAAAAAAATATGAAGTATGGAGTTGATCAATGATTATGATTGAAAAAAACATTGCCACCCTGGGATAGTGAACAAGGTGGGAGATGCTTTAAGTCGACAAGACAATGCTAACCTATCCGTGTTGAGGATACAAAAGATCAAATAATTATGGTTTAAAAAGAAAGAATAGTGGAATTTTAATAGAAGGGTAGATGTATTGTCTTTCTAAAATGAATGTTAAACCATATACTCAAGTTAATATTATGTCGGCGTTGAAGAAAGATATAGATCAACAAAAGAAATAGAGAAATGTTCCTGAATTAACATTTGATGGTTATAGAATCATAATGTTCAGGAATCGGGTTAGTATTCATCCCATATCAAAATTAATGCAAGAGCTCTTGGATTTGGATCATATTTATTCATTCAATATTCATCTTGGAACCACAAAGATGTACATGGACATGAATGGTTATTTCTAGTGGGACGACATGGAAACATCTATTATTGAATATGTCTGTCGATTCATTGATTGTCAAAAAGTTATAGCAGAGAGGAAGAAATATATTAGGATGTTACAAATTTTAACCTTAACTAAATGGAAATGGGAAATCATCCCTATGGACATTATCATTGGAAGTCCCAAAAAATCCAGTAGAAATAATGCTATATGGGTTATAACTGATTTCCTTATGAATTCATCACACTTTATTAATCTTTTATAGGATTTATCTCTGGATGATTGTGCTAGCATATATGAAATATAATTTGTATGATTTCATGGAGTACCACATTCCTTTATATATGATCAGGATCCATGATTTACCAAGATGATATGTGGAAGTATTCATCATGATCTAGGCACGGAGTTATATTTTCAGACAACATCTCATCCTTAGATAGTTGGTCAGTTTGAGAGGTAAATTAAATCTCTAGATGGCATGTTGAGATATTTCTCTATGTATTTCAATTATGGTTGGGATCAACACTTAACTATGGTGAAATTTGTTTCACAACAAAATATTTTACTCCTGTATTTTCATAGCCCTTTATGAAGACCTCTATAGAATGAAGTCTAGAACACAAAATTACAGAGATTATTTTTTGAAATAATCTTATTAAAACTTGATCTTGTAAATGAAATTGAAGAAATGGTTAGATCGATTCAACATCACATAAGAGCATCTCAGAGTCAAAAAATAATAATAATGACAACAGAATAAATTTCTAGTGTTTTATGTGGGTGATATGATGTTTCTATTCATATCTCATTGGAAAAAAGTAATGAGATTTTGAAATAAGGTCAACCTGAGACCTTGGTATATATGTCCTTTTGAAATAATGGAATGGGTCGGGAAGGCAACTTACTGATTGGTGTTTCCAATGAATCTCTCTCAATTTCATTATTTTTCCATGTATCTCTCCTAATAAATTAAATACCTAATTTTATGTCAAGTACTATACATAAAAATCATACTACTGGAGGAATATAATTAATTTGATGAACTACCAATAGAAATTATTGATCATATCGAAAAAGATATGCAAAACAAGACAACTAACTTGGTTACGATTTTATTGTGGAAACACTAATTTGAGGAAGCTAAGTGGGATCATGGGGATATGATGATGGAAAATAATCCTCATCTGTTTCATTCCATGTGATTATTTTCTTCAGTGAAATTCAGTTTAAGGGGGTAGAATGTATCAATTGGATGTTACAGTGATATATTTACTTTAAATAATTCTAATTCTTAAGTGTCTTTAATTTCATGAAATCATGAGTATAAATTAACTACATGATTTCATTAGTATAAACTTACCATTATATCAAAGATTTTAGTTTAGTGATAATATGTATAACTAAATTATGATAATGAATTTTTAATGTATTATTTCACAATTATTTGTTAAAAATATAAATCAAGTAGATATTTTTATTATTGAGATAATTATAATTGTTAAATAAAATAATGAGATATATATATTTTATATACTAAATAAAATAATTTTGATATTTATCACATGGATATTATAGTCCATTGGTATGAATGGAACCTATTTTAGATTTAAAAACAATATATTTTTCAAAGGGTATATCTAATCCTTTGAATAGTGAACCTAATTTAAATTAATTTTTTTAATTATTTATAATTTTTATTTGACAACATAGATGTGTTCATTTTATGTGTGATAAAAAAATATACATTGTATGAATTTATGATATTTTTCTAAAAACTTTCAGGTATTGATGAATAGTAAAAATACAATACATTTTATGAAAAATAATTTTTCATGAAATATTTTATATTTTTAAATAATACTATTGAATGGTTTTAATGAATATATATAATATATATTTATTATTCAATATAATTTATCCCATTAGAATAAAATTTAAATTAAACATAGATTTAAAAATATTTCAATCTTTTTCTATGTTTTAGTTTTTCAAACTCTTTATCACTTACAAACAATGGGATTATTTTTAAAATAATTATAGAAATTTATGTGTTTCAAATTTTTAATATTGGACTCCATATTTGGAATCATCAGCTCAAAAATATATATAAGTATATTTATTTTAATTTCAGGCATTATGAATACTAAATTTTGAAATTTTGATTAATATAGTAAATGTTCAATCAGGGTAATTAAGGGTAAGAATACTATTATAAAATAAACATAAAAAATGATTTAATATCAATGGATTAGTGTGTTTCATCCTAATCCATCCATGGGTTGAAATTGTATCCATTTGAATCCAATTTGATGAGATTCATACATTTAATTAATTTTATTTAAAAAAAGATAAATATGCCTCGCGCAAATTTAAATAAGTAAATAATTTTTTATATAATGTTATACGAAACATATTTTAGATTATAATTACTCATTTTAACGTCAAAATACTTTCCTTTATAATTATAATTTATTTTTAATTTTTAGGAAATAAATAATAAGCTTAATTTCTAATACATTAATGATGAATAAATTATTTACTTTATGAGAAATATTTAATAATGTTTTTATTAGTAAAATTATATACAATAAAATGTCTATAAACATTCCAAATATTTTCGGTTCAGTATATCATGACCATAATAATCCAATTGTCGATTTATGGACCATTTGATTCCTTATTTACGGGATTATAACACATATATTATTTTATTTAATGTGATGTTAATGCTGTCACCTATATAATTTAGTAATTATAATATTTTAAATGTTCCTATTTCTAGAAGATAATTTCGACTACATGTTTTCTTCTAAAAGTTAGTAGATTTATCCTTATCATAGTATATTTTTTTAATTTTTTTTTCAAAATTAGCATAATAAATTATTTCACAATACTATAATAGTAATTATGATGAAGGTAAATCTTCTATATTTTAGACAAATACGTGTAGTCAAAATTATATTCTGGAAACTCAAATATTTAATACTTTATACTTATTAAATAATAAAGTTGAAAAATTTAACAAATAATCATATTTAATATTTACTCAAAACTACGGTAGTAATTATGATGAAGATAATTCTGCTAGCATTAAGATGAATACTTGTAGTCAAAATTATGTTATAGAAACTAAAATATTTAAAATTATAAACTTATTAAATTATAATGGTGAAAACTTTAACAAAAATATTAAATAATTACATAGAACTATTGTAGTAATTATTTTATTAAGAGAAATATCAAATAATGTTTTTTAAAATATTAATGTAAATATAATTTTTGATAATTAATAAGTATACTGTATTTTATAGTTGATCATTATCCCTTATGAATATAATGGAATTATTGGTTTGAAGTTATCATGTTATACTAATATATTTAAAAATAAATGGGTTGAATAGTTTCAAAATTGAATATATAGATTTTTAATCAGTATAATATTTTATTAAATTTATTAAAAATAATTAAATATTTTTTAAATTTATATAATAAATACGATATGACATAAAGCGATATAATTAATTAATTTATTGTCTATTTTTCATTAAATACAAAAATAATTCACCCTTATAATATTGAATTATTATCTACGTTGTAATAAATTAAATAGAATAATTAAGTGTTAATTTAAATGATAAGGTTTTTATTTACAAAAATAAATTTCCCAAATTTATTAGTTGATGATATTACAATCCTATATCATCTCATCATCCATATGGGGACAATTTGGTAGTTTTTGGGTAAGGTTTGATTTTATTGAAAATTATTGTTTTTGGAGATTCCAAATGTGCACCAAACCACAATTATAAAACGGAACCTCATCCATAAACTATTAAAATTACATTGAACCTTAATGATCATCCATCCCCTTTAATATTTACTTATTAACTTCCATATTTAAATTATAGAGGTTCTGGGCATCTTCAAATACCAACTCTATTTCTCTAAGAAGAGATTTAGAGGAAGCACATCAAGGAAGAGATAATCCCTTATACCGATTCATTTAAACTTATTTCTTCTTCTTATTATTCATCATTAGTCATTACTATATAATGTAATAAATTCATAGTCACTCTTATAATGATATGTTATTATAATTAAGAAGAAACCAAATTCCACCATCTATCCATTCTATAGAAAACAAAATCACCACACATGCATACATACGTCTTACCGTCCCCACGACGTGGTGAAATATGTTTTTCAGCACCCCATTACATGGATGGGAATAATGATGTAAATAATAAATATTTATTATTATTGTATCATGATACTGATTATTAAATATTATACACCATCCCCCACAATAACATTCTACAATTATAGGAATGATACATTTAGTCATGTGTACATATGGAATACAGTCTCTATGAAGCATTGTGAATCATCCTACATGATATTCATTAATAAAATGATTCTATATATGAATTAAATGAATAAATAAGATATATATTATAATAATATCTCCTTGTAAATGTTATAACTATAAAATGTGGATCATGAACGTATAGGAAAAACATTAATAAAAAGAAAAGGCAGTTAATATCTTAATGAAGAGTTACAATGATATGTTACTAACAGACAGATAATAATATTAGCATATATGATATCATAAAAAATAATATTATTTTATAATATGTCAATAACATTATTTAAATTATTATACTGGAGTTTTGAATACATATGAAGGATATTGGACCTGTAGTAAAGGATACATTTTCAATCTCATTATTATCTTAGATTGTTTTTTCATTAATATTTTATGGGGTATATTTATTATCCCCACACGTGTTATGTAATGCCCCGACCCTAGTTACCCAGAGTTAGTGCATTATTACGTATCATTAGCTTGATAAAAAATGATCAAATCTCTAAAAACCGATTAGTTTAGTATCATTTAAATCACTTTATACATTTATAAAGATTACATTAAATCATAAAGATAAAAACTACAACAACACCTTGTCTCCATAGACCACACTCATAACCCCTCATACTATCCTTGAGGGTAATTTATAAAATACTTCTTCACATCATGGGAAAAATAAAAAAATAGAGTGGGGTGAGCTCAGATTCTTAGTAAGGATAACAATATAACCGAATCTTTCATAAATAAGCATAAATATTTAAGGCAGTGTAAAACTAAAACAAAAGCCTTTTAAACTTCAACTACAACATAATATTTAAAAGTTAAAATGAAATATTTTCATTTACTTATTCACATGGATATTCTACTAGTCAAATAATCACATGAAATATCAATAACCACATTTATAATGATGGAATGCATAATACCAGTCTATCATAACCACATAGTCCAGGCCTTGTGCGAAGACTACAAATACGATAGGGTCAAGGCCATGTGCCAAGACACAAGTTTTTCTCATGAGACCTACCGATGCATCGATGACCTATCACTTATTAGGTCCAATGCATTCAACATATGAACAATTTTAAACATAAAATAAACATTCGTTTTAAAACCATCATACAAATGTCAACACTTTCTCCATAAACCATCAATTGTATAAAAATAAACATCCACAGTCAAACATATCAAAAAACCTTCAATACAATATGGATGTTTTTTATCCGAATAATCCAACTTCAAATAAGCTTAAAATCCATCAAAGGATGTTGACATAGATGTAATCAATACAATTTGAGAGAAATATCCCTTTTATTGATATCATTTAAAAGTCACATAATTATAAAAGAAAAAATTTAATTTGAAAATACTCTTATAAGTTTGTAAGGGATGATTTGACGATTTTATTATTGCAGAAAATAGTCGCACCTGTAGTATAAGTTAAAAAAATTCTAACCTTAATTTTTTGGAAAAGGATAAAAAGGACATTGTTTGGAAAACGATGAAAAAAATACTTTATAAACATCTTATAAAAAGTCAATCAAAGGAATAAATGACTTTAACCCATAATCTGTAAAATAGTAAGAATGTTTTTAAATACATTTTTAAGAAACCTGGATGTTCATGAAAAATAGGTCCTGGTAGATAATTACGTATAAACAACCCTGGATAATGAAGAAATTGGGAAATAATCCCTTACATTATAATTTTCCTTGGTAGATGGTAGGTTAAACTCTTGTATAATTATGAAATAATTTTTATTAAATTATAAAATGAATCATATAAATTAATATGATATCATATTAGATCTTTTAACATTACTTTGGTAATAATATCTTCGTATTATCATCATTCTGGGTGTTAACATACTCATTTTATTTTAAATGTTTTGTTACATAAGCAGTATTGTTTATGTATAGGTCGTATCTTTTCCATATAAATAATTATATCAACTCCTTAAACATTATTTTTAATCATAAAATGAAAATTAGTCATGAATGGATACGATGGGGAATGAATCTTATCACGTTCGTGGAGATGGTAGTACATACGTATGTACGAGCAACAATATCATTCTTTTGATGTTAAAATCTTATATAATTGTATGGTATATCATATATAAAGAATAATTATAATGTTATATTTATTATTTTCTTTAATTATACATCATTATCGTACCCATCAAAATAATAATGTTTTGATTATCAATTACACCACAATGTGCAGACTGTAAGCCATACGTACGCACGTATGATGACATGTCATTAAAAGGATGGATAGAATACTGAATATGATTATACCATATGTATAATAACATCACAGTATTTAGAAGATACTGGAGTTATTATTTTATAATGTTAATAATAATGAATGAAGAAGTTGAAAAAAGAATGGAACTTGAAAGAGGGTGGTGAAAACATTACCTCTTCTCCGAGTTCTTTTTTTTGATTTGATCAAAAGGGATCCTTAGGTTGGAATTATGATCAAAATAAGGCCTATAGGTTGATGTATGGGAAGATCAGATAATATTTGGGCAGGGTTTGGCTGAGCCAAAAGGCTTTGAAGGTATGAATTTTAGAGAAGGGGGAGTTCTCTTTTATAAGAGGGTTGAGGGGCACCTTAGAAAAAACTAGAAATATTATTTTATAATAAATTCATATTAGGTTTCTAATGGCTTGAGAGTGACTAATATTGAGGGTAATGTGGGTATGGGCTTAAATCATTTCAAACAATATATTTTAGATAGGTTTGGGTCACAAAATTAACCTTATCATTTATATTTAACTCTTAGTTAAATACTTTGACATTTACCATGTATCTTTGTATTTTTATATTATATGGCTAATAATCTTACTATACACATCCAATAGAACCCAAAGTGGTTCATTATGATACACCTATCATTATATAAGTGTTTTGGCCAAGCCCAATATTTTTAGGAATAGAATATCAATTAATAAATTAATATTTGTTTTAAAAACTCTTTTATGTCAATTTTGACACTATTTTGTTTTTTGTTTTTTCTAAATTCATAACTTCATTATTACTTAAAAAAATATTCATCTAAACAATCCTAATATGTAATATTATCCATTAAAATTAGTGTAATTAATATAAAGTCTCAAATTGAATTTAATTGGATATTTATAATATCAATTATTTAAAGATTTCATTAATAAGGTAATTACTGCATCACTATTGTGTCATAAATAAATTAAATTATTTAATGTATAAAAATTTTAAATAAAATACCATTATGTAGGAAAACTTTTTATATATCTAATTAATATTTATAATCTAATTTATCTTTTGTATAACCATATATTAAAAATGTAACACCTCCAGATTAAAATTAAGTTTTATGTTTCAAAGATTAAATGAAATATATAAATTTCCGAAAATAAAATTTATAAGTAGCAGGAACCTTATTTATACAAATACAATAATACATACTTGATACACAAAAAATAACCCATTAACCCAACTACTATCGATAATTAAAAAATTGAAAGGCAACCGATAAACACAATGATGTCGATCGAGTAGTTATCATCTCTTGGATTTGATAGAAGCACAAACGTTATAGAAAGAACAATAGAAATGAAACTAAAAATAAAAGGAACATATAAAACCATTTCCAAAAGTAGTGTCATGAGAGTCTCAATATTTTCTATGTGTTTAAATGACCCTTAAAACATTGATATTTATAGAGTTTTTATCCGACCATTATAAAAACTATATTTAAGAAATTGTAATTTTTAAAAATGACACATGACAACTGTTAATAAAATAAATAGACAATGTTTATTTGAATATTATTATTTAACTTTTATTTACAATAAAAAAACATTGTGTATTTAAAAAAAATTATTAACTAATATATATATAATTTGAGATGTTAATATTATTTTGTAATTTAACATCTAATTTTGCATTGTATTAAAATATAGTAATATATATAAAGTTCTTTATAACTTATGATTAAAATATAACCAAAAAAATGAATATCCATATATATATATATATATACCGACACAATATATATATATATATATTGAGAGAATTTTTTTATTAAAAAAACAACAAACCGATAAAAGTTTGTAATGAAAATAATTTAAATAAAAGATGAAACAGAAAAAATAAAAATCAAATTAAAATGAATGTAGTTGCGGGTTAGGGTTTGGCTCGAGCAGAGAAAATAGGAATCCCATACGGGGTTCGTGTTTCAAAAATATGTCCGACAGAGGGGAGGGTTTATCGCCAAGAGGTGAGGTCGAGCGCTTGTGAGACAAGGTCGAAGCCGAGGCTGTTAGAGTCACGAGTCGACACCGAAGGAGAGACTGAGATCCAGGAATGTCGAACGTAGTGTTAGTGGATCTAGAAGTAGAGAAAGAATCTAGATCTGAGATAAAGTGCGTAAGAAGGGAT
The DNA here is from genome assembly GCA_963277665.1 of Viscum album. Lineage (NCBI taxonomy): Eukaryota > Viridiplantae > Streptophyta > Magnoliopsida > Santalales > Viscaceae > Viscum > Viscum album. The sequence continues at coordinate 192,611,694 of OY728135.1, read as the reverse complement.
TTTTGAGTTCGAACACCATCATGCTTCGAAATAAAATAGGAGATCTATGTTGCGATGTGATTTCGAAGTCTATTTGTGCAAAATGACCTCCGATTTGTCTGAAACTTCTTGTAGGTGTTTTACGTTTAATATCTAGATTGTCCAAATCGGTATTCTAGTTTCATTATCGGTGAATTAATTTCCCTGATTGTCAATATTTATGTAGATTAATTTTAAATTTCATCAATGCGATTTCCGTTTTGTTATAGATATGGATTCTACATTTTAAAATAAAATTGATTATTGATTTTTTTATTGGTTTTATTCTTCTTTTGTTTGATTATGATTATTATAGTCTTTGCATCGTTAATTTTTTGACCAATTTGGTTTCTAGTCATTTTCTGGAAACTATTTAATTATTACAATAATTTTCATATATTGAATCTATTTATCATTCTGTTTCTATTCATTGATTTTTGGTACTTAAAATAGTGGTATTATGACCTTAAAATGATATGTGAAATGTTTTTTCTCCACTTCATATGTCTTCTTCTATGAATATGACAAGTAAATATATATTTTATCAATCTTATTCAGTGGTCTAAAATAAAAAAAAAATTGTTAGTATTTGTTCTGCTTGCATGTCAACCTCCACCAGATCATGATAAGTATTTCTTTAGTTTATTATTAGCCTTTGAGACTGTTATATAAGTAGCAGTGCCTTCTTTTTTGGGAGGCTTTTGGTTGAGTCCTGGTTTAGTGGGGATAGAGAGACATATCCTTTTTATTTTCCATTTCTATGAGTATAGAGTGGGAATTGTGCTGCATCAATCAGAAGATGGAAAAACTCCGACTACACATTAAAATAGTAAGGGACTATTTTCAATTATCTATATTTTACAAAACCTTTATTTCATAATTCTGTATATGCAGTTTTATATACTCTAGTTGTTTTTAATACCTCCCCTTTTAAAACATTGAAAAGAGTGTTTTATGTTAAGATTTGTTAAGAAAAGTCTATTTATATATATATTGGTAAATACATATTTATATATTGATATTTATATGTGAATTTCAATATCATGATAAATTTTAATTTTTAATTGTTAGTTTTGGACACTTTTCTACAGAATTTATTAAGTGTGAAAACATTATTTTAAAGTATTATTTTATTGTTTTAATTATGTTGTTTTTCATGGCAGTACATGTCCAAATACATATATATATATATAGATGATATTGTGAGGTTTATAATTTTTTCAATAATATCCATGTTTCAAAAAAAACATATTGCATACCATCATGTTTTATCAATATCATGGGCGTCACATTTTCATAGATACATAGCCATTCTATTATGCTCATCATTGACACTCATTGTATTATAATTAACTCATTAAATTCATAATAGTAATGACCATTATTTATATTAATGGTATATTGTGCATATCAGTTTCACTAATCGTGTATGGATAATAAATATGCATATTGTATGAAATATATATATATATATTCATGAAATAGGGATTGCATATGAAATGCAATGGAAAATTTCAGGTATGACATAAAGATTGCATGTTATTATTAATTGTTTATATATTCATTACATTATTTCATGCCTAAAATTAATTAAACAAGTATGTAGTTGGAAATTTTTATTCAAGATTTTATTTTAATTGTTAAAATTATAAAAATATGAAAATAATATCTTCCATAAAATGTTTAGGTACATGGATGTTTATGAAAGGTATGGGTGACAAATGTTTGGTTAGAACCAAACATGAATGTGTAATGCGATGGAAGTTCATTTGTATATATATATATTTACATATATATATATATATATACATACATAAATAATCATATATATATATAAGTGTAATGTGTATTTTAATGCCGTAACATGTTTCCAAAATTTAAAACTCCATTGAAAATTATATGCATGTAAGGAAAGATAAAAAATGTTTTATAAAGAAAATGGTGTTGAACATTGTAAATATGATAGGGAGTTGGATAATGAATGCATCCCTCAAGTTTGTAGGTCTGTGATAGCCTTAAAAGTTTCAAGTGTCCTTAATTATTTTTTTAAGAGCCTGCTTAATATTTTCAATAGAATCACTGGATTAATTTAAAATTGTTTTCAATGTATAATTATTTTCCAAATAATTATTTTACAAAGGTATTTCTAATTGAATATTTCAAATGTATTATTAAGTAATATTTTAAAAATAGATTTATCAAAGGCTGTAAAAAAACCTTAATGGTCAATTGAATGCTCACCCTTTATTTAAAATGATTTTCAGGTATCTTAAGAGATTATTGTAGATGTCGTCGCTTATGGAGTTAGAGCGCACAGAAGCAAAGTGGAAAATTTTATTATTATTGTTTCAGCCCTGATAAATTCAAGTTATATCTAATCGTCCAGAACCTAGACCGGTAAAAGTTCCTCTCTTATTTAATGAGTTTTGTAATTGTTATGTCAATTTTTATAAAAAAATACACAGACTTTTCAATCACAATGTCCGAAAGAGGGGGCTCGGGGCGTCACACTTGGTATCAGAGGAACGGTCTAGAAACTTTTGGAGATTAGACATTTTTTATTGAAGGGAAACTACTATATGATTTAGAATTTTATTTAGTTAGATATGTCCACTTAGTGATTCTTTAATTCTGAAGATGCAAATTCAGAGTTTTTGTAAGTCCGATGAATGAAATTGTGAGGACACAATTCCTTTACATGGGTGAGAATGTAACACCCCCAGATTAAAATTATGTTTTATGTTTCCAAGATGAAATGAAATATATAAATTTCCGAATGCAAATATATATGTAGCAATCACCTTATTTATACAAATTCCATAATAAATAATTGATACACAAAAACTAACCCATTAACCCAACTACCATCGATAATAAAACAATTGGAAGACCACCAACAAACATAATGATGCCGATCGAGTAATTATAATCTCTTGGATTTGATAGAATCACAAATGTTATAGAAAGAACAATAGAATTGAAACTAAAAATAATAGGAACATATAAAAACATTTCCGAAAGTAGTGGCATGAGTGTCGCGATATTTTCTATGTGTTTAAATGACCCTTAAAACATTGATATTTATAGATTTTTAATCTGAACGTTATAAAAACTATGCGTTAGAAATTTTAATATTTAAAAATGACACATGACAACTGTTAATAAAATAAATAGACAATGTTTATTTGAATATTATTATTTAACTTTTAATTATAATAAAAAAACTTTGTGTTTTTAATAAATTTTATTAACTAATATATATATAATTTGAGATGTTAATATTAAGTTGTAATTTAACATATAATTTTTCATTGTTTTAAAATATAGTAATATATATAAAGAACATTATAATTTATGATTAAAATTAAACAAAAAAATGAATATCCATCTTTTTATATATATATACTAACACAATATATATATATATATATTCAGAGAATTGTTTTATTAATAAAAACAACAAACCGATAAAAGTTTGTAATGAAAATAATTTAAAAAAATTATGAAACAGAAAAAAAAGTAAAATGAATTTAGGTGCGGGTTATGGTTTGGATCATGCGGAGAAAACAAGAATCCCATACGGGGTTCGTGTTTCAGAAATTTGTCTGACAGAGCGGAGGGTTCATCGCCGAGAGGTGAGGTCGAGCGCTTATGAGACAAGGCCGAAGCTGAGGCTGTTGGAGTCATGAGTCGATACTGAAGGAGAGACCAAGATCCAGGAATGTCAAACGTAGTGTTAGTGGTTCATAAAGCCGAGAAAGAATCTAGATATGATATCGAGTGCGTACGAAGGGAGTTTTTAGATCTAACACCATCATGCTTCGAAATAAAATAGGAGATCTATGTTGCGATGTGATTTCGAAGACTATTTGTGCAAAACAAACTCCAATTTGTCTGAAACTGCTAGTATGTGTTTTACATACAATTTATAGATTGTCCGAATCGGTTTTCTAGTTTCATTATCGGTGTATTAATTTCCCTAATTGTCAGTATTCATGTATATTCGTTTTAAATTTCATCAACATGATTTCTGTATTGTTATAGATATGGATTCTCCATCTTAAAAATAAAATTGATGATTGATTTGTGTATTGGTTTTCTTCTTCTTTTGATTGATTATGATTATTATGGTCGGTGCATCAATAATTTTTTGACCAATTTGGTTTCAATTCATTTTCTGGAAACTATTTGATTATAACAATAATTTTCGTACATTGAATTCGTTTATCATTCTGTTTCTATTCATTTATTTGTGATATTTTAAAATAGTGGTATTATGACCCAAAAATGATATGTTCAATGTTTTTTTCTCCACTTCAGATTTCTTCTTCTCTAAATACGACAAGTAAATATATATTTTATCAATCTGTTTCAGTGGTCTAAAATAAAAAAACGGTTAGTTTTTTTTATGCTTGCACGTCAAGCACCACCAGATTATGAAAATTATTTCTTTAGTTTATTATTACCATTTGAGACTATTATATAAGGAGTAGTGCCTTCATTTTTTGGGGAGGCTTTTGGGTGAGTCCTGGTTCATTGGGGATAGAGAGACATATCATTTTTATTTTACACTTATATGAGTATGGAGTGGAAATTGTGTTGCGTCAATCAGAAGAAGGAAAAAGTCCGACTACGCATAAAACTGGTAAGGGACTATTTTCAATTATCTATATTTTACAAAACCATTATTTCATAATTCTGTATATGCAGTTTTATATACTCAAGTTTTTTTTAATCCCTCCCCTTTTAAAACTTTCAAAAGAGTGTTTTATGTTATGATTTGTTAAGAAAAAACTATATATATAATTATATTGGTAAATACATATTTATATATAGATATTTATATGTGAATTTAAATACCATGCTAAATATTAATTTTTAATTGTTAGTTTTGGACACATTTTAATAGAATTTATTAATGAGTGAAAACATTATTTCAAAGTATGATTTTATTGTTTTTATTCTGTTGTTTTTCATTGCAGTACATGTCCAAATATATATATATATATAGATGATATTATGATGTTTATTATTTTTTCAATTATCTCCATGTTTCAAAAAAACATACTGCATACCAACAAGTTTTATCAATATCATGGGCGTCGCATTTCCATAGATACGTAGCCATGCTATTATGCTCATCATCGACACTCATTGTATTATAATTAACTCTTGAAATTCATATTAGTAATGACCATTATTTTTTTAATGGTATATTGTGCATATCGGTTTCACTAATCGTGTATGGATAATAAATATGCAAATTGTATGAACTATATATATATATTCAAAAAGAGTGAATGTATATGAAATGATATTGAAAATTTCACGTGTGACATAAAGATTGCATGTGATTATTAATAGATTATAAATTCATTACACTATTTCATGCTTAAAATTAATTAAAGAGGTATGTCGTTGGATATTTTTATTCAAGATTTCATTTTAATGGTTAAAATTATAACAATTTGAAAATCATATCTTCCATAAAATGATTAGGTACATGGATGTTTATGAAAGGTATGGGTGACAAAATTTTGGTTAGAACCAAACATGAATGTGTAATGCGATGGAAGTTCATATGTATATATATATGTGTACATATATATATATATATATATACATACAAACATAATCATATATATATATATATATATATAAGTGTAATCTGTATTTTAATGCCGTAACATGTTTCCAAAATTTAAAACTCCAGTGAAAATTATATGTATGTAAGGCAAGATAAAAAATGTTTTATAATGAAAATGATGCTTGATCTTTGTAAATATGATAGGGAGTTGGATAATGAATCCATCCCTCAACTGGGTAGGCCCATGATATCCTTCAAAGTTTCACCTGGCCTTAGTTGTTTTGTTTTAAGAGCTTGCTTAATATTTTCAATCGAATCACTGGATTATTTTAAAATAGTTTTCAAAGTATAATTATTTTCCAATGAATTGTTTTACAAAGGTATTTATAATTGAATATTTCAAATGTATTATAACGTAATATTTTAAAAATTGATTTATAAAAGGCTTTAAAAACCCTAACTGGGCAATTGAAATCTCACCCTTTTTTTAAATGATTTTTAGTTATCTTAGGAGATTATCGTTGATGTCGTTGCTTATGGAGTTAGAGCGCGTGGAAGCATAGTGGAAAATTTTATTATTATTGTTTCAGCCCTGATAAATGCAAGTTATATCTAATCTTCCAGAAACAAGACCGGTAAAAGGTCCTCTTTTATTTAAAGTGTTGTGTAATTGTTATGTCACTTTTTATGAAAAAAAATTACATAGCATTTTCAAGCACCAAGTCCGATAGAGCGGGATCGGGGCATCACAAAAAATGTTATAGTTATTAAACATTGATTTTAATAATTTTAACATTTCATTGTATTATATAATAATAAATGTACTAATCTAATCAAAGTGATCCTAAATGATAATATTTCATTCCTAAATTTTTTTTGTCGATATAAACTTTTCCATTAGAATTAAGACATGTGTTTGGGTAATATTAATATCCTTTTACCCTTAATTACCCTATTTACATTTAACCGTGGAAAATAAAAGTTCAAAGTTACTATTCACTTAAAAATATTTCCATCTTATTGAACCAAATTTTAATTACTAATATCAGTAGTGTCTATCAATTTATTTAAATTCCACCAATAGAAGTGGTAAAATTAAATTTTATGTGAATTTTCAAATTTCCTTGGAGGTGGGTAAAAGAAAATAAAAAGTTCAATAAAATTTCTACATATCTAAAATTATTCTAAAATAACTCCAATGAATTATGTTGAACTTATATAGGTATAATGTATCTATTTTGACCTTAATTAACATTAAATAATATAAATACTTATTTATATAAAAATTTACTTTTAAACTATAACTCAGTGTTTTTTCAATATTCATATAAAATGGAATGTTTTCAGAAAATGTATAAAATTTCACCCTAAGATAATTTCAATATTCTGAATCAAAAAATGAAGATCATTTTTAATGATAAAATTTATAAAATTTAAAAAATTGGGTATTACTATTCATAATGTCTAGTTCGATTGATTGTGTTGTGTTAGAACTCGAAGTTGCGTACAACACATGCTACTGTATTATTCAAAGAGAAGCGTACCGTAGAAGCATGGGTTGTTACATTCTCCTCTCCTTCAAATAATTTCATCCTTGAAATTTCTAGAATACTACAACATGAAAAGACTTGGGTGGTTCTTCATAAAAAGTTCCTTGGGTTCCCACGTTGTCTTTTCCATCTTATGGTTTCTCCATAGAACTTTTACCAGACAAGTTGTCCGGTTTCATATCACTTGTTCTCTCGCATCAAGAATCTTGACATGGTATTCAAAATAAGATAGATCTGGTTCCACTTCTAATTCTTCATAGGTGAGTACATGTGTTGGGCCAGGCATGTATTTTCTCAACAGTGATACGTGGAACACATCGTGAACTTTGGAGAGATTTTGTTGCATTTTCAAACGATAATCTACAGTCCCAATTCATTCTATAATTTTTAAAGGATAGATGTACCTAGGACTCAATTTTCCCCTCTTATAGAATTGTATAACTCCCTTACATGGAGATACCTTCAAGAAAACATGATATCCTACCTGAAATTCATAATTATTCTATTGGTTGTCGGCATATCTCTTCTTCCTACGTTGATTTGATTTGATGTGGTTTCTGGATTACCTTCACATTTTCCATCATTTCATCCACCAGTTCTGGGCCTAAGAGTTTTCATTCACCAACATCATCCCAATAGGTTGGTGTGCAAAATCTCTTTCTGTATAACGCTTCATATGGTGCCATATAAATACTTGAATGTAAGCTATTATTATAGAAAGATTCCACCATATGTGAATATTGATCCCACATAACCTGAAAGTCATGTGAACAAGATATAAACATGCCTTCTAAGATTTGAATAGTTTATTCTGATTGTCCAGCAGTTTCGGGGTGTTAAGTAGTGCTCAAACGATGTTCTGAATCCACATCCTTGTGAAGACTCTTCCTAAATCTTAATGTAAAACATGGATCATGATCAAATAAAATTGATAGTGGTACTCCATGAAGTCTCGCCACATCATTAATATATAGCCTAGCTAGATTTTCAAGTGGTAGATCTTCTCTTATAGCATGAAAATGTGCTGATTTGGTAAGATGATCAACAATGAACCATATAACATTGTTCCTTCTAAGAGTCATTTGTAGTCCCATTACAAAGTCCATCGTGACATTATCCCATTTCCACTCAGGTATGGGAATAGGTTGCATGATTCCTCTAGGTTGTTTCCTTCCAGCATTCACTTGTTGAAAAACCATACATCTTGACACAAAATAAGCAATCTCCCTGTTCATTTTTTCCCACAAAAAATGTTCCATAAAATCTCTATACATCTCGGTGCTCCCATGGTGTATAGAGAAATTGTATCTATGATCGTCATCCAACAATTCCCTTTTTATATCAGGAATATCGGGAACACAAAGTCTCTTCCCAATTTTCAATATTCCATCTTCATATACAATGTCAATCAATCACCCCTCATTCACAGCTCTAATCTTTTTTTGAAACTCGTCATCATCAGTTTGAGAACTCTTTCTCTTTTCTTGTAAAGATGGCATGGAAACCATTTGTAAAAGCATTGATGTTTCACATTCCATGGTTATTCCCAAATGAAACTTTACTAGATCCATTAAAATTAGATCCTTTTCAACTCTCATTTTGGTCAAAACTCAATGATCCATTCTACAAAAAGCATCTACCACCTTATTTTCCTTCCCCGATTGGTAGTGTATCGGGCAATCATAATCTGTGAGTAGTTCAAGTTATCACTTTTCCCTCATTTTGAGTTCTTTTTATAAGAAAATATACTTCAAACTCTTCTGATCAATATAAATAGAACATTTTTCACCATAGTGATATTGTCTCCATATCTTAAAAGCAAAAATTATCGCAGCATAATCAAGATCATGAGTAGGATAGTTTCTCTCGTGAATTTTCAGCTGTCGTGATGTATAGGCAAAAACTCTATAATTATGCATAAGGAAACAACCAAGACCATTCTACAATTCATCACTATACATAAAGAACCCATAATTCCCTGATGGTAGAGTATATATAGAAGCATTGACTAATCATATCTTCAGTTATTCAAAACATTCTTCACACTCATTTGTCCAAACAAATTTAACCCCATTATGTGGGATATTTGTTAATGATTTAGAAAACTAAGAAAAATACTGGATAAAACATCGATAATAACCTGATAAACCAATAAAACCGCATACCTCAATTATACTCATCAGTGCTGGCCATTATTGGATTTATCTTGTCCTAGAAGGATCAAATGAGATTCCATCTTTGGAGACAATATGGCCAAGAAAATAAATCTCATGAAGCCAGAATTCACACTTTCTAATCTTCCCATATAATTCATGTCTTCTAAGAGTCTTCAGGATAATGCGCAAGTGATTTTTATGATCTTCGTAGCTTTTGGAGAATACTAAAATATCATCAATAAATACCACTACAAAATCATTGAGGAATCCTTTGAAAACTCAATTTATTATATCCATGAATACATAGGGTGCATTAGTCAATCCAAAAGGCATTACTGTAAACTCATAATATTCGTACATGGTTCAAAATGATTCCTTCTGAACGTAGTCCTTCATCACACACAACTGATGGTATCCATAACAAAGGATAATCTTTCAAAAGTATTGAGCTCTATTTAGTTGGTCAAATAAATCATTAATGCTAGGTAGGGGATACTTATTCTTTATTGTTATAGTATTGATTTCCTAGTAGTTGATACATAACCTCATAGATCCATCTGTATTCTTAACAAAAAGGATAGGGGATCCCCATGAAGAAACACTGGGGAAAATAACTCCCTTATTACTCAATTCCTCTAGTTGTTTCTTTAGTTCAACAAATTCCACATTGGCCATTCTATAAGGGGTCTTCAATATGGGCCTTGAACCATGAATTAAATTAGTAGAAAACTCAATTTCTCATTCTGGAGGATGTTGAGGTAAATCATCAGGAAACACATCTACATATTCATTCACAATATGTACAAACTCTATTTGAAAATTCCATTCCTCACCCACAGTCATTTCATTCTCTTAATCCCCAATAATTGAATTTAGATGAGCTATTGGGGGTGGATCAAGATAAGAATTAGTTGGTGATGATTCTTCTCTAAAGATATGGTGTTCTTTATCATTATCATCAAAAATTGTAACCAGCTTATTCTTACAATAAATCGTCGCATCATGGTTTGAAAGCCAATCCATACTGAGGATTATATCAACCTCAATCATAGGTAAGATGATGAGATCAGCTGATAAAGATCATTTAAATTATTTAATGGGTAATGATTGAAAAAACATTGTATCAATGATATTCACTTATGGGTTTTTACTGACAACTCCCTTGTTAAATCAAATTGAAAATATGTAATTTTCATAGGAAACCGGGAAGATATGAAACAATGCGATGATCTAGAATCAAATAATGCATTTTCTAAACATAGTGAAACCATTAAATTACTTTCCACCAGGTCTTTCAGGGCTTGTACCTCAGCAGTAGTGATATAATAATCTTGACCTTGATCCATTAACCTTTTCCGAGGTAAGTTACCCTGACGCTTAGGACATTCATTTGCATATTGTCCAATCTCCCTGCAATTGTAGCATTGAACATGTGTAGATTCATTCTTCCCCTTGAAATCGCGAGCTTGGTGGCCTTTTTTACCACACTTGTAATAGAATCCCATTCACTTCAAGAAAGTACCAGGGTGTTTCTTCACACATTTACTATAGGAGGGATATTCATCTTTTCCCTTTTTTCCCTTATTTTATTTCCAGAGTGATCAACAGATCTCTTCTTCTCTTGCTTTCCTTTAAAGTCGTAACACATAGAGAATTCCTTTTCTGCCTTGATAGCACATGAGACAATATCTTTATATGACGATAAGTATATTGAGACTAATGCTTAAAAAAGAAATTATTATAACCCCACAATTAAATGGTCAATCTTACTTCTTGGGTGACGTATATAATCTACAACATGCCTTGATAAACTCGTAATGTTATCCTCATACATTGCGACATTCTCATCTTTCTTTTGCCTCAGACTCAGAAATTACAATTCCATATCTACTTGATGGTCATGAGGAAAGTATTTTTCTAAGTAAAGATCTTTAAATACCTCCATTCTCTATTTGATACTTCATTATCTTCATTTGTGTTTTGAATAAATGACCACCATTGGTCAGCATCTCCAGTAACGCGGTAAACCGCTATGATAACTATTCCCCATTTAGTACTCCCCAAGGCATGGAATATTTTCTCTAAAGAATTTATCCATTGTTCATATACTAGTGGATTTATACCCCCATTAAATGTTTTTGGTTGTTTCCTCATGAAGCGGTCTAACATTGATCATCCACACTGTGGATCAGGGTGCTTTATATGGGTAAGGTTATTAATCATAACCTGAGTGAGTTGTCATATTATGGTGATTAGCAGATAAGGACCAGTTGTATCACTGTCTCCACTATAATTATATTGAGAAGGACGTCAATCCCTACATGGAGTGAGTTTATTGATACAGTTTCCATTCCTTCCACTAGGCACCATTTCTAAACAAAGGCATAAACTGGATCAGTTTATATACCAAAATACATAATTCCATACTTGTAAAATACTTAACATAAATTGAACTATTTATGGATATAATCCATAATCATAAGGAAAAATGTTTTCTTTGAGGATGTATATATTCATAAACCCTTCATAATTACTTGTAAATAAAATTAGAATTATCCTAACCATATCTCCCCATAGTGTCATTAACAAGAGTGATGCAAGGCCCATTGTCTTGCACCCATTCCCATTGGAGTCTAGCTCAAAGCGGTGTTTTTGGGATTTACAAATAGTTGAATATATGATAGAGGCACTTCTACCTACTTGTATCCAGACAGGGATGTATTGCTCAAAAAACTCACAAAATCTCTACAATACCAAAATTCTATGTAGTCTATACTAATTTTCAAAGTCCATCTTAGGTCTATGTTCTCTAATCAGAGTTTATATAAATCAATTTTCCAAGGTTTGTACTAAACATCCTATGATACCAACTGTTACTCCCTGACCCAAGTTACCCACATTCAGTGCATTATTAAGTATCATTGGCATTATCACAAAAGATCAAATCTCAAAATACCGATTACATTAGTAGCCTTGAAATCACTAGATACATTAATAATGTTTACATTACATCAATAAGAGAAAAACAACAACAAAATATTGTCTCCATAGACCACACTCATATCCCCTCATACTATACATGTAGGTCATTCATAAAAACATCATTACATCATAGAAAAAATACAACACATAAAGGGGTGATCTCAGATTCTTAGTAAGGAAAACAATATTGTGGAAACCATCGTAAATAAGTATACACGTTTAAAGAGGTTTATAACTAATAAAAAAACCTTTTAAACCTGAACTTCAGCATAATATGGAAAAGATAAAATGAAATAATTCCATTTACTTATTCACATGGATAATCTAATAGTCAAATAATCACATGCAATATCCAAAACCACTTTCATAATGATGGAATGCATAATGTCAGACAATCATAATAACATTGTCAAATCCTTGTGCCAGGACATCAAATATTAATTGGTCAAAGCTTCGTTCCAAGATACTAGATTGTCTCATGAGACCTTCTGATGCATCGAGGAGCTACAGCAGGCTCCAACCATCACTTATTAATTTCAATGCATTCTTTATATGAATAGGTTTAAACATAACATAAACATTCGTATTAAAACTAGCATTCGAAATGTTAATACGTTCTCTATAAACCATGAATGGTATAAAAATAACACATCCACAATAAAAAATATTACAATACATTCAATTCAATATGGAAATTTGTGTCATAATAAACCAACATCAAATAATCTTAAAATCAATCAAAGGATGATGACATAGATAAAGTCAAAACTATTTGAGAGAAATATCTCTTTTTTGAAATCATTTAAAAGTAAAATAATTATAAAAGAAAACATTTAATTTTGAAATATTTTTATATGCATGTATGGGAAGCGTCGACAATTTTAAAATTGAGGAAAATAGCCACACCCACCGTATAAGTTAAAAAAACATTCTTACCTTAATTTTGTCGAAAAGGATAAAAGGACCTTGTTTGGAAAGTGATGGAAAAATTATTTTATAAACTTATTATAAAAATTCAAACAAGGGAATAAATGACTTTGACCCACAGTCTGAAAAATAGTAAGAATTATTTGAAATAAATTTTTAGGAAACATGGATGTGGATGATAAATAGGTCCTGGAAGATAATAATGTATAAACAATCTCGGATAATGAAGAGATTGTAAAATAAACCCTTACCTTGTAATTTTCCTTGGATGATGGTAGGATAAAATCCCGTATAATTGTGAAATAATTGTTATTAAATTATTCTGGAATCATATATATTAATATGATATCATATATGATCTTTTAACATTGCTTTGTTAATAATACCTTAGTATTATTGTCATTTTGGGTGTTAACTTACTCGTTTTCTTTTAAATGATTTGTAACATAAGACATGCTTGTTATTTATAGGATGTATCTTTTTCAAATACATAATGATATGATTTCCTTAAACATTATTTTTAATCATCAAATGAGAATTAGTCTCGAATGCATAAGATGGGGAATGAATCTCATCAAGTTAGTTGAGACGGTAGTCAGTACGTACGCAGGAGCGACAATATAATTTTATTGATATTAAAATCATATATAATTGGATGGTATATCATATATACTGCATAATTATAATGTTATATTTATTATTTACTTAAATTACACATCATTATAATACCCATCCAAATAATAATGTTTTGAATAACAACTACACCACGACGTGAAGATGGTAAGTAGTACGTATGCACGTATGGTGAAATTCCATTGAAATAAATGGATAGAATAATGAATATGTTTGTACAATATGTATAATAATATCAAATTATATTGAAGATACTGGGGTTATTATTTTATAATGGAACTAACAACGATAGAAGATGTTGAAGAAGAAAGGAACTTGAAAGAGTGTGGTGAAAACATTACCTCTTCTTCGGGTTCTTCCTTTTGATTTGATCAAAAGGGATCCATAGGTTGCCTTTCATATCAAACTAAGGCCTATTGGTTGATGTGAGTGATGTTGAGAGAATATTTGGGCAGGGGTTGGCTGAGCCAAAAGGCTTTTAAGGTATGAATTTTAGAGAAGTGGGAGTTCCCTTTTATAAGTGGGTGAGGGGCACCTTAGGAAAAGCTAGAATTGTTATTTTATAATAAATTAATATTAGGTTTATAATTCCTAAAAAGTGACTTAAATAGAGTATAAGGTTGGGATGGGTCTAAATTCTTTCGACCAATTTATTTTAGACAGGTTTGTGTCACTAAATTAACCTTATCATTTATATTTAACTCTTAGTTAAATACTTTTACATTTACCATGTCTCTTTGTATTTTTATGTTATATGGTTAATAAACAAGATATGTACATACAAAAAAACCCCATACGGTTAATTAATGACACACCTATAATTATATAATTCCTTTGGACAATCCTTATATTTTTATGAACAAAATTTCAATTAATAATATAACATTTGTTTTAAAAACTCTTTTATGTCAATTTTGACACAATTTTGTATTTTGTTTTTTCTAAATTAATAACAGCATTATTACTTCAAAAAAAAATACATCTAACCAATAATAATATGTAATATAATCCTATAAAATTAGTGTAATTCATTCATAGTTCATGTTGAATTTATTTGGATATTTTTAATATCAATTATTTTAATATTTCATTAATTAGGTAATTACTGCTTTACCATTGTGTCATAAATAAATTAAATTATTTAATGTCTAAAAATTATAAATAAAATACCGTTATGTAGGAAAACTTTTTATATTTTTAATTAATATTTTTAATCGAATTTATCTTATTTATAACCTTATTTTAAAAATGTTTTAGTTAATAAACATCGATTTTAACACTTTTAACACTTATATGATGTAAATAATAATAAATGTCCTAATCTAATCCAAGTGGATCATAATGATATTATTTTATTCATAAGGTTTTTTTGGTAGATATAAACTTGTCCAATAGAATTAAGACATGTTTTAGGATAATATTAATATCATTTTTACCCTTAATTACCTTATTTACTTTTAAATGTGGTAAATAAAAGTAAAATAGTTACTATTCACCGGAAATTATTTTCATCTTATCGAACCACATTTTACATACTGATATAAATTTTTTCTAACAGATTATTGAAATTCAACTCACAGATGAGGAAAAATGAGGTTTAGGTGAATTCGCAAATTCCCCTAGGAGGTGGGTAAAAGACGGTGAAAAGTTCAATAAAATTTTTATATATTTAAAATTATTCTAAACTAAATCCAATGAATTAAATTGAAATTATATAGGTATTATATATCTATTTTGACCATAATAAAACTTAAATAAAATAAATAATTATTTAAATAAAAATTCGGTTTTAAATTATAAATAATTGTTTGTTCATTATTCATGAAAAATTGATTATTTCCCGAAAAATACCAAAAATTCACCCTAAGCTAATTTCGATATTCCGAATCCAAAAATAAATTCCATTTTGAATGATAAAATTTATAAAATAGTAAAAAGTATGTATTACTATTCATAAAGGCTAGTTTGGTTGGTTGTCGTGTGTTAGAACTCGATGTTGCGTACAACACACGCTACTGTATTACTCAAAGAGAATCATACCATAGAAGCATGGGGTGTTACATGTCACTAAAATGTTTAATAGTATTTATATTATTATAAAATTATTAAAATTCAAATTTTCACGTTGGTGAATTTTTACTAAACATTATGAAATGGATCTTCTGCCGTTATTCATTAAGAGGTACTTTTTTAGTTTTCTGGAAAAAAGTACGAAGAGAATTTTTTATCTTATACGTCATAAATTAATGTTTACGATTTTATTCTTCTTTAATTATATGAAGCATACCATACATTTTTTCACGTTTATTTTCAATGGAAATATTTTCTTTCAAAATATTTTCAATTTGTAGAAAAGAAAACAATTTTGAAGAAGAAAGGATATTTTCCTCATGAAATAATTTCATGTGTTATATCAAATATATTCTCACACTAACAAGACCATCATAAAATTGGTTTATATTTCTATCCCTATTTTTTTTTATTATTTTACTGTGTTTATGATGTAATTATTTTTATAAAATCAATATTCTTTACATGGATTATGATATGATGGAATGATGTTTAAGAAACACATTTTTTCATGCGTTATACCATGATGAATGATTTATGTTTTTTTGGAACTTGTATGAATGCTATAATTATGAGATGAGTGGGACCTATATCTAACTCCAATGAATTGCGTAATTATTTAAATCTCATGAGATATACATTACTGGAACACCAAAAAAATATGGTCTAGTAAAATAGGGTTGCAACAGTATGTTAACATGGTTCAGTAATGGTAAATGTCCACAATGATGGTCTTGGTAATAAGACCTAAATAACACGATATGAATTTATTCACTTATTTTTATGACCCAAAAAAATCATTTCTTATTTTATTACATCTGGTATTATATACATTAATTTATATTAAAATTTTTCTCATGACGTAATATCATTACCTATTATATGATGAATAAGACATCCATATTTTAGGTTCTCATTTCTTATGATTATGATATGATAGATATTTATCTAGTTAACCATTACTAAAATTTGAGCTCACCCATTCTTATGTTTTATTTCCCTAGGTCATAAAAAAGGGTATTAATTTAGATATGTCAAAAAGGATTCTAGTTATGATAATATTAGTGGGATACAACGTAGATGTTTTATAATCCAATTATTTATGATTCCTAGATTGAAATGACAGTATACCTATACGGTCCTATAATGGCTTAATTATATATTGTAAATAATATAATTAAATTTTAAATTAATGTTAATGTATTTAAATTAGGTGACCATATATACAACCATGTTCTAGTGTGATTCCATGTTGAAATCATCAAGTGGTTTTATAGATCTCTATAGGTAACCCTCCAATCTTTTATTCCTCTAAATATTCCTTCAATTTTCTATTAGGATTCTCTTTATCCATGGTAATATCATTATTGTGTTTTAAGTTATCTTGATTTATGTTTTTTATTTATTCTTTTATGGTTAATCTAAATTGATCTATAGATTTGAAACTCTTGTAGAGTGATTTTAGGTATGTGTTGTTGGTCTGCAATGGACATTAGGTAGGTTTCCCTATTAAGTCTCTGTTTTAATTTATGAATAATGGAATTTATGATTTTTCAACTATATTTAAATTATAATTAATTTTATATGATTTTTGGGTATGTTATTTTGGGTGAAAGATAGTGGGTTCTTTTTTCATGGTGATAAATATTGTTGTTTTGTTATATTGTGCAAACCAAGTGTTTGATTAAATGATGAGTCATCTTTTATGTGTTATTTGTGAAATAAAATGAATGGATTAGATTTATAAATATATCAAAAAAAATTAAAATGATTTTAGGGGTTCCTTCTAAGTGTGTTCCAAGTGCTTTTTGATTTTATAATGAAATAGGTTTTTGTTTTGATTGTGGTTTGGCATGTCTTATTAGTGAATAGTCCAATTGTCATTTTTATTAAAATGGTTTATACTTGAATGTGTAATATGTATAATTTAAGAGCATTTTTTAAAATATTTTTAAATGTAAAATGGAGTGTTTATATTACTTCTAAAATATGGATTGTAGATTTGATAAATTCGGTTTGTGAAATTGATTAATGGACAGTTTGGAATGTTTATGAAAATAGTGAAAAGGTTTTTTATGAAAACCTCCATTGGTTGATTATAATGATGCATCTATGTTCAAAGGATGGTATGTAAACTCAATGGAATCATTGATATACAGTAGTGTAGATTCTTGTTATGTAATATTTATGTTTTATGTTTCCTAGGGCATGAGATCAGTCAGTGGGGTTAGTCGTGGTGAGGCCTGTTTTATTATTATTATTATATATTCATGTTACTGGATGCTCTGATAGCATCAATTTTCTAACCACATTATAATTGTTACATGTGAACCTGGAATAGAGAAAGAATTTTATGAGAACTGTTGATACACTAAATTTATTACGCACATTCATGTGATACATAGTTTGTTGATATATCATGGTTTATTGTTATGTGATTTTCCCTAGGTCTATACTATGTTTGGTTGGTAGGGAGTGTCTGGGAGTTTTTGATTTCATCTTTTAGGGCATGTTACTATGGATGTGTTTCACATATTAGTTTGTTCTAGATTATTGAATATCATTTTCGATCAAGATTTTCTAATAGAAAATATCTTTTTGTAGTGATGATTGTGAAATTTGGTAATTCTTTTATATTTATTTCCATATCCAACTTTATGTGAAATTTATAGTGCTATCTTCTGTAGTGTTTTATTGGGATGCGATGTTTTGTTTTATAATGTTTTATGAAAAAAGATTCAATTATAACATTTTTTCTACCCAATATTATTCCATTTTAATATGAAAGAATCACTTTCCCCTTTAAATGATCATGTTTCACTATTGTTAGTGAACCAATTTTTGAAAAGAAGTAGGGAAATGTACTATAGTTTCCATTCATGTTAAATATGAAAAGAATAATTTTGATATTGTTTTTCAAAAATTGAATTTAGGATTCTTTTATCATATAGGATATGAGTTGGGAAAATATTATTGTGATACCCTATTGATTTTTATTACTCACACCTATAGTTCTTATTTGTGTTTAGAATTTGGTGTAGGATACAACCTCAATCGATCTACATGGGAATCAGTTGATCCTCATGTTAGAGTGTGACAATAGAGTAACATAGAGATCAATTAGTAATCATATTCAGTTTGTTATTTTGTATCGTGGGTGTACCTTTAATCCTTTGTGTGAAAGGTGATCTTTTTGGTTTTGATATGTGCATTGGGTTGTTTGGCTTCATTTTGGTGTTTAGTTCCATCAATTTTTTATATGGGGAAATCATTCCATTATGTACTTTTTTGATGCCTTAAAGTTGTTTCCAGGATGTAGGGACTATGAACAACATTCATTACATTCCATTAATCGATTCGGGGGGACTGGTTCAGAGTTAACCTAGGTTTATTCATGGAATCCATAAGAAAGTATCGTTCTAGGTCATGCTAGGGAAATCGAACATGTATTTTAATGTAATGTGGTGAGTTATCATGGTATGATTTTTATGGTCTCTAATTTAGGACCATGATGATCCTATCACAAGAATATATGTCATAGGTGTGCGAATAATCCCTTACTAAAATTTCAAAGAACATGTGATCTATGGTTGTTATTAGAAATATCAAAAAGAATGGGTTCCACCAACCATGAAGATGAAATTAATGGGTATAAATCGGTATTTATTAATAATTTAGTGGATTTAAAAAAAATATAGGATTGGTGAATCTATATATATCTCATTGAGAATAATAATCAAGTAGTACACATTAATAAGAAACATGTGGAGTTTAATGTCATGAGGGAAGTCATTATCATAGGTTGTGTGGGAAAAGAATATTATGGGTTTGCCCAAGATAATATTTTCAATCATAAATATGTATCCTATGATTATAATGATCATGATTTACTATTTTCTTGAATGAATAGATTCCCCATGTTGTGCTAACTCTCATACAAGGATGAGAGCAGTTCACCCTTCCTTTATATGGTTCTTACTCATGTATGAGGATCTGTTAGTGATGTAATACATTTTTTGAAGTTTAACATCATGTGTTGATTAACTCATTCATGATACTGAAATTCATATCGAAAGGATGTAATATGTTGTGTAGATTAGATTCATAATCCTAGGAAATATTCTGAAATTCTAACATAATATGGACAAGATGTGGGATACCAAGAAGTTTATTGTCTTATTTTTAGTACATGAGGTGTTGTACAATTTGTTATCATTCTACTATGAAAAATATGTATAGTTTAGCATCAAGTGTTTCAGATGTGGGATACCATTAATTTAATGTATTTATACTATGAATCCAGTTGAATTGAATCTTATCAGTGTTCCATCGATATGAACTCATATAGTTTAACATCATGTTACCATGACAAATATGTACTATTGAATTTCATGTATTAAGGATGAGTTGTTTCTGATGATATCTCTACTAATTTATTTCTTGAAAAATGTCAAACTGGTGGGAGGTGTAAAATTCTCACTATACATCAAGTCCATTGAGAAGGATTCATTGAGAGAGACCTTGTGTATTAAAAATGGCCCTTCATATTTGGGTCCCATTTTTGAGTCTTCTTTCCATGTATTGTTGGAACTCTGAAAGACAACACTAATTATACAAGGACGAATGAATTGAAACTAACCATTTTTTAATGGTTCATGTGATCCAATTAAAATGAACATCTATGTTTTTTAGTGTGCACAAAATGATCTCATAAGGTTGTACCAAATATTCCATCAACATTTTCTACTGCTCATCATCTGAGAGTTATCCTCAAATAGATATTTGGAGTGACAATAGTGGGACATTTATGGGTGATAATTCCATTGTCTCAAACACCAATGGGTGTGGAATTGTTTTTGAAGTATTAATAAAGGTTGTATGGTAGTCCCATAAACCATAGAGAAGCTTATCCGGCCAAGGATTCATAAAAATATTCACTAAATTATGAACTATAATAGACAGAGACTTATTTAATGTCTCTCTCTATCGATTTTATGCTGCATTAGAGCTAGATGAGTGGTGGGAGTAAATATTGTACTCCAAGAATAGTTTCTTCAGCATCATTGAACAAAATTTTATTTTCTTTACCATCAATATTTTCTATGTAACAAAAAAAAGGCGAGGATATGAGAATTTATGAATCTGATGATATTATCCATCCCGACGTCACTAATGGTTTTTTCCTGATTTGATTTGGAAAAGATGTTTGTAGAAGTAGGAATATACTTGAACTTTTACAATGTGACTGGGGGATATAGCCCCACAATATCCCTTCCCCAAACTGATAATTTTGAGGAATATTTAGATATTTTTAGAAATTATAATGGTTAATGGATGATACTTGGATGGATTTCATAATGAAAGATAGTTCATGGTGAATTCTATTCAATCCTATATCATAGTCTGATGATAATATATCAGCCTTATGATTTGGAAGAGGACCTGCATCTCAAATTGATGGGATCCACAATAGTTTTCATGGAACTCCATCATGAGGGTGAAAACCTCAACTTCTGTTACAAATTTGAGGAGGATTCCATCAAATTAACTCATTTAGATGTGTTTATGCTCAATTACACCGTTTTCTATGTGAAGATAACTATATGGAACCAGATGTATTTCCTTTTGACTTGGACTATTGAGAGGGTCCTTTTTAGAGACATCAATTTTTACTCTCTATCTATATAGGGCTGTACATCAGTGCATTGCACACTGGTTTGGTGTTGAACTAATTTTTTTCAATATCACACACGATGATCAATGAGAGGTGTGGAAGGTTACGTCTTCCTAACCATTGTTGGCCATGACGATGGATTTATTAGCCCATGCGTCTCCATGAAAATGTTGTGATCAGGGAACATGATGGAATGTGTGATCAAAAGAGAAATATTGAAATATTCCCCAGATTTAGCCATTAAGTGTGACCGTTTATTCTTTTTTATGGAATATTCCCCATTGATATACATTATCAAATTTTCTAAATCACCATTGTTATTCAAGTAGACAATAAATAGTGGTAGGTCCTATTCCATGGTAGCGATGATGGTGTAATTATCTACTTCATTATTTATGGATGCTATAGATATTGACAATGATTAGGGTAAAACTAATTTTTTGCGGAGACAAATATAATCCCAAGACTCACCCAATGGGCTTTGGGTTTTTAATAATTATACTGATGAGTCATCAGGATGCACAATCAAAATAAATCTCCCATATCTAGCAAGTGTCCTAGTCCTAGAAGGCCCCCCATCGAGATGCTCCGGGTCCACTTTTTAATTTTCTAAGGTAGTTTTTTCTCAAAGGAAATAATCCAAGTCATTAAATTTCATTGGCATTTGTGATGTGACCTAAATGTCATATTGTTAATGAATACCTGCCCATCGGGCTTGGAACCTAGCCAACATAGGGAGACTAATGTTTTACTTGAGAGAATCGATACAAGAGACCATGTGGACTTGGTTTCATGAGTAATTACTGATATTTGTAACTACCAATATGATTTCAAAGAACATATTCTTGATAGTACTATATATGGTCCCTATTTCAAGTGTATTATTGTTGGGGTAGTAGATACTTTTCTCGATCCCATTGTCATGTATCAGTGTAAGGAGGGAGCAAAATTATATTTCCATGGTGGCCACAAACATGATGAGTGGCCTCCCATCCATATGAGGCATGATGAAATGATGGTGAATTAAATAAAACGTGAATCATTCTTAGGATTCTATATAGAAATCATATCATTCATAGGTGATTCCCATTGTTGTTAGCTTAGTAAAGGGGAGATCATTATCAGAATGGTTGGATATGAATCGCTCAATATAGGTAATTCTACAATGCATCCCGAGAAGTTATTATATATTTATAGGGTGTGGAATTATAGAAGTATAAATACTTTTATCTAGGTGAACCGCATTGTTGTGGTGCCAGAGCACTAATCCATAGATCTTCCGCAATGTTCCTGAATGTTTCATTTAAGTTCATTCATTTTTAGACAATATTATAAAAACATGTTTATGATTTTAGGAAGGACTATTAAATGATCACATGATTTTTGGGATTTAACAACCAAATTATTTAAGTAACACATAACTATGCTTCACATGAATACAATAAAGATATGATATATGGAATGTTGATATGTAGTATCAGCATTATTTAAGCCAATGGAGATGACTAGTGAGCCAAAAATCCCGTTGGTGCTCCAAAGTTAGTGGATTCATCATAAGTAGGGGCCATTTTATTTCATTATGCTCTGAATAACCATTTACGATGGAAATAGATTAAAATGAATTAGTATCATCGATCAAGACCATTATGTTCATAAATGTGAAATCACCCTTTCATCAATACTGATTTTAGTCAATGAAATCAATATTGATGCTAACCTACAAATTCATTTTCGTAACATGGACAATGTTGGAAAACAATATTGGGTATTTATCTCTTAAAACAATGTTATATATTATCATGTTTTCATAATCCACCTACATATTAATGGATTGATAGGGGTGAATCATACTCGATTTTATCTGGAATCCTCGATGCTCATGAGGGAGGCCTAGAAGGTGAGTTTCCTTATCGAGGTTCAATTAAGAAATTAGTGTGTAGTAAAAAGTGAACATATATCTATGATTCTTTATAAATTCAATGTACATATATTTCTCATCGAGGGGAATATCAGCACTAGCCATTTTTGGCCTCTGGTATTCCTCTGTTCCTTGAATTATCAACCTAATATAATTGGAGGTGGTGGAGAAAAAATCCTTGAACGTTAGAGGGGCATTCCTGAGGTCATCTTCATATTCATAATCATTAATGTCTATGGGATAATTATACTTTATAAATATAAATAAGGTGTATTCTCCATAACTATCATGGTGAAAATGACCATTATAATAGAAAATATCATCCCCAACAATCTATGTTGTTATAGAGAGATTCTAGTGTTGATCGGATTTTATAATGTTGCTAGGGATTAGATCTTGGATCAATAGGACCAAGTCAATAATCTCTACTAGGTTTGTGGGATCAATATAGTCATTATCAAGCATATTAGATGGATTTTCATTGGTTTTCCACAAGATTTTGGGATCAACAACATTTATATCATCAATAATAATTGGTTTCCTTCCTACCTTTTTATATATTTTTCCACAATGTATGTGTTTTCAAAGGTCTGAAAGGTGGATCTATCACCATGTAATATTCTAACCAGTCCATTGATGGGGTATTTTAGACATTGATGGAATGTTGATGGTACATACATGTGGATGTGTATCTATTTCATTATGAGCTGAAAATCATATGTTATGACATATAGGATAATTATAAGCAACACTATGATGTGAGCTCCCCAAACTAAGTTTAGATTTTGATCATATCAAGTGGTTTTTTCTACCTTTATCATAATATTGAATATTTAGCTTTTTAGGAGAAATATTTCCTTCCTTATATCCGAAAAACTGAAAGGATCGAATCTGGATGTGGATAATCTCAAATCCATTTTCAATTAGATCCCTTTAGATGGTGACATTATCGAGTCTTCCCAAAATATATAGTAATCATATGTGTCCTTAGATGACCTCTTCCTAGTCATTATTTGTGAAGGATATTGTGACACTGAATACTGTTGACATGGCTTGAAGATAATATAACTCTTCTATAGTGACATATTACTAAAATTACTGTGGCATCTGGAGGGATTTATCGAGGTCATCTCTGATATCTTTTAAATTATAAAGCATGACACGGATTGAGATCATGGCTTGGATAATTGACGAAAGTTTTAGAATTATTAATATTTTGATAGATGTCAGTGCTTCTTGATATGGGGTTTCTATTGGGAATGTGTCCGTGGAGATGAGGAATTTGATGTACATAGACATGGTACTTCTGAAGAGGTCATGGGAGAATCTTCATCCTGGGGCGTAGGTCATTTCTACCTTCCTTGCTATCTCAGATGATTCGATAATCAAACCACTCATTGGTATACATGAAAGAATATTGGGCTTCGACAAACACAAGATGGTTCTGTGACACATCTATGTCATTAATGGAATCTCCAATGTTCCATCCCACAAGACCCAGTTTAATATATATCATTTGTGGGGACACTATCAATATATTTGGTCTGAACATGACCATGTTGACCCAAGAATCCTCCATTCCTGCACATGCATCATCTTTTCCATCAGTAATATGTTATAATTGTGTATTCTAAGTTGTATTCACCATCAAATTAGAGGTATGGAATATTTATCTTGTTAACAGATCCAAATATGAACATTTCATTTGATAAGGATTTCATTTTTTGTTGTAATGATCATTCTCTATATCTTATTGGGATGAAGTTTATAAGAGTAAGAGCTTGCATTGTTTTAGAATATGACTCATCATCTTCTGTTTCTTCCTACTTATGCTAGTATCTCCCACATTCTATAGACATATTTGTTGTCTCTTTATTAAGTGTTGTATACATTGTTGATCTATGAAACTATGCTCTCATGGTGAAATGAGCTCTGTTAGCTATTTTTTGAGTCATCCAGTTATTAAATATTCATGTACACCTATCCATTACATTCTTCCATCCATCAATTCATTCTGAATGGGAAATGGTTATATATTCCAAATTCTATGAGGATTTATCTAACACAACCTATTCTAAATCGACCATTCCATATATGACATCATTTTAGATGTAACAATACTAGATATTATGACCCATTTTTATATAGAAATGTATTAATTGGGACAATTGATGATGTAATCCTCACTACCCTTTTATGCTATATAATCATTAGAAGGTTGCTGTCTATGCATGACAAAAAATAATCAGGGAATGTTCATTTCCAAAGGATTATTCTTTGTTCATATGTTCCTCAAATCCATGGATTCCCAAATATTTCTATTCTTATTAATGAGGGAGATATTTCGGTTGTTGATGCACATCAGAATGTGATGGGTGTGTTGGGACTTTCCTATGCGTAAGGGTTTTCATTTACAATAGTTTTAGAGTCATATAAATAGCTTTGTCTTTTTTACATAGCATTTTCTCTAATAGGGAGTTCAAGTGTTAAGAAATAGATCGGGTTTGATTAATGGATTCCTAAAAAAATTGTTCCATTTTTTCATGCTCACAGAACCAACCTAGATAATTCATTATGATTAGAGGAATCAGTAACTCATCCTCACAATTTTCTTCCTAGATCTATAATTTATACTCTTATTAAATTGTTATGTTGAGTGAATAAGTTAAACACTTCTACCTATATATCATGTTATAATCCCTCTCACATTCTTGTTTCCTATAGTTCATTGGGTTTAAAATTTTTATTTTCTTTAGTGTGGAGAATATCTAATAATGAAACATATGAAGAATGTATTCCTATAATGACGTGGATTATAAATGTAAAATGTTGTATAAAAAATGTTTTCCTTGTCAGATTCAGTAAATAACATAAAAAACATTGTCATATCCTATTGATCACTAGGGTCTATCATCAGCCTATATTTTGATATGAAGTGTGTGAGAAGTTAGTCGAGTTCTACATCACCGTCAAATTTTTAGAAAGTAGGACTGACAAAATTAGGTTGGTGAAAAGTTTCATACTCCCACATAGGATATTTCATTCTCTTAGGATGATCATATACATGTAAAAATTCTATATATTCTATTAGAGTGACTATAGTACTGATGATGTTGCATATATCTGAGACTAATGTTTTCTTAGATGCCTCTTTTCTATAGGCAGTAGGAAGGGATCTATGAGGTGGACCTGCCTTCTTATTCCATTAATTCTAGTGAAATACTAATACTAAATTATATCCTTGGATAGGGAGAGGATGTATCCAAAAACAATGGAATTTATGATCATTTTTGCATCCTCATCATTGTAGATGGGCTCGTTAGATCTATAGCCAGTCTAACACGCATATGCATCTTTTTCATGAGGATCAACTCTGATGATCAAAGGGATATTTACCTCATCACAAAGATGATACTGAGTGAGGATATTTCTCCTTAGTAACTCCTTATTTATTTGTTAATTATTTTTTATTTTAATTTCATATTGTTGTAGTTAATCATCCATGGGAAAATCCCCAAATGTCACAGGTAGTGATTTGGATGTGGACACACTTTTCCCTTATTATTTTCCACTATTCAACAATATAGGTGGAAACTCATTATTTTTAGGTGCCATATTTTTTAATACTCTTCGGATCAAAGTCTGTGCATTACTAGTCGGTGCTTCCAGATCACCCTACTCTAACTATAGGTTATTCATGACCCAACCCTTATTATGTATATATTGATATGTAATTTCCTCCATATTCAAAACTTTTAAATTCACCGATGAATATCAAGAAATGAGTTTTGTTCCATTGAATCCAACACAAAATGTTGATTCACCACTAGTTTCTTTAAGGTTTTATTTTAAACCTAGGTCCATATTGAGCCATTATACATTGTGACCTCCACAAGGTATAATTTCCTTCACAATATGTTCCTTATATCATAGTATTTCTGTAATGACTTTAAGGGTGTTTTTGGTCCTTATATTTTAATGGGCCCTGAATGGTAGGGGTTTACATGTGGTCAGAGGAATAGTTGGGAAGCCGAATGTCGATATTTTTCTCAGATATTGGAGAATATTGGTTTACACATTGGTGACGATAATGACAAAAATAACCCCATCACAATGAAATGGGGGGTATACGAGATAGTAATTGTTATTAAATGATCCTTTTGTTGAGGATCCAATGATTTTTTTGGTGATTTGATGATTATCGTTATAGAAATTTAAATGTAATTCCCCTATCGAAAATGGATGGGTTAATTGGATATATCAACTAATTTTTTTCATGGCCCTATCAAGAGAATATGAACTTGATGATGGTGATAAAGATATAAATTCCCCCAATATAGTGGGTTTGGGTTTTTCACCTACTAAGGATATCTGCTGAGTCATCTCAGGAAGTAATGATCTATGGGGTGGAGGTGGTGGTTGATATTCACCTTGCATGGTGGGTCGGGCCACTCATGGATGACTATTGTGGATGATGCTACTATAGACCATTTGAGGTGGAGTAAATGATCTCGTGTTGTTTCTAGTTGAAATAGAATCCATTGATGAGAACCAAACATTACATGATGTTTTCAGTTGATCAAAACATTGGTAGCTATGTATGATGTGTATTCTCATTACGTATTGCGTGACAATTTATTTTCATGTCAGTTGTCTTCTCCATTAATTAACAATGATTGTGAATTGTTGAAGTGAGGTAATTCCATTGTACTGAGAATCATTATAGAGAATTACTAGACCCATTGATTTTGATAGATGATATGAAATTTTAGGATTCTGAATTTCAGGGGTTCTAATATTCAATGGGTGTGTCCAATTGTTACTCTCCATACAATTACCATCCACGAAATACGATTCTAGACATAGATTCAGATTTCATTTTATAAGGGGTTTTGATTCAATGGAAGAAAGGGTTTTGTAGATTCTTGCAATGAATATCTAATTATGGATCCCAATCCATGGTGACAGTAACTATGTCTAACTGATAACAAATCATTTTTATTGTCTAATGTTTAAATCATTATCAAAGATATGTTATATGTCGAGCATCCATCTTTTTATTATTATCCTATATATTTTGGTTTAGCTAATGTATAAAATCCTTTTCTTGTTCATCTGGGATATCATAGTCAAATGCGTATAGGGGAAAAATTGATTAATTGGTCATTTATGGTTAAATATCTCCATGTATTGATTCCATCCTCCTCTTCATCAGACATAAAGGCCTTTATATAGTAAGTCAACAGTATATGATTCTATGGGTCGTATAATATCCCGAGTGGGTAGTTGGTTGATGTTTTTAGGGAAATATATGTGGTTTACATCGATGTTTTAGTGACATATCTATATGAAGTTATCACTGGTATGGAAACCTATCTATATATATTTTTCTATGAAAGGGGAGGATTTCCATGTCTGAGGGACATATCTCCACGGTGATTTTGGCCATGGTGGATATTAGGAGTTCTTTCCCTATGATCAATGTCCACACATCAACATGGAGGACTATCATAGAAATGATCTTCTTTATATGATGTATAATAGTTGGAAAATACCTATGGTTTTTTGAATGTTCCCCGAATGACCTCTAGGGGGTTGGTATTGAGGATATTAAGAATATTGGTGTCAATCTATACTTTGGCCAGAATAATCCATCCTTCCTTTTGGAATTGTGTAGGGAAATGAGCATATTGTATGATGGTTTCTAGAACATGCATATAACTTTTTATAATTTTGGGACTATTATCCTTCACATGAAAAGATTATATAATATTACAATGAGTTTTCTCATTATTGAAATGAATGTGAGTCTTTCTCTGGGAATATTCCATTCTTATTCGGTGATCCTTGGTCATGATTTGAATGTGAGCCTGATCCTAAGCCTTTGTAATATTCCACTGGTATTTCATGGAATTAGTATGTGCCTTACCTGAGTTATGTTCCTCTCACATCTTGTGAGCCCTGGATGGGACATGAATATAGGAATAGACCAAATAAGAATTCCCCATTGAAATAATTTAGAGGACCCCTGAAATGGGAGAATGGTGATTAGCCTCCTCATGTATTTTCTATGAATGAGGTTGGTGTAGTTATTCATTGAAGAATGTAATAATGTTTCATTGGTTCCATGATCCACTAGAATATGTTGTGGAAATACACATTAATAAATTTTAATATGTCCTATGGTTATTTCCATTATCACATGGTAATAACTAGTCTAAACATTGATATATTCCCAATCAGAGACTTTGGAGTATGCTGCATGTATTCTTCGATAAGAGATTCTGCACGTCATGAGGCTTGTGGCCCTCCCACTTGGTGATCTAAAATCAAAATAGGTATATATACATGATACCATTCCTTTGGAGTATTCATCATATATTTTTAATAATAATTTTCTGTATCCCAAGGAATAGGCTTCTATCACATGGTGAGCACTAGATGAACTAGGAATATGATCACAGTTCGTTTCGTTATCTTTCAATGAGATATGTCAACAATCCTTTGGATATGGTTAATAATTTCTGATTTATATATATAATCCACTTTTCATAATTATACGGTTTTTAACTTTCATTTATATAGGGATAAGAATATGAACCTTTCACAACATCTAAATAACTTCCAGAAAATTTCAGCATAGTTTTTCTGTTATTTCTAATATGTATTTGTATTTTATAAATGTGTGTATAGGGAAATAATCATTCACAATCACTATATACATTATGTATTAAAATATTTATTGTAATTATGTGGTAAAATGTGAAAAATATTTTCTTCCATACAACATCAAAAAATGCTGAAGGACTTCACATATGGAGGTAGTAATGTGTGCCCCAATCCTTTTATTGGAATATACCCAGACACTTTTTTTCAGTCATCATGGATATAGGCCTTCTCATTAGATAATTGTAGAATATATAGTTCACAATTATCATATGTATTTTGGATATGAACCCACTCATGGATATCCAGAGCCTTAATCACATATTGGGTCTTCCTTGTTTTCCATGCTTGCGCGTCAAAGGTTGCAGTTTGTTTGGTGGTACCCACTACATGAAACATATGGGTATTAGTGGAATGATACTAGAAATTGTGGTTGATATGTGAACTATTTGACATGACTTGAATAGTAAGGGATCTGTATTTAACAACCTAATCTGCCTTATCAAAGGTCGATGGTGACATTTATCACACTCATAGGATAAGGTTCTGATGCGGTTGTCTTTGTTGAAAAGGGAAACTATCTTATATGTGGCATTACATGGGTGATATAGAATCATTGGATTCCATATATAAAGTCCCTAGTGGGAAACTTTGAGTGTCAGGATCATATCATGTCTATTTTATTATTCCATTATGGTGCTCAACACATGACATTGGAGGATTCAAGAATGACAGTTTTTTCAATCTTAAGGGGTTGTAGCCATTTGTAATTTATTCGAATGGTCACTGGATGATGATGAAATTATATCATATTATGATACTATTTTTATAGTAGTATATATATTCTTTCAGAAAAAAATAATGTGGATAGTGATTATTGAAATTTCATATGTATGATATGCTAAAATAAATTAGAAAGGTTCACAAAATATCCAATGAATTATTGATTTATCCATTCTAGCTCATGAAAATGTCAAATCAACGGTGGATTTATTTATAGAATTTATAATAATATTGGATCAGTTTTTTGATTCATTTCATGATTATCAGCATTGTTTTTGTAGGATTTGAACAAAAATATCCTTATATATGATTAAATGATCATTCAATTATTTGAGATATTCACATCAGGTTTTCCATTTTTTATTACATATATTTGGAAAATATAATTTCTCAAATGGTAATTACCCAATAATTCTATTACATTAGTGATTCATGTGGGGTTCAAAGTTTTCACTTCATCAAAAAATAGATTATCGGTTAAACCATTTTTAGTTGTGTTTGGTTTTCCCCAATTGTATATTATTGTTGGTTTATTTCATTCACAATAATTAACGTTAGTACATCATTTCTGATTTTTAATATAAACCCCAAATGTTTCTCCCATCTATAACTGGATACATTTAGATTTCCCAAAGGTTTTCATTCACCTATGTTTTTGAAGCTAGATGGTAACTAAGGGATCCCATTAGTTGAGAGGATGAGAGGTGAAGTTACTCACACTGTTTTGTAGTGATTTTTTTCCTTCTTCAGGACTCTCTTATAAATATAATATATATTAGAGAATATATTCCTAATAATTATACATGACTAGGATCCCTAAAAAATTATAAATTAAATATCAATATTGTAAAGAATATGGGGATATTGTTAGTGAACCCATCTATATAAATCTATGATTCATCATCAATTTCCCAATTATGGGAATCTACTTATCTTCTCAAACCATATAACTAAATGCGTTGGAATTTTTCAACATATGTAGGTAGTTATGAATCCAATGAGGGGATTGATCCATTCTGAGAGGTCTCACATATCATATTTA
This sequence comes from Viscum album, assembly GCA_963277665.1. Classification (NCBI taxonomy): domain Eukaryota; kingdom Viridiplantae; phylum Streptophyta; class Magnoliopsida; order Santalales; family Viscaceae; genus Viscum; species Viscum album. The sequence continues at coordinate 192,579,688 of OY728135.1, read as the reverse complement.
ATACAGGAAAAAAAACCATGTAGTTTTTTAAATACATAACGATTAATGTCCTATAGAAAGGGAATATATGGGTACATTGGGGAACTAGGTATTCACGTTGATGTCCATAGGAGACTTCATATGTATCCTAATTTTGGTGAGAATCGTTGTGATTATAGTTCATTCAAACACTTGGGACTAAACCCCAGTTAGGCATCATTATATGGGGTAATATAAATTATGACAGTCATCATGGACTACATTCATAGATTTCCCAAGATGAGGGATACTAGTGATGTAATGGATATGAGTATTGATACATTATACACCCATGTGAGATGTTATTAGTGTGGAAAAAATGGAATAATCTGTAATAAGACTCATTGCATATGGAATTTGGGGATTTGCATTGGTACATTCCATGAGATTTAATATATTGCTCGGCCCTCTTAGAATCATTGTAAATTTCTATGTTCTATATGGAATCCATGTCATCATAATATAGTTGATTTCTTTGTCCACTAGGGGATGCGACTGAGTGATTATACCATTGTAATGATTAGTACCAATAGCTAAATAGTCATTGATGTAACGGGGGATACCCCAAGGTGGATTCCCATAAGAATTTGAGCACAAGACATAGGAAGGAATCCTATTTATCCTAGTTATGGAAGGAATCTGAGTCATTGTAGTCCATTTATTCTAGCCCTGGACACATACATTATCAAAGCATGAAAAATGAATATGGTGAAAATGATATGATTATTACAAATACCTATGCCAATGTGAGATATACTTAATGTGATACACAAGAGATGTAAAATGATTATTCTCCTTGCATATTCTTAGGGGACTTATGTTCTGGGATAGACCATGAATGTTTAATATAGAGATCATGAGTCTGAAGGTGTTCTAAATATCATGGTAATTGTTGGAATCAGAGTCGTCATTGATCAGTGTATTGGAGCATACACTCTAATTTTTCCATATCAATCGAGTCTTACACACTATGGTTTCCCTAATTGACCAGTTCTTATACAACAATTTCATATAAGGTTAGGAATTCCTTAGAATTACTGATAGATCCAACCTTCTTATCATTATGTCATGCACTAGTTATTCTCTTGACATGCCATGATTTTCTTCTCAATATGGTAGAGAGTGTATTCCATTCATTTCCATGGACATTTTCAAGATAAGTATATCATTATTGTTTAAAATAACATTAATTTAATGGCATGTATTATGGTTTTCAAATGATAAAAGTTTCCATATTCTAATGACATCGCAGGACCTGGGTGGTTGATCTAGGAATCCATCTGATGATCTTGTGTAACATTTCCAAATGATGTCACATGATCCCTGTGACTTTCCATGTTGTCTTTGAAAATGGTGGTTGACACACATAGAAGACATAATGGTAGTCAATTTGACATGTCTTGAAGGGTGTTTCATATCCTTAATGACATCATTGGAGGTAATTTCATGACCTGGATGGCATTCCCAAAGGGCACTGTGAGTTCTTGTTTACATTCATGTGTTCCACCATGAGACTCAACTAACATGAACAGGTGATGTCATATGGAAAAGGGGAATGTTATGATGAGAAAAAATAGTCTAGGTCAGTGATCTCATAGGTCATCTCAATAACAAATATACTCTCTTGTGATGTCACTATGTGACATGATTTTACATGTCCGACAGACTTCACATGATCCATAAATTATTCTAAAGGAGTGATGCATGATCTGGGTTACATGCTGTTGTTTTTTTTCGGACTGTGATAGTTATTGAGAAGACAATGAGTATTAACATTTATTCTCTTTACAGAATCCTCACATAATATTTTCATGGTTCTACCCTTTAATGTAGAATTTTTTATGTTTTTTCAGGGTAATCTTCATCTATATATCGCATGATCTAGTATGTATGTGGGATGTCTTTTTAATGTGAATATAGAAGTCCAACATGTTATCTATGTCTGGTCACTTGAATCCCCTATGCATGATGCATACTTCCACAAATGGTAAACTATAATCCTAATTAAAGGAATCAATTCCAATAGTATGATCAACCACTTCAAAAAATCAGCTCATGTTTTGTCTGTGTGTATAGATGAAAAAGGCTAACCAATCTATGATTGCAGAGGTGTATTTTAAATGTGGGGGTTGAGTATATATATTCCTTAAGAACCTGATTGATCACACATTTATGTAAAACATATGACATTATCCTTGTATAGAGTCTGATGTGGTCATCAGTTTCAAACATTTTCATGAAAGTCTATCTTGGATCCCTTTGAGGGGTTTTCAAAGTTTCTAGACACCTCAAGTCTATCCCATCAATGCATACTTTACTAAATTATTTACAATTAATAAGGACTAATTGTATCATTGAATAATTCCATCAAAATTACATATTTTTTTATTTACATTTCGAAGGACTATAATGATTTAAGGTGTTTTTTTGGGACATTCCATGACACAAAGACGACTTATTTGTGTGACTTTGAGAGATTATGAGGACATGTAATGTTTTCATATGAGTCCATGGTGAAGATATATTTATCACATCACAAGAGTATAATAATCATGATTGGTTGCATCCTAATCTTGGTTATATTTCCATTTTTTAGTTGTTAATGATCAGTGAACATTTGAGATTGTATGACTACTTTCGATTATAATTCCTCTATCGTTGGCTGACATGTCACGCGAATAAAAAATTTTCTATGGATATGTTCAATAATTTCTATGAAAATTCACTATTTTTGTCCTTATGGAGCCAAAAGGGGGAATGTCAGGTCCTCTGGGAAAGACCTATGATCCTCACATGCTGAGGAGTACACACTAGTGGGATTTTTCAATATGAGTCCAACATGTCTCTAGGGTTTCATGGGGACATGCGCATCCTGAAGGGTGCACCGCGTGATATTTTATGATTGCAAGATTCACCCACATTTTTCTTATTATTATCATTATATTATAAGGATCTTGGATAACACGAGAAATAATGCATGTGTTGTTGATGATAATTACTCCTCGTGTGTGGGATGTGTCATGTGATAAAAATTGAATCTTACTATTATGTCTGATAGTTTCCACGAGAACCCATTCTTCTTGTCCAAGGTGTATTTCATGATCGATTATGAATTATTCAATGGTCTCAAGAAAATAAAAGGGACAAACACAATTACTTCATTTGATTCATCACATATTTATGGTTTTATGATTTTGTAGTTTGACAGGGGTGTTATTATTTCAATTAAGCAATCTAAAGGGGGAATGGAATGTGTTTCAAGAGTTGACATGGATGTCACAAAAAACATGACATGTAAATGTGTTTATATATTTATGGTTTTCATGATGGAGTAACACGACATCCAAATCCTCATGAAAAATTGGGAATGTTGGCAATGTGATGGAGTCACAAGATGATTTTACTCACATGTACGTGGAATATTTATTTTTATCACATATTATTATCATGTGTGTTAACGAGCATCACATGAACACATGAAAATTTCATTTCAATGGTATGAAAATTCCATTGTTTTTCTTGGTGCATTGATTCATGATTATTATTCGTTATTTGATTTTATAGCACGTCAAATAAGTTCCCTTGGGATTGATCATAGCCAATATCTGAGTTTTTATCCTCTATTCATCATATAAAATGTTATACTATATTTTAATCACTTTCTTCAAAGATAAAACCCCTTTAATGAATAATAATTTGTTTTTAAAAAAATCATTCAAGGGGAATGATTTATTTGTTTTCATGGGCTTGAGCCCCTTGTGGTATCACATCATATTTCATGATGTGTTGTGAGGTGCCACTAACTTTCGAATAATAGATTACTTAGTGGATTGTCTCTTCAATTGAGTTAAAACACATTCTCACATTAGTGGTTCCTCACTAAAAAATATCATTATAATGAGTCTTCATGTAAACCAAAACGTTCCTCTACAGCACATATCTTCAAAACATTATTTAGAAATTTTTTCTCAGGAAATATCTACCACTGAGAACGAAAAAATTCAATAATTTTGGGAAAGGATAACAAATAAATGGAAGGATTCATGGATAATGCTCAATGGGATGAGATCAGGAAGGAAAAATCAATTACATGAATTATGAAACCCTTCACAGACATCCAATCCACATGGTGATCCTCAACATTGTTATGAGCCCATGAACTAAGTTGTATATGATGAAAAATATTGGCACTAACACCAAAAAATGAAATCAACATAATTTTTCAGAAGGATGTGGTAATATCATTCCCACAAACAAATACCCCTCTTGGAATAATTATTTTTCTCGATGAGGTGATGCCATTGACTCTCCACGAACAACACAAATCATTTTTCAGGACTGAGATGGTAATCCCCAAAATATTATGCCCCAGTCCATAAATAATGTCGCAGCTCACTAATCCATTATTGGGCCATGTATCATTTATGGTCTTTCTTAAAAGGAATCTTCTGACCCACAATGAATAAAATTTCATATTTGAATCTGGTCTCTTGGATTCACTATACATATATAGATAGGGGGACATAAAAAGAAATTGAGAAATATAGACTCAACCAAATGTTTGAAATGAAGAGAACATAAGGAATGAACATTTACAGCCCAATCCCTATTCCAATTATTTATAGGTAAAACCTTTCAAGTTGAATTAAGGTGGAAATAATCAATCATTTTCTAGTGAATGAACCAATGTCCCATTGAAATCATAATTCATGAATGGTTCCAACCTATGGTCCCTTTGTGCATAGGCATCCCTCATGAAAAAACACTACATAGGTTGAAGCTAACACCACATAGAAAAACAATATGTGGGTAGAACATGCTACATGAAATGAAGAATCACAGGTCAATATAAAATCTACATGCACCCATTTTATTTAATCATATCATTAGTCCACATGATGCATCCTCAACTAACCAGTCTGATAGAATCAGGCTACAAAATCTTCCGAATCCACCCCACATGTGTGATAAAATCATCAGGTGCTTCAGCATGTCCCTTCAATATTACATATATGTTGATAGTGTATTATCATGGGTAATATCAATATAATTGAAGACCCTTTGAGTATACCTGAGTTTAAATTACCATGGTAATATGGGTGGTGACATCATGATTCAAATATGAAATTCCACTCTTAAGAAATTTAGAGGAACCACATCACATTATATTTGACGAGGGACAGTGTTGAACAATCCATTCATTCGGTAAACTGATTTTTGATAACTCCTCCTTAGGTATGCCCTTATCTTTTCTTGTAGAAGGAAGAAAATTTTTTCCGCTTCTCCCCAACCATTTACAAATTAAAATATATTGATTAATGTTACCATATTATATAAGGAAAGAAGAAAGGAAATGGGAAAACTGAAATTCCTTTTCCCTCTCCCATCAGGGATCATCAACAATCCCTCAGTGTATAGGGTCAGATATTCAGATCATCTTATTTACTAAGTCCTCTTATTTCTCACACCGAACATGTCCCATGTGGGATTATATTTTAGTGAAAATTATGAAATCTACATGATCTGAAACCTATTTTTTGGAAACATACATGGTATAAAGCTCAAAACCATACTTCAACAATTAAAGGGCCATATTACCAATTGAATATTCACCAAATGGTTATCTAAAATGTGTATTCCCTGATTATATCCCCATTTATATAGGAATAATCTAAAGATAATTTCCAAATTATTCCAAACTATGTTTTATTTAATTCCAATTTAATTGGGGTACATTGGGAACCTTTCTGAGGTCTAGAAGAAATACATAAATCACCCTAATGTTCTCCAAAACACATTCATATAATGGATATAACATCCTAGTAAAAACTAGCACTTCTAGGTCCCTTTTTCCACCTATGAGTTTTTTACACCATCCTTGACAAGGCACCATTTTATGGATTCTCTAAAAGTATGATGTTAAATCTCATGGTTGTGTCATTGTGACATGACCTTATATTTTCTTGTGACCTATTTAGGTACACCATACTATGGGGGGTTTTGATTCCTCTCATGAGTATTAGTATGAGTCCCATCTTAAGGGTTCAATCCCAATATCAAAACCACACATATCCCGCTAGATTATGGAAAACACTAGATATCACAATCATATGTCCAAAAACCATTGTCGTCTTAGAAAATGACCAAGGAATCCCAAAATTTTCCACTACATTTAATATTTATAATGAAACTCATATAAAAATTATCCCTCTATTTATAGAGATACTTGAATACATAGAGTTTATTCAGAACTCTTATGTAGTCAAAATGGAAAATTAATTTACATGTATTCCATGGATTCAAAATATTGAATTATCCACGTAATAATAAACAGGTCATAAATTACAAATAGATAAATTAAAAATGTAATTGGAAAACCCAAAATGGTTTGATTATACCAATATCCAATTCTATCATCCAATGTGTGTTCGTATGATTCATTTCCAAATTACCCAGTTAGTGACTACCACTAGAATGTATGTCCATGAATCATGGTTTTGATATCTATTATATACTTCCACCTCAATGAGAAAACCCCAATAGAGACCATTGAAGGATCTTGTACCTAATAATATTGATTACACACCATTAGACACCATTGAAATCAATAGATCAGGCTACAAACACATCTATAAGGGAAATGAAATGGAGAATATAATATTAATAAAATAATTATGGAGCATCATTAATATGATAAATTGGATAAACATACATCCATCATTGAATCCTTTCATTCCATTAAATGGATAACATTATGAGGGAAAAGAATTGTGACCCCATTGTGAATCATTAACCCAGGTGTCAGTGATACCCTGAAACAAACTAAATTTAAATCCAAAAGGGATGAGAGCCATGGAAGACCATCATTAACACATATGTGCATGAGATGGTGCATTAATGAGGTTTTATTCTATACATTCCACATACATTTTAGGAACCCTTAATGGCTTCCTTCAATCCAATGGCATCATAAAAATTCTCACACACATGTGTTTCAACTACCACATTGGTCAGGTCCTTCCTAAAGAATAGGATTCCATCGACCACTAAACATATTCAATGGTGGGTCCCTATGAAATGGTTACTGTGTGCCAAAAATATGTTACTATCCCCACCCTATAAGTAGAAATATAGGCCCTTCAATCCATGGAACCCCACCATTAATCTACTAAATGATGGTCATCATTCGTTAAATAGATATATACAATAGTCGTCTCCAACTATTTCTGGATATTTAGTTGTAATGTGGCAATGATGGCCTAAATTATATTAGGTGGTATCATGAAGTAATCACCAATGATTTAATCCTAATAGCACATGGGTCCCACATAAGAAACCCATTCATAATTCATCGATGTAAAATCTATTCAACCTACTATCCTCTCATTAATGAGGATATTAACCATAGGGCCCTTCTAAAGGAAAATAAACCCAGGCCCCCTAGAATCCCATTAAGGATGATAATTAGAAAACCATGAATAGTTAATCACCCTCATTCATATATTTGAATCAAATAGTGAGAATAAAATTGAACACTATGCGATCACAAATTTCCTACTCCATTTATAGAATCCTTCCATGTATATTCGGTATACTGTTACATGGAAGCCCCTATTCTTGATAATGATCTCTAAACCTATTACACATTTAGTCAATAAATTTATAAAAGAAGATTAAATTATATATCAATGAACATGAAGCCTATTATCCAAATAGGGTGGAAACCAGTAATGGTAATTTGGGGATTCATGTTGATACACACCAAGTCATTAATATTAATAGGGAAGGAAATGAGCATATGAGAATTGCATATTACACATATGAATCCCACCATTAAAAAAAGGTGGAAACAATATGAATAGATTAAAATTATTAATGATAAATTCCAATTTATTAATATATATAGAGATGAAAATGAGTAGGCACAAATCCATTCTTGAAAATATAAATACCACAAGTTAAAGATGGTGGAAATAAAATATATTAAGTGTCAAATTATGGAGGATGCATTTCAATAAAATCATCTAATTAAGTTTTTGATTGTGTTGAAAAAAATCCCTAATATAAAATATTATTTGCATCTATCAAATATGATATAAAAAATAGAAAAAAGATGGTGTATTCTAGCTAAAAACCATAGATAGTCTCATTCCACTTCCCCCATAGAGGATAACTGTCAGTGCATACTGGAATAAAATGCATGACCCATGATGTCACATACCCTAGATCCAAAATTAGGATGAGAATATATTCTCATCCAATACCAATATTTCACTAAATTTGTTTTGGTGATAATGCTAGGTTATACATCAATTCATAAACAAATCCTATTATCATTTAACGATATAATCACTTATATAGAAGTAGAAAAGAATCTGGAACACAAACCCACATACCATTTATGGGTGACTCATCCACATAATCTGGTGGTCACTCTAAAGGGGAAATTCATCACTCCTTATACCCAGTAGGATCATATATAATATTCCACTGTAAATAAAAAACTAGACTAGTTCATTGATACTCATTCCAATATTGGAATATCAGTCAACCCTGTTGGTTGATCCAGGATTGGTATATAACCATTTTAAAACTCAATATTATTGTTGGAGTATCACAGTAGAACACCAGTATCATGTTGAATAGGAACACATGCTTGATGGTCGTCACCTACAACTATCTACCCCAGTGATCCATAAGAGGTCAACCCTAAATAAATAGCACTAATAGAAACAAGATATTTAATAGAAAATTAATGACCATATTCTAGTGGATGTTGAAATTATTGATATATAAAACACTTATCTCTGTTTGATCAATACCCTAAATATCCATTAATAAACTGTGTATTTGAATATTTCAGCTGCAAAGTAGTCCCTCAAACAGTTGTACTAGTAGATTTGATGGCCCTCCACTATGCATGCACCACATTGGATTAATTCATGGAAAAGGATTAATAAAAATATGACATATTATGATTATTTTAATGATATAATATATATAGGAAAAAATATGAAACAAAAATAGGGTCCCCCTTAGTATTATACTTCACTAAAGGTTCTCCTCAGTGTATACATTGTATAAATTTTCCACACTATTGGATATCATTCTATGTTCATACTCCTCAACATTGTAGAACCAAATATTAAATTCCTCACCACATTGACATCTTTATTTTCTAATAAGCTCATCCTCTTGATGATTTCTTCCCTGAATGCCCTCCTAAGTGTTTATGCTACAAATAGTATACCAATGGTTAGACTTAATGCTACGATGATAGTTCATGCCATTATATAAAAAACTGTGGTGTTCCTCAATGAAATGTGGTATTATTTTAGAAAAATGGTCCTCCCCTTTCTGTTGTCTTCCAGGAAGTTCCCCCATGGAATACGCTACTGAGAATGTAGCTATAGTTAGGCATCAAAATATGATTATAGTCCTTTCCAATTTGGAAACATCTAAAAATGTCATCCCCATAGTGAAATATTTTATTGGTAGGATCTTCATCCCCTTGATAAATAAAATAAATGAAATACCACATATGTATAGGCTCATAAAGGGATGTGATCAATCATGTTTGATACCCTATCAATAGTAAGCAAAATTATTTTTCAAAAAATATATTCCTTGTGTGACTCTCTTCATCTTAACTGTCTTCAGATCATTCACATGTCAATGAAACCACGACATTCCCATTTACATTTAATAAATAATCCATAAGAATCCAAATTGGTCAGATTAAATCAAGGAATATGAAATCAATGAATCAATTATATGTTTCCCATGAGCATCCAGTTATCTATGGATGACTTACTTGTTATGTTTTATCCCGAAACCTCTTCTTATCTCCACATACAATGATTTTTTTTCAAATGAATTCATACATAAAATTTGGATCATCTATGGTAAACAATATTATAGTTGAGGAAAAAATATTTCCCAAAAATTGGTATAAATACCATATAAAAAAATTTAAAATAATTTTCCTAAAATTGAATTCGATGCCCTTATGATTGTATTGAGACCAGAATCATGGAGGTGGAATAACGATCTCCAACTAACCTACCTCCATGTTCTGTATAATTTCGGGCTTCTTATTGATAATTCCATACATATTGTTGGCACTCGAGGATTGGAAGAGCATGAAGCATTGTATTTTACCTGAGACCATATTTAGTATAACCCATTGGAAATGAAATATAGTAATTTTATGATCCAAAGGAAGAAATAAAATGATAACCCTATTTTGAAAAGAATAAATTCATAATAATGATCTACCCTATGTAAGTCTAAAAAAGAGTTAGTCCTTATGATAGAATACCATCGAAAAACTCATGGACTATGAAAATGAGAATAATGAGCATGCTTCAAGATTATGGGAAGAAAATAATCATGAACTATTAGTGGCCCCAGAAACAAATAGTGCACATGAATATTGAACACCATATTTTCGTTACACTCTTATGAACATGGACGATATTATGAATGTGAAAAAAACTTCAACATCCACACTAGAATATTTTCCACAACTCGTAGGGATGTGGAATTTTTATCATAGAATACCCTCAAAGACCAATATTTATGAGATGAGGAAATATAATAATGGATAGGGGCGGCCCCAACCCATAGGGCTAGGGTAATGTGTACCTCAACCACTCGCCCCATGTAATTTACCCTTTTCCCATTATGGGTGGATGATATGTAGAGATATCTCATGGTCCATACTGTAACATGACTTGTTTCTCTATTAAGGATGTTTTACAGAAAGGTCATATAATGGTTCACTTCGAGTTACTCATCTCAATGAAGAACGAATTGGATCCAATAGAGGAAGGATAATATCAAACAATAAACATTATTAGTACTCCAATTACTCATTATTGGTACTCCACAAACAATATTTATTGAATCTTTTTACATTAGGGAAATTAATATTATATTATACACAATAAATGATGGAATTACAGAAGATAAATGCTAGAGTGGTTCCACCCATACTCTGATCCACACTAAAAATAAAGGTCTTCCTACCAAAAACAAATGCTCCACCATAAATCTAGGTGTTCTCCCAATCAATAATCCAAAAAATAATTAACAAACATCTATAAAAGACAACAATAAAATAAATATTCAATTGATCCACCACCCTATATTGGTGAGACTGATCCCCTTATGCTCAAAGAAATATTTTTTTTAGGAGGAATAAATGAATGATTCGAGGAAAGTCCACACTGAGTAATTTTAGGGTATATATCCTATCAAATATCCACCATGGATAAAACCTGAATATAATATTCGGGAAGTTGTACATTAGCCACGAGGGCTTATCCCAAGAAATGAAGCAATGTCGGGACATCTTACCAACATGCTATCTAGACCATTAATCTACCTCAACCTAATCACATATAGATATCATGATTTACATATAGTAATAAGGGATCTGCAATAGGTTTAATAAAATCCTAAAAAGTCATCCCTGGACACATATCCACCTAAAATTACTATAGAGCCATCATAAAAATTTTTACCACATGATCTTCCCATCAAATATTAGGTTCTACATAACACACATCATGGACACATGGAAACCATTGGGATATTGGAAGATCAATTATAAGCCCTGGAGGAGTGGCCTAGGCTGGTTTCATTTTAATAGAATCGTTAGCCTAATATGGTGATAGACATCCTACCTCAGCAAAATTATCAGAGTCTATTGTTCCAAATATTGAATGGATTAGGTGACCTGGAAAATAATTTGATTCATTATGCATCATATTTTAATCCAATGAAGGGAACATTGGATAATAAATATGTGGTGATACTCATATTATTTTTGTGATCTCAATAGGGTTTTGCAATTTCATAGTACACCAACTATCCTACATGGTTGTTAACAGAATTGGAGGATCTCTGTCAGTAGTTCCTCTACTATTTCATCTCAATAATACCAAATAAAAATATTTAGAAACCTCTCGATCATAAAAAATCAGAGAAAGATATATATTGATGGACTTCAATGACATATGTAGATGGATGACAATCTCTATAAACCAGAAAATCCCCAATGAAAAGATCCTTACTATGTCCATCGATAATTTTCACAATGAGATAAGAATGCTACTCATCATAGTGAAATATAAATGTGGGTTTCAATATTTCTTTTTAATTATCCAAATAATAGAAGACTAGAAATTTATAACCAGACATGTGTCAAAGTTATCTCAATCGATCGAGTGGAAATTTCCCTTGAATGATGAAGTGGCCTCTGCCACATTTAATCCAACCAATGCTCATGCTTGGCCGCCAAGCCCTACACAGTATCATGTAATGCAACTAGGTCTTAACATAATAACTCACCCCAAAAATAATATAAGAGATAGTATTGGTGGAATCATTATGAAGAATATAAGAATATATTATACATATTCAATGTTGATCGTGTCTGTATCTATTTTATAGACACTAAGAACTACAACATACCCTGTCTATTGGAGAAAATAATGACAGATGAGTTAATTCTCGATGACGTCACATATTATTTTCAATTCACTATATATTGGGACACAATATTTAGGAATTTTTTATCATTAAATACCACATGAAAACATAATTGATTATTTGAAATTCAAACTGGGACAACTGCCAGCACAAGTGGTATATATTTCCCCCACTAAACATAATAAAGAAGGGGAGATGCCGTAATTTTTTACTAAGAGGGAAAATATGATACATAGTTAGAAGAATTAAAGGAAAATAAAATGAACTCATAGTATTTTCCATGAATATATGAAACAAAAAATTGTGCCCCCATATCTTCATACTACAACACAATTGAAATCCTCTGCCCCACAACCCTCAAGATAAAGACCATCCACAAACCAGCATGAACAAAATGTAAAGTATAAATGGAAAGAAGTTGAAGTCATGTCATGTTCAATGTATCCTTTTAGCATATTAGATATAATGCCATCATATCAAAATTAATGGTCACTACCCCACTAATCAGCCCCCCTAGAATGTTTTGGTGGGGACGAGTCATCATTAGATGATGAGTTTTTCTTTGGATTTAGTAATGTCATTTACTTAATGGATCGCTTATTATATGATGATTATGTCTATGAAACATAATTCCAGAAACCCTCTTGGGGAACTAGATGGGGATGACAGAAGTGAAAAGTATATAATAGATGACACAACCATTGACGAATCCAAATTTTAAGCTCCACCCTTGATTGAACCGTCGATGTCACATAAACGTGCTGAAGATCCCTTCAATGGACTCAATAGGAATAGAAAAACTCCCCTTACCATAGAATAATCCAATACCCACATATAATTAGGAATAATCCATCTGATGGGGATTATGTGTCTAATAACCCTCAGCGGAAAATATGATCTGCTCATCCTGACTCACATAGAACCTAAGAACATCCATATGTTGTCTCAGATGTTTTTCCATCTACATCCAATAAACCAACCAATAATGTACCTAGAAAACTCCATCACCATATTGTAATGTGTATAACATTACACTACATAAAAATATATGATATTCTTATATATATGTAATAGTTACCATCCATGTAATGAATCTTCGATTCCTTGAGTTTTTCAAAAGAATATATGGAAGCAATCATAGAAAATCTACAAAGCCCTTATGAGTTTGATTCCATAGGGTCCACTATCGTAGTCTATCTGTTAGAGATCGATCATGCAGTATTCCAAATGTTTATCTTATTTAGAAATCAAGATGAGGACTTCATTATCATTGGGAACATCATACCCTTGTACATGTATGAGATGATAAATAGTGTGGCAGTCGAAAATTAACTTAGTTAAAAAGGTTTTAAAGATAATATCATTCCATTGTGAACAAATCACTATCTAGCCTTCAACCTAGACAACCTAAATCCTAATGATATAACCATTCATGGCTTTGAAAAAAGATATGACAATCAATTTTGAAAAATCATTCTCGAGACACAGTTCAATGACTTTGTGGCCATCATTGAATTGATTGTCGTACGAAAAAAATGGACTTCAGCGTCTTACTAGGAAGCACTTTGTTGCAGCATTACCCAATGATTCTCTCATATTTCCATAATTTATTCCAATATTGTACAAATGGACAAATTGATAATTTTTTACACTGATAGGGTCCCATAAAATTCTTATGAGTCTCATTATATTGATGTTGGATTCCACCATGGGAAATGGAATCAACCCTTGGTTGATTGTGATAAATCAGTCACACCATCAAATTGTTTAAAAATTATGCCAAATGTACCCTTTAAATATGTAATATAATAAAAAGAACTACCCATCAGTATATTTGAGTGTATGATTTGACATTTCGACATGTATTCAGTAGTCCTTGCATTTTCAGGCATGGAGACTTTGTCTAACTGTGTTGAAAATTATAATGACCACCATGATAATGAAGAATGACTGAATTTAAATGCCCTCAATCCATCCTCAATTATATAGGAAGTCCCATACATAATAAAATTTTAAGAAGTGGGAGAATACACCCTTCAATTTCTCCCTACAACTTCTCAAATAAACCCCCCACTGTCTACTGATTTTGATGAATTACATCATCATTCATATAACAAGACCTCGACTATTCTCTTAACTTATATGAGCACATTTCACGAATAATTTACCCATATGAAAAATATGAGTCACATGATGTAGAGGAATATGAAGAGTTGCAATACATTAGGGATTCATATCCATATTTTTATGAGGGAATATCTACCACCATATATGAACATAGGAAAATACATCTGAGTATAGGATAAAATCCATGAAGTACCTTGATTAGTGAAGCCTTTTTTTCAAAAAATAAGGAGTTATACAGATCATTCCTAATATAGAAATGATATGTGATTAGCTATAACTATACTGAAATTATAAGACTTAATCCAGAGATAGATACTCATTATATAGGCCTTTCAATAGATAATTCCGGCTATAAAAAACAACCAAAAGGATTTACAAAACACATGAAGTAAGAATTGATGTTGTAGTTGATAATCTCATCAAATCCATATTAATTTTTGAGGACCAATTTCCAGAATGGATGGAAGATATATACCATAGAAAAAAAATGAAGAATAAAAGTCCACATTGATTACAGGGGTCACAATCAACTTTGTCTAAATGATGATTTCCATGTTTAGATCATAGAACTAGTGATCAATGAAAAAAATACATTTCAAGATTTCTCTTTCATGTATTAATATTTAGGATTGAAAAGTATTTGAATGTCACAGGATGTTGAATAATCCAACTTCTTTAGGGCCCACCATTGAGTATTATTCTAGATGATGATGGATTTTGGATTTAAGAATGCCAAAAACACATATCAAGGTGACATGAATCATATATTCAAGCCCATCTTGTGAAATTTCATCGAATTCTATGTAGATGACCAAGGTTTAATCCATTAAAATTATCATACCACCAATAAGATATTGAAATCATATTTGGCATACTGTGACCACACATCTTAAAATTGGACACCTTATAATGTTATTTTGAATTTACCATGGGGATGTTTCTCATCTAATTTTTACGCCATCATGGATTCAATGTAAAACTGAAGAAGAAACATTTGATAGATTTATTAAAATCTCTTTACTACTACACCAAGATGAAGGACTTCAAAGAAACTTGGCCAACGTTCAGTGTTTCACAACCATCCATCTATTAAAATTCATTCACTTTTTTGGGTTGATTAATCAATTTGTTTCATATCAATGGAATATTGATTGAATAGAAGAATTCAATAATATCTAGAAATATATATTAATCCCAGTAGAGGTAATGTAACATCTCAATGGAAGACAAATCATATGTTATCTAACTACCTTAAAGATACCAATATGTTCCTTCATCACATAGAAAAACATTTCTGTTAGTAAAAAAATCATTTATTATCTCTTGATAACCATGATCGATGTTGAGACTCGTTATCAAGATATCCATAAATGATTCCTACAACTAATATTTTTATTCCAAAAATTGAAGCAGTACATGCAACATCATGATGTTGATTTGTTCTCTCGAAGAATTTAAATCAAATATATTCTCACTGGTACAAATTTTAATGGACTTATGTTTGGGAGGGTGGTCAACCTGTAGTAGTGTGACATCACATCCATGCATTAGAAATCAATAAAATGACCACATTTAGAATATTTTTTAGTACAGGTCCCCTAGTAAAAAAATTTCATAATTAGATAATGAGATTCTAGAAGAATAGGATTTCACTGTTCATGAATACCAATAAACATGGGAGATGCATTTTGATGGTGCATCAGGAATCCGAAAAGGATATAATGATGGAAAACCTCATTCATAAAAAGGTTGGATAATAGTCATCCAAATATTTCCTGCATAGCCAGTCAAGTATTATTCCTTCCTTTCATTAGAGTGTTTCAGGAAGAATTCATAATAAAACAGGACCCTCGTTGTAGGAATAAAGCTGACACATCAAGTACAAGTAAATAATTTGATGATATAAGGAAATTTGGAAGTAGTCATTAATCATGATGATAGTGATTATTCTATAAAAATGGAATATATAATAACAATTTTATACCATGTATGATGACTAATGGTGTAATTCCCATTAGAAAAAACATTGAATCATGCCTTTCGATCAAATGTTTCATAGGAAAACAAATTTGAAAATAAAACCACACTTTGGAAAATCCAGACCATGATGAAAAAAGCATCAGCACTGCACAACGATTGTTGGTCTCGCAATTGGTTCATGCCAAAAAACTATAAATGAATGAGATTATCCCTTTACCTAATCCATATGGTCCTACAACGGGATGGATGACCATGTTGTAGACTACATTCAAATGGATTGTGTCCCTCTATATAGGCTTATAAGGGAAAATATTTATTGATGAGCAATTAAAATCATACCTTAAAATTTCACTATAAAAAGGACCTATATATGAACTACATTAACATGATCCTAATATGGTGCATTAATGGATAAATGGATGTTACTATTTTTGAATTTTGTACACATTGAAGTATGTGGTTCCCAGTAATAAGGATCTAATCATTCACCTGAAACCCCAAAACAATGATACAACTATCTCACTATAACATAGGATTTCTCTAAATTAACCATGATGTTTCATCCTACCATTTTCATGCCAACTTCAACTACAATCCCCATTTTTAAATAAATATACATGTACCCATGGTCATTTTCACTATGGTAGATGGTTATCATATGATAATATATCCTGCAACATCTAACAAGTTCTTGTATATCTTCACAACAACAAACAACATTTCTAAATGGAAAAATTTTGTACCCCACAATGAGGTTGGGGAAATAATAAATGTTAGATGTGGGAAAGAAAACATCATCTCCATATTTTGTGTCCCCTAAAACAACATTGGAAGACAATGATATAAATTTACACTATGTAGAATTATAGAAACTATATCAAGAGTATGGCATTAGGACCAACAACTCAACTAGCTACCATGAAGTGACTAAACTAATGACAATGACCTTTATCAATAAATTGTAAATTATACTCGATATGATGGAATAATAGTATAAGAATTCATGGATAGAGAAGCTTCTCCATACTTTTTGGGCATACCGGTCCACGCCCCAAACTACCAATCAAGGAACCCCAATCACATTGGTAAACGGGACTGAGGTAGTTCTACCCATCGATGTGAAAGTTTCCTCACTCTGTATTTCTATCTGGGATCAAATATCCATGAATTATAAATACTAGAAACAAATAGATCAATCGGATAGAATCGATGAAATAATATTTCATTCAATAAAAAATTTATATGTAGACTAATATTGGATCACATGGTCCTTAAAAGAAAAGGTATCCTTATAGTCATTCATAGAGGTATAGATGTTTTTGGTCCTTAGGACTATAATGATAATCTGAAGGAAACCATGAAATATGGAAAAAATGTGATGGATCATATAATTTTAAAACATTATACTCCAAAATAGTCTATTACATGATCACAATGGACATGAAGGTCATTACTTATTCCTAGAATGAATCGTTATTGAAGAAATATTTTCATTAGCTAAAATATCCACGTACATATATCCTGATGTTAAACATCATAGAACCATGAATCCTAACAACATGATGTGAAACATTTTTGAGTTCATAACCACAACATTAAACTAATCTATTCTTCCATAATCAATACCTCATGATGATAAAATATGCATATAGTATAGACACTATGACCATTGTTTTGAAACCAAAGTCCAATCATGATAACAAAAACGTTTTATAAGACACTCCTTGGGAATAAACATGTGGTGTATGTATATCAGTGGTCATCATTGAAATTTGGTTTTTAATACCACCACATAGGGCCCATCCATTTTGGAAAGGATACCCCAAAGTCCAAACTATATTACCATAATCTTGGAGATATTGTGCTAACCACATTACATAATAATGTCGGATGAAACCTCCATATGACCTGAATATAAACATCATGACACATAATTGTTACCACATGATTATAAAATATATAGATATCATCATCTGATCTAAAATTATCATATCATAATCCATGAAATTATGGGGGAATGATGAAATTCCCTTAATCCATCATGATATATAATCCCACATTCGAATTTCCTTTCTCCAGGACTACGTATTCCTTGATTTTTGTTATATCTAGATATGTAGTAATTTCCAGACCATATGTACATAGACAAAACCCAAGAAACAATAAAAATTCCATCCTCCGTGCATGGGTCAGGCCAACATGGATAATTATTATATTGATCTATGTGTGTCTTCCTTACTACCATCCCATATTACTTGCTGAAACCTAGACTCTGTATGTCAGGACCAGCTGCATATTTCTATCCAACCATGTGATTATTTACATACAATTTTTTTTGACATAAGGCCTATTTCATGTCAATATAATTTTTCTTGAAGATCTAAAAAATCATTATTTTATGATTTTTACCATCAATTACCTTATCCTTTGACGATAAACTATATATCACCGTCACAATTCCCTCATCATATAAGGAACAACCTCTGAGATAGATCATCTATCATTCCACATTCATGCACTTCGTATGGATTAGTTCTAGATCATGCATGATATTTAACAATTCATGGATGTCATATCTCTGTCCCAGCAATCTTCAATGAAAACATAACAAAAACAAACCCACTACCTATATATAGAACAAACATATGAATGGATATTTCATTTTAGATATTCATATGGCTTGATTTCCATCGACTTTGGATATGGTTTGACATCCATAAATTTCAAATTTTGTAGTAGACATAAATCTATTCAACCTTCTATCCCCTTTACCTAGGTTTTCATTGTGAGGATGTGGTGTGGAATGTGGCCTCTAATTCCTTTATTCACAATAGTTCATATTGGTTGTGCTATTCACATACCCAAGAACACTCTATCTCTCTAATTGTTAAAACATGTCAAAAAACTATTCCAACACTATCCTAGTTATATGATGATAAACTACATTGAAACATAATGATTTACTTAGATAATAGGACTTCACCTTATCCATATTTTATCCATTAGGCTGTGTTCATGAAAAACGTATAGCTTGATATAAAACCTATGGGATGCATAGTGATTCATAGACCCAATTTCCCACACCCTACTACAAGATACCATAAAAACACCCCCTCTATATGTATCAGACATTCAATAAAATCCCATCTATAATAACATATGTTTTGATTCATATACGTACATGATTCATAGCAATGCCCAGTTTTCCATTACTTTTCAATGCCAAACAGAAGTTAAGATTACAATATCTTTTTTTCCAATCTACACAACAAGGAATAATAAATCCTTTCCACCAATTTTTACAACACAAATCATAGAATACATGTTATTTATAGATTCTTCAGGGGATTATCCACATGAACAAGGTATATCAATCAATATCAATGTATTCATGGTTTTGTAGAGAGACTCTAAAAAGGAACAATGATTCCTTTAAAATTGGGAATTAAGATATATTTTTTATAAGGCCCCATCCTTAAAAATTATTTAATCTTGAGTTATTACAAGATTACACATTGGGTATCTTTTTAGGTTTAGAGTTTTAGAGAATTAGGACATAACTATTACATCTCAAAGATTACAAAGTAGACACATCTACTCAGCTTCCATGTTTTTTCCACAAAATAAAAACTCTTGAACAAAAGATCCATGTCTAGTTCCTTGTTTTAGACAACCTTACATTTCCTTGATCCCATCCTTGACCCTATTCAACTTTATGTCCTGTGAAAAAAATTTCAAAAAAAACTTGGGATGAGTATAAAAAGATCAGTAAGTGTTATAGAAATATGGAAGGGAAACATGGGTTCATATATACATAAGAATGAAATCATACATTACCCATAAAATAAAAGAACATTAACATACCTCATTAAATCATGAATAAATCATAGAAATAATAAGACATAAAAGGTAACTTGAGGCATTCATAACATTCTTACGTAGGGAGTAACCCTCTCGGTTACGTTTGGAATACCCACCACAGTATATTCCCAAAATCTCCTTGGATAAACCTTAACGTTTCACACCTTCGTGTTTCCCAATGCATTAGAGAGATATAACGGGCTCACCCACCCTTAGTTTATCATGGAACCACCCGTATTCATAACAATCCCCATGAACCACAACATAATCTTATCACATAAAACATGCATAAAGGAAACATAACATTTCCACCTTTCAATCACAAGATATCAATACAACACATTGATATAAAAACATTATGAAAACCATTTTCAATACCAAAATAAAATAAAATAAAAACATGGTATTTATTTTTCTTTTAAAATTAAGGTATGGCTTGTAGAGGAAGCCTAAATTCAAATAATGGTCACGGTGGCGGAGAAGTCGTTGTCGCCGCATACGTACGACAAGAAAAACATTCCCTTTTGTCGTTTAGTAAAATACTTTGTATAAAAAAGATTCCTTTTGAATAAGCGTAAAATTCAAAGGGGTTTGTACACCATATAAAATAAAGTTGTGTATAAAACAAAATATGCCTTAATGAATGGAGATTTAGACGAAGTCCCATACAAAGACGGTATCCTTGGATTAAGGAAAATCAATTACATAATTATGTGTGACAAATGAATACATGAAATATAAGTGGGTATTAAGTGTATAAAAATCATAGGAAATTGACACATAACCATAGAACGACATATTCATGTTGTACAAGATTATCCAAAAGAATCAAAATTGGGTTAAGAAGTTCCCTTGCAAAAATTCGGCAGCCTAACAGCGTCACATCAAAATTCAGAAAAACAGTTGATGAGAGATAAAAAGGGTATCTCATCACTTGGTCATAAAATTTACATCAATAAGGATATATAAGAACATAACCCAACATAATAGTATGTGAATTAAAAGACATAACAAAATAAGTCTTTTAAAAAGAGGAGGGTGAAAGGTCCCCTTACCGAGTTGGGTAACTTTCGAAACGTACAGCCCATGGAAGAAGGGTCATACCATGAAGATGTAAATACCCATAAATGAAATTATACTACAAAAAATTTATAATAATGGGTATTACATACACCACTCAAAGGAAATAGTGGAAAACGTAGCATAAATGTCACATGAATAAAACTGAGATGACAAATACCTTACGAAAACTCGGCAGCCTAACGACGCCACTTAAAACTTACAAAATGGATTAATGATAGAAAATAGTGTCTCTCATCATATGAACATAAAAATTACAGTAGGAGTAATATAAAATAAAATTCAAATCATAAGAAAGATGAGCTTAAAATGAATGACATAAAAGAGTGTACTTAAAAAGAAAGAGAGAGGTTGGATCCCTTATGAAAATTCGGCAGCCTAACAGTGCCACTCAAAACTTCAAAAATGGATTGATGAGAGAAAATAGGGTCTCTCATCATAAGAACATAAAAATTACAGTAAGAGTAATATAAAAGAACATCCCAATAACAAGAAATATTAGCTTTAAAAGGAATGAGA
The DNA here is from genome assembly GCA_963277665.1 of Viscum album. Lineage (NCBI taxonomy): Eukaryota > Viridiplantae > Streptophyta > Magnoliopsida > Santalales > Viscaceae > Viscum > Viscum album. Next base: position 192,557,605 of record OY728135.1, on the reverse strand, counting down.
TAAAAGAATGTACTTAAAAAGAAAGAGAGGAGTAGGATCCCTTACTCGGGTCCGACTTGACACGATCGTTCTTTAATGTCTTGAATAATAAAATTGAGTTAATTTCAACTTTCTTAATAACATTTTCAAGTTAATTATTACTTTTATATCAGTTATTACCATGTCGTGAACACTATGTTATTATTTAAGTTAATAACGGTCATTTTAACGATCATTGGTACTTGAGTCAAAAACAAACTTTTTTTATAATTACAAGTTGTTCACGTAGTCAAATATCCATTATCACAAGAATGATATTAATGCTTTGGATATCATATATATCATATATATTCAGAATATACATTTATTTATAATATTACATTATCATTTAGAGGTAATAAATGATATGCACCGTTCATGGAGACGGTAAGCCGTACGTACGCATTAATGCTACTTTCATTTCTATCTCATACATTAATGGAAAAAAATAATGATATAAAGGTATATTATAATTCCAGTATAAAATCATATATAATAATTCTAAATCCATCCTTTATACGTCCCACGTATGGCATTAACGATTCATATCATTTTGTGGGGCCGGTAGTCCACACTTCCTAAAATGAAGATATCGTGTATACCCATAATGGAATCCATAAAGGTATGACATAAATGAAAAATACAGAAGCTTAAGGAAAACTTAAACATATTATATATCATATATAAATATATTGACATCTTAATGGCCACCGTTGAAGGTGTTATATAAGTGTTTAACAATCATCGTTTCGTGAGGCAGAAATTCGCCATCCACCGAAACAGTATGTTCTGTAACCATTAGATGAAGGTGTGTGTAAGTTTAGCTCGAAAACGTTTTATAAAAACATCCTAGTATATTGATTATACTAGATTTGTTACAAAATAAATGCATAAAAAGAGTTTAGGGGGTTGGAGAAGCGAAATAAAACAAAAGAACTCAAGTGAAGACATTACCTTAAAATCGGGTAACTCCCTTTGGTTTGAGCTCAAAGGCTTCCTTGGGAAGACTTCTGACCAAAGTGAGGCTTCTAAGAGTTAGACAGGGATGCGGAGAGGCAAAATGGGCAGGGGTTGGTCGATCCAAGGGTTATGGATGTGTGGGTAAGGAGGTAGATGTGGGGGGCCTTTTATAAGAGGAGGGGAGGGGCACTCTTTGAAAGTAATAAAATGTTACTTTATTTTAGAATGATTTTAGAATTTTAATGGTCCCACAATGATGTGTTTCTAGGATAAGGTGATGAGGGTTTTAAATCCACTCATCCAATAGGTTTTGTAAATTTTTAGGTCTTAGATTTTACATTATCGTTCCATTTTATTTAAATCGTTAAATAAAGAGGTCATCGTTGCATCATCATGCTGTCATAAATAATTTAATTTATTTAATCTCTAAAAGTTATTATAAAATACTATGATTTAGGAAATATTTTTAGCTTCTAATGAATATTTATAGTCAAAAATATGACTTGTATAACCCCATGCAAAAATTGTTTTTTAAAACATCTCATGTTTGTGTCATTTTTACTTTAACATTAAATAAAAAGTTATTTATGTCATTTCCCAACCAAAGTGGCTCCATGGGGTCCCCATGTTGACCCATAGGTTTTCGTGGTCGTCCATGACACATCCAATGAGGGTAGGACATGTTTCAATCTCATCTCATATTATTAAAACATTATTTTTACCTTAAACTACACTAATTACCTCTAATCGCGATTAAAAACTTAATAAGTTACTATTCACCAAAAAAAAATTTTAATCCCATTGAACCACATTTTAATTCTTAATGACAACCATGTATGTAAGATTTTTGAAATTCAAAAGACAATGGTGGAAAAATTTCATTTAATTGGAAAATCATTTTTTATAAGTACCACTTTGTGGTTTCATATTCATCACAAATTGAAGTTTTTCAGAAAATTACCAAAAATTAACCCGAAGCTAAATTTGATATTATGAATTCAAAAATGATGTCAATTTTACAAAATTCAAAACATATATGTTGAATTAATTAATTTAATAATTAATTCCCACTATTAAAACAAATAGCGTGTTTTTATGAAACAAAATGTATTAAAAGATTGACACAAGTTTAAGTCCGATTTCAAAGTGAAATTAATTCCAACGACCACTATTGGATTAAATGGTAAAAATATATTCTAATTTCACATTAAAACCAATTCAAAAGATAATCTAATCATATAAATAAATTATATTAAAAATTGGTTTTGAATTCAAATACAACATTTTTCACTATTCATTAAAAAATGAACTTTATCAGAATAATACCAAAAATTTACACAAAGTAAATTTTGATGTCCCAATTCTAAAGAATATTTTTATTTTGTCAAATATAACATATAAAATTGTTAAAAAGTGTATTTAAAAGAGGATCACCATCAAAAGGTGGTTAATCAACCCTTTCAATAATATTAGAATGTTTACGCTTAAAATTGGATTCATTCGCACTTTTAATCCTCTACAATTTATTGTAAGAATTAAAAATATTTGACCAACATATATAATAATTTTGTGGTTAGTTCTATTCATTCCCTCCATCACAACAGCTAGGCGTTAACTACCATTTAAAATAATATTATTTTATTATTTGAGTGCAACATAAGATTCCCAAGAAACTCATTGTTGCGTTTTGGGTACGCCATCGATCATAGCATCCCATTTAAAGTTATATTAATATTTTATTCAAAAATATGGATAAATTTGAAAATGTCATACTGTTTATTTACCTGGGGTGTTACATCCTTCCCCCATTTTGGGAATTGCGTCCTCGCAATTTTAAAATTGGGGCTTGGAATCTTCATTGAAAATCCCACATCGGAACAAGAGTCAGTGAAACAATCACTTTAAAATAAAGAATGTTAAGTACAAAGGTCACCCGAGTTAACCCATACTAGGATTCCAAGTAAGAAAATATGGACATGGAATAAAAAACAAAGGGTTATGTTCTGATGGAGAGTGATAGTAAACATGTTTATGAGAAAGTTAACAGTAAGAAAATCACAAACGTGTGATGGGTTAAAAAGAATTCAATTCCTTTACAGGAAAAGATAACAGACAACATTTTTTATTTAAGTTAATTTTCATTGAGGAATTTATTTTTGAGCTTAACTAAATCATAGTGAAACATACTTACTTGTCATGTAGACTTTCAACTTTTACTAGATTCCTTAATCAAACTCATATTTTCACCAAAAGTCGAGTTTTTAGGAAGTCATGTTCACATTAAGAGTACTATAATCAACTTCATGAGAATCACCTAATTCACAAAAGAGAACTAAATACTTCCCATGTCTTTAGACTCTAAACAAAACCAAAAAGGTTAGTACAAGACCAGATAATCTAGAAAAGGATAAACCTTATAAAAATAAAATCTATTCTTAATCTCTAAAATCTGTCAAACAAAACCCAAAGTTCAACAAGGACAATTCTATAAACAATTTGTCCATAAAATTCTTCAATGTAAACCAATCTATGTTTGAAACCCAAATATTTGAAGGATTTAGTCACATAGTCCTCCATGTTAAATCGTAACATTTATCTCTAAACTACATCAGTTGCTCTTAAAGTCTCATATTGAAAGGTAATTAACCTAATCACATATCCTCCATGATATGATAATATATTTCAATAGATAACCCAAAATCAACTTACTCTTAATTTATAAAATCATCTAACTAAAAATAATCGTTCAAACTAACCAGGGACTTCACGTAGTCCAGTGGTAGGTGATAAATACCAGTAGCACTTTGGTTGTGGGTTCGATTCCCGTAGCTTTGTCCGACGTGATGGGTTGTCACATGGTCTGCATGTTGTCCATTTTCCAAAACTATATAATTATAAAATCGTTCCCCAAAAAAAGAGACAAAATCATCAAAAATAACCATAACATAATTTAACCTCAATTTTATCTCATGCCTTTCACTTCCATCATAACATATAGTAACCCATAATTACCTCAAAAGTAAGGATTATATAAACCCAAATGGATCTTTATAACTATGTCCACAAAAGAACAGATTACTATTCTTTGAATAAAATTTTCATATATCAAACATCATAGTTACAAATACTATAAAAAGTCTTCTAATGTAACCCCATCATCAAAAGAGACTTAATACTCTTATGAATTTCACCATAACTCAAGAATCCCTTATATGTTGACTTCTTACTCATTCAACATTCTTCATGATCTATTAACCATTCCATTCCAACTTATTCTGAAATACTTCTTTCATACAAACAAAATCATGAATCATATCCTAATATTCCAAAATAGGAAAAAAAAGTTAAGAAATAATCCATAGCATTGATTGGTCATTGTCAGTTTCTTCATCCTCAATCGGAATGGCATTAGGTATTGGTAAATGAATATTTGTACGATCTTTGTGATCCCATTCACAAAACTTCTTCATAGGACATGTGTTTGCATAAGGACCATGCACACCACATTTAAAACATTCAATTGATCCCCCAAAAATAACTTCTTTCCCTTTCCTCGAGTCAACTGGATGCTTCCTTTTTTCATGATAGGTTCTTCCTTTATGACCTTAATTTCCACATCTATAGCATATTTCTGTCCCATTTGAAACATTTTCCTAGGTGTTTCTTTCCAAATCATTGACACATAGGTTTTTGAACACACTTACCTTTAAAATTGTTACCTGTAGTTCCGTAGGGATTTGTTTCTCACATATATGATGCCTTAGAGAAATCACCATGGTTTAGGTGGTCAATCATGACTCCAGATAGTTTGTTGAGGGTAAACACATGATTTCTCATTGCAGATCCCATATCATTCAGGTTCTAGCTCAAAAAAAACAGTCACAGTTTCCTTCACATCCGCTATTACTTTGGTGCCTGCTAGATCCAGCCATTTACTAAAACCAAAAAGGTCAGTGTGAGTATATAAATAAAATCATCATGTACTAATGAGGAAGATAAACACTAATATATACTTACTCATTAACTTTATCTAAAACTAGGGATCTTTCTGAAATCCTAACCATTATGGTAATGTCACTTATTCTTAAAAAATACCCTAACCTCTAAAGTTATCTAAACTGACCTCTGATAACAACTATAAGGCCCCAACCTTAAACATTACTTAATATTTAGTTATTACAAGATTACACATTGGGGATCTTTTCTGTTTCGGAGTTTTAGAGAATTAGGACATAACTATTACATCCCAAATATTACAAAATAGACACATCTACTCAGCATCCATGTTTTTTCCACAAAATAAAAACTCTTGAACAAAAGATTTATGTCTAGTTCCTTGTTTTGGACAACCTCACATTTCCTTGATCCCATACTTGACCCTATTCAACATTATTTACAGTGAAAAACATTTCAAAAAAACGTGGGATGCGCATAAAAAGCTCAGTAAGGGTTATAGAAATACAGAATTGAAACATGGGTTCATATATACATAAGAATGAAATCATACATTCCTCATAAAACATAAGCACTTTAACATACCACATCAAATCATGAATAAATCATAGAAATAATAAGACATAAAAGGTAACTTGAGGAATTCATAACATTCATACGTAGGAAGTAACCCTCTTGGTTACGTTTGGAATACCAACCATAGTATAATCCCTAAATCTCTTTGGAGAAAACGTAAAGTTTACTCTTTCGTGTTACCCAATGCATTTGACAGCTATATCGGGCTCAAACGCCCTTAGTTTATCACGGAACCACACGTATTCATAAAAATTCTCAAGAACCATAACATAATCTTATCACATAAAACATTCAAAAAGGAAACATAACATTTCCACCTTTCAATCACAAGATATCAATATAACACATTGATATAAAAACATTATGAAAACCATTTTCAATACAAAAATAAAAGAAAAGTAAAACATGGTATTTATTTTTCTTTTAAAAGGAAGGTTTGGCTTGTAGAGGAAGCTGAAATTCAAATAATGGTCACGGCGGCGGAGAAGTCGTTGTCGCCGCATACGTACGACAAGAAAAAAATTCCCTTTTGTCATTTAGTAAAATGCTTTGTATGAAAAAGATTCCTTTTGATTAAGCTTAAAATTAAAAGGGTTTTATACAACGTATAAAATAAAGTTGTGTATAAAAAAAATATGCTTCAATTAAAGGAGATTGATATAAAGTCCCATACAAAGTCTGTATCCTTGGATTAAGGATAAATCAGTTACATAATTATGTGTGACAAATCAATACAAAAAATATAAGTCTGTATTAAGTGTATAAAAATAATAGGAAATTCACACAATATCATAGAACTACATATTCAAGGAGTACAAGTTAATCCCAAATAATCAAAATTGGGTTAAGAAGTTCCCCTACCAAAATTCGACAGCCTAACGGCGTCACTTCAAAATTCAGAAAAAGAGTTGATGAGAGATAAAAGGGGTATCTCATCACTTGGTCATAAAATTTACATCAATAAGGATATATAAGAACATAAACCAACATAATAGTTTGTTAATTAAAAGAAATAACAAAATAAGTCTTTTAAAAATAGGTGGGTGAAAGGTCCCCTTACCGAGTTGGGTGACTTTCGAAACGTACACCCCATGGAAGAAGTGTCATACCATGAAGATGTAAATACCCATAAATGAAATAATAATACAAAAAATGTATAATAAGGGGTAGTACATACACCAATCAAAGGAAATAGTGGCAAACTTAGCATAAATGTCATAGGAATAAAAGTGACAAGAGAAATCCCTTCCGAAAACTCGGCAGCCTAATGGCGCCACTTAAAACATCCAAAATGGATTGATGAGAGAAAATAGTGTCTCTCATCATATGAACATAAAAGGTACAGTAGGAGTAATATAAAATAACATCCCAATCATAAGAAAGATGAGCTTAAAAGGAATGACATAAAAGAGTGTACTTAAAAAGAAAGAGAGAGGTTGGATCCCTTACGAAAATTTGGCAGCCTAACGGTGCCACTCAAAACTTCCAAAATGGATTGATGAGAGAGAATAGGGTCTCTCATCATAAGAACATAAAAATTACAGTAATATTAATATAGAAGAACATTCCAATAACATGAAATATGAGATTTAAAATAAATGACATAAAAGAGTGTAGTTAAAAAGAAAGAGAGGAGTAGGATCCCTTACCTCAAGTCCGACTTGACTCGATCGTTATTTAATGTCCTGAATAATAAACTTGAGTTAATTTCTACTTTCTTAAGAACCTCTATCAAGTTCATTATTCCTTTTATAGAACTTATTACCATGTCATGAACACAATGTTCTTATTTATGTTAATAACGGTCGTTTAATGATCATTGGTACTTGACTCAAAAGCAAACTTTTTTTATAATTAGAAGTTGTTCACGTAGTCAAATATCCATTATCACAAGAATGATATTCATGATTTGGATATAATATATATCATATATATCCAGAATATACATGTATTTATAATATTATATAATCATTTAGAGGTAACAAATGAAATGCACCGTTCATGGAAACGGTAAGCCGTACGTACGCATGAACACGACTTTCATTTCTATCTCATACATTAATGGAAAATAATAATAATGATATAAAGTTATATTATAATTCCAGTATAACAACATATATAATAATTTTAAATCCATCCTTTATACGTCCCACGTATGGCATTAACGGATCAAATCACTTTGAGGGGGCGGTAGTCCGCACTTCCTAAAATGAAGATATCGTGTATACCCATAATGGAATCCATAAAGGTATTCCATAAATGAAAAATACAGAATCTTAAGGAAAACATAAACATATTATATATCATATATAAATATAGTGACATCTTAATGGCCACCTTTGAAGGTGTTATATGAGTGTTGAACAATCATCATTTCGTGAGGCAGAAATTCACCATCCATAGAAACATTTAGTTCTTTAACCATTAGAAGAATGTGTGTGTAAGTTTAGCTTGAATACGTTTTATAAAAACAACCTATTATATTGATGATACTGTATTTGTTACAAAATAAATTAATAAAAAGAGTTTAGGCTGTTGGAGAAGCGAAATAAAACAAAAGAACTCAAGTGAAGGCATTACCTTAAAATCGTGTAACTCTCTTTGGTTTGAGCTCAATGGGTTCCTTGGGAAGGCATCTGACCAAAGAGATGCTTCTAAGAGTTATAGAGGGATTTGGAGAGGAAACATGGGCAGGGTTGGGCCGAGACAAAGGCTTTGGAAGTGTGGGTAAGGTGGTAGAGGTGGGGGCCTTTTATAAGAGGAGGGGAGGGGCACTCTTGGAATGTAAGGAAATGTTACTTTATTTTAGAATGAGTTTCGAATTTTAATGGTCCCAAATTGATGTTCTTAGAGAATAAGGTGATAAGGGTTCGAAATACACCCATACAATAGGTTTTGGACATGTGTAGGTATTATATTTTACATTACATTTCCATTTTATTTAAATCATTAAATAATGAGGTCATCGCTGCATCATAATGATGACATAAATAATTTAATTTATTTAATGTCTAAAAATTATAAAAAAAATACTATGATGTAGGAAATCTTTTTCTATTTATAATGAATATTTATAGTAAAAAATATGACTTGTATAACCCCTTGCAAAAATTGTTTTTTTAAAACATCTAATGTTTCTGCCATTTTTACTTTAACATTAAAGAAATAGTTATTTATGTCATTTCCCAACATACGTGGCTCCATGGGGTCCCCAAGTTGTCCCATGGGTTGTCTTGTTCGGCCATGACACATACAAGGAGGGTAGGACATGTTTCAAACTCATATCATATTATGAATAAATTATTTTTACCTTAAACTACAATAATTACCTCTAATCGCGATTAAAAATATAATAAGTTACTATTCACGAAAATAATTATTTTAATACCATTGAACCACATTTTACTTATTAATTACAACCATGTATATCTGATTTTTGAAATTCAAAACACAAAGGTGGAAAAATTTCATTTAAATGGAAAATCTGTTTTTATAAGTACCACTTAGTTGTTTCACTATTCATCAAAAATTGATGTTTTTCAGAAAATTACAAAAAATTAACCCTAAGATAAATTTGATATTCTGAATTCAAAAATGATGTCTATTTTAAAAAATTCAAAACATATAAGTTGCATTAATTAATTTAGTAATTAATTCCCGTTTCCAAAACAAATAGCGTGTTTTTATGAAACAAAATGTATAAAAAGATTGACACTAGTTTAAGTCCGATTTCATTGTGAAATTAATTCCAACGACCACAATTGGCTTAAATTGTAAAAATATATTCCAATTTCACTTTAAAACTAATTCAAAAGATAATCTAATCATATAAATAAATTAGATTAAAAATTGGTTTTGAATTAAAATACAACAATTTTCACTATTCATTAAAAAATGAACATTATCAGAAATATAACAAAAATTTACAGAAAGTAAATTTTGATGTCAAGATTCTAAAGACGAGTTTTATTTTGTCAAATATAACACATAAAATTGTCAAAAAGTTGATTTAAAATATGATCACCATCAAAATGTGGTTAATCGGCCCTTTAAAAAATATTAGAATGTTTACGCTTAAAATTGGATTCATTCGCACTTTTAATCCTCTAACATTTATTGTAAAAATTAATCAAAATTGACAAACATATATAATCATTTTGTGGTTAGTACTATTCATTCCCGCCATCACAATAGCTAGTCATTAACTACCATTTAAAATAATATTATTTTATTATTAGAGTGTAATATAAGATTCCCAAGAAACTCATTGTTGTGTGTTGGGGACGCCATCGATCATAGCGTCCCCTTTAAAGTTATATTAATATTTTAATCACAAATATGGATAAATGTGAAAATGTCATACTCTTTATTTACCTAGGGTGTTACATGTTTCCTCAAGAACTGTGGTTGGATTTATTTTCAATTTGATGGGATACATAGTGACTCATATCCCTTATATTCATGTCACATCCATATAGAAATGAGAATGAAAATATCCCTATATAATATATGAAAATTCATAAAGGAGATATCATATTCATATTCCCGATTCATTGATCTTTCAAATGAATATAATTGACTCTCAAACATATGAGTCAGATTTATGTTCGTAATTTCACATTCCATGACAAATCAAGGTCTCCATATATCTTACATGCATGGGGACATCCCCCCATTCATGAAACCCTAAAACACATGCAATTTCAGATTTTTCTAAACATCCCCATCATAACTTGTAGAGGTACAATATCTTAAGGAAACAATTTGGATACTATTCATAATATGAACCAGTTTAATCAACATATGTTTCCACAAAATGGAACATCTTCTAAAGTAACATTCTTCCCCATTAAAGAAATTTCCTACCATTGTACCCACCAATGGCTTCAATGCCCCATATCATTTCTCCAGATCCATGAATTCCCATGACCATGTTTTGTGGTTTACTTCCCCCTCACGTCTACGGAATGTTAGAATATCCCAACCCTATAAAACATAAATTACAATTTATTTCAATGAAAAATTCTCCTCACCATAGGATAATATAATATACATCAAATTTCCTCACATTATGACATTAAACAGTATGGACCCTATCCTAATCACATGAAACAATAATTTCATGCTATTATGAACTATTGTTGTACTGATTCCAATCATATGGGATATGTAATGATGCAAAAAATTTCGATCTTAGGTCCAACTATATTATAGATTACAAACTCCCATTCCTTGTCTATAGGATTCTCCTACATCGAAACTTTCATGTGAAATCTATAAATTTATTCAACCATCTTCTTATTTTTGAGATAAATACTTATAATAATGATCAAAATGAGCCACAACCTATTAGTGACATTACATAATAAAAAATGTCTTCATTTCTATTTGCATGGGTACGAACTACTTCTGTAATCTTAAATGAACTACTTATAGATTGATTTATTCCATTGAAGGATACATTTACATGTTAAAATTTATATTTCTTCCACATCAATAACATAAAATTTTCATTATGTTAGTTGAACAAAATCCTTACCTCTAGACATCAAACTTTATTTGTTTTCTTGAAATATGTAACGATTGGTTCATGCCATTGTGGGATATATACTGAAACATAGATCTCCAATATTGGGTCCAGCCAAAAACATAAATAATTGACCATTCATTGTGCTCAGATCATAAATTCACAAGGATTGTTATGATAACCACATAAGGATATTGTCTCAACCAATTCCATGGATTTTTTGACATAAAAGTCCACTTTTGTTTTAAGGCACCCTCCTAAAAAAATTAAACACATTGTCCAAAATGGTCTGAATACCAATAAACTCACATAGCTATAATAAATGGTGGGAAAGTGTTATGATGAACCCACTATATGACTATGAATAATATTTCATTTTTGGACTTGAATATGATTGACAAAAAAGTATTTTCATTAAAAAGATAATTTTTCTCCATGAGATTCTATTCATACCTTTATATACCCCTATAACTGGTATATCCAATATCCCTTTTGTATTTAGAAACCACCTAATTATAGTTTACATATATCCCCCAGTATTCATGGATATTATAGAATAGATTGTGATAGACTAATATGAAATGGGTGAATCGTTTAACAAAAGACTTAATTTAATGTCTAAAAATTACCTATGGTAATACATTAAACCACACCACACATGTCCCTGTTTCACAATATTAAACTAAAAATTTGTTCAAGTATAATTTACACAATCTAGATATGCAAGGGAATGTTTTTGCATTCCTAATCAATGATAATATAAACAACCATCTCATTTACATGTATCACTCCTTTCACAAGACACTCTTTATGGTGTTTTGAAATTCAAAATTCTATATAATTACATATCCATCCTAAATAGTTGGTCAATTTATTTATGGAAACAATGTTTCTCAATGAATAATATTCCCCATTTGGTCTTGCATATGTCACCCACTACAATTTCTCGTCAACCAAAGTATATTTCTTCATCCCGAGAGGCCTTTCATAACTTTATACTCCACCAAAAACATCTTGATGGAAACCATTCCTAATATTACTCCCCACATAATTTCTCCATATACTATTTTATATTAAAAAATGACAAAAAAAATTCATTAGGTATCTTTCATTCACTACTGAATAATATTGGGACATTCATGGTAGAGAGTTTTTATTAGGTACCTCCCCAAGGAATTTATTGTCATAGTTGTTTGATAAAAAACCATAGTAATGTTAGTCTATTTTATAGGACTCTAAATTTCCCATGAAAAGAGACAAAAAAGTCAACTAGTTGAGTATTTAAAAATTTAATTTGGGTAATTGTGGATTATCATCACCCTACACATAAACTTCTCATGGTTTAGGTATAATATTGAGAAATAATGAATTAAAGAGTCCCAAAGCAAGTTATGTCGAAAACCCGCAATGGGAGTGCTACGAAAAAGTCATGTTATACCCTATAATCCAACACCACATTGGAATGGGGAAAAAGTTATTGTTATAATAAAAAATAAAAAATTTACGTTGGGTTTTTCATATATCCATATTAATAGGAATATTGATTCTCACTATGACTATTATATCCGAAACAAATAAGAGAATTATTTGATTTATCTTTCAAAATAGGCATTCTTTATACCTCAAAATAGCCTCCTCTTCATCGTAATCAGAACCCATTATAATGTAAGAATTTTTGGGGTCATTAAATATCAATATTTGAGGTAAAAATAATTCTATAAATATGTATAAGTAAGGGAAAAAAATGCTTTTATGAGTTTTAGGGAAATGTTTAATGGGATAAGATCGTGAAGGGCAATGTAGTATTATGACGCATGAAACCATAGGAAAACTACCGTTCTACTGGAATCATTTGGAATCATGATGAACCCACAAAATATGTAGTTAGTAAGATAGAAATAGTTGAAGAAACATTAGAAAATAAAATAATTTTCATTTGTGGTATATTGATGATAATGTCTTCCCCCAAAAACATATTACTAATGAACATAATTTTTATCTTGATGTGGCCATACAATTAGATCCTCAAAAATTGAATGAACCCATTACCATTTTTGTGATATTCACCACTGAGAAATATCTCCCCTTTAGTGAATGATTCCCCTTGTTGACTAGGATATTCACTGGCTGGGTATTCTCCATGGGATTCTGCAAAAGAAGGATCATAGACCATCATTTTTGACCGAACACGTCTGCATCTAATCAATTTGAACTTATGTAAATACACCCTATGCGGGAGAAGAAAATAAATGTAGAAATAGATCCACACACACACATGCATACCCAAGAGAGCCAACGAAAGGCATTGAGAAAACTATAGCCCTTCGACGCTTCCCTATAGGTAAAACGCACCATGAATAATAAAGTACAAAATAATAAAACATCTTGTGATCATTGGACCCAAAACTATTTACACACAAAATTAAAAAATGAAAAAAATTTATGGACCATTTTTTCAAAGGCATCCCGTATTGAAAAATGATATTTGGGTGGAACCCTACCCCATGTATAAGAATTTTACATGAGTGGATCTAATCCCCATGTTATAATATGATACGTTGATGGAAAATTTTCCTATGAAGTGAAATGTCACATGGTCAAAGTCAAATACTGTGTAGCACCATGAAACAACGAATACCCCTTTAACCGCATAGAAACAAGCTATGTGGAAGGACCCCAATAATATTTAACAACATTCTATGAGAAACGAGGAATCCTCAGGTGTTCTCCTATTCATTTTTGTCCATACAATTTCATCATGTTGTTAGAAATCATGTAGGCCACTCTAAAAAATAATATGATTTCATCAAGATATGGCATCATCCAAAGTCGTAGGACATGTGTGGTAAATTCATCGAGAACATCATCGATTCACTTTAGGATAACATAAGTGTTTTTAAAAGATTCATAAGATAAACATCAATAAAATGGTTTACACTCAGATTATCCTCGTGCATACATTCCTATGGTAATGTTGTTTAAATCATACAAATGTTGATGTGAACTTCCACATTCAAGAAATTGAGAGAAAACATTTTCCTTTTCCTTTGATGATGGAATGTTTTAAAAATTATTATGTTTCCTAGAACTGATCTTTCTAATTACCAGTTATTGTAAGCATCTTGATTTTCTTTATAGGAGGGAACACTTTTTCCCCAATGAACTACCACCCAAGATGTATCCCAATAAATCACCATATGGCACTATCGTTGATGTGAAAACAATATAGGAAACAAGCACACTAAAAACCACATTCCCCCTCCTTTTAGGGATCAAACATTATCCATATTTTGATATAGTGAGATCATGTGTACATCAAATCTACTAAATATATTTTTTTCTCATAATGAATATGAATTACATAATAATTGAGGATATTAGAGATACTGAAATATGCATGATCCAAAAACTCATATAGGAATCCTACAAGATATATGTCATGAAGGCATACATCAAACATAAAAGGGCTATATTGTGAATGAAGAAGAACCAAATGGGAATCTCCCATGAATAATTTGCCATAATTTCCAAATTTAAATGAGCATCTTATCAGGTGTCAGTCCCACTAATATTGAAATTCATGAGATTAGATTCCTATATAATCAGAATATGTAGGAATCGTCCTAGATGTCCGAACTCATCACTCAAAATCACCCAAATGTTCTCTGGGAAAAATTCCGTTTATGTTCATATACACCCAAAACACCACATCTCTTCTAGGTCACTCAGGACAGCTCATAATTATTCCCACATAATTATTAACCATTCATTATTCACTAGAATATCTTTATCATATGATGTTAAAATTCTTTGTTGGGTCCGTATCAAATGACAATAAAAGGTGATTTTTCATATTAAGTTACACCGAACTACATGGGTTCTCATTCCTATCAGGATAATTAATAGGAAGGAAATCTTATGGGTTCAATCCCATCATAAAAAAATCATTAATCCCTAAAGATGAAGATAATTTACATAGTGTCATATCATGTGACAAAAAAACAGCATCATCTCCGCAAGAGATAAAAAAAACTATACATTTTCACAAAAGGGTAACATTGATGGAGAACCTATGATACATATAGATCCCGCCATTGATGGAGAACATTAGATACATATAGATTATTCCAAACCCATGTGTAGTCATAATGGGTAATTTAATTTTGGGTAATCGATAGATATATACATGGCAATGAACCATGGATTCCTAAATATATCATAAATCAATAACAGTTCCATGTAATAGGAAATCGGTCCCACTAGAATGGTGTGATGATCCCATTATTTCATCATCTCGATCAACACTAGTTATTAATAATAATAGGAACAATTACCCAATTCATGACTACCTTTGGAAGTTATGTCCATATATCAAGGATATGATTTCCATTGGTTGATTTCGGCTCCTTGAAAATAAAAAATTAGATTACATTTGATGAGATTTTACCCAGTGTCAGTGATTTCAGCCCATAGAACCCACATACAATCAAATTTTCAAACTAAAATATCATATATTTGGAAAAGTAATTTTTTAATATAATGTGAATTGAATAATTATGGAAATATCCTAAAAAGATAAAAAGGATACACTAATAGTAATCATCATACCCTTTCATTCCTCACATAGGTAAAATCTTAGAGGAAAATAACAGAAAGGTTTTATTTCATGAAAATCAATTAATACATCATATTTTGGATCTTTTTTTTGCTATATTTATCAATAAAAATGATATCAATTTTCATAGGTAGTGGAAGATACATGGAATTATAGGTTATGCCATTCATATTCCATAGTGTTATGTATTATGTGTTTTCCATTCTCCTTATCATGAATTATAAAATTATATATCAAAAGGATTTCTATGTGTAAACCTTATTTTGGATCATAATTCTCTTATCTAAACAGAAATAAATATCTCTCCATTATTTATTGAATAAAATACCCAAAAAACATTAGCCTACTAAGTGTATTTATTGGAAAATTATCACACTCCCTTTGTGTATCCATGAATGATGGCATGTATGAAAATCACGTTATGCCATTCAACATGCAATCGTACACATCAACTAAAATGATGATTGGATTATGGCATTATATTCCTTAAATTAAAAAAAATTAATTATTTTGAAACAATTCACTCAATGAGTCTCAATTCATTAATCAAATTTGAACCATTTTTCTTAAGTGGTGGCACCTCCTTGGCGAGATTCATCATGTGATAAAAATTATCAAGCAAATAAGGACATCATTTAAACAAACCATATAAAAGAATATAATAAATTAATAGACCTTTTCTAATAATGAACTATATACATATCATCATATCAAACTCTATTCATATCAAACAGTAGGTATCTGCATATTATATTTTTGTATTGTAAATGGAGAAACACCTATTTCACACATTGTGTACCGACACATCATGCATCAAAATATCTATTATTTCATTTCATGTATTGTGAAAATATGGTACATCATTAAAATATAAAAATCTCATGCATTAGTAGTTCCCCCATGATGATCAACATGGATTGTGTGATTCACACTTTGACCATATATATATAAAAAATATTTGTATAGTCAAACATCTCCCTATAGGTTTCTCATTAAACCGTATTATGTATAAATAGGTTCCATCACAACCTATGACATTCCCAACTATAATGGTACTTTACTATAAGAACCATGGATTTTCAATGTATTCATTAACATATGTTAACTTGATATCATGGTTATATGGATGGGGATAACTATGTGGTTGTTTTGTTTGTCGATGAAGAAGTAGTGTTCGATGATACTAGTGGTGGAGGAACGACAAATTATCCACCCCTAGGGAATTTCCGGTATATATAAAATTTATATGAGGATTTATGTTTGGAAACATATGATACCTTCATGATTAAACAAATCAAATCATCAAAATTAATATTTGTATTAGTCTTCTTATTCCATCATTTTATTTTTATTTATCAACACGAGGGTCTGAAGTGAACGGGAGCTCATCCAATCAAGGTTACACTGGTTCATGATATATATCCCATATGTGATATTCTATTGAATAATATGACCAAAATTTATTTCTTTTATCTATCACGTAATACACCCCCAATCATATGATCATCTAAACACTCATCACATGTGCCCATCCATGACAAAGTTCATTAAAATCATGTATCAGTGTCAATTATTACTGTGTTTTCTTATGATTGTTCCTTTGAATGGATAATTGTTCTCATTTTATGATAGATATGTTGATTTTATTATTTTTTGGTATATTTTGTTATTAAAAAATGTATCAGATCATTTCATTAAAAAAATATTTCTCTATACACATTTTCAAAACATTTATGATTTTTTCGATATGTCTCATATTAGGAGGTAGAGTATATTTCATCCACATTTCATCAAATATGTGGTTTTTGATCTGAAGGTAGATTCATATTTTTCGTATCTGTTGATTTGGATTATAGACCAGAGTGTGTGAGTATTTTTGGTAATAATTGTTTCACTTGAAATAGTCTACTGACATCATGTATGGATTTAGGAATCCACTTGGGAGTGGTAATATAATATAAAAACACACTAACAAAATTTATTTGACCGTGAAGTATAGATAATATTCTCTTAGAATAGAATTCTATAGATTTTTAGATTTATGAAATCCTCATTTTTGTAATAACATTTTGGATATAACTTTAAACTCATTATAAAAAAAATTATTAATTTTCAACATTATTTTCAACATTACATAGATAATTGGTTTTTCACTATGAAAAAAATATCTAACGACACATAAATGGGACATTAGTTTTTTATTATATATAACTATGAATTTTCAAATGCTATGTATGTTTAACAACCTATTACATATGGGTAACTTCTTATTTTCAAGGGATGCATATGAGTAGCTCCCTACTATGAAATAGTGAGTTTCATATAATATATAAGTAACTCTGATTTGGGTATTGGTAACCCAATGCTATATAAGGGAAATAATTACTTGCATAATGGAATTCCCTTTTATTCAATGAATAAATAATGATATGACAATGTATTCACAAAAAATTAATATGATAGATATGGAAGAACCCATGTTACCCTTTTTGAGTTCATGTTTTTTTATAGTATACTTTTTAAATAAATTATTTGATTTTATCTTCCCATCTAAACCCATAAACACATTTTCATTATTTTTAAAGGCATAAAATAAATTATTATTAATTTAAAACTCAATTATATACATAACTCTTATTTTCAAATGCATTAAATATTCCACAATCTATTTTTTCATCAAAGGATAATTAGATTGTATTTTAATTTTTTTTTACCGGAAATGAACAAGAACAACATATTATATTTTAAATAAATAGACATATTTTCTTCCATTGTTAATTTCACAACCTCTTCATTTTGGGAAGTGAGAGTTCCTTTACCAAATTTATTTGATGTATTCTCCAATATGATTTAGTTTTTTTTTGTAGTTTTTGATGTGTGTAAATAAACTAAAATTTACTTCACTATTCATTGAGGTAGTGTTTTCCAACATTAAAATTCCAATTTTTAATTTCTTATTTTCTATTCAATTTTATTCATGGACCATTTTTGTAATAATTTATTTATTTCATATAGATAAATATCTAGATAAATCTATAAAAAATAATAAACTACATTTATTAATGAATTACAACCTTCTTATTTTAATATTTCTCTTGAGAGTTAAAATATCATCACATGATGATTTTATTATCTTAAATAGAGAAAACAATTATTAGAAAATGGGATATATTAAATTTATATTTTTCAGGGTTAATTTGTGAGAGTATGAATTTTCATATTATGGGCCTTTGAGTATAATAAAACTTGAGTTAAAGTTATCATTTTTGAAAATTATGACCCAAATGTTATATATATATTTTTTGGTAGACAATTCTATGAAAAACATTTCATTTTCCAACATCACTCTTATGGTATTTGTTCCATACACTCAAGCATGGTTTAAATTTTTTTTAGCATGAAATAATGTATATGGAAATGTGTTTTAGAAATTTTATTTTATTCACATGTTTATATGTGTTTCTAATAATCTTCCAAAATTGCATTCCTTGTTTTATATATATATATATATATATGATCTACCCAATTCTGTGGGATTTCAAACCCTTTAGTGGTTTTGATTCTAGTATTGAGAACAATTTGTAATCTTGTGATATATTTATTTTCTAGTGTGTAAGAGGGTCTATAATGTAATAATGATGATGATGGATGGTACAAAGCTAATGTGAATGAAGATTTTGTGTCTAGACTGAAGATATAATATAACAATACATTGGCCATGTGGATAAACATGAGGTAGTGTTAGGATATGATAGCCTTGTGGACTAAATATTGAGATATATGGGACATGGAGACCTTATGGAATGAAATTAAACTCATTGGATTTGATCCATCATAAAATATGGTGATAGATGAGATATAACAATTTAAGAGGGCTAGAAGTCACGGGGAAACCTGGCAATTCTATCCTATCTGTGACAGTGGCGGCCAGAAGGCCGACCCCTCCCTCATCGACGGGGAAGGGACCCTTGCCACCCACCAATGGAGTAGCTTCCACCTTTTCCCATCTCTTGAATCCTGATTTTCTTCATACTTTCTCTCATGTTCCACTTGGTTAGAAGATTCCATATTTTTTTATGGGTTCCCTAATACTCTTTTATCGAATTTGGAGTCCTCCAAATCACTGAATCTATTGAATCATACCCTAGTTTCAAGGTTTAAATAGTGGACTTCTTCTATTTACGCATTATATATGCACATATTCGGAGCATGGTACTTAAAGGATAGGGAGACAATGTGTTTTATGGATAATAGGAATATGAAGGTTCATTTTAGCTTGAAGGCTTCTCTCATCAAGGCTTGGTCATTTGTATCTCTCACCTTCAACAGATTCTGATTTCACCTATTCTGATTATCCATTGATATTTATATGATTTCTGAACCTCATAGTATGGCCACTTGGGTAATCATTCCCAATCTTCCACTACCATTTCAAAACCATTATGTTATGTGTATTCTATGGAATCTAATTGGTAGATACATGTTCTTGGAGAGAGGTACATAGGATCTTTGTCACCCTATCAAGCTGTGTGTTTCCGTTGAAATGAATGTGTCCAATGATCCGTTTTAGTATGTCTGGATAACTGTGGGTGAGGAATATCATTTCAAACTACGGGTGGCATATGAAACATGGACTAATTTCTGCCCTGGATGCAAGCACTGGGGAAACATGTTGGTGTACTGTAGTAGGTTGTCTTGGTAGACCACATGAAGAAGGAGTTATGGCATATAAAAGGAGTTTGAGGCATTTGTTGAGGTAGAGTTGATCGAGCATCATCCTACTAAATGGTCTTTTATGAATAAATAATTGTTTCCTTAGGATAAGTCGTTAATTTTTCATGTTTTTAGCAGGTTGAGGCAGGACCTGGCAGGACCTTCCATTTTCAATGTGCTGATTCATTTGGATAATGTGAGGAAGTAAATATTGGTACAACATGATGTCGATCGAGTGGAAAACCATTTGATTGCGAGTAATGATATGATAGTGTATATGGTAGATCAAAGGAGAAAATGATTTAGAGGACCTGCTATTGTTATGAGTGTAGGGGGTACTGATGCAACAGAGTCTCCTCGAAATCCTACTTATGATAAATTTTCAAATTTTGGTAAGAGACTGGATGCAGTTAGAAACATGGGGAATAACACAAGTATTCTAGAAATATTAGGTGAATTGGAGAAATGGGAGTACGGTGGGGGAATAGAAAAAGCGTTTTACCACGTTCTTGATTAATATCAGTAATCGTTTTGACGGATTGGGATATGACAAACTTAATATGCTATCAACTAGGGCAGACTGTCCCTCAAGAGAGAAGTCTGAGGGTGGGGAGTGTGATGTCACATACTTAGTGGATATTGAAAATGGTAGTTATAGTATAGGGCTTCACAGACTAAGGAAAAATAAGAGATATAAAGTAAATAGGGGCCTGTGTAGCTGCATTGTGTGCAAGAGTATCAATTCCAAAGGCCGCAAGGACAACTCATAACTCTGAAGACTTTTGGAGACACGGTCATCTAAAAAGGGTGGTAACTAAGTATTAGAGGGTGAGACATCAATAAAGGCATTGGCGAAAGAGGCTAGATTGAAATCGGAGAGTGGATGTGAAACAACGTAAAGTCATACACCTATGTATAATAGTTTGGAGAAGAACGATGATATGGTTAAATAACCGTCTTAGAATTAGGAAGACATGGGGTCTTTTTCTTCCCCTATAAATCCTCCTCATGGGATATCATGTAAAATGGCAGATTCAGGTGTAGAAGTGGTTTTAAAAGATGGCATGTCATGGGATGATGATGCATAGATAATTAAAAATCCAAGGGACCATCTTATATACTATAAGGATTAGATTCAAGATAATTACATGATCATTAATAGTTTTAATGAGAATTCAGTAAGGATGAATGGAAACCGATTCAAGTGGACACTAAGATGGAGCAGGGAGATTGAATCATGAAGAAACATTTAATCATGTCTAGAGGCATCAAACCTATGAAGATAATAGTGGATGATTTTGTGAGGATGTGTGACAAATTGGCCTACTAATTTTAAGATATTATTAGAGATGATCCCAAAATAAAGGTAACCGAAATTTTCTAAAAATTATATAAGGAGGATTCATCTTATATATTGATGTTTTTATTTAATGACTATGCCACCTACTATAATGTTTTATTCTTTTGTTGTACATGAGGATTTCATACGTTTTCCATAAAAGTGTACCTAATAAAAATGTTTACATTGGATGGATAAAATATGGGGATATTAACATGTTGTATCAATGGTCAAAACATCCTTAATTACTATTTTCCATTTGTGGATTTCCATTCTCTATGGTCATGTATTAGGTTGAATTGGTTTCACACGACCACTAAATAATTTATATTAGTTGAATTGATATTTAATCTCCATATTTCCGTGGAAATACCCACACACACACACATACACACACACACACACACATATATGTGTATGTATGTATTTGTATATACATACATATATATATTTCATGTGAATTTATTTTAAGGACTCAAGGGGGGTTTAATACTTCATTTCATTACACACTACCTAAAAAAACATCTCAATATAAATAAAGAATCGATGATAAGGGATCCATGGCTGGGTATGTTTCATGAAGAAAGATACTAAAATTGTAGTGTCTAGTGTAAGGGGGATTTCCAAAACAAAATTAAAAAATTACAACAATGTTTTTCTATTATTTTCATTTAGTTTCATATAATGCAGTCAAAAAACCACATAATGATTACATGAATTATTTTATGTATGATAGACCATCCATTTTTTATGAAATCTATTAATGTTATACTCATCTAATTTAATATGGATGATATGTATCTCATATTGTCCTGTGATTTTCATTATTACAAAGGTAATTGATTTCCCTTGTCTTCAAAACACATCACTTCTTGTTGAAATCCTCTTTCATATGATGTAATGGATATCTAGCCTAAACTATGTGATTTAGGTTTGGGAGTTACGTACCTTCAAAATATTTCAATATATATCTTTATGAATAATTAATAAATAATTCAGTATCATTCTTCTGAAACACATAAATATTATAAAATTTCAACTATTCCAAATTTAACGATCATTATGATAACATATATGATATCTATATAGGACAGAAAATATTAAATCTCATTAAATTATATATATTTTTAAAATATATTAGAAACATTTAATGCCAATGATTTCGATTTCTGTTAATATAATTTATCATTATAATTTATGTTTTATATTAACATTAAAATATACAATTGTTTGAAATATAAACTGATAGAATATAATTTATTTAAAAAATTAAACTATAATGTTTACAAAGTATTATTTATATTGGCTTTTATGAAAATATTTATTTTTAGCTGAAAATGCGTATTTCATAATAAAATTATAATTTCAATGATTTTATTAGTATATAATAATAACCTAGATATTCATAAAACCATTTATTTGGTAATTTAAAAAATTAATTAATTACATTATACATCATAAAATATTAATGGACCTTAAAAAATCTATAAAAAATATTTTTTGAAAAATGGCGAAGGGTTTATTTAATAAAAAAATTATTTTATTTAAATTCATTTATATATTTAAAATTTTTGTGATATTTGGTATTTGCTTTATTTTAATGTAATATAAAAATAAAAATTTTATAATAATTCAGTAATGGTTATGAAAATCCTTAACCATGAAAAATGTATCTTATAGATAATATTATATTTTAACCACACTCTTTTAACTGAAAACAACATTGATATGTCATATATGATTAAATTAATATTAATTTTTTTATTTATATTTTAATTTTTTGGTCATATGGATAAAGAAATATAAAAAAAATATAAAAATTTTGTTATAAGGTTCTACATATATTTTTTTAAATAGATTAATTTCCATGATTAATATTTAATTACGACAAATAAATTTTTAAGAATTTTTTCTAATGTGAGACCATTTATCCTATGTTATCATGATCATAAGACCTACTAGATGTCATTTTATTTTTATTAACACCTTACATTCTTTTATTTCCATCATTTCATTACCTACCTGCCCTAAAATTTATTCTATCCATGAATTCCACTTACTAAAAATTGATTTCCATAGAATGTTCCCTTTCATTCATAAACAATAGGGTTAAATCCCCCCACATTGAGAAAAAAAAAATCCCTAGGATTCATAGACTAAAATCTACCCATTTACCCCCCTGTATCCCTTTACCACGATTCATAGTATTGATCCTCCCGAAAAAAGCACAATCTGTTAATTTCAATGGATGATTATAAAAAAATTAATTTTCGTGAGGAGGAATTCATATTTTGGATACTCTTCCTATTATTAAATAAAATTATTAACATATGTAATTGACTAACATATATACACTAAAATTTCATTATATTTATTTTACATCAATCATTCATTAATTCATTATAATCTACATTGAAAAAAACTTTCTCAATTGTGTCTATGTGTGGACTGCTAGTTTGATGATGTTATGTTGTTTGATTATCATCACCACCTATTATCACTATTATTGTGAATGTGATTGAATATTAATTATATTTTTTGTGGCAATTATAAAATTATTAAATGGTCTTGTAATTAAAAAGGTTTTTTGAATTTTTATATTGAATATTTCAATAAAAATATTTGGATTTATCCTTAGAGACAGTGAAGTTTTTAGGTTTCTTGGGAACCCAGAATTACTTTATTAAAAAGGTTTATACTTATTAATTCATATGTGAAATTTATTTTGGTGGAAATTGATTTTCCTATTGTTTGTGGATTAATATGGGGAATCTAAGGCCATTGTTTATTTTATAACATATGGACTACTATAGGAACCAACTAAGTTTCACTGTTACTAGATTTTGTGTAGAGGAAGTCATTCGAGGATTCATTTAATAATATCAATAAATAATTTATTTATTTATTAAAGGACTGAAATAGTTTACACCATTAATAATCAATTGAATAAATTATCTATGGTAGGATACATTAAATTGTGATGAATTATAGGAACTATGACAATTCTTCATTAGATGATCTAGGTTAGTAAATGATGAAAAATAAAATTAAGGTGGATCGATAAGAATATAATGATGTAGGTCATATGAAATAATGGTGAATGAATTATTCACTAACTATATATTCAAATCAAGTAATGAATCATCCATTATTTTTTCCGTCCTCTTGATAAAAATTTTAAATAATTATTTATAGTTTACTGTATTTTGTAATTGTTATTAAATGTTACTTCCATGATCCTGATATCTTTGTTAAATTTTGTTATCTAGTTTAATCACAATATTCTTTGATATAACCGTCTGTATCCCTTTTATATGACCGTTTTTCAGGAATTATTTGAAAATTATGGATTTTCCTTTATTCTTGATTTTTCATAAACCTATACTATTTGTTCTTCATCGTAGGATCACTGGGTCATGGATGAACAATTCATGGGAATGTTCGAGCACAATCAAATCCACGAATTTGAGGTGGATATTTTTATGAGGATTGATGTGGTTCATTTCATATGGGTATGGAAGGTGTTTTTGTAATGTTTCACAAATCTGGGATATAGAGGGGAATTGGTATTGGGAATCACTACAAGACACAATGAGGCACATCTATAGATTAATGAAATCCAATTATCCACCATATGATTCCAGAAATCCAAAGATGAGAGTGACCACCATCTATTTTGGGTGCTGAAATAGTGGTAATTTTGATGGTATAAGGGGATCAGGAAACTACATGATGAAAATGATAATTATGCCAATGGTGAAACATAACACCATGTAGTGTTCATGAAAAAAATAGTGTGTTCTTCATAATTCATCGTGGAAAGAGATTTAATTCGAGTAAAGGGTCACACAACATGAGGCCAAACTGACACCTTATGGGTTCCAGGAATAGAATCCAATCTTCCTTCCAATGATAAACACCCACAACCCCATAAGTTTGTATATGTTGTGTAATCTAAGAGTACACTAACCCAACCATAGATACAGATGCATATTATAGTACACAATCAATACCACCAATATGTATAGGTAAATGGTAGTATCCATAAAAACATGTGGATGTCCAAGGGTATATGGGGATTCATCAAGTTGATGAGACATGCCAAGTACCACCTATAAATTCCCTATAGTTTGACAAGTATTAAAAATCTGTAACATTATGAAAAAAATCTATGTTAAAAGGTGGGGTCACATGATTTCTTGACCCCCATACATGTCATGTATTATCATTGGATACATATTCCCCTCCTCTCTCTTTACCGGGGACATAAATTTTGTCCCGTTAGTATTCTATCTTGAGTTTTTTCAAACATAAAACATTATAATAGATTTTCTGTGGCATACAATATAAGATTTATGGTTTTCCAATTGTAACACTTATTTAGGAGATTCATTATAATGGATGTGATTTGTTAACATTCATCATAGTAATTTCATTATTGGTACTCCCTTGTAACTCAAGGGCACGAGACTCATATACTCATTAATAAAATTGACACAATTATCCCATATTTTGTGAGAATTTCCTATATATATGTAATTTTAAATCTCTATTTTCAAACACTAGTGAAATGTGGATCCTCTAAAATAGTGATTCAACCCACCTTTGTAGAGTGCAATAGAGTGTTGTGGGATCCTTGACATATATTTTAGTGAGGATGGTTGGGAATCATATAAGGACTTTTTGAGCTACATGAAGGATATTTTTCTTTGTCTTGGATATGAGATTGATTTCCCCTTTAATTATTTACATTGATTATTTATGAATTTATATATATATATATAGGTATGTTTTTTCATGTGTTGGATTTTCATTTCCATCTAACTATGGGTTTATATTTACTTTGTCAAATATTTTTATTTCTCTCACTTTATTTTTCATTGAATACTACTATATTTATATATAGACACACACCCCTGAATGGGATTTTTTATGTGAATTATCATATATAGATGAAGGAAATATCTATGGTATCTTTCATGAAACAGGAGTATATTTGGGTGCATGGAATGCGTATAGTTGTTGGGAGTTGGAGATCTAGTGTAATGAAATATCAATTTTCTTTTATTCTAGTTTTCATTATGTTGGTGATTCATTTATAGCTTGTTGTGTAGTTTTCCACTATAATTTTTTGGTTTATTCTAGTGTAATATCTTTTATTTTCCTATATGTTATTAATTTAATGTTTAAAATCTAGAGGATACAGTATCGTATTTATTTATAGTATCTTTTTAATATTGATAGTCGGGTGCATACATATAGGTATAATATAAATAATCCTAAAATATAATATTTTTATTATAGGAACTTGTTGTCAGCCCCTTTCCATTTAGTGGTGGGTTTGGTGTTGTGACATCATTGACATACACCAACAAGGTGGGCCTTAGGGGTAAGGTTTTACAGAATTCCCTATGGTCTTTTCATACCATGTGATGGTGATTTTATTTTCCCCTTTTGAGGAGTAATTTTGATTTAGAGAAATGATGTTGATGTGTTTTGAGTGTGGATTTCAGGCTCACGAACCAATGGAAATTTTAGTAGCTGATGTATGAATTTACTAGGACTCTGACAACATGATAGGTTACATAGTATATTGAGGCATCAATTTCATAGAATAAATTACACACACATCATATATGATTTAATCTGTTTACTATTCTTCTTGAGTCACCTCCCCATATATATTCTTCATTATCTTTGTTACATCTTCATCACATTCATGTATCTATGTCAAATATAGAAATCATTTTAATTATTCCGATTCATGATAATAATCAAATGAGTTATAAGGAATTATTTGAACAGTCTTATGATGCGGTGTTTCTTCAAAGTGGGTAGGGAGAAACAACACTAATTTTTAATATACAAAAAGTGTATTAGTTGAGGAAGGTGACCAACATTATCATATCACAATCCACATAATATACTACTAGAGACCACTCTGGATATGTACTGAGCTAGATCACTATGAAGTGGAGGATTACCGTGACTTTGTTATCTGAGTCATCATGTTCACGAGGGCACCAAATGATTATATTGTCTAATAGGAAACCATTACCATCCATAGATAAATAGTAAAGTAGTGGATTCAAGTGAAGAATACTCTGATTAGATGATAATGTGATGGAATAACTTTTATGTTCTAATTTATGATGAGTATTACACCACGTTCTTTCCCTCTACCCATATCAAGGAGTTAATAAAGATGATAAAAGATATTAAAATAGTATCATAGTGAATTTTTTCGATCACTTTTTCAGATATTTCACCGTTTATATAGTTCTGGATGAATTCTTTTAACTGTATAATTCCATTATTGGTCGCTTTTATGATATCTGAGCCAGTGGAATCTATATCTCGTTAATATTTTAATTAATATTATTAATTTTTTTAAAAAATATAAATGAAATTTAATAAATTAGAAAATATAATTCATTAAATTATAAAAATATCTTAATTTTAAAATAAATAATTAAAATATTTTCTACTGGATATAAAATGAAGATTTTTAAAATTTTAAATTCATTAGTAAGTTTTTATTTATTGGTTATGATATTAATATTTGATATATTTTTTGTTTTTTAAAAAATTTCTTGTGTCAAAAATTGGATAACCCAAGAATATCTCTCAATCAATTGGAAACATTACATTTTTTCACATCTAGAAGTGGGATAGATGGTCGTACCGCCAGCAATAATGGACATCCTATGCGACGATGAAGCATGAAATACTAGTGGGTATCGCAATATTACATATAATGGTCCAAATACTATGTGGTACACATGATCACTTGAGGACAATTAATAACGTAGGTCATATAATAATAGGGAATCCATAAGTTATCATTATAATCACCTTAATCTAAAATTATTTACCTATAACATCACCACCCAACATCAAAACAATGATGTGGGAAAAGAATCAAATGACACTACTCATAACTTAAAAAAGTGATGTCTCCCTACAATGAATCATCTACCATCATGCAGGGATCGAACTTGCTGCTCCTCACCGTTATAAATCTTATGGTAGATGGCATCGACTAATACTGAAATAATCCAGATCTTTCATAGAAGAATCCCTAGATAGCTCTAACTCAAGCCGAATGGAAACTACTGAGTTGAGATAACCATTAAATATAATACACATCAACTTCATCCTTACTGATCAATAATTCGAATATGTTTATGACCTTCATTCCACAAGATCTCCCTATAGCCACTATGAGGGCCATAATTATTCATGAAGTCCAACATATCAATTGTTGGAATACTAAGCCACTGGATATCTTCACTGGGACCCCAGGAGAACAACACTTATCCCCTAATGATGTAATCATTGATCCATCCAATGACAATGACGAATAAAATAGATTGAAAAACCATGCTACACTAAGGAGACCAATTATACCACATATCCATAATGCATGATACACTAAACTATGAAAATTAAATAAGTACAAGTCTAATGTTGGATAATGTGATAAAACTTTAGAGACACCAAATAATATAGTGTTTTTAATCCTTCACACATTAGTAGTTTGTAATATTTTGAATTTATATATTGATATGGGATTTTATTATGGGACATTTAGAAGACTGAAGTTATTATACCCGATATTAATGGAATATATTGAACAATAATAATAATATAATGACTATTGTGAGGGAATAATATAATGGATAACAGCCTATAAGTATTTAAAATTATTATTTTTATTATTTTTTTATCATTCAAGTGATTCCATATTCCTCACAAAAAATCTACCACCCTATCGCTGGATATGTAGTTATTGTGAGTGATTTATAAAGGGAATGATGGAAACATTTCATTTTTTGTATTTTTCACCGGATGAATAAATTCATTATTCCATATTTATCTTTCTTTATATTATTATTATTTTTATAAAAATTTATATGTTGTTATGATACATTTTTATTCAATTATTTTAATTTTCCTAGTTCAGTGATTCATATCACCCTCCACCCAATTCATTTTTTCAAATGGTGTAACATATAATGGATGGGTTGTGAGTTATCAATGGTCATCATCAAATTTGTTGGATTGTAAGATGGAACTATTGGTTTGTTAGGGAATAATAACACCTACTCGTGGATTTCCTGAATTATTAAATATAAGTGTTTACATGGTCAAACACATTGTATGTTAGGAGGACAACATAATATTTTAGATTAAATTATTATCCAGATAACCATTTAACCATGGGGGAAAGATAAATTGATAAATAAATCTCATGTTAACAATTAATAAAAGAATCAGTGATAATATTAGAAATAATGAAATCATTAAATTAGGTATATGTAAATGTGGACACATCCCAATACCTCATAAATTCATTGAAATCAATAATTTTAAATTCGTTTTTAATCATTAAATTCACTTTCCAAAATTAAATTAATTTTCTAATGTAACGCCCCGACCCCAGCTACCTAGAGTCGGTGCATTACTTCGTAACATTGGCATGATCACAAGAAAGATCAAATCTCGAAAGACCGATTGGTTTAGTAGCCTTGGAAACACTAGATATATTCATAAGTTTTACATTACATCATAAAATGAAAAACTACTACAACAACATAATGTTTCCATAGTCCACACTATAATTCCCTCATAAAATCCCTGCAGGTCATTCATAACTTACATCTTCACTTCCTGGGAAAAATAAAACATAGAAAGGGGGTGAGCTCAAATGCCCAGTAAGGATAACAATAAAGCGGAAACTTTCATAAATAAGAATAAACATTTAAGGCAATGTATAACTAAAACAAAAGCCTTTTAATATTGAACTTCAACATAGTATGGCAAAAGTAAAATGAAATAATGCCATTTACTTATTCACATGGATATTCTACTAATCGAATAATCACATGAAAAAATCAATAACCACTTTCATAATGTTGGAATGCATAATTCCAGACTATCATAACCACATAGCCAAGGCCTCGTGCCAAGACTACAAATAAGATTTTGTCAAGGCCTTGTGCCAAGACACTAGTTTGTCTCATGAGACCTACCGATGCATCGAGGAGCTATAGCGGGCTCCACCCGTCACTTATTAAGTCCAATGCATTCCCATATGAAAAGGTTTAAACATAACATAAACATTCGTATTAAATCTAGCACACGAAATGTCAATAATTTCACCATAAACTATGAATGGTATAAAAATAGCACATCCATAGTCAAACGTATCACAAAACCTTCAATACAATATAGAAGTTTTGTATCATAATAAATCAACTACAAATAATCTAAAAATCCATCAAAGGATGTTGACGTAGATGAAATGAAAATTCTTTTTAAAGAAATATCTCCTTTTATTTTGAAATCATTTAAGATCCATATAAAATAAAACATTTTCTTTGAAAATATTCTTATAATCTCGTAAGGAAATCTTTGAAGATTTTATAACGGCGTAAAATAACCGCACCCGCCGTATAAGTTAAAAAAACATTTTTACCTCAATTCCGTCGAAAAGGTTAAAAAGGACCTTGTTTCGAAAATGACGGAAAGATTCCTTTATAAACCTATTATAAAAAGTCAAACAAAGGTATAAATGACTTTAACCCATATTCTTGTAAATAGTAAAAATGTTTTGAAATACATTTTTAAGAAACATGGATGAGGATGATAAAGATATCCCAGTAGATTATTACGTATAAACAACCTTGGATAATGAAGAGATTGTGAAATAACCCTTACCTTGTACCTTTCCTTTGTTGGGGTAGGTTAACATCCTGTATAAT
The DNA here is from genome assembly GCA_963277665.1 of Viscum album. Lineage (NCBI taxonomy): Eukaryota > Viridiplantae > Streptophyta > Magnoliopsida > Santalales > Viscaceae > Viscum > Viscum album. Next base: position 192,526,136 of record OY728135.1, on the reverse strand, counting down.
GGTGAAATAATTGTTATTAAATTATACAAGAATCATATACATTAATATGATATCATATATGATCTTTTAACATTGCTTTATTAATAATATCTTAGTATTATCGTCGTTTCGGGTGATAATCGATTCGTTCTTCATAAATGTTTGGTTACGTAAGACATGTTTGTAATGGATAGATTATATCTTATTCATAATCATAATGATATTAACATTATTTTTAACCCTAATATGAGAATAATACTTGAATGGATATGATGGAGAATGAATCTTATCACGTTCGTGGAGACGGTAGTCCGTACGTACGCACGAACGCTACTTCCATTTAATTTTTATTTTAAAAGAATCAAATCCAAATGATACATAGGTATATTACTATTGCAATATAATATTTTATATATGTTACTTAAGTTCATTAACACCATCCTTTATACGTTCCATGTGTGGTATGAATGAGTCATATCATTTTAAGGGGGCGGTAGTCCGCACTTCCTCAAATGAAATTATCGTATGTATATACAACATGAAACGAATAATGGTATGAAATAAAATGGAATTACAGAAGCTTATATATAAAATATATATCATTAATATCATATTTAATTACAGTGCCATCATAATGGCCACCATGAGAGGTGGTAAGATGTATTTGAACAATCATCTTTTCGTGAGGCGTTAGTTTGCCATCCACAGAAACATTATGTTCATCATCCATTAGATGGAGTTGTGTGTATTTGTAGTTTGAATCCTTCTTATAACAACATCCTAGTATATTGAGGATACTGTTTTTGTTACAAAAGAAAGGAAATAAAAATATTTTGGGGGTTGGAGAAGCAAAATAAATGAAAATACTTTAAGAGAAATTGTTACCATTAATTTAGGTAACTCACTTTGGTTGGAACCAAAGGACTTCTTGAAATGCTTTCTGCCTAAGGGGAAGCTTCAAGGAGGAGGAGAGGGATGTGGAGAGCTTAGTTGGGCAGAGTTTGGACGAGCCAAGTGGCTTGAGAGGTGTGAGGAAAAGAGAAGGAGGAGTGCCCTTTTATAAGAGGGGTGAGGGGCACCTTTTGAAAAGCTAAAAATATTAATTTATAATAAATTCATATTCGGTTTCCAAAGGCTCCAAAGTTGACTATTCAAATTATAAGGTGGGGATAGGTCGAAAAAAACTCATCCAATAGAATTTAGACAGGTTTGGGTACATATATTAACATTATCTTTAAGTATTAACTCTAAGTTAATTAGTTTCACTTTTACAATGTCTCTTTGTATTTTTATATAATATGTTTAATAAACATACTATATACATCCAAGATAGACCCAAGTGGTCCATTAATGATTAAAATATCATAATATAAGTCACTTGGCCTAACCTTAGATTTTTAGGAATTTAATATCAATTAATAATATAATATTTGTTTTAAGAACTCTTTTATGTCAATTTTGACACTATTCAATAGTTGATTTTTGTGAAACTCATAAAAGATTGATTACTACAAAAGAAGTCAATTATATCAATCTTAATATATCATATTATCCTAGAAAATTAGTTTATTTGATTAAAAGTTTCATATTATATTTATTTGGGTATTTATAATATCAATTATTTTAATTTTTCACTATTATAGTAATTACTGCATCATCATTGTGTCATAAATAAAATAAATTATTTAATGTCTGAAAATTATAAATAAAATATAATTATGTAGGAAATCTTTTTATCTTTCTAATGAATATTTATAATCGAAAATCCAACATGTATAACCCTATGTAAAAATTGTTCTTCTAAAAGATGTAAGCTTATGCCATTTTTATTTTTATTTTAGCTATATTAATATAATGTGTCATTATCACTTACAAGTGGATCCATGGGGTCCCAAAATTGACACAAAGATGCCCATGGTCGACCATGTATCAACCAATAGGGTTAAGACACGTTTTAGGGTAATTTAGTATTATTATAATATTATTTGTTAACCCTTATTTACCGGATTTACCCTTAACCATGGTAAATATAATATTTACCGCAGTAATTATTCAAAATGACTAAAAATAAAAGTTACCTATTTACACAATTTGAACATCCTGATTCCAAATATGGAATCCATTTTTCTAAATTCAAAACACAGAAGTGGCAGAAATTAATTTAAAATTAATTCCCGCTGTCAAAACAAAAAGCCTGTTTTTAAGAGATAATAACTATCAAATGATTGACACTTGTTTATGTTCGGTTTAATTGTAAAATTATGTCCAATGACCAAAATTATATTAAATGGTAAAAATATATTCTAAATATACTTTAAAACCACTCAAATTCATAATTTATCACTATTAATTATTTTGATTAAAAAAGTTGTTTTTAATTAAAATTTAGTAATTTTCACTATTCATCAAAATATAAAAGTTATCCGAAAAGTACCAAAATTTCACCCTAGGATAATTTCGATATTGTAAATCCAAAAATGAAGTCCATTTTGAAATATAGAATATATATGATTTCAAAAAGTAGTTATTACTATTCATAACGGCTAGTTTGATTAGTTATGGTGTGTTAGAACTCTGTGTTGCGTACAACACACGCTATCACATTATTCAAAGAGAAGCGTACCGTAGAAGCTTGGGATGTTTCATTTTAAATTTTTGATGTCCCCATTTAGTCAAAAAGTTTAAAATATAGTATTTAAAAAAGGTTCACTATTAATGTTGATAAAAGTGCAATACTGAAAATGAATTTGTTCTTGCATTATATCTAAGAAACTCATAATATGGATTCTAAAATTATAAGGATTATATAAAAATTAAAATTTATCTAATACTATTCATAACCACTTTTGAACGGCTTTTTTGGTAAGTCATGGTGTGCTTGAACTTGGTGTTGCATGTAGTGAAAGTTATTGAATTATTTTGAAGAACTAACACACTATGAAATCTTGGGGTGTTACATTCTCCCCTACTTCAATAAATTGCGTCCTCGCAATTTGAAATTGTTCTTCGAAAATAAAAGGTTTAAAATAGATAATATATTTGTGGGAAACCCCACATAAAAAATTGGGTTACTAAAATTTAGTCTTAATATGAGGAAAAGAAAAATGAAAGGGTCACCACCAAATTATGATCTCGATTAGGAGAACATTGGTGGCAATTTGAGATATATAATTGGAGGAAAAACGTAAATATTTATAGGTAGTGATTGAGGTCATCAATAACAAACAAGTATAAAATTGAGGTCCTTAAATTATCAATCTATGATGATTTGAAATACCATCGGTTCAACAAAACATAGGTTATTAGGATAACACATTTTTGACGTTTCAAAATATCTTAGTTGAAATCCCACATCGAAAAATGAATTAATGAGGCCTCTATTTAAAAAAAAAGAGTCGAAAGTATGAAGATTACCGAAAATAACACATACTAGGGTTCCATGTAGTAAAATATGGATATGGAAGAAAAATCTAACCATCAATTACCTGATGGAGAGTGGTAGAGAACATGGCTATGAAAAGGCCAAGAATCCAAAAGCCATAAATTAGTGATGATTTAAGGTACCATCTAGGAAAACATTTTTGTTCTAATTTGCTTTTCTTAATATTGAGGAATTTTTTATCAGATTGGATAAGATCATATAGAGATATACTTACTTTATAATTAGAGTTTTATCCATTAATAAATTTCTACCACATACTCATCTTTCACTCCTAAAGATAATAGAATGTAAAAAAAATTCTATTTACACTATTTGTATAGGGTTCCAAAATAAACGAATTTATAATTCATCTAAAAGATCTTTTAATAAAAACTACATTATTTAATCCAGGACATCTTGTGGGCCAGTGGTAGGTGATACACCCTTGTCGCCCTTCGGTTGCGGGTTCAAGTATCGCAGCCTTGCCGGAAGCGACGGGTTGCCGCCCGACCTCCGGGTTGTCCTTTTATGGAAATCCAAAATAATCCAAACCAGAACTATCCAAAATACTTCTATCCAAACTCACAGTCCAACATTTATAAGTAAGGTAATCATAATGTAGAACCTTTTTACCCCGTAATAGCTAATGAATACCTTCATCATGTATTACCATATTCCTTATTGATTACATTCATGATCTCTTATTCCATATAGAATGCTGGATATACTTCATTAATCCAAAAATGTTTTAAACCCCAACAATGATGGAATATACAAATCATTAATCAGTTTCAAGGTAGTCAAGAATATCCAATATAATTTATCCAAATCAATCATGTATTATTCTAAAATCACTAACTCGGTGTCAGAACCATATTATGGTTTATCTTTCTCTCAACCATACATTTTCCAAAAAATTTATCCTGCTATTGAGTCACTTTTCTTTGTTCCACACAATCTCAAGTCCTTAATGAAATAGTACTGCAGTACAATCCTTATATACTCCATAATTATTATAACGAGTACATTGTTGATACAACACTCAATTGACATAATCAACATAAGAACTCTAATCATTCCTCTTCATCTGTGGTAGTATCATAACTTGATTATTATCCAATAGCATCATTTGCGTCATAGTCTGATGACTGGGACATAGGTTCGTGTAGTGTCCAAACTCCTTGCAAATGAAGCATTGTACATTTGAAACCATTTTCTTACCCTTGCAGTCACGTACTTTGTGCCCTTTTCCTCCACACTTATAACAAACTCTCATTCCTTTCAGGCAAGTTCCAGGGTGTTTCTTCCCACAGTTACCACATATGGGAAAATTGTTCTTTTCCCTCTTCCCTTTATCCATTTTTCTCTCTTCCATCCTTTTCTTCTCTTTCATCCCTTCAAAGACATAGGACTCAGTAAACTCTTTACTTATCTTATCAACACATGATATTATTTCTTCATATGATGATAATACATGGGAGACTATTTCTCTTATAAATTCTAGCTTAAGACCATGAAAGATATGATCCTTCCTTCTCTTTGGATCATGTGCATTTCTGGAGTTCTCATTCCTTCTACTGGGCGCCATTTCTAAATAATGGCATACACTAGATCAGTTTATGAATCAAAATACATAATCCCATACTTATAAAAAACTAAACATAAATTGAACTATCTATGGATATAATCCATAATCATAAATATGTTTTCTTTGAGGAAGTATATACTCATAAACCCTTCATAATGATTTGTAAAGAAAGTGAGAGTTATCCTAAGCATATCCCCTTGGAGTGTCGTAACCAAGAGTGCAGCAAGGCCCGTTGTCGTGCACCAGTTCCCGTTCAAGTCTAGCTCAAAGCGGTGTTTTCGGGTTTTACCCCTAGGTACATCTGTGCCAGAGCCGCCTCTACCTGCTCGTATCCAGACAGGGATGTATTGCTCGGAAAACTCACAAAGTCTCTACAATACCAAAATTCTAGGAAGTTCTTCTATACTAATCCTCAAAGTTCATCTTAGGTCTACGTGGTCTAATCAGAGTTTATCTAAATCTAGCTTCCAAGGTTTGTACTAAACTTCCTCTGATACCAACTGTAACGCCCCGACCCCAGCTACCCAGAGTCGGTGCATTACTTCGTAACATTGGCATGATCACAATAAAGATCAAATCTCGAAAGACCGATTGATTTAGTAGCCTTGGAAACACTAGATATATTCATAAGTTTTACATTACATCATAAAATGAAAAACTACTACAACAACATAACGTTTCCATAGTCCACACTATAATTCCCTCATAAAATCCCTGCAGGTCATTCATAACTTACATCTTCACTTCCTGGGAAAAATAAAACATAGAAAGGGGGTGAGTTCAAATGCCCAGTAAGGATAACAATAAAGCGGAAACTTTCATAAATAAGAATAAACATTTAAGGCAATGTATAACTAAAACAAAAGCGTTTTAAACTTGAACTTCAACATAGTATGGCAAAAGTAAAATGAAATAATGCCATTTACTTATTCACATGGATATTCTACTAATCGAATAATCACATGCAAAAATCAATAACCACTTTCATAATGTTGGAATGCATAATGCCAGACTATCATAACCACATAGCCAAGGCCTCGTGCCAAGACTACATATAAGATTTTGTCAAGTCCTTGTTCCAAGACACTAGTTTGTCTCATGAGACCTACCGATGCATCGAGGAGCTATAGCGGGCTCCACCCGTCACTTATTAAGTCCAATGCATTCCCATAGGAAAAGGTTTAAACATAACATAAACATTCGTATTAAATCTAGCATACGAAATGTCAATAATTTCACCATAAACTATGAATGGTATAAAAATAGCACATCCATAGTCAAACGTATCACAAAACCTTCAATACAATATAGAAGTTTTGTATCATAATAAATCAACTACAAATAATCTAAAATCCATCAAAGGATGTTGACGTAGATGAAATCAAAATTCTTTTTAAAGAAATATCTCCTTTTATTTTGAAATCATTTAAGATCCATATAAAATAAAACATTTTCTTTGAAAATATTCTTATAAGCTTGTAAGGAAATCTTTGAAGATTTTATAACGGCGTAAGATAACCGCACCCGCCGTATAAGTTAAAAAAAACATTTTTACCTCAATTATGTCGAAAAGGTTAAAAAGGACCTTGTTTCGAAAACGACGGAAAGATTCCTTTATAAACCTCTTATAAAAAGTCAAACAAGGGTATAAATGACTTTAACCCATATTCTTGCAAATAGTAAAAATGTTTTTAAATACATTTTTAAGAAACATGGATGAGGATGATAAAGATATCCCAGTAGATTATTACGTATAAACAACCTCGGATAATGAAGAGATTGTGAAATAACCATTACCTTGTACCTTTCCTTTGTTGGGGTAGGTTAACCTCCTGTATAATGGTGAAATAATTGTTATTAAATTATACAAGAATCATATACATTAATATGATATCATATCTGATCTTTTAACATTGCTTTATTAATAATATCTTAGTATTATCGTCGTTTCGGGTGATAATCGATTCGTTCTTCTTAAATGTTTGGTTACGTAAGACATGTTTGTAATGGATAGATTATATCTTATTCATAATCATAATGATATTAACATTATTTTTAACCCTAAAATGAGAATAATACTTGAATGGATATGATGGAGAATGAATCTTATCGCGTTCGTGGAGACGGTAGTCCGTACGTACGCACGAACGCTACTTCCATTTTATTTTTATTTTAAAAGAATCAAATCCAAATGATACATAGGTATATTACTATTCCAATATAATATTTTATATATGTTACGTAAGTTCATTAACACCATCCTTTATACGTTCCATGTGTGGTATGAACGAGTCATATCATTTTAAGGGGGCGGTAGTCCGCACTTCCTCAAATGAAATTATCGTATGTATATACAACATGAAACGAATAATGGTATGAAATAAAATGGAATTAAAGAAGCTTATATATAAAATATATATCATTAATATCATATTTAATTACAGTTCCATCATAATGGTCACCATGAGAGGTGGTAAGATATATTTGAACAATCATCGTTTGGTGAGGCGTTAGTTTGCCATCCACACAAACATTAAGTTCATCATCCATTAGATGGAGTTGTGTGTATGTGTAGTTTGAATCCTTCTTATAACAACATCATAGTATATTGAGGATACTGGTGTTGTTAAAAAAGAAAGGAAATAAAATTATTTTGGGGGTTGGAGAAGCAAAATAAATGAAAATACTTTAAGAGAAATTGTTACCTTTAATTTAGGTAACTCACTTTGGTTGGAACCAAAGGACTTCTTGAAATGCTTTCTGCCTAAGGGAAAGCTTCAAGGAGGAGGAGAGGGATGTGGGGAGCTTAGTTGGGCAGAGTTTGGACGAGCCAAGTGGCTTGAGAGGTGTGAGGAAAAGAGAAGGATGAGTGCCCTTTTATAAGAGGGGTGAGGGGCACCTTTTGAAAAGCTAAAAATATTAATTTATAATAAATTCATATTGGGTTTCCAAAGGCTCCAAAGTTGACTATTCAAAGGATGAGGTGGGGTAGGTCGAAAACAACTCATCCAATAGAATTTAGACAGGTTTGGGTACTTATATTAACCTTATCTTTAAGTATTAACTCTAAGTTAATTAGTTTCACTTTTACAATGTCTCTTTGTATTTTTATATAATATGGTTAATAAACTTACTATATACATCCAAGAGACCCCCAAGTGGTCAATTAATGATTGACCTATCATATTATAAGTCTCTTGGCCGAACCTTAGATTTTTAAGAATTTAATATCAATTAATAATATAATATTTGTTTTAAAAACTATTTTATGTCAATTTTGACACTATTCAATAGTTTATTTTTGTGAAACTCATAACAGATTGATTACTTCGAACAAAGTCAATTAAATCAATCCTAATATATCATATTATCCTAGAAAATTAGTTTAATTCATTAAAAGTTTCATATTATATTTATTTGGGTATTTATAATATCAATTATTTTAATTTTTCACTATTATAGTAATTACTGCATCATCATTGTGTCATAAATAAAATAAGTTATTTAATGTCTGAAAATTATAAATAAAATATCATTATGTAGGAAATCTTTTTAGCTTTCTAATGAATATTTATAATCGAAAATCCAACATGTATAACCCTATGTAAAAATTGTTCTTCTAAAAGATGTAAGCTTATGCCATTTTTATTTTTATTTTAGCTTTATTATTATAATGTGTCATTATCACTTACAAGTGGATCCATGGGGTCCCAAAATTGACACAAAGATGCCCATGGTCGACCATGTATCAACCAATAGGGTTAAGACATGTTTTAGGGTAATTTAGTATTATTATAATATTATTTTTAACCCTTATTTACCGGATTTACCCTTAACCATGGTAAATAAAATATTTACCGCAGTAATTATTCAAAATGTCTAAAAATAAAAGTTACCTATTTACACAATTTGAACATCCTGATTCCAAATATGGAATCCATTTTTCTAAATTCAAAACACAGAAGTGGCAGAAATTAATTTAAAATTAATTCCCGCTGTCAAAACAAAAAGCATGTTTTTAAGAGATAATAACTATCAAAAGATTGACACTTGTTTATGTTCGGTTTAATTGTAAAATTATGTCCAATGACCAACATTATATTAAATGGTAAAAATATATTCTAAATATACTTTAAAACCACTCAAATTCATAATTTATCACTATTAATTATTTTGATTAAAAAAGTTGTTTTTAATTAAAATTTAGTAATTTTCACTATTCATCAAAATATAAAAGTTATCAGAAAAGTACCAAAATTTCACCCTAGGATAATTTCGATATTCTGAATCCAAAAATGAAGTCCATTTTGAAATATAGAATATATATGATTTCAAAAATTAGGTATTACTATTCATAACGGCTAGTTTGATTAGTTATGGTGTGTTAGAACTCGGTGTTGCGTACAACACACGCTATCACATTATTCAAAGAGAAGCGTACCGTAGAAGCTTGGGATGTTTCATTTTAAATTTTTGATGTCCCCATTTAGTCAAAAAGTTTAAAATATAGTATTTAAAAAGGTTTCACTATTAAAGTTGATAAAAGTGCAATACTGAAAATGAATTTGTTCTTTCATTATATCTAAGAAACTCATAATATGGATTCTAAAATTATAAGGATTATATAAATATTAAAATTTATCTAATACTATTCATAACCTCTTTTGAACAGCTTTTTTGGTAAGTCATGGTGTGCTTGAACTTGGTGTTGCATGTAGTGAAAGTTATTGAATTATTTTGAAGAACTAACACACTATGAAATCTTGGGGTGTTACATTCTCCCCTACTTCAATAAATTGCGTCCTCGCAATTTGAAATTGTTCTTCGAAAATAAAAGGTTTAAAATAGATAATATATTTGTGGGAAACCCCACATCGGAAATTGGGTTACTAAAATTTAGTCTTAATATGAGGAAAAGAGAAATGAAAGGGTCACCACCAAATTATGATCTCGATTAGGAGAACATTGGTGGAAATTTGAGACATATAATTGGAGGAAAAACGTAAATATTTATAGGTAGTGATTGAGGTCATCAATAACAAACAAGTATAAAATTGAGGTCCTTAAATTCATCAATCTATGATGATTTGAAATACCATCGGTTCAACAAAACATAGGGTATTAGGATAACACATTTTTGACGTTTCAAAATATCTTAGTTGAAATCCCACATCGAAAAATGAATTAATGAGGCCTCTATTTAAAAAAAAAGAGTCGAAAGTATGAAGATTACCGAAAATAACACATACTAGGGTTCCATGTAGTAAAATATGGATATGGAAGAAAAATCTAACCATCAATTACCTGATGGAGAGTGGTAGAGAACATGGCTATGAAAAGGCCAAGAATCCCAAAGCCATAAATTAGTGATGATTTAAGGTACCATCTAGGAAAACATTTTTGTTCTAATTTTCTTTTCTTAATATTGAGGAATTTTTTATCAGATTGGATAAGATCATATAGAGATATTCTTACTTTATAATTAGAGTTTTATCCATTAATAAATTTCTACCACATACTCATCTTTCACTCTAAAAGATAATAGAATGTAAAAAAAATTCTATTTACACTATTTGTATAGGGTTCCAAAATAAACGAATTTATAATTCATCTAAAAGTCATGGTGTGCTTGAACTTGGTGTTGCATGTAGTGAAAGTTATTGAATTATTTTGAAGAACTAACACACTATGAAATCTTGGGGTGTTACATCTAAACTATAGAAAATGTCTAATCCTAATTCATTGTTCACTCCTCTTTAGATTATAAACATAGGTCAACCACTGGACTTTTAATAAGTAATAAATTTTTTTTCCATTCCCCACTACTAGAAATTCTAGTTTTGGAGTCATATGCTTGGAGGTAGGGCCTCAAAACAACCAAAATAAAAATAAAAAGTCATAGCATGAAAGGGCGGTTGTATAAAAATAATAAATTAACTAAATATAATATTGACATTGAAATATCAATAACCCAAGTAAGGGAAGAAAATTTGAATGCATAATTCTGATAAATAACTATCCAATATTCATGTGAAACTCTATGTGTTTGATTATAACATGTATGTTTGAATTTCAATCAAAATTTTTGAGGTCTCTGCACCCCATTGTTTTCAAATCAATATAATAAATTATCTCATGTACCCTAGAAAATGATTTTGTATTTCAAATTAACAAAAATAAAATTCTACGAAAATTCAATGATATTCTTGGTGAAAAACTGAACTGATATGTTTAAAAATTCACAACCTCTCATTTTTCACATCATGTGGAGTTTTGGAATAATATTTATAGTGGAGGGAATTCCAAATCCCACGTGATGGTCTTCAATGGAATTATTTTATTATAAGTATCCATGATATGTCAATGAATGGGATGATATCTAATGATGATTCATGAAATGATTTTTCCCACATCATGTAACTTATGTATCCAAAAAAATTAGTAAACTATTTTTCAACAAGCCTGAGAGACATGTTATTAGTAATAGGTGCAATTGAAGAAGCTATACACCAGCTACCTACACCAATAATTATAGGAACAACACATTCTATTTTTTCTATGAAGGACATCATTAAAATGATCGTAATATTCATGATGAATCATTTGGAGTATACATGATTAATAAATCAAAAAAAATTTCATAGATTATGATTCAAATTATTATTCATAACTCAATTAAATTAGGTAATTTGGGTATGGGAAACTAAGGAATCCGTAAGGAGAAGACATCTGATTCATCATCACCCTTACATAGAGAAACACCTATGGAAATGATCAGTTTATTGAGATTGACATATTTGGATTATGAATTTTTAAAATAAGTATAACCTCATTTATGTGGTTAATGATTATTTTCCAATCATCAGAAGGACCAATGTCTTGAAGTGCAATAGACCGAAAGTATCAGAAAATCCATACATCAAAGGCAATTCTAGAAAAATTTGTCTAACCCCTTATAGTAAAATAATTAAATAGAAAATCTCCATTCATGAAACATAAATAACATAAAATAACACCATTCTAACTAAACTAAAAACATTATTACCAATATAATTCCTTTCAATAAGAACAATTTCAATAAAATACATATGAATACCCTCCCACTAGTGCACTATTTCCCGAAAAGGAAATGATGAAGTCTATAGTTGTAGGAATGGAGGACTCGATGAAAATTTTATTAGATTATATGGAATGTTATATATACTTCCTGAAATACAGCCCAGGAAGGATATCATCCCATAAAACATCGACTCCCACTGTAATTATTATCACTACACAATGTGGAAAAGATATCAAAAAACCTAATCAATGAATTGCTGAAAAACTGAGAATAATTCTGAAGATCCACCATTAAAATTTAGAGGGAAAATTCTAGAAAAACATTAAATTAGTCATAATAGGGAGAGAAGTGGAATAAAAGAACTATTCACATGATTTTCATTTTATTTTAAGAAGTTGGGAGATGAGTAAAATAAAAAATAAATTCAGGGGAGCATCTAAAAATTTCAAATCAATATCCAATTATTTTGAGGAATTTAAAAGACTAGTATTTATAAAAAAATCTATGTTTTGATCATCAAAATAATGCATCTTAAAATAATTTAAGGAATATTTATAGATATTTTTGTCTTATAATGAATCATGATGCTGATTCCCCAAAAATGTCATGATTTTTGTGACATTGTTTATTAAATAATTTTTTGTAATATTTAAATTATCATGGTGTGTATTTTGATTCATGTTTTGAAATAAATTTCATTCATCAATCAGTTACATTCATTATAGGACCTGGATAAATGAATCCAAACATATGTTTTTGCTAATAAGAAATTATATAGATTGTTTTTCTAATGTGAGTGGTATAATATGTAATAATATGAGTAAGGAGACTTAATTTTCAAGATAACATCAAATTTTGTACCATGGAATATGATAAAACACCATTCTACTCTCCCATCACAATTGGGAGAACATTCTTAAGAAAATAAAATCCATAATGAATTTATAAGAATAAACACTCATAATGAATCTTGGAGATATAAACAAAAATTTAAACAATTATGTTGAAATGATGAATCCATTAAGTAGTCACTCACATTATTATATCTTCAATGATGAATGATTAGAACAAATATAAGAATCTAATATACATATATAATTAATACCCTTTTTAGATAATTTTATAATATGATGGTACCGGGAATAATTATACTATAATTAATAATTTCAAGTAATAATATGATGAGAAATATTATTTCATCGATAATTTATTAAGAGATTTTGAAATTATCAATAGATATATGATTTAGATGTAGGAATCCAAAATTTAACATAATCCCTCAAAACCCATTTTTAATGAGTTAAATAAATATCTGAGTGATTATATATTTTTATATATGATGGAAGAGGATATATTACTCTTAATAATTGCCAAAGATATATCTAAGGCCTATGAATTTACTCTTACTGGACTTCTCCAAATAAATTCAAAAGAAATACGATGGATATTTAGGGGATATCCGAAGTATTAACACCAATGTCTTATCTTATAGACTATATTTAAAGGTGATTACTTATCATTTAAGAAACCATATAGAAGAAATAATCCCTAAATTATTGATGTTGTTATTAAGGATATTTAAAAATTACTTGTAGATGACATCATTTAACAAATCATTGACTCTCATTTGGTTAACCTCATCCTTGTTGTCCCCAATGACGAGATGTTTATAAAATTCTAATACTTAAAACAATTATGTGACCCCCATGAATGTGAAACAAAGTTGGATGTTGCATATATATTTTAAGATGTTGAAAGATGTTACCATAAAAGTTTAATTTATAATCTCTCATTCATTCACCAAGTGATAGAATGGGTGACATAGAAAACTCATTAATTCTTTTTGTAATGGTTTTTAAGATTCATTTAAGTAACACTTACAACAAAATATTTGGAAATCACCACCTTCACATACACCCTTGGAACCTTTTAATACATGTGGATGACTTTGGGGAAATGAAAAAACCATGGTATATTTCAAAATAATATGGTGACTATTTTCACAGATCATATTGAAGACTACCTAGATTATTTTGTTAATAATTTCAATTTTTTTTTCTAATTCATTTCATTATGTATTAGAAAATTTTATGAAATTTCATAAAAATTGACATAAGAATGGTATTTTCTTAATAGTAGAAAAATGGTATTTTACGTTTTTAAAGGTAATTGTTATAGGAAAAAAGATTCATATATTGGAATTGAGGTGTATAAATAAAATGATTAAATAATAAATTCCTCCACATATCCATGTTACATAAATCATTGTATAACCTTTTTATGACATTCAAGACTATAAAAATATTCATCAATAATTTCAGTAATATTTATCTCCATCTATCATAATTTTAATTAAATACATATTAATTTTTTGCTATTTGTTGGTGGAAGAGAACATTTGATGAATTAATGTAATGGTTGATCAGACCATTTCCATTTTAACCATTCTACTAATGAAATCCAATGTAATTTCTCTATGAATCATTGAATCACACATTTAGAGTTTCCCTCATAAAATTAATTGTTAAAAAACATCCTATTATAGCCCACGAAACAAGGACAATGGATTCCCAATAGTATAATTAGATGTCTATTGATAATGATATCATTTAAGTTGTATTTTCTATTCATAAATTTAAATATGTTCTATTAGGTACTAAAGTTTTTTTTATTTAATCATGTATTGCTCAGGAATATATTGATTAAATTTGATGATTATCCATGGGTCAAAATATGAATTGTCATATTATAATAGTTCAAACTATAAATAAATGAAAATATGTGACTGAAAATATGTTCGTTGACCATCTATGTCAACAAACAATCTCCACTGAAGCCTAAATTCAATCACATATCCAATTCAATGTTGAGCTTCCCAACAAACAAATTTACATCAGGGAAGGTGATGTCCAATGGTATACTAAAAAATATCATTATATGGGGATATATTACATTCCGACACATTAAAAGTATCACCATATTTGTACGATTAAATATAAATCTCAATTTAATATTTTTGATGTCCCATTAGCCTTACAAATATACACAGATGATGTAATTCAAATATGTTTTCTTGAAGGTGAAATTGAATGAATCTGTAAATTCTTCAAAAAATAATCAATTGGATTTCACTTTGGATCATTGTTGAATATTAGAAATCATATATGATAAGAATTTAATGGACCATTTTATTTAATGATTCTTAATAAATTTGTAAAAAATAGTGGATTTTCTATGTTTTTGGGTAATTTCCTTATATGATATGAAATAGAAAAATTCAAATTACATTTTATGTAATTTTTGATATATGCGATATATAATTCTTGTGACAATTCCCAATGTCATTTATAAATTCATATATTTTTATATATGTTGATTATGATAAATAATTGATGGAAGAAAAGTCTATGGAGGATGTTGATTCAAATTTTCCTATGATATTGTTTCCGCTATCATATTTTTAGATTTTGAGTATCGTGAGAAATAATTAGTGACTAAGGAACTCATATATTCAATTGTATGATAGTGTAACTACTGAATAAGTATGAGGCACATCAATAAACAAAGTCACCATTACATCCCAACACAAATGGCCCATAATATTTCTTAATTAGATAAATAAAAGGAATTATAGAAAATAATATTCATCCCAATAGGTTGTGCTAGATACAATGGTTGGGTAAAACCGTATCGACTTAAATAAAGACCTATTACACCCCTATTTTGATGAGAACCTATATATTGATTTATTGAATGAGATGTAAGCTCCCAATGGGATTTAAAGATAAATCCCACTTTGTATTTGGGGAAATGAATATAGTCATTAATAAATCATGGAAGGTGCTGTGATTTAAAATATATCTGCTATTGGAAATAAGGATAAATTATTATCAATAATAAAAAATCTATAATGAGATAACATGAATGGTCCACAGTTTGATAATTCAATAGGGAACTATAAACCTTGTAGATAATTTTTTGTTATATAAATACATATTTAAACAGATTCTAAGAAAACATTTTACATTTGGGTTGTTCATTTTACTAGTATTCATATTTAATACATTCATACCTTACTGATTTTGAAGGATGGAAGTGAAATCATATTTACTATAAATTGGAAGAGGCTAAAAAAGTACAATGGTACATTACCCATGAAATAGTTGAGGAGATTAAACTCCTTCACATTGACCACCAATAATGACCAAATAAGTCATACACTTCCATTATTCTTTAGTAAATGTTATAATTTCAATTTTAAATATAAATACATGGAATATAAATTTGAAAACATTTTGGACACTATATCAGTTAATTATGGTTGATACAATCATGTTTATATTAAATTGTTAATAAATAAAATAAAAAATATATCATTTCAGTAATTCTAATTATGTTAATCAAAGGCAATTAATTGATGTTATCCATGTTTTTTCCTAATTACACAGTTAAAATCTTCTAATTTATGTTTAATTTCATATTAATACACTACGATTTGTTTTTATTCTATATCCCATGTCTGTGACAACAATATTTATCCAATAATAGGAAAAAAAGAATAGTAATGAATTTTTTTATAAAAAAATTAATATTTTTTTTTATTTTCTTATGTATATAATTTATTTTTAAAAAAACATCTTTCTATCATTAAACATGTATTTTCATGCCCTTGGTTTTAATTTAGTCTTTCTCTAACTTATCTTGGTGAACTGAGTCTCCAATGAACCTTGTGATGGTATGTTTTATATTTTAAGGAAAGTGAATTTTATCGAGTAATTTGCATATTTTGATTATTATAGTGAACCATGAATATTTAAATTATGGGTCATGATTTGAGGGAATAGTTTTATTCGTAGAAATTAAATTTCAATACAATTTTTCATAAATTGAATTTAAAAATATTATGTGTTTTTATTAATTATTTTTATTCATTCAATGAGTGAATCACTGAAATAACATGTTCCATTTTAAATAGTATTTCAAGGAAAAATATTTTTGTATAATATTTCAGGAGTGATATTGGGACATGTCACCTACGAGAACATACATTAGATCATATCAAAACAATGACTATGAAAACCATAATTTAAATTGGTTATGGATTTTTTTTATTAAAAATCACTTATCATTCAGGCCCCCTATTAAATCAGTCCCCATTTAGCTACATATATCCTTAATTATCATGATAGGAATGATCACTATGTAAATCAATTTTTATCCACCCCAAACATCCAATATTTATTGAAACTATATTTTTATTTTGATGTTTTTAGGTGAAGGGAGACATGGTGGAAGGTATGATTTTATTTTTGTGGGAAACATATGGGTGTGTTATCATGTGTATTTTAAATTAATAAAAGATAATTATTCAAACATTTTACCCATTATTTATTCTCCACAGGAATAAAAAATGGATTTAGACTTTGTAGAATAAAAAATTAAACATTACAAGACGAATCATTTTAATCATATATTGTTATATATTGGATATGATATTTATTGCAGGAATGAAATTATAAAAAATACAATTTTAATAATTACAAAAAAATATAATAGAAACTATATAGGTTTCACACATAGCATATCATGATTTATATGTTAATGTCGATAATTTGATCATTAGATGTTGGAGTGACGACATTGAAAAGTGTATTTTCATTTGAATTTTCTGTTTTAATCCTTCATTTCAATTTAGAGGGTAGCATAGACTTTTATGTATAAAATTTGAAGCTTCAATTCCTACATACATTAATCCATAGATTCATTTGATACCTGGTTTTATATAACCACATATTTTATTTGAATTATTTTATTTATAATGTATGTAAATTAGTTCTTTTAATAGACTATGAGAAATGAACATGTTATCATGGAATTTGAAATAATATACCTGATTTCATATCATGGGTTTTGAGAGAAAATATTCAAAAGATAGGTACATGAATACCAATATTGATTAATAATAATAATATTTGAAAAAATAACAAGTGAAATTATATGTTCTATATTTTCAAACTTAACTAACCCATGCTTAGTGGTTTAATTTTTGTGACAAATATTAAAAGTGAGATTTTGACTAATTTATATTTTTTAGTTTTGAAACTAATTTAATAAATTAATTCTTTCTTATTATTTCATATTTCAATTCTTATAAATACTTTAATATTAATAATGTGGTTGTGTTATATGTTAATTAATTTAATTTAATCTTATTTAGTCAGTGTTTTATACCTCCTTCACATAGAATCCAGTCTATAAATGGTTGAATAAAAAATGGTTGGTTGGTTAGTGCTAAACAATCATTAGTGTGTTTCATAAATTAAATGTTGTATCTTTTGGTTTATTATGGGGAAAAATACATGTTTAGTGACATCAACAAATATTTAATATAACCACTATAATAATAAATATGTAATATTACCAGAACCATTTCAATACATTAGAGGGAGGAATTAGTAGAAAACTATGTCTTTTACAAGTTAGAAGGAGAAAAATTGAAAAAAATGGAATCTCAGATATCATTTTATTAGGTCTAGCTAAACCTAGCCCAGTCCATTCTTCTCATCAAATATTTACACTAAATCATTTAATAATTATTTTTGAGTCATTTATTTCAAATTCTAAATTTATATAAATATGAAAAATAAAAATATAGAACAACCTCACTTTTTTGAACTTATCTTCGTGAGAAACCCTAGGATTAACCAATAAACTCACCTATGTGTAATTTTTCTCACATGATCCATTATATATGTGAATATCTTTCATTATTACTACCCATATATTTTAATGTGAAATAGAGGGATCTATTTATTGAGATATTTATATCAGTGGGGAACCAGGTGGTTAGGGATGGAAATTGATATCATGTTGACATTTCATCTATAGCTACTAACTTTTTCCAGTCATAATGAGTCTGGTAGATGATTAATACTCATTTTTATAATCATAGATGAGGTTTTGTGGCTAGGAAATCACATATATGTTCATTCTATCTCCATGTGGATTTATTTTATTCCAAAGATTATACTGGTGACAAGGAACAAGATTTACCAAACCATCATGCAGAGCAGGATAAGAAGATTGTAGATGGATCACCACATAAAAGGAATCACCATTATAAGGGATCACTCATCCATGGGCATTTTATCCCCCAAAGATGATGATATAGATGAATAGTGGGTTGAGATCTATAGGGAGGGGATTATTGTGGATGGTGAAGCAATGATCTACTTCTATCACCACCACTCTATTGATCTACCTTGATTCAGTGAAATAGCGGTTGGGGAAATGGGTGGCTATATGATTTAGAGGTATATTACCCTACAATAAATAATATAATGAACAATGTGATTTTTTTCTTCTCTACTCATTCCCTATCAATACTACACACATGCATGATAAATCCATTTAACACCTTACCACTCATACTAGTGATAGAGCTTATAATTGATAAATATTCACAGTAGCAATTCCTAAAGGATCCTACAATGAGATATAGTTGGATATCGATTATATTTTAATAGTTAAATATGGTTCACAATTGAAATATATTACCATTAGACAAACAGTTTATCATGATGAACCCTTATGCTAACATCATCATAGTTAATTGGTTTTCCATAGTTATATCTAAGAGTTATTATCAACACAATAAGGTTAGATTGATCCATAAATATGTGTGATATTTCACCTTATGGTGGTGACTGATTTCAGGGTAGAATTGGTGGGACTTGTGAGATGGATGTTTTAACCAATCACTCATCAGTTGGCGATTTTATCTCATCGTACATTTATATCCATAGGAATCTGGATTCATTTGATAGTGGAGCAATGTATCGTTGTTTTCACTATAGAGGTTATAGGAATTCATCTAATACTAAATATTGAATTACAAAATAATATTCACTCCAAAATCACACTTAAATAATCTATTTATTTTATAATGGCCCTTTAAATGATCATAAAGATTAGGGTGTGGTAAGAGGACTATCAATAGATTGGTTTTTATCAGACCCAGTGTGTCAACCAATGCAGCCATAATTTTTTTCATGAAAAATTCAGATTATAGCATTTGAATTTTACTTGTCTATAATTTCCTAAATAATATAACAAAAAACCCCATTTAACCTTACTGAGTATTAGTTATTATTTTGAAAACATGTGAGCTGCATGTTGGTTCTTCAAGATAAATCAAGTTCAATATAATGTCAGTTGAGGGTTTGTGATGCTGATATTTACAAGATATCATTATGATGTCAATATATAAAATATTAATTTCTGTTTATTCCTTCATATATGATAAATTATTCCACTATGTTAATATATTAGATTAACTAGATCTTTAAGCCTTACATCGGCCTATTTGTTGTTGTCTTTATTAATGTTATTATAATTTACTCTACATTAGAAGAGGAGTATGTAGATAATCTACGGATTTTCACAGACTAATTCAAGGAGAACATGAATTATAGAATGATCTCAATGATCTAGTTTTGTATCCTTTAGGTTCACATTCTAGGGAATTGTAGTTGTGAGAAAGGTTTAGATGAAAATGCAGTATGATTCATATATTGATTTCATGGGACCCACCTAAGAGAATGTTAGAGGTGATGAATGTTCAAATAATAGAACAGTAAAACATGTTGTTCCTTACAGATCTATCATTTATAGCATACACTTTGAAACACTATAGATAATTTTGTGTTATATTTAAAAAATAAACAATGTTATAGAGTAATCGTGTATTTGAGGATGAGGTTGAACAATGATTTTGTGCTGAGTATTCCATAGGAGGGTGTGGGGTACATAGTAATATTTGATGACTCTTTAGTTGGGATTGGCATTGTGTTTATACAGAGTTAGTTAGTGATTATATTTTGATTGAGGTAGTTGTGACCCAACAAGAAAAACATTGTGACTCACAACCAAGAGATATCAGATATTTTCTTTACTCTAATGTTGTGGAGGAACTATTTAATTACCTTTCACTATGTGGCTTACCAAGACCATCAAACTATAAGGTATATCTTAATCTAAAGAGATAATAAAATGATATAGATTCATTTATTGGATTTCTTGAAGATCTTTTAATTCATGGTAATATACAATCTGTGGATAAAGAGGTGGTGGTAATTGATTTTATGAGGTTGTCCCATGCACACATGGAAAAGAACAAGTCTATGAATTAGGATTCCTTATTATTGACCTAGATAGAGAAGAGGGGTGTAATTTTTCTTTTTATGTCATCATCGACACATAAATGTATTTACAATAATATAGAGAATTAAATTGGAGAAATTGAAAATGAAGATTAATATAACAAAATGTCTTCTAGAGAGAAACACAGTGGATTTTTTAAGGAGGGGAGCATTTAATCATTTTCTAGGGATACATTTTAGTTTCGGTCACATTGTATTTGGATGCGATAAGGGAGTCCCAAAAATCCACTAAGATGTACATAAAATATAGAAAAATACAGAAATATACCTTCAATATAATAATATAATGAATGGAATGCGGTGGAGTGAAGCCTTGTTCTTCTCTCAGTCAATCATCTTTTATCACATAATTGCTGAGAACCAGGTTCTGCTAGGATTGATGTACTCTCCTGAGATCATGGAGTTGATATGGGATGGAACAACCATTGATTTTTTTGATAGTGTTTCCATGGATAGAGAGAGGCTATCAAGCTATCATAGTTTATGTTGCACAACACATGAATTTAGTTTAATTCATTACCATTAGGGATGAGTGTTTTGTGGTGATTTTGGGGATGTAATTTATGAGGGATATCATCCTACTTCATAGGTTACCCTCAATAATTTCCTTAAATAATGATTATTTAATCATTTCATATTTATTAAGATGCCTTATGGTGGAATTTTTAACACATTTGAGGATTTCACAATGTTCCATACCTATATATATTGGATTACAGACGTCATTATCTAGGTATTGGAGGTTATGCTATGAGCATGCATATGTTATTTCAACGAGAGATGGAAGGGTCACCTTTAATTGGAATAGTTATAATCTAATAATATCTATCATTATATAAAAAATAATTTTCCTTTTTATTCACTTCATGATAGATTCTGTAAGCCTCACATAAGCTAGTCTAATATTGGTCATACATATCTTGATGACCTAGAGTAGGTGTAGTCAAGGATATATATGTTTCAGGTAATCTATGAGTATAAGAGGACCTCCTAAAACCAATATAAACCATATATAGATTGGTGTTTATGTATTGTTTCTTCATATATTTATACCATTTAATCCTAATATTATCCCAACCATTGGTATTATGGAGGATTAGATGGGGTGAGAAATAATCACTATGATTCATTGATCCTTTTCAGATCCTACAAAGGGTTGGTGAGATTTATTTTTCCATTTCCCTTCTCCAATAGTTTTATTGATTGTATGATGTATTCTATGTTTCATATATGATGATATAAGTCCATGACCATAAGAAGTATATCTATTGACAATAAATGGACATCGATGATTTGGCCACCATAATAGATTACTTAGTGATGATTCAGAATCAATAAGAGAGGATATTCAACCAATTCCTTTGGTTCATGTATAATTACATCAAAGGATCATGTAAGAGATCACAAGGGTGAAATAGAATTTGATATATACATTTTATGTAGATATTTTTGTAGGTTGTGATTGTAAAGGTGAAAATCACTGATGAATTATATAATGTAATGTTCATGATTTTATTTTATTTTTTACATTGTATATTTAGATGCATATATATGGATTTATACCTCGTTATTGCACACTATTTCGTTTCCTCAGGAACCCAAAAATAAGATAACTTAAAAAATAATTATATTTTAATGAATGAGTGCCCATAATTTCTATGTAAATATATCTTACATTGTTTAGGGCATCAGATAGGATTTTGAGAGCATAGTTGATTCGAAAACATGGAGTTTACAAATGAGTGACCAATGGTTTGTCAGCACTAGGCATCTTGTGGATGAGAAAAGATTACTGTAAATATAATATGTTAAAAAAATATTTATTTATTTTAATTTCTTAAATCTAATACTATTTAAATAATATCCTATAGAAATTATGCAAGGATTTCCACAAAACCATGGGATAATTTAGAGGATCTTTTATCTCTCTTCATTGGATAACATAAATCAAAAGAGGAAGAGTGATAAGATCAAGGTCTATCGAGATGAAATGAATGATATAATTCTTATAAATCATTATAGAATAAAATCTTTAGAAAAAAATGATATAGCTCGATGTAGGGATCATAAATTTTTGTTTAATCAATGTTGATTAAATTATTAATATTTGTAAGATCATTTTTTGAGGGATCTTGGATAATAATAGTTACCCCTTTGTTCATCTTCTTATCCACAACCCATTCTCCATGTATTTCATAATTGTACTATGAGGTCATGAGTCTATATTGTTTGGTTGTTCTAAGTGAGCAAAAGCCACAAAAATTTCAATGACTATGTCCTTGATGAAAAATTTGGAGACTTGTGAATGGATCAAGATGGATTGTAGTTGATTGTTCATGTATTACAGATCAAGAGTAAGAGAAAAAATGATATGTACAATGAGATTTGTAATTACATAGCAGTTAATGAAGAAATTATATTTTCATCCATTGGTGTCCATGAATCCACAACATGAGGTGTCATCCTTCCAATTTAGGTTTTTATGAATAGTTATTTTTGGATGTGAAAGTAGAATCCAATGCTGCTTGAATAATCTGACAATTTTGTGAGAAACATGAATACACTCAGCATAGTGTTTGAACAAAACATGTCATGTTCCATGGAAGTATTAGTGGGTAGTGATTTCAACTTATTTACTAATGAAACATTATGTGGTGGGTCCCACAATTCAAGTACCGTGACCGGCCAACCATCCATATGCAATGTGCACACTCTTAGGGCCTTGTTCTGTTAGATATATTAGGTACATTGGACAATATAGGAACACCTAGAGGTACATGATCATTAATTGATACCTAGTAATTACCAAGTACATGACCATGTACATGACAAAGGCATGAAGTACATGTTCATTGATATGAGAATATAGGAAGGCCCATAGTGGATGAGACACAAGGTGTACCATCTGTACGCTCTTTGAGTATTATAGGGATTCCAAATCCATGCCCAAATGAGAACAGATCCATGTGACTAGCTGAGGTCACACATTGTGTGAACCTATATATTAGTAGGATATTACCTAAAGATTTGTATTCCTCTCATATCTCTTTAATATGGTTTTTTATTTTGGAACTCATGTACCCGATCTTGATTATTATACAAATATAACATATTGGTGGAATTGTTTGTGGATGAAAAGATATGATTTTATTTTTCCATGCATAACACTTCATTATGAAATTCTCATGATGGAAGGATCAATTCAGGATCATTATAGTGATGTTAAGGTAGGTACTCCCCTATTTCATAATATTTTGGGTACCCTATACTGATTATATAGATAGAGTCTATAATCTAAATCACTCGTGATCTGTCCTTTATCAATTGAGTTGTACTCCCATGTATTCAAGAATTGGTGGAATGATGACTCACTATGGGAGTGAGCTATCCATCGACATTGTAGTATAGAAATGAAAAGTGTGAAACTCCACACATCTTGTGGAGATGATTTGTTTAATAGTGGGAATCATATATTTTATTATGTGAATGCATGGAAAATTTTCATCTATTTCTATGATGTAATAATGATATTACCATTCCCTACCTATACAAGTTTTAAATATATATATATATATATATATATATATATTTGTGTGTGTCTGTGTCTTTGTGAGTGTCGGTTTTATTTTACTTTTTTTCTTCATGAAGAGTTTAATTCTTTTTTATATTAATATCTTTTCACATATGGTTTATATAAAATCTTACAATGAATTGATATACTCTCCCCAACATGGGATTTTTCAACATGTGTCATGTCATATAATGATAATGGAAAATAGATGGTGTCTACATTGGATTATAGGGATACATATGTGGAATTATCATTTATGGTGGACTGGACCTTGGTATCTAGAGACATGATCTCTATTTGTTTAATTTATTATGGTTTTTCAAGTTTAGATATCATATCAGGTTGGTTGTTTAAAATTTTCCTTTATTTTTTTCTTGTAATTGTTTACTTTATTGTATTATCCAATAGAATATTTCATTCCTTTTAAAATAATATAGGTTACTTTATTTTTTATTTTTAATACCTTGTTAATATATATGGTTGGGTTAGTGAATATAGATATTATAAACATAGTTATCTGAATTATTTTACAATGATACGGTACTTATTTTTAAACCCATGGCCTAATAAAAGAATGAGTGGGGTTTTTATGGATCGACAACCCACATGTAAATTGTGAAAAGTTGGTTAGGTTCATTAAAATTTTTTATTTACATTTTTATATCAATCCTTTATGATATGATATAATTAATAATGTTTATATATGTAAAAAAATCCCCCAGAGTGACTTTTTTTATTTCTATTTACAATCTAACATTGATAGATCCAATTATTTTTTTAGTAAAATATTATATTTTTATACAACCTCACTCTAATGTCTAATTTATATATTTCCAGATATTTTCTCACTATCTATTAATTTAAATTGGTTAACTATTTTTATTTGTGGACTAAAACCTCCATGAAATTATTAATATCATTTTTATTTACCACACATCTCTAATTGTTCTTTGAATAGATTTTCATAGAAATATATGATATACACAACACATATATGATTTTTAAAAAGATATATTATAATTAAATAATATCACTTAACTAATCATTTTTTCATTATCTGTTGTCTTGGACAGTTTCCATCCAACGTGGGAGATTGCATATTGTTAATATATTGAATGACTATCTAATTATATGTATTATTAGTAAAATTTAATATTAATTAATTAATATTTATTTATGGTTTCTTCTATTTTAATATTAACATCTAAACATATTAATAATATAGGATATTTATAATTAAATAACACGGAATCTCATTCTCATCTAACATTATATTTAAGATTTATATTTAAAATTATCATCGAATGAACATGGAACAACATAAATAATCATGGGATATATTTTAAATAACTATAAGTAATGTACAAATAATGAACACTTCATCCATTATAATAGATCAATGATATCTTTTCAATGCTAGGGAAAGACTTATAATTGCATTTACATCTAGTGTTAATAATATTCTATAATGAACCGCTATATTCATAAAAATTATTTTAAAATTATATATATATGGTTCATTGAGATGAATAGTTTTATAAAATTATTATTACCACAATTATAATTGACCTACATGAAGTTTGAGAGTGATCAACTATTTGGGGATGTACAGTAAGGTATATTCCTCTCAAACATACCTAATTGAAGTATATATTTTTTTAAACACCAATTTACTTTTTATATGGTTTACTAGATGACTACCAATTAAGATATATTGTAATATCATTAATTAATGGTATTTGAGGTTCATTTTCATAAAATATCCACTATAATGGTTTTTAAAAAATGGATACTCAATTAGTCAATAAAATTCATTTTCTATGAGTCATGAATTTATTTACTTACATTACACATAAAAGTCAAATATCAATTTTAATAAGAATAATTTATTATATACACATAAAAATTAACCACATTCATAAAAAATATTCAACTATGGTGGAACATGTCCTATATTGAAATATTTCATTGAATGGAATGATTCCCTAGTCCAGAATATGAATTTTTTTCTTTAAAATTCATGTTCTAAATTTCGTTGTTACATTATATAATACTTCTAGTGAACTTTATACTTATATAAACGAAATATAAATTATTTTTTAAATATACCTCTTACAAAAAAGGATTCACCAATTGGTTTTTGTGGACATAAAAAGTATTCTATGCTAATAATTTTTAAAAAATTTATTCAAAATAAAAACATTTAAATTATTTACGAGTCATTGTTTTCAATTTTTTAATGTTATTTTCAACTAAATTCACTATATTTAGGAATGAATTAATTGAAAAGAATTATAATGTATTATTTTATGGGATAATTTAATGTAATGTATCTATTTGAATCATTTACGGTCGAACATATATTTACACCACCATTGTCAATTAAAATGAGACATCATCATTAAATTGAAAACATTCAAGAAAATAATATTTTTATTCTCAAGGTAAAACAAAATCATCATATTTTTTTTGATTTCAATGTATTCTGAAAAATATTATTCTAAATGAATGTTTCCAAATGCTTCTAAAAGTGTTATTTAGCATTGTTAAATTATTGATCATGATAATTCTTCATATGATATAATAAAACATCATTAATTAGATAAGTTATGAAATTATAATTTAAATATTTGTGATAAAACATTTCCACATCTACATTCCTTATCATCCCATTGTATAGAAATTATATTAATCCAATAAAAATTCAAATTGAGTACCCTACTTATTATTACTTTTGTTAGTAGGTTTTACCTAATTTTATATATGTTAAATGGTTAGGGAAAATGTAATATAAAACATGAATCCTTTTTGAATAATGTGTAAATACCATATTCATAATAATATTTATTGATAATTATTCAATTATAATAATGTTTAGTTTTTTTGGGAAAAAACATTCCATGGTTTTATCAAGATATTTATATCAATTGAATTGTTAATGAATCCTTTGGGAGTTATTTGTAAAGGATAAATAAAATTTTAATTTCAATGGGATATTAGTATATACTAATAGTAACAATATGAAAAAATTTAATGATTTTTAATGTGTGATATGTGGGATTAAAATAACTATTCCTTTAAATTAATTTTGAATAGTTTCTATATAATGAGATTGTATTGTTTGTGGGTAGTGATCCGGCCAATAATGATTCATGGTTTGTTATCCAAGATTTATATGATATGTGAGTGAGTTTTAAAGCCTTGAAATAGACCTATGATTTCATTATTATCTTGTATCCATATTATTATTATTCATGTCTCATATGTTATTATCATTTTCTAATCCATGAATATATGATATCATCTCCTTACTACATACTTCTATGAGTATGATCATCCTAATAATGATACAATTTTATACCACATGACTCTCTTGTTATGATTCACTTTTATATTTAGACTAAATATTTATTTGAGACGAACCATTTATTATGTTTTAATTTACCATTAAAATGAAGAAAATGATTTTGTATTATAATCATATAAGAGTATCATGTATTTTGAATTTATCACTGCCACTGTAAACACATCATCAGTTGAGTAGTTTCATATATATTTTATAAAATATATTTCCATTTAATGGGAAGAAATGTGATTTATTAGTCAATGATTTGTCATAATTATATAATCCACTAAACGAAAATTTCTGTATTGTAATTATGATAAATTTATTTTATTCATATATATTTATATTTATATGTTTGAAATATAGTATTGTATGTTCTGTGATATTATCATAAGATCCAAGAGTTATGGTCTAGGTGGTTCTCAATTTGTATTATAGAAATAATTTCACAATATTAGAGGATAAGATATCATTAAATGACGATAATAAATGATCATTAAATTAAAACATCTATGGATAGGTGATGTAGAATATTAGGTTCAATGGTATTGATAATACATTCAGTAGGATGTTTTGAATATCTTTTGTTATTTGGCGATTATCCGAAGGGGTTATTTATGTATATAGATGGTCACTGTCTATGTATTCAAGATCCTCAAGGAATCTAAATTATTTATATATTTTAAAATTTTAATAGAATTTACACCCCATTATTGATAGAGGAATGTCAACACGATTTTGGTATATTAGAATATAAGGGTATGAAACCTGAAAAGAATAGTTTGAGTGTATTGTGGTCCTCATTCAGGTGCATGGAGAATGGGACCAAAGCACACACCTAGATAAACACTCATATAGAACATTATAATGTTAATTTACATTCCCCTTTCAATGGATTATGTATGATTGAATAACAATATTGTTTTATGTCTACAAATACAGAGAACCATTTAGTAAAATAAACATGCATAAACTACATTGAATGTATCCTCTCCAAAAATAGGGTATTTAAATTTTTATTCGATATTTTTTCAAATATAATCATTTACCTTTTTTATGTATACATATTTTAATATTTACATCCCTGTAATTTCTATTAACGTAATGGATGGAGTATAAAGTAACGTAGATATAAAATTATTTAATAGATTTTTTGGTTAATGTTCCGACCTTCAATATATTAGTTCTATAATCATGAATAGAAATGTTGTTATTATTCAAAATCAATAATCATTAATTTTCATTAAATATTTTATTAATGTAAAATTCAAAAATAAACCAATGAAAATTAGATTGTGTATCATGAAATATCATGTGGTGGAAATTTTGAAAGCATAAACGATCAATTTACTTGGAGTCAAATGTTTGGGATGACGAATATTTGGGATATTCCAAATAGAACTAGAAAATATTATCTGTCAGGAAAGGGAGAACATGAAGTATATAAATATTGATGTAATATGAGGAATTATATTAACTCAATAAATAGTAAATGTTTTTCATTTAGTTTCACATAATATATAAATGTACACATTTCATTTAAAATATAATATTAATTTATTAATATATTTTTTTGACATACTTATTTTAATTTTTTGAAAAAATCAGAATGGGTAAAAATTATTTAAGGATAAGGAATTTAACATCTTTGGATTTCAGTAAATAAATTTTTCTTTTAAATAAAAATTGAATTTGATAACATTAATCGTAAGTAGTAAAATGAAGGTCATTATAAATTTATCGTCATTAGAAAACTTATGATATCAAATATAAGATATATATATATATATATATAAATTATTATATAAAATTATCATTATTATTCAATTTAGATTATCAATATTAATATATTATATTTTATCATTTTGAAGACATATTTTTTTCATGAAAATAAATTATTCATGAATATTATAATTTTCATTAATTATTGAATATATAATAACCTATAAATACATATAACATTTTATATTAACAGATATTAAAGTAATTAACAATATTATGAATTTTAAAATATTTTTTACACTTATAAGACCCATGAACATCATTTTTAGAACTAATATAAAGGTTTACAAAAACAATGAAAATTATTTTATATATTTTTTATTAATTAAATACTATTTTAGTATATATAGCTAATTTTTTGATGTAAATTACAAATTAAATTTCTTAGTTATATTATATAAATATTATTATCATGAAAATAAGAAATAATGAAAAATTTATCTTATTCATCAATTTAAGATTTGAACACATACAAATTTTTTTTTGTTTAGTCTGATAGATTTAAAATAACATGTTATATTAATTATGAAACGAATTAAATTAAACAACGGCTAAATTAGGAATTAAAATGACACAATTTGATTTGAAATTTATATTTATTTTTATGAAATAAATTAATAACAATGATTAATATATAATAATAGCTAATTGATATTTATCTAATATTTCAAATATAACCTAAATGCTCATATGTTTACATGACCATTAGATATTATAGAATAAATTTATTAGGTTTTAATAACTCTCAAAAAGGAAAAATAATATTCCCTTATCCAAATCACCTAACAACCATTCCAGTCCATTCATTCTCTTTACATTATATTTTCTTCCATGGAATGTTACATTTCCTTCACTTATAAAAGGGAGAATTATGACCAATTCAATGTAAAAATTTCATAGGTACTATAGAAATAAATAAGAAATAAAATATTTATATAACACTATCTCAATACTTGTATCCTTTTTCCATAGATATTGAGCATATGACTCTCATATTAAAGGATAATTCTGATGAAAATAAAAGATCCTGACTCATGTATTACAACCCTCTTCATCATTTATTTTTAGTTTTAATCATCCAAATCATACAAAAATTTATTAATATAATAAATTCAGTATCATATTTATAATAAAATATAAATGTATTATTTTTACATCAAGAATTCATTCATTCTATATCATCAACATTGGAAAAATCCCACTGATCATGTCTATGTGTGAACCACAACCACCATGACATGATACAATTCGATTATAATAAATTCATATTATAGATTGTTGAAAGGATGTGTTGGATGAAAAATTAATGTTTTAATGTAACTTATACAAATCTTAAATTAAAATTTTTATCATCCATTACACCCATTCATCATTGAATGACATTGTTAATTGGGAATATATGCAAACTAGATCCTTCACAAACAATGAGCCTTATATATATTGTCAACATGTCATATACTGAAATAATGTTAAATTAATTATCTTATCTTATATTTTTTAATTTAATAAAACTCTATATTGATAATTTTTAATATATATTCACACTTCAAATTCATTGGGAAATGTGATCTTTGATCTTCGGATTTTGCAGACCACCCCCTCCATGAATGATGAATTATATTTTTCATCATTAATAATTATTAATGATTATAATAATTGATATTATGGATTTATATATTATATATTATATTCATAAAACAATTAAAATTATATATATATATATTAGTATAACATTATATCTCTTTCAATCATTACGACCTACTTTTCTTCTCATTTTTTCACTGCCCAGTTACTCGATAACGTGACACTATTATAGTGGATGGTTATAGAATATTATATTCTATTTATATATTAAAAAAATAATATTTTTAATATTTTTAAATTCTTCAAGGGTTATTATAATAAAATTTTTTCTTTTTATTATTATTTCTTCACATTTAATTAATAATTATTAACAGAAGATTGTCTTCCGAAACATCTGAAAGGATCACAATTGAAACTATCAATCGATGAAATTGAAACATACTAGATAATAATGTTTTTTATATTATATATAAAATAGATAATATATTATTTATTATCATGTAATCAGATATCATCAATCAATATTATCATTACAATTCGTGTTTAATATAATTATATTTTTTTCAAAAAATTGTAAAAATAATTTATAATAAACCACTATATTAATTTTATAAATATTTAAATGAATTTTATATACGTGTTACAGAGATGAATAAGGTCATGAAATATATTTTTTAACATATTAATGGTTCCTTAATAAGAATTTAGTGTGTCATCAATAGGGAAGGGAATAATGGTATGTTATATTGATCTTAAACAACATTCATTGAGACATGTTTTATTTTCAAACAATTTACTTTTCTCTAGTGTAGAATATATCTAGCCTTTATTTTATCTTGATATATATATATATATATATATATTATTTTTTGTATTTTATGTGCATTTTCAATCCCATTTTCTTTTAAGGTATTTGGATAGAATATATTTTTAGATCACCACTGACGTTGTTTTTCTAGAAGTCATAAATTTTATTCTCAACATTTATACAAAAAGTCTTTATTCCACTAAAATTTAATTTTTAAATTATTTTATTTTCTATAAAATGAATAAAAATAATCCATTTCATTAATGAAATTATCTTTGTTGGATTATGATCACTTTAAAAATGTTTCAACGAATTGAATTACTCTCATGATAAACAAACAATTTTTTTTCTTCCATATCAATGATTTACCTAATGATTTTGATTTTTATTATATTAAATGAGACCATCATAAATTTGTTCACATAATATTAATAATTAATTCTTAAAAGTATTTTCATTTTAGGTTTCTATATATTATATTGTTGTTATATTGAATTTTTTTCTTGATAGTTTTCAAAACAATTAATATTCTAAATTATTTTTACCTATTCCAAACCACTAGTATTAAATATTATATTGAGCGTATTTCCAATAAATTTTAATCTCATCAAAAATTATTTTGAATATATTTTAAATATCAATCTCTTGGGTTTCATTCTATAATAGGATTATATATTACACATTAAAATGTGAACATAACATTCCAATAACATTATTGAATTTTAAGAGAACTCCTCTCTATGATTTCATGTTTTTAGGAATTATATTATTATTTTTGTGTAAAAAATTATCATAATTTAATAATAATTAAAATAGTAAATATGAATTCATATTTTGAAATAAATTTTACACATTATTCCTATATTTTTGTTTATATATAGATTATTATGTAACATGTGTATTAAAACAATGTTACCAGGCACATTCTTTATTTAGATGGATTGTGATATTGACAAATACATCTAAGTGAAGATTCATCACCATGTTTTAATTTTCTTATAATATAATCATAAATTAATTATTTTCTTCTTATGCATTCCCTTATTTAATACCATATTCTAAGTTCCCATATTTCATGGGTTTTCACCTAGTAAACTAAAATTTTTTGATCAAGAAATTTATTCCTAAACCATATATCCATTTATAATATGGTTTAAATACAGTATTCATAATCACCTTTTTAGTGTTATTATCCTATAATGATGTTTTTTTGTTGGATAACCATTTCATTTCTATTTTCTTATCATAATATTTAAATTGATCGAATTAATAGTACTTTATTCAAAGACGTATAAATGTCATATAACCTGCCCCCCATTATATTTCCTTGGAATTTTAAAAATTTATAATTGAAACAATGTGGATAAAATATGTACTATTTTTATTATGTTATTGATAGAAATAAAATTAAATTTCACGAAAATAGAATTTGTATTCTTTCTTTCTAATGAGATATCACGGTTTCTAGGAAATGGAATTGTTATATCTAATTTTTAGGAAGACAGCATATCTAACTATATTCTTTTATAGAGGTATATGTGGTTAAAACTTGTTAATGGTGTCATATATATGGTTTCTACATATTCATATGATAGCATGCTATATTGTTATGATCCTTTTTAACTATTCTATAAATGATCTCATTTCAATAATATATGATAAAATGTTTAATATCATTATTATTATGGTATATTTTTATACCTCAGATATCTAATGTTATGAGTGATTGTTACATTTATACATTCTAAGGTTTTCAGGTCATATACATGATATAATTCAATTTCCCTAGGATATGAAAGAAATTATTATGTATGTTAATCATCAAATAGATTGTTATATTGTTTATAACTAATTTTTTTATGATGATAAGACTAAATATTTAATAGATAGTTATGTTTATTATATTGTTAAAAAAATAAAACCAAATATTATGATATTATAAATTATAGAATGATATTTTTAAAAAATAATTGCAATATATTTATTTTTCCATGTTATGTGTTCTCTTCAACAGATATAGTACAAATGTTCCTAGGGACTCTATGTGTTTAATCAAGAAAATTATGCTGATATGCTAATCTAGGTAATATGGTTAATAACTACAAGTAAAAGTGTTATGATCAGACCCATAATGGGAATATATAGTGTTAACTTATAGGAATTTATTTTAATTAATATCAGTTTATTTATTATATTAATATATATTCTAATTTAGTTGAACATGTTCATATTAACAATGATGAAATGCATAAAGTTTTTGAAATTATATTTATTTATACTATGATTGATGTTGGACCCTGAATTTATGTGTTGATAGGTACATTACATATTAAATCATAATATAAGGATGTCTTATTTTATATGGGATCAATATATTCTTTTATATATGGGATATTTTGTATTAAAATTGAAATATAATATAATGAAATGATGAAATATCTTTTGGTATAAATTCTTTTGGGTATTATTATAGAATGATGAATATATAGTAATATCCATCTTAACATCAATGGAATTGATTTCAATAAAAACATGTTATCTAAAAAATAGTTTAGTTTTATTTTATTCTAATTAATGATTTTTTACAATTTAGCATACTATGATTGATTGTTGAAAAAATTAATTTATATATAATTTTCAAATTAAGTTAAAATATTTTTATTACAATGAATTAATACAATTGAAAATTTATAAAAGAAATATTGAACATGGTAAAAATGGGGGTGAATATTATCCTGTCGATATAGTTAGAAATATATGAACTATTCAAATTTTTCCTGTCCTTAAGGTAAAATAATAACAATATATATTTACTGATGAAATTAATATTATTCTAAATAGGTATTTTTTATGGACTAATGAATTGGAAACTGATTGAAATGTAATATAAAACCCCCTATCGATATACTACCATGAAACATTTTGATTTTAAAATAAAAAGTAAAAAGCCTTTCATGATAAAATTTTAAATCATATTATAACATCTCATTGGAGTGATCTCATTTTAATGGATAAAATGAAGTTCACTATAAGGATTTTCAGAGACTATAGTTTACTCAATAACAAAAATTTTATGAATGTAAAATTTTTCACAATATTGGTGAGTTTGTTAAACATATCAAGGGTGATAAATATTTTTTGATTAATGATGTCATGTTTTAGTACCATCAGTTGAAGGTGAAGGAATAATCAATTCCAATGATAGTGATTCACACAATGTATGACCATTGGGTGTTTTTTATGTTTTTGGGTTGAAAATTTTCACAACATTGTTTTTGGATATATTGATTAGTGTTCTCCCTGAGTACATGAATAAATTATTCTTATTACTAGGCTAATAATGAAGGTGGTAATATTCAGGTATTGTCTTTTTTTTAAATGCATTTTATGATGATAAGAAAAATCACCACACATTGTATTTGGTGACAATTTTATTTACCGTCATATTCAAGAAAACATAATATATATCTATGAAATGGTCTATCATATTAAGGTGATCCTAGATGGAAAGATTTGTATATTAAAATTACATTCAATCCTAGTGAAATAATTGATCTTATTTAAATAATATCTTGTTGTAAGTATGTGGACATCATATTCACTAAGGATTTGATAAAAAAATATGTGATCATACTGATGGAAAATAAGAGATAACATGACTAAGATAAAACAAATTTTACATTGCATTTCTTTTTTGTAATATCCACAATTCCAATTTTTTTAGTAAAACATCTTCAAAAATCATGTGAAAGAATGTGTGAGTGAAATAGGTGTTGTTAAACATATATAGATTGATCATATCTATATGGAAAGGTATAATGGTGTTGGTGATAGTATTCAGCATAATTATGCTTTTGAGAGAATATTTACACTAAGTTGGAATGAATAAATTCAGGAATATAGCAACCGATCATATCTTATTTCATGTAGAAACATGTGTTCCCTATATTTCAAAGAATAAATTTGATTAATTAATATTTCATGGGATCAATATTGATTATTAATGAAAATGTTTGTCAAAAATGTTATAAATTGAATGTACTGGTTATTAGCCAAACAAAAATTCAAATGTAACAAATATTTGGAGATTTATGTTGATGGGAAAGGAGAGTTAAATCTCAACGTGGTACTATATTCAAAAGAGAGTTTTGAAATATGAATTTTTTGAATGATTTATTTAAGTGGATCAATAAAATAGTTGATGAAGACAGTTAGATGCATGATCAAGGGGGATAATGAAATTCAATGAAGAAGTTTGGTTATGTTAATTAGATTAATATTTATCATATTTATTCCACAATTGATTCATATTTTTTAGTTTATTCGTCAATTGTAATGGGTACGAAAAATTGTGCAACATTAGGATGAGAATTGTGTTTCCTTGTTTTTGTATTCAATTGGTGAAGATCATTGTAATGTAAAAAAAGAATGGTAAATCCAAATAGGAAATAAATTTTAAAATAAAATAAGATGAAGTGATAAAGTCCATGAAAAGATTTTAGAATAGTTGATAAAGTCATAATACACTCAATATTCATGGGAAATGGATATTTTTTGGAATTTGGATGAGAGAAAAAGTAAATGGGATTCCTTCTAAAACCATCAATGTGCTGGATATTAATGGTGAATGTACATTGTAATTTTTATGACTAGTTAAAAGAGAGTACTCTTTAGGATAATATAGGGAAGAACTAAAAATTGAGGGAGAGAAAATGATTTTTGTTTTGATATATTATTGAAAATGTTTTTGTAGTAGAAAATTGAATGGATAAGATACATAGTTAAAGTTTTATTTAGCAAATCATATTATTCAGTGGTCATCAAATTCATCTGTCTATCTTATTCTGCGTGACGTTATATTTTTTCGATTTCCAAAAATGGATGGATAATTATATCATGATTTCTGTTGTAGGTTTTCCAGACCGATGAAAGATGTATTCTAAATTTCCTTGATCCTTTTCCGACATTGTTATTTCTATCAGCTTGGGAAATCAAATTTGAGGATCAGATCTGAGGAATCTGAGTGGCAAGATCAAATTTTTCAATTGGACTATTTTTTAAATTACAAAGTCAAAGAGATTAATACCATCATCTATGTGAAATTTTTTGACTATTATTCAATAAATACAATTATTTATGTTGAAAATAATATTATTTACCATGTTTTGTTACAAATACATTGTTTTCACTATTGGTTCCAAGAGGGTGAAAACACACATTTTAATTGTCTTCAATGTGTTGTATGAGTGAAATTGAATATCCTACATGTTGTAATAAAAAGAATTAATTATTTTGGATTTTGTAGTGTTGGATAATTTTTAAACCATACCAACGATGTATCTATTTTTTTAAAATTGATCCTTGTAAATTATTGTGTTTTTGGGGATGTGTTTGAATTTTATTCAATAGGGATATAAATCATTAATAAGAGGAAAATGATTTTTCATGGAATCAAAAAATAAAAAGAAACTCTGATTCCCACATACACCTCTCAGTGATATAATTATATTGACTATGGCACATTGAACTGATATCAGAGCTAGGTAAACACCACATATTCTATACATATGATGAATTTGAATTATGTAAATTTTTAAGATATTATGATTTATAATGGACAAAATTTTCTTATATGGAATGATATAATTTTTCCATAATATTTATCTATTGATTATTATGTTCTTAAATTTCCATATTTTTATTTCATCATATATTTGATAAATATCCACTTAAATATATTTATAAGAAGAATTTTGAGAATTGTTGAAGTGATATGAATGCCATATTATTCTCTATATCTGGATGTGAATTCCTATGAGTTAATAGAGTTTCCAAAACCAATGTTATTTGGGGTAAATTGGGAAACATATATGATGGAAATAAACAAATAAATAAATCAATGATTCCTTTTTGGTTATAAATATATGAATATTTGATAATGGATGGGCATGAATCTATTTGGAACTTCTTTACTAGGGTAAGTGGTAGTATTATAACTATTAGATTTCTTGAGGAATATTTATATGAATCCACAGTTGTTAAATAGAACATTATAATCCTCCCTAACAAGTTCAATGAAAATTTTACTTGCATTGGAAGAGATTTATCTTGAAACATTATCTCTTGATGATTTGATAAACACTCTCATTACATATAAAGTGATAATTGAGAAATACATGAAAAGGAAAAAATGGTGATTCAAAAATTTCATTCATTTTTCATAATATCATGAACTCAATGAAAATATTTATAGAATATATTGTTGTTGAATTCAATTCTGAAAATATGGTTGTAAAAAAATATGATCATATATTATCCTTGTTTTCAATAAATGTGAAATGAGTTATATGTAATTACAAAAGAAACATCCCATGAAATGTTTTGAAAGGGTATTTGTTTGAAATATTTTGGGTAATTTTCCACAAATATAGAAGGAATATGATTAATGATGAAGAATGAAATGCATGAAGGGTGTGTGGAAGAAACATGGAGTTGAAGGATAATCATATTCTATAATAATGATAAAAAATTTTCAAATCCAATATAATAGAAATTTTATCTGTATATGAAGAGGGGGAATGAAGAGATGCTGAATCCAAATAATCTGTTGAGTATGGTGTTGAAAAAACATTATTTTCAAAATTAAATGATGATGTGTTCATAAGATTTATTTTTTAAGAAGAAAAAACATAAAATTAATTTATTTTGAATGTATACTAGAAATACCGTTTTATTATTATTAGAAACAAGAAATGAAAAAATAATTTTAACCGGAATGTTCCTCAATGACAAAAAATGTGTTTTTATGATTTTAATATGAAGATGGTGAAATGGAATAATTATTTGAGGAATCTTATATAGGAATAAAACAATCGTTATGATCATCCATATGTGAAGATGAAAGAAATGGAAGAAGAGTTAAAATTAGGAAGAGAGAAATCCATGTTCCAAAAAATCTATTTCTGAAGAAAGTAAATTTTCTAGATTGGATAAAGCAATGATGGATAGATAATAATACATTAAACTATGAGTTGAAATATTGAGTTTTTTATGAAAATATGAATGGTGGGAATATCTTGTATGTGGCCATGTAATAGCTCTGACCCTCCTGGTCCAACACTTTTTTAAAAACAGAGTTCCACCAAACAGCTTCACTAAAATGGTGGTACCGGTCACAGTGGCACCAGTCTTGATGGAACCCTGGCGGTGCCATAAGTCACGTTGGCTCCTTGATGGTAACACCGGTTACGGTGGCACCTTGATTGTAACACCGGTTACAGTGGCACCTTCATAGTGGAACTCTGACTGTGGCACTGATCACGGTGGAACCTGTTACTGTGGTACTATTATGGTCTCACAACGGTCATGGTGGCACCGTTATGCTGGCATCATGTCTTTCCTTTGGTCTTTTCTCCAGTTTCTTGAGTTTTCCTAGTTTCCCCCCTACAATGTTTCTTTCGACATAAAATTGTTTTAATACCCTTTTTAATCCATTTAAAGCCCATAAATGATATCTCAAATCCGTGAAATTTGGTTAACCATAGACTCACAAAAAACGTGTGGTTTTTCCTCAGTTTCATGCCCTTTCCACAAACATTCCAGTTCTTCCATTATTGGGTTTTTTCCTTCTGATTAAAGGAAACCATTTAATGTGCAGTAGTTATAGACACATCTATGATATGAATTATTAAATGACAATTAATTTCATCGTGTGTAACAACCATACCATATGGTTAATCCATGATACATCTTATAATCCATTGAAAATTAAATATCTTTTAACAATAGGATCTCATCATTATATCACATTATAATTCCACTCTTCCTCTTCATGGCGGGGTTCATTCTTCCCCTTGGTGCGTTTGGGGTCCCTTTTTTGAGGCAATTGGTGTACCTGTGATAGAACATTCCTTGTCTACCATGGAATCCCAGAAGTTCCTCTACTACATGTTGTGCATCCCCATTTCATGGTGTACAGAACTAAAGTGTTGATCTTCAATCATCCAAGTAGGGTTTTCTTTCATCTCTCTTTACAGTTTATCTTGTGGGGTAGGTATGCTTCTGTTTTTATGTTGATTGATGACCCAAACCATAACTAAAAAAATAATTGTTCTTTTAAATAGTCGTGTGGTGTGTTTATTGGTGTTTCTATACACTTTTGAAATTGTTTATATGCTGTAAATTTTATGGATTTACGTCCACTGAAAATCTTTGCAGTTGGTATTCCTTCTTTGTGCAATAATGAACCATTGAATTCTGGATATTTCTATGATTGAATGGTTGTACAAGGAAACTGGTTGATCACACAATGTTGGTAGATAAAATGAGTGTCCAATGAACCAAAAATCCATGTGTGAACTCCCTAGTTATCTAAACAGAAATGGATGGATTAAAAGAGCAGTGTGTAAAAAATATAAAAACCCCTCCTTTCACTGTTTAGGTGGATGTATGGTTGTCTGCTGGTTCCTTATGGGGTGACATTAATCAGGATGAGATCCCCTGTTCTGTTGCAGTTTTTTGTTTGTGGATTTGATGTAATGTGTGGTTGTTTCTTGGGGCATTGTTTTGTTCCAATACATTGAGGGATCTCACTAATCCCTTTTGTTGTTATGACATTACAAGCGAACCATGTGTGAATAATTAAATGGCTTCTTGATTGTTTCCCTTTCCTTGGATTGTGGATATGACCATTAGTTTCCTAGTGGTGAATAATTTACATTAATGGAATCACTTGAATATGAAAATAATAATGGTTTCAATGGGGAATTGTTTTCCAGGAATGAGTTTTTTCATGGTTGTGGCTGTGGTGTTTTCTATGAATGAATAGTAACGAGTATGTTTGTGTTGGGATAGATTGTAATCCCTAGGCTGGGATGAGTGGATGTTACCTATTCATATATTTTTTGTTTATATGTTTCTTATTCGCGCCACTCCCATGTTGAGTACATTGTACTTAACACCCAAATTTCTTAGGGGAGGGTGTTTTTCCCATATCTCTTATGAGTGGATGGTTATTAGCCCTTTTTTGCTCCATTTACCGATTAGCCCAAGATTCTTCGAGCAGGATATGATGGCATGAATCCATTATATCCCATGATTCGTCGGGCATGGTAGTTGTGGTGATTGGCCCAGGTGTGTGCGAGTAGGTTGTTTCCCAAGTGTTCTCAGTAATAGGCCCAGGTGTCATTGGGCACAGTGGTAGTTGTTCTGTCCATGGTGTTTGAAGGAGTGGTTACATTTGATGGTTGTGGCCCATGTGTCTGCAAAAGGGATGTGTGGTTGTGGTATCCCAAGTTTGTGTGGTCCAGAGGATAGCAGTAGGAATGCAGTGAGAATGGAAGGAATGGTATGACGTGTAGTATGTCTTAAATAACCAGTGGTAAAGTGGCATGAGTACCCAAATATTGATGTTCTATTTATATAATATTACATGACTTTCATTATTTGGGGACTATGCCTTGGTGAGGTTTTGGTGGATAGATTCCTTGCTAGGTGCTCTGGTATCTTCTTCTCTCATGGGGCATTAGAATTCCACCCCACTTTTGCACGAGAGAATATTGTTTTATGTACTTAGTATACATTTATACTCACCATATGTATATAAAATTCTTTTAGTATTCCATGAATTCTTCAGGGATCAGGAGGGTCCTTATAGTTTAGATGATTGGATAGTTGCAGTTGATGTTTTCTCTTTTCATTGGTACCTTCCAAAAAGGGTTACTTTTAATTCTGTAGAATTTACTTTTGGACATCCGTATGGGAATGGTTTATTTTGGATTTAAACTTACCTCTAGTCATGGTGTTGTTTGGGATTTACTGTCTTATCTCCCAATCCTACTAAATAAAAGGGTAATTCCTTCCACATTTTGTGTGATTCAATACCTTTAGTGCTAGTCGCCACTCTGATACCTATTAAAGGTGGATTTCAGGGGTCATTATCTCACCTTCAACTTGTGGAAGTGAGGGTCTTGCAGTTTGCTACCCATACCCTCATCTTGGTGAAGGTAGGTCGTGACAGAATGGTATTTGAGGAAGTTGAGAGATAAGATAGAGATCAATGTTAGGAATAGTGAGGATTTCATGGAATGGTATAGAAATCTTGTCAGGAAATCACGGTTTATGTAATAGTATAGGGAAGACAGGCTAGTGAATCTGATTTTAGGGCCCCTCATGATCTGATGCAAGGACTCTCGACCTACCAAATGACCAAGTGAGGCTACATTGATTGCAGGGTAGAGAAGGTAGGAAAGGTACATGCAACATATTGACTTTTGGTCTTTTGTTTGATGGGAATTTTGGGTATTTAAAATGAGTATGAGGTCTACAAAAATTTAAAATAAATCTTCTACACTACTGGGGCATAGGCATTCCTTGTTTACCTTAAAGCCATGGCACTTGGATGACAACCACGAGTAGTGCGGGAAATTGAGGCTCAGGAGGTTGACCTGGCTGATCGGTCGAGGAATGACCGACCTGAGGAGGATGATTAGTGGAAGAAGATGCTTCTGGAATTTCATCTATAGACCATCGGGATGTATGAAGATATCACCATAGACATAGAGATAGAGATATAACTAGATGATCTAGGGATATCATTCAGCCTTATATGAGATCTAATGGAGTACTATGTTCCTCTGGTTATAATCTAGATGTGGGGAGCAGTGCTTTAGTGATGGACGCTCTACCTTGGGGAGAAGAGGGAGGTTGAGGTTAGGAGGACTGACATCGAGAAGGAGTTTGAGGAGTAATTCCTTTCATCAATGATGAAAGCTGAGAGGAGGAAGGAGCTTCTCTCCCTCTAGCAGGGGATCATGTCAGTGAGAGTGTCGAAGATCAAGATCAAGGATCTCCTTCTCATTGCTCCGGAACTCTTTCCGGATGAGGAGTCTCGAGCGAGACGTTTAGAGGGGGCACTCCTACCTTCTCATCATTATAAGGTTACCCCATTAACCCTACTAACATACATAGATGTACAGAAGAAGGAAGAAGTGATAGAAAGGATGAACACGCTAGGACTTGTGCGGCGAGAGGGAATCCAGTTGGGATCTTCAATGGGGAAGGCTGTTAGAAGCAGTCCCCCACCATCCGGGCCCTCTAGGTTCAGACCAATAGAGAGAAAGCCCCAATAGTTCTAGTTCAAATATCCCAATCCTAGACCATTCCATTCAGGACCAAGAATGAGATGCTTCATCTATCGCAGCCGTGGGCACCATTGGAATCATTTCCTAGACCCACTGCAGTACAGGGTGGGTAGACTGTTGTAGAACCCACCTCAGCAGCACCTGTTTCCTTCCAGGCCCTTTAAACAGTAGTAGTAGGTACAATGACCTCTCGTTCCTCTGAGCGTAGATGTTGTAGGAGGAGGGTGACCTCCAGATGCTCCTCATAGACCTCGACTAAGGGTTGTCCAGGGATGTGGCAGACAACTGAAGGGAAGAGGAGCTGGGCATGGGCAGTTACATGTAGCAGAGGCAGCAGTTCTAGTTAGACAGGAATCCGTTCGAGGTATGATCAACATTTTTTGTACTGTTCTATATAAATTGTTAAATACAAGAGATTCAAATTCATTTGAATCATGTGTTCTGGCCCTTCCTCTAGGACTAGACGCTGAGAGACTTACTGTTCCCCTTTTGTTGTGTATGCCAATCAGAGGTCAGACTGATCTGTCTTATGTTTTCTGAGTGTGTAGACTGATGATATGTCCAGATCAATCAAGTAAGAATATTTTATTATTATAGATACATCCATACGATGTCATACTAGTCATTTAATGGATTTTCTCTATATGTACCGTTATTGACTGCCTCTGAGGAAGGATTGTGTTTTCATATTTGGGTGTCTGACGTTTGACCTTCATCGGTGAGCAGGGTTTCCAAGAAGGCATCTAGAGAGAGGGGACCCTCCTTTCCTTTCTATCTGATTAGTCAGTGGAGTTGGGGGATATGGAGATGGTGGAAGTCTTGCGGATCATCCGTGAGTTCATAGATTTCTTCCCTGAAGAGGTTCTGGCTCTT
This sequence comes from Viscum album, assembly GCA_963277665.1. Taxonomy (NCBI): domain Eukaryota; kingdom Viridiplantae; phylum Streptophyta; class Magnoliopsida; order Santalales; family Viscaceae; genus Viscum; species Viscum album. Next base: position 192,481,762 of record OY728135.1, on the reverse strand, counting down.
CCCCCTAGACGTGATGTTGGGTTCGGGATAGACATGCAACCAAGTGCCCATCACATTTCAATGGCTCCCTATCAGATAGCGCCTTCTAAGATGCATGAGTTGCAGATTCAGATTGAGGCTCTAATAAATATGGGTTTTGTTTTACCATGTGTGTAACCATGGGGTGCTCTAGTCTTTTTCGTAAAGAAGGCATATGGTGGTCTTAGGCTGTGCACAGACTACCGAAGACTGAACCTGGTAACAATCAAGAACCGTTAGCCTCTCAAAATGATAAACATCCTTTTCAACCAGTTAAAAGGGGCATGATGGTTCTTTGATATTGACCTATGGTCAGGATATCACCAGTTTAGGGAGAAGGAGGGTGACATCTCAAAGACTTCCCTTAGGTGCAGATAATGGCACTCTGATTTTTTAGTCTTGTTGTTTGACAATTTGAATGCACCAGCTGTGTTCATGTGGATCATGAACACCGTCTTCCAGTAATATAGTGACCAGTTCATAGTCATGTTTATTGATGAAATCTTGAACTACTCAAGATCTGAGGAGGATCACGTTGAGCATCTGAGAATGGTTTTAGAGGTCTTACAATATCAACAAATCTATAGGAAATTTTACAAATACGAGTACTGGATGAGAGAAGGGAACTTCCTTGGACATGTGTTGTCCAAGAAGGGAATGGTGGTGGACCCATCATAGGTAGAGGTTTTTGTTTCTTGTGAAACACCCAAGAATTTGGCGGAGGTTCATAGTTTCCAAGTTATAGTAAGATACTACTAGAGGTTCGTGGGGAACCTCTCCAGAGTTGCAACACCTTTGAAAGCCTTGACCAAGAAGGATATGGCTTTCATGTGGAATGGGCAGTGCAAGGTAGCCTTCAGTTATAATAAGGTGATGTTGGTTAGTGCCCCATTGCTGAGGTTTACAGAAAAAGGGCTGTCATATTAATTGTTCTTTGATGATTAAGGACAAGGCCTCATGTGTGTGCTAATGCAATAGTAAGGGGTGATCTACTATGGGTCTATGAAGTTACACCCCCATGAGTGTAACTATTCCACCCGTGACTTAGTGCTTTCGGAATCCATGTTTGCACTAAATTTTTGGAGGCATTACCTCATCGAGGATCACTTCATGGTCATCACAGATCACAAGAGCTTGAATTATGTCTTCCCCTAGTGGGACATGAATTTACGGATGTGAAGGTGGATGGAGTTCCTTCAGGGCTATGACTTCAAGATTTCCTACACACCATGAAGGGGTCATGTGGTGGTCGATGCCATGAGAAGGAAGTCACTGAAAGACGTGGATTGAGAATCAGAAGATGCTTGGAAGATGATGGAAGAGTTGGCTACCCTGCTTCTGGATGAAAGGGTGGAGAATGGTAGAGGCTATCTGTTTCAGAAGTCAATGTTTTCCTCTCTTTTGCAACATCTGGAAGAGTCTCGTTGGGGGACTTAGAGGCTAATGTGATGCGCGATCACATTATCCAGGGCAATGCTCCAGAAGGATGGTCGGTAGATGGGAATAAGTAAATGTTGTTTCATGGAAAGTTGTTCGTCCCATTTGTAATGCACAAGATATTTCTTGGTGAGTTCCAGAACTCAGCCCTGGTAGTGTACCATGGAGTTTCCAAGATGTTTCAGGGTTTGAGGAGTCAGTTTTATTGGCCTGGGGTAATGTGGTTAGTGGAAGAGTTCGTAGAAAAATGCCTTGTGAGTTAAAAGTTAAAGGCCGGACACCGCATAGTAGGAGGTCTTTTAAAACCCTTAGTTGTCCCATAGTGGAATTGGGATGAAATCTCGATGCATATTATAACATGACTAAACATAGTTTAAGGGGGTTGTGATGCTATATGGGTAGTGGTGGACCGACTGATGAAATCAGCTCACTTCCTGGTGATTAATGAGTTAGGTATGGTGGATGCCCTAGAACAGAGGTATGTGGATGTGGTGGTGTGGTTGCACGGGGTTCCGAGGTCCATATTATTGGATCAGGATACCCGGTTCAACTCATGAGTTTGGAGGGGATTACAACATTCTTTTGGTACTCAGCTACATCTTAGCACTACGTTTCACCCCCAAACAGAGGGGCAGACAGAGCGCACTATTAAGAGATTTGAGGATATTATACAGGCATGTGTTTTGGACATTGGTGGATCATTTGTACAACACTTTCCTCTGGTAGTGTTTTATTACAACAATAGCTATTACTCTACTATTGGCATGGCTCTGTTTGAAGCATTGTACGAGAGGCCATGACCCTCACCATGTGATGGAAAATGGTTGGGGAAGCAAGTGTTTTTGGCCCAGATGTGGTGTAGCGCACGATGGAGAAGGTTCATCTTATACGAGAGAAGATTAATGCGGATCAGAAATGGTAGAATTCATATGTTGATTATAGGAGGATACACTTGGAGTTCAAGGTTGGGGACAACATGTTCTTGGATGTATCCCCTCTGTGTCGACAATGATGGTTCAACAGGGAGAGTAATCTTTCTCCTAGGATCATTTAACCCTTCGAAGTGTTATGGCAGGTCGGTGAAGTGTCTTATTAGCTAGCGCTACCACCGCTGCTGTTGAGAGTGCATGATGTATTCTATGTGTCTTAGATCCATCGGTATCTTCACAAATATTCACACGCCCTTGACAAGATAAATCTAGAAATCGAGGATGACTTGATGTTTGTAGAAAGGAATGTGAGGAACGAGGATTGTGAGGAGAACATGCTCTATGGATGAACCATTCATTTGGTTCATTTTTTGTGGAGGAATGGTGGGATCATGGAGAGTACTTGGGAACCGAAGGCATAGATGTGCGTCTAGTAACCAGAGCTATTTTTACTTTTGTTCTGTTTTGTTTTTTAATTGTTTGTGATGATGTTATTTAACTTGTAAACTATGTAATGGGTTTTTTCCTTATTATATGAATGTGTATAAAGAGTTCTAACTATGGGATGTGGAGGACCTGACCAATAATAATGATGAATTAAATTGGATGCGGTTAATCCCATGAAGGTGATTCACTGCCTCCCAAAGTAGATAATATCTTGACATGGATGAAGGAACGCCCTAACCCATATGACATTACAGTATGACCTATTAATGTGGCTATAGTTACGTGAGGGAGAGGTGTCTTGGATGTCGATGAGGTTTACTCTTTAGATGTATCATTCAAGGTGGTTTTTTGGACCCCTCTCATTTTCATGTGGTCAATTTTTTATTCTCTAGGGTGAGAATACAATGAGAGGTATCTGATGTAATCACCCAGACCCTCCTGGTCCAGTATATTTCCAAAAACACAGTTACACAGTGTGGCTCCATCGAAATGGTGGCACCGTGATGGTCACACACCGAAACAGAGGCACTATGACCATTACACCATTACGATGGCACATTGTCTTTCCATTTGTCTTTTCTCCAGTTTCCCGAGTTTTCCCAGTTTCTCCCTTGCAACGTATCTATTGATGTAATAGTGTTTTAATACCCTTTCAAAGATATTTAATGAAAATAATGGATATCTAAAATCCCAAAAAGTTGGGTAAAATCAACATACAAAAAAATGTAGTTTTTCCTCAGTGTCACACCCATTCACCATACATTCCAGTTATACCCTTCTTGGGTGTTTTCCTTCTGATTAAAAGAAATTGTTTGACGTGTATCAATTATATCCACCTCTCTGATAGGAATTTTTAAATGAAAATCAATCTCATCATGTATAACCGCTCAACCGCGTGCTGAATCCATGATCTATCATTAATTCCATTCAAAATTCAAAGTCCTGCAACACCATGATCTTATCTTCATATCACACTATAATTCATCTCTTATTCTTATTTTCTGGGTTCATTATTCCGCTTGGTGCATTTGGAGTCCCTTTTCTGAGGCGAGTGGTGTGCCTATGACAGAACCATTCTTCTCACCCTTATAGTCCCTGATGTTTCTCTTCAACATGTTGTGAATCCACAGTTCATGGAGCCCAGAGTTAATGAGTTTATATTTTATCATCCATGTAGGGTTTTCATTTTTCTCTTTTTACTGTGTATCAAGTGGGGCTTGTATGCTAATGTATCTATGGAGACATGTGAACCAAGCATTAACAAAGATAATAAAAAGAATTTTAAAGAATTGTGGGGTGTGTTTAGTGGTGCTGCTGTACTCTTTTGAAATTTTTTATATGTAATGAATTATATAGATTTATGTCCACTAAAAATTTTGGTCATTGGTGGTCCTTCTTTTTCACAAATGAACCTTTATCTTCTGGACATTTCATTGATTTAATGGTTGTATATGGAAATTAGTTAATCACATAAATCTTGTTGATAAATTTAACGTTCAATGAACAAAAAATACCTGTGTGAACACCCTGGTTACCTAAAGAGAAAGGGAGGGATTAAATTAGAAGCATGTTAAAAATCTGTAAACCCCACTTTTCCCTATATTGGTGGACATATAGTTGTACTGCTGGTTCCTCTTCGGGTGACATGGATGGGGATGTGATCCCTTGTTCTGGTGCAGTTGTTCATTTATGGATTTGAGACTATGTGGGGCCGTGTCATTGGGCTTGGTTTGGTTCTAGTACTTTGAGGGATCTCACTGGTCCCTTTTTTTGTTCTGACATTACAAGAGAACCAGGTGTGAATTCATAAATTGATGATCAGTTGTTTCCATTTCCATTACTTGTGGCTATGCACATTAGTTGCCCAGTAGTGCAGAATTTATTTAAATGGAACCACATGAATATGAAAAAATAATGGTTTCAATGTGGAATTTTTTCCAGGAATGAGTTTTTACATTTTTGTGGACGTGGTTTTTTCTATGAATGAATAGTAAAAAGGGTGTTTGTGTTGGGCTGGTTGGGAACCCCTATGCTAGGATGTGTTCTTTTAACCTATGCATATAATTTTAGTCCTTCTGTTACTTATTCGTACACCTCCCAAGTTGGGTACATTGTACAGAACACCCCCATTTCATGGGGGAGGGTGTTTTCCAAACACTCTTATTAGTTGTTGGTTGTTAACTCATATTATGCTGCCTTTGCTGAGTAGACCAAGATCATTCGGTTAGGCTATGACAGCCTAAGGTCCATTATTGCCCAAGATTCTTCGGGCATGGCAGTTGTGGTGGTTGTCCTAGGTGTGTGCGGCAATGTTTTTTCATATGTATCTTCAGGATAAGGTCCAGGTATCATCAAACATAGTGGTAGTTGTTCTATCCTAGGTTTTTTCCTGTGTGGTTACGTGTGATTGTTGTTGCCCAGGTGTTTGCAGGTGGGATGTGCGATTGTGGTAGCGCATGTGTGTGCTAGCGGGAGGATGGCAGTGGGACTACAGTGAGAATGGCAGGAGATGTTTGATGTGTAGGATGTCATCAATAACTAGTGAAAATTTGGCGCAAGGTACCCAAATCCTGATGTGCTATTACTATTATATTACATGACTTGTGTTATTTGGGGAGTTCGAAATGGTGATGTTTGGGTGGATTGTTTCCTTACTAGGTGCTCCTTTTATCTCCTTCTCTCACTAGGAATTATAATCCCTCCATAAATGTGCATGAGAGACTTTTGTTTTTCCTACAGAGTATACTTTTCTACTAATACTATGTATATAAACCACATTTAGGTTTCTTTGAGGACATCAGGGAACGTGCGAGACCGTACTAGTTCAGACATTCGGACAGTTGTAGTTGTTGTTTTATTTTATATTTGGTACATTACTTTGGCATTTCCTTTAAATTTTGTAGAATTTATTTCTAGAGATACATATGGGAATGGTTTATTTTGGATTTACATATACCTCTAGTCTTGGTGTTGTTTGGGATTTACTATCTTATCTCTTTATCCTACTAAATAAAAGTTGTAACTACTTCCACCTTCTGTGTGATTCTATACCCATAGTGCTATTTTCCACTCTATGACCTATTGAAGACGGGTCTCATGGGTCATTATCTCTAATTCAAATTTTGGAAGTGATGGTCTAGCAGTTTTCTTCCCTTCCCTCATCTTGGGAAGGCAGGTCGTGACAGGCCTAAACAATCAATTTGAGGAATTCATAATTTTCAGACAACCATGAGTCTAATAATGTTTTGAATCATTATAAATATGATATAGTTGATATGAAAAATAATATCCCTTAAATTTTTTTTTCATAGCTTAGAATTGAATGAGATGAAGGTTGAAGAGAAATATATTAAAAAAAATGTTTCTGAATGATTTTGGGTAAATAATATTATTATGGATACTATTATTACTATGGTTGATTCAGAAACATTTCTATTTTTTCATTATACAATAATATTCGTATTTCATTATTGGATATATAAGGAAAATGTTGAGGGGGATTCAATTTCCCCAATGAAAGAAGTCCGAGAAGGATGTTTTAATAAAAAATGTGAAAGATGTTGTATAGGTGGAAAATAAGTTCCAACATTTGGATAATGTTTTTGAAATGTGGGATCAACCAGGACACTATAAAAATGGATGTATTCTATTGATAACATCATAATAAATGATATCTTACAATTCAAATAAGTAGATGATAAAGAATAAAATGGAAGCTGAAAAAGATGATGTTGAAGAAATTGCATTAAAAAATTCAAAAGGAGAATGAAAATTTATTCATAATTATGGGATTTCGTTTCATATTAAATGAGATTTGAAATTATTGAATAATGTTATGTACTTTAATGAAGGAATGATAACAATTTTGAATGATGAACCATTGAAAATCAAAGGTGTTAGATCAACCATCATTGGGATAGTTAAAATGGAATCCAAGAAAAAATTTTATTTTTTTGGATGAAAAAAATTTTATAAGTGTTTCACATAGAGTAATTAAATATATCTTCAGAAAAAATGGATTTGTTTTTAAAAGTGATGAATATCGTGAAAATGTTATAAGAGGCCAACTAAAAAATGAAATCTGTTGCAGGATGGTTAAATAAAAATCTCTTGTTACTTGAGTATAGTGAAAGAGAATCAATTACACATAAATGACTAGAAAGGATGTGTAATATATACATAAAGAAGTTGTGTAAAATATAATGGTTTTAATTCATTATGTATTTTCTATGATTATCAGGCCGTTGTTTCATTATTTCTTATAATAGAACGCTTACAAATTCAGTGCATAATAATGTTGATAATATTTCAAAACAACCCCTAGAGCTGATTCATTTTGATATTTATGAGAAAATGAGCCAACAATAACAAATGTAGATAAGTAGTTCATTACTTTTATTGATGACTTTACTCACACTACTTACATTATATATATGAAACATAAGTCAGTTTCATTGAGAATGTGTAAAACATTAAGAAGGAAATCTAGTATGGAATTTCATTATTCTCTAAATAATTTGATAACTAATAATGGGGTTGAATATATAAATGAAGGGTTTTAATGTAATATTTAGAATCATCTAAATCATAACATATATCATTTCGAATATACTCCCCAACAAAATGGGGTTGCTGAAAGAATGAATAGATTCTTGGTGGAAATGGGAAGAACTAATTTACATGAACAAGGTATTTGTCATTAATATTGGAGGCATGGAATGAGTGCTGAAATTTTTATATAAAATATATGTTTCAACATTCCATTATTAGGAATGACTATATACAATTTTTTTATAGAAAAACTCATTATACATACTATTAATATTTTCTTATAATCGATGTATTATAAAGATTAATGGTGGAAACTATGGAAAATTTTGGCATAATGGTGAAGATGTAATTTTTCATGGCATTTATCATGAAGGAATAGGGTATTGATATTTATATAGTGATATAAGTAGAATATTTTTATTTTTGATGTATAATTTATTAAAATCTGTAAATAAGATAATCACCCTCCAAATGATACAATTGTTTAGTAGGATAATCAAAATAATTCATATAAGGATAAAAAATAATATTATTCTTCAAGAATAATGATAATCATGTATTTATAGTGTTTAGGTCAACACTCGAAAATTTCATCATAGGTTAATGAAAAAAGTAGAAGATCATAACAATAATGGTGATCAACATCATATGGTTTAAAAAAGAAGAACAAAAAATACTACTGTAGAAACATATATTTATTCAAAAGTAAAGTTTATTTATGTGAAATAATATTTTGACTATAAGGAATGTGTATAGGAAATGAATAATCAATTGGATAAAAATATAGATAATTTTACATGAAAAAAAAACTCATGCTAGATACCAAAACCATTATGGGAACAATATGGGTTACCTGAATAAGATGAATAGAGAAGGTGAAAATAAAATAAACAATAAATTTTTTAATTGAAAATGGTATTAAAAATTTGAATATATTTATTTATATAAAACCTTTTCTCGAGTGGAATTATTTGGAATAATCAAAATCATTTCCTCTATTGTTTCAAAATGAGTTTACAAGATATTTCAAATTGATATTAAATTTGTATTCATGAATAGTAATATTAATGGGGATGGTTACATTGATCAACCGTGCATCATTGTTTTTCGGAAAGATAAAATCTTTGTATACCAATTCATGAATATCGTTTAAGGATATAAAAATGTATCAAGATCATGGTAATACCAATGTTGGATAATTTCTTAAGGAAAATGATTTTCAAGAAAAGAAGAGTTCATAACAATAATTACATCAATGAAGGTCATGAGTATTTAATTTTTTTAATTGTTTATATTGATGACATTTTAATTGATAGGGATGATGATGGAAATTGTGAGTGATATACTGAAGAGTTGAAGAAGTTATTTGAAATGTCCATGTTTGGGAAATTGTAATACATTATTCAGTTAGAAATCATACTGGATATGAAGAAATATTTTCATTCTCAAAAAACGTATTCGAAGTAAAATATTATGAGGATTAATATAAATAAGACAAAACATGTTTCCTTATAAATTATAGTAGGAAAAACCCCAAGTAATGATAGAGAAGGAAGAGTATTTGCTCAACAATAATTTTGTATGATGATTGGATGTTTCGTTTATTTGACTACCTAAGGACATGACATATTTTATCATATAGACATAAATGAAATAATTTAGGGTTCATAAAATAAAAAACAATTAATTAATAAAAAAATAATAACCATATACATTAATGGAACAATAAAAAATTCAAAATCAGGTATGATAGCTCTGATTGGGTTTTTTTGGGAAGGAAATTTTGATGATAGATGATCCACATATGCTCAAGTATTGTTTCTCGGAAAGAATTTAGTCAGTTGGAATTATATGAAATAGAGTTAACTAATTCTATGAGTAGCTAAAGGACAATATATTCATTCCACCCAGTCTTCTACATAACTTATGTCGATGAAAAATATATTAAGATACATGCATGTTAAAAAATATTCAAACCCATTATCTTGTATTGTGATAATCATAGAATAATCAATCTCACCAGGAATCTGGTTCAACATTCTAACTAAAAAAATATTGATATAAAATATAAATTCGTTAAAGAGAATGTGGATATGAATTATTTTAATCTAGATCATGTTGCTACATCAGAACTAGTTGTTAACATATTTTCAAAATCATCACTCAGTAATTTTTTTTATTTTTGATTACCATGGTCTTTCATCCTCTTTATCATGATGATTATGGAATGTGTTTATGTCCAATCTATAATCATAAATTAGGATTATTTTATCAATGGATAGAATTGAATTGTTTCATAAATCAATCCAAACAATGCATATAAAAGGGGGAGTTATGGGCCTATTGTGAATCCATCGTTGTATTGTCTGTGAAGTATTATTAATATTATTTGGATTGGTCTTCAGAAATAAATTGTATTTTTTCTAGGATAGTTTATGAGTTGAGGTACAAAAGATGAGGAATAATGGTGAAAAATATTTTCATAATCACTATTTATGGACATCATATTTTTTTCAATGATTTATTGATTTTTATAATGATTTATCTCATATGGGATTAGAAATTTCGGTATGTAATGAATTTCATTAGGATTAAATGTTCATTGATATATGATATTTGGATGAAAAAATCTTATGGGAGATATTGTTATGATAGAGATGATGAGGAAGGTGATGTTTTTCATTAATTTTCTTTTGTTGTCAAGGAATATTAAGAAGAATGTAAAATTCACCACAAGATGTATTTGGTGAAAATCGTATTGACCATTATATTCAAGAAATTAGAATCAGAATGTGTGACAAGGTCAATGGTATTCATGTGAATCTATATGAATAGAATGGTTTGTTAAATTTACAACTAATCTGTAATAAATGACATGATTGTATCGATAAAATATCTTGATGAAAGTAAATGGTTATCAGATTCCCTATGGATCTAGTATGGAATAAGTAATTGTACTAATGGGTAATAATAGTCTATATGACTATGTTAAAACAACAATGTTGATGATTTTCTATTTTGAATTCTCGTAAATCATATATTAGTGGTAAAACATGTGGTAAAAAATTGATAAAAAAGGGGCAGTAAAAGGGATCATGTCAATCATATTCAAGTTGATCTGATCTAGATTATAAGGAAAACAGGTGGGAGAGAATGTATTTAAAATAATTTTATTCTCAATATAATACATAGGATGAATTTAAATAAATAATTTTAGATACTATAGAAAATGATAATTGTCTTCTTCAATTGGATAAGTCATGTTTGTATCACCCCAAGCTTCCATGATACGCTTCTCTTTGAATAATGCAGTAGCGTGTGTTGTATGCAACTTCGAGTTCTAACACACACCACAGCCAATCAAACAAGTAGTTATGAATATGAATACCTACTTTTTTAAATTTTATAAATTCTATCTTTAAAAATAGTCTTCATTTTTGGATTCAGAATATCGAAATTAGCCTAAGGTTAATTTTTTGTATTTGTCTGAAAACATACAATTTTTTATGAATAGTGAAAAAACACAGAGTTATTGATTAAAAAAGAATATTCATTTAAACTATTATTTATTTTATATAAATTTAATAAAGATAAAAATTTATACATAATACCTATATAAGTTCAGTGTAATTCATTTTAGTTATTTTAGAATAATTTTAGATTGATATAAATTTATTGAACTTTTCACCGTCTTTTACCCAACTCCTATGAAAAATTGCAAATTCCCATCAAACATAATTTTACTGCTTCTGTGAGTGGAATTTCAAAAATCCGAGAGACACAATTAATATAAAATAGATAATTTGGTTCAATAAGATAAAAATATTTTTTGGTGAATAGTAATGTTTTGCTTTTATTTACCACGGTAAAAAGTAAATAGGGTAATAAAGGGTAAAAATTATATTAATATTACCCTAACACATGTCCTAATTCTATTAGACAAGTTTATCTCAACCAAAAACAACCACAAGAATAAAATATTTTCATTTAGGTTCACATGGATAGATTCGGACATTTATTATTATTTAATTCAAAGAAGAGTTAAAAGAGTTAAAATAAAAGTTTATTAATTAAAACAGTTATAAAAATAGGGTTTTAAATAAGATAAATTCGATTATAAATATTCATTAGAATGAAAAACATATTTCCTACATAAGTATATTTTATTTATTATTTTTATACAAAAAATAATTTAATTTACTTATGACACAATGATGATGCCGTAATTACCTTATTATTGAAATATTAAAATAATTGATAATATAAATACCCAAATAAATGTAATTTGAAACATTTTATGAATTAAAATAATTTTAGAGGATAATATGACATCTTAATATTGGTTATATGAATTTTTTTCGAAGTAATAAAGTTGTTATGAATTTATGAAAAACAAAATACCCAATAGTGTCAAAATTGACATAAAAGAGTTTAAAAAAAAATATTATATTATTAATTTATATTCTATTAATAAAAATATAAAGTTCAGCCATGATACTTATATAATGATACTTTCATCATTAATGGACCACTTGGGAGTCTCATTAAGGTTTATAGTATGTTAATTGACCATATAATATAAAAATACAAAGTGTCATGGTAAGTGTCAAACTAATTAACTAAGCGTTAAAACTAAAATCTAAGGTTAATATAATGACCCCAACCGTTCTAAAATCTATTGGAAAAGTATTTTTCAACCTATCCACGCCTTAAAAATTAAATAATCTACTTTGGAGCCATTAGAAACCGAATATGGATTTATTATAAAATAATATTTCTAGCTTTTACAAAGGAGCCTATCACACCTCTTATAAAAGGGCACTCCTGCTTCTCATTAATTCACACCATCAAAGCCATTTGGCTGGGCCAGCCTCTGCCCAAATATTCTCCCAACGTCCCTCAATTCAACTTGTAGGCCTTATTTTTATCAGAAATCCATTCTTTGGAGCCCTTTTGATCAAATCAAAAGGAAGATCCTGAAGAAGAGGTAATGTCTTAACCACCATCTTTAAAGTTCCTTTCTTATTCAACTTTTTCTTTCCTTGTTGATTACATTCTAAAATAATATCTCCAGTATATTGTATATACTGCGATGTTATTATGATTATGGAATAAAAAAATTTATTATTCTATACATCACTAGAATGACATGTCACCATATGTGTTTTCGTACGGCCTACCGTCTCCACGTTGTGGTGTAATTTTTATTCAATATATTATTATTTATATGGGTATAATAATGATGTATACTTCATGTAAATAATAAATACAACATGATAATTATTCTTTATATATGATATCCCATCCAATTATATATTATTTTAATATCAAAAGAATGATATTGTCACTCGTGTGTGCGTACGGATTATCGTCTCCACGAACGTGATGAGATTCATTCCCCATCGTATCCATTCTTGATTAAATTTTTTTGGATGATTAAAAATAATATTTAATGACTTGATATCATTATGGATATAAATAAGATAGAACCTATCTATAACAAGCACGGCTTACATAACAAAACAGACAAAGGAATCTGAATCCATAAACACCTGAAACGACAATAAAACTATGATTTTATTAACAAATCAATGTTAAAAATCATATATTATATCATATTAATGTATATTAATAATGTATAATTTAAGAACATTTATTTTACAACTATACAGGAGGTTATCCTACCCTCAACCATGTAAAAGTACAAGGTAAGGTTTTATTTCACAATCTCTTCATTATTCGAGGTTGTTTACATGTAATTATATACTAGGAACTCTTTATCAACCACATCCATGTTTCATAAAAATGTATTTCAAAACATTCTTAATATTTTACATAATATGGGTTAAATTCATTTATACCTTTTTTTTACTTTTTATAAAGAGTTTATAAAGTAATATTTATGTCACTTTCCAAAAAAGTTTTATTTTAACCATTTCGACATAATTAAGGTAAGAATGGTTTTTAACTTATACAGCGGATGCATCTATTTTATGGCGTTATAAAATGTCAAAGCATTCCTTACAAGATTATAAAAATATTTTCAATTTAAATGTTTTATTTTATAATTATGTGACTTTTAAATGATTTCAAAAATGAGATATTTCTCTCAAATAGTTTTGATTTCATCTATGTGAATATCCTTTGATGGATTTTAAGATTATTTGAATTTGATTTATTATGATATAAATCTTCCATATTGTATTCATGTTTTTGAGATATGTTTGACTGGGGATGTGTTATTTCTATACCATTCATGGTTTATGGGGAATGTATTAACATTTCGTATTCTATTTTTAATACGAATTTTTCTGTTATGTTTAAACCTGTTCATATAATGAATGCATTGGACTTAATAAGTGACGGGTGGAGCCCGCTATATCTCCTAAATGCTTTGGTATGTCTCATGAGACAAACTAGTGTCTTGGAACAAGGACTTGACAAAAATATTATTTTTAGTCCTGGCACGAGGGCTTGACTATGTGGTTATAATAGTCTTGAATTATGAATTCCATCATTCTGAAAGTGGTTATTGATATTTCATGTGATTATTCAACTAGTAGAATATCCTTGTGAATATGTAAAAGGCATTATTTAATTTTATATTTTCCATATTATGTTAATGTTCTAGTTTAAAGGACTTGTATTTTAGCAATACATTGCCTTAAATGTTTATGCTTATTTATGATTGTTTCCTCTATATTGTTATCTTTACTAAGCCTCTGAGCTCACCCCTTTAAATGTTTTATTTTTCCTAGGATGTGAAGAAGTAATTTATGAATGGCCTTCAGGGATAATATCAGGGGATATGAAGACAATTTGTTATTGTAGTAGTTTTCACTTTATGATGTAATGTAAACTTTATGAATGTATCTAGTTATCCAAAGCTACTAAACTAATCGTTCTTTCGAGACTTGATCATTCTTGGGATCATGAAAATGTTATGTAATAATGCATCGACTCTAGGAAACTGGGGTTGGGGCATTACAGGTGGTATCAACGGAAGTTTAGTACAAACCTTGGAAGCTAGATTTAGATAATCTGTAATTAGAGCACATAGCCCTAAGATAGAATTTGATGATTAGTATAGAATAACATCCTAGAATTTTGGTATTGTAGAGATTTTGTGAGTTTTACGAACAATAAATCTCTGTCTAGATACGAGAAAGTAGAGGTGGCTCTAGCATAGATGTACCTGGGGGTAAAACCTGAAAACAACACTTTGAGCTAGAATCGAATAGGAACTAGTGCACGACAATGGACCTTGCTGCACTCTTGGTTACAACACTCCTAGGGGTAATGATTAGTATTATTCTCATTTTCATTACAAACCATTTTGTATTTTTTTGAGTATATACTTCCTCAAAGAAATATTTATTATTATTATGGATTATATCCATAAACTGTTGAATCTATGTTAAGTGTTTTGAAATATTAAAATTATGTATTTCTTTTCATAAACTAATATAGTTTATGACATTTTTTAGAAATGGCACCTAGTCGAAGGAATGGAATCCTTATCAATGCACACACTCCATGTAGGGATTTCACTCCTGCGCAAGATAATTATAGTGGAGCTAGTGATGAAACTGGTGCTAAACAGCTAATCACCATACTTGGACAACCCACTCAGATTATGAATAATTACCTTACCCGTATGGAGCACCTTGATCCGCAGCGTGGAGAATCAATGATAGATCTCTTCTTGAGGAAACAACCAACAACATTCCATTGGAGTACAAATCCATTTGTAGATGAGCAATGGATAAATTATTTAGATAAAATATTCCATGCCTTGGGGAGTAGTCAATGGAAAAAAGATATTATGGCAGTTTACCACCTCACTAGAGACGCTGATCAATGGTGGTCATTGATACAAAACACGAAGTAAGATGATAAAGCATCAGATATGGAATTTAGGGAGTTCAAAGAGCTGTTATTAGAAAAATACTTTCCTCGAAAACATCGAGCAGATATGAAAAAACAATTTCTGAGTCTGAGGTAGAAAGAGTATGAGAATGTCGCAGACTATGAGGCTAACTTTTTAAGGATAGTGAGGTATGATGCAGATTATATACGTAACCCATTAAGTAAGATTGGTCATTTCTTTGATGGGTTAAAACCATTTCTCCTTCGAGCATTAGTCTTACAAACCTTCTCGTAGTATGAAGATATTTTCTCATGTGCTATCAAGAGAGAAAGGCATTCTATGTGTCTTAGGACTTTAAAGAAAAGCAAGAGAAGAAGAGTTATTCTGATCAATCTGGAAATGGATATAAGGGGATGAAGGAAAATTTGGAATATTGATCCTGCAGTAAATGTGGGAAGGAACACCCTGGTACATGCTTGAAAGGAATGAGTGTCTGTTACAAGTGTGGTGAAAAAGGCCATCATGCTCGTGATTGCAAAGGGAAATAGAAATCTACTGATGTTCAGGGATAAAATTTCCGGGAGATGGGGCATTATAAAAATAATTTTCATAAGAGTTAGGGGAACATACCTCAGAAAAGTCCAGGGGATCAAGTCCATGTTTATGTTATCACTACTGCTGAGGTATAAACTCCGAAAGATGTGATGGCAGGTAATTTAATTGTTTCCTCAAGTTTAGAAAAATCTTTATTTGATTCTATATCATCGCATTGTTTCATATCTTCACAGTTTTCTAGGAAAATTAGATATTTCTAGTTTGATTTAACAAAAGAGTTGTTAGTTAAAACCCCTAAGGGATGTATCATTGCTACAAAGTTATGTGGATCCATTCCCATTAGGTCATATAAATGTTCATTATCTACTGATCTCATCATCATACCCATGAATAAATTTGATATAATCCTCGGTATGGATTGTATTTCAGACCATGGTGCGAAGATTTATTGTAAGAATAAGGAGGTTACAATTTTTTATGATGATGATAAGGAACACCTTATATTTAGAGCAAAATCATCACCACCAAATTCTTATCTATATTCACCCTCAGTAGCTCAACTAAATTCAATTATCGAGGAGGAAGAGAATGAAATAACTTTGTTTGAGGAAAGGAATGTTCAAATAGAGGATGTACATATTGTGAAAGAATATGTAGATGTGTGTCCGGATAATTCACCTAGACATCCTCCAGAATGAGAAGTTGAATTTTACATTGATTTATTTCCTGGATCAAGGCCTATATCGAAGACCCC
This sequence comes from Viscum album, assembly GCA_963277665.1. Taxonomy (NCBI): domain Eukaryota; kingdom Viridiplantae; phylum Streptophyta; class Magnoliopsida; order Santalales; family Viscaceae; genus Viscum; species Viscum album. The sequence continues at coordinate 192,465,201 of OY728135.1, read as the reverse complement.
TTATAGAATGGCCACTGCGGAATTAGTTTAACTAAAGAAACAACTAGAGTAATTGATTAATACAGGATTTATTTGATCTATTGTTTCTCCCTGGGAGAAACTATTATTTTTGTTAAAAAGAAAGTTGGATCTATGATGTTATGTATCGACTACAGGGAGATCAATGCTATAACAATAAAGAACAAGTATCCCATACTTTGTATTGATGATTTATTTGACCAACTTCATGGCGCTCAATACTTTTCAAAGATTGAACTTCAATCAGGATACCATCAGTTGTTTGTGAAAAAGGAAGACATTCCAAAGACAGCATTTCGAACATGGTATGGGCATTACGAGTTTACAGTAACACCTTTTGGGCTGACTAATACACCATCTGTATTAATGGATCTAATGAATAAAATAATCACAGAATATCGTTATTACTTTTTAGCGGTATTTATTGATTATATCTTGGTATACTACAAAATCTACAAAGATCATACAAATCACTTATGCATTATATTGAAGACTCTGAGAAGACATGAATTATATGATAATTTTAGAAAGTGTGAATTTTGGCATAATGTGATTTAGTTTCTTGGCCATAGTGTCTCTAAGGATGAAATCTATGTTGATGCTTCAAAGAACAGGGCAATCAATGAATGGATAGCATTAACGAGTATAAATGAGGTATGTAGTTTTATTGATTTTTCATGTTATTATCGACTGTTCGTCCATAAATTTTCCCGATTGGCTAACCCATTGACGAAAATCACACGTAAAGGGGTTTAATTTATCTGGAAAAATTAGTGTGAAGAATTTTTTGAAGAACTGAAGAGAATATTAGTCAATGATCCTATATTGACACTATCATCGGTGAATGAAGGGTTCATTATTTATAGTGATGCATCAATGAATG